>CM072344.1:17500-2757500 GCA_036874045.1 Cymodocea nodosa | reverse complement strand
CCATTCATGATATGTCTTGCCTTCTCCGGTTCTCCGCACGGTGACATTAGAATAAAGGGATCAAGATCGAGGGGGCATGACAGTCCTAAACATCGCGTTGGATGCCTTATCCTCCAAACAATTAATCTGATCCGACTAGATATTGGAGTTGTTGGATTAGTAGATTTCAAAGGACAATGGGGTATTTGTGTATTTAAAAAATGGTAAAAAGAATATGATGAAAAGAAAAATGATAGAAAGTAAGTAAAAAATAAAAATATTTGTGTATAAAACAAAAAATAATATAAGTTAAAATACATGTATCCGTGCACATAAATGTAATCTATGTGATACTTTATTTGTGTATATTTTTGGATGAAAAATGAAATGATAAAAAATAATGAAAACCGTAGAAAATAAGAATGGTAAAACATAACAAAAAATATAAAGTCATTTGTGTACCATAGGAAATAATGGAAAATCAAAAAATGAGGTATTTGTATATTTACAGGAAATGTATTATTTAGTAATTTTTAAAATATTAAATAATAAATCAACAAATTTTACTATCAATTTAAAAAATAATATTTTAAATAATATAATATATATTAACAATTTATCAAATACAAATGTAACAAAAATATCTTATATACAACTATCATCACAAGTATAATTCATTACAAGTAATTTTTAACAAAAATATTACATGCTACATATTATTTCTTTCTCACATAGAATACATAATTCATCAACTATTCTTTTCTTTTTTTTACACTCAAATTACTAGTACAATGTATACTTTCTAAGTCAAAAATACTAACAAGTTCTTCAAACAAATCATCAACATTTACTTCAACTAATTCATCTACAAGATCTTCATGTAAATCTTCTCGATCTACTCTTCTAATGAAATTGTAGAAAAGAAAATATGCTAAAATAATCTTCACTTGTGTCTCAAACAAATATGCTATATATCCTTATAAAATGGCAAATTGATATTTAATCACTTCAAATATATGTTCTATTACATTTGACAATTGTAAATGTCTGTAATTAAATTTCTATACTACATTATTAGGAACTTAATTATGATCATATTTTAATAAATGATAATGAATACCTCAAAATGGAGAAATAAATTCTAGACAATTTGGAAAACTTACATCTACCAAATAATATTTGTTTGCACAATATATATAACATTTAACATTTTATACAATTCAATATTAAATTATAAATACAATGTAATCAAAAGTAATGTTATATCAAGTGGGACTTTAAGCAAATGTAGTCGAGAAGTAACATCATATAATATTCGAACATCTACAATTGATCATTCTCATCCTACAATAACATAAGTGATTTTCATGTCAAAATTACAAGCTACTAAGATATTTTACATCAATTCCCCTTTTCTATTTTTGATTCTAGCACTTTCTTCTCTATAAATTATGGTGTTTACATGTGTACTATTAATAGTGCCAATGTAATCCTAAATAGAAAAAATGTTACAATGTTAATAATACAATATCAATTTTATAAAAAATACTATCAATGAATTAAAAGAGATAGCATAATATAATAAACATATTACCTTAAAATCAAAGAAGACATTTGAATCATTTCAAATTCTGCTTAATGTTGATGATGAAAGCTTAAATAGAAGTATACGATGTAATCTGATTATAGCATTTACAATCCCATTGAAGTATATGCTAACTATCCAAAAAGATCGATGAAAACACTCACTTCTAATCTCATATCGTTGGTTCTAACCAATTGTAACAAGAAAAATTATCATTTTCTCTTCAACACTTATACTTCTTCTATCTTCTATTACCCTCTCTCTTCTAAGCAAGTCACAAAATTACATGAAATCATATTGACTCATGCAATATATTTTTCGATAATTATATGATTAGTGATGTATTGAAGGACCTAACAATCTTCTAATATAATTTTGTCCTACTCTACTATATATTTATTTAGTTGCTTGAGGAATAACATTTAAAAGAGAATTTGTAATTGTCTCATATGTTTGTGCAACTAACATTAATAGCATATGTCGTCTTTGTCATCACCTTTTTAATCGTTGTTGCAAATATTCTTCGTTATTCTTCATATAAATAACAACTATCTACATATAAGATGTGGAACCCCTACGTCAATATTCTTCCTATTAGTTTCTATTCATTCATAAGATCATCTATTTTAAGAAGTATGGGAACATATTCTTCTATTTCTTTTCTTAATTCAGACTTTTGATATATCTCTTTATCCTATTCTACAAACTCCCAGACAACACCACTTTTTTATTCATTGACTTAGTAATGGATTGAGAGGATTCAACATGTAATTAGACTCTTTTCTTTGAACTTCTAATTGCATTGTCTATAGTAAAATGGCTAAGGCTACCTTCACCCTCATCAACATCAAGAAATCTTGATAGAACCTGAGTACTAAAGACATTGAAGGTGTCCATGGGCTTTAGGGGTTCCTCATCTTATGTGCCTTATACATCTTCATAAACTTAATTATTGAATCCAATAGTCATATTCTCATCAAAAACTATATACAAATCATCATATATTGTGCATGACTTTCCTGTACATGATTTATATACTAGATGTTGCTATAAGAAATAAATATAAAGAAAATATTAGCATTTTGGAAGTTCACATACAAATGACTAATACAAAGTAAAGAAAAATATTTAATCTATACAAATTCATCTCTCTTTTTTTTTTGGAATGTCTGTATGACTAGAGATGTAATCTCATCCTCATCCACTTTACTTTGAAAATTTGTTATAATTTGTATATATTATCTTCCAGGTTTTTATTCTACTCTCAATGTGTTTTTTCTTAACATTTGTCTTAGTATTATTATTATACTCTATAATCATTTTCATATATCCTTTCTAATCTTTTTGTCTTGTTACTTTACATTTCTTTCTTTAATTTCTACTGCTAAAATACCTAAAAAGATTTTATCATGATTGGTGTTTTAGTTTATGTATTTTTTTCTTTTTGAAGTCATATTCTTGTGATATATATATGCTCAACACTCCTAGAATTGATTGATGTCCAAATTTTCAAACATTAATAATAATTAACAATATATTGAATGAATCAATATAAAAAATATACATATTGATCCCAACATCTTAATAATCAAAAAAATCCAAAGAGCCAATATAATCACCTTGAATTGAAAGCACTATTGTATAATTAATTTAAAAGACAATGATGAATCTATGATTTCACTATCGGTGGAATGGTAAGAATGCTCTACTGTAACCCCTAGAACTAGGTTGTGGATAAATAAGGATATTAAAGTAATGCTTGTTGAAGATAAATATTATTTTGAAAGAGGAGAAGAACAAAATTAATATTGTGCATGTAAGGAAGAAAGACTACAAGGTTTGTATAAAATGCTCCTTGAGAATACAGATTTATTTCAGAGTTGGCATTGTATGAAATTCTATGTTTATTACTATGGCATTCTCTTTTGTTCTACCTATGATTATTGGTTGTGATTATTTCTGTACAATGTGTAGGACTATATGACATTAGTCTTTAATTAGCATTCTTGTCATCATGTCATGACCCAAGATAAAGAATTATATATATACTATCTAAAAAAAAACGGTGTAAAAAATTTCATTCTATTAATTTACAATGTCCTAGTTCCACTTGGGAAGGTCACCAACTGGTTTCTAGTTGTGTGCAATATGTTTTAACATATATAACAGTTCTAATCCGTACTTACACATATATGGAGAAAGCTCCATAGTCTATGTAGACACAATACTATTCAAGGTATTCTCAAACCGTTTCGAAAATATTTATATAACGAGCATATATAATTTGTTTTGGCATAATATATACCACCTGGTTAAACAAGATTAAAATAGATTTTAAACCAATTACACATTTTTAGAATTTAAAATGAATTATTATATATAAAAATACAAAACAATATACAAATACATTTCATGAGATAAATTATTACATTTGAAGGAAGGATTTATAATTAAATTTAACATTCATCACAAGATTTATCTCATAATATACACATGATATTCAAAATAATTAAAATATATACTTCAAATGATATCATGGAAAATTACTTTCCCAATTAAATGCTTCACTAAGCAAATATTTCTCTACCTAACTCGTTGGCCTTATTCTTGGTTTCCTATAAAGCCATGAACATGGAAACTTATTTTTTCTTATTTACTGAACTTAGTCATCATCGTGACCAATTCATAATTTCTATCACTATCCTTATTTTATTTGTATTTGACCTTAAACTATCATTGTTGATACTCTGAATTCGGCCTCTCGTGTAATTCCCTTGCAAATTATATGTTCTTTAATGTTAGTCACAGGTTCAAATCTTAAGAAAAAACATATCCATTTATGGAGAAAAGACTATATATAATTGAATCTCCTAAGGAAGTCTAGGGTTCACAAATGGATGCAAGATCATCACAAAGGAGCATCGGCAGGACTGGCAGAGCAGCCATCAGGTGGGCCGGAGATATGGCTGCTGAGTGCACCATTGATGGGGGATGAGGCAACCGATGGTCAAGACAATGGGTGGGGGTGGACGGGAGAAGCATAACTACACACACATCTTTTTTATACATAAGTTGTTTCAAAATTTTAGTTCGAAAAAGTTATGAAGAGCAACCTTTTCAAATACATCATATTATTTCAATAAGTTGTTTTTGCATAAGCATTACTAAGCACAACATTAGAAAATTTTATTACCAAACAAGATCTACTGAACTTATAATTCATTAGATACTCTTTATGAATGTTAACTAAGTATCGTAAGTAAATTGATCTTGGTTGTTCAATCATTTGATAACTTAGAGTCATTCTTTGATAAATGATCACTATAAGTTAGACTCAATAGAATTTTATCAATTCTTTTTACAGTCGTTAGGGTGGAGAACTAAACCAAGAATTCTCTTTCTTCATCATCAATCAAATCACTATTCACGATGTAAGATTCTATTTTATCATCAATTCAATCAACGTTCACATTTTTTGTTTTTATTATCAATGAGTAGATATCTTGTATTTCTCGAAAAAGTGATTCGATTGATGGGATTTGGTACGATACTTATGAGATCGATGAAATTGATATTCCAATATTTCTTCTTAAAACTAAAACACATTGATTTAACCTCATAAGCAGGACCACCATCCAATAGCATGTTGATGCTAGAACCAAAATCCCATATTTCTTCTTGAGAATCTCTTAATTATTTCAAAGTAATTAGAAAGATATTATTTAACTAGAAAGAATTAAATTCAAATGTAGGATATCTATCTAAAAGTTTTTACAATTTAATCATGTATGATGGAATCATCAAAGATTTGATCTTTTCTAACTCTATCTGTAATTCACTAAAGGCTTGAGAAACAAAGATAAGAGGTATCAAGAAATAGCCAACAACAATAAAAAAGAAAATGATTGAATAAAGAAACTCTCGAGCATTTGTTGATATCAAATGTGTCTATATCAATCAATGGAAGGGGTGACTCATTATTTCGATGAATCATTTCTTTAGATAGAAAAATATTCTATAAATACTTACTCAAAATCTTACTTACCAAAGTTCATTGTGGAAGAATCACTTGCAATATTTTCTAATAAATTGGTTATGATATACCTGATCCATACATAATATCATGAAAAATGGATACAAATTTTTGATTGTTACTTAATGTCGACAATGAATTTGAAAAAATATCTAAAATGGTAAAATTTAGATATTTGCACCCTATCAAATTAAGCAAACCATGGCATATATGTTTGGAATAAATTTCATTTTGAGAGATTTGAAAAATCACCATCTCTTCTATACATCTACCATTTCTCAACACATTTCTTTAGACAAAGCCTATTTTTTCCCCTTTTCAAATGAAAAATATTTCTTAAAACATGGAGTGGGAATCAAACTCATGCTTGAATTGACACTAAGATACTAATGCAAATTCTTTCCTTCTGAATCAAATAAATTTATATCTGTAAAAGGCTAACAATAAGTTCTTTACAAATTGATTATTTGTTCCCTCGTTAGAAGTGTTGAAAAATGTCTATAATCGAGTAAATAGCTCTACGAACAAATGTATCGAATCAAATTAAAAAATGAAAAGATTTGTACAAATTATATGTTTCGTCACCACTAAAATCGTTAGGTATAAATATGTCACGTATCTATAACTCAATTGGTAAAATAGTATTTCTCTCTAAAAAAAAAAATATGTTTTTTTTTACCAATGCACAAAGAAAATATTTTATTGTGAATGAACAAGATATCGAGGAGTTGTCCATATGTAAGATTATCATTATTGAATCCTTTGTGGTACAATTTATTCTTGAATAAAACTTAATTTAATCCTTTTTATCAAGTTGATGTTACAGAATTCTTGGATCTAGAAATTCATTCTTGAACAAAAATCTATTTTTATTCTGTATCCTTTCTTAATAGTAGGATCGAGAGAAAATATAGAAAAGACCATTTCACTATATTTCTGATCGGGAATATGACTTATAATAATAATATTTCTTTTAGTGGGTTGATAACTCTGAAAAGATAAATTAACATTTTTCCTTTCATCTCAGGAGAAGTACGATCAGGAGGGGGAAAAAACAACAAAAATAAATATGTCCGAATACATAAAAATAAGATTTGATATTTATTTTTCACATTGGAACGTTTTCACCGTCAAATCCACTTCGAATTTGATAAATGTATTGCTTGTGAAGTATGTGTTCATGTACGTTCGATAGATTTACTCGTTGTTGATTTGTGATTGAAAATAGATATTAAAAAGAAACAATTGCTTAGTTATAGTATAGATTTTGGAGTATATATATTTTGTGGTAATTGTGTTGAGTATTTCCCAACAAAATGTTTATCAATGATCAAAGAATATGAGCTTTCTACTAATGATCATCACAAATTAAATTATAATCAAATTGCTTTGAGTTGGTTACCAATATCAGTAATTGGAGATTATACAATACGACCAATTAAGAATTCGACTCAAATACAAATAGATAAAGAAAAATCTCTTGATTCAAAAACGATTACCAATTAGTAATTTTGACATAAGGAATTTGGGCTTATTTCATTTTCATTTTGATTAAATTAATCAATAATTCCAAATAATAACTATTGATTTTTGAGAATCAACTTCAATTGAAATTGAGAAAGTTTCAATCGAAAATTGACAAAATAAATTTTTTTTTTATTTAATCATTATTTTATTCTATTTAGTTATATACAATATGCTAAAATATTAAGATATATAATCTTAATAATAATAATATTAGTTAATATTTAATAATAATTAATATTATGCATATATAAAGTATACATACAAAATCAAGTGTATTATGAGAAAGTATATTATGTAAGTATACTATTATCGAAATATACAATTCCAACGATTTTATCACTTTGGATAAAGAAGTAGAATTGGTCCAATAATTGTATCTATGTTAATTCGCACTATATTAAGATTTGATTCAAATATCATATACATGAACAAAAAATAAGGTAATCTCCTTTTTCTTGGACTATTTAATTTAATAAGGTCATGAAATACTTCAACTTATTTATCTCTCATTTTGTACATAATGGATTTAACTAGACCAATATATGATCTTCTTGTAGTATTTTTGGGATCTATTCTTATATTAGGAAGTCTAGGAGTGGTTTTATTTACCAATCTCATTTTTTCTGCATTTTCGTTGTGATTGGTTCTTATTTGTATATCTTTATTATATATTTCATCGAACTCCTATTTTGTAGCTACTGCACAGCTCCTTATTTATGTAGGAGCTATAAATGTCTTAATCATATTTGTTGTGACGTTACAAGGAGTTCTGAATACTATAATGATTTCCATCTTTGGACTGTTGGAGATGGGTTTGTTGGTAAACATTTTCATTAGGGAAAGAGGGAAAGAGATTTTTCATTTAAAAATGGTAGCGGTTGATGTATTAAAATAGTATATATCATTATCGTAACCAAAGCAACCTAGGAAAAGTCCGTCAAACCCACAAGTGACACTTACAGGAGAAATTAAGCAAATTCTAGTACGTCCTGAAAGAAATGAATCACTGTAGACATATATTTGAAAGAAAAGAAAAATTGAACATTTAGGCAGGTGAACAAGAAATTTTATAATAAAGAGAAGAATTATTAAAAAATAAAAATAAAAATTATTCTATTATAAACGCTAGATAAGAATTTGTAACTAGAATCTCAATAGATGTGACAAACCTTAGATTAAAAGTTTATATATTAAGGTATCGTGTGACATTAATCTCTAATGTTCTTTTAACATGATAGAAAGTTTTCCAATACATACTGCTACAATACAAAATTTATTCTTTGTTTATCTTATAGAAACAATCAATGTAACAAAAATTTTAATAATTTTAATATATATACAAATGATATCAACATAGATGATATAATTGATGACATAGATATAAAGTCTATGAATTTTAAAGATGTATCATTTGACGAGGAATATTCAGACATTATTCCTCTTACTATATCTCAAATAGTTACAAATAATATTTGGTATAGTTGCTTATTTTAAATTGTATATATCTGGTTATGTCTTCTATAATATACATGTTATTTACTTATAACTGTATATAGTCAGTACAATACACAATTACAAATAGAATATAATAGTGTTAAAGTCTCAAGTACAGAAAATACAAACGTACAAGATATTCTTATGCCAAAAATTAGTATTGAGTATTTTCCAACAAGGAGACAATTGTTAAAACAATTGTACAAAAAGAACAAGTTAATCGTTTTATAGAAATGTCCATTGTTGACACAAATGAACATATTCACACAAAGACTATTGATAATGATATATAGATAACAATTGCTGATACATTTGAAGAAATTCAAACGAATGAAGTTCAAAGTATTATTGATACAATAATTGCAGATGTTTTAGAAATTTACATTGAGTGTGACAAAAATATTGATACTTCTGAACGTTCTAACAACATAGCTACTAATGAAGATATTACAATAAGTCCTATGTCTTAACAATCACATGATAGGAAGATTCCAAATCTTGAACAAAATTTCAAGGATGACATGCTTTTATGGTTCAGAGATAGCTCTTATTATGACAAGTTTTTAAACTATAAAACTTTTACAATTTCATATTCCCAACTAGTTAAGTTTGAAAGGATGATAGACACTAGAAAAGTGTTTGAATTACAAGGATTATTGACATTAACTGCACAACAACCAAGCCATCTATCACTACCAGAAATTGTAAATTGCTTTTACTCAAACTTAACAGTTGTAAAAGATATTCTTGTTTCAAATGTAAAAGAATCAGACATTCACTTAACTCCAGAATTATTGAATGAAGTGCTTGGATTGAAAAATGAATGAGTTAAAATATCAGAAAGAAAATAGATTTATCAATTAGGATGGGACATTAAACAATTAGCAAAGTATTCTGATGTCAATAATGAAATGAGATTGTTAAATGATTTAAATGGCCAAGCAAGGTTTATTGTAAAGATATTACATGCTTTAATTTTTCAGAAGTTTGGTCATGAAGCTGAAGTTGGTAGATGTTATCTTTATGCAACATATGTATTGATAAATCACATACATGTGAACTCATATGATATCATTATCTATCATATTTTTTGGTGATACAATTTTTAAAATTGTGGCAAGTCAAACAAATCTTACACATTGACCACAGAAAAAGATAAAATCAAGATCTTTCTCTACAAAAGAATTACATAAATACCAAAAAATAGATCCACCTGAAATTCGACATAGACAGCAAGATCATTATCAAGAGCAAACACAGCAACAAGAACTACGACATCAACAAACAGAACAATCACAACATGCATGGCAACAACGGCATCATATGGTACAACAAGAACAACATTATATAGATACATATACAAAAACAATACAACAACCTTCAGAAGTCCGAACTACTAACTTAGATCAAGAAATTATTGATAAGTAAACAAAGTTAATATAGAAATAGCATAGAAAATTTCAAAAACTATGTTAAACATTTTTGATGATAAAGAGACTTGTGAAAGAATTAAAACAAATAATGTATTACACATAAACATTTATTGTAATTTGTTACCAAAAATATATAACTATTTTCATCTTCATTTTCATATATGCACATTTATTTATTATGAATCCATGTTTGATTTATGCAAGCTACAGTTCTTTTTGAAATTATATACTTCGCAATCTTTTTCCTTACATGAAATTAATGTTTTTTTATAATGACAAAAGGGGGAGAAAGATTACTTAGAAAATTAGACTTATTAGGTTTTGTCATCATCAAAAAGGAGAATATTGTTAGGAATTTTGTTTTGATAATGAATATTTTATTAAGTTTAAATAAGTCTAAGTATATGTGGTAACTCAATGGAGCCAATTCGTTAAGTTAGTAGTCAAGTCAACGGAGTTAATTCATTAAGTTACGTTAACTCCACGAACCAATTTTTATCAATCGCATAGTTAGACATTAACATGTTTTTAAAAAGTTGTATAGTTATAAGTTAACATTTCAAGTTAGTCGAAGAGTTATGTTAAAAACTTATATAGTTAAGTTATCTACACATATGTTTTTAACGTTTTAAGTTTTCACGTGTTTTCTATATGCATTCGGTAAAGAAAAATCGAAGAATTAGATAACTATTCAAGTTTTTATGCATGGATGAATAATTGTTTGAGTTCTTTTAAGTGACTAACGAAAAGTTAAGTTTGTTTGTTTTAGTCACGTGTTTTGTAAGTGAAAAACTCGAAAAGTTATAGATAAATGTTTGAGTTTTTATAGGTCTTAAAGGATAAGTATTTGACTAAAGTGGTGACTTAGAAGATACATTCTACAGTTCTCTAGAAAGAAGATTTTCGATTGTTCTATGATTGGAGATCGTGGAAATACAAAAATGAAGTAGAGATCGTGGAAATTCAAAAAAGATAGTGAAAATTGTAAATAATTTAAATTTGAATTAGTACATGGGATCGTAGATCATAGATTAAGTAGATGAACATGTTAAACATAAAATCACAATTCTACTACTATAAGTAAAAGGTACGAGCAATATCCTGAAATTATATCCTAAAATTTTAGAGAAAAATCTTATCTCATCGAATCCCAAGCAAAATCAGAGAAAGAGCTATTAGGAAGAAAGTCTCAAAGATTCGAAGAATGAAGCAAAGAAATACAGAAGATAAGCAAAAATTTTCAGAAGAATCAGAAAGTTGCATGTAAAAGTTCAGATTTGAATATACAATTCAATCAAGGTTAGAATAAGATAGATATTATTTCATATTGAATTATAACTCGAAAATTATATCAAAACCAACAAGCAATGAATTGTATTGTAAACGATTAGAACTTCTTACTTTATTAATAAAAACTTTAGAATTACAAATAGTGAGTGTTTTATGGTCTAGTTTTATCTATTAGATTCTTAAATTCTAAAGACACAATTCACTTTATTCCTCTTGTAAAACTACGATCTAACAGACTTGTCATGTTTGACCCGTGATGTGATCAAATGAAGTAAATAAAGATGAGTTTGTTGATCTATGATGACATCAATTGATAAGATAGAATACAACTGTTCAAGATGTCATGGTATCCACAAGACAAGGACTTAACGAGCAACAAACAAAAACATCTCCAAAACCCTAAACGACACTCCCTAAATAACTTCACCCTCCTGAACTACCTGGACATAGCCCACCTACCAAACATGCCACAAACAAACGTAACAATTGGGTTGAACATGACAGTCACACTACTACAACCACCCATTGTCGCCTCAACCCTTGCGCCTGTTGTTGCCCAATTGCCACTTGATACCCATAAGGGTCATAAACCAACACTCCGTGGTGGTTCAATCATCACAGATGAGAAGATGATTGGATGAGCAACAGCACCATGGCATCGACAATCCAACACTCACTACAGCCTCTGTAAGTAGAATGGATTAGGGGTTGAGATGACCAATGACTAGGCAACTAGCCACAACTCCTGACTTTGGCGGGTGGCAGTCCAATGAGGTAGAACCCTAGTATTTTATTGTCCTACAAGTGGGAGGCGAGGAACCCAACATCTCCTTCTCTAATTCTCCTACTCTAGTGGACAATAGTCTAGATCGTTTGACTAGTCCCCTCCAACCCTCCATTTCAACCAATAGCAGTCAATCAATCATTCTGCTCGTTCATCATCCAACCCTTCAAACTCTACAAGATCACAACCAATAACTTCGCGATGTCGAGACTTAGAACGTCCACCCTCCACCCCTCGCCCACTACTCCTCAGCTCCCTACAAGTCATGTTGGCATGGTATCATGCTAGTCGTGACATTCATGGTCCGTGAATCGTTTACATTGATGATAAGTAATCTTCTTCATCTTTTAAGAATTTCCAATAAATCATCATTGATGGTGATAGCCATGAATATGAAACTTGTGATGTTTCAACTTTATATCATGAAACATATAAATTAAATATTTTATTTAAATTATCTTTTAAGTTAAACCAATCTTTACACTAAAATATTTTTTATCTTATTTATTAATTCACCATCTAATTTTATTTTACTTTTAGTATCTAAACAAGCACTTGAAACATATAATAAAAGAATATCATACCAATACTTTAAAAGTTTTCCTTTTTTTTATTAACTACAAATTCAAAAATCCAACATTATCTTTTTTTGAAAATTAAAGCAATTTCATACAAATGACATTGAGCATAAACAAAAGTAGAATAATAAACTTCATATAGTTTAAGTATAACATCATAAAATAGCTTTAAAATTTTAAATGTCATCTTCATCTAAACTTTTATTATAATTTGTTACACTTGAATAACATCTGATAAAGGTAAATTACATTGATAGTTTTAAACTGTTGAAATTAACTACAATGGTCAGAGTTTCATCCAATATTTATTATTGATCTTATTACCTTCATCTAATGGCCTAGCATTAATCCACCAATCATATTTAAGCTCATCTTGTGTAGCAGATTTTATGGGTGTTATAATTAATGTATTTTTATCCTAATTTTACACTTATAAACTATAAGTGCACAACATCCAAAGGAATATGTAGACAAATATGAGTCGATCTACAAGGAGCATGCTCTAGTTAGTATCTAAGATTTATTAAGCTTAATTATTCCAAGTTATTCATAGTGGAAAAGAATTGCATAACCTATGTATTCACCTAAGTATCTTCATTATTTGAAACCGAATACTAAGAAAACGCTGGAAAACTATTCTCGGGAAACACTCCCCAATCAAACAAAATGTTATTGTATTTACATACAATGTAATATAGTGAAGCATGTACAAGAGAGCACAAAATACACCATGACAGCCCTGCCCAAAATTGTCCCAATCTAACTTCATTTCCCTGTCCAAACTCATGTAGCTACCTCAATGATAAAATTTGGTAAAAATCATAGCTGGACAGATCATCAAGTGGAAAAATATCAAGTAAAATCTCAAAGCAAGAGTCCACTTGTGCTGCTCCCAGCAAGCATTCCATTAAGGTTGCGCTAAATAAAACAGAAGAGCTATAAAACTGCACATAGCTAGGAGAAAATTCATAACTCTTGCAAATATTCATGGAAAAGCCTCAAATCAAAGTGCTCGGGCAGACGACTTATTAATCCCACTACAAAAATTTACAAATCTCAATTTTGTTGAATACAATTCCTGGAATTACATTTCTAATCAAGCACAAGTGCTGGAATCGAATGCAGAAAACTAAGCAGTGGTTACCTTGGAAAGAAAAATCGGAAACTCCATACAAATGTCTTTAGAAAATTCAGTGAAGTCCAGAAAATCAATTTACACAAGAAAACACATGGGATAACATCTGAAAACGTGAAAAATCTCCAAGGGAGTTGAATGTAACGTCTTGCACGAGTTGGGATTCAATTTGCAATTACAAAGTATTTCCTGCCAAAGGTATTTCTCTTATACATTCCGAACTCCTCATGTTCATCAATTTGGAATCTTAATCAAAGAATCAAAAAGCCTCTAATCTTTCATATTTATGAATATACAAGCATCACATAATCATCTCAATTCATTCTTCCATTGTTAATCACAAAATGAATGGTCAGTTAGGTGAGTGAGACATATTCACATACACAATATATACATATGTACAAACATTCATAACTTCAAAGGGCTTTGGTTAAACCTGATAAAGTAAAGTTAAACATACTACCACAGAGTTTTAAACTACATATTACATGCTGGAAATTAAAACTAAAAGTCTAACATTACACTAAATGCAAATGCAAATCATTGTTTTCATAGTAGGAATGAGCATAATGGTTCTAATATTTGATATAAAGTTTGCAATGGACATGTTTTTCTAGGCAAATTGAAATATATTCCTGCATTATCTAGTTTTATACGTGACTCTGATTTCATATATGAAGTTTGTAATTTAACCAAACAAACCAGATTGCCCTTTCAATTCCAGAAACAAAATTTTTGAAGCCCCTTTTAACTGTGTACATTGTGGTGTCTAAGAAAAATATAAGACCCCCTCTACTAATGGTACTTTTTATTTCCTTGCCAAGGTTAACGATTTTCATAAGTTCACGTGGATCTACTTTATGAAAAATAAATCAGAAGTGTTCAAGAAAATCATATAATTCACAGTTTATGCCAATTTAACTTCAATGTCGAAGAATTCAAGACCAACAATGGTAAAGAATTCATCAACTATTATTGCATTAAATTATTTGCTAATAATGTATACTACATAGTTGTTTTAGACCCTGCACCTTACAATAAAACGGAATTATAAAAAGGAGGCACAGGTACATTGTCAACATTGCTTTTGCTTTAAAAATTTAGGCACGTATTCCTATTCAAGTTTGGGGTGAATGCATTTAGACTAATGTTTTCATCGTCAACAGGTTACCTAGAGCAGCATTAAGGATCAAATTCCTCGTACCGTTTTATTTGATAAGGAACCTAACTTAAAACTCTTGAAAACCTTTGGTTGTCTTTACCATGTTACGAATTTATGTACTCAAGACAAATTCAACAAATAAGGCTCATAAATGCATCTTTATATGGGATATCTCATTGCACAAAAGGGTTATAAATTATATGACCTTAACAAAGAAAATATATATATATATATATATATTAGTGGTGATGTCATCTTTGATGAAAATGTCTTTTCTTTTGAAAGCTTTAAAGACTAATGATTACGATAACAATGATTTTAGTCCTCTACCTGAAACTGAAAGGCTTGAACATACGTTTTCAACCCCACTCCAAGTTGAAGTTGATATCAACCATCAGGTCTCAAGCCCTAGTATTGCATCAAACTTAGAAGATCCCACCACTGAATCCCAAGAAAATGCACCTAAAATCTTAATTGAAGAGATTAAAAACGAAACCCCAGAGGAGGGACCCTCCAATGAGCAGCCAAATCAAGAAGAACTTCACCTCAATCGAGAAGTCCTACCTCCCAACCGAGCATGCCCTTGGAGGTGTAGAGTTTCATAACTTTCTCACTACTTTAGATAAAGTGAAAGAACCTTGTGATTATAGTAAGGCTTTCCAAGATAGCCACTGGAGAGAGGCCATGAACGTGCTTCTAGAAGCTGGTTCCATCATAAATTGTCTAACATTTTGATCAATGCAAATTTTAAAGAATTGAAAGTTGTTACTCGCTTTTCACATGCAAGAAAGATCAAGTTCAAATCGTTGTACTCATTCATGTTGACGATATGTTGACCTTAATCCTTAAACAACATCTGGTAAGGGTTGATTACCCTTGTTGTTGATAACTTCGAGCAAGTAATTAAAAACTTCGACCCTTAAATAACATTTGGTAGGGATGCTTAACGATTGAAGGCTTCAAATAAAGAGTTAAAAGTGTACCACGGCCCGCTTAACAATAAGCGTAAGTAGATGGGCTAACCAACATACCCACAACCAATCAAGCTTTCCTCGACACACATCACTTCAATGACAAAAACTCATGAAGCAACAACAAGCAGGTTGAGTCGATCACAATGGGTGGCCCTTGACATGCGAAAAAATTTACCAGAAGATTTTCTAAGCATTGTAGCAGAAAGAAGAGAAGGCTGACTAGTGGTATTCGGCCACACCGATTGAATTTTCTCTCTCTCTCTCTCTCTCTCTCTCTCTCTCTCTCTCTCTCTCTCTCTCTCTCTCTCTCTCTCTCTCTCTCTCTCTCTCTCTCTCTCTCTCTCTCTGTAGTGAAGAGAAGGACAACAGGCCATGCTAGCCTAGTTGGTGGTATTCGTACTTCTTGAAATTTAACAAGTCTAAACAGAAAGAAAACAAGAATGGCTGAACACCACTAAACAATGAAACGATTTGGGTGAACTCGAGGGAGATGTAGTGTTGGACCCATTCTCTTATTGTCATTGGTTTTGAAATGAATTCTTAATATGGTATCAGAATAGGTCCTCACATCTTTACTCATTAACATTCTTGAACGAAGAAATGTTTTTTTTGATAATGTAAGTGCAAAGAAATGTTAGACAAAAAGTGTCACGTTAGAAATAATATAGACGAACCTAGAAAACATGTAATGTTAAATTCGTTCTCTCATTATCAATTAATTTAAAGATGATAAATTTTTAACAAAATAAAAGCATTAGATACTACCAATTCATGGCCCAAAAGAGATCATACTTAAAACAAATTACAAAAATATTAGTAAATGTTCTTAATTCTCTTTAAAGATGTATCGTATTGATGACATTTACAACTAATTTTTTAAATTAGGATTTACATTAAGTTCGAAATTTCTATACTTAGATTAGACGTACCAACTAATTAGACGGTGAATAGCAATCATACCACGCTCTTTTGTACCATATACAATGAAGGTGGTGCATGAGACATGTGGTCATTGTTAACGTTATATCACGATAATCACCTAAAACAAGGCATCATATACCACGGTACCCAATTAGAATCACACCAACGCCCATCACGAAGGGTAATTTCACTCGGTAACATAAAATTACTGTTACACATGCAAAGTACAAACTTAAATTAAGTGCAGCAGAAACATATATATGTTCTTCCCTCCTACCATCCTTTCAGCAATACAAGTGAAATCCTTTCTCACCTTCCATTCATTCATTCCCTGCATACAACGAACAGTGAACGTAAATTTTCAAATCTAACCAATATCCATATCTATTTAAAAAGTCTCATATCCAATAAATAGAAATTAAAGTTAAACCTCTATATATTGATTCTTTTTGTTCGTTATTAATTAATTTTAAATAATATTAAAATAAATTCACATATGTAAATACTTATAACTATATAAATAACTCGCAAATGAGAAAAAGCATTGGAAATAATCTCACACTGAATAAATGTAGATTGAACTTAAATTTATATATATCAATTTTTTTTTACTCGTTACTAATTAATTTTGACATGAAATTTCACAATACTTATGATTAATCATGCAAACATGAAAGATGATAACGGAGGACTTGAAATTATGACACCATAACTGAAGTGTGGGACTTGCCAACGTCATCCTTGAATTTTGAGTTTGATATGTTTATATTTCTACATTTCTCTGGTTAACGATCATGTTTGATCATCGGCTTATTTATGTTAGATATATATATATATATATATATATATATATATTAATTTAAAATTTATGAATGGTAAGATTACATCTGAAATGTTTCTTCTTCGTAAAATCACCGAATCATTTCTTTTTTTTAACTCGAAATTATTCTTCGCTTGAATTACACGGCAATCATATTTTGTTTTCCGAGATATTGATAATATAAAATCTACTGAAAATTACGAGTACGGAGGAGGAAGTCTCACCGATCCCCGAGTGGTTCTGGCCGGAAGCTTAAACGACGGAAATGTCGGCGTCGTCGACGACGAGATCACCATTGATGAACTCTCTGTAAGCAGCAACAGGCCAGATGAAGCCCCTCCAGATGAGCCTCGAGGCGAGAGGCACGTCGATGATGATTTCCTTCATGGTTGGCTTCTTCTCTCCCCTAATGGCGATCAAGTAGCTCCTCCCAACCCACCCGATCCAGCCGGCGATGTACAGGAAGAAGATCCCGGGGGTAATGAACTCCCCCCAGTGCCGCTGGTCGCCGTTCACGATGAGGTGAGGCAGCCCGTCTGAGCCACACAGCAGGCCCTGCTTGCCGTAGTTTTCAAACCGGCGCTTGGTCTTCTCCACGGAGGCCTTGATGGCGAGCGCCGGGGCAGAGTCGGGCGCGTACTTTTTGAGAGGGGCCTCCAGCCTCTTGATCGACTGCTTCTCCCTCTTGGCGAAGGCCTTGGACTCCTTGCAAGGAGTCAGCCCGGAGATGTCGGCCGACGCCGGGGGCACGATGGGGGACGACAGCAGTATGGAGGACAGGGCAACGGTGGCCGAGAAGGCCTTGAGGGGGTTGTTGCTGCTGTTGGCGTCTGGTGTCTGTGGGGATTGGGTGGAGGAAGAGCAGGAGATGGTGAGGGGTCTCAGCTTGTGTCCGTGGGGCCTGGGGTGGTGGAGTGGCTTGGGGAGGGTGGAAGATGGGATGGTGGTGAGAGATGCCATTGCTGCGACCACCGCTCTTCTCCTTCTTCTTCTTCCTCCTCTTCTTCTTCAACCTCTCTACCTTAGTTTTATGGAATGATGAAGATGGCTTGCGTCGGAGCTCGCAAGCTTGTGGTGAAGGGGGAGCATCGAGAGGAGAGGGAGATGATAAGTGGGAGGATAAGGTGGACAGTGTGGTGATGAGCTGGAGAGTGGTGATTGGCTGCTGGTGTGTGGATTCGGGAGCGACGGGGGGATTCTTCTATCTTGTGTTTGTGGTTGTGATTTTGGCTTTGATTTTTTCCGTTCATTCATTCTGCAGTCATCTTTGCCGTGGATTTTTTGATTGGGTTGGACAATATTTGATTGGTTTCATGTCGGTTTGGTTGATCGGCTACTCCTCAGGTTGCAATGATGACTTCTATCTTTATTTTGGTACGAAAGATGGTTTCACTCTTAACGAAAATAATCATTCATCAACATTAAAGAATCGTTTTCCTATTTTGAGAGCATTAATATTTCCCAATATAAAATAACTCTATATACTGATTTCCTTTTCCACCCACGGGTAATAACATGTATGGTTAAAAATGAAGGTAGCGAAGTGAAATGTAAAAATTAAGTCCACAAGGCTTAAGTTCTAAATGTTTTGAGAATTTTCTTCACAAGTTACACAAATAGAGATATATTTTCTAACTCGAAGGAAAGTATCGTAGAAGTCTTATATGTGATTATATATTATATGGCCAAAAGGATATTTATCTACGATAAAATAAATTATCAGAAAATGAAAAACTTTTTCCTAAAAGTTGACATATTGATATGATTAGTTAAATTAATATTAATATTAATCTATTGAAAGTGTAACAAATAAATCTGATTCTATTTATGTATTTAGAATTTGAATTCTATAGAATTTAAATTTTAACATAATTTAAATTCTACATAATTTAATTAAAAGAATTTAAAATTTAAGTATTTGTACATATACAATAATTTTACAAAAATTAAAATTTAGTTGTTTGTACATATGACATAATTGAAGTAAATTGAATAGAATTGATTTTTAATAAAGTTAATTAATAAATTAAAGTAATTAGTGAAAATGTAATTAATCAAAAAATAAATTACTTACATTAATAAATAAATATATTATTAAATTAAATATTTATATATCATTTATCAATTAATTAAGTATACTATTATATAAAATAAATCAAAAATTACATAAATTGATAACTTTTAATTATATTAGTACAAATTATAAGTTAATCAAATGTTAAATTTAAATTTGAAAAAATTAAACTAACCATAATAAATTCATCACAAACTTCTTTTGTGATATCAATATGTCTATGAATATAATTTCATCCCCAACCAATTTGTGCATCAATATTGATACAAATCTTGTACATTTGTTACCATATTTTCATTCTACTATCAATATTTTTCTTTTGGATGTTTACCTCCTATTTCTTTATTGTAATCGTCGGTTACTTTCAACCAAGTATCAACTCATATCTTTTCATCAAGAGTTTTAACATTACCTTCCTTAATAGCATCATACACCTTTCTTAATATCATCTCATCTATTTAAACACTCTAATTAAAATAAGATCTTCTACTACCTTTCATATATCAATATGATATAAAATACATCATAATATATAAATGGACATTATCATAAACATTAGATTAAAAAACTTAAGCTTGCATGGTTGTAAATTAAGATAGCAAATCCAACACAAGTACGTATATTAGGATGGCAAGGAAATCTTTTACTATCCTTTTAATTATGAGTTCAAGATTTATGTAAAAATCAAAGTTTGAAACTACGGGGAATTCTTAACTTTGCAACAAACAAACAAAAAATTCCGAGACATCTAAGATATAATTAATATCATTGATAAAATTTACCAAGAATCTAGAAATGACATAGAAAAATCAATGAATTCCAAAAAATAAAGGTAATAAATAGATTGATACAAAGTTCCATCATTCATATGTACACGATGCAAATCAAATGTAATTGTATGTTAGTACTTGTCCAAGAAAAGACAAAAGATGATGACTTTCTGCGATGTAACGAAATTCAAATAACTTGAATTCTTAAGAAATTTAAATTCTAAAATGCATAAATACCTCATCCTCATGATTCAAAATCTAACAAAAAAAATTTTAATTCTATCAAATGTAATTGTATGTTAGTACTTGTCCAAGAAAAGACAAAAGATGATGGTTGCTACACTACTACAACACCAACCAAAATCATCCAAACCACATAACTGGCTTTCTGCAATGTAACGAAATGGCGAAGGCGAAGGTGAGTTCGAAAAATAAATTCTAATTTTTTAAATTAAAAATTTATTTTCACAATCTTTACATGATTAAAATTCAAATACCTTAAATTCTTAAAAAATTTAAATTCTAAAATACATAAACCTCATGACTCAAAATCTAACTAACAAAAAAAATTTTAAAAAAATTTTAATTCTATCAAATTCCAGATACACAAACCACAGCCCCCCCCCCCCCCCCCCCCTCTTCCCTCCCTAAATCAATTTGAATGAAAAAAAGAATATGAAATCATGTCAGAAATAAATTTGTGTTCGTAACCGCTACGGTTATATAAATATCAAAATAAACCTTTCATGATTTTCCTTTTTTATTATTTACCATTGAAAATTCTTAAAATACGAATGAGTCATCCACTCGCAAGTCGGTCATCTACGATAAAATTACTGCAAGAACCGGCACAAGAAAATCCGTTCCTATTTCTTTCGTATGCTTTTAACGTGTAGTACAAAATCACCCATAAATACATATATAATAATAATAAAATTCTTCTACTTGTTAACTTACTTTGAATTGAAATTTCAAAATGATATCAAAATCAATTTACGTACAACTACTCATAAACACTTACAAACGTATAAATAAATCATAAATAAAAAAACATTAAAAAAATCTCACATCAATAAAAAGGAAAACAAAATTGAACTTCATTTCATTTACTGAAAATTGATTTTAAGCTAGAATTTCATGAAAATATAACCAAAAATATTACCAATATGCCACACTGGGACCAAATTCGATGCTCCTTTAGTTCCATTCATAAAATTGAACTACAATAGAAGATTCAAAACGAAGATTTGTCAAATGGATAAATATACAGAGCCACCTGTGGTCATGAACCCTACCAATTCCATAGTTGATACAGCAACATGGGTAACCTTTTTTTGAGTAGAAATCTGATAGAGCCTTAATCTATCTCCATGACAGATCAATCAAAGCTATCAAATTGAGCAACTTCTGTAGTTACTCCTAGTTGGAGAACCATATCCTACCCTTTTGTGCTATAGCGAAAGCATAGTGATCCAACAGTCATTACCAATATGCATGCACCACGATCCCTTGTATATTTTAACTGCAAATCACCTGTCAATTATATTGGACGCTAACAACATTAGAACGATGACATTGGTTTGCTTAGAAATTTCAGGAAATAGGTTATGCAATAAATTGACAAATATCACATCAAGGAAACAAACAGACAACAGGTTACTACAACTAATTATTTCAACGGTAAAGGTACGTCCAAATAGACCATGTTTTTGGTATTAGTGTCGATCATTCACGGCCTTAAATTACTTACAATGTATTCTGAGAAACACGAACTACGAAAGGTAAGAACTATTAGCAGACGTATGGCTTGATAGTAAGTAGATATCAAAAAGCATTGTTGGGATGCTAAAAGGAACTTAAGAAATATATTTTTTATAATAACAGTTTTTGTACATTCTTCAGGATTCAAACCTTAATCCTGAAGAATACCATTGCCTCTGATCAACTAAGTTGCCACAATTAGTTTAGAATAAAGTCCATGTTAAAAATTGTGAATGAAGGAACAAGATGGTTAACACAAAAACTATACCTCCCATGCTGACGGTAAATTAAACCATGAAAAGATAGGTAGAGGTCCTTGTTTTCTGTTCCAAATATCTCATGTGCTTTTCTTAGGGTTTCCTGCAGTAGATATGAAAATGATATTGGGTTAAACCTGTCGTAATCAGTCTGGAAGCCTGGCACAGTGATTTTGATAGTGCTGAAAATCCAATGGCTTACTTCACGTGACTGTCTGTGAGCATTTAGTTCTTTAATGTTGGCCAGGAAAGCACCAAACTGTTCGTAAGATAAACGATTTCTGAAACAAATTTAAATATGATTGATCAAACTACAATGAGAATAGAACATGCTTGTCCAGTGCATCGTATACTTACCTGGCTTGGCGGAAAAACTCCTTTCCATCAACTTGAGGTCTGCTCCCTGAAATTGTTTCCAGCAGCTTGATGAATGTGTTTCATAAGAATCAAGATACAAACTCCATTTTATAATACAGGCTACCACAGTAGCAAGCAATGATTTAGAGAACATGTTATCCATCTGGCTAGGAAGGATAACAAAATTCAGCTGTTTAAATTTTCAGAAAAGGTATTAGACATAAACCTGACAATGTGCGCCCACGAGGTGGTGAACCAGCTGCAGAAGATTTCTGACTTGCTGAATACCAAGGTGTGGAAACAATTTTACTCAGAGTATGAGATTTTGAAGGCGAAGTGACACCTGATGTCATATTTGGTGACCCACAAGCAGAGATTCCACGAGGGGAAACACTGGTTGATATTATGTTTGGTGTAGCAGTTGGTGTAAGACGGGGAGTAATATATGGAGGCCAAAATTGAGGCTTCTCAGATTCTACATCCATAAAAAAATTTATTGGAAGTTGTAGAAGTTGCTATCATTAAATTAAATGTGTAAAAAACTTTTATACATGCCTTTTTCTTGAACCATATACCCTGTTGACATAGAACCGGTGACAGAACTTGCTGTGGTATACCCAACTGAGCCATCTTGAGCATCATAATCAAAAAAAAGTATTACATTGCTGTGAATCTATTAACAAGCAACAACCTCACCATGAAACAACAATAAGATGCTACCAACTTTTCAAAATAAATGAGCTCGTATGAAACACCTTTTATTGAAGCAGCTTCAGAAAGTAGCCGATCAGACGTCTCTTTATCAACACTTTTCTCTTGGTGCTGAAAGAGCAAATGGAAATTGAGATAAGCAGAGAGAAGTTTTCACTGTTAACTCCCATTATATTCAATTGAACTGGAAACTTTTTGATATCGGTGGAAAGATATTCATCACAACAAGAAATATGGAAGAAAATCACTAAAAAAGATTCACATAATGGCTGGCCAAACTTACAGCTGTATTGTCTTCACTCAGCGACATCATTAAGTGCTTCTTGAATTTTTCCAACTGTCAAGAAATTTAAGTGTCAATACATGGACAACTCTCAAATATAGGAAGGTTACAAACTAATTTGTAATAAAAAGATTATAAGTGATTCCCTACTAAAAAATTCATGTGTTACAAAAGATCATTCTGACAAACATCTGAGTTTTTTTGCAAGGGACAGATATCTGCGTGGCTTTCACTTTTCAGTACATAGCATAACAGAAAAGAATATTTATTCTAACAGAAAGTTTTGTTAAGGAAAATAGATGATATACGAACTTCAACAGGGAGAAAGGGATCACCCAGTTTTTCTTTCCCTAGCGACATGCACTATAGTCCTATAAATTTGATAGTATTATATTCTGAAAAATTATTAAAATCATTAGTTCCTTACAAAGATGCTTGTGAACTAGAATTACAAAGAAAATACGACACTATGGAATGGTGATGATTGATATATTACTTTTAGATAGAAAAAATGTATTATTTCTATATGTTATCCATTTTAATAAACATTTAGTATTTTCTCTTTTGGGTAATAAGTTCTTTAAGTAATACACTTCACCAATAAGCTTTATTCCGTTAATCTTAGACTCCCATAATGCCTGATCTAGTTCATTTTACAATCTCCCACTTAATGGCATGATGCTATCAGAAGTATAATTTGTATAGTTCATAGCCTTCCTTTTTCTAGTAAACTTCATGAGAAAAATGACTTAGGTTCAAAACTTCTCAATTGTATGCATGTGTATGATATTTATTTTACTCATCAAATGCTTAACATGTTCCGTCCAAAGGTTCATCAAGTCCGAAATAATACTTACTTAACAATATAATAATGAATTCAAATAGAAATAGATTGTAGATCCTGAGGTTTCTTTCTCTACGGGAAAATCCTTTTGCTGGGTGAAATGTTCGTAAATGCTTAATACAACTTTGGGAATTTAATGTCGTATGTCATAGGTTGCAGACCATATCAGAGCACGTTCTACTAAATTGTAAGAAAAAAGAAAAAGAAAACAAAGCAAATCTTGGGCATTTCCTTATATTTTATGATTAAATGTATTCTACAAATGTGAGAATTATCACCAGAAAATTTCACTCGAAACCGTTGGCAACGAAATCGGTTTTGGCATGGCTGCAAGCCCCACACAGTAGAACAATAATGACACACTACATGGTAGACACTTTCAATAATATGATACTTGGGAAATTATATTATTAGCGGGACAGCATTTTAAGTATATAAAAAGAGAATATTTGAGAAGTGCGCCGTTTCAACTAGGAAGTTTGGAAAAGACATGCAGATGAAAACTGAAGAATACAACAAACCCAATTTTACCTTGGTCAAGTCCCGATTCAGTTTATTAGCCGTCAATGCCAGTGTGTCCCTTTCTTTCAACAGCTTCGCCTTCACCAACAACAAAATGAACAAAAAGGAAGAATCTTTTGGAAATCAGTATAATCACGAGCGAATATACAAGGAAAAGCACATGGAGAGCATAAAAACCAACTTTTCGAACTCAAACACCGTTCAACACATAAAAGAAAAAAAAGGCCACAACTCGTTCTAGAAAAATCCCATGGAACAGCCTGAACCGCCTTAAAAATGGACACCTCCCCAATCCATGAAAGAAGCGTTCTAGAAAAATCCAAAAAGAAAATGGCAACACTTACATTCTCCTCCAGGACAGCCCTGGCCCTCTCGTCTGCCTCCCGTAGCAACTTCTCCAGCTCCAGCACCCTACCCTCCAGCTCGGAGGCCACGCGTTCCTTCTCCACCACCTTTTGCCTCAGCCTCCCGGCATCCATCTCTAGGGTCGAAACCCTGGAGGATATGGCCATGGACGTGATCTTCCTGGCGAGGTCGAGCTGCTCAAACGGGTCGCTGGGGAGCACGGAGAGGATCTCGTTGGGGAGGTGCACTGGAGGGCCCTCGTTTGCCATGGTTGAAACCCTAGAAGGGCGAGAGGGAGAGGGAGAGGGAGAGGGAGAGAGAGAATGGGCTGGCTTGGAGGGAATCGAAAGGCGAGACTGCAGAGAGAGAGAGAGAGAGAGAGAGAGCACTGAGGCTGAGGCGGAAGAGTGAGAGGTTGGTCAAGTGTCTTTCGTATTTATGGAAAATAAAAAAATAATAAATTCAAAAACATTGAACCTGTTCGTAGGCTGGCCTCGGTCGATCTTCTACTGGGTTGGGCCGTACGTGTCCAAGCAATAATTTTTTCAGTAAGGAAGATTATTATTGAGGTGTTCGTTTTGTAGATAATTTTTTTCAAATTTATTATGCCGTGCCCTTCTAAAATGATGTGCCATCATCCATCCACACATTGAAACGGAGAAGTTTTCTTCGGAAGATGAACCACGAGTTCTTACCGTAGCTATCACAAGAACGGTGCCTAGTCCCTCTTCGAAGCTTTCTTTTTCTACAACGAGTTTTCTTCGACAATGTTAGGAATATTCTTCTCTCTTTAATTTTATATACGAATTCTAGCTCTTAATTACTTTTTGTTGAAAATCTCCTCTAACGTATATTCCATTAGTCATTACACTTACCAGCCAGCCATAAATAGGTAAATAAAGAAATATTTTATAACTTTGAAAGACAGTTAGTTAACCTACGAACGAAGCTGCCTGCACACGGCAAGTAAAGAAAATATCTGCCGCAAACGTCGGTAGCTCAACGAAGTCTGTACATTGGAATTCACCAGGTACATGGAGTTAACTCAAGCTCGGAATTTATTACGCTTAATGGGGGTTAGTTTACATTTTAAATAATCTCAATCCATATAAAATCTTCATTTTTCATTTCTGTCGATTGCTTTCTCATCACCTCGTAATCCTTGAAATCTCACGTGTTTCTAGTGAAACCTCACGCATAGAGGAACACAAAAACCCCTTTGGATTTGCATTCACCATTTCTACTTGTCATTCTTTCATTGTTCGTCGAAGTGTTCTTCAAAAGCTCATACTTGTTGACTTTGACTGTCGATCTTTGTCAACATTCGACAGATTGCTACTCATTGTCGTCATCGTTGTAGTCACCCGATCGATACTATCGCAACATCTTCCTACTTTGTTGTCATCATCGTAAGTAAATCCCAATTTTTAATGGTTGCATTATTTGAGCCATTACAGACAATAAGGTTTATTTGTCAATAGTCTCAAATGGGGATTTTCCTTATTCGATTTCTACAAATTTTGTACGAAAAATCTATTATATCTTAATGGTTTGTCATTGCTTTGAGAATGGTTGCATTATAATCTTAATTTCTACAAATTTTGTATATTGCCATTATTATTTAATCAACTAGTTTTCCTTGTTGCATTATTTAGGTATATTGCATTATTGTTTTCCAATCGATATTGGTTGTCTGTAAGGTATTACTGTCCATTGGTAGTTCATCTATATATTTATTCATTAGTATTACTATCAATGTATATTTATTCATGATGTGAACTAGAAATAATGTAGTCCATCTATATTGCTTGCTAGTGTATATTATTCATATATCTTTGCCAATGTATATCTTTTCTCAATAGTATTGATTACAATTTCAAGTCTATTAAACATATTTATTAATGACTTGTATATAATTGTCCTTGTTATTTTAATGCTACTTTTGACTTGTTAATGACTATATTGTGGTAGACAACTTAATTTTGTTAATTGAATTCATAAGTAGTTCAGTTATTTAATTAAATTTGACTTATTAGAGAATATCTCTCATTTTTCTTGATTCATAACTTATATACATTAGAAGGACTTAAATTTATGTATAGTTATCTCCTTTTTGCTTTACCACTCAAAAAATGTTCTCTTTGCTTCAAAATGTTCGGCAAAGATTTGTTATTGCCTTTCATAACTATCATAAAAGTTGTGGAGTACTGATTTTGATGTTAGTGATGAATACATGAATAGATAAATAGTTCCATTTTATGTAATGAAATGATTAACATGACATAGTCTTTACTTCGTAATTTCATTCAAATGGTTGAAGATTTACTTCAAGATTTATAAGATAAGTTAAAAGAATTAAATATTATTGATTATATACAATTAATAATAAAAAATACATTTGAATAAATGTTTACAAAATGCCAACAAGTCAAGAACAACAAAAAAAAAATGTCGTAATACCACAGGCAAGCTTCCAATTGAGCACATTCGAAAGGTCTATCTTTTTCTTGCGTTGTCCTTGTTATTGTTTGGATTTATTCTCATCGTTCCACGCCCGAGGCTGGGTGCCCCTCCCCCCCCCCCATCTTGGGAGATTGGGGTGACGTGGTATTCCACGAGAGAGATGGGGTGACGTGGTATTCCACGAGAGAGGTTGTAGAAATCGTGGCGCACAAAATTTTCATTTGGGCGGATATCAAACAATACATTTGTCTTGCATTCCACGTACCTGCCATTGCTTTGATCTAGCAATGTTTGCGCTTGTTCTTTTTTGTTGTTTCCTTAACTTTGTAAATGGTTTTATTTACTAATATGTACGTACCATGTATAGATGATTATACGTATGTGATTGGAGACATGCTTTGTTGATGTAGAGATTAATGTGTTTTCAAAACTAAACTTTTTTTTTTTTCTTCACATTTTTCATTTAAAAATATATAAATTTTCTTCTCTTATTTTACAGCAATTGTCACATTTGATTAATTCAAAGGTATAATAAAGACCAACTTATAAATGTACAATTTACTTAAGATATTTATAAAAGTTCTAAGAACAATAGTAATTGATGTTGTTAAAGAATACAAAAATTAATGCACCCTTATTTCTTACATCTTTGGTCTTTGCTTTTCTTTTTCTCACCTCAAAATTTTATTTTATTGTTAAAAATTTTCTTTTTTCTTTATCTACAAAGTATTGTAATGATACTATAAGTGCTTGTATTTTTAACACACTGTAATGTTTGTATTTTTACCTCTTTTTTAAATGGAAATGAATCACCCTTTAAATTCTTACCTTTGTGGCTTTGTTTATATTGTGAATGACTGATTTGTTTATATATGAAAACTTTAATTGTTTATCATGTAGAAATGATTATAAATGATATATTGTCTCCCTGTTAGTTTTATGTATTCGTATGAAAATATTTTTTGCTACATTTTGTTAATATTTGTTCTCATGTAAAAAATAACTACTCCTGATAAAGAAATAGATAATAGAGGATGAAGTTATATGACTTGAAATGTTGATGTAAATGCTGATGTAAACTTAAGATGGAAAGATAAAAGGAAGCACTTAGGATGAATTAGCTGAAAAATACAATAATAAAAGAAATGCATGTATTACAAAAAAAAATGTGAAAAGTCACCTAAAGACATGAGACAAATGTATCGTAATTACTTCAAAATTGTAAATAATAGTGGATGGAGATGAAATTTCATACAATGATATACTAACATAGATGAAGAGATATGGAAGGAGTTTATTAAGGTTTGATTCTTACTTACATACTTTAAGATTGTTAGTTTATGTAATATAGTTTTTTTAATATGTATTGTAATTTTTTATAGGTACATCCAGAGCGTAAAAGCTGTAAAGGAAAATTATATTTGATTTATGAGTAATTGTAGCTAATTTTTAAAGATATTATGGCTAGTGGAAATATGTCTAGACAAGCAAAAGAGGTAGATATTGTACTAAACACTCAAGTTCCAAATACATTTATTTCAGACATTGCATAAGATAGAATAGACATCAATTCCGACATACATCTTAGTTCAAGAGAAAGTGCACAGGCTCCATTAGAATAGAGGAAAAAGAGCAAATGAGTACGCTCTCATGTAAAATCTCAGCAAATGATAGTAGAATGTTTGAAAGATGTATCACAAGTTTTTCTTACTTTGTGTGAAAAAGATATTACTAATAGTGAGGTATGTAATGAACAAATAAGAGAGATGGTTGACATACAAAAAGAAATGTTTGTATGAAAAAAGAAGTCTCAATCTTCTTTAAATGAAGTTATTGTAATAATATTTGAGATTAAATATCTATCTGTGATTGATCGATATAAAGCTAGTCAATTATTTCAAAATCAAAAAATCATTAAAATATTTATGTCAATTCCAAAAGAAATGCAACAATGATGGTTAAAATTTCACTTAGAAAATATGGAAGACTAAAGATGGTTTAGATGTTTTTTTTTTGTATTAGATGTTTGATGTCATGTACTTTTTGTTTGGACTTGAAATGTGGAATGATATTATGTTGTATGTTTGTTTATCATATTTTGTTGTGTTTTATTAATTGTGGAATGATTTCATATAGTATTTTATTTCTACACAACCTTGTAATATGTTTGAACATGAAGTTGATGTTGATGTCCTCCTTTGGTCTATATTATTTTGTAAGTAACGATGAATTTTGAAGACAATTTTCTCAAACTAGTAAATGACACATTGATGTTATTTGAATAAGAGGAAGAACAAGCTAGAAAAAGGTGAAGACACCTATTTGCTTTTTAGAATATTTTAGCAAAGATTACAAGTACCTCAACTTTGTTTTCAAGTACAAGTCATATTTATATTAAAGAAGGCGCAAAATATATAAAAAAATTACTAGATCCTTCTTTACCACATCAATCTTACAATTGTCAAAAGATTTATAAAATGAACCAAAGTATTTTCAAGGATTTTTATGAATTAATGAGGAAGTAAGAAGTCCTGAAAGATACCAATAATATTAGTGTAGAAAAAAAGTTTGTCATGTTCCTTTGACAATTAGGCAAAATCAAAGATATGAAGTAACTACAAAGCGATTTAGTCGATCAAGTTGGATAGTTAGTAAATACTTTAATGAAGTCTTAAATGCTGTATTACGACTAAATCATGTGCTTCTAAGAAGACCTTCATCTAAAACACTAAGTCGAATTCGTCATGACTCAAATGTGTACCCATATTTTAAGGTACATTGTTACTTTTGTAATTTCCTTATCTTTAATGTTATTTTAATTAATATCAAAATAAAATTACATGTTTATAGGATTGCATTTGAGCTATTAATGGTACACATATCAAAACAACCATTTATGGACAATAAGTAATAAAATTTAGAAACAAGAAATGTGAATTGTCTCAAAATGTAATGGCGACATGTAATTTTGATATGGAATTTATATATATTTTAGCTGGTTGGGAAGGATCAACTACTGATGCTCGTATTCTCTAAGATGTAGTTACTAGACCTAATGGTTTTTAGATTCCACTAGGTAAATGTATTTTCTATTTCTATAAGTTATGAAGACATCACCATACCAATATTTTTTTTTATACAAGTAAGTTTTACTTAGTTAATGCTGGATATCCAAATCGACAAAAATATATTTGTCCATATCAAGGTGTAAGACATCATTTATTTGATTATTTTAATGATAGAGTTCCTTGTAATACTGTAAAAAATTTCAACTACAAACATTCACAATTGAGAACATTCATTGAATGTACATTTAGAGTTGTGAAACATCGATTTTCAATATTACGTGGTTAGATACCATATCCATATGAAATACAAGTGAAGATTGTCATCGCATATTTTTTGCTTCATAATTTTATTCATAAGACTAATAAAGAAAATCTACTTAAAGAACTACAAGATGAGTCAGAAGAGTTAAATATTATTGACGATATATGCTTGGGTTTTCCCAACATTACACTAGAAAAACTTGGATTTGTTACTTCTATTTTTTACTTAGTTAATTTATCTTTATGTCTATTCTTTCTTTTAGAAGTAAACAAACAACCTTTAATACAATTTAGATATTAATTCTAATTTGTACTTTAACTGCAAGTGCACAGTATCTATTGTATCAATGTGCAAGTATAGGTCGATCCCACAGGGAATTGCTGACGAATTTAAGAAATGTTTGATTGTGAGCAATTCAAATTTATATTCAATAAGCACTCCGTTGAGTTACAGTTAACTCAACGGACTAAGTTCGTTGAGTTATGGCTAACTTAACGGACTATCCTCGTGGACTTAAGTTAACTCCATGAGCCTGTCTCTTCTTTATAATGCTGCTATTTATAGAGGAATTTGGCCAACTATTGGGCGATTCCATAGATTGTAAATAACATCAATTAAGATTTTTAATGCTAGTTAACATTGGATTTATCATTAAGCAATACTAACATTCAGATGATTCAAACAGTCACCATTAAAATCTTTAAGTTTTTTGTACGAACCAATTTCAGTAAACTGTAAAATTAAAACTAACATAAAATAATCATAAAACTGATACATATAACATTAATCACGATACAACACAAACAATACAACACTCAAATACAACATACAAACAAAGATAAATTGTTTTTGGTATTTTTGTTTTGATGTGAACATGGAAATGGGCGAAATGTCAAATGTAAAGTAATCTCACTTGATAGTAAATACTTTCGACACTACTTGCAACGCGATTACACCACTGAAAATTAAACCACTTACAATTCTGTCTCCTCTCCCTATAGAATCGCGAGTCTAGAATTGCAAGATGATCTCCTCTTCAGCATACAGACATCAACCCGAAGCCAAGGCTAAAAGCTTTACGATCTCTTGAAATATGAGTCGGCGCTTGGTGAAAATGTCTTCCCTTCCCGCGACGCGATCACTCCTCACAGTGGTTGTCAGGCACTGTGTTTGGCTCAGAATCGACCCGACATCAGGCAAGTATCCTCACAGACCTCCGATGATTGGTAATTATGGTGGTGATAACGATGGTTGGTGTGATACTTCGGAGAATCGCCGATACTGTCTACAGAAAGCTCAGTGCTCCTCCTCTGTATACACTAGCCGTCCATCGATTACACTTTCTTCTTTTTTTCTTCTTTTCTTTTATATTTCTTCAGTAGTAACTGCTTCTGCTTGAATGATCAATTGAATTTCCTTCATTCAGATCAACGGCGATGCTTCCTTTTCCATGTGCGATTGAATTCCTACGTGATACTTGCAAACGTGGTTTTTCCTTCTAACTGTCTGTTCCTACAACCGCTACAATGGCATTTTAGAAAATAACTATAAAATACATGCAATAAAGAAATAAGCCGCTAACCTAACGCGTTACCTTAGTGTATATTCATGTAACTCAACGCATACAATTATGCTAACTTAACGAGTTATAACTTAAGTAAATCTACTAAATCTCGACACGTGTCAGCAGCAGTTTAAACATAAAATAACATTTCGGAGAGTTACAGGTCTAACTATCCGATGCTCAGATGCATTTTCGGATAGTTACAGCTAACTCACCGAAAATTCACTTAAGACATTCATTCTGGTTTCGACACATGTACATTTGGAAATAATAAAATATTCTCTCTAAACATAACTGTTCGGCAATTTAAATATAATTATCCGAAATATCAGAAAATTCGGATATTTAAGAATTTCACAGCCTGCAACTTACCGGTAGTTCATAAATGTACTAAATTAACATTAATTTCCCAAAATTAAGTAGATTCTTCAATTAAAGCATATAACAGTGTAATTATAACATAATGGCTTAATTCTCATATGATAAGCTAAATATTATGCAATTAACCATTATTTAACCGTTAATAATATGCACTTTTTCATTCTAAATAATATACAATCAATAAGAGAGATATATATAGAAAGCAATGCATAGGTTGAAATGACTTAAGAACAAAGAAAAGAAATGACAGATAAGATGTGCGAAGATATAATGATGACAATATGAGATGAAAGAACTGCTTGATATTATGATGATGGAAGAATTGCTTGATATTATTAGCATTGTATTATTTGAATTTAGATGTATTTGTACTTTTTGAATATTATTTGTAATAAATAATTGGATTGTTTGATTGATTTTCTTCTTTTCATCATTTCTTTTCCGTTATGCACTAACTTTTGTTAGAATTTCTATTGAAACTTTTCATCATGTACTAAATCCTTCTTAGAATTTTACTTTCCATCATACACTAACGACCTAACGACCTCTTAAGCATCTGATACTTGGTGAGATAAGAAATAAACATTTTGAATCGATATTTTCTAATACTATTCATATACACATGTGTCGTAACTTATTTAAGTAAGTGCTAAAGCAACCAAAACATATAATCAGGGAGCATTCAAGTAAAATTTATCTGTCAAATCTTAAAACATATTCTAACAATTTAATAGAATATCTATTGATGTTGAATGATAACTTTTGATTGAAATTCAATTTCTAAAAGATTTTTGCAAATCTATAGACTACCTTATATTGCATTTTCAAGAAATGGAACGTCAAAATAAAACATACAATTGGAAAACACTAAGATAAAATTTATCTATCAAATCTTAAAGCTTATTTCGACAACTTAACAGAATATCTGCTAATGTTGAATGATAACTTGCAATTGAAATTTGATTTTTAGAAGATTTTTGCAAATCTACAAATTACCTTATTCATCTTGCATTTTTAAGAAAGGGAATGTCAAAATAGAACGAACTACCGGAGACAATAAGAAATGACCAAAATGATGGATTGGTTGAAGTTCCCAAAAATAAAGATCAATGAAGATAAAAATTGGAAGAAAAATATGCATGAAGTGCAACGCATGAATTGATGCAAGTAAAAAGACAATCAGAATTCTTGAGTGTCTACCTCCCTCTACAAGCATGATTTGCAAAAGTCAATATTCTAGAGCATTCGTGGGAAATACAAGAAGCATTCTTGTTAAACTGATTTTTGATTATTGTATGTTCTCAATTAAATTATTGTTGTAATTCCTATTAAATGCTCGTGTGCTAAATTGTTAGCTCCGTAGGTTTTTAATTAGTTAAAAACTTATCTCACTAGAATGTAGTAAAAATTGTCCTCAAGTTTGAGGATTTGAGAATGTTGTGAGGTCGAGGTCTCACATGTTCACAAAGTTGATACTCTTTGTAGGAGTGTACAATGTTGTAACTTTGTATTTGGTTAAGTATCAAATTAGAAAATACTACTCAATGTTAAGTGTTGAGCCTGTGAAAAACATCACTATAAGGGTTATTATTAAGCCTATGGAAAATACATTTTAGTGAATTCTCAATGTTAGACCTTGAGAAGTAGATTAGTTTGTTTGGGTGAATCACTATAAAATTCTATGTATTATCTTATTCATTGTTGTTATCTTTATTTGTTGTGCTTGATTAACGATTATTTAAGTAAAATTGAAATACTCTAATTATAAAATTAGGTGAAGATTTAAAATATATATAATTCACTATTCACCTTATCTCTAACAAAGTCATTGAACTCAACAGACCATATCAAGCAAATATGGAGAAATAATTTCAAAGAATTTTGTTTATTATAACAGATCAAGGAAATTTGTAAATAACTATTCTATAAAAAAATTTAAATTGTAGATATCTATTTTATAATATAGTATACATGATTTGGATAAACATCCATTTAATGAAAGTTTATTAAATTATAATCATCTGATTGTAAGATGCACACGCAGCAGACCTATGACTAAATTTATCATAGACATCAACAATGACATTTTGCTATTATTATAAAAAGGAAAGAAGAGTTTGAAAGATAAACAGTAAATTAGGAGAGAAGTAAATAAGGGGTGAGAAGCTAAGTTGCCTTCAGTATGGAGTTTACTTCAGTGCAATGGTAAGTTTAAACGTGAATATAAAATTGTATATGTGACATCAGAAGTCCAACATAAAGTATGTTTGTCAAAAGAATTCTCGCATTGCACATTATTTACCATAAATTGTAGTCAATCATTTTATCAAATTAGTCTGCTTGTATACTAAAGAAAGTGGAACACAGCTCAATAAGTAAATACACGTAGTCTTAGTTGATGCACTTAATCCTTTCACTGGTGTGCTAATTCATGTTCATACTTTTCACCGTTGAGTATCAAAAATGCTATTCCTTTAATTGGTGCAAAAGCTTATTTTGATCTCAAGATATTTTTAGTGGGCGAGCGGAGAAAAGGACTTTAGCTAAGAGTTTGCAGAACATTAATATTTAACCTTTAATATTGTCTTTCGAAACGATACGGTTTTTTTTGAAAAAATAAAATTTACAAACCTAAAGACCATTTTGCATAAATTTTTGACAAAAAGTGCGGTGAGCGTGGATCGAACACGCGACCTTCAGATCTTCAGTCTGACGCTCTCCCAACTGAGCTATCCCCGCAACGATGTCATTGTAATAAGGAATATTATTTTTTATTTTTAACAAGATTGAATGTTTGCCAGCCCACAACCATATTCAAAAGCACAAAATATTATAATTATAATAGATTAAAATAAAAAATAACATTGATGTTATAAGAATAATAATACAGTAATATATTTCAATATAATATAAATAAATAACATTAAATAAAAATATTTACTTGAAGATCTTATAGATAAAATTGTTAAAATGAATGCTAATAATGTTAACGAAGCTTCTGTCGTTATTAAAGAAGAAATAATATATTATACTAATAAAATGAGTGTTAAACAAAAAAAAGAGAACAATTGACAAAATATGTGAATAAATTATGTTTTCTATGTGATAAAAAGATAATATGTAGTATGTAATATAATATTTTTATATAGTATATTGTCTATTTCTAAAAAAATTTAGCTTATAAGTAATGTTGTTTATGTTAATTAAGTTATTTCATATGTTACATTTGTATTTAATGAAATTTTAATGTATATTATAATATTTAAAATATTACTTTTCAAATATAATAATTTTTAGTTTTCTATAATTGAACAACTACTTCATTTCTTGATTTTCTATCATTTTTTTTAGTGTACAAATGATATTGTATTTTTTGTCATATCCTACCATTTCTATTTCTCATTATTTCCATCATTTATCGTCATTTCATTTTTCAATGAAAAATATGTATTAAAGAATTTAAACAATGACCGAACATATATACATCGTGATATCAAACATCTATATTTTCTAAATGACGAGGCCTTAGCAAAGATTATTTCTCAATTTACCTTCAAACGACGTCAGGCATCAATCTCCATTTTCGCTCTGAGACGTTCTTTTGCGACAACGCATCCATGTCCGTATCGTTACAGTAAATAGTCTCACGTTGAAAATTTTAAAATAAAATGTAAATTTATATATGAATAGACTCTTCCATTCGCAATTAATTGAATTTAAATGTAACATTTACATTTTAATATCATATCAGAATAAAAATATTTTAATAAATTCATACACATTCTATAAAAAAAAATTATAGAACGAAAAGAAAAGATACGAGTGGTAGCGTAGAAATAAATAGTCTCACGTTGAAAACGTTAACGACAAAATATGAATTGATATACATATACTATTCTGGTTATTTTCAAATATTTTTAAGGATTTGTTTGTGTATTTGGAATTAAATTTGATAAAATTTAATGAAAATAAAATTTAAAATTCAGATATTTGTGTATATAATAGAATTGATTTTTAATAAAGTATTTAATTAATGAATTGAAGTAATTAGTTAAAATATAATTAATTAATTTATTAACTAATTATATTAATCAATTAATATGTTATAAAATTAGATCTTTGTATATACTTTATCAATTAATTAAGTATATATCATTTATCAAAACTAAGTATATGTAAAAATATAAGTGTATATCTACATTCATGTATACCATAATTATTCTTGAAATCAAAAAATTAAAAATTAAAAAGTAGAAGATGTTAGTTGAAATAATAAAATAAGATCATCATGTTACTACAATAAAATAAGATCTTTGTTTAAATTATTACTATATGTTTAAATTTCGAAAGATTAGGACTTTGAGAAATTTTTTCTCTCAACCAGAAACTAACGGAAAATGAATTCTCATGCATTTATACCTGTACATCTGGTAGTAACTTATTTGGGCTCTTTTTTTATGTTATGATCAAAATCTCATGCATTTGAATATTGATAAAGGACAGTAAACAACTATATCGAAGAATTCTTACTGCAAATTATTGGAAACTCGTTTCGGATCATTCCATAGAAACTTCTAATCAAAACCTAAAAGCAAATGGATATCGAAAAAGGAATCCCAGTTATTTTGTGCATAAATAACTTTGGAAGATATCCGATTTTTTGAGAATTTTCCTTAATAAGCAATTAAGAGATTTGGTTATTTCGCATGTTTGAGCTACGATAGTAGATGCAAAAAAATTGGAACAGTGAATTGTAATTGGAACTGTGAAAATATTACGAGGGTATTTTTTTACTTTAATAATAGAAACTTTGTGCTTGATGAAATGTCAGTAAATAAAAAATTTAGAAATGAAAGTTGCAAATAAGTTATTTGTGTACACCAAAATGTTAAAATGGAAAATTTTAACTTTCTTTCATATAAAACAAATATTTTTCCCATCTTTCTGACCCTCCTAATTTGACAAAAATCATCATGTTAATCTTTCGCCCAACAATAAAAAAGAGACGAAAAAAATGAAAGGAAAATTAAAAGTAAATAAATAATATAATAAGTGATGTTTTGTGTAAAAAACCCTTGAGTTTGACTTTTTATTATATATATAAATGTAATTTTTTAAAAAACCTTTCGAACTTTTCGTTTCTTATGATTTTCTATTTCCTGTCAAGGTGAAGGGAGGGAGAAGAGTGTGAAACGTTGGGATTTCCATCGCAAGGAGCAATTCAGGTCACGTGATTTTCAATATTTGAACTTTTCCAAAATATTATCCATATTTTCAAGTCTAACTTTACAAAAGTGACTGTATCTGTACAAAAATCAATAGAAATTATAAACAATATCGCTTAAGAAGATTAGCGTTTTTGGTAATGCATGAGAAGGACATATATTAAAACATAAAGAGCTTCAATCATGCGACCAGGAATAAGTTAAAAGGTTTAGACTAAAGCAAAAAGAAAATAACAAAGATAAGGTGAGAAGTAAGGTCAACTCTTGGTTATTTCTTTTCCTGTCAATTTCGTCTGCACTTTTCATTTAAAATAAACTTTCTTTGTAAGGTCTACATCCAAGCTTGCAAAAAAATTTCAAATATTCTGCTGTTTTCTTTTTGTATATAAGAATTTTTTTTATTTTTTAATATTTTGATTTTTAAAATTAAAGGAAAATAAAATAATAAAAAAACATAAATTATTACAAAATATATTAATAATATGTAATTTTGATATAAAAATTATTTGTCTTTAGTAAATGATAATTGATATTATAAGAGATGCGTAAACTATATTTTATATTGTAACTATTATCACAAATGACTATATCTTATATTATTTATGACAAATTTTATTATTTTTATCTTGTAGATAATTATAAAAAATATTTAATTTATCAATTTATCAATTTTCTATTTTGTGAATAAATATATATTTTTTACATTTTGTGATTTTTCATCATTTTTTGTTTTATGTACAAATACATGTATTTTAAGTTCTATTATTTTTATGCACAAACATTTCAATTTTTCATTATTTTTCTTTTTATTATTTTCTATAATATTCTATTATTTTCTTTTCACTATTTTTTAAATATATAAATATCTCTTTAGAATAGACGTGTTGTTATTCTTAAGAAAAAACCAAATTTTGTTTACATTAATATATTCTATAAAGAAGATGATCAGATGTTGTAAAAAAAACAAATAGTATTATTATATTAGTCATTCTTTGCTAGACAATATTTTATTTTTAGGAGAGCTTTTTGAATTTCGAATTTGTTCACAGAGTATGAAAGATTGCTTTTGGCACGGTAATTTTATGATTATTCAAAGCTTGAAATACAAAAGGAAACAAAAAAAATTATAATTAAAATCGTAATTCAAATGTAAGAAAAATCTTGATAGAAGCCCTTTTTTTGTATCACATCTCATTCGAGACTCCTACAAGCCCTTGCGATCTCATTTCCCGCCAGCGTCGTTCTTCTCTGACGAGACCACTTCGAGCAGCGAGGAAAGCTCAGATCGAGGGCGATGGCGACACCACCGCCGAGCTCGAAGGTTGGCCTGGGAGTGTACGAGCTCACGCCCCACAAAATCGCCATATGCCACCTCATCCAGGTCTTCGCGCCCCCGGCACAGAACGCCGTCCCCGTTCCCTTTACTTCTGTCGCCCAACACAACCGCCTCGGCCTCTTTCTCTTCTCCGTCACTCGGGTATCCACACAACACAAAAAACAGCATTTCGATTTTGAGTTCCTATGGTGCGTGTGTATGCGCGCAGTAATGTGAGAGTAAAGGTTTAGTCTTGGAGGAAGAGAAACGGATGAGTGGTTTAGTCTTGGGCTGGTGGAGGATAGAAGCGGGTGAGTGTGCTGGGTATTCTGCTTAGATTGGAAAAGTTAGTAAATTTTCAATTCACGTCAGTTTCCAGAGAAGAAAACACTTGATGTACAGAATAATTGAAAGTGGATTCTCCATTAATTGTGGTAGCGTGACAGAAAATCATTTATCTCTATGAATCCACTCTCCCATTTCTTGACAATGTGCAGTCAAAATCTTTCTGCTTGTTTTGACTTTTGTAGGAGTTCGCCAATCATTCCCTGCATTTCATTACAACTTTTAGTTTTTTTTTTTTTTGTCAGAATAGGAGATGTTTATCTATAAATCTCTCGCTGTAGTTTTGTGATGATTTGTTACTCTAGAATTATGATCATCTAGTTTTCGGAAGTTAGTTCTTAATACAACACAACTAGGAAAAAGTGACTCATCTTCGTAAAGCTACATGAAAATTTAGGGAACTGGAGATTGAGATTTAGGAATTTCCTCCCTTTTTCAGCATTTATAGGGGAATGAGAAAAAATTTGTAAAGCTCATATTTTTTAATCTCTTATTAGATAGTTGGTCTCTAGATTCTTTGGAGTTATTTTATTTTCTTTCACATTAATCTTAAAATTTGATATTGGACCTGGCATCAAATTGCTATAAAAGACAAGTCCCAGTAGAGCATAATGACAGAAATGGTTCATCTCCATTACTTCATCAAACACAGTGGGATGGAGCACTTGTGTCTCTATTGCAAGCTTTGTCATTGCCTTTATGTCAATACATTTTTTTGTTTAAGAAGGAAAGTACATTCTATTTTGCAGACTTGTGATGATTTCATTGAACCACCACTTTGTGAGCTCATAAATCAACTGAAGAGTATAAGTGGCTTAGGTACTGATTGGCTTGGTGACTGGTTAAGTCAAAGCTTGATGGATCGACTCCAAAATTTTTCTTCACCTGATGATTTATTCACCTTCTTTGATAAATTAAGATGTAAGTCTTTCCTTTCTGCATTTCACCAGTATCACTTTGGAAATACAAGCTGAATGTAACTTTACTTTTTTCTGGCAGCTGTACTTTTACCCTTATCAGGGGTCAATTATAGTGACGATCAGCTATTTTTGGATCCAAACAGCCATTTAGGAGTTTTCTTGCGCTGTTGTATATTGGCTTTTAGTGTTTTGAAATTTGAGGTACTACAATTTCTTGCGTTAAAGAAATAAACTCACTCTGTTTTTCATATTTCTGATTTTTCTATCTATTTTATATTTTTTTGAATGTTTCTATCCATTTTATACTATTATAGTTTTTATAATTTGTATGTTGAAGATTATAATTATTTTATAAAAGTAGGTCATATGTCTGTGATTGCTTTAAGGTTTTGATTTTTTTCTAATTGTACCTTAATTTTTTAGATTGAAAGCATGATGAAGTGCAACACTGCTTTATTCTAGAAGGATAACAACTTCAAATGGTGAAAAGTTTTAAAAAGAGTGCCTTTAAACCAGAATCATTAGGAACTCCAAAGATTATGTCTAATAATATTGCATATTGGATTGGTGCCTACATGTTTATGGATAAAGTGGACATACAAAAGAAGATAACTAGTGCTTGTCTGGATTTAGTACTTTTTTTTGTTTTATTGATCACAATACATTTTTTTGAGCATGTCTATGGTACCCAAAGGTTGGCAAAGATTTTGATGGGTACCATAGTTTTTAAATCTTGGTCATTCATTCCAAAATATGGATGGTTGAATTTAAAACAGAGTGTTGGGACCTAAAACACAGTTTATTATTATGTATTGGCATTCTGGTAATACAGACAAAGAAAAATTTGCAATCAATGATTGGAGTGGTGAATGTATATGGGCCAGGGGCCAGTAGAGCAAACCAAGAGATATACCCTTTGGGATATGTTGCAAAGGTGTGGGAAACCTTTTAATTCTGAACTGGTTGTCGGTGCTGGTTTTAATGTTGCAAGATTTGCTGGAGACAGAAATGCAATGTACTCAAAATTTCAATGGGAGAGGAAGAATTTAATGGCATAATCAGATACTTGGATTGACTAGAAGTCCATGTGTGGTCCAGTATGTAGGTCAATGCAAGATTGGTCAAATTGGACAGAATATTTATATCAGAGGCATGGAATCATAAGTGGCCTTTTGCAAAGGCTCATTGCCTGCCCCGTGTAACTTCTTATCACAAACCAGTTTATTTGCTCATTGAAGATACTGTTTGGGGGGCATCCCATTCAGATTTAAACTATTTTGATTTGAAGAAGATGGCTTCAGAGGAAAATTCAGAGGGTGGTGGCTTGAAGTAGATAATTGGTTCTGGTCATTGGTCACAAAAACTTAGGGACCAACTAAAAAGCTTGGGTCAAAATCATGATGGATTAAGACTAAATTAAAGGTCTGGGAAAAGGAGTGTGGTGAGGCCTCTAAGGCGATCACTTCCAAACAGATTAACCTATAAAATGGATAAAAAGGAAGACACTGCAGGTTGATGCCAGGTGAATGATTAGATTAAAGAGATGCTGAAATCAGATGTGCAGTGATGGGCTGATTGGTGGATTTTCCTGGCTGGTCCCCATTTGGGTGTGTGTTGAGTCCTTTTGGGACATATGGTGGAAGGGTCCAGAGATGCAGGAGGAAGATATGAGCTCTAGTTCCAGTGGCAGCATGTGGTTTAGATGGCTGGAGAGGAATAGACAGATTTTCCGAGGATCTGTGCATTCTTTTTAGAGCTGGAAACTGCAGCTGTTCAAGGATGTCAATAAAAAACACCAGATTTTTTCAGAAGCTAACAATGGGAGGAGAGTTCAGATCAGCATGATCACCAGTGGGGCTCCTTCCTCCAAAGAAGAGATTAGGTTGGGAATCAAAGGGTATTTTAAAGATCTCTTCTGGTGAGTGTCGATCTAGTCATTTTTCAGTCCTTGATGGGTTGATCAGCAAGCCATCAAATCTTCAAGCAGAAGAAATGGAAAGGAATTTTACAAAAAAATAAAAGTAGTCATTCTCTTCTCTATGAAAGGACAAAGCATCGGGTCCTGTTGGTTTTCTAATAGTAGTATTTCAAGTCTTTTTGGGAGTTATTCTGGGAAGAAATAATGGGTATTTTTGAGGCATTCCACCATGATTGGAGTGATATTGGAAATACTAATGCCACATTTATTACCTTAATAGCTAAGAAGAGCAAGGCATCTGATTTTGTACAAGGCAAACATATGCTTGATGGGTTCTTAGTTTCCCAATAATGTGCTGAAAGCAGATTCAGATTGGCTCTACAAGGTTTCTGTGGAAATCAGGTATGAAGGTGTATGACAGTGTACATTAATTTTGTTAAAAATGACAGTATACGTTAGGCTTGTCTTGATGAGGTCCTTCGCTGTATGACTTTGGCTCTAGACACTGTCTGTGGGTTGGTCACTATGTTAGCACTGCAAGATAGTCAATTCTAATGACCCAACTGTTTTTTCATTCTGGAAGAGGAATCTGTCAAGGGGATCCATTATCACTCATCTTATTTGCTTTAGTGGGGGGATATTGAGCAGAACGTTTAGCATTTCTGAAGCAAATGATAGGTTGCATGGTTTCTATCTGAAGATGGGAATGGAGAACATCTCCATACTACTATATCAGATGATACTTTAATGCTCTCGGGAGCATGGAGGACTGGGTGATCAATGTCACAACAGTCTTGGTTTTTTTATCATGATTTCTGGTTTGGAAGTTAATCTAGCTGTCTACTGTCACTGGTGTTCATTGTGAACCAGAGTCTGTAACAGAGACTACTGATCTGTTAGGTTACAAAATAGACTCTTTCCCTATCACCTATTTAGGCCTTCCATTCACCCCATTGATACCTCAAAGTAGGGACTGGGATTACTTTGAACAGAGACACTGGCTGGAACACTAAATATTTGTCTTGGGATGGTAAGTTAAGTTTGGTGAAAGCTGTCCTAATTGATCTCCCAGTCCTTTATGTGTCAATCTTTTAAATTCCCAGGTGTATAGCCTCCAAAATGGAGATCATGTGGAACTTCTTATCGGAAGGGAGGAAGAAGATGAGAACACAAAGGATGTCCGGATAAATTGGGAAGTGTAAGAGAAGCAGGATGGAAGGAGGTCGTGGTGTTAAAGACAATTTCTTTTAATCTAGCATTGTTAGGCTAACGGGGGTGGAGAATACTACAAGGGAGAGTATAGAGGTTATTCTTGTGGCAAAAGATCATCTATAGGGAAATAGTATGGTTGCAAATTATTATGGAAGATCAAAACACCTGTGCACATGTTAGCAATGTTGGAAAATTCATAGTGGAAGCCAAATCAACTTATCCTGTTGCACCGCCAACTAGACCCACATGGCTAAAGTCTATAGCTAGGCAATTTGATGGAAGAGTCTTTCCTCCCCAAAAGTGTTAAGAGAAGACTCTTCTTGGAGTGGATCTTGCAGATGAAATCTGTGGTGCCTTTTTTTTTCCCTTTTTATACTTGTATTTCCATCTTTTCAGAGCCCTCTAACCAGAATTTGACCCTTCAATTTTGTACCTCTTCTCTTTTGGGCCCCCATCCCTTAATAGATCAGGAATTTAAATTTAAAAAAAATATTATCTAGCGGTTTTAGGCTGTAGGTGGGTGATGGTAAATGGGCCAGACTTTGGTGCGATAATTGGACTGACAGAGGAAGTCTTCAGAATATCTTCTATCCAGTGTCCGAGGTCAAAGAAAATGCCAATGAAGATATCTGTTGAGTTGGTGGTAGTGTTATTTGTGGCATTAGGTTGTGATGAGACTTAAGGGACAATGAATTTATGTCTCAACCATCCACTTTAAATGAAGATGCCAGATTACTTAAACCTGATTCCTCAAATGAACGCCATTGGGTATGGGATTGGGGGGGGGGACTGTTTGATCAGTTCAATTTACAAACTAATCAGATTTGGTGGTGCAAAAGTTTCTTAGTGTTGTGTGAGAGAAGAAGAGAAACGATAGAAACAAATCACGTAAAATCAAGATTTACGTGGTTCCCCAACTTGGGTACGTCCACGGATGGAGAGAGATTTGGTTTCCTTATTCAAATGGAGTACAAAAGAAATCAGCCACACTCATGGGTGCCCTAGGTCCATACTTAAATAGTATGGACAATACAATTGGTCAAATGACCAAAATACCCTTACACTAATTCAAGTCATATATTCAACAATCTCCACCTAGACTTGAATTATATCTCCACCTTGAGAAAAACTCTCCATCACTATGACCCACGAAGGGTCAGCAGCATCCATATATGTTGAGCAAGTCAAGACAATACTTGAACTTACTCTCAATCACCCCTTTTGTGAACATATTAGCTGGATTGTCTTTGGTGTTGATCTTCAAAATCTTTATTCTGTCTTCACTTCTAAGAAAGTGATATCTGACATCAATGTGTTTTGTACGATCATGAAACACATTGTCTTTTGTCAAACAAATAGCACTGAGATTGTCGCAGAAGATATCAGCTCTGTCGACTTGTAATCTAAAGTCTCCTAGTAGCCCTTTTAGCCAGATTCCTTCCTTTGCAGCTTCAGTCATTGCCATGTACTCTGCCTCGGTAGTGGAGAGCGAAACCGTAGGTTGAAGTGTAGATTTTCAACTGACAACTGAGCCTGCTATTGTAAAAACATATCCTGTTAAAGATCTTCTCTGGTCAACATCTCCAGCAAAGTCTGAATTTGAATATCTTGCCATATTGCAACTTTGTTTAACACCATATATCAGTCTAACATTTGGAGTTCCTTTCAAGTATCTGAAAATCCTCTTTACAGCCTGTCAATGGATCTTCCCTGGAGTTGACATAAATCTGCTTACCACACTAAGAGGATAGGCCAAATCTAGGCGAGTACATATCATTGCATACATCAAGCTCCCAACAGCTTGGGAGTAAGGAACGCGCTGCATGTATTCCTTTTCTGATTGTGTTTGAGGTGTCATAGCTGAAGATAATTGGAGATTCCTGTCATAGGGTGTTCCAATAGCTTTACTAGAAGCCATTCCAAATCTATTCAAGATCTTCTGTACATAGCTGTGCTGATGGAGGAACAACTTTCTAGCACTTCTATCACGATGTATCTCCATTCCTAGGATCTTGCCTGCAGCTCCTAAGTCTTTCATTGCAAATTCAAACTTCAAGGTATTCTTCAAATCCTGTATAACATTGATATCTTTGGATGCTATTAAGATATCATCAACATACAAGAGCAAGTATACATGTGTGTCATGATTTAAGTGTTTGATATACACACATGAGTCAAAAGAGCTGTGTAGAAAACCAACTTTGGTAATAAAAGAATCAAATCTTTTATACCATTGTCTTGGAGATTGCTTAAGTCCATACAAGGACTTCTTAAGCTTGAAGACCAAATCTAATCTCCCTTTCTTTGCAAAATCAATTGGTTGTTCCATCCATATTTCTTCTTCTAAATCACCATGTAGAAAAGCTGTTTTCACGTCAAGCTGTTCAAGTTCTAAGTTCTTTGTTGCAACAATGGCCAAAAGAACTCTAATAGACGTGTGTCTGACGACTGGTGCAAATACTTCATTGTAATCGATGCCTTCCTGCTGAGAATAGTCTTTTGCCACCAGTCTTGTCTTGAATTGCGTCTCGAGATTGCCTTGTGTTCCAACTTTTCTTTTAAACACCCACTTGCAATCTACAACATTCTTATCTTTTGGGCGCTTCACTAAATCTCATGTTTGATTTTTTTGAAGGGACTGAAGCTCCTCTTGCATAGCTTCCATCCAATGAGCAGCATCTGAATCCTTCATAGCAGCATCATATGTTGGAGGATCAATAGCTTCCTCCAGCTCACTTGCAGCCTGTAAGGCAAAAACAATCATATTGCTAAACCCATACTTCTACGGTTGTTGAGGAACCCTTCTAGGTCTGTCTCTAGCAACATATCTCTCTTGTGATTCCTCTTTAGGTTGATCTGCATTTTCATCTGAGTCCAAATGCTGGTCTTTATCTGAAGCTGTTTGTTCCGGGACAATCTGACGTGATAAGTCAAACTCCACCTGCTCAGGAGTGTTGGATTCTTCTAACACTATTGGCAACTCTCCATTTTGCATCAAAATGGCCTCATCAAAAGTAACTTCACGACTGTGAATTACTTTTCTTGTCTCATTGTCAAAGATTCTGTAACCTTTGACTCCAATGCCATATCCAATAAAAATACCCTTTCTGGCACATGGTTCTAACTTGCCATTATCTACATGATAGTATGTTGTACAACCAAAAATCTTCAATTTAGGGTAATTTGCAGCCTTATTCATCCACACTTCATAAGGTATCTTGTCACCTATGCCACTGGAGAGTGATTTGTTGACAAGATAAGATGCTGTGTTCACAGCCTCAGCTCAAAATTTCTTCTCTAAACCGGCATGAGAAAGCATGCACCTTGCTTTTTCCAACAACGTGCGGTTCAGATGTTCTGCTACTCCATTTTGTTGTGGAGTACCTCTAACTGTGTAGTGTCTTGTGATACCAACTTTTTTACAAAAGTTGTCAAACTTATGAGAGCAAAATTCCAAACCATTGTCAGTTCTCAGATATTTTACCTTCCTCCCAACTTGGTTTTCAACTTGAGTCTTCCATTGCTTAAAGCTCTTGAAAGCCTCACTTTTATGTTTCAAAATGAAAACCCATGTCATACGTGAATAGTCATCCACTATAGAAAGGAAATATCTGGAACCTGCTAGGGAGGGTTGTTGAGAAGGTCCCCAACAATCTGCGTGGACATAATCTAATGCCCCTTTAGTGGTATGCTCTGCTGTTCCAAACTTCACACATTTTTGCTTTCCATAGATGCAATGTTTGCACAATTCTACATCAATGAATTTGTGCCCATTCAGTCTGCCCAAACTGCTGAGTTTTTGCATTCCTCTCTGCCCCAAATGACCCATTCTTGAGTGCCAAATTGTAGAAGTGGTTTGCTGATCACTCATAGCTGCAGCTACATCTCCTACAACTAGAGAACATTGCAAAATATATAGAGACCCATTTTTTACTCCTTTCATCACTACCAATGAGCCTTTTGAGACCAACAGTTTACCTCCTCCTCCTGAATACTTGAAACCCTTGGAATCAAGTGCCATCAAGGATATCAAGCTTTTGCCTAGCTTGGGCACATGCCATACACCTTCAAGGATTCTCATCGTGCCATCATGCATCTTGAATCTAATTGTACCAATGCCAGCTCTTAGACAAACATCATCATTGGCTAATTTAACTTGTCCTCCATCAACAGTCTTATAAGTATAAAAATACTCTCTATTGGGAGTCATATGATGAGATGCTCCTAAGTCTAAGATCCAATGCTGATCTGTATATGCACTACAATAAACAGTCAAAGAAAAATCACTTCAGACGCTGAATATTCTTTTTCAGCTACTGACGCACTCCTTTTGGATTTCAATTTAGGACAATTTACTTTCCAATGTCTTTTTTCTTTGCAATAATTGCAAGTATCTTTAGAGTACTTGCCTTTAGATTTACTCCTTCCTCTATGTCTGTTATTGCTATTTTGTTTCTGTTAACGTCCCCTACTATCTCCCTGATGTATGGACAAACTAGATGCACTTGCATCATTGCTCCCATGTGTAACCATGTGCTTGAGTTCTCTTGAATGAAGACTGGACCTCACTTCCTCCAATGTGATAGTGTCTTTGTCAACTACAAAGGACTGCACAAAATTTTCAAATGACAGTGGGAGTGAAACTAGTAAAATGAGAGTAGCATCTCCATCTTCAACAGTCACACCAATGTTGCATAGCTCCATAAGAATAGTGTTTAACTGATCCAAATGTTGCTTCAATGATGTACTTTCCTTCATTTTTAAAGAGAATAACCTCTGTTTGAGCAATAATTTATTTGTAAGGGATTTTGTCATTTATAGAGTTTCCAACTTGTTCCACAACCTAGAAGCTGTGGTCTCATCAGCAACTTCAATAATGACCTCATCTGATAGGCATAGTAAAATAGTGGAGTAAACCTTTTCTTGTTGTTGTTCATATTTCACAGATTTTTTATCCATAGTCGACTCCTTATTTAAAGGTGTCCAAATGCCCTGTTGCTTCAACAAAACCCTCATTTTTATTTGCCAAAGGCTGAAACTGTTTTTGCCATTAAATTTATCCACTTTCAAAACTGGTGTTGACATCACAAAAGTGTAAATTCTATGCAAAAAATCAATGTTTATCTTCAAAACAGACCAAAAAAGGGCCAACCTTGTGTACTGACTTGTACACACAGTGTTGTTGTGCGTCGGACTGAAGATACCACTATTGACAACTCACGAAGAGGACATACGCACGTTGGCAGTCTCGCGGATGGCAGGTGAGCAGACGTGCGAGCGGCAGAGAAGCAAACAGCAGTCGTACGGGCGCAGACAGGAGTCATGTGGGTGCTGACGGAGGTAGACGCAGTCTCGCGGGTGCTGGGGGAAGTTGACGCAGTCGTGCAGGTGTTGACGGAAGCTGACGCAGTCACGTAGGTGCTGATGGAGGCAGACGCAGTCGCGCGGTTGCTGGCGGAGGCTAACGCAGTCGCGCGGTCGCTGACTTTCAGACGAACGCACGTAGACAGATGCGCAGATGTATGCGCGCAGGCAAACGTGCAGACGTACTCGCGCAAACAATCTCACATGGACGGATGCTGAGTGACGAACACGCGGACGGGCGACTGTCGAAGATGGCGTGAGCAGATGCGTGTGTGCAAACACGCGGTCGGCGGCTGTAGTTCTTCCGGCTGATTTTCTCCCAAAAATAATCTTTCATTTCTCTTCCAAAGAAACCCTAGCTCTGATACCAATTGTTGTGCAAGAGAAGAAGAGAAACGATAGAAACAAATCACATAAAATCATGATTTACGTGGTTCCCCAACTTAGGTACGTCTACAGTTGTAGAGAGATTTGATTTCCTTATTCAAATGGAGTACAAAAGAAATCAGCCACACTCATGGGTGCCCTAGGTCCATGCTTAAATAGCATAGACAATACAATTGGTCAAATGACCAAAATACCCTTACACTAATTCAAGTCATATATTCAACACTTAGTATAAAAAATTTTGAAACTCAATTGTGACTGCTCCAACTAAAGTACAATTTTTTGGTTGGCTCATTATGAACAGACTGTCAGCAGAGACAACTCTACAAAAAAGAGGTTGGAATCTTGCTAGTAGGTGTACCTTTTGTATGTTGGAATGTGAGTCAATGTGGCATTTATTCTTTAGCTACCCTTCTATTACAGATTGGTGGTGGAGGATTATTGGTTGGGTCTTAGTGATTGTTAGATAAATGAGTTTGCCAACTAGTCTCCTTTATTGTCTTGAGTGTTTCAAGTGCCTAGAAGTATCATCTCAAAATTTTAGGTTTTGCCTTAGGTTTGCAGTCCATGAGTCTTGTAGCAAATCTAAAACATATTTTCTTTGGGATAGTGACATTCTCCCTTTAAGGTAGGTAAACTTGATATCATAGTCTGCCTATATCCTTAGTGATAATGTATATATCATCCAATGATATGAATGTACTCATTTGTTGTTGATATTCCTATAGAATCATTGTTTATTACCAATATATCATTCGTGTAAATTGCAAGAATAATGCATCTAAGACTTGTAGAACTAAATGGTCAATAACACGTCTTTTGAAATCTTTCTACCCTGCCACTTTGTTGAATTTTCAAACTAGGCATGTGAACTTTGTGTTAGGCTATAAATAACCTTTTTTAGGTGACTACTTTTTCCTCTCCTTGAGTAATATACCTTAGGAGTTGCTCTATTAGCACCTACTCTTCATGTTCAATTGATGTAGCTCCCATATTTGGTTGATAGCCATTGATAGAAGCAGTTAGATTGAATGCAACTTGACAACTAGAGAATGTCTTTACATAATTTAGCCCATAGGTTTGGGTGAAGTCATGAGTAACAAGTCTTACCTTATATCTATCTGTTGTATCATTAGGTTTATGCTTATTAATAGATACCCATTTACAAGTGACTATGTTGGCATCCACATATCGGAATATTGGTACTTATGTACCATGAGATATGAGAGTTGACATCTTTTCATTCATGACTACCTTCCTGGTATTAGGAAGACTTCTTGATAGTTCTTGGTGATAGATTTAGATGAAATAAACAAAGTAAGATATATTGTTGAAAAGATGATGTCAAATGATCATAAGATACAAAATAGAAAATAGATGTGTAGTAAGTTTGTTTACCCTTTCATAAGGCAATGAGTAGCTTAGAGGTCTCTAATGATTTAGTGGGACTTTCATTCGTGTTTGAAGATGTTTGAGTGTGGGAGTTGATTGTGTTCCTTAATGTGGTGGTATACTTGTAATGGGTGTTGAACTTCTAGTTCCATAGTTATAAAATCATCTTCATTTGTATTTGGCAACTCAACCAAACTTGGCAAGGGAGTATTCTTAGCAAGACTATTAGTGAACTCAAAATAAGATTGAGACTTGAAAAAGGTGACAAATGTAGAGGCAAAGTAACATTGATGCAAGGATGAAAACATTGTTACTTCTGTTGTGTGTGGGAATATCTAATAAATACACACTTGTGAGGAGTTAACTTATCAAGACTTGTAGATAAGTCATGTACAAAAATAGTACACTCAAACGCCTCTAAGAGAGAAAAAAGCTTAGTATCTGAGTGAAGTCTCTGTAAACACTTGAGAGTGATGTTCTTCTCATGGCCATAAGTAGACTTCAGCATGCTCCAAATCTTCTTGGTGGGCTCTAATAGCATGACATTGCATGTTCTAGTTGAATGTATGCTACATCTGAGAGATGATAACAACATCAATGTTGCACCAATTCTCATACATCACATCCTTTGTGACAGGTGGAGGATGAGTCACATGTGTTAACTTGGGGTGTGCAAGCAAAATTTTTTTAAAACTATGGGCTCAGAGCTAATTGTTTTTTTTTTCATTCAGCTTTTTCAAGGTCTTGCTAAGATTTTTCACTAATGGATCATTGTTATCCATGCTGTTAAAGAGCAAAAACAACCTTTTGGACTGTAGGAGGGACACACAGCCAATCCAAAGGTAGCAAACTAGGTGGGAAATAAACCCACCATTAGTAATGACTGAAATAGAGATTTACAGTCTCTTTCATGGGCTGTGCAGCATCAAATAGCCACCAGCCATATTGACTGGTGGTAGAATAGGAGAATAGTCGTCTAAGGGCTGCAGGAAGTGCTGGAAGGCCCAGCCAGTGCTGGAGGCAGGCTTTCTTCTAGTAGCATTGGTAGGACAGCACCTGGTAGGGGCTGTGCCAGTAGCTGCAGAGGGCCTGGAGGCTCTGGCAGTGTTGGCTAGAGGGCTGGGAGCCCTGCATGGTGGTGGTGGAAGGCTTTGGGGTGGTTGTTGGTGGCTGGCTTCAGGTCAAAACTTTAGGCTCTGGTACCATGTGAAGAGGGAAGAAAACTCTGATTTCTGTATTCAGATTAACCCTAACAAGGGATTGCAAGAGATATATATTGGGTGGATATGAATGGATATCCAATAACCTAGTTATATCACCCAACAATACAAACACATAAAAACCACATGACAGTGGTCTCTAACATATTTAATTATTAATTATGATTTGATGTTGAGATACTGGTTTGACCTATATTGAACCCATGAATTGACGACCCCTTCACTTTCTTTGGGTTTATATTTGATCTAAGTTTGAAATCCTTTCATTTCACCTATATAATATAAGAAAGAGTTAATTCATCTTGTCTTCTTTCCTTGGATTTAATATTTTAACATGTTCTTTATTTCTAGTTTGGGAATCTTACTAATGTTTGCTGAACTTGTTAAAATATATCTTTGTTTATCATCAAAAGTTTTTTTCACTTTTTTCCTATTAAAAGAACCTATGGTAACTTTTTTTTGAAGCGGAGATAAAGGGCTAACTGGCTAAGTCTGGTATAAGGTACTTATAGAAACATGGGGCTAGTTAGGATCCAGTTGTATGCTAATTTTACCTCCACAAATGAAGATGCTGTTTCTTTGAATTTGAACCCATGATGTACATGTCACAATGGTGTAACTTTGCTGTTGCATCAAGGCCTATCTTCAAGTAGGGATGCTTTATATAAATGAATAGTTTATATTCAAGTAATTTTCTTATGAATTCATAGATATCTGGGGCATGAATTTTTATGCATGTGTTACAAGGTTTTTTTGTGTCAGAAATTGTTTCTTATCCAATCAAATGGGCTCCCTTTCCCAGGACATTTTACATGAATAAATAGGTTCTCTTTCTATTTGGATTGCTTCCATTATTCACATTCTATTATTGGGTGGTGAAAAATTGTTCAGGCCACTTGTCATCTTTTGACCAATATTGGGACATACTGTAATTTGGCTGATTCTTCATATGAGTCACTGGAGGATGAGTACAATGAATCTGAATTAAGAGAATTTCTGGAGAGTGAAGATGTTGACCTTGGAGTTAGTGTCTCTGGTAAATACAGTCAGGGATTTGAAGCTGAAGCAAGTAGTGGTGGAAGCTCTTCTTTTCATATTCGGGCACCTAAATCACTGTATAGCTTAGTTGACGGTAAGAATTTGATGGTCTTCATCTCATACTGCATATATTTATGATATGCATATTTTTTATGTAGAAAAAGTAGGATACATACACTGTAGCTGAAGAATTGAATTCCTTTTATGTTATATCTAATCGTGTTTACATTTTCTTCACATGCCTGAAAGCATCTAACATGAAAAGAGAAAACATATTAGATGAAGGTATTCATCAAAGTAGGAAAGATATCTTGGTGTATCTATCCACAAATATAGATTTAATGAAAGTAAAGCATGAAATCATTTTAAACTAGAACGATGGGATATCTTTAAGTTTGAAAGTATTCTTTTGTTTCTTTCAAGCCACTTTTTTAAACCCCACAACTTTGTCTTGGTGGGCTAGACCAACTAATAACAGATAAAAGGTTGATTGAGTAGTTCATTGTGGATCATACTTACAGATATCCAAGTTCCAGTTGATTCTAAGTTTAAGAAAACCAAGGAAAGACATCAGAGAACTGGATATATGTCTCCTCAGAATTATGATTTTAGAGATGATGATCAACAAAGAGGATTATCACTACGATCCAAGTGGCAAGTACTGGATTACTTGAATGGGCAAGCTGACTTACTCGAAAAGTAAGGAATGAAACATAGACATTATCTATATGAGTGCATTTCAGAATTCATTGATGTATTTGGCTCACCAGACATTCCAGTTCGTTTCCTTTGAATTCTTTTGATGAAGTTCTGAAGCAGGTTCACAAAATGGCTCCAGAAATGCACCGTGTAAGTTAAATGTTGATTTTAGAGTTATTTTTCTGGTGCTCTGGGTAATATATTTATACCATTATGTCATAATCTATCTATTCCATGTAAAGTTTTGTGCTTTCTTTCACCTCTTGATCAATGCTGCAGGTTCGATATCTTCAATATTTAAATAGTCTTTACCATGAAGACTATCTTTCTGCCATGGACAGTTTACATTGTTACTTTGATTACAGGTACTAGGTTTTAGACAGTTTGAATGCCAAACTATTTCTTTTTATTTAAGCGTGTGTTTCCTTTGTATTGGATTGACAGTGCTGAAGTTTTTCTGAATCTCATAGTTGTTTCTTTTGCTATAATTTGAACCTACAACCCCCTGATCATATATTAAGAAATTTTCATTTGTTACACCTTTGGTCATTGTATTTCCAGGTCAATATTAAAAAGTAGGTTTTTCTAAAATAATTAAGAGGGTTTTATAATGAATAAACAATATATACTACATTATCTTACTACACTCTGTTTCTGAAACGACCAATGTATGTACACCATAACTGTGATATTGATCTTCTCCATCTTTAAGAAAAATTTGTCTTCTGCCTGTGATCTAAAATGGATTGGTATGATTGTGATCTTATATGCTGCTTATTTATTGAAATCCTCACAAAAAATTGTATATGTTTTGTACTTATAATCACTATTGTAGTGGGATAATAAGTGCATTTGTAGGTTCCTGTTGGTTAGCATGAGTTAGTAAAAATTCAATTTTATTTTTTGTTAACCACACATTAGTTGAACTCATTTATCTTTAAGTTTTGAAGAGTACTTTGTCATAGTTCAACATTTTTGTTGTTGGAGATTTATAATCTTCTGATCAATAAGTTAACTAGCAATTCTTGAGATAATCAATAATGCAGCAGCCATGAAGAAATTTCTGTTTCCTTTCCACAAAATTAAAGCCTCCATTTCCAAAATGTTCCCTTTATAATAAAGAAATATAGGGCTTGCTCATCCCATTAAAAATGGTAGGATCAAATAAAATCATTCCTAAGATCTTTGAGTTTTATATGATAATGGGATCACACTCTTTTGCTATCATTTTGACTATTAAATGCAGTTTTCAAAGGTACAGATTTTTTTGGTCATTTAGTGCAGGGATGGAAGGCATTTTTACTGGTTCCCCAAGTTCGTACACATCTGATATACAAATAGGAAGGTATGAGTCAGCTTTACTGTGTTTGGGGACCATGCATTGTCATTTTGGGCATTCAAAGCTAGCATTAGAGGTAAAAATGCAATTCATTGATATGTCATCACATCCCTATCCTTCCTTTTTTCCTAAATAATGGATTCTAACTGATGATCCATTTCATTTTCCAGGCTCTAACTGAAGCTGTTCGAATATCTCAATTGGTAATATGATGATTTTTTAGGATATTTATGATTACTGTTGTTGATATTGAGCTGGAAGATAAGAGCTATCATTTGCTGGGTTAAACCTGGATTCTTTGTACAAATATACACTTGTACTTGCTTTGGAAAAAAATACAGAAATACACCTAGAAATTTGTTAAAACTTAGAAACAGAATAACGTAATTGACATCTTGTCAACTGTTGTTCCAATGAGTATTAGATTGGAGACAGGATCTCCTTCCCAACAACTTGCTACTATAAGTTCCATAATAGTGGAAATGGAAGGTTTCAATAAGAAACTACAAGGATGATGGAAATCTATTGAGAATTATGTGGCCATGAATTTTCCCTCAAGGTCGTGACCTGTGAGGCAATTTTGCATAAAACTTAGATGCCTAAAATGCCTCCTTATGTAGTGGAAGTTAGAAGATGTTGGCAGTTTAGGCTCCAACTTATCTAAGCTTGATAGTTTAATTATAGAGCTTGATGGACAAGAAGAGGAAATTGGTAATTTATTGAAAGCTAATGGGGTTGCTAGACAAAAGATCAAAGGAGACCTTGAGGAATGGATTCAAGGGGCGGAAATAGCTTGACGTTAGAGATTCAGAGCCCTTTGGTTAAAGGTAGTTGTAGAAACATAAAATTCTTTTACAGGGTTGTTTCCAACAAATAGGGGATGAATCATCTTGGTTCGATTAGCGTTAATGAGAGAACCTTCTCAGAGAAGGATAACATTCTCTAATACATGGAGGATTATTTTTCTACTCACTTATATTGTAAAAAGACAATTTTCTTTGACTTCCCTAATTTAGGCTTTCAATAGATTTTCAATTCTCGAGCCTAAGAGTTTGAAGAACCCTTCTTTGAAGGGGAAATTCAAAGGGTTGTTTTGCTATGGTTGGAGATAAGGTGCTTGGGCTAGATGGTTCTTCAATTTTATTTTTCTAGAAGTATTGGAATTTGTTAAAAGGGGATGTGTTGCAAATTCTATATGATTTTCATTGTGATAGTGATGATATTGGTCATGTAAATAAGACTTTTATTGCATTCATCTCCAACCTTTGTGATGCCTCAAACATTATACAATTTAGATTGATCTACCTCCTTAATGATGTTTACAAAATTGTTATCAAGTGTTTAGTAGGGACACTCAAGCCATCATTTCCTGGTTTGATTGAGAACTATCAAATGTGCTTTTTTAAAGGATAATAGTTTTTGGATAGTTTTTTAGGAGATGTTTTTGCACCTAGAATCGATGAAAAAGGTAAGTGATGGAAATAAATTTTGTGCAATTAAGGTGTTTGTACATGATGGAAAGGATGAAAAAGGAAATCATATGATTTCTGTTGTATAAAGGGTGGAGGAAGGGAATTTTCTCGTCTCCCCTCTTATGAAGACATCCCCTTTCCTTCGTGAATCTCTTGCTTGCTTGCACCACTAATCCACCCCTCAATGATACCACTATCGGATCTCATGAAGCTTGTAGTCATTTGCTCATACCATTGAACCTTACAAAGCATGTGAAACTCTTATTCACCCACACCACCTCATGTGTGAACCACATCAATGAGCCTTATTTGGATACATTTTCTCACATTTTCATTTGCTGTGATTACTTACTATTTGCTTCATTCTTGTGGTGGTGAACTACATTGGACCTTGCATTTCGTTGTACTATAGATTGTCGAATAGTGTCCCCTTTATTCCTAGTGCCTTCTTTTCCTTTATCACAAATAGAGACTACATAATTGATTGCACAATGATATTATTTTATAGACATTAGTTTGAAGAAATATAGAGGTAGTTTTATAGGACTATACAATTGAAATTTTCTAGGGTTTTTGAATAGTGCCCCCATTTTCTTTATACCTTGTTTTACATGAATTTTTTGCATATATTTACAAGACTACACATTTGAAGTTGATTTTAATCATCATGTCAAGTGTATATAATTTCAATATTATTCACAATTGAGGATAATAATTGAACTTACATTTAGAGTAATAAATTGTCATTTCTTAATATTGTAGGGTTACATACTATTTTTATTTGAAGCGCAAGTTAAGATTGTTTTACTATACTTTTTACTTCATAATTTTATACATAAATAGAATAGATTTACATAAACACTTTCAAGATGAATTAATTGAATTTAAGGTTGTTAATCTTCTAGAGGTTCTTGAAGATATGAGAGAGAACAAATATATAATACTGGTGGACTAAGTGTAGAATAAGAGAAAAAATTAGTTGATAAAATGTATGAATAAATTATGCTATGTATGTGACATAATAAAAATTTGTAATTTAGATTTTGTGGGACATAGTTGAAATGTTGTGTTTCACAATATTGCAACATTTTGTATTATGTTTGATTAATTTATGTTTACTTTTATTAAAACCTCTTTATATGAAAATAATTGTTATTATTTCCAAATATAAAAATAATCTATGTAGAAGGTAATTATGATTTTTAGAATTAATATGAAAGTTGAGGTTAATCACATTAATATCCAAATTAATTCAGGTTTTATTCTTTTAATTCTTTCAAATTCCAACATCTATATAAACACTTAAATTTTAAATATTATTACTTTTCAACAGGTGCATTAAGAGGTGTAATGAATATGCCTATGTGAAAAAATGTGCATACATTTATGGATGACATTACTATATATTAGTGTAATCCTTGGTGTTCCCTATGTGTGTCCTTTGGTGTTCCTTATGTATGACCTTTGGTGTTCTTCATGTATTAGAATTATTAGGTGTATTGTAAGCTATGTTGTATTCTTCCTTGTAAACTTTATATAAGAGGTCTTATGTTTTGTTTATGAATATATTCTCTTCCACAGTTTCATTAGTTTTAATAAAGTATTAGAGAGTCTCTTAAGTTTTCATGTTTTAGGTAGGGAGGAGGAAAACCCTAGTTGTCATCTTCCTCTCCTTCCATCGCAATGTCGTCAACCCAACTAAAGTTGTTCCTCTATTGAGGCCCTCTTCCTCTTTCTCCCTCTCTTTTTGTATTAAGTGTGTGCTAGTCCACTCAGCTTGTGTTTCCATCTAGTTGAAGTGCTCGTTTGTTAGATGTTGTTTATTTGGTTGTGTTGCTACCTCAGTGTTCATTTGTTGTGTTATTAATGTTCATTTAATGTGGAGGTGTTTTGTTTATGGTATCTCTTGCTTGCAATTGGTTGTTGTTTTCGTTACTTCAGTGGTACTTCGTGGTTGCTTTGTTCTTGTACTTTGTGTTAGTATGGGTTGAGGCTCATGTGTTGTGCTTTTGTTAGTTATCTTGGTGTTGTTCAGCTCTTGGTTGTATATTAAAGAGAAAATACAAAGAAAAAAAATGATGGAAGTAAAAAGAGAAAAAAAAGGGAGAAAAGAAAGGAAAAGGACAAGGAAAAAAAGAAAAGAAAAAAAAACTCATTAATATTTTATTAATCTCCAAGTAATCTCTCGTGTGCTTTAACATGTTAGCTCCACAAGGTTTTTGGGGTTTGTGGATATCTCAAGTTAACAATCCACAACTTGGATGATTGATAATGTTTGTGTGCAAGTTTTCTTGTACGGTCAACTAGAATTTGACCATTTCTCTTACTTACACTTTTATTTGTCCATTATGTATCTTCTTGCAATTCTTTCTTTGTTTTATTTAAGTTTTTATTCTTGTATGAGTCTAGTTCAAGTTGGATGCTCCAACTTGAGAGGAAGTATGAGGTGTAATGAATAAGCTTATATGAAAAAATGTCTATACATTTATGGGTGACATTAGTATGCATTAATGTAGCTTTTGGTGTTCTACATGTATGACCTTTGGTGTTTCCATGTGTAACTCTTGGTGTTCTCCTTGTGTTAGAGTTATTAGGTGTATTATAAGCTGTGTTGTATCTTTTCTTGTAGTCTCTATGTAAAAGAACTTGTGTTTTGTTAATAAATATATTCTCTTCCACCATTTCATTAGTTTTAACATGCATAAATACTTAAAAAAAGTAATTTTCCTCCATTTTCATTTCTTATGAATTTTAGATTTACTTGTTATTTTCTTTTTCACCATTTTCATAGGCACAAATAGACCTTTAGTTGCTCATGAATGTATTGAAAATAGATAAAGACAGTTGAAGTTTGGTTTCAAAGTTAGATATAGAGAAGGCTTATTATGGTGTATTGTAGAATTGCTTGAAATAGGTTATGCGCTACACAGGTTTTGATACTAAATGATGGAATCAGATTGCTTATTGCAGACTAACTATAATTTTGTTCGTTCTTTTGAACACCTTGATACATTATCTCTTAACTTTTAGAGCTTTGATTTTAAGCATGAATAGACTAAAATGCATCCAAAGATAGTTCCTTTGGAAAGGTAGACTAAAGGACAATAATTTTGTTCTCCAACTTGTCGCTTAGAATATGATTTGTCACCTTAAATTTGAAGGTTTTCTTGACCTATGGTGACTTTGCTCATAAGTTTGGCTTTATTAGTAAAATGGTTTTAGAGATTTTATAATAATTGGGGTTGGGGGGGGGTGTTTCATGTTTATGGGTGGAGATCATTAAGGCAAAATGGTTTTTAGGCTCTTCTAGGGTTGGTGTGGGAATTGGTCAGCTAGGGTTTCTAGCTTATGAAGAGATATTCTAGAGGTGGAGGGGGATAGATGTGTTCTATGGTTGTGGGTATGATAACTTAGGTGTCGGTTTTTGGGAGGATATGTGGGCGACTCTCCTTTGGTGCTTACTTTTTTGATGTTATACTTGCATCTTCCACTCAAGTGTGTGTGGTTGAGTGTTTTGTGCAAGGATAGTTTAAGATGTTTGTTTTTAAGGGAATTTGAATGATCTTGCGATGAATGATGTTGAGTAGAACAACACTTGTAATGCCATAAGACTACCTTTGAGAGGTAGCATCTCTTTAATGGTCTAGGGTTTACACTGACAAAAATCAAAATAGCTTTTTATCCTAAATCATGACAACCTGATTTTGTTCAACCCAAATTGGTTGAGTTGGTGATAAGAAATGAACTAGTTGGTTCATTTCCTATTACATCTCCTTCCTCTGTAGAACCAACCTTGTCCTCAAGGTTGGGAACTGCATGAGCAGGTTGTAATAATCCTCCCAAGTGGTTGAATTGACATCTTCTCCTGTCCATTGCATGAGCACTTGTGTGACTACTGCATTGCCTTGTTTGTCCATGCACCACTTCAAAATGTTGTAAGGTTCCTTATGGACAATCAGGTAATTGGTTGGTGACTCTGGAGTGTTCATTGCTTCCACCAGGTCAACATGTGAAACACTAGATGAATTTTAGACTTCGATGACAATTTGAGACAATAGACTACCTTCCCAATTTGCTCTTCCACCTGAAATGGTCTATAGAAATGAGCAGCCAACTTTTGGAATGACCTAGAATGAGCATTGTGTTAGTGGTATGGTTGTAACTTCAAATATAGCCATTCCCCTTTATTGAATTCCTTCTCTCGACAATGCCTATCTACCATATTTTCTTGCAATTTTTGGCTTAGTGGAGATTTTCCTACGGTTTCTTAAACTGTTCCTCATGATTTCTCAACTCTTTGTCAACTGTTGCAACTTGTGTGGTGTGTGGCATGTAAGATAGTGGAGTTGGCAACCAAACCTTGTAGTGAGCCTCATAAGGAGAGTATCCTATTAAGCTATGTTTTTGCTTGTGTTGTACCAAAATTCAACACAGTATCCATCTACACCAGTCCTTAGGATGCTAAAATGTGAAGCATTTGAGGTGAGTTTTTGGAATCTGATTCAAGTTCTCCATCTATCCATTGCTTTGTAAGTGATAGGTCGATGACATGCATAGTAGAGACTCTTGTTGCTTCATCAATTTTCTCTAAAATATACTCTTAAATAATGGATCTCTATTACAAACAATGGTCTTGGGGATATCATGTAACTTCACTACTATTTTCACAAATAATTGAACAATATCTTTGGCTGTAAAGGGGTGTTTAAGGGCTGTGAAGTGCCCATATTTAGTGAACCTATCAACCATCATCAAAATTGTCGTTTTCCTTTTAGAGGAGGGCGATCCTTTTGTGAAGTCTATGTTGATTTTAGTTTAACTCCGTTGTAGAATCGATAATGACTCTAGTAGTCTTGGCACCACTCCTAACACACGTTAGCCTTGAGGTAATAAGGGCTTTTTTTGTGTCTTGAATGACCTATAGTGGAGGTGTTATGGAATTCACGTAGCAGGTTTTTCTCTTAGTTGCTCTTCAGCGATCACCAACCTGCCCTTGTAAAACAACACCCCATTAATAGGCTTCTTTATCTGAATTGAGTTTCTTATCCCATTTTTTGATTAATTTCATATATAAGGTTGATTGTTGATGAATCTCCTTAACGTGTTAGAATCAAGTTGGGATGAGAAAAGTGATTGCCGAACTCTACATTAGACATGAATGTTCTTGTTGTGATAATGCATCAATCACTTTGTTCTCTTGCCCAAGTCTATACTCAATGCAGTAGTCAAAACCTTGCAATTTGGTGAGCCATTTCTCTTGGGCTTGAGTTCTAATCTATTGATCTTCTAAATAATTGAGGTTTAGCTGGGAAATTTGTGTCCAAGTAGCATTTGCTACCACTTACTAACCATTGATAGAATTGCTAACATTTCCTTCTCATAAATGAGTAGTTGTAGTTGTTTTTCTTTATATGCCTTGCTCATGTACACTAAGGGGTGTCCCTCTTGCATTAGCATTGTTCCTATCCCCACACTTGAGGCATTACATTCAATTACAGATTCCTTAGATTAATATGACAAGGTTAGTGTTGTGTTAATGCTTTTTTTAGGGTTGAGAATGCTGTCTCCATTTGGGTGTTCTAATGGAAGCCATCTTTTTTTAAGGCTACATTTAGTGGAAGAGCTACTTTGTTGAAATTTTAAATAAACTTGTGGTAATATTTTGCGAGTCCCAAAAAACTATGTAGTTCCTAAAAACTATGTGTCCCTTCACATTTTGTGGTGTCAACCAATCTAGGATAGTTTTGACCTCATACTCCATCTACACACACCTCTCAAGTCTACCGCATGCCTTAGGTAAGCAATTCTATTTGCATAAAATTCACATTTGCTTTTCTTAGTGTAGAATTTGTGCATGACCAACACATGTAACACCATCTCAAGATATTGCAAGTGGAGTTCATATGTGGCATTATACACCAAAATGTCATAAAAAATGAACACAAATAGATGGAGATATTGTTTAAACACATCATTCATAATCACTTGAAAGGTAACTGACACATTACATAGATCAAATTACACTACAAAAATTTGTAGTGTTCGTTATAAGTTTGAAACAAGGATTCAATTATCAATCTGAATAGAGGTGTTAATAGGTTGGGTTGACTTAAAAAAAAAGCCCATATGGGCTATAGGCTAAGTTGGGTTGGCTCTGAAAAATTAAATTTTTTTTTGGGATAGCCTAACTTGACTCGTACCCCCAACTCGTAGTCTTCCTTTTTTTTAATTTTATATTGTTTATATGAATGTTCGACGTTCGTAAAAATGAACATTACGAACATTCGTTTAATGTTCATTTTTACAAATGTTCAACCCGTAGGTGTAGGTCAAGTTGAGCCAACTTGTGGGCCAATATTATGCTTTTTCACAGTCCGACCTGTGGTGGTCCAACCCATTTGACACCTATAAATTTAGATCAATGAAATATTGTTGATCTAGATTGATTTTTCAAAAGGCCAACATTGATATTGGTTGTATTTTCATTATTGAAGGGGATCAACTGATTCATCTTGTAGGATTGTCATCAAATCATGGTATTGTTGGAGTTGAGGAACTTTTTGAATGGCTGAAGGTTGCATCAGTTGATCAGTGAAGGTTTCTTCATTGAAGTATTGCACCTTTGCCTTTGTTGTTTTTGACCAAAGCTTTTGCTACTAATGATGAAACTTTCACCGTTGACGATGAAGTTTTAGTTGATGATAAAGCTTTCATTGATGACAATGAAGATTCCACCGTTTTGCAAATTGTGAGGACCTATTAGGTTTTTAGTGGTTGGGTGTCTCATGGAAGAAGACGAAAGGAGGGAGGGAGGGAGTCACACATGTGAGAAGAAAATTAAAAAAAAAATGAAGAGGAAGGAGAGAGAGAAAGAGGAAAAGAAAAAAAGAAAGAAAGGGAAAAAATGAAGAAAAGAAGAGAGAAGGAAGAAAATAAAAATGTTACTTAAAAAATGGTGGAAGTATTAAAAAATTACAAAAAAAATTTGATATTTTTAATTTTTTTTAAAGTTATATTTGCTTATGAATAACATTTTTTTCTCTACCTATTTCTTGTATTTTTACAACTTTGTTTTCTATTTTTTTAATTATTCACATGAGATTTAAAAAAATATTAATTACATTATAAAAAGAAGAATTTATAATTTAATCTAAAATCTTATAATTGATAATATTTTTAATCATAGAGATTACTAACAAGGGAATGGAAAAAAGATGAAAAAGAGAGAAGAAAAATTGAAAAAAAAATCACATAAAAAATGATGGAAGTATTAAAAAATAAAAAATTCTGATATTTATTTTTATTTTTAAATTATATTTTCTTATAAATAACATTCCTCTTTTACCTATCTATTATATTCTCTTAAACTTTATTTTCTATTTTTTAATTAATTCATGTGAGATTTTTTAAATGTTATTAACAACATTATAGGAATAAAAATTTATAATTTACTCTAAAATCTTATAGTCCATAAAATATTTTTAATTATGGAAATTATGAAAATTCTCTATTATCGTGCATAATCTTATTAATTTGTGTCTCATGTATGAATTTTAACTTAAATTCTATTTAAATGTAACTTAATAAATATTGAACTATAATCTAAATTCTATTGAAATTTAGTCTAAAATATATTAAAATATAATGTTTTTCTTTTAAAATATAATCTAAAATATATTGAAGTGTAACTTAAATTATATTCAATTACAGCTTAGATTTTATTGAAATATAACCTGAATTTGTATATGATTTTAATCATTTATCATTACAAGTTTTTTTCTTTTATTTGTATATGATTTAAGACTTCTCATGCATGCAACCCCTATATCATTTTTAATTGATATTTAATACATTATAATTTCCTAGAAAATTTATTTAGGTATTTTTATATACTTATCATAGTTGTTTTATCTTATTCTCGAGTTTCAAGTTGAAATTTAGAGTTTTTTAGCTATTTTTAAAAAAATATTGTGTTTTCATTGATACGATTCTCAATACATTTCTTTTTTCTTGAGAATTGATTTTCGATATGATACTTATATTTGAATCCTTGGTTCGAATGCCATTTTATGAATGTCTTCCTCTACTATCCTTATTTAGTGGTATCCTGACTTTAAATCAATTTTGGAAAATCAACAAGTATTTCACAACTCATCCAATGGTTCATCAATTATTAACATAGGATATCTGTCTTTAATATTTTTTTGTTATTTCTTTATAATCAATACACATTCTTCATGCTCCATCTTTTTTTTGATTAGTAACACAAGTGACTCAAATTCGCAGATACTTGGTCTGATCTGTTGTGCTACCAAGTAGTTTTCAATTTGCCTTTCAATCTCCTTTCACTGAGTATAGCCATGGCAATTGGGTTTTGCAACCATTGGTTCACTATTTTCCTTTAGCATGATCCTATGGTCATGAGTTCTTGCCTTCAAAACACCTTTGGGCTTGGTAAAGAGTACTTGGTACTTTTGTAGCAAGTTTGAAATTTTTGGTTGTACCATGATTTGTTTAGCTTCTTCTATGTTTGAGTGTTCTTCTTAAACCAACTATATGTAAGAAATCTATTTTGATTCTTTTGCAATCACTTTAAACCCCAACCACCTAATTTTTTTTAGTGGTTTCCCCTTCCAAGAAATGATCTTGCCCTTATAATTGAACTTACATGTCATCTTTTCAATGTTTAAGGTAACATCTCCCTTTGGATGTAGCCAGTGTACCCCTATTATAACTTCACTTCCCCTTAAAGGCATCATATGCAAGTCTAGATTGAAGGGAGTGCCTTCCACCTAAACCTTTGCATTTGGACAAAGTCCATCAAACCTTACAAAATCCTTAGAAGCCAATTGGACCCTTAGTCCCTTTTGAGTTGTGAATGATAGTTTCAATGACTTGAGGGCACTCTTGGTCACAAAATTGTGAGTGTTGCTCGAGTCAATCATCACAGTGATCTCCCTTCTTGCACACTTACATCATAATCAGATAGTGTTGGGGTGGTTATCTCCTGTCAATGCATGAAAGGAAATTTGCAATTGATCCTCTTTGTCTTGTTTCACCTTTAGTTCTTGTGAGCTTTAATCTACCTCTTCTTCTTCTTTAGATTCCATTATTTGCAATAAATACAACATCTTGTTCTTGTAAACATGTATTTTATGGAACTTTTTGTTGCATCGAAAGCAAATTCCCAACTCCCTCTTCTTTTGCTCCTAGTGTGACAATTTGGCCACTTGGAAGTCCTTCGGTATCTCACTTGCTCCTACTTTGAACAATGACTTGATAAGGGGAAAAAGGGTTACTAGTCCCCTTTTCCTTTTCCTGATCATTTGCTTCCTAAGAGCTTAAAGTTGGACTACTTGACCTCCTTTTGACCCCTCCAAGGTTTGCTAACTTCTTCAAGACATGCCACCACCTCATCCATAGCTTATAGTGGGATTTTCTTCTACATTTGATGAGACTTGTAACTTTGCCATCGACATTGTTGATGCTAAATTTGTTGGTTGAAAACACCTCACATTGTACTGAATGTCCTCCATCAAACATTGATGAAATAGGAGACCAAACTTTCCTTAGATAGGTTGTTAATCCATGTTGATAGTGTGATAAATTCATGCAAGTATTCTGTAATGATGCCCACTTGGTAAAGTTTGAAAAGCTCCCCCTATAATCCCTAGTAGTTGTTTCCCTGAAACAAGCAATCAATACCTTCACAAATTTTGCCTAGTCCACCTTCCCACCCATAAATAATTAGAATCGCTATGATGCCACCCATGAAGGTTGATAAAGGAGATGGTTACCCACTTATCGAGCTCCACCTGGTGATGCATGAGGAACTTCTTCACAATATGCCCTCATTCTTTTGGATCTCCATTACTATCATACATTGGGAATTTTAGTTTCAAGTTTGGGTGGAACCTACTTGTTTGTCAACCCTTTACTATGTACTCTTGTTCTCCTTTGTCACAAATGAATGTTAATTGTCTTGATTGCATGGATGTGTTTACGCTTAACGATGCCACCTAATTTTTCAACATTGCTATTTGTGCATCCATTCATTGCAACAACTCGACCATGAATGGTTTTGATTGTTCCCCCTCTTGATTGCTCATCTTCATGCACCATTTTGATACTAGCTATTACAAACAGGGTTGGGTAGAATGATGCTCATAACATGGTAAGATTGGTGAAGCTATGATTGAATGAAGAAAGCACAACCATTACTTGAATGGTAACATCTCTCTAATGGTTTGCTTCTTTTTATAGATATGGAATCTAGAGATCTTGTTAAACTTCTCTTTTTCCTTCGTACTTGTGGGTTTTCCCTTATCGAGGGTTGTGTCTAATGGAAAGTTGAGAAACATAATGTTTAGAAAGGAAAATTGAAAACTAGCTCATTGTGTTTGACGGAAAGTAGGGAAAAGAATCATAAATTTTCCCTAGTATATAACAAAATACTTTCCATTCCCTCTCTTCCCTTTCTCACTTCCCCCTTCAAAAGTCCTTTCCATCAACCCCCAAACTTGTGCTTGTCCACTTGCACCATGACACATCCTTACAAGCACCACCTTGTCATCTCCATTCATGCCTAGCCTTTGTTTGCCACTCTCCTCGTCATCCTCATCATTCCTTGCCTTCCTTTGTGCACATTTGTCCATTGGTTGCATGCCTCGGTTGCACTAATTGCTCTCCATGGTGGTACAACTACAAATCATTCCTAGTCCATTGAATCATCGTATTCCCTTCACTCATACATTGGAGGAAAACATGGGAGTTTGCTGAATCACTCTAGAGCTCATACTCCATGTGCTTTCTTTGAAGATTTACTTGTATTTCTGTGTGAGTGTCCACAGAAGAAATCCTTAGGAAAGAAGAAGAAAAAAGAAAAAAAGAAAGAAAAAGAAAAAAAGAGAGAAGTATTAATATTAAATGTGTTAACTACAAATTTATTTGATTGTTGAACTTTCATGACTTACTATGATGTGTCAAACATTCTTTTTTCTGACATTTCATTAGAGACAAATTTTCCCAACTTTGACTTTTCGTCACATTTATAAATGCCTTCTTTTTTTTGACTTTTTTGATTTTCTATTTTTTATCATTCTGGATTTTCCTTATTTGCCCTTAATTTTTATTGAGTTCACTTTGTAGGTATGGTGGTGGCATGGTGATGGTTCTTTCAAGGTCAAGTTGCTATACTAGATTATCCCTTATGGAGGAATTAGATAAAGAGGTTTGATGTTTGTTGGAGGAGTTGGATCTCCACAAAAGTATATTATTTGCTTGGTAGTAATGACATGGTGGCATCTTTATAGAACCTTTTTTAGAAGTAAGGTTTCCTTTTGCCTATTTTTGCATATCTTGCAGGGTGTATATTCAGGACTTGTGACATTTGCTTTTTGTGTACCCTTCAATCAGTATGTATGGATCAGTCAGGAGCTTGATATTGATGCTTTTTCATGCTATGGATGGCCAGAGGCAGCCAAATAAGTCTAAGAAAGGGCTGTGGAATACTATTCCTCATGGTGGTATTGGTTAGAGAGAAATAGCAGGATTATCCAGGGCTCATAGTGTAACGAAGCTTACTTCTTTTCAGAGGTGGTGTATGGTGTGTCAATTAGATAAGATCCTGTCAGGCGGGGGTTGTGATGGCAGACTTTGATGTGGTGGTATGACTTTAGATGCTTGTCACTCTTGCCTTGGAGAACTAATCTCTGGAGTGGGTTGTTTCTATTTTCCCATTTTCTTTATTCCTTTAGTTTCATTTCTAAAACTTAATTAGAGAGAAATAGCAGGATTTTCCAGGGCTCATAGCGTAACAAAGCTTATTTCTTTTCAAAGGTGGTGTATGGTGTGTCAATTAGATAAGATTTTGGCAGGAGGGGGTTGTGATGGCAGACTTTGAGGTGGGGGTATGACTTTAGATGCTTGTCACTTTGTAACTCTTGCCTTGGAGATCTAATCTCTGGAGTGGCTTGCTTCTATCTTCCCATTTTTTTTATTCCTTTAGTTTCATTTCTAAAACTTAATTTGTTTCTGTTGTGTTTTGTGTTGTTTAGCCCGCCTACAACTTGTGTAGGTCTATCTTCTCAATTTTAATATATTTTCCATTGCCACTCAAAAAGAATGTTCCATAATAGATGCCTTTATTTACAATAACCACTTTTTGTATTACACGTGTCTAACAACTTTGGAATTATAGTTTGTCTTCAATGCTTACATTTGAATTAATTTGAATCACCTTAAGGCTATTAACCATTTTGGATACCCAGATGAGTATAGTTTATAGTTTTCACATGTGAAATTCTCAGAGTCAATCAGTTAACTATTTTACAATGCATTTGTACAGTTGCACTCTGCAATTATATTTGACGCTCTACACACTTACACAGAACTTGAATTCTTTTTTCTTCTGTGTTATTGCATGATTCGTTTATGTTATGTATATTTTATGGCATTTTCCATACAAGAAACCCTGCAGAGGTGATATTTAAATCTTATCAATCATTACAAGCTTTCAGAACAATCTCCATTAATCACTTGATGTTAAAAGGGACTGATAATGCTGTGCCTATATATCCATGTATGAAACCTTGCAAAGGCACATATCCCTATGCTCACAGGATAATGCCATTTTTGTTTAACTTGGTCACGTTTGGGTATTTATCTTTGCAGAATAATGATGACTCATGTCTGGCTTACACCTTGGCGACCATTTGCAATTTGTTGTCAGAAATAGGCATCTCAAGCTCCACTGGAATCATTGGTTCGCCTTATACACTGGGAACTGATACAGGAATGGGTATGCCACCATCCATTCAACAACAGCTACTTGTGCTACTAATGAAGTCTCAAAAGAGGGCAGAAGATTTGAAGCTGACCTGCCTAGTAGGCTTCAATCGACTTGCTCTTGCAAAATTTGAGCTTAAGGTAACTGATTAACCGTTAATGCAAATTAGTTGTGATACTTGGAACAATATACATACTTTGTGATTTTTGTTAGCTAGATATCTTGTTCAGCAAATATTTAATGGATTTTTTCAAATCTTATTAGAAAAGTAAAATGTGATTTTATTAGTTTTTTTAAAGTGTCAAAAACTTTTCTGAAAAATTTATCATTATGATAACCATATAAGCAAGAAAATGATATATTAACGTATAAAAGAAACATCTAACAATCATTTCATCCTCTTCAACCAGTTGATCATGAATCATTCCAATCCAACTCTTTGTTATTATGTTGGGAACTAGGCCGTATAGTCTTCACAGTTCTTGTCTAAAATGTGAATGCTGGTAGTTAAATATTAATATCTGTACGTACAAATTTATTTTTCCTGAGAATTCATTGTCCAACATTTTTGTCCATTTTGAGTTAAAGAGACCCCTTGCTACTCTCAAAGAAACTACAGATAAGTTCTTTAAGGAGATCTGGGCTCATCAATCCTATACTAGTTGACTAATTGCTTTGTAGGTTGACTATGCCTGATGTGATGTTCTTCTCTACTGATTCTGCTTTGTGGGTACCATTTCTGAAATTAAATACCATGATGTAGAAAAAACCTCCAAATTGTAGTCCACCTGAAACTCCTGATGGTACAGAAAGACATTATGTGAGTTTCTCTGCCATATTTCACTGAAATTTACTGCTTAAGGTAGTATTTAGCTGAAAACCAAGATACGATCATACAATGGGAAGTCAGGCAGAAAATTCGTTCATGGGATTATATTACTAATTTATTCTTACAATGCTTGTTAAAACTTGCAAAACTATGATTTTTTATCTTTATTTTTGGTTGTTTTGATTCCTCACAGTTTGAATTTATTTTTAGAATTTGAAAAGGTCATTATTATCCTTTGGTCCCAGAGCTACTACAAAACTCAGAACATCTCCAGTTAGTGTTTGCAAGGTAATAAGATAGTGATTACATTTTTCCTTGCATAGAGATAATATATTTTTTTCTTGCATAGACTGATACCTAGCCTTTGGCATTTGGATTGTGATGCAGGATTTGAGATTAAGTTCTTATTTATTTAGTGAATTCAGATCTGATGGAATGTCACTTCCAAATGACAGCAGTGCATTTAGCACTTCTTGGATAAAAAACCTTTCCAAACCCAGAGACTCATTCAATTCATCTAATGTGCATTGGATGAATGATTATGATACATATAACTTTGGTGCACAACCAAATCCAATTCCTGGCTCTGTATTGCAACTAGCAGGTGCCTCATATTTGCTGAGGGCTACTTCCTGGGAACTGTACGGCAGGTAGGTTAGTTAACTAATTAATACTTTTCATTTATAAAATTTGTCTTGGGTTTTGTTTGTTAATGCCATCCATAAACATAGGAGCTTGGACACTTGTGTATAATGCCAGTGAGTGTGGCAGATGTGTATTTGGATTAATACATCAAGAGTGAGTTTTAATCTAGTAGTTTTTATTACGAAGAGGCCAAGATATGATGAAAATACATTTTAATTGCTAAATTAATGTTACTTGCTTATTGATAGTACTCCATGCAAAATTTGCTTGGATTGTTATGAACATCGATACAATATGACTTTGTCAATTGTTACACTTCCAGAATTTTCTTCCTTGATATGAAAATCTAATGGTTGACGATCACATCATTAGTAAATCATTTTCATATGTGTGCTTACATAAAAAACCCCAGGAATTTTCTCCCTTAAGTTCTATCAGTGTGAAGAGGAAATGTAGAGTCTTAGATTTTCTTTGTTAATATGAAAAATTCCGGAAATTTCTTCATTAATATGAACATTACTTGTTTATTTATGGTTTTTACTATGAAAATATTGTGTTAATTGCTATGAAGTTTATACAATACTACTTTGCCACACGTCCAGAATTTCCTTTGTTAATATGAAAATCTAAAAGTTGATAATCACGCCATGAGTAAATCACTTATATGTATTTACATAAAAAGCTCTGGGAATTTTCCTTATTAAGTTCTATCATTGTAAAGAGGAAATGTACTTCATTGAATGAACATTTTGGGATCCTAGTAAGTACTAATGGTGCTGCTTCTTATTTACTGTGCATCATGTTTTAAATAAGATGGCAGCTGAAGACTGTTTCTCATTATAATATCAGATATAATCTATGACTTCATTTTTATTCTGATAGTTCCCCTCTTGCACGGGCAAATACATTGATCCATTTGACCTGCTTTGCTGATGCTGCAAGGTACACATGATTTAAATTCTTTCTTTCTTCAATATGATTTGTAGAGATTAGGAAAAACCAATTTCATACTCGGATTTGTCTAATCCAAAGGGGAAATACTCTTATTTTTCTTGCTTTGTTCTATGGATCTTTTTCTGTTCAATGATTTTTTGCAATTCTGGCATTGAGGTAACCTTATCTTTACGTTTCAGTTCAGCAGATCTTTCTCTGGCATATGTTAAGCTTATTCAACATCTAGCTGTCTTTAAGGGATATAAAGGTTAGTTGCTTCTGTCATCATGATGATATGACTTATTTACCCAGTGCATTTTGCTTATACAGTTTTCAAATATGTATTTATTGTTTATTTTTACACATAGAGTTAGTGTACAAATATGCATAAATACTACACGCATCAAAGTAATATCTTCAACCTTAAAAATAATTGATTCACCAAAAAGAAATGAATTCTTTGGTTTTGTATCAATACATTTCATCCATTAACAAAAAAATAATATATCAAAAAAATAAAAAAGTTGTCATTGTCATTAACACCGACAATACCATCCATTTCTAAATACCATCTTGAGAATTATGTTCTAATTGGTTTGTTGATATTACATTTGGAATATTGGAATATTTTTGAACGTGGGAACCTCTATGATAGGAGATGATAGACACACCAAAATTATTTTAAAAAGTATTTTTAAGTGGTAACTAGCTGCATTTGTTCTTATTAAATCATGTGGACCTAAGGATTTGATCACTAATTCATGGTCTTAATCGATCCTTCTAAGATTCTATTGGGATTCTGCATTCCAATAATTCTTGTATAGGAACTCTAGCTTTTTTTTCCAAATTTGATTGTGGATCGTAATATCCAGGGAGGCTGATATTTAAATGTTATTGATAATGGTAAATTTTGTAGTATATCACCATCTCCTTATTCCTTAAACCAAATATTCTCTAATTTATTGTGAATATAACATTGAAACAATATTTTTATCGATAGTTTATATATTCTTTAAGGATTGTAATGATGCTAATATAGAAATTTTACCATGCTTCATCTTCATCTTTCAATAAAAGTGAATGTCAAACTCACAAACATCATTGGGCATTGGTGGAGACGACAACCAATGGAGGCAGACCAATCATGTCTAGGGGATTTGTTGAATCCTCTTGGTGTCATTGGAGATGATTGGAGACATGGGGTTTTGATAGGAGCTCAAGCCACAGGAACAAACTGCATTCTGCTGGATAGTGAATGGTTGACAATGAAGCATGGAGAAGTACAACCAAAAGAGGTCATTAGTGTGTTTCAAATTTTTGGAAAATGGTTGTGGGCAAAGAGAATGTTAGAATAGCTAGATAGAGTTGTCATGGCTTTGGTCACATAGTAGCTTGCTGTTCCTTGAGGATAGTGTATGTAGAAGGAAGCATGCAACAACAGGTTTGAAGATATGTTGGCTGCTAGGGTGAATGTTCTCTAAAGGTGGTTGTGCCCACCTTGGGGAGGTACAAGCGGTTTTCCTAGGTTGCTTGGGCTGGTTGGATGCCTTAGATTGGTGTTGGTAGGGGCATTGCTGGTTTTGTTGGTGATTGTGGTTTGGATAGAGGGTTGACGAGGATGACAGTGGTAGGCTTTATTTACAAAGGAAAGACACTTCCCAATAAGGAAGGTGTTCATAGGGCACTTAGGGTTGGAGACCTTGTGTGGGCTTCAAGAGGTGTTAGGGGAACATTGTGGTTTGTTGGGAGCTAGGATATGATCATCCACAATTTAATTTAGAAGAAAAAGTTCTAGTTCCTATACTAGAATATTTAGAATGCAACATAAAATCCTAGTATAGGATTCTATTAGGATTTTGTGTTTGCATTTCAATGATTCTAGTATAGGAACTAGAGCTTTTTCTTTCAAATTGGATTGTGCATGATAATATCTTGGAAGTTTGATTCTTAATTATTATTGATAATGGTAATTGTTAGTGAATATATTAGGATCCACTTATGGATCCGTATAAGATCCACTTGTGGATCCTATATATATGTGTGTGTGTGTAATCCCCATTATCATGGATGAAGAAACTCTGATTGCACATGGTATTAAAGCAAGGTTTCCTAATCTTTGCTCTCATGCTTGCTGCTAGGCATTGATCCTTCCCACTCCCTATCATTGTTTTTACGGTTGTGTTCTTAGTCGGCTGTTTATTGTGAGGGTCATGTGGTGGTTGTGATGTTGGTTTGGGTGACTATGCTTGAGAGGTGAAGCTTGCATGAGATCGTGAGTCAAGCATTGTGGTTGCTCACATTGTGCCTTCAACTAGTTGTGCGTTGGAAGGTCTGTGTCGATAGTGAGATTGGTATGTTTGTGCAAAGGTTTGTGAGTACTCAAGGGTGCTTGTTGCCACTTGCTCTTTTTGTATCAATGTGTTTTGTGCTTGGTGATGCTTTTGTGGTTGTTTGTTGGAGTTCTGTGCTCGACTTCAACGAGACTTGAGGATTGGTTGAAGCCTTAGATGAATGACCCTTGTTATAGACCGCCTTGTTGGACTCATGTTGGAAGATAGTTGCAGATTGCTACATTGGCAATCCAATTACAGCTAAGTTTGTGGTAGCATTCCTGTGAACCTTGTTAGTTTTAGGGCAGCCAATGTTTGTAGCTTTTCAACATGGGAAGTTGAGAACCTCTAATAAAATGTTTCACCTCAATTTCAGAAAAATTGAATAGAATTAACTACTTGTTGTGGGCTTAGAGCTTTCAGATTGGTTGTCATAGTACATAAGCATAGGTTCCTGTATTGTGACCCTACATTCTTGAAGTTCAACCCTACTACTCCCAAACTACCTCTCCTTCAGATGAGTTTGTGTCTATGCCAGCTCCTATTGTTCTTTATGATGATTCTCCTGCTCCTACTCCTAGTCATGACTCTAATGAAGATAACAGGATTTTCGAGCAGCCCTTACAGGTATATCATCGACGCCAACCTCCCTCAATGCTCTCTTAAGTCTCTATAGGTACAACTCCCTCTATAGGTCCACCAATCCATGATGTGCCTTCTTCTTTTGATCTTCCTATTGCCTTCTGATGAGGTACACGTACTTGCACACAACATCCCATTGCTTACTTTATTTCCTATGATCATCTTAACCTTCTTGTCATGCCTTTGCTGCAACACTTTTTTTTGAATCTATTTTAGGTATACATCAAGAGGGACTTGAGCTATCATATTGGAAAGTTGGTATGAATGATGAGGTGGCTACGCTATAGTCTTGTGATACATGGGAGTTGGTCTTTTGTCTTGCAAACACCAATGTAGTTTCTTGCAAGTGGATCTTTACAGTAAAATACAAGTTTAATGGTTCTGTGGAGAGATACAAGGCTTGCCTAGTTGCCTATGATTTTACATAGGTATATGGTATTGACCATGCTAAGTCATTCTCACCAGTTGCTCGTCTCAACTCTATTTGAGTGCTTTTTTCATTTATAGTTAATCAACAGTGAGAATTGACTTGATGTCAAAAATATATTTTTGTATGGAGATCTTACTGAAGAGGTCTATATGGAGCAACTGTCAAATTATGTCGCTTAGGGAGAGTATTAGGTTTGCAGATTAAAAAAAGTTATCTATGGTTTGAAATAGAGCTTATGAGCATAATTCAACAATTCAAGCCAAGCCATGTTTAGTGGGGGTTTTCTCCGTTGCAGGGTGGATCATTTTGTTTTTATCAAGCAAAGTACAAGAAAATTTGTTATTCTTGACATTGAATTTGTATATTCAAAAGGAAAAATCATACTCTCTCAATGCAAGTATGCACTAGATCTATTAAAGGAAACAGGAAGTCTTGGTTGCAAACTAGAGACCACGCCAATTGAACAAAGACTACAATTTTGGGACATTATGAATTAGATAATCTTGATCAATATTGAAGACTAGTAGACACTTATTTACCTCATGGTTACTAGACTAGATATTGCCTATATAGTAGGGTTGCTCACCCAATTCATGTACAAACCAAGGGAGTCCACTAGATAGGAGCTTAAAGATTATTTGCCTACATTAAGGGCACACTAAGGAAGAGTTTACTATATCAAGCTAATGGACACTTGAAAATTGAGGTCTTCTTAGATGCCAGCCATGTAGGAGATAAAGTAGATAGGAAGTCCATTTCCAAATATCTCACCTATATGGGTGGAAATCTCATCACTTAGAGGAGCAAGAAGTAAGATGTTGTCTCATGCTCTAGTTGTGAATTAAAGTACAGATCAATGAGAGAAGCTAGATGTGAAATGATGTGGTTTAGATCTTTTCTTTAAGAATATAGGGTCACCATATAGGAACTTATACTTATGTATTGTGACAACCAGTTTGCAATCTACATAGCAAAAAATGAAACATTTCATGAACGCACCAAACATATTGAGATTGATTGTTACTATGTTAAAGACTTGATGACTAAAGGAATCATTTGTACTTTGTACACTCCATAATCAGAGGAACTTGCTGATATCTTTACCAAGGGTTTAAGTCAAGTGTCTTTTGAATATATTTGAAACAAACTAGGTATGGAAAATATATATCTTCCAACTTGAATGGAAGTGTTAGTGAATATATTACGATCCACTTATGGATTTGTATAAGATCCACTTGTGGATCCTATATATATATGCATGTAATCCCTATTATCATGGATGAAGAAACTCCAATTGTACAATTACTTTTGTAGTGTTTTATCATTTTCTTATTACTTAAACCAAATATCAAGATGGGGCTTTGAGATGGCAGCTACAGTGGATCTTTTGCACACTACAGCAGTTGACATTATGGCAATCTAGCAAATTATAAAATACGTGGATATTAAGGTGGTATCTACTAATGATGTTCTATTAAATCAAGATGAACTTAAGGTGAGCTGAACCTGCTTTCTTCTAGCAGGGGGGGGCATTGTAATGAACAATAGTTGATTGATGTGTGTGAACCAAAGGAGGTGGATCAGGGGATCGTAAGGTCCATTCAAAGTAGGCGTTGCATGTGCTTTCGTCCCTATGCATTTGATGGTAGGGAAGATGTTGATGAGGGATTCCATTTCTATGGTTGTACGATGTAGGGATTAAATATTTATGGTTGAGCTGCAATATGTGTGACAATTGTGTCGAGACTTGCAGCCCTTAATCATCAAACCTAGTGTGTCAACATATGCTGGTGGGATGAATCGAAAAAATAAGAGAGGGTTGTGGATCTTCCTTGGGGAGGAGGTAGTGGCAACTTGAGAGGTTACCCAAGGGCAGGTGGTAAGTGAGTTTGGTATTCATGTTATACTTGCTTTCATTACATCTATGTATCTTGTGCTTGCTTCTACTTTCCACATATGCTTTTTGTTTTTGTTGAAATTTCAATTTAAAATTAATTGGTAATGAGTAAAATGGTTCATTATATACAATGGCCAGTACTATCTCTACTTTTATCAATGTGAGGATTTCCAACATACTCTCACTTATGGCTTATCATGTACTTACCAAGTGTCTTTGTGTGGATGTGATTGAGTTGGTTCTAATACCATGTTAAAATTTCAACTTAAAATCAATTTATAATGAGTAAAAGAGTAGATTATATATAAAGTCTAGTCCTGTTCCTACTTTTTCCGATGTGAGATTTTTCTAAGAGTCTTCACTTTTGTTTGCTTTATAGGCTAAATCATGATGATTTGGGGTTAGTCATTATTGGAGGGTCTAGTGATTGGGGGCTGGTGGAGGGAGAGGTTAGTAAGGGGATGGTAAGGACTCATCTTGAGGGGGCTGATAGCCTACAAAAGAGAAGGAGATAATGTGGAATGGGACAAGAAGTATTGCTATTAGAGTGATTTTTCGTGGTCAAATGTATTCATTGGATGTTATATTGGGATGTTTAGTTTATCCATGACCAATGGAGCTTAGGTCATCAGGAAATAGTTCATCTAGATCTAGGAAACGACAATGTGACAGTGGTAGGTTGAGATGCAATTTAAGGATAACATTTGTATAATGAAGATTCTTTTCTGAAATGTGTGTGGGTTGGGGACGTCTCAAAGACAGTGATGGTTAGAACAGTTCTAAAGGAGCAGTGTTGGGCAGAGCATCATAATGTTGCGTAGCCAATGCAGTGGTGGAAGTCTCTGGTGGACTTGTAATTTTTCAGAACTTAACAAATTTTTGTTTGGCTTAGAGGATTGAAATTTTTCTTGGTCAACTATAGAGCTAGAGGAGCTATCATCCTTTTGAGAAATGGGTGTAGAAATATTTTTAATCCATGTGAGCAATCAAGAAGACATCCGGTGGGACATGCTCTGAGTAGTAGATATTAGGGTTTTGAGAGGAAATTTTTTATCAAAAAGTTTATATTGATTTTCCATTAAAAATTATTCAAAACTGTGAAATGAATAATTATTCAAAATTGTTAAATCAGTAAAATTCCTATAAAACGTTGTTTATAGCATTTTATGGTTTGATTTCCATAAAAGTATCGTTTACATAAATAAACTATCTTAGATCTACATAAAAATCAGTTGTAATAAAAGAAGAATTTTTGAAATCTATAGAAAACCCAAAAAACTTGCAAAAATTTTAGATATGAGCCTTACAGCTTCAAATTTTAGAAAACCTGGAAGACTTTGGATGAGAGGCCATGATGAGGCAGTTTGTAGGAGGAAGCCAGAAGGCGGGAAACCTGGTTATTCTGGATGATACCGAGGGTGCCCAGGATAGGGTGATTGCTGGTAGTGTCATTGATGTGGGTCAGTTGTGAAACAATAGCAGCAGGCCAGATTTTTTTTTGGGAGGGGAGGGGGCTCCAGGTCTTGTTATCAAAGAGGTGGGAGGCATTGGAAACACACACAAGAAACAATGAAATTCTAGGGATAAAGACAAAGGGGTAGCTCTGGGTGAAGGGGAGGTTGATCAAGGCTGGAAGATGGACAAGGAGGAAGAATAAATCTAGAGGACATAAAATTCAAGATGGAAATCAATTGAGAATGCATATGAAATTTCAAGGAGACAGGTCAAGGGACTCCATTCACAGCTCAATGGGACCTTCTCATACCAAGGAAGAAAGATCGCACAATGCCAGATCTTTTTATAAACTTGTAACAATGACAAGTGAAGGCCTTTTGATGACTACGGTTTCTGATAGGCTGTAATACTTTTTGGTTGTTAGAGAAGGCATGAATGCAAGTTTCTTTAGCAAAAGAATGAAAAAAAATAGGGGGAGGAGAAAAGAGAAGCAATAGCAGTTTCACTGATGTCAATATCAATTGAAGTTCATAAATCTTCAATTAACATGCTAATTGGTAGTGGAAAGTTTCCACTAACATGGAACAAAACACCCATATTTTACTAATATACCCTCAAAGTTCTACATTTGACGATATTCAAGTGAATACTATTTTGACCATTATGATTTTGGACATGTGTCAATGAAATTTGCCAACACATGTTGAAGTTTGACACATTGCAAATAAGTGGTCACCCGAACCAAAGGAAAAAGGCACCAAAATGGTGAGTGCCCATTGCCACCTAATTGAAGGAGGATGCCAAATCAGCTCCTACGGTGTGAAGGCCAAAAAGTTCCTTGCCTAATTGCCATAAGAAATTGCCCTGACAACATTGAAAAATGACTACTGTTGAAAATTTATTTTAAAACTAATCGATAATGAGAGAATGAGAAAACACAATATAAAGTCCAGAATTTTCCAAATCTTTTTTAATGTGGGACATTTCATTCAACACTTCCCGACATTTCTGGTACCCTCTTTTAGTTTATAAGTATCTTACAAGTGATGTATGTGAATTAGGCTCTAATACCATATCGAAAGTTCATCTTAAAATCAATTAATAACAAGTGAATAAAACACCACAATATAAAGTTTAGATTTTTCCACATCTTTTTTGATGTGGGACATTTCGTCCAACAACTACAAGCGAAGAGGATTACTATAATAGTCCTATAATATCATGGAACCACAATATCTCTTATTTTTATTGTATTTTACATGCTTCTCTTAAGAAGGGGTGTTTAGCTTGCTTATTTTTTAGAATCAAGATTCTTTGGAGTTCTTAGCCAACTGCTAGTTTAGTAGAAAAGCTGATTTAATAGACAGTTGAGGTAAATTCAATAGTTTTTTTAGTTTGTATGTGATGCCATTAGAAAGACTTGCCCTTTGCTTTAGCCCATCTTTCTCCACACCCATTGCTCCCTGTAGGGGATCCTAGTTGGCAAGTGCTCATTGATTTTCTACATTTTTTTGATTGAGCTTTCTGTGAATAAGGGTCTTAGTTATCCAACAATGATGACATCCATTGGCTTATTGTTGACTGTCACTTTGGCTCATAATCTAGAGGTGGGTTGGGTCTTTTGTGTAGTAAATTCAGAGAGGTTTTACATTTAGTAGCCCACACTCTTCAAAGTGGAGGTGGCAAAATAAAGTTGTAGCTCACTTTTTAAGTCACTTGGTTGGGAAAGTGTTGGCAAAATAGTTTTACATGGATTAATGAAAAAGTTAAAAACGAGTTAATATAGAAATGGACTTCTTTGCTTAGCTAATTAGTTTTGGGTTGGATATTTATATTTTTAACATGATATTAGAACTAGTTCTTGAGAGTCATTTAGAGAAAAATGTAGAGGGGTAGGAGGTAAACCCTAATGCCAACCTTTTAACCATCAACAACCCAATATCTACCATTAATGTCAAGCTTTTAAGCTAATAATGTGCCTCCTCCCATATCAACCTCCAAGGTGCAGTTCTTGGTTGTTGTGTCTCTTAATTAGGGTTGTCAGACCACTAAACTCTTCTCCTTGTTGTTGACATGGTGCTTTTTTGGCTCCATTTAATGTCACTAACACCCACCTATCATGCTCCTGCATCATGTTGCCACCCTTTCTTCATGTTAAACTATTGTGCTCCTTGTCATAGTTGAACCCATTAGGGTTTTTAGGGTGAGAATAAATGAAGAAGGGGAAGGAAGTGTTGTGCATTGTATGTTTGAGTTGGGAACAATGAAGGAAAAATACTATTTACATTGTTAGATGAGAGTACAAGGATATATAGGTAGGGTACAAGTAAATGGACTTTTGTTTAGACTAAATAGATCTTATCACTATAGCCTTAACACTTGCCCTCAAATTGGAATATATATGTTAAACATGCTTAACTTGTTACATAAATTCTTGAAAGCACAACCTTTAGGCATTTGGTAAAAACATCCACAACTTAGCCTTCTAAGTAGGTGAAAAGAGTGAATATTACACCTTTCAATACATTGTCTTGAATAAAATGACAATCAACCTCAACATGTTTCGTCCTCTTATGAAAAGTTGGATTATTAGTAATATATATGATGGTTTGATTGTCATAATGCATAAACATAGGAAGGCTCACACCAACATCCAACTCTTGCAATAAGGATTTATTCCAAATTAACTCAGAGGTGGTTTGTGACATTGCTTGATACTTGGCTTTAGTGCTGGACTTAGAAATAATGCTCTATTTCTTGCTACATCAAGTAACACGATTTCCTTTAAAATAGGTATAGTAACCTGTGGTAGACTTCTTGTCCATCTTATCTTCTACATAATTAGTATTAGAGAATCCCCAACTTTCAAGTGACAATTTTTCTTGTATAGAAGTCCTTTACTAGGAGCACTTTTGATGTAAGCTAACACCTGAAGTACACATTACCAATGAACTTCCTTGGGAGTATGTATGAACTGATTGAGTAAATTAACTACATATGAGATATCTGGCCTCATGACAATCAAGCATATAAGTTTCTCAACTAACCTTCTATACCTTCTTGGATCTCCAAACTAAGGTGATTTTGCATCCCATAAAGAGTGATTTTGCTTTATTGATGTAGTTTCAGGCTTGAAACCTTCCACTCTAAGAAAATACCATGGTGTGCACGTATTTCCTTTAAGATAAGGATAGACAACCTTGGGAGTAAGCAAGTTCTACTTTAAGAAAATACTGTGGTGTGTTCATGTCTTTGGTAGCAAAATTCCTTCATAAGAACCTTTTGGTTTCCTCAATACCTTAGGTGTCATTACCTATTAATAACATGTCATCTGCATATACAACCAGAATAAAAATTCCTTTTGAAGTCTTTTGAATAAAGATGGAGTGATTAACCCTGTAATTATCAAATCCATCACTTCACATAATATTATTGAACTTCTCAAACCACGCTTTGAGACTTTGCTTGAGGTTATAAATAGCCTTGTTAAGTATGCAAATACGATTTTCCCTTTGAGCAACATAGTTAGGTGGTTGCTCTATAAAGACCTGTTCATCAAGATCACTATATAGAAAAACATTGTTAACATTAAGATGACATAATTCCCAAGATTGATTGATGGTCATAGACATAAACACCCATATAGAGTCTAGTCGAGCAATAAGAGAGAGTTTTGGAATAGTCGATGCCATACTCCTATTAAAAATCTAAGTTATTATGTGGACTTTGTACTTGTTTATACTACTATTTGATCGATGTTTGGTGGTATAGACTCATTGACAGGAAACCACGTTTGCTCATTCAAGGTAGGGAACAAGATCCTATGTGCCTTGAGAAAGAAGAACACTCATCTCCTCATCTATGGCAACTTTCTATTGTAATACCTGAAGTATCTCATGATTTTTGGACAATGATTTGGTAGAGACAGATAAAGCAAAGTTACAAAAGGTAGAACCGAAGTTAGTATAGGAAACAACATGAGATAAAGGATATAGGGTATAAGAGTAGGTGTCCTTTTGTAATGCAATATGTAGGTTATCTTGTGGACCATCTAGAGGGGTGGAGGACTTGTTGGTAGGGACTAGAGGAGAGATAGAGGAGATCAGAGGTGGTGGAGGCTATGGTCATCAATGTGGTTGTGGCAGAGTCGTGGTGTTTAGTACACATTTCTCTTTAGATGTGGGGACATTGGGACCCTAGTTATTGTCAAGCACCATCGAACAATAAAGGAGAATGAAATCTTGATCTACAAAAGAATGACCATTAGGAGAAGCAAAGTAAGATTGAGACTAAAAAGAAGTGACATCCATAAAAGTATAATACCTACAAGTAGGTGGGTGATAAAGACAATACCTATTATGAGTATGGGAATATCTGATAAACACACATTTAATAACTTTAGAGATAGTTTGTGAAGATTAGGAGAGAGATATTGTATAAAATTAATACACCCAAAAACGTGAGGAACATTTAAGAAGAGATCAATGTTAGGGTAAAGGTGATGAAAGGGAATAACCCCCTCTCCAAAGAGGTTGAAAACATGTTATTGATTAAATAGACAATAATGAGGATTGCATCTAACCAAAAGGACTTAGGTACTTGCATATGCACCATGAGGATGCAAGTAACATTGAGAATATGACGACGCTTATGCTTGATAACCCCATTTTATTGAAAAGTACGAGGATAGGTGGTTTGATGTATAATGCCAAGGGAGGAACAAATAGTTTGAAATCTAGATTGTATAAACTCAAAAACATTGTTGGTGCGAAGAATTTTTGGACAAATAAAAAATTGATTTTTAATTTTAACAATAAATTTTTGAAGTATATCAATCACATTTTGACGATCTTTCAAAAGATAAAACCAAGACACATGAGAGAAATTATTAACAAAAATAATGTAATACTGATGACCACTAATGGACGCAACATGATTAGAACTCCAAATATTGCAATGGACAAGATTAAACATATTTGTTGAAGATGCTAGATGCAATTGTTTGAAGGTAGCATAGTGATGTTTCTCAAGCTAAAAAGACACACACAAACGACAAAAACCCATGGTAAGGCCTGATGAAGTTTAGTCTATGATGAGTGAACCAAATGATAATGCCACAAGATTGAAGAATCGGTATTGGACATGCATGCAACCAAGACACGAGAAACATCATCGTGGACTAGCAAGTATACTTCATCAACTCTTCGTCTCGTCTACAAATCCTGAAATGTACGATAAAAAAGATAGAAAGTCACTAAACATTGTAGTTGAACAATAATAGCATTGATGGATAAAATATTAAAAGAAAAATCAGATACATATAGGACATTGTGCAATTTTATCTGAGAGGAGGTTTGAACCTCTCCCTTACTAGAAATAAGACATGAATGATCGTCGATAATAATAATAGTAGGCTTGTTATTGAGAGAGGACAAACAGTCAAACAAAGGGGAAGTACTTGAGATGTAGGAGGAAACTCTCGAATCAATGATCCAAGGATCATTGCTAGAGGCAAGGAGAGTAGTACTGACATTAGTACTTGAATGAGTAGAAGGAGCATGAACACTCATGGCAATGGTTTGTGTCTCCTATCTTTGTAGAAGACAATTGTAATTTACTTGCAAGATGGTGATAGTAGGTCCAGACTAGGTATCATCACCCACACAATGAGTCTTCTAGTTGACAAGTAGAGGTTTAGTGTGGGAATTTATCCCAATACTTTTCAGAACAATATCCTATCTTGCCATCCCATTTGCACTTAAGACATTGCCTATCCTCACATCTTCCACTATTACGTCCATGACCTCACCCATTAGAAGTAACTAAAGTGGACTGAACACTATAGGAAGAATTGTGAATAGCCAAAGATTGAGTGGAAATCCTCATGACCCTTGCAAAGGGCTCATTCAAGCCTGACATATGTTTAACACCTAAGACTTGTCCTCGAATTTGAGAAGCCACATCTATATTCAAGCTAGCAAGATAAATAGCGATGACTAGCTCCTCCTAATAACATTGAAAAGTGGTGATGTTGGCTATGGGTGGTTGATAGATGTTTAACTCATCTATTAACCCTTTGAGAGTGTAATAATGTTCCTGATAAGTTTGATCTCTTTGGTGAAGTTGAAACAATTGTTCGTACACTTGAAAGGTCTTTGAGATATTTTTCTCATACCCATAAATCATGCATAAAGCATCCCAAATTTTCTTGGTGGGTTGAATCATAGATACCCCAAGAGTAATGATGGGTTCTATGTTGGCTAACGTCTAAGAAATAATTGCAACATTATCTGCAATCTAGTTTTTGTATGTTGAATCATTCATATCTGATGGTGGAAGAGAAAGATGATGCTCTCGACAGTGAGCAATCACAATAGTTTCAAAATTTTGAGTCCAAAGCATGTAATCAGGGTCATTCAACTTCTTAGAAACTCTTGAAAAGCTCTTAATAAGTAGATCACCTTGAACTATTGTGCTTCCATGTGAAACCTCCGTTAACTTGATTTCAATTAGTGCCATTACTACCTAGTTATCTTGCTTTGTGACATTCTTTTCCTTCCATTGTACCTTTCAGGAATTGCAGACAAGGATGAGAATTAGTTTAGGCCATAAAAGGAGCACTGGGGAGTATGTACTTGCTCAAGATACACCTTCACGTGGTCTGGTTGCCATGCTGTCCTCCACTACTGTGTCGCTTCTTCTCTGACATTGTCGTCTTGGTCATCCCTCAATCCACAAACTATGACAGGCATTACCATGGATTAATATTTCTGAGTTTCAGTGTGAGTCTTGTCAAGTTGGTAAACATAGTCGTTCTTCTCACCCTCGTGTGTCTCTTACAAAGAGTCTTTTGCTATGTTTGATCTGATTTATTATGATGTTTGGGGTCCAAGTTGGGTAACTTCTTCAAGAGGTTATCGGTATTGTCTTGTGTTAGTTGATGATTTCTCTTGTGTCTGTTAAGTGTACTTGTTAAAGGACAAAATCTATTGTTACTTCTATTGAAAATTTTGTTTGTGAAATTAATACTCAGTTTTCTGTGACTCTAAAATGTCTTTGAACTGATAACGCCCTTGAGTTTATGAGCTCTCATTTTCAAAACCTCTACCTTTCCAAGGGGATCATTTACCAAATTACGTGTCCTAACACCTCTGAACAAAATAGGGTGACTGAGAGGAAACATCGTCATTTACTAGATGTCACGCGGACTCTTCTGGTTCACATGAATATTCCTAAGTATTTCTGGACTAATGTTGTTTTTACAGCCGCCTATTTTATTAATAAGATGCTTTCTTCTCCCCTTAAGGGGGAGGTTCCTCTATATCGCCTCTATCTTGATGGGAAATTATTTTACCTCACTCCTAGAGTGTTTGGGTGCATAGCCTATGTTTAGGATCTTAGTTCAGAGTTGGACAAGTTTGATGCTCGTACCCTTGAGTGTGTGTTTGTCGGGTACTCTAAGACACAGAAAGGGTATAGATGTTATCACCCTCCTACAAGATGGTACTTCACTTCCTTTGATGTCACATTTTTAGAGGATCAACCCTATTTTTCGCAATAGGTTGATTCTATTGAGGAGTCTAACACCATTAGTCCTCTATTGCTCTACGTCACTCTTGATGACAAACATGTGGAGGAGACCCCCGACATAGTTGGGGTGGACAATGTGGTTGCAGACAGACCTATGCAAGTGCATCAAAGGCAACAATGACCCAAGACTGTCTCTGTGGCTCCACTAAGGACCACCTTAGATACAGATCCTACTACCACCTCAGATGAATTACTGATTGCTTTTCATAAAGGTATAGGCTCTTGCATACAGTACCCCATCTCCTGATTTATTTCTTATGATCACCTTAACTCCTACTGTCGTAATTTTACTCTATTTGTCATGTCTGAGGGTGTACCTAAAACATACTAGGAAACTTTACAATGTCCTTCTTGGAAACAAGCCATGTATCAGGAGATGCAAGTCTTGTGGTCACGAGGTATGTGGGAGCTAGTTCCTTGCCTTATTAATGCCAATCTAGTATCTTGCAATTGAGTTTTCATTGTGAAGTTCAAACCAGATGGTACGGTGGAGAGACACAAGACACGACTTGTGGCTAGAGGCTTCACCTAAGAATATGGGGTTGATTATGCAGAAACTTTCTCTCTAGTGGCTTGCCTCAATTCTATTAGAGTATTACTATCTGTGGCTATTAACAAGGATTGAGAGCTTCACCAGCTTGATGCAAAGAATGCTTTCCTATATGGAGATTTGATTGAGAATGTGTATATGACACAAACCTTGGGGTATACCAGGTAGGGAGGCCAAATGGTGTGCAGGCTGAAGAAAGTGATTTATGGGCTGAAGTAGAGTCCACGAGCCTAGTTTGAGAGGCTTAGTGGTGTCTTGTTCAGTGATGGTTTCCAGAGATATGCAGTTGATTATTCGGTGTTCATTCGTAAATTTGCACGAGGATACACTGTTCTAGTAGTGTATGTTGATGATATTCTTCTCACAGGTGATGATCAGGAGGGAATCATCAGAACCAAGGAGCATTTAGGCACGGTCTTTGAAACAAAAGACCTAGGACGTCCAAGGTACTTTCTAGGAGTAGAGTTTGCATACTCCAAGGGGAGGATGATGTTGTCACAGAGGAAATATACTCTTGACTTGTTGACAGAAATAGGGATGTTGGGGTGCAAACTAGAGACTACACCTATTAAGCAAAACCCTCTCTTCTAGGATTCGTCATTAGAAGAAATGTCAGATCCTATGAGCTATCATAGATTAGTGGGTAAATTCATTTATCTCACCGTTACTAGGCCTGACATTGCATATACTGTGAGACTACTTAGTCAATTTATGCATTTAGGACTACTTAGTCAATTTATGCATCAGCCTAGAAATGTATATTGGTGGGGAGCTCTGCGAGTGCTTGCATACATCAAGGGAACTCCAGGGAAGGGTCTATTGTATCAGTGTTGTGGACATTTGCAGGTTGAAACCTTCTTAGATGCTGACTTTGCTTGAGACAAAAGTGATAGGAAGTCCACCTTTGGGTATCTAACTTATGTAAGGGAGAACTTGGTCACCTAGAAGAGCAAAAAGCAAAGTGTGGTCTCTTGCTCTAGCACTGAGGTTGAGTATAGAGCCATGAGGTTCACAGGATGTGAGATGGTGTAGCTTAGTTTCTTTTTAGGGAAACTTAAGGTAACGGTTGATGAGACGATGACTATATATTGTGATAATCAATTTGCCATATATATTGTCAAGAATGAGACTTTTTATGAGCGTACGAAGCACATTGAGATTGATTGCTATTATATGAGGAATTTGGTCATCAGAGGAGTTGTTTGTACTCCACATATCCTCTTTTTTGAAGAATGGGCAAATATTCTAACTTAGGCTTTGAGTCACAAAACTTTTAATTATCTGTGTAACAAGTTGGGTCTAGTTAACATATACTCTCCAGCTTGAGGGGGAGTGTTAGTATTGTGTTTGTTGTTATTTGGGTAAATGGATCCTTATATGGATCTTACCCTATATATATATATATACTTGTATCCCTTCTTTCCTAAGAAAATATGCAAACTCTTTTTCTCTTCTCCACCTTTCACAATATGTATACTTTTTTGTAACCCTATTTTGGAAGTGAATACAAAATATTCTCCTACAACAGTCCCATATTGTTAATACCATATTTGTCATTTCCTTGTAGCCTCTAAATGTAGTGGCCCTATCTTTGTTAGTAAAATCATGCACTTTTACTTATTCCTTTGTTCCCTCAGTGAGAAAAGATTTTCAATTACGTAATTTAATAGAAGATTTAATGATGGATAGGGATGAATGGAAAGAAAAGATTTATGTAATCAACCTCACATGATGAGATTAAGGTATTGATTGTTGATGTTGTAATGTAAATGCAACATCAGGATTGTGGACAATTTTATATCTCAAAATTTCAATCTGAATCAAACAGGATATTTTTGATACATGATGGTATATTTCTGTGAAATCTTCTTATCCGAAATTTCAAACATTTTCACATATTGTGATTTTATTTTTTACATTCCATTCTATTCTTGTTATTATTAGCTCATGGCATCATAACTTCTGATCGAAGTGGCACTTTGCAGTGGCCATTGATGCCCTAAAATTGGCAGAGGAGAAGTTCGTACCTATTTCAAAGTCTCGTGTCCAGCTTCTCAAGCTTCAGTTGCTTCATGACCATGCCTTACATCAGTAAGATTTCAATTTTACCATTGGTTAGCCATCATATTGATTATTGAAGGTACTGTTGTTTTCTGGTGTTATGTAGAGGACGCCTGAAATTTGCTCAAGGAGTATGTGATGAGTTTTCTGTTTTGGCTTCATCTGTTACTGGAGTTGACATAGAGCTTAAAATTGAGGCAAGGATTCGCCATTCTCGGACATTACTTGCAGCCAATCAGTTTAGCCAGGTAAATCTTTCATTTATTTTGCCTAATGGTAGGTACAAGAAGGGTGCTAATGTAGCATTTGTTTGGGAACATAGGAGGCGTGCTCCACATGGTTTGTAGGTTATGTATTGGGATTATGTTGTGTGTGTATGGTTATTAGGTAAATTGATATCTATTTATCTTGGGTATCTAGTCCGTTCTATATACGTGTATGTAATCTTGTTTAATGGAGAACAACTATCATTTTTTTCATTTCACATAATACCATAGTCTAAGAAGAAACCTTAGGACATGCTGCCATCCGCCCCACCACCTCTTCCAGCTGACAAAAAAACTAAAACATGCAATTAAAATTATAGAAAATTAATTTAGGTTTGTATTGAGAAGGTTAATAATGAAAGTTATTCATTTACTTAAACAATTAATAGGAAATTTTAGAGTTAAGAAAAAAGACCTTCATATGGTTTTTATTGATTTAGAAAAGTTTATAATACTAGAATCCTATCATGACAAGTTATAAAAAGAAAGAGTACCAATAGGATATATTAATATTATAAAAGATATGTATGAAAGAACAGTTATTAGTGTTAAACTATAGGAAGAGAAATTAGGAAAATTCTTATGGGCATAGATTTATTTAAACTATATTTATTTGTCTTTGTTATAAATGAAATAAATAAAGAAATTCAAGAAGAAATACTTTGGTGTATGTTATTTACTAACAACATAATTTTAATTGATGAAAGTAAGTTGGGAATTAGTTCTAAATTATAATTATAGAAAAATACTTTAAAATTCAAAGGATTTAAATTGAATAGGTCAAAAATTGAATATATAAAATGTAGGTGTAACAAAATAGGAATAGTGATGAAGGTATATACTTAGATGGCTATAAGATTCTTAAAAGAAGACTTATAAATACTTAGAATTTATAGTAAGTAGTAATGATGAAATTATTGAGGATGTTATTTATAGGCTTAAAGTAGGATAAATGAAGTGGAAAAATACTTGTAGAATGTTATGTGATAAGAAAATATCCATACAATTAAAAAAAAAATTCCATAAGACTGCTATTTACTAAGCAATATGTTATAATTTGGAATGTTGGGTTGTAAAGCATAACCATACATAAAAAGTTGGTATTGCTAATATCCGTATGTTTAGGAATGATAATACTATAAGGGATAAGTTAAAAACAAGTTTATTAGGAATAGAGGATTTGCCAGTTGAAAATAAAATCACAAAAATTAGCTTAGGTGATTTGGTCATATCTTTAGGAGATTAATAAATGCACTAATTATGAGAGGAGAATTAATTAGTGCACAAGAAATTTAAAGAAGTAGAAGTGAGTTTAAAATTACTTGGTTAGAAATTACGAAAAAGGATTTAAAGTTATGTAATTTAATTGATAATTTGACTATACTTGGAAATGCTTTCTTTTTTTTAAGTAGAAGTCCCCTATCTATCAAGAGGCAGGGTCCCTCACAATAATTACAAGAGCAGAGTAGAACATTAGGAAAAATAACAACGTCACCTATATCACCCTACAATTAGGAATTTTCCATCTATCTAGAAGAAAATTACTCTTGGTGTCCCCAGGTAGCTCAACAAAGTTCAGCAGGATTTTGGATTCCTTACGGGCTCTTCCCTCTTTGGCTAAAGAGTCGACCACCTTGTTGCTTTCATGGTATACCCTAGATATAGATTTGGTTTGGTAAGCAAGCTGCAAAAGTTCAATCCAGAAAGCAAGACATTCCGATCTTAGGCATTGACCATGGAGAATCGCTTGTTGTAGTAAAGTTGAGTCTGTCTCCACCTCTATATTTGCAAGTGGTAATGATCTTTCTGAACATAGCCTTAGCCCATCCCATAAAGCTTTAGCTTTGGTAGTGAGGGAGTCTATTCCACTATAGAAACTCTAGAAGGCTGCAATAAGACTGCCAGTGTCATTTCTAATACTGCCACCTCCATCATTGACGATTGGACCAACAGACGTTGGCAGACCTGTCTACATTAAGTTTCTAGCAACCTTGTCGAGGATTGGACCATCAGATCCATCTAACACATTGGATCCATTTGGTGAATGGTTCTTAATGTCGAAAACCTCCTGGTTTTTGATGCTTTGTTTAACACAATCTCAGACAATAGCAAAGGAGTTCTTTTTTTTTCCATGAATGTTGTCACATACGATCTCAGACAATAGCAAAGGAGTTCTTTGTTTTTTCCATGAATGTTGTCACATCTACCTTTTCAACATTCCCAATGGAGATTTCCAACAAAGAATTTCCTGAATTTGCGTTCTAACCTTTTGGCATTGATGTAAAGCTCTCTATATACAAAGGCTATCCATTCATCTTGATTGCAAAGATCAAGATGGAAGGCTCTATTGCGCACCATAACCGACACAAAACAGCCCATTATCCCATGAAGAAGAGGTGGTCAATTGTGTCAACATTTGCCTTTATCTTGCAACAAATGCAGTTGGATGCCAGTTTGATCCCCCTACGTTGGATATTAGGTTCTGTTGGTAGAGCGTTGTGGTGGAATCTCCATAGAAAGAATGAAATTCTTGTGGGGATGTAACTCTTCCAAGCACCATTGTTCCATTGAACCCGGGTTCTTTTGCTTCTGGTTAGCTCCCAAGCCGATTTAACAGATATGCCTCCTTCTTTATTCCATGGCCACTTAAAGAGTCATTATCAGTGATTTGTTTCATATTGTTTTTGATCTTTGCCTTGATGTGACCCAGCAAAGGTAATATGTCAGGAAAAAAATGACACATGTTACCAACCACACAGTAGAATTTTGGCTAAAATTGTTGTTGTAATAATATGGTTGTTAAAAAATAATTTTATTCTAATTCTGTTAAATCTCATTAACATTCATTTTGTATATTAATTACTAAGAATATTTCCTGCAAATGGAGGAAAATGAAAACCATTGATTTTTCATAGTATCACCATCACTAACTGTGGTGGTTTCATTGATTTGTGTTGAATTAGCATCCAGCAATTCTCCATCAATCATACCTCTTTGATTCGCATATATCTTATTTATGGGTAGAATCCTGACTTTGCAGTGAAACCATATTTGAACACCTATAATTTCTTAAGCCATCTACACTACTACCATTTTAATTATGTAGCAATTATTTCTGCAGGCAGCTGATGTGGCCCATTCTCTTTTTTGCACGTGCTATAAATATAACCTGCACGTTGAGAATGCTTCTGTACTTCTTTTGTTGGCTGAGATTCACAAGGTCAAGCATCATTGATTCTATACCTACTCAACTGTTTGCTGTCTAATATTCCTTGATAATGAAATACTTATCATAGTTCTTTTTTACAGAATTCAGGCAATGCAGTCCTAGGGCTTCGTTATGCTTTAGCTAGTTTGTCCTTTTGCCGGTCGTTTAACTTGGATCTGCTAGAAGCATCTGCAGCACTAATGGTTGCTGAACTGTGGCTTTCGCTTGGCTCATATCATGCAAAAAGAGCATCAAGCCTTGTAAACCGTACTTTGCCGGTAATTTTTGGACATGGTGGATTGGAATTGCGTGCTCGAGCTAATGTTATTGGTGTGAAATGCCATTTGTCTGATCCCACCTTTTCAGGTACTGTCTTTTCAATCATTAGTTTTGATTGCCACAATAATTTACTCACATTTTGTAAATATTTGCTATTTAAGACTCAAGTCTCAAATAGAAGATGCAATAACAACAATTTGTATCATAATCTCATTAGGTAGTGTTGGCTGATGAAATTTTTTTCTTTTATATATTTCTATATATAGTTAAATCTTTGGTTAATTACATAAATTTAATTCTTTTCGCATATTTCTTAACCAAGTACTTTTAGGCCCTTTTCTACTTTTAGTTTCTTTTGTGCTAATGAATTCTTCTTTCTTAATTGGTGCATTCTTTGATTTCTTAAAGATATGATCAAACTGCCTAAGTTGATTCTTTTCTATCTTATCTTTAATTAGTGCAACTCTTACTTTATTTCTAATAAAATCATTTTTAACTTATCCTTTATAATACTACTACTCATTCATCTAAGCATTTACATTGTTGCAATACTTTTTTGCATATGGTTATGTTTCACAACCAAAGTATAGTAAAGTGAAAATATTTTATAGAAATTTTCTTTTCATTTTAAGTGTATCCTCTTATCATCTAATACTTCAAAGATATTTCTCTATTTTGTCCAATCTTACCTTAATCTTATGAATAACATCATCTATAATCTTTGTTATTATTATAAAATTGAAGTATTTAAAAGTATTACTTTTATGAATCTCATGACTATCTAACTATATACTTTCATTGTTATTCTTATTTTTATTGATCTTATACTCTATATATTTAGTTTTTAACCTACTCAATTTAAATCCTTTAGACTCTAAAGTTATCTCTTTATAATTCTAATTTGGAGCTAATTTTTGCCTTTCATTAATTAAAAGTATGTCATTAGCAAATAGCATATATTAAGGTATTTTTCCTTTAATTTCTTTAGTTATTTCATGTATAACTAAGTTAAATAGATATGAACTTAAAGAGGATCTTTGATATAAACTTATGCCTATTGAATTCCTTAGTTTCTCTTCTTATAATTTTCACATTAGTATCTATTTTTTCACACATGCCCTTTATAATTTCAATATATTTTATAGGTATTTCTTTTCTTTACAAAGTCCATTACAATTGATTTTAACTATTCTGTTATAAACTTTTTCTAAATCAATGAAAATTATATGAAGTCTTTTTTCTTAACTCCAAAATTTTTTGTTGGTTTCCTTTTTCTTAACTATAAAATTTGTCACAAAGTTTTTCTTGAAAGCCAACGCAAATCCTACTACATTAGAGATTTCAATATCTAATCAACCTGTCTTAAACTCCTTGGTTGAAAAGTCAATGATTTTTCCCACCAATGGTGTTTTCACGTGGCAACACTCATCCTCTGACACCCAACAACTTACCTTCACCCATAGAGTCCTTGGTTGTGTGAGGTAGCGTTTGTTCCAACATTGCATCCTTAAGTCTCTTGTATAAACTTTGCTTGCCTCTTGCTCGAGAGTTGCATCTCTCAAGTTTCACCATTACAACTTGGTATGATGGTTCATTTTCTATGACATTGTTTCAATGATGCTCTCTCGTTGGCACATGGGGTATACCAATTTATCTCAATTTAGTTATCTCAATTTTAAGTCACTTGCATGTAACTTTTGGTCTTCCATAACCATTGGCGTTCTACTTGTTGCTCGTCTAGTGGGTGGACTGACTTTGATTGATATTATTACAATGTCAGTTCAAGTGTCTCTTCGATCGTGACTCTTTATGCCCATCAACAAAGGGTCGTGTAAGTCAACCTCACATGGGGTATACCATTCTCTTTTACCTAACTCATCATTGTCTTTGATGACTTCGTGAATTCTTTGATGAGATTTTTGAACTAGTATGGTGTCCTCTTAGGCAGCCTTCTTTGGTGGTTGGTTTTCTCATTACACCAGGAAGAACATTTGTCTGTTCTTTTGATTGTGACCTTTAACCTATTTATTAAGGAACATTGTCACCCTCTTGTTGAATACCTTTTGAACTTAAGCTAATGTATAGTGTGACTTTTCTTGCGAGACATCTTCCAAGTTTTTAAGGAAGAGTTTGATAAAAATAACATTGAAAATCAGGTGAACTTTTAACCTATCAAGCAACTCCAATTGATTGGTTAATTTCTCTATCCATTTTTTTACAACAAATGACCATTTGTAATGTTGCACTAGTGAGTGATGTACCTCTTTTTTGTAAATTTTCTTCAAAATTTGTAGAGTTAACCTAAGTAGAACATTGTTATGCACATTGTTCGAACTTGAGTATGCAATTTATATAAGTTAACCCATGCATTTTATCGGATTTAAGTTGCCTTTAGTGTAGCTTAAAGTAGAATGATAAGTTAAGTTTAATTTTGAGTGGATGCATGTTTTATATATTATTAATTGATACATAAATTCTAATTTTAAAGTTATTGAAAATCATTTGGCGAAACAATATAGAAATTAGTTATTTGGATGAAATATCTATTTTGTTAATTAACAGAGGTCGCAAGTTATGTAAAAATGTGGTTATTTCAGGATACGACAAGTTTGTTGGTTATTTGAATAACCAATGAACTAATTTCATTGGTCATCACTTTACTAATGAATCTGTCATGTGAATTGTATATATTAACTCTTTATATATTATGATTGATATACAGGTATAAAACACGTCACAAAGAAGTACTTGTATAGAATGCAATTATATATTTGTTTAAGATAATTTTTATGTTAATTGCATTTATTACCTATGTAATAGGGGATTGTATGTTTGCAAGTAACGTATCTCATGTAAGCAAGTTCGTTGGTTAATCCAATAACCAACAAACTAACTTCGTTGGCTAAGAAGTTTACCAACGACTCGATTTCCAGTATTTCATAGATTATTATTATTAAGGTTATCGTTGGCTAAAAAGTTTACCAATGATGGAATTGTTGATTAACTAGTTTACCAATGATGGTAAAATTCAAGTATTTTTGTAATCTCAGTTTATTTTATTCCATTAATAAAAATGTATTGAAATTTTGATTAATTACGAACCTCTAAAGGATGTATATCTAAGTTATTTATCAATGGATATGACAAGAATTTTACATGTATCGAAGGAGTTGTAAAAAATAGATAAACTTAAGAACGTAGTTGACATGGAAAAGAACATGATTTACATGGAGAATTCTTATTCGCTAGAAGGATTGGAGTTAACAGGTGGTATTAGTAGTAACTACTGTTGCAATTAACAACGTAACACATTATTTTCACTTACAGGAACGTGGTCTTGTCTTGATACTACCATATAAAGGAATATGAAAACTACATTGACTCTCTCTCCCTCTTTATTCGACGTCATTTCAGTACATATCCATCTTCGAACTTCCACAATCCACTCATCTAGTTCTTCCTGAGAGGAGATTGATGACCTCTTCTTCATCCTCATCATTGATTCTATTACTGCAAGTTTCTCTAATCTAAGCGTATTCTTGAAGGAAATTCTCTCGACATTGGCTACTTCCCTCCATAACTTCATACCATTGAAATTATATAAGTGACACACAAATGTTCTGTGCAAGTTGTGAAAAAAGGATTGTCAGTTTGACAACTTAATGGTTCAGAAGTAAAGACAAAGAGAAGATCTTGACCTGAGCAAGTCTCAAAGGGGAAGATTGCAGTGAAAGATTAAGTGTTCTTTTCTTTTTATTTTATTTTGCATCCATTCTGTGTAAGCAAGTATGTTTGCATGTTATTGTAATTGTAATGTTTTGTGTTGCATTTGTTGCAGCTGTATTTTAATCATTTTATTTAACCAGTTAAAGCTTTAAAATATCACAATTAATATCTTAATTAGCAACATGTAAAATATCTTCACTAATTACATTTGGCCTGCACTTCAAACTTTAGTTGTGTCCACGCTAACCTTGCAATTGTATCGTTGGTAAAGATGTTTACCAATGATAGACCGATAAGTATAACTTTTAGTATAATTTAGATTAAGTTGGAGTAATTTATTTTAGATCCCCAATATTTAAACATAGTTAACAATAGTTAAGTAGAAATTGCATGACTTTAAACAGTTATAGGACTTAATTAGTTAGAAGGAACAAACATGATATTATTAAATTTCTAATAAATTATTAGGCATTCTAAGTAAAATTGATAAATCTAATCCTTGAGGACAAACCCGTATTTACATAATATTTACAATTGAATCTGTGCACTTGCGGTATAACAAAGTATCAACTATTTAGTAGTTAAATATAATATACTAAATAGGGATGAACATACATTGAACTCTAGTGGCCTGCAACTTTGATTTGTTCATTTTTTCATCTTCTTTTGTGACATCTATAAATAGTCTTGGATCTCTTTCAAGTTGTCTTGTCGACTCCTTATGAATCAGTAAGTTGCTAGACACCAATCCTACATGTGCTTTACGAGCTCATGTGGAGTTTAGGTTGGTGTCCTATTGCCAATTCAAAGGGACTCTTCCCTATTGACGAGTTTAGATGAAGATTATAATAAAATTAGGTAACATTCAATAGTTGAAACTAATTTTGTTGGTTAATTGTTACAAAGTACCTCAAATATTCTTTTAAGAGAGCGTTAATCTATTTTGTCTGTCTATTAGACTATAAATGATTTGTTGTTAAAAAGTTAAATTTCCAATATTTTTATCAGTGCTTCTTAAAATCTCTTTGTAAAGTGAGTGTCTCTTTGTTCATAATGTCTCCCCTAGGAAGGCCCTAATGCTTAATAACATTCTGCATAAACAATCTTATTGTTGTCTTTGCAGTACACTCTTTTGATGCTACAATAAATATAGTATACTTGGATAATCTATCGACCACTACTATGATGATAGTATATTTCGATGTCTTTAGTAGTCAACATATGAAGTTCATCTAGACACTCTCCTATAACTTGTCTAGAATGAGCAAAGGTTGTAATAAGTTAGTTGCCTTCCTCCTTTTGGTTTTGTTTAACTAGTACACTAGATAAATATAGACGTAGTGATCTACATCTTTCTTTATTTTTGACCAGTAATAGTTTGAACTTAAGAGCGTCATGATCCTTTCTTGACCCAAGTAACTTGTGCACTATGAATCGTGTGTCCTTTTAAAGTTTGTTAGTCTTTAGTATGTATGACCGTCAACCTTTAGCGAAGAAGACACTTTCCTTTTCTTAGAAGCATTGAGTTGTCCCATCTCAAATTTGTTGCAAGAGTTTGGTTGAGATAGCATTACGTGTTGTCTCCTTTATCTTTGTTAGTATGTCACCTTCTATTAGTGATATACTGGCCATTGTGGATTTTGAGTTGACTCTCTGACTTAGTGTATCAATAACTTTGTTAGATTTCCTTGGTTTACTAGAGTTAGAAGTTGAATTCGGCTAAGAAGTCTTATCATCGAGCTTACTTTGACACTAGCTTCTTTTGCTTTTGGAAATAACTTGTTATGTTTATGTTAACGAGAAATTTCAACCCTAGGAGGTAGTGTCTCTACAACCTTAGACAGTGCATAACCGTTGTCATCTTCTTTTTGTGGATGAAGTACTTCTCTGTCTCGTTCAACTTTTAACTCTCGAAGGCAACTAACCTCTCTACTTACATTAAAACACCTCCAATGATTCGAGACATTAATCTATACCTTGTAAGTTTTTTGGCAAGAACAAGTCTCTTGACGATCTCCTCTTTGAGAGTTTGGAATGTTTCTTCACATCTTTGCAATCACTCTCATCTCTAATTTTTTTTCAAAAGATTTGTGAGAAGGACTATAATCTTCCAGTACCATTGGATGAACCTTCAATAGTAATTAACCAACCTTAAGAATAAATGTAACTTTGTGACGTTCCTAGTATTGTCTACTTGATGATCATTGTAACTTTTCATGGGTCCATCTAGATGCCTTCATGCTCTACAATATGCTCTAGGAAGTTCACATCCTTTCTTGTGAACAAACACTTCTCCTGTTTGAGGTAAAGTTGAAATTCTTGTAGTGTTTATAAGACTTTTTTCAAGTGTTGTATGTGTTGGTAATAGGATCATTGGCTGTCATAACAATGATTCAAATCAATGTTTGTACTACCTTATGTGCTTAACAGCAGAAACAACACACATAGATTGAAGTCCTTGAAGAATGAAGGTAGAAGAGATGAAGATCATACAAACATTGACACACAAGATTTGTGGTTCAACCAACTACTTATGTCCACAATGGTGTTAGTTCTTTCTCTATCATCTTTGGTGGTTGTGAGCACTTAGGGGTGTGCTGCAATTGTTCCACACCTCACACAAAAGTTATACACCCTTTATATGAGCAATACAATAGGGCAATAGCCCATACATTAAATTACATGTATACCTTTACATGATGTAACATAGTCGAACTTCATGGACTTACAATCATAATGTTGAGCCCTCCGAGCCACGATGACATTGGTCGTAACCTTCCATCTCCTTTGGATACTCGAACCTTTAACTTATTGAACAAGTTGAAACATTGCACCATAACTTTGGATAGTTACTATAGTAGCTCACTGTCACCTTTAGGCACTAACTGAATTACTCATTGGAGCTTTCTACCTTATCCACCATTCAACCATTTAAGGTGATAACTCTTCATCACTTTTGGATACTTAGTCCTTTACTGTTTGAGCTTCACGGTCTTCAGTTCGTCAACTTCTTTACATGAGGAACTAACTTCCATGTGATTGAAACTTATAGAGGTAGTGATAACTTTATGACTTTCCATGTTAATCCAACGACTTTTCTCATTGTGTTAAGTAGCTGCAATAGACTTTCGACAATAACTCATTGATTACAACATGTGCTCCACTTGCTAGCGGTCCAACTCTCTTAGTCACTTAACACTGGATGTTCCTCTTGACTTCCTACAAGTAACTTCTAGCTCCTTTATGTCTTGTACACCTTTAGGTCTTCAGCCACATTTGAACTCCTGTTATTTAGCAAACCTATAAGGATTTATGACATTCTTCACACTTTACCATCAAACCTAACAATATGTGTTTTTGTAATGATCAATTATAGATGGTGTTGTCTAAATACACTACGATAAAGTCATTGATATACTTGAAAAATATATTGTTTATACGATTACAAAAAATGATTGGAATAATTATTAACCTAAACGATATTACAAGGAATTCAAAAAACCCATAATGTGTGACACAAGTTGTCTTGTGTTCGTCTCCTTTCTTAGATGTGCACTTGGTAATTGTTCGATCATAAGTTCATTTTCATGGAGACTTAAACGTTTTCCAGTAGATCAAATAGATTGTCTTTGTTCGGCATTAGATATTGATTCTTTATTGTGAAATTGTTGAGCATCTAGTAGTTAATGCACATCTATAGACTATTATTATTTTTTCTTTAAAAAAGTATTGATGCTCTGTAATATGTTTTGCTCAGTTGAAGTAGTCTACCATCTATGAGTTTGACTATGGTGAGGTCAACTGGGGAGCGAATGTGCGAGGATGATGAGGAAGATGTGCGAGGACGATAGAGATGATGTGAAACATGTGAGTGAACTGTGGGATTCAATTGGAGCAGACTAGGGAGAGGATGTGTGAGTGGATTATGGTGAGGTCGATTGGGGAGTGAACGTGCAAACAGACTGTGGTGAGGATGATCAGGGAGTAGATTGACTTGTGAGTTTCAATGGAAATGATTTGTGGATGTAAAAAAACCATATATTTTAAAAAATAAAATTGACAAAAGATCAACTAGTTCAAAATAAGGCAAGGTGTGTTGCTAAGGCACAAGCAATTCATTCCTTGTCACCTAGGCATCACTTAGGCACACACCTAAAAAATTATGGCCAAACAATCTGTTTGGAGAGTTACATTTATTTTTTTCTTTCTGCAGTCATTGTCTCACATTATGCTATGGCTATCTTGATATTTTTTGCAACATATCAGGAACAATATTTGTTTTACGTTTTCTATAGTTTATTTTTCTCAGGTTCATTTTTCTTGTCTTCCTTTTACATTCTTCTAGTGATTCGGAAGCTAAAAAAATCACGGAAGGTTTTCTGGTCGGTTGTTGTGGGTATCATCTTTATGGTTCTATTACTTTTCCTAAGTACCGAGATAATTATGTCCATCATGATTTGTGAATTCTATTTGAGTGCAATATATAAATTTTTGGCACATGCTTTAGTCAGGGCAATTTTCTTGATATTGGTTTTTACACAGATGTGAATCTTCATTTTCTTTTCTTTTTTTCCTTATTACTACTCGATTATCGTTCTCAAATCACCCTTATTTTTTCTGGCTGTAGTTTCTGAAGACTCTAATATTGTGTTGGATTCCTTAAAACAAGCTGCTGAGGACCTTGAAATTTTGGAGGTATGCTTTTCTCTTCTGCTTTTCCTGTTTACTAGCATCATATGTATCGTGCAAATTTAGTCTATTTAAATGTGACAATTCATTAATTTGGTCGAGTTTCATCCACTGACCTCTCCATGTTTTGGTGCAGTATCATGAAAGAGCCGCAGAAGCATTCTACTTGACATCCATGGTTCACAACGTGCTTGGGCAATTGGAGGAAAGGGAAGAAGCGGCATCCTTCTTCAAAAAGCACATAAATGCTCTAGAGAAAGCTGGAGTTGATGACGATCTTGGCACTCATGGGTTATAAAAGGCATAACGTTAATCAGATCAACTTAGGTATTAATGGAAAAGTTTTCTTATCAAGGTAGACTGTTGACAGCCTGTCATTATCTAATTGTACGTTTTAACTGTTATCATTCCCTTCGGCCACAACATAATTGAAATGATAATCTTCTCATCTGTTGTTTGAGGGCAGAGCGTGCGCATAAACGTGGAATTGCTGAAACCGAACGTAAGGACTTGGAATATGGGCTACCCCGTGCTCGTTTCCAATATGAAAATAGCAAGGTCGGTCAGGTTTCAAGTGACAAGGGGACGGCTTTGTAACAGCCCCTCCTTGAAAGGATTCGTCTATCGTGGGAAGGGTAGTTTCTCAAAGTTTTGAGAAGATATGAATATAAGATACACTTAACTCTTGCTTCTGTAACTTTGAAATGGCAACAACAAAATCATCATGGTTCTTCAGAATGGCCGATGGTTTTATTTTGCTTGCAGATGCGACACTAACCGTGCTTTTAAAGAGTTTGCTAATCGTTGTAAAAGTTTCTTCAGAATGGCCGATGGTTTTATTTTGCTTGCAGATGCGACACTAACCGTGCTTTTAAAGAGTTTGCTAATCGTTGTAAAAGTTTTTAAGCTACTAATGTACGTGTCTTGAGCAAATATCTGAAAATTAAATGTTTGAACATGTATGAGACGGGCCAAATGCATTAGTAGCAGTATTGCAGAGGTTGCCGTTCACTGTTGCTATCTAGCCTCGAACAGCTTCACATGCTCATCAATTGGGACTTGAACAACTCGGTGCAGTAGATGTTAGTAATAATGGGTCAGTCAATGTCAGCAAGTAATGATGTGTCATAAATAGGTTTTCTTTGTTGTACTAATTAGTTGGTGTATTATATTTTCCTGTTAACTATTCTCTTGCAGAAAACTCAGCTACCAGTATTAAGAGGTCTATTTTCTTAAGAGACGATGCCTTCATGTTCTTTTATAAATACAGGAGGATAAATGCAATAAAATGAATTTTAAGAGTAGATTATAAGTGGTAAAAATTTTACTTAAACAAGTATCCGTTCTTAAAATTGATAAATTTTTATTAAATTTCAATCACTGATTTTAAGTATAAAATCTTGATGAATGTAGGTTAGATTAATTTCAAATTTTAATACATAAAAGATTATACTATAAAACAATTAATTATATAACTAGATTTCAGTTATTTCAAAAAATTAAAAATAGGATATGCCACTAAGAAATATGTACGGTAGATCACTCTAGTATCTATGACTAACCAAAGTTACATTATACTAGTGTTGATGACACTGTTAACAAGCAATGACTCAAACAATGACTAGGGAATTTCTTAGAGTGCATTTTAGCACGAGATATGGTAAAACTTGGATATGTTTTGGACGTCAGGTTTGCCTATTTGAAAGGGAAGAATAACATTAACACAATGAAAATATACCTTAGGCTCTTACTTCAAGAGGCAAGTCTCTTAAGATGCAAATTTAAGAGTACTCTAATAAAGCAAACTTCCGAATTTTGGTATGGTTCTTCAAAGTTATTCAAGGATTCAAGGTAATTTGGACAATTGATTGGAAAATGATTTACTTGACAATTACACATCAAATCTCTCATATAACTTAGTTTATGCGTGTACTCAAAAAAATTCATTAGCAAGGAGCACTTCATGCCTTGGTCTATGTGAAAGGCACTCCAAAAAAGGGATGCTTTATCCAAAAAACAATCATATGGTTGGATTAAGGGATAGTTGATACCCGGTATGTTGGAGATAGGTGATGAGAAGTCCACTTTAGGTTTTTGCACATACATGAGGGACAACTTGGTCACATGGCAAAATATTGTATTCAGAACTAGTGTTAAAGCTAAGCTCATAAAATTTATGAGATAATGTAACTTAAATCTTTCCTAATCAAGTTGAAGTGCAGTGTAGAAACATCAATGATTACACATTGTGATAATCAACCTACTATTATAATAGTAAACATTCCATGTTTCATAAGTAGACAAAACACATCAAAATAGATTGCCATCATCTAAGAGACAATCATGATAAAGATTATTTCTACTCTCTACACTCCTTCCACCAAATTGCTGACAAATATCTTTACCGAAGGGCTTTTAGAACTCTTCGTGCTGAACTGGGTATAATTAACATATATACTGTAACTTGATGGAGAGTATTAGATTATATTAGTATTAGAGTCTACCTAGCCTCTATATAGTTGACCGTAATTTGAATGTAATATAATTAAATTAAATTATAAAATCAAATTACAATATCTAATAATCAAATATAAATTAATTATAAAATTATATAAATAATAAATTTACCATTTAAACTCATATCGAGTAATGCCTTAAAGAACTTAATTTCTTATAATCAAATTTCAAAGTTTATAATCATAAAACCTCAAATATTATAATCTAATTAAGGAACATAATTCAATTTCATTACATTATTACAGAAAACCAAACATGTCCTTAGTGTTTTCTTATTTTGGGTTTAATGAATATCCATTTATCCTAAGGGACCATTGACCCTATGTATATGCACTAAAACCCTCACTAGAGAGTAACAAATAAATTCTCTCTTTCACCATTTTCTTTCAAGAAAGCATGAGCAGCGCAAGGATCCACTGAGTAGAGTAACAAATAAATTCTCTCCTTCACTATTTTCTTTCAAGAAAGCATGAATAGCGCAAGGATCCATTGAGTGTGTACATTTTGCAATGGTTGAAGTCCATCCAAACAAAAATACCAAGTGTCCACATTATAAAAATGATAAATTATCAGATCAATATAACTAAATTGAAAATTCGTATACAATGTATATTTTTGGGAACCAATGAAAAATTGTAATCTATATGGACAAATTGTAAATATTATACTGGGTCTACTGATGCCAGAAGAAATATCAATGCACCTTTATGAATGCCTGCTTTTCTCCTTGAAGAAAGATAACAATGGGAACCCGTAATCTGTATCAATAAATCCCAATGTTATCTTGGAACATCTGGTAGAAAAGATTAGCTTTTATAGCAGAAAAGGTATGCCAAAATTTCACTACTAAATTTCCAATACTGCTCAGATGCAGTCAAGTACCTGAGCTTTTCATAGGGAGTTGCCGGACTTGTTTATCCTTGGACAGATAGCTAAGCTACGGCATGCAAATGATTCTGGATATTAAAAGTCCACAGATGAGAAGTTGCTTTGCATGGGCTACAGGATGATTATGCTCCAGAATCCTTCACAGTACAATTTAAAATGGGGCATAAAATTGTACTTTCTTTTGCAATTTTAGCTTCAGGAGAAAAAAACAGTCCTCTCACTTTAGAGGTCACATTCCAACTGCTCTCACACGAAAACGGCAAGGTGGTTGTTGCTCTTCTTCTTCGTCCTCACTGGAATCATCTTCAACTTGATCCCATCTTGAGTAATCCAGGCCTGAATGCCCTTTAGGTTTTGGGATACCTCCCCATCCTTTGGGGTGTGCAGCAGCAAAATCTTCAACATTTGACTTTTGCATCACATGGTTTTTGGGTTTATTGATCTCAATTTTTTTAATCGCACTGTCTTTCATATTCAGTTCATTTAGCACCACTTTTTCGGGTTTATTCCTTGTAGTTCCGAGCTTTCTAGCAACATTCTCTTTAGCACCATTCATTTGTATTTCTGTGACGTTGGCCTTTTTTGGAGATCCAAATTTCTTGTTCACATCCTCAGTTTCAACCTTTTTTTGCTCTTTGTTTCTATTCTCTTCTTCTACTACTTCTTCAAGAACCGAAGATTCTTCCTCTGATTCAGGTATTGTAGCAAGTGTCTACATGAATGGTTAATGAAGACAAAATAAATTAGGGAAAAAGGAAGAGCTATTCTGAAAATCGATGATATAATAATTTCTCAGTAGATCTAGCTAACAATTCCTTAGCTGAACAACGTAAAGTTCATCTACCAGGAACATTGAAGGATTCGACATCGAAAAAAATATAAAAAAGAAAAAAACAGCAGAAAGGTGCTATTTGATGGAATGAAGAAAATTGCGCCAAAAATTGTTACAGACATGCAGGTACAATTTTTCGGAAGGCGGAAATCATACCAGTTGTGTTCTAAGCCTGGCCTGCAAGTTCCTATACACATCAGACGATGGATTCATCTCCACAAGCCTGTTGACATCGAAAAGTGCAGACTGATACTCCTTCATCGTAACAAGGGTCTGCGCGCGCAGCATCAAGGCTCCAGTGTGCTGGTGATCCAATACAAGAACCGAAGTGCATTCTTCGGCAGCCTGTGATTACAATTACGAGCAGCAATACATCAAGACCACAAATTTCAGTGCAATAAGTGATTAAATCACAAAAAACACAAAGAACGCAAAACAACATTCTCTTGATCAAGTGAAAGATGCCTCCATAGCCTATTAATCCCATACATACAAAGCTTAAACAAACACAGAGTTGCATTTTCTAAAGCCGCTTATTATTATAAAGTATTCCTTTTGGGAAAATTTCAGCTCGATTCGTCGCACCGCGGGAGGAAAGAAAGGAGGCCCCGGTTACCTTTTTGAAGTCATGAAGCTTGAGATAGCAGGCGGCGCGGTTGCTGTGCAGGGAGATCCTGTGCGGCTTGGCCTTGACTATCGACAGCGCCTCCGTGTAGAACTCGAGCGCCTCCTCGTACCTTCCCTCGCGGTAAATCTGGTGCGCCTGCTCGATCTTCCCCGCTGTCGCCGTCATCACCGCGTCTCTGAATCGGACACCGGAGGTGAGGCGGGGAAGGATGGGATTTGGGGGAAAACGATGGACGGACAAGGGATCGATTCCAAGACGGATTTGGTGGACGACGAGAGAGAGGGAGAGAGGAAGTGGGAATTCTCCTGCAAAAAATTCTGAAAAAAAGCAGTTAAGTTCACTTTGATAATTAATAATTATTCTTATCTCATTCGTGCATCGTTTGTTTTTTGTCTTACGTCTTGTCAAATATGCACGTTTCCTTTGTATCATTCGACTGCCACGTTAATTAATTTTTTTTAAAAAAACTTCACATTAAAAAAGGTAAAATTAGAAAAGAGAAAAAGGAATTGAAATTCTTATCAAACACCACTTCCGATTTACGATCGCTTTTTTAATTTACAGCTACAGATTTACCGTTATTTTATTTTACAGCTATAATATCACTCTTTTACTTCATCGCTATGGTATTGTTATTGAAAGATACGATTTTTTAATTACATTTATCAAATACTGCTTTAGTTTCTTTATTTAAATTTGTATACTTTACGTTTTAGTTACGTTGAAAAAAATATAAGGGAGTTCATGCATTTCGGAATCTACGCAAAGGAAAGATTTTAAAATTGATTGACATGTGATGGACGGGAATTACAGAAATAAAAGTTTAATTTTCCTACGTAAATTGCACATTCTTCTCAACCGACGTTCCGTATCTTAAAAATCTATCTATCATGTCATTCGAAAGCTTTATTCAATCTACAGCAAATTATTGCTGACATAACTAGATTGATCGCCAATGTTGTCAAAATTCTAGTCATGAAAGGAATATTCGTTTATAAACCTTTGTTAAGAAGGAAATGGATTTTGATAGGTAACTTCGTAAGAATCTAATTTTTGGAGAAGGAATAAAATGCTCTGATCATTTTGAGGAAGGAAAGTAACTTCGAATCAAAATCTAACATCAATTGTCTTCAGAAAAAAAACGAAGCATCAATTCATGCCACACCGTCCAATGTTTCGAACTCAGTACTGGATTATGGAACAAGTATCATTTCTTTACAAAAAAAAACCTCTGATAAAAACAGATGACCAGTCATTCTTAACTGAAAATAGATAACACGATTATAACCATGAACACGATTACCACTACCCACGTAAACACACAATCTGAATCTAATCAACAATATTCTTGTAGCTTCTTGTATTGGAATACCTCTAGTGAAATTTCTGATTACAGTTGAATAACATCAGCCTTTCACTTTTTTCTGAGATTGATGAGAAGGTGTAAATATCCGTTATGGCCAATTTATTGTAAAAATTTGATTGACCAGATGACCCTAGGTTTTTTTTTCCCCATCTCACATGCATATCTTACAGTTCAACAAAAAAAAATTCTCAACCCAATGATCCGGTAAGCAAACAAGCTCATTATGTTGATCAAGAATTGATCGTGCTTAAGTTTAATGACAGATATACGTACAAATCTATTCGAATTAACAAAGTATGCATACGTTCATCCTGAAAAGCTGATCAGTGATCACCTCCCTTCTTCATCTGTGTAAGCTCAGACACCTACATCCCTTACAAGGAAGGAGAAGTTTGACTGATTCCAGCAGTACCTCCTGCTGATACGTCCGAAGCATTTGTTGTGAAGGTGCTGGTCGATTCTCCATCCCGCCAATCTATTAAGTATGAAGGCCTTGAAGTAGCCTTTGTCACCTCAATGGCTCCAGTCAGCATGCTCACCACCCGTGACATGGATGGACGCAGAAAAGGTGATGTTTGTGTGCAAAGAAGAGCGACACCAATCACACGAAGAGCTTCTTCTTTGTTGTACTTTGAGAGTGTTGGGTCCATCATCTCCAGTTCGTTGTTATTCTCATACAGATGCCAAGCCTGCCAAGCCAGGAAAAGCATAAGAAAGCGCCAGACACAAAATCATATCAAGAGGAGATTAATGGATGAGAAGACAAACCTACCCATTCAAGAAGGTACACTTTTTCAGGATCCAAGCTTGTTGTATCTGTGTTTGGTCTTCCAGTAACAACCTCTAAAGCAACGACACCAAATCCAAATACGTCTGCCTTTTCTGTTAAATGCCCTCTCAAGGCATACTCTGGAGCAAGATAGCCGCTGCCAAAAGGTATACATGTTGGCAGTAGGAATACGATAGAAATCACGAAGTCCAATTAAGACAACAACATTTAATGAGTTTAAAGTAAGGTACTGAAGACTTTGAGAAAACTTACGTTGTTCCTGCAATTCTTGTGCTAATATGTGTTTTCTTATCATCAAAGAGCTTGGCCAGACCAAAATCTGAAATTTTTGGGTTGAGATTGCCATCCAAGAGGATGTTGCTGGCCTTCACATCTCTATGCACAATCCTTACACTAGACTCCTCATGAAGATATGCCAATGCTCTTGCTGTGCCCAAACATATCATGAAACGGGAGGACCACTCAAGTTTCAAGTTGGTCTTATCTGTGACAACACACATTACAAAATTTCATTAACAATCTCTTCATCTTGCATCTTAACAATAAGTGGATGTATTCACGTATCTTTCATTAGCCATGTGATCTTGCATGCTTACCAAAAAGTGCTTGATCAAGACTCTTATTTTCTAGGTACTCATATACAAGAAGATGCTTATCACGCTCATAACAGCAGCCATACAGTTCCACAAGGTTTCGATGCCGAACTGTGGATAAAGTCTCTATCTCTGCTATGAACTGCTGTTTTCCCTGGTGTGATGCCAAGGAAAGTTGCTTTATCGCCACCAGACGTCCATTCAAAAGGTTACCCTAGAGTTTTTGTCAAGTGAAAATGACTATCAAATGTCTGCAATAATAAATATTTTGCTTATGAAACTATGAAAAATAACTAAGGAATTATTGATCCATTTGGCCATAAGGCAATGCTTACATTTTTAAGGATTTATTTCCTACTAGGGAGAGAATTTAAAGATTAAATATTTATGAAGAATATGATCCTTAAAGGTAAGTAGTGTCACCAGAGATGCAACACTGCTTTTTCTTTCGAGATATAATAATAGTAATGATACCTTGAATACAGCCCCAAATCCTCCTTCTCCTAATTTGTGATCTTGACTGAAGTTCCCTGTAGAGGTTCTCAGCTCTTCGAAGCTGAATAACTCTGATTTGATTGACAAGCGAAGCAACTCTGGAATTTTGTTATGCAAGAATGATCAAACTCCATAAACAAAATTGTGCAGTTGAAAAATATGTACATAATATTTTATTTTAAGGTATGTAAGATTTGACATCTATACCTTCATCACCATTCATGTTGGTGTTTGTCCTCTTTTTTCTCCATATCAAAACCACGAGCAGCAATAAAACACATACAGTTGTGATTCCGATCACAAGTCCAATAACTAGGGCCTTGCTTTTGTTTGACGATGGCAATTGATTGCTGACAGTAGGTGTGAAATCTGAGAAATAGCATTTTCCAGTCAATATATATATTAGTAATAATGATAAAAGAATACTTGAGATGCTATGACAGTTATTTGAGGTATACTTGGAGTTACACTAATAGCTGAAATTGATGGCCCATAAGTTCCTTGTTTAGGTATGCAACAGGTACCCTTTCCAGCCCAGAAGAAATGGATTTGAAGAAAGTTATCTGTTACATTGGCAAAATAATTTCTTGAAATAGCTCTAAAGGAGGTTCCACCAGCTTCCTTTCTGATGTCAAAGTCCTTAGCAACAAGCTTTTCCTGAGAAATAAGTGTAACATACTTGTTCAGAATTCAGGAGAAAAGTAAATTGCATTATTTATCAGTACTATCTTGATTTACCTATGATAGAATCATATTTACTAAGAAAATTTGTGAAGAGACAATGAAAGTCACATCAGTAAAATGTATACCTGAATATAAATGTCAAATATACGCTTCCCAACACTCTTCCATGTTTGCCGATCAGGAAAAGCTGTTTCAGCAAATTGTAGTTTAATAGTGTAGTTCCCATTTTCAAGTCCAATGCCATAATATCTCAGTGAGGATGGAGATATCCGTGCTGTCTGAAATAATTCTGAGTCAAGAGTGTTTGTAAATTGCGATGAACTTGACTGTACGTATGTCTTATTTGGTGCATCTTGAAATCTTCCGACATTACTTGCCGCCCACCTTTTGTCTTCACTAACATAATATGATGCAGCATTGGCATTTTCATCATCAACTTCATAAAGTGTTCCATCAGAAGATTTTATTCTCTGAGTACTACCACAGTTCACACTAAAAGATGACCCTGTATGCCAATATAATAAATTGAAATGGTTGCATATATAGTTCTATTACATTATTATTTTTATTGAGTGAGAATTAAAAACAAAGGAATTACATATAGGAGAACCACGATAGCAAGGGATATCTTTCTGAAGGCAATCCAACCTTGCTGAAAGAACGCTGATGAAACAGGAAATAGCCACCTTCAAAGTTCAGAAAGAGAACATAAACTATATCATGTAGAAAAAGCAAATGGCATGCATCTGCATAGCACCTGTTATTGGAGGCATCTAAGGAAAAGTTATTTGCAACCAAATTCCTGTAGAAAAAGAAAAACAAGCTCTTATGACAGTTTGAAAAGCATCACTACTAATGAAACATTCCATGGGCACATGAAGTTGTTCCCTCTGAGCTATAAAGTCAAAACTTGTAGAATTGTCAGTGGGTGAACCCTAAACCCTAAAATCAAGTCAGCAACCCTAGATTGCAATATTCTGGTTTTAAGTTCCTACTTATATTTTATTGAATCATGGAACTGGCATCTTTGCTTCTAGTTCCTTCTCTTTACCCTCCTTGGCCTACATCACCTTCTTTAGTGTTCAATTCTATTTTGAGATGATGCTATTTCTTTCATCAATTAAATCGAAATATAGTTTAATCAAATTTCTTGTGTGTTTTAATCACAACATTAAAGCTAGTTGTTGATTAGGTGCTAACAAGTTCATGATATATTATATTTAGAAGATACAAAATCCGAATTCATTCTATAGGCTTGTTATGAATGAAGTTTAGTTCTTTCACATAGGCTTAATTCATCTTATGTCTTATTTACGTTTCAAAAAATTAGATTTGTTCACAATTAGTTTAGTGTTGGGTCAGCTCTAAAGGCTATTGGAATTCTTGAAAGTGAAGAAAACAACAAAAGTTTTGAAACATACAAGTTAATATTTTTGTCGCTAACCCAAGAAGGAAAGGTTCCTGAAAGATTATTGTATGACAAATCTCTGCAAAATGTAAGTTACAATTAGACAATAGGCTTCTGCAAGCCAACAATATTTTATCTAAGAGATCTCATGACATAATATACATTCCAAGGTCTATTTTAGGGGTAATCAGAAAAAGATCATCTAATTTTACATGTTCAAAATACTTGAAGCTTTGCTAGGGGGAAGGCTTCCAGATAAGCTATTGTTGCCCAAGAACCTGTATTGCAGTAATTTAAATCAATTATTAAGGTCATGAAAAGAAACTAGCAATTAAGAAGGTTTAGGATGGATATCTTACAAATAATTTAAGGAATCTAGATTGAAAAGGGATTGAGGAATTTGACCAGTCAAGTTATTGAAACTCAAATCCCTGGCAAGAACAAATTTAAGATTACTTTTGCATAACTTAAGGTGGATGTTGTATGAAATAGCTGACAATATCAACTCACAGAAGCTGGAGACTTGTGTATGATTCAAAGTTTGATGGAATAACGTTAGAAATCTTGCAATTTCTTAGAACTCTGCATAAGATAGATGCGGTACATACTAATGCTGAGTACATCAAGTTACTGTGGAAATTATTAAGACATAAAATGGCTTCAGATGTTTGTCTTACAATGTACTCAAAGAAGTCATGTTTTGGATAAAATCCAATGAAAAGCTTCCATTTGTCAAGTCACCTATTTGCCTGCACAAATCTTAGTTTGATTATTGAAGCAATGAAAAGGTGTGTGCACTATTCAGTCCCATTTGCTATCTGAACTTTGTCAACCAACATATCCGAAAATTTTATTGAAACAAAAGGAAGGGGAAAGGGTGAAGACCATTTTGTGTTGGGCAAACATGAAAAGACACACTTTGGACAGTGTTGACAAATATGAGTTGAGGGATTGAATACTCACAATTTTTGTAATTTGGTGAGTTTAGCCATGCTTGAAGGGATTGGTCCTTGGAATGAATTTCCTTGGAGTCTCCTGCATGAGAATTTCCAAACTTAAGGAACTTCTGAAGATCATAATAAGTTCATTGATGAGATTCCCCAACAAGAACAAGTATTGCCTACTTGATAAAAAAAAATTGAGTAGATGAGCTAATGGTTCATCTCTAAGAAACTTACAAATCAGTGAAGCTTGTCAAGTTACCAATAAAATCAGGTATTACTCCGGTTAAATTGTTTCCTGAGGCCCACCTGCAATTCAAAACAGGTGAAAAAAGGGTATCCAATTATCCAAGGTATAATAATGATTGGAGCACTTGTGGAATAAATTCGAAAATAATAGGATTTTCCTATTTTTGAATGAAGATCCACTTTACCACTAGAAGGATTAATTCAAGAAATTCGTAATAATTTACAAATTACATTAACTTTTTTCAGGCAATTCTTCCTGAGAAGAAAGTTTGAATCAATTAAAAGCCCATTCAGGCAACCACATGGCCAAACCAGCCCAAAGATAGAATGATCTCATTTTTCCCTCCTTGTAATAGTGGTGGGCTAGGCATGGGGGAAATACATGAAATGAGTGGAAAATAGAAATTTGGGTTGGGAGGTATTGTATACATAACCAACAAGAATGGAGTCTTACATAATTTTCAGATTTTGAAGCTTTGAGAATGTTGATGGAATCTCACCACCAAGCCCAGAACTGTCAATGTACCTATCCAATAAAACGCAAATCCTCAGTTATGGCGTGCAACTTATCTTATGAATCTTCATAAACAACTTACAATTGTTCTAAGTTTGTCAAACTTCCGAACTCTGGGGGAAGGGAGCCATTAAAATTGTTTGAGCCTAATCCCCTGCAAGTTGTAAATATGAATACCAAGACACAATCAGAAAACTCTAGTGGAAACAACTAAAACAACTAATTGGCAGCAATCATCAGTAAACATAAAGTTAACTCCGTTTATTTATTGCATGGGATCAGAGATCGGCCTATGTTGGTGCTTAAATCAGAATTCAATTTGAATACCTGAATCGATATGAAAATGTTATACAACTTACAGTGAGATAAGATTCGTGAGATTCCCAAGCTCCTTAGGGATAGGTCCAGAGAGGGCATTGATACCAAAAGTCCTACGAAAAATGAGGTAGGATTTATAATATGAAAAACATGAAGAAAAAGACTGTATGCCTTTAAACATCGATGACTTACATGTACTGCATGTTTGAGAAGTTGCCTAGAAATGCTGGTAGGGAACCAGTCAGATAATTTTGACCTAAGTTCCTGCCCAAAAATGAAGACGGAAAGGGTATCATTAACGTTATCGGTACCCATTAATAGTCCAAAATCAGTTCTTTACGCAATAACAGCACGTTGGTAGCGAATTTTGCATCTATGTAATCCTAAGTATGAATGCCTTTGTTCAAGAAATCAAGGAATCTAACGGGCAAAAAGCAATTTCTCTGGAATATATGTGCGGACATAATCTGAAACGAGAAAGCTCACAGGTTGGAGAGCTGGGGGAGGCTCTGAAGCTCTTCCGGAATAGGGCCAGTGACATCCAATGCATAGACTTTTCTGTAAGACCACAAACCCACACAAAACTTAAAATGGTACTGCAACCCATCCTGTCCTGTAAAGCCGAAGTAAAACAACAACACCACCGGTGGCAGGTTGGACGTACAGGTTTGTTATGTGGCAGGTTGTCCCGTTGTCGGCGCTGCAGTCGCATTTGATGAAAGGGTTGAATTTGTTGTCGTCGAAAGAGGTGTCGTCGACGGCTCTGCCGGTACATGGATCGCCGCTGATGTTCCAAGTCGACCCTGCCGAGATGTCCCACCGGCTGAACATCGTGTTCAACGCCTCAGCTGTGCGGTGAATGGACGGTGCACGTTAATGGGGATTGAAGAGGATAATACTAGCGTACACCACATGCTGGTTAGATTACATGTATTTGAGCTCCTACTCTAAACATTTCAGAATTAAAGTTAAGTCCTCGAATCAAATGGCTTTACGGAAGAAAAATTAGAATTTTTAAAAATATTCTAATTATCTATTTGTGTACTTTTATTTATTTATTTTTAAATATAAATTATATTTCAAATAACGTTATTTATTCATACATTACGTTATAAATAATTCTGATACGAATAAATAATGATCAACATATAAATAATTTAATCAACATATATTAATATCAACGTGTAAATAACTATAATATAATTATATTATAATTAACATAGGTTTTAGGTGAGGGTATTGATGTAATTTTGAATTAACTTTTTAAGAAAACCACGAAAAATACCTCTTCCACGGCTCTTAAAATGAATGTGTTGTCACGGTAAAAAGATTTACTAACATATTTTCTAGCATAACGAGAGTCTTCGTATTTGATAATGATCTAACAACTTCCAGCTTTCTAAACAAATAGGAGCTGAAGAGTTGAGTTATCAAACGTAATTTACATGTGCAATGAGAAGTAACGCAAGAGATGATAATCTAGTTATCTAAATTAATTTTTTTTTGAAGGTATTGTTGGGTTGAATTGTATATTTAATTAAATTATAATATTCGGTGATTAAATGTAACTTAATTTTAAGATTTCATAAAAAAAACTTTTGCCAGTTTGGCTCATGCTCGATTGGTTAAGCGATATGTTAAAGAACTTAATTTCTTATAATTAAATATTAAAACTTATAATTATAAAAATTAAGTAATATGGTTCAACAACTGCATTACAATATTGTAAGATTATTGTAAATCAAATAAAACCTATGGGCTTTGCAGGGATCCATCATTCTGTAAATTGAAAATAATATCTATCATAAAAATTCAACGTCAAACTTTGTATCTGTTGAGAATTCTAGACAGAATTCCAAAGAGGTGAAAAGCATTTAGTAAAAAAAGTTAAAAATTAAAAAAAGAGGAAATCCATAATTGCTTAAAACCACCATGGATAACATCGTTCTATCATTCATCGACCTGGCATATTTTTGTAAAAGTAAACAAAAAAAAAATCAACAAAAAGATAGAAAATCAGAAAAAAAAAAACTCAAAAAAATTCTGTAACATAAAATCAAAAACTTGAACAAAAGGAAAATGGAAAGAAATCAACAACCACATCGTATATCTGATTTTAGATGTGTTAACTGAGTTAGATCTAATCGTGTTAACTTTAGTCAACATGATTTTTGAAGTTCTATCAGACTACTATTTGGTAGATCCATGTTGTATTGACATGATTTATTACAGGTATGTAAATCAATATACTTTTCTAAAATTGGCTTATTAAATTGCATAATTAACATATTAAATCTATAAATTGATATAAAATTTGTTTTTGTAGTCTTAAGTTTTTTTAGATTGGATGTACTGACATAAAATTCGATTTATTGATTTTCTAATTTTATACGTTAAAAAAATAAACCTAGTATAATTTGATTTTCTCTCTTTTCTTTTCTTTTTTTTTAAAAAAAAAAAAAAAAAAAAAAAAAAAAAAAAAAAAAAAAAAACCCAAAAGCCTAATACAGTTTGCAGGCGATAATTTAATCAATACAATTAGAAGGTATGGCGATTCACGAAGCGAGGAACAGCAGCTGAGTTCAGATTCCAGCCAGAGTAGAGGAGAGAAGAAGAGCAAAAGGCAGAGAGTAGAAGGAGGATTTCCTGATCAGGAGGAGAACAAAATCAAGGTAGATCCAAATAATTACATACATACCTCCTGGTTGGTGAATTTGAACAATATTTGATGGAAGCAACAGAAGGCTGAGAGATTTTAACACGAGAATAGAAGAAGGCGAGGATGGTCTGAGGGAGTAGAGTACTTACCTTCAGTTGGGTCAGTTGTGGTTTGAGCATGAGCTGTGCAAGGAAGGTGGAGGAGGAGGAGGAGGAGGAGGCAAGAAAGATGGCAGACGAAGGCCAGCACCAAAGCAGAAGAACCCATGGCGGTGGACGCCGCAGACGCCATCCTTTCCTTCCACTTTGCAGTTGATCCGCGCGAGCTCGCTGAAAAAGGGAACAAGTAAAGCTATAGCTGTTGGTGAAATATATATCGGCCAGGGGTTTGCTTTCTGTGGAGGACAAGTTTGACCATACACAAGATCGTGTATTAAAATAACGAAAAAGAAGTCTTCCTGTCTTCGCCATTTATCTGATTATGGTTTGAACGTCGAGTTTGACTATTATTTGGAGAAGCCGTCTGTACTTGTTTAATTTATTCCATAATTTAAATACAAAAATACAATCGAGCACGTTATGTTCACTATCTTTTTCTAATAAAAAAATGCGCTGGGTGGAAAAGTCAGCTTGAGTTCTCTTCCAGCACAAGCGCGTACAACCCCTACGATATTGGAGAAATAAAACAACATATAAAAGAGCATAGAATTGAAAAATCAGTCGTTGTTACTTCGACGTTTCAACTACGTACCCAACAATCGCTGTGTTAATAAAAAAGGAAAATTTATTTATTAAATTTTTTAAAAGGTGTAAATATAATTTTGTTTGATATTAACATACCTGTAAAGAAGTATAAAACATAACAAATATGGATATGTACAATATCTGTAAAACTTTTCTATAAAATTTCAAAACTTTACAATCATACATATACCTACAAGTAATGGATTTAACAATTATTACATTCAATTGACATCAAATACAATTAATGTATATGATTGTTATACTTGATTAACGTCCTTCTTGGGTATCACAATAGAAACCTAAAACTACGAGAAAAGCAATAATATGCTAAATACGTAATAAGTAATTCACTGTATAACCAATGTATCATTTAAATAGCATATAAAATGAATTTACATAATTAATAAAATGAACGTCATAATATTGTAATCTTAATGTGACTTTTAAAGGGGGGGAAGGGGGTGTGTTTATGTATCTGAAAAACGGTGGAAAGAAAATAATAAAATATTATAAAAAATGATAAAAGGAAAGATAATAAAAAGTAACGAAAAGATAATAAAAAATTAAGGTATTTGTGTATAGAATAAAAAATGATAAAATTTGAAATATGTGTATTTATGTATGAAATAGAAAATAATGAAAAATCATAGAACGTAAAATATATTTATAAAATAAAAAATGTTAAAATTGATAAATGAAATTTTTTTTGTATTTATGATAGAGTATAATAAAATTTATCATAAATAATATAAGATAAAGTCATTTGTGAAAATAGTTATAATATAAAATACATTTCACATATCTTTATTATTCTACATATCTCTCGTAATATCAATTCTCATGTATTAAAGATATAAATAATTTTCATATCAAAATTACATGTTACTAATATATTTTAAGATAATTCACATTTTCTTTTTGTTCATTTTATATTAGTTTTGAAGAGAATATCAGAAAACAAAAGAAAATTTTTCTTACATATCAAAAGAAAATGGTGGAATCTTTCGAAACTTGTTTGATATACAAAGATACAAAAAATGATAAATTTTTTTTTGTCATTTTCCTTTTACATTTTTTGCTATTTTTCTTCCTCGTAAAATCAATTGTTATTAAGGTAACCCTACCACGAGTAAAAGAAATTTGAACTTCCCATCCATTGAGCTTATTGCTTGTTTTCTAAACGACAGGATTTCAATCCTTGCTATAGCCACTTGATAATGAAGAGGGAGGCAAAATATGTTGATATATATGAAGTTCATGTTCATTAACTCCTATTTTAGTGACGTCTTAATTCCATCATGCACAGTTGACTACATGGGTTCTTTTATCCTATATATTTCTATGCTTAAATCTTTGATTAAATTATATACATTTAATCCTTTTCTCATAATTCCTAATCAAGTAATTTCTTTTTTGTAATTTTTTTTAGTTTCTTCTGCATTAATTAATTTTTCACTCCTAGTTAAATATAACCGAACCATCAAAGCCAATTTTCTTTTATCTTCAATCAATGCAACTCTTATTCTATTTCAATAAAATCATTTTTAACTTATTCTTTATGGTATTTTTGTAATACTAACTTTTTGCATATAATCATATTTTACAATTTAGCATTTTAAAGTACAATCAAGTGAATAGTAGTTCCATAGAAATTTTCTATTAATTTTTATAGTATCCTCCCATAGCATAACACTTTGAAATATTTTTTTAACAGAAATTTATGTCAGTCTAATAGAGGCATGCAAGGCAAAACCACAAGATAAACTCGAATAGACGAGTTGTTCTAGCACAGTAGATTTCACACGGTCCTCTCCCAGGATTGAATCCTAGATTTTTGCTGAACTTCCCGTCAAATAATATACAATTATGTAGCAATGGGCAGTAAATGGAGTTGTCTGTTGAAAGAGTTGATTACCTTCATCCTCCACTGATATCAGTTGGCATTGGTTGGAATTGTTGAGATGAACCGTCTGATCTGCTTACCTCCGTTGTCGTAGATGTCGTGGAGATTAAGCTCCCTGGAATGACTGTTGTTGAGCACCCCGTGAAATTTCCGACGGAGGCGTTTCTTTCTTCTTCAACATGCAAGTCCATCATCAGATAAGTAGGCTTGGACGTGACTTTACCAACTTCGATGTCTCCAACCAACATCTTAACTACATTCGACATGCGGGGACGTAAGGAAGCTGATGTTTGTAAGCAGAGAAGAGCCACACCAATCATACGAAGGGCCTCTCCCTTATCATATGTTGGTAAGGTTGGGTCCATCATCTCAAGCTCCATGTTGTTCTCGTATAGATGCCAAGCCTGGTCAATTAGACACAGATAATACTCAAGAATAAGTTGATTTTTTGTGTACGTAAACATTTTTTCAGTTCAACTTCTTTAGATATGATTACAGTTTCACAGGAGAGTGTTAGGGGGGCGTGGTTTTTCAAATGTAGCCTAATTTAGTGAGAGCCATGTCAAAATTATGCCTAGCTAACAAGCCTCATTTTTTACAAAGGGAATACAAAATAACAATAACAAGGCAGCAACAACAACACCAAATGGAGCCATAATCTCACTACGTTAGGCTGATTATATGAATGAATTCTTTTCTTTTAAATATTTCTATCAGTATCAACTCTTCAGTTAAATTATATAAATTTAAATATTTTCTTATAATTCATAACCAAATAGTTTTAAGTCCACATCTATTTATTTTAATTTCTCTAGTTCTAATTAAACCTCCTCTCCTAAGTGGAGTATCTCTTGATTTCCTGAATTACTCAAATTGATTTTCTTTTACTTTTTCTTCAATAGGTACAACATTCTTACTTTTATTTTAATAAAACTATTTTTAACTTATCCTTTATAGTATTAGCATTCATTTATCTAAGCATATGCATATCAGCAATACTAACTTTTTGCATGTGAATGAACTTTAATATCTAGCATTTTGAGTTATAAAGTATAATTAGGCAAATAACAATTTTATAGAATTTTCCTTTTAATTTTAATGATATCTTCCTTTTATACAATACTCCAACAACATTTCTCAAATTTATTCATCCTTCTTTAATACTATTAATAAAATCCTCTAAAATTTCACCATTGCTATCTATTATAAATTAGAAGTATTTAAAAGTCTTGTTTTATAGATCTCATGACTATCTTTATTATTATTCCTATTTTCATTAAACCTATATTTCATATATTTAATTTTTAACCTACTCAATCTAAATCCTTTGGGTTTTAAATTGTAATTTAGAATTAATTTTTGACTTACTTTCATTAACTAAAACTATGTCATCAACAACTGACATATATTAAGGTATTCTTATTAAATTTCCTTAGTTATTTCATCTATGATTAAGAAGAATAGATATCAACTTCGAGATGACCTTTGGTGCAAACTTATGTCTATGGAAAATTTCTTAATTTTTCCTTCTATAATTTTAACATATGTAATTTCTTTGTCATACATGCTTTTTATAATATCAATATATCCAATTAATATGCCTTTTTTAAAGCTCACTACAATAGGTTTGTAGGTATTCTATCATAAATTTTTTCTATATTAATGAAAATCATATGAAGATCTTTTTTCTTAACTTTAAAATTTTCTATTAGTTTTCTAAATAAATAAATAACTTCCATTGTCGATTTATCTAACATAAAATGAAATTGGCTTTCTATGATTTTAGTTACATATCTTAATCTTTGTTTAATTACCATTTCCCATTATTTCATAATATGACTCCTTACTTAACTCCACAATAATTATTATAATTTTGTATGTTTCCCTTATTTTTAAATATAGACATTAAAGAATTTTTTATTTATATGTCATCTTCTTTGTCTTTAAAATTATATTAAAAAGTTTAGTTAACCACTTAATTCTTATTTCACCCATATACTTCTATATTTCAATAGGATTACCATTTATGGTAATAATTTTTTCATGTTTCATTTTCTTAATGACACTTTTACCTCCAAACTATTAATTTATCTAAAATAACAATAGTTCATGTCCTTTGTATTGTTACTCAAAATTTGCATTTGACTTTTTTATAGTAGATTCATTAAAAGCTTTACTAAAATGTCTACACCATCTACTTTCTTTTATTAAAACACTACCATCTTCACCCTTAATACACTTACACTTAAATTTCTATCTTTAAACTTAGTCAATTTATATGTTCTATTTTCTAGCTATTTTATATTTGTATTATCATATCATTATTTATACAAATTTTTATCTTCACTAACAATTTTTTTAAATTTCCTTTTGTTAACTTATATTTCTCTAAATTTTCTCATTTCAACATTTATGATAGGTTTTATAATATTTTTAATGCAAGTAGTCATTTCATTCTAAAGTTCATTTACCTTTCCAGTTAGTTTTCATATTATTTCTTTTAACAAATTATTTCTAGATATTAGGCAAATGTTTTTGACCCTACACTTCAAACAAACCCAACTCCACACTCTCCAATCGCTCTTCCACTCGTACTCACTACCTTTGCCCACTCTCTTAGTTTCTCCATCATTGCTCACACTATAGCATACTCCATCTACTCAATCTTGACTCCACCCTTTTACCACTTCGCTACGCACCCTTTCACTCTAGCATTCTCCACTCCATCACTCACCCCTTTTGCATTACAACACCTTTGTCTAAGACCTAATTGTCCCATTTCATTTGCAAGTATCCCATAATTTTGCTTTTGTTTTGATTCACTTTCGAATGATTTTTGTCCTACTATACTATCATTTTCATATTATCACATACATATGTTACCTATTTTGATTGCAAGTTTAGGATGTATCATAATGAGTTAAGTGGTTTTCACTACTTTTCATGACCATTATCACACCTTATATTATTTCACGTCCAAAGTTAAATCTCGACTATAACCTCAACATAATTAAAATCTTAATCATAATTTCATCTTTTCCTTTGCCTTACTTGTACTCTTTCATGCTTTACCCTTTATCTAACTAAACTTCAACCAATGCAATGACCTAGGACATATCACTTAGCTTAAGATAAATTACATGATCATCTCTCTCATCTATTCTTCCATAGGCTAGTTAATCCAATCTTTTCGCCTTTTCTTTTCCCTCTCATCTGCTTAGACAAGTACTGCCCATATCTCCTTTCATCTAAACTTCAACCTTAGTGGGTGAACATTAGCAAATCATCTCTCCTATTATTACACTTAAGATCATCACATGACACATATGTCTATGACTCATATGCACTAAGTCAAGATGATCTAAGAGGTTGAGTTATTTAAATGTACAAGAGTGTCTAACACCTTCCTTTTAAATACCTAAAGCACTTACTCACTCCATTGGTTCACCTATGTTACAGTCTATCCACTTAATGGTTTAAGAGACACATCACTTACATTGTACATGCAACTTTTAGTTTATCCTTAAAAAAGACTAAGAGTTGACTTTATTTCTTCTTCCCTTTCTCACAATGCACTCACACGTAAGGAGAAAGGTGGTGGTTCGCCATCCTTACGTTACTAAAAGGTTGAAAGTTACGCTAAAGTCTAGAATTAAAATTTCCTCTTTATTTCTATTGCCAAAACTAAATCTATCATGATTGCTTTCATGTCCTATACTTTCCTTTCTTACATAATCATTTAGATCCCTTCCAATAAAGAGTTTTTCATTAATAGGTAAGTCATGAACTAAATTATCCAAATCTTGTCAAAAAATTTTATTTAATAACCTCTCCTAAACTTATTTGCAAAGTATGTGTATTAATTATAATAATTATCTTATTTGCTATCACAATCTTAATCAATATAATTCTATCTTTTATCTTTATTACCTTAACAACATTATCTCTTGAACTTTTATCTACTATTATTTCTACACTTACTTTTTCCTATATACCACTATTTGAAAACACTATTCTCAATTAACCTAAATTGTTCTCCTACCTATTTAGTTTCTTGCAAATATAATATGCTAATTTTCCTTCTTATTATTATATCTACCAATTCCATACTCTTACTAGTTGAGGTTTCTATGTTTCAAATTGCTAGCTTAATTTTGGCTAAAAACATAATATAATAACTCCTTCACAAAAACCAACATGGAAATAAATAACATACCCATTCAATAAGATACGTTTTTTCAGGACCCAAGCTTGGATCTGTATTACGTCTTCCACAAAGAATCTCTAGGACAACCATGCCAAATCCATATACATCGGCCTTCTCTGTAAGATGCCCTCTCAAGGCATACTCCGGAGCAAGATAACCACTTCAACAATTAAAACAAATTCAAGGGTAAATTTCTGAGATATCTAAGTATGAAAACAACAACAAATATACCAAAACTAAATTGGAAGATGCTTAAAGGACTTACATTGTTCCTGCTATTCCAGTGCTAATGTGTGATTTCTCATCGTCAAAGAGCTTGGCTAGACCAAAATCTGAAATTTTTGGTCTAAGATTCCTATCTAGGAGGATGTTACTGGTTTTCACATCCCTATGCACAATCTTAACGCTTGATTCTTCATGAAGATACAACAACGCTCTTGCTGTACCTAAGCATATTTGAAAGCGAGAGGGCCAATCAAGCTCTAGGCTATCCTTCCCTACATTATCATAAACCACAAAAATTTTAAGAGAATGTGATTCCTTACGAATGATGAATATAATTGAATCTTTTTAAACAATGGATTTGTATGGATACCAAAAAGTGCTTGATCAAGGCTCCCTTTTTCCAAGTGCTCGTACACAAGGAGGAGCTTATTCTCCTCATAGCAGTATCCATACAATTTCACAAGGTTTCGATGCTGAACAGCAGATATAATTTCTATCTCTGTTACAAATTGGCCTCTCCCTTGGCGTGAATCTATGGAAAGTTGTTTCACAGCCACTGACCTCCCATCAGAAAGGTAACCCTATAGTTTCCGTCAAAAAACCAATCACATCCATATTGCAGCCAAGAATTTAAAAGGTAAGCAGGACTATTGCACACTAGAAAATATTTGATATTTAAAGTGCTTTTTTGTGAGGTAGAAGTTTATTTTCAACAACCATGAAAGGATTTGTTTCTTTTGATGAAAAGAATTACTTCCATTTATTTACACGACTTAAGTGCGTCATTTTAACATAATATTTCCAATCACCACTATACAAAAATATATGATACCTTGAACACTGGTCCAAATCCTCCTCCTCCTAATTTATTACTCGGACTGAAATCTTCTGTGGCATTTTTCAATTCTGTGTAGCTAAAAATATTTGATTTCATGGTCAAACCTTGCAACCCTGCAGAATGAAATATCAAGGAATAAACTCATAAAACTTTGTAGAATGAGAATAAGATCTGTTAGATAAGAAGGACTCTTATATATGGTTGAAGGAGATAAAGCTAGTGTCAATCGATATATTTAATTGTTGGTCACTGAAATGGTGTAAAGGCACGTGTTTAGAAAACAATAACTTGCACATATAACTTAAATATCATTCACATTATGATATTTTTGTCCTAATGTCTAATTCTATCCTATTAGAGAATATGAATAACTAGAACTTTATATGGATCCTAATAGGGGTTAGTATTGTGTTGTGCATTTAATTCTACATTGGTTGTGTGTATGTCTACTCTTTGTAACCTCTATTAATAGTTATTACATCAGCTCTACTTTTACCTATTTCTTGTGTTCTCACACGGTATTAGAGCTTAGGAATTTCCTAAAGAATCCTTAGCGACCACCTTAATGGCCTCTTCCTCCACCTGCCACCCCCAAAACCGCCCACCTTCTTCTCATCTACCCTTATCCTCTCCACTGGTCTGCCATCACCTGCAGGCCACTGCTAGCCCTTCCAAGCTGTAAGCTTCTTCTCTAGGCCTCTTGTAGTCCTACCGCTCTTGCAATAGCCCAAAAAGCTAGCCACACACGGCTATTACCAGTCTCTTATGTTGGTGATCCTTGTTGTTGTCCAATCCATGATCTAGGTTGGAACCCTACTACAATTGTCTTCCAACTCGACACCATGGTATAAGAACCTCCCATGTTGTGAGAGGTCTCTTGGTTACCTTTGTCTGAACTACATGTCCACAACAATTTTCCTCTTATATGAAGGCATGATCGTCCACAAATACATTGTCAACCACATCATAAGATGCCTTATTTCAAAATAAAAATGGTGCAACGAATGAAAACTTAATGAAAAGAATTATGCTTTGGTCCAAGTTAGACATTGCTTTTTTTAAGTTAACACCTGAAGACAAAATACGTCACTCAAAATTCGTTGTTCATAATATTAAGAATAGCCTTACCTCTCTCCTACCTGTAGGGCACTTGTAACCATTTCTACCTTGTCTGTCCTATGCAGAGTTGTAGGTGTAGACATGCTGCAACTGTCTCCTTTTTTGTATAAATATACCTTTGTTGCCTATTGTAAAGATAAATCAACGGAATGCAATTCACACTTGATGCATTGCCTCCATTGTGTTTCTCTTTTCCTCTCTCACCTTTCTGGCTTTACATTATTCTAACACATAAGGAATCCATCTACAATTGTTTATTACTAATTATGATAATGTGGATTTTTCACTTGTCTCATCAACATCATGGGGAAGAATTATAAAGTGGATAGTGATTACATTGATCATATGGTGATTGGTGAAGCTATATCTACTCCCCATACTTAATCTTCAAAGTAACTAACTAATATTATGTTATCAAATTCTTGTGTGTATATAGTTACCCTTTATACTCAATCTTTGGAGTAACTGACACTTTTTCGTTAAGTGTTTGAGTTTCAAGGCTTTTGAGATATTATGTAACAAGTTAGACATGATTGATATTTATGTCTCATCTTGAGAAATGTTAGATTATATATATTATGACTTATATGTGCATTTAGGTTATTGGATATTCATTTACCAAATACCATTTGACAACAAATTTGGTTGTTTTTCCTTTCAATTATGTATAGGATACAACCAACCCTTCTGTATTCAACTAATAAGACCAATTATGTAAATCTATGATTTTGAAGTTGGGATTATACTTTACCTTCATAACTACTCATGCTATGCCTCGACTTCTTTCGCATCCACATGAAAATTGTGAAGACCAACAGAACAAATGCAGAACCAAGGCCAACCACAAGTCCAACAATTAAAGGCTTCTTGCTCTTTTCTGGTGTTGTCTGGTTACTGTTAACTGTGGGTTCGAAATCTGAGAAACACATGGTCAGTGGTAAGATACACTATTGTGAATATTTAGTAATCTGGATGATGATATTTAATTAAATATTGCATTGAGAAATACTTGGAGTTACTCTGATAGCTGAAATTGAAGGTCCATAGGTTCCATGAACAGGTAAACAGCATGTACCCTTTCCAGCCCAAAATAAATGGATTTCAATGAAGTTTTTAGTTACACTGGAATTGTACTTTCTTGAGATTGCCGCATTGGATTTATTGCCGGCTTCTTTTCTTATATCAAAGTCTCTTTCTTCAACTTTCCCCTGAAACATAGAAGTTATATTGGAACTTTTACTACAATTTGTACAACAAATGAACACATGATGATTCAAATAGGATGCATGTCATTTTTCATACCTGAATATAAATATTGAATATACGCCTCCCTAGACTCTTATAGGTTCTAGTATTTTCAAATTTTGTCTCAGCAAATTGGAGTTGTACAGTATAGTTCCCATTCTCAAGACCAAGGCCGTAATATCTCAATGATGACGGAGATATCCGTGATGACTTAAGTAGCTCGTTGTTTTCTGCATTTGTGATTGAAGATGTTGTGGTAGCTATGTATGTGTTTGTTTTTGAATCTGTGAAAATTCCAACATTACTAACTGCCCACCCCTTTTTCTTGGCAACATGGTATGATGCTGCACCAAGACTCTCATTGTCTTGATCATATGTTGTTTGCTCTGCAGTCCGTAGTTCAGAACCTCCACAGTTGATTGCAAATTCAGACCCTACGATAATGATATCATCATTTTGCATATATCATGCTACTTTCTGAAGTATATATATTAGGAAAGACGGGAAGAATTAAGAAAGCATTACATTTTGGTAAATCATAACAAGGGAAATCCTTTTGCAGGCAATTTAGGTCCTTCAGAATGCTGACCATAGAGGAATAATGGAAACATAGTCAGAGAGCATCAAGATATATGATTTGCATGCAATACTTGATTAAAATTGATTATTGGCACCTATTCATAGACTCATTGATTTCAAAGTTATTAGCCACTAGGTTCCTGTAGAAAGAGAGAAATTCATTACAAAAGTGACACGGGCATATAATGAAGAATTAACTCCTTTTATATAAGATACAAAATTTCCTTGTGAGAAACATAAAACAAAACCTACGATCTACTGAGCAAGATAAAATGATTTTAAACTGTCTACAATTTGATATTCAATTATCCACAATCATTTTGGTACATGACGTTACCATGCTAACAATTCTTTTGTCCATTAGGTAGAGTTCTAAAGATTTTAAAACGAATACTACAAATTTAACTAAATTAATGCAAATGATGGCCATTGTTTTCAAAATCACACAACTACATTATGAAAAAAACTACAGGAATTGAAGTCTTTGAGGGAAAGGTTGACGGCGAATCAACATACAACTGCAAACCTCCTTGAACCCACGAAGGAAGACTACCGGTAAGGTTGTTATAAGACACATCTCTACAAGGAAAGAAAACGTCATTAGGATGGAAACATTTGTACTGGTATTTGGTCTAAAGAATTTTGAAATACATAGAACATTGCAATAAAGGGAGAATTCTGCAAGAAACAAATGGATTGATTCAATGAGTGAGATAATAGTACATCGTGGTTAGAGATGAGGACTTCCCATCAGGTAAGCGTCCGTGTAAGCTATTATTGCCCAATAACCTACATGATGAGCATTTTAAAGAACTGCCAGAGAAAGGATTGCATGTTTTATAAACAAGACATGTTTGTGTGTCTTACAATGTTGTGAGGTTGCCCAAACTGAAGAGTGAAGGGGGGATTTCACCAATCAAATTGTTAAAGCTCAAATCCCTAATTAAAAAGTGCAATAATAAATTAAATGCTCCACATCCAAGTAATAGTAGTCCAATTGAAAATACGTCTACCAGAAGTAATGGTAGCAAACTAGCAATAGACAACTCACAGAGTCTTTAAAGAAGTGTGTTTTTTAAAGTCAGATGGAAATCTACCAGAAATTTTGCAATTCCTTAGTACTCTGCAATAGAAAACACATGTTTGGTTTGAGTAATGAAATAGATGTGTCTCTTTTACGACACAATTGAAGTTGACTCACAATGTACTCAAAGCTGTCATATTCTGGATGAAATCTAAGGAAGAGATACCGGATTTCAAGTCCCCAATGTACCTGCATCATCCCAACTAATAATAAGTGAAGGGGACGTCATAAACACAAGCAATGAATATGTGCAATAAAGTGTGCTCCTTGCTCATAAGAATGGTCTCCAAGATCAAATGACATGAAGACAATCTGAAATATATACATTATAGTGTAGACAATTTTCCAATCTTTAAACATCTATGAGAACCTAATCAAGCTTTGGTTTGTCTTACTCACAGATCAGTCAGTTTGGCCAGTTTAGCCAAACTTGAGGGGAGTGGACCTTGAAATGAGTTGCCGTAAAGCTTCCTGAAATGTCCAAATTGTGGGTATTATTGATGGGAAGTAGGTCCTTACGAGTGAACAATGCTTTATGCTTTATTCTAGAATGGCCTGGCTTACAACTCTGTAAGGTTTGTTAAGTCCCCAAGAAGGTTAGGTACTCTACCAGAGAAATTGTTGCTGAAAGCCCATCTGTCATCAAAGCAAAAAAAGGCAGAATGAGTATCTTCCATATATTGTTGATTAGCTTCTGTAACAAAGAATAAAGATGAAGCATTACAAGACTTGCAAATTCTTAAGATTTGAAAATGATGATGGAATCTCTCCACTAATCCCAGAGTTGTCTATGTACCTGTCAAGAACAACACAAAGTTCTCTCATTCCTTGGCTCATAAGAATTTCTTCAATTTTCTTTGCAAACTATCATTGAATAAATCTGATTTTTAGTATAGATTGTTAGCAATTTTCTTACAGTTTTTCCAAATTGACCAGCCTTCCCATTTCAGGAGGAAGAGAACCAGTGAAATAATTTGTGCCCAATCCCCTGCAGTGAATGGAAGATAAACGTATTTGGACTAAAATCTCATTTCCTCCAAGGGATAAGTATTTGAAATAGGCTATGATATGCAATGGAAGAATAAAATAGTCGTAAAGTCAACTTCAATATGTATCGTTGAAACAGAAACTGGGAAGCAATCTATGCTGGCTTTTACGACATACAATGAAGAAAGTTTTGTTAGGTTTCCAATCTCCTTGGGGATAGGTCCAGTGAGAACATTGATGCCAAATGTCCTGCAGTAGCAGAAAGCATAACTGTTGAAATAATCTCATACTACAAAGAAAGAATGGAACTTATGCATACAATTAATCATACTTATTAAGGCTCCAAAGGGCTCAAGCGGTAAGCCAGGATGCCTTAGGTGCCTGGCTGACGCATATGTGGCATAGAGGTGTCGTTTTAGAAATTATTATTTTTAATTATATATTTATACATATTTTATAATTATTATATCTTTGTCTATCACTATTATTTCCCAAATGACATTCAGATATATAAATAATTATAAAACAAAAAAAAAATATAAAGTGTAATAATGCTCAAATATATATTTTGGTAATATAGGTAATTAAATATTTCAAGAATTATATATGTTTTTGTAGCATTCCATTGCAAATTAATATATAGTCAAGCTTTTTGAAAGAAAAAAAAATTAAAAACTTTAAAGACTATATATTTAATTAAACATATGTGGCAGAAGGTTCACTTAGTTAAGCCAAGGTGAGATAAATAAGTCTCCATGGAATGATCCTTCCTACATGTATGTTCCCTATTGAATGTATATTCTAGAAATATGCACAGTATATATTTCAAAAATTATGATATTTCAGTAATTTTCGTTTAAATACATATGTATATAAGTATTTTGAAATGAAAATGCTTAAAAAAACCTTACATGTGTGGTGTGCATCTATTTATGTATACGCATACATACCCGCCACCTTGATAAGTTTGTTTCTAACCATAATTCCAAATACAAGCTAAGGTGAAGAAAAGGAGAATTAAGATTATCACTTCCGACTTACATGTACTGCAAATTAGTAAGTTTTCCTATGAATGCTGGCAATGTACCAGTCAGGTAGTTATGATCTAATTGCCTGCCATGAAAAAACAAATAACTATAAGGACATCATAAATATTGCCAAATCAATGGGAAGTTTGCTACTCTTGCAAAATCAAGCAAATTATAATGTGATAGTAGAAGACTCACAAGTTGTAGAGATGGGTGAGATTTTGGAGCTCCTCGGGTACAGGACCAGTGACACTCTGCTCAAAAACTTTTCTGCAAGAATAAGAATGACATGAATTCAATCCAAGCATGAAGAAAGGAAGAAAAGCATTTGTCTGTTCCTTGAGTTGGACTTACATACAGTTGATTGATGTGGCACGATGCCAAGTTACAACTATCACACTTGATTAGAATTTTGTAGTTGTTGTCCTTAAAATCAACATTATCATTGACAGCATCACCAGTGCATGGATCACCGCTTTGGTTCCAAGATGGTGGTGCTTGGATGCCCCATCTCTCAAACATTTTGTTCAGAGCTTGTGCTGCAAAACACAAATATCATTAACATCAGTGAAGCATAACAAAATCATTTCAAATTCAACCACAATATTAAAATGAAATTATCCAATTTCACCCTGATTATTACAACATTATTTTTTTTAGTCCAGAATAAATGAATTGAAGCTTTAGAAACTTGCACAAGGATGCGAATAGAATAAAAACATGGATTGATAAATACTAAAAACACTGAAACTTACTAGTTAATACATAACAAATAAAACTTATTAGTTAATATGTAACAAATAAGCCACAAAGAGATTCTTACTAGATAATTACATAAATAACAAACAAACTACAAAGAGAGTCACATTAATTTATATTGGTTCAATCACTACAAAACCTTGCTTAGATATCAATTGATAAACACTAAAGATATAGCAATCTACTAATTAATTACATAAATAATGAACAAACCACCAAGAAAGAGTCACAAAGATGCACAACGATTTATTCTAGCCTGTTAACTATCAATGTCCAGTTATTCACATTACTGTACCATGGGATCCCACTATTTGTCTCTCTTTCATAGGTAGAGACACACAATGTACACTGCACAGCATGTTTTACAACACTTGAAAGCAAGAAAGATAGAGGGAGAGAGCAATAGAGTTACAATGTTACAGAGTTGCAAACTTGTGATACATTTGAACATTGTGGATACAAATACAAGAGCAGGAGTGAAATAGTTCTGTAAAATAGTTATAGAAATGATCCACCAATGTCCTACATTTATAGATACTCATTAAATAGTTGTATAAGTTTTAATGTAATAGATTGGATGTTTATTTGGAAGTCCAGCCAAGACTTTGTTGTTTGATCACAAGAACATCTAAAAAGATTTGATCACATAATCTGCTAGTAGACATCTTAGTTGTTCTTCTGGTGGTTCATGCTTCTCCAATGGTGCAATATAGCCTAGGTCCAGCTAGCTTATACCAACCTTAGATTCAACAATCAAACTTAAAATGATATAGTAGTTGATCTTAGTCTTTATTCAGTTACCACTATTCCTTACTCTAAGCAATGTGGAATTAAACCCTATGATGTTGCCATCTCCTTCATCCAAACATCTGATATCTTCATCAAAGTCCATGATAAGAGCCATGCAATTTGAGATTTAGAGGTGACTCCCACTTAAGTGTGGTACTTGTTTTCTACATTTTTAGTTGGTTCAAGCTCTAACATCATTTATAATAGCTCGTGTCCAACTGATCCATATTTCATACAAACCTTAGACTCAACAATCATGTTGTAAGGTAGGTGAATCATCATCTTTCTCCATTGTAAGGTAGGTTGTAAGCACACTCTAAGAAAGGAAAGAAAAATGGAGTCACCACCTCAATTAATTCTAAGGATAAATAAAGAAAAATGTGGATAAGGTGCAAATGTGAGTGAGGGTGACGTGCCATAAAGCATTAAGTGGATAGGTTGTGCCATAGGTGAACCAAGAACTCTAATGACATGCAAAGAGCAACAACCCAACAAACGAGCAATTGAATGAGTGGATTGGGTGGTGCATGCTCATTATCAAGCAATAGGGATGCTAGGCAACATGCATTGTTGGTTGGAAGTGAGCCAAAGTGGATGTGTCTCAAAGTGGGTTCATCGAGAAAAAGGGTGTTGAAACTTTAGAAGATCAATCAATTAAACAAGGTGGCACCTAGTTAGAAGAGGGCCCTCAAGCAGTCAAGGGTGGAAACCAGAGGAAAGTGTCATTGACCCCCTTTTATAGATATGCTTTGGCCATCAAAGGGCATTGGCAAATTTAGGAAGAAGACCCCAAGACAGATAAGTTCAATCTGGTGAAGATTCAACCCTATCAGAATGGGATGTTGGCTAATCCAAGATTGTAGAAAGATTCAAGAGCAAGATTAACATGCTGGAAATGGCCTGTCTACAAGCCAAAAATCCCTAAACATTTCCTTGACATGGAGATTCACAAATCTACAATGGATTTGTGGCAAATTGGATGCTGAAACTGCTCAACAAAATGCTGAAATCTCCAGTGATGCTAAAAAATAGAGTAAAGGGCTAGTTGATATGCTGAAGATGCCACATATCAGCTGATAGGACTAGCAAACAAATGATATATCAAAAGATAGAGCTTATGAGAAATTGATATACCAAAATATACTACGTCAGGGAATCAACATATTGAAGTACCCATGGGCATACAAAAAGTGTGGGACGTCTACACAAGTCTAACCAAAAATCCAAATTGACACCTAGATTTGCTTCTTTCCATTTGTGATTTCACTGATGCATGGTTGAGTAGATGTCCAATATTTTATTTGTTGTTGATTTAACAGTTATATGTGCAATTTGCAAAAAATTTTCTTTTTTTTTAAAAAAAAAAAAAAAAAAAAAAAAAAAAACCCAAAAGCCTACTACAGTTTGCAGGCGATAATTTAATCAATACAATTAGAAGGTATGGCGATTCACGAAGCGAGGAACAGCAGCTGAGTTCAGATTCCAGCCAGAGTAGAGGAGAGAAGAAGAGCAAAAGGCAGAGAGTAGAAGGAGGATTTCCTGATCAGGAGGAGAACAAAATCAAGGTAGATCCAAATAATTACATACATACCTCCTGGTTGGTGAATTTGAACAATATTTGATGGAAGCAACAGAAGGCTGAGAGATTTTAACACGAGAATAGAAGAAGGCGAGGATGGTCTGAGGGAGTAGAGTACTTACCTTCAGTTGGGTCAGTTGTGGTTTGAGCATGAGCTGTGCAAGGAAGGTGGAGGAGGAGGAGGAGGAGGAGGCAAGAAAGATGGCAGACGAAGGCCAGCACCAAAGCAGAAGAACCCATGGCGGTGGACGCCGCAGACGCCATCCTTTCCTTCCACTTTGCAGTTGATCCGCGCGAGCTCGCTGAAAAAGGGAACAAGTAAAGCTATAGCTGTTGGTGAAATATATATCGGCCAGGGGTTTGCTTTCTGGCAAGATCAACAACGAAGAAGAAGTCTTCGTCATTTATCTGATTTATGGGTTTGAAGTTCTCAAGGTGACGCGTCAATGGTTATGTGATGTGAACGTCATGAGTTTGACTTTTGTTTGGAGAAGCCGTCTGTACTTGTTTAATTTATTCCATAATTTAAACATAAAAATACAATTGATCGCGTTATATCCACTGGTTCTTTAGAAAATGGGCAAGGTAGAAAAGTCAGCTTGAGTTCTCTTCCAGTACAAACGCGTACAACCCCTACGATATTGGAGAAATAAAACAATATATAAAAGAGCATAGAATTGAAAAACCAGCTCTCTTAATTTGAAGTCGAAAAGAGGATCAAAGATGACAGATTAATTAGATATTTTTAACAAATCTTAGACATTCGACTAACTATGATGTTGATATTATTGATTAGTATACTGTATTCAACAACGCATAATAATTTACTTGCAACTTCTAAAAGGTCATGCAAGAACTATATATTAATATATATTGTTTCTTATTTTCATCAGCTACAATATTATAAAATAAAAAGAAAGTACTTAATTGTGTATAAAAATTAAAAAATCATATAATAATAAATGTGATTTCTTTAATTAAAAATTATAACGCTTTAAATAATCATTTAAAAATAATTAAAGAAAAAATACTCTTTTAAAAAGTAAATCATTGACTTAAATCGATCAATTCGATTGACCGATTTTGCTGATTATTTTTTCTATTTAAAATGATTTGATGTTTTCTTTGTAAAGTTCAGATTTTTCTTTAAACTTATGATAATGCTAAGAGATGGCAAGAGATTATTTAACTATCATGTAATACGATCTCGTACATACTATATGTATACTAAGACGATGAGATTTTACTTCTCGTCATCTTAAGTCGCAAATTCAATATTTTAAATTTGACTTCCTATTCCCTGTATCAATTAGAAAGAAAAATTATAGCCATGGCCATCAAGGGTCTAACCACGAACACATCAAAAGGAAAAGTCCAAACAACAACATCACAAGCATACCAAGTTCAATGAACACAATAGAATGATTCTCCTCCTCAATTTATTCCTACCTGCCTCATCAAGACCGAGACTTTTGGCAATGCGTTGTTTGTTTATTCCTTGATAAATTTCACTCGTCTATGTCCTTTTCCTAGTTCAGAATAGAAGAGTTGACAATGTTGTTAGGCTGAGGTACGGCTTAAAGGAAAAATTAAGATCTATACTGAATAGTTGGGGTCTCATCGATTCTAATTTCATGAGGTAAGTTTTGCAATTGAGGTTTTTTGGCAAGTTATAGAAAGTTGATATTAGAGCAAGTGAACTAGTGAAAATTCAAATCTTCGTTGAATTTGATGTAAGAATTCAAATTCAAATTCAAATCCTAAACTATTACCACCGCCACGAAGATACTATTGATAGACCTTGGATTAGGATTTCTTCTTAGTTGATGGTTGACAATAAAATTTGCTCGGTTTAAAGAAAGCCACTAAATACAGAAGGAAAATAATAATGGAATCAACGCCAACAACGCGTTTTGTTTTCATTCATACTTTTTTATCACCCCCTCTTGACGCCAAAATTGTTTACATTTTCTAACAAATTGTGACATCCCTTTAGTGGTTTATTTACCTATTTATTGAAATATTCAAATATCGATGTTAAATAAAGATAGAATTATGATATTTCCTGTTTTATCTTATATGCTTAGAGCTAGATTTATTAACCATTCTAGTTTTTTCTATGGCATGTAAATAATTTTTTTAATATTAATGGTAATATTTGAAATAAAAGAAGATTCAAATTAAAAGTAGATATTTAAGAAATTTTAATATGTATTAAAGATTAGAAGCTTGCCCATCATCATTTTCAACAAAAGCAATATGATTGAATGAATGATTTTACAATCATAAGTACTAGAGTAGGCAAAGAGGAAGTAACTTGTTTTATTTTTGCAATAATGTAATCTTTCCCGTTTGTATTTTTTTTCTTATAATTTTTGTCAATGTGTAATATGTTTTGAAACTTAAACTTCAATGAAGTAGAAGTAGAAGTTTAATATTTTTTAATCCAAATTTAAATAATAAAATAAAGTTTTATTTTTATTGATTTGACAATACATAAAAACGTGATACAAATTAGAATGACGAGCCAATATTTATGATATGGCGCGATTGAGTCGTAAGTCATGCTTAGACTGTCTTGAATTGTGTTTAGAATTCAACCCATCCGTATCTTACATGTTAGATATCTAAATCTGACTAGATTGTTTAGAGTTTGAATGATTCTTGCTATTCATAACCTTCCAACTTCCAAGGGAGTTTATCTTTTAAGGCAAGAAATAAAGCTTTTGCTATTTGAACTTCCCATCCATTGAGCTTATTGCTTGTTTTCTAAACGACAGGATTTCAATCCTTGCTATAGCCACTTGATAATGAAGAGGGAGGCAAAATATGTTGATATATATGAAGTTCATGTTCATTAACTCCTATTTTAGTGATGTCTTAATTCCATCATGCACAGTTGACTACATGGGTTCTTTTATCCTATATATTTCTATGCTTAAATCTTTGATTAAATTATATACATTTAATCCTTTTCTCATAATTCCTAATCAAGTAATTTCTTTTTTGTAATTTTTTTTAGTTTCTTCTGCATTAATTAATTTTTCACTCCTAGTTAAATATAACCGAACCATCAAAGCCAATTTTCTTTTATCTTCAATCAATGCAACTCTTATTCTATTTCAATAAAATCATTTTTAACTTATTCTTTATGGTATTTTTGTAATACTAACTTTTTGCATATAATCATATTTTACAATTTAGCATTTTAAAGTACAATCAAGTGAATAGTAGTTCTATAGAAATTTTCTATTAATTTTTATAGTATCCTCCCATAGCACAACACTTTGAAATATTTTTTTAACAGAAATTTATGTCAGTCTAATAGAGGCATGCAAGGCAAAACCACAAGATAAACTCGAATAGACGAGTTGTTCTAGCACAGTAGATTTCACACGGTCCTCTCCCAGGATTGAATCCTAGATTTTTGCTGAGCTTCTCGTCAAATAATATACAATTATGTAGCAATGGGCAGTAAATGGAGTTGTCTGTTGAAAGAGTTGATTACCTTCATCCTCCACTGATATCAGTTGGCATTGGTTGGAATTGTTGAGATGAACCGTCTGATCTGCTTACCTCCGTTGTCGTAGATGTCGTGGAGATTAAGCTCCCTGGAATGACTGTTGTTGAGCACCCCGTGAAATTTCCGACGGAGGCGTTTCTTTCTTCTTCAACATGCAAGTCCATCATCAGATAAGTAGGCTTGGACGTGACTTTACCAACTTCGATGTCTCCAACCAACATCTTAACTACATTCGACATGCGGGGACGTAAGGAAGCTGATGTTTGTAAGCAGAGAAGAGCCACACCAATCATACGAAGGGCCTCTCCCTTATCATATGTTGGTAAGGTTGGGTCCATCATCTCAAGCTCCATGTTGTTCTCGTATAGATGCCAAGCCTGGTCAATTAGACACAGATAATACTCAAGAATAAGTTGATTTTTTGTGTACGTAAACATTTTTTCAGTTCAACTTCTTTAGATATGATTACAGTTTCACAGGAGAGTGTTAGGGGGGCGTGGTTTTTCAAATGTAGCCTAATTTAGTGAGAGCCATGTCAAAATTATGCCTAGCTAACAAGCCTCATTTTTTACAAAGGGAATACAAAATAACAATAACAAGGCAGCAACAACAACACCAAATGGAGCCATAATCTCACTACGTTAGGCTGATTATATGAATGAATTCTTTTCTTTTAAATATTTCTATCAGTATCAACTCTTCAGTTAAATTATATAAATTTAAATATTTTCTTATAATTCATAACCAAATAGTTTTAAGTCCACATCTATTTATTTTAATTTCTCTTGTTCTAATTAAACCTCCTCTCCTAAGTGGAGTATCTCTTGATTTCCTGAATTACTCAAATTGATTTTCTTTTACTTTTTCTTCAATAGGTACAACATTCTTACTTTTATTTTAATAAAACTATTTTTAACTTATCCTTTATAGTATTAGCATTCATTTATCTAAGCATATGCATATCAGCAATACTAACTTTTTGCATGTGAATGAACTTTAATATCTAGCATTTTGAGTTATAAAGTATAATTAGGCAAATAACAATTTTATAGAATTTTCCTTTTAATTTTAATGATATCTTCCTTTTATACAATACTCCAACAACATTTCTCAAATTTATTCATCCTTCTTTAATACTATTAATAAAATCCTCTAAAATTTCACCATTGCTATCTATTATAAATTAGAAGTATTTAAAAGTCTTGTTTTATAGATCTCATGACTATCTTTATTATTATTCCTATTTTCATTAAACCTATATTTCATATATTTAATTTTTAACCTACTCAATCTAAATCCTTTGGGTTTTAAATTGTAATTTAGAATTAATTTTTGACTTACTTTCATTAACTAAAACTATGTCATCAACAACTGACATATATTAAGGTATTCTTATTAAATTTCCTTAGTTATTTCATCTATGATTAAGAAGAATAGATATCAACTTCGAGATGACCTTTGGTGCAAACTTATGTCTATGGAAAATTTCTTAATTTTTCCTTCTATAATTTTAACATATGTAATTTCTTTGTCATACATGCTTTTTATAATATCAATATATCCAATTAATATGCCTTTTTTAAAGCTCACTACAATAGGTTTGTAGGTATTCTATCATAAATTTTTTCTATATTAATGAAAATCATATGAAGATCTTTTTTCTTAACTTTAAAATTTTCTATTAGTTTTCTAAATAAATAAATAACTTCCATTGTCGATTTATCTAACATAAAATGAAATTGGCTTTCTATGATTTTAGTTACATATCTTAATCTTTGTTTAATTACCATTTCCCATTATTTCATAATATGACTCCTTACTTAACTCCACAATAATTATTATAATTTTGTATGTTTCCCTTATTTTTAAATATAGACATTAAAGAATTTTTTATTTATATGTCATCTTCTTTGTCTTTAAAATTATATTAAAAAGTTTAGTTAACCACTTAATTCTTATTTCACCCATATACTTCTATATTTCAATAGGATTACCATTTATGGTAATAATTTTTTCATGTTTCATTTTCTTAATGACACTTTTACCTCCAAACTATTAATTTATCTAAAATAACAATAGTTCATGTCCTTTGTATTGTTACTCAAAATTTGCATTTGACTTTTTTATAGTAGATTCATTAAAAGCTTTACTAAAATGTCTACACCATCTATTTTCTTTTATTAAAACACTACCATCTTCACCCTTAATACACTTACACTTAAATTTCTATCTTTAAACTTAGTCAATTTATATGTTCTATTTTCTAGCTATTTTATATTTGTATTATCATATCATTATTTATACAAATTTTTATCTTCACTAACAATTTTTTTAAATTTCCTTTTGTTAACTTATATTTCTCTAAATTTTCTCATTTCAACATTTATGATAGGTTTTATAATATTTTTAATGCAAGTAGTCATTTCATTCTAAAGTTCATTTACCTTTCCAGTTAGTTTTCATATTATTTCTTTTAACAAATTATTTCTAGATATTAGGCAAATGTTTTTGACCCTACACTTCAAACAAACCCAACTCCACACTCTCCAATCGCTCTTCCACTCGTACTCACTACCTTTGCCCACTCTTTTAGTTTCTCCATCATTGCTCACACTATAGCATACTCCATCTACTCAATCTTGACTCCACCCTTTTACCACTTCGCTACGCACCCTTTCACTCTAGCATTCTCCACTCCATCACTCACCCCTTTTGCATTACAACACCTTTGTCTAAGACCTAATTGTCCCATTTCATTTGCAAGTATCCCATAATTTTGCTTTTGTTTTGATTCACTTTCGAATGATTTTTGTCCTACTATACTATCATTTTCATATTATCACATACATATGTTACCTATTTTGATTGCAAGTTTAGGATGTATCTTAATGAGTTAAGTGGTTTTCACTACTTTTCATGACCATTATCACACCTTATATTATTTCACGTCCAAAGTTAAATCTCGACTATAACCTCAACATAATTAAAATCTTAATCATAATTTCATCTTTTCCTTTGCCTTACTTGTACTCTTTCATGCTTTACCCTTTATCTAACTAAACTTCAACCAATGCAATGACCTAGGACATATCACTTAGCTTAAGATAAATTACATGATCGTCTCTCTCATCTATTCTTCCATAGGCTAGTTAATCCAATCTTTTCGCCTTTTCTTTTCCCTCTCATCTGCTTAGACAAGTACTGCCCATATCTCCTTTCATCTAAACTTCAACCTTAGTGGGTGAACATTAGCAAATCATCTCTCCTATTATTACACTTAAGATCATCACATGACACATATGTCTATGACTCATATGCACTAAGTCAAGATGATCTAAGAGGTTGAGTTATTTAAATGTACAAGAGTGTCTAACACCTTCCTTTTAAATACCTAAAGCACTTACTCACTCCATTGGTTCACCTATGTTACAGTCTATCCACTTAATGGTTTAAGAGACACATCACTTACATTGTACATGCAACTTTTAGTTTATCCTTAAAAAAGACTAAGAGTTGACTTTATTTCTTCTTCCCTTTCTCACAATGCACTCACACGTAAGGAGAAATGTGGTGGTTCGCCATCCTTACGTTACTAAAAGGTTGAAAGTTACGCTAAAGTCTAGAATTAAAATTTCCTCTTTATTTCTATTGCCAAAACTAAATCTATCATGATTGCTTTCATGTCCTATACTTTCCTTTCTTACATAATCATTTAGATCCCTTCCAATAAAGAGTTTTTCATTAATAGGTAAGTCATGAACTAAATTATCCAAATCTTGTCAAAAAATTTTATTTAATAACCTCTCCTAAACTTATTTGCAAAGTATGTGTATTAATTATAATAATTATCTTATTTGCTATCACAATCTTAATCAATATAATTCTATCTTTTATCTTTATTACCTTAACAACATTATCTCTTGAACTTTTATCTACTATTATTTCTACACTTACTTTTTCCTATATACCACTATTTGAAAACACTATTCTCAATTAACCTAAATTGTTCTCCTACCTATTTAGTTTCTTGCAAATATAATATGCTAATTTTCCTTCTTATTATTATATCTACCAATTCCATACTCTTACTAGTTGAGGTTTCTATGTTTCAAATTGCTAGCTTAATTTTGGCTAAAAACATAATATAATAACTCCTTCACAAAAACCAACATGGAAATAAATAACATACCCATTCAATAAGATACGTTTTTTCAGGACCCAAGCTTGGATCTGTATTACGTCTTCCACAAAGAATCTCTAGGACAACCATGCCAAATCCATATACATCGGCCTTCTCTGTAAGATGCCCTCTCAAGGCATACTCCGGAGCAAGATAACCACTTCAACAATTAAAACAAATTCAAGGGTAAATTTCTGAGATATCTAAGTATGAAAACAACAACAAATATACCAAAACTAAATTGGAAGATGCTTAAAGGACTTACATTGTTCCTGCTATTCCAGTGCTAATGTGTGATTTCTCATCGTCAAAGAGCTTGGCTAGACCAAAATCTGAAATTTTTGGTCTAAGATTCCTATCTAGGAGGATGTTACTGGTTTTCACATCCCTATGCACAATCTTAACACTTGATTCTTCATGAAGATACAACAACGCTCTTGCTGTACCTAAGCATATTTGAAAGCGAGAGGGCCAATCAAGCTCTAGGCTATCCTTCCCTACATTATCATAAACCACAAAAATTTTAAGAGAATGTGATTCCTTACGAATGATGAATATAATTGAATCTTTTTAAACAATGGATTTGTATGGATACCAAAAAGTGCTTGATCAAGGCTCCCTTTTTCCAAGTGCTCGTACACAAGGAGGAGCTTATTCTCCTCATAGCAGTATCCATACAATTTCACAAGGTTTCGATGCTGAACAGCAGATATAATTTCTATCTCTGTTACAAATTGGCCTCTCCCTTGGCGTGAATCTATGGAAAGTTGTTTCACAGCCACTGACCTCCCATCAGAAAGGTAACCCTATGGTTTCCGTCAAAAAACCAATCACATCCATATTGCAGCCAAGAATTTAAAAGGTAAGCAGACTATTGCACACTAGAAAATATTTGATATTTAAAGTGCTTTTTTGTGAGGTAGAAGTTTATTTTCAACAACCATGAAAGGATTTGTTTCTTTTGATGAAAAGAATTACTTCCATTTATTTACACGACTTAAGTGCGTCATTTTAACATAATATTTCCAATCACCACTATACAAAAATATATGATACCTTGAACACTGGTCCAAATCCTCCTCCTCCTAATTTATTACTCGGACTGAAATCTTCTGTGGCATTTTTCAATTCTGTGTAGCTAAAAATATTTGATTTCATGGTCAAACCTTGCAACCCTGCAGAATGAAATATCAAGGAATAAACTCATAAAACTTTGTAGAATGAGAATAAGATCTGTTAGATAAGAAGGACTCTTATATATGGTTGAAGGAGATAAAGCTAGTGTCAATCGATATCTTTAATTGTTGGTCACTGAAATGGTGTAAAGGCACGTGTTTAGAAAACAATAACTTGCACATATAACTTAAATATCATTCACATTATGATATTTTTGTCCTAATGTCTAATTCTATCCTATTAGAGAATATGAATAACTAGAACTTTATATGGATCCTAATAGGGGTTAGTATTGTGTTGTGCATTTAATTCTACATTGGTTGTGTGTATGTCTACTCTTTGTAACCTCTATTAATAGTTATTACATCAGCTCTACTTTTACCTATTTCTTGTGTTCTCACACGGTATTAGAGCTTAGGAATTTCCTAAAGAATCCTTAGCGACCACCTTAATGGCCTCTTCCTCCACCTGCCACCCCCAAAACCACCCACCTTCTTCTCATCTACCCTTATCCTCTCCACTGGTCTGCCATCACCTGCAGGCCACTGCTAGCCCTTCCAAGCTGTAAGCTTCTTCTCTAGGCCTCTTGTAGTCCTACCGCTCTTGCAATAGCCCAAAAAGCTAGCCACACACGGCTATTACCAGCCTCTTATGTTGGTGATCCTTGTTGTTGTCCAATCCATGATCTAGGTTGGAACCCTACTACAATTGTCTTCCAACTCGACACCATGGTATAAGAACCTCCCATGTTGTGAGAGGTCTCTTGGTTACCTTTGTCTGAACTACACGTCCACAACAATTTTCCTCTTATATGAAGGCATGATCGTCCACAAATACATTGTCAACCACATCATAAGATGCCTTATTTCAAAATAAAAATGGTGCAACGAATGAAAACTTAATGAAAAGAATTATGCTTTGGTCCAAGTTAGACATTGCTTTTTTTAAGTTAACACCTGAAGACAAAATACGTCACTCAAAATTCGTTGTTCATAATATTAAGAATAGCCTTACCTCTCTCCTACCTGTAGGGCACTTGTAACCATTTCTACCTTGTCTGTCCTATGCAGAGTTGTAGGTGTAGACATGCTGCAACTCTCTCCTTTTTTGTATAAATATACCTTTGTTGCCTATTGTAAAGATAAATCAACGGAATGCAATTCACACTTGATGCATTGCCTCCATTGTGTTTCTCTTTTCCTCTCTCACCTTTCTGGCTTTACATTATTCTAACACATAAGGAATCCATCTACAATTGTTTATTACTAATTATGATAATGTGGATTTTTCACTTGTCTCATCAACATCATGGGGAAGAATTATAAAGTGGATAGTGATTACATTGATCATATGGTGATTGGTGAAGCTATATCTACTCCCCATACTTAATCTTCAAAGTAACTAACTAATATTATGTTATCAAATTCTTGTGTGTATATAGTTACCCTTTATACTCAATCTTTGGAGTAACTGACACTTTTTCGTTAAGTGTTTGAGTTTCAAGGCTTTTGAGATATTATGTAACAAGTTAGACATGATTGATATTTATGTCTCATCTTGAGAAATGTTAGATTATATATATTATGACTTATATGTGCATTTAGGTTATTGGATATTCATTTACCAAATACCATTTGACAACAAATTTGGTTGTTTTTCCTTTCAATTATGTATAGGATACAACCAACCCTTCTGTATTCAACTAATAAGACCAATTATGTAAATCTATGATTTTGAAGTTGGGATTATACTTTACCTTCATAACTACTCATGCTATGCCTCGACTTCTTTCGCATCCACATGAAAATTGTGAAGACCAACAGAACAAATGCAGAACCAAGGCCAACCACAAGTCCAACAATTAAAGGCTTCTTGCTCTTTTCTGGTGTTGTCTGGTTACTGTTAACTGTGGGTTCGAAATCTGAGAAACACATGGTCAGTGGTAAGAGACACTATTGTGAATATTTAGTAATCTGGATGATGATATTTAATTAAATATTGCATTGAGAAATACTTGGAGTTACTCTGATAGCTGAAATTGAAGGTCCATAGGTTCCATGAACAGGTAAACAGCATGTACCCTTTCCAGCCCAAAATAAATGGATTTCAATGAAGTTTTTAGTTACACTGGAATTGTACTTTCTTGAGATTGCCGCATTGGATTTATTGCCGGCTTCTTTTCTTATATCAAAGTCTCTTTCTTCAACTTTCCCCTGAAACATAGAAGTTATATTGGAACTTTTACTACAATTTGTACAACAAATGAACACATGATGATTCAAATAGGATGCATGTCATTTTTCATACCTGAATATAAATATTGAATATACGCCTCCCTAGACTCTTATAGGTTCTAGTATTTTCAAATTTTGTCTCAGCAAATTGGAGTTGTACAGTATAGTTCCCATTCTCAAGACCAAGGCCGTAATATCTCAATGATGACGGAGATATCCGTGATGACTTAAGTAGCTCGTTGTTTGCTGCATTTGTGATTGAAGATGTTGTGGTAGCTATGTATGTGTTTGTTTTTGAATCTGTGAAAATTCCAACATTACTAACTGCCCACCCCTTTTTCTTGGCAACATGGTATGATGCTGCACCAAGACTCTCATTGTCTTGATCATATGTTGTTTGCTCTGCAGTCCGTAGTTCAGAACCTCCACAGTTGATTGCAAATTCAGACCCTACGATAATGATATCATCATTTTGCATATATCATGCTACTTTCTGAAGTATATATATTAGGAAAGACGGGAAGAATTAAGAAAGCATTACATTTTGGTAAATCATAACAAGGGAAATCCTTTTGCAGGCAATTTAGGTCCTTCAGAATGCTGACCATAGAGGAATAATGGAAACATAGTCAGAGAGCATCAAGATATATGATTTGCATGCAATACTTGATTAAAATTGATTATTGGCACCTATTCATAGACTCATTGATTTCAAAGTTATTAGCCACTAGGTTCCTGTAGAAAGAGAGAAATTCATTACAAAAGTGACACGGGCATATAATGAAGAATTAACTCCTTTTATATAAGATACAAAATTTCCTTGTGAGAAACATAGAACAAAACCTACGATCTACTGAGCAAGATAAAATGATTTTAAACTGTCTACAATTTGATATTCAATTATCCACAATCATTTTGGTACATGACGTTACCATGCTAACAATTCTTTTGTCCATTAGGTAGAGTTCTAAAGATTTTAAAACGAATACTACAAATTTAACTAAATTAATGCAAATGATGGCCATTGTTTTCAAAATCACACAACTACATTATGAAAAAAACTACAGGAATTGAAGTCTTTGAGGGAAAGGTTGACGGCGAATCAACATACAACTGCAAACCTCCTTGAACCCACGAAGGAAGACTACCGGTAAGGTTGTTATAAGACACATCTCTACAAGGAAAGAAAACGTCATTAGGATGGAAACATTTGTACTGGTATTTGTTCTAAAGAATTTTGAAATACATAGAACATTGCAATAAAGGGAGAATTCTGCAAGAAACAAATGGATTGATTCAATGAGTGAGATAATAGTACATCGTGGTTAGAGATGAGGACTTCCCATCAGGTAAGCGTCCGTGTAAGCTATTATTGCCCAATAACCTACATGATGAGCATTTTAAAGAACTGCCAGAGAAAGGATTGCATGTTTTATAAACAAGACATGTTTGTGTGTCTTACAATGTTGTGAGGTTGCCCAAACTGAAGAGTGAAGGGGGGATTTCACCAATCAAATTGTTAAAGCTCAAATCCCTAATTAAAAAGTGCAATAATAAATTAAATGCTCCACATCCAAGTAATAGTAGTCCAATTGAAAATACGTCTACCAGAAGTAATGGTAGCAAACTAGCAATAGACAACTCACAGAGTCTTTAAAGAAGTGTGTTTTTTAAAGTCAGATGGAAATCTACCAGAAATTTTGCAATTCCTTAGTACTCTGCAATAGAAAACACATGTTTGGTTTGAGTAATGAAATAGATGTGTCTCTTTTACGACACAATTGAAGTTGACTCACAATGTACTCAAAGCTGTCATATTCTGGATGAAATCTAAGGAAGAGATACCGGATTTCAAGTCCCCAATGTACCTGCATCATCCCAACTAATAATAAGTGAAGGGGACGTCATAAACACAAGCAATGAATATGTGCAATAAAGTGTGCTCCTTGCTCATAAGAATGGTCTCCAAGATCAAATGACATGAAGACAATCTGAAATATATACATTATGGTGTAGACAATTTTCCAATCTTTAAACATCTATGAGAACCTAATCAAGCTTTGGTTTGCCTTACTCACAGATCAGTCAGTTTGGCCAGTTTAGCCAAACTTGAGGGGAGTGGACCTTGAAATGAGTTGCCGTAAAGCTTCCTGAAATGTCCAAATTGTGGGTATTATTGATGGGAAGTAGGTCCTTACGGGTGAACAATGCTTTATGCTTTATTCTAGAATGGCCTGGCTTACAACTCTGTAAGGTTTGTTAAGTCCCCAAGAAGGTTAGGTACTCTACCAGAGAAATTGTTGCTGAAAGCCCATCTGTCATCAAAGCAAAAAAAGGCAGAATGAGTATCTTCCATATATTGTTGATTAGCTTCTGTAACAAAGAATAAAGATGAAGCATTACAAGACTTGCAAATTCTTAAGATTTGAAAATGATGATGGAATCTCTCCACTAATCCCAGAGTTGTCTATGTACCTGTCAAGAACAACACAAAGTTCTCTCATTCCTTGGCTCATAAGAATTTCTTCAATTTTCTTTGCAAACTATCATTGAATAAATCTGATTTTTAGTATAGATTGTTAGCAATTTTCTTACAGTTTTTCCAAATTGACTAGCCTTCCCATTTCAGGAGGAAGAGAACCAGTGAAATAATTTGTGCCCAATCCCCTGCAGTGAATGGAAGATAAACGTATTTGGACTAAAATCTCATTTCCTCCAAGGGATAAGTATTTGAAATAGGCTATGATATGCAATGGAAGAATAAAATAGTCGTAAAGTCAACTTCAATATGTATCGTTGAAACAGAAACTGGGAAGCAATCTATGCTGGCTTTTACGACATACAATGAAGAAAGTTTTGTTAGGTTTCCAATCTCCTTGGGGATAGGTCCAGTGAGAACATTGATGCCAAATGTCCTGCAGTAGCAGAAAGCATAACTGTTGAAATAATCTCATACTACAAAGAAAGAATGGAACTTATGCATACAATTAATCATACTTATTAAGGCTCCAAAGGGCTCAAGCGGTAAGCCAGGATGCCTTAGGTGCCTGGCTGACGCATATGTGGCATAGAGGTGTCGTTTTAGAAATTATTATTTTTAATTATATATTTATACATATTTTATAATTATTATATCTTTGTCTATCACTATTATTTCCCAAATGACATTCAGATATATAAATAATTATAAAACAACAAAAAAAATATAAAGTGTAATAATGCTCAAATATATATTTTGGTAATATAGGTAATTAAATATTTCAAGAATTATATATGTTTTTGTAGCATTCCATTGCAAATTAATATATAGTCAAGCTTTTTGAAAGAAAAAAAAATTAAAAACTTTAAAGACTATATATTTAATTAAACATATGTGGCAGAAGGTTCACTTAGTTAAGCCAAGGTGAGATAAATAAGTCTCCATGGAATGATCCTTCCTACATGTATGTTCCCTATTGAATGTATATTCTAGAAATATGCACAGTATATATTTCAAAAATTATGATATTTCAGTAATTTTCGTTTAAATACATATGTATATAAGTATTTTGAAATGAAAATGCTTAAAAAAACCTTACATGTGTGGTGTGCATCTATTTATGTATACGCATACATACCCGCCACCTTGATAAGTTTGTTTCTAACCATAATTCCAAATACAAGCTAAGGTGAAGAAAAGGAGAATTAAGATTATCACTTCCGACTTACATGTACTGCAAATTAGTAAGTTTTCCTATGAATGCTGGCAATGTACCAGTCAGGTAGTTATGATCTAATTTCCTGCCATGAAAAAACAAATAACTATAAGGACATCATAAATATTGCCAAATCAATGGGAAGTTTGCTACTCTTGCAAAATCAAGCAAATTATAATGTGATAGTAGAAGACTCACAAGTTGTAGAGATGGGTGAGATTTTGGAGCTCCTCGGGTACAGGACCAGTGACACTCTGCTCATAAACTTTTCTGCAAGAATAAGAATGACATGAATTCAATCCAAGCATGAAGAAAGGAAGAAAAGCATTTGTCTGTTCCTTGAGTTGGACTTACATACAGTTGATTGATGTGGCACGATGCCAAGTTACAACTATCACACTTGATTAGAATTTTGTAGTTGTCGTCATTAAAATCAACATTATCATTGACAGCATCACCAGTGCATGGATCACCGCTTTGGTTCCAAGATGGTGGTGCTTGGATGCCCCATCTCTCAAACATTTTGTTCAGAGCTTGTGCTGCAAAACACAAATATCATTAACATCAGTGAAGCATAACAAAATCATTTCAAATTCAACCACAATATTAAAATGAAATTATCCAATTTCACCCTGATTATTACAACATTATTTTTTTTAGTCCAGAATAAATGAATTGAAGCTTTAGAAACTTGCACAAGGATGCGAATAGAATAAAAACATGGATTGATAAATACTAAAAACACTGAAACTTACTAGTTAATACATAACAAATAAAACTTATTAGTTAATATGTAACAAATAAGCCACAAAGAGATTCTTACTAGATAATTACATAAATAACAAACAAACTACAAAGAGAGTCACATTAATTTATATTGGTTCAATCACTACAAAACCTTGCTTAGATATCAATTGATAAACACTAAAGATATAGCAATCTACTAATTAATTACATAAATAATGAACAAACCACCAAGAAAGAGTCACAAAGATGCACAACGATTTATTCTAGCCTGTTAACTATCAATGTCCAGTTATTCACATTACTGTACCATGGGATCCCACTATTTGTCTCTCTTTCATAGGTAGAGACACACAATGTACACTGCACAGCATGTTTTACAACACTTGAAAGCAAGAAAGATAGAGGGAGAGAGCAATAGAGTTACAATGTTACAGAGTTGCAAACTTGTGATACATTTGAACATTGTGGATACAAATACAAGAGCAGGAGTGAAATAGTTCTGTAAAATAGTTATAGAAATGATCCACCAATGTCCTACATTTATAGATACTCATTAAATAGTTGTATAAATTTTAATGTAATAGATTGGATGTTTATTTGGAAGTCCAGCCAAGACTTTGTTGTTTGATCACAAGAACATCTAAAAAGATTTGATCACATAATCTGCTAGTAGACATCTTAGTTGTTCTTCTGGTGGTTCATGCTTCTCCAATGGTGCAATATAGCCTAGGTCCAGCTAGCTTATACCAACCTTAGATTCAACAATCAAACTTAAAATGATATAGTAGTTGATCTTAGTCTTTATTCAGTTACCACTATTCCTTACTCTAAGCAATGTGGAATTAAACCCTATGATGTTGCCATCTCCTTCATCCAAACATCTGATATCTTCATCAAAGTCCATGATAAGAGCCATGCAATTTGAGATTTAGAGGTGACTCCCACTTAAGTGTGGTACTTGTTTTCTACATTTTTAGTTGGTTCAAGCTCTAACATCATTTATAATAGCTCGTGTCCAACTGATCCATATTTCATACAAACCTTAGACTCAACAATCATGTTGTAAGGTAGGTGAATCATCATCTTTCTCCATTGTAAGGTAGGTTGTAAGCACACTCTAAGAAAGGAAAGAAAAATGGAGTCACCACCTCAATTAATTCTAAGGATAAATAAAGAAAAATGTGGATAAGGTGCAAATGTGAGTGAGGGTGACGTGCCATAAAGCATTAAGTGGATAGGTTGTGCCATAGGTGAACCAAGAACTCTAATGACATGCAAAGAGCAACAACCCAACAAACGAGCAATTGAATGAGTGGATTGGGTGGTGCATGCTCATTATCAAGCAATAGGGATGCTAGGCAACATGCATTGTTGGTTGGAAGTGAGCCAAAGTGGATGTGTCTCAAAGTGGGTTCATCGAGAAAAAGGGTGTTGAAACTTTAGAAGATCAATCAATTAAACAAGGTGGCACCTAGTTAGAAGAGGGCCCTCAAGCAGTCAAGGGTGGAAACCAGAGGAAAGTGTCATTGACCCCCTTTTATAGATATGCTTTGGCCATCAAAGGGCATTGGCAAATTTAGGAAGAAGACCCCAAGACAGATAAGTTCAATCTGGTGAAGATTCAACCCTATCAGAATGGGATGTTGGCTAATCCAAGATTGTAGAAAGATTCAAGAGCAAGATTAACATGCTGGAAATGGCCTGTCTACAAGCCAAAAATCCCTAAACATTTCCTTGACATGGAGATTCACAAATCTACAATGGATTTGTGGCAAATTGGATGCTGAAACTGCTCAACAAAATGCTGAAATCTCCAGTGATGCCAAAAAATAGAGTAAAGGGCTAGTTGATATGCTGAAGATGCCACATATCAGCTGATAGGACTAGCAAACAAATGATATATCAAAAGATAGAGCTTATGAGAAATTGATATACCAAAATATACTACGTCAGGGAATCAACATATTGAAGTACCCATGGGCATACAAAAAGTGTGGGACGTCTACACAAGTCTAACCAAAAATCCAAATTGACACCTAGATTTGCTTCTTTCCATTTGTGATTTCACTGATGCATGGTTGAGTAGATGTCCAATATTTTATTTGTTGTTGATTTAACAGTTATATGTGCAATTTGCAAAAAATTTTCTTTTTTTAAAAAAAAAAAAAAAAAAAAAAAAAAAACCCAAAAGCCTACTACAGTTTGCAGGCGATAATTTAATCAATACAATTAGAAGGTATGGCGATTCACGAAGCGAGGAACAGCAGCTGAGTTCAGATTCCAGCCAGAGTAGAGGAGAGAAGATGGGGAAGAAGAGCAAAAGGCAGAGAGTAGAAGGAGGATTTCCTGATCAGGAGGAGAACAAAATCAAGGTAGATCCAAATAATTACATACATACCTCCTGGTTGGTGAATTTGAACAATATTTGATGGAAGCAACAGAAGGCTGAGAGATTTTAACACGAGAATAGAAGAAGGCGAGGATGGTCTGAGGGAGTAGAGTACTTACCTTCAGTTGGGTCAGTTGTGGTTTGAGCATGAGCTGTGCAAGGAAGGTGGAGGAGGAGGAGGAGGAGGAGGCAAGAAAGATGGCAGACGAAGGCCAGCACCAAAGCAGAAGAACCCATGGCGGTGGACGCCGCAGACGCCATCCTTTCCTTCCACTTTGCAGTTGATCCGCGCGAGCTCGCTGAAAAAGGGAACAAGTAAAGCTATAGCTGTTGGTGAAATATATATCGGCCAGGGGTTTGCTTTCTGGCAAGATCAACAACGAAGAAGAAGTCTTCGTCATTTATCTGATTTATGGGTTTGAAGTTCTCAAGGTGACGCGTCAATGGTTATGTGATGTGAACGTCATGAGTTTGACTTTTGTTTGGAGAAGCCGTCTGTACTTGTTTAATTTATTCCATAATTTAAACATAAAAATACAATTGATCGCGTTATATCCACTGGTTCTTTAGAAAATGGGCAAGGTAGAAAAGTCAGCTTGAGTTCTCTTCCAGTACAAACGCGTACAACCCCTACGATATTGGAGAAATAAAACAATATATAAAAGAGCATAGAATTGAAAAACCAGCTCTCTTAATTTGAAGTCGAAAAGAGGATCAAAGATGACAGATTAATTAGATATTTTTAACAAATCTTAGACATTCGACTAACTATGATGTTGATATTATTGATTAGTATACTGTATTCAACAACGCATAATAATTTACTTGCAACTTCTAAAAGGTCATGCAAGAACTATATATTAATATATATTGTTTCTTATTTTCATCAGCTACAATATTATAAAATAAAAAGAAAGTACTTAATTGTGTATAAAAATTAAAAAATCATATAATAATAAATGTGATTTCTTTAATTAAAAATTATAACGCTTTAAATAATCATTTAAAAATAATTAAAGAAAAAATACTCTTTTAAAAAGTAAATCATTGACTTAAATCGATCAATTCGATTGACCGATTTTGCTGATTATTTTTTCTATTTAAAATGATTTGATGTTTTCTTTGTAAAGTTCAGATTTTTCTTTAAACTTATGATAATGCTAAGAGATGGCAAGAGATTATTTAACTATCATGTAATACGATCTCGTACATACTATATGTATACTAAGACGATGAGATTTTACTTCTCGTCATCTTAAGTCGCAAATTCAATATTTTAAATTTGACTTCCTATTCCCTGTATCAATTAGAAAGAAAAATTATAGCCATGGCCATCAAGGGTCTAACCACGAACACATCAAAAGGAAAAGTCCAAACAACAACATCACAAGCATACCAAGTTCAATGAACACAATAGAATGATTCTCCTCCTCAATTTATTCCTACCTGCCTCATCAAGACCGAGACTTTTGGCAATGCGTTGTTTGTTTATTCCTTGATAAATTTCACTCGTCTATGTCCTTTTCCTAGTTCAGAATAGAAGAGTTGACAATGTTGTTAGGCTGAGGTACGGCTTAAAGGAAAAATTAAGATCTATACTGAATAGTTGGGGTCTCATCGATTCTAATTTCATGAGGTAAGTTTTGCAATTGAGGTTTTTTGGCAAGTTATAGAAAGTTGATATTAGAGCAAGTGAACTAGTGAAAATTCAAATCTTCGTTGAATTTGATGTAAGAATTCAAATTCAAATTCAAATTCAAATCCTAAACTATTACCACCGCCACGAAGATACTATTGATAGACCTTGGATTAGGATTTCTTCTTAGTTGATGGTTGACAATAAAATTTGCTCGGTTTAAAGAAAGCCACTAAATACAGAAGGAAAATAATAATGGAATCAACGCCAACAACGCGTTTTGTTTTCATTCATACTTTTTTATCACCCCCTCTTGACGCCAAAATTGTTTACATTTTCTAACAAATTGTGACATCCCTTTAGTGGTTTATTTACCTATTTATTGAAATATTCAAATATCGATGTTAAATAAAGATAGAATTATGATATTTCCTGTTTTATCTTATATGCTTAGAGCTAGATTTATTAACCATTCTAGTTTTTTCTATGGCATGTAAACAATTTTTTTAATATTAATGGTAATATTTGAAATAAAAGAAGATTCAAATTAAAAGTAGATATTTAAGAAATTTTAATATGTATTAAAGATTAGAAGCTTGCCCATCATCATTTTCAACAAAAGCAATATGATTGAATGAATGATTTTACAATCATAAGTACTAGAGTAGGCAAAGAGGAAGTAACTTGTTTTATTTTTGCAATAATGTAATCTTTCCCGTTTGTATTTTTTTTCTTATAATTTTTGTCAATGTGTAATATGTTTTGAAACTTAAACTTCAATGAAGTAGAAGTAGAAGTTTAATATTTTTTAATCCAAATTTAAATAATAAAATAAAGTTTTATTTTTATTGATTTGACAATACATAAAAACGTGATACAAATTAGAATGACGAGCCAATATTTATGATATGGCGCGATTGAGTCGTAAGTCATGCTTAGACTGTCTTGAATTGTGTTTAGAATTCAACCCATCCGTATCTTACATGTTAGATATCTAAATCTGACTAGATTGTTTAGAGTTTGAATGATTCTTGCTATTCATAACCTTCCAACTTCCAAGGGAGTTTATCTTTTAAGGCAAGAAATAAAGCTTTTGCTATTTATACTCCCCAAAATCCCATCTATCTTGGTCGAGCAATTTGGTCTCAATTGAATGAATGATATCCCTTTTCCATCGAGATTATGGTTTTCCATATGAACTTCTTCCTCGTAAAATCAATTGTTATTAAGGTAACCCTACCACGAGTAAAAGAAATTTGAACTTCCCATCCATTGAGCTTATTGCTTGTTTTCTAAACGACAGGATTTCAATCCTTGCTATAGCCACTTGATAATGAAGAGGGAGGCAAAATATGTTGATATATATGAAGTTCATGTTCATTAACTCCTATTTTAGTGATGTCTTAATTCCATCATGCACAGTTGACTACATGGGTTCTTTTATCCTATATATTTCTATGCTTAAATCTTTGATTAAATTATATACATTTAATCCTTTTCTCATAATTCCTAATCAAGTAATTTCTTTTTTGTAATTTTTTTTTAGTTTCTTCTGCATTAATTAATTTTTCACTCCTAGTTAAATATAACCGAACCATCAAAGCCAATTTTCTTTTATCTTCAATCAATGCAACTCTTATTCTATTTCAATAAAATCATTTTTAACTTATTCTTTATAGTATTTTTGTAATACTAACTTTTTGCATATAATCATATTTTACAATTTAGCATTTTAAAGTACAATCAAGTGAATAGTAGTTCCATAGAAAATTTCTATTAATTTTTATAGTATCCTCCCATAGCACAACACTTTGAAATATTTTTTTAACAGAAATTTATGTCAGTCTAATAGAGGCATGCAAGGCAAAACCACAAGATAAACTCGAATAGACGAGTTGTTCTAGCACAGTAGATTTCACACGGTCCTCTCCCAGGATTGAATCCTAGATTTTTGCTGAGCTTCTCGTCAAATAATATACAATTATGTAGCAATGGGCAGTAAATGGAGTTGTCTGTTGAAAGAGTTGATTACCTTCATCCTCCACTGATATCAGTTGGCATTGGTTGGAATTGTTGAGATGAACCGTCTGATCTGCTTACCTCCGTTGTCGTAGATGTCGTGGAGATTAAGCTCCCTGGAATGACTGTTGTTGAGCACCCCGTGAAATTTCCGACGGAGGCGTTTCTTTCTTCTTCAACATGCAAGTCCATCATCAGATAAGTAGGCTTGGACGTGACTTTACCAACTTCGATGTCTCCAACCAACATCTTAACTACATTCGACATGCGGGGACGTAAGGAAGCTGATGTTTGTAAGCAGAGAAGAGCCACACCAATCATACGAAGGGCCTCTCCCTTATCATATGTTGGTAAGGTTGGGTCCATCATCTCAAGCTCCATGTTGTTCTCGTATAGATGCCAAGCCTGGTCAATTAGACACAGATAATACTCAAGAATAAGTTGATTTTTTGTGTACGTAAACATTTTTTCAGTTCAACTTCTTTAGATATGATTACAGTTTCACAGGAGAGTGTTAGGGGGGCGTGGTTTTTCAAATGTAGCCTAATTTAGTGAGAGCCATGTCAAAATTATGCCTAGCTAACAAGCCTCATTTTTTACAAAGGGAATACAAAATAACAATAACAAGGCAGCAACAACAACACCAAATGGAGCCATAATCTCACTACGTTAGGCTGATTATATGAATGAATTCTTTTCTTTTAAATATTTCTATCAGTATCAACTCTTCAGTTAAATTATATAAATTTAAATATTTTCTTATAATTCATAACCAAATAGTTTTAAGTCCACATCTATTTATTTTAATTTCTCTTGTTCTAATTAAACCTCCTCTCCTAAGTGGAGTATCTCTTGATTTCCTGAATTACTCAAATTGATTTTCTTTTACTTTTTCTTCAATAGGTACAACATTCTTACTTTTATTTTAATAAAACTATTTTTAACTTATCCTTTATAGTATTAGCATTCATTTATCTAAGCATATGCATATCAGCAATACTAACTTTTTGCATGTGAATGAACTTTAATATCTAGCATTTTGAGTTATAAAGTATAATTAGGCAAATAACAATTTTATAGAATTTTCCTTTTAATTTTAATGATATCTTCCTTTTATACAATACTCCAACAACATTTCTCAAATTTATTCATCCTTCTTTAATACTATTAATAAAATCCTCTAAAATTTCACCATTGCTATCTATTATAAATTAGAAGTATTTAAAAGTCTTGTTTTATAGATCTCATGACTATCTTTATTATTATTCCTATTTTCATTAAACCTATATTTCATATATTTAATTTTTAACCTACTCAATCTAAATCCTTTGGGTTTTAAATTGTAATTTAGAATTAATTTTTGACTTACTTTCATTAACTAAAACTATGTCATCAACAACTGACATATATTAAGGTATTCTTATTAAATTTCCTTAGTTATTTCATCTATGATTAAGAAGAATAGATATCAACTTCGAGATGACCTTTGGTGCAAACTTATGTCTATGGAAAATTTCTTAATTTTTCCTTCTATAATTTTAACATATGTAATTTCTTTGTCATAAATGCTTTTTATAATATCAATATATCCAATTAATATGCCTTTTTTAAAGCTCACTACAATAGGTTTGTAGGTATTCTATCATAAATTTTTTCTATATTAATGAAAATCATATGAAGATCTTTTTTCTTAACTTTAAAATTTTCTATTAGTTTTCTAAATAAATAAATAACTTCCATTGTCGATTTATCTAACATAAAATGAAATTGGCTTTCTATGATTTTAGTTACATATCTTAATCTTTGTTTAATTACCATTTCCCATTATTTCATAATATGACTCCTTACTTAACTCCACAATAATTATTATAATTTTGTATGTTTCCCTTATTTTTAAATATAGACATTAAAGAATTTTTTATTTATATGTCATCTTCTTTGTCTTTAAAATTATATTAAAAAGTTTAGTTAACCACTTAATTCTTATTTCACCCATATACTTCTATATTTCAATAGGATTACCATTTATGGTAATAATTTTTTCATGTTTCATTTTCTTAATGACACTTTTACCTCCAAACTATTAATTTATCTAAAATAACAATAGTTCATGTCCTTTGTATTGTTACTCAAAATTTGCATTTGACTTTTTTATAGTAGATTCATTAAAAGCTTTACTAAAATGTCTACACCATCTATTTTCTTTTATTAAAACACTACCATCTTCACCCTTAATACACTTACACTTAAATTTCTATCTTTAAACTTAGTCAATTTATATGTTCTATTTTCTAGCTATTTTATATTTGTATTATCATATCATTATTTATACAAATTTTTATCTTCACTAACAATTTTTTTAAATTTCCTTTTGTTAACTTATATTTCTCTAAATTTTCTCATTTCAACATTTATGATAGGTTTTATAATATTTTTAATGCAAGTAGTCGTTTCATTCTAAAGTTCATTTACCTTTCTAGTTAGTTTTCATATTATTTCTTTTAACAAATTATTTCTAGATATTAGGCAAATGTTTTTGACCCTACACTTCAAACAAACCCAACTCCACACTCTCCAATCGCTCTTCCACTCGTACTCACTACCTTTGCCCACTCTCTTAGTTTCTCCATCATTGCTCACACTATAGCATACTCCATCTACTCAATCTTGACTCCACCCTTTTACCACTTCGCTACGCACCCTTTCACTCTAGCATTCTCCACTCCATCACTCACCCCTTTTGCATTACAACACCTTTGTCTAAGACCTAATTGTCCCATTTCATTTGCAAGTATCCCATAATTTTGCTTTTGTTTTGATTCACTTTCGAATGATTTTTGTCCTACTATACTATCATTTTCATATTATCACATACATATGTTACCTATTTTGATTGCAAGTTTAGGATGTATCTTAATGAGTTAAGTGGTTTTCACTACTTTTCATGACCATTATCACACCTTATATTATTTCACGTCCAAAGTTAAATCTCGACTATAACCTCAACATAATTAAAATCTTAATCATAATTTCATCTTTTCCTTTGCCTTACTTGTACTCTTTCATGCTTTACCCTTTATCTAACTAAACTTCAACCAATGCAATGACCTAGGACATATCACTTAGCTTAAGATAAATTACATGATCATCTCTCTCATCTATTCTTCCATAGGCTAGTTAATCCAATCTTTTCGCCTTTTCTTTTCCCTCTCATCTGCTTAGACAAGTACTGCCCATATCTCCTTTCATCTAAACTTCAACCTTAGTGGGTGAACATTAGCAAATCATCTCTCCTATTATTACACTTAAGATCATCACATGACACATATGTCTATGACTCATATGCACTAAGTCAAGATGATCTAAGAGGTTGAGTTATTTAAATGTACAAGAGTGTCTAACACCTTCCTTTTAAATACCTAAAGCACTTACTCACTCCATTGGTTCACCTATGTTACAGTCTATCCACTTAATGGTTTAAGAGACACATCACTTACATTGTACATGCAACTTTTAGTTTATCCTTAAAAAAGACTAAGAGTTGACTTTATTTCTTCTTCCCTTTCTCACAATGCACTCACACGTAAGGAGAAAGGTGGTGGTTCGCCATCCTTACGTTACTAAAAGGTTGAAAGTTACGCTAAAGTCTAGAATTAAAATTTCCTCTTTATTTCTATTGCCAAAACTAAATCTATCATGATTGCTTTCATGTCCTATACTTTCCTTTCTTACATAATCATTTAGATCCCTTCCAATAAAGAGTTTTTCATTAATAGGTAAGTCATGAACTAAATTATCCAAATCTTGTCAAAAAATTTTATTTAATAACCTCTCCTAAACTTATTTGCAAAGTATGTGTATTAATTATAATAATTATCTTATTTGCTATCACAATCTTAATCAATATAATTCTATCTTTTATCTTTATTACCTTAACAACATTATCTCTTGAACTTTTATCTACTATTATTTCTACACTTACTTTTTCCTATATACCACTATTTGAAAACACTATTCTCAATTAACCTAAATTGTTCTCCTACCTATTTAGTTTCTTGCAAATATAATATGCTAATTTTCCTTCTTATTATTATATCTACCAATTCCATACTCTTACTAGTTGAGGTTTCTATGTTTCAAATTGCTAGCTTAATTTTGGCTAAAAACATAATATAATAACTCCTTCACAAAAACCAACATGGAAATAAATAACATACCCATTCAATAAGATACGTTTTTTCAGGACCCAAGCTTGGATCTGTATTACGTCTTCCACAAAGAATCTCTAGGACAACCATGCCAAATCCATATACATCGGCCTTCTCTGTAAGATGCCCTCTCAAGGCATACTCCGGAGCAAGATAACCACTTCAACAATTAAAACAAATTCAAGGGTAAATTTCTGAGATATCTAAGTATGAAAACAACAACAAATATACCAAAACTAAATTGGAAGATGCTTAAAGGACTTACATTGTTCCTGCTATTCCAGTGCTAATGTGTGATTTCTCATCGTCAAAGAGCTTGGCTAGACCAAAATCTGAAATTTTTGGTCTAAGATTCCTATCTAGGAGGATGTTACTGGTTTTCACATCCCTATGCACAATCTTAACGCTTGATTCTTCATGAAGATACAACAACGCTCTTGCGGTACCTAAGCATATTTGAAAGCGAGAGGGCCAATCAAGCTCTAGGCTATCCTTCCCTACATTATCATAAACCACAAAAATTTTAAGAGAATGTGATTCCTTACGAATGATGAATATAATTGAATCTTTTTAAACAATGGATTTGTATGGATACCAAAAAGTGCTTGATCAAGGCTCCCTTTTTCCAAGTGCTCGTACACAAGGAGGAGCTTATTCTCCTCATAGCAGTATCCATACAATTTCACAAGGTTTCGATGCTGAACAGCAGATATAATTTCTATCTCTGTTACAAATTGGCCTCTCCCTTGGTGTGAATCTATGGAAAGTTGTTTCACAGCCACTGACCTCCCATCAGAAAGGTAACCCTATGGTTTCCGTCAAAAAACCAATCACATCCATATTGCAGCCAAGAATTTAAAAGGTAAGCAGACTATTGCACACTAGAAAATATTTGATATTTAAAGTGCTTTTTTGTGAGGTAGAAGTTTATTTTCAACAACCATGAAAGGATTTGTTTCTTTTGATGAAAAGAATTACTTCCATTTATTTACACGACTTAAGTGCGTCATTTTAACATAATATTTCCAATCACCACTATACAAAAATATATGATACCTTGAACACTGGTCCAAATCCTCCTCCTCCTAATTTATTACTCGGACTGAAATCTTCTGTGGCATTTTTCAATTCTGTGTAGCTAAAAATATTTGATTTCATGGTCAAACCTTGCAACCCTGCAGAATGAAATATCAAGGAATAAACTCATAAAACTTTGTAGAATGAGAATAAGATCTGTTAGATAAGAAGGACTCTTATATATGGTTGAAGGAGATAAAGCTAGTGTCAATCGATATCTTTAATTGTTGGTCACTGAAATGGTGTAAAGGCACGTGTTTAGAAAACAATAACTTGCACATATAACTTAAATATCATTCACATTATGATATTTTTGTCCTAATGTCTAATTCTATCCTATTAGAGAATATGAATAACTAGAACTTTATATGGATCCTAATAGGGGTTAGTATTGTGTTGTGCATTTAATTCTACATTGGTTGTGTGTATGTCTACTCTTTGTAACCTCTATTAATAGTTATTACATCAGCTCTACTTTTACCTATTTCTTGTGTTCTCACACGGTATTAGAGCTTAGGAATTTCCTAAAGAATCCTTAGCGACCACCTTAATGGCCTCTTCCTCCACCTGCCACCCCCAAAACCACCCACCTTCTTCTCATCTACCCTTATCCTCTCCACTGGTCTGCCATCACCTGCAGGCCACTGCTAGCCCTTCCAAGCTGTAAGCTTCTTCTCTAGGCCTCTTGTAGTCCTACCGCTCTTGCAATAGCCCAAAAAGCTAGCCACACACGGCTATTACCAGCCTCTTATGTTGGTGATCCTTGTTGTTGTCCAATCCATGATCTAGGTTGGAACCCTACTACAATTGTCTTCCAACTCGACACCATGGTATAAGAACCTCCCATGTTGTGAGAGGTCTCTTGGTTACCTTTGTCTGAACTACACGTCCACAACAATTTTCCTCTTATATGAAGGCATGATTGTCCACAAATACATTGTCAACCACATCATAAGATGCCTTATTTCAAAATAAAAATGGTGCAACGAATGAAAACTTAATGAAAAGAATTATGCTTTGGTCCAAGTTAGACATTGCTTTTTTTAAGTTAACACCTGAAGACAAAATACGTCACTCAAAATTCGTTGTTCATAATATTAAGAATAGCCTTACCTCTCTCCTACCTGTAGGGCACTTGTAACCATTTCTACCTTGTCTGTCCTATGCAGAGTTGTAGGTGTAGACATGCTGCAACTCTCTCCTTTTTTGTATAAATATACCTTTGTTGCCTATTGTAAAGATAAATCAACGGAATGCAATTCACACTTGATGCATTGCCTCCATTGTGTTTCTCTTTTCCCCTCTCACCTTTCTGGCTTTACATTATTCTAACACATAAGGAATCCATCTACAATTGTTTATTACTAATTATGATAATGTGGATTTTTCACTTGTCTCATCAACATCATGGGGAAGAATTATAAAGTGGATAGTGATTACATTGATCATATGGTGATTGGTGAAGCTATATCTACTCCCCATACTTAATCTTCAAAGTAACTAACTAATATTATGTTATCAAATTCTTGTGTGTATATAGTTACCCTTTATACTCAATCTTTGGAGTAACTGACACTTTTTCGTTAAGTGTTTGAGTTTCAAGGCTTTTGAGATATTATGTAACAAGTTAGACATGATTGATATTTATGTCTCATCTTGAGAAATGTTAGATTATATATATTATGACTTATATGTGCATTTAGGTTATTGGATATTCATTTACCAAATACCATTTGACAACAAATTTGGTTGTTTTTCCTTTCAATTATGTATAGGATACAACCAACCCTTCTGTATTCAACTAATAAGACCAATTATGTAAATCTATGATTTTGAAGTTGGGATTATACTTTACCTTCATAACTACTCATGCTATGCCTCGACTTCTTTCGCATCCACATGAAAATTGTGAAGACCAACAGAACAAATGCAGAACCAAGGCCAACCACAAGTCCAACAATTAAAGGCTTCTTGCTCTTTTCTGGTGTTGTCTGGTTACTGTTAACTGTGGGTTCGAAATCTGAGAAACACATGGTCAGTGGTAAGATACACTATTGTGAATATTTAGTAATCTGGATGATGATATTTAATTAAATATTGCATTGAGAAATACTTGGAGTTACTTTGATAGCTGAAATTGAAGGTCCATAGGTTCCACGAATAGGTAAACAGCATGTACCCTTTCCAGCCCAAAATAAATGGATTTCAATGAAGTTTTTAGTTACACTGGAATTGTACTTTCTTGAGATTGCCGCATTGGATTTATTGCCGGCTTCTTTTCTTATATCAAAGTCTCTTTCTTCAACTTTCCCCTGAAACATAGAAGTTATATTGGAACTTTTACTACAATTTGTACAACAAATGAACACATGATGATTCAAATAGGATGCATGTCATTTTTCATACCTGAATATAAATATTGAATATACGCCTCCCTAGACTCTTATAGGTTCTAGTATTTTCAAATTTTGTCTCAGCAAATTGGAGTTGTACAGTATAGTTCCCATTCTCAAGACCAAGGCCGTAATATCTCAATGATGACGGAGATATCCGTGATGACTTAAGTAGCTCGTTGTTTGCTGCATTTGTGATTGAAGATGTTGTGGTAGCTATGTATGTGTTTGTTTTTGAATCTGTGAAAATTCCAACATTACTAACTGCCCACCCCTTTTTCTTGGCAACATGGTATGATGCTGCACCAAGACTCTCATTGTCTTGATCATATGTTGTTTGCTCTACAGTCCGTAGTTCAGAACCTCCACAATTGATTGCAAATCCAGACCCTACGGTAATGATATCATCATTTTGCATATATCATGCTACTTTCTGAAGTATATATATTAGGAAAGACGGGAAGAATTAAGAAAGCATTACATTTTGGTAAATCATAACAAGGGAAATCCTTTTGCAGGCAATTTAGGTCCTTCAGAATGCTGACCATAGAGGAATAATGAAAACATAGTCAGAGAGCATCAAGATATATGATTTGCATGCAATACTTGATTAAAATTGATTATTGGCACCTATTCATAGACTCATTGATTTCAAAGTTATTAGCCACTAGGTTCATTACAAAAGTGAGAAATTCATTACAAAAGTGACACGGGCATATAATGAAGAATTAACTCCTTTTATATAAGATACAGAATTTCCTTGTGAGAAACATAGAACAAAACATACGATCTACTGAGCAAGATAAAATGATTTTAAACTGTCTACAATTTGATATTCAATTATCCACAATCATTTTGGTACATGACGTTACCATGCTAACAATTCTTTTGTCCATTAGGTAGAGTTCTAAAGATTTTAAAACGAATACTACAAATTTAACTAAATTAATGCAAATGATGGTCATTGTTTTCAAAATCACACAACTACATTATGAAAAAAACTACAGGAATTGAAGTCTTTGAGGGAAAGGTTGACAGCGAATCAACATACAACTGCAAACCTCCTTGAACCCACGAAGGAAGACTACCGGTAAGGTTGTTATAAGACACATCTCTACAAGGAAAGAAAACGTCATTAGGATGGAAACATTTGTACTGGTATTTGGTCTAAAGAATTTTGAAATACATAGAACATTGCAATAAAGGGAGAATTCTGCAAGAAACAAATGGATTGATTCAATGAGTGAGATAATAGTACATCGTGGTTAGAGATGAGGACTTCCCATCAGGTAAGCGTCCGTGTAAGCTATTATTGCCCAATAACCTACATGATGAGCATTTTAAAGAACTGCCAGAGAAAGGATTGCATGTTTTATAAACAAGACATGTTTGTGTGTCTTACAATGTTGTGAGGTTGCCCAAACTGAAGAGTGAAGGGGGGATTTCACCAATCAAATTGTTAAAGCTCAAATCCCTAATTAAAAAGTGCAATAATAAATTAAATGCTCCACATCCAAGTAATAGTAGTCCAATTGAAAATACGTCTACCAGAAGTAATGGTAGCAAACTAGCAATAGACAACTCACAGAGTCTTTAAAGAAGTGTGTTTTTTAAAGTCAGATGGAAATCTACCAGAAATTTTGCAATTCCTTAGTACTCTGCAATAGAAAACACATGTTTGGTTTGAGTAATGAAATAGATGTGTCTCTTTTACGACACAATTGAAGTTGACTCACAATGTACTCAAAGCTGTCATATTCTGGATGAAATCTAAGGAAGAGATACCGGATTTCAAGTCCCCAATGTACCTGCATCATCCCAACTAATAATAAGTGAAGGGGACGTCATAAACACAAGCAATGAATATGTGCAATAAAGTGTGCTCCTTGCTCATAAGAATGGTCTCCAAGATCAAATGACATGAAGACAATCTGAAATATATACATTATGGTGTAGACAATTTTCCAATCTTTAAACATCTATGAGAACCTAATCAAGCTTTGGTTTGCCTTACTCACAGATCAGTCAGTTTGGCCAGTTTAGCCAAACTTGAGGGGAGTGGACCTTGAAATGAGTTGCCGTAAAGCTTCCTGAAATGTCCAAATTGTGGGTATTATTGATGGGAAGTAGGTCCTTACGGGTGAACAATACTTTATGCTTTATTCTAGAATGGCCTGGCTTACAACTCTGTAAGGTTTGTTAAGTCCCCAAGAAGGTTAGGTACTCTACCAGAGAAATTGTTGCTGAAAGCCCATCTGTCATCAAAGCAAAAAAAGGCAGAATGAGTATCTTCCATATATTGTTGATTAGCTTCTGTAACAAAGAATAAAGATGAAGCATTACAAGGTTTGCAAATTCTTAAGATTTGAAAATGATGATGGAATCTCTCCACTAATCCCAGAGTTGTCTATGTACCTGTCAAGAACAACACAAAGTTCTCTCATTCCTTGGCTCATAAGAATTTCTTCAATTTTCTTTGCAAACTATCATTGAATAAATCTGATTTTTAGTATAGATTGTTAGCAATTTTCTTACAGTTTTTCCAAATTGACCAGCCTTCCCATTTCAGGAGGAAGAGAACCAGTGAAATAATTTGTGCCCAATCCCCTGTAGTGAATGGAAGATAAACGTATTTGGACTAAAATCTCATTTCCTCCAAGGGATAAGTATTTGAAATAGGCTATGATATGCAATGGAAGAATAAAATAGTCGTAAAGTCAACTTCAATATGTATCGTTGAAACAGAAACTGGGAAGCAATCTATGCTGGCTTTTACGACATACAATGTAGAAAGTTTTGTTAGGTTTCCAATCTCCTTGGGGATAGGTCCAGTGAGAACATTGATGCCAAATGTCCTGCAGTAGCAGAAAGCATAACTGTTGAAATAATCTCATACTACAAAGAAAGAATGGAACTTATGCATACAATTAATCATACTTATTAAGGCTCCAAAGGGCTCAAGCGGTAAGCCAAGATGCCTTAGGTGCCTGGCTGACGCATATGTGGCATAGAGGTGTCGTTTTAGAAATTATTATTTTTAATTATATATTTATACATATTTTATAATTATTATATCTTTGTCTATCACTATTATTTCCCAAATGACATTCAGATATATAAATAATTATAAAACAACAAAAAAAATATAAAGTGTAATAATGCTCAAATATATATTTTGGTAATATAGGTAATTAAATATTTCAAGAATTATATATGTTTTTGTAGCATTCCATTGCAAATTAATATATAGTCAAGCTTTTTGAAAGAAAAAAAAAATTAAAAACTTTAAAGACTATATATTTAATTAAACATATGTGGCAGAAGGTTCACTTAGTTAAGCCAAGGTGAGATAAATAAGTCTCCATGGAATGATCCTTCCTACAGGTATGTTCCCTATTGAATGTATATTCTAGAAATATGCACAGTATATATTTCAAAAATTATGATATTTCAGTAATTTTCGTTTAAATACATATGTATATAAGTATTTTGAAATGAAAATGCTTAAAAAAACCTTACATGTGTGGTGTGCATCTATTTATGTATACGCATACATACCCCCCACCTTGATAAGTTTGTTTCTAACCATAATTCCAAATACAAGCTAAGGTGAAGAAAAGGAGAATTAAGATTATCACTTCCGACTTACATGTACTGCAAATTAGTAAGTTTTCCTATGAATGCTGGCAATGTACCAGTCAGGTAGTTATGATCTAATTTCCTACCATGAAAAAACAAATAACTATAAGGACATCATAAATATTGCCAAATCAATGGGAAGTTTGCTACTCTTGCAAAATCAAGCAAATTATAATGTGATAGTAGAAGACTCACAAGTTGTAGAGATGGGTGAGATTTTGGAGCTCCTCGGGTACAGGACCAGTGACACTCTGCTCATAAACTTTTCTGCAAGAATAAGAATGACATGAATTCAATCCAAGCATGAAGAAAGGAAGAAAAGCATTTGTCTGTTCCTTGAGTTGGACTTACATACAGTTGATTGATGTGGCACGATGCCAAGTTACAATTATCACACTTGATTAGAATTTTGTAGTTGTTGTCATTAAAATCAACATTATCATTGACAGCATCACCAGTGCATGGATCACCGCTTTGGTTCCAAGATGGTGGTGCTTGGATGCCCCATCTCTCAAACATTTTGTTCAGAGCTTGTGCTGCAAAACACAAATATCATTAACATCAGTGAAGCATAACAAAATCATTTCAAATTCAACCACAATATTAAAATGAAATTATCCAATTTCACCCTGATTATTACAACATTATTTTTTTTAGTCCAGAATAAATGAATTGAAGCTTTAGAAACTTGCACAAGGATGCGAATAGAATAAAAACATGGATTGATAAATACTAAAAACACTGAAACTTACTAGTTAATACATAACAAATAAAACTTATTAGTTAATATGTAACAAATAAGCCACAAAGAGATTCTTACTAGATAATTACATAAATAACAAACAAACTACAAAGAGAGTCACATTAATTTATATTGGTTCAATCACTACAAAACCTTGCTTAGATATCAATTGATAAACACTAAAGATATAGCAATCTACTAATTAATTACATAAATAATGAACAAACCACCAAGAAAGAGTCACAAAGATGCACAACGATTTATTCTAGCCTGTTAACTATCAATGTCCAGTTATTCACATTACTGTACCATGGGATCCCACTATTTGTCTCTCTTTCATAGGTAGAGACACACAATGTACACTGCGCAGCATGTTTTACAACACTTGAAAGCAAGAAAGATAGAGGGAGAGAGCAATAGAGTTACAATGTTACAGAGTTGCAAACTTGTGATACATTTGAACATTGTGGATACAAATACAAGAGCAAGAGTGAAATAGTTCTGTAAAATAGTTATAGAAATGATCCACCAATGTCCTACATTTATAGATACTCATTAAATAGTTGTATAAATTTTAATGTAATAGATTGGATGTTTATTTTAATCGCACTGTCTTTCATATTCAGTTCATTTAGCACCACTTTTTCGGGTTTATTCCTTGTAGTTCCGAGCTTTCTAGCAACATTCTCTTTAGCACCATTCATTTGTATTTCTGTGACGTTGGCCTTTTTTGGAGATCCAAATTTCTTGTTCACATCCTCAGTTTCAACCTTTTTTTGCTCTTTGTTTCTATTCTCTTCTTCTACTACTTCTTCAAGAACCGAAGATTCTTCCTCTGATTCAGGTATTGTAGCAAGTGTCTACATGAATGGTTAATGAAGACAAAATAAATTAGGGAAAAAGGAAGAGCTATTCTGAAAATCGATGATATAATAATTTCTCAGTAGATCTAGCTAACAATTCCTTAGCTGAACAACGTAAAGTTCATCTACCAGGAACATTGAAGGATTCGACATCGAAAAAAATATAAAAAAGAAAAAAACAGCAGAAAGGTGCTATTTGATGGAATGAAGAAAATTGCGCCAAAAATTGTTACAGACATGCAGGTACAATTTTTCGGAAGGCGGAAATCATACCAGTTGTGTTCTAAGCCTGGCCTGCAAGTTCCTATACACATCAGACGATGGATTCATCTCCACAAGCCTGTTGACATCGAAAAGTGCAGACTGATACTCCTTCATCGTAACAAGGGTCTGCGCGCGCAGCATCAAGGCTCCAGTGTGCTGGTGATCCAATACAAGAACCGAAGTGCATTCTTCGGCAGCCTGTGATTACAATTACGAGCAGCAATACATCAAGACCACAAATTTCAGTGCAATAAGTGATTAAATCACAAAAAACACAAAGAACGCAAAACAACATTCTCTTGATCAAGTGAAAGATGCCTCCATAGCCTATTAATCCCATACATACAAAGCTTAAACAAACACAGAGTTGCATTTTCTAAAGCCGCTTATTATTATAAAGTATTCCTTTTGGGAAAATTTCAGCTCGATTCGTCGCACCGCGGGAGGAAAGAAAGGAGGCCCCGGTTACCTTTTTGAAGTCATGAAGCTTGAGATAGCAGGCGGCGCGGTTGCTGTGCAGGGAGATCCTGTGCGGCTTGGCCTTGACTATCGACAGCGCCTCCGTGTAGAACTCGAGCGCCTCCTCGTACCTTCCCTCGCGGTAAATCTGGTGCGCCTGCTCGATCTTCCCCGCTGTCGCCGTCATCACCGCGTCTCTGAATCGGACACCGGAGGTGAGGCGGGGAAGGATGGGATTTGGGGGAAAACGATGGACGGACAAGGGATCGATTCCAAGACGGATTTGGTGGACGACGAGAGAGAGGGAGAGAGGAAGTGGGAATTCTCCTGCAAAAAATTCTGAAAAAAAGCAGTTAAGTTCACTTTGATAATTAATAATTATTCTTATCTCATTCGTGCATCGTTTGTTTTTTGTCTTACGTCTTGTCAAATATGCACGTTTCCTTTGTATCATTCGACTGCCACGTTAATTAATTTTTTTTTAAAAAACTTCACATTAAAAAAGGTAAAATTAGAAAAGAGAAAAAGGAATTGAAATTCTTATCAAACACCACTTCCGATTTACGATCGCTTTTTTAATTTACAGCTACAGATTTACCGTTATTTTATTTTACAGCTATAATATCACTCTTTTACTTCATCGCTATGGTATTGTTATTGAAAGATACGATTTTTTAATTACATTTATCAAATACTGCTTTAGTTTCTTTATTTAAATTTGTATACTTTACGTTTTAGTTACGTTGAAAAAAATATAAGGGAGTTCATGCATTTCGGAATCTACGCAAAGGAAAGATTTTAAAATTGATTGACATGTGATGGACGGGAATTACAGAAATAAAAGTTTAATTTTCCTACGTAAATTGCACATTCTTCTCAACCGACGTTCCGTATCTTAAAAATCTATCTATCATGTCATTCGAAAGCTTTATTCAATCTACAGCAAATTATTGCTGACATAACTAGATTGATCGCCAATGTTGTCAAAATTCTAGTCATGAAAGGAATATTCGTTTATAAACCTTTGTTAAGAAGGAAATGGATTTTGATAGGTAACTTCGTAAGAATCTAATTTTTGGAGAAGGAATAAAATGCTCTGATCATTTTGAGGAAGGAAAGTAACTTCGAATCAAAATCTAACATCAATTGTCTTCAGAAAAAAAACGAAGCATCAATTCATGCCACACCGTCCAATGTTTCGAACTCAGTACTGGATTATGGAACAAGTATCATTTCTTTACAAAAAAAAACCTCTGATAAAAACAGATGACCAGTCATTCTTAACTGAAAATAGATAACACGATTATAACCATGAACACGATTACCACTACCCACGTAAACACACAATCTGAATCTAATCAACAATATTCTTGTAGCTTCTTGTATTGGAATACCTCTAGTGAAATTTCTGATTACAGTTGAATAACATCAGCCTTTCACTTTTTTCTGAGATTGATGAGAAGGTGTAAATATCCGTTATGGCCAATTTATTGTAAAAATTTGATTGACCAGATGACCCTAGGTTTTTTTTTCCCCATCTCACATGCATATCTTACAGTTCAACAAAAAAAAATTCTCAACCCAATGATCCGGTAAGCAAACAAGCTCATTATGTTGATCAATAATTGATCGTGCTTAAGTTTAATGACAGATATACGTACAAATCTATTCGAATTAACAAAGTATGCATACGTTCATCCTGAAAAGCTGATCAGTGATCACCTCCCTTCTTCATCTGTGTAAGCTCAGACACCTACATCCCTTACAAGGAAGGAGAAGTTTGACTGATTCCAGCAGTACCTCCTGCTGATACGTCCGAAGCATTTGTTGTGAAGGTGCTGGTCGATTCTCCACCCCGCCAATCTGTTAAGTATGTAGGCTTTGAAGTAGCCTTTGTCACCTCAATGGCTCCAGTCAGCATGCTCACCACCCGTGACATGGATGGACGCAGAAAATGCGATGTTTGTGTGCAAAGAAGAGCGACACCAATCACACGAAGAGCTTCTTCTTTGTTGTACTTTGAGAGTGTTGGGTCCATCATCTCCAGTTCGTTGTTATTCTCATACAGATGCCAAGCCTGCCAAGCCAGGAAAAGCATAAGAAAGCGCCAGACACAAAATCATATCAAGAGGAGATTAATGGATGAGAAGACAAACCTACCCATTCAAGAAGGTACACTTTTTCAGGATCCAAGCTTGTATCTGTGTTTGGTCTTCCAGTAACAACCTCTAAAGCAACGACACCAAATCCAAATACGTCTGCCTTCTCTGTTAAATGCCCTCTCAAGGCATACTCTGGAGCAAGATAGCCGCTGCCAAAAGGTATATATGTTGGCAGTAGGAATACGATAGAAATCACGAAGTCCAATTAAGACAACAACATTTAATGAGTTTAAAGTAAGGTACTGAAGACTTTGAGAAAACTTACGTTGTTCCTGCAATTCTTGTACTAATATGTGTTTTCTTATCATCAAAGAGCTTGGCCAGACCAAAATCTGAAATTTTTGGGTTGAGATTGCCATCCAAGAGGATGTTGCTGGCCTTCACATCTCTATGCACAATCCTTACACTAGACTCCTCATGAAGATATGCCAATGCTCTTGCTGTGCCCAAACATATCATGAAACGGGAGGACCACTCAAGTTTCAAGTTGGTCTTATCTGTGACAACACACATTACAAAATTTCATTAACAATCTCTTCATCTTGCATCTTAACAATAAGTGGATGTATTCACGTATCTTTCATTAGCCATGTGATCTTGCATGCTTACCAAAAAGTGCTTGATCAAGACTCTTATTTTCTAGGTACTCATATACAAGAAGATGCTTATCACCCTCATAACAGCAGCCATACAGTTCCACAAGGTTTCGATGCCGAACTGTGGATAAAGTCTCTATCTCTGCTATGAACTGCTGTTTTCCCTGGTGTGATGCCAAGGAAAGTTGCTTTATCGCCACCAGACGTCCATTCAAAAGGTTACCCTAGAGTTTTTGTCAAGTGAAAATGACTATCAAATGTCTGCAATAATAAATATTTTGCTTATGAAACTATGAAAAATAACTAAGGAATTATTGATCCATTTGGCCATAAGGCAATGCTTACATTTTTAAGGATTTATTTCCTACTAGGGAGAGAATTTAAAGATTAAATATTTATGAAGAATATGATCCTTAAAGGTAAGTAGTGTCACCAGAGATGCAACACTGCTTTTTCTTTCGAGATATAATAATAGTAATGATACCTTGAATACAGCCCCAAATCCTCCTTCTCCTAATTTGTGATCTTGACTGAAGTTCCCTGTAGAGGTTCTCAGCTCTTCGAAGCTGAATAACTCTGATTTGATTGACAAGCGAAGCAACTCTGGAATTTTGTTATGCAAGAATGATCAAACTCCATAAACAAAATTGTGCAGTTGAAAAATATGTACATAATATTTTATTTTAAGGTATGTAAGATTTGACATCTATACCTTCATCACCATTCATGTTGGTGTTTGTCCTCTTTTTTCTCCATATCAAAACCACGAGCAGCAATAAAACACATACAGTTGTGATTCCGATCACAAGTCCAATAACTAGGGCCTTGCTCTTGTTTGACGATGGCAATTGATTGCTGACAGTAGGTGTGAAATCTGAGAAATAGCATTTTCCAGTCAATATATATATTAGTAATAATGATAAAAGAATACTTGAGATGCTATGACAGTTATTTGAGGTATACTTGGAGTTACACTAATAGCTGAAATTGATGGCCCATAAGTTCCTTGTTTAGGTATGCAACAGGTACCCTTTCCAGCCCAGAAGAAATGGATTTGAAGAAAGTTATCTGTTACATTGGCAAAATAATTTCTTGAAATAGCTCTAAAGGAGGTTCCACCAGCTTCCTTTCTGATGTCAAAGTCCTTAGCAACAAGCTTTTCCTGAGAAATAAGTGTAACATACTTGTTCAGAATTCAGGAGAAAAGTAAATTGCATTATTTATCAGTACTATCTTGATTTACCTATGATAGAATCATATTTACTAAGAAAATTTGTGAAGAGACAATGAAAGTCACATCAGTAAAATGTATACCTGAATATAAATGTCAAATATACGCTTCCCAACACTCTTCCATGTTTGCCGATCAGGAAAAGCTGTTTCAGCAAATTGTAGTTTAATAGTGTAGTTCCCATTTTCAAGTCTAATGCCATAATATCTCAGTGAGGATGGAGATATCCGTGCTGTCTGAAATAATTCTGAGTCAAGAGTGTTTGTAAATTGCGATGAACTTGACTGTACGTATGTCTCATTTGGTGCATCTTGAAATCTTCCGACATTACTTGCCGCCCACCTTTTGTCTTCACTAACATAATATGATGCAGCATTGGCATTTTCATCATCAACTTCATAAAGTGTTCCATCAGAAGATGTTATTCTCTGAGTACTACCACAGTTCACACTAAAAGATGACCCTGTATGCCAATATAATAAATTGAAATGGTTGCATATATAGTTCTATTACATTATTATTTTTATTGAGTGAGAATTAAAAACAAAGGAATTACATATAGGAGAACCACGATAGCAAGGGATATCTTTCTGAAGGCAATCCAACCTTGCTGAAAGAACGCTGATGAAACAGGAAATAGCCACCTTCAAAGTTCAGAAAGAGAACATAAACTATATCATGTAGAAAAAGCAAATGGCATGCATCTGCATAGCACCTGTTATTGGAGGCATCTAAGGAAAAGTTATTTGCAACCAAATTCCTGTAGAAAAAGAAAAACAAGCTCTTATGACAGTTTGAAAAGCATCACTATACTAATGAAACATTCCATGGGCACATGAAGTTGTTCCCTCTGAGCTATAAAGTCAAAACTTGTAGAATTGTCAGTGGGTGAACCCTAAACCCTAAAATCAAGTCAGCAACCCTAGATTGCAATATTCTGGTTTTAAGTTCCTACATATATTTTATTGAATCATGGAACTGGCATCTTTGCTTCTAGTTCCTTCTCTTTACCGTCCTTGGCCTACATCACCTTCTTTAGTGTTCAATTCTATTTTGAGATGATGCTATTTCTTTCATCAATTAAATCGAAATATAGTTTAATCAAATTTCTTGTGTGTTTTAATCACAACATTAAAGCTAGTTGTTGATTAGGTGCTAACAAGTTCATGATATATTATATTTAGAAGATACAAAATCCGAATTCATTCTATAGGCTTGTTATGAATGAAGTTTAGTTCTTTCACATAGGCTTAATTCATCTTATGTCTTATTTACGTTTCAAAAAATTAGATTTGTTCACAATTAGTTTAGTGTTGGGTCAGCTCTAAAGGCTATTGGAATTCTTGAAAGTGAAGAAAACAACAAAAGTTTTGAAACATACAAGTTAATATTTTTGTCGCTAACCCAAGAAGGAAAGGTTCCTGAAAGATTATTGTATGACAAATCTCTGCAAAATGTAAGTTACAATTAGACAATAGGCTTCTGCAAGCCAACAATATTTTATCTAAGAGATCTCATGACATAATATACATTCCAAGGTCTATTTTAGGGGTAATCAGAAAAAGATCATCTAATTTTACATGTTCAAAATACTTGAAGCTTTGCTAGGGGGAAGGCTTCCAGATAAGCTATTGTTGCCCAAGAACCTGTATTGCAGTAATTTAAATCAATTATTAAGGTCATGAAAAGAAACTAGCAATTAAGAAGGTTTAGGATGGATATCTTACAAATAATTTAAGGAATCTAGATTGAAAAGGGATTGAGGAATTTGACCAGTCAAGTTATTGAAACTCAAATCCCTGGCAAGAACAAATTTAAGATTACTTTTGCATAACTTAAGGTGGATGTTGTATGAAATAGCTGACAATATCAACTCACAGAAGCTGGAGACTTGTGTATGATTCAAAGTTTGATGGAATAACGTTAGAAATCTTGCAATTTCTTAGAACTCTGCATAAGATAGATGCGGTACATACTAATGGTGAGTACATCAAGTTACTGTGGAAATTATTAAGACATAAAATGGCTTCAGATGTTTGTCTTACAATGTACTCAAAGAAGTCATGTTTTGGATAAAATCCAATGAAAAGCTTCCATTTGTCAAGTCACCTATTTGCCTGCACAAATCTTAGTTTGATTATTGAAGCAATGAAAAGGTGTGTGCACTATTCAGTCCCATTTGCTATCTGAACTTTGTCAACCAACATATCCGAAAATTTTATTGAAACAAAAGGAAGGGGAAAGGGTGAAGACCATTTTGTGTTGGGCAAACATGAAAAGACACACTTTGGACAGTGTTGACAAATATGAGTTGAGGGATTGAATACTCACAATTTTTGTAATTTGGTGAGTTTAGCCATGCTTGAAGGGATTGGTCCTTGGAATGGATTTCCTTGGAGTCTCCTGCATGAGAATTTCCAAACTTAAGGAACTTCTGAAGATCATAATAAGTTCATTGATGAGATTCCCCAACAAGAACAAGTATTGCCTACTTGATAAAAAAAAATTGAGTAGATGAGCTAATGGTTCATCTCTAAGAAACTTACAAATCAGTGAAGCTTGTCAAGTTACCAATAAAATCAGGTATTACTCCGGTAAAATTGTTTCCTGAGGCCCACCTGCAATTCAAAACAGGTGAAAAAAGGGTATCCAATTATCCAAGGTATAATAATGATTGGAGCACTTGTGGAATAAATTCGAAAATAATAGGATTTTCCTATTTTTGAATGAAGATCCACTTTACCACTAGAAGGATTAATTCAAGAAATTCGTAATAATTTACAAATTACATTAACTTTTTTCAGGCAATTCTTCCTGAGAAGAAAGTTTGAATAAATTAAAAGCCCATTCAGGCAACCACATGGCCAAACCAGCCCAAAGATAGAATGATCTCATTTTTCCCTCCTTGTAATAGTGGTGGGCTAGGCATGGGGGAAATACATGAAATGAGTGGAAAATAGAAATTTGGGTTGGGAGGTATTGTATACATAACCAACAAGAATGGAGTCTTACATTTTTTTAAGATTTTGAAGCTTTGAGAATGTTGATGGAATCTCACCACCAAACCCAGAACTGTCAATGTACCTATCCAATAAAACGCAAATCCTCAGTTATGGCGTGCAACTTATCTTATGAATCTTCATAAACAACTTACAATTCTCCTAAGTTTGTCAAACTTCCGAACTCTGGGGGAAGGGAGCCATTAAAATTGTTTGAGCCTAATCCCCTGCAAGTTGTAAATATGAATACCAAGACACAATCAGAAAACTCTAGTGGAAACAACTAAAACAACTAATTGGCAGCAATCATCAGTAAACATAAAGTTAACTCCGTTTATTTATTGCATGGGATCAGAGATCGGCCTATGTTGCTGCTTAAATCAGAATTCAATTTGAATACCTGAATCGATATGAAAATGTTATACAACTTACAGTGAGATAAGATTCGTGAGATTCCCAAGCTCCTTAGGGATAGGTCCAGAGAGGGCATTGATACCAAAAGTCCTACGAAAAATGAGGTAGGATTTATAATATGAAAAACATGAAGAAAAAGACTGTATGCCTTTAAACATCGATGACTTACATGTACTGCATGTTTGAGAAGTTGCCTAGAAATGCTGGTAGGGAACCAGTCAGATAATTTTGATCTAACTTCCTGCCCAAAAATGAAGACGGAAAGGGTATCATTAACGTTATCGGTACCCATTAATAGTCCAAAATCAGTTCTTTACGCAATAACAGCACGTTGGTAGCGAATTTTGCATCTATGTAATCCTAAGTATGAATGCCTTTGTTCAAGAAATCAAGGAATCTAACGGGCAAAAAGCAATTTCTCTGGAATATATGTGCGGACATAATCTGAAACGAGAAAGCTCACAGGTTGGAGAGCTGGGGGAGGCTCTGAAGCTCTTCCGGAATAGGGCCAGTGACATCCAATGCATAGACTTTTCTGTAAGACCACAAACCCACACAAAACTTAAAATGGTACTGCAACCCATCCTGTCCTGTAAAGCCGAAGTAAAACAACAACACCACCGGTGGCAGGTTGGACGTACAGGTTTGTTATGTGGCAGGTTGTCCCGTTGTCGGCGCTGCAGTCGCATTTGATGAAAGGGTTGAATTTGTTGTCGTCGAAAGAGGTGGCGTCGACGGCTCTGCCTGTACATGGATCGCCGCTGATGTTCCAAGTCGACCCTGCCGAGATGTCCCACCGACTGAACATCGTGTTCAACGCCTCAGCTGTGCACAGGGAATGGACGGCGCACGTTAGTGGGAATTGAAGAGGATAATACTAGCGCGCACCATGCGCTGGTTAGATTACGAGTGTATTTGAGCTCCTACTCTAAACATTTTAGAATTAAAGTTAAATCCTCGAATCAAATGGCTTTACGGAAGAAAAATTAGAATTTTTAAAAATATTCTAATTATCTATTTGTGTACTTTTATTTATTTATTTTTAAATATAAATTATATTTCAAATAACGTTATTTATTCATACATTACGTTATAAATAATTCTGATACGAATAAATAATTATCAACATATAAATAATTTAATCAACATATATTAATATCAACGTGTAAATAACTATAATATAATTATATTATAATTAACATAGGTTTTAGGTGAGGGTATTGATGTAATTTTGAATTAACTTTTTAAGAAAACCACGAAAAATACCTCTTCCACGGCTCTTAAAATGAATGTGTTGTCACGGTAAAAAGATTTACTAACATATTTTCTAGCATAACGAGAGTCTTCGTATTTGATAATGATCTAACAACTTCCAGCTTTCTAAACAAATAGGAGCTGAAGAGTTGAGTTATCAAACGTAATTTACATGTGCAATGAGAAGTAACGCAAGAGATGATAATCTAGTTATCTAAATTAATTTTTTTTTGAAGGTATTGTTGGGTTGAATTGTATATTTAATTAAATTATAATATTCGGTGATTAAATGTAACTTAATTTTAAGATTTCATAAAAAAAACTTTTGCCAGTTTGGCTCATGCTCGATTGGTTAAGCGATATGTTAAAGAACTTAATTTCTTATAATTAAATATTAAAACTTATAATTATAAAAATTAAGTAATATGGTTCAACAACTGCATTACAATATTGTAAGATTATTGTAAATCAAATAAAACCTATGGGCTTTGCAGGGATCCATCATTCTGTAAATTGAAAATAATATCTATCATAAAAATTCAACGTCAAACTTTGTGTCTGTTGAGAATTCTAGACAGAATTCCAAAGAGGTGAAAAGCATTTAGTAAAAAAAGTTAAAAATTAAAAAAAGAGGAAATCCATAATTGCTTAAAACCACCATGGATAACATCGTTCTATCATTCATCGACCTGGCATATTTTTGTAAAAGTAAACAAAAAAAAAATCAACAAAAAGATAGAAAATCAGAAAAAAAAAAACTCAAAAAAATTCTGTAACATAAAATCAAAAACTTGAACAAAAGGAAAATGGAAAGAAATCAACAACCACATCGTATATCTGATTTTAGATGTGTTAACTGAGTTAGATCTAATCGTGTTAACTTTAGTCAACATGATTTTTGAAGTTCTATCAGACTACTATTTGGTAGATCCATGTTGTATTGACATGATTTATTACAGGTATGTAAATCAATATACTTTTCTAAAATTGGCTTATTAAATTGCATAATTAATATATTAAATCTATAAATTGATATAAAATTTGTTTTTGTAGTCTTAAGTTTTTTTAGATTGGATGTACTGACATAAAATTCGATTTATTGATTTTCTAATTTTATACGTTAAAAAAATAAACCTAGTATAATTTGATTTTCTCTCTTTTCTTTTCTTTTTAAAAAAAAAAAAAAAAAAAAAAAAAAAAAAAAAAAAAAAAAAACCCAAAAGCCTACTACAGTTTGCAGGCGATAATTTAATCAATACAATTAGAAGGTATGGCGATTCACGAAGCGAGGAACAGCAGCTGAGTTCAGATTCCAGCCAGAGTAGAGGAGAGAAGATGGGGAAGAAGAGCAAAAGGCAGAGAGTAGAAGGAGGATTTCCTGATCAGGAGGAGAACAAAATCAAGGTAGATCCAAATAATTACATACATACCTCCTGGTTGGTGAATTTGAACAATATTTGATGGAAGCAACAGAAGGCTGAGAGATTTTAACACGAGAATAGAAGAAGGCGAGGATGGTCTGAGGGAGTAGAGTACTTACCTTCAGTTGGGTCAGTTGTGGTTTGAGCATGAGCTGTGCAAGGAAGGTGGAGGAGGAGGAGGAGGAGGAGGCAAGAAAGATGGCAGACGAAGGCCAGCACCAAAGCAGAAGAACCCATGGCGGTGGACGCCGCAGACGCCATCCTTTCCTTCCACTTTGCAGTTGATCCGCGCGAGCTCGCTGAAAAAGGGAACAAGTAAAGCTATAGCTGTTGGTGAAATATATATCGGCCAGGGGTTTGCTTTCTGTGGAGGACAAGTTTGACCATACACAAGATCGTGTATTAAAATAACGAAAAAGAAGTCTTCCTGTCTTCGCCATTTATCTGATTATGGTTTGAACGTCGAGTTTGACTATTATTTGGAGAAGCCGTCTGTACTTGTTTAATTTATTCCATAATTTAAATACAAAAATACAATCGAGCACGTTATGTTCACTATCTTTTTCTAATAAAAAAATGCGCTGGGTGGAAAAGTCAGCTTGAGTTCTCTTCCAGCACAAGCGCGTACAACCCCTACGATATTGGAGAAATAAAACAACATATAAAAGAGCATAGAATTGAAAAATCAGTCGTTGTTACTTCGACGTTTCAACTACGTACCCAACAATCGCTGTGTTAATAAAAAAGGAAAATTTATTTATTAAATTTTTTAAAAGGTGTAAATATAATTTTGTTTGATATTAACATACCTGTAAAGAAGTATAAAACATAACAAATATGGATATGTACAATATCTGTAAAACTTTTCTATAAAATTTCAAAACTTTACAATCATACATATACCTACAAGTAATGGATTTAACAATTATTACATTCAATTGACATCAAATACAATTAATGTATATGATTGTTATACTTGATTAACGTCCTTCTTGGGTATCACAATAGAAACCTAAAACTACGAGAAAAGCAATAATATGCTAAATACGTAATAAGTAATTCACTGTATAACCAATGTATCATTTAAATAGCATATAAAATGAATTTACATAATTAATAAAATGAACGTCATAATATTGTAATCTTAATGTGACTTTTAAAGGGGGGGAAGGGGGTGTGTTTATGTATCTGAAAAACGGTGGAAAGAAAATAATAAAATATTATAAAAAATGATAAAAGGAAAGATAATAAAAAGTAACGAAAAGATAATAAAAAATTAAGGTATTTGTGTATAGAATAAAAAATGATAAAATTTGAAATATGTGTATTTATGTATGAAATAGAAAATAATGAAAAATCATAGAACGTAAAATATATTTATAAAATAAAAAATGTTAAAATTGATAAATGAAATTTTTTTTGTATTTATGATAGAGTATAATAAAATTTATCATAAATAATATAAGATAAAGTCATTTGTGAAAATAGTTATAATATAAAATACATTTCACATATCTTTATTATTCTACATATCTCTCGTAATATCAATTCTCATGTATTAAAGATATAAATAATTTTTATATCAAAATTACATGTTACTAATATATTTTGGGATAATTCACATTTTCTTTTTGTTCATTTTATATTAGTTTTGAAGAGAATATCAGAAAACAAAAGAAAATTTTTCTTACATATCAAAAGAAAATGGTGGAATCTTTCGAAACTTGTTTGATATACAAAGATACAAAAAATGATAAATTTTTTTTTGTCATTTTCCTTTTACATTTTTTGCTATTTTTCTTCCTCGTAAAATCAATTGTTATTAAGGTAACCCTACCACGAGTAAAAGAAATTTGAACTTCCCATCCATTGAGCTTATTGCTTGTTTTCTAAACGACAGGATTTCAATCCTTGCTATAGCCACTTGATAATGAAGAGGGAGGCAAAATATGTTGATATATATGAAGTTCATGTTCATTAACTCCTATTTTAGTGATGTCTTAATTCCATCATGCACAGTTGACTACATGGGTTCTTTTATCCTATATATTTCTATGCTTAAATCTTTGATTAAATTATATACATTTAATCCTTTTCTCATAATTCCTAATCAAGTAATTTCTTTTTTGTAATTTTTTTTTAGTTTCTTCTGCATTAATTAATTTTTCACTCCTAGTTAAATATAACCGAACCATCAAAGCCAATTTTCTTTTATCTTCAATCAATGCAACTCTTATTCTATTTCAATAAAATCATTTTTAACTTATTCTTTATGGTATTTTTGTAATACTAACTTTTTGCATATAATTATATTTTACAATTTAGCATTTTAAAGTACAATCAAGTGAATAGTAGTTCCATAGAAAATTTCTATTAATTTTTATAGTATCCTCCCATGGCACAACACTTTGAAATATTTTTTTAACAGAAATTTATGTCAGTCTAATAGAGGCATGCAAGGCAAAACCACAAGATAAACTCGAATAGACGAGTTGTTCTAGCACAGTAGATTTCACACGGTCCTCTCCCAGGATTGAATCCTAGATTTTTGCTGAGCTTCTCGTCAAATAATATACAATTATGTAGCAATGGGCAGTAAATGGAGTTGTCTGTTGAAAGAGTTGATTACCTTCATCCTCCACTGATATCAGTTGGCATTGGTTGGAATTGTTGAGATGAACCGTCTGATCTGCTTACCTCCGTTGTCGTAGATGTCGTGGAGATTAAGCTCCCTGGAATGACTGTTGTTGAGCATCCCGTGAAATTTCCGACGGAGGCGTTTCTTTCTTCTTCAACATGCAGGTCCATCAGATAAGTAGGCTTGGACGTGACTTTACCAACTTCGATGTCTCCAACCAACATCTTAACTACATTCGACATGCGGGGACGTAAGGAAGCTGATGTTTGTAAGCAGAGAAGAGCCACACCAATCATACGAAGGGCCTCTCCCTTATCATATGTTGGTAAGGTTGGGTCCATCATCTCAAGCTCCATGTTGTTCTCGTATAGATGCCAAGCCTGGTCAATTAGACACAGATAATACTCAAGAATAAGTTGATTTTTTGTGTACGTAAACATTTTTTCAGTTCAACTTCTTTAGATATGATTACAGTTTCACAGGAGAGTGTTAGGGGGGCGTGGTTTTTCAAATGTAGCCTAATTTAGTGAGAGCCATGTCAAAATTATGCCTAGCTAACAAGCCTCATTTTTTACAAAGGGAATACAAAATAACAATAACAAGGCAGCAACAACAACACCAAATGGAGCCATAATCTCACTACGTTAGGCTGATTATATGAATGAATTCTTTTCTTTTAAATATTTCTATCAGTATCAACTCTTCAGTTAAATTATATAAATTTAAATATTTTCTTATAATTCATAACCAAATAGTTTTAAGTCCACATCTATTTATTTTAATTTCTCTTGTTCTAATTAAACCTCCTCTCCTAAGTGGAGTATCTCTTGATTTCCTGAATTACTCAAATTGATTTTCTTTTACTTTTTCTTCAATAGGTACAACATTCTTACTTTTATTTTAATAAAACTATTTTTAACTTATCCTTTATAGTATTAGCATTCATTTATCTAAGCATATGCATATCAGCAATACTAACTTTTTGCATGTGAATGAACTTTAATATCTAGCATTTTGAGTTATAAAGTATAATTAGGCAAATAACAATTTTATAGAATTTTCCTTTTAATTTTAATGATATCTTCCTTTTATACAATACTCCAACAACATTTCTCAAATTTATTCATCCTTCTTTAATACTATTAATAAAATCCTCTAAAATTTCACCATTGCTATCTATTATAAATTAGAAGTATTTAAAAGTCTTGTTTTATAGATCTCATGACTATCTTTATTATTATTCCTATTTTCATTAAACCTATATTTCATATATTTAATTTTTAACCTACTCAATCTAAATCCTTTGGGTTTTAAATTGTAATTTAGAATTAATTTTTGACTTACTTTCATTAACTAAAACTATGTCATCAACAACTGACATATATTAAGGTATTCTTATTAAATTTCCTTAGTTATTTCATCTATGATTAAGAAGAATAGATATCAACTTCGAGATGACCTTTGGTGCAAACTTATGTCTATGGAAAATTTCTTAATTTTTCCTTCTATAATTTTAACATATGTAATTTCTTTGTCATAAATGCTTTTTATAATATCAATATATCCAATTAATATGCCTTTTTTAAAGCTCACTACAATAGGTTTGTAGGTATTCTATCATAAATTTTTTCTATATTAATGAAAATCATATGAAGATCTTTTTTCTTAACTTTAAAATTTTCTATTAGCTTTCTAAATAAATAAATAACTTCCATTGTCGATTTATCTAACATAAAATGAAATTGGCTTTCTATGATTTTAGTTACATATCTTAATCTTTGTTTAATTACCATTTCCCATTATTTCATAATATGACTCCTTACTTAACTCCACAATAATTATTATAATTTTGTATGTTTCCCTTATTTTTAAATATAGACATTAAAGAATTTTTTATTTATATGTCATCTTCTTTGTCTTTAAAATTATATTAAAAAGTTTAGTTAACCACTTAATTCTTATTTCACCCATATACTTCTATATTTCAATAGGATTACCATTTATGGTAATAATTTTTTCATGTTTCATTTTCTTAATGACACTTTTACCTCCAAACTATTAATTTATCTAAAATAACAATAGTTCATGTCCTTTGTATTGTTACTCAAAATTTGCATTTGACTTTTTTATAGTAGATTCATTAAAAGCTTTACTAAAATGTCTACACCATCTATTTTCTTTTATTAAAACACTACCATCTTCACCCTTAATACACTTACACTTAAATTTCTATCTTTAAACTTAGTCAATTTATATGTTCTATTTTCTAGCTATTTTATATTTGTATTATCATATCATTATTTATACAAATTTTTATCTTCACTAACAATTTTTTTAAATTTCCTTTTGTTAACTTATATTTCTCTAAATTTTCTCATTTCAACATTTATGATAGGTTTTATAATATTTTTAATGCAAGTAGTCATTTCATTCTAAAGTTCATTTACCTTTCTAGTTAGTTTTCATATTATTTCTTTTAACAAATTATTTCTAGATATTAGGCAAATGTTTTTGACCCTACACTTCAAACAAACCCAACTCCACACTCTCCAATCGCTCTTCCACTCGTACTCACTACCTTTGCCCACTCTCTTAGTTTCTCCATCATTGCTCACACTATAGCATACTCCATCTACTCAATCTTGACTCCACCCTTTTACCACTTCGCTACGCACCCTTTCACTCTAGCATTCTCCACTCCATCACTCACCCCTTTTGCATTACAACACCTTTGTCTAAGACCTAATTGTCCCATTTCATTTGCAAGTATCCCATAATTTTGCTTTTGTTTTGATTCACTTTCGAATGATTTTTGTCCTACTATACTATCATTTTCATATTATCACATACATATGTTACCTATTTTGATTGCAAGTTTAGGATGTATCTTAATGAGTTAAGTGGTTTTCACTACTTTTCATGACCATTATCACACCTTATATTATTTCACGTCCAAAGTTAAATCTCGACTATAACCTCAACATAATTAAAATCTTAATCATAATTTCATCTTTTCCTTTGCCTTACTTGTACTCTTTCATGCTTTACCCTTTATCTAACTAAACTTCAACCAATGCAATGACCTAGGACATATCACTTAGCTTAAGATAAATTACATGATCATCTCTCTCATCTATTCTTCCATAGGCTAGTTAATCCAATCTTTTCGCCTTTTCTTTTCCCTCTCATCTGCTTAGACAAGTACTGCCCATATCTCCTTTCATCTAAACTTCAACCTTAGTGGGTGAACATTAGCAAATCATCTCTCCTATTATTACACTTAAGATCATCACATGACACATATGTCTATGACTCATATGCACTAAGTCAAGATGATCTAAGAGGTTGAGTTATTTAAATGTACAAGAGTGTCTAACACCTTCCTTTTAAATACCTAAAGCACTTACTCACTCCATTGGTTCACCTATGTTACAGTCTATCCACTTAATGGTTTAAGAGACACATCACTTACATTGTACATGCAACTTTTAGTTTATCCTTAAAAAAGACTAAGAGTTGACTTTATTTCTTCTTCCCTTTCTCACAATGCACTCACACGTAAGGAGAAATGTGGTGGTTCGCCATCCTTACGTTACTAAAAGGTTGAAAGTTACGCTAAAGTCTAGAATTAAAATTTCCTCTTTATTTCTATTGCCAAAACTAAATCTATCATGATTGCTTTCATGTCCTATACTTTCCTTTCTTACATAATCATTTATATCCCTTCCAATAAAGAGTTTTTCATTAATAGGTAAGTCATGAACTAAATTATCCAAATCTTGTCAAAAAATTTTATTTAATAACCTCTCCTAAACTTATTTGCAAAGTATGTGTATTAATTATAATAATTATCTTATTTGCTATCACAATCTTAATCAATATAATTCTATCTTTTATCTTTATTACCTTAACAACATTATCTCTTGAACTTTTATCTACTATTATTTCTACACTTACTTTTTCCTATATACCACTATTTGAAAACACTATTCTCAATTAACCTAAATTGTTCTCCTACCTATTTAGTTTCTTGCAAATATAATATGCTAATTTTCCTTCTTATTATTATATCTACCAATTCCATACTCTTACTAGTTGAGGTTTCTATGTTTCAAATTGCTAGCTTAATTTTGGCTAAAAACATAATATAATAACTCCTTCACAAAAACCAACATGGAAATAAATAACATACCCATTCAATAAGATACGTTTTTTCAGGACCCAAGCTTGGATCTGTATTACGTCTTCCACAAAGAATCTCTAGGACAACCATGCCAAATCCATATACATCGGCCTTCTCTGTAAGATGCCCTCTCAAGGCATACTCCGGAGCAAGATAACCACTTCAACAATTAAAACAAATTCAAGGGTAAATTTCTGAGATATCTAAGTATGAAAACAACAACAAATATACCAAAACTAAATTGGAAGATGCTTAAAGGACTTACATTGTTCCTGCTATTCCAGTGCTAATGTGTGATTTCTCATCGTCAAAGAGCTTGGCTAGACCAAAATCTGAAATTTTTGGTCTAAGATTCCTATCTAGGAGGATGTTACTGGTTTTCACATCCCTATGCACAATCTTAACACTTGATTCTTCATGAAGATACAACAACGCTCTTGCTGTACCTAAGCATATTTGAAAGCGAGAGGGCCAATCAAGCTCTAGGCTATCCTTCCCTACATTATCATAAACCACAAAAAATTTAAGAGAATGTGATTCCTTACGAATGATGAATATAATTGAATCTTTTTAAACAATGGATTTGTATGGATACCAAAAAGTGCTTGATCAAGGCTCCCTTTTTCCAAGTGCTCGTACACAAGGAGGAGCTTATTCTCCTCATAGCAGTATCCATACAATTTCACAAGGTTTCGATGCTGAACAGCAGATATAATTTCTATCTCTGTTACAAATTGGCCTCTCCCTTGGCGTGAATCTATGGAAAGTTGTTTCACAGCCACTGACCTCCCATCAGAAAGGTAACCCTATGGTTTCCGTCAAAAAACCAATCACATCCATATTGCAGCCAAGAATTTAAAAGGTAAGCAGACTATTGCACACTAGAAAATATTTGATATTTAAAGTGCTTTTTTGTGAGGTAGAAGTTTATTTTCAACAACCATGAAAGGATTTGTTTCTTTTGATGAAAAGAATTACTTCCATTTATTTACACGACTTAAGTGCGTCATTTTAACATAATATTTCCAATCACCACTATACAAAAATATATGATACCTTGAACACTGGTCCAAATCCTCCTCCTCCTAATTTATTACTCGGACTGAAATCTTCTGTGGCATTTTTCAATTCTGTGTAGCTAAAAATATTTGATTTCATGGTCAAACCTTGCAACCCTGCAGAATGAAATATCAAGGAATAAACTCATAAAACTTTGTAGAATGAGAATAAGATCTGTTAGATAAGAAGGACTCTTATATATGGTTGAAGGAGATAAAGCTAGTGTCAATCGATATCTTTAATTGTTGGTCACTGAAATGGTGTAAAGGCACGTGTTTAGAAAACAATAACTTGCACATATAACTTAAATATCATTCACATTATGATATTTTTGTCCTAATGTCTAATTCTATCCTATTAGAGAATATGAATAACTAGAACTTTATATGGATCCTAATAGGGGTTAGTATTGTGTTGTGCATTTAATTCTACATTGGTTGTGTGTATGTCTACTCTTTGTAACCTCTATTAATAGTTATTACATCAGCTCTACTTTTACCTATTTCTTGTGTTCTCACACGGTATTAGAGCTTAGGAATTTCCTAAAGAATCCTTAGCGACCACCTTAATGGCCTCTTCCTCCACCTGCCACCCCCAAAACCACCCACCTTCTTCTCATCTACCCTTATCCTCTCCACTGGTCTGCCATCACCTGCAGGCCACTGCTAGCCCTTCCAAGATGTAAGCTTCTTCTCTAGGCCTCTTGTAATCCTACCGCTCTTGCAATAGCCCAAAAAGCTAGCCACACACGGCTATTACCAGCCTCTTATGTTGGTGATCCTTGTTGTTGTCCAATCCATGATCTAGGTTGGAACCCTACTACAATTGTCTTCCAACTCGACACCATGGTATAAGAACCTCCCATGTTGTGAGAGGTCTCTTGGTTACCTTTGTCTGAACTACACGTCCACAACAATTTTCCTCTTATATGAAGGCATGATCGTCCACAAATACATTGTCAACCACATCATAAGATGCCTTATTTCAAAATAAAAATGGTGCAACGAATGAAAACTTAATGAAAAGAATTATGCTTTGGTCCAAGTTAGACATTGCTTTTTTTAAGTTAACACCTGAAGACAAAATACGTCACTCAAAATTCGTTGTTCATAATATTAAGAATAGCCTTACCTCTCTCCTACCTGTAGGGCACTTGTAACCATTTCTACCTTGTCTGTCCTATGCAGAGTTGTAGGTGTAGACATGCTGCAACTCTCTCCTTTTTTGTATAAATATACCTTTGTTGCCTATTGTAAAGATAAATCAACGGAATGCAATTCACACTTGATGCATTGCCTCCATTGTGTTTCTCTTTTCCTCTCTCACCTTTCTGGCTTTACATTATTCTAACACATAAGGAATCCATCTACAATTGTTTATTACTAATTATGATAATGAGGATTTTTCACTTGTCTCATCAACATCATGGGGAAGAATTATAAAGTGGATAGTGATTACATTGATCATATGGTGATTGGTGAAGCTATATCTACTCCCCATACTTAATCTTCAAAGTAACTAACTAATATTATGTTATCAAATTCTTGTGTGTATATAGTTACCCTTTATACTCAATCTTTGGAGTAACTGACACTTTTTCGTTAAGTGTTTGAGTTTCAAGGCTTTTGAGATATTATGTAACAAGTTAGACATGATTGATATTTATGTCTCATCTTGAGAAATGTTAGATTATATATATTATGACTTATATGTGCATTTAGGTTATTGGATATTCATTTACCAAATACCATTTGACAACAAATTTGGTTGTTTTTCCTTTCAATTATGTATAGGATACAACCAACCCTTCTGTATTCAACTAATAAGACCAATTATGTAAATCTATGATTTTGAAGTTGGGATTATACTTTACCTTCATAACTACTCATGCTATGCCTCGACTTCTTTCGCATCCACATGAAAATTGTGAAGACCAACAGAACAAATGCAGAACCAAGGCCAACCACAAGTCCAACAATTAAAGGCTTCTTGCTCTTTTCTGGTGTTGTCTGGTTACTGTTAACTGTGGGTTCGAAATCTGAGAAACACATGGTCAGTGGTAAGATACACTATTGTGAATATTTAGTAATCTGGATGATGATATTTAATTAAATATTGCATTGAGAAATACTTGGAGTTACTCTGATAGCTGAAATTGAAGGTCCATAGGTTCCACGAATAGGTAAACAGCATGTACCCTTTCCAGCCCAAAATAAATGGATTTCAATGAAGTTTTTAGTTACACTGGAATTGTACTTTCTTGAGATTGCCGCATTGGATTTATTGCCGGCTTCTTTTCTTATATCAAAGTCTCTTTCTTCAACTTTCCCCTGAAACATAGAAGTTATATTGGAACTTTTACTACAATTTGTACAACAAATGAACACATGATGATTCAAATAGGATGCATGTCATTTTTCATACCTGAATATAAATATTGAATATACGCCTCCCTAGACTCTTATAGGTTCTAGTATTTTCAAATTTTGTCTCAGCAAATTGGAGTTGTACAGTATAGTTCCCATTCTCAAGACCAAGGCCGTAATATCTCAATGATGACGGAGATATCCGTGATGACTTAAGTAGCTCGTTGTTTGCTGCATTTGTGATTGAAGATGTTGTGGTAGCTATGTATGTGTTTGTTTTTGAATCTGTGAAAATTCCAACATTACTAACTGCCCACCCCTTTTTCTTGGCAACATGGTATGATGCTGCACCAAGACTCTCATTGTCTTGATCATATGTTGTTTGCTCTGCAGTCCGTAGTTCAGAACCTCCACAGTTGATTGCAAATTCAGACCCTACGGTAATGATATCATCATTTTGCATATATCATGCTACTTTCTGAAGTATATATATTAGGAAAGACGGGAAGAATTAAGAAAGCATTACATTTTGGTAAATCATAACAAGGGAAATCCTTTTGCAGGCAATTTAGGTCCTTCAGAATGCTGACCATAGAGGAATAATGAAAACATAGTCAGAGAGCATCAAGATATATGATTTGCATGCAATACTTGATTAAAATTGATTATTGGCACCTATTCATAGACTCATTGATTTCAAAGTTATTAGCCACTAGGTTCCTGTAGAAAGAGAGAAATTCATTACAAAAGTGACACGGGCATATAATGAAGAATTAACTCCTTTTATATAAGATACAGAATTTCCTTGTGAGAAACATAGAACAAAACATACGATCTACTGAGCAAGATAAAATGATTTTAAACTGTCTACAATTTGATATTCAATTATCCACAATCATTTTGGTACATGACGTTACCATGCTAACAATTCTTTTGTCCATTAGGTAGAGTTCTAAAGATTTTAAAACGAATACTACAAATTTAACTAAATTAATGCAAATGATGGTCATTGTTTTCAAAATCACACAACTACATTATGAAAAAAACTACAGGAATTGAAGTCTTTGAGGGAAAGGTTGACAGCGAATCAACATACAACTGCAAACCTCCTTGAACCCACGAAGGAAGACTACCGGTAAGGTTGTTATAAGACACATCTCTACAAGGAAAGAAAACGTCATTAGGATGGAAACATTTGTACTGGTATTTGGTCTAAAGAATTTTGAAATACATAGAACATTGCAATAAAGGGAGAATTCTGCAAGAAACAAATGGATTGATTCAATGAGTGAGATAATAGTACATCGTGGTTAGAGATGAGGACTTCCCATCAGGTAAGCGTCCGTGTAAGCTATTATTGCCCAATAACCTACATGATGAGCATTTTAAAGAACTGCCAGAGAAAGGATTGCATGTTTTATAAACAAGACATGTTTGTGTGTCTTACAATGTTGTGAGGTTGCCCAAACTGAAGAGTGAAGGGGGGATTTCACCAATCAAATTGTTAAAGCTCAAATCCCTAATTAAAAAGTGCAATAATAAATTAAATGCTCCACATCCAAGTAATAGTAGTCCAATTGAAAATACGTCTACCAGAAGTAATGGTAGCAAACTAGCAATAGACAACTCACAGAGTCTTTAAAGAAGTGTGTTTTTTAAAGTCAGATGGAAATCTACCAGAAATTTTGCAATTCCTTAGTACTCTGCAATAGAAAACACATGTTTGGTTTGAGTAATGAAATAGATGTGTCTCTTTTACGACACAATTGAAGTTGACTCACAATGTACTCAAAGCTGTCATATTCTGGATGAAATCTAAGGAAGAGATACCGGATTTCAAGTCCCCAATATACCTGCATCATCCCAACTAATAATAAGTGAAGGGGACGTCATAAACACAAGCAATGAATATGTGCAATAAAGTGTGCTCCTTGCTCATAAGAATGGTCTCCAAGATCAAATGACATGAAGACAATCTGAAATATATACATTATCGTGTAGACAATTTTCCAATCTTTAAACATCTATGAGAACCTAATCAAGCTTTGGTTTGCCTTACTCACAGATCAGTCAGTTTGGCCAGTTTAGCCAAACTTGAGGGGAGTGGACCTTGAAATGAGTTGCCGTAAAGCTTCCTGAAATGTCCAAATTGTGGGTATTATTGATGGGAAGTAGGTCCTTACGGGTGAACAATGCTTTATGCTTTATTCTAGAATGGCCTGGCTTACAACTCTGTAAGGTTTGTTAAGTCCCCAAGAAGGTTAGGTACTCTACCAGAGAAATTGTTGCTGAAAGCCCATCTGTCATCAAAGCAAAAAAAGGCAGAATGAGTATCTTCCATATATTGTTGATTAGCTTCTGTAACAAAGAATAAAGATGAAGCATTACAAGGTTTGCAAATTCTTAAGATTTGAAAATGATGATGGAATCTCTCCACTAATCCCAGAGTTGTCTATGTACCTGTCAAGAACAACACAAAGTTCTCTCATTCCTTGGCTCATAAGAATTTCTTCAATTTTCTTTGCAAACTATCATTGAATAAATCTGATTTTTAGTATAGATTGTTAGCAATTTTCTTACAGTTTTTCCAAATTGACCAGCCTTCCCATTTCAGGAGGAAGAGAACCAGTGAAATAATTTGTGCCCAATCCCCTGCAGTGAATGGAAGATAAACGTATTTGGACTAAAATCTCATTTCCTCCAAGGGATAAGTATTTGAAATAGGCTATGATATGCAATGGAAGAATAAAATAGTCGTAAAGTCATCGTTGAAACAGAAACTGGGAAGCAATCTATGCTGGCTTTTACGACATACAATGTAGAAAGTTTTGTTAGGTTTCCAATCTCCTTGGGGATAGGTCCAGTGAGAACATTGATGCCAAATGTCCTGCAGTAGCAGAAAGCATAACTGTTGAAATAATCTCATACTACAAAGAAAGAATGGAACTTATGCATACAATTAATCATACTTATTAAGGCTCCAAAGGGCTCAAGCGGTAAGCCAGGATGCCTTAGGTGCCTGGCTGACGCATATGTGGCATAGAGGTGTCGTTTTAGAAATTATTATTTTTAATTATATATTTATACATATTTTATAATTATTATATCTTTGTCTATCACTATTATTTCCCAAATGACATTCAGATATATAAATAATTATAAAACAAAAAAAAAAATATAAAGTGTAATAATGCTCAAATATATATTTTGGTAATATAGGTAATTAAATATTTCAAGAATTATATATGTTTTTGTAGCATTCCATTGCAAATTAATATATAGTCAAGCTTTTTGAAAGAAAAAAAAAATTAAAAACTTTAAAGACTATATATTTAATTAAACATATGTGGCAGAAGGTTCACTTAGTTAAGCCAAGGTGAGATAAATAAGTCTCCATGGAATGATCCTTCCTACATGTATGTTCCCTATTGAATGTATATTCTAGAAATATGCACAGTATATATTTCAAAAATTATGATATTTCAGTAATTTTCGTTTAAATACATATGTATATAAGTATTTTGAAATGAAAATGCTTAAAAAAACCTTACATGTGTGGTGTGCATCTATTTATGTATACGCATACGTACCCCCCACCTTGATAAGTTTGTTTCTAACCATAATTCCAAATACAAGCTAAGGTGAAGAAAAGGAGAATTAAGATTATCACTTCCGACTTACATGTACTGCAAATTAGTAAGTTTTCCTATGAATGCTGGCAATGTACCAGTCAGGTAGTTATGATCTAATTTCCTGCCATGAAAAAACAAATAACTATAAGGACATCATAAATATTGCCAAATCAATGGGAAGTTTGCTACTCTTGCAAAATCAAGCAAATTATAATGTGATAGTAGAAGACTCACAAGTTGTAGAGATGGGTGAGATTTTGGAGCTCCTCGGGTACAGGACCAGTGACACTCTGCTCATAAACTTTTCTGCAAGAATAAGAATGACATGAATTCAATCCAAGCATGAAGAAAGGAAGAAAAGCATTTGTCTGTTCCTTGAGTTGGACTTACATACAGTTGATTGATGTGGCACGATGCCAAGTTACAACTATCACACTTGATTAGAATTTTGTAGTTGTTGTCATTAAAATCAACATTATCATTGACAGCATCACCAGTGCATGGATCACCGCTTTGGTTCCAAGATGGTGGTGCTTGGATGCCCCATCTCTCAAACATTTTGTTCAGAGCTTGTGCTGCAAAACACAAATATCATTAACATCAGTGAAGCATAACAAAATCATTTCAAATTCAACCACAATATTAAAATGAAATTATCCAATTTCACCCTGATTATTACAACATTATTTTTTTTAGTCCAGAATAAATGAATTGAAGCTTTAGAAACTTGCACAAGGATGCGAATAGAATAAAAACATGGATTGATAAATACTAAAAACACTGAAACTTACTAGTTAATACATAACAAATAAAACTTATTAGTTAATATGTAACAAATAAGCCACAAAGAGATTCTTACTAGATAATTACATAAATAACAAACAAACTACAAAGAGAGTCACATTAATTTATATTGGTTCAATCACTACAAAACCTTGCTTAGATATCAATTGATAAACACTAAAGATATAGCAATCTACTAATTAATTACATAAATAATGAACAAACCACCAAGAAAGAGTCACAAAGATGCTCAACGATTTATTCTAGCCTGTTAACTATCAATGTCCAGTTATTCACATTACTGTACCATGGGATCCCACTATTTGTCTCTCTTTCATAGGTAGAGACACACAATGTACACTGCGCAGCATTGTTGGTTGGAAGTGAGCCAAAGTGGATGTGTCTCAAAGTGGGTTCATCGAGAAAAAGGGTGTTGAAACTTTAGAAGATCAATCAATTAAACAAGGTGGCACCTAGTTAGAAGAGGGCCCTCAAGCAGTCAAGGGTGGAATCCAGAGGAAAGTGTCATTGACCCCCTTTTATAGATATGCTTTGGCCATCAAAGGGCATTGGCAAATTTAGGAAGAAGACCCCAAGACAGATAAGTTCAATCTGGTGAAGATTCAACCCTGTCAGAATGGGATGTTGGCTAATCCAAGATTGTAGAAAGATTCAAGAGCAAGATTAACATGTTGGAAATGGCCTGTCTACAAGCCAAAAATCCCTAAACATTTCCTTGACATGGAGAGTCACAAATCTACAATGGATTTGTGGCAAATTGGATGCTGAAACTGCTCAACAAAATGCTGAAATCTCCAGTGATGCCAAAAAATAGAGTAAAGGGCTAGTTGATATGCTGAAGATGCCACATATCAGCTGATAGGACTAGCAAACAAATGATATATCAAAAGATAGAGCTTATGAGAAATTGATATACCAAAATATACTACGTCAGGGAATCAACATATTGAAGGACCCATGGGCATACAAAAAGTGTGGGACGTCTACACAAGTCTAACCAAAAATCCAAATTGACACCTAGATTTGCTTCTTTCCATTTGTGATTTCACTGATGCATGCTTGAGTAGATGTCCAATATTTTATTTGTTGTTGATTTAACAGTTATATGTGCAATTTGCAAAAAAAAAATTTTGACATATACAATACTTAAAAGTTAAAATTTATAACATTAATATTCAACAAATATGCAAATAAATTGTAACTAAAGTTAAAAACTAGTGTTTGCAACATCTATATTTGAAATTTCAAATACAAACCTCAATAATCACATTTAACCAATATAAATTATTGTTACTCAAATGATACATCACATTGATGCATCATTCATTAAAAATTGTTGAAACAAGAAAAGGTAAAAGTAGAATAATTCATTAACAAGCATAAGAGTATTTATATATAAAGACTACAAGGAAATGGCCAATAAAACAATAGCAATGTAGGATTAAACCCACCACATCCAACCAAATCTAATCTAAAGATACATACAAAGATCAATTTATTCATACATTTTAATAACACCCTTCAAACTAGAGCATCTAAAACATTCAATTTGTAACAGACTCAAATATAATGATACAGAACAAAACAAATATAAACTATTGTAAATACTAAATAGATAGAAACTATAATGACTGCTATGGCAAAACATCATTCATATAATGACTGCTATAGCAAAACATCATTCATAACAAGAAGAAGGTTCAATTTCTTTCACCGCACAATTGGGAGGCACAAACATCAATCAATTGACTTGCTCTATCACACTTGATTCGATTAAAAGAAACATTTGTGACAAACATTTGACAAGGTCCAAGGATTGTTAACGTCCTTAGACATAGTAAAAAATAATGAGCACACATAGCAAATATTGAAAAACTTGTAAAGACGAGCTCTTGTAGGCATCAATATAATTACCATCAAACCATCCAAAAATAATGACGCCCAGTGTTAAGAGTCCTGAGTCATAGAGTATAAAACCTATATTAACGGAGCAAGATTGCTTCAACATTGAGACTACAAAAAAAAAAACAAATAGAAGAAAAATTGAAGGTTGATGATGGATGTCTTAATAAATTTTGACCTTTTTTTCTTTCCTTTCTTGATTTCTTTCTACTTTTCTAAACTTTACATTTTCCATTTTATTTCTTTTTTATTTAAACATCCACAATATTATGATGCTTTCTTTATTTCAAAAAAAAAAAACTTTTTCGTCTTTCTTTCTCTCATCCCCTTCCTTTCCTTTTTTTTCTCATTCACATGCCTCACTTCCTCTCTCTCTCTCTCTCTTTTCTTTTTTTGCCAACTCATGTTCTTCTCAAACCCTCATTCTTCCCCCTTTTTTTCATCCTTTGTGCAAAAATGAAAACCTTGATAGCAAGGATTGATGACAATGAGAGGAGCTAGAAAGCCCTGATGATGAAAGGAATACAAGAATGGTGATGACTACCATAGCAAGAACAATGGCAGTTGGTGGCATTGTCAACGCATGTATGCACTCTTGTAGCTCCTACAAAAGGAAAGGAAGCTACATGACAACCTTAGCTACCATGAAAGGAGCTGGAGCAATGGTAGGAGAGTGGCTGAAGGCCTTGGAAATGGTAATGGATGGAGTAGGGGCTGATGGAGCTGGTAATTGCTAGAGGAGAGGTAAGGCAATGTCGGGTAAGGGTGCTAGCTTGGCTATGGCTAGAGGAAGAGAGGGAGGACTAGCCCACAATGAGTGGATGAGAGTAGTGGCTAAGGTTCTAGAGTAGAAAATATAGAAGCATGAATAGAAATTCACAAAAAATAAACAAAACAAATGTAATATAACAAAGTGTCTATTTGTCTACTCTCAGTCTCTATTGGTGTATATTCAGACTAGCAATCTAAATGTGTTTGTCTTTTGAAACAAGTACATATTTTCTTTGTGTCAATGATATTCTTTCCTTGAAATATATAAACTCAATCCCAAAAAAATACCTAGGCTTGATATATCTTTTATGGAAAAGTGTCTCAAATATTATTTTAGTATTAGAAATAACTACAATACTACCTGTTAACAAAATGTCTTCAATGTGAACGGTTAGAATCATACAACCCCATTTGTTTTCATATAAAACATGAACTGGTTCATTGCACATTGTTAAAGGCCTCCATCTATTACAACATTATTGAACTTCTCAAACCATGCAAGTAGAATTTACTTAAGCTTATAAATCACCTTCTTAAAGTTTCACAAATTGTTCTCCCTTAAGCAAGATATCTTGAAGATTATCATATAAAATCTTGCTCGATCAAGTCTTCATATAGTAAGGTATTCTTCACATCTAGTTAAATCAATCCCTATGATCGAGTAATAGATAAGAAGTAATGAAAACTTAATAAATGAATCAAAATGTTGGTACATAAAGGAATTTTTTTCTAGTTTGATCTAAGCAAAAGCCTAAATAGTACATTCTCTAGAAATAGAATGAACAATCATCAACAACGTTAACAAATGTAATATTTGGAAGACTAGTCAAGTACATAAAAGATTACATGTACCTAACATGTAGGAAGAAGGTCTAGATTGTATGATTTAGGAATTCTTCTTAATAGTTATCGTAGCTTTATTTGTACTTGAAGTAAAAGCAAGAGCTATGGTAAAGGACTTAGTGGCCTAAGGCTATAGGAACCACTCATAATCAGCTTGAGATATGATAATTGTTAGAGTGCTTGCAAGAATGATAATAGAATCTAAAATTGTTGAGGCAGCGTATAGTCTCCATGACAACCTATGCCCAAGCTAGTTTTCCAAATTTATCTGAACATTGCTCAAATTTGTAGTTCATGCAACTATAATGCTTGCATGACTATCATCTCCAATCATTTGTGCAGCCTCCAAATCCTAGGTAGAATATGACACCCTACATGAGTACCAATAGGAATTTGCAAAATACAAATGAAGGTAGTCTGAAGATCAAAGAGAATATTAACACCAAGTATCTCTCCTCAAACATGAGATGAGAGCTCTGAAACTAAACTAGATAAGTAGGCAATAACAAGCTTGTCTTAGTATCATCTCATAATGGCCAAACCTAAAGTCAATGATTGATAAACATCCAGTTCTTCCAAGAAGGTTTGAAGAGTGGCAAAATGATCTTGAACTGATCTATTTCTATATGTTGCATGAAAATCTGCTCATATATCAAAAATCAAAAACTTCTAATCAAAAACTTGAACAAAAGGAAAATGGAAAGAAATCAACAACCACATCGTATATCTGATTTTAGATGTGTTAACTGAGTTAGATCTAATCGTGTTAACTTTAGTCAACATGATTTTTGAAGTTCTATCAGACTACTATTTGGTAGATCCATGTTGTATTGACATGATTTATTACAGGTATGTAAATCAATATACTTTTCTAAAATTGGCTTATTAAATTGCATAATTAATATATTAAATCTATAAATTGATATAAAATTTGTTTTTGTAGTCTTAAGTTTTTTTAGATTGGATGTACTGACATAAAATTCGATTTATTGATTTTCTAATTTTATACGTTAAAAAAATAAACCTAGTATAATTTGATTTTCTCTCTTTTCTTTTCTTTTTTTTAAAAAAAAAAAAAAAAAAAAAAAAAAAAAAAAAAAAAAAACCCAAAAGCCTACTACAGTTTGCAGGCGATAATTTAATCAATACAATTAGAAGGTATGGCGATTCACGAAGCGAGGAACAGCAGCTGAGTTCAGATTCCAGCCAGAGTAGAGGAGAGAAGAAGAGCAAAAGGCAGAGAGTAGAAGGAGGATTTCCTGATCAGGAGGAGAACAAAATCAAGGTAGATCCAAATAATTACATACATACCTCCTGGTTGGTGAATTTGAACAATATTTGATGGAAGCAACAGAAGGCTGAGAGATTTTAACACGAGAATAGAAGAAGGCGAGGATGGTCTGAGGGAGTAGAGTACTTACCTTCAGTTGGGTCAGTTGTGGTTTGAGCATGAGCTGTGCAAGGAAGGTGGAGGAGGAGGAGGAGGAGGAGGCAAGAAAGATGGCAGACGAAGGCCAGCACCAAAGCAGAAGAACCCATGGCGGTGGACGCCGCAGACGCCATCCTTTCCTTCCACTTTGCAGTTGATCCGCGCGAGCTCGCTGAAAAAGGGAACAAGTAAAGCTATAGCTGTTGGTGAAATATATATTGGCCAGGGTTTAAATATATATTGGCGTCGAGTTTGACTATTATTTGGAGAAGCCGTCTGTACTTGTTTAATTTATTCGATAATTTAAATACAAAAATACAATCGAGCACGTTATGTTCACTATCTTTTTCTAATAAAAAAATGCGCTGGGTGGAAAAGTCAGCTTGAGTTCTCTTCCAGCACAAGCGCGTACAACCCCTACGATATTGGAGAAATAAAACAACATATAAAAGAGCATAGAATTGAAAAATCAGTCGTTGTTACTTCGACGTTTCAACTACGTACCCAACAATCGCTGTGTTAATAAAAAAGGAAAATTTATTTATTAAATTTTTTAAAAGGTGTAAATATAATTTTGTTTGATATTAACATACCTGTAAAGAAGTATAAAACATAACAAATATGGATATGTACAATATCTGTAAAACTTTTCTATAAAATTTCAAAACTTTACAATCATACATATACCTACAAGTAATGGATTTAACAATTATTACATTCAATTGACATCAAATACAATTAATGTATATGATTGTTATACTTGATTAACGTCCTTCTTGGGTATCACAATAGAAACCTAAAACTACGAGAAAAGCAATAATATGCTAAATACGTAATAAGTAATTCACTGTATAACCAATGTATCATTTAAATAGCATATAAAATGAATTTACATAATTAATAAAATGAACGTCATAATATTGTAATCTTAATGTGACTTTTAAAGGGGGGGAAGGGGGTGTGTTTATGTATCTGAAAAACGGTGGAAAGAAAATAATAAAATATTATAAAAAATGATAAAAGGAAAGATAATAAAAAGTAACGAAAAGATAATAAAAAATTAAGGTATTTGTGTATAGAATAAAAAATGATAAAATTTGAAATATGTGTATTTATGTATGAAATAGAAAATAATGAAAAATCATAGAACGTAAAATATATTTATAAAATAAAAAATGTTAAAATTGATAAATGAAATTTTTTTTGTATTTATGATAGAGTATAATAAAATTTATCATAAATAATATAAGATAAAGTCATTTGTGAAAATAGTTATAATATAAAATACATTTCACATATCTTTATTATTCTACATATCTCTCGTAATATCAATTCTCATGTATGAAAGATATAAATAATTTTCATATCAAAATTACATGTTATTAATATATTTTGGGATAATTCACATTTTCTTTTTGTTCATTTTATATTAGTTTTGAAGAGAATATCAGAAAACAAAAGAAAATTTTTCTTACATATCAAAAGAAAATGGTGGAATCTTTCGAAACTTGTTTGATATACAAAGATACAAAAAATGATAAATTTTTTTTTGTCATTTTCCTTTTACATTTTTTGCTATTTTTCATCCTCGTAAAATCAATTGTTATTAAGGTAACCCTACCACGAGTAAAAGAAATTTGAACTTCCCATCCATTGAGCTTATTGGTTGTTTTCTAAACGACAGGATTTCAATCCTTGCTATAGCCACTTGATAATGAAAAGGGAGGCAAAATATGTTGATATATATGAAGTTCATGTTCATTAACTCCTATTTTAGTGATGTCTTAATTCCATCATGCACAGTTGACTACATGGGTTCTTTTATCCTATATATTTCTATGCTTAAATCTTTGATTAAATTATATACATTTAATCCTTTTCTCATAATTCCTAATCAAGTAATTTCTTTTTTGTAATTTTTTTTTAGTTTCTTCTGCATTAATTAATTTTTCACTCCTAGTTAAATATAACCGAACCATCAAAGCCAATTTTCTTTTATCTTCAATCAATGCAACTCTTATTCTATTTCAATAAAATCATTTTTAACTTATTCTTTATGGTATTTTTGTAATACTAACTTTTTGCATATAATCATATTTTACAATTTAGCATTTTAAAGTACAATCAAGTGAATAGTAGTTCTATAGAAATTTTCTATTAATTTTTATAGTATCCTCCCATAGCACAACACTTTGAAATATTTTTTTAACAGAAATTTATGTCAGTCTAATAGAGGCATGCAAGGCAAAACCACAAGATAAACTCAAATAGACGAGTTGTTCTAGCACAGTAGATTTCACACGGTCCTCTCCCAGGATTGAATCCTAGATTTTTGCTGAGCTTCTCGTCAAATAATATACAATTATGTAGCAATGGGTAGTAAATGGAGTTGTCTGTTGAAAGAGTTGATTACCTTCATCCTCCACTGATATCAGTTGGCATTGGTTGGAATTGTTGAGATGAACCGTCTGATCTGCTTACCTCCGTTGTCGTAGATGTCGTGGAGATTAAGCTCCCTGGAATGACTGTTGTTGAGCACCCCGTGAAATTTCCGACGGAGGCGTTTCTTTCTTCTTCAACATGCAAGTCCATCATCAGATAAGTAGGCTTGGACGTGACTTTACCAACTTCGATGTCTCCAACCAACATCTTAACTACATTCGACATGCGGGGACGTAAGGAAGCTGATGTTTGTAAGCAGAGAAGAGCCACACCAATCATACGAAGGGCCTCTCCCTTATCATATGTTGGTAAGGTTGGGTCCATCATCTCAAGCTCCATGTTGTTCTCGTATAGATGCCAAGCCTGGTCAATTAGACACAGATAATACTCAAGAATAAGTTGATTTTTTGTGTACGTAAACATTTTTTCAGTTCAACTTCTTTAGATATGATTACAGTTTCACAAGAGAGCGTTAGGGGGGCGTGGTTTTTCAAATGTAGCCTAATTTAGTGAGAGCCATGTCAAAATTATGCCTAGCTAACAAGCCTCATTTTTTACAAAGGGAATACAAAATAACAATAACAAGGCAGCAACAACAACACCAAATGGAGCCATAATCTCACTACGTTAGGCTGATTATATGAATGAATTCTTTTCTTTTAAATATTTCTATCAGTATCAACTCTTCAGTTAAATTATATAAATTTAAATATTTTCTTATAATTCATAACCAAATAGTTTTAAGTCCACATCTATTTATTTTAATTTCTCTTGTTCTAATTAAACCTCCTCTCCTAAGTGGAGTATCTCTTGATTTCCTGAATTACTCAAATTGATTTTCTTTTACTTTTTCTTCAATAGGTACAACATTCTTACTTTTATTTTAATAAAACTATTTTTAACTTATCCTTTATAGTATTAGCATTCATTTATCTAAGCATATGCATATCAGCAATACTAACTTTTTGCATGTGAATGAACTTTAATATCTAGCATTTTGAGTTATAAAGTATAATTAGGCAAATAACAATTTTATAGAATTTTCCTTTTAATTTTAATGATATCTTCCTTTTATACAATACTCCAACAACATTTCTCAAATTTATTCATCCTTCTTTAATACTATTAATAAAATCCTCTAAAATTTCACCATTGCTATCTATTATAAATTAGAAGTATTTAAAAGTCTTGTTTTATAGATCTCATGACTATCTTTATTATTATTCCTATTTTCATTAAACCTATATTTCATATATTTAATTTTTAACCTACTCAATCTAAATCCTTTGGGTTTTAAATTGTAATTTAGAATTAATTTTTGACTTACTTTCATTAACTAAAACTATGTCATCAACAACTGACATATATTAAGGTATTCTTATTAAATTTCCTTAGTTATTTCATCTATGATTAAGAAGAATAGATATCAACTTCGAGATGACCTTTGGTGCAAACTTATGTCTATGGAAAATTTCTTAATTTTTCCTTCTATAATTTTAACATATGTAATTTCTTTGTCATACATGCTTTTTATAATATCAATATATCCAATTAATATGCCTTTTTTAAAGCTCACTACAATAGGTTTGTAGGTATTCTATCATAAATTTTTTCTATATTAATGAAAATCATATGAAGATCTTTTTTCTTAACTTTAAAATTTTCTATTAGTTTTCTAAATAAATAAATAACTTCCATTGTCGATTTATCTAACATAAAATGAAATTGGCTTTCTATGATTTTAGTTACATATCTTAATCTTTGTTTAATTACCATTTCCCATTATTTCATAATATGACTCCTTACTTAACTCCACAATAATTATTATAATTTTGTATGTTTCCCTTATTTTTAAATATAGACATTAAAGAATTTTTTATTTATATGTCATCTTCTTTGTCTTTAAAATTATATTAAAAAGTTTAGTTAACCACTTAATTCTTATTTCACCCATATACTTCTATATTTCAATAGGATTACCATTTATGGTAATAATTTTTTCATGTTTCATTTTCTTAATGACACTTTTACCTCCAAACTATTAATTTATCTAAAATAACAATAGTTCATGTCCTTTGTATTGTTACTCAAAATTTGCATTTGACTTTTTTATAGTAGATTCATTAAAAGCTTTACTAAAATGTCTACACCATCTATTTTCTTTTATTAAAACACTACCATCTTCACCCTTAATACACTTACACTTAAATTTCTATCTTTAAACTTAGTCAATTTATATGTTCTATTTTCTAGCTATTTTATATTTGTATTATCATATCATTATTTATACAAATTTTTATCTTCACTAACAATTTTTTTAAATTTCCTTTTGTTAACTTATATTTCTCTAAATTTTCTCATTTCAACATTTATGATAGGTTTTATAATATTTTTAATGCAAGTAGTCGTTTCATTCTAAAGTTCATTTACCTTTCTAGTTAGTTTTCATATTATTTCTTTTAACAAATTATTTCTAGATATTAGGCAAATGTTTTTGACCCTACACTTCAAACAAACCCAACTCCACACTCTCCAATCGCTCTTCCACTCGTACTCACTACCTTTGCCCACTCTCTTAGTTTCTCCATCATTGCTCACACTATAGCATACTCCATCTACTCAATCTTGACTCCACCCTTTTACCACTTCGCTACGCACCCTTTCACTCTAGCATTCTCCACTCCATCACTCACCCCTTTTGCATTACAACACCTTTGTCTAAGACCTAATTGTCCCATTTCATTTGCAAGTATCCCATAATTTTGCTTTTGTTTTGATTCACTTTCGAATGATTTTTGTCCTACTATACTATCATTTTCATATTATCACATACATATGTTACCTATTTTGATTGCAAGTTTAGGATGTATCTTAATGAGTTAAGTGGTTTTCACTACTTTTCATGACCATTATCACACCTTATATTATTTCACGTCCAAAGTTAAATCTCGACTATAACCTCAACATAATTAAAATCTTAATCATAATTTCATCTTTTCCTTTGCCTTACTTGTACTCTTTCATGCTTTACCCTTTATCTAACTAAACTTCAACCAATGCAATGACCTAGGACATATCACTTAGCTTAAGATAAATTACATGATCATCTCTCTCATCTATTCTTCCATAGGCTAGTTAATCCAATCTTTTCGCCTTTTCTTTTCCCTCTCATCTGCTTAGACAAGTACTGCCCATATCTCCTTTCATCTAAACTTCAACCTTAGTGGGTGAACATTAGCAAATCATCTCTCCTATTATTACACTTAAGATCATCACATGACACATATGTCTATGACTCATATGCACTAAGTCAAGATGATCTAAGAGGTTGAGTTATTTAAATGTACAAGAGTGTCTAACACCTTCCTTTTAAATACCTAAAGCACTTACTCACTCCATTGGTTCACCTATGTTACAGTCTATCCACTTAATGGTTTAAGAGACACATCACTTACATTGTACATGCAACTTTTAGTTTATCCTTAAAAAAGACTAAGAGTTGACTTTATTTCTTCTTCCCTTTCTCACAATGCACTCACACGTAAGGAGAAAGGTGGTGGTTCGCCATCCTTACGTTACTAAAAGGTTGAAAGTTACGCTAAAGTCTAGAATTAAAATTTCCTCTTTATTTCTATTGCCAAAACTAAATCTATCATGATTGCTTTCATGTCCTATACTTTCCTTTCTTACATAATCATTTAGATCCCTTCCAATAAAGAGTTTTTCATTAATAGGTAAGTCATGAACTAAATTATCCAAATCTTGTCAAAAAATTTTATTTAATAACCTCTCCTAAACTTATTTGCAAAGTATGTGTATTAATTATAATAATTATCTTATTTGCTATCACAATCTTAATCAATATAATTCTATCTTTTATCTTTATTACCTTAACAACATTATCTCTTGAACTTTTATCTACTATTATTTCTACACTTACTTTTTCCTATATACCACTATTTGAAAACACTATTCTCAATTAACCTAAATTGTTCTCCTACCTATTTAGTTTCTTGCAAATATAATATGCTAATTTTCCTTCTTATTATTATATCTACCAATTCCATACTCTTACTAGTTGAGGTTTCTATGTTTCAAATTGCTAGCTTAATTTTGGCTAAAAACATAATATAATAACTCCTTCACAAAAACCAACATGGAAATAAATAACATACCCATTCAATAAGATACGTTTTTTCAGGACCCAAGCTTGGATCTGTATTACGTCTTCCACAAAGAATCTCTAGGACAACCATGCCAAATCCATATACATCGGCCTTCTCTGTAAGATGCCCTCTCAAGGCATACTCCGGAGCAAGATAACCACTTCAACAATTAAAACAAATTCAAGGGTAAATTTCTGAGATATCTAAGTATGAAAACAACAACAAATATACCAAAACTAAATTGGAAGATGCTTAAAGGACTTACATTGTTCCTGCTATTCCAGTGCTAATGTGTGATTTCTCATCGTCAAAGAGCTTGGCTAGACCAAAATCTGAAATTTTTGGTCTAAGATTCCTATCTAGGAGGATGTTACTGGTTTTCACATCCCTATGCACAATCTTAACGCTTGATTCTTCATGAAGATACAACAACGCTCTTGCTGTACCTAAGCATATTTGAAAGCGAGAGGGCCAATCAAGCTCTAGGCTATCCTTCCCTACATTATCATAAACCACAAAAATTTTAAGAGAATGTGATTCCTTACGAATGATGAATATAATTGAATCTTTTTAAACAATGGATTTGTATGGATACCAAAAAGTGCTTGATCAAGGCTCCCTTTTTCCAAGTGCTCGTACACAAGGAGGAGCTTATCCTCCTCATAGCAGTATCCATACAATTTCACAAGGTTTCGATGCTGAACAGCAGATATAATTTCTATCTCTGTTACAAATTGGCCTCTCCCTTGGCGTGAATCTATGGAAAGTTGTTTCACAGCCACTGACCTCCCATCAGAAAGGTAACCCTATGGTTTCCGTCAAAAAACCAATCACATCCATATTGCAGCCAAGAATTTAAAAGGTAAGCAGACTATTGCACACTAGAAAATATTTGATATTTAAAGTGCTTTTTTGTGAGGTAGAAGTTTATTTTCAACAACCATGAAAGGATTTGTTTCTTTTGATGAAAAGAATTACTTCCATTTATTTACACGACTTAAGTGCGTCATTTTAACATAATATTTCCAATCACCACTATACAAAAATATATGATACCTTGAACACTGGTCCAAATCCTCCTCCTCCTAATTTATTACTCGGACTGAAATCTTCTGTGGCATTTTTCAATTCTGTGTAGCTAAAAATATTTGATTTCATGGTCAAACCTTGCAACCCTGCAGAATGAAATATCAAGGAATAAACTCATAAAACTTTGTAGAATGAGAATAAGATCTGTTAGATAAGAAGGACTCTTATATATGGTTGAAGGAGATAAAGCTAGTGTCAATCGATATCTTTAATTGTTGGTCACTGAAATGGTGTAAAGGCACGTGTTTAGAAAACAATAACTTGCACATATAACTTAAATATCATTCACATTATGATATTTTTGTCCTAATGTCTAATTCTATCCTATTAGAGAATATGAATAACTAGAACTTTATATGGATCCTAATAGGGGTTAGTATTGTGTTGTGCATTTAATTCTACATTGGTTGTGTGTATGTCTACTCTTTGTAACCTCTATTAATAGTTATTACATCAGCTCTACTTTTACCTATTTCTTGTGTTCTCACACGGTATTAGAGCTTAGGAATTTCCTAAAGAATCCTTAGCGACCACCTTAATGGCCTCTTCCTCCACCTGCCACCCCCAAAACCACCCACCTTCTTCTCATCTACCCTTATCCTCTCCACTGGTCTGCCATCACCTGCAGGCCACTGCTAGCCCTTCCAAGCTGTAAGCTTCTTCTCTAGGCCTCTTGTAGTCCTACCGCTCTTGCAATAGCCCAAAAAGCTAGCCACACACGGCTATTACCAGCCTCTTATGTTGGTGATCCTTGTTGTTGTCCAATCCATGATCTAGGTTGGAACCCTACTACAATTGTCTTCCAACTCGACACCATGGTATAAGAACCTCCCATGTTGTGAGAGGTCTCTTGGTTACCTTTGTCTGAACTACACGTCCACAACAATTTTCCTCTTATATGAAGGCATGATCGTCCACAAATACATTGTCAACCACATCATAAGATGCCTTATTTCAAAATAAAAATGGTGCAACGAATGAAAACTTAATGAAAAGAATTATGCTTTGGTCCAAGTTAGACATTGCTTTTTTTAAGTTAACACCTGAAGACAAAATACGTCACTCAAAATTCGTTGTTCATAATATTAAGAATAGCCTTACCTCTCTCCTACCTGTAGGGCACTTGTAACCATTTCTACCTTGTCTGTCCTATGCAGAGTTGTAGGTGTAGACATGCTGCAACTCTCTCCTTTTTTGTATAAATATACCTTTGTTGCCTATTGTAAAGATAAATCAACGGAATGCAATTCACACTTGATGCATTGCCTCCATTGTGTTTCTCTTTTCCTCTCTCACCTTTCTGGCTTTACATTATTCTAACACATAAGGAATCCATCTACAATTGTTTATTACTAATTATGATAATGTGGATTTTTCACTTGTCTCATCAACATCATGGGGAAGAATTATAAAGTGGATAGTGATTACATTGATCATATGGTGATTGGTGAAGCTATATCTACTCCCCATACTTAATCTTCAAAGTAACTAACTAATATTATGTTATCAAATTCTTGTGTGTATATAGTTACCCTTTATACTCAATCTTTGGAGTAACTGACACTTTTTCGTTAAGTGTTTGAGTTTCAAGGCTTTTGAGATATTATGTAACAAGTTAGACATGATTGATATTTATGTCTCATCTTGAGAAATGTTAGATTATATATATTATGACTTATATGTGCATTTAGGTTATTGGATATTCATTTACCAAATACCATTTGACAACAAATTTGGTTGTTTTTCCTTTCAATTATGTATAGGATACAACCAACCCTTCTGTATTCAACTAATAAGACCAATTATGTAAATCTATGATTTTGAAGTTGGGATTATACTTTACCTTCATAACTACTCATGCTATGCCTCGACTTCTTTCGCATCCACATGAAAATTGTGAAGACCAACAGAACAAATGCAGAACCAAGGCCAACCACAAGTCCAACAATTAAAGGCTTCTTGCTCTTTTCTGGTGTTGTCTGGTTACTGTTAACTGTGGGTTCGAAATCTGAGAAACACATGGTCAGTGGTAAGATACACTATTGTGAATATTTAGTAATCTGGATGATGATATTTAATTAAATATTGCATTGAGAAATACTTGGAGTTACTTTGATAGCTGAAATTGAAGGTCCATAGGTTCCACGAATAGGTAAACAGCATGTACCCTTTCCAGCCCAAAATAAATGGATTTCAATGAAGTTTTTAGTTACACTGGAATTGTACTTTCTTGAGATTGCCGCATTGGATTTATTGCCGGCTTCTTTTCTTATATCAAAGTCTCTTTCTTCAACTTTCCCCTGAAACATAGAAGTTATATTGGAACTTTTACTACAATTTGTACAACAAATGAACACATGATGATTCAAATAGGATGCATGTCATTTTTCATACCTGAATATAAATATTGAATATACGCCTCCCTAGACTCTTATAGGTTCTAGTATTTTCAAATTTTGTCTCAGCAAATTGGAGTTGTACAGTATAGTTCCCATTCTCAAGACCAAGGCCGTAATATCTCAATGATGACGGAGATATCCGTGATGACTTAAGTAGCTCGTTGTTTGCTGCATTTGTGATTGAAGATGTTGTGGTAGCTATGTATGTGTTTGTTTTTGAATCTGTGAAAATTCCAACATTACTAACTGCCCACCCCTTTTTCTTGGCAACATGGTATGATGCTGCACCAAGACTCTCATTGTCTTGATCATATGTTGTTTGCTCTACAGTCCGTAGTTCAGAACCTCCACAATTGATTGCAAATCCAGACCCTACGGTAATGATATCATCATTTTGCATATATCATGCTACTTTCTGAAGTATATATATTAGGAAAGACGGGAAGAATTAAGAAAGCATTACATTTTGGTAAATCATAACAAGGGAAATCCTTTTGCAGGCAATTTAGGTCCTTCAGAATGCTGACCATAGAGGAATAATGAAAACATAGTCAGAGAGCATCAAGATATATGATTTGCATGCAATACTTGATTAAAATTGATTATTGGCACCTATTCATAGACTCATTGATTTCAAAGTTATTAGCCACTAGGTTCATTACAAAAGTGAGAAATTCATTACAAAAGTGACACGGGCATATAATGAAGAATTAACTCCTTTTATATAAGATACAAAATTTCCTTGTGAGAAACATAGAACAAAACATACGATCTACTGAGCAAGATAAAATGATTTTAAACTGTCTACAATTTGATATTCAATTATCCACAATCATTTTGGTACATGACGTTACCATGCTAACAATTCTTTTGTCCATTAGGTAGAGTTCTAAAGATTTTAAAACGAATACTACAAATTTAACTAAATTAATGCAAATGATGGTCATTGTTTTCAAAATCACACAACTACATTATGAAAAAAACTACAGGAATTGAAGTCTTTGAGGGAAAGGTTGACAGCGAATCAACATACAACTGCAAACCTCCTTGAACCCACGAAGGAAGACTACCGGTAAGGTTGTTATAAGACACATCTCTACAAGGAAAGAAAACGTCATTAGGATGGAAACATTTGTACTGGTATTTGGTCTAAAGAATTTTGAAATACATAGAACATTGCAATAAAGGGAGAATTCTGCAAGAAACAAATGGATTGATTCAATGAGTGAGATAATAGTACATCGTGGTTAGAGATGAGGACTTCCCATCAGGTAAGCGTCCGTGTAAGCTATTATTGCCCAATAACCTACATGATGAGCATTTTAAAGAACTGCCAGAGAAAGGATTGCATGTTTTATAAACAAGACATGTTTGTGTGTCTTACAATGTTGTGAGGTTGCCCAAACTGAAGAGTGAAGGGGGGATTTCACCAATCAAATTGTTAAAGCTCAAATCCCTAATTAAAAAGTGCAATAATAAATTAAATGCTCCACATCCAAGTAATAGTAGTCCAATTGAAAATACGTCTACCAGAAGTAATGGTAGCAAACTAGCAATAGACAACTCACAGAGTCTTTAAAGAAGTGTGTTTTTTAAAGTCAGATGGAAATCTACCAGAAATTTTGCAATTCCTTAGTACTCTGCAATAGAAAACACATGTTTGGTTTGAGTAATGAAATAGATGTGTCTCTTTTACGACACAATTGAAGTTGACTCACAATGTACTCAAAGCTGTCATATTCTGGATGAAATCTAAGGAAGAGATACCGGATTTCAAGTCCCCAATGTACCTGCATCATCCCAACTAATAATAAGTGAAGGGGACGTCATAAACACAAGCAATGAATATGTGCAATAAAGTGTGCTCCTTGCTCATAAGAATGGTCTCCAAGATCAAATGACATGAAGACAATCTGAAATATATACATTATAGTGTAGACAATTTTCCAATCTTTAAACATCTATGAGAACCTAATCAAGCTTTGGTTTGCCTTACTCACAGATCAGTCAGTTTGGCCAGTTTAGCCAAACTTGAGGGGAGTGGACCTTGAAATGAGTTGCCGTAAAGCTTCCTGAAATGTCCAAATTGTGGGTATTATTGATGGGAAGTAGGTCCTTACGGGTGAACAATGCTTTATGCTTTATTCTAGAATGGCCTGGCTTACAACTCTGTAAGGTTTGTTAAGTCCCCAAGAAGGTTAGGTACTCTACCAGAGAAATTGTTGCTGAAAGCCCATCTGTCATCAAAGCAAAAAAAGGCAGAATGAGTATCTTCCATATATTGTTGATTAGCTTCTGTAACAAAGAATAAAGATGAAGCATTACAAGGTTTGCAAATTCTTAAGATTTGAAAATGATGATGGAATCTCTCCACTAATCCCAGAGTTGTCTATGTACCTGTCAAGAACAACACAAAGTTCTCTCATTCCTTGGCTCATAAGAATTTCTTCAATTTTCTTTGCAAACTATCATTGAATAAATCTGATTTTTAGTATAGATTGTTAGCAATTTTCTTACAGTTTTTCCAAATTGACCAGCCTTCCCATTTCAGGGGGAAGAGAACCAGTGAAATAATTTGTGCCCAATCCCCTGCAGTGAATGGAAGATAAACGTATTTGGACTAAAATCTCATTTCCTCCAAGGGATAAGTATTTGAAATAGGCTATGATATGCAATGGAAGAATAAAATAGTCGTAAAGTCAACTTCAATATGTATCGTTGAAACAGAAACTGGGAAGCAATCTATGCTGGCTTTTACGACATACAATGTAGAAAGTTTTGTTAGGTTTCCAATCTCCTTGGGGATAGGTCCAGTGAGAACATTGATGCCAAATGTCCTGCAGTAGCAGAAAGCATAACTGTTGAAATAATCTCATACTACAAAGAAAGAATGGAACTTATGCATACAATTAATCATACTTATTAAGGCTCCAAAGGGCTCAAGCGGTAAGCCAAGATGCCTTAGGTGCCTGGCTGACGCATATGTGGCATAGAGGTGTCGTTTTAGAAATTATTATTTTTAATTATATATTTATACATATTTTATAATTATTATATCTTTGTCTATCACTATTATTTCCCAAATGACATTCAGATATATAAATAATTATAAAACAACAAAAAAAATATAAAGTGTAATAATGCTCAAATATATATTTTGGTAATATAGGTAATTAAATATTTCAAGAATTATATATGTTTTTGTAGCATTCCATTGCAAATTAATATATAGTCAAGCTTTTTGAAAGAAAAAAAAAATTAAAAACTTTAAAGACTATATATTTAATTAAACATATGTGGCAGAAGGTTCACTTAGTTAAGCCAAGGTGAGATAAATAAGTCTCCATGGAATGATCCTTCCTACATGTATGTTCCCTATTGAATGTATATTCTAGAAATATGCACAGTATATATTTCAAAAATTATGATATTTCAGTAATTTTCGTTTAAATACATATGTATATAAGTATTTTGAAATGAAAATGCTTAAAAAAACCTTACATGTGTGGTGTGCATCTATTTATGTATACGCATACGTACCCCCCACCTTGATAAGTTTGTTTCTAACCATAATTCCAAATACAAGCTAAGGTGAAGAAAAGGAGAATTAAGATTATCACTTCCGACTTACATGTACTGCAAATTAGTAAGTTTTCCTATGAATGCTGGCAATGTACCAGTCAGGTAGTTATGATCTAATTTCCTGCCATGAAAAAACAAATAACTATAAGGACATCATAAATATTGCCAAATCAATGGGAAGTTTGCTATTCTTGCAAAATCAAGCAAATTATAATGTGATAGTAGAAGACTCACAAGTTGTAGAGATGGGTGAGATTTTGGAGCTCCTCGGGTACAGGACCAGTGACACTCTGCTCATAAACTTTTCTGCAAGAATAAGAATGACATGAATTCAATCCAAGCATGAAGAAAGGAAGAAAAGCATTTGTCTGTTCCTTGAGTTGGACTTACATACAGTTGATTGATGTGGCACGATGCCAAGTTACAACTATCACACTTGATTAGAATTTTGTAGTTGTTGTCATTAAAATCAACATTATCATTGACAGCATCACCAGTGCATGGATCACCGCTTTGGTTCCAAGATGGTGGTGCTTGGATGCCCCATCTCTCAAACATTTTGTTCAGAGCTTGTGCTGCAAAACACAAATATCATTAACATCAGTGAAGCATAACAAAATCATTTCAAATTCAACCACAATATTAAAATGAAATTATCCAATTTCACCCTGATTATTACAACATTATTTTTTTTAGTCCAGAATAAATGAATTGAAGCTTTAGAAACTTGCACAAGGATGCGAATAGAATAAAAACATGGATTGATAAATACTAAAAACACTGAAACTTACTAGTTAATACATAACAAATAAAACTTATTAGTTAATATGTAACAAATAAGCCACAAAGAGATTCTTACTAGATAATTACATAAATAACAAACAAACTACAAAGAGAGTCACATTAATTTATATTGGTTCAATCACTACAAAACCTTGCTTAGATATCAATTGATAAACACTAAAGATATAGCAATCTACTAATTAATTACATAAATAATGAACAAACCACCAAGAAAGAGTCACAAAGATGCACAACGATTTATTCTAGCCTGTTAACTATCAATGTCCAGTTATTCACATTACTGTACCATGGGATCCCACTATTTGTCTCTCTTTCATAGGTAGAGACACACAATGTACACTGCACAGCATGTTTTACAACACTTGAAAGCAAGAAAGATAGAGGGAGAGAGCAATAGAGTTACAATGTTACAGAGTTGCAAACTTGTGATACATTTGAACATTGTGGATACAAATACAAGAGCAGGAGTGAAATAGTTCTGTAAAATAGTTATAGAAATGATCCACCAATGTCCTACATTTATAGATACTCATTAAATAGTTGTATAAATTTTAATGTAATAGATTGGATGTTTATTTGGAAGTCCAGCCAAGACTTTGTTGTTTGATCACAAGAACATCTAAAAAGATTTGATCACATAATCTGCTAGTAGACATCTTAGTTGTTCTTCTGGTGGTTCATGCTTCTCCAATGGTGCAATATAGCCTAGGTCCAGCTAGCTTATACCAACCTTAGATTCAACAATCAAACTTAAAATGATATAGTAGTTGATCTTAGTCTTTATTCAGTTACCACTATTCCTTACTCTAAGCAATGTGGAATTAAACCCTATGATGTTGCCATCTCCTTCATCCAAACATCTGATATCTTCATCAAAGTCCATGATAAGAGCCATGCAATTTGAGATTTAGAGGTGACTCCCACTTAAGTGTGGTACTTGTTTTCTACATTTTTAGTTGGTTCAAGCTCTAACATCATTTATAATAGCTCGTGTCCAACTGATCCATATTTCATACAAACCTTAGACTCAACAATCATGTTGTAAGGTAGGTGAATCATCATCTTTCTCCATTGTAAGGTAGGTTGTAAGCACACTCTAAGAAAGGAAAGAAAAATGGAGTCACCACCTCAATTAATTCTAAGGATAAATAAAGAAAAATGTGGATAAGGTGCAAATGTGAGTGAGGGTGACGTGCCATAAAGCATTAAGTGGATAGGTTGTGCCATAGGTGAACCAAGAACTCTAATGACATGCAAAGAGCAACAACCCAACAAACGAGCAATTGAATGAGTGGATTGGGTGGTGCATGCTCATTATCAAGCAATAGGGATGCTAGGCAACATGCATTGTTGGTTGGAAGTGAGCCAAAGTGGATGTGTCTCAAAGTGGGTTCATCGAGAAAAAGGGTGTTGAAACTTTAGAAGATCAATCAATTAAACAAGGTGGCACCTAGTTAGAAGAGGGCCCTCAAGCAGTCAAGGGTGGAATCCAGAGGAAAGTGTCATTGACCCCCTTTTATAGATATGCTTTGGCCATCAAAGGGCATTGGCAAATTTAGGAAGAAGACCCCAAGACAGATAAGTTCAATCTGGTGAAGATTCAACCCTATCAGAATGGGATGTTGGCTAATCCAAGATTGTAGAAAGATTCAAGAGCAAGATTAACATGCTGGAAATGGCCTGTCTACAAGCCAAAAATCCCTAAACATTTCCTTGACATGGAGATTCACAAATCTACAATGGATTTGTGGCAAATTGGATGCTGAAACTGCTCAACAAAATGCTGAAATCTCCAGTGATGCCAAAAAATAGAGTAAAGGGCTAGTTGATATGCTGAAGATGCCACATATCAGCTGATAGGACTAGCAAACAAATGATATATCAAAAGATAGAGCTTATGAGAAATTGATATACCAAAATATACTACGTCAGGGAATCAACATATTGAAGTACCCATGGGCATACAAAAAGTGTGGGACGTCTACACAAGTCTAACCAAAAATCCAAATTGACACCTAGATTTGCTTCTTTCCATTTGTGATTTCACTGATGCATGCTTGAGTAGATGTCCAATATTTTATTTGTTGTTGATTTAACAGTTATATGTGCAATTTGCAAAAAAAAAAATTTGATATATACAATACTTAAAAGTTAAAATTTATAACATTAATATTCAACAAATATGCAAATAAATTGTAACTAAAGTTAAAAACTAGTGTTTGCAACATCTATATTTGAAATTTCAAATACAAACCTCAATAATCACATTTAACCAATATAAATTATTGTTACTCAAATGATACATCACATTGATGCATCATTCATTAAAAATTGTTGAAACAAGAAAAGGTAAAAGTAGAATAATTCATTAACAAGCATAAGAGTATTTATATATAAAGACTACAAGGAAATGGCCAATAAAACAATAGCAATGTAGGATTAAACCCACCACATCCAACCAAATCTAATCTAAAGATACATACAAAGATCAATTTATTCATACATTTTAATAACACCCTTCAAACTAGAGCATCTAAAACATTCAATTTGTAACAGACTCAAATATAATGATACAGAACAAAACAAATATAAACTATTGTAAATACTAAATAGATAGAAACTATAATGACTGCTATAGCAAAACATCATTCATATAATGACTGCTATAGCAAAACATCATTCATAACAAGAAGAAGGTTCAATTTCTTTCACCGCACAATTGGGAGGCACAAACATCAATCAATTGACTTGCTCTATCACACTTGATTCGATTAAAAGAAACATTTGTGACAAACATTTGACAAGGTCCAAGGATTGTTAACGTCCCTAGACATAGTAAAAAATAATGAGCACACATAGCAAATATTGAAAAACTTGTAAAGACGAGCTCTTGTAGGCATCAATATAATTACCATCAAACCATCCAAAAATAATGACGCCCAGTGTTAAGAGTCCTGAGTCATAGAGTATAAAACCTATATTAACGGAGCAAGATTGCTTCAACATTGAGACTACAAAAAAAAAAACAAATAGAAGAAAAATTGAAGGTTGATGATGGATGTCTTAATAAATTTTGACCTTTTTTTCTTTCCTTTCTTGATTTCTTTCTACTTTTCTAAACTTTACATTTTCCATTTTATTTCTTTTTTATTTAAACATCCACAATATTATGATGCTTTCTTTATTTCAAAAAAAAAAACTTTTTCGTCTTTCTTTCTCTCATCCCCTTCCTTTCCTTTTTTTTCTCATTCACATGCCTCACTTCCTCTCTCTCTCTCTCTCTTTTCTTTTTTTGCCAACTCATGTTCTTCTCAAACCCTCATTCTTCCCCCTTTTTTTCATCCTTTGTGCAAAAATGAAAACCTTGATAGCAAGGATTGATGACAATGAGAGGAGCTAGAAAGCCCTGATGATGAAAGGAATACAAGAATGGTGATGACTACCATAGCAAGAACAATGGCAGTTGGTGGCATTGTCAACGCATGTATGCACTCTTGTAGCTCCTACAAAAGGAAAGGAAGCTACATGACAACCTTAGCTACCATGAAAGGAGCTGGTGCAATGGTAGGAGAGTGGCTGAAGGCCTTGGAAATGGTAATGGATGGAGTAGGGGCTGATGGAGCTGGTAATTGCTAGAGGAGAGGTAAGGCAATGTCGGGTAAGGGTGCTAGCTTGGCTATGGCTAGAGGAAGAGAGGGAGGACTAGCCCACAATGAGTGGATGAGAGTAGTGGCTAAGGTTCTAGAGTAGAAAGTATAGAAGCATGAACAGAAATTCACAAAAAATAAACAAAACAAATGTAACATAACAAAGTGTCTATTTGTCTACTCTCAGTCTCTATTGGTGTATATTCAGACTAGCAATCTAAATGTGTTTGTCTTTTGAAACAAGTACATATTTTCTTTGTGTCAATGATATTCTTTCCTTGAAATATATAAACTCAATCCCAAAAAAATACCTAGGCTTGATATATCTTTTATGGAAAAGTGTCTCAAATATTATTTTAGTATTAGAAATAACTACAATACTACCTGTTAACAAAATGTCTTCAATGTGAACGGTTAGAATCATACAACCCCATTTGTTTTCATATAAAACATGAACTGGTTCATTGCACATTGTTAAAGGCCTCCATCTATTACAACATTATTGAACTTCTCAAACCATGCAAGTAGAATTTACTTAAGCTTATAAATCACCTTCTTAAAGTTTCACAAATTGTTCTCCCTTAAGCAAGATATCTTGAAGATTATCATATAAAATCTTGCTCGATCAAGTCTTCATATAGAAAGGTATTCTTCACATCTAGTTAAATCAATCCCTATGATCGAGTAATAGATAAGAAGTAATGAAAACTTAATAAATGAATCAAAATGTTGGTACATAAAGGAATTTTTTTCTAGTTTGATCTAAGCAAAAGCCTAAATAGTACATTCTCTAGAAATAGAATGAACAATCATCAACAACGTTAACAAATGTAATATTTGGAAGACTAGTCAAGTACATAAAAGATTACATGTACCTAACATGTAGGAAGAAGGTCTAGATTGTATGATTTAGGAATTCTTCTTAATAGTTATCGTAGCTTTATTTGTACTTGAAGTAAAAGCAAGAGCTATGGTAAAGGACTTAGTGGCCTAAGGCTATAGGAACCACTCATAATCAGCTTGAGATATGATAATTGTTAGAGTGCTTGCAAGAATGATAATAGAATCTAAAATTGTTGAGGCAGCGTATAGTCTCCATGACAACCTATGCCCAAGCTAGTTTTCCAAATTTATCTGAACATTGCTCAAATTTGTAGTTCATGCAACTATAATGCTTGCATGACTATCATCTCCAATCATTTGTGCAGCCTCCAAATCCTAGGTAGAATATGACACCCTACATGAGTACCAATAGGAATTTGCAAAATACAAATGAAGGTAGTCTGAAGATCAAAGAGAATATTAACACCAAGTATCTCTCCTCAAACATGAGATGAGAGCTCTGAAACTAAACTAGATAAGTAGGCAATAACAAGCTTGTCTTAGTATCATCTCATAATGGCCAAACCTAAAGTCAATGATTGATAAACATCCAGTTCTTCCAAGAAGGTTTGAAGAGTGGCAAAATGATCTTGAACTGATCTATTTCTATATGTTGCATGAAAATCTGCTCATATATCTCATATGCTTGAAAGATACTCTTCTCATTTTTATACATCTACTTTAGTATGCCCCATATCTTTTTAGCTGGTCATAACATTATAAAACCTTTGGCAACACTCAGCTCCATGCAGTTTTCCATTCATGACACTAGTCATTGATGTACATCATAAGCATTATCCTTTACATCTAAATGCAATTGTGTGAAGTAGTTCATCTTGTGATGAGCAACAGTCTGAAAATTTTATGACTACAACAAATAATTTTTTCCAGTAAGTTTCTCTGTTCTTAATAATGGATTCTCTTTTGCAGCTATCATCAGTCTATTGTTCATATTTGTCTAGAGTAAAAATCAACTGTCTAGCAAGTCACAGAGGTAATAAAAATGCCTCTACATGTATGAATGCAAGTGGATAGGAAGATATTGTAGTTTTAATGAAACACAACGTAGTGCATAGGTTGCTCAGGAAGAAATAGGATTGATCAATTTGCTAGTAGAAGGAGATAGACCACTGGATGCAATCAATGACAAATGAGGGGTGGAACGGTCCCAGAAGGACCACAAGGGGCAATGTCTCACACACATGGGTTTGTTTAGGTATGTTTAACATCACTGAACAATCCTCTTATAATGGGGTGGGAACCCCATTTATTAAGTAGGGTACCCTCACATGAGAGGACCGTTCAGTATGATTAACCACACTTAAACAAGTCGCTATATATATACATGCACACAGAAGCAATATCAAGTATAATATACACATAAATAGCATGGGAAGATGGAATAGTCATTTCATCTAAGATACATAGACAACATGGGAGGTTAGCACATTCCAGCCAAACATCACCATCGATTATTTAAAAATGTTGCATAAAAGACACAACTTATTTAAAAAAACAGGAAAAAACGTCAAACCCAATAATACCTTATTTTATTTACTTTATTTATTATTATTACCACTAAATTAGTAAACTAAGTAACTGATGTTTTCTATTATAGGTATTGAATATTGATATTCCTTAGAAAACTGTTGAATCTAGAATATTGACTACATTTACCTGTCCCTTAGTGGGTTTTAGGTACGAATACAACAGATGACTTCTACCGTGTTATTGTGAAAATTTGGGGACGCTATATGTTAGTACTTTTGATCAAATGAATTAGACAAAATAGGTTAAATTGAATCTAGAATATTGACTCAAACTCAAATTAACAGATCGAATCAAATAGGCTAATGGATGATCCAACCCATTGATAGTCCTAGCGAACCTGCATATCAGACTTTTGTACACCACCAATGAAATCCAGCTGAAACCTCCCATGTTCAGGATCTCCGCTTTACTGCAATTCTAGAAAACTTTTAATGGAAGGTTAGGTAGCTTTTCCAAGACTGAAAGCTCCCATGTTTTAGGGGTCCTTGCTATCGTAGTAGAGATTACCAAAAGAAGTTGAAAGTTTAAACTACAACATGATCATATATCCATTGGGTTGAGAATAAAGCAGATATGAAGCACGGAAGGTCTAATTGAAAATCTTTCTAGCAAATGCTCATTAACATTCACTATGAGCAAATGGACGAGATTCTAAAATGCAAATCATCAACAACAACAACAAAAACAGCACGAAAGAAAGATATCAAAGAGATGGCGAAGATGACTCGGCCTATTAATAATTAAAAATGCCATGCAAAATGGTCGAGCTGTGTTGCTTACTTTCCGTCTCATCTGTCAAGCGTTGAGTCTGGGAGCGGCATGAAAGGAGGAGAGCAGCAAAGAAGGCGGAGAACAAGGTAGGCCACTGAGAACGGGAAGAGGAAGGCACTGACCTGAACATCTTTCTTCTCCAATTTCGGTTTGCTGTTTTACTCTGGAAGACGGGAGAGGGGGGTGGTGGTGGTTAGGAAGATAAGTTTCCAGCCTGCCAGCTGAGGCAGGAAAAAGGGAAGTAGTAAGAACACGAGCCGCGTTCTCAGACGCAATCGCATTCGTCGACGATTGTCGAATGGGCCCCCACACGATTGAATCGGTGAGTGACGTGGCTTTCTTTTTTTATATTTTGAACACCAAAGATGTGAAAGAGACGATATATCTTCAAAAACAGGTTGCAGGTATTTAATATTTCAGTGAAAATGAAGAAGGAGAGTTGGCAGAGAAGCAATGATTGATTTTAATTATTCATTATATATTTTTTATTTCTTTGAAAGAGGTTACGTGTACTTATACATACAACCGTAGATATTTGATGATTTAACGGACGAAAAAGAATAACTATGAAAAAATAATTAATCTTAACTCTCTGTCATTAATATTTTTAAAAATTTCAAAGTGGCATGATGACCATTAGAAAAAGATAAGAAAGAGACAAAATAATCATCCACGAAAGTCGTAAGCTCAATCTCTTGATATAGATTGATTATTTGTGATCAGTTGTATCCCCGATGTGCTATTTTGAAGTCGCCGCATGGAAATCATAAGCAATCCAAAATAATAAACTAATAAATGTAAACTAAACCTTGAAGTCCGCAATGTCGACAGGCACATTTCTTTACATGCTCTATTACATCAATTAAATATCGAAAATCTCAAATCCATACATTTATTTATTTAGTAAATCTTCCAATAAATAATTTGGTGAACTAGTTCAATAAAATAAAACAATTCAAAATTGACTGATTAGTTCTTTTACCGTATTGTATCCTTTTAATTTAATCTGTACATGTCAGCCTTACCTCTAGCACAATAAATAATCTTTGTGATAACAAAGGCTAACCCTTGTTTATTATTATGTTATCTCATACCTCAATGGAAAAGTAGGACGATGAAGTAGTAAAATAGCGAAGCACCGTATGGTGCAGTCTTTTGAGAAAATCGTTGGTGTTTTACCGTCGCTCAATTCGTATATGCTCTCCATGGCGGAAAAAGTTTTATTTACCTCCAAATTTAAATATTTTGCTTTGTTACATTCATATATTTCATTAATTATAACTTGATACATATATATGAAAATAATACTCCCGACATTTTCTACGAACGTAGCTAACGTGAGACAGGACAATGCGAGGCAACTGACGTAGGGCAAAGCACCTGTAACTACAAAATAATCACGTGGTCATTAAAATAAGTAATTATCTTATGAGAAATGCAGGCATCGACATATATTGAAAATTTTTTCGAGATCGGTTAGTACACATAGTAAAGTTCAAATAAAAAAAAATGAAATGTCTAAAATGTCAAAATTTTCATAATTATTTAGTACATCTATCGAAAAATTTAGAAAGTTAAAATTTTCATGAAAGTTTAGTACATATTAGAATATTTGGAAATTAAAAAAGTAATAAAATAAATTATAAAATATTACCTAAAATTATATAATTGATACATAATTTAATATTTAAAAATAAAAATAATATTAATTTATTTGATGTTTAAATATAATTATGTACATTAAATATAAAAATAGTGCACATTAGGAAATATAGTGGCTCAATATAAACATGATACTCATCAAAATGCAAAAGTTCCATAAAAGATAAGTATACTTTTGGCATTAAAAATCTACATCCTAATTTTATTTTTGTAATTTTAAATTAATAATATTATTATTATTAATTCTTGAATATATATATTTCTAATATTATTTTCTCTTTTTCTTAAATTTTTTATATAATTATATTTATTTTATTTTATGTGTATTTATAATTAAAAAAATTATTTAAAGATGTTATATCATTATTGTATTTTTTACTACTATTATTTTAATATATATGTATCTATATTTTCTTAACTTGGCCAAACCGAAAATGTCTCGATTGAGTCGGAAAAAAAAATATATATATACATTATTAATATTTACATATTTATTTATTGAATATCGACTGAATCACAAATATATTGATTCTAACCTATAGATTATAAATTATTAATATTTACTAATTTTGAAAACGTTGAATCGATGATATTTCGATTGGAACGATAATTTATGTTATATATATATATGTTAATAATATATTTTGAATTGATTTAACCGATCGATTTTCGGTTCAACCGACAATTATTTTTTTTAAATTTCTTTTATATTTGATCAAATCGATATTAATTCGATTAAACCATCATAACATATATAATAATAATTTTATATTATTGAGATTCCAGTTAAACCGAATGTGCTTTCGGTGAAACCGATCAATGTATATTTTAAAGATCGATTTAACCAAAAAAAATTTCAAGTTAAACTTGTTTTATTATTATTTTATTTCTTTTTATGTTTTTTAATTGGTTGAACCGATTTTGTTTCGATTCAACTGATACTTCAAAAATATATATATATTTTTTAAATTGATTGAATCGATTTTTTTCCGGTTCAACTGATAATTATTATTTTTTAATTTCTTTTATATTTGGTCGAATCAATATTAATTCGATTCAACCACCATAACATATATAATAATAATTTTATATTTCTAAGATTTCGGTTAAACCGAATGTGTTTCGAATGAAATCGATAAATGTATATTTATATATATAATTTTAAAGATTGCATTATACATGATCGGTTTAACCAAAAAGAAAAATTCCAGTTAAACAATTATTATTATTATTTTATTTTAAGTATTTATTTTAATTGAATTACTTACTTTATTTTTTTGTGTTTTATTGTTATATTATATTATATTATTATTATTTTTTGCTATTACATATAAACTAAATTACCATTTTAAACATTAATATAATAATAATCTATGGTTTAAACCAATATATTTGTGGTTTGAACCAAAATAAATTGTAAAAGACTACTCAAAATTGTGTAATTGATATATCAATCTATAATTTGATATTTAAAAATAAAAATAATATTAATGAATTGAAAAGGTACACATGTTAAAGTTTTTACAACATAAATGTAAAAAATAATCTAAAGGTACAAAGTATTACAACATGAATGTAAAGAATAGTCCAAAGATACAAAATATTATACTTATTACAACATCAATATAATAAATAATCTAAAGGTACAACATGAATGGACTTAAATAATCCTTCTATCCCACATTTCCATCATCATATCCTTACACATCTTACTGGCTACTTGTTTTCATTGTTCTTAACTCGTTCTAACTTGTGAACGTCCATACATATGTATTTATACTGTTGGTTGTATATCATCAATAATATTTAATTCTTTTAACTCATCTTGCACATTTTCAAGTAAATCTTCTTTATCAACCATTCGAATGAAATTGTGAAGTAAAAAATATGTAATGACAATCTTCACTTGTGTTTCATATGGATATGATATTTAACCTCGTAAGATTCAAAAATAATGTTTCATAACTCTAAATGTGCACTCAATAACTATTCTCAGTTGTGAATGTCTGTAGTTAAAATTTTCTACAGCATTATTAGGAAGTTTGTCATTAACATAATCATATAAGTAATAATGTACACCTTAAAATAGGTAAATATATTTTGATCGATTAGGATATCCAACATCTACCAAGTAAAACTTACTTGTATAAAAATAGAAATTAGTATGATATTGTACTTATAACTTGAAAATATACTAAAACATTTACTTAATGGAACTTGGAAATCATTAGGTCTACTAATTACATCTTAGAGGATACAAACATCAACTGTTGATCCATCTCAACCAACTAAAATATATGTAAATCTCATATCAAAATTACATGTTGCCATCACATTTTGAGACAATTCACCTTTCCCATTTCTAAATCTAGCTATTTGTTGTCCAAAAATAGTTGCTTTAATATGAATAACATCAATAGCTTCAATGCAATCCTATACACATTAAACATCATTTAATCTTGTTTTAAATAATGTAAAAAATGAAGGACATTACAAAAGTGAATACATACCTTAAAATAAGGATAAACATTTACATCATCTGCAATTCAACTTGATATTAAGGATGAAGGTCTTACTATAAGCACATGATTTAGACGTAATATAGCATTTAATACTTCATTAAAGTATTTGCTAACACTCCAACTTGAACAACTAAATCGCTCAACTGTTATTCCATATCTTTGATTTTACCCTATTATGACAAGGAATATGGCAAATTTTTCCTCTACATTGATATTGTTGGTATCAGCAATAACTCCATTTCTCATTAAAATACAAAAACTTTTAAGCACACTTTGACTCATTTTGTAAATCTTTCGACAATTGTAAGCTTGATGAGGTTGAGAAGGATCTAATAATCTCTTGATGTAATATGCACCTTCTTTACTATATGTACGACTTGTGTTATCGTAAAGTAATGGTGACGTACTTGTCATTTTTGCTAAAATTATCCATGATGTAAATAGACGTAGTCACCTTCTTCTATCTACTTCTTCGTCTACTAAGAATAAAATTGTATTATCAATTGTAGTAGTAAACATGTCATTGGGTATCATCCTCACCTACAAGATAATAAGAATATTAAGAATTTATCATAGGACATTTCAATATATAAAAGACATTCCACATTTCTAAGAAAATAAAAGAGATTCAACATTTCAAAATATAACAAGCATTTTACATTTCATAACGATAAGTCATTTCACATTTCAATATATAATATCCATTTTACATTTCATCTCTATATGACATTCCACAAAAAGATTTCATTCACGAAAGATTTCATCCATAAAAGATTACATTCACGAAAGATTTCATCTATAAAAGATTACATTCACAAAAACACTTCATAAGTGCAACAAGTTCAATATTGAGAAAAAAGTGAATTCATGTACAAAAATATTTCATCCATTGTAACTATATGCTTACTTCCTAAGCTTCAACCATCTATAATACATTTCTATTGGTAAACTTAAGAATAATTTATAGAATTCTAGCTTTCGGAATAACTTCATAGTTTTATATTGTTCATTTGTAAAAAGACCTTCAATCTAAAGTAACACTGCAATAGCATGATCTAAATAGTTTTTAGTATTTTCTTTAATATCAACTAACTTACTTTGTGCTTCAACAAACCTTCCTTGTACTTCAACTAATTTTATTTGTACATCAACCAAATCTTTAAATTGTTCATTTCATGTAGCAACATTTTTTTGATTTGTTTCACACTTATGCATAATGGCTTTTGATGTATCTTTAAACGATTTTGTTATGATTTGATGGGGCACTACATTAAGTCTTGCTTATTTCTTTATCTTCTCAATTGGCACCCTTGAATTTTCTCCTAATAAAGGAGGTAAATCAGAATCAATGTCCATTGTTTCTTGAGTATTATCTACAGTGTTAAATTCTACATCCTATGTGTTTGATACAACCTCTACATCATCATTTTGTCTAGTCATATTCTTAGTAGTCATACTGCCTTCAAATATTTGTTGCAATTGTTCAAATATCAAACATGATTTTCCTTTGCAACTTTCACACTCTAAATGTGCCTATAAAAAGAATAATGTAGTCAAAATGGAAAAAGATAAAGATTATAATATCTTTCAAGTCATAAGTCATAAGTAAGCTAACCTTAACAAACTCCTTCCATATCTCATCGTCAATTTCATTGTAGTCTTGGATGAAATTCCAATCCCATCCACTTTAATTGGTAATTTTGGAGTAATTTCAATACATTTGTTGCCAAGTTTTTAACCGACTTTCTACATTCTTTCTTATGATACCTATGTTTATTCAAGTATTGTATTTTTCAATTACATCATCCTAAGTGCTACCTTTTATTTTTTCATCATGAGTTTTTTTATTTCCTTCATTTAATACTTCTGCTAAAATATCTAAGAAATATGCATATGTTTCAACATTCCAACTAATGTAAGTTCTACCTCCACTTGTCCTTTCCTTATTAGGAGTGCTCATATTCTACACAAGTATGATTTCAACAAATAAAATAAAACATATAGAATAACAACACAATAATAAAAATATTCATATGCATTTACCAAAACCATTACATTCACATTTTTGTCCAAATCATATAACGAAATTGCAAAAGTAAAAACAAAGTAGTGTTGAAGATGTAAGTAGAACATTCCAAAGTATATCGTTCTCTAAAAAATGTACAATTTAACCGTGTTGAGTTAGGATTTTTCTTCTATCATAGACATAAAAGGAAATAAATATATGTGAGTCAACACAAGAATATGTACTGCACAAGAAACATTTATGTGTTAGATAATGCAGACGTACAAATAGTTACTTCGAAATTTAATTCATTTCAGCATCGTAATTCATTTCATTACTTAACATACCTCAACAATCTTTTGATATACCTTTCATGTTTATTTATGATATTACATTTGCTTGATGTTATGTTCTTACTCAATATATTGGTATTTTTTATTCTATTCCTAATTTAGATAGCAATGGAATATCATGATCAAGATCTACTGTATCAACTAAAGAACATGCAAGTTCCCCTGTTGAATGAACAGACATGCATACCAAATGATTGACAGACACATTAATAAGGAAAAAAAACTAGCATGTAGAACAAGGATTTTAGTGGAATAATGAAACAATGTCTAGATTATTAACTAACATGATTTCTCCTTTTCTAGAAAGAAAGTTCAATAAATTACACATATTATTCATTTTAGGGAAGAAGCAAATTAAGCTGAAATTGGTTAATTTTTTTATCATGAAATTGGGGTAAAAGTGCATTGAAAGAAGAGTAAGCAAGCTTTTATGGTTCAAGCACAGGAGACAATTTTCTTCGACAAGAGTACAACATACAAAAGACTGAGAGACTTCCATATTGCAAGTATAATTTGCAATTTTCATTTCTTCAATAATTTGATCCTATCGGCAACTAATAAGGATAATGACATCATGGGGGCTTTCATAGTTAAACCACCTAAAACAAGCATTATACATAAAAATCCACCTTACAGTATTTGGAGAGTACGAGCGGGTGACTGCAAGCGGGAGCGGGAGTGTCAGTAGGGCGAGCGGGAGCGGGAATGGGTCACCACGAGCGACAGCCGGAGTAGGCAAGCGGGCAAGCAGGCGACTAGCAGCGGGAGTAGGCAAGTGGGAGCCGGCAATTGCGAGTGGTAGCGGTCGACTACGAGCGGCAGCGGGAGCAGGCGAGCGAATGAGTGCGAGCAGGCAAGCGGCCGACTACGAGATTTATAGGTGAGCTGCAGCCAGAGCAGGAGATGAGCAGGAGTAGGCGACTGCGAGCGGAAGGGATTTATACGGATTTTCAGAACTTTTGGGGGAAGAAAACATCGTGCGGTAAGGAAAATGTGGGCTTATATATGGACGGCAAATCTTTAAATTCCTTTCCTTTCCTTTTGATTTTCGGTACGCACTAACCCCCCTTTTTTTAAAGCACAGTTGAAATGGATCCTTCTATATACTTGTCTACGAGCTAGTCATGAATAAAAAAGATAAATATCTCTGCCCTTCTTTCCTCCATTTTAAACGAGTCAGGACCAAACGTTCATGTCCAACCAGAATATTAAATGTACATTCACTTCTTTTTCGACTATTTGACTAGAACCTACAAAAAGAAATTTAGTTGTTTAATAATTTGATTAAAATAAATAAATGCAGTCCACGATAAATAAGCGAAGTTAAATCTTTTTTTTAGACAATTAGTAATATAATATTCTAAATGAAAGTAACCTATGTAATATGATATAACGTTCTAATTGTAATATACTTCAATACTAAATTTAAGTGTTGACCATTTATAGATTTTTTTTTTTTTTTTTTAGTTTTTCTTATTATAGATAAATCTTTCACAACAAACCAGGTGGCAGTTCTATGTTAATACTATAATTGCTTTTCATCACTTAATTATCAATACTATCTTGAAAACTTAGTTAAAACGTTCTCCTCGGTGTGTCGTCGAAAGTTGATTTTACGGTTACATACCATTTTTGTGAGAAGACACTAATATCTAGCGATTTAAATGTTGTAGTCTGTAAATCCCCTACAACATGAAGTGAGTGAACATGATAAAAAAGAGAGAGAGAATGTTAGATTATCATTAATGTGGCATAAAAGTCAGACATGTAGTATGTTTTATTTACCTATTTCTAGATTGTGATAACACGTCAATTGTATTTGTTTCATATCGGAAATCAGTAGTCCATTTATGCATTAAATACTTATTTGATAAATTTTGTATTTATTTTTTTCATAAAATGTAAAATATGTGATGACAAAGAATCCCCTCATATTCAAATTTTTTATAAAAATAAGATGCATCAAATTCAATTTCTATCTTGCAAATTGTAGTTTTAAAGGTACCTTTTTTTTTTGGTTTCCAAATTTGACAAGTAACTTTATTTACTTTTCGAGTGACATAGGTCAATGTTCTTTTTATTTCATTTTGAAAATACAAAAACATTTTTCATTTGTAATATTGAGCAACTTCAATTTTAGTTAGTGTAGAAAATTGGATATTTAATTTCATCATCATTATTTGAAGATCTTCATTTTCTTCTACTTCACATTATATTGATAATACTCTAAATGATAAATTTCAATGTAAGAGTTTGAAAATATACATATACATCAAAAAATGAATTTATACGTTTAACATTTGAACTTGTGCCAATCCTAACTATGAATATATCTTTCATATAGCATGGAATTTAGTATTCTTAAATATCATACATTTGATTCAGCTAAAGGTTATTATGTATTGTTGGATATTTATCATTGAATAATTTTATTCATATTCAAACTCCATAGGAGTTTTTGATCTATATATGCATCTATTGTAATCCTCCTTGAAATTTATATCAATTCTTAACTTTGACAAATGATTCAAGGCATTTCGTCTTATTTGTTAAGAATAATAATGATATATCTTTTTTGAAATACTTGTGAATGATAGTATACGTTGCAATGCCTTGATCTATAATGATTGTTTTTAGATTTTTTTTTCATATATGTAAGTTTGAAATATAATAAATAACAAGTGAAAGGCTTTTTTTGTCTCATCAACTAGTAGATAGAGTATATGAATACAATATAGATTATTTATGATGATCAATTCTAGTAAATGACAAAAATAACATCTTAAAATTATTTGTCTTATACATCGTGTCAAAAATAACTACATATCTAAAATTCATGTATGAATTATGAACCCTTTTATCCACTCAAAAAACATTTCATGCTGTATGATCTTCATCTAATTTAAATTGAAAGAAAAAAATTGAATTTTCGTTACTTTGCTTATGAAAATAATTTACGATTGACATACATTCTTTACCAATACCATGCTAACGTTTTTTTTTCTATTGCAGTCAATAAATTATTGAGCACCTATACCATCATAAGTAAGGTTTTAATTGACTTGTGCTACTTTGAAAGGTTCAATACCACATTTTGATAAAATATTCAATTTTTTTTCTTCTGTAGAATATATTTTCTTATAAAATTGTAATTGTGATGACTTACTAAGTGATGCAAGAACATGATTATGTTTCATGATAAATTTCTCAACTATTCATACTCTTAAATCCTTATGAACATATAACCTTGTTGAACTGTCCTCTTGAATATATCCTTATCTGTTAACTTCTCTTCCCAAGTAACATTTATCTTTTATATCTTTTTCTTCTTCTTTGTAATAAACAAAATATGAGTTAGCAAATTCCCATTACTTTTAAATATTCTAAACCAACTCCTCTTAATTGAGAATTCTTCAATCTTTGCATATACATTATAATATAAATATGCATAATTTTCTATAACAAATTTCATACCAAGATGTAGGTATGCCTTTTCCATTTTAGTGTTGTCTTGTATGTCATTATTTTCTTCATTTTCAATATCACACTTATCACATGCGACATCAACATAATCCTACATCCATTGATAAAGTCAAAATTTAATTTCTAAACAGTATATGTTCTATGAAATATACATATATTGAAAGATAATTCATACCTCTATTTGATTTAAGCCAATGGTAATACAAGATATAGGAATTTTGTGTGACATACTCATTCATACCCTCATTTATTTCCATCCTACAAAATATCATTTAATACGTAAATAAGAAAAAGAGTAACTATTCTAAGTATAAGAACACACAACATAGATATTTGATGGACAAGTGATAACTTATCAACACAAATAAAAATAGAAACAAAAACAAATGAAGGTTTTAAGAGAAAAAATAAAGGAAAGAAAAAAAGAAGGATGCCACTCAAGAGTACACTTCTTAATTTATTTTTAAATTTTATTGTCCTTCAAGCTTTCCTTGCATGAGCCTTATTGCCTTGAGTATGTTGTAATGTTGATTATTCATGTTCAACTCTTTACTGTTAGAATCCTTGTATTTTGATAATGCAAAAACCTATGTGAGGAAACAAATTGTATTTCACAGATATCTCAAGACAGTTTAGCATACTGAAGATCAGAAGGTAGATAAATAGATATAGGAATTTCAGATAGTTACAACATAGGTTAAAGCTTATGTATCCAAAAGAAGAAGAAAATCGGAAAGTTAAATGCTTAAGTATCCGGAAGAAAATGAATCTTCGATAAGTTATAGACTTAAGTATCCGAAAAGTCAGTTTAAAGTAGCAAATACACTGTCGGACAGTTAGAAAGATAACTATCTGAAATTACAATGCCTTCGGAAAGTTTGAAAGTTAACTAGTTGAATGATCGGAGGGTTAGAAAAGCTAACTATCCGAAAGTTCAAGAAAATCAGAAAATTAGGAAGGCTAATTATCTGAAACATAAGTCATTCAATTACTCATGTGTAGAAATCTAGTTGAAAGCTTAAAAGGATTTTCAGAGAGTTAGAAAGCTAACTATCTGACAAACAAGAAGTTTCAAAAGGTTACAGATTTAAGTATCCGAAACTTAAGTCATTCAATTAATCACGTGTAGAAATCCAATTAGAAGCTTAAAAAGATTTTCGAAGAGTTAGAAAGCTAACTATCCGAAAAATAAGAAGTTTCGAAAGGTTATAGATTTAAGTATCCAAAACTTAAGTCATTCAATTATGCACGTGTAAAAATAAAGAAATATATGTCATGCAATCAAAAGACTTGAAGTATAACTGCTCGAATTTTTCGGAGGGTTACAAATAACTATTTGGGTTTTTTGGAGAGTTACAAGCTAACTAACTAAAACTAAGAAGCCTCATGTGTATGACTTAAAATCCCACGAGACAGACAAAAAGATGTAAGTGGATTTTCGATGAGTTACAGCTATCCTTTGGAGAGTTAAACAGCTAACCATTCGAAAATCAAAGGGAATCGGAAAGTTGCAAGTTGAACAGTATACAGAACAATAATTTACTATTTTTGGGATTGACCACATAGTAAGTATAGTAGAAAACATCTATTAAAAGGGAATATAATCGTTATATCTCTTGGTATAAATATGATAAGTAGAGAAGAAAAAGACAATGATTATCAATACACTCAGTCTATAAATATAGAAGAGAAATATTCTCAAACATACTAAAGCACAAAAGCTCCTTGCGCTCAAACTCTAGTTAAAAGCTTAAAGTTGTTGGTTCGTGAGATTCTACTTAAAAACTCATTGTTGGTTAAGAGCTTCAACTTGAATACTCAAGAAAGGTTGGTTATTGAGTTTCTACCTGAAAGCTCAAGTGTTGGTTCTTGCTTCAACTTGAAAGCAAGTGTTATAAGTATTTAAATACTTAATGAAGCCTAAGGGAATCTTGAAGGTAGACTAGCTAAGTTGATAAACCACCTAAAAAATCTATTTGTGTCTAGTCTTTATTATTGTTGTGCATGTTTATTAAATTTTTGTACTCACTCATTAAGCAAATCAACTAATTTAGTTTGAAAAGAACTTAAAATTACACACAAACACTATTCACCCCCCTTCTAGTGAGTCATACAATCCTAACATTTAATTCATTATATTATATACGATGAAGTTATTATGATACCATTTTTGAAAACTAAATCAAAACAAATGAAGGTTTTAGAGACAAAATCATGGAAAGAAAAAAAAAAGAAGGAAGTCACTCAAGAGTTTATTTCTTAATTTATTTTTAATTTTTATTATCCTTCAAGCAATTTAGTGATGTGCTACGGGTAGAACACCTAATGAGTTTAGGTCTATGATGATGGTTGTTTAATTATTTTTAAGTCTATTGATGCATCTCTTGAAAATAGAAACCACAAGTTTTAATACACATTGATTATAAACATTTTAATGCTTTAGGTTGTAAAAGAAATTGAAGCATGTTTAAGTATGTATGTTTGTGTGTTTTGGTCTTTTTGAATATTTTGATTTTGATTTTTTGGTATAAATATTATGTAATTAAATTGTTATTTATTGTTATTTATTGTTAAAACAAATTCATTAAAAGAAGAAGAATTGATTGAAACATCAAAGCTTAATAATTTCGTTTATGTGAAATAAAATCATACTTATGGATCAATATGAGCAAAGAGATATCATTAATTCAATCTCATTGAAAGAAATTAAGGATAGCAATGCATGGCTAATGGGAAATGCCATTGGTGATGAGACTAACAATGATTTTGTTTTTAAAGATGAAAGCTTGTCGAGTTTCGTTGCAATAGCAACAAAAGTTAGGGAACCAATTAGATCTCCTTCTCAAGCAAGCACATCTTCCACACTTTCAAAAGGAAAGACACCTAACACCTATTAATCACAAGGAAATACTTCACTACCTAGCACGACGAGGTAGTTCAAGTAGGTTCCCCAACTGGTGATAGATTGGTGAACAAGGCATCAAAGTAGCTTCTTCGCACACGCAATCTTGATGCACATGAGTAAACCACAGATGGAGTGGCAAGTCAAAGTAGCTTCACAAATGGTAGATGGATGTTGTGCTCCTTAACTTCTGACATAGATTAGATTGTCTCATCAATGGCAATGAACCAAGAATGGAAGAATTTGCTCCTGATTGTAGTTGTTGTAGTTACGTAGATCGCCTTACGCCTTGGAAAGGATGCTTGTGGATCAAGGTTGACCTATCTTACCAAAGGAATGGTAACGATGATTAGAGGTGGTGGCAATGGAAGGCCCTCAATTGAAGTGCAAATAAGAGGAAAATAACATCTGACCTACCTAACAAGGTAGGACCTCGTGCCATTATATAGAACAAATAGTTACAAGAGAAGGGGTGCCTTCCATAATAGGGAAGGTCACCAATAAGTGAGCCGCCTAATGGTAATTACATAATAATGACAGAATGTATATCCATCATAAATGAATAAGGAAGGTGCAACATTCACTCACCCCCTTAAATTGAATGAAGGGAATGAAGAGTGAGTTTGCTATGCAAAAAGTTGAATCACAAACATGCAAGTGACTTTTGTACAGAAATCTACAAGCTAAAATTCGACAGGGATATATTGGATGCGAAGAGCACCCTAGGCAAGCAGCTTGCATATAAAGTGGTAATCCACCTCGATATGGTGGGTCCATGCATGGAAGACCAAATTGGTAGCAATTTGGAGGGCAGGCTTATTGTCACAAGGGATAGTTGGTGGAGTAAACAATGGGATCGCAAGCTCATGAAGGACATAGAAAAACCTCCAAAGGTCACCAACTATGAAAGATAGCACTCAATATTTTGACTCGATGCTTGACTTGGCAATACTAGGTTATTTACGAGCCATCCATGAAATGAGGTTCGAGTCAAGAAAGAGGTAAGAACCAATGGTGGATCAACAATTGCTAGGATCGCCAGCCCAATCAACATTTGAGAAGGCAACGAGATGAGGCAACGACAGTTGAAAAGTGATAGCCAAATGAAGTGTTCCTTTCGCATACTACAAGATGCGCTTGACAACTTTGAGATGTTTGGTGGTTGGAGCACGAAGATGATATAGATTGAAATTTACTAGAGAAGGTTGAATAGTGAGTTTCTCTAGATTACTATTAATTTTATATTAGTTTATCACTTTTAGATCAGAGTTAATTGATTTTATTTCAATGTAGTTTACACTTCTAATTAGAGTAATAAATAGTATTGTAGGAATAAAAATAACAAAGCACATAAAGAGTTTTATAGTGGTTCACTCCAGTAGGCTAGTCTACTCCCCAAGGTTCAAACCTTGAAAGTTTTATTAACTTGGTATTTTTCCAAGCTTAATGCCAATCTCTATAGAGTTTCAAACTTTTACAATGATGTTTTCTGGGCTATACACTTAACTATAACATAAAGTCTTACTTTATATTCAATATAGAGCTACAACCCTATGTCCACAAGGCCACCCACCATCTTGTGTAGATGAGGCATTGACCTCACATTCCTCTCAAATCTCCAAATATGAGGTTACTCACCACAACCTAGTGAGTTAGATTTTCTCAATTAAAGAATTAATTGAAAAACATTATTTTAATATAGAAGCATTCATGTTTATAGATAAACTTTAAAAATAGAACTCAAAGCAATGAAGGTTGTTGAGTTGCTGAAATTTTCCTTGCATAATGGCTTCATATTTCTCTTCAAAAACTTTCTAGGGCACACTTACAATTCTTCTTGTGGAATACTCTAGAAACATGACTTTCTGGTTTTTTGCACTTGGTTTGTCAAGAAGTTGTTTTCCAAAGTTCTATTTGTCCTCTCTGTTATTATTAGCATGGAAATGTGCTTTTACTTATGTAGCTAGGAAGAGTTGTTAGTAACCAAAATTGAAACTAAATATTTTTAGACCATTTTTACTGTTAGTATTTAAAACATTTTTTGTAAGTATTTAATATTAATGAGTTGCATATGGGAAGATAAAAAAAATGTTATATTAAATTTGATTTCGATACATCATTTTTAAGCAATTCAAAGGAAAAGTAGAACATGAGCGAGGGAACTGAAGTGAGATATGTCTATTGAAAGAGACAAAACATGTACGTATGAGATATGACGAGATAAGATACGTTTATATAATTCATAATAAAAATAAGACAACTAAGAATAACAAAGCAAAACACATAAAGGTACAATCAAAAGTGACGGGAAGTAGAAATGTGTTAATGTCCATGATCTTTTCTTTTATCTTGTTTTATCAATTTTAACTATTACATCAGCACTAATGGTAAAAAATATTGTAACAACAAAAACATTTTATTCAATTTTTTAACTAATTGCGCATAAGGTTGGAATGCCATTAGTACTTCAATAGTGCATCGATCTATGGACGGAGAGACGAGACAACTAATCTCCACACATCAAAATCCAATCAACCACGGGTCTCTCTCCCAAAAACATCATAAAAATATGGGGAAAATATTGAAAAGAAGACACAACCATTTAATTCATACCCTAACAACGAAACAGAAAAGATACATAAAAAAATTCGAAAGCAAAAATTCTTATGGACATTGAGTCCCCCATCTTACGTACGTATTTAGATTCCTCACACAAGGCCGATCGAATACACGAAAAATGAACATCATCATCTTCCTTTCATCTTATGCAACATATATATATATATATATATCGTGCTTCACCATGTATGCAGGAAGATCGATGTTCATGGATATATGTTTTTTTTGCCTTTGAAACGACACAATATCAAAAGCCTTTGATAAAATAATCTATCATCTCATCATGCATGGATGCATGCTAAGTTAAGGAACCAATAGAGCAAGCACTACGCCACTTGACAAGTTAACTTGTAAAATTGATGCACCATGTCATTAATTAAGGCTTTGCTGCGACCGTAAGAAACGTATGTTGCACTTAAAAATTTCAAGTAGAAACTACGCAGAATATGATATTAATTAAAACACTTTTTCTGAAATCAAATAGCTTCTTAATTCCTACTTTTATCCTTAATTAATCTCCTGAATAGTTATTGTTAGATTACTTGAACATATATATGTGAAAGTTTTGAAACAATTAAAAGCCTGTCAAATATGTATCTCCTCTTTCTTCTTCCCTTTATAATAATATATATAGATGATTTGTATTCAAACTTTTGATTTTTCATTTATTGAGGTACAATAGAAGATCGATATTACTATCAATAACATTGATAATCATAAACTTAATTCCATACAACAGAAAATAGCAAGACCCAAGTGGAAGCTGCACTTTCTTATAGAAGTCTCCTTCATGACCTTAGTCCCATGCATGCTTCCTGCAAAAGCCAGCTGCCCTTCCCCTATTTGGAGACAATGGGACCATACAATTAATTATCTCCTCACCCCATTGTGTTTACCTTGTACTTCAAGCTTCCTTCATCCAACTCCTCCCTTTTATGTGGATGGTGGGGGACGGAGGAACGCTGCCTGCATGAGGCAATCACACCTCTAGTTTAGGGTTTTTTCAGTGAAAGACAAAGGTGGGTCATTGGGGACTATCGGGTTTGGCATGTGGTGGCCGGGGTGAATTAAATGGGATTGAATACATGATATTTCTACATAAGACAATATATATATATATATATATATATATATATATATATTTCTCTTTTTCATCGCTATCTATTTATCTTCATGCTTCTTTACGTTTCAGTATGATCAAGATATTTCTGATTGCCAATAAGATGCCAAAAGTTACGTTCTTATTAATTTATTCTTTTTTATAAGAATGCGGAATAGGATAGATATTAAAGATCAGAGGAAAATTCAAAACATATACGGATAGGAGAATCTTGTACATAGATGCGTAGAAGCACCATTCATGTAGATAACATAAGATATCATATATAGATTTAAGTTTTTGACAAGATCGAGCTTCGCAACTGTACATGTTTGGTTTGGGTGTATGAATCCAATCCATTCAAGACTTGCTTGTTATGTTTATAAAATAGTTCATCTTCACCATAAGTATTCATAATAAATTTTTAATGTAAATGCTTAAAATCACATATTAAATTTTATTTTAATATATCATTTACATGGTTTATGGAAGAAATAAGAGAGTGATCGACCATGTGTTTCATGATATCAATAAGTAAGAGTGAGCTAAAGTAAAAGTAAATTACATCATTCATAATGTCGACGAGTATAAAAACAGAAGTGGATTTTGTAATTCTGATGTCGACGAACAAATGCAAACTACATGATTCATAGCGTTTGTAAATAAAAATAAGTGGGAGAGCAAAAATGGGTTATGTTAATGAAATATGTTGGCAAAAGCAAGGGTGGAAGCGAAAGCAAATGAGAGCGAATTCTACAAATGATAAGAATTGATGCTTTTAAACAGTAATGCATAAAGACAACGATGAGGGTGGATACTCATTGGTTTTTATGTTGAACGTCCACGATGATATTACCTTGTGCCACTACATCAACCACTAATCCAAAACATAATATTTATAAAAGAATATACTTTTTAACTTTTTTATCATCGAAAAACATTTGATAATTATTTGTACTTCATCCAAAAATTGACATATACTAGGATGTCATCAAGAATTTGAGTATTAGTAGAATATCATTGTAGCTGATGTTTTTTCAAATATATCTGTTAACTCTTTTTAAATTTGCATACTAGACTACGAGTAATGTAGGACAAAGATATGAGAAAAAATAAAGTCTTTCCAAATGACATGTAAGAAAATATAAATTTTTAAATAACATATAAGTAATTATCAAATTTCTGATAACATAAAATTTTTTAAAAAAAGTTATTGGTTGTACGAGTCACCCACAACCACTGCAACGACTATATAACAGGTGACAGGTACGGAATCTTGCAACTTATCCTCCTCTGATTCCATGGCTGCTGCTGCTTCTTCTTCTTCTTCTTCTTCTTCTTCTTTTGCTGCTGCTGCTGCTCATCGTTTTTCTCCTCCGCCGTGGATTCGATTCTTGCTGGCCGTCGTCGCCATCTCTTCCACGGCCTCATCGGCTCCGGAGAATGCCCGCATAACCAAAGTCCCTGGCTTCAATGGCACCCTCCCCTCCAAACACTACGGCGGGTAATCACTTCTTGACAAGAACACACACCAAATCTTTTTCGATTCGTCTCGCATATTGGTTGTTTGTGAGTGGTATTATTCTGTTAGTTAGGTTGTTTAAGACTCTTGTACCTCTATGTAAATACATGGTAATGATAGTCCACGGGCATATTGGGGTTTGGCTTGGCTTCATCTACCCTGTTATTGCCCGAAGGATCCAATCTGAGGGTGTTTGGCTGGAATCCGGCAAGATCCCTATTCGCCGCTTCTTCTTCTTCTAGTGCACACTTCGCTCTGCTTGATGCTGATTTGCAACCATTTTATTCCCTCATCTGGTTGTTTTGGAAAAAATTGGAACTTACCCAATTCAGATTGCTCTGTTCTTGTTATGATCCCTGGCTGAATGGTTCTTTCCTGATGTCATGATTTGTTAAACTTATTCCTTTCTCATTTGCCGTTATGCTCAGCTGATGTCGGTAACAGCTCCAATTTTAGTGTCTTGGATCTTGGAAGATTGACGTTCGTAATTCATGTCTGTATCGATAATACGCTTCCTTTTAAAAAATTCTATATATCCAACCTGCTATTCTGTTATGCTATTGTTGATCTACTGAAATTTTATTTCATTATAATACCTTACCTGGTAACGCCACTGTATCTTGTTCTGGAAGGTACATCACTGTTGATGAGAATCATGGGAGAAATCTGTACTACTACTTTGTTGAATCAGAAGGAAACCCTACGACAGATCCTGTTGTCCTATGGCTCAATGGTGGGCCTGGTTGCTCCAGCTTTGATGGCTTCGTGTATGAGCATGGTAGGCAAACTCTACTGTTATTATCGAGTTTCATGACGAAGATCATTAAGTTGTTGAAATTATGGATTATCTTTTAGGTCCTTTCAATTATGAGAAGGGAACTACAAGTTTTCCACATTTGCAGCCGAACCCTTATAGTTGGTCAAAGGTGATGCTCCAAACTTATGCATCCAATGGAATTGAAGCATCTCAACACATAAGTAAATAATTGTTGCTTTGCTCCACCACTCATTGTGTTTTGAAATATCATCCATTATTTTCAGGTTTCCAGTGTAATTTATTTGGACTCTCCTGCTGGTGTTGGATTGTCATACTCCAAAACACTGGGCGATTATAATACTGGAGATCTCAAAACTGCCTCCGATTCTCACACTTTTCTTTTGAAGGTAATAACATAAACTGAAAAAATCAGTGTCCCCAAATAGGAAAGAAAACTTAAAACAATGACGAGCACTGAATGATTTAAATATCACTCCAGTCAGATTGACAGATTGCAAACATCACTGTTATTGATTGATTTTTACCTTTATGGTAAATAATCCCTAATTTACTAATTTCAGACCATTTTCTTAGAGATATCTTTAGGAAATATTCCTAGAGATGCCATAATCCCCTTATAAATATACATAGTAAAATTAATCCTATGGATTTTTAGTAGATGATTATAAATATATTTTCTAATTTTTACATAGATTAAATAATTTTTATCCCTTGGTCTAAGATATTAAATTTCATCACTTTTTTGTTAAATTTCAAACAATGAATTTTAAATTTAATAATAATAATATTAACAACAACAACAACAACAACAATAATAATAATAATAATGATAATGATGATGATAATGATGGTGATTTTACTTCTCACCAACTTTAGTTTAAAGTTTTGTTTCTGAGTTTTCTTCCACAGTGGTTTGAGCAATACCCAGAATTTCTTAGCAATCCATTTTTCATATCTGGAGAGTCTTATGCTGGAGTATACGTTCCTACTCTTGTTCATGAGGTTGTAAAAGGTATGCCACCACTACCTTCTTGTTCTTGTCACAAATCTTCTCTGTGTTAATCTCAGGCTTTCGTTTCTGTCAGGCATTGAAGCTGGTCAAACTCCAACTCCAAATTTTAAGGTTAAATTCCTATCATTCCTAAAATAATTCCTGAAAAACCTGTAACATCTACTCTAGCATGACTAGATGACAGAATGATGTGTTTTATCGTTGAATTCACTTCAATCACCTTCAGGGTTACCTGGTTGGCAATGGAGTTACTGACCCAGATTTTGATGGGAATGCGCTTGTACCATTTGCGCATGGGATGGGCCTCATATCTGATGACTTGTTCCGAGTGGGTAGTCTGAGATGATCAACACTTGATTTTGCTTTGAATCATTCATGTCAATCACCAATCATTGGTTTGTCACTTCATCATCTATGCTGAACTTATGGCAGGAGGCCACTGCTTCATGTCAAGGAAATTTCTGGAACTCCACCAACAACCGCTGCAATACCAAATTAGATGAAATGGACAATGTGAGTCGTGGAGTGGTTTGTTTTGGTTTGTCATGAGGTTCCCAACTCCAATATGGCAATATGCATACAGGCAATCAAAGACCTGAACATCTATGACATACTTGAGCCATGCTACCACGGACCAGAGATCAAAAACATTGACAGTAGGCTTCCATGGAGCTTCAGGAAGTTGGGTGAGAGTCAAAGAATCCTTCCAGTGAGGAAAAGGATGTTTGGGCGTGCTTGGCCACTCAGAGGTCCAGTAAGAGATGGACGTGTTCCAACATGGCCAGAGCTCTTGGGGGATATTGATCTTCCCTGCACGGTGAGAATCCAAGTTCTCTTGTGTTTACTAAAGTTTACCATGTGAGGCTAATATTAACAGAAAACCACAGTTCTTCAGCTTTTGCATGCCAATCAAAAAGCATAATTTAGAATGAAAGAAAAGATAAATTAACACTGAGTTTGAAACAATGATTCCAATGTAGTGTTTTTCAAAAAAGGGTTTCACTAAATTGTGCTTTCTAAATGCACCAAATGCTTTTTGCTTGTTAGAAACAAAACTTTTATGGTTTGTTCAGATTTAGTGTATTTCAAAACGTTGATTGAAGTCAACTTATAAAAAAATTGTGAAAATATTATCTTACATTTTCAATGATGCCCTTATAATTTTATATTCAAAAAATTGTCCAAATAGCTATAAAAAATATGAATTTTCAATAAGTTAATTTTTTGAAGAAATTATCATCCAATCATAATTTCAAACACAGCTTAAGTCTTTTTGACAGGTGATAGCAATCTTCTAATTAGCACTCTTTGTTGTAGGATGGTAGTATTGCAACCTCGTGGCTGAACAATGAATTAGTGAGGGAAGCAATCCATGCTCAACCGGTATGATCTAGCTCTGCCTCCTTGTTGCTTCTTCCTTTGATGAGACAAACCAACATTGATCCTTCTATCCTTCACTGTGACAATTGCTTCAGGCGAACATCCTAAAATGGGTGTTGTGTACAGACCAGATAGAGTTTCACCATGACTCTGGAAGCATGATCGGCTACCACAGGAACCTCACCAAAAAAGGGTACCGTGCACTAATTTTCAGGTACCGTAAGTCTATACTTGTTCAAATACTCTCTTAAATCATCAGTAAAAGGTTGAAGTCAATCTAGTCAAAAATGAAGAAAACAGTCCAATCAGAAGTGAAGTTGCTAAAATTAAAGTAATTCTTTGCCCAACCTTTCTTCACTAAGAAGTTAAATGCTTTAGGATATTATTTAAATAACGACAGTTAAATTTGGAGGATATCAATGTCAACAAGATGATGTAGCTTGTTCTTGTTGATTTCCAACAGTGGTGATCATGACATGTGTGTGCCATTCACTGGAAGCGAAGCATGGACTAGGTCACTGGGCTACAAGATCATAGATAAATGGAGACCTTGGGTGGTACATAACCAAGTTGCTGGGTAAGCTTTCTCAATTCAATGTGTCCAACACTCTAATCGTTGTTAGTGCTAGTTCATGCTTTCTTTATCCAAGAAACAGTTCTTTCTCATTTGTATCCTTAGTAGAATAGTGTGTGTGATTAATCTTTGGCTTCATTATGGCAGAGAAATTTTGAATTCAAATTTGGAGAAAAATACTACCTTCATAGAAAACAAGTTTTTCTTGTTCCAAGAGCCTCTTTTACAATCATAATGTGATTCAGAATAGCTTTTGATGCATTGATCAAATTTGGCTTTACCTGTGGATCAAAATGTACATCTTGAATTTTGTCATATGCTTTCCTTCAATAATCTTTTTTTCTAAAATTCTGCAGATACGTACAGGGTTTTGATCACAATCTCACATTTCTCACCGTGAAGGTACGCCCATGTTGGAGTAGAAAAAGAGGGCATTAACTTCAGTAGCAATCTCAATTTCTCAATATACGACCAACTAGTCCTCTTCTATCCTTTCCCATGAAATATGATGACATAATTTATTTTCTTGAGATCAATGATATTATAATTTATAATATGAACTTTTTTGGACATAGGGCTCAGGACATACGGTCCCCGAGTACAAGCCAAAGGAAGCATTGGCCTTCTACAGCCGCTGGCTGGCGGGAAAACCCATTTAATAACATGTTGTGTGTTCTCCATTACCAATCTTTGTTTGGATGGCCACCTTTCAGATGTAACTAAGAAATCAAGCTGTTCTCTGCCATAGCGTATACTAGCATGCAACAATGGATTCTAGGTAGTAAATTTGTTTAGGTTGATCAGCTATTGTGAAACTGTGTACTTTAAATGCCCATTCATCATTGTGTAACCTTTGGTGTTCTCTTTGTGACTCTTGGTGCTTCCTCTCTCTTGTATTATTGGAAACACCGCTTCATGTATGATTACTCTTTATAAATACATGGTGTTATTGGCTGTGGTGGTCAGCCAGAATATCACCTTTGTGTATTGATGGCAAAACTAACTTGGTATCAGGCACTTTCTTCCTAGCCTCTATTATGTCTTCTAGCACCTACCAATGCTAGTGCTCGCAATTTCTAGATATTCTTGCTATCTAGGATCTCCAACATATTGTCTCCAATGAATTTCAATCTTCATCTCCTTCAATGAATGCTGCGAACATGGCTACTCTAGAATACATCGCGTGGACTCGTGCTAACTGTTTGGTACTCAACTGGCTCTAATCCACGATTGCTTCTTTCGTCCAAACAATGATTCTTTCTTGCACAACTACCAAAAACACTTGGGAACTTCTTGCCAAACCACGTCCATCGGTGATCTCTAAAACCCATGTCTGCACTCTCCATGATCAACTTCATGCTCTCAAATAGGTGGATGATCGATCTATCACCAACTATTTGCTCTTAGCTAAATACTTGGCAAATCTCTTTTGACTACTATTGATGGATTTTTCAAACTAAGCTTAACACCGTAAGTGCATGGTGTACATAATAGTACATCAGCAAGTATAGATCATCTCCATAGAGAAAGAATTATTAATCAGCATTCATTTAGTTTAGCTAGACAATGCAAACGAAAAAAAATGGTTAGCAATTGTTATCGAGAAATAATGTATTAATGAATTGTACTAGACAATGAACAAGAGTGGAATGAGGAACTAACAAGGTTTAGTTTCCATAGGTGAACAATGTGTCCTCTGGAGAAGGTTATGAATTACGATTACAATGAGACAGAAGAAAGAATAGAACCTAGCCTTCACTCTATACTGAGGTAATTTACCTATACTATGTCACCTCAACTAGGTAGTTATCACAAATTATGGGTAGCTAAGCTATAGATGAGCACTAAGAAGCTCTATTCTCCTTCTCACCAATCGTGCCTTGGTTTCCCCGCCTCCTCCAATTGCTATGTGGATCTCAGATCTAGAATCCTTGATGCCTTGGTAATATACCAATGTAGTTCCTTATATAGGCTATCGATTTTTGCATTCAACTCCTCCTGATCACTACAATCGATTCCTACAATAAAACATTCTTAAAAACAACAAATTAAATGCTGAGTTAACATAAGACGTGCAATTCAATGAAAATACACAGAAATCTTATGAGTTCTTAGGATTGTCGTAATAAAAAGGAGGTGTAGATATTTTTAAGAAAATAAAGTTTCATAAGCACAACATCATAACACATGATTTAGTTGAATATGCACAAGGTAGCCCTGAATAGAAAGTAGATACCCCTAGAACTAAATCTTAAATAAGAGTGTTTGGTAGGTGAAAGCTAAGCAACTGAGTCTCTATGGAATATTTAGTGAGTTAACTAGATAAGTCACCAAGAGTTTTCTGAATTCTTCAATGAGTTAGCTGGATAATCCATCGAATTCTTTCTTAAGGCTCCGTTGGAAGTCAGTAGCATGCATGTTAGCCTTCCAAACAATTTCTGTCTCAATTACTTCGCGCCAGCATCCAACATAATAGTATTTCAATTAAAGTTATGAAATGAGCCTTCTACGAAAGTATGAATATAAACAACTAGGCACATGACAATATCTAGGACTTAATGCTAGAGCTTCATGACTATAGTTATGCATATGAATTACCAATGCAATTTTCTTTATTTATTCAAAAAATTCACATGCCTAGTACACTTAACCTCATGAAAAATTAACACAAGATTAGCTATATTTAATGCTAATTAAGAGAAAAAGTCATGAAATCAACAACTAAAATGGGTTCTAAAAAGTAACTAAACAGCTACTAGCACGCCTCTGTCCAACTCTGACCTCATTACATTTATCATTGATGGTCTCAGACATGAGTACAAGGAGTTTCTTACTTCCCTCCATTTCAATGCTTCCATCACCTTTGATGACTTCTATGACTTACTCTTGGAGGAGGAGTATCTTCAAAAGTGCATGGTTGCTCCAATTGCTTTGGTTGCCACTACCTATTCTTAGTCATCTTCTCAGCAAAATGCTTTTGGCCAACGAGGATGTGGTGGATGTTGTGGTTGCAATAAGCGCTTCAATTATGGTGGGCATCAAGGACAGCGTAGGGGTGTGTCTTCTGCTGACCATGGTAGTGGTTCATATACGCCACCATCACCACTCTATCATGTTCCAACCTCTATTTATAGTAATGTCCCCTACCAATTCTGCAACCAATCGAGAGATATTGCTTGTGTTTGCCATAAATGAGGCAACTTTGCCTACAACACTACTGTTGTAGAAAATCTTGGCCATCTTACTCTTAACTTGGAGTGGTGCATCGACTTTGATGCCATTGAGCATATGACGCCCTACTTATAGTAGATTTAGGCTCCTGAGCCTACATAAGTAAATAGTTGGTTACTGTGAGAAATGGGCATCACTTGCCCATTGCTCATGTTGATTCTGCCCACCTTTCTTTTAACTTTTTCCCTAGACATGTGTTACATGTTCCACATTTCTCTAAGAATCTTCTTTTCATTAACCATTTTTCTCAAGATAATCATTGTTATTTTCACCTTGATGACATTGGCTTTTGTATGAATGACAAGGCAACCAATTGGCCTCTAGTCTATGGCCAAGCACCAATGGTTTGTATCATCTCTTGGTAGTGTCTACTTTTGTCACTTCCACTAGTCTATCATCCTTGTGGCATTTTTGTTTGGATCATCCATCGTCCTCTTATTTTTGTTCTACTCTCAAGCATGTTGGCTTGCCCTTTAGCTCTTCCTCTTCTTGTCGTAGCATTTGTTTGCTTGGTTAAGCTCATAAGCTTCCCTTCAAGTGTAGCACCTCGATTACTTCTATATCCTTAGAGCTGCTTTATCTTGATGTTTGGGGTCCATCTTTGGTTTCTTCCTTTGGTTGTCACTATTATTTTTCAATACTTGATGCTTTCTCTTGTTACACTTGGATGTACCTCATTACTCGTAAATCTAATGTGTTCTCTTGTTTTAAACACTTCAAACTCTTCATTGAAAATCTTCTTCCTTGCAAAATTAAAATCGTTCAGAGCAACAATGGTTCTAAGTTTTGCAATCATGCTCTTAATGAACTCACCATAGCCCATGCCGTCGTTCACCACTATAGTTGCCCTTATATGTCGTCAAACATAAACACCACCATATCGAGGATCTTGGATGTTGCCTCCTTTATTCTACTTCTCTTCCTTCCACCTTTTGGGGTTTTTGTCTTTTGTATAGCTTGTTTCTTGATCAATCATCTCTCCACGTCTCTTATTAGGAATCTATCTCCATTCAAAATGCTCTTTCAGATACCTCTTGATATTCTTTCCTTATGGGTCATTGGCTTCCTTTGCTTTCCACTTCGATATCCTCCCCTACTCCATAAACTTGTCCCTTGATCTTTACCTTGTGTTTTCTTGAGGTATGCTACCCATCACAAGGGGTACCTTTGCCTCCATCCCCTTTCTAGTAAGATATATATTTCACAGCATGTTACTTTTTATGTACACGTCTTTCCTTATCCTCAATTCTCCACCCAACAATTTAATTCTGATGCTCTTTTCACTTTGCCTCTCTCCTCTCGTATTATTCAACCCAACTCTTCTTAGCCTACTCCTCCCTCCACAAGACTACAATGCTCATTCTCTACTTCTACAAGTCCTCCTATGTGCATGTGACAACTCTTTGTTAACGTGGGTTTTTTACCTCAACAAATATTTGTTGATAAATTAATTAATTAATTAATTAAGGGACTCTTTAAGAGTTAATAAGTAAACTCCGCACCTTACATTTTCCTTTCAAATAATGTCTCATATGCATCATATACAATATAATATAATGTACACCAAAAGCAATATCAAGTATAATTTTCATTATTCATGAGAGAAAATTACAAAAGTGTTGTATAACTTACAAAATGTCAACTAACTTAAACATCCTGAGTATTTCAGATTCAAGGTAATTTCTCCAAAATTCATATATAAGATAATTCACAAAATATCATTTCTCATATAATTTTTATATGTGCAAATAGTTATACTCTTATTTAAGAGTATTGAATATCTTTTATATATGTAAATAGTCTATACTCTTATTTAGGAGTATTTAATATATTATATATATATATGTAAATAATTTATACTCTTGTTTAGGAGTATTCATTATATTTCATAAATTGACATTATCATTATATTTAAGTCAAAACATATATTTTATAGATAGTTGATACTCTTATCTATGAGCGTTGAATATATTTATATGTAAATAGTTTATACTCTCATTTAGGAGTATTGAATATATTTTACATGTATGTTTATAAGTAAATAGTTTATACTTTTGTTTAGGAGTATTAAATATATTTATATATTTTATGTCTTTATGTATATTTTTATATATCTTTATATATATATATAAACAGTTTATACTCTTGTTCAAGAGTATATTTCCCATCAAAAAATATCATCTATTTATTTCAGATATTTATATTTTAACGTATTTTAATAAAATACATTCATATATATATATATATATTCATGACTATGTTGTTCCTTATCTTATCATTATATTATATATTTTCTTATTTGTTGGAATACGATCAATCGAATTTATTTAAGTCATTTTTTCTTGTTTAAAGTAATATTATTTCATCACTTTTATTATAATAAAAAAACATCTTTCGGTTGAACGAAAACATATGGAAGTGATGATGTCACAATTGCAAAGTGTTGAAAAAAGCATCACTAACGAAAACATTTATTGATTTGCAGAGGCAATAGAGTCCACATGCTTCCTTCGTCGGCAATCAGGAAAATATTTCCATCAATATATCATTTAAACAATGAATGTCTGCTGATGGATTTCTTGTATAAGGAAGTTTGTTAGCACATATGCAATCAAATAATTTTTTTATATTTGATTTGCTTTAATGCTACATATTGTATATATTTTTAAATGCTCATGATTCACATTTAAAACAATTGATAATTTCTTAAATATTTATATCTTTATTTTAAGATGTCATATTTCATTTTGAACACATCGGTTTTGCATTTATAATATTTTAATTCCAATTCCTTGAATATTTATATTTCTATATTAAGATATCTGATTTTTTATATTTTCCTTTAGACATTAATATTTTGTACCTAAAAAAATTTGAATTTTTTTTGTTTTCTTATTTTTTCGTTCATAGAATTCTAATCCACCATTGGATCAAGTACATTCAAATATATAATGTAAAACAAACATTAAATCATAACTTTATGAGCTTCTTAAATTACAGTTAGATAACTCTACAAGTTTCTTGAACTATCGTTGGATAACTTTGAGTTTTCTTTTTTTCAAACAGTAACTGGATAACTCTAAGAGTTTTATGATAACTCAACGACTTTTTCACATGAGGAATTTAAGTTCTCACATGGTTTTCATATCCTTTCATTTGATTGGTGCACACATAAGAAACTTAACTTCCTACATGATCGAAATGTATTTAAATGTCACTCGACATTTGCAGAATACCATTATCATTCTAATTCCTTGAATATTTATATTCTTATATCCAAGATATATATTTAGATACTAATATTTTGTACCTAAAATAGTTTGATTTTATTTATTTATTTATTTATATTTTTTTTAGATACCTATATTTCATATTTAAAATATTTTGATTTAATTTTTTAGATCTTTATATTTTATATCTAAGATGTTTAACAATTTAGTTTTTTTATTTTAAACACTTATATTCTACATACAAAATATCTTGATTTTAATTTCTGTGATACTTTTATATTTTATATCAAGATATTTAATTATATTTTAAATACTCATATCGTATCGAAAATATGTTTTTAAAACTTTATGTATAAAACCTGTCAAGTCTATGTAACCTTATATAACCTTATAGACCACACTTAAATACAACAGTCTAAGTCTGTTGTGTTTAGATAAAGTTATTGAATTAGATTTTTTTTATAAATATATTTTAAAACTTCAATCAAATCAACTAATAGTTTTGGTTTTGCTGAAATGTACGTTTATTTTATTATATATAAATTCCTTTATTTGGATTAGACTAAAAATAGGTGTTAGTTCAATCGAAACTTATTATATATTATTATTATTATTATTATTATTATATTATCATGAATGTATTTAAATGTCACTTGTCATTTGCAAAATCAGATGATATTGACTCGACATTTATAAATGTTGTGTATTATTTCTTCCTCATTTCCTTTTTTTTTTGTTTTCTTTTGGTCGGGTCGAAGAAAATTTTGTTTGAACCAAGTCTTCCACCTTTTTAATAAATTTGTTAGTGATCTCATTCATATATATATATATATCATTAATTTCTTCCGACTTTTATTTGTCAGGTGAACAATTAAGTGTTCATGTACCTAATGGATAACTCAACATTTTTCATCGAAGAGTCACATATAGCTCACCATTTTTTATTAAAGAGTTATGGATAATTTGTTGATATATTTTATGGAATACATCTTTCTGTTAGACTTTTTGTTTCAACTAAAGTCTGAACATACATATATATTATTACTTATCAAAAAAATTCTATAATTTACGGATTTACGCTTGCCTTCATTTTTCTTTCTCCCATCTTTAAACATTTTCCCCCTTTTTATATATCTTAGCATATACATTTCTTGTGCATTTATATTAAACATCACTGATGCTTTTTATTTGGGTGACCTTCTCTACTTTATATATATATATTATATTTATATTTTAGTGCATATATTTTGTTCCTAAATGTCACCCGGCATTTTATAAATGTTATGTAATCATTATTACTTAAATTTTATCATGACATTCCCCTCTTATTTTTTATATTTCAACATTCTTCGTCGTAGTTGAATATTGAAAGAAAAATCTAACCAACGTTTGCCTTTTGATTTTTGGAGGTAAATAAAAAATTTGGGAGATAACACTCTAATAGTGTTCATCTTCCATAAATTTTGGTTGAATATTTTAAAAGATATGAAATTTACAAATTGAGCTAAAATTTGCATTATCTTAAGTGTAGAACCAAAATTTGCATGATATAATTAAGAAGACATTTCATTGGTTGAATATTGGTTTAAGTGTTTGAGTAATTATTTGAGCATATTAATTAGAACATTTGATTGTTAATGGTATAAGGTTTGGTAGTTGGTAATTTAAGATAAAATTTCTTATTAAGTCACATAATATATCTTTGATACATAATCACTCGATTATTCTTCTTACGTTGCATAATTAGAAGTTAATTAAATTGAACTTAACATCTAATTTTAATCCTCATCTCTAATCATTGAAGACGACAATGTTGAAAGTTCTATGAAGTCCTAGTGTATGAACTCTGGTGCCTCCCATCATTCAATAGGAATTCGAGAAGCCCTCTAGAACTTCGATGAGTTATTTTAAGGCATTTTGTATATTGGAGACAATAGAGGTCTGGACATCTGTGGAAGACGTGACGCTATGCTAAAGACTAGTGGAAACCGACCATAGAGGTTGAAGGAGGTCTAGTATGTGTCAAATCTGAAGGGAAGTCTAATCTCCACAGGTCAGTTGGATGAGGAGGGTTACCATAATGTGTTTGGTAGTGATATATGGAAAGTAATCTATGGTGCCTTGGTTGTGGTAAAGGGACAAAAGATTGATATCTTGTATGGAACCTCCAAAATGATGAAGGATACTAGTGCTAAGAAGAAGGTTGTGTTTGAGGAATCTATTGGACACTACAAGGGAAGCAAAGTCAAAGGTGGAAGCTGTAGGAGAACCAAGGTCAACAAATTTTGAAATTCCAATGTGAGCAACTAGAATCCAAGTGTAAGCAACTGGAATTTAGGTAAGTATAATTGGAAATTGGTAGACTCTATGGTGAAAACTGGCATGAAAGTAGCTGCATCAATAGGAAGGCTTGTGCAAGGAAATAAAAAGGCACGACCTTTAGAGAAATGCAAGAAGGAGTACAATAAGAAAGTTTCCTATCCGAAGTACAAGAATGTATAGAGGGTGAAAGGCATGATTAGGATGGGTGATGGTCCCAATGTTGATTCCCTTGAAAGTCACACAATGGAGTTGGTTGATGGCAAGTCTAGTGTCAGCATAGGGGCTTTAGAAGGAGGTGAAAATGCTATTCGAGTGGGAGCTTCTTTGTAGTGGGAAGACTTTAAAAAGTTGGACAAGAAAAAGGTGCCCAACTAGTATAGTTGGCTCTGCAGACTATGGGCTGGCGTTTGATGAAATAGTTGATAAGGTTTATAGAATTGAGCCCATCAAAAATTCTAGGGTCACTTGGACCAGACTAGATAGGAAGTGACTTTGGTTGGTGTGTTGTCCCTTCTTTGAAACACATAGATGTGCACATGTATAGTTGTTGGGTAATCCCTTAAAACCCATACTTTGTTGTGTTTGCTTGTTAAAACACATGATCTATTACTGAGTGAATAGTATAGAAACTTAGGGGAGAAACTCTTGAAGTTAGTCTCTAAGTAAGAGATTGTTAGGGTCTATAGGTGTGGAGCCTGACTTGAGGTTTAGGAAATACACCAGAATCTAGATGGACAATTCACTTTGTTGGTGACCATGATCTGGAATCTAGGTGCAACACTAGATAAGGTGAAATAGGTCACCTTATCAACGACCGAGAGAGAATCAGAATCCAATTGACTTTCCAGATGAGGATGGTACTAACATCCAGATATCTTGCCAATGGTGGATGAGTTGGTACATCTAGTGAATTAGTGGCAAAAGATGCTAGAGAAGTCTTGCAATGCAAGAGGACATCCGATAGTGGATATTGACCTTGATGGAAGTAGATTACACGAGCTAACGAAGGAGGCATGTGATGGAGATCAATGACTGATGAGACACTCCTTGGTAAAGGAGACGAATCATTAGTGGTAAACTTGTAATTTCTAAGATTAGGGTTTATGCTACCACCTATAAATAGGGACATACTATAAACTCTAAGGATATGTGTATAGAGCTAAGAGGGAGGAGTCCTCAAGGTATAGTGTCATAATTGGTAAGTCAACACTTGTAGCCCATTGATCTCTATGAGTTTGAAGCAATAGATCCCATAGCCGCATGTGGACATAGGCATAGTGTAAAACCACATATATTGTCATGTTCTATTAGTGTATTTGTGTATTCTACAACTATGTGTGTGTGCATGAAGGAGAAAACACACTAATCTCTGGTGGAGTAGCCTAACTCGATAGCTTCCACAGTAAGCGAGGGATCTCACCAATTACTCTCGTTTGTGCGACGTTCGTGGTTCCATGGAGACAAAACTAGATTCTAGATATTGTTCTAAACAAATAAATTGACTTTCGAATATTGTTCCAAAGTTCTAGTGAACTTAGTGAAGGGCAATAAGGTTATGAAACCCAACAAGTCATGTAGGAATTCAATGTTTTATTATTTACAAAGGTTAAAAGGGTTAAAAGAAATCTAAAGAATTATATTCACGGTGAAATCAACATTTTATTTGATGCATGAAGATAGAAATTTATTTCACTAAGTGCACAAGTTTATGCATATACATATTCTCATTTATTGAATTTAATTTTAATATATTTTTATTGGTATTATTGAAGAATATGTGTTAATCTTACTTGTTAAAGGGATTTGGTGTGTTAATTTAATTACAACTATATCTTTATTTGATTTAAATTGAATACATTTTAAATAGATATTCTTGTAGGGACCTTAATGTAAATTACCTCTGACAATCCCTCCTATATAATCCCTCATCGACCCTAATTTACTTACCTCTGACCTTAATGTTTTCTCACACATTTGTGTCGTCGTCCAGTTTTTCTCCTCTTGCGCGAGAGTACCATCTACGTTGCTGTCTTCGTTCAGCAATCGTCCACTCTGCTATCACCGGTGACATGGAAAATAAATCCATAGTTATCGGTGATTGTGGGAACCAGATGTTGCGAGTGATGCATCCGTGCTTGTTGTATGCGTGTGTTGCGAGCGGTTCACACGTTCCTGCGTTGCGTCCGATGGTGGTTGCTACGGCCCACTTAGAGAGGTGATTCCAGTGGTGTTGTGTGCATGGTGATGGCAAGGACCCCGATTAGACCTAGGTATATTTCATTTGGAATTTATTTAGATGTTAATCGTTATTTTTTTTTACTTTGTTTTATTTTTGTGCTATGATTAATCTTCATTATTTGTGTATGTATTTTGTTATGAAAAATGTGATTTATTGGAGTAAACCCTTGACCCCCCAACGGTAGGAAGCTCTTGTTAAGTGAGGTTGGATTTGAATAAATCATTTGTCACCTATCCGATGTGTTGTTGTTAATGCATGAAGGACAACAAGGGTTTGCCCCTCCTCCCTTTGGTGTCAGCACTTTCATGCATGGATAGAGTCTATGAATGTAAATGCAAATCCAAGTGGTTAAGTGGTCTGCAAGTCTTATACTTCTTGTTTCTTGGGTCACCCCTTGAGTGAGTTCTCAAGGCATGGAGAATGGCAAGGTAGGTCCTCCCCTCTTCGATCTTTGGTGTGGGTTGCATGGAGGACGGCTACCTAAAGGTTCAAGGAGTAGGTAGTGTGTCTCTAGACCCTAACAGTTGGTGGAGGATAGCTTAGACTCCTCTCCTCTTCAGTGGTTTGAGTTGGTGGTGACAACCCAATGAGGATTGTGTGAGGATGGACGAGGATCAAAGTCTATGTTATTATATCATGAGTGTGTTGATAAACTTCATGGTATTATGTAATTGAAACTGCTATAGCACTTGGGGATACTAAATCACTCCCTGGTCATTGACGACTTTTGAGGTGTTAGGTGTTAGACTTCATTGACTTCTTTGTGACAGAAGGGAGATCAGTGGAGGATTATGACTACGACTCTTCTCCTAGGTGCTTGGACTATTTGGGAGCGTAATAGAAAGCATTCTTCTAGGTGACAACTAGGAGATAGTGACAAGTGCATGGGCAGTTTGAAGAGTAATCAAGCACATTTTTAGTTTTTAGTTTCATTTTCTTTCATTAGCTTTTATTGTCATTTTCTTTTCTTTTATAGTGTTAATTCCTATAATTGCTCTTGGTTGTTGTTCTTGTAAATACTTTGTATATATTGTCTATAGTTGTAAATATCCTTGTTTAATTTAGGAGAACTAACCTAGTAAGTTAGTTAGGATAGTACCTTCTCTTTTAGATCTCTAATATTAGCTCATGATTCCTTGTGAATTCAACTTGTACTTGCCGACATACTTTATTCATAAATCCAAGGAGCCACCTAAGGTTGCTTAGAGAAACAAGGCCTATACATCCTTCCTTGATCTTTAACTCTTCCAAATGTGGATTGATGATCTTCCAATCACTAATGTTGCTCCATTTAAACCTTCCCAAGAGTTTTCATGAATTTCCCTTCCCAAAAGTGCACACGAGCTCCTCTTGCGACCACCTTGAACCACTACCCTATGGAGCTTCTTGATGTACTAGCCTCTTAAGATGAGAAAGAGGAAGATTGAGAGGAGGGAGACACTATTTGCTCATCACCAACCAAGGGAGAACATCTACAATTGAGGAGAAAAGAGAAGGAGGATGACCACCAATATGTTGGAGAAATAGAGATGAGTTTAGGGTTGGACAGCCAAGTACTTTATATAGTCTTAGGGTTTTGTTGCTTAGTCTCTAATAAGTTATATCTAATGGCTTACATTTTTTCCACCTTGATTTCATAATTTCTTGACCTATATAACTCAAAACCAAGTTGGATGCACATATACATTGAATATAAATCATATGATGTAAAGATAGTTGTAAGGAGTAAAATTGTGCTATTTTATATAAGATTATTCATGCTTCCTAGAACATACATAATGCATGTTTATAATTGAAATACCATCACTTTGGCATTTATATGATTATGCATGATTATTGAAGTAAATGACTTAAAATTGCACAATTTAACCCTTTATTTGATTATGACTTAAATGATAATGGAAATGAATGTTGATTAATACTTAGATGTTTTATGTTATGTTATTCCATGTCTTGTTATCTTTTAATTTGTTTGTTTAAGTTTAGTAGGTAAATAAAGAAGGGATTTTTGAAGTCTTATAAGGGCAAGAAATGAAATAGTAAAAGAGACTTGAGGGTGTTTTTGGAACAACATCCTAAAGCCCCAATTCTCTCCCTTTAAGAGACGACCTAGGGCCTTTTTGGAGACTATCTCCCATGACTCAAATCAGCCAAGCTCCCTCCACCTAGGGCAAACTCCATTCGAGCAAGGGAGGCTCGACTCTTCTTCTCCAAGGCCGGGTAAGGTTACAAAGGAGGCTTAGACTTCGGCTCCCTCCTTCCTTTCTTCTTCCTTGGGGTGTTGAGGGCTTAGATCTCCATCAACTTCTTGTGTGGTGCTTTGACATGGGAGGAGGAGAAGATTCAGATCTTGTTTGGACGTGTGGCTCCTCCTTTTGGTGGTTTGGTGACAACAAACTTCATTTGGGGCTTGAAATCTACATAGTTGAAAGAGGAGACAAGTTAGGATATGGCAACATTGTGTCTTGAAGCAACCATCATGGATTCTACTCTCTTGGAGGATGTGGAGGAGGGGTGACAGCCCAAGTCTTCTCCTTACAAGGGACATGCAGCATCATTCAGAGGTGGAAAGTTTGCTCCAAGTCTAAGGTAGAGCTTCAAAGGTATTTTGAGGAGGAGATCAATCTTGTTTATATGTGTTTTGTTCTTCATTTTGTGTTTTTTCTTGATGTATGTAAAGACTAACGAATTTTCAGTAGTTATAATGTTATATTTACTTTTATTTGAATGTGTGAATGATCCCCTTTCGTGATTTATGATTGTATAGTTGCATATGAGTGAATCTTGTGCATAAGTGGTGTTTTAATATATCTTAGGGCTGTGAATAGTCGTATGGTGTATACAGATTTTTGTCTCCTCTATTTTCAAAATTAGTGCTTATGTGCTTTGTTTATATCTCGAGCTTTTCTCAATGCTTTTCATCGATTCTTAAGCCGTTTTTGTAGAGAAATAAAAGACAATTCTTTTTGTATACTTTGTTTAATTATTTGAGCACGTTTGATGTGATTTTTCTAATTTTTTAGGAGAGTACATTCTTGGTTCGAAATCACATTTTCGATCAATAGGCTTGTGGAAATGTTTAATATAATTTCTCTCTCTATATACTATATTTTTAAGATCTGTAAATTAGGTTTATTAGATTGATGAGTCTATTTTCATTCAACAGTGATTTCATAGAATTTCATGAAGAATTGATAAAGTTGTCGAGTTTTTGCTGGAAGTGCGTATTCTACAATATTTCAAGACTATTTTACGCACCTCACTAGGTTTTGATGTTATTTTCAACTGAGAACAATTTAGAGTGTAAAATCACCGTGTATGTTTAGATAACTTAAAACCCTTTCTAATGAATATTTTTGTATGATTTTTCGGTGCCTAGTTTGGGAGAAATCGTTGTTACAAGTAAAGTTATTTTTTGTGATTTCAAAGAACAAGTTAGGAAGGAGTGGATTTTTTGTAGTTCCGGATTTTGTGCAAATAGAATCTTTGCCTTACTTTACTCCTTTCAAAAAGTAGATTTTCCGTAGAGTTTTTTAGTGTTTCTTAATATGATTTTGTAGGAAATTTTGTGTAGATTATAGTTATGTAAGTTTTAGAAATGTATTTCTTTGGGTTTTGATTTTTTCTTCCAAAGTTTACAGCAGTTTTGAATTTCTATTCGAGTGCCAGATTTGGTGCTCAACACTTGAGTGTTGCTTGCACTGCAAACTTTATGGAAATGCATTCTATCAATTTTTCTTAGTAGTAATATGAGTCTTCGTTCAAAGCCCTCTGATTTTGCAGGATTTCATGGAGTTTTGACTAAATTAAGATTTTTGCACCGAATGTGCATTTTTGGAAAGTTTACGGAACAGTTCTACGCCCTGTCAGTAAATCTGATATTTGTAGAGTTCTATAATGAGTTAGTTTACAAAATTACTTCTATTTTAAAGATAACTCGAGGATCTTTTCAACCAATATTTTATTTGGATTTTTGAATGCCCAGGTTAGAGGAAAAGAGAGCTAGAAGTTGGGCCTCATTTCTGTGATTTCAAGGTCGAAACTCATTAATTTTCTTGAGTTTCCTAGGATTAACCTTAGGAGTTTATTAGATTTTGGGTGATATTTGAATTCTTCATTGTACTTATGTAATTTTTACCTATTAATTTGTAATTAGAATTTTCATTATGGATTTAATGATATGAATGTTTTGCTAAACAATTATTTTCATGAATTCAATTAAGATAAGCTCCTTGTGGATTGACCTACTCTTACATATGCTTAATACAATAAGTATTGTGCGCTTGCGGTTTATAAATATAAAATTTAAATTTTTCGTGTATTTAATTGAATAACAATAAAATACCTTACAATAATATATATATATGCATGAGTTGCCATATATGAAAAGTTGCTAAATTAGAAAGGCTTTAGTCCACAACTTCTTTACATGTGTATGCATGAATTACTTGAAATTCTTTAATTTAACATCATATTCAAGTGATTTTGCATTCATACGATATATATAAAGTCCTATGTTTGAAGAATCATAAGAATCACATCTAATACATGGAATTGGGCTTCTAATTTTTCATCTCCAATACCCATACCTCAAGATCCATTTCCAATTGATGAGGATGTACAGATTAGTGAACCTGACATTGTTGGTATTGTTGAACTAGAGGAACAAGTGTAGCTTCCTTTGGGAGATATTGAACCTCATCTCTAAAGGCAACATCAAATGCTAGCACGGTTGAATGATTATGAAGTTGCTATAGGATGTGTCACTACTGATCCTTATGCCCTTTATGTAGAAATGGACCTAGTTTCAATAGATGATGCCTTGGTAGATAGGAACTGGTTGGCGGTGATGAAAGAGGAATTGGCGGCTATAGAGAAAAATCATACTTGGTAGTTAACTGAACTTCCACCTCAACAGAAGGCACTGGATGTGAAGTGGGTATTTAAAATGAAGAAATGGCCTAATGAAGTGCTTGTTCGATACAAGGCTTGGCTTGTGGTAAAAGGTTATGAACAAGAGTATGGGAAAGATTATGGAGAAGTCTATGCACCAGTTGTACAAATAGAAATAGTTTGTTTTTTGTTCATCTTGGCAGCACGATTTTGATGGTGCCTTTATCACATGGATGTCAAGTGCTTTTTTAAATGGCTCACTACATGAGGAAGTCTATGTTAGACAACCTCTAAGGTTCATGGTGCATGATCAAGCTGAGAAGGTGTTTCTATTGAAGAAGATCCTATACGGCTTCAAACAAGCCCCTCACACTTGGAATGAATGCATTGACAACTTCTTTGTTGAACATGGGTTCAATAAGTGTCAGTCAGATAATGCAACTTATGTGAAATTTGATGGTGAAAAAATCCTTCTTGTAGGCTTGCACATGGATGATCTAGTGCCCACAAGGGATGCTAGCACATTGCTGGTTGACTTTAAACAACTTCTGATGCAAAGATTTGAGATGACTAATCTTGGAGAACTTAATTACTTCCTTGGCTTGGAAGTACAAAAAGGGGAAGATGGTGTTTTCATTGGTCAGGAAAATTATGTGAAGCACATCCTACAGAGGTTTCATATGCAAGACTCAAATCCATGAAAAACACTAGTTGAAGTAGGAATAAAGCTATCCAAGTTTGAGGAAGGCTATCTGGTTGATCACACTTTACAAGCAAATGATTGGTTCACTCCGTTACCTTACCTACACTCGTCCAGATATCATGTACGGGGTTGGACTAGTTAGTAAATTCATAGAACAACCATAGAAAGCACATATGCAAGTTGTCAAGCGCATTTTGCGCTATATCAGAGGGACACCCAACTTTGGACTCTTCTACAAGGTTGGAGATGTTAGCAACATAGTCGGCTATATTGATAGTGACTGGGGTGGTGATGTAGATGATCGGCGTAGCACTCATGGCTATGCATTTGGATTCGGAGCAGCTTTCTCATGGATGTCCAAGAAATAGTCTGTGGTAGCATTGTCTACATGTGAGGTGGAGTATATTGCTGCAACGGTTGGAGCTTGCCAAGGTCTATGGATTAGAAACTTATTACAACAAATGTGAATGTCATTTACAGGACCATTGGGGATGCTAGTTGATAACCAATCGACTATTAACTTGGCAAAGAATCCAGTTGGACACGATCGTACAAAGCACATTGAGACACGTTTTCACTTTCTAAGAGATCAAGTGCAAAAGAATGAAATTGCACTGAAGTTTTGCAAGTCCAAGGAACAAGTTACTGATATTATGACGAAACCCCTCAAATTAGAAGCATTTACGAAGTTTAGGAAGTTGCTGGGCGTTTGTTGCAAAACCATTCTAAATTAAGGGGGTGTTTGTTAGTTATGGTTCTGTTTAATTTAGTATGGTTTGTATGGACGTACGTGGTGGGGGGTGTACGTGAGTAGTGGTTGGTTACTTTGTTTGGTCGTGGTTGTAATGGCTGGTGTGTTGGGTTGTGTTTTTATATATTTATAATATGTTTTGTTGAAATATTAATGAGAAGAAGGAGAATATGTAGAGTCTCCTGCGTACGTTTATTGTCCACCGTATCCTTTTGTTCTTACAATGATGAACTGTGTAAGAAGAAGCTCAAGATGCACGGTTGTACGCCTCTTATGAAAACTTTGATTTCTCCAAGTGTGCTAGACGTGAAGTTCTACCAAGATTGTGACTACATGCAAGATGGAAGAAGGATGGAAAGACTAGCCGTCCAACTCACTAAAACAAGGTAGGAAAATTCCTGCATTGATGAATAAAAAATTTTTGTTTCCTGTAGTTTTCCGGGCCGAGCAGACAGAAAGGGAAAAACTTTCATTTGACAAAAGTAACGATATTTTCTTGGAAGCACGGAAGATGCAGTACCGATACGTAATTATACATTGCCTAAAATATTTAGAGGGATCGACTACCATCGAATGGAATGGTATAATAGGATGATGTAGAAGTCTTTGATCAGCTTGTGGAAAAATCTTACAAAAAAAATTCAGATTCTTATAAAATCTTTGCATATCGTTCGTTTCCCTTTATTTTTTTCCCATTTGCATATCCAACTTGACGGCTGTGCACATCAATGAGCGACAAGGGTATGACTTTACGGACACCATCGATCATATATATTTGTCTCGATGCAGCAATTTAATTATATTTGATAACATTCCGCAGAAAAAAATATGCAGTTTTGCATGCAGTAAATTAAACAGCACATGCAAGCAAGAGCGCAGAAAACAAGGAACGCAGAAAACAAAGAAGACCAAGATGAGCAAAAACAAATTCGAAATCTGATCAAATTGGACTTATGCAAACTAGTGGGCGCAATATTCAAAACAAGATAACAATTGAGACACTTCTACTAGTATGACTATGCGTGTGACTGTCTTTTGAATGTCTTCCTCAAATTGTTAAACAAAAGAGATTTTTTATTTTGGGTGATCTATCTCGTAAAAGTTGGCGACATATAGGTTCTTTTATCTTTTCAATTATAGCATATCTTACATAGTTTCTTTTCGGTTAATCATTATAATTCCTTTAATATTGACCAGTACGTACGTAATCATGAAAATATATTTTATAGCAGTGAGTTTAAATTTTGTAGAGATATTTAAAAGGTTAAAAATTTGCTAGGAAATGTTAATTAGGAAAGTTTTTTGGTGGGGGCACCGCTTGGAAATGTAATATTTTATTTAAGAATTTAAAAATAATTATTTAATTTGTTAATCTACGTAATATTCCATTATGTATTAAAATTTTAACTTTTAATCTAAACTATATTCATTAAAAAATTAATGATTGAAATTTAATGGATAAATATTGAAATTCAGGACCTTAAGATCAACGATGAATATTTATTTAATTTAAGCTTTTTGTATTTATCTAATAATAAATTTACATAATCACTTTCACCTCCTTATATATTTATCAGAAAAAAAATTAAAACATCTTTACACCTACAGAAATTCCAACCCATGCTTTATATAGAACGACGTTGTCATTCAAAAAATACACAAATTAATGAATTTTGAGCTTTTTGTTAACCTTGTCCAAAAGGTTTCCTTTTGCGACTTTGAAAACGTTTTCTTTTGCGTCCGACGAATGTTCTCCTGTCGCCGATCAACGACGGCTCGTCGTCGTCAACATCCCATTCAAAAATGATGTCACCGGTGACCTTTTCTTTATTAATCTGATGAAAGCGAGGTGACATTATTTTAATATTAATCAGAACATAGTTTGAACTTCCAGGGAAGATTTTTGCCCTTCATTTTCCCCAAATTCTACTTCAAGCCCAACTGTATATTAATCGAACCTGTAATTCTAGAGGAAAAGTGGCAATTTTATTTCTAACTTCACAAGCTCATGCTCATTTCCTCTCTACTCAATTGTTTGACTGGTCGTAATCTTTGGCTTCCGCCATTTGGAATTTTGAGTGTCGACCGAGGTTTGGGTCATCACACGCAAGCTTGTGTAACAAATAATGATTGATCTTTTCAACATATCGCAGATTTCAATCTTCACAGACACAATTTCAAAACGTACAGTTGCTGTCATCATATAAACTCTGGTGTATAAAAGGGCCGAGGGGGGGTTGGGTTTTATATCACATATGCATGCATGTCTCTCGTCGTTAGCCATGGGGAAGAAGAGAGAAGGATCGGCTCCCAAAGGCTATGTGCCGGTGCTGGTGGGAACGGAAGGAGAGGAGACCAGGGAGAGGTTCTTGGTCCGCATCAGGTTGCTGGAGCATCCGGACATCAGAGCGTTGCTGGAGATGTCTGCAAGGGAGTTTGGGTACGACCAGCAAGGGATCATAAACATTCCCTGCGACGCGGCGCACTTCAGAGAAGTCCTTGACGCCGCTGGTTCGCGTCTCGTAGTTTAGTCGATTGATCGATGACCGATCCATCGTGAGTTACAACCTCGATCGAGCTCTGTCCGTCGACGTCGGCCGTCCTGTATGTACGTACGTACCCGGCCGCCACCCACATGCTCCGTCCGTCGTCCGGAAGCTGCGTGCGCTTCGTCGTCGACGACGACCACGTCCGTCGACGTCGGTGGAAAGATTAGCTTCCATGCACGCACGCGATTGATGATATCATCGATCTGCACTCGATCATCGCTATAGCTTGATTTTTTCGAAGTTGAAGAAATAAACATTAATGTTTGACAAATAACCCTGACTTGAAATGGATGCCTTTGGTTTTGCAGCTATTATTTTACACGTAGCGGAGAAAACGAATTCTATTTGGTAAAAAAAAGTTTACGAAATATATTAATAAAATGATGTTTATTAATTTATAAACCAATAAGCATAGGGTGCCCTAGTTTTTCAATATTGATCGTCTCACGTGGAAGATCTGGTTTGAACGTCGAGAGTATATTCTGGTTGATTTTGTTTTCATAGTTAAATAACTTTGCACTGCAAACTTAAAAGGTTCGAAGTCGCAAAATAAGAGATTCTCATCAAGCTACACATTCATGTGTATATATTCTTAGATTTCGGAAATTGATGATAATATGAAGTTTCAATAGGGAATTTTTCTTTTTGCGATGGCTCACGTCAGGGGTTCATTTTAACCTTTGATGATTTTGGTTAACATGAATTGAGTATTCCATTTTAAAATCAATTTATATACAATGAATAGAGATTCATTATATTTTACCTTGTATTCATCGATGTAAAACTTTTCACATTCTTCCTCACTTATGATTTATTTTAAGCTTACAAGTAAATATGCATAAAATTGCTTGGATACCATGTAAAATATCTTATCTCAAGACCAATTGATTGAAAGATTTATCATATATTAACATAAATTCTATCTCTACATTCATAGATATAAGATTTTTCATAATAGCTAAACATATATTTTTATAAGAGAAACAATAAACTTGCATTTTACAATATAAAATTGCAAAACTCTACAGGAAGGAGGAGCTTAGCCTATATTATGTACGAATGTTGAAGACTGTTAGATTTTGTTAGAATTTGTTGTGAACGTAACGCCTGATTGAACGTTGTTTTAATAAACTTGTACTGCACATCTATAACAAAAGAAAACCATTAGATATTACTGATTCCTGTCGTTGTACCACAAATCCCTATCTTTCTTTTCTCATCTACATTAATTTCTAATATGATATCAAATATATCATTGGGTTTAATCCCCTTAATTAAATAAGCCACGATGAACTTGTGGATTAGTTACTACATAATTAAATAAGAGGCTTGAATCAAATCTAGGGGATCTTCCTGACTTCCTATCAAAGAAATCATAGTTGATCTCACGAAAGTGGTGGTTTTCAAAATCAACGAGCACAAGGGAAGTTTGATGATACCAGGGAAAACTTCTACAAACTAACCAAAGGCGTTTATTATGGAAAACATGGCCAATTTGTTGTGATCTAATTATAATGTATGGTGTTAATTTTTGCAATTTTTACATCTTAAATATGAAAAAAGAATAAAAAAATTAGTACAAGTATGAAAAAATTTTAAGTATTTAGGCACAAGTACACTTAAATTTGTCATCCCTATTGTTTTTCATGAGCCTAAAACATGAGAGCCTAGGGTTGGCTTCCTATAAATCATGTACCATTGATGAGCAATCAAGAACAACAAATTAACTGAACCTCTTTACAGCAATCATCCTGTTGTTGGGCATACTCCTATGATACATGACGTTGAGAGTCTTCTCCCCATGTTGGAACACAATATTATCTAAGACGAACCAACCCAATCAACAAAAATCAATCAAAAAAGCTAGTAGCAAAAACCCAATCACCACTAGATTCCAATGAAAGGTGACTACTTTGGTAGAGAATCTCTATTGCCAAGTGAGGAAGGACAAACAAAGGATCCTCACAGGGCTAGAAATAAGCACGACATTGATAAGGGAGGCATTGGGGAGACTCCTGATGGTCTTGTGCCATGACACTACTAATATTAGGTTGGTGGCAATAATGGTTGAGGAGTTAAAGACAAAGGTGATGTAGATAGAGGAGGGTTAGTGTTTGGCAAAATGACACTGGTTTAGGTGTTAGCATGTGAAAATGGAGGGTTTATGCGAGAACACGTGATGTTTTTGTGTTAGACGCACGCGTTGAAGTATAAAGGGGGAAGGTTGGGAGATGCTTGGGGTGAAATCGATGATGATGAAGGTATTTTTACTTTGTCAACTCTCGTACACATGAAATAAAATTTTGGTTTCGTGCGTGAACAAATTAAAATAACATTTACATGTAATTTTACAAGTATCAAAATATTTTAACTTATTTCCCAACTAAATATTTTACAAGCATTTTTACACTTATGATCTCAAATTATCATTATTCATTAAATTAAATAAGAAATAATAATTATATTTATTAATTTCATGAATTATAGAAAAAGTATATGATTTATAAAAGAAATTTACGTAAAATGAATAAAAATTAGATTTCAATAAAAATTGTATTACATAATTTACATTTATAATTAAAAATCTACATTTAATTTTGAAATGAGCCTCTTGAAGTATTCATGTTGGTCTTAAGAAATAAGCCAAGGTCTATGGATTAGAAACTTATTACAGCAAATGGGAATGTCATTGACAGGACCATTGGAGATGCTAGTCGATAACCAATCGATTATTAACTTAGCAAAGAATCCACTTGGACACGGTCGTACAAAGCACATTGAGACACGTTTTCACTTTCTAAGAGATCAAGTGCAAAAGAATGAAATTGCACTGAAGTTTTGCAGGTCTGAGGAATTTAAGTTGCTGATATTATGACGAAACCCCTCAAATTAGAAGCATTTATGAAGTTTAGGAAGTTGCTGGGCGTTTGTTGCAAAATCATTCTAAATTAAGGGGGTGTTTGTTCGTTATGGTTGTGTTTAATTTAGTATGGTTTGTATGGACGTAAAGTTGTGTACGTGGTGGGGTGTACGCGAGTAGTGGTTGGTTACTTTGTTTGGTCGTGGTTGTAATGGTTGGTGTGTTGGGTTATGTTTTTATATATTTATAATGTGTTTTGTTGAAATATTAATGAGAAGAAGGAGAATACCTAGAGCCTCCTGCGTATCCTTTTGTTCTTACAATGATGAACTGTGTAAGAAGAAGCTCAAGATGCACGGTTGTACGCCTCTTATGAAAACTTTGATTTCTCCAAGTGTGCTAGACGTGAAGTTCTACCAAGATTGTGACTACATGCAAGATGGAAGAAGGATGGAAAGACTAGCCGTCCAACTCACTAAAACAAGGTAGGAAAATTCCTGCATTGATGAATAAAAAATTTTTGTTTCCTGTAGTTTTCCGGGCCGAGCAGACAGAAAGGGAAAAACTTTCATTTGACAAAAGTAACGATATTTTCTTGGAAGCACGGAAGATGCAGTACCGATACGTAATTATACATTGCCTAAAATATTTAGAGGGATCGACTACCATCGAATGGAATGGTATAATAGGATGATGTAGAAGTCTTTGATCAGCTTGTGGAAAAATCTTACAAAAAAAATTCAGATTCTAATAAAATCTTTGCATATCGTTCGTTTCCCTTTATTTTTTTCCCATTTGCATATCCAACTTGACGGCTGTGCACATCAATGAGCGATAAGGGTATGACTTTACGGACATCATCGATCATAGATATTTGTCTCGATGCAGCAATTTAATTATATTTGATAACATTCCGCAGAAAGAAATATGCAATTTTGCATGCAGTAAATTAAACAGCACATGCAAGCAAGAGCGCAGAAAACAAAGAAGACCAAGGTGAGCATTAAAGACTAAGGCTGTTACAATAGAAAAGGCAAAAATTAAACTAGCTATTATGCCCCATCAAAAGTGGTCTAGATTTTAGGCCAATTTTGTTGATGAAATGTTAAAACTTGTGTATGTCAAGAGATTTAGTAAAGAAATCGAGGTTTTGATGTAGTATGTACATAAGAGTTGACTAGCGACTTTTTCCCTGTTAAAATGATAGTCAAGAGATATGAGGACATTGTAAAAACTAGCTCATGTTATTTGTAGCATAAATAAGTTCTGGCCTAATTATATTTAAATACTGTAAAATTCCAATTATACTTCTGTACAAAGCAGGATTGTCAAAAACAAGATTGTTTTCCTTTAGATAATTATTCAATTTGATGGGTAGAGGAGTTCTGATAGGTTTACTTTCATGCATGCCAAATTTTTGTAAGATGGAAATAGCATAATGGCTTTGAGATAAAACTAAAAACTTATTTGTACGTTGTGCCTCACACCCAAAAAATAATGAAGATTCTCCAAATCTTTCATGCCAAAATCTTGACTGGCTTTAGCTATAAAATCTACTACAAGTTCTTCATTATTCCTTGTGATAATTAAATCATCGACATACAAGAGGACGTACATAATGTCTTCATTTTTCTTGAATATGAATAAAGAGATATCACTGTGAGTTGATTTAAAACCATATTCAAGGAGAAACTTACTAAACTTGTCAAACTATGAAAGAGAGACTCGCTTAAGTCCATATAAAGCTTTTTTAAGTTCACAGACATAATCTATTTGGAATTTATTTTCAAATCTAAGAGGTTATTTCATATAAATGGTTTGTTTTAAATCTAATTGTTTTATGTTTCGTTTATTTATTAAGGTATATGAGAGAATAGTTCTGATAGTGATAGACCTCACCATTGGGGAAAAAGTTTCCAAATAATCAACCCTCTCAATTTGATTGTAACCAGTAGCTACAAGTCTAGCTTTTAGTCTCTCTAGTGTCCCATCTGCATTAGTCTTTAGCTTAAAAACCCAATTACTTTTAATAAGATTCATGTTTTCACTAGCTAGGACTAACTCCCACGTTTCATTTTCATCCAAGGCTTTTATCTCTTCTTCCATTGCTTACTTCCATCCTTTGTGTTTTAAGGCATGATTGATAGATGAAGGTATTTTAGGGATATTATAATTGGTACAACATTGCATGACATATTTAGAATTAGGTTTCTTAATACCTGATTTAGATCTAGTTTGGATATTATTGTTGTTGGTTTGAGTACCAGTGTCTAAGGATTCTTCCATAATCTAATTATTACAAATTTCAGTGTTATTATATAAAGTTCCTCCTGAAGCTGGTCTCTAGTACATTCTTGACTAGGAACTTTATTTATTGAAAACTAAAGGACATCAATAGAAGTATCTGCTCATCAGAAATATCATTATCTAAACATTTAGGAAGATTTTCGGTAGGAGTGTCATGATTATTACTTCAGTATTCAACTCTATTTATATCATTATTCACATGATTACTACTAGTAGCAATATCAGACTTATCTTTGCTAGATAACTGAACATGAATAAATTTATCTATTTCATTAACATCCTTATTACTGTTTGACCAATGTAAATTCTAATCTTGTTCCTTTCAGAAATAGTAATAACATTATTATCATGAAAAGGAAAAGAGTCTTCATTAAAAATGGCATGTCTATTGATAAAGATTTTTTTTTTTGTTTTTGAAATCAAGACATTCATAGCCTTTATATCTATTATCATAACCAAGAAAAACACGGTGAGTTGATCTAGGAATTAGTTTGTCGTCACTATAATTTTTTAGTAAAGAAAAACAACTGCAACCAAAAACCCGTAATATATTATAATTGGGATGCATACTAAAGAGTTAAAGTAATGAGACTTACCTTTTATGCCTTCAAATTTAGCATTACTTGGTATTCTGTTCAGCAAATGCACAATAGTAGAAAAGCACTTGTTCTAGAATTTCCTTGGTATATTTCCTACAAACATTATATTTTTTTTCAATTTTGAAATGCTCCTATGCCTACATTCAACTCTCTTATTTTATTTTATTGGGAAGTGCAGGGACATGACATTTGAATACTTATATCATTTTTATTTTAAAAATCTTGAAACCTAGTAGAAGTAAATTCACCCCTCTGTCACACTAAAAAACCTTGATAATGCTATTAAAAAAATTTTAACATACATGCGAAAATGTATAAAATAGTTAAAAAAATCTCCCTTACTTTTAAGAGGATAGTACCAAGAAAATTTGCTAAAGTCGTTTATAAAATGAACATAATACTTGTAACATTAATGGGAAATAACATGGCCAAGTCCCTAAAGATCATAATTGATCTGAATCTATAGACGTATCTAGCATGCATGGAGGACGTGCATAGGAGGTAGGCATAACGACATGCACGGAGCCGTGCATTAAAATAGGAAGCATGCATGATGCTTGCGTGAAAATAGAAGACATGCATGAGAAAGAAGATCGGGTCAATGGACTTTTTCATATGCATGTAAATAGGCACGGACATGGGAATGTACCTTTTCTTTTACATAAAAAGTGACATGAGGATCGACATGTGGTGCCGATGTCCTTACGAATGTATGATTTAAATAGGAAAGAAAGAGGAAGTAGGAGGGCACATCTTCTTTCTCTCTTCTATCCTTACGTTCTCGCTAACGATTGCTAAAGTATGGGTGATGCAAGGGAGTTGTCATGGATTAGAGGTATCAAAGCCAGGTTGATCATGGTGTATGGTGAGTACTAGATCCACTAGGATAGTCGGTGGTGAATTCTTCATTCAATTGGAGATTTTCCAAGGGCCTTCAACGGTGTCTGTCATGTCGACATCGAAGGGAAGGACACTAGGTGGTGACTAGGAGGGTGTTGCAATGGGTCCTATTGCTACTTTTATGAGGAAAATGCACACTATATGGAAGGAGTGTCTTCACATTTAGATCGTTTGGAACATGGTGGTGAGATGTCATCGGGAGTTCCTCCGTCTAAGGAGCACAAGGATGGGCATTCTATTGGTGGTGAAAATGGGCCTCAAAGGGGGGTAGGGCATTTTTCCCATTTTTGAGCTAAAGCATGAATTGATTTACCGAAGTATGATGGTAGTGTCGACGTCAAGAAATTAGAGGCGTGGCTATCACAGATGGAGACCTATTTTTCCTTGAATAGGTACCTTGAGACGAAGCAGGTATCGTTTGCATGCTTGTAGCTCACTAGCCATGCGTTGGCATGGTGGAATGCCTTCGTTAGTAGGCGACATGTTGCGGAGATCACATGGGAGGAGTTTAAGAGATGGCTGCAAGAGGAGTTTTTCCCTATGGGATATGTACAACAACAGTGGATGTGATGGTACAGGCTTCGCCAACAATACCAATAGTCCATTTAGGAGTATACCATAGAGTTTCGATGCATAGTCGTGGAACTAGGGATTTCCTTAGAGGATCCAGAGATCGAAGAAAAGTATATTGTAGGTTTAAGTCCTCTAATGCGATGAGAGCTTGCATGTTTTGAGGTATGCTGTATTTCTACAGCTTCAAGTCGTGCTATGGCCATAGAAGAGAAAATTCTCTATTCCTCTAAAGGAGAGATTAGGTGTGATAATAACAATAATGGTAAGAAGTTAGCATCAAAGGAGCCACTAAATAAGAAGGTCGAGTTTAGCAAGTCCATAAAGACTTGTCATCATTGCAATAAGAAGGGTCATATTAAAGCTAATTGTTGGACCCTTCATCTAGAGAAGCAGCCATGTCAAGGTGAGCGTGTGTGACATATGGTAGTTGGACGGAAAAAGAAAAGGAGGACTTAGGGGAGGTTAACCAACCCAACCCTACAATGACTTTGATGGCACAACATGAAGAGGCTCAACTAGCAGAGAAGCTTTTTACCCTTCATATTCAAATGAAGCAAGGAATGGTCTATACTATCATTGATCCTTGCAATTAGAAAATTTTGATTTTAGAGGCTCTTGTACAATAGGTGGGACCTCCAACAACTCCCCATCTAGCACCTTATCCTTTGGGGTGGATTATGCAATGGGAGGGATGGCAGGTCATACAATAGTGCACTATAAAGTTTTCCTTGATTGCACGATACATTGATGAAGTGGTGTGTGATGTGGTTCCTTTAGATATTTGTGATGTGGTGCTTGGGAGTCCCTATTTGTGGTTACGAGATGGGAAGTATTTTCATAGAGCTCAACAATATGAGTTGGAGAAAGAGGGGCATGTTGACGTGGTCCATCGACAACCGTTGGAACGTCATCCACGAGTGGAGATGGTGATAGTGGGACAGATACAAAGAATGTTGCATGCATCAAAAGCCTATGTGTTGGTAATGTTGCATCAATAGAGGAGCAGAGATGGTAGTTGTTGTAGGTACACTACATGGAGAGCAACAAGCACTTAACATCGGTGGTGGAGCTATTTCTAGAGATGTTTGCAGAGCCGCAAGGTTTGCCTCTGAGGCAGACCATCGACCATGAGATCCAATTGATGACGTATGGTGTTTTACCAAATCTTCCCTTCTATTGATACTTTGTGTTGGAGACTGAGGAGATTAAGAATCAGATTCAAGAGTTATTGGACAAGGGGGTGCTCTGTCCAAGTACTTCACCTTGTTCATCTTCTATGGTGCTCATTCCAAAAAAAGATAAAGGTTGGCGACTTTGTATTAACAATCATGCTCTCAACAAGCTTACAATCAAGAATCGTTATCTATTGCCATGAATAGATGATCTTCTTGATCAGTTGAAGGTGGCTTGCATCTTCACCAAGCTAGATCTACAAAGTGGCTGCCATCAAGTGTAGGTGAAGGAGGAAGATTCTTGGAAAACTACCTTCAAGACAAGACAAGGATTGTATGAGTGGAGGGTAATGCCCTTTGGCTTGTGCAATGCCCCAATTACGTTTATGCAGTTGATGAATGATGTGTTACGGCCATTTCTAGAGTAGTTTGTACTAGTTTACCTTGATGATATTCTCATTTATAGTGAGAGTATGGAGGAGCATGTAGAGCATCTTCGATAGGTGTTAGAGGTTTTATGGAGCAACAAGTTACATCTCAATGGGAAGAAATGTGAATGGGGACGTGATCAGCTACTTTATCTTGGTTTTATCATCGACAATGGAGAAATACAGGTAGATCCAACAAAGGTTCTAGTCATCCAGAAGTGGCCAGACCCTACAAATACAATCGAGGTACGAAGTTTCTTGGGAGTATGTCAATATTTATGGAAGTTTATCTATAATTTTTCAACTATAGCAGCCCCACTTCATCAGCTAACGAAGTTGCATCAAAAGTTTGTATAGGATCCATTGAGTCAGCAAGCTTTTGAGGAATTGAAGAGTCATAATTCAACAACGTTGGTATTGGCATTAACAAGTCTCCAGCAACCATTTGAGATAGACATTGATGCATTAGACCATGCAATAAGAGCAGTTCTACTTCAAGAGGGGCGTCCTGTTGCATACTACTCAAAGCAATTACAAGGTGTGTGTTTGGTTTTCCCAACTCTATACTAGAAAAACTTGGATTTGTTACTTCTGTTTTTACTTAGTTAATTTATCTTTATGCCTATTCTTTCTTTTAGAAGTAAACAAACAACCTTTAATACAATTTAGATATTAATTCTAATTTGTACTTTAACTGCAAGTGCACAGTGTCTATTGTATCAGTGTGCAAGTACAGGTCGATCCCATAGGGAATTGTTGACGAACTTGAGAACTGTTTGCTTGTTAAAAATCAAATTTATATATTCAATATGCTCTCTGTTGAATTACAACTAACTCAATGGACTAAGTTCGTTGAGTTATAGCTAACTCAACGAACTAACCTCGTGGACTTAAGTTAACTCTATGAGTTTGACTTTTTTTTTTAATACTGCTATTTACAGAGGAATTCGGCCAACCATTGGGCGATTCCACAGATTGTAAATAACATCAATTAAGCTCTTTAATGTTAGTTAACATTGGATTTATCATTAAGCAATACTAACATTCAGATAATTCAAACAGTAACAATTAAAATCTTTAAGTCTTTTGAACGAACCAATTTTAATAAACTGTAAAACTAAAATAAACATAAAACAATCACAACACTGACAAAGATAATATTAATCACGATACAACACAAACAATACAACACTCAAATACAACATACAAATATAGATAAATTGTTTTTGGTATTTTTGTTTTAATATGAACATGAAAATGGGCGATAGGTGAAATGTAAAGTAATCTCACTTGATAGTAAATACTTCCGACACTACTTGCAACGCGATTACACCACTGAAAATTAAACCACTTACAATCCTGTCTCCTCTCCCTATAGAATCGCGAGTCCAGAATTGCAAGATGATCTCCTCTTCAGCATATAGGCATCAACCTGAAGCCAATGCTAAAAGCTTTACGATCTTCTGAAATATGAGTCAACGCTTGGTGAAAATGGCTTCCCTTCCCGTGACGCGATCACTTCTCATAATGGTTGTCAAGCACTATGTTTGGCTCAAAATCGACCCGACATCAAGCAAGTATCCTCATAGACTTCCGATGGTTGGTGATTGTTTAGAATGAAAAAGTGCATATTATTAACGGTTAAATGATGGTTAATTGCATAATATTTAGCTTATCATATGAGAATTAAGCCATTATGTTATAATTGCACTGTTATATGCTTTAATTGAAGAATCTGCTTAATTTTGGGGAATTAATGTTAATTTCGTACATTTATGAACTGTTGGTAAGTTGCAGGCTGTGAAATTCTTAAGTATCCGAATTTTCTGATATTTCGGACAGTTATGTTTAACATACCGAACAAATTCGAACAATTATGTTTAATAGACCGAATATGTATCAGATAGTTATGTTTAAATTGCCAAACAGTTATGTTTAGAGAGAATATTTTATTATTTCCAGATGTACACGTGTTGAAACTAGAATAAATGTCTTAAGTGAATTTTTGGTGAGTTAGCTGTAACTATCCGAAAATGCATCTGAGCATCGGATAGTTATACCTGTAACTCTCTGAAATGTTATTTTATGTTTAAACTGCTGCTAACACGTGTCGAGAGCTGGTAGATTTACTTAAGTTATAACTCGTTAAGTTAGCATAACTGTACGCGTTGAGTTACATGAATATATACTAAGGTAATGCGTTAGGTTAGCGGCTTATTTCTTTATTGCATGTATTTTATAGTTATTTTTTAAAATGCCACTGTAGCAGTTGCAGGAATAGACAGTTGGAAGGAAAAACCACGTTTGCACGTATCATGCAGGAATTCAATCGCGCATGGAGAAGGAAGCAGAAGGAAGGAAATCCAACCGATCATTCAAGCAGAAGCAGTTACTACTGAAGAAATATAAAAGAAAAGATGAAAAAAAGAAGAAAGTGTGATCAATGGACGGCCAACGTCTACAGAGGAGGAGCACCGAGCTTTCTACAGACAGTATCGGTGATTCTCCGAAGTATCACACCAACCATCGTTATCACCACCATAATCACCAATCAATGAAGGTCTGTGAGGATACTTGTCTGATGTCGGGTCGATTCCGAGCCAAACACAGTGCCTGACAACCACTGTGAGGAGTGATCACATCGCGGGAAGGGAAGACATTTTCACCAAGCGTCGACTCATATTTCAGGAGATCATAAAGCTTTTAGCCTTGGCTTCGGGTTGATGCCTGTATGCTGAAGAAGAGATCATCTTGCAATTTTGGACTCGCGATTCTATAGGGAGAGGAGACAAAATTATAAGTGGTTTAATTTTCAGTGGTTTAACCACATTGCAAGTAGTGTCAGAAGTATTTACTGTCAAGTGAGATTACTTTATATTTCACCTATCGTCCATTTCCATGTTCATATCAAAACAAAAATACCAAAAACAATTTATCTTTGTTTGTATGTTGTATTTGAGTGTTGTATTGTTTGTGTTATATCGTGATTAATGTTATCTGTATCAGTTTTATGATTGTTTTATGTTAGTTTTAATTTTATAGTTTACTGAAATTGGTTCGTACAAAAAAATTAAAGATTTTAATGGTGACTGTTTGAATCATCTGAATGTTAGTAGTGCTTAATGATAAATCCAATGTTAACTAGCATTAAAAAGCTTAATTGATGTTATTTACAATCTGTGGAATCGCCCAATGGTTGGCCGAATTACTCTGTAAACAACAGTATTATAAAGAAGAGACAGACTCGTGGAGATAACTTAAGTCCACGAGGATAGTTCATTGAGTTAGCTATAACTCAACAAACTTAGTTCGTTGAGTTAACTGTAACTCAACGGAGTACTTATTGAATATAAATTTGAATTGTTCGCAATCAAACATTTCTTAAATTCGTCAGCAATTCCCTGTGGGATCGACTTGTACTTGCACACTGATACAATAGACACTGTGCACTTGCAGTTAAAGTACAAATTGGAATTAATATCTAAATTGTATTAAAGGTTGTTTGTTTACTTCTAAAAGAAAGAATAGGCATAAAGATAAATTAACTAAGTAAAAATAGAAGTAACAAATCCAAGTTTTTCTAGTGTAGTGCTGGAAAAATCCAAACAAGTTTTATGGCGCCGCTGCCGGGGAATTGAATTGAATTGAATTGTTAGATCCCATGAACAACAAATGAATTATCCTCAATATAATAGAGCCGAGTATGAGAATCCTATAGTTTACCCAACTGATGGTCAGTATAGAATGTGTAATATGATGAGAGACACTGAAGTTTGGGATAGCTATGACAGACTGGAGCATAGTATAGAGCAAAATCTAGACAAATTGGAATACTTTGTGTGTCAACAACAAGAAGTCAACCGGTTAAACTATAAGGAGGCATATTCAGAACCTAAACAGGATATAATTTACGAAACTGAAAAAGCCATAAAGAAAATTGATCAAAAATTGAATGCAATGAAATTAGATGATTTGGAAACAAAATTAAAAGCATTAGACAAAAATGCAATGAAAATACAAGTTTTGCAACAGGACGATGAAAATTATAATGTTATAAACCTACACAACTTGCAAAATATACAACAAACATAAAACACTAATGTAAGAGAATTTAAAGAATGCACTTTAAAACTAAAAATAATTGAAGATCATAATCACGAAAATGATATACAAAAACATCATGAAAGTAACGAAAATCTGGAAGATGTATGTGTAACATTAAGATCTGGAACTGATATACCACCAAGAACTCAAAATGAAAATGATATGAAGGTGGACAAGAGTAAAAGTCAAAATGATAATGAAAATGTAATAGCCGAAAATCTAGAAATCACTGAAGAACAATCTGAATCTGCAATTGAAACTAAAAATGATCAAACAAATCAACTGAAAGAAAAAGAGTCTTTGAAATCAAAATCTTTAGCACCCTATCCTGAAAGATTACAACAAACAATTCCTGAAAAACAAGAAAAAATCAGAGAAATTTTTGAAAAAGTACAAGTTAACATTCCTTTATTAGATCTATTGCAGCATATGCCACCTTGTGCTGAATTTCTAAAGGATTGGTGTACTAAGAAAAGACAGCTAAAAGTTCTTAGAAAGGTCTTTTTAGCTAAGCAAAGTAGTTCCCTATTTCTGCCACAAATTCCTAAAAAGTTATCTGATCTTGGAATCTCTGTTATATCATGCACCATAGGAAATACCATTCTAGAAAGAACCTTAATAGACTTAGGTTAGGTGCAGGTATAAATGTTATGCCAAGTGATATATTTGCATCCTTAGGATTAGAAGGCTTAACTCCTACTAGTATAGTTATTCAATTAGCTGATAGAAGTATAAGATACCCAAGAGGAAAAATAGAGGATGTCTTAATTAAAATCAAGAATTTTATATATCCTATTGATATTGTAATTTTGGATTCCCAACAAATTAAGCATAAAAATAGTGATACATCTTTAATTTTGGGAAGGCCATTTTTAGCAACATCAGGGGCTGTTATAAATTGTAAAACTGGAGTAATGAAGTTAGCATATGGTAATGAGGATACTCAATTAAATATTTTCAAACCACAAATGTTTGAGGAGTTAGAAATGTCCTTACATACCATAGACTTTTTAGAGGATGAAAGAGATATGTTAGATGATGTGATTCAAGAAGAATTAAATAGGCAAATCAATTCTAAAACTTTAGAAGAAAGTGAAAGCATAAATATAGAAGGAGATCAGGAAGAAATTAATTTAAAAAATGATGATGTTTAATTAGGAGCTCTAGCTTCTGATGGGCAGCATTTAGAATTAAACATTTACCTCCAGAATTAACCTATATATTTCTGGAAGATAAACGGACCTATCCAATCATTATTGCTTCAGATTTAAAAGAGGATCAAATAGCTAAATTAAAAGATGTAGTAAAAAGTTATAAAGAAGCAATAGGATGGACTATGACTGATATAAAAGGGTTAAGTTCAACTTTATGCTGTCACCACATATATTTAGAAGAGAATGCTAAACCTGTTAGAATTCTTGAGAGGAGATTAAATCCAAACCTTAAGGAAGTAGTCAAGAAGGAAATAGTTAAATGGTTAGATAATGATATAATTTATTCGATTTCTGATAGCTCGTGGGTTAGTCCAATCCATGTAGTTCCTAAGAAATCAAGATTAACAGTTATTAGGAATTAAAGTCAAGACTTGATACCTACTAGAATTCAATCAAGCTGGAGAGTATGTATAGACTATAGAAAGCTGAATGCTGTGACTAGGAAAGATCATTTTCTCTTACCTTTTATAGATCAAATGCTGGAAAGATTAGCAGGGCAAGAATATTTTTGTTTCCTAGACAGGTATTCAGGGTATAATCAAATTCTAGTAGCATTAGAGGATCAAGAGAAAACAACTTTCACCTATCCTAATGGAACTTATACTTTTAAAAGAATGTCATTCGGATTATGCAATGCGCCAGCTACCTTTCAAAAGTGTGTGCAAGGCATATTTACTAGAATGACTAAAGAATTTTTAGAAATATTTATGGATGATTTTACTATATATGGCAACTCATATGAAGTGTGTTTAAGCAATTTAGACCAAATATTAAAACGCTGTGTGAAAAAAAAATCTGGTTTTAAATTGGGAAAAATGTCACTTCATGGTTAAACAAAGAATAGTCTTAGGGCATGTTGTTTCTAAAAAAGGGTTGGAAGTAGATAAAGCTAAAATAGAAGTAATTTCTAATCTACCAGAACCTAAATCAGTAAAAGATATTAGATCATTTCTAGGATATGCTGGTTTTTATAGAAGATTTATTAAAGACTTTAGCAAGATAGCTAGACCTTTAACTAATCTATTAAAAGATGTTCCATTTAACTTTGATAAAAATTGCAAGAAAGCATTTTTCAGACTTAAGACTAGCTTAATTTCAACTCCTATAATTTAAGCACCTAATTGGAACTGTCCATTTGAATTAATGTGCGATGCTTCTAATTTTGCTGTAGGAGCAGTGTTAGGACAGAAGATAGAAAAATCTCCTAGAGTGATTCATTATGCAAGAAAAACCTTAAATGATGCTCAAGTTAATTATAGAACTACTGAAAAAGAATTATTAGCTGTTGTGTTTACTTTAGAAAAGTTTAGATCATATTTGATTAGAGCTAAAGTAATAGTATACACGGATCATTCAGCTCTAAAACATTTAATAAAGAAAAAAGAAACTAAACCAAGATTGATCCGATGGATATTATTATTGCAAGAATTTGATTTAGAAATTAAAGATAAAAAAGGTTGTGAGAATATAGTAGCAGATCATTTATAAAGATTACAAATAGAAAAATCAAATATTGAAATTAAGGATAATTTTCCTAATGAACAATTAATGACCATCAACACAATGTCTTGGTATGCAGACATAGTTAATTACTTAGTTACTGGTTTAACACCTAAGGATTGGAATAGACAAGATAATAAATTGTTTTTCTCAAGAGTAAAATATTACTATTGGGAAGACCCTTACTTATTTAAGAAATGTCCTGGTCTGATTTTAAGGAGGTGTGTTCCAGAAACTAAATATTCGAGCATATTGTCTTTCTGTCATGACCAAGCTTGTGGAGGACATTTTGGTTCAGGGAAAACCGCTGCAAAAATTCTACAATGTGGGTTTTATTGGCCAACACTATTCAAAGATGCTCATAAATATTGCTTAAGTTGTTTAAGATGTCAACAAATAGGAAGAATATTAAAGAGGAATATGATGTTTCTTAATCCTATTATTGAGGTTGAAATCTTTGATGTGTGGGGAATAGATTTTATGGGTCCATTTCCTATGTCTAATCAATTTAATTACATATTGTTGGGGGTGGATTATGTATCTAAATGGATAGAAGCTATTCCTACAAAAACTAATGATAACAAAGTGGTAATACAATTTATAAGATCAAATATATTTACCAGATTTGGAATACCTAAAGCTATTATCAGTGATAGAGGAACTCATTTCTGTAATAGAAGTTTTGAAGCGTTAATGAAGAAATATGGAGTAAACCACAAAATTGCAACATCATATCATCCGCAAACAAGTGGACAAGTAGAAAGTGCAAACAAATAAATTAAATTAATCTTGGAAAAAGTAGTAAATCCTACTAGAACAGATTGGGCTAATAGATTGATAGATGCACTTTGGGCTTATAGAACTGCTTATAAAACGAGCTTAGGTATGTCACCTTTTAGGCTAGTATATGGAAAAAGTTGTCATTTACCTGCTGAAATAGAACATAAAGCTTATTGGGCATTAAAAACTCTTAACACTAATTTAAATCAAGCTGCTGAAAATAGGAAAATGTAACTAATTGAATTAGAAGAATTTAGAAATGAAGCTTATTCGAAGACTGTAAGAGAAAAGGAGAAAATTAAATTCTGGCATGATAAAAGAATTATTCCTAAAAGCTTTGAAATAGGACAAGAAGTATATCTTTATATGGCTAGACTCCACAACCATCCAGGAAAATTAAGATCTAGATGGGCAAGACCTTACATAGATCGAAATGTTTATCCTTACGGAGTTATTGAAATTGAAAATCCTAAAAATCAGAATATATTTAAAGTAAATGGACAAAGACTTAAACCTATTTTGAAAACACCAAAAAGCTCCTTTGGAATTAAAGAAGAAGTCAGAGTAGAGGACTACTCGAGCTTTACTTAGTAAGAAATCAATTTTTATGTTTATATATATATGTTTTTTTTAAAATATATATATATTAAATATATATATAAAACATAAAAATAGTTGCGGTTCAACCGACTGGATCCATCGGTATGACCGGAACATTAAAAAAAAATTGTATATTAATTTTCAGAAAAAATATTGGTTTTACCGAAACATAGTATCGGTCCAACCGAAAGAAAAATAAAAAAATAAAAAATATTTAGGTCTGACCGAAGCATAGTATCGGTTAAATCAGCAAAAAAATTGTATATTAATTTTCAGAAAAAAATATTGGTTTTACCGAAACATAGTATCGGTCCAACCGAAAGAAAAATAAAAAAATAAAAAAATATTTAGGTCTGATCGAAGCATAGTATTGGTTAAACCGGTAAAAAAATAGAAAAACTATTCTTTGTAATATTATTATTATTATATTTGCTTGTATGGGGAGTCCGTTGAGTTACGCTTAACTCAACGAGCATACTCCGTTAAGTCTTGAGTTAGTCAATGAGCTTATTCCGTTAAGTTAACTGTAACTCAACAGAGTACTGTAGCTAAGACCTAAAATTAGAAAAACTCTAGAAGGAAGTAGATGAATTTAGGCATAGAGATTAAATTGTATTGTTCGTCTACTTGTGTAAACTTGTATGAAATTGTATGGTGTACTTGAAATGTAATTGATTCATATTAATGAATATAATTTTTTAGATACAATTTTCATACATATTTGGATGTGAAATGAATGGAATTTATTGAATATTATGTAATTTGTGGAACTTTATGAATATGTAACAGATTTACAATTTGCTGAATGACAAGATAACTGCTTAAAAATTTCTGCATGTTATAAGGTAAAATGTAAATTCTGCATAACGTAAAATGACCTGCAAGTTAAATCTTTATATAATGTTCAGATTTAAATGTATTTTAATCAAAATGAGGCATTAATGACATAGATTTAACTTTATTACAGTTAGCAGAATGAAAAACAAAGAAAAAAAAAATAGAATAGAAAACTTATGAGAGTGAAACTTAGAAGTTGCCTAGTGTTAACTCAACAAAGTAAGTCCATTGAGTTAACTGTAACTTCACGAGGTCAGTAATATAATATAAGGTCACTCCATTGAGTTATCTGTAACTCAACAAAGTTAGTCCGTGGAGTTAGCAACAATAACTGACTGTGTTCTGTTGAGTAATCTGTAACTCAACGAGGTTAGTTCGTGGATTAAGTAGAACGGTTATTCTTCTAACCACGAACGAAACTTCGTCGGTTTAGCGGTTACCTAAATTTGAAATTAGTAGTGGTACACGTACCCATAAAAACAGGAACCACGATGCACGTTGCAAGCCACGTTCTTGCAACGAGATTTATTCACTTTATGGATGTGCAGTATATATATGAAACAGAATGTTATTTACGAGTTACCAGCACTTTTAAAAGAAAGGAGAAAGCGTTGGAGGAACTAGAAGGAGAAGTAGCTGATTCAACCTTCATCTGACAACAAATATTTATAGAATGGAAAGCTTCAGACTAGTATGTAATTAATCTTCTGCTATTTATTTATGAGCACATGGACTCGTTCTCTAAGCACTAAACGATTAGTAAGAACACCTACCTAGGAATTTTCATTGCAGAGGAGTACTGAAAAATTTTCTGAACTGAACTTTAACGAAATTCTTTGGGGTGTAGCTAACCTTTCTTTAAAAGAGAACGTAGAGATGGCTACTCCAGTAGAAAAATCATTAGGAGAGATTCTGTATCCTGAATTAATTGATGAACCTTCATGTATTCGATTGCCAAACTTTGAGGGAGATAGGTTTGAACTGAAATCTAATTATATTAGTCAATTGCCACATTTTCATGGATTAGAAAGAGGGTATACTAGTGAAAATGTCTTTTGCTTAGAGAATTTAACGAAGTTTGTCAAATGATGAGAATGTTGAACATGAGTATAGATGCTATTAAACTTAGATATATCTCTTTTGCTTTAAAAGATACAACTAAGAGATGGTTATATACTCTATCGCCTAATTCAATTTCTACATGGACTGAATTTTGCTCTGTTTTTCAGGAAAAATACTATCCAATACATCAAACGATTAAAAAGAAGAAAGAAATATTAATGTGTAGCCAAAAATAGGGTGAATCATTTTGAAAATATTTTGAAAGATTTAAAGATTTACTGACTCAATGTCCACATCATGCAATGAGTAAAACACAATTAATAGGCATAATTTATGAAGGCATAGATGTTTTAACGAAATCTTTATTAGAATCTACTTGTCAAAATGGATTTTTGAAATTATGTAGTGAAGAAGCATGGACATATTTAGAAAATTTTGCAAAAAGAATTGCACAATGGGAAAATTTGACTGAAGCTATTGCAGATAAAAGATTATTGTCAAGAGGAATGCATGAAATAGATTCCAATACTATGCTTGAGGTGAAATTAAATGAATTAACAAAGAAAATAGAAGAGTTATCATTAAATCAAAAGCTAGCAGAAAAGAATACAAACATAAATGACGTAGATATTATTTATGCTAGAAACCAAAGAGATAACTTGGGAAATTCTTATAATCCTAATTGGAGAAATCACCCAAATTTATCTTGGAGAAACAACAATTTCCAGGGAAGAGAAAATATAAATGAGAAGAACATAAGTTATAAAGTATTAATTGAACAAGGAGCTAGAATAGAGAAATTAGAAAAGATAATCCAACAAGTAAACAATCATCTAGAATTTATATTTGAAAATGCTGCAAATCAAAATCAGAATAGAAATATATCACTTAGACAGAAGGAACCAATGGAAGTTAGACCTACTAGAGGATTGCCAATACAAGCTATACCTAATTATGTAATAGAACGGTTAATGAAATTGATACCTCTTCTGGGAGGGCAGCTGAATGAAGCAGCATATCTGAAGCAACTATCTGTATGTATATATGTTTTATTTTAAGTTAACAGTATCGTAGAGTTAATTTTTAACTCAACGAACTTAGTCCGTTGAGTTATGTCTTAACTCCACGAGGGTATGTAGTAGTTATGTTAATTTTTGTCTCTACTAAATTTTTGTTTTTATTTTACAGAATCGACAAATGGAATTAATGCAACTACCGTTGGATGCACTAAGGGAAATACTAAGTAACTTGTCAGCTAAAGATCTGTGCAGGTTGTGTTGTGTATGAAAGGAAATTAAATACTGTATTGAAGAAAAATATTTTCAGGGACTACAAGTTGCAAAAATGACTAAGATTAGAGATGGATTCATATGAAGGTCATTTAATTGTAGTTCAAATACCTATGAATATCTGGCTATGGAAGAAACTACTGGAATTCCATCCAATGCATTAGAAGGAATGAGTCATATTATGGGGATAGATGAAGAATTAATCATATACAAGACGAGACCAAGGTATGCAAGTTTATCATTACCTGATATTTTGATAAGAAATCCTATAGTAGAAGAAGAATGGAATATTGGAAGACCTAATAGATTTGAAGCACCAACTGTAAATTGTGGGTCAACTTTAATATTTTCTGATAAAAATTCTGCAATTTTTGAAAAGTTATATTATTGGAGACCTACAAGAAATTGGGGTGAAGATTTACGCTTAAGTGTGTATAATTTTGTGAACAGATCTTGGAATGAGAACATTATAATATATCTAGGAAAGAAATCATTAATTAACCAAACACATGTCATACTTGATGGATATATCTATTTAGTCACGGAGATATCATTAGCATATGGATCTGATTTATACATAGTGAGCATAGACAGTTATGATGATTATATAGAAATTTTACCTATACCGAGTGAAATAGCTAAACCACCATCTGCAGAATTTAATGAAATTCAAAAAGGAATGTGGTATAATGAAGAAGATGATCCTACTTTATGTCTGATAAGATGGTGGGATGAACTGATGAAATTTCAAATATGGATTATGAAAGACATGAATGAATGGAAGTAGGAAGAGGAGTATATTGAAATAGATGTAGAAATAGAAACTACTACATTACCCTGGAACCAAAAAGAATCCCTTTCTGCATTACATATCATTAATGGTAATACACTCGTATTTGGAATTTATAATATATTGCATGTTTACAAATTAAAAAGGAACAAGAATTGCATTAAAATAGAATTAATAGCAAGAAGAACTATGCCTAAAAAGTTTGCTTGGACTGATACATTTATTCCATTTGTTTCTACTTTTCAATCATGTTCTTAAGTTGTGATTTTGTGTGTTTCAAGTGTTCTGTATTTATTTCTATGAAAAAAAAAAGAAAGGAATTTTGAAGTTTTTCATTTTCATTTTATAACAAAACAAAATATCAATCCAGTTTGTTGGTATCTGTTCTGGAAACCAACTGGCTTGCTTGTGAGCCACCAAAGGCATAGAAGCATGGGTTTCACATAAGACACTGATTTATTAACATCTATTAAATGTTATTTTGTTTTATATTCTGTATTTATCTGGGAATGAAAAGTTTTTCAAAATCAAAAATCAGAATATGCAGAAAGAGATACAAATGGAACAAGGTATGTAACCAATTACTTATCCTGAATTTTAAATCAAACAAAACTTTATTCATGCCTGCTACAATTACTGTACTTATTGTCAAATCTTTTACATTGAGGACAATGCAAAATGTAGGTATGGGGGGGAGGTAATTAAAGTAACAGCCATGTAAGTTTGTTAATTAAAGGAATTAAAATGGTACTGCAAAGTTTTAAGGAAATTGAAAATTTTTATGAACTTGCTGTAACTAACTGATAATTGAGACTGTAAAATTTTTATAAATTGCTTGAATGTTATATTTAGAAGGCTATAGAAGATGCTATAGAATTTATTATTTATGTAAATCTAGATATAGTGTCTTATGATTTTTCTGAATTTCATGAGTTAACAGTTTCACGATTTTAAAATGAAATCAGAATATTTAATGCTTAATCAGAAAATTATCTGAAGTCCTGAAGGAGCTGAGATGTGAATTCCAGATTAAATGAAACACATATGATGAAAGATACATTTACTTTGACTGATTGAACTTGTAGAATGATTTATGTATAGATCTTATTAAACTACAGATAAAGTATGAGCTTATTGTTATGGATTCATATTTTTAGTAAATGATAGAAGTAGGATTATATGAGATTGGTGTTTTACTGCATCTGTATTAATGAAATGTGTGCATATACAGTATGTGATTAATGCTTTGGTTTATGTGTGCATTTGTTTTTTTTAAAAAAAAAAAACTTTGAGAGTTTATTGACTTGTTTGATCACGAGCCTTTTGTATTTGAGTAGATAGGTATGTAAGGATTGTTGACCTAAAAAAGGACTCTGAAAATCTGGCAACCTAAGATCTTGATCAAATCTAGGATTGTTGACTGAAAGCTCATTACATGGGTACATTAGAAATCTCTTGTATGATTCAAGCTTGTCAAATTAACTTTTAAAGTACACAAAAAAAAGAAAAAAACATATACTGTTCTGAAAAGATACAAGTGTTTTGTGAAATACAGATATCTTATGAATCGAGTATATTTTCTGTTATCTAAAATTGCTGAAATATGAATCTAGAATTGACTTTTGAAGTTGTTTAATGGAAATATAATTCTTTATTCTACTTGTCTTAATCAGATTGAATTGGATTGTACTTTGATTCGTATGTTGTTGAAATTTCTTCTAGAAAACTTATTGAAAAATTCAGGATTACTGATGATGAAAAGAATAACAAACGATAATATAATTAACACCTATATGAAGATGATATACTTTGTATGTAATTTACATATATTCTAAATATCTTTGCAGGTTGATTACTGAAACATACAAAATATATGTTTATGCTAAACAGAAAAAAAAAACAAAAGGGGAAGAATTAATTCTAGCATTTTTTGAAAGACCAATTAATTAGATCTTAGTTTGCTAAGGGACTAGCAAAATTTAGGTATGGGGGAAGTGTTTATAATGAAAAAGTGCATATTATTAATATTTAAATGATAGTTAATTGCATAATATTTATCTTATCATATGAGAATTAAGCCATTATGTTATAATTGCAATGTTATATGCTTTAATTGAAGAATCTGCTTAATTTTGGGGAATTAATGTTAATTTAGTACATTTATGAACTGTTGGTAAGTTGCAGGCTGTGAAATTCTATGTATCCGAATTTTCTAATATTTAGAACAGTTATGTTTAACATACCGAACAAATTCGGACAGTTATGTTTAACAGACCGAATATGTATCAGATAGTTATGTTTAAATTGCCGAACAATTATCTTTAGAGAGAATATTTTATTATTTCTAGATGTACACATGTCGAAACCAGAATGAATGTCTTAAGTGAATTTTCGGTGAGTTAGCTGTAACTATCTGAAAATGCATCTGAGCATCGAATAGTTATACCTGTAACTCTCCGAAATGTTATTTTATGTTTAAACTGTTGCTGACACGTGTCGAGAGCTGGTAGATTTACTTAAGTTATAACTCGTTAAGTTAGCATAACTGTACGTGTTGAGTTACATGAATATACACTAAGGTAACGCGTTAGGTTAGCAGCTTATTTCTTTATTGCATGTATTTTATAGTTATTTTCTAAAATGCCACTATAGCGGTTGCAGGAATAGACAGTTGGAAGGAAAAACCACGTTTGCACGTATCACGCAGGAATTCAATCGTGCATGGAGAAGGAAGCATCGTCGTTGATCTAAAGCAAGGAAATCCAACCGATCATTCAAGCAGAAGTAGTTACTACTGAAGAAATATAAAAGAAAAGAAGAAAGTGTGATCGATAGACGGCCAGTGTATACAGAGGAGGAGCACCGAGCTTTCTGCAGACAGTATCGGCAATTCTCTGAAGTATCACACCAACCATCGTTATCACCACCATAATCACCAATCATCGGAGGTCTGTGAGGATACTTGCCTGATGTCGGGTCGATTACGAGCCAAACACAGTGCCTGACAACCACTGTGAGGAGTGATCGCATCGCGGGAAGGGAAGACATTTTCACCAAGCGCCGACTCATATTTCAGGAGATCGTAAAGCTTTTAGCCTTGGCTTCGGGTTGATGCCTGTATGCTGAAGAGGAGATCATCTTGCAATTTTGGACTCGCGATTCTATAGGGAGAGGAGACAAAATTGTAAGTAGTTTAATTTTCAGTGGTGTAACCGTGTTGCAAGTACTGTTAGAAGTATTTATTGACAAGTGAGATTACTTTACATTTCACCTATCGCCCATTTCCATGTTCATATCAAAACAAAAATACCAAAAACAATTTATCTTTGTTTGTATATTGTATTTGAGTGTTGTATTGTTTGTGTTATATCGTGATTAATGTTATCTGTATCAGTTTTATGATTGTTTTATGTTAGTTTTAATTTTACAGTTTACTAAAATTGGTTCGTACAAAAAACTTAAAGATTTTAATGGTAACTATTTAGTAGTGCTTAATGATAAATCCAATGTTAACAAGCATTAAAAAGCTTAATTGATGTTATTTACAATCTATGGAATCGCCTAATGGTTGGCCGAATTCCTCTGTAAACAGCAGTATTATAAAGAAGAAATAGGCTCGTGGAGTTAACTTAAGTCCACGAGGATAGTCCGTTGAGTTAGCCATAACTCAACAAACTTAGTCCGTTGAGTTAACTATAACTCAATGAAGTGCTTATTGAATATAAATTTGAATTGTTCGCAATCAAATATTTCTTAAATTCGTCAGCAATTCCCTATGGGATCGACCTGTACTTGCACACTGATACAATAGACACTGTGCACTTGAAGTTAAAGTACAAATTGGAATTAATATCTAAATTGTATTAAAGGTTGTTTATTTACTTCTAAAAGAAAGAATAGGCATAAAGATAAATTAACTAAGTAAAAATAGAAGTAATAAATCCAAGTTTTTCTAGTGTAGTGCTGGGAAAACCCAAACAGTGATGATGATGGTTGGTGTGGTACTTCAGAGAATTGCGACGTCGATCCTCCTCTGCACACATTGTCCACCCATCGATCACACACTTGTTCTTTTTTTTCTTTTCTTTTATATTTCTTCAGTAGTAACTGCTTCTACTTGAATGGTTAGTTGGATTTCCTTCATTCGTATCAACGGCGATGATTTCTTTCCCTACGCGATACTTGCAAACGTGGTTTTTTTCTCTTCCAATTGTCTATTCCTGCAACCGCTACAGTGGCATATTAGAAAATATATAGTCCGTGGAGTTATAAATAACTCAACGGACTTTCTTCGTTGATCTAACTATAAAACACGTGCATAAATTTAACTATCCGATGCTTAGGTGCATTTCAAATACTTATAAACTTAACTATCCGATGCTTAGATGCATTTTGGATAGTTACAGCTGACTCACCAAAATATAACTTAAGTAAATCTACTAGATCTCAACTCGTGTCAACAACAGTTTAATCATAAAATAACATTTCGGAGAGTTACAAGTCTAACTATCCGATGCTCAGATGCATTTCAGATAGTTACAGCTAACTCATCGAAAATCCACTTAAGTCAATTTCCCAGAACATGACACATGTCCTCAGCTATTTTATAAATAAAAAGAGATTTCGGAGAGTTATAGGGATAACTATCCGATGCTCAGCTGTAATTTCGAATAGTTATAGATAAGTCATTCATTATGGTTTCGATATGTGTACTTCAGGAAATAATAAAATATTCTCTCAAAACATAACTGTTCGGCAATTTAAACATAACTATCTGATACATATTCGGTCTGTTAAACATAACTGTCCGAATTTGTTCGGTATGTTAAACATAACTGTCTAAATTTGTTTGGTATGTTAAACATAACTGTCCGAATTTGTTTGGTATGTTAAACATAACTATCCGAGTTTGTTCGGTATGTTAAACATAACTGTCTGAAATATCAAAAAATTCGGATATTTAACAATTTCACAGCCTGCAACTTACCGACAGTTCATAAATGTACTAAATTAACATTAATTCCCCCAAATTAAGCAAATTCTTCAATTAAAGCATATAACAATGCAATTATAATATAATGGCTTAATTATTATATGATAAGCTAAAAATTATGCAATTAACTATCATTTAACCGTTAATAATATGCACTTTTTCATTCTAAACACTTCTCGCATACCTAAATTTTGCTAGTCCCTTAGCAAACTAAGATCTAATTAATTGGTCTTTAAAAGTGCTAGAATTAATTCTTTCCCTTTTGTTTTTCTTCGATTTAGCATAAAAATATATTTTGTATGTTTCAGTAATCAACCTGCAAATATACTTAGAATATATGTAAATTACATACCAAGTATATCATCATCATATAGGTGTTAATTATATTATCATTTGTTCTTCTTTTCATCATCTATCATCCTGAATTTTTCAATAAGATTTCTAGAATAAATTTCAACAACATACAAATCAAAGTACAATCCAATTCAATCTGATTAAGACAAGTAGAATAAAGAATTGTATCTCCATTAAACAACTTCAAAAGTCAATTCCAGATTCATATTTCAGCAATTCTAGATAACAGAAAATATACTCGATTCATAAGATATCTGTATTTCACAAAACAATTGTATCTTTTCATAACAGTATATGTATTTTTTTTTTTTTTTTACTTTAAAAGTTAATTTGACAAGCTTGAATCATACAAGAGCTTTCTAATGTACCCATGTAACGAGCTTTCAGTCAACAATCCCAGATTTGATCAGGATCTTAGGTTGCCAGATTTTAAGAGTCCTTTTTAAGGTCAACAATCCTTACATACCTATCTGCTCAAGTACAAAATGCTCATGATCAAACAAGTCAATAAACTCTCAAAATTTTCCCTTTTTTTTTTTTTTTTTCAAACTACAACCACAAAACAAAACATTAATCACATACTATATATGTATGTATTTCATTAATACAGATGTAGTAAAACGCTAATCTCATATAGTCCTACTTCTATCATTTACTGAAAATATGAATCCATCTCAATAAGCTCATACTTTTTCTGTAGTTTAATAAGATCTACACATAAATCATTCTACAAGTTCAATCAATCAAATTAAATGTATCTTTAATCATATGTGTTTCATTTAATCTAAAATTCACTTCTCAGCTCTTTCACGACTTCAGATAATTTACTGATTTTTTCATTAAGCATTCTGATTTCATTTTAAAATCGTGAAAATGTTAAACTCATGAAATTCAGATAACATAAGATACTATATCTAGATTTGCATAACTAATAATTCAATAGCATCTTATATAGCCTTCTAAATATAACATTCAAGCAGTTTATAAAAATTTTATAGTCTCAATTATCAGATAGTTTAGATAGTTACAACAAGTTCATAAAAATTTTCAATTTCCACAACTTTGTAGTACCATTTTAATTTCTTTAATTAACAAACTTACATGGCTGTTACTTTAATTACCTCCCCCTCATACCTACATTTTGCATTGTCCTCAGTGTAAAAGATTTCACAATAAGTACTGTAATTGTAGCAGGCATGAATACAGTTTTGCTTGATTTAAAATTTAGGATGAGTAATTAGTTACATACCTTGTTTCATTTGTATCTCTTTCTGCATATTTCGATTTTTGATTCTGAAAAACTTTTCATTCACAGATAAAAGCAAAATATAAAAAAAGATAACATTTAACAAATATTAATAAATCAGTGTCTTGTGTGGAACCCATGCTCCTATGCCTTTGGTGGCTCACAAGCAAGCTAGTTGGTTTCCCAGAGCAAATACCAACAAACTGTATTGATATTTTGTTTTGTTTGTTTTTCTTTATTATAAAAATGAACATGAAAACTTCAAAAAATTATCTTTTTTTTTTTTTAACAATAAATGCAAAATACACACAATATTAAACACACAAAATCACAGCTTAAGAACATGATTGAAAAGTAGAAACAAATGGAATAAATTTATCAATCCAAGCAAACTTTTTAGGCATAGTTCTTCTTGCTATTAATTCTGTTTTAATGCAGTTCTTATTCCTTAACCATTTTATATTAGTCATAGTCCATCCTATTGCTTCTTTATAACTTTTTACTACATCTTTTAATTTAGCTATTTGATCCTCTTTTAAATTTGAAGCAATAATGATTGGATAGGTTCGTTTATCTTCCAGAAATATATAGGTTAATTCAGGAGGTAAATGTTTTAATTCTAAATGCTACCCATCAGAAGCTAGAGCTCCTAATTGAACATCATCATTTTTTAAATTAATTTCTTCCCGATCTCCTTCTATATTTATGCTTTCACTTTCTTTTAAAATTTCAAAATTGATTTGCCTATTTAATTCTTCTTAAATCACATCATCTAACATATCTCTTTCATCCTCTAAAAAGTCTATGGTATGTAAGAACATTTCTAACTCCTCAAACCTTTCTAGTTTGAAAATATTTAATTGAGTATCCTCATTACCATATGCTAACTTCATTACTCCAGTTTTACAATTTATAATAGCCCCTAATGTTGCTAAAAATGGCCTTCCCAAAATTAAAGATGTATCACTATTTTTATGCTTAATTTGTTGGGAATCCAAAATTACAATATCAATATGATATATAAAATTCTTGATTTTAATTAAGACATCCTCTATTTTTCCTCTAGAGTATTTTATACTTCTATCAGCTAATTGAATAACCGTACTAGTAGGAGTTAAGCCTTCTAATCATAAGGATACAAATATATCACTTGGCATAACATTTATACCTGCACCTAAGTCTATTAAGGTTCTTTCTAGAATGGTATTTCCTATGGTGCATGATATAATAGGGATTTCAGGATCAGATAACTTTTTAGGAATTTGTGGCAGAAATAGGGAACTACTTTGCTCAGCTAAAAAGACCTTTCTAAGAACTTTTCGCTCTCTTTTCTTAATACACCAATCCTTTAGAAATTTAGCACAAGGTGGCATATGCTGTAATAGATCTAACAAAGGAATGTTAACTTATACTTTTTCAAAAATTTCTCTGATTTTTTCTTGTTTTTCAGGAATTGTTTGTTGTAATCTTTCAGGATAGGGTGCTAAAGATTTTGATTTCAAAGACTCTTTTTCTTTCAGTTGATTTGTTTGTTCATTTTTAGCTTCAATTGCAGATTCAAATTGTTCTTCAGTGATTTCTAGATTTTCAACTATTACATTTTCATTATCATTTTGATTTTTACTCTTATCTACCTTCATATCATTTTTATTTTGAGTTCTTGGTGGTATATCAGTTCCAGATCTTAATGTTACACATACATCTTCCAGATTTTCGTTACTTTCATGATGTTTTTGTATATCATTTTCGTGATTATGATCTTCAATTGTTTTTAGTTTTAAAGTGCATTCTTTAAATTCTCTTGCATTAGTATTTTCTGTTTGTTGTATATTTTGCAAATTATGTAAGTTTATAACATTATAATTTTCATTGTCCTATTGCATAACTTGTATTTTCATTGCATTTTCGTCTAATACTTTTAATTTTTGATCCAGATCATCTAATTTCATTGCATTCAATTTTTGATCAATTTTCTTTATGTTTTTTTCAGTTTCGTAAATTATATCCTGTTTAGGTTTTGAATATGCTTTCTTATAGTTTAATTAGTTGACTTCTTGTTGTTGACACACAAAGTATTCCAGTTTGTCCAGATTTTGCTCTATACTATGCTCCAGTCTGTCATAGCTATCCCAAACTTCAGTGTCTCTCATCATATTACACATTCTATACTGACCATCAGTTGGGTAAACTATAGGATTCTCATACTTGGCTCTATTATATTGAGGATAATTCATTTGTTGTTCATGGGATCTAACCATCTGTAAATGTCTCAATTTCAAATAATCAGAAATGTCGTGTCCTTCAGAATTACAGAATTCACATATGCTAATTACAGGTTTCAGAAATCTTTGAGCATAAGCATATGCCATACTCTCAATTACAGAAGAAAACACACAACTCTGGCTATTAAAACGAAACAGCTCTAATAGTTGCTTATATCTATTCAATTCAATTCAATTCCCCAGCAACGGCGCCATAAAACTTGTTTGGTTTTCCCAACTCTACACTAGAAAAACTTGGATTTGTTACTTCTATTTTTACTTAGTTAATTTATCTTTATGCCTATTCTTTCTTTTAGAAGTAAACAAACAACATTTAATACAATTTAGATATTAATTCCAATTCGTACTTTAACTGCAAGTGCACAGTGTCTATTGTATCAGTGCGCAAGTACAGGTCGATCCCACAGGGAATTGCTGACAAACTTGAAAACTATTTGCTTGTTAAAAATCAAATTTATATATTAAATAAGCTCTCCGTTGAATTACAGCTAACTCAACGGACTAACCTCGTGGACTTAAGTTAACTCCACGAGCTTGACTTTTCTTTTTAATACTGCTATTTACAGAGGAATTTGGCCAACCATTAGGCGATTCCACAGATTGTAAATAACATCAATTAAGCTCTTTAATGTTAGTTAACATTGGATTTATCATTAAGTAATACTAACATTCAGATAATTCAAACAGTAACAATTAAAATCTTTAAGTCTTTTGAACAAACCAATTTCAGTAAACTGTAAAACTAAAATAAACATAAAACAATCATAACACTGACAAAGATAATATTAATCATGATACAACACAAACAATACAACACTCAAATACAACATACAAATATAGATAAATTGTTTTTGGTATTTTTGTTTTAATATGAACATGGAAATGGGCGACAGGTGAAATGTAAAGTAATCTCACTTGACAGTAAATACTTCTGACACTACTTGCAATGCGATTACACCATTGAAAATTAAACCACTTACAATCCTGTCTCCTCTCCCTATAGAATCGCGAGTCCAGAATTGCAAGATGATCTCCTCTTCAGCATACAGGCATCAACCCGAAGCCAAGGCTAAAAGCTTTACGATCTCCTAAAATATGAGTCAACGCTTGGTGAAAATGACTTCCCTTCCCGTGACGCGATCACTTCTCACAATGGTTGTCGGGCACTATGTTTGGCTCGGAATCGACCTGACATCAAGCAAGTATCCTCACAAACCTCCGATAGTTGGTGATTATGGTGGTGATGATAGTGATGATGATGGTTGGTGTGGTACTTCAGAGAATTGCGGCGCCAATCCTCCTCTACACACATTGTCCGCCCATCGATCACACACTTGTTCTTTTTTTTCTTTTCTTTTATATTTCTTCAGTAGTAACTGCTTTTACTTGAATGGTCAGTTGGATTTCCTTCATTCATATCAACGGTGATGATTTCTTTCCCTACGCAATACGTGCAAACGTGGTTTTTTTCTCTTCCAACTATTTGTTCCTGCAACCGCTACAGTGGCATATTAGAAAATATATAGTCCGTGGAGTTACAGATAACTCAACGGACTTTCTTCGTTGATCTAACTATAAAACACGTGCATAAATTTAACTATCCGATGCTTAGGTGCATTTTAGATACTTATAAACTTAACTATCCAATGCTCAGATGCATTTCAGATAGTTACAGCTAACTCACCGAAATATAACTTAAGTAAATCTATCAGATCTTAACACGTGTCAACAGCAGTTTAATCATAAAATAACATTTCGAAGAGTTACAGGTCTAACTATCCGATGCTCAGATGCATTTCGGATAGTTACAGCTAACTCATCGAAAATCCACTTAAGTCAATTTCCCAGAATATGACACATGTTCTCAGCTATTTTATAAATAAAAAGAGATTTCAGAGAGTTACAGGGATAATTATTCGATGCTCAGCTGCAATTTCAGATAGTTATAGATAACTCAATGAAAGTTCACTTAAGTCATTCATTATGGTTTCGACACGTATACTTCAAGAAATAATAAAATATTCTCTCAAAACATAAATGTTCGGCAATTTAAACATAACTATTTCATACATATTCGGTCTGTTAAACATAACTGTCCAAATTTGTTCGGTATGTTAAACATAACTGTCCAAATTTGTTCAGTATGTTAAACATAACTGGCTAAAATATCATAAAATTCGGATACTTAAGAATTTCACAGCCTGCAACTTACCGACAGTTCATAAATGTACTAAATTAACATTAATTCTCCCAAATTAAGTAAATTCTTCAATTAAAGCATATAACAGTACAATTATAATATAATAGCTTAATTCTTATATGATAAGCTAAAAATTATGCAATTAACCATCATTTAACCGTTAATAATATGCACTTTTTCATTCTAAACAGTATGCAACTTATGTATTCCACATATGATAAGGAGCTTCTTACATTACACCAAGTTGTAAAACATTAGAGGTGTTATATCTTGGGGAAAGAGATGGTCCATCCACACCAACCATCATCCTCTTTAATATTTGCAATCTCAAAGTCATTTGTAGCAAGCTCGTCATATGAAATGGATGGCTTATCTTCAACAATTTAATTTATTGTTAAAGTATAAGCAAGGGGGACATAATAAGCTTGCCGATTTTCTTTCTTGGCCAACGATAGTCCTTAGCAATTTGGTTCAGTGCAAAGCCTTGCCAGCAGAGGAGGTAGCGGCGTTGTATAAAGACGATGCTAATTTTTGTTTTGCATGGAAGTGCAATATCGACGACAAATTGGGCTTCATATTGTAGATGGAGTACTATGAAAGGGACATCGATTATGTGTTCCGTATGGAGGTAATAGGCTATGTTGGATACGTGAAGCCCATTCCTCAAAAGTGGCAAGACATTTTGGGGTAAACAAGACGGTTGCTCATCTCAGTCGAAATGTTCATTGGCCCCGTCTAGCAAAAAATGTGGCAAGATACATTCAGGGATGTCTTATGTAGTCGAGTAAAGTCTAGTAATAGAAGATTAGAATGTATCTACCCTTACCGGTGCCAACACGACCATGGGAGGGCATTTCAATGGATTTCGTTGGTGGTTGACCATAGACAAGGTGTGGACATGATTATCTATTTATTGTTGTGGATTGATTCTCAAAAATGGTAGTGTTGCTACCATGCAAGAAGTCTATTTCAAGGGTTGATGCAGCTAAGTTATTTTTTCAACATGTGTGGATGCATTTTAGACTACCCTCATCGATTGTGTATGATCGAGATAGTTGATTCCTCAACATATTCTAGCAGTCCTTATGGGAGATGATGGATACCTCATTAAAGCGTAGTACACCATATCATCTGTAGACCGATGGGAAGACTGAAGTTGTCAATCGAACAATGATTCATCTTTTGAGGAATTATAATATTCATCATCCAAAGACATGGGATGATAGCTTGCCCTATGTCTAATTTACATTTAATAGGGCATTTCATGAATCCATAGGGAGGACACCTTTGGGGTTTCTTCCTAACAGTCCACTTGATTTTGGGTTACCCATGGTAGGTGACATTGTTCTGTCAAAGGCTACTGAGGCTTCCAAGGCTCGCCATTTTATAGAACATATTCAATCAGTTCATTGGCATATTCAACAACAACTTGAGCAAACTTAACAACGATATAAAGACCGGCATGATAAGCACTGAGTTCCTTCTAGATTCATTGAAGGGGATTTGGTATGGCTTCATCTAGGGTGGCAAAGATTGAAAGGAGTGGGTCATAAGCTCAAACCACTAAGGTATGGTCCATTTTAGATTCTACATATGATAGGAGAAAATGCGTGTCGTCTAAATCTACCAAGTTATATGTCAATTTATTCAGTTTTTAATATCAATGACTTAAAACTTTTTGAGCCATCCATGTTGGACGACGAGCTAGAGGTTATCATGTAGACATTAGAAGATCTTGAGGCGCCTAAAGAGGTATGTTTTGAGGAGGATACCCTCTTGGAGAAGAAAAAACATCACACACGACATGGTATTCATATCTCTTACTGCATTGGGCGTGTAGTGTTCCTTGGCCTTACTCTATAATCACTTCACAAGAGCTTCGTCTCTTCCATTAGGGGAGGGGTGTGTGATCCAGATCTATAGATGGATCTAGCATGCATGGAGGATGTGCATAGGAGGTAGGTATAATGACATGCATGGAGTCGTGCATTAAAATAGGAAGCATGCATGATGCTTGCATGAAAAGAGGAGACATGCATGGGAAACAAGATCAGGTCAATGGACTTTTTCATATGCATGGAAATAGGCACGTACATGGGAATGTAATTTTTCTTTTACATGAAAAGTGGCATGAGGACTGACATGTGGTGCCCATGTCCTTACGAATGTATGATTTAAATAGGAAAGAAAGAGGAAGAAGGAGGGCACATCTTCTTTCTCTCTTCTATCCTTACGTTCTCGCTACCAATTACTGAAGTCTAGGTGATGCAACGAAGTTGTCACAGATCAATAATGAATTTTATCACAAGGTTTTTTAGCATAATTTATGGAGTCATAAAATAGCAAGAAAGCAATTGGTACAATCAAAATTATCATCATGTTTATCCATTTGTATCAAATTTTCTAAATAGTGTTTCTTTATCTTGCCAAGACTGTAATGTCCTAGTCTAAAATGTCATCATTTGGCATTAATCCTCTTGTCTTTCTTTATGTAGTAGGCATATCTATTTTGTAAAGCTAGATTCTTATATCTTATTTTTCTTGTACTCAATGGTAATCAATTTTTTTGTGTATTTGTCCCAAATTCTAAAACAATTAGAGTCAAAGTCAACAATAAAAGGATAATTTTTAGTAAATCTTGAAATAGAAAGTAAAATCCTCTTAATGCTAAAGAGAAACAAAGCATCCTTTAAAACAATTGGCCCTTTTAAACTTGATATTAAAGCTTCACAATTGGCCCTTTTAAAAATGCCCATTAGCAACTGATACACTATCATTACCATGAAATGGTTTTTTATGATAAAAGATACCTCTTTCTCTAGTGATATAGTCACTAGCTCTTGAGTCAATGTATCATTCCTCCCCTACACCTTCATGCAAAATTAGATTGGTAAATAGTGCCAACATTCAAGAGCAATATGACTCATTTTCCAACAAATCTAATAGGTAGGTCTGGTATCATTATCACCTTGCTTTCTAATAATATTTTGATTAGTAAAAGGTAAGCCATGCCCCCTAGAACTGAAATTGGTGTTTCCCCCTTTATTTCCATCATTACAACCTGAGTTGTTTCTTCCTCTCCCTTAGTCTCTCTATTTATTGTTGTGGTAAGCAACTTCACCATTTTTTCCTTGATTAGTGGGGGTAGATCTACTTTCAAAGCTTTTTAACATTTGGATCACGGTGGTAAAAGAGGGCATAGGAGGTTTTAGAACAACCGTAGTGAAAGATTGATATCCATCAATCAAGCCCATTCACAAGGTAATATACTTTCTTCCATTCATCAAGAGGACAATCAATTGTCATAAGATCATCACAAAGATCAAAAAAAATTTTAAGGTACTCATTCAGAGAAACAAAAGTACTCTTTAAAGATTAAAGTTGGTGAAAAATAAAAAATTCTTGTTCTTTAAAAGGTTGAGTGAAAGTTCCTTTAAGAATATGCTATATTTGAGATAAGTGGTCAAGATCAGCTACCATGGAAAGAACATTCTCACTAAGACTACCTAAGATCCCGGCTTTAAAAAGTTTGTCAAATCGACACCACCCTTAATAACTAGGGTTAGGAATATTCTTCAAGGTACCTTTCTCATTAGAGACTAAAAACTCATTGGGGAGTTGTAGACTTCCATCAATGAGGCTATACATGTCATGCATCTTAATCAAGCCAAAGATCTAAGTGACCTAGACGAGATAGTTGTTCTTGGTAAATTTCATAGTATGAAAGTGTGCACATTTATCAAAACCAAGAAAGGATATTTAACATCGTCACGACCTCCTCTTCCTAACATGATTTGATCTGCCCTGATCTCTACAACTTTGATATCAAATGAAGATTTTTGCCTTCTAATCTTATTATCAACTTAACAAGTCCAAAACTCCTACAATAAAGAAGAGATGACAATCGTGGAAGAAGAGAGGAGAAAAAGGAAGTTAGGGTTTGGAGAAGACAATAAAACCAAAGAGAGAATCATACATACAGTGATGAATTATATTATTCATCAATATGGATTCATTTGTTTAAGCAATAGAATATGACAACTCTAATTAGGAGTGACACCGTAGCTTGAAGTTGAGAGAAACAACTCTTGTAAACTATAACAGAGAATTAAGAATGATGTTTGTTTAATAAGTTGTAACAACTTGTAGAATTTCAATTTTACCCTTGACTGAGTTTTGATGAAAAGAGTATTGTAATTAATATTTAATGTGTAGTAAATTATTGTTGTTGATATTGTAATATTATAAATTATATGATATGATACATTAGATAAATAAAATATTATATTAATTATCTAATATTATACAATTAACATTTTATACAAGTAAAATCTAATATTATATTAATTATACAAATTTATTCATGTGTAAGTACTATAGCTATAGATGTTGAATATACATCGTAAGTACTCAAGACAACGATAAGATTTTCAACGTTATTGCGACAACGTTATATGATATTCATTGATATAACGTAAATCATAGAGAAAAACAAAAAGAACCTTCATTGATAACTCAATGAAAATAGAAATGGTCGTTGGATTTATCTGCTGTCCTATGGAGATGAATCTTTATTGCAAACGTGATGGATTAAAAAATTCGTCACATTTTCTCCCTTATAGTGACAGATGAAAATTTTCATCCTTCACTGAATCCCAAATTTTTTGTAGTGTATATTATTGTTCTCTTTGTATTAACTTTCATAATTGTTGTTTAAAATCCTTTTCTAATTATGGTTCGATAACTAACGTCTTTGTTTTTTTATCTTGTAAAAAAAAAAAATATTATGCTAAAGTAAGGATTTGTCCAAGTTGATATACATTTCATCAATCAGAGAGACTTGTTTTTTTTTTGCACAATAATATAAATTATAAAACCAAAAACTTCCTCAGCTAAAAAGCACAAATGAGAAGAAATTCAAATAGTGCACCAAAAAGGTTTTACAAAAGATTAAATAAAAATAGACAATACATTAAAACAGTTTAACTTTCTCCAAATATCTTCAACTAGATCTGCCTATCTTTAGGCAATTTCAGTAAACAAATTCTAAAGATGAGTGACATTTTGAGCGGTAACATGAGTATTCTAAGCATTTAATTTTAATTGAAAGATTATTTAACTATAAAGAAGTTAAACACATGATAAAGTTGAACATCAATGTGATATTCAAAGTTAAAGATCTAAAAATAAGTTTATTTTTACGATTCTTAGAAACCTAAAAAGCTACCGTAAATAAATAGTACCACAAAGGTGAGCCTGACGAGAAAGGAACGGGAAAGATGAGTCATGGAAAGGTAAATTATGTATTTTAATAATTTAATATTAATTAAAATTTTAATTTAAAATAATCTTTTAAAATTAGTTCATTCAAACTTTTATATTCAACGCTTAAAAACAAAAGTAAATTACCCTTGCAATATGAATTCACATATTTTAATAACTTCAACCAGAGGACTGCTAGCTATTACGGGCTTCTCTCTATTTTGTGATTTAATAATAATAATAATAATAAACAAACTGTTATCACTAAAATTTTTATAGTTAAAAGAAAAAGAGGAAGACGGAAGGGGTACGGGCGGACGCAGCCGCCGCCGTCTGCGTCGGTTCCGCAACGCGCAGCTCACCACCCGTCCGTCCGTCGTGCTTGTTCGGCTCCGTCATTACACACGACCTCTCCACTTCCAAGCTGCCGTTCCGAGTCGTTTCACCTCCTCCCCTCAAGATGCTTGGCTGCAAATAAGAAGGGGCGCCCGGCCGGCGGAGCTCTTCCTCTCCCTCCGAACTCGAATCTTCCGATCGCGCCGTCGATTTCGCTACCGTCTGTGCACCTTCCTTTCGCCTTGAAGAACAGGAGAGGCCCCAATCTTCGAACCGGAGAAGCCCCAATCGTCTGTGTACCTTCCTTACCGGACCTTGAGGAAGGAAGAACCGGAGAAAGTCGTTGATGTGAACATCCAGACTTCCCCATCTTCCGGTCTCCCTCTTTCCCTCTTTCTCCGGTCTCAGAAAAAAGGTGCGTCGCCGGCGAGTATCGGAGAAGAAGAAGAGGGGAGTACGATGAAGTAGAAAAAAAAACAAGGATAAATAAATAATAATAATATAAGATCGTATGACCCAGTGGAAGGTGTATTTTTCAGCATGATCGTGGCCATGTTTTCGAAGAAAATGAAAAAATAGAAAATAATAATAGTAAATGAGAGAACGTGAAAAACATGATAAAAATAATAATAATATGGAAATGATGGAAGACAAGTGATGGACAAGAAAAGAAAAGGGAAAATAAAATAAAGTTGGGAATGAATGCACGCGTACACGTGATATGCATGTAAATAAAATAAAAAATGAATGATGACGATGATGAAATATAAAAAGGAAACCATATACGTAAAAATAAAATGATGATGCATAGAAGGAAAAAAAAAAATTATTGGTCGGGCACACTCCTGAGGCAACGAGCCTTGAACATAAAATTAAAATATGCACATATGTATACAAAGGATATGGGATATGTGTATATGAAATGATCTATAACCACGTATATGCATGAAGTCAATTGAAGACAAAATACATGTGCACAACTAATTGGTAAACACACATGCATTCAATAAAAATAAAAATAAAAAACATATTTTTTTTCCCATACATTTATGTATGACATTAAAAATGCATACATGCGTAAAATGGGATGAGAAAGAGAACAGAAATAATGTGAATGTACATGTATTTTGACATGGGAATGTGACCAATCAACGCATACGAATTGGATATGCAAAGTCAAATGTGATGTATCAGATGCATACATATTTTACGAACACAGGCATCTACCAAAACCGCCAATCGAAGTATTTAAATATTTGAGTATTTTCGTAAGAACGTAAAGCAAAAGGAAATAACTTTTTGGATTTGGAATTTAAGAAAATATGTTTTTGTTTTTGGATATAAGTCTAAATTATTTGAAAATATTTCCACTCCATGACATGAGTGAGTTTCCTATAGATTATTTTGATATAAAATATATGAATGTTCAAATATAAAGAAGATATATTTATGGTCCTAGATATAAACATAAACTATCAATCTAAATTTTTTTTTTTAACATGAAAAAACATATATAAAATAAATATTGAAGGGATAGTGTGCAAATTACCAAAATACCCTCTATATGCACAAAATTACCAAAATACCCTTCTATTAAATTACCAAAATACCCTCCACAAATTATCAAAATACCTTTCTATGTGTGCAAATTACCAACATATCCTTCTATATAAAGAAAGTACCAAAATACCATTATGAATGGCTAAAGTACCAAAATATTTTCATGTAGAGGGAATCACTAATATATCCTTATACAAGTCAAATTATCATATCGACATATTCCTATATACATTTAATTCTTAAAATGCCATTGAGTAAGTCCAAATTGCCAAAATATCTTTGAGCACATCTAAATTATTAAAGTACCATTAAGTGCATTCAAATTACCAAAATATCCTATGCATGGTTCGTTAATTTTGAATTTTAAATTTATAAAACCACAGGTGCACAGCACCTGAAATAGATAATGTTAAGTACAAGTCATCTTCAGGGACTTGTAGATTGATAAATAGCTTTATTTCCAACTAAAACCCTAATTACTAAACTAGAATTCAATTTCAGAGAGATTATTGGGCTTGTGTGAATTTTATATTTAACTTCAGGTATTCAATATTCATGAAATTTTTATCCAAAGTTCTTAGGCAAATAATGTATTAAGGAAAATTCCAAAGGTTGTAACTCAAAACAGAACACGTTCAAGAAAATCAAATGAGAGAATAGCTCTATTTTAGAAAAAACGCAAGTCTAGACACCCCTACTTTAAAGCGCTTATAACTCAAAAACTACGTCTCCAAATCAGATGAAATAACCGGCACTGGAAAGGTCTTTCACCAAAGTACAATAGAGAGGTATAACATCAAGCTTTTAGAGATGAATCACAATCATAATAGCCAATTAAATCAGATCAAACAAACAGATTTGAATTTCCACACTCTATTTAAAACACTTCTGGAAATCATAACAAAACTCACCAAAATCCTGTGAAATTTTAAAGTATTAGAGTAGACCCACGAAATAAAGTATCTGGAAGTTTTCAAAAAATTTCTCAACCGATTTCAAGACCAAATCAACATTTTACCATCAAATAACACCACAGGACATAGAAATCCGAATCCGAAACTAGGGTAAACATACAACATTATTTTGTTTTTCTTCTTTAATTTGTAAACAATGAAGGTACATATTTTTAATATCATGTATATTTGATGCCATTAACATGATGCAAGGGAGACATCATTTTTAAAAAAAATATAAACTATGAAATTACTAGTTAATTCTTAAGAAATCCTATGTATTACAAATACATGTCTATTAGGAGGGCTTAGTGCCACCCAAAATCTTGGTAAAAAGAATTGGAAGAAAGGAAAGTGTGACTTTTTATTGCTAGTGCCAACCTAGGGAAAGGAATGTTTAACTTTCCATTATATAAATAAGAAGAAATCTTGTTCCCTACCTCACTTTTTGCCCTCCTTCCTTCAGAATCTCCTTTGGAGCCCAACACTTGAGCCTTCAATGCAAAACCCTTTTGCTACACCTTCGAAATCTCCTCTAGAGCCTAACATTTGAGCCTTCGATATGAAACCCTTTTTCTACTTTGCTTCCATGTCCTTCATTTGTGCTTCTACACTTGGTGTTCGAACTTTCTCAACAAACCTTTCGTTGCTCTATTCAATGCTCCCTCTCTACTTCTAGGATGTTTTCCCTTGAGAATCTCCTTCTACAGAGGCATCTGCTCGAAACTCTTTGGGTCATGTCTCTCCACTTTCCTCTACAATAGTAGGCCTAACGCATGAAACTTCTTACAAAGTCGAGGTCCAAAGGTCATTAGTAGAGAGATCTATAGTGGATCACCAAGGGTTCATCTCCAACTATTGCTCACTTTCATAGGTTTGCTTTATTGGGGCTTCTTCTTGGACAATCAAGCATTGCTAGTACACTTTCTTTAGTGCTCATATAAAATCAATTTATAATAAGCAATGATGCTCATCTCTATATAAATGTATGTCATATGCTTTATATGTTGGGAAGTGTAACAAGGGTTGGGAATTTACTCCTAATATGTTGCCCCAAGCTAGTGGGGATTGTGATCCTTTCCACCATTGGAGGCTTCAATCTAGGAGTTGAAATCATAACAAATGGAGGATCTATCACAAAAAATGTAAATAAATCACACACATGCTTTACTTCTTATGCCTTGCAATTTTAGTTTCGTTATTATTGCTTTAATTCCCATATTGACCTAATGTTCACAATGCTATGTGGTATTAAATTTAAATATTGTCTTCTAGATTAAGTTATCATTCATCAAAAATAAAAGCACTTACAAAATTTAAAAAGACCACAACAACATCTTGCATTTTTAAAAATACCATAATAAAATTGATTAGGAGTTTGAACGCTCTAAATATCTACCTGGAGAATAACTTGTATTATAATTGTTCAACACATGACTATTCTTGTTGGAATTGGTCAAAAAGACCAAGTTTCAAATTCAATTTCTGGTGGTTACCGGAAATTGAGGAGGAGGTTGGGAGCGGAGATGGTGGAGGTAGTTAATCCTCCAAATGCTATAAATAGAGGTGATTAAAAGCTTGTTAGAAAAAACTAAAATCTTTGATCACTTGGAATAATCCACCATCGAAGCCCCCAAACCGCACAGATCAACAGTGGTATCAGAGCCAGGTTGCTCTGCCAGTTCCGCCGCCGTCGTTGCAATTCCGCCCACGCGTGCACCTCCCGCCGCCTGAGCACACTCCTCCGCCCACACGCGGACCTCCTCTGCCCACGCACGCACCTGCACGCACCTCTGCCCGCGCGTGCACCTCCCGCCGCCCGCATGCGCTCCTCTGCCTGTGCGCACCTCTGCTCACGCGCGCTCCGCCCGCGCAAGCTCCTCCGCCTACGTGCACTCCTCTGACCGCACGCGCTCTACTACCAGCAATCTCCGTCCTTCCGCGCGCGGCCGTCGTCCTCCGCGCACGTCGCTGCAGCTCTGCCCACGCATCTCCGTCCTTCCATGCGCGGTCGTCGTCCTCCGTGCACATCACTGCAACTCCGCCCATGCATCTCTGTCCTTCCGCGCACGGTCGTCGTCCTCCGCGCACGTCGCTGCAGCTCTGCCTCCGCGTACCCAGATCTCTGGTCTTCCGCCATCGGGCGATTGGTTAGGGATTTCTAATTTTTTGACATCCCTTCATTAATATACAATGATATAATATAATATATTATAAATAATAATAAAAAACATTTGCACTTTTTTTTTGTTTAGAAAATGCATGCTTTAATTAAATAATAGAAATATTTGTAATTTGAATTTAAATTTGGAAATTTAAATATTTTTGAAAATTTGAAAATTGAAATTTTGAAATTTAAATTTGACTTTTGAATTTTGAAATTTGAATTCAAATAGTTTTTCAGAATTTTGAAATTTTAAATTTGATATTTGCATTTTTGTTCATAAGGTAATTATTTATTGAAATTGGAAAGTAATTTCGATTGTAGATATAAGTATGACTTCGAAGATGTTTACAATTGAATTGGCAAGGATGGATAAATTAAATGGGGTAAATTATGAGATGTGGTATCGAAAAATATATCAAGCATTAGTATATGAAGATATTGAACATGTAATAGGTTTGCATCCTCCAGAAATAAGTGAAAACGCTTCTGAAGTGGAAATAAAAGAGTAAATCAATGGAGGAAAGATGATAAAAAGGCGAAAAATTTAATGTTCATGTTCATGGAAGATTGTCTTGTAAAATGCTATGAAACATATACTAATGCTTATACACTATGGAATGCTTTGAAAGAAAAATATAATAAAGCAACTGAAATGAACACACAGTTGCTCCTTCAAAAATATAACTCTTGCAGGATGCTAGAGGAACAAAGTGTAGTGGAACATGTAAATAATATGATGGTAATGGCTAAAGACTTAGCTACTGCAGGAACTCCTATACCAGAAAAATTATAAATAGCAACCATATTGAATAGTTTGCCACACAGTTATGATATGATTACCACATCTCTTAGGTCTACCCCCCTTCAATTATCTGAATTGCCAGCTAGGTTGGGTACTGAACAGGAAATAATAGTCAGTCGAAGGCAACATGAATCTCATTTGGAAGAAGCCAATGCCATATTTCAAAAGCAGAGATCTGAAAAAGGCAACAAAAGAAGAAATGGACCAAACAAGAACAACTTCAAGCAAAATCAAGTATGTGGAAAGAAAGCACGAGGATCTTGCCATGCTTGTGGCCAATTTGGTCATTTTAGGGCGCATTGTCCCAACAGGGATGGAAATAAAGGTGGAACCTCGGAGTCAAACATAAAGAATAAAAGAACCTTTGTGGGAGTTGTGGAATGCAATAATGTTGTAGTCCCTAGTTCAAACGAATGGTGGGTTGATTCTGGTGCCACAATGTACATTGCCAAAACGAAAAAGGGACTTGACTCATTTAAAGAGTTGAGTCTTGGACAACAACACATCTATATGGGAAACAATACTTATTTAGATGTGGAAGGTATTGGCACATATCGTTTGGACTTAGGAGACAGCATTATGATCTTGAAAGACGTCCTCTATGCACCTGGCATGAGGCGGAATTTAATATCCGTAGGCACTCTTTTGAAAAATAATTTGGAAGTTCGATTTTACAATAAACGTGTATCCATAAGAAAAGACAAAAAGATCTTTGCTATGGGAATTTTTGTACCTAAACATGATTTGTTTAAACTTTCTGTCGTTGCTAATGAAATAAATGAAATAGTTTCTGATTATGTTGAGTGTTGTTTATCTGATATTGATTTGTGGCATTTAAGGTTAGTACATATTAATAAATCTAAAATACAACAATTGATAAAATTAAACATGTTGCCTGAAATTAAAGACATGGAATTAAATAAATGTCAACATTACTTAGTTGGGAAAATGACTAAGAAATCTTTTGGTAAGGGATATAGATAAGATGAATTATTGGGGTTGATTCATTCTAGTGTATGTGGTCCATTAAGTATTAAAACTCATGATAACAAAGAATATTTTGTGACTTTTATAGATGATTTTTCAAGATATGCTTACATTTATCTAATAAGTCATAAAAGTCAAGTATTGACTTGTTTTAAGAAATACAAGTTGGAAGTAGAAAAACAACTTGGAAGAAGGATTAAGATGTTAAGGTCAGATAGGGGAGGGGAATATAATTCTAATGAATTTAAATTGTTTTGTGAAATGCATGGAATTAAAAGACAAACTACAATGCCTTATACACCACAACAAAATGGTGTGGCGGAAAGAAAAAACAGAACTCTTATGAATTCTGTTAGATGCATGTTTTCACATTCAGGTCTCTCCAAAGTTTTTTAGGGAGAAGCATTGATCACAGCAAATTATGTATTAAATAGAATACCCTCCAAGTCTGTACCTAACATACCTTATGAATTATGGACCGGAACTAAGCCCAATTTATATCATTTAAGAAAATGGGGATCTATAGCCCATGTACTTATTCCTAAACAATTAAGGGATAAGTTAAAATCAAAGACTCTTAAATGTAGGTTTATAGGCTATTGTGAAAATTTTTTCGGTTATAGGTTCTATAGTAAAGAAAAGGGAATTATTGAATATAGGGATGCCACTTTCCTAGAAAATCTAAATGAAAGTGAAGAAATAGGAAAGGAACATGAGCCACCATTTGTGGTGAATGATGATTATTTCAATAATATCCTGGAAAATGACCCTAGAGTTGAAAAAGAATGAAACATTGAAAATATAGATGAATCTATGGAAATTGCTAATGAAAACAATCGTGAACCCATGGAAATCATGGGAGAAATCCAAAATGAGCCTATAAATGGAATTGAAGAGAACAATAGGAATGGAGAAGATAGAGAATCGAATTTACCTATTAGCAACAAAAGGATGAGACATCAGTCAACATGGATGGATGACTACCATTTGTATTCCTGTGAGCTTTCTTGTTTAATGATAGACATGGAGGAAAATCACATGGAACCCATGACATATGAGGATGTCGTCGAATCTCATGAAAAAGATTTATGGTTGGATGCCATGAATGATGAGATTGATTCCATGAAATGGAATCATGTGTGGGAATTATGTGATCTACCTAAAGGAAGGAAAGCTATAGGGTGTAAGTGGATATTCCAAAAAAAGTTAAAAGTTGATGGGTCTATTGAGAAATATAAGGCCCGTTTAGTTGCTAAAGGTTATACACAAAAACCGGGAATTGACTTTCATGAAACATATTCTCCAATTGCTAAATTCGCATCAATAAGAATTATATTGGCTATAGTTGCACATTTAGATTTGGAATTACATCAAATGGATGTAAAAACTGCATTTCTAAATGGAGACCTGCAGGAAGAAATCTACATGTCACAACCTAAGGGATTTCAGGTGGAAGGACATGAGGAAAAAGTGTGCAAATTGAAGAAGTCAATATATGGTTTAAAACAAGCATCTAGACAATGGTATCATAAGTTTCATGATATAATTGTCAAAATGGGATTTGTTTCAAATAGATTAGATTACTGTGTATATGTCAGGAATAGTGGGAGTAACTTCATTATATTATCCTTGTATGTGGATGACATTTTACTTGCTGGAAATAATGCTGACATGTTGAATAAAACAAAGGAAGAACTTAGTAGAAAATTTGAAATGAAGGACATGGGGGAAGCATCCTATGTTCTTGGAATTCAGATCTTAAGAGATCAAAAATCAAGAACATTGAGTATAAATCAGGAAAGATACCTGCAAATGGTGTTAAAAAGGTTTGGAATGGACAATTGTTCCTCAACTCCCACACCTTATATTTTAGGGAAAAAGTTAAGTAAGGACCAATGTCCTAGGAAAGGGAAGGAACCTTTAAGAGCACTTTATGCCCAAGTGGTTGGAAGTTTGATGTATGCTATGTTGTGTACAAGACTAGACTTGGCATATGCTGTAAGTATTGTAAGTAGGTATCAAAGTAATCCCGGAACAAAACATTGGGAAGTTGTCAAAAGAATTTTGAAATATATAAAAGGAACTTTGCACCATAAATTGACTTATCAAGCAGATGAGCTTGAAGTGCTTGGTTGTACAGATGCAGATTTAGGTGGTGACAAAGATGATGAGAAGTCTACTTCAGGACATGTATTCATCTTTGGAGGTGCAGCCATATCTTGGGGAAGTAAGAAGCAAGGGTGTGTAGCAAAATACACACAGGAAGCTGAATATGTTGCCTGTAGTGCAGCCGCATCACATGCAGTTTGGATCAGAAGATTCATAAATGATTTGAATCTAAACTTAATAAATGGTCCAATAGAAATGTATTGTGATAACCAAGCGGTAATAAGTCTTGTATATAGTGGTGCAAATACAACAAAAGGACAGCATATAAACATACATTATCACTATATTTGTGATATTGTAGGAAATGGGGAAATAAAATTGAGTTATATCCCTATGGAAGATATGATAGCTGATCCTTTGACAAAAGGAATACCAACGGAAAAGTACATTAAGTTTGTAATCTTAATGGGATTAAGGAACATTTATATGGATAATGGAAAAGGAGAACATTCTTACGAGTAGTGGAAGATTGAAATTGTGCTACCTACGAGTAGTGGGAGCGGAATTAAAAAGAATATAGTTGGTCTTTGTGACCAAGTGGGAGATGTTGGAATTGGTCAAAAAGACCAAGTTTCAAATTCAATTTTCGGTGGTTACCGGAAATTGAGGAGGAGGTTGGGGGCGGAGATGGTAGAAGTAGTTAATCCTCCAAATGCTATAAATAGAGGTGATTAGAAGCTTGTTAGAAAAAACTAAAATCTTTGATCACTTGGAATAATCCACCATCGGAGCCCCCAAACCGTGCAGATCAACAATTCTTTTCCATGCTTACTAAAAATTGACTCATTTTTCAGTGGATTGTTTTGGAGATGTAGAAATATCCAATCTTGTGATGCCATTTCCCTTTCCATCAAGTTAGCAATTTGATTTCAATTAGTTTTAAATAATTAAGTTACTATCTTATTCTCAAACCTTAATGTTGCTACTAGTGTAGGATCATGGGCAATTGGAACTTGTATTTTTTCTTTTAACTTAGAAGACTATCTTTTTGACATGTTTATGTTTATTATTTTGATGCTCATCATATCTTTCTTAATTTAACTTGTGTTAAAAATATTACAAGTACACTTTTATTGCTTTCATTTATTGTTCCTCTTGGCTTGCTGGTGTTCTTGGTTGAAATCTAGATCTACCATTATTTTCTTGAATGCTTATGATAGTTTGTCACTATTACTAGTTACCATTCTTATATTTTTTATGTTTATTGTGGCTTCTTTGGTGAGTTCTATCCTCTAAAATCATTAAGTAGAATTTATTGATACTATAAATAGATTGTAGCATCCATCACATGTCAAAATATCATACGCAACTTATTGGTAGACCATATTACTATTTTTAATAGAGAAACATGTAATTGCAGCATCACATGTTAGAGTATGGTTTAGTTGTATTTCTTCACATTGTAGTATTTGATATCGAAATACCACAGAGTAGACAACCAAAATGATGAAAAAAGATACAGTCATCACTTAATTTGTTATGAAAAAAACTAAAAAAAACCTAAGTGGAGAATGATTTCCTTTATAGGATAAGAAATAGATAGATCAATGGTCTATATCAAAGTTATGGGAAAGTGTTTAAGATACGAGATGAGAAGGTGTTAGACAATCAACTCGTTTGACTGTAGGTCAGCCTCCCAAGTGTCATGGGATATAACTCAACTAGGATATAATAACGTGTGATACTATTAAAAGATGATAAACCTATAAAGATAAATGCAGGTTTAAGACTAAGATGATGGATTAAAATCACAAGGATTCATGCGGTGGTATTAAAGTTAAATGATAAAATTGAAACAACACAAAACTTATAATGATGCATGTAGATCCTATAACGAAGAATAGTGTGAATTACAACAATTCATACGGAACACACGAAGCCAACTAAACAACAACAAGGGTAATAGATCTACAAGGATTCATGTAGATTTGGGTTAAGGAAAGCAAATGCAGGTAGTAGGAATTCATACTATCATAAGGTCTACTAAAGTATAAATGCTGAGAAAGTACCTACAATGATGTATATAGATACAACCCTAAAGGGATGTATATGTATAAGTTGCAAGGATTCATGCAGCCACAAAGTGAAATAAATGACATCGGTTCGGATGAATGCAAGCTATAAGGATTCGTATAGCTACCAAGGGGTTCTTTTGACCGCTTTGGATCATTGAGAACTCAACACTCTATTTTACATGGCCGTTGAATTTGTTGTTTTGTTTACTTGTATGGTGGACGATGCCCTCACTAGAGGCTTCTTCTACTAGTTTGGACACCCAAGGGTTCTCTACTTAGTTCTCTAGGATCCCTTGCACCAAATGAGTGTCGTCTCTTATTTTGGGACCTAAGCTTCCTTATGTCTTCCCACTTTTCTTACCATGTTAAGGAGAGCCCCTGCTCAAAAGATTTTCTCACCACTTTAGCTTTGCTCCTCTGTGCCATCTTGATTTTTCGTCCTCTCTTTACAATGCATGAAGTCCACTTGAAATCATCTTAAAACATGAGTTCGGTGTAAAGTGCTTTTCCTATTTGATTTAAAACTTATTGGTAAAAGGGGTCATTCATAAATACTTGTTCTATTGAAAGCTATTTGTGTTGTGACTTCCAAAATTGGGAAAAATGATTAAGATATCTACTTGCGACATATGTGCCCACCTACTCTAGTCAACATTTGACATAAAGGTTTTATTTGGCACTTTTGGGAACAACAACTAGAAGTTGAATCGATTAGTGTAGAAGGTGTGGGACAAAAGGGGGGGTTTTGATACTTGGGAGAAAAATCATGTGGTATGGGTTCATATTATTTGCATATCTTTTGGGTGATAGAAAAAGCTCTCGAAATCTAAAGATGTACCAAATCAATTAGAAAAGAAATGACGTGGGAAAAGTTTGTTTTGTAGGGAGCCACACAAAAAATGCTATGTTAATGATCTCTAAAGCTTCAGTGGTGAGAATAAGCTTGACACATATGGTAGCTCGGCTTTGCCACATTGTAGAAATTTGATAAAATGTGAGGCAATTCTGGCTAGGTGGTAGGTGCATCCGATTGAGCTGAAAGGTGTTTGGCCAAAATGGGAAATAATCGATCTGACTGAAAGGTAGAGTTTGATAAGACAAGAGATATGAGCGTTTGTTTCGGTTAGAGAGGTTGTCTAGTTAGATTGGAGAAGGCTTTGGTGAGACCAAAGATAAGCTCGATCGGACCAAATGGAATGTAGAATGTTTATTACTCGATATTTCAAAAATTTTGGATGGGTTGGCCAGTGAAGTATTAGTTTGACTAAGAAGAGAGTTCCTTTGGAGTAAAAGAAGACGTTCAATTAGATGGAAGGACATGTTCGGTCAGACCAAAAGGATAATATGAAAGGTATGGAAATGTTGGTTGCTGTTCACCCAACAAAAGGGAAAATGTCAGGTGAGGTTGATCGACGACGACGACGACTTAGTTTAAGTAGGGCTATTGGTTAAATCAGTGCCAGGTGGACTTGATTGGTCAAATTCCAATTTGACTAAGTGGGGCTTTAGTCAAGCTAGATAGGTTATTTAGTGGAATTATTTTATTTCATTGTTGAAGAAGGGAAGTGTTGGGTGGCCATCATCTAATAAAATGAAGTGTCGGATGTGGCTAACCAACAGAAATTTGGTTCAATCAGGAAGCATTTTAGTCAAATCAGAAGGGCTAATAAGCTGACAGTGAAGGTTGACGGAATCGAGGGATGCATTTGGTTGCACCCAAGAGGATACCGCTTGACTGGAAGATGGCTCCGGTAGGATCGAAAGATCTCTACAGTTGGTCAAAAGAAGGGGATTCCAAAACGATCTGATCTACTCGGGTGGTGAGAAATGTTGCATCACAATCGTATGACAATGCCGAATGCCAATTATCTATAAAGAGAGATTCATTGGGAGGTTGAAATTGGTTCGACTTCTGACTAAATAAACTCCAAAATGTTACGAGTGCCATTCATCTAACAAAGCAAAAATGTTGGATGTGGTGAAACCCTTAGCAAGACAAGCAAAGGAGCAGTCAACATAACCTCATACAAGTGTAAATGTCGGGTGGTTATTAATACAACAATATCAAAAAGGGATGAGTATTACCTGTGGGGGCGAAGCTTACTCACCAAAACAAAAGGATGATAAAAATATTGTTGAATGATGTCGTGCATTTAGCATCCGACAAAGGGAGTAATGTTAAGTCTTGTACCCGACAAAGGGGTGGGTAATGTCAAGTCTTCTCCACCTAACGAAAGGACTTAGCTTTAGGTTTGGGGGAGTTAGGCCCGGGCATCAGCAGATGCAGAGCCGAATGTAAGATGTCAATACACATGTCACACGTAATCAACATCATAGGGAAACACGTAAGTAGAACTTGTATTTTTTCTTTTGTCTTAGAAATGCATCTTTTTGTCATATTTATGTTTACTATTTTGCTGCTCATCATATCTTTCTTAATTTAACTTATGTTAAAAATACTATCGAGTACACTTTTATTGCTTTTATTTATTGTTCCCCCTTGGCCTGTTGGTGTTCTCGATTGAAATCTAGATTTACCATTATTTTCATCACATGTCAAAAGAGTATGTTTCTGTTACCATTCATGTATTTTTTATGTTTATTGTGACTTCTTTGGGGAGTTTTGTCCTCTAAAATCATTAAGTAGAATTTACTAATTCTATAAATAGATTACAACATCACATGTAGAAATATCATACACTACTTGCTGATAGACCATATCATTATTTTTAATAGAGAAACAAGTAACTGCAGCATCACATGTCAAAAGAGTATGGTTCTTAAGATAGATTTAGTGAGTTCTAGTAATTGCAGTATTTTCTTGAATGTTTATCATAGCTTGTCATTATTGCTAATTACCATTCTTGTATTTTTTATGTTTATTGTGGCTTACTTTGGTGGGTTCTGTCCTTTAAAATCATTAAGTAGAATTTACTAATTCTATAAATAGATTGTAGCATCACATGTCAAAATATCATACATTACTTGGTAGTAGACCATATCATTATTTTTAATAGAGAAACACCTAATTGCAACATCACATGTCAAAATATGTAACAATTCACACACTATACATTCTTGAGATCTAGAATATAATGCTTAGTTGTCAGGCAGACAATTTCCTACAAAAGGAGCACTTCAACTTGGTTATAGAATTTCCGATCCTACTGGTAAAGTATATAACAAAATTTGTCTTATCAAAAGTATGCACTTTCATGTACCAACTATAACCCCAATAACCTAATAGATTCCTAGTACTATCTACCCTGTGTTGGATAGTACTTCCATTTATCTAAATGTGACGAAGAGTGTTATGTTTAGACCATGTTACCATATTTTTAGTTATGATTTGCAATTAAATATCTAACTATTATTGTTTAATGAAGGAATGTATTTTTTATTAACATTTGATACATATATGTTGTATCAACCTATTAGTTAATAATTTAATGTATATATGTTTACACTTTTTCTTAATGTAGATATGACTACTCCTAAGAGAGCAAAGGGTGGAGGAGAATTAAGTTATACAAGTTGGAGTGCTAAAGTGAATGTTTTTATTTTAGATGTATTGGCTAAAGTACTAAATGAAGGAAACAAAAAAACTCATAATGAAAAGATAAGAAGGAGTACTTGTGATGAAATCATAGAGAAATACAATAGAAAAATAAATGAAAATATCACTAAGAAAAATGTGGAGAGTCATATTAAGACTCAATAACCAATGTATAAAAATTATACCAAAATTACAAAATAAAGTGGATGCATTTGAAACTTTATATAGGGTCATATTGACATACTTGATGAGATATAGAATAACTTTGTTAAGGTTAGATTTCTTGTCTTACTTTACACATCTCAAACTTTATAAAATATCTTTTCTAACTAAAACCTACTTTTTTTGTAATCACATCTAAAGTATGATGGATGCAAAAGAAAATCATGTCCCATTTATGAGTAATTACAGTAAATTTTTGAAAGTAGTATAACTAATAAAAATGTGACTAAACAAAATGTTGACAATATCGTAGAGAAAATAGAGGTTTTACTTAGTACATAAGATGTTGACTTGGGCACCCCTAACAACACTCAAGTAACAATGGATATAGATAGTAGAGAAAATAGAGGTTTTACTTAATACATAAGATGTTGACTTGGGCACCCCTAACAATACTCAAGTAACAATGGATATAGATAATAAACTTACTGCATAATTCAGAAAATAGTAGATAAGTTCCAAATGAGAGGAAAAAAAAGGAAAAGTGACCATGATCTCATGTAGAATCCTGACAAATTATTGTAAAATCTTTTCACGATGCAACAATTGTTATTATACGTATGTATGAAATAGATAACACTAACATAGGTGTAGTAATAAATATTTTTAAGAGAGCTGATTTCTGTACAAAAGAGTACGATTGATATGCAAAAGAATATAGTTGATGTTTGATAATAGATGTTAGTGTGTACATTGAAGTTCACGTGCTATTTAAATGAAGTAATTATAGCATTGTTTGAGATTGAATATCTTTCTATCAGTGAATAATATAAAAGTACAAAGTTATTCCAATGATTAGAAATGAGTCACTATTCTTAAGCCTACCAAAAAAAATATGATATAGATGGTTAAAGTTTTACTTAGAATAGAATACTTGTACGAAGTGAATGTTTAAATTTTCTAATGTTAAATGTTTGGGTGGATATATTATTTAAATATTATAATATTATATATTTGTATGGACTGAATGTTTAAATGACCTATTCGGTTTTTGTATTCATGTAATTATAGCAACACATTAATCATCAATACCAAGTTAAATTCAAAATAATCTAAATGTGTACCTATAATTAAAGATACTTATTCATTTTGGTATTTTCTTTATTTTTAACAGTATTAAAATTTTATTCTATTTTTGATCATTTTAAACTTTTTACTTCTTTTCTATTTGTATATTTTGTTTTACATTAATAAATCCTTAAGGAAGGTTTCTGCTACCTTAAAATATTAGAAATTGAAAAATTAAAAATTTATTCTTAACTTTTTGATATTTGTATCATCCTGAAAAGTTAAAAATTTATTCTAAATTTTCAAGATATGAAATCCAAACTTCTGCTACCTCATCCGATCTGAAAGTCCTAGAACCCGTCTCCTCCATGGTCAGCTGCGTGAGGTGAACCATCGGAAAGCGATGACGCTCATCTCCAAGGAGACCGCATGAGGGAAGTGTCGTCCCGTTCATGCCACCTGCAAGGGGGAAAACATGTCTGTGTCGTGCATGAGAGAAGGTCGACCACATCTTCGTTTGCTTGTGTGTATGCCCGTGGGAGCTTGCGAGGGAGAAAACGTCCCATCCATGTACGTGAGTTGGAGTTTGGAGCTTCGGCCCCTGAGGCTATTTTTATCGAAGCTTATTTTTCTATTTTACTGATAAACAAGAAAACTTGTGTATGTCTTGTTTGAGTACCAATCCCTTGGTTGATAAAAGGGTGTAATTTGGTCGAGTTCCACCCATTACCCAACTCAATACAGCCCTATGAACAGATTAGAGTGATGGTTTTTGCTCACCTGTTATCCATTAATACATTACCTGCTAAACCCATTGTCTTAAGGGATTAGGGTATAGGTCATACACACGAGTCACCCATTAACATGTTATCTGTTTGTTTAGTTTATAATATTACAATTTATATATAGAAAGATCATAAAAAAATCTTCCAAATCTACATCCTAATCAAAATTAAACAAAAATTGGTTTCCATGTTATGCAATCAAAGTCAGTATTGGATTAGTAGGAAACATTTCGTCCAAGATGATCTATAGACAATTAAACTAAAATTGGTTTGAACATAATCTCAAGTAATTAATTGTGGAATTCAATTCTGAAGTGATATTGTGTATTTCTAGATTTTAGGTATGCATCTCAAATCTCAATGTGAGTCCCTTTTTTGTTATTCATCTTAGTTTTTATTTGTTTGTTTCTTTGTGTGTGATGCATTTTAATTTGATTGACAACCAACTAAATTTAGTTAAGAACTTGAGAGGTAATTCCTGTGTAAGCTTAGAATTTATTTGAAAGATAACTATATGAACATGAAATCCCAAATTTCTTTTCCTTTTCTATTTTAGAGCCCTTATAACATTACTCTACTTCGTTCCATATATGATAAGGATTTCAGCCTACACTCTACTATTTAGTTAGGATGCATTGATGATTTATATTGGAAGATATGACTTTGTATTTCAATGTCATAATTTACTTCTATTTCATGTTATATTTCACCATTTTTTATTTATACTTTTTAAAATTTATGATCATAAATAATTTAAAAATATATTTTTATGATTATTAAAATATATAATGTCAAATTAATTTATTTTTAATTTTAAATACGTATTATAAGTAAGTTAAGAAAAAAATTTCAATAATTATATAATTCATTTTCTAACTTTTTAGATAGTACAAATAGATCTTTAATATCTTTGGTTATCACATTTATTTCTAATTTAACTAATTTTTTATTTTCTAACTTTTCTAACTAAATTTTATTTTTCTAACATTTTAATTTCTAAATTTTCTAATTTTTTAATTCTTAACTTTATTAATTTTTTATTTTCTAACTAACTTTTTAGATGATATAAACAGATCTTTAATATCCTTTGTTATCACATTGATTTCTAACTTTACTAACTTTTCGTTTCCCGACTTTTATGATACAAACAGATCTTTAACATCCTTGGTTATCACATTATTTTTTTGATACGAGTAAAACTTACGTATACACCGACCTTCTTTCCTTACGGTCAACGACGTCAACCTTCATACAGCCATATTTTACCAACAATAAAGCCGTACACCGGATTTGACGCACCGTGCGTGCTTTAAAACTTTGAAGTCCACAAGCATATATTCGTTCCGGCACGAGAGGTTGACCAAGAGTTCATTCAAAAGTCACGGTCGACCGATCGAAGCATCGACGATCGCTCTTCAAAGGTCAACAATAACGCAAATAATGGAATAAATTCCATATATTGGAAACTTTTGCCGTCTTTCGTACTTTTCATCATTGGTCAGAAGCCTTCGGACAGAAACCGTTCATCAACCACCCACGTATCTGCTTAACTTATTGATTCAATTCACCGGAGTGTAAACTCTGACTCGGCTTGCGTTATGAACCCGACCAGCGTCGATCGCCTGGCCCAATCTAAATTTCTTATTTTAATTAAATAAACTAAATATAAGTGTTCTAAGATATGTGTGGTTTTTAAAGTTGGCATGACATGACAAGACAAGACCCTGTTTTTTGTAGAAAAAGAAAAGAAAAGAATGGTCGGACATGCCATCTTTGCTTTAGTACATTTTTACGTCTGCAACTATAAAATGATAAAAAATATTGGAAAAGAAAATTAAATAATTTTTCGTTATTTTTTATTATTTTTCTTCAATATATAAAAAAAATTTCTTTTATTTTTTCACATTCTAATCTTTAAAATTAATGAAAAATAAAAGAAAAGAAAATATAAATTATCACAGAATATATTAATAACATATAATTTTAATATAGAAATTATTTATATCTTTAATAGATGAGAATTAATATTACCAGAGATGTATAGAATAATAAAGATATATGAAATGTATTTTATGATGTAATAATTATCATAAATGACTTTATTTTATATTATCTATAATAAATTTTGTTATTCTTTGTCTTGTAGATAAATATAAAAAATATTTAATTTATTAATTTTAATATTTTTATTTTATAAATAAACATATATATTTTATATTCTATAATTTTTCATTGTTTTCTATTTTATACACAAATCACATATATTTCAAATTTCATCATTTTATATGCATAAATATTTTAATTTTTTATTATTTTCTTTTTCATTATTTTTTATAATATTTCGTCATTTTCTGATGTACATACAACTCTTAATAGGAAGGTTGAAAATGTAACCGTTTGTTGGTAGTAGTCACGTCTTCAAACTTCGGGGCCGATCCACAACGTCACCGTATGCATATTCAAACTCGAAGTCTTCGACATGTGCTGCATTCATACCTGCACCATTTTTAATTTAGTTTGATATTAATTGATTGTATACCTCCACCCACGCCATATATATATTGGTCGTCAATCATCTTCACTTCCAAGTCACGTGTATGTTACTTCAACGACCATACATGCGAGGATGGAATTGCCTACCGATGCTCTCCCCGTGCAAGAAAAAGAGATCATTTAAATTTCATTTCTAAATCAATCATTAACAAATGAAAGAGTTTATTTAAATCAACTCCTAACTCATAACACTGTTGGATGTTGGAATTCACGTAATTGCAAACTAACAAGAAACTTTGCACAATATCCAGAGCCATAGAACTGCTTCAGTACCGTTCATTGCGACGTCAGGGACACGATCCAAAAGAACTAATTGTCGGTGACCTCCTACGTCCTGCAACAACAGCTTTGCTTCTTCGAGTGAAAGAGACCGCTATCTCCTTCGAGGTTGTTAAACTTATGTTAATCAATTGTATTGTTTTACTTGTTTCGTAAAATATTATATTAAATTCATGCTAAACAATTTGTAGTGATTGAAAATAACAAATTGTCTTTATTTAATATGAACACAAATCTCCAACAATTGGTCGTTAGGATTCAATCGTGAGAAAAAATATAAAGGTTCGTTCGTGTCAAGTAGAAAGTTATAAAAATTAGAAAAATTAAAAATTGAAAAATCAAAAAAAATAGGAATCAAAAAGTTAAAAAGTAAAATTTAAAGTTGTTTGTGATATTGTCGGAAAGTTAAAAAAATTATATAGTTATTGAATTTAAAAAAAAAAATTACTTATAATACATACTTGAAATTAAAAATAAATTAATTTGACCTTATCACTTCTTTTTTTGTGATTTGGATATGAAAATTACGAATCATTTATTTTAATTATTTATGAACATAAATTTTAAAAAACATAAATCAAAGATATTGAAATAAAAGTAAATTGTCGAGCATATCCATACTATAATTTGTTAAATATTTATTTTAAATATAATCTTTTTAATGTATTTTAGTATTTTATTTATTTAAATTTCATTATTTACATTCTTATTTTTTAATTTTCTTGTTATTTGTATTGAGCAAAATCACTTAAGATAAGACAATGAAGCGAGAGTTAAGGACAATAAGGTGACACATGGTTAAGGAGAATACTTGTATCACTCTTGCACTTTAAAAACATGAAATAGAATGTACGATAGGATAACAAGACAATACATGAGAGAAAAATAAGTACAATTATTATATTGCTTTCCTAACCTTTAGACAGAGAAAAGTTTGAAAGTTTAAAATCTCTGAACTTTTATATATAGAAAAGTCAAGTCAACTTTTCTGTGTGATATAAATTTTAGAAAATTAAGAAAATTTTCTCAAATTTTTAATTCCTAACTTTCTGAGTGGTATAAATAAAATCTAAATGATTTTGTTGATAACACATTTACAATCAAATTTAAAAATAAAAAATTAATTTAAAAAGGATATTTTTGAAATCACAGGTATAAATTACAATTTTTAATCTGTTTTACCAAACACAACTTTAAACTCCCTCCTCTCACTAAACTCTAACGAATTGTAGCTGCGTAGGTTTGAAGTAAAGTCGCTTCAAACTTTTCTCCTAGTATTTCTCTAATTACTTATAGGCAAATATACATAAATTAACCTGGATATCATATTAAATTGTTATCTTAAAATGAATTGTTAATAAGTCAAAAAGTTTATCTCTAATAAAAGAGACGAAGAAAACGAACGCGTACTTTATTTTGATCGAAAAAGAGGCTCGTGCGCATTTGACAGGGATCTAATAACGTGTTAAAACTCATACCACGTGGGTTGTTCTTGGATTTGTGATACTTCATCTACCGGCTGACCGAAATTAAGAACTTCTTCTTCTTCTTTTTCAGATTAGAGACAGACAGACGCGTGCTCGTCAGTCCTACACGAGCTTATTGCTTCTCGCCGTCGATCATTAATTGCTAGATGTTTTTCAATTCGGTTTTTTTTTTTTTTTTATGAATCTCAAATCGAAGGTACGTCCGATGAAAACCTGCCACGACGAATCCAACTCAACTCCTTCGGCCGGCAAAGTGGACAGGAATGATGATGATCAACGCGTACGAGGACGAGGACGAGGACGGAGGAATACGGTCTCAAGTCAGGAAAGTTGAAAGGCGAGCACCATCGTCCATCTCCGTCAAATTGCTTGCGGCTTTGAAATTTGGGACCGGACCTGATGGATATGGTACTGGACCAACATCACGATACGAGTCAACTCCCAACAATAATTAATACGACCTTTTGGGAAGGAAAGGTTGGACGTGTGTAATAAATAAGATAAGAATACAGGGAGAGACCGGCCACAAGCCACTGGTATTCGTGATAAGTATGGGCACAAGATAGATACAGGAAGCACGTAGGCACGTCGCAGTTCCGTCGCCGGCCACCGGAAGCAGAAAGATAGACAGATAGAGATATAATAAGACCATGGGCAAGGCGGAAGGAAGCGTTCGGAAAGGGTACGTGCCGGTTATGGTGGGAGAAAACGCGGAGGAGATGCACAAGTTCCAGCTGCAGATCGACCTGCTGAAGCATCCGAGCATCGGGTCTTTGCTGGAGATGTCCGCCAGGGAGTTCGGCTACGGGCACGGAGGAGGAGTCATCGTCATCCCCTGCCCCGTCGACCACTTCCGGAGGGTCCTCGATTTTGTACTGCAGTCTGCAACGAATAGTTAATCGACCGGTGAATTAAATCGTCGGGTGATGTTGTTGTAAAATATCTATCCGCTTCTGTTGTAATTAAAACACCTTCTGTAGTATAAAAACAGGGGTCGAGAGTGAGTTTTCTCTGTTGCTTCTTCCCACCTTTTCCTTTCTTGGTTCGTCTTCTTGCTTCCAACACTTTGTTCACGAATGTCGTCAAGGTTTCGGAACCTCGGCTCGACGACGGAGGATCTTCAACGAAATCCAGCGCAGATCGATGAGTAGTACGCTTACTTACCCCACCCATTGACCTCAATGTCCGCAACCTTATCTCCTCAAAGCTGTGGATGACGAAGCTCCCGACCTTCGGTTTGGTCAAATCACACACCTGAGTTGGTGTTGGCACAGGTTTGTTTACTCTTATCAAGTTCAAGATCTTCCCGAAGGCATTGTCTAACATGTGTATCGACGAGGAAGACGAATGACTGGTATTTCACTCTGTTGCGACCAATAATAACACATGTAAGCTTGCTTACTCTTCTTCTTCTTCTTCTTCTTCCTGTAATGGTTGGAATGATATTCTTGCTGCTAATGGTAACAAGCTGAACAATGATAGAGTTGGATTTGTTAACGTTTTCGATTCCAGAAGTGGTAATCTTAGGCTAAATTATGTTATTAATGTTTGCCCTTATGACGTAGAATTCGGTTTTCATTATTTCAAAACCAAACATCAATCCACCAAGATAAGTGAGTGATGTTGGTATTAAAAGAGGCAAGAGGTACGTAATCTGCCCTTACTCTCACAAGGTTTATTAGGTCACGATGACTAACGAAGAGGGACATCGGCTTTGATACCGAAGGCTCCGTCGCAATGGTCAAACTCTTTGAAGGATACGAATAAAGTTGGTTTGATCAAAGTAAAAGAATTAGGGAAAAGCCCATCGTCTGCCTTTTGCTTCCTTTGAAATTTGTAGCAAATATGGTTTTCAGGAAATGTAAAGTGGTACTTGAGGTCTGCCCCCCCCCCCCTGTGATTTCTGATCAAAATTATAGATTTTATTTGATTTTTTGTTGATGATGAGTTACATGAGATCCATTTGATACTTTCCACCAAATGACGATTCCTAAATTGAAAATTTACGGTAAAGACAAACTTTCAAGAATAATTGTCCTTTGCATAGCTCACAACTTCATGCTGAAGTTTCTATTCAGAATGATTATTTTAAATCTTTTCGTCAGTGGTCTATTTTTCCTATCAAAGAAGCTCAACCAAATCAAATGTCTTTAGACAATGATTCTTCCGGTATGAATGCTAATCCCACTATTTCTATTCCTGAAAATTCTGTTAATTGATTTTTGTTGCAATTCTAGTGATTCAACTCATCCTCAAAATCCTTCTTATCATAATAGTTCTTTTTCTAAGGTTTCTTTTCATACTCTTAAAGCTTTGATAGTAGAGAACTCCATCTCATCTGTTGGCATGCACGTTATATCAAAATTGAGTATTATCAAAACCAAGTCTAAGGGTACACCTGTATTATCTAAAATGTTAGGAAAATCAAGAAACAAAAAATTAAAAAAATTAAGAATTAAAAAGTCGACAAAGTAAAATTTAAAGGTGTTTGTATCATCAACGGAAAATTATATAGTTGTTAAATTTTTTTTCTTAATTTACTTATAATACATAATTAAAATTAAAAATAAATTAATTAGACATTATCTCTTATTCTTTTTGTGATTTGGATATGAAAATCACAAATCATTTATTTTAATTAATTTTGAACATAAATTTGAAAAAGCATAAATCAAAGATATTGAAATAGAAGTAAATTGTCGAGTATATATGTAATATAATTTGTTTAATATTTATTTATTTTAAATATAATTTTTTGTAATGTATTTTAATATAATTTTTATTATTTAAATTTCATTATTTACATTCTTATTTTTCTATTTTCTTATTATTTTCATTGAGCGAAACCACTTTAGATATAATGACAAAATGAGAGTTGAAGGTGATAGGGTGATATGGGTTGAGGTGAATACTTGTATCACTTCGACGCTTTGAGGATACGAAATGTAAAATACAATAGAATGATAAGATAATACCAGAGAGACAAATGACAATAGTTCTTATGTTGTTTTTTTAACTTTTAAATTAGGAGAAGTTCGAAAGTTTGAAATATCTGATATTTTATATGTACTCTGTGACGTAAACCTTAAAAAGTTTAAAATTTTTTTCTAAACTTTTCAATTTCTAAATTTTTAAGTGGCATAAACATCACTTAGATACATTTTACAAGATGAAACCAATCTCATTCCTAGCATACCTAAAATTGCAAGGAGGTTTTGTAAGGTCCTATGGGCAAATTGGTCTTTTCACCCCTTATTTAATTTGGTCATGTGTAAGTTCATTTTATTTCCCCTTTCTTCGTTTCAGCCCATCGATCGAACCTCCACCCGGCGCCGTCCGTCTTGGAGACCTAGGTGAGTCTGTTCGTCTCCGTGATCGTCGGAGGAATTAAGCCAGATTCGCACGGGGTCGTCGATCGTCCGACTACCTTCCCGCGTGAGGTGAGTCGCCGATTTGAGTGGACTCTGGATCTGAGGAGCTCCAAAGAAGTTGAGCATCACATTCTTACTAGTGCTCCTATAGAACTGCTGTAGAAGCAATTTACTTGTCCACCAATCCTGCTCTACAGAAGTCTGAGTAAATAGAGTTAGACTATCATTTCATGCATAAAAATATTGTAGACCATTTTCACTAAGTTTATCTCTATTGCTAAATTTTAAGATTTCTCCAAAAGCTCGGCCTTCCGTTCAACTTTGCGAAGTGTTGAGTGATGTTATTTGCTGACGTGGCTTTTGTTGAGTTTATCTATCTGACTATTTGTTTGTCTTTTTCTATCTATAACTAAGATTTGTCTTTGTCAGTCAAATGTTTGGTTTTGTCTTAGTTATTTAAGACTCTTGTGAACTTGTTTGTAAGGTTTTAAGAACCCTAATCTAAACATTTCTATTTTGACTCTCCGATTTGCACTGCATCTCACCTCTTTTGAGCTTTGCTGTACATTCATGTTAACTTGAAAGTCTTGTTTTGCGACATGGTATCAAAGTGGGAGAAGATCTGACAGGTCTGAGTGTGCACTTCCTTTTGCTGCATTGTTCTTTCCCGTCAAGCCTCTTCGCAACACTTGATGATGGTTTTTCTTTTCTTATTTTTTTTAGTCGCTATGTAGACCTTTGTTTCTTTTCAATTTTCTTTTGTTCTCTCTTTCTGGTTTTATTGTTTTTTTATTTACCCTATCTCCTTTTTTATCAATATGAAGTAATCTGTCTCTTATCTCTAATGGAACAAACCTCACTTTATATCAACATGCTTTTGCTTCGTTAGATTACTCTTTTTTCTTTTTTTTTCTAAGCCAACTTATCTCCTTATTTTTTTTGGACATATTTTTTGTTTGAAATTGTTTACTTTTACTGACCATCGCTGAATCTGAAGATGATCTCCAAGGACTCATGGGGAAGTCTCGGGAATTTAATCCCCTCAGTCTGTATTATCTCCATCCCTCTGATAATCCTGGAATTCCGTTGGTTTCTATCCTTCTTAATACCAATAATTATAATGACTGGAGTAGGACTATGAGTTTGGCCTTTAGTGCAAAAAACAAATTGAGGTTTGTAGATGGTTCTCTCTCTTGCCCTGGTATTAAGACATAAACTCTTGAGCACTTTTTTTAGATGCGTTGCAATGTCATAGTTATGTCATAGCTTGTCAATTCTGTTGAACCTGATATAAGAACTATTATGTATTTTAACAATGCTAAAGAAACTTGGAATAACCTTAAAGAAAGATTTTAACATAAGAATGCTGTTAGAACCAAACAAATTAAAAAGGAAATAGCAAGTTAAAATAGGACAATAATTCTGTTAGCACATATTTTACTCAACTTAGAGCCTTGTGGGACCAATTTGGAGTGCATAATGATGTTGAACAATGTTCTAATAGAAGCAACTGCCCTATTATGAAAGTTATTTTCAATCAACAGCAAATGGACTAACTTCTCCAATTTTTGTTGGGTCTCAATGACTCATATAGTATTCTTAGGAGTCATATTCTTGCTATGTCACCTCCTCCCAGTGTTAATAATTCTTATTCTCTTGTTTTGCAAGAGGGTACTTAGAGGGAAATTACCACCAATGGGATCAATGATAACCTTGCCCTTGCTATCAGTAAGGTGAAATTTGGGAATGATAAAAGTCATAATACTGGGGAAAAGGACAAAATCATTTGCGCTAATTGCAAAAATTTTGAACACTTTAAAGAAGTGTTATTGGATTATTAGATTTCCTTTTGGACATAAATTCCATTGGAGAGTGTTACCCAACAACTAAAAGAACAACATTTCTGTCAATAGTTACAATGTTTCTCAATAAAGGGATGAAAAAAAGCTCAAAAATGATTTAAGTGTAGAAAAAATTGAACAGTTTATCACTCTATTTGATGAAAGTAAAAAGAACAAATATTTTTCTGCCAATATGAATGGTAATTTTACTTGCCTTGCTAATTATTTTAATTCTGAAACTTGGATTGTCAATGGCAAAGTTACTGATCATGTAACCTACAATAGGAATCATTTTACTGATTTAAAAGGGACAGATAATTCTGTCTCAATTAGACTTCCTAATGAAAGCAATGCTTCTATGACAGGTGTAGAAAATATCAACTTGAGCAAATACCTTAAATTGCATGACATCCTATATGTTTCCAATTTCAGTGTTAACCTCAGTTGCTAAAATAATGAAAGCCTTAAACTGTTGTGTTTCTTTCTTTCCTAGTTACTGCACTTTTCAGGACCTCGCAAGCAGAAGGATGATTGGAGTTGCTAAGGAATCTGGTGGCAAACTATACTTGTTCCAACCTAAAAGCTCTCTAGATCTACTGATTCAAGTTCACAATGCTACGACTGTCACTTATGAAACATGGGACAAGAGGATGGGACATCCATCTCAAAGCAAGCTGAAACACATGAGTAATATATTACATTTTAACTTTACTGATTCCTTAATTGATGTTCCTGATTCTTGCAAAGTAGGAAAACAATCGAAACTTCCATTCCCTTCCAGTAATTCTAAAAGTTGTAAACTCTTTGAATTTGTTCATGCTGATGTATGAGGTGAATTTAATTATGATTCTACTTCAGGTTTAAGATATTTTCTTACACTTGTTGGTGATTTTCCTAAATTTACTTGATTATATTTCTTAAGACATAAAAATGAAATTTTAGAGTATTTAAAGTTATTTCTATCTTATGTTAAGAATTGGTTTAATAGCAATATCAAATAATTCAAGTTTGACAATGGACCTGAAATCCTTTTTAGAGATACTAAGGTTTTTCTAGTTAGTGAAGATATTATGTATCTCATAGTTGTCTTTATACTTTTCAACAAAATTCTGTTGTTGAGAGAAAACATAGATACATTTTAGAAACTGCCAGAACCATTAGAAATCAGGCCAATATCCTTTTAAGGTTTTGGGAGGAATGTGGGACCGCTATTTTCTTAATAAATTGCATACCTGGTACAACACTTCAACAACAAATTCTTTACAATATCCTCTATAGTTACAGCACTCTAACATGAGAACCTTAAACTCAAACACAAGTTTGATGATCATGTCTTCAAATGTGTGCTCATAGGTTATCCCTTGGGACAAAAGGGTTATAAATTCTATGACATCAAAAATAAAAAATTTGTAAACAGTAAATATATTTCATTTTATGAAAACATATTTCCCTTTAAGGATGGTGATGAACCTAACGAACTTGATCCCATTTCCATTTGTCTCATCAATATAGAAAACTACCTTAATGTTACTAATACAACAGATGAAGTCATTGAATTACCCATAGAAACTAGGCGATCCCATAGAAACACCCTAGCAAGTACAAAGACTTTCTGTGTTCTACCCTCAAAATGGATAACACTGCAAGATATCTCATTCAAAATCACATCAACCATAAACGAAGTTCTGATTGTCACAATACCTTCAAAAGTGCTTTTAACGAAGAAAAGAAACTAACTTACTTTGAAGAGGCTAAAAGGAATCCTAATTGGATCAAGTCTATGGAGGAGGGAAATTGAGGCTTTAAATAAAAATAAAACTTGAGACAGTTGAAACATCTGAAGGAAAGAGCCTATTGGTTGCAAATGGGTATATAAGATAAAGTGCGAAGAAGATGGTTCCTTAGATAGGTATAAAGGTAGATTAGTAGTCAAATGTTATAGCTAAATGGAAGGGATAGATTATAGGGAGAGCTTTGCCTCTATTACTAAGATGCCCACCTTATAGCCAAATGGAAGGGATAGATTACAGGGAGAGCTTTGCCCCTATTACTAAGATGACCACCTTAAGGATTGTCCTTGCCATCACAACTAAGCTTAATTGAAATCTTATTAACTTGATGTCACCAATGCTTTTATGCATGGGTATACACATCTTCCTCCTAGTCTCAACCTTAAGGAGGAGATTAGCAATAAAGGTTGCAAGCTAAGAAGGTCCTCATATAGCCTAAAATAGTCCTCTGGAAATTGGTTTGCTAGGTTATACCAAAATCTGATTATTACAGTCAATGTAAATTAAACTATTCTCTCTTTGTTTATTAAAGAAGCAACATTCACACCATCCTTTTTATTTACGTGGATAACATCTTAGTAGTTGGAAATGATGAAAATACCATCAATAGGCTAAAGAAACGATTGGGTGATCACTTTGCCATTAAAGACTTAAGACATCTTAAGTATTTCTTAGACTTAGAGATTGCTTCATCTTGAGTTGATATCAATATATGTTAACGCAAATATTGTCTTAACCTTATCAATGAAGTCAATCTATTAGGGGCTAAACTTGCCAAAACTCCTCTTGATGACTACCTTAATGCTGAATATCAAAAGGAGCACCTTCTTCGTGATCCCACAAAATTTCTTAGAATCATTGGTAAACCTATATACTTAACTGTTATTAAACCTAATATTAATTACATTATTAATCACCTTAGCCAATACATGAGCAAACCTTATAAAGAACATGATGAAGCTACTTTAAAAATCGTTAGATATTTGAAAAATTGTCCTAGTCAAAGTATTATGGTACAATGATTTTAATATTAAATGCTTTTGTGATGCTGATCGGAGAAATTGTCCCATTACAAGAAGATCCACTACCAGTTTTGTAGTTTACCTTGGGAAGTCTCTCATATCATGGAAGGCTAAAAAAGCAACAGACAATGTTTAAATCATTCAGCAAAGGCAGAATGCAGGGTTATGGCTACTTCCACCTATGAGTTGACCTGGTTGAATTATCTTTTGATTGAAATAGGATGAAAAGTTCAGTCAAATTTTATTGGGATAATAAAACTACTTAATATATAATTGCTAACTTAGTTTTACAAAACATATTGAAATTGATTACCACCTAATGCAAGAAAAAATTATGAGTGAAATGATGAAGACTGCATACTTGAAAAGTGAAGACCAAATTACTGACATCTTGTTAAAACCACTCTTAAGAACAAGACATGAAATTCTCTTAAGTTGGGATCGACAACATCTTCCTACCAAGTTGAAGGAGAGTGTTAAGTTTATCTATGTGACTGTTTGCTTGCCTTTTTCTATCTACGGTTGAGATTTATTCTTATTAGTCGGATAGTTGGTTTTGTCTTAGTTATATAAGACTCTTGTGAATTTGTCTATAAGGTTTTAAGAACCCTAATCTAAAAATTTCTATTTTAACTCTCCAACCGGCATCGCATCCCACCTCTTTTGACCTTTTGATGTAGATTCATCTCAACTTGAAAATCTTGTTTTGCTAAAGCTTTTTGTTATGTTTGTTATTAGAGTTTGTTACATTGTTGTTAATAGGGAATTGTTTGATGTAAAATATCTACTTCTCTTTTAAGCACCTGGTGTATTATGAATACACCTTTTCTTTCTCAGTTTGTTTTCTTGTTTCCAACTTGTTCACAAATGTCATCAATTAATATGTACCCTTTTGAATGAAATCCATCGAGAAAAACATTGGTATATATTTTACAGTTTTGTTGTAGATTTTTCAAAATCATAGATAAATATAGTTGATGGAGGACTGTTGCTAGTAATAACAAGAACATCATTAACAATAATATGATTATCATCGGAATTTAGTGAGGATGAAGTAGAACAATTAACTCCTAGTTCATCCAATCGTGAAAGGTAATGAATTTAGAAGAACCATCGCTATATAAGTGACTTGGTCTTGAACTTGATTATTGGATTGATAATCCGTTATGATGACATCAGCAACTGAATATCCTCATGGAATTTAATCTAGATGTTGATCAATTGAATAAGGCAAAATATGGTGAAATATGACTACCATTTTGGTCAAATTTTTATTAGGCATTATATTCTTGAGATGCACGAAAAAAGAGAACCTCTCAGTCTAGTATCATTTTTTAATACTATTACCAAACATTGGACCTAAACCTATCGGTTATGATTCTATGTTTCCATTAAGTTCTTCCATTTGACTGAGGGATATAAGGGTAAGATATGCACAAGATATTCATTTTGTTCAAATAGGTAACTTTTGAAATGAGAGAGGTGAGCATCCCTTCACTATCACATTGATGAACTTCAATATACTTGTAAAACTAACTTTCAAGATTTTTTCAAATAATATAAGAATCAAAGAATTAAGATTTATGGACAAGATGATAGAAATCAAATAAATTGAGCTTCATCATCCACAAATTAATATAACCTAAAATTTAAAGATAGGTGGATTCAATTGGGATTAAGCCTCAAACATCACAATGGAACTTTTAAAAAATATTATCAATAGAGTTTTATTTATACCAAAGAATGTTTGTGGCTTATATGAGCCCAAGAAGTATTGTAAATTTCATTATTCTTCAATTATAAATAGGAAATGAAACATTATTATGCAAAAATTTTTTCATAGAATCACCATGATGTTCTAATTTATTATGCCACATACATGAATCAACTTTCCCATGGATGTTACTAATTAAGGGTCTATTTGTGTACCAAAAAAGTAACGAAAGAGTTCAAAAAGTTACAGAAAGTGATAAAAGAGAGTTACAAAAGTTAGTAGAAATATAGACATTTATACATAGTAAGGAATGTAACAAAAAATAATAGAATTTAAATTTAATAAAATATAACTGTTCAACACTCATGATAAATTCATAAACAAATTCATAAGTTAATAATGTTTACATCATTATGGTAATACATTATAAATTATGATCTTCTTACATAGCTAACATTATTTGATTATGCATATTATCAATTATTTCTTTTTTTTGCTGTTAAATAAATCAGATATAGATACTCTTTCAACTTCTCTTTCCATACTTTTAGAAGTTTATTTGAGATCAACATTTTCAAATTCTTTCAATTCATTTTAAAATTTTTTAAGTAAATCTTCTTTATCTACTTTATAAATAAAATTATGAAGTAGAAAACATGCATGCATAATCTTTATTTAAGTTTTATATGAAAATAACATATAACTACGTAGAATTATAAAATAATGTTTCGTAACACCAAATATACACTTGATCACCATTCATAATTATAAATGTCTATAATTGAAATTCTTTGCAGCATTCATTGAAAGTCTATTCATATCATAGTTAGATAAATGATATCTAACACTTCAAAATGGGCAAATAAGTTTTACTTGATTTGAAAAACCAATGTCTATTAAGTAAAATTTACTTACATAAAAATTCCTATTAATCCAACTCAATATTAGTTAATTATAATTTACATTATGTTTGAGTTTTCTGAGAAATATGTACTAGGTGGAACTTGAAAGCCATTAGGTCAAAATATATATGGTATCTTAAAGTACTTTAGCATTAACAGCAAATTCTTCCTATCTAGCAAAAATATAAATAAATTTTATATCAAAATTGCAAATTGTTAATACATTTTGTGATAATTCACCATTTTTGTTTCAAAATTTTGTTGTTTTTCTCCATAAATTGTTATTTTTATATCTGTACCATCTATTACATTAACACATCCCATTAACAAATACAATAAAAAATTATTTAAAATAATATTAATGTTGTTAAAAATAAAATAAAATTATAATAGTAATTTACCTTGAAGTAAAAGAAGACATTTACATCATTTTGGATTCTATTATGTGTTGATGAGGAATGTTTAGCCAAACGTAATCAACTTAAACATAGTATATCATTCAACATTTCATTGAAGATGCTATTGACAGTGTAAGTTGAACGATAAAAATGTTATCATGTTACTCTTGATTTTGTCCAACTGTTATTAAAAATAATGTCAATTTCTTCTCTATAGTAATATTATTACCATTATGTATTATATCTTTTCTCAATAAGTCACAAAATTGTAGAAATACATACTAATGCATACAATATTTTTTCCTACAATTATATGTTTGATTTAGATAAATTAAGATCTAATAATCTTTTAACATAATTTTATCTTTCTTTACTATAGATGTGATTAGTAGCAATTGAACTACTATTAAATGACTTGCAATTAGACTAAAAAAACTCACACATACATGATTATCTTTTGCTTCTTTTTTACTTTTTCCTCTTCTTCTTCTAATAATAGCCTCAATTGGCAAATGCCTTCATTTAAATACATTTGCAAAAATATCACTTATACAAAACATCATTATGTATATTACTTGATTGCACATGTATAGATAATATTTAAAAAGTAAAATAAATAGCACATTAATAACATCACATCAAATAACAACATAAGAGTTTATCACAAATGAGATACAACAACTTTTTAAAATAAAAATATAGTATTTCAATCACCCATCTACTAACTAGTGAATCACATCACGTCAAATAAAACTTTAATCATGCTACTTTCTTTTCATTTGATATGACCAAAAATTGTTCTTGCATTTCTGTACTTTATAATAATCTAATTGCCTTGAATATTTCATTATTAGTAAGCTCAGATAGTGAAAATAATATATATATAGTATCTTCTATTTTCCTTGATGACATATGTTGTATATACAATCTTTTTTGTTTTACTTTATATAATCTATCTATTGTTTCTAACTTTTCTTATTCAACTTATATAATTGATCCATTACTTCTAACCTATGTCTGTCTCTTTCAAAATATTTTCTAAATGCACCTGTCATGTATTGAATTACATTAAACATTAGTTCCTGTGACTTTACATGTGATTAAGGTTGCTTACCTTTTTAGATACTTCTATTGTGTATGCATTTGTCAACGAAGAATTTGTTTGTATTTGAGAAATCTTATCAACTAGAACTTTATCAAATATTAAAGTGAACATATCACCATCATCATTGTTTACATTGACATTTGTTTTCTTTTTCAAGTTGTATGCATTCTTTAAGATGTTTTACTTGAGAACTAGATATTATATTATATTCAAAAACTATTTGACGTTGCTTGTAGATAGGACAAAATTTTTCTTTACATTACTTACAATCAGAATGTTTCTACATTTGAAAATAATGGAAGTGTGAGATCAACAAATATAATCAACAAATACAATCAACAAATACAAATAATCATAATTTGTTGCTTCAACAAATTCTTTTCATATTTCTTTAGGTATATCAGTATACCTATTTATGTAGTTTCAACTTCATTCATTTTGAGTCAAGATTTTTTTGTAATTTTTATATATTAATCGTTAGATTTTAATGTGACTGTCCACTTTTTTTTTTGTAATGTTACCTTCTACTTTCTCGTTGTATTCTGTAATGATTTTATTTCAAGTTTCAGTTCTTATCTTTCCATCAGTAGTTCTACTGTTTCCTTCATTTAATTTCTCATATAGAATATTTAAAATAAGTTTATCACCTGTTGTATTTCAACTTGTGTAACTTCATCAACCGTTTCACTTATTCATAGTAGACATTATTAAGTAAAATATAATTGTAATATCTATAAATATAACACACATCCAATATGTCATGCCAATATATCAACCAATGAAAAGAAATATTTCATCAACATTAAATTCAATGCCAATCACTATAATTTGCATTAATATAAATCCACACAAAATAATTTAACATAAATAGCAAAATAGGCGTACATTTAGTAAGCAAAAACATCATTACAGGATTTTGAGATATTTGGGTTTCCAAAATGAGACTTGATGCTACTTTCTCCCACATTTGGATGACACACCCCTATGCCATTTGGTGATGCCAATGGATTAAATGGAATAACAGGATTTTCCAAAACTTGGCTTCCCCTCCTTTGAAGTGGAAATGCATGATCTTTGACGAAGTGTTGGAGTGGTAGCTCCTCTCCAGATAAAAGTTCGAGGACCAATTGAGTCTATTGACTCCTATTGTACTCAGCTTTCATTTTGTGCTTTCTTATTTGATTTGCTAGTTTTTCTCTTCAGGCTTCCTCTTGGACCTCACTCTCATTTTGTTTTGACAATATGAATATGGCTTGTGTAGGCCTCCTTTATCTCTTTTCTCGTTTTCAATATATTCCTTGCTACAATTCAAAAAAGATTATCATGTGACTCTGAACTTCAGAAAATGCAGTCAGATGACTTCCTATGCAAGTTGTAGCCTTGTAGGTATCTAAGGGTGAAAATCCATATCATCTGTTCTTAGACTAGCTTTGTGTGAAATTTGCTTAATTCTAAGTTCGATTTTCAGAGATTTTATACAGTCTTAAGACATGAATTCAGTTGCCCTAAATTGTAACTGCAGAGGTGGAAAAAAGCAGGTTGTCCTACTTAGAAAATAAATAACTTCATGCTTGTTTTACACTTCAGAAAGCAAAACAAAGAATAAGACAGAATAGAAATCAGTTTGTCTTTTCTTATTGACTATGAGATATTAAGCAAAGGATTTGAACGGAGTTTGAGTTTTCTCTAGTGCTTTATGCATTGATCAACTGAAAGAAGGCAATAGACATTGAGATTTTGATTTTATCTAGCAATATTGCTTCAAAATGAACAAAGCAGTATATAAATATTACCTATTTCACAATGCCACACTTGGAGAATACTTCAACATTCTGCATAGAAATACAACATTAAAATTTAGAAAATTAATCGTCAAAACTATCAGTGTGTGAAAAAAAATAAATGGCCAGTAAAAAGTCAAAAACAACAAATATGCCTTGGTAAAACAATTGGAAAATACAATTTTCCATTCCCATCTAGATATGCAATTTGTCAATGACTTCCTATTCCTATTACCGTACAGATTGAATTGCAGGTATAAAATACTATTAGTTTTGTAGAAACATTTAATGCCTTAGAAATATTTTTTTTATAATATTTTAAGCAGCTATTTTTTCATATAGTATTTGCTTTTATCAAGTATTACATCCAAATATCTCATTTCACCTATTATTCTCTTTGCAAGCCATATGTATTATATTTATTTTTTGTTCTTTCCATTAAAATTGCTGGAATAATCTTACATTAGAAAAGATGAAGACGAAACGTACATACATATGAGGAATGACCTCTCAACTTGGTGCCAATTATTTTGAAATAGATGTCCAGATTCTAACATGTTATTAAAGACAAAATAATCTTCTAGATTCCAGTCCCCACCCATGTACCCAATTCAAAAGTAAAGGACTTGTATTACCTTAAAAACATAAATACATACATACATGCAAGGAAAGAACTCTCCACTCATTGTCAATTGACTTGTATTGGATGTAACAAAATGGCAGTGAAAGGGATGTAACTGCCTTAGGGAGTATAAAGTTTTGATTACGATTCTATAATGAGAGGCTTCTATCTTGTAATTGGTGATACAAAATTAAAGGTATCTTTCAAACTTGCAAGTCTCAAAATATCAAGAACCAGAGGGACCAACTCAACACATCAACAATCAAAAGCTGGAGGAGCAAAGAGGTTGAATCTCTTACGATATAAGAGGTCATGCTTACTCTCCTTGAGGAACTCATCCTTTCTTATACTTGCTATCATGGTAAAATATGACACTTGTTTTCCCCCCAATATTCTACCATCATCAATAGCATGACCTATCTACAACTAAGAGAGTCACTTGTAGAAAGAAAAGGATAAACACAATGCACAAGACTTCTAAGTCACAATGAAGCAACTTTACCACTGTGTGAAGGCACCTCTTTTTGCTTAACATTATAAATACATAGAAATGATAATTTAAATAGATTTATATATATGTTATGAATAGATTTATATAATTTAAATAGATTGCCTAGAAGTAACAGTGTACTCTACGATCTTTGGCAGTTATCTAGGGTGATACTCAACCCTGTTTCAGAGATCAAGCAACAGCGTCCTGCTCGAAAACGATAGTGGGGTAGCAGCTGAATGATACAAAAAATGGCAATGGATATGTGGCCCAAGCAAATTGGATTTTCCATGTCACTTGTAGACGCATTTTTGTTAGTTCCATGCTTCAACAGAGGATCGAAGCATTCCAGAGACGAGAGATGGAGATTCTGAGCAGACCATCAGAAGAACGGTGGAGGACGCAGATTGATGGCGGAGGAGGAAGACGCGGACGACTGATCGCTCGGAAGAAGCGAGGTGAAAATAATGGAGCTCTCGTCACTTTCTGTCTGATATAAACATCAAAGATTCGTATAAAAAAAAAAGGATTCGTATATTATTTTTTAAAATTTTTCCTTACTTTTGGTGTGCACAAATTTCTTCTTAATTCAAAATGCAAAATGAAATCAAATTTCAGGAATGCATGCATTCCTTTTTTTGCATTCTCCTGCAACTTTTATTCCCTGATTGTTAATTATCGTTTCCAAGTGTAGAAGCCACGCTCGCTACATCTTTCGAAAAAAGCCACATCAAAAAATTCTATATTATGGGGATTGTCTAAAGCATATTGCAGGTCCACAGAAATTATTGTCTTGTGGTAGGAACAAACGATACATTATGTAGACTTAATTTCATTGTAGGAAAAAAAAAAAACTTTAGTTTGAACTAAAAACACTAAAGAAAAAAAAAGTTGGAAGACCTTCCCCCTTTGAAAAACGACAAATTTATTCTTATGTGTTGATCTTAATGATTCTCACAGAATACTCACAACCAACTACAACTCCTTTAGGGATTTATTTGTAAGGATTTCCTACAAACAAATAATTTTGAGATCTCTTACTCTGATGGTAGCTCTTGTCCCCTTGTACCATAATACCAATAACAAAATCAAGAGTTGACTCAAGGTAGCTCTGAGGTCGTATTCAGCAAGACTAGCTCTGACGTCATTTACTATGCAGAATTAGACCTTGTGCTCCAACACCCAATCATTGTCCCACCTTACAACACCGAACAAGGAGCTCTTGCCCAGTAATGCATACAAGGGATGAATTGTGTAGACAACTAGAGTAATATTATGAACTTGTTTATACAACTATTAGAAATGAAATTGGAATTGGAATTAGAAATGAAATTGAACGAAAATAAAATTTAAATTTCATGTATTTATACGTGTTTTAGAACTAACTAGAAATTGAAATTCAAGTATTTATACATGTGTAAAAAAGTGATAGAATTAAGATTTTATATTTGTATATGACAATAATGTAATATAAATGTCATTAATTAATTAATTCAATTAGTTACTAATAATGTAATTAATTAACAAATTTATTACATTAATGATTTATTTAGTATGTCATATAATGATATCATTAGACATTCATATGTTACCAATATAACCTTACGTTTAATAATAAAGTTCAAATATTCTCTTGGAGAAGGGGTGAAAATGAAATTCTCACTTGAAGGGATGAGAATTTAAATTAATGCTTTTACCTTATAATATAGAATTATAATTTTTGTCGAAATTGTAATTCTTTGTGTACATAAATATTCTAACATTTACAATTACACGAAATTTAAATTCATTTTTGCAGATACACAAATCTCACCTAAGGGATAATTGCTTTGCGTGGGAGTTAGAAACACTGGGGCAAAAGATGTGTTTGCCCCTATGCAAACTAAAACCTTCATTGTAATCTGCCCTCTTTCTCTTTTCAAGATCATCATCCACCTCTACGTAGCAATCCTCCCAAGCATTCCCTACTACCATTTGAATCTTAGATTTGATAGTTTACTCCACTTTAAGAAAACAAGTTAGATCAATGTTAACGTTAATTTATCATTTTGTTAAAATGTCCTTTAATCTTCTTGTTTTACTGTATAATTGCATCATGTCAACTAATCTTGCTCTATCACAACGTTAGAAAGTAAACGAAGAAAATATTCAAGTAATTTAATTCTCATCTAAAATGTTAAAATAATTTATCATCATGTTGAAAATGTCCTTATGTCTTCCCGCAATACATTAATAATATCTGCAAAGTAATTTGTTTTCCTAAATGTGGGGTTTTCGATAATTACGTACGGTGATCTCTTGTTCGAGAGCGCTACGTCGAAGCTATTTCAGCTCTAACCATGTGAAGTCCACGTAGTTCTACACCAAAGCTACAAAGTTATGCTCCACAACTAAACACACCTCTAATACTAAACATATATAGTGCAATGTTGGGAGTTGTTATTGTACAATAGTGCCTTCTCTTCTCTTGGATGTGACATAGCATAAGTTCCCGTAGGAGCTAAAGCCCAGAGTGCTACATAAACAAACAAGCAAATGTAGTCTTGGTACTTGCATCTTTGTCCCAATTATAATAGCCTGGGAACATACTTAATTATAATAGTCGATCTGTGGTAGGCGATGAGAACCAGGTTAAGAGTGGAGGTCGACGCAAAAGAATCGTATTTGTGTACAAGCTTTTGTATTATTATTGATAAGGACGTAGATGTCATACCCAGAGCCAGAATTATTATGTAAGTTTTCCACGCATGGGCAATGGAACCCACGGGCTGTTAGAAGAGTCTTGGCACACATGTATAGGTGATGGCCCTTACCTACTGTAATCAAGTCAGCATGTCCTTCTCAAAACGGTAAATCGTAGCTTATTTAACATATATATATATATACATGCCAAGTAGTCAACAAAAACCTTCAATAGTTACCGACCCACCCAACTGTCGAACGTCCCATTCGTCGATGTGGCGTTACACATGAAAGCCCATTTTCTAACCTACCGCTGAACAAGAAGGTCGAAAACCACCACCACCACCACCACCCAAGTAGCGGTGGTGCTGACGCGGAAACTCACGGCCAGCTTTAACGTCTCAGACCTGCCCACCGTCCGGCAAACAACCACCTCCGAATTTGAAGCTTTGCCGTCGAATACCACCCTCTGACTCAAACCACTAGCAACACTACCCTCCACCCACCCAACCTAACCATCTCTGATTATGTATACATTCATTAAGGCCAACGCTTTTGTACCGTCGGCCTATTCTTTCACGTACGTAATTTAATTATGTTATAGATCGAAGACGACGAAGCCGGAGCCAACGTCGTCACCAACGAACAGGTCAAATCCCCCAACCATAACACCCAACACAAAAAGATTCCCATCCAACGATCCAACTCCTCCTTTCCAACCTCGAATCCAACGGCCGGAGATCGCACCACGCGTGTACCATGGGAGCAACCGCCGCCGCACTCCAGTCCATTCACCCATCGAGGGCAATCTTGTCATTTCACGTCCAAAACGCAGACGATCACCGCGGGAGATGCGAAGGAAACAGAAGGGGAAGGGGGGAGGAGAACGGAAGGTGAAGTACCGTACATGCGCTGAAAACCCAAAAAAGCCCCTGCACTTTCCTTTTACACAGCGATCCGCCCCGGGGGCAGAATCGTAAACAGAAAAAGGTAAAAAAAAAAAAAAAAAAGCATGAAACGAAACCCATTCAGCTGACGTCGACGGGGAAGTCCTCAGGCAAGGATCTAGCGACCTCCGCGGCAGCGGCGAAGTCCTCAACGTTGTCGCTGTAGAGCAGGTCGAGGACCCTCTGGAAGAACTGGGTTGTGCAGGGGATCCTGAGAACGCCTCTCTGCCCGTAACCGTACTCCTGCGCCGACCTCCTCAGGAGCTCGACGAAGGCCGGCCGGGAGAGGACGCCCGCGGGCACGACGAACCGCTCCATCTCCTCGCCGACGTAAAGGGGGATGTGGCCCTCCGGGACGGCGGTCTTGGGTGAGATCCTGCGGCGGAACGTTGAGGATGAGGAGTCGGCGACGCGGGACAAGCGACGAATGAGGGTCTTCATTGGTGGTGCGGTGGAGGTGGGAGTGGAGTGGAAAGGGGAAGAGATGGGGTATTATAGGAAGAAGAGAGAGGATGGGGGTATTCTGGGAAGGAGAAGAGTGGACGGTACAAATGCGAGTACTTGCCAGGTACATGTTTGTAATGTAATAAATAATATAAAAATAATAATAATAACGTTCGTCGTGAAGAGCAGGGAGGAGGAAGTCATGACCACGCCTGCCCACCTAATGCCACAATGCCTTCTCGATGAGTGCCCGAGTTTTATAATTTGTTTTTAGCTGCAGCTTCCGTAGCGCCGATGTTGCAAGGACGGTCCGTATTTCATCAGGTTTTGAATTGGTTGTGGCGTCCAACATATATATTATTTATGTATACATGCATATAATCAATCTTATTTACGATAAAAGAAAGCTTTGCGATCGTTAGATTATTTTATGACCCGTGGTTGTGTCGAAATCAAGGGTTTAAATGGCTGACTTTGATCAAGCGTCGAGGCCCCAGCAGCAGGAGCATGTACATCTGACATGTCACGTGAATGCTGTCTCCTTGTCTCTTTTTTGCGTTTTCATTCTTTTATAACGAAAGAAAAACAAATTACGGATACAGTTAAGTACTGTTGTAAAAATATCCATTCTTTCAGTTACGAGTTAAATAAATACTTACAGTTAAAAAAATTGCATCTAAATTAAATTCTTATAAACTTTTTTCTCAAACGTAACTTTTACTTACCGTTAGTAAATTTTAAGTTTATAAGATACAATATTTTTAGTTATTAGAATTCTTTATAGAAATTATAATTATAATTGTTTTTATTAATTATACTATTTCATATACATGGTCTGTTGTGGAATCTTATCTTGAAAACACTATAGAGTGCACCAAAAAGCTTCTCAAACTCTATTTATTCTTTCAAACGCCTCTAACATTTTATGCTCCACGACTAATAATTAAATTACCAAGGAGAGGAATTTTTTTTTTTGAAAACGATCGATATTATTGAAATTTTTTAGGTGCTGGAAGAAACTATCGAACAACTGCAAAAGAACATATACCTAAAGGCATATCTCACTACTAACACAAAAACATTACTATATTATTAATATAGATTAATAATGTGTTTGTACACTTGAAAAATAGTAAAAAAAAAAAACCGAAATATTACAAAAAATAATGAAAAAGAAAAAAAAAGTAACGAAAGTCAATAAAAAATCAAGGTATTTGTATACAGAATAGAAAATAATAAAATTTAAAAAATATATTTTTGTATATAAAATAGAAAACCATAAAATGTAAAATATATATATTTATTCATAAAATAAAAAATGTTAAAATTAATAAATTAAATATTTTTTATATTTATCTACAAAATAGAGAATAATAAAATTTGTCATAGATAATATAAGATAAAGTTATTTGTGATAATACAATATTATTCTACATATCTTTATTAAATACATTTTACATATCTTTATTATTCTACATATCTCTTATAATATCAATTCTCATCTATTAAGGAGATAAATAATTTCTATATTAAAATTACATGACGTTGATATATTTTATGATAATTCACATTTTCTTTTCCTTTCTTTTCTATTAGTTTTGAAGATTAAATGATCAAAAAATGAAAGAAAATTTTTCTTATATATCAAGAGAAAATGATAGAATCATTTAGAAATTCATTTAGTACATAAACACCTAAAAAATAGTAATTTTTTTTTCACAATTTTCTTTTTCAATATTTTTTATTATTTTTTAGATATGCAAACACCCTTTAAATCTTAAGATTCATATTTACGATTAAATCTATTATCTTTAAAGAGAAAACGGAAAAGGAAAAGTCATGGCGATGTTTTGTTTTTCTCGGCCTGGCTAGGTCACTATTCGGCGTGGATGCCTCCAAGCTCCTCTCACCTCGCATGACCACGGGGACCTTCTTTTTCTCCTTCTTCTAGAAGAGAAGGGTTGCTTTTATCATCTACCAGAATTTTCAAGGGTAACGTGACCCAAGATTGTGTATTCGTACGGTAAAAGAAGCTTTTACTATTTTTTGATTATGAGCTCAATATCTTTAAAAATCGAGGTTCAGACATACGTCGAATAAATCTTAATCTTGCAAAATCCTGGAGGTTTATTTAATTGATGCTTAATGAATACTTCTCTATCATTTAACTTACGTGTGGTTCGAACACGTGGCTTTTCAAAATATATATATTGCGAAGAAAAATCTTAATTTTACAAAAAATAATACAGTGGCGTCATCTATACGATGAATGAGAAGGAAACTTTCGGATTGATCTAAAAATTTCAGGCAGATAATGATTACGGTGAAGTCAGATTTTTCTCATCTCACGAAAAGATAGACTTCTTCGGTTCAAACCAAAATAAAAAATTATCATAACGAAAAACAAAAAAAAAAAACCCAAGCACAGCAATACGTCAGCAACATTGTTCAAACAGACGGAAGTCGGTGGCGTTTGCTGAGAGACAAAGGAAGATCAGCAGCAAATCACTAAATCAACACCAATGTCTTCGCACACCACCACGCTCCTAAGCTCAGAATATGTACTCAGATAAAATATAACCACCGACTAATCAACTTTGCCAACTTATTTATTATACATCTCATGGGCCTCGGTTTTGTATCTTTAATTAAGATATAAGTTTTAATGTAACTCAGCTTATCATGTCCATCATTAAAATAAAAAAAAAATCATCAACCTTCCTTTTTGCAAGAAGATAAAATTAAATAAAGATAAATCACAAATAAGGTAAAGTTCGTAGGTGAGATGATAAGCTAACAGGTTGATCTTGATTTCCAATGAAACTACTACATGATTGATTAATAATAATGTCTGCGCCTTTTTGATGATCTCACCAACTGCGTGCTTGTAAATTTACAGATATCCACCCAAGGTGGCTGCCGTTGTTTGAATGCTGCTACCACATCGTCGTGCATCAAACCGTAGAAACAAAATTCTGCTGATTCAAAATATTCAAACGAAGGGAATAACTAAAAACAAAAAGTAGTGACGTGTGGATTAAATTTTAAATTAATGACACCGCCAGCGTACAAACAAACAAACAGGTACGGGCGAATATCTATTCTCTAACGTGGGCGAGTATCCATCCTTCCGTCCGCGATCGCAGTTCAGGGGCGTAGGATTTCCATCCGACGGGCTCCGTCTTCCTTCACCGAACAAAAGCGGACGACGAAATGGCGATGGATCGACTGAATGAATGTGCGGAGGGTGGGAATTCCGTGGCACGTCGGTACGAAATCCGTGCCGTGCGTCGTCGGTCGGTTCATCCTCGTCCTCCACCCAAAAAGCTGCGATGCATTCCCCAGGGCGGCGGAGAGGCGAGCCGAGCCGAGCCGAGCCGGCTGAATCCATGACTCGGTCAGTCTCTTGCGGCCGACAAGGATGGATGGAATCATCCACCGGCCGTGTACGGATCGATCGAGATGGGACGGGGAGTCCATCCGTCCGTCCATCCATCCGTCATCCGCGCTTCGTACTTTTGCGAGGAATTAATTGCGCGGGATACGGACGCCCCACCGAACCCTCTTCATTTTTTTTATCTTTTTACTTTTTATGGGAAAAGTCTACTTAAGAAGCTTAAATGACGACGGCACGGAAATGAAATTATTGAATGCGATACCGTGCTTGCAGTTGTGCATTCCTTCCCTAATACGGAACGCTCGCAAATCATATATATTCAACGAGTAAACCATTCATCCACGACACGAATTCAAATAAAGTTTTCATTATTTTTCATCATGAATTCATTCAAATTTTGTAGAAACCAAAAGATTTTTTTTTTTTTTTTTTCCATTTAAATGGATATATGTTTTAGAAAAATAAAGTATTTATTTGAGTGGATTAGGCATAAATTATAGATGTTTATTCCATAGAGTAAGATACATTACTTAATGTCAAATTAATGTTCATAGAGGTGTTGTAAGTAAATATACGGAAACGTAGAAGAAATCATTTAGATTTTTGGGTTATGTATATGATTACAAATATATGTTTAGAATTTCACTTAAGCTGAACAAACATTGGCCATTGATCTAAATGTCTTAAAATGGAACTAAAGGAGTATAAGGGTAGTATAAAAATATGCCGTAATAATCAAATTATTCTACAAAAAAGTAATGTTCGAATGCAACCAACGACTTTTCTAAAATTGATTCTGTGGTCACAGCAATTTCTTAAAATTTGTGTATGTGTTTGGTACAAGAAATTGATTTTTGTGAAAAAAGAAGAATAAGAAGAAGAAGAAGAAGAAGGGTGTGTGTGACCAACATGGAATATATATTGGGAGCAGACATATCTGTCTTATGATCCTTTCGGAAATTACGTTGGACATGAGAAGAAATAAGAACACGCAAGAAGAGAGGAGGGTTTCCAGAGATATATTTTATTTTTAATTTTTTTATAGACGTTGTAACGTTTTTTTAGATTTTCTTGTAATTTCAACTAGATATGTTATAGTTAAACTTGGTAGTTTTTAAATTATTTTTTACGTTGCAAAATATTTATCATTACTTTTAAGACAACTGCTGCAAAAAATTATACAACTATATGTTATTCGCGGTTACTTTTCAGACTATCAAACCTACTTCTTAACCACTGTACAAATTTTATGGAATTATGATTTGACAACATAACTCTCAACCATCACAAACAACAATCCAAATTATAATCAAACAATAACAACCATCACAGCTACAAGAATTCTTTTTCTTCGTGTGTTACTATCTATAGAATGAATTCTTTGATTAAATGTCGTAAATTTAAACTCACAATTTCTAACTAAGTAATTTTATACCTTTCTCTACTTCTTTTAGTTTCTTCTATATATTTGAAAAAAAAAACTTATTATTACAAGAATAACCTTAATTAAATAGTGCGGTCATATATATGGTTTTGTGTTATACTTAGTTTTCATAGTTTAATTTTTTGGTCGACCAATTAAGATATATACGCATACCTAACAAATCAATGTACCGATAAGAAAGCTCCTTTCAACTACCTGTACACATCCGTATATTGGACGAAGAGAGCCAAAGATGTGGATTAATGAATTCTCTTCAAATATATTGTAAAGGTCAACAGATCACGACACAACACTAGCTATTCCGCTACTTGTGTGTATGTGTATCTCTCTATATATTTATAGGTAAAATGTATCTATTGGTGTTAGAAGATGTAATTGTTGACATCCATTTGCATCTAGGTTGTTCATTTAGAAATAAACGGTCTAATTCCCACTCTCCTCTCTTGTGAATATCATGTGCCTCCTAAGGGAGGTGCACGAAGGGGGTTGATGCCACCACTATGTACAACTCTGGTAATTCATCGTTGGGCGAGTGGTAGAGCACAACGAAGGTGCATGGTGAAGTTTGGTAGAACATGGTGGTGCAGGTACTATACGTGAAGGACGAGCAGTTGATGATTTTGAGGCTTTGTTGTGGTAAGTTTTCTAAGTGATTGTATGTCATAATTTTCCTTTAATCACCCTTATATATAGAATTTTGGAGGATTTATATTCTTTCATAATCTCTGCCCCCACCTCATCCTAGTATTTTGGTAATTGTTGAAATTCAAATTCAAACTTTGAAATTGAAATTGAAATTGATCTTTTTGACCAATTTCAATATCTCCCACTTGATCATAAAGATCAATTATATTCTTCCATATACCAAATATTATAAGGCATATCATTTTCACATTTCGCTTCTACTATTCGTAGGTAGCACATATACATAATTTTTCTTGCTCCTACTATCTATGAGAAAATTTTATTTTATTCTTATATTCCCACTATTTATGAGAATATTCTCCATTTCCATTATCTATAGAAATATTCCTTAATCCCATTAAGTTTACAAGCTTAATGTATTTTTTCACTAGAATTTCTTTTGTTAAAATATCAACAATCATGTCTTCTATGAGAATATACCTTAATTTTATTTTCTTTTTTCCTGCAATATCATGAATTTAGTGATAATGTATATTTTTATATTGTCCCTATGTCGTATTTGAACCACTATGTACAAGACTTATTATCACTTAGTTATCATAATACATCTCTATTGGACCATTCACCAAGTTGAGATTTAAATCATTTATAAATCTCCTAATCCAAATAGCATGTGATGTAGTTACATTATAGGCAACATATTTAGCTTCTTGTATGTATTTTACTATACATCCTTGATTTTTACTTTCCCAACACACAGTTGCACCTCCAAAGATGAATACATGTCACGAAGTGAACTTCTCATTATCTTTGTCACCATTCACATATGCATTTATATAACTAAATACTTTAAGTTCATCTGCTTGATAAGTCAACTTGTAGTGTAAAGTTCCTTTCATATATTTTATTATTCTTTTGACAACTTTCTAATGTTTTGTTTTGAGATTACTTTGATATTTATTAACAATACTTACAATATATGCCAAGTTCGGTATAGTACACAACATAACGTATATCAAACTTCCAACCACATGAGTATAAGGTGCTCTTAAATGTTATTTCCCCTTTTTAGGACATTGGTCCTTAATATTTTCTCTAAAATATAAGGTGTAGGTGTTGAGGAATAATTGTCTATTCCAAACATTTTTAACACTAGACACATGCATTTTTCTTGATTTATACTCAATATTTTAGATTTTTGATCTCTAAGGATTTGTATTCCAAGAGCATAGGATGCTTCCCTTATGTTCTTTATCTCAAATCTTTTGCTAAGTTCTTCCTTTATTTTATTCAACATGTCAGTATCATTTTCAACAAGTAAAATATCATTAACGTATAAAGATAATGTAATGAACTTACTTCCACTTTTCTTGACATATACACAATAATCTAATCTGTTTGAAATAAATCTAAATCTAACAATTTTATCATGAAACTTGTAATATTATTGTCTAGATGCTTGTTTCAAACCATATATTGACCTTTTTAATTTGTACACTTTTTCTTCATGTCCTTCCACTTGAAATCCCTAAGGCTGTGATATGTAGATTTATTCCTACAAATCTTCATTTAGAAATGTAGTTTTTACATCTATTTAATGTAATTCTAAATCTAAATGTATAACTATAGCTAATATAATTCTTATAAATGTGAAATTAGCCACTAAAGAATATGATTCATGAAAATCAATTTCCAATTTCTATGTATAACTTTTAGCAACTAAGTTGACCTTATATTTATTAATAGACATATCAACCTTAAACTTTTTCTAGAATATCTATTTTGTTGAGTATTTTGTTTTGATGATGTGTGTTGAATGAAAGCAATCATATTTGTTCAATTACTATTGCTTGTGAAAGGAAATTAAGAACATTAATTAATACAGAAAAAGTTTACTGATATAAATACTTGTTTGTATTGGATTTGAAATTATACTAAGTTAAATAACTAGTCGTTTTGTTGCATTAATTTCTCATTTAACTAACATTAAGTTAACATGTGTTTTTATTGAAAAGCATGATATGCTTTAAAGTTATATTTTCTGTATCATGAATAGTGCACGCTTAGACAACTCATTAAGTTAGAGTTTTATTCGTATAGAGGTCACGTGAGAACTTGTTAAGTTAGAGGCTTAAAGGTTAAATTAGGTCACGTGAGAACTCGTTAAGTTAGTGAGTAAAAGAAGAGATGAACTCGTTAAGTTAGTGTTGTACATGTGGTGAAATTAAAAGTTATGAATGTTATATTGTATCACGTGAGTTGCACATGTTTAACTCGTTAAGTTAACATAATTACATGCGTTGAGTTGCTATATTAAATACTAAGGCAATGTGTTAGGTTAGCGTTATAAACTTAAGTTGTTATTATTGCACGTGATAAAATTCTTATTATAAAAATATTTGTTTATTACTGATTTGTTGAGTTATCTGTAACACAACGGAGTTGGTTCATTGAGTTATCGTAATACCACGAAGCTGGTTCGTTGAGTTAGCGTAACACTACAGACTTAGTTCGATGAGTTAGCTACAGTATTTGTCACATGAGTTGGTACATGAGGAACTCATTAAGTTATATATCTACTTGTTTTACTCATTTAGTTAACATTAAAGTAACGACTTCTTATTACACTTGATGAAAAATTTTGGACGAGAAAGTTTATTTTGCAGGAAATTTTTTAGAGATCTAAGATTGATGATTAAAGAAAATTTGAAATGTAAGTGTAGGTCAGAATGTGTGTATTTTGATGAAGGAAAAATAAAAGACATGAAGAAGTGGAAGACTGATAGTGATTAAACGTGGAGGATATGTATGAAAAACAAATTCAGTATAAAAGGCATAGAATTCTCATTGATTAGTTATCCCTGCACACCAAACAAAATATATTTTTAGGGATCAAAAACACTTTTCGGGGAAAAGCTCTCAGATGGAAGAAAATTTAGTGAAGTAGAAACAGGTAAGATTTATGTTACCAAAGATCTGAAGTATCAAGAGAAAGCAAATTCGGTAAAGCAGAGAAATTCAGATATTCGTCATTGAAGAGTTGCTGAAGAATAAAAAGAAGAAGAAGAATAAGAAAGATCTCAAACAGGGAGAAATGTTTTAAATTCTGCAAATTAGTTTTCTCTATTTGTAGTTATGAAATTGTATAGATGAAACATGGTATTGATATATAATTGTATCTACAATTTCTGAGGAGAATTGAATTGTATATTGTAATTGAAACCTTGAATAAAAATGATTTTATGATAACAATGTCTTGACTTGTTTTTAATTTTGAAGTTTCAATTATAATCAAAAATATTGAAAAACACAATTCACCCCCCCTCTTGTGTAGCCATATGATCCTATACATTTGCACCCTATAACTTTCCTTCCTTTAGGTAAATCACACAATTCTCATACTTGATTCCTTTTCATGGAATTAAGCCCGTAATTCATGGCATCGAACTATAAACCTTTTTCATGAGATTCAATGACATCCTTATATGTCATCGGTTCCATATGATTTTCCTTTATATCTATTAATAAACAAGAAAACTCATAGGAATACAAATGGTAATCATCCATTGATGTAAGTTGATATCTCATCATCTTGTTGCTAATAGGTACATTTGATTCTTCATGTTCTCCATTCCTATTAGTGTCATCATTTTCATTTATAGGCTCATTTTGGATTCTTTCCACAATTTCCATGGGTTCATTTTCATTTTTATTTCCATTAGTAATTTCCATAGGCTCATTCATATTCTCAATATTCTATTCCCTTTCAACTTTAAGGTCATTTTCTGTATATTATTGAAATAATCATCATTTACTACAAATAGTGGTTCTATTTCCTTTCCTATTTCTTCTTTTTCGTTCAAATTTTCTAGGAAAGTGGCATCCCTATATTCAATAATTCACTTTTCTTTACTATAGAACTTATAACTAAAAGAATTTTTACAATGGCCTATAGACCTATACTTTAATGTTCTTGAATCTAGCATATCCCTTAATTATCCAAGAATAAGTACTAGGCTACAAAACCCTATTTCCTTAAATGATATAAGTTAGACTTAGTTCTAGTATACAATTCATAAGGTGTGCTAGGTACAAACTTAAAAGATATTTTATTCAATGCATAGTTTGTTGTGGTCAATGCTTCTCCTCAAAATCTTTTAGAAAGACCTAAGTGTGAAAACATGCATCTTACAAGATTCATAAGAGTCTTGTTTTTCCTTTTTTGTCACACCATTTTGTTGTGGTGTATAAGGCATTGTAATTTACTTTTTAATTTTATATGTTTCACAAAATAGCCTAAATTCCTTAGAATTATATTCTCCTTCCCTATTTGACCTTAACACTTTAATACTTCTTCCAAGTTGTTTTTCTACTTTTGACTTGTATTTCTTAAAACAAGTTAACACTTCACTTTTATGACTTATTAGATAAACATAAGTGTATTTCGAAGTCATCTATAAAAGTCACAAAATATTCCTTGTGATTATATGTTTTAATACTAAATAGACCACACACATCAGAATAAATTAAGCCCAATAGTTCATCTAATCTATGTCCTTTTCCAAAAGGTTTCTTAGTCATCGTTCTAACTAAACAACGTTGACATTTATTTAATTCCATGTTTGTAATTTCAGGCAACATGTACATATTTATCATTTGATGTATTCTTGATTTATTAACATGCATCAATCTTAAATGCCACAATTCAATCTTAGACAAATAATGCATAATATAACTAGAAGCCACATCATTTATTTCATTATCAATAATAGTAATTTTGAACAGATCATATTTCGATACAAAAATTTCCATAGTAAAGACCTTTTTATCCTTTTATATGGATACATGTTTATGTAGAATTGAACTTCCAAGTCATATTTTAAGAAAGTACTAATAGATATCAAATTTCACCTCATGTCAAGTGTATAGAGGAGTTCTTTCAACACCATAATACTATCTCTCAAATCTAAATGATAGATGTTAATGTCTTCCACATCTAAATAAGTTTTATTACTCATATAGATGCATTGTTCCTCAAGATTGAACTTTTTAAAAGATTCCAATCCCTTTATAATTTTGGTAATGTACCTTGTGGCACTAGAATCAATCTACTAATCGTTTGAGTTAGAGACTACAATATTATTACATTCTACAACTCCTTCAAAAGTCCTTTTATTTTTTGCATTTGATTCTGAGGTCTCACCTTTATTTTTGTTCTTGTTGAGACAATTTACCTTCAAATGACCAAATTGGTTATAGGCATGGTAAGACCCTTGTGATTTCTTTTCACGTGCTTGATTTGACTTGAAATTGTTCCTATTAGGCTCATTTCTTATTTTGTTGCTTTTATCAAATGTGGACTTCTGAAATATGATGTTGACTTCTTCTAGATTGGTTTCATGTTACCTCTGGCTAGTCATTATTTCTTGTTCTATATCCAAACTAGCTGATAATTTAGAAAGTTGAAGTGGGGTAGACCTAAGAAATGTGTTAACCATGTTGTAGCTATATGATAAACTATTCAATATAGTTGTAATTTATAGATTTTTAGGTATAAGGGTTACTATAGTAATTAGATCTTTTACCATTACTATCATGTAATTAACATATTATATTACGCTTTGTTCCTCTAATATTTTGCAAGAGTTATATTTTTAAATGAGAAGTTAAGTATTCATTTCTGTTATTTTATCATACTTTTCCTTTAAAGCATTCCATAAATTAAAAACTATAGTGTAAGTTTCAAAATATTTTACCAAACTATACTACATAAATATGAACATAATACTTTTAACTTTCTTTACCTTCAATTTTTCATTTTTCTACTTTATTTATTTCTGCTTCAAAAGTATTATCATTTATTTCTAAAAAACTAATTTCTATGACATGTTCTATATTATCAAATTTTAATATATTTTTAATTTTTTTATATCACATCTCATAATTTCTCCATTCAATTTATCAATCCTTGCAAATTCAATTATGAACATTTGGTAGCCATGCGATGCACGGCAACACGGGGTAACGCCGGGTGATGCGGCACGAGGCAAAGTGGGGGCGGCGTGGGGCGAGGTGCCCACAGCATTGTAGCTGTAGGTCCCAGCATGGACTATACTCTCTCTCTCTCTCTCTCTCTCTCTATATATATATATATAATTAAATATATACATGTCAATTAAGGTGGTGTGCCGTACATAAACTACGCATGACGAAGAAAGAACCTTCCCGCTGGATAATTCCAGGCATCTCAAGTTACCCACCCTCAAATTCATGAACTAATCCCTACGTAAAGATATTGATGCCTTCTTTTTCAATTCCAACCAGAGGCATTAGAATTGTGCTTGATGATGAAAATATCTTTCAGTCAATTTCATGGGACGTTGACGAGCACAAATTATTAATGTTGTTCCGTGAGAATATTGCATTTAGATATGAGACAGACAGAAATGCCGACCAAGTGGGCTAATTATATATAACTCTTAGCTGCTGATCGTTGAAGATGACGTTCAAGTCGTACGAGATAACCAAAGTGAAAAATGTTGTCACGATCATTCGTTATATTTTATTGTAAAAATTTATAATAGTATATTGAAATTAAATTTCAATATAACATTGGTTGTTGATCTTATAAATGGCATGAATCATAGATGTCATGTGATTACCATAATTTACATACTATCCATTAGTTGTTTACTTTTTCTTTTGTTCCTAGGCACTATAAATTGTATGACCCTTGTTCGAGTTAAACAATATGAGAAAAGACCATGTTTTCCATTGGAGATGAATTAATGTATATAAATACATGTACGTCAACCGTAATTTTGTTGTAGGAAAACCGCAAGAGGTGTTAAGTGCATGCTATTCACGCTAGTGATTACTCCAATTCAATTGAAGCCAAACTGCAAGAGGTGGTTGCGACATGCCTGGTGTTACGATGTGCATGTAACCGTTTGTTCACATTGGTGATTACCCTATGCGTATGATTCAATTGAGGCCATTCAATTAATAATATGGGTAACTTGCACAACCTACTCTTGTTTGTAGACGCTACGAATCACATTGTCTACTTGTATTTGTAAACACGTCTTACCTTGCCTCTCTCAATTATACCCTTATTTTTCCTATAAATTGCACAAATGTATCTTGTCTCTTTGCTCTTATTCATGCATTTACTTTCTTTATAAATTGTGCAAATGTGTTTTACTCCATCACTTTTAGTTTTACTTTTGTTTTTCTTATGAATTGTACATTGTCTCACCAAAAGGTCTATCAAAAGTAAATTTGAAATTTCATTTAGGACACCTACAATGAAAACTACTATATATACAAAAATAAACTAATATCTAAAACTTAACCACTATATATATGTATTTTTTATGAACAAAAAAGATATAAGTTTTTGCATCTTTTTCTAAGTTGGTATCAGAGCGATGTCGGCGATGTTTTTCGTTATATTAATTGCTACATTGATCCTGCCTCTTAACCACTTTGCTATTTGAGATCTAGGTGGTTTCATCTCTTTTTTGGTGGACTCTTCTTAGATCTTTTGGTATGTCAATTATATCCACTAACTTCTCACCCACATCAAATGCATTAGTGATTTCTCTAATGCATCCACCAAGTTTTGTGAATGTACAAAACTTAGCTACTATCAAGTTAGATAAGCACAACTATGTGCTTTGGAGAGTGTCATTTTTAGCTCTTTTGTGTGGATATGATCTCCTTGGTTTTAGGGATACCTCATTCCCATACCTTGAGTCTACAGAAGGAGCCACTTGCTGGAAGCGTTAGGATCAACTCCTCATGACCTAGATGTTTTGGACTCTTACCCCCATAGTTTTATCGCAAATGGCTAGTCAAACTTCATTTGTAGGTGTGTAGCAAACACTGAAGCATCTATATGCTTCTAGATCCTAAGCTAGAATGCTTCAAATCAAGTTTGAGTTGTAGACTATACATAAGGGAAATCAGTCAATGAATAACTACATCGCTCAAGCCATTGCATTGGCAAATAACTTAGCAGTTGTTGGAGCACCTTTGTTTGAGGAGGAGATTTTGCTATACATCCTTGGAGGATTGAGACTAGAGTATGAATCACTTGTTAGAAGTATCACTACTTAATTATCCATTATCTCTTTGATTGATCTACAAGGTATGCTTCTAAATCATGAGATTCGCCTTCAAAGGTACAATGTTAACTCTCAAATGATAGCTAATGTAGCTATGACTAGTAATAATCATAATAACAATCCAAGGGGTGGTTGTGGTAGAAATCAATAGAACATGGGTGCTAGAGGAGGCATATCTAATAACAATAATAAAGTGTAATGCCAAATTTGTTTAAAATCTGGGCATTTAACAATTAATTGTTTCAAATGATAGGACATTCACAATTTTACTCCAACCAAAACTTTTCCTAATGCCAATTACATCTTCAAGGGAAATACAGTTTTAAAAAATGCCATATGGTACCTTGATTTAGGTGCCACCAATCATGTCACTAATGATATTGCTAACTTGTTTATTAGTGTCCCATATATAGGAAATGAGTCATTGATGATGGGTAATGGAGCTCAACTACCCATCACACATATTAGAGCTACAATTGTTTGAACAAATGCTGGTAATGCAAATTTGATTGATGTACTTGTTGTTCCTAACATTAGAAAGAATTTGTTGTTTGTTTACAAGTTCTATTAGGACAATCATTTGAATATTAAATTTGATGATGATGGATTTTCTATCATCAAATAGCAATAAATTTTTATAATTTGATCATCTTTTAAATATTTTTAATAATAGTATTGTAGTTATTCGTTATTTTGTAAAAAAAATTAAAGCAATAAATTTATTTATTTATAACCTATATTCTTTTATTTTCTTTTGATTTTTAAATGTGTCCAAATATCTTTAAATTTTTTATTCTTTAAATGTTTAAAACATAACTGTCTGGTACATAAAATGTAACTCTCTGAAATAATAGACAATTCAAATACTTAAAAAATTTCAAAGCCTGTAACTCAACGACAGTTCAAAAATATACTTAATTAATACTAATTCCCTGAAATTATGTAGATTCTTTCATTAAAGTATATAATAGTGCAATTATAACATAATGGCTTAATTCTCATATGATAAGCTAAATATTCTCTGTCTCGATTTCTCCCCAACATCATAGAAAGAAAAGAAGAGTGCTTCCCTGTAAAGGTGCGAACCTTTCTGATCTTTGATCACTTGATTGATCCCGACCCAAACAAAGAGGATGGTATCTATGGTTTCATGAAAGATGTAGAAAGAAATAGAAAAGAGTGTTCTGTGTTCCGCTAAAAAGTTCCCACATCCGATGTTTAGAACAACAGAATAATTTAATGTTAGTTTATATTGTGTTTATCATTAATCAACACTAACATTCAGATATTTCAAACATTAACCATTAAGATTTTTGGGTACTCTATACGAATCAATTTCAGTAATCAATAAAAATATTTTCTATTTTTTAAATCAACTAAACATAAAACATTCACAATACTGACAATACTAACATTAATCACGATACAAAATAAACAACACACACATAAATGCTAACTATAAACATAGATAATTAGTTTTGTTTCTGGAATTTTTGTTTTGATATGTTCCTGAAGATGAATAAAAGGTGAAATGTAAAAATTCTCTATCGATAGTAAGAACTTTCGTCATTACATGCGACACGATTACACTACTGAAAACTTAATCACTTACAGTCATGCCTCTTCTCCTTATAGAATTGTGAATCGAGACTTGTAAGTTCATCTCCTTTTCAGTATATTGGCATCAACCTGAAACCAAGGTTAGAAGTTTTATGATCTCTTGAGATATGAGTTGGTCCTTTCTGAAAATGACTTTCCTTCTTGTGTCGCGATTACTCCTCACAGTGGTTGTCAGTTACCGTGTTTAGTTCGGAATCAACTTGACATTCAGAAAGTATCCTCATAGACCTCTGATGGTTGGTGATTGTGGAGTTTCAAGGAACTTCCGACACTTCTTGTAATTAGCGCGGTTTTCCACCTCATTTCTTCGTTTTTCTCCTATTCTTTTTATATTTCTTTCAGTAGTAACTACTTCTGCTTAAATGATTGGTTGAATTTCCTTCATTCATATCAACGATGGTGATTTCTTCTTCATTCCACGAGTTAATTCCTGCATGATACGTGTAATCATAGTTTTCCTTTGAATTTCCTATTCCTACAACTGCTCATAGTGCATATTAGAAAATAATTAGTCTATGGAGTTAGTGTAACTCAACGGACTTACTCCATTGAGTAAAACTTAACTCAACAGACTTAATATAAAACATGTGCAACTCATGTGATATAATAAAATATTTAAATTCAACATGTGCATAATGCTAACTTTAGGAGGGTCCATAAACTTAACTTAAAACTTTACGAGTTTCCGTAACCTTAGTAACTTTACGATGGTAAAAAGACTTTCGGATAGTTACGAATTGTAACTATCCGAAACTTATATGCATTTCGGATAGTTAGCCTCTAACATTCTGAAAGATAACTTAAGTCATGTTTCCAGATCACGACACATGTCCTCAGTAATTTTTACACTTTTAAACCTATAAAAGGGTATTTCAGATACTTGCAAACATAACTATCCGATACTTAAACACATTTTGGATAGTTACAATCTAATTTTTTGAAATACAACTTAAGTCATTGTATTGGTTGTGAAAAGAATTTGTCTATTCAAAAAACTTATTTGATTTGTTTTTATGCATATATTAATAAATTCCTTTAGGGTAAACAAACAATTTTTCACAAAAATTAGATATTAAGTCCAATTTGTATTTTAACTATAAGTGTACAATGTCTATTATATTTGTGAGCAAGTACAGGTCGAGCCTACAGAGATTGAGTAAGAATTATGTACTATTTTAATTTTTATAACTAGAGTTTTATATGTGTTTAATTAAGCTATTTGTTGATTTATAGTTAACTCAACGAACTTAGTTCGTGGACTTAAGTTAACTCTACAAGCCTACCTAGTAACTTCCAATTAAATGTTGCTATTCATAGAGGAATTCAGTCATCCATTGGGCGGTTCCATAGAATGTAAATAACATCAATTAAGCTTTTTAATATTAGTTAATTTGAGATTTATCATTAATTAACACTAACATTCAGATATTTCGAATAGTAACCATTAAATTTTTTTAGTATTCTGTATGAATCAATTTCAGTAATCAATAAAACTATTTTCTATTTTCTAAATCAAATAAACATGAAACATTTATAATATTGACAATGATAACATTAATTATGATATAAAACAAATAATACAACACATAAATACTAAGTATAAACATAGATAATTAGTTTTTTGGTATTTTTGTTTTGATATGTTCCTAAAGATGAGCAAAAGGTGAAATGTAAAAATTCTCTATCGATAGTAAGGACTTCCATCACTACATGTAACACAATTACACCACTAAAAACTTAATCACTTACAGTCATGCCTCCTCTCCCTATAGAATTGCGAATCGAGACTTGTAAGTTGATCTCCTCTTCAGTATATTGGCATCAACCCAAAACCAAGGCTAGAAGTTTTACAATCTCTTGAGATATAAGTTGGTGCTTGGTGAAAATGACTTCCCTTCCTACAATGTAATCACTTCTCACAGTGGTTGTTAGTCACCGTGTTTGGGTCGTAATCGACTAGACATTCAGAAAGTATCCTCACAAACCTTCGATGGTTGTTTGTGGTGGTGTTGTAGAGCTTTAGGGAACTTCCGATGCTTCCTACAGTTAGCGTGGTTCTCCACCTTTACACACACCTTTTTTTTCTTCTTTTTCCTCTTCTTTTATATTTCTTTCAATAGTAACTGCTTCTACCTAAATGATCGGTTGGATTTCCTTCATTCGTATCAACGACGGTGATTTCTTTTTCATTCCATGAGTTAATTCCTGTATGATACATGCAATCATGGTTTTCCTTCGAATTTTCTATTTTTGCAACTACTAATAGTGGTATGTTAGAAAATAATTGGTCTATTGAGTTAGTGTAATTCAACAGACTTACTCTATTGACTTAACTGTTAACTCATCAGACTTAATATAAAATAATATATCACATAAAATAAAGAAATAACTTATAAACTTATAACACTAACACAATGTATTACCTTAGTGTATATTCAAGTAACTCAACGTGTATAGTTATGTTAACTTAACGAGTTAAACATGTGTAGCTCATGTGACATAATAAAACTTTTAAATTTAACACGTGCGTAATTCTAACTTACAAATAAAAAAATATTTCGAATAGTTACAAACTATAAGTATTTGATACTTATATGCATTTCGGATAGTTAGCACCTAACTTATTGACATATAACTTAAGTTAAGTTTCCAGATCACGACATGTATCTTACTTGAAATAATAAAATATTCTTTAAGTGTTCAAAACATAACTATTTAGTACATGAAATGTAACTCTTTGAAATAACAGACATTTCAGACAATTAGGAATTAAAAAACCTATAACTCAATGATAGTTCAAAAATATACTTAATTAACGCTAATTCCCTGAAATTATGTAGATTCTTTCATTAAGGTATAATTATGCAATTATAACATAATGGCTTAATTCTCATATGATAAGCTAAATATTATGCAATTAACTATTATTTAACCGTTAGTATTATACACTTTTTCATTCTAAACAGTCATGTGTTAAGGTTTCAACATGTGTCCTTGAAATAATAATAAAATACTCTTTAAGCATTCAAAATGAAATTGTTTGGTACTTAAAATATAACTTTCTGAAATAACAGACATTTTAGATACTTAGGAATTAAAAAACCTATAACTCATCGACAATTCAAAAATATACTTAATTAACGTTAATTCCATGAAATTATGCACATTCTTCAATTAAGGTATATAATCGTGTAATTATAATATAATGACTTAATTCTCATATGATAAGCTAAATATTATGTAATTAACCATTATTTAACTATTAATATTATGCACTTTTTCATTCTAAACATCGAATACAATAGGAAGTTCGACATGGACAAGCTAATAAGCTTTAAGAACTTTATCAACTATTGATGGATGAAGCTTCATTGCATCAACAACATCAAGGATTTATGGCAGCGAAGACAAATACGGACATATGACATTATCATTTAGGCCATCCAAATGTTTAGAAAATAATTTCAATTGTTTCCTCACACAATTTACTAGTTGAACACAACAGAATGAGCTTTTGTAATGCTTATTGTTTGGAAAAACTTATAAACTTCCATATGAAAATAGTACTTCAAATGTTACTACTCCACTTGAACTTGTATTTTTTGATCTTTGGTGTCGAAGACCTATTGTCTTGTGATGGCTATAAGTACTACATACACTTTATAGATGCATATTCAAAGTACACATGGTTATATCCTTTGTGTTTTAAATTAGAGGCACTAAAAGTCTTTATTGTTTTTAAGACACAAATAGAAAAACAAGTTGGGAGACCTATTAAAGTACTTCAAAAGTGATAATGGAGGAGGGTATTTAACTTTCAAGAGTTATCTACAAACCATGGGCATTCGACATCATTTTTCTTGCCCATATGCACATGAACAGAATGGATCTTTAGAAAGAAAGCATCGTCACATAGTAGACATTGGACTCACACTACTTGCACATGCAAATCTTCTAAGAGAATTCTAGTATGAAGCCTTCCAAGTTACTATTCACCTAATAAATAAAATGCCAATCATGACTCTCCAAAATAAATCTCCTCTTGAGGTACTTTTCAAACAATTACTAGACAATAAGTTGCTCAAAGTTTTTGGGTGTTAATGCTTTCCAAATTTACGCCTATACTTGAATCATAAATTTGATTTTCGATCTACACCATGTGTTTTTATTGGATATGCTCTCAACCATAAAGGTTATATGTGCCTATCTATTGAACAACAAAGAGTTTTTATTTTTCAAGATGTACTATGCAATGAAACAAATTTTTCTTTGAATGCTCAATTTCACAAGGACTTAAAGTATGTGTAGAATAGTGATGACCATGTTCAATCATTTGTATTCCTATTTCTTATAATAGATCAACAGATCAGGTTACACCTTAAAAGGATCTAAATCAAAACTCACATGTTCCTATTGGAACAGATGCTGACATAAATTCAAATAAATGCATTTCAAGTTCAAGTCATGTTGAAGATGCAACCACTTCAGCAATATCAAAAAATAGTGACTCAATTGAAGACAATGATGCTGTAAATTGGCCTATAACAAGAGCCTCTAGAGGAATTTTTAAGTTAAACTTGAAATATGCTCTTAATGTTGAAGGATCAAGAAATACTCCAGCAATTGTTCAAGCTACCCTCCAAGATGAAAGATGGAAGCAAGTAACGATAGATGAATATGATGCTTTAATGAAAAATAAAACATGGACCTTAGTACCTCTTGTGAATGAAAAAAATGTTGTGGGTAATAAATGGGTGTTTCAGGTAAAAGAAAAGTTAGATGATTCCATTGATAGATTCAAAACATGATTAGTGGCTCAAGGTTTTCACAACAATATGGTGTAGATTATATTGAGATTTATAGTCTGGCTGTGAAACCAATTACTATAAGATTGATTTTAAGTTATGCACTTAAAAACAATTGGTCCATGAGACAACTTGATGTTTCAAATGCATTTCTTCATGGTGATGTTGAAGAAGAAATATACATGAAGTAGATAGTAGGATTTGAAGATCCTAAGTATCCTCATTACATTTGTAAGTTACAAAGGTCCCTTTATGGACTAAAACAAGCTCCTCAAGTCTAGTTTATTAGGCTGAGGTGTTTTCTCATAACATAGGGTTTCAAGGAATCTCAATGTGACATTTCCTTATTTATTAGAACTACTCAACATCACACTACCTATATTTTAATATATGTAGACGATCTTATAGTGACAGGATCAAGTGCTACAAATGTTTAGAAAATTATTGGTGATTTGGCCAAATCATTTGCTATTTGTGATCTTGGACATTTGCATTATTTTTTGGGTATTGAAGTAAAGCGAATATCTAATAGGTTACATCTATCTTAATCTAAATATTTAGTGGATATACTTAAACACTTTAAATTGGATGACATTAAACCTTGTAAGAATCCTATGATAGTAAGTACTAAGTTAACCAAATTCAGTGGTGAAGCTCTTAAAGACCCTTAGGAATATAGGAGCATGGTTAGTGCACTAAAATATTTGTGCATTACAAGACTAGACATAACATTTTCAGCAAAAGAGGTGTGTCAATTTTTAACAACTCCTACAACAAAACATCTAAAGGTTGTAAAACACATATTTCGATACTTAAAATTCTCAGTTTTACATGGATTAAACTATTCAAAAAGTATTGTGCCATCTCTACAGGTCTTTTATGATTCTACCTCTTTGAAGATATTTAGTGATGCTGATTGGGAAGGAGATGTAGATGACCACAACTTAGAATCAAGTTATTGTGTTTATTATGGTAGAAATCCAATCTATTGGAGTTCACACAAGCAAATTGATGTCTCATTATCCAATATAGAATCTGAATATAGAGCACTCGTCCTTGCTACTATTGAAATTCTATGATTGAAAATGCTATTATAAGAACTTCATATTATGATTGCTGTGCCTATTATTTGGTGTGATAACATTAGTGTCATTCATCTTACGGCAAATCCTATTCAACATACTTGTACAAAACATATTGACATAGCACTTCATTTTATTAGAGATCACATTCGTAGAGGTCACTTTCAAGTGCAATATATTAAATCTCAAGATCAAGTTGCAAACTTATTGACAACATTAGCTGGAACTACAGTTTTTGTTGATTTTTGTCACAAGCTATTATTGGGTCCACCCCCATTAGCTTGAGGGGGTGTGTTCATATGTTGATCTCTTTTTATATTCATTTACATTGTTTTATTACACTATTTAATACGTAACATGCCACGTATTGTTGATTGAGTTACCAGAAACTTCTAGCAACCACTATATATATGTATTTTTTATGAACAAGAAAGATATAAAGTTTTCCCCTTTTTTCTAAGTATTTGTATATATCAAGAACGTACATTTGCAATAATAAAATAAAAGAAATGTCCTCCCATCTTCTTTTCAAGGATGGTACATATCAACGCCTCCGTCCAATAATCTTCGATCACCTTTGTGCAGCTCTATCGATCTCCTTGTCTCCGTTAATTGATCCTGCAGGCACAAAATCTTTACTTGCTATGTTAATGTAATTCATAATTTGAAATATAGGCACTGTTTGGATAAAGGAGCCCATTGGCAACGCAACTTTGCACGAGGTACTATTATACCATGGCTACAATTTTAATTTTTAACGATGTCTGAAATAATAATTTGTTCAAGAGGTTCGCAAGATATTTACAAACTTTTTGAGATTATTCAGGAAAAAATCGTTAAATTTTATGGTGTCAAAAATTAATCCGTAAAAAAAGTTCTTTTGAAAGGTCGCTATTTTTGGGAAGAAAGTTCATGTTCTTGTTATGCTTACACGATATGATCATGTATCAGAATGATTAAGAAGTCTTCTAATATATATCCTTAAAAACGCTCTTGTCTGAGTTCATCTAGGACAGTCTATCTAGGACTGGGCTTCTGCCCATTGGATGGAATGATTGTGTTCTACACTCTTAAAGGAAAATACGATTCATTTGCTACAAATATTTTAGATGTTGTCTTAATGCTTCAAGGCTATGGAAAAGGAATGATGCGTACCCAAGAGACTGCATTTCTTTTTTCCGATCAGAAATGGAGGAAGAGGTAGAATAAGTGACTGGTCATGTAAATTAACGTAAGCACTTCATCATTAAAGAATGGGGAAAAAAAAAGAAATCTCTTGCTAGAGTTAGAAGTGAGACAGCGTAAACCTAACATAAACACTACTTAATACATGATATTTCTCGACCATTATCCAAATTTCAAGCAAGCAAGCAACGTGTGACAAAGGTGTAAGTAATTGCATAAGTTATTATTTTCAAAAGAAATGCCTTCACGGTTCAAAAATTTTGAGCAAAATGTGGACACCATTCTGGTTCCAGAATGGTGATAATGGTATAGTCAAATGGCCGGAGACAGTCAATGATCACTAGGAGAACAAAATTTGTTGTTTCTGAAAAAGGAAAAAAAAAGTTTTTGCAAAAAATATGGCATATACATTGCATTCTGCAGAAATTAATGGTAGCTAGAGCGGTCAAATTAAATTACTGCTCTGCAAGCAAGACCTGCAAAAGTTTGCTCAATTTACGGAACAATGTCTTCTCTGTTCATTTGGTTGTATCTTTCTTTTGCAGACCAAAAATTAAGGCATCAATACTATTGTGAATGGCTCTTATCGTTGAAAAAATAGAAGTCCCACAGTTGAAACAAAATTCTAAGTTGATAGAAAAAAAGAGAATCTGACCTTATATAAAGGGTGACCTATAGTATAAAGAGAATCTGGCTCTTATCGTTGTTAATTGGTCTTGAGTTAAGACTTTCACTCCTGCAATCATCAATTCGTTCATGCATTATTTTTTCTCAACAGTACAATCATATATATTCTATCAACTTAATTTTCTATAAGCAGCAGTATTCACTATCAGACTTAAATCTTGATAAATGCAAAAATTATCAGTGTCAAAAAAAAAAACAAACATATGCTTTGAGAAACACTGGAGTGCAGTTGGACTCCATATGTATTTACAGTAGCGATGATGAACCAACAACTGGTATTTCATTCTAAAGTAAAGGAAGAAGTCATGAATTAAACCCAGATGAAAATACCACCACCATGATCAAAGAGAAAGTGTGAACAGTGCTGAGCAGTGCGTGGGCGAGACAATTGATATATATACACTATTAGATGAAGCCTCTGGTTGTCACGGGAATGCAGGATCAAGTAGTGCACTGTTCCAGTGCCGTTAATTCCGGCCCCAGGTCACTGAGCTGTTCCTTCTTCGACCTCAGGTGCTTTTGATTGTTGGAAGCCGTCCAATGTACACTGCTGGCGGGGTGGAGGGAGCATTTATATATCCATGTGCTCTTGATGATGGAGTTGTTGATGATGCACCTGTTGTTCCTTGTGTTCATGGTTCCCAGGAATAAAGGAGGCAACCGTGCGCACATGCTTTCACTTGTAAAGAAGGTTGTAGGCCGGAAGGTCCCGGATCTGGTGGACGTCCTCCAGTGCAAGTTCCCTCTCCAGCTGTGTTCTGCTCACCTGCAAAACCTCCTGAGATCACGAAAGCAATTTTACCACTCTATTATAAGAGATAAGATGTTGGATTTGAAGCTAAGCACAAAAGACAGAAAACGAGCAAGCACATGGGGAACCCTAAGAAATTGTTTACCCAAAAATGCAAGAAATAGATGGGTGCTGTTAGGGTTACATTGAATTGCATGTAAGAAGCTTGCATTGCCAGCCATTGGGCGTCCATCATCTGGAATGCTATGCAATACAACACATCAAACGCTTCTTCGTCCTCTACATGGATGAAGCCCAGAAGCTATAGCTCAGTTGTCACATATGGCAGAGGGGTATATATGCATGTACAGATCGAACGAAAAAGAAAAAGAGGCCTGCTAGACTTATTTTAATCTATGCCTTTAGAGAAATTAATCAAGAGGCCAACCTGCGAGAATTCTGAGGAAGCTTAGTCCGGGCAAGGATTTGGGTCTTTCTGTTAGTCAATAATATAGAGACAGGTTTGAAATCTCAGTAACTCAAAATATATAAATTACCAAGATTTTCAGAAGCTAGAGAAGAAGAGTAAACTGTGGGATCCCAGAAGCATTTTGCATCCTGACCTGAGTGCAGATCTAGCATTTGGATCAACATGAACGTGACGTTGATGCCTGCAACAGCGAATGGATATTCCCATTTGGCTCTTTCCCCGTCAAGCTTGAACAGCAACCTTTTGTAGGCAGCCTTCCGATTTCATGACGGCAAGCAAAATGATAAAAGGATTCCATCATCTTCCAATTAACTAGGAATAGTGCGTTAATATTATTTACGTGCACCTACCGGATATGTCCTGGCGAAGAACAATAGATTCTCAAGCGAAATGTACCCACACCCTCTGTGTATATGGAAACCCAAGAACGTTTCAAGTTGAAACATGGATCGATTTTTTGTGTGTAGTCAACAAAAATTAAAGTACTTGTATATTTACCTAAAGTCGGTGGATGGACTGGGTCCTTGCCAACCCATTTCCTTCCACTGGTCGGACACCAGCCCCTTGAGCTCTACCTCCGGAAAGGAAGCATTCCACAGGCACCTCAGAGATTCCTGTGCGTGACAGGAATTAAGTAATCAGGAAGTACCTATAATTAATTAATTATACTCATTCGGTATTTATTTATTCTTGAAATCGTAATACAATTCATGCATCATTCACACCCACTAAGTTCTCGTAGCTGAAATGAAATTTGATTGATTATGTAAACACACAAAAGGTTTCAAATATACATCACAGCGAATTAAATTTTAAAATTCTAATTTAAAATCAATTGACAATAAGTACGGATATTTAAATTTAATTTTTACTTAAATGATGTATAACTATTACTAACACTGGCTTAAATTTGTGGATTATTTATATATCTACAAGTATTTATAATTAGACGTACATGAACCTACTTTTATATTATATAAAATTTTAATTCAAAATTAATTGATAATAAGTGAAAAAGATTAATATACATAAGTTTAGGTTAAGTTTCTAATTAAACTATATAAGATTATTTTCAACATAAACTGCATACATCTAGAGAAGAGAAGGGTACACACTTTGTAGTTGAATTAGCTCTACAACATTAATTAGCTAGAAATTAAGGATTGAATTTGGTGTAGGATGATTAGTTGAATCGAAATAATGAACCTGGAGGAGGGACTAGGCAATATACTTGATGGTCAGGACGAGTCTCATCGTATGGTACTTGTAGTCTATCTTTTAGCTTCTCCAGTCTCAATTCCTGCAACAAATTATATATATGTGCCCAATTCCAAGTATCTAAATTGGTTAATACAAATCATCTTGGCAGAAGGAGTTGTTTATTTTTCACATTCTGCATTGTTGTGATATACTTAGCTTAAGAAATCTATTATATTTACCTGGAGCGGGGTTAGAAAGCAGTTAGGGTTCTTATCACCGTTCCCGTATTGCCTTCTGGGGCGGTAGAAAAGTCCTCCAAACCATGATCGTGGCCCAACCATACCATTAGCTGCAAATGAACCACTTCCAACTATATTAGGTCAAGGATTTGTTTTCAGCAAGAGGCGTCCACACTTCATATGGGTGTAGGTGGAGGTGGCAAAAGTTCTAATCCTACACGATTAAGCTCTAATCCTAATTAATACAACATATTGATAAATAGGATAAAAAGTTCTAGCTAGCCCAATCACACCACGGTTACAAATGAATTTACATAAAGGTGATTACGATTTTCTTTATGGTGTAAAAGCCATGTATGGCTTGTATTTTTATGCAAAAAAGGTGTCAACATGCATGCTTCTTCTGATTGTACGTGATATATATGAATAAGTTGATCGGATGTGATGGGTGAACGAAGAAATACTCACAGGAAGTCTGAGCTGCAGAATTCCACATGTCACAAGAGACGTACAAGATCATGCGAGGTGATCGATGATGCTCTGCCCCTTCTTCCTATCTTCATTCATCAACCTGCAGCAGCAGCTTGGACACAATTAGAACCTGCAAGGTTTCAATAAATAATTCAATAGATTAAAGGTAGTTTCCTTCAAAATTTGAATGCTAGGGAGGTGAAGTATTACATATATAGCATTATCAAAAACAACTAGAATCTGCAACTTCCTCACGCCGGGTTACGGCCGGCTTCATATTGATCCCCACAGTTCAAGAACCGCTAATGGTGCCCGATCAGTAGTGCCTTCTTCCCAATTATTCAAGGTAACCATGACGGTGCTTCCTTGAATTATGGACACAGCAATGATCGATCTTCCTTCCGGCGCCTCTGAGGGGAAACCAATTCAACCAACCAATACCTGAAGCTTCAATATTATAATGTTGGGTTCAGTTCAGAAAACCATGCATGGACGCCTTCAGATTGCTTTTGTACAAAGAGAAGAATAACATATTGAGGTGCTAGGCAATATTGTCGATCAGCATACGGCGAAAATGTCAAGCAATATTGTCGATCAGCGTTTCCTCACTGAAAATGTGGGGAAAGTGGTCGTACAAGGGCGATGTCTCCCTATTGCTTCTCCCCACCGCTGCTTGCTTGCATGGTATCATGAGGAAGACTTGGTCTTCTTCGAATCCATACATCAAGCACCAATTCTATTTTTAGCCTTCAACGTTAATTCAAGCCGTGTTGCAACAAACGACTTCTGAAAACTGAAAGGTCCATCGATCTCAGTTAATTCTTCTCAATCGATTCGAGAGATATATAGCTATTTGGAATTGATATTTGCACCATATTATGGTAGGGTACGTGAAATTAAAAGTTCAACATTAACAAATATAAATATGCAACTTGAGATTAATATACGATGAATTCTTATATTGATTATCAATTGATTTTAAGATGAATTACTTTACATGATTAGTAAGACACTTATAGATTTAACATAGGTTACAAGTGAGAGAAAGTGTGGAAATTCCCACATTGATGAATGTATGAACAAAACTTAGATTAATATATGATAAATATTTATATTCATTATTAATTAATTTCGACATAAATTATTTTACATAATACCAAAGCAGATTTATATATATTCATCGATAAAACACTTTTAAGATAAGCTAGAAGTGAGGAAGAATATAAAAAGTCCCGTATTGATGAATGTATGAATAGAAATTAAATTAATATACGATGAATTTCTTTATTCATTATAAATTGATTTTAAGATAAAATATTTGCTAAAGTTGTGAATAGATGTGCTTGAGGTGATTTAACATCAATGTTTGATCTTGTGCAATATATAATTAATAGTTAATTTTAATATATACTAGGATTTTATTTATAAAATACTTGATTATTAAACATGCATATTTGATCTTGTGTAGTATGAAAAGAACTAATTTGGTGACATAAATATAACTTTTAGAAAAAAGAGGTTAATTTGGTCTCATACTAGTAGATGATCTATACATCCACGCATGATGGAAGTGTTTTGAGCTAATTAAGTTTGCAAATCTTGTAAAGTGTTGATTCGACGAGCGGTGGGTGGGCGCTTGGGGCTTCAGCTATGAGTTTTGTATAAATTTTAGGTATATGCAAATCATATATCTTGATGTGGCACATTCAGGAGGTGACACGTGACACTCAACCAAAATGCTAAAAATGTATCCTTTAGGTAATTCGAATGTACTGAATCTGAAAATGACCTCCATTTTGGCTAGGCTAATTCAATTTGGTTGAAGCTCAAATGACTTCAAAAAGCTAAAATCTTAAATGAAGGGTTAGAATCATCTAGAGCTAATCTAGGGTGATCTAAGGGTTTGATTGACGATCTTTTTTATTTGTTGAGTTAGAATTATGTACGTGTTGAATTTAAATATTTTATTATATCATGTGAGCTACATATGTTTAACTTATTGAGTTAGCCTAACTATATGCATTGAGTTATATGAATACATACTAAGATAACACGTTATGTTACTATTATAAGCTTATAAATTATTTCTTTATTTCACATGATATATTATTTTATATTAATCTGTTAACAGTTAAGTCAATGGAGTAAGTTCGTTGAGTTACACTAACTTCACAAACCAATTATTTTCTAACATGCCACTATTAACAGTTACAGAAATAGGAAAACCACGATTGCACATATCACGTAGGAGTTAACTCATGGAAAGAAGAAGAAATCACCATCATTGATATGAATGAAGGAAATTCAACCGATCATTTGAGTAGAAGTAGTTACTATTGAAAGAAATATAAAAGAAGAGGAGAAAGACGAGGTGTGGGTGTGAAGGTGGAGAACTGCACTAACTGTAGAAAGCGTCGCAAGTTTCCTAAAGCTCCACAATACCACCATAATCACCAACCATCAGAGGTTTGTGAGGATACCTTTCCGATGTCAGGTCGATTATGAGCCAAACACGATGACTGACAACCACTGTAATGAGTGGTCGTATCGTAGGAAGGGAAGCTATTTTCACCAAGCACCGACTCATATCTTAGGAGATCATAAAACTTCTAGCCTTGGTTTTGGGTTGATACCAATATACTAAAGAAGAGATCAACTTACAAGTCTAGATTCACGATTCTATAAGGAGAGGAGGCATGACTGTAAGTGATTAAGTTTTCAATGGTGTAATCGTGTTGTATGTAGTGACAGAAGTTCTTACTGTCGATAGAGATTTTTTACATTCCACCTTTCATTCATCTTCAAGAACATATCAAAACAAAAATATCAAACAACTAATTATCTATGTTTGTATTTAGTATTTATGTGTTGTATTATTTGTTTTGTATTGTGATTAATGTTATCATTGTTAGTGTTGTGAATGTTTCTTATTTATTTGATTCAAAAAGTAGAAAATAGTTTTATGGATTACTAAAATTGATTCGTATAGAATACTAAAAAATCTTAATAGTTACCGTTCGAAATATCTGAATATTAGTGTTGATTAATGATAAATCTCAGATTAACTAACATTAAAAAGTGTAATTGATGTTATTTACATTCTATGGAATGACCCAATGGATGACCGTTTAGAATGAAAAAGTGCATAATATTAACAGTTAAATGATGGTTAATTGTATAATATTTAGCTTATCATATGAGAATTAAGCTATTTTGTTATAAGTGCACTATTATATGCTTTAATGAAAGAATCTACTTAATTTTGGGGAATTAATGTTAATTTAGTGCATTTTTGAACTGTTGGTAAATTGCAGGCTGTGAAATTCTTAAGTATCCAAATTTTCTGTTATTTCAGACAATTATGTTTAATGTACCGAAGAGTTATGTTTAAATTACCGAACAGTTATGTTTTAAAAGAATAGTTTATTATTTCCTGAAGTACACGTGTCGAAACCATAATGCATGACATAAGTGGATTTTCGGTGAGTTATCTCTAACTATCCTAAATTGCATCTAGGCATCAAATAGTTATATGTGTAACTCTCCGAAATCTCCTTTTATTATAAAATAGTTGTTGAACACATGTCATATTCTGGAAGAATGACTTAAGTAGATTTTCGGTGAGTTATCTCTAACTATCCGAAATGCATCTAGGCATCAGATAGTTAGACTTGTAACTCTCTGAAATATTTCTTTATTATAAAACTACTGATGACACGTGTCGTGATCTGGAAGATTGACTTAAGTTATATATCAGTGAGTTATCTGTAACTATCTGAAATGCATTTGAGCATCGGATAGTTAAGTCTGTAACTATCTGAAATGCATCTGAGCATCGGATAGTTAAGTTTATAAGTATTCGAAATGCATCTAAGCATCAGATAGTTAAATTTATGCATGTGTTTTATAGTTAAATCAACGAAGCAAGTCCGTTGAGTTATCTGTAACTCCACGGACCATTTATTTTCTAATATGCCACTGTAGCGATTGCAGGAACAAAACAGTTGGAAGAAAAAACCACGATCACATATATCATGCAGGAATTCACTCATCGAAGGGAGAAGAAATCATCATCGTTGATATAAATGAAGGAAATCCAATCAATCATTCAAGCAGAAGCAGTTACCACTGAAGAAATATAAAAGAAAAGAAGAAAAAAGAAGTAAGTGTGTGTTGCCGATGGGTGTGTGGCCAATGGGTGTGGCCAGTGTGTGCAGAGGAGGATCACCAAGCTTTCTGTAGGCAGCAACGGCAATTCTTTGAAGTACCACACCAACCATCACCACTACCACCATAACCACCATAATCACCAATCATTGGAGGTCTGTGAGGATACTTTCATGATGTCGAGTCGATTTTAAGCCAAGCATAGTACCTGACAACCATTGTGAGGAGTGATCGCGTCGTAGGAAGGGAAACCATTTTCACCAAGCGCCGACTCATATCTCAGGAGATCGTAAAGCTTCTAGTCTTGGCTTCGGGTTGATGCCTGTATGCTGAAGAGGAGATCATCTTGCAATTTTGGACTTGCGATTCTATAGGGAGAGGAGACAGAATTGTAAGTGGTTTAATTTTCAGTGGTGTAATCGCGTCGCATGTAGTGACGGAAGTATTTAATGTTGACTGAGATTACTTTACATTTCACATTTCGCCCATTTTCATGCTCATATCAAAACAAAAATACCAAAAACAACTTATCTGTATTTGTATTTTGTATTTGGGTATTGTATTGTTTGTTTTGTATTGTGATTAATGTTATCTTTGTCAGTGTTGTGATTGTTTTATGTTTGTTTTAGTTTTACAGTTTACTGAAATTGGTTCGTTCAATAGACTTAAAGATTTTAATGGTTACTGTTTGAATTATCTGAATGTTAGTATTGCCTAATGATAAATCCAGTGTTTACTAACATTAAAGAGCTTAATTGATGTTATTTACAATCTATGGAACCGCCTAATGGTTGGCCGAATTCCTCTGTAAATAACAATATTAAATAGGAAAGACAGGCTCAGGGAGTTAACTTAAGTCCACGAGTTTAGTCCATTGAGTTAGCCATAACTCAATGAACTTAGTTCATTGAGTTTGTTAGTACCCGAGTATTTTGATAATGCAAAACCTATGTGAGGAAACATATTGTATTTCACAGTTAAGTCTTACTACATTAGATCAAGAAGGTTCAAGATGAACAGATCAAGAAGATTCAGTAAAATCGGACAGTTACAGGTCTAAGTATCTAAAAAGCAAATTTAAAGCAGCAGTAATGCTATTGGACAGTTAAAAGAATAACTATCCAATTTTACAAAGCCTTTAGAGAGTTATTTAATCAGATAGTTAAAGGGATTGAATGATCAGATAGTTAAGGAGATAACTATCTGGAAGGTTAAAGGACTTTTTGGAGAGTTACAGGTATAACTATCTGAAAGTTAAGTCATTCAATAAACTATGTGCAGAAATACAGAACGGAAGCTTAAAAGACTTGTCGGAGAGTTAGATAACTATCCAAGTTTTCTTTTCGGAGAGTTAGATAACTATTCGAGTTTTTCGGTAAGTTACAAGCATAACTTTCCGGAACTTAAGTCATTTTATTACGCACGTGCAAAATGGAGAAGCCGACAGTTGAAAGTTTAAATGGGAAAATCGGAGAGTTAGATAACTATCCGAAATTTAAAAGAGAGTTTCGGTAAGTTACAGTTTAACTATCTAAAACTTAAGTCAGTGAATTTCCCACGTGTAGAAATCCAGACAGATGCTCAAATAGGTTTTCGGAGAGTTAGAAGGATAACAATCCGAAATTTCAAAAGAGTTTCGGTGAGTTATAGTTTAATCATCCGAAACTTAGGTCATTGAATTTCCCACTTGCAGAATTCCAAACAGTGGCTCAAATAAGTTTTCGGAGAGTTAGAAAAATAACTATCTGAAATCCTGAAGAATTTCGGTGAGTTACAGGATAACCTTCCGAAACTTAAGTCAGTCTTTTATGCACGTGCTAAATTAAAATCGAAAAGTTGACAGAGTCAAGTATATAACTGTTCGGTGAGTTACAATTATAAGTATTCGATTGGATGACAGCTCACATTTAAATATTCTGGAATCCTACCTGGCAGTAAAGGATAAGTGATCTTTCGGTGAGTTACAGTTACTCTTTGGAGAGTTGCACAGCTAACTATCCGAAAGAATAGGAAAATCGATAAGTTGACTTGAAACATTTTTTTTTGAACGGTCACTTGTCGTATTGGGACTTGATCCTAATCAAGTACTACATAATACATCCGTTGGAGGAAAATATGATCGTTGTACATATCAAGTATATATTCAAAATACAAACAACGGATATACAGTATAGATATGCAGTGAGCTACACTCTAATTCCATTTATACTCAAGTCTGCAAACAGTGAAGAATATTTAGAAGATCCATTGCAGAAAAAGCTCTTGCGCCAAAACTCTGATTGAATGTTTAAAGCTGTTGGTTCGTGGCTTCAACCTAAAAGCTACATACAGTGTTGGTTTGAGTTTCAACCTGAAAACTCTAGAGGTTGGTTTACTGAAGTTTTTACCTGAAAACTTCTGTGTAGTTGGTTCTTGCTTTGACCTGAAAGCAAGTGTGTAAGTGTTAAAACACTTAGTGAAGCCCAAGTGAACCTTGGGGGTGGACTAGCCAAATTGGTGAACCACCTAAAAATTTGCTGTGTGTTTCTTATTTCTGTTATTTTGCATTATATTAGTTTCATCTCATTTCATTTTTTGTTGAATCATTCGATTCAACATTAAAAAATTTTAAAAATACACACTTTCACCATTCACCCCCCATCTAGTGAGCCTATCGATCCTAACAGAGTCAACTATAACTCAACGGAGAGCTTATTGAATATATAAATTTGATTGTTAAAAACGAAACAGTTCACAATTCTTAAGCAATTCCATATGGGATCGACCTGTACTTGCACACTGATACAATAGACATTGTGCACTTGTAGTTAAAATACAAATTGGAATTAATATTTAATTTGTGTGAAATGTTGTTTGTTTACTTCTAAAAATGAATTCAGTGATATAGGCATAAAGATAAATTAAATAAGTGAAAACAGAAGTTAATAAATCTAAGTTTTTCTGGCGCGTTACTAGGTAACCAATCAAGTTTTCTGGTGCCGTGCTGGAGATCCAAATAATGACCAAATTCTTCTGTGAACAACAACATTTAATTGGAAATTACAAGTTAGGTTCATGGAGTTAACTTAACTCCATGAGGATAGTCCGTTGAATTAGTTGTAACTTCATGAACTAAGTTTGTTGAGTTAACTATAAATCAACAGAGAGCTTAATTGAACACATATAAACTCTAGTATAAAAATCAAAATAGTACATAATTCTTACTCAATCTCTATAGGATCGACCTGTACTTGCACACAAATATAATAGACACTGTGCACTTGCAATTAAAAAATTCAAATTGGACTTAATATCTAAGTTGTTTGTTTACCTTAAAAGAATTTATTGATATATAATCAGAAGAACAAATCAAACAAGCTTTCTGAATAGACAAACAGTAACCATTAAGATTTTTTGAGTATTCTATATGAATCAATTTCAGTAATCAATAAAACTATCTTCTATTTTTTGAATCAAATAAATATGAAAGATTCATAATGCTGACAATGATAACATTAATCACGATACAAAACAAACAATACAACACATAAACACTAACTACAAACATAGATAATTAGTTTTTGGTATTTTTGTTTTGATATGTTTCTAAAGATGAACGAAAGGTGAAATGTAAAAATTCTCTATCGATAGTAAGAACTTCTATCACTACATGCAATGTGATTACACCACTGAAAACTTAATCAGAAAATTTGTGAAAGGAGATTAATTTACAAGTCTCGGTTCACGATTCTATAGGGAGAGGAGGTGTGACTGTAACTGATTAAGTTTCTGATTAAATAAGTAATGTAACCACATCGTATGTAGTGATAGAAGTTCTTACTATTAATAGAGAATTTACCTTTCACCATTTGTTCATCTTCAGGAACATATCACAACAAAAACTCATTATATATTTTTATGTTTATCAAATATATGTTATATCATTTGTTTTGTATTGTCAGTATTGTTAGTATTGTTTAATGTTTTATGTCTATTTTATTTCAGTGAATAGAAAATCATATTACTGATTATTGAAACTAGTTAGTATTAAATCCTGAATGTTAGCATTGATAAATGATGACTATAATATAAACTAGCATTAGAAGTTTAATTGATATTGTTTACATTCTTTGGAACCACCTAATAGATGGTCGTATTCCTCTATGGATAGCAATTTTAATTTGAAGTTACTAAGGAGGCTTGTTGAGTTAACCTTAACTCTACAAGGATAGTTCGTTGAGATAACTGTAACTCAATGAACTGAGTTTGTTAAGTTAGCAGTAATTCAATAGAGTGAGTAATCCAAAACCCAAAAACCTCTTGTTGTAAAAATTTAAATAGTCTAAAATTTTTACTCATTCTCTATGGGATTGACTTGTACTTGCACACTTATGCGATAGACATTGTTAATTACGAATTAGATTTAATATCTTATTTGTGAAAATTGTTTGTTTACTTATAAAAGAAAAAATATATATATATATAAGTAAATAAGAACAAAGAACAATACTCTAAGTTGGTTGAGTTTGAATAAACTCCACGAACTTACTCTATTGTATTTGTGCATTGAATTCTCTTAAGCATCTATATTACTTCATTGTATTTATGCACTATGTACTCTAAGTTCATTGAGTTTGAGTAAACCCTATGAACTTACTCTATTGTATTTGTGCACCGAATTCTCTAAAGTTTGTGTAAACTCCATGTACTTACTTTTTTATGTTTGTCCACTAGTCTATTTGGAATTTAAATATCTAATAAGTTAGAGATTTGTTGGGTCCAAAGCATTTGATGTTCTATACTTCAAAATAACTTGTTGTCCACCATTGACTTTTGTGATAGTTATCCTCTAAAGTCATCATCCAATCTAGATAATCTTCTAAATTGTCGTTGCTTGAAAATTGCTTTTACTCTTCTATAATCTCTATCTTCACACCTCTTCATCTTCACCTATGAAATACATAGTTTTCCTCACATAGATTTTTATATTATCAAAATATAAAGGTCCTTTCAATCTTCCCCTTTTTGATAATGAAAAAATATTTATAATAAATTACTTGTATTTCACTTCCTAAAATATTTCTATACATGGAAACACTCACGTGGAAAGAAATAACTTATAAGTTTATAATGCTAACCTAACACGTTACCTTAGTATTTAATTAAGCAACTTAATGCATATAGTTATGTTAACTTAACGAGTTAAACATGTGTAAGTCACATAACATAATATAACATTAGAAAACTTTGAATTTAACATGTGCATAATGCTAACTTAACAAGTTCAGATATACAACTTACAACTTTAATGAGTGTTTCTAAAATAACTTACGTGAATAATAATGTTTATAAATGATTACAAAATTTGTGAAAAATACACAAAATTATATACAAGTACTACTTCAAAGTGTTACAAATTTGATTTAACCTTTTTATCATTCTCCCCTTGTTTGTATGTTGGAGGTTTTCTAATTTTGAACTGCTCATAATTTCTCTTCCATGTGAGAATTCGTTGAGTTAGCGAGCAAAGCTGTAAGTTGTATATCTGAACTTGTTAAGTTAGCATTATGCACGTGTTGAATTCAAAGTTTTCTAATGTTATATGACTTGCACATGTTTAACTCGTTAAGTTAACATAACTATATGCATTAAGTTGCTTAATTAAATACTAAGGTAACATGTTAGGTTAGCGTTATAAACTTATAAGTTATTTCTTTATTGCATGTGATACATATATTATTGTATATATATGCAAGTTTGTTGAGTTAAGCTTAACTCAATGAGGTCAGTCTGTCGAGTTAAGAGTTAAGTCAACGGAGTAAGTCCATTGAGTTACATTAACTCTATGGACTAGTTATTTTCTAATATTTGATTGTGAGCAGTTGCAGGAAATTTGAAAGAAACCATATTGCATGAATCATGCTATGTTATAAATCATAGAATGAAGAAGTAATCACCATCGTTGATGTAAAAGAAGGAAATCCAACTAGTTATTTAAGCAAAAGCAGTTATTACTAAAAGAAATATAAAAGGAAAAGAGAAAGAACGAAGTGAGGGGGGGAGAACCATGCTAACTGTAGAAAGTGTCAAACATTCATTGAGCTCCCACTAACACCATCATCCATCAGAGGTCTGTGAAGATACTTTCTAGATGTTGAGTCAATTCTGAGTCAAATATGATGATTGACAACCACTATGAGGAGTGATCGTGTAACAAGAAGGAATGATATTTTCACCAAACACTGAATCATCTCTTAGGAGATAGTAAAACTTCTAGCATTGTTTTTAGGTTGATGCCGCCATGTTGAAGAGGAGATCAACTTACAAAAGTCTAGGTTCGCAATCCAGTACAGAAAGAAACATTTAACAGTAAGCAGTTAAGTTTTCAGTGGTGTAATCAAGTCACATGTAGTGATAGGAGTTTTTTTTTACTATCGATAGAGAATTTTACCTTTCACCATTCACTCATCTAAAGGAACAAAAACAAAACAAAACAAAAACAAAATTCATTATCTATGTTTTATGCTTATTAAATCTATTTTGTGTTTGAATTATAAGTATTGTCTAATGTTTTATATTTATTCAATTTCAGTTATAGAAAATTTTATTTTAATACAAATCTTTGCAATCTTGAATTAAGAAAATCTACTATTTGGATTTATTGAATGTTAGAAGCGATCAATGATAAATGTAGGATGAATTAGCATTCAAGAGCTTAATAGATGTTGTTTGTAATATATAGAATCACCTAATGGATGAATTGTGTTACCTATTGTGCATGATATAACATGTGTTCTTAGGTGAGATAACTTTTTAGGAATCTAAGGTAGAAATAAAGAACTACTCTACTCTACTAAAAAAACTTTTTTCAACACTTTCCTCTCTCTTTTCTTAGTACACCAATCCTTAAGAAATTTAGCACAAAGTGAGATTTTCTGAAATAAGTCTAATAGAGGAATATTAACTTGTACTTTTTCAAATATTTTTTGAATTTTCTCTTAATTAAGATTACTAGCTCCCTAGCAACAACGCAAGAAAACTTGTTTTTGGTCTTGTTTACTTAAATGTATTTTTTCTTTTATAAGTAAACAAATAATTTTCGCAAACAAGATATTAAATCTAATTCGTTAAATTAACTACAAGTGAATAATGTCTATCATATAAGTGTGCAAATATAGGTTGATCCTATAGGGAACTATCAAAATCACTTTGCTTAATAAATTTTCATAGCTAGGATATAACGTATATTCTTAATATGCTCACTCTATTGATTTACAATTAACTCAACGGACTTACCTCGTGGAGTTATGTTTAACTCAATGAGCTCTAAGGTAACTTATAATTAAGAATGTAGTTTGCAAAAGAATACAACCATCTATTGGGCGATTCTAGTTTGTGGAGTTTATGCATTAAATTCTCTTAAGTTCATTGAGTTTATGTAACCTCCACAAATTTACTTCATTGTGTTTATGCATTGTGCACTCTAAGTTTGTTGAGTTTAAGTAAACACCATGAACTTACTTCATTGTGTTTGTGCATTAAATTCTCTTAAGTTCATTGAGTTTGTGTAAACTCCACAAACCTACTTCATTGTGTTTGTCCACAACTCTACTAGGAATTTAAACATCCGACAAGTTAGAGATTTGTCAGGTTTGAAGCATCCAACTTTTTATACTTCACAATAACTCATCATCCACTATTGACTTCTTTGATAGTTATTCTCTTAAGTCATTGTCCAATCTAGATAACCTTCTAAACAACTACTACTTAAAAATTACTTTGGCTCTTCTTCAATTTCTATCTTCATGGCTCTTCATCTTCACTTATGAAATACATAATTTTCCTCACATAAATTTTTGTATTATCAAATTATAGAGGTCTGTTTAGAATAACAAAGTGCATAATATTAACAGTTAAATAATAGTTAATTGCATAATATTTAACTTATCATATGAGAATTAAGCCATTATGTTATAATTGCACTATTATATACTTTAATGAAAGAATCTGCATAATTTCAGGTACAAGAAGGCTTGTAGATTTAAATATTAGAATACCTCAAATAATGGAAACAAGAATAAGGGTGGCAACTGAAACTACTGAAACTGTTGTCAATAAAGAAAGAAGAATCAGGCTAAATAATGAAATTGCCCTAGAACTTATAAGAAGAAAATCACGGTTGTGGTTTATAAGGAAGATTTGTGCATGTGCAAGAATGCAACAAGAAAAAGAACAAAGAGAGCAGGAAGAACAAGGGTAGTAGTTGGAACCCTCACATCAACAGCAAAAGAGAGAAGAAGTTGAAATGTCGGTTGCAGTAGTAGAACAACTAGGACCTTCAATTCCACCACCTAGACCACTAGAAAGGGTGGTAGTTCTAGGGCCATCTACTAAAGAAGAGTTAAGAGAGTTTGAAGAACTAGTTTGAGTTGGGAGAAGCCAAGGAGAGTTAGAAGATTTGGTCGTAGCTAAAGCACATCTGGTGTTTGATGCACTTCATAAAAGAAAGGCTGTAGAAAAGTTGAAGGCCCAATACAAAGTTAAATTTGAAAAGCATCAAGAAGCCACTGCAATACCTATTATAAAAGAATATGAGGCTGGACCTTCGAGACCAACAGATATATAGGAAGAAAAACATGAAGAGCTAGTGCTTGTGGCTCGAGGGCCTAAAGAGTCTATTTTTGTTGACTTAGTGTTAGAAGAAGAAGAAGAAGAAGATTAGACACAACTATTTAGAAGAAGAAAAGGAAAAGAAAAAGTGTCTAAGACTGTAGAAGAAGAAATAAAAGTTGAACCTATAGTATTTACAGTAGGGCATAAAGAGCCCATTTTTGTAGATTTGTTATTAGAAGAAGAAGCAGATCAAGAGCAGGAGCAAAGAAGAAAAGAAAAACAAGCTGAAATTAGTCTACAACTTGAAGAATTGGAAAAAGAAGTTAGGGAAGAATATATAATGCCCGAGACTCCATCTCAATCTACCATAGAATCAGATAGAACAATAACAATACAAATTAGTAGTGAGGAGGAAGAAGAAAAGAAGCTGAGTAGGAAGCTGAATAGCAAGAAAAGAATTCAACAGATTCCTCTAAAGAGAATGAAACTCTTCAGCAACTTATGGAGAAAATACAAGATAAAAGTGTGGAAAGTTCTGCAGGCTCTCCACCACATTTTAGAACTAAAAGACAGGAGTCTCTGAATTATTTTCAGCAATAAGTACAATAACAAGCTCAGCAACTTAAAGAAGAAATTCAAGAACATACCTCTCTAGAGCAACAAATCCAAATTCCTAATCCGTCTAAAGCAATAATTTTGAACGAAGTTCACTTTTAGAGTCAAGAAGCATATAACAAGTATCAAGAAATAAAGGGGTATGATATAATTTACAATAGGCTAGTAGACTAGACTGGAATGGAGGAGATTAGAGAATTATTTGAATTTCAAGGCCTATTGGAAATTATTCTAAAGACAAAAGGGCATGTAGTTTATGAAAATTTAGTGTCCTATTTTTATGCAAATTTGAGAGAGAAAGAATGAAATTTAATTGCAAACATGAAAGAAGTTAATATTCAAATAACAACTAAGCTTCTCTACAACATTTTTGGACTGAAAAATGAAGAGATTGAAATTTTGGAAAATATAATTGCAACTGAATGGATAGAATAAGAAATCAAGCAATGTTTGGTCATTGACCCTAGTGTGCCATTACTGAACAGACTGAAGTATTTAAATGAGAAAGCACATATGGTGGCAAACATTTTAGTTAAAACTGTCTATTAGAGGCATGACAATGATATAGAATTGAGTCAATTTGTCAAATGAGCCATGTATGCAGTTGTAAACAAAATTCAAGTTAATTGGTGTTAAGTCTTTCTGTCAAAGATAAAGTCTGCAAAGAAGAAACTATTTTATGGGGACTTGATTCCATTGTTGATGATGGAAGAAATTGACTTCACGAAATGGACATCTAAGAGGATAAGATCTAGAGCCATTTCAGTGAAGGAATATAGAAATTATAATGTTGTTCCTCCTTCTATTGCTAGACTTTTGAAGACTTTACAAGAGGTGTAGAACGTATAAATCAATTAGAGTAACAATTAGAAAAACTTTAGAAGGAAGTAGATAAAGTTAGGAAGAAAAACTAAATGTATTATTCATCTACTTGTACTGAAAAATATCTGATTTTATGTAATTGTAAACTATTTATATATATGAATGTTTGAACAGCAAGATGCTTCTGAATTAATGTTTGTGAATGAATGATTTAAAGCTGTATTGAAATTCTAATCTATATATATCTTTGAAGCATTAAAGGATTGTTTTAAAACAAATTGAATTAAATGAAAGATGTGCTTAAAGGCACAATTGTTTAAGAAACACCTGAATATGTTTACAATTTGCAAAAACTCTAAATTCTACATAACAGGAAATGAACTGTAAGTTAAATATACATATAATGTTCAGATTTAAATGAGTTTAAATTGGAACATTGCATTAATGTAATGTATTTAACTTTATTTAAGTTGATAAAATGCAGGAGGAAAATATATAGAAGTTAAGATGAAAAGTAAGTTTTTTAGAAAAATTTGCTAAGTGTTAACTCAACGAAGTTAGTTCGTGGAGTTAACTTTAACTCCATGAGGTCAATAATAAAATATAAGGTCATTTCGTTGAGTTATTTGTAACTCAACGAAGTTAGTCCGTGGAGTTAGCAAATAGAAGACGAAGCTAGTCCATTGAGTTAGTTGTAACTCAACGCGGTTAGTTCGTTAAGTTAGAAATAGTAATTGAGGCTAGTTTGTTGAGTTATCTATAAATTAACGAGGTTAGTTCGTGGAGTTAGTGTAACAGTTATTCTTTTATCTACGAATGAAACTTCGTGAGTTCAGTGATTACTAAAATTTAAAAATTAAAAGCGAAACACGTATCCATAAAAATAGGAACCATACTACACGTTACAAGACACGTTCTTGCAATGAGATTCATGTTCCTTATGGACGTGCATTATAAATATAAAACAGAATGTTATTTACTAGTTACCAGCAATTGATAAGAGGAAAGAAAATTCATTGAGGAATTGGAAGGAGAAGCAGCTGATTCAATTTCATCTATCAACAACTGTTTATTTAGAACAAAGCTTCAAACTAGTATGTAATTAATCTTCTGCAATTTACTTTATATTAAGAGTTTATGAGTACATTGACTCATTCTTCTATCACTAAATGATTAGTAAGAACACCTATACGGGATTATTTAACATAGAAATATATTGAAAAATTTTCTGAAGTGGACTTTAACGAAATCCTTAGGGGTGTAGCTAACATTTCTTTAAAAGAGAACGAAGATATGACTGCTCTAATAGAAAAACCATTAAGGGAAATTTTGTATCTTGAACTAGTTGATGAACCATCATGTATTCGATTGCCAAACTTTGAGAGAGATAAGTTTGAACTGAAATCTAATTATATTAGTCAATTGCCACACTTTCATGGATTAGAAAGAGAAGATGCCTATTATTTCCTTAGAGAATTTAACAAAGTTTGTCATATGATGAAAATGCCGAACATGAGTATTGATGCTATTAAACTTAGATATATTCCTTTTGCTTTAAAAAACACAACTAAGAGATGATTATATACTCTATCGCCTGATTCAATTTCTACTTGGACTGAATTTTACTCTGTATTTTTGGAAAAATATTATCCAACACATCAAATGATTAAAAAGAAAAAGAAAATATTAATGTGTAGCCAAAAATAGGAAAAATCATTTTGGAAATATTTTGAATGATTTAAAGATTTACTAACTCAATGTCCACATTATGCAATGAGTGAAGCACAATTAATAGGTATAATTTATGAAGGCATAGATGTTTCAACTAAATCTTTATTACAATCTACTTGTCAGAATGGATTTTTAAAATTGTGTAGTGAAGAAGCATGGGCATACTTAGAAAACTTTGCAAAAAGAACTGCTCAGTGGGAAAACTCAGTTGAAGCTATTACAGATAAAAAAATATTGCCAAGGGGAATGCATGAAGTAGATTCAAGCACTATGCTTGAAGTTAAATTAATTGAGTTAACAAAGAAAATAGAAGAGTTATCATTAAATCAAAAACTAGTAGAAAAGAATGTAAATATTAATGACTTAAATATTATTTATGCTAGAAACTAAAAAGATAACTTTGGAAATTCTTATTACCCTAATTGAAGAAATCACCCAAACCTATTTTGGAGAAATAACAATTTCTAGGGAGGAGAAAATATAAATGACAAAAATATAAGTTATGAAGCATTAATTGAACAATGATCTAGAATAGAGAAATTAGAAAAGATAATTCAACAATTAAACAATCATCTAGATCATGTATTTGGAAATGCTGCCATTCAGAATCAAAATATGAATAGAAATATAAACCCTAGACAGAAGGAATCAATAAAAGTTAGACCTACTAGAGGATTGCCAATGCAAATAGTGCCTAACCCTGTTAATAGAACTATTAATGAAATTGATATCTCCTATGGGAGGAAAGTTGAATGAGATAGTATAATTGCTAGCAACAATGTATAATATAGTAAGTAGAAAAATATAAAAAGAAAAGAAAATGAAAGTTTAATTATAGTTAGTAGTACCATAGAGTTATTACTTAACTCAACGAACGTAGTCTGTTGAGTTATGGCCTAACTCTACGGAGGTATATGTCAGTAACTATGTTAATTTTATCTCTGCTAAATTTTGTTTATGTTATATAGAATCACAACAGATGGAATTGATGAAATTATCACTAGATGCACTAAGAGAAGTATTGAGTAACTTATCAATTAAAGATCTATGCAAATTATGTTGTGTCAAAAGAAATTAAAGAATGTGTTAGAGAAAAATATTTTCATGGACTACAAGCTACAAAGATAACTAATATTAGAGATGGATTTTTATAGAAGTCATTTAATCGTAGTTCAATCAGCTATGAATATCTGAACATAGAAGAAAATGTTGAAATTGCACCAAATACATTAGAAGAAATAGATCATATTATGAGGATAGATGAAAAATTAATTATTTACAAAATAAAACCATGGTATGCTATTCTATTACCTAATATTTTGATTAGAAATCCTATCACTAGAGAAGAATGGAATATAAGAAGGCCTAATTGATTTGAAGTATCAACTAAGAATTGTGGGTCAGCTTTAACATTTTCTGATAAAAATTCAACCATTCTTAAAAAATTGTATTATTGGAGACCAACAGGAAATTGGGATGAGGATCTATGTTTAAGTGTGTATAATTTTCTGAATAGATCTTGGACTGAAAACACTATGATATATCTAGGAGAGAAAGCATTAGTTAACAATATACATGTCATACTTGATGAATATATATATCTAGTCATGGATATATAAGTTGCATTTAGATCTAATTTATACATAGTAAGCATAGATAGTTATAATGATGACTTTATAGAAATATTACCTATACCTAATGATATAGCTAAACGACTATCTATAAAATATGATAAAATTCAATTAGGAGTGTGGTATAATGAATATGATGATCCTACTTTATGTTTAGTAAGATGGTAGGATGAACTAATGAAATTTCAAATATGGATTATGAAAGACTTAAATGAATGGAAGTGGGAAGAGAAATATATTGAAATATATGTAGCAATAGAAACAACTACATTATATTGGAATAGAAAAGGATCCCTTTCTGTATTTCAATTCATTAATGGTAATACACTTATATTTAGTATCGATAACATATTACAAGTTAAAAAGGAAAGAAGACTACATTAAAATAGAATTAATAGCAAGAAAAATTATGCCTAAAAGTTTTGCTTGAACTAACACATTTATTCCATTTGTCACTACTTTTCAATCATATTCTTAAATTGTGATTTTGTAATTTTAATGTTGTGTGTACTTTGCATTTATTTTTAGAAAAGAAAGAAAAAAAATTTAGATTTTGTTTTGTTTATCTTACAAAAAAAAAGAGACAAAATATCAATCCAATTTTTTGGTATTTGTTTTAAGAAACAAATTGGTTTGCTAGTGAGCCACCAAAGGCATAAGAGCCTGGGTTACACATAAGACACTGATTTAACAATTTATGTTTTGTTGTTAAGTTGTTATTTTGTTATATATTCTGCTTTTATTTGTGAATGAAAAGTTTTTCAGAATCAAAAGTTGGAAGATATTGAAGGAGACACAAAGAACAAGGTATATAATTGATTACTTACCATGAATTTATATTCAAACTCAATTCGTGGAGTAATTAATTAACTCAATGAATTAAGTTCGTTGAGTTAAGTGCTAAGTCAACGAAACAATATTTATGCCTACTAACATTTTCTATATTTACTGTATTTATTGTGACCATGGCTTCTCCCTAAAAACTTTTAAAGAGACTTGAGTGTGAAATCATACATTTTACAAATTTTGTAAGAGTTCTATACTTTCTTTCTACTAAATAATTTTATTATGTTGTATAAGGCATCGTAATTTGTCTACTTCTAATTCCATGCATTTCACAAAATGACTCAAATTCCTTAGAATTGTATTCTCCTCCTATATCTAACCTTAACACATTAATGCTTCTTCCAAGTTGTTTTTCTACTTTTGACTTGTATTTTTTAAAGCAAGTCAATACTTCACTTTATGACTTATTAGATAGACATAGGTGTATCTAGAAAAACAATTAATGAAAGTCACAAAATATTCCTTATAATTATATATTTTGATACTAACTAGACTACATACATCAAAATGAATTAAGCCTAATAATTCACTCGTCCTATATCCTTTCCCAAAGAGTCTTTCAATCATTTTTCTAAATAAATAATGTTAACATTCATTTGATTCCATGTTTTTAATATCAAGCAATAAATTATTTGTTTTATTTTAGATTTATTAATTTGCACCAATCTCAAATATCATAAATAGATTTCAAATAAATAACACACAATATAACTAGAAGCTATATCATTTATTTCATTATTAATAACAGAAATTTTGAACAAATCATGTTTAGGTAAAAAAGTTTCCATAGCTAAGACTTTCTTATATTTTCCCATGGATATACATTTGTTATAGAATTGAACTTTCAAGCCATTCTTCAAGAGAGTGCCAACATATATCAAATTTCACCTCATGCTAGGTGCATAAAGGATGTCTTTTAGTATCATAATGTTGTCTCCTAAATCAAAATATTATATACCAATTCCTTCCACATTTAAATAAGTGTTGTTACCCATATAGATGTATTTTTCTCTAGGGCTGAATTCTTTAAAGGAGTCTAATCCCTTCTTAATTTTGGCAATGTGCATAGTGGTACCAGAATCAACCCACAATCATTTGAATTTGGGACTATAACATTATTACATTTGACAATTCCCACAAAAAATCTTTTATTCTTTATATTTGGTTTCAAGGTCTCACTTTTATTTTCATCCTTATTGGGACAATTTACCTTGAAATAACCAAATTAGCCATAAGCATGGCAAGACTCTTATGTTTTCTTTCCTTGTACTTAATATAGCCTGTAGTTGTTCCTATTAGGTCAATTTTTTCTTTTATTGTTTTATCAAATCTAGACTTCTAAAAGTGCAGTATTTACTTCTTTTAGATTGGTTTCATGTCACCTCCAACTAGTTATAATTTCTTATTCAATACCTAACCTTATTGGCAATTTAGAAAGTTAAAGTAGGGTAAACCTAAAAGATGTAATGACCATTTCATAGTTATGTGATAAACTATTTAGTATAATTATTATCTGTAATTTTTTAAGTATAGGGATTCCTACAATAGCTAAATCTTTTGCAATAACTATCATATTATTAACATGTTCTACTACGTTTTATTCTTCTAATATTCTGCAAGAGATACTTTTTAATGAAAAGTTGTGTATTTATTTTTATTATTTTATCATATTTTCCCTTCAAAACATTTCATAAATTATAAGTCGCAGTACATGTTTCAAAGTATTTCACTAAACTATTCTCCATAGACATGAACATAAGACTATTGCTTTCTTATATTTAATTTTCTATTTTTCTACTTTTTTTTATTTTCACTTTAGAAGCATCACTAGTTATTTCCAAATGAGTAGTTTCTATGACATAATCTAAATTATTAAATTCTAGTGTATTTTTAATCTTTCTATGCCACATCTCATCATTTAACTTCTTCAATTGTTAATTCTTGTCAATTTAATTGTGAACATTTTAGTAGCCATTTTCAAAATCTACAATAAGAATTAATTTTCAAATTTAACATTGTACTACCAACTAATAATATTTTAAATTTCTAGTAGAAAAGTAAATTCCAAGAATTTTTCAAAATAAATTCTACAAAGATTGCCAATTATTAACAAATAATCAATTTCAAATAAGAAATCAAAAAAAAAATCCTTAAAATCCAATTCCAGAAATTATATAAATATTCAATTGAGAATCACTAAAATATGAATTATAATTAAAAATTCCTTACTTAAGCAATTAATTTGTCCCATAAGCATGTAAATTTTTTTTCTTTCTCAATATTATATATATTTAATATTATGTATATATGCATTATGTATATAATAAAGGGGAGATGAAATCCCCAATCAATCATCCCTTTGTTCGGGCAGGCGTCCAGCGGAGACGACACGTGGAGACCAAGGTTGCGGAGGGCAGAGGTGCCAGGACCCGGGAGTGCGTGGGTGACGATGCGCAGAGGGCGGAAGGCGTGGTTCGCGTAGAGCGTGGAATGCATTGGTGGTGTCGACGCACGTACTAGTAGGGGCAGTGCAGGCAGCAGCGTGTGCGAAGTGCGGAAGGTGGACGACGATGATGTGTGTGGAGGCAAAGGCACGTACGAGGTCGAGTGTTGCGCAGCGGTGCAGCGAAGGAGACACGTGGAGTCGAGCGCGACGGCACAGGCGGCGTGGTGAAACGGGACGCACATCGACAGGTGGAGGTGCAAGTGCGAGGTCCGGCAGTGGTGGACATGGACGGGCGGAGGTACGCGTGTAGACAGGTAGTGACGTGCGCGGATTGGTGAAGGTGTGCGTGTGAGGTCAGGTGAAGGTGCATGCGCGAGGTCAGGAAGAGGTACGTGTGGCGAGGTTGATCAGCGGGCGGATCCAACGAGCGACAAGTGGACGTTTGGGGCTCTGATAGTGGGAGTTTTGTATAAATTTCAGGTATATGCAAATCATATATTTTGATCATATTTATAAAGATCGGAAGTATCATAACTTCCTCTCACAACTTTTGTCGCCAACTTCTCTCGTATGAAATTTTGAATTCAAATTGGAATTGGTTTTCTTGATCATTTTCCAACATAAAGTAATGTCTAAATTTAATTAATTGATTGCATCTGATTAATCGAATTGGTTCCAAGAAAAAGAAGAAGCAAAAACAAATCAATAATCTGTTGCATGTATATTGTGGTACTTATTATGTATATATGGAATTAAGATCCTTTAATTCCAATTCCTTACAGTTCCTAGATAAATTAAGCTAATTGTAATCACTCAGTTGTCTATAAGCAACCATGCTCGTAGCTTTCACAAAAATTATTATTATTATATAAAAAAAATAAAATTCCTAGTTGAATTTTAAAAGGATGTGAAATGTTGATCTTCTAATTTATTTTAAAAGAAAAGAAATAAATTGAAATCTAAATCGAAACATCATCATTATTAAAAAATCCAACTATCTACCTTTTCATTTCAAAAAAAATCTATATTTTTCTATCAATTCAAAAAGGTAAAGCCAACCCTTCTCTTGGAAATGAATAATCCTAAAAGAATAAATACATCAAACATTTTCACAGTAATTAGTTGATCCATCACGTTCTCAACTTTTAAATTGATGTCATTTGAATTACATAAGAATAGTGATATCGGTAACTTCCATCAGAATTAGAATTCCGGTGAACGTAAAAATTATCATTGTTAAAAAGAATAGGTTTCAAATGGGTAAAAAGAACCATTTCCAATTTAAGGCGCATTGCTCGCAATTTACAGATGATTTGATTATGTTGGGCAAAGCTACAACTCAAGAAGTACAAGCATTGAGGGTGATCTTAAAGAGGTTTAATTGGAGGGGTCTCAAGGCTAAAGATTAATCATAACAAGACCAGTATTAAGTTTTGTGCAGAAGTTTCAAGGAATGAAGCTAACTCCATTATGCATATATATAAGTGTCTCGGAAATGCCCTAACCAAAGACTCTAGACACCAATTCAAAATATTTAAGGAAAAAATTGAAAAGAAGTTGAAGCGTTGGAATCTGAAGTGCTCTCCCAAACCGTACTTAATTAATTATCAAGACCTCTTAGATGTCGTCAGCCAATTATTTTCCTTCTTCCACCCTCCTGAATAAGAGTCAGCGTCTCGAACTAGATAAAATTTGCAGTAGCTTTTGGTGGTATAATAGAAGCAGCAAGGTATTACATCTTAGAAGGTGGTTCCTCTTTCAGCTCCCCAAACGCTCAGGAGTCCTCAATATAAAGAACTCGTATGCCACCAACTTAGTTGGCTTTACTCACAGCCACCTGCCAGAGAATTCAGAAATCTCAGATGCAGATAATGCATTCGCTTTTTAACGTTAAATGCTTCAAGCGGAACAGTCAATTAAGATTAGGCTATTTACAAGAGGAAATCAAGCCCAGACATTATTAGAATATTATTAGCTGGAAAGCTAGTAATATTTCTTGCTGATCATGATAAATGTCGAATTACAGTCCAGACATGGAATTCCTGAAAAGCTGCAGGCTTCCATAAATTATTCTTCAACAAATTTAACAAAGAAACAGCTATGTCAACTTCCCTTTCACGAACTTCGATGTGATGATCAACGAAGGCCTCATCCTTCAGTTTATTCAGTTGGAGATTAACATTTAGGGTTTGGATTAAATTTATTTAATTATATAATGCCCCTATATTAAGCGGTAATGTTTACCTTTCCATTTAATCTCTCATTTGGCTGGTATTCACGAAGAACACTTGAGAAGAAAGAAGGACGATCGCTTGATGCTGATTGTCTTGAAAAAACATAAGAAAAAACTCTAAAAAAGGCAACAGATTCAACGTCAACCACTACAATTTTGACGTTTAAGATGATGATATGCTCATGAGGAGCTTAATTAAAACAGCATTATTAATTTAAGGGTGGAGGTTTGACAATACATGTGATCGAGTTTTGTAGACATTGATACGTGAATCCCTGATCAATTACGTGGTTCACTGGTTCCCACATATTGAGCATCGCCAGAGCCAATAATGCAATTCGAATATGCAGCCAATAATGCAATTAATGGGAAAAATAAATATACTAACCATGCTTACGCACATGTCGGGAGCTTTTATTCTACCCGTGGATTCTTCTACCAGTAGTTGTCCATGTTAGAAAAGTCTAGTTTTACGTAATGATGGTTCTTTTGTTTATTAACAATTAGCTTTGAATTAAATTTTCCCCGTGATATTAAATTAAGTTTACACGAATATTTCTTTATTTACGGATATATAAATAAATTTTAAATGAAAAAAATTATTAAATTGTTTTTCACACCGATTAAAATAGAGATTGAATCTAAAGTTATATAATGATAAATCCCTTTATTCGTTACTAATTAATTTTAAGATAATTTTTTATATGATGCCAAAGTAAATTCACACGTATCTACTTGCAGATACTTATAAGTATATAAATAAACCACAAATAAAGGAAAATGTTAGAAAATTCTCACGTTGATTAAAATTTGGACTTATATAATAATGGATCCTTTCAATCATTATCAATTAATTTTAAGTTAAATTTTTATATAATATCAAAATAGTTGGGTTCACGTTCATTTACTTGTAAATAGATAAATAAATCATAAATGAAAAACAGTGTTAGAAAAGTCTTACATCAATTAAGACAGAAATTGAACTTAAACTTATATAATGATGTATCTTTTCACTCATTAATAATTGACTTTAAATTAAAATTTCACAATTCATAATGTCTACTTATTTAATTACTTTTCATACCTTAATTTTCTACCGAAAATGGAAGTGATACCCCAGAATGTTGATGTGCTGTCAAATATAACGGTAGTGCACATTCATGCATTCAATCGCTTGCTTCGTTGCATTTTGCATTTTCTTTTTCCCCTTCTTTTACTGCACATTCTTGCATTCAATCGCTTGCCCATTGGAACTCCTTGCCCACTTAATGGGACTTGTTCATGATGGGGGGGGGTTATCTTCTGTGGTTGATTCCCCAAGGTCTTCTATATTGATTGATAAATGGTGCAGCCAGCAGTGAAGACGGCATGAAGGTCGCGTTGACTATTAAACTAAATCAACCGCAATGATTCAATTAACTGAAATAGTTTGATTGACTAAAAATAATGGTGCGTACTCTTGGCTTCCATTAAAATTCAAATCTTGTTGAACGTGGAAACTACAACCATACAGAACCGGCGAGAAGGTCAAACTTCTCAAAGCATGTAACTCCAACTTCTCTAAATTTCTTTTACAGAACTTTTCATGTAGTCCTAACAATCCGTTGCTTTAGTAGTCATTCAGATGTGATTTGTTCGATAAGCAAGAAAAATGATGTTTGCTAACGGTGTTGGAGTTGTACTAATTCCAATTAGTAATTTAAAAACTCATTAACCAAAAAAGTGCTTAGTATGTTTAAAGTCTAAGTCTAAGATCTATTCAATTGGATATCTTTTTAGATGACCGGTAGGTAACCTACAACAATTACGTACTACGTAGATGTAAATGATTTCACTTCCAATTTTAAATCTGTTCGTCGTGATTTGATGAAGTTATTTATGTACATGTGTAGAAAAGAAAGAGTGCAATCTTTCATTCTATTGACAAGAAAATTAAAGTTGGTTGCCATGGCTCTTCCCCTTCAAGGTGAAAGAAGTTACAGCTTCAAATTTCCATTTCAAGAGGAAGTAGTTTTATTAACCTCGAGGAGGATCACAAGCACACGTAATTGTTTACAATTTAATTTTGAAAATTTCTTCTACTACTGGAGAAAGACCATTAGATTTTCCAATGAAAATATTTTGTTTCAACTTGTGTCATACTTCCTCTTATTATAGTGTTTAGATTCATTATCACTTTTGTTTCTTATGGATTTCAACATGTGGCACTATCATACACATTTTGTAATAAACATTTTTGCCTGGACTAATATCCTAGTGGCATTTACATGAAATATTTTCTATACGTGAAAAACTTTGCCTAGTAAATACATGAGAGTTAGCAGAACTAATGGTAAAAAAATTTACATCTATTCATTACAAGCACGTGGTAAAATTTTTATCAAAGTTAAAAAAAAGGGTATGGTCCTTGATCTTAATGTAACAAAATTATTTAAATTTTGCTAAATTTCAACCAGTGATTTTCAATCTTAATGCACATAATTTGAATCAGGTTTAAATTTTAACCGTAGTATATCTACAGATTGACCGTCCACGTAATTAATTTTTATTTTTCTAATAAAATAATTAAATATATTAGATACCCACAAGAAAAGAAAAAACCTTTTGAGCACCTACAAATACATTTTTCAGATAAATAAAAATTTATAATTTTTCTTTCATTTTTGTTCATGGCAATTGGTGTCACAAATTTAGGCTATTTTCCTTTTGCAAGTTCGTCGTTATTATCTTTAATCACGATCCATCCTTACTTATGACATATTTAGTTTCAAAATTTATTTCTCTTATTTCTTGAAATTTACATGTTTGTTATTCACATTAATTAGTGTTTATGTAAGGATTTCTTTAGAGCCTTCGTTATCTGACGGAGAGTTTTAATTTGATATGTTTCATTAACTCTTATTTTCATGCTATATTTGATGTTGTACCTTCGTGTGGTACTTTGCCGATGAATTAGTGAAATTTGATTTAATCAAAAAAAAGTCGACAATGTATTGAATTTTTTTTGTTTGCTGAAATTTGCCATCGTCGTCATTTCGTAATAATCAACGGCACAATTCGTCTTCCTTTATTTTATAAAATTTTTAAGTTTAAATCTACGTAAGAATACTACTGAAAAATGATAAAAATAATAGTTCATCGTGATTAAATCTCAACCGTAATAATTGATTTTCTTACTAAGCAAAGGGAGCATAACCGTCAAAAAATTTACACTTTATTTTACGGTTCAGACCACTTGTGCTTTTTTGGTTGCTTTCTGCTCACAAAACTCCAAGACAAACTTGTCAGTGCAGAAAATGATTTCATACCGATCCATTCGACCGGTAGCCGACTCAGTTGATTTATTTATTTATAATAGAAATATTATTTGTTGTTGATTAGTTAATTAACTTATTATTGCTTTTCTTGAATATTAGATAACAATGACATGTAATCAAGGGAATCGACAATCGGGATAACGTACATAATTGATTTTTTTACTTATTACGAAGGAAAATATCCTATATTCAAATTTAGATGAACGAACTGCGTCGTGAAAACAAAACACGTAAGCTTACATGATACAATTATGGAATTCCGGATCAAGAGTAATACTCTTATTGTAGAAACAAATTGCAATGTTTATTAATCAAGTAATAATCTTGAATGCAGAATACGAGTATCGAAATAACGAAATAAATCACTGGTAAACGAATGCCTGGTGTTATCAAATGATAATTATTTAACCTCACCTCGTTCGTGCATATGTTTTATTCGAAATTAAGTTCATCATAATGGTCATCGTTTGGCAACCCTCTCCATCGGTATCCGGGTCGGATTCCAGTCCACCCGGATATCGGCTGCCCTTTACCTTTAAATGGGCATTATCCATGTCCACCTCGTCTCTTGTTCACATCCGAGTTCTTCCTCTTTCTCTCCATTTTCTCCCTCCTCCATGTTCCACCGCTGAAAAAATCACAGACAGAAGAGGTCGAATGGCAGCAGACGTGAGCCACGTGGTACAGATTCTCGGAAGGTACAAGGAGGAAGGCGAAGATGAAGCAAAGGCAGGATCTTTGGTCACCAGGGACCTTCTTGGTGGCTGCTCTGTTTCTGGAGAGAAGAAACCGGACCTTGACCTAAAGGTCCCCGGTGGCTGGGAGGAACGGCTCGATCCCATGGTAACACATCCAAGTTCCAATTAGTTAGTTAGTTAGTTAGTATAATTGCGGGTGCGATATATTTCAAGGGTGACCACGAAGGAGAAAATTTAAAATTTCGTAAAAAATTGGTTTTTTTTGTTCATTCCATTCCGGATGTTGCAGTTGTTCGTTGTTCTTCCCAAGATCCATGAATTTTATTTTATTTTTTTAAATAATATGAGAGGATGGAATAACAAGATGCAGAATTAATAAATAGTCATCTAGTGCGTGCTTCATGTCAGTACTCAATATTGAAAGAAGAATCTGATTGTTGTCGTCGTTGTTTGAAATATTGTCAGTGCTTTGTTTTCTTCCACATCTACCCCTAATCATACTTCCAATTTGCCATTTTTACAGTCGAGCGAAGAATCCAGGTCCAGCCTACCGGCCACCACCACGGCAGCAAACAATCGTCAAGTTCTCAACCCTCCGCCCCTGTTCATGACCTTTACACCGCCGTCACCCAACCTCGACCTGAAGCTCTTCACACCATCCTCCTCTACCTGCCCAACCACCGCCTTCAATCACAGCGTTTGCACCCTCGACAAGGTCAAGTCCGCCCTAGAGCGAGCCGCCAAGAGTAACCCACCGCATGCCAAACGTGGGTGCTCGCTCTCGCCCACTTCCTCATCCACCACCACCACCACCACCACCACCACCACCACCACCACCACAAGCACCACCGTCAACAACAAAACAGCCGATAAAGGCCAGCGGCAGGAGGAAGAGGTGGTGGAAGAGCCAAGATCATCGGTGTCGGAAGGTCCATCAATGGGAGAACCAACGGCACCGATGGCGGCCGGGTGTCCGGGGTGCCTTTCCTACGTGCTGGTATCCAAGGACAATCCGAGATGCCCAAGGTGCCGCTCGCGTGTACCTTTCCCTGCCAGGAAGAAGCCAAGGATTGAGCTTGACCTCAACTCATATACCATGACAGCCCCCCCTTCCTAACGCCAAATCTGCAAATGCTCAGCTCTGATTTCATGGCGATTGTCTTGTGCTCATCATATAAATTATAGTCACATCTTTCTCTTTCGTTACCAATCTCCCTTGGAAATGATGGAAAAATGTTATAACGCCTGGTTTGGTATTGAATGATATTTTGGGGAGTACTGGAACTGGAAGGAGTTGTCATTTGTTCTGAAATTTTTGTTCATCCTATGCTCTCGTTTATTCTACCAAAAGATGATATAGAAAAGTGATATTTTTTTTTACATTGTAATGGTGTGAAATTGATATTTTTATCATTTAATTTGTGAGTTCAAGATTTCAAATTCACTGGATGCTTGCGAAAGGAATAGGTAAATTTGGGTGATATAACAATTCGCTGTATTTATTTGCAGAAACCATGAACAGAGGTCAGACGTGAATAGTTAATGCTGCAATTAGTTGACGTGATAATGGAGTGTAATATCATCTCCCCATGGAAGAAAGAAAGGCGTTTATTGTATTGATTGCGACGTTCCTGCGACGTTCCGTGAGTTTTATAAAATCAATTCAAGTATAATTAAGTTCATTAATATGCGGTGGATGGTATTTTTGCCCAGATTCTCTTCTTTCCTCGTATACTTCAACTATTCTTATACTTAAGATGGCGATGACATCGAAAATGGTGAAATAAAATTCAGGAATAAGTGTGAAATTTAATTTTTTAGGAATTAAAAGGATAAAATTTGAATTATGTTGTATATTAATGTGGTTAAGCTTAAATTTTATATTAATTTTGAAAATAATAATTACCTTTGTCGTAGATGATTTTTATAATTAGAAATAACAATTATCTTCATATAAAGAAATTTTAATAAAAGAAAATATAAATTACAAAAAGTGAGAACAAATTGTGGGTTATTTACTAATTATGTTTATATTTTACTATTTCGTAGTCACGGGAACAAAGACTTATCAGCGGCAATGCCAATAAAAAACTTTATCGTAACCGAAGAAAATTCCAAACCATTACTTGACCATAGAAGGAAGGGAGTGGTTTTTTTCGAAAACATTGGTTTTTATCTTTACTAGGATTTAAAATTGATGAGACCTACAAATTATGTGTTAATTTCTTTGAAATATTTCTAAACTTGAACATTGATTTCTACACAACATATATCGATCACTGTTTTATGTCTTTTTTTTTAATATAATTTTAACGATTTATACATTTTTTAGGATTCAAATGCTGATGTAAGTTACAACTACCCCGCTCTAACCACATTAATTAACTACTCTGCAGTGTTTTTTTTGGCATTAATTAATGATGTATCTTATCTCAGAGGAGGACTTGCTTGAGCAAGCTGTGGTGTGGTGTGGTGTGGTGTTGTTTATGTTTATTTTATGAACACGCATCTTGAATAAATTTTGACTTTTCTCTAATGGAAGGATAGGTAGTGTGACCAGAAGCAATCAAATCTTGAATGAAATCCGTTTTTTCCTTTACGTAGACTAATTAAAAAATGAATTAACACAAGAAAGAACTTTAAAAAAGTAATTAGTTGATTTCAAGTTATACATATAGATAGAGAGAGAGAGAGAGAGAGAGAGAGAGAGGGAGAGAGAAAGTAAAGTAGGGCCGTAGGTGCCTACACCCCACGATCTGATCTTGAGCACTCGGAATTAATGCCCATCATCCGACTTTCTTGCTGCACAATCAAAATTAGATAAACGCTTAAAAATCCGATTTTCTCTTGTACTTCCATCCTCTTTGTTTGCAAATGATGCATCAGAGAACCTTTAGATGTAGAAAAATTTTGAACCTCCGACTGATGTATGGCGACCTCGTCTGATAGAGGTGATGGTCACACGTAGGTAGATCGAAGGGCTATCATGTGAGGGGGATCGAAAGCTTGGCCTTTGGCAGCAACTTCACTTGTTGTGGCGAAGCTTTGACTCCGCCATGAAAGCCCTCACTCATTCACGGTGGCGATCTTGACCGAGTTCTAATGGATGCTCAGCCAGGCCGGAGTGCAATACCTAGCCCTAGTAAACTGTTGGATGGTAACGTCATGTCTTGACACTTAGATCCCAGCCAAGTGGTCGACCGCGAAAATGGCGGAGTTCCACTGACGCGGGAGAAACTCCTCTGGTGCTGGGGATGGGGAAGAAATTAACTCCACTGGTGTTATACTTGACGCAACATATAATACAAATAATTTTAAGATGTCATTTGCATCATTTATTAGGGTCAACCGTCATAAATAGCTTTCATTATTTGTTAATGCTCTGATGGTACTGAAGATACTTTTCACTGGTTCTTTCCTATATTTTAAACATACATGTATAGGAAAAATTTGAAGGCCATCATTATAAATGAAGATATTACAACGTGTACAATTATATCCTAGGTATTTGAAGGAACGGTACATCGTTATTGTTCATAGCATACAGGATGAAATATTATTAATCATGTATGAAAGTTAAGAATTAATATGAATTTTAAAGTTGACTACAACAATACAATATATAGATCAAAAAATCCTACATAATTTGAAAAGAAATGAGAGTTATTAAAAGAAAATTACTCAACAATACATGGTAACTCTTTTCTCGATGAAACATTTGACACTAGACATCATTGAGTTCCCTACTACTTGAAAGATGTATTCATGACTAACGTAACTACAACTCAAAGAGCCAAGAATATGATTTTTTTTTTTTGATGAGAGTGTTTACTATCAAACTTTAGCAACAAAACCTACTTTGATATTTTGCTCATCTATTGAAATTAAAGCTATTGATTATACCAAGAAATTTGATGTTTTTGCTATTACAAATAGAAACAAGAAAAACAATGACCTATGTTACTTAAAAGATAAGTAAGGGTCTATTTGTAGACCTAGAAAATAACGAAAAGTAAAAAAAAAAGTGTTAGAAAGTTATAGGAAGTGCTAGAAAGGAAAGTTATAGAAAGTAATGAAAAATTAGTAGAAAATATAGCAGAAAGTAACAAATTTTGACAAAAAGTAATAGAATGTAATAGAAAAATTTTGATTAGACTAAACTCTTTGCTAGGTCACTTTGAAGTGAAGATTTATTTTATATATACATATTTTAGATCATTATATATATATATATATATATATATGTAATAAAATGTATCATTTTATTTTAATCTAGATGTAATTACTCTTTCAACTTTTCTGTTTGTACTTTCATAAGTGTGTTCATAATGATAAAATGATTTTTATGATTGATAATGATAAAATATAATTTTTATCATAAAATATGATTTATAATGGTAAAATATGATTTTTAAGATAAAATATGATTTTTATGATTTATAATGATAAAATATGATTTTTATGATTGATGATGGTAAAATATGATTTTTAAGATAAAAGATGATAAAATAAGATTTTTATGATTTATGGTGATAAAATATGATTTTTATGATTTATGATCAAAAAATATGATTTTTAAGATAAAAGATAATAAAATATGATTTTTATGATAAAAGATGATAAAATATGATTGTTATGATTTATGGTAATAAAATAGGATTTTTATGATCATAAAATATGATTTTTAAGATAAAAGATAATAAAATATGATTTTTATCATTTATAATGACAAAATATGATTTTTATGGTAAAAGATGATAAAATATGATTTTTATAATTTATGATAATAACATATGATTCATAAGGAAATTAAAAGAAAAATTTTACTTAACATATGATGAGGATGAATTGTCACTTTCCATCTCCTTATATCTTTTATAATTTAGGGTCAGCAAGAATATACGAAGAAAAATCTTTCTTAGAAAAGTTGGAGCAAAAAGTTTATCAAACTTTCCTTTACTTTTTTGTTATACACAAACACCTTATATTTTGTCTTAACTTTCCGTTACTTTCCTTTCCCCCTCTTTTTGTTATTTTCCATTATACACAAACCCTCCTTAAAGTGAGTAATAAAATACATTATGAAGTTTGAAAACCAAAAGCTCAAAGTAGTCTGAAAACTATTATTTTGAAAATTGAAGTTGATTTTGAGGTTAGATATTCACATAAAAAATTTGAACATGAGAAAATTCTTTGTTGTCACATCTTTTGTATTTTATGGAAGAAATAAGTATGACATTTACTAGATAAATATATACAACATAAATGAACTATTAAGTCAAGATATCAATATAGTATAATTGATGTACAACCACATTTTATAGATAGGTGCATACAATATATTATATTATAAACTCACTTATCTAGACTTATGAAGATCTATGCTTTTCACTTTTGTCAGGTTGACTCCCTTTATGTTTATGGGACTTGTGGTTTACAACATTTAAATTAGTTGATATTGGTGGATCTTCACATAAACAATATAGAATAGTAAAATTAGCTTTTAATGACTTATTGACCAAAACATCTAATTAAGTCTTCAAAGTAAATTTGATAATAAAATGACAAGCATGGCTAGTAATAATATAGAGTTACTACTTAGGTTTGTAGTGAGAAATCCATTTACTACATGGAAAACAAAAGGAATACCTATAAATAGTCAATAGATTAAATCTAGTGTTGAAGTATCTATGATTGTAAAGAAGAAAAACAAAAAAATGTGCAAAGCATGCTGTCAACTAGAGGTGAAAATTGGCCTTGCCATGTAGATACCACGTCATCGCTTGGCTAACACGTGACAATTGTCTATTAGATCTTCGCTTCATCGTTAACACCATCAACAAATCAAGGGTTGCCACGTGGTAACAAAGGATATGTCAACTGCCATGTCATCTTTCAGGTAATGTAAATATTAGATGATCAGACTGAAGCAAATCTTTAGTACGATCAAAATTTTTTGATTAATCAAAAATCTTCGATCAGATTGAAATATATTTTCGGTTTGATCAAATTTTCTTTGGTCTAACTGAAACTATTCATTAGTACAACTGAAATCCTTCATTTTTGCTCAATTTTTTTCCTTGACCAAATCGATCCCATGTGTATTTTCGTCCGTCCATCACGTCTTGTCTACGAGGGAAATTTGCCACGTCTCATGTCACGTGGATGCCACGTCACCAAAGGTTATCGTGTAGTAGCATCCCATTGACTCTCCATTTTAGTTTTAACCTCGCCAACTAATCAGACATTGCCACATAACAATAGATAACATGTCTACATCAACGTCAATGTAAGGATACCTTCGTTCAAACAAGTTCTAGTGCAACCAAAAATTTCTACCATGTTTGAAGATTTCTTCCGTGATCGAAATTTTTTGGTCATATTGAAGTCCTACTTTATTTCAATCGAAATCCCTAGAAATGATTGAAGTTCCACTCTTTTCATGGGATGCCACACTTCAATATGGTAGTACTTCCATGTTAATGGTCGACTCAACTTTGCCATGTTATCTGGACATGTAGATGCCACATCATCAAAGGTTATCATCTGACATCACATGGATCCTCCATTTCAATTTTAGCCTTGTTGTCCAATCAAAGATTACTACGTGGCAACAGATGCCATGTTAGTATCCTATCATTGTAAGGATGTGTTCATTGGATGAATTTTGATGTGATCAAAATTTTCTCCCATGATCAAAATTTTTTGGTCATACCAAAGCTATTCTTTGGTTTGACTAAAATTATGATGGGCAATTGAAAATCCTCCTCTTCAACAAAAATTTAGAAATATCATATGTTAAGTAGTTAAATCTCCGCGTCATTAAATTCAACATGTCATCAACCATGTGGATGCTATGTTAGTTGGATAGACATGTAGCATCCCATTAGCCATCCATTTTGAATTCCACCCTGTTCAACTAATTAAACTCTGACACATGGCATGTCTACCACATTAGTAGCCATGTCATTATCACCTTGTAGATAGGTGATTAATGTTTTCTATCTAGTCGAATTCTTATAGGTTGACCTTTTCCAAAGCATAGATTCATCTTAGCCATGTAGCTTTCATTTGATAGTTAAGATCACACCCCGTAGTGATTTAATCTCAATTGTTTATCATAACCATCATGATTCAACAATTGTGGATCATTTAACTAAAATTTATTTAAGTTAGATTCCTTTTAGCCATTAGATTCCCATCCAATGGCCTAGATCACACTTAATTCCCATTTGTGGATCTTTTCAAATCACGATCTAATGACCCACATTCCATTGTGTACCTTGTTATTGGATAATCCCCATTGTCCTTATAATTTTCTATGTGTCCATCTTCTTCATGTTCGACCATCACCTTCATTTGTTAATTTTCACCTCTGCTTGTTGGTCCATCACAAAATCTATTGTTACAAAGCCCTAGATGATCCTACTAGGTTGAAAGCATGATCTTACATATGTCTGATTTGCTAAGAATGGAAAGCATTACTTATAACATTCATAAAGGCTCACTAGATTTCGTACAAAGTTCAATTACAACACCTTGAAACCATGTGCTCTTAACTTTGCTAAGTTGGGATCACATAATTCTACACTTCCACTTAGTTAGAAGTGAAAAGTCTTAATTGACACACCCAAAGGAAGTTGTTAGACCAAAACCTTAGGTTGGCTATCCTTAGACATCTAACACCCTTATAGCTCACTAACATCATAAATAGGCTTTCCACTTTGAGCTCTCACAAAGTCTTGTGTTGCTATGTTGAATCAACTATGTATCAACCTCAGATTGCATCACTAGATTTCTTGTTAGCTATGCAATCATCGATTGGCAATGCTTTCTCTCCTCGGCATTTGTAAAAAGGGGCTTCCCTCCTTTGTTAGGAGCATCCATTTGATCTACCTTAGCATCCCTTACAAGGTTTAGTCTTTAGAAGCTTCTTTTGTTGTACCTTTTTGGGGAAATCATAGAACTCTAGTGAACCTCGAAAGTTAGATTTGTCATTACCACCACTACTAGGGCTACCTTTGCCATCACTCTTCTAGCAAACCTCCCCCTAATTAACCTATTTGACCTAATTTTCCTAATATTCTCACTCCTAGCAAGTTTCAAACTTCGTCTAAGCCTTTTACAATGTTCTTTGAGATTTCCAAGAAGTTCTAGTGAACTTCAAATGTTAAAGCTACTTGTTTTACTCTAAACACCATTCTCCCCATTGTAGATGTTGTTGTCTCCATCATCTCCACCATTGTCATCGTTGCCACTTTCATTAGATCTATCATCGCCTTTGCCAAACTTGCTAGAAATTATTACCTCTATCACTAGATTCCACTTGTCTCACTAGACTCCATTGCTCTCATCATTGGATCTTACTCAAGAATTCCAAAATCCATCCAATTTAGGTATTTACAGGTGGATACCTATATTTGTAGTATTTTCAACATGTTTGCTATGCATTTGCTTGATTTTCTCTAAACAAGCTTTATGTCAAATGTAAGTTTGTCATGTTAATCAACCTCTTAGCCACTATGCCCTAGTTAGTTAGTAAACAACATTGACTAATTTGTGACCTTGAGCTATGGGACGTGACATTCATTTGCTCCATAGATGCAAGAACCATATCCCCTAGTAACTTGTGACCTTGGGTCTAACGAAGGTTCATGGTGGTCCAACTCATCCATCATTTTGAATTTTCTTCATCGCTTGCATGCATTTTGTTGGCTCAAGTCTATCATATTCATGCAGGATTTGTTGGCTCCATCATCGATAGGTAGCAATATGATCAACCACACTACTTGATCAATGTTAAACCATAGCTTATTAGAACTAGTCTTGTTTAGTTTAGGCTTATCTAGAGTTCATCGTCTCTCATATATATATAAGAGATATTGTATATGACTATCTCTTAGGCTCTTAGTTCTATTCATCTTGAGCCTACCAGCCTATTCTCCTTTAGGCTTATTAGTTTGACCTCTCATCTTGTGTTATATACCTAGATGCACTTGCATCAAATACATACACTAGCACCTATTAACTATTTAAGGGACTAACTCTTGGTTGGGCATGTGAGGTGTCTAATACTTCCTTCACATATAATCAGAAAACTTATTTAGAATTCTCTTTTTCAACTCACTAACCTTATTTCCTTTGTTAAGATACAAATGTCATTTGCATATATCATATAATATCGTATTTTATAGTTTTCTTAATTTACCCTTTTAATAGATTAGATGGTGACTTCTTTCTATAAGGTGTAAGAATTCTCAAAGTGTCAAGTCAAGTGTTACTTGATTCACTTTATTGTCCCAATACATTAGTAATATAAATCAATTGAAGAGATATTGAAAGTGATGTTGGCATTTATCTTGTTAATAACATCTTGGTTATGCATCTAATATATTTTCTCAGTCATTTTATTTCTTTTTAGTTTCTTAGGTACAAGAAAAGTCATCATTATCATTATCAAAAATATAATTTTTTAATAGTAATAGTCATCTGTAAGATCGTTGTATCATAAGAAAGGAGGTGAATTGTGTCTTTAGCAATTAAAAATTACTAGCAGATAAAACAAGAATACAAAACACTCATAAATGAAATTCTAATATTTATTAACTTAAAGAAAGAATTTAGAATTACTTTTCAACATAATTCTCTACTTGTCGATTTTGATACAATAAAGTCTGAGATATAATTCAAAGAGAAAATAAAATCTTTATTTTAACTTAATTTGAATTGTATAACAAAACCTGATATTTATGCACGTAGCTTCTTTTCTTTCCTTTTGCTCAGCTTTTGTATCTCTTCTTCTCTAGTTGTCGAATTTCCTAGACTTCTTGCATTGTAATTCTTTTTCTGAAATCACTTGGAATTCGAACTTCTTCTAATGTTAGAGAATTTTTCTAGATTTGAATATTCTAAGTTGAATATTCTGACTTGGGATTAGAATGAGATTGAATACTTAGACTTGGTATTTGAGATTGGGATAATCGTAATGTAGTTTGTAACCTCTATTTATAGTAGTTGAACTATGACTTCATGTTCAATATGTTCATCCACTTAACCCATAATCCTACGTACTAATTTTAAATTCAAATTATCCACGATTTCCACTATCTTTTTGAATTTCCACTATCTCCACTATCATTTTAAATATCTATAATCTTATATCGTAGATCTATCAAAGCTTCTTCTTTCTGGAGATTTGTAGAATATCTTCTAAATCACCATTTTAGTTGAACACTTATCATTTAAGTTCTATAGAAATTTAAACACTTATCTGTGACTCTTTGAGTTTTTGCACCTATAAAATACGTGACTTAAATAAGAAAACTTATCTATTCATTAGTCTCTTTATAAAACTTGAACAGTTATCCATCCATGCATATAAAAACTTGAATAGTTATCTAACTCTTCCATTTTCATTACTAAATACATATGAAAAATACTTGAAAACTTAAAATATTAAAAACACCCGTGTAGATAATTTAGCTATATGAGTTTTTTTAATATAACTCTTTGACTAAATAGAAACGTTATCTATCTAAAAGTTTAAATGTCTGAAAATTTTAACTATTTGAAAGTTAACTATCCGAAATTTAAATGAAACTTTTTAATAATTTTTTAACGTTAACTATTATACTTAGACTTATTTATAAACTATAGTAAAAACATTCATCATCAAAATAAAATTTCTAACACTATCTCTTGTAATTATTAAAAGAAAAGGTTCCAATTTTTTTTTATTAAAAAATTTAATTATATATTATACAACGGAAGTTTTGAGTGGAAATCTTCAAAACTTTGATATGAAATTTCTAAGATTTCCACGTGAAAGTTTTGGGAAAATAAAAATTAATAAAAAATTTATATATCATTGATCAATTTACCAAGTGGAAATCTTTGAAACTTTAATCTAGAATTTCTAGGGTTTCCACAGCAAGTTTTAGACCTTTTCATTTTATTTTTCTTTGTTTCACACATCCAAGCTCTCCGATCACATTCTTATTCGCACACCTAAGGCTCTCCGATCCATCATTTTTAGGATATATATTTATATATATCTCATTTTAAAAACAGATATATATATCCTAACTTAGAATTAAAACAAAAAGTTATTAAGTGGACCCACAACGTTTATTCCATGCAGAGATACTTTTACGACTAACTAAAAGAGCGTTACAAGTGAAAAAGATGTATTAGAATAGTTTTATATAGAATAAATAAAAATAAAAACACGAGTTAATATAGAAAAGAATCTCTCCATTTCTAATTGAGTGAATTTTAATTGGATGCGATGGTTTAACAAAATCTAGTAAATGCCGACTCCCAGTTTGGATACAAGTTGTGATCAACAACTAAAATCTTCTCTTATCTTGTAAAATCTTTAAAGAAAGAAGATGACAATTTAAAATATAAGAAAAAATTACCAATTTCATAATTGTCAGAAAGGCATTGCTTTCATGGCAGAAAAATTGCAGTCAAATGTGAAAAAAAAGGCTTGCAGTCAAACTTTAGATTTTGTTTGCGTGTGTATTTCTTTTAGAATGGTCATATTATTAGGTTCTTGTCAATTACGAACACTACCATATCGATGAATTAAATTATATTCTTTTGATAGCCAATTAACTAAATTGTTTCCGAGAAATTTACGTTGAAATTGTTTCCCCCTCCAATAGTTATATGCCAAGAAAATACTACTCTACTTGTGTTTCGCCACCATCGATAGGTTTGTTTTGATAAGATTTCAAGAGATCATTCGTCTTAATGCTACCTTTCTTTAAGCATAATTGACTTTGAAATTTTGAAGAAATTTAATATTTCAGTATCGATGCGCTCGCACCTCCAATCCATAGGTTTTCTAGAGTAAATAAACTATTGCTCTTGATTAAACAGATAAAGCTAAAACGGTACGAATCGAAAACCAACTTTTGCTCTTGCGCAATAAATGATGGATGGAGGATGCATGACCTTTCCTTCCTCATGAATAAATAATTGAACGTGTTGGTCTTCTCTTCATTAATGAGGGAAAAAAAATGTATTCAATGGTCATCTAATGAATACAATTAAATGTCTCCTTCAATTGAATTGGTAAACTGCCGAAGGATTTGAAAGCTGAGACGGACGTAATGGTTGAGAGTTGGGATGGTCCAATCATCCAATTGAATATTTGAAGGCGAGACACTTGTCCTCTCCTCATGTCCACGATGAATAAATTAGTGGTCTCTAGTTTGCGTAATCGATTTTTTTTTGTTTTGTTTTGTACGTAGTAATTCACTATAAAAAAAAGGTTTAGATTATAAATACATAAAAAAGAAAGATAAATGTAAGTACTTACACCTTTTATTTAAAAAACGACACATATCGAATTTACTTTTACCTCTTTTTAATTATGTTACCATTTTTCTTGTGAATTGCACGTCTAATGTTACAAAATAATGTATTGAAATTAAATTTGATATAATGTTTTAAATAATTATAATAAAAAAATTTGATATGGCATTTTTAATACCGAATATCGTACGGTACAAATTTTGTGGCACTCATGAAAAGAAAGAGTTGGTTAGCACGGCTTTGTCGGAGAGGTGTGGGGTCCACGAAGGAGGAGAAAACAAACGTGCAATTAATGGGAGACGTGGGCCCGGGTTGGATGGTGCAGCGTCTGCCACCCATTTAATCGAGATCCGTTTCTCTATCGAAGACTTCAATCTATAAATTTCGAAATCGTCAAATGTTTGACGATAGATTTTCACTTTCTTAAAATTAGTAGATTACGTTGGAGATGAATTTTTTATTTTCTTTTGACTTTTGAGATTATCTTTGTTGACGTTACGGATTTTAAAGAGGATTAACTAGATTTTCGAAAAGTATGCTGCAGTTTATTTTTTAAAAAAAAATCGTAAAAAGGAGAAAAAGTTAGATTTCGAATTAAAAACGTACTCCTCTCTCTCTCATGGAACGTAGGCTGTAAAAGTTTTTTCACTATTTTTTAAAATTTATTTTATTACCAAATTAAAATACGGCATGCATTAAGTTCTGAACCTAAACCAAGTAATATTCGTTACTATCTTTCCATTTGAAAATTGACGGTTGAAATCTAACAAAAATTGATGATGAATTTTAAAAAGTTTAAATCAAGTACCGACGCTTATTTTAATTTAAGTCAAAATTTTGCAATGTGTTTATTGCCATGCACTTATGACATCTACTTGATCACTTTTATTTCTCCATGTATTTTAGGAAAAAAATAAAGATGACAAAGAAATTTGCTGCATTTTTCTTTGTTGTCATTAATAAGGTACTTTGAAACCGAAATTTTACCTAAATTATCTGTTAATTAAGGAGTGGTTAGGATTCAGAATCATTTTTTAAGAAAAATCCCTTTCTCTTTATCTGTCTTTTAAAGAATCCCCCTTTTTTTCTAGTTTTGCCCTACATTTCCATATTTATTGTAGGTTTTCACTCACAATTTTGAATGTCACCAATCCTTTTCCCTCCCTTGTTTTCCATGTATACAAATAAGACTGACAAGCACGTTTTATCTAGCTTTCTTGACACACACACATAAATATATAGCATGAAATTTTAATAATTAATGTCAACTAGATTTTTTGATAATGCTAACGTTTTTTTTATAGATTTTCAAATACTTTCAGCGTCGTTGTCTTCAATTAATTGAATTATTGTCGTTGAGCGTAACATCATCTACCTCAATCGACGAAGACTAATAATTATTACTGACAAATCCTTTCGATTTTAATCACCAACCTATCGCGGCTATTCAAACCACATAATCTAAGCTTCCTTCTTTGCCCTCTTCCGCTCATCATGACTTTTCCAATTTTCCCAGAATCTGTTGGCTTGTTTTGGACCAGGGAGGTGGTGGCGTTTTGCGTTAAATATTAATTCAAAATCCTGTAGTAACGAGTAAAAATATTCAATTCAATATATATATATATATAATTTTCACCTAAACGACTGATATAAGACTACTTCTAACATTTTCTCTCACTTATATTTACATACATACAAACTATTCCAATATCATGTTAAATTATTTAATTTAAAATAAATTATTCCAAGGACTCGCACACGTGGTGGTTCAGATGGACGGAGGATGATAACTGACGAGACGTTGGCGGAACGCGACGTGCATTGATTGCACCATTTAAGGTGATCCCTTGTCTTCTGTGTACGTTTATCCATTTATATTTGCACCTTGGACCACCGCATATGTATATATATTTTTAAAATAATTGAAGTAAGAAATTCAAATCAACTTTAATAATACAGTAAAAAAATTTCGTCGTTATTAAAATATATCTTGAGGTGAAGTTTCTGAGTTCCTCTTTGTTATCCGCTTTTTTCTTTCTCTCTCTGAAAACCTTATACTACAGTTTTATCTTTTTCTATGATTACCGAATGATTTTTACCTGCATGCGAACGCAATCCAGGAGGACTCTCCGTCTAAAAGCGTACGAATTAATCCAGCGTTTGTTGTTCTCTCCCAACATATCATAACATGGGTTGAGATTTTTGAATATTACCACGTTAAAGTTTTTAGAAAAATAACCTTGTAATTGTCTCTGGGGAAATCATAACTGAACTAAATTTTTCACCTTATCACCTTTTTTAGCCGTTTCCTATCCAGTAACATACAAATATATACTACTAGAATATGAGGGAAGAATATTTAAAGGGGAAAAAATGTAAATAAAGCCTATTTTTTTATATTGATAATATACATATATATATATATATTTGGAATTTAACCTTCAAATTTCTCTGTCCAGTGTTATAACAAATTAAGGAAAAGATCAGTTATACCGTCCGTCCGTCCGTCCATTCACTAGCGGTTGGCGGGTAAATTTCATATGAAAACTTTCATTGTAGAATACATATGCGCAAGCCTCACCAAGAATAATGGCTGTTGGTCATGTGGGGAGTAAAATTGGAATAAATAGAAAAGGATTGACCAAAGGAAATTCCAATCCAAATTTTGTTTAAAAAAAATTAAAAAAGATCTTTGGGCCTACCCGAAACAACAATTCATGAGCTCACCCAAGGCTTTGAAAGATAGCGTACAATAGGCTAGAATGGGCTGTTCATGGGCCGCGGTATGGGCCGTGCGTGTACAAATTTAAGGTGAATGGAGAAGATCGATCTCCGTTTTGGGATTTGACCGCACCGCCCAACACACAAGTATGTACGGAGAATTTATTGGAATAACCTGGTCTTACTTTGACAAAGGTAGAATTAATGTGTGTGTCATCTATAAATTTACCAAAGAATAATTTCAATATTTCTCAAGATCAAGGTAAGGTTGAAATAATTTTTTAAGAAAACCTCAAGTTAAATAATACGTGTCTTAGTTAAAAATTGAGAAGGCGTTACCTATCATAATTAGATGGGAAGATGCATTCCCAAATCCTGTCTACAGACATAACATTTACACCTTCCTTCAATTGATTTTTTTAAAAAAAAAAACAAAAACTCTACACCATGGACTACGAAAATTTCTGTAGAGACTCGTATAAACAACGTGAATTATAAGATTCTCTTTCTCTACTTTTGATCACATTCTTGATTCTTTTGTGAATTTGTGTAAATATGTCTTTTTCGTATTCCTTATGTTTGTGTCTTTCGCTTCTTTTTGCAAAATTGAAGATGTATCTTGTCCGTTACTCCCGTTCCTATTTTCCTAGTGAATCATACATCGAAATCAGATTTATTATACTTAGAATTAAAAATATCACGAGTACTCGTAGTAATAATGATTAAAAAAAAGGGTCATTAATTATCGGTGACTTGGCGGCATCAAGTGCCGACGCGATGCTTACCAAGTTCTGACGTCAGGCGGTGGACCCACCACCTTGAAAATGCGTGTGAACGCCGGCGGGCACGGTCGGGAAGAAGACAAAAAGGTCGCCTTTGAAATCAGTGTTCCGCCAACAAACGTCTTTTTTTTTTCTTTGCTTCGGGGCATTTTCGAACAAACACATTCCACCAACCACCGTGTACTTTTACGTAAGGACAATCAATCAATCACATCCGAGATTAATTTCTTCGATTAATCAAGCAAATTAATTAAGTAGCGGCGAGTGAGGCGTAACATGTTCTTACCCTACCCCTGCGGTTGTTTGCATTAGGTGTGCTTTGTTCATCATCATCGTCATCATCAACTTTGTTGTTGTGTACGTCTTCAACGTCCTTGACGATAAGTATTCCATTAATCTACTTCTTTCTCACTTCTTTGCATGTAAAGAATATCTCTGTCTGTTATATATATATATATATATATATATAATGGTAATTAGTTGAACAATGTACATCCATCGGTCTGGGATGTCTCCGAGTCCAATAATAAAATCATCAATGTGATTTGAGCAATTTGGACGAAACCATATATATACATGGCCAATGTGACGTGCGGGCATGCCAACTGGCAGTTGCATTCCCTAGCTGTGTATCAAACCTTTAATAATAAATTACGTTGGAAAAGATTAATGGCAAAAAAGTCAATTCCAATCAATTTCCACTTATGCCTTTTCCATCAGACATCTCATCAGTCTTCATGTCTAAAGGAAATTGCCAAGGCGCGTGAAAAAATCCCTTAAATTGCCCTACTTGAAAACAAATGCTGACCATCTTTTCAATGTTACCCTTCAATTTTTCCCGTGATTTTCAACCCATTCATTCATAAATTGCCTTTGATGGCTCTTTATTCTTGTTAGTAGATCATTAATTTAACAATTTACTAATTCCATTTATGTAGATTATAATAAATAAATTATTTATATTTCTTATATATATGACTTTTGTTTTTATTATATTATATTTATTTTTGTAATATGTAATGTATATTACTATATATAATAAGTCACAAACACATATTATACAATATATTGTATAGTGACTAAATTGAATGGTCTTCAATGCAACACTGCTCCTTGTATATCCTCTTGCCAATTATACGTCACTTTGTAGGCCATCCACCACTCATGCATCCCACTTGAGAACTATTTCAGATGAATCATAGCCAAGAATCTATAACGAAGTCAAACTCATTCCTAGTTGGTTTGAGGTTATGAATAAACAACTTAGGGCTCTTTCAGATAACCAATTAACTTAGATTTCTTATCTTTTATGGGATATTGAAATAGACACACAAAGCAAGTCCTCACATTCTACGACAATATATATAGTTGTGCATATCTAAGAATTGGATATTTCACAAACCTACAAAGTATATAGAATTGAATTGTCATTTAATTTAATGAAGAAAAAGATTCAAAAAATTAAGAGAGTTGCAAGCATCACACATATCTACCATAGATCAACTTGCCAATGTTATAACAAATTTTTTTGCCAAAGTACATCTTCAACTGATTGAAGAACGAACTTGGCAAATATGGCATTTACTCCCTAATCTGATGGGCAGTATTAAAATAAAAAATCTTGGTTATGTTACATTTATTGGTATCTAAGTTACTCTCACATATATCTCATGCACTTGTTAGGAGTCTATAGACAAACAAATACTTAAATGGATCCCAAGTAGTATTATGTTGTAATTAAGTAGATTTAGTCTCACATTAGTTATTGTGCATATCCACTCTTTTTAATCTATAAATAAAGATCTTATATTATCACATTAAAATCAATCTATTTCTACTTGTTTTTTCAACATGATATTTAAGATCTTATATTATCACATGATATTAATTTATATGCTTTTCTTGATCTTCTCGCATCATCACTTGTACAACCACCATGCATTTTATTTGTTGAGTTGAGGTGAATTGAGCGAGTTTCAATAAAAACCTAACATAATATATACATACAAGCACACACATACGTACAACAACAGTAATGGTATAGACACTTATAATATTTTGTTGTAGGTGCATACACAATTCAAATCACTTTGAAGGGTACAGATCATATTCAGAATTTGAAAATGTAATCAATTTGTCTCACCCACATGCATTTGTATAAAAAATATGTTCATCACTCTCTCTCTTTACTTTTAAAAGATTACCTAACATAAAATTATATTTTTTATGTTATATAATTTTACTTTTATCTAAAAATTTTAAAATTTGAAAAAAAAAATATCCTATCATATAATTTTTTAAAAGTAGTAGTTGATTAATTTTTTTATCTAAAGATTTTAAAATTAAATACTTTTATGTTAATTTTTTATCATTGATTTTTAAACAAATAATAATAATAAATATAACTTGAATTAGCATTAGAATTTATATATGGTAGATTATATCATTAATTAATTAATTTTCAAAATGAAATGTTCAAATATAGTGGTAGATGTAGGGATTGGGTAGAAAAACAAAATTCCGATCAGAATTTAGGATGATCATTTTTTTTTCTTTTTAATCGATCCCTACCTCTAGAAATTTCATAAAAAAAAGAAAATTCAGAAACTCTGAAATTGTTCATCGGAAATTCCAATTCCATTATCAAAAAATTTGATGAATAGTATGGAAGAATCCGATTAGCTTCCCTAACTAAATAATAATAAATAAAATAATAATAATAATAATAATAATAATAATAAATAAATAAATAAATAAATAAATAAGATAATAAAATAATAATATTATTAAATTCCTAATGTTAGCCCGTGGGCTATATATATATGATCTTATTTTTATTTATTTAATAATTAATAACAATAATAATAAATAATAAAATAAGTCAAATGGCATGGCGTTATTCTTTATAGATATTTATCACAATTTGTATTTATTCATATTAATATTGTCATTTTTATTTTATTTAAATATCATTACTATTAGCATTATTATTATTAGGACATTTCCAACAATTTCATTACCGTCGGCAGGGTATGATGATAAAAAATAAAAAAAAATTTACCCAAATATAAAATTTCCATGACAAAATCTGAAAATATCGAAATTTACTTTAATCGTAAAAATGGAAGTATGGAGAGAAAAAAAAAGAAAAAGAAAAAGAAAAAGAAAACGAAAATAAAATAAATAGACAATATCAAATTTTTATTTATTTCGAATGAAATCTATCTAAAATAATAGATAGCTATCTACGTCACTTTTCCCACACATATTCATGCCAATGTCGAAGCAACTGCAAATCCCTAAGCTTGATCCAACACAATTAATGGTGACGTTGCCTTGATCGGGAGCGTTCCAGCGATCGCCACATGAGGTACGTACGTTGAGATGACATGGACTAGTCAAAGATTTCAAATCTCGTCCATGCCCACAAGCATTTTAATAATACATATAGAAGATCAAGGATCGACACGGCGGTATCATACGCCTCGTCCTCGTCAAAGCGACGCTTAAAATTAATATTTCCCAACGCCTACTTTTGTAAGCCACAAGAGTCACTCAATTTCTTGGTATCAGCGGCACAAGGAATTCCACCTTTATTTCATTGCTCTGCTTTTGTACGTGGGAGAGAAAAGTGACCACAAGAAATCCAACCTCAGACGTAGGATATAGCTTGTAAGCTTGTGAACTTAAATTAAATTGCCATTGCTACGTGTTGGTTCCTGGTTCCAGCTAAATATCTTAATTGCCTTTTAACTTTTGTGAAATTTTAATTTAAAATTAATTGACAATGAATGAAGATGTTTATCATATATTAGTTCAGATTTAATTCTTATTTTAATGTAAAACCTTTTTAACATTCACAGATAGATATATATAAACATATTTTGATATCATGTGAAATTTCTCTTATTTAAAATTAATTGATAATAAACAAAGAAATTTATCATATATATATTAGTTAAAGTTCAATTCTTATTTTACGAAGCTTTCCGATTCACCTACCTGTCAACGACTTCTGGTCCAAAGTTTGACGTAAGATGGGACCTTTGTACGTGCATTAACGCGGCCATTTGCATTGTATGGTCTAGACTTAATTGCTTGCATGCAATTAAAGGTGGCCATCTAATAAAAAAGCCAACATGCATTGCTTTCTACACGGGCAAGGCGAGTGCATATCTTACTTTTTTGCTGTGATGATAAGAGTGATATCGTTATTATTCCTAGGCTACCTTAAATAAGTACTTCTTTCTGCAATGGCTTGTCAGAGGTGATGTACTATCTCACGTCACACTTTGGAAGGAGTACCATGTTGTGCTTAATTGTTAAGGTGGTAAATTTTCACGTCACGCTAGTTTATATATCTTACTTTTATTTCTTTTGGTATATACATGAGAAGAAGATGAAGATAATCATATAAAATTTATTATTAGATTACCTCAAATACATGATAAAATTGTCGACCAAAATAAATAATTATTGGTCTTTGGTGATCAGAAGGTGTTAAACTTTATCAATTTCAACAATTGATTTGATTTTTCACTCTACCACGACGGGGAAGAAGAAAAAAACAAAATCCAAATAACAACATTACTAATATACTTATTATGATCACCAGCGGTTTGCGTACATGATGATTTTCTTTATTTCCTAAGTATTTCACAAGAAAAATAATCAAAATTCCATGCTTCACAAAATCAATCATTTATTATTATTACTATTCTTATTATAAAAAAGATTAGACGTATCGAGGGCGACGAGAAGGAATCAACAACAAATTGATTATTAAATATAATATCCAGATTTGCACGGACCGTACCAATTTCTGTGGCGTGATCGGCATCAACCGGATAGATATCGACGTCTTAATCGATTAAAGTGAAAAATATACATTAAATTTAATTTTAATATGTTATTTATTATTAATTTCAAAAATCACGTAATTCATATACATTGTAAATTTCACGAATCTCACTTATTTTGGTTTCCACTTTAGTTTTAACATGTCGTAAATTATATAACTTCTATGATTGGAAATTATATGACTCAGCCCTTACTTATATATACGCTTTGCCTCACTATTTTTAGTCCTACTTCTTTGTATTTTAATTCGCTGTTCTAGTTGCATTATTGTTTTTCTGATGAATAATGTAAATACGCCTTGCCTTATTACATTTAATCGTCCCTCTGTTTTTAATCATATGTTTTGTCTTACTAAATGGTATATTAAAATTAAATTAAATATATTAAATTAAATATTTAAAAAAATTGTAAGCGACTATCACACAAAGAAATGGGCTAATTTTCCTTTCTCCGCAGGTACAACCAAAGCCATCGAAAAGATGGCGTGCATTGACTACTGATCAATCTTTTTAATGAAATAAATGTACGACTGTTAAAAAGATGTATTTTCGGGTTGTGGTTATGCCACGGGGCAAACTTCACCACGTGTAGACAGCCTGTCATGCAGCGGAGGCATTATAATAATAATCACAATAATTAATGAATAATTTTGCTGCCGGATGCACTGACGATTACCAAAAGTTTACTTTATTCAAGGCATTCTCATTTCGTATGGTGTGCCGGAGCCCACGTGCGTGGACTCGGCTGTCCCGCCTTTTGTTTCGTTGCTATTGTCAGCAATCGGTCGTGGCGCAGTAACGATCCGTACGATAACTACGATTCGACGTTTGACGGACATTGATTAATATTTCGAAAATCCAAGGATTAATTAAGAGAAATCATGTAAACATGGTAATATAATGCTAGGAACAAAGCATGCAAACAATTAATGTATATAAATGAAAGGGGACGTTTAGTTGGGGACGCTTGACTCTGCTCGCTTGCAAGGTTAGAATCCAATGTTCACACCTGATCTAACCTTCACGTTTGAACGGAATTGAAGATATAGGACACTTTTCCTATCCTTTTTTTCAATATTCATTAACAGTAATTAAAATTTACATAGACTAATCTATTAGCTATGTACATTTTTTTACAGTTGCTTTAATGTGTAAAAAATATTAGCTACACTTCTTTAGTTTAATTCGGCATTTACTTGATTAACAATGACGTACCACAAGATATATAGCGACCTGCGAATATATAAAGAGGATTCTAAATTATCGTGAGAATTGTCACAATCATCACAGCGCATGGTTTAGAATACTTATTTCAGACGTAAGCGCGTACGTGTTTAATTTCTATTGCTCAACACAATCACAATGTTACTGGTTAATATTAGAAATTACGTTTTTTTAGTCTTATATTAGTCCTGTGTTGATTTCGAGCCAATATCTCACCGTTTACAATTTCATTAGCAAATCGATCTGTAAAGCACTTCATCTTCATAAATTAAGAACTTTTCACCACAATTCAATACGTTTTAATTAGGTTCATTGATAAACGTTGTAGCTCTACATCACATTGCTTAATGAAGTTCTCCTTTAAATGTATGCAATTGATCTTCATATAATTAATGCTTTGTGGGAGAATGGGGAATGATTGAATCTTGCTCTCAAGGAACAGGAATGAAGCATATGAGAGGGTATAGTAGTTCTCTTATCAAATACATGGCCAATGATCAATGGTGTATATATAGAAATTAACGACTTAGAGAAGTGTATGTGTAACAACTAGTGAATTGGTATGTCAATTTATTTATCGGTATACTATTGAGTGCAATGGATAATGTACATTTTAACCTTATGCCATTCGGTACATTATCCATAGATGTTATATATGTCACTCAAGTGCAAAAATAACATAAGGTTCAAATAAATGTTCAGAACATACTGTAACTCAAGCACAAACATTTTCATTATTTTCTCATATCTGCTAATTTAGTGAGAGGGTATATCTCTAGTTATTTTCACATCAATAAAGAGAAATATTTTCAACAAGAATAATTCATGAGTGAATTCCCCTATTCAATCAACAATATTTTTTCAAAACGAGGCCCTTTTTTTTCTTCCATCTTTTTCATTTTTAGGTCCATTTGAATAGCTACGCTGCATGAAACAAGGATTTTAGTATCTATTTTATTTTGAAACCAATAAAATTAGTACTTGAATTATTAACTCTTGGATCTTTTGATACCCAAACATAAAATTTTTATTTCTTAACGACAAAAACATATTTCAACAACAGCGAAGACATTACAAATCCTTTCTCAAGTCTAATCCTTGCATCTGCTCTTGAATTGCACGATCGATCACATCTATTAACACCTAGGTAAGGTTGCTATCTCTACCGTATGAGTTCCGTTCAGTTTGAGCACCATGCATTGGTGATTTCCCCGTAAGAGGATACAACTCAAGAACCTTGTTTCTTCGCACATCCACCTTCTTTAGGACAAAGTACCAACCAAAGGCATCAAAGTATGGTCCTTCAATTCCTTCGGAATCTTTCTCCCTCATATCACCTTATCATATTTGTCCTCGAGATCATTTGCATTAAAACACAAATTTAATTATTAAAGAGTTATAAAACAAAGTGCCTAAAAGAAGTAGATAAAAAGTGCAAAGTTAATAACATGCAATAGACAATTGTTTATTCTTTATTCAAAGTTTATATATGTTAATTATATTTATTCATTTTGAAATGAAATTTCAACGTGATATCAAAGCTTAAGTCTTAAAAGTCTAAAAAGTACAAGAGTTTTAGGTAAAAAAAGGGAAACCTTAACTGCCAACACCCTCCTCTTTACCACCATCCTCATCTTCACCTTCCCATATGTTGATCAGCCTCCATGTTTGTCCTTTTCTAGCACTAGTTCTCATCCCACCAACACCCTCCTTGGTTTGTACAGCTACAGATAACTAGTGCCACTTGCACTTTTCACATCGATGCCATATCCTCTTCCCTTGTCGTCCCTAACCTACATTACTGATGGTGTCGACACAGTTGTTCATGATCATCTCTTGTATTATAGGATTTATACACATTCACCTGTAAATACTTGTAAACTTATAAATATGCTAACATAAGGAGGACTGTTGAAAAGTGTTTTTCCTCAAATAAGTAAAAAATTGAACTTAAGCTTATATATATATGTTAATTCTCTCTACTCTTTGATGATTAATTTTGAGATAGAATTTCAATGAAAAAGCATATACTTAAAGTATGCCATCATTTGTTTATATTGGACAAGAATATTCCTCAAAATATATCAATTAAAACGATGGGGTGACCACCTTTCGTTATGGATTGTGTATTGAATATACAAATATTACATTGTACATAATTATAAAGGTGAGAATGAATATTAAAAATAATAAAATTTCTCGCGAACTGCACTATCAATCTGTCAAAATTAGTATATCCAATGAAGTTGCCCTAGATAATCTACCAAAACTATAGGTTGTGTCAATCCATGCTCTATACATCTTTGTTCAAGCCTTTGGATTAGCTAACTCCAACATGTGGCCTATTTTGCTCATCTCGTCTGATATGGCTCATTTTTTCCAAGAAATTAAAGATGGATCATTGCTAGCTCAGTGGTGTAATGAGAAATTGTAATTACAATACAACAATGAAATGAATTAAGCAATTAATTATGGTATTATCATGTTATTATTATTATTATTATGTTTCAACTTTATCATTTATGGATAATGCGATTAAAATAAGTAATAATGATTATTGGGAAGGGTTTCTGCTGTGCGTGATTTTTTTTCAGAAATTTTTCCTATAGATGAAGGACTTTCACCTATCCTTTGTTCTCATTAATTAACTAAAGATGAAGGAATAAATGTTTTGTTCATAATAAATATGGCAACTAATTGTAATAATTTAGTTCATAAGAAATAATGGTGTTCATAGTTTTCATCAGTTTGAAATACAAGTGACTATAAACATTACTATCATTATAGAAAGACATACACAAGTTTTTTTGGTTTTAATTTAAATAATGTTGTTGTGAGTTGTAATTGATAAATTGTATATTTGTAAGAAGTTACAACCACAAATTTTTAAATTTTTTTTTACAACTCACAAATATTTTCTACAAGTATAGGTATTTTCCACATAAGTATAAATTGAAAGAAAAATTGTAAAAAATAGTTATAATTTGTAAGATATTTTGAACAAACAAAATGCAGTTATAACTTTAACCACTTACAGCTTACCAACTACAACTTAACATTATTTAAACTAAAGATGAAAATGTATAGGCTTTAAAATATAGAGTGTAATGCAATTCGGTCAGCACAAACCTAATCCTAAAGAAAAGATGAAGTGTTGGATGTATCTGTAAACATCTTACTAAAACTAAAAAGTCGTCGGCCCATTTTTTTTTACCCGCGACAAACACAAGATAGTAAATAAATTTTTTATCATTTCTTTGATCGTGAATTTAAATTTCGTGAAAATTGAAGATTCGAAGCTACGGTGAAAAGTTGAACTCAACTCTGTTTACCAACCAAAAATTACAGATATTCTGGAGATGGAGATCATAAAAAATTAGACCTCGCGTTTTTTCAGTTGTCTTGGACTTCCATCGATGCAAGCCGTGGGAAAGAAAAATGTGACAAGAGGAGAAAAGGCTGACCGTGACCATATTTCTCTTTTCAATATGAAACGGGTCGCCAGCGTTGGCAACATCATATGGCCCGCCCCCCTTCTTTCTTTTCTCTCCTTTCTTGACCCTCCACCTCTCTCTCTCTCTCTCTCTCTCTCTCTCTCTCTCTCTCTCTCTCTCTCTCTTTTCTCACTGTGATGTGTTTGTGTGTGTGTATATATATCCCCATGGGAGTACATGTAGTGTGGTGGTGATTGAATGCTCAATTGCAGACGGAAAGAGAGATATATAGGCATAGGGGTGGTGTGGACTAGGTAGAGAAGATCGAGGGGAGATATATCGATCAGACGATGGGGAAGGGAAGGGCGCCGTGTTGCGACAAGATTGGATTGAAGAAGGGTTCATGGACGCCGGCGGAGGACATGAGACTCATGGCTTACATACGCAAGCATGGACATGGCAATTGGCGAGCTCTTCCGAAGAAAGCAGGTTAATTAAGTCAAGCTCTTGATCAATGATCATGAGATACTTAACTCTAGGCTTTGAGAAGGATTTCCATAGCTAATAATCATCGTTTTCTTTGTATTATATATTTATATGTGAAATTAATTAATTGATCAGGCTTACTGAGGTGTGGGAAGAGCTGCCGCCTGAGATGGATCAACTACCTCCGTCCGGACATAAAAAGAGGCAACTTCACCAAGGAAGAGGAAGATACTATTATAGAGCTGCATCACCTCCTCGGAAACAAGTAATTGTTTTGCTTAATTACTTGTCTAAATAAATAAATATATATTAATCCCCCCTCTCTGCCAGGGAATTAATTAATTATTAAGCGGAAGTGTTGTTCGTTTTTCATCCCTTAATTAATTCCGCCGGTAATTGTTAATTATCACAGGTGGTCGAAGATCGCGTCGCACCTCCCGGGAAGAACGGACAACGAGATCAAGAACGTCTGGAACACACACCTAAAGAAACGTCTTAACCAGAAAGACCCACCACTACCACCGTCGACTCCATCATCTGGTTCATGCTCTTCTCTTTGCGAAGAAACCATGAGCACCGGAGGCGTTTGGCCAGACATCAACAATATTCCAGATGCATGCAACATGACGAAGCAAGATGCCTCGGAGGATGGTATCATGGAGATCTCCCTTCTTTCCAACCTCGAAACCTGGGATATATTGGAGGGGCAGACGTCCTCCTTCTCCTCCCCTCCAACCTCCAACACCAACAACGACGTTGACAGACGACTCCTGTGGAACATGGAATTCAACGACCACCTCCACTTCCACCACGCACCCCAACCACCGCCGCTGACGGACGTCGGTCCGAAACCCACACCGAGTTCATCGCCGACCCGGATCTCGGGGGCCACGGTTCCTCCCCAGCAGTTGGAAGACACAAAATGCGCGTTCGATTCGCAGCGGCCGACCGTCCAAGCGACTCACAACAAGGAAAAGTCAGCGTCGGCGGCAGCAGAAGCAGATGGAGTGGAGGGCATTGGCACATGGATCGAGTACCTGGAGAGGGAACTCGACCTGTGGTGCGGGTCAGACCAACAAAGTGTACTCACGGATTTGGTTGAACCGCCGACGATGACCTGTTGCGAAGATTTCGATCCCATCACTAGTTATTTTCACAACTCCCCCCTCTACTAATACTTAGTCGATGGTACTATTGTTCATACCGACTCCAGGCCGGTCCAACGGCAGTACAATGTCTGCGGAACCATATCAAGCGTTAGGTGACGCACACAAGTGCAGTATCTGTTGAAATATTATATTGTATTATATTATATTATATATTCAAATTATGGGTGCAACCGTTATTGGCCCTATTTCAACAGTCGTTGACCGTTTCCATTGCCAACATACATCACAGTTTCAACCTTATGCCTTGTAATTAAATTATATTCCTTCGTGACGTCTGAGTTGTTGTAATCGAGTATATATAAATTTTGAAGTTTTATTATAAAAATATAATTTCTTCCATATATATGATCTTACAATTTTAATTTGCATTTCTTTACCAAACATTGTGTAACTTACGAAAGCAACCTAAGTCACTTATATTACATACGAGGTTATGACCGACCAAAATTGATCGAACTATTATATGTTGTGTGTAAAATTGGCTACCAGATATCTTTACCAGTTAAGGTTGTTTCGAGCTTTCTGAGTTATCAGATAGATATGTTACTTGTAGTAGATCTTATATATATTGTATCTTGTACTTGTTGGGAAATGATCAAGAAGACTAATTCCAATTCGAATTCAAACATATTGGTAATTGTCGGAAATCAAGGAAGTGTTGGAGGAGTAGGTTGCATAAAGAAAGTTGCTTATAACTGTATAAATTGGGATCATTCCTAGAATGGAAATATAAGGAAAAATTTCACCAATGGAGTCCCTAAAACAACCATTGTTCACATCCACTATCATCCATACGCACATCGATAGTGGTATCAAAGCCTTCTCGATGCATGATTACCATTATTGCTGTATTTCACCAACGAAGCATTCTCAATAACTTAGTCAATATTATTTTCATATTCTACTTTATGATCATTTCTAATTTTTTTTATAGTTAGATCTTTTTTATTTTGAATTATAATGCAGAGATATTTGAATTCAGTACTAATTTCATTCTTGTGTGTCAAGAATATAACCCAAGTGAATCTTGTGAAGTCATCAATAATTAATAAAATATATTTTCTTCCTCCCAGACTTGCTGTTTTGTATAGGACTAAATAAACCTAGATGCAATAATTTTAATAGCTGACTAGTGACAATATCATCTATACTTTTATGTATTGATTTCTTTTGTTTTCTAACAATATAGTCACTACATGGTTTATCCTTTTTAAATTTAAATTTAGGCACACCTCTAATAAGATTATGTTTAATTAGTTTCTTAAGGGTTCTCATATTTACAAGTCCTAATCTTTTATGCTACAACTATTCATCTTCACTAGAAACTATTAAGTATGCATCACTTGTAGAATTTTTAGATGAAAGCTCTAATGCATAAATTGAGTTATTACTAAAACCAATAAACTTAATTTCAAAGGTATCTTGATTTAATATAAAACAATTTTTAGCAATAAAGAATAAATTGTACCTTTTATGACAAAGTTGATCTATACTCAACAAATTTTGTTTTAATTTATTTACATGCAAAATATTTTCAATTCTACCATTTTAAGATGTAATATTACCTATTATAGTCATTTTACATTTTTCATTATTACCAAATTTAACTGAACCATAATTTATTGACTTAATCGAATCAAAAAAACTTTTCTTACAAGTCATGTGTTTAGAGCACCCACTATCGATGATCCATCTTAATGTCTATACTTTCTTGTCTTTGCAGTCCTGTAAATCATACTGAAATTAAGGCATTTGGTACTCAAATCTTCTTGAGTCTAGTAATGTTACTCCTCAAAATATTAAATTTATTGTCTCTTGGCAGCTACAAATGTCTATATCTTCTTTTGATGGTAAAAACTATAATGTCCATCTCTGTAAGATTGAATCATACTATCATAGTAAGGAACTTCCTATAGAGTAGGATACCTTAGGCCAAATTTGTTTATTCCCATTCTTTGGGATCCTATGATTTTATTTAAACTACTTTTTCCTTAGTAAATTTACATACAATGTTTTTTAAATCAGTAATTTTAGCTTTCAAATTTTTATTTTCTTCTTTAAAATCAAAGTTATTACAACTATAATTATTCAATTTTGTCTTTAAATTTTTATTATCAACTAAAGCTTTTTTAAACTTAGTAAATAGATCTTCTAAATAAGAATTTAAACTTTTAACTTCTTTCCTATAATTTTTACATTTTACATATAAGCTATCTATTATACGAAGAAGACTATTTATATCTAGATCATTATTTTCATTATCCAAATAATAAGGGGATGTTGAGCATGCCTCTTGTGCTATAAAACATATATTTGCAGGCACATCCTCCTCAAAATCTGAAGAACTGTTGGATAAACTACTTTCATCCCATGTAGTTTTCAGTCTCATTTTCTTCTTGCTCCTCTTTCTCTATTTTTGTTGATCCTCCTCCTATAGAAAGGGGCAATAAAGTTGAATATGTCTCGATTTCTTACATTTGTAGCATGTAGGGACTTTTGATCTTGATGTGTTGGCTTTGCTTCCACATTTCATCATCTTTCTAAAATTTTTGGCCTACAACAATACTTCATCTTCTTTTGAACTTAGTTGTTCTTCTATTGAAGGGAAGGCCAATTCTTTCTTCTTTTTAACTTTTCTTTTAGTGGCTCTCTCCTCTTCCTTCCATTCCTTCATTTGTACCTTGTGAACAAGAAGATTTCCTAACAGATCTTCAACTGGGTAATTGTTTAGATCTTTTGAGTCTCGTATGGATGTTGACTTTTATTTCCATTCAACTATCAAACTCCTTAAGATTTTTGTACCTATTCACAAGTAGAGAATTCTTTTCCAAGGCCTCTTTGTTCATTTATAATTCCTGTAAACCTTGAAAACATGTTAGTGATTCGTTGGTTCCTTCATAAGTAATTTGAAGGATTTTCCAAGCTTCATAAGAAGACTTACATGTAGAAATTTTATTATATTGTTTAGCAATAAGTGCATAGTAAATTACATTCAATCCATGCACATCCATTTAGATAATTTTCTCATCCTTCTCAGTCTAGTCATCTTCATGATTGGTTAGAAGTGGTACACCATGTACAACTAATTTTTAGAGCTTCACATCTAAGCTCCAAAGAAAACACTCCATCCTATTTTTCCAATAACTATAATTGCTACCATCAAATAAAGGAGGTTGATGAATGTTTTGTCTTTTTATAGAATGGGAAGCCAGGATCTTAGATGGTTAAATCTATATAACAATATCAACTTGGCTTTGATACCAATTGTTAGGACTAGATGACTTACTAGGGGGTGAATGGTAATATTTAATAATCTTTATGAATTTTACTAGATGAATGATTAGTTGAAGAATTAACTAAGTCATAAACAAGTAAATGAACTTATGCATGATAAAATAAGAGTAAAGAAAGCAAAGACACATAGAAGAATTTTTAGGTGGTTCACCCCTAATGGCTTATTCACCCCTAAGGCATACCTTAGGCTTCACTATTAATTTTCACTTATACATTTGCTTTTAGGTCAAAGCAAGAATCAACCAATCACTTCAACTTTTAGGTTGAAGCTCCAACCTACTCCTCTCAGAAGTTTTCTGGTAGACACTTTAGTAAACTAACAAGCTATTCTTTAGTTAAAGATTTTAGCGTAGAGATCTTATTGAAGTTAAGCCAACTTAAGAAATCTTCAACTTGAACTTGTTGTATTTGTAAGGATTCTGGATTTTTTTTTTTACTCAATAGCTCTCATTGTATATGTGTGTATATGATAATCATTGTTCTTCTTTCCACCTATTGATCATTCTTATACCAATGGGTACAATAATCAAATTTCTTTTCAACGTTATTCATCATGTTGTACTTACTAATCAATTAGTCCCAAAAATAGTAAGTTATCATTTTACTAACTATCAAAGATTCAAATTAATTTACTACTTGAAACCCTCCAAAAATTTTTAACTATTGTCTTCAATCTATTCGAAAAGTTATTCAAACCTTTCAAAAAATATCTAAAACTATTTGAAAACTTGAGAAGTGTTTCTTTCAAGCTTGTCACAAGAATATTTAAGTTTGACACATGAGGTCACTTGATTTTGGATTGTTTAACCTGAAAACTTTTGAAAAACTTTGAAACCATCTAATTAGTTGGGAAACCATCCGATCACTTGGGAAACCATTCAATCAGCTATGAAACATTCTGATCGACTTTGAAACTATTTGATTGAGCTGTAACTCAATGTTTTCTTTAGAGTTCTTTTGAAACAATATTCTACTAGCTTGCTTGACCTTTGTTTGGTTTTCAACACTTCATTTGTACCTGTGAAATACATCTTAAGTCCTCACATAGATTTTATATTATCAAAATATAGAGGTCCTTTCGTAGAAGAGTCACAAATGAATGATGTCCAATATAATAGAAATAACTAAAATATGCCTATGGTTCACCTAGCCAATAGTCATTTCATGATTGGAAATATGTTGAAAGGTTGGGAAAATTAGAATAGGTGTGCTAGTAGGGAAAATTTTAATGGCCTTGAACAAAGTTTAATAAGATTAGATCAATAACTTACTAAACTAGAATATTGCATGTATTGTAATCAAAAAGTCAATCAACTAAACGATTATGAAAGTCGTTCTTAACTCAAGATAGATTATATCTATAAATCTAAGTAAAACCTAAAAAGATTTGACCAAAGAATGGAATAAATAAGACTAGTTAATTTGGAAAGAAAACTTAATTCAATTGACGAATTGACAACTAAAATACAATACATTATGAATCAACAAGAAAATATAACTAAAAATCAAAATCTTCAAAATGTGCATAAATTACAAGGGATAAAGACGAAAGAGGTTGAATGAGAAAAGCAAGAAGAAATTTTTGATAAAATAGAAATTGAGGAATGTAATTTAGCAAAAAAATTAATAGAAACCATTATAGATCTAACTTATAAGAATGATGAATTAACAGATTCACTTCCTGAAACTTTTAAAGAATTGGAAAATGTGTGTGTTACCTTGTGATTTGGAACTTATGTGCCACTTAGAATTCAAGAAAAAATCATGTAAATCAAAATGAAAACAATATTAAAAATGAAAATGAAAAAATCAAATTTGAAAATATAGAAATTAATAAAGAAAAATTTGAGTCAGAAAGTCAAATTAAAATTGAACAAGAAAGATACCTAAACGAAGGAGAATTAGAAATTAATTTGAAACAAGATAAGAAACCTTCTCAATTTAGATCTTTAGCACCCTAACTTGAACAGTTAAAACCAAAAACCCTTGACAAACAAGATAAATTTTGAGAAATTTTATTAAGCAACATTGTTCCAACAAGGCAAAGGGCATGTCGAAAGTGAAATGAGGCGAGCCCTAAAAGTTCCAAAAATCTACTAAGTGTCTACAGGTGCCTCCTTTAAGGAAAAATTTCCTTTTATGCTTCGGGAGATGACAAGGACGATAGTATGGACGCTTGTCCTAACGCACCATGGACGTTGGCAAGGTGGTGGCAAGCAAAGTAGTTGGCAGTCATGAGGGTGTTTGATAGGTTTAACATCAGGGAGAGAAATGACAACCTGGATGATCTAACAATTGTAATTTGTTGGACCCGATAGATTAAGAGATGGTTGTTGGATTACATTGAGCTATCGACAAGTTGGATTGTTAAACTCATTTTGGATAGAAAATCTTTACCATCAACTATTATATTAAAGCATGACCCTTGGACGAAAGGCAGGGGACATGGTTCATTGGATTGAAAATCAAAATTTTGATCAACGTTAAATGAGAAGAGATTTGAGTTGTCAAATCGAAAGATATTTAGATCATGTTCATGTAGCAGCGAAAACAAGATTGGTCTAGTTGTTGAAAATATTGACAGGAAAAAACAAAGGGTTTACAAAACCTTCCATTAGATAGCAAAGACTTTGGTTGACTTAGCGGTTAAATGGTGAAAGATTTGCAAAACCTTCCATCGAAAGGCAAAGAGTTCAAATAGACTGATGGTCAAAAAGCAAAAACTACAGCTAAATTGGTGGTCGAAGAGTGAATGGTTTGTGAAACCTTTCGTCGAAAGGCAAAGAGTTCAAATAGACTGATAATTGAAAGGAAAACACTATAGTTGAACTAGCAATCAAAGGGTCGAAGGTTTGCAAAACCTTTTGCCGAAAGATAAAGAGTTTGGTTGCACTAGGAAGTAGAGGGCAGAAAGTTTAGTGGGATCAGAAAGTCGATGATTTGGTTTGCTGAACAAATTGATAAAGTAAAGGGGAGGGAGTGACGTGTCTCGCCACAATGGCACCTAACGTGTATGGACCACCACGTGACATTCAATAATTGGTCTGAAGTATTGTCGTCGACAAAATGAGTCAATCACAAAATGCCACGTGTTGTTGACATGGCAAATTATCACATGACATCAAACATGGCAAGAAAATTCGATCGAAACGGAGGAGACATGGGAGAAAATGTATTTCAAGTACCAAATATTCGTATTGGGTTAAACAAATTGGTTTGACCAGAAAAAAGAAATGTTAGATGGTTTAAACATGCTATGGATTAAAAGGTCGAATAGTTTACAGAACTCTCTACCAATCGAGTAGGTTTTCCCAGTAAGTTACATGAGAATACGGAAGGTTAATGAATTGTTGCTTTTTCCAAGCACCTAGGGTTCCATCTAACTGTGACATTTAGTCGGTCATATCATGGTAAAAAGGTCAAACAAGCCAAGGATAATTACCAAAAGAAAAATGTCAAGTGCTCACTATTTGATGAGATGAACATGTTGAATGTTGGCCACCCAATAAAACTAAAATGTTAGGTAGTGGCCATCTGACGAAAAGTTCATCTTTAAAATTTCGAAAATATCAATTATAAAGTGATTTTCAAGATTAAATGTGAAATGTCAAAGATAACAAAGAGGCAATGTGCACGAGAAAAAATCTTGTATTTCACACAAAAGCAAAACATATTGTACTTGGCCATCACTTTGTACGTGAAAAAGTTAGAAGTCGTTGGAAACCAAGTATGTAGCCTCCTGAGAGCAAATTGTAAATATTTTCACCAAACTATTGGGCAAACCTATGTTCTATAATCTTCTTGTTGAACTCGGCCTAATATCTCAACCAAGTTTGAGGGGAGGCTAAAATTGGCCCCCAGATATCTTTACCGTTTAGGGCCATTTCGGCCTTTCCAGGTTATCGGATAGATACATTACTTGTGGCAGATCTTATATATATTGTATCTTGTATTGATATCAAAAAAAGGTAGATTGAAATCGCATTTTCCCTTTGTCTTCTCAAAACCTTAAAGTTCCTTGCAATCTGTGGTTGCGTCAATAGCTTCTATCCGAAGATCCTTTACATGCTAACAACATTTAGCGTCTTTAGTGTGAAGCATCTCTTAATTAATTAAGGAGTTATGATCGTGACTTCCCACATCTGTAAAGGAGAGAATTCATTATCACGTTAAGTTAGTGAATGATGATCAGGACCTGACATTGGCACCGCGATTTTTTTTGCTAGTTATTGCATGTTTCAAATCTTTCATTTCTACTAAGTTCATACTGACAATCAAAAGATTAAGGATTTCCTCACCACCCTGGTACACCATCCCATACGTAATATTGGCACAACAGTTAATAATACGTTACAAGGGTAAAAATGCACTAGCATGGTTCACTGACTGTAAATGTAAATCCGTGTTTGCAATCTATTTAATTCATTATTTTACCATTTTATTTATATTTACATTTGTAACTGTTTAATTTAAAATAATTATAGTCAAATTATGATGACTTAGCTCAGATGTTTAGGTTAAGCACTTTTACAGATAAAATATGGTATATCAATCAATGTAAAATATTTATATTCAAATTCAGATATTAGAATTTAATTTTCCTGGAATTTCGACATTATCTAATAAATTCAATTGTAATGTTACGATTCTTGAATATAAATACTAGTTGAATTCAAATAAATTTGTAAAATACAAATTCAGATATTTAAATGGTTATCTAAATATGAATAAGATGAATTCATATTAACCAAATGAATGCAAAAATCAGAACAAAAGCCTATTCGATTCGAATATTTCTGCATTTACATCCCCACACAGCATGATTGATGATCAGTACTGTTGAGTACAAATTATAAATAAAATCCAATTTTAAGAACAACTAAAAACTTATTGACAAAAAAATCAAAAAATCAACCAGCACCGACCTCAGGCCAGTGTCAGCTTGAAGTGAGCATTGCAGAAAAGTCGTCACCATTAGGTTGGTGGTAAAAGAAATAAACCTACAGGTTGGTACTCGATCATGGACCTTCCACCCGACAACTACATACTCGATGCTGATATGATATGATATACCAGGATCGTACTTACATTTCTCTCCCACCCTCTTCCTCGGTTGTTTAATTATTTGTCCACTAGCTTGTTATCCCTGAAATGTATATGATTAACTCAAAATGACTAGTGTTCAAACAAGAATTTTTTTGTTTAAACTTTTAACCACCATTTGTGTACTTGTCCGTATTTAAATACTAAATGAATCAAGCAGATGGACATGGAGAAATTAGTAATTTATGATAAACAATAAGCCGCTGGAAAACTCAAAAATTGTTGACTTGTGATCATAGTTCGAGTATTAAGCTCAAAGATGGTAGTTTGGTAGGTTGCGAGGATGATAATCAAATGTTGAATAAAAACAAACTCGAGGAAGTAGAAAAAAAGGCCATAATACGCATTTGTTGAAAATGGTATCTGAATCAAAGACAAATAGTTCAACCTGGTTGTCTAAGCAACCAAACCAGGTCATATTGTCATAATGAAAGGGATCTTTTCTTGCATACTAATAGAAAATTTTATATTGTTGTATATGCATCCAGAAAAGAGCTATTTATTCTTTATATCCTTTAAAATCTGTCGTTATACCAAATCACTATTACCATGACATCCATTAATTTAACCGAGATAACCAGTGAAATGACTGATCTACATTTATTCTACTAACCCAAAGTTCACCATGCCAAGTTACATGCTCAATTCTCTTCTTCCACCCACTCTCTTCCCTCCTCCCTGCAGAAACCTGTCGTCACCTTCCAACGCAGCTCTTGAGAGAGGCCTGTGCTTGATACTTCGGCGATTCCCTCTGATGTGGGCGTGAAGGAAGACCGATGATGAGAGCCGAGGTGAAGGCAAAAAATAACATGGTTCGGAGTCAACGAGAAAAGAGGAAAGCCTAGCAAGATGATGATCACTTACCCTTCAAGTTGTCTTCCCATAGGCATCCAATTGCTCCGCTGCAAAGGTCAATAAACTTTGAAAGCCCAAGTGCACGACTGATCATTGTCCTCGATTTAAGACCATAAAATCCCGTCATCCTAACTTAGCCCAGAATAGTCTAAGAGGAAAATCCAAATAAAGATCAATTTGAAACCAAACAATAGCAATCTAACTTGGTTAAATTACATAAATTTAAATCTTTTCTAAAAACTCCTGACAAAATAATTTAAGCTCTTTCTGTACATCTTTTTGTTTCTTTTGTATTAACTAATTTTCGTCTTCTAAGTGGTATATTCTTTGGTTTTTTAAGGATAAGGATATAATAAACCATGTAAGTTGATTTTCTCTTATTTTATTTTCAATTAGTGAAATTGTTACTCTATTTCTTATAAATTCTTTTTTTTAGCTTATCATTTATAATATTATCACTCATTCATCTAAACGTACACATATTAACACTAATTTTTTGCATGTGGTCATGCTCAATATTTTGAGCTATAGAGTATAATTGAATAAATAACAATTTTATAAAAGTTTCCTTTCAATTTTAAAGGTAACTTCCTATCACATAACACTTCAAAAGTATTTCTCCACTTCATCTATCTTATTTTAATTATATGAATAATGTCCTTCATAATTTCACTAGCTACTGTTATTATTGATTCAAAGTATTTAAAAGTCTTAATTTTATAAATCTCATGGCTATGTAAGTCTAATTACACCTAAGGTATGCAATGTTTTTCTCTTATTTTCTTTTTATTACTAACTTTTATATATGATTATGTTTTATAGTCTAACATTCTAAAATATAAAGTATAACAAAGTAAATAACAAATTTATAGAATTTTTCTTTTAATTTTAATGATATCCTCTTACCACATAACACTCTAAAAGTATTTCTCTATTTCATTTACCTTACTTTAATCCTATGATTTTTTCATTATTTATTATTATAAATCCGAAGTACTCAAAAGTATTACTTTATAAATGTCATTACCATCTAATTATATACTTTCATCATTATTTCTATTTTTGTTGAACACATACTCTTTATTTAGTTTTTACCTACTAAGTTTAAATCATTTGAACTCTGAAGTATTTCTTCATAATTCTAATTTAAAACTAATTCTTATTTTAACTTCGTCAACCAACACTATTTTATTAACAAATAACATACACCAATGTATTTCTTCTCGAATTTGCTTAGTTCTTTCACATGCGAGTAAGACAAAAAAGTATAGATTAAAAAAATCATTGGTGATAAAAATTTTTAAAGTCAAAACAAACTGAAAAAAAGAACAAATTTCTAAAAATCAACTAAATTAAAAATCCTAATTTAGAAACGGAGAACAAACAAATTAAAAGATAAACTAGGACATTTTAAAAAAAATACAAACTTTCAAAATGTAAAATTGAAAAGACCAAACCAAAGTAGAACAAAATTTAAAAAACTTAAAAACAAACAAAAGCAAAATGTAAAAATCAACCAACGTTAAAATTCTACAGAAAAGAAAACAATAGAAAAAGGGAAAATGTCATGCATTTATCAATAAACCTAAGCTTCGACCCATCTAAAATAGCATCACAACGACTATGACTTCTGGCTGCTAAATAGGTAAGGTCCAAGGTACAAGTCTTTGATAACCTCAGCTAAGGCCTCAAATGGCTTCATATATTATAAAATGCATCAAAAATTGAAAGAGGGAGACTCACAGAGAGAAACAACCTTCTTCGCAAACGAATGTAAAGAAAGAAGGCACGAAAAGAACAGCAAGAGCTATGAAAAGCATGGTAAAATGGAAACTGTCAAAAAAAAGAATTCTATTCCATCTAAAGGAAAGTGGTTCCAATCTACTGGCGAAAGTAGTGGTCATGCATCAAGATAGGAAAAAAGGAAGGAGGAGAACTGTCAAATCTATCGGAAATTTGGGCGCAATGCCTTTCAACTTGTAGCACAGATTTGACCATGCGCTTTCAATCTCAATTAATTCAGCATCACCGCTTATGGAGAATGAAGAACAAGATTGGTACGTGACCTTAGGCTTACCAACCCACATTACAGGTAAGGAAGGTAAGATTTTAAATTCACCACCTTATTCCGGTAATGAAAACATTGTTATGGCTGATGGTTGTGTTCCTGTAGAAAAAGTAAATAGGTGTTAAATCTTGAAAGTAAACAGAGATTATACTTTCCTAGAGTCTATCATGTGCCTTCCATCAAAAAAAATGTATTGTCTATCAAATAGATTACAGAAGAAATGCCCTGTAATGACGAGTTGAGCAACATTGACTTGAGAGCCAATGATAGAGGAAATGGAGAAGCGATATGCAGAGGCCAGAGAACGAGAAGTGCCTACAGAATAAGGGAAGAAGGTGATCGTCCTTTTTCGCTAATTGCAACAATAAGGAGGGATAAAGAATATACCAAAATGAAAATTCTGAAGAGCCATCATAATAGAGGTTTTTTGAATGCACCAGTTAAGACGGAAGGATTAATCAGTATAGAAGAAATTAAAAAAGTAAAGGCATACTTAAAACTGCTTGGTTAGAAATTATAAAAAAAAGACATAAATTTATGTAATTTAATTGAAAATTTGACCATAGACAGAAATACATAAAAGAAAATGATTAATGTCATCGACGTGATGTAATAAGATTATAACCTAGATTGTTGTTATTATTGTAAACAATTAGGACCACGAAAAAATCTGTGGTGAATGTCAAACAGGAAAATGCCGCAAGCCTCCACAAAATTCGCACTGATACCTGGGGACCTACCCAGTGACATCGGAAAAGACATTATATAGATGCTATGTAATATACAAAGGTGACAAAAGTAGATTTTCATGTCTATATCAGATTTCTTTGAGTCTTTGCTTCATTTGGACGCTTTTGTTTAGAGAAATTTCAATAAGAATATAGGTGAAATTCAATGCGATGGAAAAGGAGAATACACATCTAATAAATTCTAGAAACATGTTGAACAAGAGGGAATAAGAATGCAGGATTCTTGCCCTGAAATCCCTGAATAAAATGGAAGAGTAGAGAGAGAAGACACAAAGGTGTGCCTCAAATTAGATTTACTTTGATATTTGTTATTAGAATAAATAAGAGTTTTGGTGGGAATGTTTTGGTACTGCAGTTTATTTATTAAACAGAACACTAAGCAAAATTCTTAGCACAAAAGATGAAGTGAAATCCCCATAGAGTGTCCTGTACGAAACAAATAGCCAGACAATGAGTTTCGAGAGTTTTTGGATGTGACTACAGTAAAAAAAATAAATTTTGTGAAATGTCTGAGCCTTGTGATTTTGTGGGATACAATGGTAAACAAGAAGGATAGAAATATTTGGACACAAGAAGTGGGAGAAACTTCATCAGTCGGGATGTGATCTTTAATGATAAGAAGTTGCCTCTAAATAAAAAAGAAGCTACTAGACATGAACCATCCATGAGGGAGCATCAACCAGGACGAAGAAAAACAATGAGAAAGGAGAAAAGAACACAAGACCAGAGGATGAAAGCAAGGTCCAAGGTGGAAAAGCAAACGAAAGCACCAACGAGGAGCAAGAAATTGAAAACCTTGAAGGGGAGAATGTAAGTAACAGTGCTGAAAAGGACACAGGATCAGAATGTTAGTGCAGCAGCAACAGAAGAAAATCAAATTGCAGAAGAAAACTAAGGAAATTCCAGAGAAGACTCAAGAGAAAAGGGAAATCCGGTATATATAAGCCAAAACTGAAATATCTATTGAGTGGAAGAAAAGAAATTGCACTAGAAACGCCAGAGAATAAAAATCAGCTCTCAAACAAAATGGCTGGAATACAGCAATGCATGAAGAGATCAAAGCTCTACATGAAAATCAAACATGACGTTTGGTAAAAAGACAACGAGAAATGCATATTATATGGTCAAAATGGGTGTTCAAACCCAAGTTGAAGAAGACCAGAAATGCACGATGTACAACAAAAATGAATGCTTAAACCCATGTTGAATGAGAAAGTGCTAGATAGACACAAATCACAGTTAGTTGCAAATGGCTATAACCGACCAAAGAGGAGTAAATTATTATGAAACATTTTCTTCTTTGCTAGGACCAGCTACAATAAGAACTGCTCCAACTGTTGGAACTGTAAGAGGGTGGAAAATCAAACAATAGGATGTAAAAAACACCTTTTTGCATGAAGGTTTGAGAAAAAATGTTTACATGGGTTAGTCACCGTTGGCGTAGAAAAAAAAGTCCTAATTATCATTCTAGTTAAGATCTCTAAAATGATATTCAATCTCCACCACGATATTGTAATAAGAAAATTTTTGAACATTGATATGAACAAATTTTAATAATTCAACTTGGAAAATATACTTGAACTTTATTTTATTACAAAATTAATCAAGGCATTATTCTATTTAATATGCTAAACCAGGCCTACACTTCCATAGCCGCTCATCTGGACGACCATGAACTCCCTCCCGAATGCTCGTGTCATCACCCCAGACGCCCATTGAAGCTCCCCGTCGTCTTCCTTTCATCGCACGTTTCTTTTCATTGCTCAACCTTGCTGTTGCTATCATACAGCTAGTGATCATGTGGTTGTCATCCTTGTGCTGCAATTAATTGGATGCTCACGTCCATTACTCGTCCTTGTTGTTACGCCACTACTATCTCTACTTCTTCAAACTTTTAGCCGTAAGTTATAAGAAGGGGGGAAAGACGAGAACCCCTGGCTGTGCCTTCTCCACCTTGTTCTTTTGTTGACAGAAAGGAAAAGACTTTGCCTCAACCTGGCATTGGGAAGTTAAAGAAATAAAGTTCAAAAAAATTTGAAAAATAAAAAAAATAGAAATTTAGAGAAAATTTAAAGATATTAGTGTACGTTCAAAAAGTTTAAATTGAGAAATTCTAAAAATTTGAAGGTATTAATATATGTTCAAAAAGTAAAGGAAAATAAAGTAATATAAATGATAAATAAATATTTTTTATATTTTAAAGGATTTTTCAAGATAAATATTATTATTAACAATATTTAATTGTTAATTAATTTATAAAAAATTTCACAATATTTTTGACCTCTAAGGAGAATGTCGGAGGTGATGCGAGGGCAAGTAATTGCGACAATGCGAAGACGAGGGTGGGTAGGAAAAAATTTCCAGAACTTTCTCACCTTAAACATGAGAAAAAATTTTCTTCATTGGTTAAAAGAAAATCTAGGAAAATTAATTCCCTAGGTTTCCCAAAGCTACCTAATACAAGAAATTTTTTCTTCCCTAACTTTCCTTTTCCTCTACTTTCTTTCATTTTTAGGTCTACACTAACCCCCACCTAATCAAACAAAAGTGAGTTTTGGATCCAAACTTTCATCCTCCACTCTCATTTTCATTTGTGCTGGTCACCCCCTCTTTCTCGAGTAGACTTGCTCAAACAACCCTAATGTTTCTCTTCCATGATGAGTAGACTCCAATGCTAAAAGTTCCATTGATTTACATCACCAAGAGACTTGATGGCACTACTAAGAGTATTGATCCAGAGTCACCAATGTTAAACCTCTTTTTTCCCTAGTGACTTAAAGAAAAGAAAAAAATAAGCAAAGAAAAGGCCATAGTGAAAATTTTTCAACTATAAGTTCTATAGTAAAGAAAAGAGAATTATTGAATATAAGGATCACACTTTCTTAAAAAATTTGAATGAAAAGAAAAGATATGAAAGGAAAAAGAACATGAACCACCATTAATAGTGAATGATAACTATTTCAATAATGTCTCAGAAAATGACCTTGAAGTTGAAAGGAAATAGAATATTGAAAATTTGGATGAATCTATGAAAATTGTCGATGGAAACTACTATGAACTCATGAAAATTATGGGAGAAATCCAAAATGAGCTTATAAATAGAATTGATAAAATTAATAGGAATAAAGAAGATAAAGAATTGAATGTACCTATTAGTAATAAGAGGATAAGACATCAACCAACATGGATAGATAACTACCATTTATATTCCTGTGAGCTTTCTTATTTATTGATAGATATAGAGGAAAATCACATGAAACCCATGACATATAAGGATGTCATTAAATCTCATGAAAAAGATTTATCAGATTAAGATTTGTATCAAATATGTTAAATTATTGTATATATGTCAAAAATAGTAAGAGTAAGTTTATTGTATTATCCTTGTGCATGGATGATATTTTACTCATCAGAAATGACACTCACATATTGAATGAAACAAAGAAAGAACTTAGTAGAAGATTTGAGATGAAAGACATGCGGGAAGCATCCTATATTCTTGGAATTCAGATTTTAAGAGATCAAAAATCTAGAATATTGAGTATAAATGAAGAAAAATACCTGTGTTTAGTGCTACAAATGTTTGAAATTGATAATTATTCCTCAACCCCCATACCTTATGTTTTAGGAAAAAGATTAAGTAAGGAATAATGTCTTGAAAAGGGGAGAGAAACTTTAAGAGCACTTTATGCCCAAGTAGTTAGAAGTTTAATGTATGTTATGTTGTGTACGAGATCAAACTTGGCATATGCTATAAGTATAGTTAATATGTATCAAAGTAATTCTGGAACAAAATATTGAGAAGCTGTTAAAAGAATATTGAAATATATAAAAGAAACTTTACATCATAAGTTGATTTATCAAATGGGTGAATTTGAAGTACTTAGTTATACAGATGTAGATCTAGGTAATGACAAAGATGATGAAAAGTTCACTTCAATAGATATATTCATTTTTGGAGGTGTAACTATATCTTAGAAAAGTAAAAAATAAGGATGTATAACAAAATACATATAGAAAGTTGAATATGTTGCCTGTAATACAATTACGTCACATATAGTTTGAATTAGAAGATTTATAAATGATATAAATCTCAACTTGGTGAATAGTCTAATAAAGATATATTATGATAATCAAACGACAATAAATTTAGTATATAATGATGTAAATATAACAAAGAAACAATATATAAATATACATTATCATTATATTTATGATATTATAGGAAAAGAGGAAATAAAATTAAGTTATATTCTTATAAAAGATATGATTGCTGATATTTTGATAAAAGAAATTTCAATGAAAAAATATATTAAGTTTGTGAATTTAATAAGATTAAGAAATATTTTGATGGATAATGAAAATAAAGAACATTTTCATAAATAATGAGAATATAAATTGAAAATGTATTACCTACGAATAACGAGTAAAATATAAATATGATATGTCTTATGATATGAAAAAATATAATTAATCTCTATGATCAAGTGAAAGATTGAAAGATGTAATTGATTAAAAAGATCAAATTGAAATTCAAATTTAAAGATTGAATTTGAGAATCAAATTCCCGTGTCGAAATTTTGAAAAAAAGGTCGTGGGTGAAGACGATGGAAGTAATTAATCCTCTCCTCGTGACTATAAATAAAGGTGAGTATATGAAATTTAATATACCAGAAGAACTCCAACATCGAAGCCCCAAATCGAGCATGCACACCCCTGATCCAATGCACTTCCTCTCTATCCCGTCTCCGGTCCACCACCGCTCTCTACCCCCGTCGACGCACGTTCACACATCGGACGTCGAACGACGGACGGTTCTACAACTCCTATCCATATGCATGAGAGGACCGGAGTGACCACTGCTGCCCTGGTCTCAATGCACCACTGAGCTCCGAAAACTGATTGGCCGCCTCTCCCTCCACTCACACCCTCCCTCGCCCAAAGCTTCCCCAGACCCCATGGAGTTCCGTCGGATCCCCTACGCGAATGCTAGAGAAGACAACCCCCTTCTCGCACGCTCCCCCTCTTCTGCCCCTCGCTTCTTTTTCTTTGTCCCTTCCTTTACGTACATGGAAAGCCAAAGCGTCCTTAAAAACAATAATCTTTCGTTGATCTGTCTGCCATGATAAGGTACTCAACAAGACATAATATTTGTAAAAAAAAAGGGTTGGAATAGAGATATTTCCTGTCTCTCTTATCATATTAACATTTAATTGGAATGGAAGGATTTTATTCAATGATGACCTTTTACATTCTATTTTTAATCTCTCCAAAGATGCTTGATATGCCTTCATTCTAGTTTTTTTTAATTGTCTGGACCAATAAGAATAACATTATCATTAAAAATTCCTCTTAGAATAATAACCTAATACTCACCAAAATTTTTATTCATTTTTTGGTTAGAAAATCTCTCTGCAAGGATTGGTGTTAATCACTTTAATAAAATTCAATTTGTTAAGATCAACATGCAATTATGCAGGTAAATCTGCCTAATTGTTCCAACAATACTTTGGTCTGCAGCAAAAATTAATCTACTCTGTTTAGCTTTGTTCTTTTATTCTTCTCTTTTGTCTTGGGTTCTCTTCGGCCCAATTCTTTTTACGATTTTTCTGGTTATCTCCTATTTTTGAACTTACTCATTAGATGTGATTTCATAGTTAAAGTTTATTTTAATGACATGCTTAGCCAATCTGCAAAAAGGACCTTCCTCTCATCTTCTCCTTCCCAACTCTTATACCTGATTTTTCTAACATTTATATTATCCTTCAACAACTACTCATATCGACCAGCAACCCAACTCACGAACCATTACACCAAATTTAACATGCAATCATATATAGAATGGTAATGGATACGAGACTTCGTTTCATTATATTATTTTTTAAATACCTTTTCTAACAAGATTTATTTAATATATATAAAGAACATATGAATAAAATCTTGGACGTCACAATTTATCAACTGTGGCGTATGTCCAAGAAGAATGTCTTAATATATATATATGGAAACTGTTGTATATATGGTGTATGTTGGGTTCATTTTCCAGATGCATACGTAGGTCCCTTCTTGGTTTATTTTGGATTTTTAGATGGTCTTTGACTAGATGTATGTATGTATGTATGTATGTATATACATATATTGCAACGAACTTTCACGTAAACTTCAATTACAAAAGCAACAATTTCAACATAATCAAATTACACAATATAAACAACGTAAGAGTCAAGTGGGTTTCCACTTTAATTAGTAGGTGGTTCAATTCAACTTTTTCTCCAAATCATATACCTTAGTATTTACTTCTTCCATCTTATTCAACAATCCACTTTGTATTTCTCCACGTTTATCATCATCAAACCACTTAAAATATATAGCCACAATATTTTTTGGTTCCATATATAATCAAGAGAAAAATGTATGCAGCGAACGATACTTAATGCGCGCATTTATCAAGCATGTGGCGTTCAAAAGCCTCCCATGTAAGTAGGGCATCAGTGAAAATGTCTCTCTCTGCTCCCCTCCTTAGACCAAAGGAAAACACATTTTCTTGGTATATGCACAGGCATGTGGACATATAAGTCTTGTCGAGCTACCATTGGGATACTCGCTCATTTTAATACAGGACAAGTGAGAAGAAGGGGAAGATGTGCAGGAAGATATGAGCTTTGAGGTGGAAAACCTATTGTTATTGACATTAAAACATTTGCTCACTTATAGATGTTAAATGGATCGAGCTGACTTATATTAATTTGATCCATGATTTGACCATACAAAATTGTCAAATTGGACAACCGTGACGTGTTGTGTTGGCATGACAAGGTTGCAACCAGTGTGCCACTACGACATGGAGTGTTGAAGGCACAACATGATTCACACAAGCGAGGCAGCTAATGAAGCTACGGTCTTGTCAACTGTGGCTTGCAAACAATGGGTCACTAGGGATGGAGTGTCAGGGGTAATGCGCTACAAACAAGTTACGGATAGAGATCAAGTGGCAAGCGAGGGGCGATTGTGGCAAGCGACTGACGAGGGATGAATAGAGCGATTAATTCATTAAGGCATAGGTAGGCCACGAGGTGAGTAATACGAGGGCAAAGGCACAACAGAACCTCCCCCCCTCCCCACCACCCTTTCTAAATTTCCATGTTTTGATCTTCAAAAATTCAGAACTTACAACATGCAAAATCTAGATGGTAATCAGTAAATTACTAATTTTTGAGCTCATCGTTGACTTGCCTATCACTTGCTCGTCTAGCTAAACTCTAGTTGCCCACGAGTTTGATGTCTATCATCAACTCACTCCTTGCTTGTTCGTCTGGCTAAATCCTAGTTGTTTGTGAGCTCAATGCCTATCACCAACCCTCCCCTCGACCTCCTCACATACTTACCTAATTAAACCCTAACCACCCCTCGCCCCTTATGTGCTACTCAAGCACAATTGTGACTCGTCCACTTTGATGCTCCCCACCCATTATGAAATTTCCCTCCCATTAGTCGTTGCTCCGTGGTAGCTTGTATGCCATGGTCGTGCGAGCCATGTCCGCACGCTCAAACTATGCTAACAACCAACATGGCTTAAACTGACCCATGCCAATAAGTCTTGCCTAAGCCACTTGCCCAATCTATCAGCATGACACAAACAATGTTTAGGCTAAATGTGAATTGGGTTGTATCAAACCAACACAACTCATTGAAATTTATAAACACTAACATACATACATACATACATACATATATATATATATATATATATATACTTTAGCTACTTTGATTATTAAGTATATTTTATGAGATTAATCTTGAGATAAATATTAAATTTAATTTTAGAACATTACAATGTAATTTATTGCATTTTTTATTTCACGTGATCAATTTCATATGTTTTATGTAAATACACAACCTTTAGAAAACTTAGAATATAAACCAAACTATATGTAAAAAATTAGTGTTGTTGAGAAGTGTTTACTTTAACGGTAATACTATAACAACTAAGCTTAAAAACAATTTTAGTAGAAATAAATTAAGTGTTGCACCTATTAAAGATAAACTAAAGGAAAATTAACTTAAATAGTTTTGTCAAATGTTTAAGAGACTAAGTAATGCACAAGTTAAGAGAAAAAAAATAATAGTACAGAAATTATTACAAGCAGAAATAGATAAAAACCTAATTACTCAAGAATATAAGAAAAGATTTAAATTTATGTGATGATAGTAAAAACTTAGCAATAGATAAAAGCATTTAAAAAAAGATTCATGTGGTAAATGTAGCATAATTATAGCTCATATTGATGTTGCAGTGTGTATTTATAAAATTGAAAAATATATTTGTATATTTGAAAATTAAATTCAAAGTAGAGAAATCGATCAATTCGATCTCTTAATTTATTATATCCTCCTGATAATAGGGAGCGGAAACGAGATTACAAACTCAAGAAGTACAGAGATTTATTTTGCTCGTTCATAAGGTAAGAATGGATGGATGGATGGACACACATGCATGGTTACATACATAATCCAGGTAGTTGATGACATTAAAGAAATAGCTTGCTTACAATTTATAACATTGTAAGTGAAAATAGAAATTCAACAATATAGAAGAAAACTCGTAAAAATGGTATGATTGTGAAACTAATCTTTCCCTAGCAAGACGATCTAGCTAGAGGGAAGTCCAATCTAACCTGTTTCTGGCTTAATGCAAATCAAATGGTTGTGGTTGCTACACATTGCAAATTAAGACAATAGTGTTTGGGATCATTGAACATCCTCTAATAATACTTAAGCAGAACAAGAAGTAAACACGTGTGAGGCAACGATGAACTCAGGAAAATACCAGGTGATTAATCTCTTGTTACAGATTCAAATCAACTAGTTGATGGAAAACACAATTCAAGCAGAATAATTAAGTGGGTTGTGTGTGATATATATGAGTTTACTAAGTGGTGTACGTCTCTACACCTATCAAAGTCCAAATCTTCACAACAAATGATTTAAATATGTACAACATAGGAATAAATTTTCCACGAGTTGATTTCCTTTGTACACACAAATATATTCTATGATATATATATGATTTAAAGGAGAAAGATAAGACGAGGGAAAATGGTATTTTGAAAGGTACGTAGGATGAAAATGTACGTGGTTGAACTTATAATATTCGAGAGATGAAGGTTTTGGTTTTTAAATAAGTTGATCTTTCGGTTGTAGTTGGTTTCCTGGTTTGGTGGTTAATTGAAATCAAATTTTAAATAAACATATCGACAATGAGGTTGGGCAGTCTTCTGTACTTAAAACTTTTTTAAAAACGATTAATTATTGCCGTATTCCAAACTTTTTCAACGCTCACAAAAGCCAAGCTACCTACTCCCTACAAGTGGGATAGATAATATATTAATTTCGTGTTTGTTGTCTGAAGTATAAATTGAATATTTTAATAGGACTTCATGACTGGATCAAAATTTGCCACGTATACAGATTCTATCTAATTAGCATAGAATAATAGGCGGAAGTACGTATATGATCGGAGATATTGATTTATAGTGTGCCAATAAATGCCAGTTTAATTGTTAAGACTGTTCTCAATTTATATCCGAAAAGCAGGAATCAAATTCGAAATATTTGTGTATTTATAAAATGGAAAATTATATTTGTATATATATTTGGAAATTAAATTTTAAGCAGAGAAATCGATCGATTGGATCTATTATTATAATTATTTTATTAATTTATATCCTCCTGATCGGAGGGAACGGAAAGGAGATTACCTGACTCATGAAGTACAGGGATTTATTTAGCTGGTTCACAAGGTAAATATGGATGGATGGACGGACAAACACACATGCATGCATGGATACATACGTAGGTACGTACATAATCTAACTAGTAGGTCTCGAGTTTGTTGGATCGGAACAGCTTTTGGAGAATTTTAACCAGCCTCTCGTCGATTTGGAAGGCTCTGGCAAGAACCTCATCATCGACCGGCGGGTTGGAGCCGAACAGGGTTGGTGCAACCTGGACGACACCGGGGAATTGGCTGCTGAGGCTGGAGAGCGCAACCGCAGGATTGTTCCCGAGGTTCATCTGGAAGTGAATCTGCGCGAAGGGGAAGACGATGATGTCGCCTTTCTTGAGGACCTTGGCAAAGAGGCGGCCGTTTGGCTCGGCGGTGAAAAACCCGGCGTAAAGCGTGCCATCGAGGACGGTGAGGACCTCGGTGGCGCGTGGGTGGATGTGGGGAGGGTTGAGGCCGCGGGGCGCGTAGTCGATCCGAGCCAAGGACACGCCCAGGGTGTTGAGTCCCGGCAGGTTCTCCACCGTCACGGAGGTGACGTTGGAGCCCAGCCGATTTTCGGTGTTGCGGGGCTTGTCGATCCCATGGAACACGAAATCGTCCACATTCACGTCCATCGGATCCTTGCAGGTGAATCCATTGACGCGAACTGATCATGTATTGCATGCATGCGACACAAATTATTATGAATAATTAATGATGTGCATATCTATAATATACACGCATGCATGCAAAATGCACATATATATGTGTGCGCACCTTTTGAGTTCACATCAGCAACACAGAAGTCCTGCAAGGGACTGGGATCGAAGGCCAGCGAGTGGATGGAAGCCAAGGCCAGGAGGAACGGCACCAATAATGCACCTGCCCTACCCATTGATATGAAATGCCAGCTGCGTGTGTGCTAGCTTTTGGTGCGGCAGTGCTAAATGTGTGTGTATACGTACGTACGTTGATGAAGGCCAGAAGTTATGGAATGCTAGCTAGTTCCGGTGGTGGCCGGTTAATTTGATGGAAGAAAAGAAGGGGTGATGCCCATCTATTTATGGATCGACGATCAGAGTTAGGTTGAAAGGTCTGCAGGTATTCGTTTGCAAGGGGCGGGGTAGAGATCGAAGAGATTGCCGACAGAGAGAGAGAGAGAGAGAAAGAAGGGACAGACTTTTCCACACTTGCACGTCCGTATCATCTTCTATACATGACTTGCTAAGCTACGCACATGGAAGCCAATAAACTACTTTTAGTGAATTAATTGGCAAGCAACTCGATCTTTTAAAAAAAAAAGAAGGATAGTGATCTTCTAACTTCGTCTCTTATATTAATTAGTTTGGTTGGTTGTAAAATTAAGAGAACTAAAAAACCAATATATATTCAGTTGAGTTGGTGGGCGACAATCATGGTTGCTACCTCCAACCAGCAATCATCCGGCGCTCATGCTGGCTGGCCATGGCGTGCCGGCTGACCTCACATCCATTGTGGGAATTATTTTCGTTATTTTCCTATTTCGGTGATCTTTGCAGTCTGGAGACTTTTGACGGTGGATTTTAAATTTAAATTTGAAACTTAGTCTTTTGATCAATTCCAACATGCCGGCTGACCTCACATCCATTGTGAGAATTATTTTCGTTATTGTCCTATTTCGGTGATCTTTGCAATTTGGAGACTTTGACGGTGGATTAATCAAAGATTTTTATTATTGTGTATTTTTAAACTTCTAATTATTTTTATTTATAATATTTAAAAAATTCATTACCTTTATCTTCTTTGCTTCTAACTTTTTCTTTAATTTTAAATTTAATTTTTTAAATTTAAATTTAAAACTTAGTCTTTTTGACTAATTCCACCGGCTGACCTCACATCCATTGTGGGAATTATTTTCGTTCTTGTCCTATTTCATGTCCCACGGCGCTCATGCTGGCTGGCCATGGCGTGCCAGCTGACCTCACATCCATTGTGGGAATTATTTTTGTTATTGTCCTATTTCGGTGCAAGCGCTCATGCTGGCTGGCCATGGCGTGCCGGCCGACCTCACATCCATTGTGGGAATTATTTTCGTTATTATCCTATTTCAGTGATATTTGTAGTTTGGAGACTTTTACGTGGATTATTTTAGATGATCAAAGATTTTTATTGTGTATTTTTAAACTTTTAATCATTTCTATTTATAGTATTTAAAATTTTCATTATCTTTATCTTCTTTGTCTCTAATCTATTCTTTAATTTTAAATTCAACCTTTTAAATTTAAATTTGAAACTTAATTTTTTTGACCAATTCTAACAGTCATAATGTGTCGACTGACCTCACATCCATTGTGGGAATTATTTTCGTTCTTGTCCTATTTCATGTCCCTCCATATTGTGTTAGTAGGAAAGAAGCTTGAGAGTAAAAGAGATTAAGAGCATCTACATCCTTTGATTCATTCAATTGTGTAAGGTTCTCTAACATCGTCGGCCACTAACATCCATCCTAAGTCACTTCACCTCTTGAGACCTTTGATCTCTTGAGGGGGGATACAGCTATGGATCATCCAAAGGCTCTAGATGCTGCATTTGGTATACTGAACCACCAAAATGGTATATCGAAGATATGTCTAATGGCTCTAGAAGTTAATTCATTTTTGGCATACTATTTTGGTATGCCGATCTAGAGCAGGCTGCACAGAATCCTAATTTCTATATATTGCTACTCTTAACGATATATTGATGTCTTGGACAAAGTCCGAGTAGGTAGAATTCAATGTACTCATAAAAAATTCGGTTTGCCAACTACTTCAAGTCCTATCAGTCTAGAGCACCTAGATTGACTTTCATATACTAGTAGATGATTTTAGTATGCCAAAATCTTCTAGCCCTACTTCCTAGTACGGACAACACTCTACCCTATAAAAAATAATACCAATTAAATTAATCTCTTAAATTCCATATCATTGCACATCATAGTTAAATTCAAGTGCAGAATTATCACTATTCTTACTGTTCTCATCCATAATGACTTTATTTGCATTTCTTTGTGTGTTCTTCTTCCCTCCTGACATGTATTTATTATGTTATTTATGCTCAAGAGAAAATCTAATCTACCAATAGCATTTATCCTTTAAATGTCCAAACTTTTTGTAGTTAGCACAAACTATTTTCCCCTTTTTCATCTTTCTAAGAAAAGTTGGATTTCATCTCGTTATTACTAGACCCCTTAGTGAAATTCATGGCTATAATCTCATGACTAGACTTGGCACTAAACACTTCCCCTTGCTTCTCCTCTTAAAGAATTAACCTATAGGCTTTATTCAAGTTAAGCGTAAGACTCATGGACAAAAGTTGAATCCTAGTACTACCATAGGTTTCACTGAGGTCCATCAAAAGTTGGAAAACTTTGTCTTCTTGGTCATTCTCAATTATAGTATTATAGCTACCATAAGAAGAATATTTCAGACCACCACAGGTACAAAAGGGATAGCATTGAAAGATTGTACCTCATCCCAAAGACTTTTTAGGTATGTAAAATAGGTTGTATAGATCTACCTTCTTGAATAAACCCAAATATGGTTTATTCCCAAATAGGTTGTATAGATCTAGTCCCACACGGGCACGTGCTTTTTTCTAGAAAAAAATGATGGATAATGATCTTCTAACTTCGTCTCATATATTAATTAGTTTGGTTGGTTATAAAATTAAGAGAAGTAAGAAAACAATATATATTCAGTTTTAAGGACTAAAGCTTCTAATCTTGGTGTTAGGTTGATGCCAACTTATCGAGAAAGAGATCACTTTACAAAGGTTTAGGCTTGCAATCCAATAGGAAGAAAGATACTTGACAGTAATTGATTAAATTTTCAAAGGTTTAACCACGTCACATATAAGGTTAAAGGTTTTTGAATTTTCATTAGAGAACATTGAAATTCACCATCATCCACCTTAAGGAACATTTACATTTACATATATACTACATTTTATTTAAGTATTGTTTGTGTTCATATTATTTATTTGTCATTATCAACTGTTATGTATTTACTTTCATTTCAATATGAACTTGTATGTTACTTTATTTTGAAATCAATTAGCTTTAATCTTTGAAATCGTGTCTTAAATGATTGCTATTGAAATCATTTGGATGTTAAATCTATTCATTGTCTAATTTGAGATAAGTAGCAATCATAGAGCATAAAGTGAGTTATTTGCATTCTTGGGATTACCTAATGGTTGGCTGAATTCAAGTGCAAATAACAGATGTGAACTTAAGTCTACTGACTTGATCATTGAGTTAAGCAATAACTCAATGTAGAGAGAGAAATTAATTAGTAAAAGTACAACACTAGTTAAAAGTAACTTGAAAACTAATTCAAATCACTTATTGTGGTTCGACCTATACTTGCATACTTCTACAACAAATACTATGCACTTACAGTAAATTAAACAAACAAATTTAATTAATTTAAGTCTCATTCAAGAATTATTTTGTTTCTTAAGCAATCCAAATCAAGCATTTTTCAGCATCATTGTTAGGGAGTGAAAGCCTGAAAGCATAAAACACTATGTTTTATTTTCATAGCTTATAAGGTGTTGTGTGAATTTATCATTTGTAATATGACATATGCATATGCTCATAGATTTATTAGACCTAAAGTTAGTGTTTGTGAATTTTACAATTTAAAAAGTCATGACACTAATAATTGTTTGAAGTTCAGATACCTACAAATGTCTAGATTAGAAGAGCAATAAATGAATTATATTCAATATAATAGAAATAATTACAATACGTTTATATTTCACCTAACCGATAGTCATTTTATGAATGGAAATATGTCGAGAGAAGGAGAAATTAAGGGTAAGTGTGCTAAAATGGAAAATTTTGACGACATTGAATAAAGTTTAATGAAATTAGATCAACAACTTACTAAATTAGAAGATTACATATATTATAATCAAGAAGTCAACCAACTAAACTATTATGATAATCATTATGAACCCAAGATAGATTATATTTTATGAAAATGAGTAAAATTTGAAAAAATTTGACCAAAAAAAGAATGAAATGAAACTAGATAATCTAGAAAGAAAGCTTAATTCACTTGATGAATTAACAACAAAAATACAATACATTACGAATCAACAAGAGATTATAAATAAAAATCAAAATCTTCAAAATGTGCATTAATTAAAAGTGGTCAAGACAAAAGAAGTTAAACATGAAAAACAAGAAGAAACTTTTGATAAAATAGAAATTGAGGAATGTAAGTCAATGGAAAAATTAATGGAAACCATTATAGATTCAACTCATAAGAATGATGAATTAACATATTCAATTCTTAAAATTTGTAAAGAATTGGAAAATGTGTGTGCAACCTTAAGATCTAGGACTTATATGCCACTTAGAATTCAAGAAGAAAATCATTTAAATCAAAGTGAAAATAATGTTTAAAATAAGAATGAAAATACCATATCTAAAAATATAAAAATTAATGAAGAAAAATCTAAGTTTGAAGGTGAAATTGAAATTGAAAAAGAAAGAGACATCAATAAAGAAGAATCAAAAATTAATTTGGAACAAAATAATGAGCTTCCTTAGTTTAGATCTTTAACGTCTTATTCTAAAAGATTAAAACCAAAAGTCTTTAACAAATAAGATAAAATTAGAGAAATTTTTGAGAAAGTTCAAGTTAATATCCTACTTTTAGATTTTTTGCAAAAGATGTTAACTTGTGCTAAATTTCTTAAGGATTAATGTACCAAGAAGAGAGCAGAAAGTATTAAGAAAAGTCTTTTTAGCTAACTAGAATAGTTCTCTATTTTTACCTTAGATTCCTAAGAAGTTATCTAATCTAGGAACTCGAGTTATATCTTGCATAATAGATAATACAACTTTGATTAGAACTTTGATAGACCTAAGTGTTAGTACAAATGTTAGGATCAGAATGCTTGAGTCCTACTAGAATTGTTATCCAATTAGCAGATTGAAATATAAGATACTATTTGGAGTGAAAAAATGCATAATTCTTAAAACTTAAATTAATGATTAAAGGTATGTTATATGACTAATCAGATAGGAATTAGATCATTATGTTACATTTGTGAAAATCTAAGGTTTAATTAAAATATATGCATAATTAAAAAGAATTAACGTTAACCAAGTATTATTTTGGAATTATTACAAAATAACCTCTAAAAATACTAGTAAATGTTGTTTACACCTATGTAGTACATATATTATTTACATGACTCATTTTAGTACATGTTTATTTTATTGAACTATAGGATTGAACTAAATTCGTGGAGTTATCGAGTCACTTAGCGAAGCTAGTCCGTTAAGTTAGCAATTAATCAATGAAATTAGTCTGTTGAGTTATGTTAACCTTAGAGACTAGTTATTTTATCCAATGTACAATTATAAGTATTTACAGGAATTACATCGGAAACCTACATTGCATGATTCACGCTCATAATCTCTATTGTAAAATGAAGAATGGATTACAACCATTGATGCACAAAAAAGAAGAATCTAGCCATTCAAATTGACTTCATTAGTTATTATTGAAAACAAATATAAAAGAACTGAAAGAAATCAAGAAAAGAGAGGAAGGAACACTCACTATAGAGAGTGTCGGACATTCCTTGAGATATCCCTCTTCTACCACTTGTAAACCCCCTTCTGGGAAAAGGTGCAAGAAAAGAAAATTTAAATCTCTCTAGTTACACCCCCTTCCCTCATGAGGAAAACAAAATGGGAAATGGAAAAAATCCTAGAAGGTCTACAAATGACACTCCTCAACAATGCGAGCTAACTCGTTTGTATTAGAGAAGAATAGAGTCACCACCTAGTCTAATCAGAGGAAGACTAGGAAAACTTGAGCAGTGTGAAATTAAAATCTCTCATGAGTTGATCCAAGAGACTCAAGTAAGTTTCTTGGGTACAGATAGGAAAGGTGTGAGACACCCTATCTACTTGGACAAGCCAACCTCTCAAAGAGATGAGTGCGAATGATCCTAACTTCTAAAGGTACTAGGATAAGCAGACTAGGCTTTCTCCAAAGAAACCATGGGTCTCCTAGACCCATGTAAAGACTCTAAAGGTCTTTAGTCAAAATCATGGAGAAATGTCAAAGTCAAAGTTAACCGTTAACTTTAACTTTAACTTATCAAAGTCAATGGTTTGACTTTAACTAGGGTCAATAGAGTTGACCAAGTCCACTAAAATCTTGACCTATGGTTGGGGTCAACTACAGGATGACTCCACCTAAGGTAGACAAAGGGGTAAAAGACATAAACCTATGGAAGATCCACACACAAGCCTAACCTAATAGGAAAAAGGGGGGGTTTGAGTCAAACCCCCCCTCCCAAAAGGTTAGGGTGGCCTAGAATGTCGTTAAAGTACGTGACATTCCTCCTTTGAGGCATCAACAAAAGATGAGGCCTCCCTAGAGGATGCAATGGTCTAAAATTTTACCACAAAATGTGCAAAATTCCCCCTCTGAGGTAACACGCGTGGTATGTGAAGGGGCCTCCCTAGAGAGTTAAAAACATCATTTTCACACAATTATAGCAAAAAAGATGTGAACAAAACAACCAAAAGGGGTGCCCAAAATTCATGGAAAGTCACCCTGAAAAAATTCACTGATGACATCAATAGACAACCTGTTGATGTCAGCAAACAGAAGATGATGTTAATAGACAAAATGCTGACATCATCAGATGGGAGGTGACATCACTAGACGAAAAGGTGACATCAGTACCCCCAATGGTGAATTAACCAGCTAAGTCGATCACTCGAGCTTGATTAACCGATTATTACCGATTAATCACGGTCTAAAGCAAGATTAACCTGCGATTTACTGGCTGAACCGGTAAATCCATAGGATTACCGTGGAAATCCGGATCCTGTGGATTCAGATTTGTCGATCGACCTGATTCGGTATCCACTGTAGACCGAGACACGTGGACGATCGAGATTGTCCACGTACAGATGATTTGACAGCCATAAGGAGTCATTGAACCATAGCGACAGAGACCTTCGTCTTCTATGCTAGTAGCTGTCCTCTGGCGAACTTGGGAAGAGTGCACAACTGCGTTCTTCACTCCCATCGCCCAGCCTCCGATGCTCCAACGCATGGGCAAACTGACGACAATGCAACCTAAGGCATTAGAGCTTCAAGGTGAGTGGCATGAGAAAGTGTAGTGTCGAAGCGATGGTGAGGTTGCAGTGGAGTGGCAGAGCTCGCAGCGGAAGCTCATGACGAAATGATGGAGCTTGCAACGGTCGCGGTGGAGCGACGGAGCTTGCGGTGGTAGATGCACGACCAAGCGATGTCAGGTAACGATGGAGCGGTGGAGCTCGTGGTGGAAGGCGCATGTTTGCGTTTTCCTAGCACTACACTAGAAAAACTTGGATTTGTTACTTCTGTTTTACTTCGCTAATTTATCTTTATGCCTATTCTTTCTTTTAGAAGTAAACAAACAACCTTTAATACAATTTAGATATTAATTCCAATTTGTACTTTAACTGCAAGTGCACAGTGTCTATTGTATCAGTGTGCAAGTACAGGTCGATCCCACAGGGAATTGCTGAAGAACTTGAGAACTGTTCATTTATTAACAATCAAATTTATATATTCAATAAGCTCTCCGTTGAATTACAGTTAACTCAGCGGACTAAGTTCGTTGAGTTATGACTAACTTAACGGACTAACCTCGTGTACTTAAGTTAACTCCACGAGCCTGTCTTTTCTTTTTAATACTGCTATTTACAAAGGAATTCAGCCAACCATTGGGCGATTCCATAGATTGTAAATAACATCAATTAAGCTCTTTAATGTTAGTTAACATTGGATTTATCATTAAGTAATACTAACATTTAGATAATTCAAACAATAACCATTAAAATCTTTAAGTCTTTTGAATGAACCAATTTCAGTAAACTGTAAAACTAAAATAAACATAAAATAATCACAACACTGACAAAGATAACATTAATCATGATACAACACAAATAATACAACACTCAAATACAACATACAAACATAGATAAATTGTTTTTGGTATTTTTGTTTTAATATGAACATGGAAATGGGCGAAAGGTGAAATGTAAAGTAATCTTACTTGAATATTTTCTACAGATTCCTGAATTTCTGTTTCTGCTTGTGGTGATGAGCCGGCTGAACTCTCTACTCTGTCTTGAATTCTCTCCATAAATTGTTGAAGAGTTTCTTGTTCTTTAGTGGAATCTATAAAATTATTTTTGTCCAAATGGTTTCTTTCAGCCTCTTCATTTTCTGCTCTTTCTTTTTCCTCTTGACTACCAATCTGTTCTGTTACTATTCTTTCTGATTCTGTAACAGATTGGGATGGTGTCATGGGCAATTCAGTTTCTGCCCTAATTTCTGTTTCTTCTTGTACAGGCTGTAGACTAATTTCAACTTGATTTTCTTCTTTTCTTTGCTCCTGCTGCTGCAGCTCCTCCTGCTCCTCCTCAGAATTGGATAACAGGTTAATAAAAATCTGCTCCACAGGCCTTGTAAAAATTGGTACTTTAGATTTAATTTCCTCATATTCAGGCACTTTTTCTTTTCCTTTCTTTTTTTTGATTAGTTGTGCCTATTCTTCCTCTTCATCTTTTGAAATTAAATCTACAAAAGTAGGCTCTGCAGGCCTTTGAGCCATAGGTACTGGCTCTTTCTGTTTAACTTTTTTTATAACTACTGGTCTCGAAGGACCAGCTTCATCTCCTTTTGCAGCAGGTTTGGCAGTAACTTCTTGATGCTGTTCCACTTTGATTTTATATTGGGCTTTCAACTTTTCTGCAGCCCTCTTTTTGTAAAGTGCATCAAACACTAGGTGTGCTTTAACCATTGCCAAATCTTCTGATTCTCCTTGGTTTTTCCCAACTTGAACTAGTTCTTCAAATTCTCTTAATTCTTCTTTGTTTGAAGGCCCCATAACTATCACCCTTTCTAATGGTTTAGGAAGTGGATTTGAAGGTCCAGGCTGTTGCTCCTCAAGAACAGGTCTTTCAGCAATCAGCTCTTCTTGTCCTTCAGTTGCCTCTTCTTCATTTTCTTTCCTTTCTTGCTCCCAAATCACCCATTTAGCTCGTCTACAGATTCGTCTTTTGAACCAGAGCCGAGACTTATGTTGGATTAATTCTAGGGCTACTTCATTGTTTGGTCGTATCTTTCTTTCTTTACTTACTGCAATTTCAGTTGCCACTCTAATTCGTGTCTCCATTATCTGTGGTATCTGTATTTCTAACTCAACCAAAATTTTTCTCAAGTTAAAGAGTTCTGATTCTACCTTTTGTAGCTCTTTCTCTCTTGTTGTATTTCTGATCTTCTACCGTGTGTGCCATTCTTCAGATTCCTTCAGAAATTGTGCGGTGTCCACTGCCTCTTCCCAGAATTCAGGCTTTATCTTCCTTATCGTGGAGTTACACAACAACACGGAATCGCTCTGATTTCTACTATTCTAGATTCTAAATGATTTGCCGGATAATGCCCCAAAAACCCTAGGTTTTAGTTTAAATAAGTCCTAAGTTTATGTAGGTAATCGGGTCATTTCCCGAACCAACTATTATTATTTTATCTGCGGTCTTAGCTATAGTACTCCATTGAGTTACAGTTAACTCAACGGAATAAGCTCGTTGACTAACTCAAGACTCAACGGATTAAGCTCGTTGAGTTAAGCATAACTCAATAGACACACCAAGACAAATATAATATATTATAGTACAAGCAAATATAATAATAAAAATATTACAGAGAATAGTTTTTCTATTTTTTTATCGGTTTAACCGATATTATGTTTCGGTCAGACCTAAATATATTTTTTTATTTTTCTTTCGGTTGAACCGATACTATGTTTCGGTAAAACCAACATTTTTTCTGAAAATTGATATACATATATTTTTATGTTCCGATCATACCGATGGATCTAGTCGGTTGAACTACAACGATTTTTATGTTTTATATATATTTTTAATGTTTTTTTATATATATAAATATAAAAACTGATTTCTTACTAAGTAAAGCTCGAGTAGTCCTCTACTCTAACTTCTTCCATAATTCCAAAGGAGCTTTTTGGTGTTTTCAGAATAGGTTTAAGTCTTTGTCCATTTACTTTAAATATATTCTGATTTTTAGGATTTTCAATTTCAATAGCTTCATAAGGATAAATATTTCAAACTATGTAAGGTCCTGCCCATCTAGATTTTAATTTTCTTGGATGGTTATGGAGTCTAGCCATATAAAGATATACTTCTTGCCCTATTTCAAAACTTTTAGGAATAATTTTTATATCATGCCAAAATTTAATTTTTTCTTTTTCTCTTGCAATCTTCGAATAAGCTTCATTTCTAAATTCTTCTAATTCAATTAATTGCATTTTTCTATTTTCAGCAGCTTGATTTAAATTAGTGTTTAGAGTTTTTAATGCCCAATAAGCTTTATGTTCTATTTCAGTAGGTAAATGACAACTTTTTCCATATACTAGCCTAAAAGGTGACATACCTAAGCTCGTTTTATAAGCAGTTCTATAAGCCCAAAGTGCATCTATCAATCTATTAGCCCAATATGTTCTAGTAGGATTTACTATTTTTTCTAAGATTAATTTAATTTATTTGTTTGCACTTTCTAATTGTCTACTTGTTTGCGGATGATATGATGTTGTAATTTTGTGGTTTACTCCATATTTCTTCATTAAGGCTTCAAAACTTCTATTACAGAAATGAGTTCCTCTATCACTGATAATAGCTTTAGTTATTCCAAATCTAACAAATATATTTGTTTTTATAAATTGTATTACCACTTTGTTATCATTAGTTTTTGTAGGAATAGCTTCTATCCATTTAGATACATAATCTACCCCTAACAATATGTAATTAAATTGATTAGACGTAGGAAATGGACCCATAAAATCTATTCCCCACACATCAAAGATTTCAACATCAACAATAGGATTAAGATGTATCATATTCCTCTTTGATATTCTTCCTATTTGTTGACATCTTAAACAACTTAAGCAATATTTATGAGCATCTTTGAATAGTGTTGGCCAATAAAACCCACATTGCAGAATTTTTGCAGCAGTTTTTCCTGAACCAAAATGCCCTCCACAAGCTTGGTCATGACAGAAAGACAATATGCTCGGATGTTCAGTTTCTGGAACACACCTCCTTAAAACCAAATTAGGACATTTCTTAAATAAGTAATGGTCTTCCCAATAGTAATATTTTACTCTTGAGAAAAACAATTTCTTATCCTGTCTACTTCAATCCTTAGGTGTTAGACCAGTAACTAAGTAATTAACTATATCTGTATACCAAGACATTGTGTTGATGGTCATTAATTGTTCATCAGGAAAATTATCCTTAATTTCAATATTTGATTTTTCTATTTGTAATCTTGATAAATGATTTGCTACTACATTCTCACAACCTTTTTTATCTTTAATTTCTAGATCAAATTCTTACAATAATAATATCCATCGGATCAATCTAGGTTTAGTTTCTTTTTTCTTTATTAGATGTTTTAGAGCTGAATGATCCGTGTATACTATTACTTTAGCTCCAATCAGATATGATCTAAACTTTTCTAAAGTAAACACAACAGCTAATAATTCTTTTTCAATAGTTGTGTAATTAACTTGAGCATCATTTAAGGTTTTGCTTACATAATGAATCACTCTAGGAGATTTTTCTATTTTCTGTCCTAACATTGCTCCTACAACAAAATCAGAAGCATCGCACATTAATTCAAATGGATGGTTCGAATCAGGTGCTTGAATTATAGGAGTTGAAATTAAGTTAGTCTTAAGTCTGAAAAATGATTCCTTGCAATTTTTATCAAAGTTAAATGAAACATCTTTTAATAGATTAGTTAAAGGTCTAGCTATCTTGCTAAAGTCTTTAATAAATCTTCTATAAAAACCAGCATGTCCTAGAAATGATCTAATATCTTTTACTGATTTAGGTTCTAGTAGATTAGAAATTACTTCTATTTTAGCTTTATCTACTTCCAACCCTTTCTTAGAAATAACATGCCCTAAGACTATTCCTTGTTTAACCATGAAGTGACATTTTTCCCAATTTAAAACCAGATTTTTTTCCACACAACGTTTTAATATTTGGTCTAAGTTGCTTAAACAAACTTCATATGAGTTGCCATATACAGTAAAATCATCCATAAATATTTCTAAGAAATCTTTAGTCATTCTAGTAAATATGCCCTACATAAATATCAGAAATCGGATAAATTATATCATTATCTAACCATTTAACTATTTCCTTCCTAACTAATTCTTTAAGGTTTGGATTTAATCTCCTCTCAGGAATTCTAATAGGTTTAGCATTTTCTTCTAAATATATGTGGTGACAGCATAAAGTTGAACTTAACCCTTTTATATCAGTCATAGTCCATCCTATTGCTTCTTTATAACTTTTTACTATATCTTTTAATTTAGCTATTTGATCCTCTTTTAAATCTGAAGTAATAATGATTGGACAGGTTCGTTTATCTTCCAGAAATATATAGGTTAATTCAGGAAGTAAATGTTTTAATTCTAAATGCTGCCCATCAGAGGTTAGAGCTCCTAATTGAACATCATCATTTTCTAAATTAATTTCTTCCCGATCTCCTTCTATATTTATGCTTTCACTTTCTTCTAAAATTTCAGAATTGATTTACCTATTTAATTCTTTTTGAATCACATCATCTAACATATCTCCTTCATCCTCTAAAAAGTTTATGGTATGCAAGGACATTTCTAACTCCTCAAACCTTTTTGGTTTGAAAATATTTAATTGAGTATCCACATTACCATATGCTAATTTCATTACTCTAGTTTTACAATTTATAACAGTCCTTGATGTTGCTAAAAATGACCTTCTCAAAATTAAAGATATATCACTATTTTTATGCTTAATTTGTTGGGAATCTAGAATTACAATATCAATAGGATATATAAAATTTTTAATTTTAATTAAGTCATCCTCTATTTTTCCTCTAGGATATCTTATACTTCTATCAGCTAATTAAATAACCGTACTAGTAGGAGTTAAGCCTTCTAATCCTAAGGATGCAAATATATCACTTGACATAACCTTTATACCTGCACCAAAGTCTATTAAGGTTCTTTCTAGAATGGTATTTCCTATGGTCGTTGTAGTATAGTGGTAAGTATTCACGCCTATCACGTGGGTGACCTGGGTTCGATCCTCGACAATGGTGCCATAAAACTTGTTTACGTTTTCCCAACACTACACTAGAAAAACTTGGATTTGTTACTTCTGTTTTACTTAGCTAATTTATCTTTATGCCTATTTTTTCTTTTAGAAGTAAACAAACAACCTTTAATACAATTTAGATATTAATTCCAATTTGTACTTTAACTGCAAGTACACAGTGTCTATTGTATCAGTGTGCAAGTACAGGTCGATCCCACAGGGAATTGTTGAAGAACTTAAGAACTGTTCGTTTATTAACAATCAAATTTATATATTCACAAGCTCTCCGTTGAATTACAGTTAACTCAACGGACTAAGTTTGTTAAGTTATGGCTAACTCAACGGACTAACCTCATGGACTTAAGTTAACTCCACGAGATTGTCTTTTCTTTTTAATATTGCTATTTACAGAGAAATTCGGCCAACCATTGGGCGATTTCATAGATTGTAAATAACATCAATTAAGCTCTTTAATGTTAGTTAACATTGAATTTATCATTAAGCAATACTAACATTTAGATAATTCAAACAGTAACCATTAAAATCTTTAAGTCTTTTGAACGAACCAATTTCAGTAAACTGTAAAACTAAAATAAACATAAAACAATCACAACACTGACAAAGATAACATTAATCACGATATAACACAAACAATACAACACTCAAATACAACATACAAACATAGATAAATTGTTTTTGGTATTTTTGTTTTAATATGAACATGGAAATGGGCGAAAGGTGAAATGTAAAGTAATCTCACTTGATAGTAAATACTTCCGACACTACTTGCAACGCGATTAGACCACTGAAAATTAAACCACTTACAATCCTATCTCCTCTCACTATAGAATCGTGAGTCTAGAATTGCAGGATGATCTCCTCTTCAGCATACAGGCATCAACCCGAAGCCAAGGCTAAAAGCTTTATAATCTCCTAAAATATGAGTCGGCGCTTGGTGAAAATGGTTTCCCTTCCCGCGACGCGATCACTCCTCACAGTGGTTGTTAAACACTGTGTTTGGCTCGGAATCGACCCGACATCAGGCAAGTATTCTCACAGACCTCCGATGGTTGGTAATTATGGTGGTGATGATGATGGTTGGTGTGGAACTTCAGAAAATTGCGACGCTCATCCTCCTCTTCACACACTGTCTGCCCATCGATCACACTCTTCTTCTTTTTCTTCTTTTCTTTTATATTTCTTCAGTAGTAACTACTTCTGCTTGAATGGTCGGTTGGATTTCCTTCATTCGTATCAACGACGATGATTTCTTTCCTTGCGCGATACGTGCAAACGTGGTTTTTTTCTCTTCCAACTATTTGTTCCTACAACCGTTACAGTGGCTTATTAGAAAATATAAAGAAATAAGTTACTAACATAACGTGTTGCCTTAGTGTGTATTCATGTAACTCAATGTGTACAGTTATGCTAACTTAACGAGTTAAACATGTGCATCTCACGTGATATACTAAAGCATTTAAATTCAACACGTGCATCAATTTAACTATCCAATGCTCAGATGCATTTCAGATAGTTATAGATAGCTCACCGAAAATTCACTTAAGTCATTCATTATGGTTTCGACACGTGTACTTCATAAAATAATAAAATATTCTCTTAAAACATAACTGTTCGGTAATTTAAACATAACTATGTAATACATGTTCGGTCTGTTAAACATAACTGTTCGAAATATCAGAAAATTCGGATACTTAAGAATTTCACAACTTGCAACTTACCGACAGTTCAGAAATGTACTAAATTAACATTAATTCCCCCAAATTAAGCAAATTCTTCAATTAAAGCATATAACAGTGCAATTATAACATAATGGCTTAATTCTCATATGATAAGCTAAATATTATGCAATTAACCATCATTTAACTGTTAATAATATGCACTTTTTCATTCTAAACAGCATGCAATTAAGCGATGTTGGGCAACGACAGAGTGGCAGAGCTCGCGACGGAAGGCACACGACTAAGTGGTGTTAGGTGGTGCGACGGAGTGCATCGATGCGACTGAGCAACATTGCTAGCGACGGCGTGGTGGAAAGTGACGACATAGCGAAGAGCGGTAGTGCAACTAAGTGGCAAGACCATCAGATCTGAATCTAACGGTCAGGATTGGATGACTCGAAGAACCATTGGATCAAGATCTAATGATCCTCATCAGATTGAGATCATCTTCCTTGATCTTGGATGGACAACCAAGATTTGTCATAGTGAGATCCGATGGTGGGATCTTACACAACTTAAAGTAGAGGATCGGACGGTCATGACTTAACCATCCAGATCCAACAACCTAAATCTATCACAAGAAGATCCGATAGTCGAAAACAATCTCGACGTTCATCAAGATCCAACGAAGTCTGTGGCAGAGATAACTTTCATCTTCAGTGGTGGTAGACTTCTCCAATGAACCTAAGAAGGGGAAAGAAAGTTATCCATGGTAAAAGAAACTAGGTGTAGGGAGAAAGAGCTTCTCTACACCTGACAACAACAAAATCTCAACCATCGGAGGTTAGGAGAAAGAAGAAACAAGAAGAGATAGTCAGTGACACACGACCGCAAATGAAAAGCTTAAAATGTGGTGTTGAATGCCACGTAAATCGAAAAAAGAAGCAAAAGCACAAAAGAACAGAATCTAATGCATGTGACTTTAAGAAGAAAACTCATTACCTGCAGTAGAAGCGAGTAGCCAAAGTTTACGGTGGCAGCATCGACAATGGTGGAGCAACAATGACGTAGGCAACTAGCTGGTGGTATTACGAAAAGGCAGGAAGCGATTTTCCTTCTTGCATGCATCCCTAGGTGGTTTTATACCACCTAGATCTAGATTCGAATCTGGGTTGAGCAGATTCAGATACGATGGACACTCTGTAACAACTGCTGACATGGTGGCCTTAGGGAGTGACATGTGGCATGTCTAGGAGGTGACACATGGCACTTAGCCAAAATGCTGAAAAGTATCCCTGTTTAGAATGAAAAAGTACATATTATTAACGGTTAAATGATGGTTAATTGCATAATATTTAACTTATCATATGAGAATTAAGTCATTATGTTATAATTGCACTGTTATAAGCTTTAATTAAAGAATCTGCTTAATTTGGGGGAATTAATGTTAATTTAGTACATTTCTGAACTGTCGGTAAGTTGCAGGCTGTGAAATCCTGAAGTATCCGAATTTTCTGATATTTCGGACAATTATATTTAACATACCGAACATGTATCGGATAGTTATGTTTAAACCACCGAACAGTTATGTTTTGAAAGAATATTTTATTATTTATTGAAGTACACGTGTCGAAATTATAATGCATGACTTAAGTAAACTTTCGGTGAGTTATCTATAACTATCCGAAATTGCAACTAGGCATCAAACAGTTATATGTGTAACTCTCCGAAATCTCCTTTTATTTATAAAATAACTGTGGACACGTGTCATGTTTTGGGAAAGTGACTTAAGTGGATTTTCGGTGAATTATCTCTAACTATCCAAAATGCATCTGAACATCAAAAAGTTAGACCTGTAACCCTCCAAAATGTTTCTTTTATTATTAAACTGTTGCTGACATGTGTCGAGATCTGGTAGATTTACTTAAGTTATATATCGGTGAGTTATCTATAACTATCTGAAATGCATCTAGGCATCAGATAGTTAAGTTTGTAAGTATCTGAAATGCACTTGAGTATCAGATAGTTAAATTTATGCACGTGTTTTATAGTTAAATCAACGAAGCAAGTCTGTTGAGTTATCTGTAACTCCATGGACTATTTATTTTCTAATATGCCACTATAGCGGTTGCAGGAATAAAATAGTTTGGAGAAAAACCATGATCGCACGTATCACGTAGGAATTCACTCGTCGAAGGGAGAAGAAATCATCGTCGTTGATATGAATGAAGGAAATCCAACCGACCATTTAAGCAGAAGCAGTTACCACTGAAGAAATATAAAAGAAAAGAAGAAAAAGAAGTAAATGTGTGTGATTGATGGGTATGGCCAGTCTGTACAGAGGAAGAGTACCGAGCTTTCTACAGGCAGCGTCGGCAATTCTCTAAAGTACCACACCAATCGTCATCACCACCACCAAAATCACCAACCATCGGAGGTCTATGAGGATACTTTCCTGATGTCGGGTCGATTTCGAGCCAAACACAGTGCCTGACAACCACTATGAGGAGTGATAACGTCATGGGAAGGGAAGCCATTTTCACCAAGCGCCAACTCATATCTCAGGAGATCGTAAAGCTTCTAGCCTTGGCTTTGGGTTGATGCCTGTATGTTGAAGAGGAGATCATCTTGCAATTTTGGACTTGCGATTCTATAGGGAGAGGAGACAGAATTGTAAGTGGTTTAATTTTCAGTGGTCTAATCGCGTCGCATGTAGTGACAGAAGTATTTACTATCGATTGAGATTACTTTACATTTCACCTTTCGCCCATTTCCATGTTCATATTAAAACAAAAATACCAAAAACAACTTATCTGTATTTGTATTTTGTATTTGAGTGTTGTATTGTTTGTATTGTATCGTGATTAATGTTATCTTTGTTAGTATTGTAATTGTTTTATGTTTGTTTTAGTTTTACAATTTACTGAAATTGGTTCGTTTAAAAGACTTAAAGATTTTAATGGTTACTATTTGAATTATCTGAATGTTAGTATGCTTAATGATAAATCCAGTATTTACTAACATTAAAGAGCTTAATTGATGTTATTTACAATCTGTGGAATCGCCCAATGGTTGGCCGAATTCTTCTGTAAATAGCAGTATTAAAAAGAAAAAGCAAGCTCGTGGAGTTAACTTAAGTCCACGAGGTTAGTCCATTTAGTTAACCATAACTCAACAGACAAAGTTCGTTGAGTTAACTGTAACTCAATGTAGGGCTTATTGAAGATATAAATTTGATTGTTAACAAACGGAACAGTTCTCAATTCTTAAACAATTCTCAGTGAGATCGACCTATACTTGCACACTAATACAATAGACACTGTGCACTTGCAGTTAAAATACAAATTGGAATTAATATCTAATTTGTGTGAAAGGTTGTTTGTTTACTTCTAAAAAAGAATAGGCATAAAGATAAATTAACTAAGTAAAAATAGAAGTTAACAAATCCAAGTTTTTCTAGTGCATTGTTGGAGATCCAATCAGGTTTTCTAGTATCGTGCTGGGTAATCAAACAATCTCCCTTAGGTAATTTGAATGTGCTGAATTTGAAAATGACCTCCATTTTGGCCAATTCGATTTGGTTGAGGCTCAAATGGCCTCAAAAAGCCCAAATCTCAAATGAAGGGTTAAGATCATTCGGGGCTAATCTAGGGCAATTCAAGGGTTCGATTGACGATCTGACTGAAGGATTAGTTAATCAGGAGGACAAAGACCCCTCTCCAAGAGTTAAATAGCCTGATCGACACCCAAATGACTAGATAAGCGATACATCATGGATGGATGGCCTAGATTGTCTAGAGCTGATCTAAGGTGATCTGAGAGTCTAATTGATGATCTGACTGAAGGATCAGCTAATTAGGGGAGAGGTAAGCCCTCTAAGAACACAGGTTGGTTGAATTGACATTTAGATGGACAGGTAAATCATGAATGGACGGTCAAGATCACTTGGAGTTGATTTGGGACGATCTACAGGTTCAATTGACGATCCGACTAAAGGATTGATCGATCAAGGGTAGGATGACCTCCACCAAGGGGTTGGAGGGGTATGATCTCATCCTGATGGTAGAGTTGATCATACACCCCTCAAATAGAGGGTCAGGATTGTCCGAAGCTGATCCAAATGATACAAGCGTGTAGATGCCAAATGGACGACACAAATGCACGATCAAGGGTGTGGATAGTAGCCTTAGGCTATTAGGATAACAATGAACATTTATCTAATACATGTCCAAAATTGGGGTGCTTACACCACTATCCATCATTCATTAGAGTTCTGTGGAGCCATTTTCCAATTAAATTGTGGTGACTAATAATTACTATAGAAGAGTGATCACATCATAGGAAGAGAATGTTTCTCCACTAAGAACTAAATCATCTCTCAATAAAAAGATTAAAACTTCCAACCTTGATGTTGGGTTGATGCCAATTAGCTGAAGAGGATATCACCTTACAAAAGTCTACGTTTGCAATCTAGTAGGGAGAGAAGTGCTTGACAATAAGTAATTAAATTTTTCAAAGAATAACCATGTCACATATATGCTTGAAAGTTATTGATTTTTAATAGAAAGCACAATCATTCATCTATTGTCTACCTTAAGGAATATTAAAATTAACGTTTATAATTACAGATGTACTATATTTTATTTATGAATTGTTTGTGTTTGTATTGTTTGTTCGTAATTATCAAATATTTTATATTTACTTTTCATTTTAATATGAAACTATATGACTTTATTTTGAAACTAGTTAATTTTAAATCTTTGAACTCGTGCATTGACTGATTGTTATTTGAGATCATTTGGATGTTACATTTATTCATTGTTAAATCTAAGATAAGTAGCAATTAAAAAGCATATAATGAGTTGTCTGCATCCTTTGGGATTGCTCAATGGTTAGCCGAATTTAGATGCAAACAACTATAGTGAACTAAAGTCCATAGACTTGTCCATTGAGTTAAGTGTTAACGAAGTGAGTAAAACACTACCACCAACTAAAAGCAACCTAGAAACTGATTCTAATCACTCTCTATGGTTTAACCTATACTTGCACACTTTTACAACAAACGTTGTGCATTTGTAGTTAAGTAAACGAATGAATTTAATTAATTTAAGTCTCATTCGAGAATTGCTTCATAACTTGAGCAAATCTAAATCCAAGCATTTTTCTAGCAACGTCGCCTAGGAGTGAAAGCCTGAGATCATAAAACACTAGGTTTTGTTTTCATAGCATATAGGTGTTGTGTGAATTAATTGTTTGAAGCATGACATATGTGTATACTAGTAGATTTATTAAACTTGAAATTAGTGTTTATGAATTCTTCAATTTAAAAGGTCATGACACTATTGATTATTTGAAGTTTAGATAGTTACAAATGTCTAGTTTAGAAGAGCTACAACTGAATTATATCTAATATAATAGAAATGACTACGACATGCCTATAGTTCACCCAACTGATAGTTATTTCATGATTAGAAATATGTCAAGAGAATGGGAAAATAAGGATAGGTGTGTGAGTAAGGAAAATTTTGATAGCCTTGAACAAAGTTTAACGAGATTAGATTAACAACTTACTAGACTAGAAGATTACATATATTATAATCAAGAAGTCAATCAACTAAACTATCATGAAAATCGTTCTAAACCCAAGATAAATTATATTTATGAAATTGAGCAGAATTTGAAAAGATTTAATCAAAGAATAGATGAAATGAGACTAGATAATCTAAAAAGAAAATTAATTCACTTAATGAATTGACAACAAAAATACAATACGTTACGAATCAATAAGTGAATATAAATAAAAACCAAAATCTTCAAAACGTTCATAAATTGCAAGGATCAAGACAAAAGAGGTTGAACATGAAAAAAATAAGAAACTTTTGATAAAATAGAAATTGAGGAATGTAATTCAATAGAAAAATTAATGAAAACCATTATAGATCCAACTCATAAGAATGATGAATCAACATATTCAATTCCTGAAATTTCTAAAGAATTGGAAAATGTGCGTAACCTTAAGATCTAGAACTTATGTACCACCTAGAATTCAAGAAGAAAATCATTTAAATTAAAGTGAAAAAAATATTCAAAATGAAAATATCATATTTGAAAATATAAAGATTAATGAAGAAAAACTTAAGTTTAAAAGTGAAATTGAAATTTTACAAGAAAGAAACCTAGATAAAGAAGAATTAGAAATTAATTTGAAACAAGATAATGAACCTCCTTAATTTAGATCTTTAGTGCCTTATCCTGAAAGGTTAAAACCAAAAGTCCCTAACAAACAAGATAAAATTTGAGAAATTTTTGAGAAAGTTCAAGTTAACATTTTACTTTTAGATCTATTGCAAAAGATGTTACTTTGTACTAAATTTCTTAAAAATTGGTGTACCAAGAGGAGAGAGTGCAAAGTGTTAAGAAAAATCTTTTTAGTTGATCAAAGTAATTCTCTATTTTTACCTCAGATTCCTAAAAAGTTATATGATCTGAGAAGTCCAGTTATATTATACATAATAGATAATACAACTTTGGATAGAACCTTAATAGACTTAAGTGTGGGTATAAATATTATGTCGAGTGATATATTTATTTCCTTAAGATTAGAAGGTTTGAGTCATGTCTTCTTGCTTAAACTGGTTTTTCTTAAGATACAAGCAATTCTCAGATGAGATTAAATTCATTAAACTTGTTTGTTTAATTTACTACAAGTGTACAATGTTAGTTATAAAAGTGTGTAAGAACAGGTCGGACCATGGAGAGTAATTATAATCAATTTCTAGGCTACTTTTAAATGGGTGTAGTGTTTTACTAATTAAGCCTCTCACCTCATTGAGTTATTACTTAACTCAATGGACAATCCTCATTGAGTTATAGATAACTCAACGAATAAATTCATAAACTTATGCTCACTACAGTAATTTGGACCTAAATTCAGCCAACCTTTGGACAATCCCAAAGAATGCAAACAACACATTTTACGCTCTTTGATTACTACTTATCTCAAATTTAACAATGAATAGATTTAGCATCCAAATGATCTTAAATAACACTCAATAAAAGTACGATTTTAAAGATTTAAAACTACCTAGTTTCAAAATAATGTTGTATAGTTTCATATTGAAATGAAAAGTAAATAGACAACATTTGATAATTACAAACAAACAATACAGATACAAATGACACATAAATAGAATATAGTACATATGTAAATGTAAACATTAATGTTAATGTAAACATTAATGTTAATGTTCCTTAAGGTGGATGATATATGAATGATAATGTTTTTTATTCAAAATCAAAAACCTTCAACACTATATGTGATGCGATTATACCACTAAAAATTTAATTACTTACTGTCAAACACTCCTCTCCTTACTAGATTGTGAACTTAGACCTTTGTATGATGATTTCTCCTTCAACAAATCAACATCAACTTGACACCAAGGCTAGAATCTTTATTCATATTATGAGAGGTGAATCGATACTTGGTGAAGAAATATTTCCTTCTTATGATGCAATCATTCCTCTATAGTAGTTAGTCATCACGATTTAATCGAAATCGACCCAACTCTGGAAATTATCTCTACAAACCTTTGATAAATGGTGGATAAATGATAGAAGAAGGATATCTCAATGAACATTTGATACTCTCTTTAGTGATCGCTCTTTCTTCCTCTTTCTCTTGATTTCTTTCAAGCCTTTTATATTTCTTTTTAATAACAACTGTTGACGCCAAAATGACTGGTTGGATTCTTCTTTCTTGTACATCAATGATTGTAATTGTTTTTTCATTCCATGATAGAGATCATAGACGTGAATCATGTAATGTGATTTTTCAATGCAATTTCTTGTAATTACTCATAATCACACATTAGATACAATAACTAATCTGTAGGGTTAACATAATTTAACAAACTAATTTTGTTAGATTAATTGCTAACTCAATGGACTAGCTCCAATGAATTATGCGATAACTCTATAGATTCAATTCAATCTTGTAGTTTAGTAAAATAAATATATAATAGAATGATTTATGAAAATACTACACAAGTGTAAATAACATTTAATGATGTGTATAAAAGAGATTTTGCAATAATTCCAAAATGATACTTAGTTAACATTAATTCCTTTAAATTATACATATTCTTCAATTAACCCACAGATTTACGTAAATGTAATATAATAGCCTAATTCTTATTTGATAAGTTAAATAATATGTCATTACCTATTAATTAAGCTTTAACATTATATACTTTTTCACTCTAAACACTTTCTCCTATATCTAAGTTTTGCTAGTCCTTTAGCAAACATTGCTATGATAGTGTTTAAATTCTTGTCTTTTCACAACATTACCTTCCATTTACTTGTGCCTTCCTTCAATTCTCAAAAAATTAATCACATTTTGGAAGTCAAAGTAATACATTCACCAATCATTTTGCTTGTCCTTCATGATTAATGTTTGAACATATTTCTTTGTTCTTGTAAAAAAACTTAAAAAGATTCATATTGATATCTTCCATTGCCTTTGCAATTGATTGAGAGAATTTTACATGTGGTTGAAGTCTTTTTTTGGTCTTAGGGATTTCACTTCATCTAGGGTTAGAGGAACTTTTATTCCAATTGTAATCGAATGATAAAGGAACCTAAGTACTAGATGTATTAAAGTTCTCCATAGGTTATTATTAACATTTTGCATGACCTATACATCTAGAAGTTATATGCTTCCACCCATAGTAGTAATGTTGCCTTCAAATAAAGTGATAAGGTAATCATAAATCATATAAGCCTTCCCTTTGCATGATGCACACTCTGAATGTTTCTACAACAAACATTTGAAATAAAATTTATGCTACATGTTTAATATATTATGCATATTTATTAAAATGAATAGATAAATAAGACAGGACATCTAATCTCTACAAACCTAAGAACATAGATGGGAGTTGAATTTCCAAATAATTCTTGTGTTTTACCACTTCCATCAGCTTCATGTCATCAACCTTCACTGGATCAAATAAAAGAGGTATTCATTTTAAACATTTTCATTTCAATCTCTATGTGAGCTTACCATCCAATTGGACGAACATACGTTTGGTAGAACTGCTATCAGATGGCAACTATGAAACCTTCAGTCTATACACTATCTCTTCAAACATTTGGTATATATTAGTAAGCCAAGACAATAGTTCTTTAATCAACATACGTACAGCATATGACACATCAAAACCTACAATAACCAATCTATTTACCAAACCCAACAATGTTTGAGCATCTTGCAAATCAACTATAAGGAACAACCAAAACCAACAAAATCAATGTATCAGGAACAAAGAAAATCTTATGAGTGGTAGTCCAAGCGACGCATGACGAGTGAGGAGTGACACCGACAGACTTCAAACGAGCGGAACCAGGAGAAGATCGATGTGCAGAACCGACAGGCGACCGACGACTAAGATTGACGGGCGAGCAATGCACGGAACCGACGGACGAGTGGCTTGCACAATCGACGGACGAGTAACACACAGTATCGGTGGACGAGCAATGCACGGAACCGACGTTGACGAAAGCAAGTGGAAGCTGCGAGGGTTGCGGTCAACGGAAACATAGTGTTTTGGGTGTACTGCAAATGTTAAGGGCAAGAGTTTTTACCCAGTGTTTTGGAGGGGAGGACGACGGGAAATTTCGCGGGTGTGTAGTTTATATAAGATCATTTTCAATGATCTTCTCCTGTACAAACATAAAAAGTAAAGAAAAATAATTTTCCAATTCGGTGGGCACAAACACTTATAACATATCCAATTTATACCTTAGGTCTGTGCTTTCGAAAAGTTCTTTTTTAAAAAAAAGTTCAGAAAAGTTCGAAAAGTAGGAGAAAGTTAAAAACAAGTAAAGATATTTGTACACATTCAAAAAATTTTAAAAATAAAGAAATACAAGTTATAAATAAATAATTTTATTTTTTAAAATTTTTTTACAAAATAACGAATAATAATAATACCATTATTAAAAAAATTAAAAGATAATTAACTTATAAAAATTTATTACTATTTGAAAGTTGAATAATTTCATTAAATAAAATAAACATTACAACATAACAAATATTATAAATTTTTTTTATAATGTTCAAATACAAATTCATTTCAAAAATTTCTCTTTGATCCTTACTACATAATATACATAATATTTTCACGTATTTTATCAATTATTTCTTTCTTTTTTTCTTAAATTGTTTATATAATATTTATTATTTCTTCTTCTCCTTCCTATACATCTAATATTTCATTAACAATGTTAACTTTTAGTAATTCATCTTGTAAATCTTCAAGTAAATCAATTGTATCTACTTGACAAATGAAATTGTAGAATAAGAAACATACTATAACAATATTCACTTATGTTTGAAATGAAAATAACATGTAATCTTGTAAAATTATAAATTAATGTTTTATAATTTCAAATATATGTTCAACACAATCTTCTACAAATAAAAACATAACTAGTTACATAAAATGAAGTACACCAATCATTGGCATATCTATTAATGTAATCATAGAAATATACCTTAAAATATGAGAAGACATTATGATTATACTGAATCCAAGTAGAAGTGATGGTTGAATATTTTGCTAATAATTTGTTACTCAAACATATTATTGCATCAATCATTTTATTAAAACAAGTACTTACTGATCATGTAGAATGAGAGAATTACTCTCTTATTACTCTTTATCTTTGGTTTTAACTAACAACAATAAGGAAAATTCCAAATTTTTTTTTTATCATTGTATTCTTCCCATTTATCATTACTCATTCCATTCTCAACAAATTACAAAATTTCATAAATATGACTCATTCTATACATTTTTCTACGATTATAAGTTTGATGTGGTAAAAAGGGATTTAACAATCTATGAATGTATTCTTGACCTTTTTTACTAAATATTCGATTTGTAATTGAACTACTACTAAAAGCAATTACAATAACACAAATATTACTCCAAACAGTAAAAAGAAATTTTTGTCTCCTTTTTATTTTTTTCTCCTCCTCAATTTCCATCTTGTAAGAAAACATTCTATAAATGTATTTCACCTGAAAATAAAATGCATGAATAAGATGTTTTAGTCATTTCAACTAGATTGTACAATAAATATTACAAATAACATTAATTTAAACATTCAACAACATATAAGTTCAACATATTGCAACACAAAATTGAAACATACAACATACATTAAACATACCACAACATATCATAAAACATTGAACACAAAAGTTCAACATACTATAGCATATACTAAGGTCATGCAAATATAAGTTCATCATCTATTGTAACATACTACAACATATGTTCAATTGGATATGTTATATTGTAGCCATATCATGTGCATATGATTTAGAATTGAAAGAAACTGATCTTACATATTTGCATTCTGTAATAACTTCATGGATTGAAATATTTCACTGTTACTTAAATCAAGTAAGTCAAGTAAAACTTGACCAAATTCTTACTTTTTATTCGATCTTATCTTCATTTCCTCTACATCACTCAAGCAATGTAATACTTGAAACCATTCAACCCTACTGATGTCTTCTTTCTCATAATACAACTTGAAAGCTTATGCTATATCTTTAATCACTTATGCGATTATTTCTTGAGATTTTACATATAATCTTGCTCGCTTACCTTTTTTCTTTCAAATGTCACCAACATTTGTCATTGAAGGAGAGTCTGATCTTTAAATAATTCTTGTACATCAATTGTCAAGTTTTCATTCAACTATCAACATTTTTTTTAATAATTCTTACATCTCCTTTGTTATCTATTTCAATCAAAATGTTTAATATTTCTTCATCTACTTTTACACTCAAAGTGTAATAACTTTTTTCTACAATCTTTCCATTATCTGAACTAATCATTATCTTAAAGTACCTGTAAAAATATCAAAACACTACATAATTATAAGTTATGTTAACTACTCACAAAATACACAATAGTGCATACAATTAACCTCTATCAATAGTAAAAGATTGCAACATACATGAAGGAATAATGTATGATCATTCACAACCACAAATATCAAACTATTTGAATAATTCAAATGCATCTAATGTAATTTAAAGATCACTCAATTCTAAGTTCAATGGGACTTATTGTATAATATATTAGGTATCATCAATTGAAGTTTAGTACTTCTGTACCAATAAGCCACATCAAAGCAGCTTGTACTTCTGTAACAATAAGTCGCATTAAACTCGCTAGTACTTCTGTATATTAGTTAGCCATCAGCATGTTCTACAATATATAACAAGTCAGAAAACACCATAAAAATCACCTGATTGGCACGTCACCCCTTTGTTCTAGATGTTGACACTAGGACAGCCTCCGCCATTTTTAAATCAATGAAAACTTCTAGAAAAAAGTTAACCGTTTGTTCAGATGAAGACTATTACCACCAAATTGGTTCCACCCTCAATGTTTTCTTCTAGATGTTAACATCAGAATAGCCTCTACAATCTAAAAATCTACACTGGTTTCCAAAAGCAACTCCAACAATGGAGAAGTAATAGCTCAAGGAAGAAGCAACATAGATACTGCAAGAGAAGGATTAGCTATTATTAACTCATCCTTACTATGATAGTAGCTTGCAGGTCTTCTGGCAATAGACAAGACTCTTGCTAAGAAAGCTCTGTTGTTTCCCACAATTGTCAGATAATCTCATACATTCACTGAGAAACTAAGCACAATAATCTACTATTTCCCATAATTGTTAGATAATTTCATACATTCACTAAAAAAACAAGCAATGGAAACTAACAATAGCAGGAATATCATACAAATTGTGGGTATTTGATACCTTCCCTTTGATCAAAGGAGGCCATAACCATGTCAATCAATCATCTGAATCTTTCACAATAGAGAACCATTCTCAAAATAATTTTAAAGGTGTATTGGAAGGAAGATGCTTGAGTTAGATAACCCATTCTCATTATACATTCTCAGCCATCAAAAGGACTGAATTTTTCCATCTAAGATTTTTTTACTTAGTGGTGCTATTGTGGTTTTGCAACTCAAAACCACAACATGACTAGAATTCCTTTTCTAGTGAAAATCAGAAGATCTCAGTTTATTCTCCTAGTTGTTAGCTAAAGATTCAACATGTGAAATAACTTCAAGACCAGGTTGAGGAAACAACCAATCTTATAAAACAAAGAGGACCAGACCTACCCAAGTATACTAATAAAATTAGAAGATCTAAGTTAATTCTTCTGGTTGGTAACTAAAGATTCAACGTGTCAAATAGCTTCAAGACAAGGTTGAGGAAACAACCAATCTTAAACAAAGAGGGCCAGACCTACCCAAGTATACTGATAAAATCATTGCAAAAAAACCAAATGATCATGTGATGAGAATTTTTTCAACAATATCAGTTGCATGAAAAAGCTGCCTAAAGAAATAACAGATCTTTAAGAAGATATCCACAGGATCAAACAAGTACGTTGCCTAATTGAAGAAGGATGTCTTTAACAAAATTCACTGTCCTTGCATCTTATAGTGTTTTCAACTATATTAAAAACAGAGAAAATATTTACAACAAATCGCCTATTCGAATCTCATTAGAAAATTAAAAACAGAGAAAATGACAGTCTTAAAAGATGGGTATGCTTGGAGAAGATTATTGTATAGCAAAGATGGGATTACTGTAAATAGTCCTAAATTTTAGACAATCGAAAATACATCTTCGCAGACGATTACAGAAAAAATTTTAGACGATTACTGTAAATGCATGATTACCAGTGAACTACAGGCAATTTTCAGACGATTGCGGACAATTACGGGCGAGACGCGCAGGCTGCAGGCGAGACACGCAGGCTACGGGCGAGACGCGTGGGCTGCAGGCGAGACATGCGAGCTGCGGGCGATTGCGAGCGATTGCGGGGTTGCAGGAGTAGACGCACAAGTGCGGAGACACGTGGGTTGTTGCGGGGGGAAATTTTTCGGGTGATTTTGGACGACTTCGATCGAAAAGGAGAGGAAATATTCGGAGACGGAAAATATTTATATTAGAAAAGTAGGGAAAAGTATTTACCTTTCTTTCCGACGAACAGCTAATACTGGAAAAACTTTTTTTCCCCCTAACATTCATTTAGCCAGACTTTCCTTCAATTTCTTCACTGCACTAACACCCCCCTGCTTCAAATTTATTTAAAATTTCATTTCAATTAACCACCAAACAAACCAGGAAACCAACTACAATCAAAAGATCAATTTATTTAAAAACCAAAACCTTCACCTCTCGAATATTGTAAGTTCCACCACATACATTTTCATCCTACGTACCTTTCAAAATACCATTTTCCCTCATCTTATGATTAATATGATCATCTAAGTATATACCTTTATCATAATTCTTATTTTAACTAACATCCTAATTTCTTTCTTACGTACAGTTGACGTTATATTATGCTCAAAATTAAGAAATCCATGCACGCCCACCTACCTACAAGGAGTTGAGCTATTAATTACTTCCATGAGAAGAAACAAACGGATTTGTGCATGGTGTTTAAGTTGTTGCTCTATGATAGATGGAATTAAATAGCTTGATGTTAATTACTTACGTATGTGGGTATCCTCGGCAAGGGCCTTAATGTTCCCCTAGGGTTCACCTCAAACCCTACAAAGTAAATTATAAGGAATAACTATGACGTATTTGTTCTAGACTTAATTGAATCTTTACTCTTCGCCCACAACCACCCCAGGCTCAATTGAATCTTAGCACAACATGAATTGCATAAACACTACATGAGATCTATAAATTTTGGCAAGGCATGATACAACGAGATGTTATCATTTGATCAAGGAATTTTATTATTTGGAAATGACATTATGTAAGATAAAATCATTGAATCATATGGCATGAAATCTCATTAATTAATACCTGAATTTTTAGGGTGCATTCAAGAAAAGTTGGATTTTAATTCTTTTCAGTAGAAAAATCTTTCTTAGGTAAATTTGATAATATAAATTAAACTTAATAATAAATATGTAGTAGAATATATATTAAACTTGTTATAAGAAAGAACGAAGATACTGCAAAGTAGGGTCAAGGAAAAGTTTATGAGTAAAAGGAAGATATAGGAACCCGAGAGGATGAAATCAAGATAGAGGAATACTCAAGTATCATCCTAGAAGATGCAAAAATTATTTTAAAGTCATTTATTATTTATGTAATTTTGACTTTTGTTGGTTTGTGTCTTTAGAAAAAAATTGTAAATCCATTGATACTCTCTCATACTGAAAACTTCATATAGGACACATAGGATAAATGTATACACTTAGAATTAATGTTAAGAATAGTCTAAACTTGCATCCACTCAAGTATTTAGACTGGCAATAATTCGACGTACAGTTTTTATAAAATAGAATTGTAGAATATCAATTTCTAGATTAGAAGTATAATCAAACTCTAGATCAAAAATGATAGACCAATTATGGATTTCATGATACCAATTTTTAGAATAGAATTGCAGTTACCTTCTGGATTAGAAATAGCATACCGCGTCTACAAATCAACATGTTGATTCATCACAGAAAGTTAGAGCACATTGTGACTAGCTTATTGATTTGATCACTTGTATACCAATACAAAACAAAAAGTTAACCTAGCTATCGTGGCTTCCTTGTTAGGTCACCAAACCCTATATGAAGACGTCCCTAAGTCGTATAATGTATATACAATGTTGCCCAACGTCTGTTGTACGTTATTCGAATTTCTTAAGACTCATTTTGTTGCCAATTCTCTTAGCAAGCTTGCATCATACAGCATACTTGAAGAAATTCAGTCATTGCAAGGAGTTCATTTAAGGGGAATAAATCTTCAAGTCTATAAGTTTGTTTTTTAATTATAAAACTCGGGTCATTAAATTGCGGTGAAAACTCATTGGATTGTGAAGAGGATAGACTTGAGGGTTTTAACAATGTGGTCATGATCCGAAACAACACTGGAATTAATATAAAGCTCGAGTGCATAGTTTGAAGAGTGAATGTAGCCTTAGGTCTGTAGTGAACCATTGTAAATCTCGTATGCTCTCGTGGTGTGTGTTTTTACTTTGTATTTATCTTACAATTGCATATCTTATATTGCATTAATTAAGCATTCATCTGTTGCATACATTGTTTAATCTGATAAAATAACATTAAAATTCATGATTCGCATCGATCTCCTTCAACGAAGAAGCTTAATTTCAACACATTAAATAAATATTTGTTGCTATTTTTTTTAAAAATATATATTTTAATTTAAAATTCACGTTTAGAGAAACTTCTTCTTTTTTTTTTAAACTTTTTCAGAATTTTATCTCAAAATTCGTTAAAATTAAATCACACCATTTACCAAATGCAGCTGGATATCCAAGTCCAGGCCCAGGCGCCAGTCCAAGATGACCCAGCATGAGTCTGCTGTAGGGCCCAGAACATGTGATATGCCCGTCCTCTTGTGTTCACGGATATACCTTCCAGCGTGTAGAAAAGATGAGGCAAAAGAGACGGACGCTTTATGAACATTTTTATATTTGCATGAATGAACTGGTTGATTGTCCACGTATTAATCGTGAAGACCAACGCACGAATATTGTATCGTCCCTATTTTAGATTTGAAACATCAAATTTAGTTAATCTTTCTTTAATACATGAGATTTATAAGAAACGAAAATTTGAATTCGATTCTGCATCAAAACACAAACACCACGAAATAACTTGAAAAAAAAAAGGGAATTACCATTATAAAAAAAATGGTTTACAGCTGTGGCGTGAATAAATAAATATTTTATTGATCATTCCGCCGTCTTTTGATCCAACGGCCGTTAAAGTTCTTCTCAAATCAAAGAGCGTCCATCTCCACCTTCAAATACCGCAACGACTGAGCTATGAGAAGACACCGTCACCACCCTTGGCAGGAACAGAACCGACCGCCTTCCCTCCAATTTCCCCCACGATCCCAACGCCGATGAGGGAAATCCTCAACATCCAAGCCGGCCAGTGTGGCAACCAGGTGGGCTCCAAGTTCTGGGAGGTCATCTGCGACGAACACGGCGTCGATCCCACCGGCCGGTATTCCGGCGAAGCCGACAACCAACTGGAGAGGATCAACGTCTACTACAACGAGGCGAGCGGGGGGCGGTATGTGCCCAGGGCGGTGCTCGTGGACCTTGAGCCCGGCACCATCGACGCCGTCCGGACTGGCCCGTTCGGGGCGATCTTCCGGCCGAACAATTTCGTGTTCGGTCAGTGTGGCGCCGGGAATAACTGGGCTAAGGGGCATTACACGGAGGGGGCTGAGTTGATTGACCAGGTTCTGGATGTCGTCAGGAAGGAGGCTGAGAATTGTGATCTCTTGCAGGGTAAGTGATTTTCTTTGGACTCTGCGCGATTTAATCCCTGCTAATTTAAATGAGTATAAACATGCATTTTCCAGCCGCTCTGATTTCATGTTGTGGTTGTTAGTGATTGTGGATTTTGCACTTTTTTTAGTTTTAGGTATGCTGATTAATGTTGGAAATATCCAATGTCTAAGGCTGTGCACTACCTTCTTGTTGTACTGCCATGTTGATTGCGGGCTGTTTCTTACTCATATTTTAGTTTATGATTTTATTAGAATTTATAGAGTGTTATTATGGATAATTATGTGAAATATGTTGAATTGGAAGGTCTAGAATGCGTTAGAAGAGAATGCTTGCGAATCTTGATAACTTAAAGCTTTTCTTTGCAGTTTTGAATAATGTCCTTACAGTGGGCATCGCACATGTGATTGAGTTTCACTTAGTGACAGATAACATTGCTAGAATTAGATACAAATATTTTAGGAATGGAAGAGAGAGAGCAAAGTCCATAAATGTTAGATGTTTTTGACGGTGGAATTTGATATCTTAGGAACCATTGTTTTTGAAGTGTATGAGTGCATTTCAAATTGTGGTCGCTTCTCTTTTTCTGTGCTGTGAACTTTTTGCATTGCAGAAAATGCTTGATTTGCATTTTGAAAATATAATATGTTCCATTTTTTGTCCATTGTTATGTTGCATTCCAGCTCTTACACTTTAGATTGTAATATTTCTAAACCAGTCAATTAAGTATTTCAATTTCGTGACTTTTTTAGATTGTAATTTTCTAAACCAGTCAATTAAGTATTTCAAAGTTTCAATTTGGTGACGTTTTTGTTGACCCAGGGTTCCTTAAATGCCTTATAAGAGAAAATCTTGTATTCCTAAAACTGATTTTTTGCTGGAGCATTTCTTATGTGTGCTGAATGATGCATCCATAGAAGATGTGATACACGTGATTTGTGTGCTTATCTACTGATTTATGATGCTAAAGTGGTTTTATTAAGTTTTTTGGTTGGATCCCACAATGAAACTAAACAATAATAAGTCTCTCCTAATTCTTTCTTCTGAAAAATATTTGTCCTTTTTTAATCTTTTTCTCAAATTTTCATTTTTCCTGATAAATTGATTTGATTAAATGCACTTAGTTGTGAGACTCTTCTAGACTTACACTATTCATGTGTCATAACTCTAACCAAAGGTCACATCTTCAGTTCTGATCATAGTGGAAAGTAGGTTTATATAATACTGGTATAGTATCATGAATATTGGTTCTTTGAGCCCAACTTTAGATTCCTTTGTTTATCTGTTTATATTTTCAGGTATCTTATACGACTTTGGTACCATGCAGGACATATATTTCTTTGATTAGTTTAGAAACTTCGATTTATATAAAAAATTGTTTCAGAGTGTTTATGCAGCCAGATAAATACCTAAGCACATTGTTCACATTGCAAAGATGCTAAGTAGATTCTTGTTAACAACATTTTTTTGAAAAAAAAAATGAAAATGCAATTTCTTGGAAGGTGTATTACAAGTTTGGGGATCCATTTAACCTAAATGGATATCCATGTATGTTCCACCTAAGCCTACCTATATATATATCATGTAACTATTTTCTGAATGAATGAATATTTTCCTTTTCTCTTCTCCTTTAACTTGGTATTAGAACTGTTGTGCTAGAGAAAAGAGAGAAGCGATAAAAACCAAACACACAAAGCCAAAATTTACGTGGTTCTCCAACTTGGGTACGTTCACGGATGGAGAGAGATTTGATTTTCCATTTAAAATAGAGTACAAAGAATCAGTAGCACCAAATGGGTGTCCTAAGTCCATGCTTAAATAGTATGTACAATACAATTGGTCAAATGACTAAAATACCCTTACACTAATTCAAGTCATATATTCAACAATCTCCACCTTGACATGAATTATAACTCCACCTTGAGTAAAGCTCTCCATCACAATGACCCACGAAGGGTCAGCAGTATCCATATATGTTGAGCAAGTCAAGACAATGCTTGAACTTACTCTCAATCACTCCTTTTGTGAACATATCAGCTGGATTGTCTTTGGTGTTGATTTTCAAAATCTTTATTCTGTCTTCACTTTTAAGAAAGTGATATCTAACATCAATGTGCTTAGTACGATCATGAAACACATTGTCCTTTGCTAAACAAATGGCACTAAGACTATCGCAGAAGATATCAGCCCTGTCAACTTGAAATAATATTCAAGTAGCCCTTTTAGCCAAATTCCTTCCTTTGCAGCTTCAGTCATTGCCATGTACTCAGTCTCGGTAGTAGAGAGTGAAACCATAGGCTGAAGTGTAGATTTCCAATTAACAACTGAACCTGCCACTGTAAAAACATATCCTGTTAAAGATCTCCTCTGATCAACATCTCCAGCAAAGTTTGAATCTAAATATCCTGCCACATTGCAACTTTGTTTGACACCATATATCAGTTCAACATCTGGAGTTCCTTTCAAGTATCTGAAAATTCTCTTTACAGCCTGCCAATGGATCTTCCCTGGATTTGACATAAATCTGCTTATCACATTAAGAGGATAGGTCAAATCTAGGCGAGTACATACCATTGCATACATCAAGCTCCCAATAGCTTGGGAGTAAGGAATGCACTGCATGTATTCCTTTTCTGATTGTGTTTGAGGTGTCATAGCTGAAGATAATCGAAGATTCTTGTCATAGGGTGTTCCAATGGCTTTACTAGAAGCCATTCCAAATCTATTCAAGATCTTCTGTACATAGCTGTGTTGATGGAGAAATAGCTTTCCAGTATTTCTATCACGATGTATTTCCATCCCTAGGATCTTGTCTACAACTCCTAAGTCTTTCATTGTAAATTGAGACTTCAAGGTATTCTTCAAATCCTGTATAACATTGATATCTTTGGATGCAATTAAGATATCATCAACATATAAGAGCAAGTATACATGTGTGTCATGATTTAAGTGTTTGATATACACACATGAGTCAAAAGAGCTACGTAGGAAACCAACTTTGGTAATAAAAGAATCAAATCTTTTATACCATTGTCTTGGAGATTGCTTGAGTCCATACAAGGATTTCTTAAGCTTGCAGATCAAATCTGATCTTCCTTTCTTTGCAAAACCAATTGGCTGTTCCATCCATATTTCTTCTTCTAAATCACCATGTAGAAAGACTGTTTTCACGTCAAGCTGTTCAAGTTCTAAGTTCTTTGTTGCAACAATAGCCAAAAGAACTCTGATAGAGGTGTGTCTGACGACTGGTGCAAATATTTCATTGTAATCAATGTCTTCCTGTTAAGAATAGCCTTTTGCTACCAGTCTTGCCTTGAATTGTGTCCCGAGATTGCCTTGTGTTCCAACTTTTCTTTTAAACACCCACTTGCAATCTACAACATTCTTATCTTTTAGGTGCTTTACTAAATCCCATGTCTGATTTTTCTGAAGGGACTAAAACTCCTCTTGCATAGCTTCCATCCAATGAGCAGCATTTGAATCCTTCATAGCAGCATCGTATATTGGAGGATCAATAGCTTCCTCCACCTCACTTGCAGTCTGCAAGGTAAAAGCAATCATATTGCTAAAACCATACTTCTGCGGTCGTTGAGGAACCCTTCTAGGTCTATCTCTAGCAACACATCTCTCTTGTGATTCCTCTTCAGGTTGATCTGCATTTTCATCTGAGTTTAAATGCTGGTCTTTATCTGAAGTTGTTTGTTCCGGGACATTCTGTTGTGACAAGTCAAACTCCACCTGCTCAGGGGTGTTGGATTCTTCTGACACTATTGGCAACTCTCTATTTTGTATCAAAATGGCTTCATCAAAAGTAACATCACGACTGTGAATTACTTTTCTTGTCTCGTTGTTAAAGATTCTGTACTCTTTGACTTCGATGCCATATCCAACAAAAATGCCCTTTCTGACACGTGGTTCTAACTTGCCATTATCTACATGATAGTATGTTGTATAACCAAAAATCTTTAATTTGGAGTAATTTGTAGCCCTATTCATCTACACTTCATAAAGTATCTTGTCACATATACCACTGGAGGGAGATCTGTTGACAAGATAAGATGCTGTGTTCACAGCTTCAGCCCAAAATTTCTTCTCTAATTCGGCATGAGAAAGCATGCACCTTGCTTTCTCTAACAACGTGCGGTTCAGATGTTCTGTTACTCCATTTTGTTGTGAAGTGCCTCTAACTGTGTAGTGTCTAGTGATACCAACTTCTTTTCAAAAGTTGTCAAACTCATGAGAGCAAAATTCCAAATCATTGTCAGTTCTCAAATATTTCACCTTTCTACCAACTTGATTTTCAACTTGAGTCTTCCACTACTTAAAGCTCTTGAAAGCCTCACTTTTATGTTTCAAAATGAGAACCCATGTCATACGTGAATAGTCATCTACTATAGAAAGTAAATATTTAGAACCTATTAGGGAGGGTTGTTGAGAAGGTCCCCAACAATCTGCGTGAACATAATCTAATGCCCCTTGAGTGGTATGCTCTACTGTTCCAAACTGCACACATTTTTACTTTTCATAGATACAATGTTTGCATAATTCTACATCAATGAATTTGTGCCCATTCAGTCTGCCCAAATTGTTAAGTTTCTGCATTCCTCTCTACCCCAGATGACCCATTCTTGAGTGCCAAATTGTAGAAGTGGTTTGCTGATCACTCATAGCTGCAACAGTATCTCCTACAACTGGAGAACCTTACAGAATGTATAGAGGCCTATTTTTTACTCCTTTCATCACTACCAATGAGCCTTTTGAGACCAACAATTTGCCCCCTCCTCCTGAATACTTGAAACCCTTGGAATCAAGTGCCATCAAGGATATCAAGCTTTTGCCTAGCTTGGGCTTATGCCATACATCTTCAAGGATTCTTACTGTGCCATCATGCATCTTGAATCTAATTGTACCAATGTCAGCTCTTAGACAAACATCATCATTTGCTAATCTAACTTGTCCTCCATCAATAGTCTGATAAGTATAAAAATACTCCCTATTGGGAGTCATATGATGAGATACTCTAGAGTCTAAGATCCAATGCTGATCTGTATATGCATTACAGCAAATAGTCAAAGAAAATCACCTTCAGACGCTGAATCTTCTTTTTCAGCTATTGGCGCACTTCCTTTGGATTTCAATTTAGAACAATTTACTTTCCAGTGTCCCTTTTCTTTGCAATAGTTGCAAGTATCCTTGGAGTACTTGCTTCTTGATTTACTCATTCCTCTATGCTTATTATTGATGCTTTGTTTCTGTTGACGTCCCCTACTATCTCCTTGATGTACAGTCAAGCTAGATGTACTTGCATCATTGCTCCCATGTGTAACCATGTGCTTAAGTTCTCTTGAGTAAAGACTGGACCTCAATTCCTCCAATGTGATTGTGTCTCTGCCAACTATAAAGGACTGAACAAAATTTTCAAATGATAGTGGAAGTGAAACAAGTAAAATGAGAGTAGCATCCTCATCTTCAACAGTCACACCAATATTGCGTAGCTCCATAAGAATAGTGTTTAATTGATCCAAATGTTGCTTCAACGGTGTACCTTCCTTCATTTTTAAAGAGAACAACATCTGCTTGAGTAATAATTTATTAGTAAGGGATTTTGTCATGTACAGAGTCTCCAACTTGTTCTACAACCTAGAAGCTGTGGTCTCATCAACAACTTCAATAATAACCTTATCTGATAGGCATAGTAAAATAGTGGAGTGAGCCTTTTTTTCTTGTTGTTCATATTCCGCAGATTTTTTATCCATAGTCGACTCCTTGTTTAAAGGTGTCCAAATGCCCTATTGCTTCAACAAAGTCCTCATTTTTATTTGCCAAAGGCTGAAACTATTTTTGCCATTAAATTTATCCACTTTCAAAGCCAGTGTTGACATCACAAAAATGTGTAAATTCTATACAAAATCACTGTTTACCTTCAAAACAGACCAAAAAATGCCAACCTTGTGTACTGACGAGTCTCTCTTGTAGATTGACTTGTACGCACAGTGTTGTTGTGCGTCGAACTGAAGATACCAGTATCATGTAGACGACTGTTGTAGGCAGACGCATGAGAGAGAGCAGATGTGCGGACGGTAGTCATGCATACGACAGTTGAGCGGACGGCAATCACGCGAACGGCAGGCGGCAGTCGTGTGAGCGGTAAGCGGAGGCAGACGACAGTCGCGCGGGCGCAGGCTTTCGGATGAATGTGCGGAGACAGATGCGTGGACGTACGCGTGCAGGCAAACGGGTGGCTGTCGGAGGTGGCAGGAGCAGATGCGCATGTGTACGAACGTGCGGACGGCGGCTGTTGTTCTTTCGGTTGTTTTTCTCCCAAAAACAATCTTTCTTTTCTCTTTCAAAGAAAACCCTAGCTCTGATACCAATTGTTGTGTGAGAGAAAAGAGAGAAGCGATAAAAATCAAACACACAAAGCCAAAATTTACGTAGTTCCTCAACTTGGGTACGTCCATGGATGGAGAGGGATTTGATTTTCTATTCAAAATGGAGTACAAAGAATCAGCAGCATCAAATGGGTGCCCTAAGTCCATGCTTAAATAGTATGGACAATACAATTGGTCAAATGACCAAAATACCCTTACACTAATTCAAGTCATATATTCAACAAGAACATTAAGGCTACACAACCTAGGGTTTGATACCAAACTCTCCCTGGTTCTTCTTCTCCCTATTTTCTTCTATATTTCATCTCTCTCGATATCGTTTAACAAGCTCATCTTCGACATACTTGTGGTCAGCATCTACCTCCTGTAGATGTTGACCACTCCTAACCATTCATGATTCAGTGGTGTACTAATTGTCACTTTGTAGCTTGATGCAAACCTAAATTGCTCAACTTGTATTGTCCATTCACTAATGTCATTGTCCAATCGGAAAAGCTACTAAATTATGGTGTTGTGGTTGTAGATGCAATCATCGTTTAGCTGTCCTCTAAGTTCATCATCGTTGGTTACTAGTGTTGTCATCATCAAGCTATTTGATGTTGGGTTGTACTGTGGTTTGTCATTGATTCATACAACACGGTGGTTGTTGTGGCTCACTTGGATAGAGTTTGTGTGTTGGTGTGGTGCGTGTGAAGATTAGTCATCATCTACTTGATTGTGGTCAATTGGTGCTACTGGTTGTTATTGGTTGGACCTACATAGTGGGGTTTGTAGTGCATGTGGACGGTGTGCTAGTGCTTCCAGCTTGTTCAATATAGTCAACGATGATTTTGTGGTTCGGTTGGTTTGGCTTTTCTGAAGGTTAGCACTATGTTATAGATGCCTTCCTAGGAATTGTTAATTAAAAGCTTCCCTGATATATTAGAGAAGTTAAATGGTTTCAACTATATTTTGTAAACATAAAGTTTTGAGACAATTGTCATCACTCACTGTTAGGAGCATCATCCTACTTCAACTCCTTCAGATATCGAAGATCCTACCTATAAAGATTGGTATGTAGATGATATTGCGATTGTTTCTTAGATGTTGTCTAGCATGAAGTCTACCATTGCTTATAGTGTGACCATACTTTGTCTAGCCAAGAAAATTTGGAAAACTCTAGAAAACTTATGGTTACGAGAAAATATATCCAAAACTTTTCAAGTTTATGAGCAGCTATTTCAATTAAAATAGGGGGATAATACTTGCCAAGAGCATTACAACAAATTACATGGGTTAATTGATGAGCTCAACATCTATTAACCTCCCACTACAAATATTTCTACTTTCCAATGATATAGAGAAGAGTTAGCAATTGCCATTTATCTAGTTAGTGTAAATCCTGAGATTGCATCTCAACTTTGTGGTTATTTTGAGAGCAAATTAGATGTTTGATCTAGATGAAACCATTGTCAGAGTTATACGTTTCTTCAATCCACACCATTAATAATTGATCACTTCACTTTTATTGTTGCTTCTTCATGAGGTCATATATGAGGAGAGAGAGGGTGTAGTGGTCAAAGAGGAACAAGTAGTGGTCAGGGAATAACAAAATATTATCATTGTGGAAAATTTAGATATCATTCTAAACAATGTTGGAATAAGTTTGAGAAGCCTCAAACAACTAATGTGGCTACTGACACACCTTAGATTGTTGTAGCATCACTATCTACTTCTACAATTACCATATCATAAGCAGATTACAAACATCTTCTTCAGGCTCAAGGAACTGATTTCATAGTTATAAGTGCCTAGGCATCTTTTCCTTATCCAGGTAGCTAAAATGCTCTACCTTGATAACCTCTAGTAATAGTTCATGAATTATAGTCTTTAAAACCTCCTCTTATAGTTTTGGTATACCCACTTTATTTGAGTGTCTTATCTTCCTTTCAAACAAAACCAATGCTACTATTATTAATAGTCCTTCATGTTTTGTATCTGGTCAAGGGGATGTTCAAGCATCTACTTAGATCATGCTAAACAATGTTTTATATGTACCTAAATTTTCTTTCAACCTATTATTTATCAGTGTTATTACTGTTGAGTTGAAATGTTTAGTAACTTTTTTTTCCCTTCTATTGTACCTTTTAATGGGGAGGATGATTAGTTTAGATTGTAAAGGAGGCAATAATGTATATCGGTTGGTCCATGATTATATATCTTGAGGACTACTAGCTTGTATGTCAACTTTAGAAGCTTCTATTTTGTAGCACTACTGCTTGGTTCATCCATTCTATGAGAAGTTATGTCATGCTCTTTCTTAGGTTACTATCTCTCATTTTGATCATAAGTCATGTTAACTTAGGAAGCACACCTGTCCTATTTTTAAGTATTTGCATATTGTTTCTTCTAAAAATATATTTGATTTAGTTTATTGTGATATTTAATATCCTAGTTATACTATGTTTGTTGGTGGTCAAATATTATATCATATTTGTTGATGATTACTCTTATGTTTATTAGATTTATCTATTAAAAGATCATCATAGTATTCTTGATGTCTTCAAGGCCTTTATTGTTGGAATTCAAAATCATTTCTTTATTTGCCTAAAAATCTTACATATTGATAATGCTCTTGAATTTTTGCAAAGTGAATTTCAATCAATTTACCATCTTCAGAATTTTTACATCAAACTACTTGTCTTCATACATCTCAACAGAATGAAGTTACTGAAAGAAAACATTATCACATTCTTAATGTAGCTTAAACCCTTATGTTGTAGATGCATATTCCTAAATATTTGTAGTCTAACATTATACTTATTACTTCTTTTTTTATTAACTAGATGTCTTCAACTCCCTTAGAATGTTATGTTTTCATTCATCATCTCTATTTTGATAAAGACTTATTTCCATTGTCTCCTCAAGTTTTTAGTTGTGCTTTTGTCAAAGATCTCTCTCTAGGTTTAGATAAATTGTCTTATTGTGATATTAAATGTGTTTTTGTTGGCTACTCTTGTAAGTAAAAGGAATATCATCTCTTTCATTCTCTTAGTCATTAGTATTGTACTTCTATGGTGTTACCTTTTTGAGTGTCAATCATACTTTCACTTTGATGTTGAGCTGATTTCTCTCAAGAATCTCAACCTCTTCCTTTTCTTGATCCTATTCAACTTGAAGGTGATTATCCATCGTTTATCATACAAACTGAAGGTGCCTTGATGTATAGTATATAGCCACCGACTACAACTACCTCCTAACGATCTAGCATTGCCATCCTCAATCTCTAATGCACTTTCTACTTCTAGTATTTATACTTCTAGCATTGTTTCCTATGCCTATCTTAATGATACCTTTTACAAATATGCCCTATTCATTTCTATAAAGCCTTTACCTAGGAATTACTAAAAGACTATTTAGATTTCCCATTGGAAGACAACTATAGATGAAGAGATTGTTGTCCTTTATACTCATTATACTTGAGATTTTGTTCCTTGTCTTGTAAAGGTACATGTGGTCTTCTATCATTGAGTTTATGTCATCAAATGCAAGTCAGATGACACAATCAATCAGTATAAGACTCAATTGGTGTCTCATGACTTCTCACAAATATATGATGTTGATTATTTTAAGACATTCTCTTTAGTTGCTCACCTTAATTCTATACAAATGCTTCTTTCTATTAATCAATCTTAGTAGATGTCTTAGCTTGATGTGAAAAGTGTCTTTATATGATGACATTGAAGAACAAGTTTTGATGAAACAATCTCTAGGTTATGTTACTCAAAAGAAGACTCATGTATATATGTTTAAAAATGTTACTTATGATCTCAAACAAAGTCTTAACTTGATTTGAGAAGTTTAGCAATGTTATTTATGGTCTCAAGTATTATTGAAGCCAAATAGTTTCTAAATAGACATTTTACCACTAAAGATATAGGGAAGCTAAAATATTTCTTGGGTATTAAGTTTACATACTCTAATGAAAAGTTATCTATTTTAAAGGAAGTATGCTTTAGATTTACTCAAGGAAATAGGCTTAAGAGGATGTAAACCTGAAAACACCTTAGGAGAGCAGAGTCTAGCCTTCTAGGATGAGACTTCTCCATGGTTAGAGGATCTCAAAAGATATAAGAGATTAGTAGGAAAACTTATATACCTCATTGTTACGAGGTCTAATATTACTTTTACTATGAATCTACTTAATCAGTTTATGCATAAGTCTCGAGATAAACATTAGCAAGGAGTACTTCATGTCCTAGCATTTGTCAAACAAGCACCTAGAAAGGGGCTTCTCTATGAGAAGCATGGTCATTTGAGAATTGAAGGGTTTTTCAACTTAAGTTATGCAAGTGATAAAGTTGACAAGAAATCAACCTTAGGTTATTGCACATATTATGATGGGAATCTCGCAATTTGACATGATAAGAAGTAGAATATAATATCAAAGTCCAGTGCAAAGGCAGAATATAGAGCAATGATTCAAACAAAATGTGAATTGATGTAATTAAAGTCTCTACTTTAAGAGTTGGAGTTTATTATCGAGATACCCATGCCTATGCATTGAAATAATCAAATAATGATATACATTATCAATAATCATACATTTGATGAGAGGACCAAATACATTGAGGTTAATTATCATTTTATTAAAGATATTATGATAAAAAGGATCATATCTACTCCTTATACTAGATTAAGAGATCAATTTGTAGATATTCTTACTAAGGGTCTTAATGTAGGGTCTTTTGAGAGTTTATGTAACAAATTGGACATATTAGATATATATACTCCACCTAATTTCACCTATATATATATATATATCTCATGTAACCATTTTCTAAATGAATAAACATTTTCCTTTTCTCCACCTTTAACTCAATTTTTATAAGGTCCAAGGTGCTATCTTCAAAATGCTAAAAAAAAGGGAAAATGAAAATAGGTGCTTACATAACCCCACTTGTTCGTGCTTGACCATTGTCGTCTCCACCATTTTCTTGGCTTTCTCCATCACACATACATAGGTGGTATCATACATGGGAAACTCCTCGACAAATAACAGGCAAGGTGTATTAAATCTTTTGATCATCCAAGATCTCATAGTTGTTCAATTGCAAGGACCCGCGAGTTTCCCCATCGATTCCAACCTCATGTAGTCAGGTAAGCTCAAAATGCTCATCCTTGATGACATTTAGCCTCATGCATAATTGAGCATGCATGTGATGCTCGTTCCAACAATGTGACAATTCCCCTAGCGATGGTCGAATGGATTTGCTCCACAAGTAGTTAATGGCATCTATCAGAAGCCATCCTTATGAGGAAACCTTCCCCAACAAATAATGAGCAAGGTGTACTAGATCTTTTGATCATCCAAGATCTCATGGTTGTTCGATTGGAAAGACCTACCAATTTCCCCATCAATTTCAACCTAAGATATTGACAACGATAGAGGTCTATGACAACACCAAAAGCTTAATTTGTATTCACTAGGCCATTTTGGACTACTACACATGATGTTTCACTACCAAACTCAACCAGATGAATGCACAAAAACCAATTAGATGAGTACACAAAAGGTTGTTCCTAGTGGTGGTGTAACGATCAAGCCTAGCGATTAAGTGGCTATCGATGGTTGGGACAACAACACATGATGGTACTCTTTGAACAACTCACCAAAGGAGATTAAATGAACATCTAAAAAGCCATTCCATGTGATGATACGATGACTAGTGATCATTTGGGTGTTGACACTTGATGGTCTAATGACCTTGATCTTGGTGAACGATAATGGATGAGCTCTATCGAAGATAAAGAAGATGCACAAACAATTATAAAAGAAAAAATAATGAATAGTAAAGATAGGAAAATCATGATAAAAAAAAAGAAAAAATGGTATTGGCTAGAAACGTCAACCCAACCTATCAAAAGAAAAAAATAAAAGTGACATAAAAGAGGGAAGATGGACTTGTTGGGCTCAACCCATTTTTTTTTAAAAAAAAGAGAAAAAAAAAACATAAGAATTGTTGGGCTTGATCTAGAACACTAGCCTATTTTCAAAAAAGGAAGAGAAAGAGGTAAGAGAAATTGGGCCTGACCCAATCCATGAGAAATAAGAAAAAGAAAGGAATAAAAGAAGTAAAGATAGGTTTAGGCTTAAAATGCCCAAAGTTCCTTGATATTTCCAAAAGCTTAAAATGCCCTCAAATAACCTCTTGAGTCCTAAATACTCCAAAATATCCTCCATGAATTCCAAACTTATCCCAAATCCTCCTTGAACCTTTAAAATGTCCTTATGGTCCTTTAAATGTCTAAAATACCCTTATGGGTCTCAAAATTACCAAAATACCCCCATAAGTTTCAAACTATCAAAATTCCTTTTATGAACCTCCAAAGTTACCCAAGTCCTTTTCAAACTCCAAAGGGCACCCACTTAGGTCCATAAGCAACTAAAATACCCTTATGGTCCTTTAAATGACCAAAATGTTCTTACATGTCCTTAAATTACCAAAACATCCTTACAAACTCCAAAATTTTTTTTACTTCATATCGAACTACCAAAATGACTTCATAGGTTCCCAAAAGATGAAAACACCTTCTTGGTGTCAAAATTCCCAAATACCCTTATAGACTCCAAAAGGTCAAAACACACTTATGGTCCGTAAAATGATTAAAATGCCCTTATAATCCTTAAATGACTAAAATACCTTAATAGTCTCCAAAATGACCAAAACACCCTTATGGGTTTTGAAATCATCAAAATCACCATTATGTGGTCTCAAACTACCAAAATAAACATAAAGGTCTTAAATTACCAAAATGCCACCACAAGCATTGAAATTATCGAAACACCTCTATTGGCACCCAAGTTACTAAAATTATCCTAAATTGGTATTGAACAACCAAAATTCCCTTGAGGGTCTTTAAATGGCTAAAAACATTTCAAATACAACCTAAGATCACCTAAACACCTTTACTGTCACTTAAACGGTCAAAATGTCTTTGTGTGTACTAATATTTAAAGAATGCTCCTAGATATAGGCTTAAACTATTTAAACCATATTTAGATATAAGAAATAAATATCTAAGTAACCGAACATCTACTCCTAGATATAAACTTAAACAATCTAAAAACACTAAATACTCCCTAAAATGAATATAAAAAATCACTCAAAGTGTCAAATGCTCTTTGAAATGAGTGCTATCCTTTTTCTCTAGATGTTTTCATTATATTTCCAAATTGTATTGCATATCTATGTGCTTCTTAATATAATCAACGAAATTTCGTTTTTCATATTGTATATATATTTAATGTAATTGATATAATGTAAATGAGACATCTTTTTTTGGAAGATGTGAGGCGTGGAATTACTAATTAAATCTTGAGAGGTCTCTTATATTACAAAATATTTGTAATATATAAAGGACTTATGAAAACAATTCTATATGATTTTATCTCTTCCATTAGTTAAAAGTCTCTTTTTTTGAACTCAGTCTCAGGTATTCACCCTTAATATTTTTGGTACTTCTATTTTTCTTAATTTTTATGGGATAGTCCATAGTATTTATTCTTGAGTTATACTTTTTAATAGAATAATTATCATATATTTAAAAACACATATTGTTAGTGTAATTATTATATGACTACATATTATCTCTTATGTTTTTGAAGCAAATCAATTTGATTAAAAGATCACTTATTCTAACCATTTTATAATTTTATCAATGGTATACAAATAAAATTCTTTTGTCCAAACTTTCTGTGTTAGATGATTTTCAGCGACTATGGTTCTTCTAAAACTCTCAAAAGGCTTGGTTCTCTCAGTTTTACAAAATTTGTTTGATTTTCTGACTCATCTATCCTTCTTTTGACATTCACTGAGCAAGTGATGCTATATTGGTATATAATTGCTCCTCAGTTAAGAATAGGGGAAATATGATCTGAAAAATGATATTTACCAGGTTTGGATACCATTGGAAAGTAACTATACCTTCTCCTGCATGAGGAACATTTACCTTTTAACGAGATCCAATATGATTGTAAATCATTAATAGTTAAATCCAAAAACTTCCAGAAAAGCCTAGAAGTGAAAAGGTTTAGAACTTCCTGAAATATAAGCAAATATTAAGTCTGATGAAAATCGTTACAGAAGGATGATTTTTTTCTTCCAATCTTTTATACTTTGGAATTAAACCACATGAAACAGTTATATTTGATTATAGGCATCACTAGACTCCATTATCTTGAAAGTTTGAAACTTATTTCCTAGCTTGTAGTTTTCATCTTGGTTTTATACAACTCTAGTGAATTTTTGAATGATGCTGTTATCATTCCTTGGGTAATAAAGTATATTTGCTTCATTTTACATGTACTTATCCTCAGGATTCCAAATTTGCCATGGATTGGGAGGAGGCACAGGATCTGGTATGGGAACTTTGCTTATGTCCAAGATCAGAGAGGAATATCCAGATCGAATGATGCTTACATTTTCTGTCTTCCCATCTCCAAAGGTTTCTGACACTGTTGTTGAGCCATATAATGCCACCCTTTCTGTTCATCAGCTTGTGGAGAATGCCGATGAATGTATGGTGCTCGACAATGAGGCTTTGTATGATATCTGCTTCCGTACAATGAAACTGGCTAACCCTACATGTAAGTGAATATCCCATATGTTCATTTAACAGGAGAAAAAAAGACATGAATACAAAACTGATGGAAATTTCAAAAGGTTAGGAGAAGCTTTGTAGCCACTTGATCGAATAGTAAAGCCTTCTTATAGTTATGCAGGTATATTAAACTAACAGACATAAAAGGTATATTATTATCTTATGTGATATCCAGAACTCGAATCTTCTCTTTTGGTGATGACAACCAAAGTTATTTAATGGGTTGGTGGAGTGTTGCCACCTACCTAATAACCAATGTACATAAAGCTTTTGCTAGATACCTATGAGAATATAATAAACAAAAGGGTGTCGATTTGTTTTCATCCATAGCTTTTGCAAATTTTATTTAAGCTTAACAAAACTTAGGAAATGCAAAGCTGTGTGTTTTTTAATTGAAGCTTATCTATTAATATTGCATACCATAGATGGCCACGATAGATTTTGAGTTCTCAATGATTTTCCATGCAAAATTTTTTCTATTAATTCACGTTTTACTCTTTCAGTTTCAAGGTTTTTACATATATACAACCCATATTCATACAATGTTCATAAATATCTTCAAGATTTAAAAAAATTAAATGTAAACCTTTTAACCCCCTAAAAAATTGTTACAAATGGCATCAGGTTAGTCTTTTGAGTTAAAAAAGAATATTCCATTAGTTAACTAACACTATTCTTTAAATGCAATTTTCCATTTATGCTCTCATTGCAAAAAAACATCATGGTCAACCTGTTTCTTCTCTCCACCATAGATTCTCCTGACAGACCAGTGGCAATCTGCCAATTGTGCTACCCCCTTCCATTACCTTCTGTCAGAGAAAGTTGGTAGGTCACTTCATTAGCTACTTAGTGATTCCGTAAACTCAGAACTCATCAAGTTTACCAACTACCTATCCACTTCTTGTCAACCCATGACAACCAAGTCATGGTGGAAATGGCTGTCAACCCCTCCCTTACAATCAATGTGGAACAATACATGTCTACAAGGATGGAACTACATTCTACCAAACCTGGTCCATGGGCTAGGCTGAAAAATACAGAAAATATATATAATACTATATATATGATTTTATAAATATAATATCCTAAAAGGTTCTCTCCCTCCAAGCATCATGACCCTCATTTATCCTTGCAATCGATGTCTACCAGTCCTACCACTGCATTTGCTTCCCTCTTCTTGTTTTTCTACTAAATGTGAATGGTGCGGGTGAACTACAATCACTCCTCCTTGTGCTACTAATCTATTATCTTAAAAATAATAATTTATATAAGTTTTGATTATTTTTTATTTTTTCAAAATTTATTTTATTTGTGATTTTTTTTTAACAGTGGGCTTTAATTAATTCTTTTTTCTACTTATTATGAATTTATTGTATAGCATACAAGCATAAATATAGAGAAACAATCTATTCAAATGCATACAAAGTATCATATTTGCTTGTATGCATCATTTGCTTACATTAGTCTTCTTCTTAGTCAAGGATTATCTTTTCATTAGTCATGATTACTTAGAATATCTAAACCTTAAACCCTAAACTTTATAGTTCATTAAATCAAGGGGACATTTTTTAGAATTTCTGAAATTTTTGGCTGAGAACAATGAAGAGTTCAATAAGGTAATGTTGAAAAATGATCCTAGAAATTGCAAGTTATATTACCAAAGGGTTAAAATGAAATTTTAAATACTTGTGTTATTGAGACAATTAATATTGTGGGATACTATCAAAAAAAGTTTCATCAAGAAGAAATATTTTAATTTTTATTAGTATCTGAATTTCAAATTTTTTAATATCTTTTTGATTTTGTACTTGATTGAATTAGACTTGGCTGGAAAAATTTTTTTGGTTCTGCCACTGCATGTCTAGCTCTATCTTCATTGATGACTTCAACATCTCATGGGTTGTCATAGAGTTTGAGGACGAAGACAGCATCAAGGAAGGTTTGACTACTATTTTACATTCAGACATAGTGTCCACATTGTTTCCTACAATTGTGACTTCATCATGGACAAGAATGTAGAGTTCACGGCAGGCAACTAGGTTTGACAACCTGCATTATCTAAGGATGTGATTCTAAGGCCATGACCAACAAGTGTGCACTAACTCAGCATGGACAAGTTTGTAGCGTCCAAGGTTAAGGATGGCAGCAAGCAAGGTTCAACCACTTGCATCATCTAGTGGTATGATCCAAGGCTATTTCCAATAAGCATGACTCCAATGTTGTCACCAAATGTAACTTTAACGTGGACGAAGTCATTGAGTTCAATAATAGTGGTAGCAAGCATTGGTTAACTACCATTTTTCATCTGGGAATTTAACTCCAAGGTCATAACTGACGAACATTATGGTGTCCCCTATGAGTGACTTCAACATCAATAAGATTGTAGAGATTGAGGCCAAAGGTGGTGACTAGTGGGAGTTGACCGTGTGCACCATCCAAGGGTGAGATTCCAAGGCCATGACTGATGAGCATGATGATTACATCACCCCATATGACTATGACTTCAGCATGGACAAGATTGTAGGGTCCAAAATTGACAGTAATAGGGGACAAGTGTCATAGAGAGGTTAGATATTATGCAGGTAAATTGCTCTTTTCAAAGCAATTAGTTAAATTTTAACCAAAGAGTTGCTAAAGATATTATGGTAGTGGCACAAATACAGCAATAACAAAAATTTAGACTATAATCTTATTACATGGAGTCGACCAATGATAGTGGTACATATGATAATTACTTTTAGGCTTTAGATGATATACATTTATTTTTCGAATGTTGATAGTATTTGTAGACTTTGTATGAATCTTAATGGTATACATAATTACATACAAAAACCTATTCAAGTTCACATATTCGTGGTTGGCCATGATTAAGGCCTTGACATTTTTTTATCTGAAACAAAGCTTTTTATTATTAATGAAGCATGCACGACTTTGTGAAGTGATAATCACTTTTTAGCAATGATGAATAGGTTTGTTTCCTTTTTAACCTCAATCTTCTTCAGCTAACTATAGATTCTTGTTTTGTTATAAAGATATAAGCCACCTCTGTTTCAAATGTATTCATCTGACAAGTGCACAAATACTTGAGCTTTCTGTTGTCTTCTTGTAGTTGGAGATCTCAACCACCTTATTTCAGCCACCATGAGTGGTATCACCTGCTGCCTTCGCTTCCCAGGCCAGCTCAACTCTGACCTCAGGAAGCTTGCAGTGAATCTAATCCCATTTCCTCGCCTCCACTTCTTCATGGTTGGCTTTGCACCCTTGACATCAAGAGTCTCTCAACAGTACCGAGCACTTACCGTTCCTGAACTTACACAGCAGATGTGGGATGCTAAGAACATGATGTGTGCCGCAGATCCACGGCATGGCCGCTACCTCACAGCTTCTGCCATGTTCCGTGGGAAGATGAGCACAAAAGAGGTTGACGAGCAGATGATCAATGTGCAGAACAAGAACTCTTCCTACTTTGTTGAGTGGATCCCGAACAACGTCAAGTCTAGCGTGTGCGATGTACCACCAATGGGGCTGAAGATGGCAGTGACTTTCATTGGGAACTCAACTTCAATACAGGAGATGTTTCAGCGTGTCAGCGAGCAGTTCACGGCCATGTTCAGGAGAAAGGCATTCCTGCACTGGTTCACTGGGGAGGGCATGGATGAGATGGAGTTCACCGAGGCCGAGAGCAACATGAATGACTTGGTGGCAGAGTACCAACAATACCAAGAGGCAACGGTAGACTACTACGATTACGACGATGAGGAGGAAGAGGAAGAGGAAGAGGAAGAAGAGGCAATGGCTTGAACTTGATTCCCATGAGCTTGTCATGTGCCGATTTCTTCTTTTTATTTTTGTAAGTGCATGTTGTTTGATATACTTTCATGTATGTCCATGCTATTGAGGGAACTGCAATATTTAATTCTAGGGACTTAATAGTTGTTTTTACTCAAATTTTGATAGGAAAATTGAAGTGTGAAATCCACAAGAATTAATAGACATCGAAGAACAGGGATTTTGACGGAATATTCAAGTGATTAAATAATAATGTTATAATCATCGTATTCAAGTGATTTCAGAATGGAAGAAACTAAAATCAGTAAAATATAACATTATTATTGTCGAAAATAAAAATCTAGTGAATATTATAATGTATTAGAAAATATTAAATTATACCTTTTGATAGTAGATAGAGTTAGTTAGCCCTTGTAGGATTAATTAACTTCATCCCTCAACTGCAAAGAATCGTCATGGATGACACCCTGGCTCCCATAGGGCATCTATGCGGCCAGGTGTCATCCATGTAAGAAGCCCCACGTGGCGATGATGCCGTACGGGCATGATCCACGTTGATAATAAATCCCCTTTGATTGTTGGGTATCATGCTCAAATCAATGGACCCAAGCACCGATTATGAAGCTAGAAGCTACTATTAAACTTGAAGTTAAAAGAGTTCAAAGTTGCAAAACCAAATAAGAAGCAAACAAGCAACAAAAAGAGATGAAAGAAAAGCGAAACAAAAAATTAATTAGCATCGTCTCTTCAATTCTTGAGGTCATTAGAACTAGGATCATTATTATTCCTTGACTAATTACAGCCTTTATCAAAGCCAAAACTTTTACTCATGCCACTTCCACTTGAAGTGGACCTCAATAACCACCTCTAACTCCTGCTCTTGCCAAGTTTCCTGACTAAAAGTAAGTGAGGTTCAAAACATTGTTGAGTATCAAAGAGATATTATAAGTTGATTTACTTAAAATGATATTATTTCTATTTAACCAAATATTCCAAATTAGGGCAATAACCAAGGAGTGCCAAACTTTATTAGGTAAGGGAAATTTTAACTTAATAGAAGAAGAAAAGATATAACGAAGGAAATCTTCTCGTAAAAAATCATGCTGATCGTCAAGCAGAAAAGACTAAATCTCGTAGCAAAATGATACGATCAACGTACAAATGCTTCTATACTATTTTAGTGACAATAAGTGATCGACTTGGTTGTCTAGGGCAAGTGCGACAGGCAATTCAAGTTGTTTGTTCGGAAAACAAATACTTCAAACCTTTTTGAAGTGGACGTGATTTGTTTCAGGTTGGGTTATATTTAGCTTGAATTTTAAATAGGTTCATATTTTAAGGCCTAGACCTATTATGTTGATAAACAGATCTTATATAATTAAAATTAATTGAGAAAGATTTCTTTAACAGATAAGAATCTTTGTTAAGTATTCATGCAACTAAATGTCATCTATTCAAGCCTTACATGGCAATCGTATCATATAAGTAAAATCCATGTCCATAAGCGCAAGCAATTCTCAGCTATGTGTAGACCAGTTGGCCCATCCATCCTCTGTGAATATTCTTGTGCAAAAAAGTGATGATTCACTTGAGTGATCTTGGACACATTAGCCAACGTGGCTAGTGGCACTAAGAGAGTATGTCATAATTGTAGTGATTATCATTTTTGGAATTTTTGAAACGTAACATAACAAACATCAATTGGCCTTGCCTACTCAGGGATCATAGTGATGAGATTGGTTTGACCAATGCACCCTATATTACCATGAGATAAGAGTGTTTATGTTTAAACTAGACAAAAGCGCTAGCATTATAAAAAAATTGGTTTGTTAGATTGTCTAGATTTTTACTGTGAGATTGACTTGTCGTGGCAAACACCTAATCAGAAGATATCTACTCAAATCAAACTAGTTGACTTTAAAATATGAGTTATTGTTAATTCAAACTTGACTTAAATTATTGAAGTAGACTAGTTCAAAGATGGTATGTTTAATTTAGTGCTAGAACCATGACATGGCTGATGCTGTCCATTAGTACCTAAGGCTATTTTCTAACCTTTGTAGGAATCTGCCTAAATGTAAGCATGATGATGGATTCTTAAGGAAATATTTCAATTAAGTAAATCAAGTGTAAATCATATACATGATCATCCTAAGTTTTTTGTTAATTGAGCATTCTTTGAGAGAACACATTATTGGTTCCATAATTGTATTAAAGTATAATTGTTCTTTTACTTTAGTTTAATGATATAGTTGATTATTCATAATCTGAATGCAATGTAACATAATATATCATACTCACAATCTTTAGTTAAATTACAATATTTCAATTTTTATAATTATAAGCTTTGAAATTTGATTATAAGTAATTAAATTCATTAAAAATTTACTCAACTATCTAAAGTTGAGCTTAAATAATAATATTGCAGTTAATTTATGTTTGATTGCTACATATTGCAATTTAATTACATAATTTAGTTTATTTACGTTGCATTAAAATTACCAACAACTTAAGAAATCTTAAGAAAATGTACGCTGATGTATATTCAAGTTGCATTTATTTGCACGCAGCCAACTATCGTGCAGTGTTTCGTGAACCGTGATTGCAGACAAACACATCTATATGTCTTACAATACAGGGAGTAGAGTGACACACCATTTGTTGTTCACATGTGTTCATTTTCATTACGACACAAGTGTTGTTCATTTGCTCCGTGTAAGAGTTGCAACGATGATAAAAAAACACACACACATTTACTTTGATCTTCTACTTCTCTTTCACTTATGTTAATCTTTCTTGCAAAATCGAAAAGATTCACATATTTACACAAGGTCAAAACGCAATCCAATAGATGCAACACCGCTTGTCGATAGGATGAAGCCTGCCCTCCTACTCACAATATCATGTGCACCCACTACGAGTCTCTCGCGTCATGCAACTTACTTTGCCTTAACTTTAAATCATCAAATGATCATGAACATATTCATGTAAGGAGGGTAGCATTGAAAATGAGAGCAAAAGCTTTCCTGTGGCAAACAAATATGACGCCTTTGAACCATTTTGATTGTAAGTTCTATTTCAACATAACTCTTTTGAGTTAATAACAATGGTTCACCGTAACTCTTCTGATAAAATTGGACCTTGAAAAAGTTTTTGTCAAAGTTAACTAGAATTTTTTATTGGATTGATTAAAAGACATGAGTTTTGGCAATAAATGGATTACTTAGATTCACATGTGTATCTCTTCTCCTTCATATTCATCCTCCTTAATGGAACTTCTAAATGTTACTTCTACTAATGGACTTAGACAAGGGGATCCTCTATCCCCTCTTCTCTTTCTCATCATCTCTCTTGTTCTTGATCGAATGCTAAACCTTGCCTTAGACACTGGTTTAATTCATGCAATTCAAATGCCACACAATAGTCCTCAAGTACTTAATTTACATTATCCTGATGACAATCTTCTCTTCATTCTAAGTCACAGATTTAGATATCATCAACCTTAAACGTTCTCTTTGCTTTTTTCAATTTCTATTAAGCTTAAAAATTAATTTTAATAAATCTTCCTTAACAAGTTTTCACGTCTTAGATGATCAAACCCTTGGCTTCTGTCAACTTCTTGGTTGTAAGATGCCTTATTTACCTATAACCTACCTAGGTCTTCCTCTTCACTGTAGAAAATCTACGACAAGAGATTGGACCAAGGTTATTGATAAATTCACTGCTAGATTGGATGGTTGGAAAAATAATTTACTCTCCTTAGGTGGAAAATTGATCTTAGTCAATTTTGTTTTAACTATAATACCTTTTTTTTACCTGTCTGTGCTCCATCTTCCATCTAAAGTTTTGCTCTCTATAGATCGGCTTTGCAGAAATTCCCTTTGGGGTTCTATTCCTAATGGTAAACAAAAATTTCACTCGTCTGATTAGAACAAAATTTGTCGACCTAAAAATTTGGAGGTCTTGGCATACTCATCTTACTGCCGTCTCCTAGGCTTTAAAAGGAAAGTTCTTATAAAGCTTATTTGGTGACACTTGGAAACCTTTTTGGTGTAATATTATTAAATCGAAATACTTGAGCACTTGTAACATTAGTAATTTGATGAACCAATCAAGTTCTCATTCCTCTATTTTATGGAAGATTATTAAAAAGCTTTACCCCACTCTATTGTTGGCAATGGCAAATACACTATATTTTGGAATAACAATCGGAATCACAACCTTAAACTTTGTTATTTGGGTAAACAACTTGAAGTTTTTAGTAGCCTCGACCTTAAAAGCTTTTCATAAAAATCAACTTTTTAATATTCGTAACTCTCTCTTTCAATTCATAAGTATCATCAACTATATTTTCCTTACTAATACCCTTGATTATAGTTACGTTTGTTTAAGCTATAGATTGTGATAACTCTAGTCAAAAGTGACATTATAGTAGTAATTTGAAGGAATAACCCTTGCAAAGATAAACAAAAAAATTAGAAGTGATGTTTATTTGTTAAAGTAGTACTACCTATTAGGATCAATGGATTCACAAAAATAAGATTTTAAAATAGAGTTAAACTAATTGGTAAGATAGTTAATTAATCATCCAATTATAATAAGATAACTTAAACATGCACAATAAGAAAAATAAGAGATACACAAAAATTTTAAGTGATTCACTCTAAATGGCTAGTCCATCTGTAAGCACAACTTGAATGTCATTAATTTCTTAACTTATAAATATTAACTTTCAGGTCGAAGTTAAAACCAACCACATTCACTAAGCTTTTAGGTAAAAAATTTGAACTAATGTCAAGTATAGTTTTTAGGTCAAAGTCATGAACCAATAGTAAGTGAAGTTATTAAGTTGAAACTTCTAGCCAAATTAGAGTTTCTACGTGGAGAGATTTGTTGAACTTTCAACTTGATTTCTCAACAACTTAATGTTCTTCAAAATCTATGTGAAGTTTTCTAAAAAATATTTTTTATATTACTATATTTTTGCTTCTTACTTTCTTCACATTTTCTAGAACTTTTATACCTTCAGATTTAACATTCATCTCATCTCCAAAATTGTAAATCTGTCATTCTTCCAAAATTTGGTAGTCCCAAAAATAGAAAGTATCTATTGCTCAAATAATCAAATGTTCTATAGAAATAATCTTCAACTAATTGAGATATTGAATGTCCATAGAGTTTATTCAAACATAATGAACTTGAACTTACTTTGTTAAATTTAGACTTGTCCCATTTTTCAGTTAATAAATCCAAGAGCAAAAATGGTAAATACAATGAACTTTTTCCATTGTATTTACATAAACATCACAAGCTCTTCATAAAATTTGTATAAACCTAACAAACTTATTCTATTGGATTTAGACTTATCCTCTTTTCAGTCAATGGTATTCACAAGCATAAATAGTAAATACAACAAATTTATTCTATTGAGTTTACATAAAGATCATGAACTCCTCATGTAGTTTACATAAACCTAACAAACCTATTCCATTGGATTTGTCCTCATTAGTCTAAAATTTATATTCAACTTAATTTTGTTAAGTTTGCATAAATACTACGAACTTACTCTATTAAGCTTATCTAGACTTGCATATACCTTGAGTTTGTGTAAACACTGCAAACTTACTCCATTATCTTCAACTATTCTTCTAGACTTAGGTGCTGTAATAATTCTACATTCTACCATATTTACTAACTTGTTTTTGAACTTGAGAAATATATAATCATCTTATATAAATTTTTGCATTATCAAAATATAGAAGTTCTTTTAATCTCCCTTTTTTGATAATAACAAAAACTTTTATAAATATTACAAGTATTTTACTCCCTATAAAAAAAATCTATACATGAGTAACTCACAAAATACAAATGTTATAGAAAATATTACAGGAACAGCAAAAGATTTATGAGTAAGTTCAACCCCTATTTTTGCATTAGATGTTTTATAGAAATAATCTTCAACTAACTGAGATATTAAATGTCTATAGAGTTTGTTCAAACATAATGAACTTACTCCATTATATTTAGATTTATCTCTTTTTTTAGTCAATAGATCTACGAGCAAAAATAGTAAATATAATGAACTTATTCTGTTGTGTTTACATAAATGTCACGAGCTCCTTATAAAGTAATTTAATAAACTTATTTTGTTGGGTTTAGACTTATTTTCTTTTCAGTCAATAGTGTCCACAAGCATAAATAGTAAATCAAACAAACTTATTGTATTGAGTTTACATAAACATTATGAACTTCTCATGTAATTTACATAAAATTAATGGACTTATTGTTGGGTTTATCCTCGTTAGTTTCAATTCTATATTTAACTTAAGTTTGTTAAATTAGTGTAAACACTATGAACTTACTCTATTAAGTTTGTCCAAACCTATATGCACCTTGAGTTCATTAAGTTTGTGTAAACATCACAAACTGACTCTATTATCTTTAACTATTCTTTTAGGTTTAGTTGCTACAATAATTTACATTCTACCTAATTTACTAACTTATCTTTGAATTTATGAAACATATAATCACCTCATATAAGCTTTTACATTATCAAAATATAAACTTTTTTCACTACTTACAAATTTTCAAATTTACCTTTAACTGAATTTTTATGAAAATGAGTATTGTAATTAATATTTGATGTGTTGTAAATTGTTTTTGTTGATATTGTAATATTATAAATTATATAATATGATATAATAAATATTATTACTTTGTAAATAGGAAAAGAGTTGAACAAAATAGTGATCGATCGATGACATACCTTTAGTTGCAACAATGGCAAAGACAAGAACGACTACTAAATGACGACTACCTACAAAGAGTGACAACTAATAAAGGCATGCATGGGAGAGCAATGCTTTCCAATAATGGATCTTCACTTTCTAGGCAACACACAAGGGGCTTTCAGTAGATCTAATTGTCCTCCCCTTTCTCCTTACAAAACAATGTTGAGGGCAAACGAATGAGTGACACTATTGTAGTGGAAAGGTCTACTAAGGGTTAGGTAACAACAATGTTGTATACTAAAAAGGATTGATGTTGTGCAAAGATTGAAGGGTCAAGTTTGGCTTTAGTTCAAAATGGTTAATATCATAAATTTCACCTTAGGAGTGGATGTTTCAACCCAAGCATGGGTTCCAGTCTATACTTCAATTTGTGTTACATGTGAGAATTTAGAGTAGGTGTGTTGCTCCAATTTCAATCGAAACACATACACGTTTGTTTAAGAGTGGTTGTGTCTCACCTAACCTGGAGCTAGACACACTATTAAATAAACATAGCTTATATCTATTGGAACCTAAATAATAGTAACTCATATGCTACCAAATCATTCTATTCAATTCTAATGGATGGAGGCTTACAATCCCAACTTTATAAACAAGTCTAGAACACCAAAGTCCCTCTTAAGATCAAAATGTTCAATATTCATCAGCCATGGCTACACACTGGAGCTGGAAACATAGAAGAAGAAAAGTGTGTTCAAGCTCATGCTCGACTTCATATCACAAAGGTAAAGTAGGATGGTGAGCAAAAAGGTAATGCTGACATCTTACATGGGCCTATTTATACCCTGACACACACTTACAAGATAATATTTTAATCATTGTTTACATACCCATTACAACATTACACAAATAAATATATATATCATCTATTATGCCCCTTCAAACTAGGCTATCCTATCATGCCTAGTTTGCATAGATAATCTTCAAGCTCTCTTGCTCCAACAAGTTTGGTTGTGAAATCCGCAAGTTGACCTTTCCCATGAATTCGCTTAGTGCATTTATATCCACATGTAACCTTTTCCCTAATAAAATGGTAATCAAGTTCAAGATGTTTAGTTTTACTATTCAAATAAGGTTTAATGGTTAAAGCAACTACACTAATGTTATTGGAAAGAAGTTGAGGTGTCTATTGAAATGGTATTCCCAATTCACGCATGAGATGCATTATCCAAACAACCTCACTAGTGGCTACACTCATGGCATAATATTCAACTTTAGTGGTACTTTGAGAAACACTTACCTATTTTCTTATGCGCCAACTAACACAATTTGCCTTAATGAAAATGCAAAAACCTATCATAGATCTCTTAGTGTTGGAACATTGTCCCAGGTTAGCATCAGCAAAGGCATAAATTTAATCGATGGTTTGAGATGTATAAATCAAGGTCTTGCTAATACTACCTTTCAAATACTGCAATACACATTTAAGTAATACAAAATGAGTCTTGGTAGGTGCTTGCATAAATTAACTTAAGATATTCATAGGAAAACATAAATCTGGTCTAGTAATATACAAGTATTGAAGACTACCAACTAATTGGCAATACAACTAAGGGTATTCAAATGGTTCACTATAGTGCAGTAAAATTCTACTAAGTTTGATAGGCAGTAGTGTTCTAATAGGTTTACAATCTATCATGCCCATCCTTTTGAGAATGGAAATGCTATATTATTTTTGAGAGAGATACATACCTTTTGTATCATGCTAAATCTCAACTCCCAAGAAGTAATGCAAGTCTCTAAGGTCCTTCATGGCAAATCGACCACTTATATGTTTTATAAAATCATTGATGAGTTCTCTGTCACTTTCGGTCAACAAAAGTCATCAACATATAACAATAAATATATCACTCATCCTTTATAATTATAAATAAATAGAGATAGATTTGAAAGACTGGAATAAAATCCATATTCAAAAAGGGCTTCACTAAATTTTTCATACCAAGTTCTAAAAGCTTGCTTTAGACTATAAATAGATTTATTTAGTTTGTAAACATAATCAGAATAGTTTAAAATTTGAAAACCGTTGGGTTAATGCATATAAACATTTTTGTTGAGTTCACCATGTAAAAAAGTATTTTTGACATTCATTTGTCTTGTGTCCCATTGTTTCATCATGCTTAAAGCTAAAATATTTTAACAATAGTAGGCCTAACAACAAGGGAAAAAGTCTCCAAATAATGAATACCTTCCATTTGATTATAATCATTTACAACTAATCATGCCTTTAATCTTTCTAATGTACCATTTGCCTTAAACTTACTTTTATAAATTCATTTATTATTAAGAACATGCATATCCTTTTTTCTTGGGACAAGAATGTAGGTATTGGTGGTATGAAGGGTATCTATCTCCTCCCTCATGGCTTCCAACCACCCAAGATGAGAGAGAACCTCTTTAATATTGTTAGACTCCAAAGGAATGTCTTCTATTACAACATTAAATGCATATTTAGGATTGTGTTTTACAATACCTAACTTAGATCTGGTTTGCATACCTCTCCTTAGTTGATTAATAGGTGTATCTTCTTAGTCAACTTCCTGTGCTCTAGTATGTTCATCTTCATCTATGTTTTCTTGACTCTCAAGAGATTCTTCTTATTGCATACCATACATATCTCTCCTTGGTTGATCAACAAGTGTATGTTCTTGGTCAACTTCCTATGCTCCACTATGTTCATCTTTATCTACATTTTCTTGACTCTTAATAGATTCTTCTTGCTACATACCTTCCATATCTTCCAACATAATATCGTTGTGCAACTCATCAATCTTAGTGGAACTATTTCCCTCTTCAGCCTGCTCTTCTTCTAAAGGTGCTTCCACATTGAGTTGTGTTATGGTGCTCACCCATATCAATTTGCTCATCTTTGTCTTCACTTCCTTGGCTCCTTTCCCCAACAACTACATTACATAGTTTAGCAATAGTATCCAATATAGGTACATATCTCACACACCTATCATTTACAGTTCTTGTCTTGCTAGGACTCTCAAAATGGAAGGACATTTGATTCAATTTATAACGAAATAAATTTTCATTAAAAACAACATTCCTACTAAGATAAATTTTACCATTCTTGTAATATAAGCATTTGTACCCTTTATATTTGGATCATATCCAATAAAAACACACTATTTAAATCTAGCATCTAATTTGCCATGATGATAACTTCGTAAAATAGGATAACAAGCACACCCAAATACCTTTAGTGACACGGCAAGCCTCAGTTTGGAAAATTCCAAAGTAGGGTGTTCCTCCATTGCCATTCACTTCCTTAGTGGGAAGTCTATTTAACAGAAAAACAACACAGGTGAAACATTCATTCCAATATCGTTTAGGCAAATCTAACTCCTACATAAGAGTGATTCCCATGTCAATGATGCTCCTATGCTTTCTCTCTACCCTATCATTTTGCATAAGAGTGTGAGGATAGCTAACATACATAAGAGTTCCTATGGAAGCCAAAAAGTCTTTAAAGGCTTAGGAGTTGTATTCCCCCCTCCGTCACATTGCAAAACCTTAATAGTTTTTCCAAATTTAGTTTTAATTAATGTATGAAAATGCTTGTAAGCATCTAAGACATCAGACTTATATTTCAAAGGATAATACCAAACAAAACACATTTTATCATCCATAAAAAGAACATAGAACTTGTATCCAAGTAATGATGTGACTAGTGTTGATCCCTACACATCACTATGGATTTTATCAAAACTATATTCAACATGAGGATTAGATAACATGAAAGGTAAAGCTCTACTCTTTCCTAATAAGCATTCATGCCAAAAATTGTTCTGATCCCAAACATTTATGGAAATGCACACATAGGAGTTTAAATGTTTAAGACTTTCAATACCACAATGTCCTAATCATTAATGCCACAACTTAGAACCAATAGTACTATTATGACCTGACATAGCAAAACTATGATGAGTATCCCCATCATTACTCCCAACACCACTTCTATGCATACGATGGGAGCATCTTTTTTTAAATCCATATGCAGTTATTTGTCTATTGTTCCTATGCTTGATTTTGAAATTATGGAGACCAAATTCAACATTATATGGTGTAGTACTAGTAATTTGACCAATAGATATTAGGGGCCTATTTGTGCACTTAGAATTTGAATTTCACAGAATTTGAATTCTATAGAATTTGACGGAAAGAATTTGAAATTCAGGTGTTTATGCACGTTCAAAAATTTGACAAAAATTGAAATTTAAGTATTTGTGCATATGACAAAATTGATTTTTAATGAAGTTAAGTAGCAAATTAAAGTAATTAGTGAAAATATAATTAATCAAGGAATGAATTACTTACATTAATAAATCAACATAATATTAAATTAAAACTTTATATATCATTTATCAATTAATTAAATATATCATTATTCTATTTAGATCAAATGGAATATATCAATTAATTAAGTATGTCACTTGAACAACAAACAACAAACTTGTGAAAGTGGAGGTAGATGCGACAATGGATCGCGACAATACCACAAGGAGATCACGACAATGGACCGTGTAGAGACCATGGTGACAAATCGTGACGAGCAATGATGAACCATGACGACAAACTACAACAAAGGACTATGATGAGCAATCACGACAATGACAAGCAGCTATGATAGCGAGGAGACTAAGACGAGCAACGATGACAACATACGAGGGATGACGAATGGTGAGGAGATGAGTGTTGGGTGTCAAGAGAAGTTTGAGAAATTGAATTCCAAAATAGTTAGAGAATTTATTTTCCCAACTTTTACACATATTTGGAATTTATTTTCTCAAGGAATTTGAATTCCAAGATGCACAAACACCTCATGACTTGGAATCTAATGGAAAATTTTTTCAATTTTGTTAGATTTCGAATGCACGAACCCCACCTAGATTTCTTTTAAGACCAAGAACAAAGTAAACATTCTTAAGCTTAAAGACTTTGTTATGTGCATCATATGCATGGTTATTACCTATTCCATAAATAGGTAATGTATTCCCATTAACAATAAGTACATAATCATTATAACAATTCTAGCATTTGTTAGAGATCATACCTACATTACCTATCATATGATTGCTAGCTCCTGAATCTGCATACCATTCACTCTCCTATCCATCTGCAATAGTCAACCTATCATAGCCTCTAGCACTTCAACCCACTACCAAGCATGATCAAATCTATGCCAACAATCATAGACTTCATGCCCAACTTTTCTACATAACTAACATGTTGGCCTCTTTCTAGTGTCATTATTGTTCACCCACCTTCCAACATTTTGGGTAGTAAGGTGGAACCCACACCCCCTAGAATTTTATCCCTTTCCTCCTTAATAATTCTAAGGTTGGTAGTTCTATTCTTGGTAGCCAAGATAATTCTATCCTTGAGTATTCTGACCTCCCTATCCATTATTGTTTCCTTTAAACCTTCCATTACTTCCTTTACCACCCCCACATCCACAACCATGCCCTTTCCCAGTAAAAAAGGCTACCTCATGGTGTTGCTCATGTATCTTAGTCCACTGTTCATAATTTCTAATAAGATCAATCATGGCCATGTAGTTGGATAAGATAGGTTTCATACAAGTGGTAATAAGGCTCTCATATCTGTCCCCTAGACCATTTAAGATCTATATAACTTTTTGAGATTCTTTAATGGGTTGATTAATCATCACCAAATCATCACAAACAATTTTAAATTCCTTCAAATAGTCATTCAGATTAGTGAAATCATGTCGTTTAATTTGTTGCATTCAATTTAAAAGGAATACCTCCTTCTCACCACAAGGTTTAGCTAATGCTTCATGCAACACACCCCAGATTTGATAAGCAGTTTTAAGTCGAGCCACTAGCCTTACCACTTCATCACTTAGGGTAGAAACTATTTGAGCTCTAACAAGGCTATCACTTTTTCACCAAGCTACATATTCTAGGTTGAGTTTTTGTATCTCATTTCCAAGATATTGCAAGGGTGTTGTAAGGGTTTCGTCAACAAAACCTAGCAAACATTGGGACTCTAAAAGGATTTCCATTTGTATTTCCCATCTTAAATAATTATCGTTGGTTAACTTAATAGAAACAATACTACTCACATTCAAAGACGAATGGTAAAGATAGATATCACCTTTATTATCATTTATTGTCATCTACTTATCCTTACGTCCATGATCATCATTTGTCATCTTCTTCAGCCTTAATCTAATACTAGACAGTAAACAATACAGGATCAAAATGTTTGATCTTTATCAACCATGGTTGTACATTAGAGTTGGAAACATAGAATAAGGAAAGTGCATTCAAGCTCACACTCGACTTCATATCACAAAGGTAAAGTAGGGTGGTGAGCAAAAAGGTAATGTCAACATCTTACACAAGCCTATTTATACCCTGACACACACTTACAAGATAATATTTTAACCATTGTTTACATACCTATTACAATATTACACAAATAAATATATATATATCATCTATTAACCAAATCATTCTATCCAATTCTAATGGATGGAGGCTTAAGATCAAAATTTTCACCTAGCTAGTTTTGCACAATAAAATCCTCACTAAAGCTTATCTCCTTAAAAGAGGATGGTTTGGTGATCCTTGTTGTAAATATTGTAATATTAGTATAGAAGATTCTAAAGCATCCTTTTGTTGATTGTATTTACCTTTCAGAATTTTGGAGCTTTCTATTCAAAACTCCCAAATACCTTCTTAATGATCACTTTATTTTTGATTTATTCACTCTCCTTTCTCACATTCCTTCTTCAATGAATTCTTCTTAATGGTTTACTTTAGTAACGACTGTTCTTTGGTCTTTTGAATTTATAGAAATAATCTTACTTTTAAATCTACCTCTTTGAATATTACCTTGATATTCAACTTTATTATCTCTTTAACTATTTTTCGGTCAAATAAACTCTTTGCTAGAAATGGTGTTGAAAAGATTAATGAAATCCATACTGCTTGGGACGCTCACATTGCCAATCAAAATTTAAACCAAGCCCTTCTACCATCTGGATGGAATTCGACCTCTCAACCCAATTCACCTTTAGGAAATGTTCCTTGCTGGGCTAATCTAATTGTAAAATGAGGAGAAATTTGATTAGTTAATCTTACTATCTGGCTTAAACTTTGCTTGTGTTTGGAATCTCTATTTGGAAATATTATTATCCTACTATTAGTTAGGACATGTTTAGCTGCTTTTGACCTTCTTTCTTCTGTTACTTCTTCTATCTTTTATCTTATTTTCTTTATCTTGAGACTGCTTGTATTGGTTTTTGGCATATCAATTGTGTGTTTCATCCTTCTGATCTTAATTGTTGTTTGACTACTTGTAAAACAAAACTTTGCTTCTAAATTTAACAAATAACTATATCCTTAAACTCTTGTTTGACTTCAACTCAAATCCCAACATTCAAGGTGGAAAAGGAGTTATCATGTCGTTTTCTATTTATCATGCTTTGGCGACAGACTGTTTTATATAAACGTTGAGTAAGACGACAGCGACGTTAAATAGAATAAACTCTGATTAATTAAATTAATAAGGCTTGTGTGATTATATAGCTTAGCATTTAAATTTTAGAAGAAAATAAAAATATCCAGTCAAAGAAAATTAAATCCTAAGGTTTTGTTTCGGTTTTGATTTCAGCGGCATACACGTGAAAATTTGCGAAAAATATCATTTTAAAATTTACCTGTTCGTTGAAAACTTAAAAAAAAAAAAGAGTTACGTTGGAAATCTAAATCAGAAAATATTGTTTGTTTGCTAGTTTTCATTCATTTTTAATGTATTTTTTATTAATTGAAAAATTAGAAAGTTGAATGGGACAGAATATATGGGCCCCACATCAGGCATTCGCTGGCGAATATTCAAATGGGCCGCGTGCTTCGCTGGCGGATTCCATTAAAACCGATGGCGAGTAGGCGACTGTTGTTTCATCTTATCGGATCTAATCCGACCCGAATGTCAGTTGCACCAGAAATAGCAATTGGCGGAGGGAAGAGAAAATTTTCTTTATATTTTCCCTGCAACGAATTCCAAATCTTCTACCCTCTCCCGTCGCTTTCGTCGGAGAAGAGGGGAGGGCCAAGAACAAGCTTGCGGCTTGGGATCACGCGCCATTTCCTCCTCATCGAGTGGTAGACCACTCGCACAAAGCTAGGTTTTTGTTTCGTTGTTGTTGCTGCTGCTGCTGTTTATTTTTACTTTTGATTCGCTCGGACGTGGATGGGTGCGTTTGAATTCGTCTCTCTCTGTTTCTAGACCACGCCATTGTGGTCATGGTTTCTGCAAACTTGTTTTACTTGGCTCCGATTTTGGTTCTAGAGTTGATCGGTCGGTACGTCCAAGGTTTTTTGTCTTTTTCTGGTTTTAGATGTAGATTCGTTTGGATTTTGTGCTTTTAGAGATGAGTAGATCTTGATTGCTTCGGTGTTGTTGATTTTTCAAGTGACGATGGATCTTGTATTTCTTTTCTAAATTTGCATTTTTGTAAATTTGGCTAATATAAGACGTTTATGTTTATTATGTTTTCGATTCAAGAATTGTTTATTCTGTCTGGTGGAAATTACAATATTTTTCTGCGTTTTGGTGCCTAGTTGTGAGCGATCAATTCCTCTAGGTGAACCATTAAAGTCGGATTCAACGGCTTGCTTAGGTTTGACGATTGTTTTCTTTAAACTGATGCTTCATAGAAGTGAATTTTACAAATATGTTTCTTTCATCCTCTACATTTTTGACAATATGCTGGATTGTAAGTTTCTCTCATAAGAGAAACTTCGTTGTGACTTCTTTTCTACTTGACGCTCGTTCTATACTTCTACTCCTGATTAAAAGTTTTTCACAATATGCACTCTTTTTCTGTTACTTTTTTGCGATTCTTCAGCTATCTGTTAGGAATTCAGGATGGTTTCGGAAGGCTTTACAGTTGACCTGAGCAAGCCACTTGTGTTCCAGGTTTGCCTTCACATTCCATGTGCCTAATAGTATCAATTCATTGCTTAGGTAGTAGTAATTTTAGAATTATGAAGAAACACATGGATTTTATAGGTAAAAGGGTATTTACATGGATTTATTCAATGCACTTGGTAGTATATTTAGGTACATTTTTCATTGTTTGCTCCATTTATTCAACGCACCTAATAGTATATTTACATATGTTTGTTCCATTTTTCATTGCTTGTATTTGCTGCATGTATAGGTCGGCCATCTTGGTGATGAGTACCAGGAATGGGTTCACCAGCCTATTGTTAGCAAGGAAGGCCCACGCTTTTTTGCAAGTGATTTTTGGGAGGTACGGTATCTTGAGTGTTTATGGTTACCAGAGCTATAGATAATGCTTGTTTATCTGACTCTAACTTGATCACTTGAATATCAGTTTTTAACTCGCACAGCATGGTGGGCAATTCCTGCCATCTGGTTACCAGTTGTATGCTATTTTCTGACCAAGTCTTTTCAAATGGGACATACACTGCATGAAGTTTCTCTAATGATGGTTACTGGAATGTTTCTTTGGACATTGGTAGAGTATATTCTTCACCGGTTCCTTTTCCATATAAAAACCAAGAGTTACTGGTAAATAAAATTCATATAATACTCAATCAATTTTTTTGGAACAACACCTAAAGGGCGATTCTTTTTATTATCAGGGGAAACACTGCTCACTATCTTCTTCATGGTTGTCATCATAAGCACCCAATGGATGGTCTCCGGCTAGTTTTTCCTCCAGCAGCGGCAGCTATTTTATGTTTTCTAGTATGGCTTGAATTCTTTCTCACTTTACATTTTATGATTCATATTTATGTTGATTTTTTTTATTTTATGCATGTATTGATATTTTGAAGGTGTTTTCTTTCACGTTTTCTATAAAAAATTGTAAACCATTGAGAATTGACTTTGTCTATCATTAGGCAATTCCTACCTAAATATTTAAAAAATGCTTATTTTTGGAATACTCCATGGTTAAGTTTTCATATTTCTTAAGTGATGATTGTAGCTAACATTGATAATATTTGCTGTCTTATAGTTTTACAATTTGGTGAAGTTATTTTCAACTCCATCGACTGCCCCTGGTTTGTTTGGAGGTGGTTTGCTTGGCTATGTATTGTACGACTGCACTCATTATTATTTACACCATGGACAACCATCTAGTTGGCCAGGTCGTCATCTCAAGGTGAGGATCCATGTTAGCTGACCTAATCTATATGCAAATGTCTTTTTATTATTGTGCTAGTCATGAAACTCTGATATCATTAATTGATATCTTGTATTTTCCAGAAATATCATTTAAACCATCACTTCAGAATTCAAACCCTGGGTTTTGGTATAACGTCTTCTCTTTGGGATCATGTTTTTGGAACATTGCCACCACAAAAGCAAGTCCCTGAGAAAAGTACTTAATATCTCGTCTTTGTTCGTTCTTGATTGCCTGGATGCCAGAAGCTTTCTTAGGCAAATATGTACAATAATTTTTGGTATTTATTTATTTGCTTGCTTTTCCGTGTTCGATGAACTTGTTTGTATTTTTTCCATTCCAATTTGAACCGTTTGGTTATGCATCTAATGTAACACAACATATTGCTTCAATGGATACTTTGTATGTGGGGATATGATTTCTTTATTCTGCACGAAAATTTCGAAAAGTGCTTCACTGAATGTTTATGTTATTGTCCTTGTCTGTAGTTCCATGACATCATTACATTGCATTGCATAAACATTTTTTAAACCAAATTGAATTGGATAGTTAAATAGGTTATCCTTATTGTTTATGATCATTTAGGAAAACATGAACTAATATATACCAATTTTTTATAAGAAGTATAATAATTATTACTTTTTATAACATACTATTAAAATTATATATTTGAAATTTACCAAGAAATTCGATTTGAGTCAGTTATGAACTTTTTTTAATATAAATCATTTATAAACTTTGAAAAAGCTGTTTGGGATGGTTTATTGTACGCTAAGTGATAATCTTATGATTGTATCATCATCAATTGAACTACCTTGAACCGATGATTGTAACTTCCAAAAAATGCTCACCAAGAATCTTGATGGAAGTTGCAAGCATTTCTGTTCTTCGTCTCTTTACTTGAATATAATATTCTTAACCAATTTAAAATTGGAACAGCCATATAACTACATACTCGATTATTTAAACTTTAATTACCATTCAAATTCAACTACAATTGCAGCCTATTATTCGATTGGCCTATAACATAATTGTTTCTCTTTGATCGTTTTAAAATAGAAAATTAAGATTAGTTTTTGTTCATTTTCTTCTTCAAATAAGGTTTCATGATCCTAATACTCGTTTATATGTTTTCTTGATTTTGAAGTTTTTAGTTGGTAAAGTGTGCACATGATTTTTTTTTCTTTTAAATATTTTTTTCGACCGTAAAACCTTCAATTAAATTATATAATTTGAAATCCTTTTTTTTCTAAATAGTACATTAGGCTAATGGATATAATCAAACTCTTAAAACGGATTCTCTAATCTTTAATTGGTACAACTCATGCTCTTCTTAATAAAATTATTTTTTAACTTAGCCTTTATGGTACTATCATTCATTCATTTAAATATACATATCTCAGTAATACTAACTTTTATTACATATAGAGTTATACTTACAGTTCAATATTTTAAATCATAAAGTATAGGTAAGTGAATAGTGTTTTTATAAAAATTTGTCCTTTTAATTTCGAGGGCATCTTCCTTACACATAATACTTTAGAAGTATTCCTTTGATTTATCCTACTTTAATTTTATGAATAATATCTTTTTTAATATCACCATTACTACTTATTATATATCCCAAGTATTTAACAGTCTTACTTTTGTAAATCTTATGGTCACCTAATTATATACATTTTTCATTGTTTCCATTTTTATTGAACCTACATTTCACATATTTAATTTTTGATTAATTAGATCTAAATCTTTTAAATCATAAAATATCTTTTCAGAATTTTAATTTAGAATTACTTTCTACTTTACCTTCATTAATTAAAATCATGTCATCAACAAATTAAAATACTTGGATATTCCTTAGATTGCTTTAATTATTTTATCTATAACTAAAACAAATAGAGATGGACTTAAAAGGAACCTTGATGTAACTTATGTTTATTACAAATTCTTTAATTTCTCTTCTTATCATTTTAACACTAGTAACTATTTTATATAATATCAATATATTGTATAGTTACTATTTTTTAAAAATCCACTGTGTAGATTTTAAGTACTCTAAATTAATATCCATTACTCATAAGCATTTTCTAAATTAATCAAAACTATATAAGCATTCTTTTTTTAACTTTAATTTTTTTTATTAGTTGTCTAAGTCGATATATAGCTTTTATTATTGACCTATCATAAATCTAAATTAATTTTCTATGCATAGTTATTATAATTTTGTATGTTTTTCTTATTTTTAAATATAAATATTAAAGAACTCTTCCTTCATTCATTTAATATTTTCTTTATCTTTAAAATTATATTAAAATTTTTTACAAACCATCTATTCCCTGGCTACCTCACCTTGCACACGTACATCATATGTTTATCACAACTTTTTCTTAATTTTTCTTCTTCTTTTTTACTATTTTTCACTATTCACTTCATTCCAATATTCACTGCACTCCATGGCTTATTCCTTTAGGAGGATTTGTGCTTCTTAGAAAAGGAGATATTAGGAAATACTTTTCTAAGATCTTCGTTCGTACTATAGAAGGGAGATTAATTCTGAACCACCTTCTTAGTAAGGATTGGAATCACCTTACTCATCGCTCGCGTGAACTCTTCTACCACTACGTGAACTCTTCTACCACTTGTATGAGCTCTTCCGCCACTCGCGTTGTTCATTGCCTCTCTCCGCTCGCATTTGATCATCTCTCGCATCTGCTTGCTACTTGCATCTAGTCTACTTCATCCATCCATCAACATTGAGATTCGCCATTGCCCGCCGCTTGCCTGATCTCAGAGCTCCCTCCCCACGTCATCGTCGACCTTCTCGATCTCGACAACTTCCTCCCTACGTCGTCATCGACCTTCCCGATCTCATACTCGATCTCAACATCTTTCGCTGCCCTCAAGCGTCGTCGACCTTCCCAATCTCGACAGCTTCCTTACATAGTCATCATCACACTCGATCTCAACATCTTCTGTCGCATCCAGGTCAACCTCCTAGTTTACTTGTTAGACCTTTTGCACATGCCTATGTTGAAGTTGCTCTTGATTCTAATCCCTTTATGCAAAAATTTGTGATGATTTCTCAAAGTAATCATGATGATCTTATCATTGTTCAGGCTGTAGCTAGCTTCAACCTGTTTGCTTACATTGCATAAAATGAAGGGCTACTAGTGGTGTTCAAAGAATTGCTTGTGATTTCTTATTTGTTCCATCATGTGTGGTGGTGAAATTCCATGGTAGCTGGAATTACTTGTGGTAATATCGTGGAATGAAGAACTTTGGAAATAAAAAATGATGAAAGTAGATTGATTTGGTTGATGAACATAAGACCACATTTCTTATTGTATGGTCTCTTTAATTTTTACACAGAATCAAGTAATTTTTATTTTATACTATTGTAGACAATGAAAATAAGAAATAATATTAATACTTCTTTCTTTTTTGAAAATACATTATTAAGTATTTTTGAATATCATATACTATTTAATAATTGATAATATAGGTGTATATCTAAAATTTATTTGTGGAAGATGTATCACTGGAATGAGCAAAGAAAAACCAGGGCATTCTATGACATGCTGGACGGGTGAGATAAGTGTTGTTGCTCCAAAGAAGTAATATTCATAGATTATCCAAAGCACCATTTCCTTTTGAACCCTAACTTTAAATGCCTCTCTCTTCACGTCTTTCAAATAAACGTTATGATCATTTCTTGAGAGAAGGTACTAAAACTATTTATTGTGTTCTTGGAAGAATGCAAGTGAAGTTGTTATGAAGCTTTTTTAAGCTTCATTTCCCATTCGAAGTACATTCTTGGGTCCTAGTTAATTTGGTTATTTATACTTCTCATGAATAGCTTTTGTTGTTTTTTTTATGGTTTCACATCATGAAATATTTATGACCTTTGAGAATTCACGTTTGTGGTAGTGAATCGAAATAGTGTGGGCCGATCATTTTTCAAAAAGCTCTGAAATGATTATAACGCTATGGTATGGTCATGGAAATTGTTCCATGTGTCTAAATTTGCATGACATGGGACATTCTTGTGTGGATATATTCTTTGCCTAGCATTCGACAAACTTGTTTTGAAAACGACATGGAGCTATGAATGTGGATAAATCTTGTCAAAAACGTTTCCAGATTTCCGAAGTGTATTTTAGAACAAGAACATTATCTGTTCAAATTTTTTTGTTGTGTTCCAAGGATTATTGAATGTATTGGTTGGAATTAACATAAGATTGTGATGATTTCTCAAAGTGCTTATGATGAAGTTGCATCAAACGATTCAGTTGTATTTTGTCCTAATTCAGTGTGGTTCTTGAAATACATTTTCATTGCTGAAATATTGGAAAAATATGTTTTACTTGAAGTGGTTATTACAACTTTTACGTAAAACAATATATTTGGATTTTTTTAATGGATAGAAATAGATAGAGATAAAGATTTCATGCTATCAAACTCAAATAGTAGGACTAAGGTATTAATTTATTGTTTTACTTGAACTTTGTTGGTATTCTTACTCATGAAATCAACCTCTTCTCTTGGTTTAGGATAGAATGTAAGGCAAGTGTCTTGATGAGTATTTATGTATATTCAGAATTTGACATTTCATGTAGTAATAATATTACAATTCAAAGTTAAGACATTGGTGCTACTAAGTGAGTGTTTGTGTATCCGGAAAACCAGAGAAAATGTCGAAAAAGAAAATGGTGGGCGTTTGTGCATTCAACAATTTTTCTAGTATTTTTCATCATTTTCTCTAATATAAAAGATAACTTCACCTATCATTTTTTCACCCCAAACCTATCAAAACCAATGGAAAAATTTTTCGCCTCTCGTCCTCACAACTTGATGAACCCTCCTTGCAGCCCTTGCTTTTCACATAGAGTCAAAAAGATGACGAAATAATTCTAACTCTTCTTTGTGATGTTATTAATCAAGGAAATGTGAAAACACCTAATGGCAAGATTAGAGCAGACACATGGAATGAAGTAATCAAAACTTACAATATTAAAACAAATGTTGGGTTAGAGAAAAAAATATTGATAGTCATCTAAAGACCTGGCGGTAAATATATAAAAATTATAGTAAAATTGCTAGTCAAAGTGGATGAGGATGAGACTATGTAAATGGTCATACATCTGTTTTCGATGAAATTTGGGAAGAATTTGTGAAGGTGACTTTAATTATTGTAATGTATATGTTTCTGTCTTATTTTACACATACTTTATTTCATACTAATTATATTTCTTATTAACTTGTAGAGTCATCTTGAATGTATCACCTTGAAAGAAAATTCATGTACAATATATGAGCAGTTGAAGTTAATTTTTTAGACGAGTGTTGCTAGAGGAGGAACAAGTGTAATGCATATTGACTTCTATGAGATTGAAGATGTTAATTTAAATGATGACATATCTTTATTGAGTAACTTCAATAACATCACATATCCAATACCTTCTAGTGATGATATGTCAACATCACCTTCATGGAAGCTAGATTCTAAAAAGAAGCAAAAGCGAGCTCGTCCTCATGTAGAATCATTTAAGAAGATGGTAACATCAATTAAAGATATGGAAATAGACAAAAGAATTTTTACAAGAATATAAGGACATAGCAGAATTAGAATGCAGATAATGGAATGTATTGCCAAAGATGAGGAAGAAAGAAATGGATTCTTAAGACTCTAGCATAATGAAGAAAGAAATGAATTAGACATTATTCCTTCATTGCTTGAACTAAGTGAGCTAGATTAAGATGAAGTATATAATGTAATAATGTTATTAGAAAATCATAAAAAATGAAGAATATTTTTAAGTTTACCTCAAGACATGAGACTCACTTGGCTAAGACATAATTTGAAATGAAGAATGTTGTTGTTAGCTAGTAAACATTGTTATTATTATTGAAGATATTATTATCAATGTTGGTGTTGTTTAATATTGTTGAATGTTATGTATGTTATTGATGTTGATGATGTAGGAGATAATGTTTTATGTTATTTAATGTTATGTATGTTGATGATGTACCAAATATTTTTATTATGTTCTTATGTGAATTGTTATTATTATCATCTAATGTAAATGTTATTGTTTATCTCCTTTTTTTTGTAGGTTTTTTACTTACTACAAATGGACACAAGTGCAAACATTAAACTTTTGAAAGCGCTTACAGAAGAGGAAGTGGTAGAACAAGAACAAATACTCATGTACTTGATGAAAGCATGAAAATTCATATTTACTTTCGCAAGTGATGTGAATTATGTTGCAAGGAGTACTTTTAGAATATATAGTAAAGAATGATAAGAATACATTACTACATTATTAGATTGATCTTTACCTAATCAAGTATACAATTGTAAGAAAATTTATAGAATGAGTCAACATGTATTCTTCCACTTTTGTAATTTTTTGAGACGTAAAGGATTAGTGTAAGATAATAGATGTATGAATGTGGAAGAAAATGTGGTAATATTTTTAATTACAATTGGACAAAATTAGAGATATAATGTAACTGTTAAGCACTTTCATCAATCTAATTGGACAATTAGTACATGCTTCAATGAAATATTGAATGCAATATTAAAAGTAGGATATAAACTATTGGTCAAGTAAGAATCATCAACTCTAGCACCAATTCAAAATGATCAGTAAGTTTATCCTTATTTCAAGGTGAGTTAATGTTATATTTTAATGTCTTCTTTAGCATTTAGACTCATTATTATGTATATTCTTTTTTCTTTTAAGATTGCATTGGAGCAATTGATGGTACCTATGTCAAAGGTATAATTTATGGTGAAGAAACTGCATGTTGGAGGAATAAAAAAGGTGAATTATCATAGAATGTATTAGCAACATGTAATTTTGATATGAAAATTGTTTATGCCCTTAGTAGATGAGATAGATTAATAGTTGATGCTCATATTCTTGAAAATGCACTTTTCAACATAATGCTTTTAAGGTTCATCAGGTATGATACTAATAAAAATAATGGAAATACTTATGTATAGTAGAAATTGTGGAATTAATGTTTCTAACATTATATTCAAAACTTCTGTATAAATTACAAGTAAATATTACTTGGCAGATGTTGGTTTTCCTAATAGGCTAGAATTTATTATACTATTTCGAGGTGTAAGATATCACTTAAATGACTATAATGCTTATAGACTTCTAACGAATGCAATTAGAAATTTCAATTACAAGTATTCACAATTAAGGATAGTAATTGAACATATATTTGTAATAATTAAACATCAATTCTCAATTTTACAAGATTATATGTCATTTCCTTTTGAAACACAAGGAAAGATTATATTAGCATGTTTTTTAGTTCACAATTTTATTCGAAAAGTAGACAAAACAAATTTACTTGAAGACCTTGAAGAAGAATTAAAAGGAATGTCAAATGGTAATGTTCAACAAACTTTTACAAAAAAATATGCATTTGCTACTATTGGATCAAGTCAATATTATAGAAAATAAATTGCTGATATAATACATACTAATATTATAAGAGATATGTGGAACAATAGAGATATGTATTTTATGTTGTAACTATTGTCACAAATGACTATTTTCTATTATCTATGACAAATTTTGTTATTCTCTATCTTGCAAATAAATATAAAAAATATTGAATTTATTAATTTCAATATTTTCTAATCTATGAATAAACATACATACTTTACATTTTGTAATTTTCCATCATTTTCTGTTTTGTACACAAACACACGTATTTCAAATTCTGTCATTTTCTATTCTATGTACAAACACTCTAATTTTTTACTAACTTTCTGTCATTTTCTGTAATTTTTCATCAATTTTTTTCTATCATTTTCTAGATGCACAAAGGAGTCCTAAATAGATTAATAAGTGTAAGTTGTGAATACAGAATGTATTTTGGTCTTATGTTCCATGAACTTATTTCATTCTCCTATTCTCCATGCTCATGCACTTGGCAAAAACCAAGATATTTCAAACTTGTAAAGAATAAGTTGCATCTTTCATCTGGTTCAAATGTTTTCTTAAATTTTTGGCCTTTCCATACAACCTGCTATGAATGTGGGTGATCTGCCTTTAACTACAAAATATTTGCTTTGTACTTTTTTAAATTTGTACCATTTTCTTATGATTTCATTTTTTTCTTGATTTAATTGGAATATCTATGCATTTTGTATTGTAATGCACTAATCATGTTTGCTTAAATTTTTTAGATGTTCGATGTAACTCACATGATTGTCCTTTTTTATTTATCTTTTAACATTACACCATTACCAAAACTAAATATAGTATAGGAAATATGGCATTCGAGAAAAGAAAATACATGAACTAGAGCACAAAACAAGATGAAATTTTTTTAGGTATATTAGTAGTAGAAATCAGAGAAGGAAATGCAAAACAACAAGATGACAAGTTTAGAGTAGAGGAATAGAGAAAGGTGATTGCTAAATACAATGCTAAAACTAATACCAATGTTAAGAAGAAATATGTAGAAAGTAGAATGAAAACTTGGAGGTCAATGTATAAAAATTATACAAAAATTTCAAAGCAAAGTAGATGAAGGTGAGATTATATTCATAGCCACATTGATATATCGAAGCAAATATGGGATGAATTTGTTCAAGTACATTTTTATTTTAGTTCAATACATGGAAGACATGTCTAAGTCAACTTGTTTATAATACTAGCTTATTTATATGTTTGGTTTGCAGCAACATCTAGAATGTAAGTCATGTGTCGGAAAGTCATGTCTTATCTATAATGACTTATATACAGTGTTTGATGGCAATATAGCTACTAGAGTGAATAGTCAAATTCCCTAATATCTACAAGAATCACAACAGAAGGAAACTCAAGAACCTGAAGACACATTTCCTATTTTCCCTACTCAACAAAATTCATCATTTCTTGAATTTGAGGAGGGGCAAGGAAGCCTTAGCTCTTTTGTGGAGTGGTTTCTCAAAAAGATAAAGAAAAGAGCTCGACCTCATACAAAATCTTTTGAATCTGTTGCAAAGTCATTAATTGATTTAACTAGGTTTGTCAAATAGTGGGTACAACAAGATGAGTCGTCCCAATAGAAGTCTAAATTAAGAAGAGAGACAAAAGAATGCATTCCTCACTTGATGGGAATGGAAGGTCTTACCAAGGTTGAAAGACTCACAAGGATTCAATTAATAAAGAATGAGATGAAAAGAGCAATTTTTCTATCATTATGGATTGATGAAGAGTGGGTTGAATGGTTGCATTACAATTTACATAACAAGTGAATTATTATATTGTGTGTTGGGAAAATGAGTGTTTAGAATAATATTTGAAATTTTCTTATGTCCTTCTAGGATTCATCCTAGAAGTAGTGAAACTCATGTGGATGATATTTAGAAACACGTGTTCTTTTCCCTATTATGAAATTTATGCTTTTTCGCCAAGTTCTTATTTCATGTGAATGAGTGATCAAATGTTTAACAAGTTCTTACTGAACATGTTTATATATAATTGTTGAAATGTTTAATAGGTTATTACATTACATGTTTATATTTGATTGTTGAAATGTTTAACAAGTTATTACATTACATGTTTATATATGATTGTTGAAATGTTTAACAGGATATTACATATTTATATTGTTCAAATGTCCTTGTCTTGTGTAGGTGGTTCTACATATGGCAAACAACCAAGGACGGGGTGAAAGGAGATGACAAAGACATCGTAGATTTATAAAGTTGATTGTACAAACAATCAGATTATTTGCACACTATATTACACAAATTACTCCACGCACAACAAAAAGGATTTATAGTAGACAAGGAGAACAATATGTCATGAGATTGTTGAACTCATCACTACCTCACCAAGCATATAATTGTTGAAAAATATATTGAATGAGTCAACATATTTTTTGAGAATTTTGTGTCTTGCTTAAAAGACAAGTAGTAGAAGATAGTCAAGGTGTTATTATTGAGGAGAAAGTAGCAATCTTCCTTATCATAGTTGGATAGAACCAAAGATATAAAGTTACAACTAAGTGTTTTCATCATTCTACTTGGATAATTAGCACATATTTCAATGAGATTCTAAATGCTATCTATAGAATTCAAGATTTACTTATGGTGAAGTCATCATCATCAACACCTAGTAGAATTTGAAATGATCCAAATGTCTTCCCATATTTTAAAGTAAGATGTGAATTTCATTTGATTCAAATTTTACAAATTTGACATGGCATTATTAACATTCTATTTTATTTTACAATATAGGATTGTATTAATGCTATTAATGGTACACATGTAAATGTAATAATTTATGGAGAAGAAAATGGCAAGAACAGGAAGGGAGAATTGATTAAAACATATTAGCAGCTTGTAATTTTGATATGGAAATTACATATGTACTTGTAAGATGGGAAGGGTTAGATACAAATGCTAAGATCTTACAAGATGTTATTTCTCATTCTCATAGGCTTGAAGTCCCACCTGATATGAGTATAATTTTGTACATTATTGTTTAAAATAAATTGAGATTTCTCGAAATTACTAAATGTTATGATATATTATGTAGGTAAGTTTTATTTGGTAGATGTAGGCTTCCTAAATCGTCTTGAATTCATTTCTCCATTTCATGGTGTGTATTTAGAATGAAATTATGTATAATATTAGTGGTTAATGAATGATTAATTACAAAGTATTTACCTTATCATATGAGAATTAAGTCATTATATTACATTTATACAATTATAAGTCTTAATTTAAGAACATGCATAATTTGAAGGAATTAACATTAATTAAGTATCATTTATGATTGATTAGAAATTACTTCTTTTGTATACTATTAATTGTTAAATGTTATATACATATTGTTTTATTAAACTACAAAACTAAATTAATTCATTGAGTCACACTTTAACTCAACGAGGTCGGTTCATTGAGTTAATAGTTAAGTCAATGGAGTAAGTCTATTGAGTTACACTAACTCTACAAACTAGTTATTTTCTATTGTTTGATTGTGAGTAGTTGCAGAAAATGCATAGGAAAACCACGTTGCATGAACCATGTCATGATCTCAATCATGGAATGAATAAGTAATTACCATCATTGATACAAATGAAGGAAATCCAACCAAGTCATTTTGGAGGAAGTAGTTGTTATGAGAAAGAAATATAAAAGAATTGGAGAAAGAACGAAGAAAGGGAGAGAGAACCATGTTTACTACAGAAAGCATCGGACGTTCCTTGAGTTCTCACCACCACCATTACCACCCACCATTCATCAAAAATTTGTAAGGATACTTTTCAAATGTTGAGTCGATTCTAAACAAAATACAGTAACTAACAACCACTATGGAAGAATGATCGCGTCATAGAAGGAAAGACTTTTTTGCTAAGCACCAAATCATCTCTTAGAAGATAGTAAAACTTTTAGCATTGGTTTTAGGTTAATGTCTCTATGCTGAAAATGAGATTAACTTATAAAAGTCTAGGTTCACAATCTAGTAGGGAGAGGAGTACTTGACAATAAGTGATTAAGTTTTCAAATGTGTAACTGTGTTGCATGTAGTGTTAAGTTTTCAAATGTGTAACTGTGTTGCATGTAGTGTTAGAAGTTCTTTATTTTCAATAAAGAAGTTTACCTGTCATGAATAGTCCACCTTGAGGAACAAAACAAAAACAAATATATGTTTATATTTACATTAGTTTGTTTATCAAAATTTGTGTTTGTATCGTTTATGTTTATATTGTTAGTTAATAATTGTTGAATGCTTTGTGTTTATCTTATTTTATTTGATATAAAATCATATGATTAAATCTGGAAACTAATTAGTATAAATCTTTGAAATCGTATTTAATCTATTTACTATTGAAGTATTTGAATGTTAAAATTACCTAGTGTTAAATCTAATATAAAATAGTATTTGAAGAGCGTAAAGATGTTATTTGTATATTATAAGATCGCCCAATAGATGGTTGAATTCCTCTATAATTAGTAATATTAATAGGAAGTTACCAAAGGGCTCATTGAGTTATCTATAACTCAACGATGGTAGTTCATTGAGTTAACTGTAACTCCACAAATTTAGTCTATTAGGCTAAATAGTAATTCAACAAAGTGAGAAGATTGGTTAATATATACTAAACTTTGGTTATGAAAATTTAAAGAAATCAAATTTTAATCACTCTTTGTGAATTCGACCTATTCTTGCATACTTATACAATTGATGTTGTGTACTTGTAGTTAATTTAACTAAATAGTAATTCAACAAAGTGAGAAGATTGGTTAATATATACTAAACTTTGGTTATGAAAATTTAAAGAAATCAAATTTTAATCACTCTTTGTGAATTCGACCTATTCTTGCATACTTATACAATTGATGTTGTGTACTTGTAGTTAATTTAACGAATGGATTTACGTGATAAGTAAGAATACTCACCACTATACTACGACACAAGTATATTATCAAAATATAATCAAAATTGTGTTTCAAATAATGTAGTGGAGAATTTCAATTACAGACACTCTTAGTTAAGGAATGTAATTGAACTTACATTTGAAATAATAAAACATCAATTTGTAATTTTTCGATGTCACATGCTATATTCATTCCAAACACAAGTAAAAATTGTATTAGCATGTTTTCTTGTGCACAATTTCATTAGAAGGGCAAATCAAGAAAACTTACTTGAAGATCTAACAGATGAATTGATTGAAGCAAATGTTGATATACTTAGAAGAACCTATTTACAATATTGATGAAGAAAGCATTGTCAGTAGTAATATAAGTGTAAAACAAAGAAAAATAATAATTGATAGGAAATACAAACATATTATATATTTTTTGTGGGAAAGAAATTAAAATGTTTTTGTTGAACAATACTTGTAATAAATTATGTTTGTGATGAGAAGTTTATTCATAACAAAATAATTGTATATTATATATTATATTATACTATATTACTTAAAATATAATTAATATATAATATATTAATTAAAATATTACTTTTATATTGTCTCATTATTTATTATTTAAAAATTTTATTATAAATTGTATTTCTCATTTTCCGTCATTTCATCTCTAAATGTGCACAAATAGATTAGAAATTCCAATCATTTTTCGTAATTTCTTAACATGCACAAATGTGTAAATTTCCCTATCATTTCCTAAGTTTTCTATTTCCTAACTCTTTCACTAATTCTCGTTATTTCCTCTCTCAATGAGAATTGTGCACAACCAAGCACATGTCATTGTAAAGTCACTTAAGAAGGTATAGGTGCATTTACACCTACTACCAAACACCTACTCTTGTAAAAACTCTAGAGTTAACTATCTTTGCTTAAGCGTAGGCTAAAAATCATGTGTTAGTATTATATGTCTTGTCTCTATCAGTACTCTCAATCGAATTGGTGGATAGGGCCACTTAAGTATCTTTGACTAGTTGGGAATATTTGATAAACAAAGTGCGTGGTACATGAGATCAAATTCTAAAAAAAGAATATTCTTCTAGGTACCTAGGAAGGTTTACTCCTGTAAGTTTTCATCTCAATGGATACTCTTAATATATACTACACGGATATTCTTGATGTTCACTAGGTTATTTGAGTGTCTATGGAGTGTTACCCTTAAAAAAAAAAAAAACTTAAGAAGATATATTTTTTGCAATAAACAATCCTTTTGCGTGAAATACATGACAAGTCATATTTGTAGTTCACATGTATGATGGTGTGGAGAAGTAAGAGTAATTCAAATTTAGGCTAAATTTGGAATTGAGATTTACCTTACAATTTTCTAGAGAAACATATTTTTTCAAAACACATTTTTAGATGTATCTAGTGATTTTAGTTTTTTGAAAATGCATTTAGTTCAAATTTAGTATTTTAAAAAAAAAAGCATATGAAAGTTGGCCTATAAAAAATTGTGGACATATTATCCTGCAATTTCAAGATTGTCTTTATAATATTTTTTCTATTTCCCAAAAATCACTGAAAAAGTTACATTTCAATAAACTAATTTTTTGAAAAAATTGTAATTCCAACAGCTTAAGTTTGATGCGGACTTTTAATAGACCGTAACCCAATAATTGCACTACAACCAACAATATTAATGTCATGGGATAGAGTTTTGTAGTTCAACGTAAGTTAAAAAAGTTTTTCTCTAATAAAATAAATAAGCAAGATATCGAACTTATGACCGAAATAATTTTTGTGTATCATTGGATGAATAGCATATTTCACGTTTGTCCGATTATTATTTGATGGATGGATGGATTCGTGTTCTTCAATGACCTCAGATTTGCGGATCATTTTTGCTTATTTAGGGGTGGCAACCAGCAACCTCTCGTTTTTATCTACATTAGACGATTGAGTTCAATCATGTTGTCTCATGAATAAATAAATTCACATTTTTCACCATGAATTAATGGACTTTTATTAGGCAATAGTACATACATTATAAAACAATATAATGTAATCTAATAATTAAGCAATGTAATCGTTACATTCGTGGAGCTATCATCGATAAAACAAACCGACCAACACTTGAACTCAACATTTTGAAAATTCTCATGTTTTGAAGAAAAGAGTCACTATCTAGTGTGTTAAAGGGTAAACTATGAAAATCCTTAAATGCAATGTAAGGTAGTATATGTAAGTAACATCGGTGTCTTAAAAATTAGATAAAATTAACTAGTTTAACTAAAGAGTTCTAAGTAAATTTTTCGATTACATATAAGGAATGTGTTACATACTCTACATGTTCGATTAAAAGTCAGTCTCTCAAATACTTAGATAGATACTAGTGTGTATGTCAAATGTAAATACATCTAGGTTTACAACACGAGAGATAAGGTTGATAGGCCTAAATGAAAATAGGTCGATAGACTCAAGATGAAGAAAATCGAGAGCCTAAAAAATAATCGTATACAACATTCCTTATTTGTACGTGAAATGAAGATGAATCTTAAATGGTTCTAAACTAAATAGATCTAATTCTAGTAGGCAAAGGTTTGACTTCGATCAATCAACACAGTTGACCACATTGCCATTGATCGATGAATAAACAAATATAATATACATATAAGTACAAGGTACATAGGCTGTGAGAATGCGTGTAATATGAGAAAAATAAAAGGCAAGCATGAACTTATCTAGCTTACCTTTTCTTCCATGCATGTGAAATGTAATGCATAGATATGTGATTAATACATGAGAATTAAAAAATCATAACTAAATTCATATATATCAAAATGACATGATAAATACAATTAGATAGTTAATCAATCATATTTCATGAGAAAGATATGATATCAAAATTTCATGTTATGAAAGTTTGAATTAAAATCGCATCAATTAACCCCTAAAAAATCAGACAGTAGGGACCTAATTGCAATTTCAAGAAAACTTTTTGTAAAATAATAAATAATATAACTACAGGGAAAACCATAGTGCACCTTATGGCAAGCGACTACGATGGTTGTGTGACGATGAAGGTGGGCCAACAATGGCTTAAGTGGCCTCTAGAAGATCCCAACTAAAGCTTAGAGGCGAAGGGGAGTGCAGGTGTGTCATCTTCAACACATAGGGCTTGCCAAACCCACTAACCATGAAATAAGGGAGAGCGATTGCAATGACTCTTGCGATCTGACTACAGCTTGAGTAAACACTTGGAATTGTTAGGTCAGGTTCCATGGAGGGTGTGTCATTGTCTAAACAGCGATTCCAGACATTTTGAAAAAAGGAGGAGGCTCACTAATTCAAGATAAAGGAGCTCGAGTACTCTATTAGGTTGGCGAGTCTATCCATTGTGGGAATAATAATGGTCATTAAGACCATGATCAATGGGGGGAGGGGAAACGGTCTACCGTTTTCCTCTTCCATTAGTATTGATCCATATCGATACTATTAATAGGAAATAAATGAAGAAGATGAGCCATTGGGGTGGATGGAGGTGGAAAAGAGAAAAATCATCTAAAATTTTAAATTCAACCCGTCACTTATCTTGCCGAAGCCTCATTTCTTGTCCCAAAAATAACATCAGAGTCTTGCTCCACCACCGCATTGTTGCGCTCCGCTGCTACAACTGCCACTGTGTCGTCACTGCTCCACCAGTCCTGTCGCCTACACGTTGTTTCCTCTTCGTGCAAAGCTCCACCACCATGTGTTCCACTCCCCACCCACTCTAATCATCGTGCATGTGCTATCCTCCGCTCCTCTCTTCGTGAACATGACCTCTACGTCACGTGTTCAATTCGTCATCATCGCTACGTGTGCCACCATCTGTCTCCATGCATCCCCACCACCACGCCATTGCTCGCGTGCCCCCTTCCGCACCACCCCCCATCCATCCACTCATGTAGATGTCTTCCGCCTCTGCTCCACCTCCAACTGCCTCACCTCTCTTCAATTTTTTCTGTCGCTCGCCCTTTTTGGTCGGTGGAGGTTAGAGACTAAGTTTTTATTGACCCTGCACTGGTTTCTTTTCCTATGTGCTTGCACAAGGCTTACCATTTGCTTTATGTCATTCATATCCTACCATGTCCACATAAGGTGCTCTGCATTCATTCATTTATTGCACTGGTAGTTGTGCTATAATAATTGTGTTATTTTGTTTATGTTATAATAGTAAAATTTAAAATTGAATATTATCTGAACTAAAAATTTTAAAAAATTTATATTAGTTGTTATTAATTGCAATTTAGTAAAGTTACAAATTGCAGAAAATTTATTGATAAATTGTTGCTTTAAAAATTGATTACTTGTTGCAAATAATTTTAGGATTTATTTTTTGATAAATTCTTGGAATTAAATTTTCTTGCTAGAAATTTTTGAATATTATTGGTTTATAGCATTATTTTTTGAAATTTGAAAATTTAAAATTTCATTGTAGATTTAAAAATAACTAGCAAACTGTTCACAACTAAAATGGCTAGAATAGAGAAATTGAATGTGGTAAATTATGAAATGTGGTACCATAAAATAAGGTATGCATTGGAATATGATAATATAGAATATGTTATTGAATCAAATCCTTTAGAAATACAAATTGACACTTCTGAAGTAGAAATCAAAAAAGTTGAAAAATGAAAAATAGAAGACAAAAGAGCCAAGAAGCTTATGTTTATGTTCATAAAGGATAGTTTAATAAAATGTTTTGAAATATATACTACATCATTTACATTATGGAATACTTTGAAGGAGAAATATAATAAAACAACAAAGATGATGACTCAACTTCATCTTCAAAGGTATAACTCTTATAAAATGCAAGAGGAATAAAATGTAGTAGAACATATCAATAGGATGGTGGTAATGGCCAAGAACCTAGCTAGTGTAGGAACTCTCGTACCTAAAAAACTATAGATAGCAACTATATTAAATAGCTTGCCTAAAAGTTATGATATGGTAACTACATCTCTTAAATCTACCTCAATTCAACTTTCTAAACTACCAACTAGGTTGGGCACTAAACAGAAAATCATGGCTAGCAGGAGGAAACATGAAATCAATCTAAAAGAATCAAATATCATCTTTTAGAAGCTAAAATACGACAAGAAGAGGAGGAATGCATATAACAAAAGCAACTACAAGCTAAATCATGCTCGAAAAAAAAAAGCACAAGTGTCTTGCCATGCTTGTGGTCAATTTAGTTACTTTAGGGAAAATTGTCCTAATAAGGATGGAAACGATGGAAACAAAGGTGGACTCTTAGAACAAAAGGCAAAGAATAAAAGAGTCTTTATTAGAATTGTTGAATGTAATAATATTGTGGTCTCAAATTCAAATGATTGGTGGGTGGATTCTAGTGCCACAAGATACATTGCAAAACCAAAAAGGGACTGGAATCCTTTAAAGAATTCAATCCTAGGGAACAATACATCTGTATGGGTAACAATACCTATCTAGATGTGGAAAGTATTGACACCTACCATTTGAATTTGAGAGATAGTATTATGATTCTTAAAGATGTACTTTATGCACTAGGAATGAAGCATAGTCTAATATTAGTGGGCACTATGATGAAGCATGACTTGGAAGTATGTTTTTACAATAAGCATGTATCTATAGGCAAAGAGAAAATGTCTTTGCTATGGGAGATTATGTACCTAAGCATGATTTATTCAAGATTGTTGTATTTGATGATGAAATAAATAAAATTGATGTGGCTTCTAGTTATATCATGTGTTATTTAACAGAATGTGAATTATGGTATTTAAGATTGTACATGTTAATATGCATAAAATGAGACAAATGGTAAAAATGAATTTGTTACCTCATTTTAATGACATAGAATTAGATAAGTGTCAACATTGCTTAGTTGGAAAAATGACTAAGAAACCATTTGAAATAGGACATAGATCAAATGAACTATTGGGCTTAATTAATTTGATGTATGTGGTCCACTTAGTATCAAAACACATAATCACAATGAATATTTTGTGACCTTTATAGATGACTTTTCTAGATATACTCATGTTTATCTAATTAGTCATAAAAGTGAAGTTTTGACTTGTTTTAAGAAATACAAGTTAGAAATAGAAAAATAACTTGGAATAAATATTAAGGTATTAAGGCCAAATATAGGTCGAGAATATAATTCTAAGGAATTTGAACTATTTTGTAAAATACATGGAATCAAGAGGCATATAACAATGTCTTATACCTTACAACAAAATGGTATGGTGGAAAAGAAAGCCAAAACTCTTATGAATTTAGTTAGGTACATGCTATCACATTCAAGACTCTCCAAAAATTTTTAGGGAAAGGCTTTACTTATAGTAAACCATATATTGAATATAATACCCACCAAATTTATACCTAGTACACCTTATGAGTTATGGATTAACTCAAAGTCTAATTTACATTATTTGAGGAAATGAGATTCTATAGCTCATACACTTATTCCTAGACAATTAAGAGATAAGTTAGATTTTAGAACCTTGAAATATATATTTATAGGTTATTGTGAAAATTCTTTTGGTTACAAATTTTTTCATAAAAAAGGGAAATCATTGAATATAGGGATGTAACTTTTCTTAAAAATTTGAAAGAAAAGAAAGAAAATGAAAGTGAAATTGAACCACTACTTGCAACAAGTGATGATTACTTCATTGATATCCTAGAAAAAACACCCTATGCTTGAAGGGGAACAAAATATGGATGTACTTATGGAAAATGTGGGCGAAGACCAAAATGAACCTATAAATGGAAATGATAGAATAGTAGATCAAAATGAATAAACTCAAAATGGAATTGAACCAATAGAACATATTAGCAACAAAAGAATGAGGACTCAGCCTACTTGGATGGATGATTATTATTTGTATTTTTTTGAGTCTTCATGCTTATTAGTAGATATAAAGGAAAATCACATAAAACCCATGTGGTATATAGATGTTATTAAATCAAAGGAAAAAGATTTATGGCTTGAGGCCACGAATGATGAAATTGATTTAATGGAAAAGAATAATGTTTGGGAATTATGTGATTTACCTAATGATAGAAAGGCCATAGGATGCAAGTGGATATTTAAGAAAAAGATAAAGCTTGATGGATCTATTGATAAATATAAGGTTTGGTTTATTGCTAAAGGTTATACATAAAAACCAAAAATTGATTATTAGGAAACATATTTTCTAGTTGCTAAGTTTGCATTTATAATGATTATATTGGTTATTATTGTACATTTAAATTTAAAATTACATCAAATGGATGTAAAGACTGTATTTTTGATTGGTGATTTGTGGGAAAAAATTTACATGTTATAACCTAAAAGATTTTAATGGAAAAACATGAGTACAAAGTGTGTAAATTGAAAAAGTTAATATATGATTTGAAACAAGTATTTAGACAATATTATCACAAGTTTCATGATGTAATTGTCAAAATAAGATTTGTTTCAAACAAGTTAGACTATTGTGTATATGTTACAAAAAGTGGGAGTAAGTTTATTATATTATCTTCATATATAGATGATATTTTGCTTGCTAAAAATGATATTGACATGTTGAACAATATAAAGGAAGAACTTAGCCATAGTTTTGAGATGGACATAGGAGAATCATTCTATGTTCTTAGAATTCAAATCCTTAGAGATCGGAAATCTAGAATATTCAATATAAATCAGGAAAGATACATTCATATGATGCTAAAAAGATTTGGAATGGAGAATTACTATACAACTCCTACACTATATTTTTTTGGAAAAATATTAAGGACCAATGCCCTAGAAAGGGGTAAGAAACTTTAAAAGTACCTTATGCCTAAGTGGTTGGAAGTTTAATGCATACTATGTTGTGTACTAGACTAGACTTGGCATATATTGTAAGTATTGTTAGTAAGTATCAAAATAATCTTAAAACAAAACATTGGAAAGTTGTCAAGAGAATAATGAAATATGTGAAAGGAATCTTGCACCATAAGTTAACTTATCAAGCAAATGAGCTTGAAGTATTTACTTATATGGATATACATCTAAGTGGTAACAAAGATGATGAGAAATTCACTTTAGGATATGTATTCATCTTTAGAGGTGTAATTGTATCTTAGAAAAGTAAAAAATAAGGATGTGTAACTAAATACACATAGGAAGCTAAATATGTTGCTTATGGTACAACTATATCACATGTTGTTTTGATCAAGAGGTTTATAAATGACTTAAATCTCAATTTGAGAAATAGTTCAATAAAGATGTACTATGATAACCAAGAGGAAATAAATCTCATACATAGTGGTGCAAATAATACAAAATGACAATATATTAATATACATTATCACTATATTCATGATATTGTGAAAAGTGAGAAAATAAAATTGAGTTATATACCCACATCTTATTGATCCTATGACAAAAGAGATTACAATGAAAAGATTCATTAAGTTTGTGAACTTAATGGGGTTAAGGAATATTTTCATGGATAATGAGAATGAAGAACATTCTCATGAATAGTGAGAATGATAGTTAGAATCTTACACTTCACTAATAGTTGGAGTAGAAGTCAAACATCTCAATGCATAGAATATATGCATGGTCTTTATGACTAAGTGAGAGATGTAGAAATACTAGTCATTAAGACCATGATCAATGAGGGAGGGGAAAACGATCGATCGTTTTCCTCTTCCATTAGTATTGATCTATATCAATACCATTGATAAGAAATAAATGGAGAAGAGGAATCATTGAGGCGAAGGGAGGTGAGGAGTGTTTTTGGCTCCTATAAATAGAGGTGGATGGAAAAGGAGAAAATCATCCAAAACTTCAAATTCAACCATCACTCACCTTGTTGGAGCCCCAAATACATCGTAGAAATCATTTCTTATCCCAACATCCACCAAGGTGTTGGTGGCTAAGGAAGCAAGAGCTCGTGAACACAAGTGGAGGAGGATTTCCCAACTACCCTAGGATGCTTGTATCTTGGTAGGAGTTATGACATCAATGATTTACTCCTACATAATTTAATTATTTAATCCTAATAGAGTTGTCTATATGTAAGATCATCATTATTAAGATCATCATTATTAATACAGGTATTTTCCACATAAAAAGGAAATCTTTTGTTATAATAGAACTAGAAGTGATGTGGATTATTCATGAATCGAAGTCAATTTACTTTATAAAAAAAAGATATCAATGAACTTCTATAAAATGGTTTCATGAGATTTGGCCAATTATCTCTATCGTGGGATATCATTGAGAAATAAAAGACTCAAAAGTAGGGTGTCTACAACATTAAAAGCTATTCAAATACTTAAGAAAAGTTAAAAAATGAAGAAAAAAGTAGAACACGCAAAATATAGAATCAAAGAAAAAAAAGTTTGTGCATAGAAAATTTAAAATTTAAAATAAAATGAATCATAAATTTTATTTTTTTAATAAAATATTAAATACTAATATCGATAAAATTTAATATTTACAATGAATACAAATATTAATAAAAATGTATAAATTAAATACAAACACGTAAACTATCAATATTAAATATTATTTTTATTTATTAAAAATTATATTACTTTTTGAACTTTCCGTGAAAAATTTTAAAGAAAGAGTAAGGAAAGTTTGAAAAACCGTAATATTGATATTTAAAAAATTGAAATTATTTTTCATACTTTCCTTACTTATTTATTTTTCAAATTTTCCTTTTTTAACTTTTAAAACGACACAAACCCTCCCTTAGATAATTGTGCTTATTTGATCACGATATATGTAATTCTTAAATTTAAACTGAGTAAATAATAATGCAGATATTAATTATATAAGCGGAGAATTAAGGGAAAAAAGAACAAAAAAACCGAGACATCTATCAATCTTTCCGTCTTAAACTGCTGTAAGCGTCGGGTATGAAAGATGATGGCGCATCCAAGGGTTCTTCAGGTAGCCAGCCTGCTTCAGATATGTATAGACAAGAAGGCCTACGCCCACGGGAAGCTCATCCACGCCCACGTCCTCCGTCATGGTCTCTTCGTCGACACCTTTCTTGCCAACCGTCTCGTTGAGTTCTACGGTAGGTGCAGGTCTTCCACACACGCGGAGAGGGTCTTCGCCGCCATGCACCACCGAAACGTTTTCTCCTGGAACGCCATCGTCTCTGTCAGCCTCAACTCCGGGGACCTCGACACCGCCCGGCACTTGTTCGACCGAATGCCCGAGAGGAACGTGGTATCATGGAACATGGCCATCGCTGGTGCCCTGCGAGGTGGGCTCCACCAGGAGGTCCTGCGATTGTGCTCCGACATGATGAGGAAGGAAGGTTTCGTGCCGACACGGTTCACGCTTGGGAGCGTGTTGAGCGCGTGCGGCGCGTTGGTGGAATTAGATTACGGACGGTGGTGCCATGGCGTCGCCGTCAAGGTTGGGGTCGATGTGAACTCGTTCGTCGAGAATGCGTTGGTTGGGATGTACGCTAAATGCGGAAGCATGGATGAGGCAGCTGCGATGTTCGAACTGGTTTCCGAGCCAAGTGAGGTTACGTTCACGGCGATGATGGGCGGCCTGGTCCAGCACGGTTCTGTCAGTGAAGCTTTGAGGTTGTTTGGAAAGATGCGTCGAGCTGGGATTCCGTCAGATTCCGTTGTCGTCTCCACTGTTTTGGGTGCTTGTGCTAGAGCAGTCGATGGGATTCAATCCAGTGTTTCCCGTCAAAGTTACTGCTGTTATTTTGCTGAATCAGTGCACACTCTTCTTATCAAGTGTGGTTTTGAATCAGACATTCATGCGTGTAATTCTCTGATAGATCTTTACGTGAAATGGGGTCTTATGGACAGAGCAGAACTTATCTTTCTGGCGTTGCCTGAAATCAACGTTGTTTCGTGGAACATACTAATCGGAGGATATGTTCTCAGAGGAGAGATCGAAAAAGCTATGGATTTATTCCAACAGATGGAAGACGTTGGTTTGGAGTCAAACGATGTTACTCATATGGTCAAGGTAAGCATGTTTGCAAGGTCAGGAGATATGGAGGCAGCTTGTCGGACTTTGGACAAGATTGTAGACCCTAGTTTGGGGGTATGGAACAATTTGCTATCTGGGTATTGCCAGCAGGAAGAGTACGAAGAAGCACTGCAATTTTTCAGGAAAATGCAATCTTCTAATATGCAGCCGGACCAAACAACTCTGGCCGTCATACTGAGCTGTTGTGCGGCAACGGGGCATCTCAAGTTCGGTAAACAGATTCATGCAGCGTCGACAAGGCTAATGCTTCATGTTGATATGTTTGTTGCGAGTAGTATTGTCGACATGTACAGTAAATGTGGATGCATTGAAGCAGCAAGGCACGTTTTTGATAGAATGCCGGACCGAGATGTTGTAAGTTGGAATTCATTGATATCTGGATTTGCTCTTCACTCTCTGAGCAAAGAAGCCTTTACATTATTCAAAGAGATGAGAGCAAATGACGTGCACCCGACTGAATACACATATGCTAGTCTCATCAGTTCATGTGCTGGACTAGCTTCATTAGCCCAAGGTAAAGAAATACATGCAGTGGCAGAAAAAGGAGGATATACTTCTAATTTGTTTGTGGGGAGCTCCATGATCAACATGTATGCAAAATGTGGACGTATAGATGAGGCACGGTGTTTTTTTGATGGCATGCCAGTGAAGAACATTGTTTCATGGAATGAAATGATACATGCCTATGCACAAAATGGCTTAGGGACTATAGCACTCGAGCTCTTCGGGAACATGTTAAAGACAGATGAAAAGCCAGATGGTGTTACTTTTATTGCTGTTCTAACTGCTTGTAGCCATTCAGGACTGGTCGATGAAGGACTCAGTATATTCAATTCCATAGAGAAGCAGCATGCAATTACACCATGTGCTGATCATTATACATGTATAATTGATGCTTTAGGTCGTGCTGGTCGCTTTGAAGAAGTGAAAATTTTGCTCGACAAGATGCCATACACAAACGATCCTATCATATGGGAGGTTTTACTAAGTTCTTGCAGGGTTCATGCCAATATTAGCTTGGGAAAACTTGCCGCCGAGCAGCTTTTTCACCTTGATCCTCAAAATTCTGCACCCTACCTACTCTTGGCCAGTATATATGGTGCATTAGGGAGGTGGAATGATGTCAATGCTGTTAGAAGATTGATGGATGATCGAGGAGTAGCAAAAAATCGTGGATATAGCTGGATTGATCACAAAGATGGACTCCATGTATTTATGGTTGATGACATGGGAGGCCTGGGTGGTCGGTAAACTAGACGAAGGTTCTGCACGGTTGCAGGATGACGGTAGTAAAAGGAATTAATAATTAATTGAATATGAAAAGTCTTCCTGTGATAAGGATCTAGGAAGGGAAGCTGAATTCCTTCACAATACAAGTAGTCTGATCCGTCAATTTTTTTTGCTTTAGATTGATGTGCTCATTCTTTGGATATACCCAGCTAAGAAATTCCAACAATCCACGTAGAGAGAAGACACTCCAGTCTCTGATTATATACAAACGAACTCTTAAATGTCATGTGCAAGCTAAGAATTCTATAAGACTAACACTGGCTCCCAAACCAGAAGAAAATATATTGGCTCTGTTATGATGTCAAAGTTGTGTAGTCCTTTTTTGTAAGATATCACATTACAAGATCCCTGAAAGGCTGAAAATTGTATATATTTGTATCTGATTCAGATCTTTGTAGGAAACAATTTACAGTTTGGAGATGCGATTATTAATAATATATTTCTTGAACTTAAAGTGAGGACAAAACTACATGTTAATTAAGTAGATACAGGTGCCAATCCCATGTGCATATGCTAATAGAGTATAGTCCCTTTTCAAGTTTACAATCACCCAGAAGACGTTGATGGAACATTATTATGTTGGTCACTAAGAAGTAAGGAATTTACTTGATTGATGAAGAATTAATACATTGACTAAGGAAAGTTCTTCAACCTTTGTTATTTCAGGTACAAACCAGAAGACGCTTATTTTAGCACTTTTATTGATTTTAGAACATTATTTCATTTTTAAACTGGTTAGACATTTCAATTTTTTTGCCGCAGCAACTAAATCCCTGGGTTTGCTGAAATTCTTATAGTTGAGCAAAACCTGTTACTATTTTTACAAAAATCATAAAAATAAAATCTAGTTCCTCTATAATTAGCTTGAAGACCTAAATCAGTGAATTGGAAATGGAAACTGGATTACCAGAAATTCAATCTTTGTAATCAGTGGTTATGTACAATAACCTTAAAATGGGTAATCATTTTCTTATTATATAATGCAAAACAGAAATAAATCACAAAATGATTGCTCCATGTACTTTCCGTTAAAGATTAAAGTCAATACCTGATGATGCATTGTTTATGACAGTGAAATGACAATAAGGAGACTTCTCTTTGCTCTTTCCCATGAAGCATACATGTTTCTTAGCACATTTCAGAGCATTTAGATTTTTTCAAACTTGATATTACTACGAATATGAAACTTGATATTATTTCGTTCAAGTGCAACTACACGAGGTCAGGAGAGTAACTGAGAATACTACTAATGGGGTAAAAAATATGCAATTGATAATCAATCACCATATAGTAAGCAATGGAGTAATCAATGGGTGAATTAGCTGTTATCAATGTAACAAAAGAATAGACAGAAGAAGTGGTTTAGACATCCCATTATGACTTTTTCCTAATAGGGCCTAATCTGTCCCACTTTTTCTGCCAATTTATTAAGAACAAGCTTTAGGCCAGAAGAATAAATGAATCTACAAAAGTTCGTTGCTGACATAGAAACAAGTCACCAAGGGATTTCCTGACCATCCCAGGCAAAGAACTTGCCATTGTCTTTTGTTTTTGCATTATCTATGACGCTCAAGAGCTTTTGCACCGAGAATTCTTTTGTGAAGAGTTTACTTTCGGGAACATTTTTCTGAAATGGTTTTGACAGATCCGTGTCCACAGTTCCTGGATGCAATAATAAACAGACAACGGGATCTTTTCTTCGAGTAAACTCCAAGGCTATATTCTTTGTCACTGAACAATTCAAAAATAAACGGACACAGTGGTGGGTGAATGGTGATTTGCAAGTCTAAAACATAAATTTCGATTAAACACAAGAGGATTTTTTATGATACATTTTCTTGAATTAAGCAATTATTATCATTCATATGATTCCATAATGTATGATTAATTTGCTTACTTGTATTATACAAAACATCAAAAAAGGTGGATGCAATATTATTTGAATTTTTGTTTCTGCCAAGGTTTTGGTTTCCATTGCATTAATGGAGAAGGCATGCTATGCTGTGTAACATTGAGATCCTATCTTTTGCATGGTAAGTATTTCTGTACTTGGGCCGAATCATGAGAAAATTTTAAAAATATATTATCTATGTAATGGGAATCCAAAAGAAAATTCAAAGCATACATTGGTTTAGAGCTGTTTTTGATGATCGATAGGAATGCCAGCCCCCTAAGCCATTGTCACCAATTGACCCTACTCGAGCACTCAAATTTGCCACAATTGCGAAGTTTCTTTCAATTCCAGTCCCACCCCCAATCTTCAGAAGTGGCCACATGTGCTAGGCAACGATGAAAGAGGAATTTAGTAAAATATTCAACACTGGTGGCAAACTAAAAGAAATAGAAATTTGAACCTGCCACATTCAACTCATACACTGAAATCAAAGTTTCTTGTAAAAGAGAAAGAGCAACTTATAAAATGCAGATGAAACTGGCAACTAAATTCTAAAGAAAGAGGATTTACCTTTATCACTAAAACAGGCCCAGCAGCATTCACCTCATATGCTAGCATCAAAGATGATTTCTGTACCTTACTCAATGTTGTTTCTGCATTTAGAAAGCTAGTATTAGTTTTCATTTTCTAAACAACGGTAGCATAAACTATTCTTCAGAATCCACCTGGCTGTAGAACATCAGGTATTGAAAGCACTCCAGATGCATTTATAAGAAGGTTGAGATGCCCATATTGTTGTTTTATGGAATTTGCCGCTACCTGCCGTGGCATATTAAACGAACTGTAAACAATGTGGCACAAAGCTTGTGTGTTGTGTCAGCACTAAATTACAATGTGGAATAATGCTACTACAGAAGGTCTAGTGGGGCCTGAAAGGGGGTGCCTTCAATTCCGACAACAAATAAACTATTGGCAGGCTTACTGAAGCCTCATGCCAACAAATCAACAAGAAAATTAAAAGATACAATATTTCCTTAATCTGAATCCATGCTTAAGAATCAAAAGACATCGAAGTGATTTTGTGGAAACTGAACAAAGAATTTAGAAAAAAAATGAAAATTTGTAATCCTACAAGAACTAACCCTTACAATTTTCTCACTCTTTCTTCGTAATTGCTTACAACACTTCACGTGCAGAATCGCAAGTGCTTTTTGTTGGTACTAATAGACAGAATGCATGGTCAGAAGAAGAATATCTTTGGTTACCTCTATGCTGCCTTCATTTGTCACGTCTAGCTGCAACAAACTTAGACGATCGGTAAATTTGTTTTTCAACTCAAGAAGGCCCGTTGCCCCATCAGGGTTCCTACAAGTACCAACCACATGTTGCTTTCCCTCTCTGTAAAGCAATTGCTTAACCTATCATTCACCCAACACAAATAAGTCCGATTGGACCGTGTTAAATTCATGTGGCAAATGTCAAACAGACTCATACGGACCACAAGAAAAGGGGAAATCTTCTTTTCAGACAGGTTTGGTAGGTCATGTACAGATAATAACCAATCACCCCCATCAATCAAGACCAGAGCTTCAAATAGATCGACCGATTCATCTCAAAAGATGATGGCCAACCGAGAATCGCCCAGAACCTGAATAGACTAAAAAATAAACTGGCCACACATGAACGAATCAATCCAACAAACAATTACAACAAAACCTGAATTCCTACGCCATAAGATCGACGAAGAGAATCGAGCTACCAAGAAACCTTTTAAAATAACGATGATAGAGAAAGACCCAAATGCAGAAAGCACGCTAACACTGATCATCTGTAAGATTTTTCGGTTGCTTACGAATTCAAGTCCTATTCCTCTGGAAGCCCCCTGCACCATGGAAACCCCGCCCTCCCATTGCAACGCAGAGCTTGAGGTGTAGCCCTTTCCGACGGATCTCAAGATGGGTGGCGCGGCAACGAAACCTCTCGCCATCATCAAGCACAGGGAAAAGGATCTCATCTCTTAGTCGTCCTACATCGTAAGTATCCATTCACCCCCCCTGGGCTAGCGCGTCATCATCTTCGTGTCTGATGGTGAATGGGCTTTTTTGTAATTTTACATGAAGCTTGTCATGTGGCGGGAATCGAACCGTCGAAATGCTTGTCTTTCTTTATATTAGAATATTCGTAATGTTTTTGTTAGTTTATAAAATAAGTAAATATTGAATGTATATATTTGAAAAAAAAAATTATAACTCACTATCAAAAAACAGTGAGAAATTTCTTAACCTGATACAAGATATTCTGTAAAAATTAAATGTATATTTTGTTCAAGTTGACACCTACAGAATAGTATAAATTTATCATTATTTTTATCTTTTATTTTTTATATTTTAACTTTACAAAATAAAAAGTTAGGTAAACTTGTAAGTTTTTTGAAAGGTGTTTAACAAAGAGAGAATCATAGACAAAAATATGGGTAAATAGAAAAATAAGGTAAAACTTAAGCAAAAAAAAGAAAAATAAGGTAAAAATTTTAATATTTATTTACATAAAATGAGATGGAGGAAGCATATAATAAGTTCAAAAATAAAGCAATAAATATCATAGTTTGTTAACTAAATTATTATAATTAGTTATCTTAATTACTTTTTTCCTAAGCTAATATTAAGTACTTGAGTTACACATGATTAAAAAGTCTTTTATCATTTCTTTAATAGTCAGTTTTATTTGAGCGTACCAAGGTCATGAATATAATCTTGCATGTTGCCGAATTCGAAACTACTTTTACTTTATCCACGATTTGGCCACAATTAATTTAAACAACAGAAGATGGTGCAGTTAATATTTTATTATAAAAAAGAAAATAAATCTTATATTTTAATTCAGATAAAATCATTATCATTCAAGTAAATATTTGGAGACAGAATCGAAGTTCATCAAACCGCCACTGATTGAGGCGTGAAAATGTAACAACCACGTCGTCGTTTCAGTGGACTTCTACAATAAAAATGGAAAAAATAAATAGGAGATGCGCACAACACACACGGCATCTGGTCTCTCCAAGACCAATCGGACGGTTAGAGACCTAACACAACACAAGCAAAGACTGATGGATCTGTTTTGGGCCCGTGGCCCATGGGCCTACCTCCACCTCATCAATCATTCAGTACGCGTACAGCTCAGCCAACTCCTCCACGCCGGCGCCGCCGTCGTCCAGATCCGCGTTATCCAGCATCCACAGCAGGTGGTCGAAGAGAACGACCTCGCACTTCACGGTGGCGCAGCCGCCCTCCTTCGGCTTCTCCAGGAGGGTGCTGAGGAGAGGGTGGTTGAGATGCTTGGGGCTGACGGCGTACGGCCGCCTAGAGCTCCCGACGAAGACCAACACCTCCTCCTCCTCATCCTCCTCCTCCTCCACCCTGGGACCACCACGGCTCTGGCGGTCATCGACGTCATCTGCCGACGACTTGGACCTCCGTAGTTTCGACAGGCTCTTGCACTTCTTCAGGATCCCGTTCACCTTCTCCATCGTTGAGCATCGACACGACGCACGCACGCATGCCTGCTTTATAAGACGCACAGACCCAAACCCCAGTCCAGTTGTATCTCGTTTTTGAGCTGGTTGGTGCAATGTCCATTCGCCGGTGGTGTTGTTAAACGGCAACGCAGGTCCACGTACTTAATTTCTATCAGAAATTAACCGATATTATATTGTGTTATCTGCTCAACTAACCCAACTCAACTAATTAAGTTGGAGTTAATTCCCAACTCCATTGATGGAGGGACGACGATGCTATGCACGCATGGGAGTCCTCGACCAGACTTAACCATGCCCTGCCTCCTCCAAATCACGTATAGATTGCGAAGCTGCTGCACCATATGCTCATTAATTATCCACACAATCTGAATCAGAATCACCAATTATTAATTGTGGACCCATAAGATTATCAATAAGGGAAAATTTTAGGTAAAGTCCGTAGATGAGAAGAAAATCACCCTTATGATTATCACATTGCAAGCGATAGGTTTGTATACAGGTGAAGGAAGTTGTCATGCCAGTTAAGCAAGGACAACACCATTAGGCTGCATCAGCATTAACTTTGTCTAGCTGATGGTTCTGTAGATCGATACGTGCAAATTAAGTAAGGTTTATCGCTGAAGGTTACGATCACTAACTTAATGGTTTGAATTATGAGGTTTAATTGTCTCGTAGTCAAGCAAACAACCATAAAGAGCTATATTCTCTCCATTGTTGCCACTTGCAACCAAACTCTTCACCAACTTGATATAAAATGTATTACTTCAAGAACTGTACATGATCAGACAACCTCTTGGATACGTCCATCTTGAGTTTCTTCAGCATAGCAACTTCTACAATATTTTCTCAACTAGTAGGACCACAGCAATACCAAGTCATGATATATTCATCTCTCATCACCACCTGAAGGGAATGTCACTACTGCCATGCTAATCTACGTCAATGGCCTCATAAGCACTGGTAGCAACTTTGCAAAGGTTGAAAGAATCATCCTGCAGACCGTTGCGTCACATCTTTGAGTGCCAAGATCGGGCTCCTTTGGATATTTTTTGGGAATGCAAATCAAAGCATCGTAGATGCCATCCATCTTACTCAAAGATGCTATGATATTGATCTAGTGAATAAATCTGGAATGAGCAATTGTACAACTTGCACGAGGCTTCTTGCCTCCAACATATCAAACACAACACTCTGATGGCGAGCTCCTAACCCTTGTAGAAGCATCATTGGAGGACTAAAATATCTTCGACAAACATGATTAGAAATCACTTTTGCCATCGAACATGTTTCTCAATTCATGCAAACTCCACGCACCCCACACCTAAAAGTAAAATGCATATTGCTTCACATCAAAGGGGTATCAACATTGATCTTGTTATTACATTTGGAACTCCATATATTAACTCCATGGTTATTTTGATGTAGATTAGGTTGGAGATTGAGAAGATGGGTGATCGATCTACCACAGGATGGTGCATACTCCTTGGAAGCAACTTGATCTCTTGTTCTACAAAAAGGTGATAAATCACTTTCAGATCCAGCACTGAATCTGAATATCCAAAAGTTTGCCTCCATTGTTGTTGACTTTTGTCGATTTTTTTATCTCTGCGTGAACTCTAGGTCTAACTTTGCTCTCCAACTCAGCTCCATTGCGATAACTCTTTTGCCTTCCAGTTGTCCAAACGAGACATAAAAGTCGATTATTATTCTATTATTGGTGAACTTCTTGCTTAAGGAGCAATCAAGGTCACTTATATATACTCCCACTAAGTTCCCAATTGTTCAATAGGCATCATCAAAGGATCGTTTTCTCCAACTTCGAGTCAAATTCGCACTTTCTAAACTGTCAAGCTTGTGGAAGCGTCAAAGACAACGAATAATTAGTTTTAAGTTGTAAGCTTTGTTAATGTTGTTAGTGAGCGAAGTGGTTAAATGCTTGGAACAGCAACTATCTTCACTCATATATAAATCTATTTCTTGCAATGTAATAATTATCGAAGAGTGATTTTCTTCTCAGCACATCATCCTTTTCTTCAAAAACATTACCAATATATAAATCAGGCTAGCTCAATCCCATAAGCATTTCTTGGAAATATGAGTTGGCCAACTTGGCTGGTTATTCAATTAATGTCAATCTTTTTGCTATCTACATCCGACAAACTCAACATCAACCGGCCGCGTTAATTAATACGCCATGTTCCAGTATAGTTCTAGTGCTCGTACACTACAACGATTTTTTTTTTCTTCTTTCTTTCTTTTCTAAACGTCTAAATTATATGCAAGATTTTATTTTCTCAGAGATCTTATAAAATAAGAAAATATCAACTGAAGAGAAAATCAACTACATTTGCATCATCCATTGTTAATCTTATCTCCGACCATGTTCTCAGACTCCCAATGCATCCACCTGCTTGCCGTCCCTGGATGCTTGTCATCAAACCTCAGAATACTTGATTGTGTTGGTCCTTTAATTTAGAGAAGAGATCATCTGAAAAAACTCAGCAATGTTCGTTGGTGTGTCATGCAACGGTACGCCCACCGAGCCTTTCCTTCTTTTTCATGGTGGTGGTCGCACTCGCATGTTGACAACTCCTCTCAACCCAACCATCACATGCCCGGTGTCTTGCCCATCTCCATTTTCATCTTCTAATTTTTCTTTCTTTCTTTGATTTTCAAACACTTTCTTTCCATTAGGTTTGTTGTTTTTTTCCGTCTACAAGTTTTATGTTTGAAAAGGATGACGACATGTGAAATTGAAAATAGCCCTACAATGACCAAGTGGAGGCTAAAGTTAGTTTTATGTTGATTTTCTTTATTCATTATCAATTAATTTTAAGATAAAATTTTAACATGATAAAGTTGATTCATGCACGTCTGCTCATAAACACTTCTATGTATATAAATAAACCCTAAGTGAAAGAGGTGTTGGAAAAGTTTCACATTAAGTAAAAGTATAGATAAAATTGTACCTTATACATGTTGAACTCTTTTCCTCATTGTCAATGATTTTGAATTAAAATTTTAATTCACACACATCTAGTAAACACATATATAAATAAGTTAAAGTAAAGTGAAGTGTTGAAAATTGTACCACATTAGGTAAGTGGTACTAATATATATTGATTTTCTCCACTCATTACCATCTATATATTGCAACTTTTAGCTTTTATTCCATGCACGTTCAGCTAGCACATAATAAGTGTGAGACCTGGTTGAGGAACGCAATAATAATTAATAGCAAACAAAATGCTCTGCATTAATGATCATGCCCTTGTTGTAATATTGAATTAGTTTGCCAACTAATGAAAAAAAAAAACCACAACTAATCTTAGTGAATACGAAACACTAACGTTGTCATAAAAAACCAAAGAGAAATGATCCCACAGGAATACATGCATTTCATTGGTTTTGCGAATTGGAAGAGTATCTATTGTTGGTTGGATTTGATGACGTTGCTCACACTTAATAATCTCCCTTATTAAATGGTGTCGGTTGGTTGAATTTGAATGGAATAGAAATTAGGTACAAACATTACATACTTGAAAAGTACAATGACAGCTTTATCATTATACTATTTTATGGACATATGTGTATGGCTAATGATTCTTACGCCAGAGTGGCGAACGACTTTGTTTGGCCATGTCATGCTACAAATGATACAATAATGATACTCAATTGTTTTGAATCTACATTATTTTCTCTCCAAACACATATCAAGTGATGAAATACCGCTATGGTTGGTTGGTGGTGGCAAGTGGTTCATACCATTGTTTAAACCAGCACAAGTAATAAATAGCAGCATGTTAATAAAACTTAAGCAAAAATAGTACTAGGTAAAAGAATGAGATACTTGATCACATGAGTATGGACACTTTTGAAGATCATATGCTATATCACTATCATCCAACTAAAGTTATGAAAAATGAAGATAAATTATAATAATGCTAAATGTTGAAATTTCAATTCAAAGGTAATTGATAACAAGTGAAAAACTTAATCACATATGATATTCAATTCTCTTCTTGACTTTTCTAACATTCCCCTTATTTACGACTTATTTAACTATAAATGTTTACAAATAGAAATATTTAAATTGACTTGAAGTTTTAATTTAAAATTAATTAATAATGAGTAGAAAAGCTACTCACATATAAAGTTCAATTCTAATTTTACTTTTATGGGTATCAAATTTTTCTAACAATAAAAGATAAGAAAAGGTTGAGATTGGGATCACCAAGAATCAATGCCAAAAGGCGGCAAAGGTAGGAAAAAGAAAAAGCACATTGAATAATTCAGACAAGAAACGAGCTGGCAAGAACAAAAACAGCACATATTCAAATAGAGATGGGGACTGCAACAACTGTAATTGGTTCCTGTATATATGTATCACCTAAACGTGTAGCAAATATGCATATGTCAGGTTTAATCGCCACAAAAACACATATCAAGAAAAGGCTTTTGTTTGGTTTGGTTTGCTTAGAGCCCAAACTTAGTGACTGTTCATGACTACAGCTGGTGGTACACTTGCCTTCTTGTCGAATCTTTCTCTGATTTTGCTGGTCAGCTCAGCATAGAATGCAATGAAAGAAACACTTCAATTTCCACATGCTGCTTTTTGAAAACAAAAGTAAGCATCACATCTGCAACTTGACTCCGAATACTATATCTGTTCACGGCAGCACCAACGCTGCTATATACTGACCTCAAACTTGTCTCCGAAGCTATATATACATTTTGTTCCCTCACCAATATGACCCAATTCTTTATATCAAATTGCAGGTTCGATGTCAACAGCAAATTCGCATGGCAGATAAGTGAAGCAAGTGGTGTTCGATGGTTGAACGGTGGTTGGCTTGCGCAGCAAACATCTGTTATGCATTGATTCTTTTACTCCATCAAGCACGCCATCTCAAATCACAAATCAATTTTCCACTCTAATTTAAGGCCTGAAAGCATATATGGATTCAAATACATTAATAGATTAAACAATTGTTGGATAAAACTAACATTAAAACAATTTATGGATTACTCTAACATTAGCCTTAGAGTGTTAAAAACAATTGTTGGTAGATTACCCAGACAAAAACATTGATAAAACTATGAACGCATGAAATTAAAACAATCCCACTAAGTTGTTCAACTCTTCGATACAAGACTTTATAGTTGTTCAATCACAGCTTACATTTATTTCATATAATTATTTTGATGACTATGAACTTTTTGTATTTATAGATATATTTATTTTTATCATTTTGTATTTATCACATTTTTTATAAAATGTCCATTCAAAATTTCATTTTTAAGATATACTTAAAAGTGTATTTTAATAATGGGAAAAAAAACGTTCATTATATAATTAACTCATATTTAACTTCTTAGTCTCATACTTATGATTGAATCTCCTACCTTCATACTAAAACAAATCTCATTTTTAAGATAGTTTTAATTAGGCTCCATTGGGAATAGAAAATTTGTAAGCTACATTATTAATGCTTGGAATGCTTTGTTAGAGATGGATTTTAGATTTGGTTGCTCGAATATGAACAATGTCATTAATTAATAATTCAAATGATTGCAAACTCTCTCTTCTACATAAGCAAGAAAAGAGAAGGAAAAAAAAATTCTCACCTAGTCTAATTTAAAGGTAAATTAGAAAAAACCTATATACAAGTGTGAAATAACTCTAAGGGCCTGTTTGTACGTTCAGAATTTGAATTTCATAGAATTTGAATTCTACAAAATCTGACGTAAATAATTTGAAATCTAAGTGTTTGTACATATTCTGAAATTTGATGGAAATTGAAATTTAGGTATTTGTGCACATGACAGAATTGAACAGAATTTATTTTTAATGAAGTAACAAATTAAAGTAATTAGTGAAAATGTAATTAACCAAAGAATGAGTTAAAAGGACAAGATTAACTTAATTAAATGAAATTATAACTTAGATAAAGCATAAAAATATCTAAGTTAAAAGAAAAAATTAAATTGAATTATAACTTTTATGTATAAGAATATCAAAGTTAAAAGAAAGGTTTTTGAAAGAAGTTACAACTTAGATAAAAAATTTAAGAATATCTAAGTTGAAATACATCTCAATTAAATGGTTACTTAGAGAAATCTTACAAATAAGACTACAACAATGACATGTTGAACTCAAAAAATAATTATTATATTTAAGATATTTTGAAAAATCTAAAAGTATTTTAAGAAAATGTTAATTTTAGTACTTATAGTAAATTTTCCTATATTTGAAAATGACATACCGAGTTTGTATAACATTTTGCCCTCATTTGAATTGCGTTGTTTTATTTTACTTTTTTACTTTTGATTTTGAAATTATTTTCTTTATGAATCATATATTTAATCTTGTTAATTGATATATCAAAATTAAATTTAATATGTTATTTTGAGCATTCATAATAAAAATACCATGAATGTCTATGAAAAGATGAATTTAAGTATTTTTATAATTGGAAAAAAAATGTTAATGTAGATATTCACATCTTTTGATATGAGTACTTAATTAAAAATAACCTATCAAATTTATTTTCAAAATGTTGTCTTACCCTTTAATGAATCATAATGTTACATCTTACGTCGTCACTTTTGGTTTTATGAAAATCTATTTTCATTGTAGATAATCATAATAATTTTATAATAAGTGTTTAAAACAATATATTAAATTTGATTTGTATATATCATTTGTTAAAACTAGATATGCATATTTAACTCCTTATTTAATTAAAATTAGGTGAAACTTATAAATGAAGCTAAAAAGAAAAAAATAGGTTAAAAAAATATAATAATATTATTAAAAAATATATAGAGAGGAGGCGTTATGGGCGAACCGAAATATTTCTTCAATTCGACCAAAATTAAAATAATAAAAAAAGTCTCTTTCACTCGATTCAATCAAATCCTTAAAATAAATAAATAAAATGTTCAGAAAATTGAATTCCGACCTTTTAGGTTGGGAATTCATTTTCTCAACCTTTACACTTGATTAGAATTCAATTTGTCAAGGAATTTGAATTCCAAAATACACAAATACCTCATCACTTGGAATCTGACGGAAAAAATTCCAATTGCACAAACCCCACCTAAATACTAAATAAAGCTTAAGGTTTGTAGTCCAAAGATTCATGTAAGTACTTTAAATATACATGAATAAAATATTAGACACTTACATATTTGAATTACTTGATTTCTCAATTATCCTTATAAAATTGAATTGCTATTGGTGTCTTTAATGAGTGATTAATGCAAACTAAGGTTAAGTGTGAATACAAACCTATATGTAAAATGAGTGAAATATGAAAGAAATAGATCTAAAAGATCAATATGAGACGAAATAAAATGAGAGTGAAAAGAAAAGATGAAAGTAGAAGTCCAATGAAGCTAGAGGAAGAAAGAAATAAATCATGTAAAAATTACTTAAAAGTATAGGTTCAATGAGAAATGAAATCTATGTGACACTAGAAGTGCCCTAATCATGGTGTGCATGTGTGGCAAGAAGATTAAGGGAGAAGATTTTTAAATTATGACTTTACAATAGGACAAAAGATTTTTAAATTAAAGGAGAAAATTTTTAAATTAGGGGAGAAGATTTTTAAATTACAATTTTAAATTAGGAAGGAAATTTTTAAGTTATGAAAGTGACTTTTAATGATTAAGTTTTTTTTTTCAATTTTAAAGATAATTTAGATCATCTTTAACCATGATGGAGATTTTTAATGATAAAGATTATTTTAATATTAAAGATGATTTTCAAATAATTAAGATTATTTCTTATCATGAAGATGATCATTTTTAAAAAAGAAATTTTAAATTATATGAGATGATTATTTATAAAATTAACTCCTTTACTCGTCGAAGACATCATTAATGGATCGATCAAAACCAAATCTATGCCTTTGACAAGTTTGGAGGAATTATCTATTTAAATGGTTAAAGAAAAATCTATTTTTAAGAAATTAAATTTGAGTCTAAAGGCCTATTTGTGCATTTAGAATTAAATCTAATAGAATTTGAATTCTGATGGAATTTAAATTCTACAAAATTTGACAGAAATAGAATTTGAAAGTCAAGTATTTGTGCACATTCAAAAATTTGATAGAAATTGAAATCCAATTATTTGTGCACATAATAGAATTGATTTATATATATTTGTTTATAATAATAATATAATATAATTATTTGTAAGTAATTTATTGATGAAGTTCTTAATTAATGAATTGAAGTAATTAATCAATGAATTAATTACTTACATTAATCAATTAACATGCTATATAATGATATAATTAGATCTTTATATATCATTTATCAATTAATTAGATCTTTATATATTTTTAAAATAAGTAGTAAATGATTTTTTGTAATAATAATTATTTTTATATTTAAAAACTACAAATATTATTTCTTTCAATAAATTATATAAGTTTTCAAACTTGTGCTAGGTATTACATATTAAATCTTGATTTTCCAACATGAATTTCAAGAGATTCCAATGTTTTTGGGTTAGAAAATGAAGTTCAACATTTTACAAAGAGACATAAATGAAATTCTATCAAAATTCATTTTCTCAAAAATGCACAAACACTCACGTATTAGAATTGCACAAAAAAAATTTTCATTTCTATCTAATTCTAAGTGCACGAACCACCCCCCCCCCCTAAATGTCAACTTTGATTTCAAATAGAGTACCTAAATATCAGCCTTGATAGTTACTAGAAATGAGAGAGGGATTAGTAGAAAGTCCATAGAGAGCCACCAAAAGTTATTGGAATCTACCATGTGGTTGTCAAAAATTGTCGTAAGCTCACTGGAGAAGACACTAGAGAAGTATTGGATTATAAATTTAAGTGTCATAATTGCTTGGAAAAGATTAAAAAGATTGAGGTCATTTCAGATATACCTTCACTTTAAAGATTCAATGATCGAAGGGAGCTATAGAGGTCATCAGAGTTTCGTGTGGTGGTTGGAGTTCACCACAGTCCACGAGAAGTTCACTAGTGAAGCTTGAAATTTGGCAAGCAAAAGTACTTTCAAGAGAGAAACTAGGAGAGTTTGTATGTGTGATGCTTTTGTTTATAGAGTAGGTAGACTCAACACACAATCTCATACTTTCTTCTAAATCTAATGAGATAGAGAAGGTGGAAGGAAAGGGTATTAGAGTTGCCACCTAGTTTATTAAGAAGAACTAGGAAAACATTTGAAATACAAGAGGATTGTTTGGTGTGAAAAGTTAAATTAGAAAACTTGTCTATTTGTTTTTATGCTTATATTAATAAGTTCTTTCAGAAGCAAACAAAAAAACTTCACACAAATTAGATAATAAGTCCAATTTGTATTTTTAACTACAAGTGCACAGTGTATATTGTATTTATGTGCAAGTATAGGTCGATCCCATAGAGATTGAGTAAGAATTGTGTACTATTTTGATTTTTATATTGAAATTTATATGTGTTCAATTAAACACTTCGTTGAGTTACAGTTAACTCAATGAACTTAGTTCGTAGAGTTACACCTAACTCAACAAACTAATCTCGTAGACTTAAATTAACTCCATGAGCCTACTTTTCCAATTAAATACTGTTATTCACAAAAGAATTCGACCATCCATTGGGTGATTCCACAAAATGTAAATAACATCAATTAAGTTTCTTAATGTTAGTTAATCTGATATTTGTCATTAAGCAACACTAACATTCAAATATTTCAAACAGTAATCATTAAGATTTTTAAGTATCTTGATGAATCAATTTCAGTAAACAATAAAACTATTTTCTATTTTCTAAATCAAACAAACATAAAACATTAACATTACTGACAATGATAATATTAATCACGATATAAGACAAATAATACAACACTTTAATACTAAATGTAAATACAGATAATTAATTATTTTTGGTATTTTTGTTTTGATATGTTCCTGAAGATGAGCAAAAGATGAAATGTAAAAATCTCTATCGACAGTAAGAACTTCCATCACTACATGCGACATGGTTACATCACTGAAAACTTAATCACTTACAATCTTGCCTCATGTTTAGAATGAAAAAGTACATAATATTAACGGTTAAATGATGGTTAATTGCATAATATTTAGCTATCATATGAGAATTAAGCCATTATGTTATAATTGCACTATTATATGCTTTAATGAAAGAATCTGCATAATTCCGTGGAATTAATGTTAATTTAGTACATTTCTGAACTATCGGTAAACTACAGGCTGTGAAATTCTTAAGTATACGAATTTTTTATTATTTCGGACAGTTATGCTTAATGTACCAAAGAGTTATGTTTAAATTACAAAACAGTTATGTTTTAAAAGAATATTTTATTATTTCCTAAAATACACGTGTCGAAACCATAATGCATGACTTAAGTGAACTTTCGATGAGTTATCTATAACTATCCGAAATTGTAGTTGGGCATCGGATAGTTATATGTGTAACTCTTTGAAATCCCCTTTTATTTATAAAATAGCTGTGGACACATGTCATGTTCTGGAAGAATGACTTAAGTAGATTTTCGATGAGTTATCTGTAACTATCCGAAATGCATCTAGGCATCGGATAGTTAGACCTGTAACTCTCCGAAATGTTTCTTTTATTATTAAACTGCTGCTGACACGTATCGTGATCTGGTAGATTTACTTAAGTTATATATCAGTGAGTTATCTGTAACTATCCGAAATGCATCTAAGCATCGGATATTTAAGTTTGTAAGTATCCGAAATGCACTTGAGAGTCGGATAATTAAATTTATGCACGTGTTTTATAGTTAAATCAACGAAGCAAGTCCGTTGAGTTATCTGTAACTCCATGGACTATTTATTTTCTAATATGTCGCTATAACGGTTGCAGAAATAGGATAGTTGGAAGGAAAAACCACGACCGCACGTATCACGTAGGAATTCACTCGTCGAAGGGAGAAGAAATCATCGTCGTTGATATAAATGAAGGAAATCCAACCGACCATTCAAGTAGAAGCAGTTACCACTGAAGAAATATAAAGGAAAAGAAGAAAAAGTAGTAAAGTGTGTGTGATTGATGGGTGTGGCCAATGTGTGGAGGAGCACTAAGCTTTCTACAGGCAACGTCGGTAATTCTTTGAAGTACTACACAAACCATCATCACCACCACCATAATCACCAACCATCGGAGGTATGTGAGGATACTTTCCTGATGTCAGGTCGATTCCGAGCCAAACACAGTGCCTGACAATCACTGTGAGGAGTGATCGCGACACAGGAAGGGAAGCCATTTTCACCAAGCACCGACTCATATCTCAGGAGATCGTAAAGCTTCTAGCCTTGGTTTCGGGTTGATGCCTGTATGCTGAAGAGGAGATCATCTTGCAATTCTGGACTTGCGATTCTATAGGGAGAGGAGACAGAATTGTAAGTGGTTTAATTTTCAGTGCTGTAATCGCGTTGCATGTAGTGACGAAAGTATTTACTGTCGATTGAGATTACTTTACATTTCACCTTTCGCCCATTTTCATGTTCATATCAAAACAAAAATACCAAAAACAACTTATCTGTGTTTGTATTTTGTATTTGAGTATTGTGTTGTTTGTTTTGTATCGTGATTAATGTTATCTTTGTTAGTGTTGTGATTGTTTTATGTTTGTTTTAGTTTTACAGTTTACTAAAATTAGTTCGTTCAAAAGACTTAAAGATTTTAATGGTTACTGTTTGAATTATCTGAATGTTAGTATTGCCTAATGATAAATCCAGTATTTACTAACATTAAAGAGCTTAATTGATGTTATTTACAATCTGTGAAACCATCCAATGGTTGGCCGAATTCCTCTGTAAACAGTAGTATTAAATAGGAAAGGCAAGCTCGTGGAGTTAACTTAAGTCCATGAGATTAGTCCGTTGAGTTAGTCATAACTCAACGAACTTTGTCCGTTGAGTTAACTGTAACTCAACGGAGAGCTTATTGAATATATAAATTTGATTGTTAAAAACGGAACAATTCTCAATTCTTAAGCAATTCCCTATGGGATCGACCCATACGTGCACACTAATACAATAGACATTGTGTACTTGCAGTTAAAATATAAATTGGAATTAATATCTAATTTGTGTGAAAGGTTGTTTGTTTACTTCTAAAAAGAAATTCAGTGATATAGCCATAAAGATAAATTAACTAAGTAAAAATAGAAGTTAACAAATCCTAATTTTTCTGGCTCGTTGTCGGGGAATTAATATAAGCAACTGTTAGAGATGTTTTGTTTTAATAGCTAGAGTGTTGTGTGTTTTCTTCTGTAATTGAGAATATGGCATATGCTTATGCTCAAAGATTTCTGAAACCTGTAGTTAGCATATGTGAATTCTGCAATTCTGAAGGTCACGACATTTCTAACAGTATGAAACTGAGATGTTTGTAGATGACTAGATCTCATAAACAACAAATGAATTATCCTCAATATAATAGAGCCGAGTATGAGAATCCTATAGTTTACCCAACTAATGGTCAGTATAGAATGTGTAATATGTTGAGAGACACAGAAGTTTGAGATAGGTATGATAGACTGGAGCGTAATATAGAGCAAAACCTGGACAAACTAAAATACTTTATGTGTCAGAAACAAGAAGTCAACCAATTAAACTATAAGGAAGCATATTCAAAACCTAAAATGGATATAATTTACGAAACTGAAAAAACCATAATGAAAATTGATCAAAAATGGAATGCAATGAGATTAGATGATCTAGAAAGAAAACTAAAAGCATTGGACCAATATACAATGAAAATACAAGTTATGTAATAGGACAATGGAAATTATAATGTTATAGATCTACATAATTTGCAAAATACACAGCCAAAAGAAAATACTAATGCAAGAGAATTTAAAGAATGCACTTTAAAACTAAAAACAATTGAATATCATAATCACGAAAATGATATACAAAAACATCATGAGAGTAACGAAAATCTAGAAGATGTATGTGTAACATTAAGATCTGGAACTAATATACCACAAAGAACTCAAAATGAAAATAATATGAAAGTGAATAAGAGTAAAAATCAAAATGATAATGAAAATGTAATAGCTGAAAATCTAGAAATCAATGAAGAACAATCTGAATCTGCTAATGAGACTAAAAATGATCAACCAAATCAAACGAAAGAAAAAGAATCTTTTAAATCACAATCTTTAGCACCCTATCCTGAAAGATTACAACAAACAATATCTGAAAAACAAGAAAAAATCAGAGAAATTTTTGAAAAAGTACAAGTTAACATTCCTTTGTTAAATCTATTGCAGAAAATGTCACCTTGTGCTAAATTTTTGAAGGATTGGTGTACTAAGAAAAGAGAGCGAAAAGTTCTTAAAAAGGTCTTTTTAGCTAAGCAAAGTAGTTCCCTATTTCTGCCATAAATTCCTAAAAAGTTATCTAATCTTGGAATCCCTATTATATCATGCACCATAGGAAATACCATTATAGAAAGAACCTTAATAGACTTAGGTGAAGGTATAAATGTTATGCCTAGTGATATATTTACATCCTTAGGATTAGAAGGCTTAACTCGTACTAGTACAGTTATTTAATTAGTTGATAGAAGTATAAGATACCCTAGAGGAAAAATAGATGATGTATTAATTAAAATAAAAAACTTTATATATCCTATTGATATTGTAATTTTGGATTCCCAACAAATTAAGCATAAAAATAGTGATACATCTTTAATTTTGGGAATGCCATTTTTAGCAACATCAAGGGGTGTTATAAATTGTAAAACTGGAGTAATGAAGTTAGCATATGGTAATGAGGATACTCAATTAAATATTTTCAAATCAGAAAGGTTTGAGGAGTTAGAAATGTCCTTACATACCATAGACTTTTTAGAGGATGAAGGAGATATGTTAGATGATGTGATTCAAGAAGAATTAAATAGGAAAATCAATTCTGAAACTTTAGAGGAAAGTGAAAGCATAAATATAGAAGGAGATTTGGAAGAAATTAATTTAGAAAATGATGATGTTCAATTAGGAGCTCTAGCTTCTGATGGGCAACATTTAGAATTAAAACATTTACCTCCTGAATTAACCTATATATTTCTGGAAGAGAAACGAACCTGTCCAATCATTATTGCTTTAGATTTAAAAGATGATCAAATAGTTAAATTAAAAGATGTAAAAAGTTATAAAGAAGCAATAAGATGGACTATGACTGATATAAAAGGGTTAAGTTCAACTTTATGTTGTCACCACATATATTTAGAAGAGAATGCTAAACCTGTTAGAATTCCTGAGAGGAGATTAAATCCAAACCTTAAAGAAGTAGTTAGGAAGGAAATAGTGAAATGGTTAGATAATGACATAATTTATCCGATTTATGATAGTTCGTGGGTTAGCCCAATCCATGTAGTTCCCAAGAAATCAGTATTAACAGTTATTAGGAATGAAAGTCAAGACTTGATACCTACTAGAATTCAATCAGGCTGGAGAGTATGTATAGATTATAGAAAGTTGAATGCTATGACTAGGAAAGATCATTTTCCCTTACCTTTTATAGATCAAATGCTGGAAAGATTAGTAGGGCAAGAATATTTTTGTTTCCTACATGGGTATTCAGGTTATAATCAAATTCCAATAACATTAGAGGATCAAGAGAAAACAACTTTCACCTGTCCTAATGGAAGTTATGCTTTTAAAAGAATGTCATTCGGATTATGCAATGCACTAGCTACCTTTCAAAGGTGTATGCAAGGCATATTTACTGGAATGACTTAAGTTTTCTTAGAAATATTTATGGATGATTTTACTGTATATGGCAACACATATGAAGTTTGTTTAAAAAATTTATACCAAATATTAAAACGCTGTGTGAAAAGAAATCTGGTTTTAAATTGGGAAATATGTCACTTCATGGTTAAACAAGGAATAGTCTTAGGGCATGTTGTTTCTAAGAAAAGGTTGGAAGTAGATAAAGCTAAAATAGAAGTAATTTCTAATCTACTAGAACCTAAATCAGTAAAAGATATTAGATCATTTCTAGGACATGCTGGTTTTTATAGAAGATTTATTAAAAACTTTAGCAAAATAGCTAGACCTTTAACTAATCTATTAAAAAATGTCCCATTCAACTTTGATAAAAATTGCAAGGAAGCATTTTTCAAACTTAAAACTAGCTTAATTTCAACTCCTATAATTCAAGCACCCGATTGGAGCCATCCATTTGAATTAATGTGTGATGCATCTGATTTTGCTGTAGGAGTAGTGTTGGGACAGAAGATAGAAAAATCTCCTAGAGTGATTCATTATGCAAGCAAAACCTTAAATGATGCTCAAGTTAATTACACAACTACTAAAAAAGAACTATTAGCTGTTGTGTTTTCCTTAGAAAAGTTTAGATCATATCTGATTGGAGCTAAAGTAATAGTATACACAGATCATTTAGCTTTAAAACATCTAATAGCAAAAAAAGAGACTAAGCCTAGATTGATCCAATGGATATTATTATTACAAGAATCTGAACTAGAAATTAAAGATAAAAAAGGTTGTGAGAATGTAGTAGGTGATCATTTATCAAGATTACAAATAGAAAAATCAAATATTGAAATTAAGGATAATTTTCCTGATGAACAATTAATGACCATCAACACAATACCTTAGTATGTAGATAGTTAATTACTTAGTTACTGGTTTAACACCTAATGATTGGAATAGACAGGATAAGAAATTGTTTTTCTCAATAGTAAAATATTACTATTGGGAATACCCATACTTATTTAAGAAATGTCCTGATCTGGTTTTAAGGAGGTGTGTTCCAGAAACTGAATATCAGAGCATATTGTCTTTCTATCATGACCAAGCTTGTGGAGGGCATTTTGGCTCAGGAAAAACTGCTGCAAAAAATTCTACAATGTGGATTTTATTGGCCAACACTATTCAAAGATGCTCATAAATATTGCTTAAGTTGTTTAAGATGTCAACAAATAGGAAGAATATCAAAGAGGAATATGATGCCTCTTAATCCTATTGTTGAGGTTGAAATCTTTGATGTGTGGGGAATAGATTTTATAGGTCTATTTCCTATGTCTAATCAATTTAATTACATATTGTTGGGGGTGGATTATGTATCTAAATGGATAGAAGCTATTCCTACAAAAACTAATGACAACAAAGTGGTAATACAATTTATAAGAACAAATATATTTGCCAAATTTGGAATACCGAAGACTGTAAGAGAAAAAGAGAAAATGAAATTCTGGCATGAGAGGAAAATTATTCCAAAAAGCTTTGAAATAGGACAAGAAGTATATCTTTACATGGCTAGACTCCATAACCATCTAGGAAAATTAAGATCTAGATGGGCAGAACCTTATATAGTTCGAAATATTTATCCTTATGGAGCAGCTATTGAGATTGAAAATCCTAAAAATCAGAATATCTTTAAAGTAAATGGACAAAGACTTAGACCTATTCTGAAAATACCAAAAAGCTCCTTTGGAATTATAGACAGTCAGAGTATAGGACTACTCGAGCTTTACTTAGTAAGAAATTAGTTTTTATTTTATTTTATTTTCATATAAAAAAAATTTAAAAAAAAAAGTTTACAAAATATAAAAAAATTTTGCGATTCAACCGACTAGATCCATCGGTATGATCGAAACATAAAAAATCTATATTGAAAAAAAAAAATTTTGGTTTTACCGAAACATAGTATCGGTTCAACCTGGAAAAAAAAAGTCGGTCTGACCAAAACATAGTATCGGTTAAACTAGTAAAAATCGAAAAAAAAAACTATTATCTTAAGTATTCTTTTATTATTATTATTTTTTATATATATCTGTTTGTACGAGAGGTCCGTTGAGTTACAGTTAACTCAACGGAGTACTGTAGCTAAGACCACGGATGAGAGAGCAAGAGTTGGTTCGGGAAATGACCTAATTGCCTACCTAAACTTAGGGCTTATTTAGACTAAAACTTAGGGTTTTGGGGGCATTATCTGGCAGATCATTTAGAACTTAGAACAGAAAGATCAGAGCGATTCCGTGCTGTTGTGTAATTCCACGATGAGGAAGATGACACTTGAGTTCTGGGAAGATGTAGTGGACACAGCATAATTTCTGAAAGAGTCAGAGGAATGGCACATGCGGTAGAAAATTTGGAACACGACAAGAGAGAAAGAGCTACAAAAGGTAGAATCAGAACTCTTCAACTTGAGAATATTTTTTGTTGATTTAGGTATACAAATACCCCAAATAGTAGAAACAAAAATCAAAGTAACAACAGAAATTGCTTTAAGCAAAGAAAGAAAAATCAGGTCGAACAATGAAGTAGCCCTAGAGCTAATCTAGCGCAAAGCTAGATTATGATTCAAAAAGCGCATTGCTGGTCGTGCAAGGGGTGCAATAAGGCGGCAGCAACAAGCAGAGGAAGAACAGGAGGAGCCGACTGTTGAAAAACTTGTTCCTAAGGAACAGCGGCTAGGACCTTCAGTTCCACCATTTAAGTTGTTGGCACGAGCAGCAATGTTGAGGCCTTCGACTAAAGAAGAATTAAAAGAATTTTAATGATTGGTTCAAGTTGGGAAAAACCAAGGAGAACCAGAAGATTTAGTAGTAGCCAAAGCACATTTGGTGTTTGATGCACTGCGCAAGAGGAGGGCTGTAGAAAAGTTGAAAGCCCAATATAAAATCAAAGTAGAACAACATCAAGAAGCTACTGCCAGAACTGCTGTCAGATTTGCTGTAGGAGAAGCTAAAGCTGGTCCCTCGAGACCAGCAAATATTGAAAAAATTAAACAAGAAGAGCCAGTACCTGTGGCTCAAAGGCGTGCAGAGCCTTTGTTTTTAGATTTAATCTTAGAAGAAGAAGAGGAAGACCAGGCACAATTAATCAAACGAAGGAAAGGAAAAGAGATAGTGCCTGAATGTCAAAAGAAGATTAAATCTGAAGTACCAATATCAATAGGGCCTGTGGAGCCAATTTTTATAAACCTGCTATCCGATTCTAAGGAGGAGCAGGAGCAGCAACAGCAAGAGCAAAGAGAAGAAGAAAATCAGCCTGAAATTAGTCTGCAACCTGTACAAGAAGAAGAAATAGAAATAAGGGCAAAAACTGAATTGCCCGTGACTCTATCCCAATCTGCCACAGAATCAGAAAGAACAGTGACAGAGTAGATTGGTAGTCAAGAAGAAGAAGAAAGAACAGAAAATGAATAAGAAGCTGAACAAAGCCATTTGGACAAAAATGACTTTGCAGATTCCATTGAAGAGCAAGAAACTCTTCAGCAATTTATGGAAAGAATTCAAGGCAGAGTGGAGAGTTCTGCCGGCTTACCACCACAGACAAAAGCAAAAGCAAATGTTTAGAAATCTGCAGAACATGTTCAAGTTTAGCCTATGGTAGAGGAAGATCAAGAACAAACCCCTTTAGAACAACAAAGTCACATTCCTAACTCGACTGAAGCAACAGTTCTGAATGAAGTACATTTTTGGAGTCAGGAAACTTATAATAAATGTCAAGAGATTAGGGGTTATGATATTATATACAGTAGACCAGTAAATTGGGACGGAATGCAAGAAATCAAAGAATTATTTGAATTCCAATGTCTACTGAAGTTTATTTCTCAAGAAATAGGGCATGTAGTATATGAGAATCTAGTGCCCTACTTTTATGCAAACTTAAAAGAAGAATAAGGAAAATTAATTTTCAATGTGGAGGAAGCTGATGTACAGATAACACTAGAACTTCTCCACAATAATTTTGGATTAAAGAATGAAGGATAGGAAATTTTGGAAAGTACAACTGCCATTGAATGGACAGAGCAGGAAATAAAGGACAGTTTAGCTATCAATCCTAGTGTGCCATTATTAAATAGACTGAAGCATTTAAATGGTAAGGCACACATGATAGCCAACATTTTGATTAAAAATATTTACCAATGACAAGGCCATGACATAGAACTGAGTCAATTTGTCAAATGGGCCACGTATGTAGTTGTAAATAGAATTCAAATAAATTGGTCTGTAGTTTTTATCTCTAAGTTGAGAATAGTAAAGAAGAAATTGTTTTATGGAGATTTGATTCCATTGCTGATGGTGGATTGCATCGATTTCACTAAATAGGCATCAAAAGGATCAGATCAAGAACCATTTTAGTGAAAGAGTACAGGAATTTTGTAGCTGCAGAGATTGCTGCACCTTCTGGAGGCATTACAGGAGCTGTAGAGAGGATAAACCAATTTGAGCAACAATTAGAAAAACTTTAGAAGGAAGTAGATGAACTTAGGAATAAAGACTAATTATATTGTTCGTCTACTTGTATATAATTGTAAGAAAAATATCTGATTAAGTTGTAATGTAAATTGATTCATATGAATGAAAATAAATTTTCAGATATGCTTTTCATGTGTGTTTTGAATGTGAAATGAATGAACTATATTGAATGTTATATAATTTGTGGAACATTATGCATGAATGTTTAAAAAGATTTACAGTTTGCTGAATGACAGGATTAAAAAAATAGAATCTTGAAAATATCTGCATGTTGCAAGGTAAAATGTAAACTCTGCATAACATGAAATGAACTGCAAGTTAAATATTTATATAATGTTCAGATTTAAATGAATTTTGATTAGAATGCTGCATTAATGACATATATTTAACTTTATTTCAGTTAGTAGAATGCAGAAGAAAAAAAAAAAAACATAGAGGTACATACGAGAAGTATACTTAGAGGTTGCTAAGTGTTAACTCAACGAAGTAAGTTCGTTGAGTTAAACTTAACTCCACAAGGTCAGTAATATAATATAGGGTCTCTCCGTTGAGTTATCTGCAACTCAACGAGGTTAGTCCGTGGAGTTAACAACAGTAACCAACATTGTTCCGTTAAGTTATCTGTAACTCAACGAGGTTAGTTCATGGATTAAGCAGAACGGTTATTCTTTTAACCACGAACGAAACTTCGTCGGTTTAGCGGTTACCAAAATTTGAAATTAATAGTAGTACACGTACCCATAAAAGCAGGAACCACGATGCACGTTGCAAGACACGTTCTTGCAACGAGATTTATTTACTTTATGGATGTGCATTATATATATATAACAGAATGTTATTTATGAGTTACCAGCACTTTTAAAAGAAAGGAGAATGTGTTGGGGGAACTGGAAGGAGAAGTAGTTGATTCGACTTCATCCGTCAATAAATATTTACTGAATGGAAAGCTTCAGACTGGTATGTAATTAATCGTCTGCTATTTTATTTATGAGCACATGGACTCGTTCTCTGAGCACTAAATGATTAGTCAAAACACCTACCCAGGAATATTCAACATAGAGGCGTACTGAAACATTTTCTGAACTAGACTTTAACGAAATCCTTTGGGGTGTAACTAACCTTTCTTTAAAAGAGAACATAGAAATGGCTACTCCAGTAGAAAAACCATTAGGAGAAATTTTCTGTATCCTGAATTAGTTGATGAACCTTCATGTATTCGATTGCCAAACTTTGAGGGAGATAGGTTTGAACTGAAATCTAATTATATTAGTCAATTGCCACATTTTCATGGATTAGAAAGAGAGGATGCCTATTATTTCCTTAGAGAATTTAACGAAGTTTGTCAAATGATGAAAATATCGAACATGAGTATAGATGCTATTAAACTTAGATATATCCCTTTTGCTTTAAAAGATATAGCTAAGAGATAGTTATATACTCTATCGCCTAATTCAATTTCTGCATGGACTGAATTTTGCTCTGTTTTTCTGGAAAAATATTATCCAACACATCAAACGATTAAAAAAAAAAAAGAAATATTAATGTGTAGCCAAAAACAGGGTGAATCATTCTGAAAATATTTTGAAAGATTTAAAAATTTACTGACTCAATGTCCACATCATGCAATGAGTAAAGCACAATTAATATGCATAATTTATGAAGGCATAGATGTTTCAATGAAATCTTTATTAGAATCTACTTGTCAAAATGGATTTCTGAAACTATGTAGTGAAGAAGCATAGGCATATTTAGAAAACTTTGCAAAAAGAACTGCACAGTGGGAAAACTCGGCTAAAGCTATAGCAGATAAAAGAATATTGCCAAGAGGAATGCATGAAATAGATTCAAGTACTATGCTTGAAGTGAAATTAACTAAATTAACAAAGAAAATAGAAGAGTTATCATTAAATCAAAAGCTAGCAGAAAAGAATGTAAACATTAATGATTTAGATATTATTTATGCTAGAAACCAGAAAGATAATTTTGGAAATTCTTATAATCCTAATAAAAGAAATCACCCGAATTTATCTTGGAGAAACAACAATTTTCAGGGAGGAGAAAATATAAATGAGAAGAATATAAGTTATGAAGCATTACTTGAACAAGGATCTAGAATAGAGAAATTAGAAAAGATAATCCAATAATTAAACAATCGTCTAGATTTTGTATTTGGAAATGCTGTAATTCAAAATCAAAATAGAAACATACCACTTAGATAGAAGGAATCAATGGAAGTTAGACCTACTGGAGGATTGCCAATACAAGCAATACCTAACCCTATCAATAGAACTGTTAATGAAATTGATACCTCTTCTGGGAGGATAGCTGAATGAAGCAGTATAACTGAAGTAACTATATATATATAAGTTTATTTATAGTTAATAATATCGTAGAGTTAGTCCTTAACTCAACGAACTTAATCCGTTGAGTTATGCCCTAACTCCACGAGGGTGTGCAGTAGTTATGTTAATTTTTGTCTCTACTAAAATTTTTGTTTGTGTTATACAGAATCAACAAATGGAATTGATGCGATTACCACTAGATGCTCTAAGGGAAGTACTGAGTAACTTGTCAGCTAAAGATCTATGCAGGTTGTGTTGTGTATCAAAGGAAATTAAAGACTATGTTGGAGAAAAATATTTTCAGGGACTACAAGCTGCAAAAATGACTAAGACTAGAGATGGATTCATATGGAAGTCATTTAATCGTAGTTCAATTAGTCATGAATATCTGAATATGGAAGAAACTACTGGAATTCCACCCAATACATTAGAAGAAATAGATCATATTATGGGGATGGATGAAGGATTAATCATATACAGGACCAGACAAAGGTATACAAGTCTATTACCTGATATTTTGATAAGAAATCCTATCACAAAAGAAGAATGGAATATAGGAAGACCTAATAGATATGAAGTACCAACTAAAAATTGTGGGTCGGCTTTAATATTTTCTGATAAAAATTCTACCATTCCTAAAAAATTATATTATTGGAGACCTATAGGAAATTAGGATGAAGATTTATGCTTAAGTATGTATAATTTTCTGAATAGATCTTGGACTGAAAACACTATGATATATCTAGGACAGAAATCATTAATTAACAGCATGCATGTCATACTTGATGGATATATATATCTAGTCATAGATATATCAGTTGCATTTAGATCTGATTTATACATAGTAAGCATAGATAGTTATGATGAATATATAGAAATTTTGCCTATATCGAGAGAAATAGCTAAACCACCATCTGCAGAATTTGATAAAATTCAAATAGGGATGTGGTATAATGAATATGATGATCCTACTTTATATTTGATAAGATGGTGGGATGAATTGATGAAATTTCAAATATGGATTATGAAAGACATAAATGAATGGAAATGGGAAGAGAAATATATTGAAATAGATGTAGAAATAGAAACTGCTACATTATCCTGGAATCGAAAAGGATCTCTTTCTGCATTTCATTTCATTAATGGTAATACACTTGTATTTAACATTGATAATATACTATAACTTTACAAATTAAGAAGGAACACGAACACCATTAAAACAGAATTAATAGCAAGAAGAATTATGCCTCAAAAGTTTGCTTGGACTGACACGTTTATTCCATTTGTTTCTACTTTTCAATCATGTTCTTAAGCTGTGATTTTGCGTGTTTAATGTTGTGTGTATTCTACATTTATCTTTTTTAGAAAAAAAAAGAAAAAAAAAATTAGTTTTAATTTTATTTTATAAAAAAAAACAAAAACAAAAACAAAATATCAATCTAGTTTGTTAGTATCTGTTCTGGAAAACCAACTGGCTTGCTTGTGAGCCACCAAAGGCATAAGAGCCTAGGTTCCACATAAGACAATGATTTATAAATATATGTTAAATGTTATTTTGTTATATATTCTACTTTTATCTGTGAATGAAAAGTTTTTCAGAATAAAAAATCGGAATATGCAAAAGGAGATACAAATAAAACAAGGTATGTAACTGATTACTTATCTTGAATTTAGATTTAAACCCATTCGTTGAGTTAGGTGCTAAATCAATGAAACTTTATTCATGCCTGCTACAATTACTGTATTTATTTCAAATCTTTTACATTGAGGATAATGCAAAATGTAGTTATAGGGGGAGGTAATTAAAGTAACAGCCATGTAAGTTTGTTAATTAAAGGAATTAAATGGTACTGCAAAGTTTTATGGAAATTGAAAATTTTTTTATGAATTTGCTGTAACTATCCGATAATTGAAACTGTAAAATTTTTATAAACTGTAATTGCTTGAATATTATATTTAGAAGGTTATATAAGATGCTATAGAGTTTACTATTTATGAAAATCTAGATATAGTATCTTATGTTTTTTTTCTGAATTTCATGAGTTTAACAGTTTCGTGATTTTAAAATGAAATTAGAATGCTTAATGAAAAATCAGTAAATTATCTGAAGTCTTGAAAGAGCTGAGATGTGAATTCTAGATTAAATGAAACACATATGATTAAAGATACATTTAATTTGACTGATTAAATTTATAGAATGATTTATGTGTAGTTCTTATTAAACTATAGAAAAAGTATGAGCTTATTGTTATGGATTCATATTTTCAGTAAATGATAGAAGCAGGACTATATGAGATTGGTGTTTTATTGCATCTGTATTAATGAAATACGTAAATATACAGTATGTGATTAATGTTTTTTATTGTGAAAAAAAAAAAACTTTGAGAGTTTATTAACTTGTTTGATCACGAGACTTTTGTACTTGAGCAGATAAGTATGTAAGGATTGTTGACTTGAAAAAAGACTCTTGAAATTTGGCAACCTAAGATCCTGATCAGATCTGGGATTGTTGACTGAAAGCTCGTTACATGGGTATGATTCAAGCTTGTCAAATTAACTTTTAAAGTACAAAAATACATATACTGTTCTAAAAAGATACAAGTGTTATGTGAAATACAGATATCTTATGAATCGAGTATATTTTATGTTATCTAGAATTGCTGAAATATGAATCTAGAATTGACTTTTGAAGTTGTTTAATGGAGATACAATTCTTTATTCTACTTGTCTTAATCATATTGAATTGGATTGTACTTTGATTCGTATGTTGTTGAAATTTCTTCTAGAAATCTTATTGGAAAATTCAAGAGGACAGATGATGAAAAGAAGAACAAACGATAATATAAGTAACACCTATTTGATGATGATATACTTTGTATGTAATTTGCATATATGCTAAGTATATTTGCAGGTTGATTACTGAAACATACAGTATATCTATATAATAATATAAGTTCTTATGCTGAATAGAAGAAAAAAGGAAGAGTTAATTCTAGCACTTTTAGAAAGACCCATTAATTAGATCTTAGTTTTCTAAGGGACTAGCAAAATTTAGGTATGGGGGAAGTGTTTAGAATGAAAAAGTGCATAATATTAATGGTTAAATGATAGTTATTTGCATAATATTTAGCTTATCATATGAGAATTAAGTCATTATGTTATAATTGCACTGTTATATGCTTTAATGAAAGAATCTGCATAATTCTATGGAATTAATGTTAATTTAGTACATTTCTGAACTGTCGGTAAACTACAGACTGTGAAATTCTTAAGTATCCGAATTTTCTATTATTTCGGACAGTTATGCTTAATGTACCGAAGAGTTATGTTTAAATTACCGAATAGTTATGTTTTAAAAGAATATTTTATTATTTCCTGAAGTACACGTGTCAAAACCATAATGCATGACTTAAGTGAACTTTCGATGAGTTATCTATAACTATCCGAAATTGCAGTTGGGCATCGGATAGTTATATGTGTAACTCTCCGAAATCCTCTTTTATTTATAAAATAGCTGTGGACACGTGTCATGTTCTGGAAGAATGACTTAAGTGGATTTTTGGTGAGTTATCTGTAACTATCTGAAATGCATTTGGGCATCAAATAGTTAGACCTGTAACTCTTCGAAATATTTCTTTTATTATTAAACTACTACTTACACGTGTCGTGATCTGGTAGATTTACTTAAGTTATATATCGGTGAGTTATCTGTAACTATCCGAAATGCATCTGAGCATCGGATAGTTAAGTTTGTAAGTATCCGAAATGCACCTGAGCGTCAGATAGTTAAATTTATGCACGTGTTTTATAGTTAAATCAACGAAGCAAGTCCGTTGAGTTATCTGTAACTCCATAGACTATTTATTTTCTAATATGCCACTGTAGCGGTTGCAGAAACATGACAGTTGGAAGGAAAAGCCACGATTGCACGTATCACGCAGGAATTCACTCGTCGAAGGGAGAAGAAATCAACGCCGTTGATATGAATGAAGGAAATCCAACTGACCATTCAAGTAGAAGCAGTTACCACTGAAGAAATATAAAGGAAAAGAAGAAAAAGAAGTAAAGTGTGTGTGATCGATGGGTGTGGCCAGTGTGTGGAGGAGCACCGAGCTTTCTTCAGGCAACATCGGCAATACTCTGAAGTACCACACCAACCATCATCACCACCACCATAATCACCAACCATCGGAGGTCTGTGAGGATACTTTCCTGATGTCGGGTCGATTCCGAGACAAACATAGTGCCTGACAACCACTGTGTGGAGTGATCGCATCGCGGGAAGGGAAGCCATTTTCACCAAGCACCGACTCATATCTTAGGAGATCGTAAAGCTTCTAGCCTTGGTTTCGGATTGATGCCTGTATGCTGAAGAGGAGATCATCTTGCAATTCTGGACTCGCGATTCTATAGGGAGAGGAGACAGAATTGTAAGTGGTTTAATTTTCAGTGGTGTAATCGCATCGCATGTAGTGACGGAAGTATTTACTATCGACTGAGATTACTTTACATTTCACCTTTCACCCATTTTCATGTTCATATCAAAACAAAAATACCAAAAATAACTTATATGTGTTTGTATTTTGTATTTGAGTGTTGTGTTGTTTGTTTTGTATCGTGATTAATGTTATCTTTGTTAGTGTTGTGATTGTTTTATGTTTGTTTAAGTTTTACAGTTTACTGAAATTGGTTCGTTCAAAAGACTTAAAGATTTTAATGGTTACTGTTTGAATTATCTGAATGTTAGTATTGCCTAATGATAAATCCTGTGTTTACTAACATTAAAGAGCTTAATTGATGTTCATAGATATATCAGTTGCATTTAGATCTGATTTATACATAGTAAGCATAGATAGTTATGATGAATATATAGAAATTTTGCCTATATCGAGAGAAATAGCTAAACCACCATCTGCAGAATTTGATAAAATTCAAATAGGGATGTGGTATAATGAATATGATGATCCTACTTTATATTTGATAAGATGGTGGGATGAATTGATGAAATTTCAAATATGGATTATGAAAGACATAAATGAATGGAAATGGGAAGAGAAATATATTGAAATAGATGTAGAAATAGAAACTGCTACATTATCCTGGAATCGAAAAGGATCTCTTTCTGCATTTCATTTCATTAATGGTAATACACTTGTATTTAACATTGATAATATACTATAACTTTACAAATTAAGAAGGAACACGAACACCATTAAAACAGAATTAATAGCAAGAAGAATTATGCCTCAAAAGTTTGCTTGGACTGACACGTTTATTCCATTTGTTTCTACTTTTCAATCATGTTCTTAAGCTGTGATTTTGCGTGTTTAATGTTGTGTGTATTCTACATTTATCTTTTTTAGAAAAAAAAAGAAAAAAAAAATTAGTTTTAATTTTATTTTATAAAAAAAAACAAAAACAAAAACAAAATATCAATCTAGTTTGTTAGTATCTGTTCTGGAAAACCAACTGGCTTGCTTGTGAGCCACCAAAGGCATAAGAGCCTAGGTTCCACATAAGACAATGATTTATAAATATATGTTAAATGTTATTTTGTTATATATTCTACTTTTATCTGTGAATGAAAAGTTTTTCAGAATAAAAAATCGGAATATGCAAAAGGAGATACAAATAAAACAAGGTATGTAACTGATTACTTATCTTGAATTTAGATTTAAACCCATTCGTTGAGTTAGGTGCTAAATCAATGAAACTTTATTCATGCCTGCTACAATTACTGTATTTATTTCAAATCTTTTACATTGAGGATAATGCAAAATGTAGTTATAGGGGGAGGTAATTAAAGTAACAGCCATGTAAGTTTGTTAATTAAAGGAATTAAATGGTACTGCAAAGTTTTATGGAAATTGAAAATTTTTTTATGAATTTGCTGTAACTATCCGATAATTGAAACTGTAAAATTTTTATAAACTGTAATTGCTTGAATATTATATTTAGAAGGTTATATAAGATGCTATAGAGTTTACTATTTATGAAAATCTAGATATAGTATCTTATGTTTTTTTTCTGAATTTCATGAGTTTAACAGTTTCGTGATTTTAAAATGAAATTAGAATGCTTAATGAAAAATCAGTAAATTATCTGAAGTCTTGAAAGAGCTGAGATGTGAATTCTAGATTAAATGAAACACATATGATTAAAGATACATTTAATTTGACTGATTAAATTTATAGAATGATTTATGTGTAGTTCTTATTAAACTATAGAAAAAGTATGAGCTTATTGTTATGGATTCATATTTTCAGTAAATGATAGAAGCAGGACTATATGAGATTGGTGTTTTATTGCATCTGTATTAATGAAATACGTAAATATACAGTATGTGATTAATGTTTTTTATTGTGAAAAAAAAAAAACTTTGAGAGTTTATTAACTTGTTTGATCACGAGACTTTTGTACTTGAGCAGATAAGTATGTAAGGATTGTTGACTTGAAAAAAGACTCTTGAAATTTGGCAACCTAAGATCCTGATCAGATCTGGGATTGTTGACTGAAAGCTCGTTACATGGGTATGATTCAAGCTTGTCAAATTAACTTTTAAAGTACAAAAATACATATACTGTTCTAAAAAGATACAAGTGTTATGTGAAATACAGATATCTTATGAATCGAGTATATTTTATGTTATCTAGAATTGCTGAAATATGAATCTAGAATTGACTTTTGAAGTTGTTTAATGGAGATACAATTCTTTATTCTACTTGTCTTAATCATATTGAATTGGATTGTACTTTGATTCGTATGTTGTTGAAATTTCTTCTAGAAATCTTATTGGAAAATTCAAGAGGACAGATGATGAAAAGAAGAACAAACGATAATATAAGTAACACCTATTTGATGATGATATACTTTGTATGTAATTTGCATATATGCTAAGTATATTTGCAGGTTGATTACTGAAACATACAGTATATCTATATAATAATATAAGTTCTTATGCTGAATAGAAGAAAAAAGGAAGAGTTAATTCTAGCACTTTTAGAAAGACCCATTAATTAGATCTTAGTTTTCTAAGGGACTAGCAAAATTTAGGTATGGGGGAAGTGTTTAGAATGAAAAAGTGCATAATATTAATGGTTAAATGATAGTTATTTGCATAATATTTAGCTTATCATATGAGAATTAAGTCATTATGTTATAATTGCACTGTTATATGCTTTAATGAAAGAATCTGCATAATTCTATGGAATTAATGTTAATTTAGTACATTTCTGAACTGTCGGTAAACTACAGACTGTGAAATTCTTAAGTATCCGAATTTTCTATTATTTCGGACAGTTATGCTTAATGTACCGAAGAGTTATGTTTAAATTACCGAATAGTTATGTTTTAAAAGAATATTTTATTATTTCCTGAAGTACACGTGTCAAAACCATAATGCATGACTTAAGTGAACTTTCGATGAGTTATCTATAACTATCCGAAATTGCAGTTGGGCATCGGATAGTTATATGTGTAACTCTCCGAAATCCTCTTTTATTTATAAAATAGCTGTGGACACGTGTCATGTTCTGGAAGAATGACTTAAGTGGATTTTTGGTGAGTTATCTGTAACTATCTGAAATGCATTTGGGCATCAAATAGTTAGACCTGTAACTCTTCGAAATATTTCTTTTATTATTAAACTACTACTTACACGTGTCGTGATCTGGTAGATTTACTTAAGTTATATATCGGTGAGTTATCTGTAACTATCCGAAATGCATCTGAGCATCGGATAGTTAAGTTTGTAAGTATCCGAAATGCACCTGAGCGTCAGATAGTTAAATTTATGCACGTGTTTTATAGTTAAATCAACGAAGCAAGTCCGTTGAGTTATCTGTAACTCCATAGACTATTTATTTTCTAATATGCCACTGTAGCGGTTGCAGAAACATGACAGTTGGAAGGAAAAGCCACGATTGCACGTATCACGCAGGAATTCACTCGTCGAAGGGAGAAGAAATCAACGCCGTTGATATGAATGAAGGAAATCCAACTGACCATTCAAGTAGAAGCAGTTACCACTGAAGAAATATAAAGGAAAAGAAGAAAAAGAAGTAAAGTGTGTGTGATCGATGGGTGTGGCCAGTGTGTGGAGGAGCACCGAGCTTTCTTCAGGCAACATCGGCAATACTCTGAAGTACCACACCAACCATCATCACCACCACCATAATCACCAACCATCGGAGGTCTGTGAGGATACTTTCCTGATGTCGGGTCGATTCCGAGACAAACATAGTGCCTGACAACCACTGTGTGGAGTGATCGCATCGCGGGAAGGGAAGCCATTTTCACCAAGCACCGACTCATATCTTAGGAGATCGTAAAGCTTCTAGCCTTGGTTTCGGATTGATGCCTGTATGCTGAAGAGGAGATCATCTTGCAATTCTGGACTCGCGATTCTATAGGGAGAGGAGACAGAATTGTAAGTGGTTTAATTTTCAGTGGTGTAATCGCATCGCATGTAGTGACGGAAGTATTTACTGTCGACTGAGATTACTTTACATTTCACCTTTCACCCATTTTCATGTTCATATCAAAACAAAAATACCAAAAATAACTTATATGTGTTTGTATTTTGTATTTGAGTGTTGTGTTGTTTGTTTTGTATCGTGATTAATGTTATCTTTGTTAGTGTTGTGATTGTTTTATGTTTGTTTAAGTTTTACAGTTTACTGAAATTGGTTCGTTCAAAAGACTTAAAGATTTTAATGGTTACTGTTTGAATTATCTGAATGTTAGTATTGCCTAATGATAAATCCTGTGTTTACTAACATTAAAGAGCTTAATTGATGTTATTTACAATCTGTGAAACTACCCAATGGTTGGCCAAATTCCTTTGTAAATAACAGTATTAAATAGGAAAGGTAGGCTCGTGGAGTTAACTTAAGTCCACGAGGTTAGTCCATTGAGTTAGTCATAACTCAACGAACTTTGTCCGTTGAGTTAACTGTAACTCAACGAAGAGCTTATTGAATATATAATTTGATTGTTAAAAACGGAACAGTTCTCAATTCTTAAGCAATTCCCTGTGGGATCGACCTCTACTTGCGCACTAATACAATAGACATTGTGCACTTGCAGTTAAAATATAAATTGGAATTAATATCTAATTTGTGTGAAAGGTTGTTTGTTTACTTCTAAAAAGAAATTCAGTGATATAGGCATAAAGATAAATTCACTAAGTAAAAACAGAAGTTAACAAATCCTAGTTTTTCTAGCTCATTGCTAGGTAACTAATTCAAGTTTTCTAGTGCCGTGTTGGAGATCCAAACACCTCCTCTCCCTATAGAATCACAAACCAAGACTTGTAAGTTGATATCATCTTCAGTATACTGGCATCAACCTGAAACTAAAGCTAAAAGCTTTACGATCTCCTGAGATATGAGTCGATACTTGGTGAAAATGACTTCCCTTCCTTCGACACGATCACTCCTCATAGTGGTTGTCAATTCTTCGTGTTTTCCCAGCACTACACTAGAAAAACTTGGATTTGTTACTTCTATTTTTACTTAGTTAATTTATCTTTATGCCTATTCTTTCTTTTAGAAGTAAACAAACAACCTTTAATACAATTTAGATATTAATTCCAATTTGTACTTTAACTGCAAGTGCACAGTGTCTTTTGTATCAGTGTGCAAGTACAGGTCGATCCCACAGGAAATTACTGACGAATTTAAGAAATGTTTGATTGTGAACAATTCAAATTTATATTCAATAAGCACTTCGTTGAGTTACAGTTAACTCAACGGACTAAGTTCGTTGAGTTATTGATAACTCAACGGACTATCCTCGTGGACTTAAGTTAACTCCACGAGCCTGTCTCTTCTTCATAATACTGCTAATTACAGAGGAATTCGGCCAACCATTGGCCGGTTCCACAGATTGTAAATAACATCAATTAAGCTTTTTAATGCTAGTTAACATTGGATTTATCATTATGCAATACTAACATTCAGATGATTCAAACAGTAACCATTAAAATCTTTAAGTTGTTTTGTACGAACCAATTTTAGTAAACTGTAAAATTAAAACTAACATAAAACAATCATAAAATTGATACAGATAACATTAATCACGATACAACACCAACAATAAAACACTCAAATACAACATACAAACAAAGATAAATTGTTTTTGGTATTTTTGTTTTGATGTGATGGGCGAAAGGTGAAATGTAAAGTAATTTCACTTGATAGTAAATACTTCCGACACTACTTGCAACGCGATTACACCACTGAAAATTGAACCACTTACAATTCTATCTCCTCTCCCTATAGAATCGCGAGTCCAGAATTGTAAGATGATCTCCTCTTCAGCATACAAGCATCAACCCGAAGCCAAGGCTAAAAGCTTTACGATCTCTTGAAATATGAGTCGACGCTTCGTGAAAATGTCTTCCCTTCCCGCGACGCGATCACTCCTCATAGTGGTTGTTAGGCACTGTGTTTGGCTCGGAATCGACCCGACATCAGGCAAGTATCCTCACAGACCTTCGATGATTGGTGATTATGGTGGTGATACGATGGTTGGTGTGATACTTCGGAGAATCACCGATACTGTCTGCAGAAAGCTTGGTGCTCCTCCTCTGTATACACTAGCCGTCTATCGATCACACCCGTTCTTTTTTTTCTTCTTTTCTTTTATATTTCTTCAGTGGTAACTACTTTTGCTTGAATGGTCGGTTGGATTTCCTTCCTTCAGATCAACGGCGATGATTTCTTTCTCCCTACGCGATTGAATTCCTACGTGACACGTACAAACGTGGTTTTTCCTTCCAACTGTCTGTTCCTGCAACCGCTACAGTGGCATATTAGAAAATATATAGTCTGTGGAGTTACAGATAACTCAACGGACTTCCTTGTTGATTTAACTATAAAACACGTGCAAAAATAACAACTTAAGTTTATAACGCTAACCTAATGCGTTGCCTTAGTGTATTTTCATGTAACTCAACGCGTGCAGTTATACTAACTTAACGAGTTATAACGTAAGTAAATCTACCAGCTCTCAACACGTGTCAGTAGCAGTTTAAACATAAAATAACATTCCGGAGAGTTACAGGTATAACTATCCAATGCTCAGATGCATTTTCGGATACTTAAGAATTTCACAGCCTGCAATTTACCGACAGTTTATAAATGTGCTAAATTAACATTAATTCCCCAAAATTAAGCAGATTCTTCAATTAAAGCATATAACAGTGCAATTATAACATAATGGCTTAATTCTCATATGATAAGCTAAATATTATGAAATTAACCATCATTTAACCGTTAATAATATGCACTTTTTCATTCTAAACATCAGTCACCGTGTTTGGCTCGAAATCAACCTAACATTTGGAAAGTATCTTCACAAACCTTCGATGGTTGGTAATTTTAGTGGTGTTGTGGAGCTTCAAGGAACTTCCGACACTTTCTACAGTTAGCATAGTCCTCCACCACACTTTCTTCATCTTTCTTCTCTTCTTTTATATTTCTTTCAGTAGTAAATGTTTTTACTTAAATGATCGGTTGGATTTCCCTCATTCATATCAACGATGGTGATTTCTTCTTTATTCCATGAGTTAATTCCTACGTGATACGTGCAATCGTGGTTTTCCTTCGAATTTCCTATTTATGCAACTACTACAATGGCATGTTTGAAAATTAATGGTCTGTGGAGTTATTGTAACTCAATGGACTTACTTCATTGATTTAACTAAAACACACATGCGGTAAAGAAATAACTTATAAGCTTATAACACTAACACAACATGTTACCTTAGTGTATATTCAAGTAACTCAATGCATATAGTTATGCTAACTTAACGAGTTAAACATGTGCAGCTCACGTGACATAATAAAGCATTTAAATTCAACACGTGCATAAATCTAACTTAACGAGTTCAAATATACAACTTACAGTTTTTACTTGCTAACTCAACGAGTTCTCATGTGATCTTTTTACACCTTTAAACTTGTAACTTAATGAGTTGGCACATGATCTTTCAACAAAAAGAACACTAACTCAATGAGTTGTTACTGTGCACCAGTACATGATATAAATAAGTGCAAATAAAATAGATCATGCTTAATACTATAAAACCACACTTAAATCAGGTTTTTAGATCACTACATGTGCCCTCAGTAAGTTTAATGATAAAAAGACATTTCGGATACTTGCAAACCTAACTATTTGATGCTCAGACGCATTTTGGATAGTTAGCACCTAACTTACTAAAAATCCACTTAAGTCATGTATTAAGGTTAAAACACATGTACTTCAAGAAATAATAAAATATTCTTTAAGCATTTAAAACATAATTGTCCGGTACATGAAATGTAACTCTCCGAAATAATAGAAAATTTAGATACTTGGGAATTAAAAAGCTTGTAACTCACCGAGAGTTCAGAAATGTACTTAATTAACACTAATTCCCTGAAATTATGTAGATTCTTTCATTAAGACATATAATAGTGCAATTATAACATAATGGCTTAATTCTCATATGATAAGCTAAATATTATGCAATTAACCATTATTTAACCGTTAATATTATGCACTTTTTCATTCTAAACAAGGATGCATGCAATTGACATCATATCCTAAGGATAAGGTTGATTGGCCTAATAAAAGAGTTTGAATAAATCTTCTAGGTGTGCATGAAGAAGGTATTAAGCACCCCACATATCCAACCAAAGTTAGCCTCTTGGATGAACCAATAGGTGCTAAATGGTGCATGAGTACAACTAAATGTTAAAAATGAAAGTATATGAGTAGTTGGGCCTTTAGGCTAAAAAAGAAATAAGATCTAAGAGCCTATTAGAAAGTTATGTAGCATTCCTCACTTTGTGTGGTAAAATGAGAATGAACCTTAAATGAGTCTAAACTAAGACGGATATCCTAGTCCAAATACATTACAAGCCAACATAAAGTACTTATGCTACATGATGCATGAGTTTCCGAAAAAATAAAAGGTTTTGCTAGTTATGATGCATGCACTTACCTAACTTACCTTTTTCTTCCATTGATTTAAATCAAGGGTAAAAAAGCATATAAGATGAAATGCATGAACATATGATAAGGCATGCATAATTTATGAAAATCATAACAAAATATATACTAATCAAAAAATTATAAACCATTTTTAAATTAAAGCACTTCAAGTCTACAATATAGGAAAAAGTGTAGTAAAAGTGTAAAGGTAGTTTGGAGATGTAAACAATGTGAAGAAAATAAAGGCATTAGATAAATCTATGATAATATCTACTAGCTAGAGTAGATTTCAAAAAATCATAGAGAAATGCATACTAATTGAAATAATATGATTCAAAAGGTATTTGAAACTTGAATGACTATAGTTTTAGAAAAGAAATGAAATAAAATTTTTTAGGTCATTTGGTGTTGCAACAACTATTGCAAATCTAGTGTGTGCTCTTTATGATAGAAAACCTATTTGCAATAAGGGCTAAATTTGAAAAATCAAATATCCCTAATTACTTAATGGAATGACATGATTTTAACTTGCAACTAAGAGATTGACAAAATTGTAGACTATACACTCAAAAGTGAAGTGAGAAGCTAAAAAAATCCAAATTTTAGAAAGTGCAAAAATCAAAGGAGTGTGTGTCAATTGTTTGTACTTTCTAGTCAAGGTTAAATCTATAAGACATAAATTCTATAAACTTTATTGATTTATTTAGAATGAAAAATTACATAATATTAACAGTTAAATGATGGTTAATTGCATAATATTTAGCTTATCATACGAGAATTAAGCCATTATGTTATAATTGCACTATAATATGCTTTAATGAAAGAATCTGCATAATTTCAAGGAATTAATGTTAATTAAGTACATTTTTGAACTGTTTGTGAATTACAGGTTTTTTAATTCTTAAGTATCCGAATGGCTAAATTTGAAAAATCAAATATCCCTAATTACTTAATGGAATGACATGATTTTAACTTGCAACTAAGAGATTGACAAAATTGTAGACTATAAACTCAAAAGTGAAGTGAGAAGCTAAAGAAATCCAAATTTTAGAAAGTGCAAAAATCAAAGGAGTGTGTGTCAATTGTTTGTACTTTCTAGTCAAGGTTAAATCTATAAGACATAAATTCTATAAACTTTATTGATTTATTTAGAATGAAAAATTACATAATATTAACAGTTAAATGATGTTTAATTGCATAATATTTAGCTTATCATACGAGAATTAAGCCATTATGTTATAATTGCACTATAATATGCTTTAATGAAAGAATCTGCATAATTTCAAGGAATTAATGTTAATTAAGTACATTTTTGAACTGTTTGTGAATTACAGGTTTTTTAATTCTTAAGTATCCGAATTTTCTGTTATTTCGAAGAGTTATATTTAATGTACTGGACAGTTATGTTTTAAACATTTAAAGAATATTTTATTATTTCCTAGAGTACATGTGTTGAAACCTTAATATACAACTTAAGTGGATTTTCGGAAAGTTATATGCTAACTATCCAAAATGCATTTGAGCATCGGATAATTAGGTTTGCAAGTATCTGTAATATCTTTTAACAGTTTCACAATTTTAAAATGAAATCAGAATGCTTAATGAAAAAATCAGTAAATTATCTAAAGTCCTGAAGGAGCTGAAATGTAAATTCTAGATTAAATGAAACACATATGATTAAAGATACATTTAATTTGATTGATTGAAGTTGTAGAATGATTTATGTGTAGATTTTATTAAACTACAGAAAAAGTATGAGCTTATTGTTATGGATTCATATTTTCAGTAAATGATAGAAACAAGACTATATGAGATTGGTGTTTTACTGTATTTGTATTAATGAAATACGTACATATACAGTATGTGATTAATGTTTTGTGTGTGTATTTTGATTGAAAAAAAAATTTTGAGAGTTTATTGACTTATTTGATCACGAGCCTTTTGTACTTGAGCAGATAGGTATGTAAGGATTGTTGACCTGAAAAAAGACTCTTGAAATCTGGCAACCTAAGATCCTGATCAGATCTGGGATTTTTGACTGAAAGCTCGTTACATGGGTACATTAGAAAGCTCTTGTATGATTCAAGTTTGTAAAATTAACTTTTAAAGTACGAAAAAAAAAAGAGAAGAAAAAAAAAAGAGAAAAAAATATACATATACTATTCTAAAAAGATACAAGTGTTTTGTGAAATACAGATATCTTATGAATCGAGTATATTTTATATTATCTAGAATTGCTGTAATATGAATCTAGAATTGACTTTTGAAGTTGTTTAATGGAGATACAATTCTTTATTCTACTTGTATTAATCATATTGAATTGGATTGTATTTTAATTCGTATGTTGTTGAAATTTCTTCTAAAAATCTTATTGGAAAATTCAAGATGACAGATGATGAAAAGAAGAACAAACGATAATATAATTAACACTTATGTGATTATGATATACTTTGTATGTAATTTGTATATATTCTAAGTATATTTGCAGGTTGATTACTAGAACATACAGAATATATTTTTATGCTAAACAAAAAAAAAAAGAATTAGTTCTAGCACTTTTTGAAATACCAATTAATTAGATCTTAGTTTGCTAAGGGACTAGAAAAATTTAGGTATAGGGGAAGTGTTTAGAATGAAAAAGTGCATATTATTAACGGTTAAATGATGGTTAATTGCATAATATTTAGCTTATCATATAAGAATTAAGCCATTATGTTATAATTGCACTGTTATATGCTTTAATTGAAGAATCTGCTTAATTTTGGGGAATTAATGTCAATTTAGTACATTTTTAAACTGTCGGTAAGTTGCAGGCTGTGAAATTCTTAAGTATCCGAATTTTCTGATAATTCGGATAGTTATGTTTAATAGACCGAACATGTCGGATAGTTATGTTTAAATTGCTGAGCAGTTATGTTTTGAAAGTTTCCTGAAGTTAATAACTAGTAGTTCCGTTGCATTAATTTCTCATTTAGCTAAACGTTAAGTTAATGTGTGTTTTTATTGAAAAGCATGATATGTTTTAAAGTTATATCTTCTGTATCATGAACAGTGCACGTTTTGATAACTCGTTAAGTTAGTGAGTAAAAGAAGAGACGAACGCGTTAGGTTAGCGTTATAAACTTAAGTTGTTATTTTTGCACGTGATAAAATTCTTATTATAAAAACATTTGTTTATTACTGATCGTTGAGTTATCTATAACTATCCGAAATTACAGCTGGGCATCAGACAGTTATATGTATAACTCTTCGAAATCTCTTTTTATTTATAAAATAGCTGAGGACACGTGTCATGTTCTGGTAAAGTGACTTAAGTGGATTTTCGGTGAGTTAGCTGTAACTATCCGAAATGCATCTAAACATCGGATAGTTAGACCTGTAACTCTCCGAAATGTTATTTTATGATTAAAATGCTGTTGACACGTGTCGAGATCTGGTAGATTTACTTAAGTTATATATCGGTGAGTTATTTGTAACTATCCGAAATGCATCTGAGCATTGGATAGTTAAGTTTATAAGTATCTGAAATGCACCTGAGCATCGGATAGTTAAATTTATGCACGTGTTGAATTTAAATACTTTAGTATATCACGTGAGATGCACATGTTTAACTCATTAAGTTAGCATAACTGTATGCATTGAGTTACATGAATACACACTAAGGCAACATGTTATGTTAGTAGCTTATTTCTTCATATTTTCTAATATGCCACTATAGCAGTTGTAGAAACAGGACAGTTGGAAGGAAAACCACAATCGCATATATCACGCAGGAATTCAATCGTCGAAGGGAAAAGAAATCATCGCCGCTGATATGAATGAAGGAAATCCAACCGACCATTCAAGCAGAAGTAGTTACTACTGAAGAAATATAAAACAAAAGAAGTAAAGCGTGCGTGGGTGATCGATGGACGGCCATTGTATACAGAAGAGGAGCACCGAGCTTTCTGCAAACAGTATCAGCGATTCTCCGAAGTATCACACCAACCATCATTACCACCACCACAATCACCAACCATCGGAGGTCTGTGAGAATACTTTCTTGATGTCGGGTCGATTCCGAGCCAAACACAGTGCCTGACAACCACTGTGAGGAGTGATCGCGTCGTGGGAAGGGAAGCCATTTTCACCAAGCGCCAACTCATATTTCAAGAGATCATAAAGCTTTTGGCTTTGGCTTTGGGTTGATGCTTGTATGCTGAAGAGAAGATTATCTTGCAATTCTAGACTCACAATTCTATAGGGAGAGGAGACAGAATTGTAAGTGGTTTAATTTTCAGTGGTGTAATCGCGTTGCAAGTAGTGTCGAAAGTATTTACTATCAAGTGAGATTACTTTACATTTCACCTTTCACCCATTTCCATGTTCATATTAAACAAAAATACCAAAAACAATTTATCTATGTTGGTATGTTGTATTTGAGTGTTGTATTGTTTGTGTTGTATCGTGATTAATGTTATCTTTGTTAGTGTTGTGATTGTTTTATGTTTGTTTTAGTTTTATAGTTTACTGGAATTGATTCGTTCAAAAGACTTAAAGATTTTAATGGTTACTGTTTGAATTATCTGAATGTTAGTATTGCTTAATGATAAATCCAATGTTAACTAACATTAAAGAGCTTAATTGATGTTATTTACAATATGTGGAATCGCCCAATGGTTGGCCGAATTCCTCTGTAAATAGCAATATTAAAAAGAAAAGACAGGCTCGTGGAGTTAACTTAAGTCCACGAGGTTAGTCCGTTGAGTTAGCCATAACTCAACGAACTTTGTCCGTTGAGTTAATTGTAATTCAACGGAGAGCTTATTGAATATATAAATTTGATTGTTAACAAACGAACAATTCTCAAATTCTTCAGCAATTCCCTGTGGGATCTACCTGTACTTGTACACTGATACAATAGACACTATGCACTTGGAATTAAAGTACAAATTGGAATTAATATCTAAATTGTATTAAAGGTTGTTTGTTTACTTCTAAAAGAAAGAATAGGCATAAAGATAAATTAACTAAGTAAAAACAGAAGTAACAAATCCATGTTTTTCTAGTGTAGTGTTGGGAAAACACAAACAGGAAGCCATTTTCACCAAGCATCAACTCATATCTCAGGAGATCGTAAAGCTTCTAGCATTGGTTTCGGGTTGATGCCAATATGCTAAAGAGGAGATCATCTTACAATTCTTGATTCGTGATTCTACAGAGAGAATAGGCAAAATTGTAAGTGATTAATTTTTCAATGATGTAATCGCATCGCATGTAGTGACGAAAGTTTTTACTGTCAATAGAGAATTTTTACATTTCATCTTTCGCTCATCTTCAGGAACATATCAAAATAAAAAATACCAAAAACAACAACTTATCTGTGTTTACATTTAGTATTGAAGTGTTGTATTGTTTGTTTTGCATCGTGATTAATGTTATCATTGTCAGTATTGTAAATGTTTTATGTTTATTTGATTCAGAAAATAGAAAATAGTTTATTGTTTACTGAAATTGATTCATTCCAAATACTTAAAGATTTTAATGGTTACTGTTTTAAATATCTGAATGTTAGTATTGCTTAATGATAAATCTAATATTAACTAACATTAAAGAGCTTAATTAATGTTATTTACATTCTATGGAACCGCCCAATGGTTGGCCGAATTCCTCTATAAATAGTAGTATTTAACTAAAAAGGTAGGCTCGTTGAGTTAACTTAAGTCCACGAGGTTAGTCCGTTGAGTTAACTATAACTCCACGAACTAAGTCTGTTGTGTTAACTATAACTCAACGGAGTGCTTAACTGAATACATATAAACTCCAATATAAAAATTGAGATCGACCTATACTTGCATACAAATACAATATACACTGTGCACTTGCAGTTAAAATACAAATTGGATTCAGCATCTAATTTGTGTGAAAGGTTGTTTGTTTACTTCTAAAAGAATTTATTAATATAAGCAAAATAAATACAAAGTTTTCTGGCACCGCCTAACAAACAAAAGTTCACAATCAATTAAACATGATTGAATAAAAGATAAGAGTACATCCTTTAAAAGTTTCAATGAAAAATGAAGTTTTAACTATAAGTAGGGCCTACAATATATGCAATAGTTCCCTCTCTCTCCAACAAATGATCTTTACCAAAAAATGGTTTTACTCTCTGCCCATTGACAATAAATGAAGAACCATCCCTTAAGTTCTTTATTTTAAAAACCCCATGATTAAATACTTGTTTAACAATGAAAGGTCCACTCCACCTAGATCTTAATTTACCAAGATAGAAGTGTAATTTAGATGGATACAACAAGACCTCTTACCTTGGAAACAACTCTTTCCAAATAATCTTTTTATCATGGAAAATTTTATCTTTCCTTAGAAATCTTAGAATTTTCATGAGCTTCATCTCACAATTTATCCAATTCATTCAATTGCAATTTTCTAATATCACTATCCACATTTTCATTCATATTGCATTCTTGAATGGCCCAAGTAGATTTATGCTCTATCTCAATAGGAGGTGGCAAGCTTTACCAAATACTACCCTATAGGGAGACATGCCTAAAATAGTCTTGTAGGTAGTCTTGTACCCTTACAAGGCATCATCTAATTTTATAGTTGAATCTTTTCTATTTGATTTTATAATTTTCTCAAGAATTTGTTTTACTTACCTATTAGAAACCTCAACTTGGTCGTTAGTTTGAGGATGATATGATGTAGATAATTTATGTGAAACTTCATATTTCCTTATTAAAGCTTCAAAAGTTTTATTGCAAAAATGAGAGACATTATCACTTATGATAGCTTTAAGTATTCCAAACCTAGAAAATATGTTGGATTTTATAAATTCAACGACTACTCTTCTATCATTAGATTTGGTAGGTATGGTTTCTATCTATTTAGATACATAATCAATAGCCAATAAAATATAATTATATCCAAATGAAGAAAGGAAAAGACCCATGACGTCGATTCTTCAAACATCAAAAATTTCTACTTCAATCATGGAGTTGAGAGGCATCATGTTCCTCTTTGTAATTCCCCTCATCTTTTAACAATTAATGCAACTTTTACAATAAGCAAGAGTATCTTTAAATAATAATGGCCAAAAAAAATCACAATGCAAAATCTTTACTGAAGTTTTCTTAAAACTGAAATGTCTTTCACATGCTTGATCATGGTAGAATGAGATTACACTTTGAATTTCATGATTAGGTATGCATCTTCTCAAAATTTAATCATTGCAATATTTAAATAAATAAGGATCAAACCGATAATAATGCTTAGTAATTGACTTTAATCTTTTTCTCTTAACTTTATTAAAATTCAAAGGGAATTGCCCTATAGCAATATAACTTGCAATATCAACATACCAAGGTAAAGTGGTGACAACAAAAACTTGTTCATCACGAAAATACTCATTAATTTGATCATTAGTAACAGGAATTTGTTTTAATCTAGATAAATGGTCAACTACTAAATTTTCACATCCTTTTATATCTTTAATTTCAAGATCAAATTCTTGCAACAATAAAACTCATCTAATCAACATTGGCTTATGTTTAGAATGAAATTATGCATAATATTAGTGGTTAATGAATGATTAATTGTATAGTATTTAGCTTATCAAATGAGAATTAAGTCATTATACCACATTTATACAATTATAAGACTTAATTAAAAAATATATATAATTTGAAGGAATTGATGGTTAATTAAGTAACATTTATGAATAATTAGAAATTATTTCTTTTGCATATTAATTGTTAAATGTTATATAAGTATTTGTTTTATTAAATTGTAGAACTAAACGAGTTTGTTAAGTTATGCTTAATTTAATGAGGTTAGTTTATTGAGTTAATAGTTAAGTTAGTAGAGTAAGTCCGCTGAGTTACACTAATTCCATAGACTAGTTATTTTTTAATGTTTGATTATGAGTAGTTTGTTGGAAATGTATAGGAAAATCACATTACACGAACTACGCCATGATCTTGATCATGGAATGAATAAGTAATTACAGTCATTGATATGAATGAAGAAAATCTAACCGATCATTTTGGCAAAAGTAGTTATTACAAGAAAGAAATATAAAAAGATTAGAGAAAAAAAAATGAAAAAGAGAGGGAGGAAGGGGGAGAACCACGCTTACTATAGAAAGCGTCGGACATTCCTTGAGCTCTCACCACTACCACCAACCATCATCAATCATCATTCGTTAGAGGTCTATGAGGATACTTTCCAGATATCGGGTCAATTACAATCAAAACATGGTGACTGACAACCATTATGAAGGAGTGATCGTGTCACAGGAAGAAAAGACTTTTTCACCAAGCACTGAATCATTTCTCAGGAGATAGTAAAGTTTCTAGCCTTGGTTTTGGGTTGATGTTAATATGCTAAAAAGCAGATCAACTTACAAAAGTCTAGGTTCGCAATACAGTAAGGAGAGGAGCACTTGACAATAAGTGATTAAGTTTTCAAACATATAACTGTGTTGCATGTAGTATCGAAAGTTCTTTTATTTTCTATCGAGAATTTTACCTGTCATGAATCGTCTACCTTAAGGAACAAATATATGTTTATATTTACATAATTTTGTTTATCAAGATTTGTGTTTGTATTGTCAATGAGTAATTGTTAAATGCTTTGTGTTTATCTTATTTCAGTTAATAGAAAATTGTATGATTAAATCTTGAAATCAGTTAGTATAAATCTCTAAAATAATGATTGATTTGTGAAGTATTTGAATGTTAGAATTACTCAATGTTAAATCTAATATAAAATAACATTTAAAAAGTGTAAGGATATTGTTTACATTTTATGAGATCGCCCAATAGATGGTCGTATTCCTCTACAATCAACAATATTAATAGAAAGTTACCAAATGGATCATTGAGTTATTTATAACTCAACTAGGGTAGTTCATTGATTTATCTGTAACTCAACAAACTTAGTTTGTTGGGTTAAGTAGTAACTCAACGAAGTGAGAAGATTAGTTAATATATATTACACTTTGGCTATAGTAATTTAAAAATTGAATTTTGACCACTCCTTGTGAATTTGACCTATTCTTGTATACTTATATAATAGACGTTGTACACTTACAGTTAATTTAATAAACAAATTTACTAAACTTAAATCTTGTTCAAGAATTACTTGTTTACTTATAAAAAAATACACTTAAGCTAACAAGATAGCTTAACATCTTTTTTAGCAAGTAAATACTTTAATGCAACATGGCTAGTAAATATGGTGACATGATTACCAACTAAATAAGATCTAAATTTATCTAATGCAAATACTATAGCCAAGAATTTCTTTCAATAGTGGAGTAGTTGAGTTGTGTCTCATTTATGTCTTGCTAGCATAGTAAATAACATGAGTTGTTTATTAATTTTCTATCCAAGGACAACACCAATGACTACATCAGATGCATCACACATTAATTCAAAATTTTTAGCCTATATTGGTGCTTGCATGATAGGAGGAGAACTTTAAAAAAAATTTAGTAAATTAAAAGCATGCATACAATTTTCATTGAATAAGAAAGGAGTATCTTTACTCAACAAATTAGTTAGTAGCCTAGAAATTTTACTAAAATCTTTAATAAATATCCTATAAAAGCTCACATGACCAAGGAAACCTCTTACTTCTTAAATAGATGAAGCAGGTGGTAGGTTTACAATGGTCTCAACCTTAAATTTATCTACCTCAATGCCTTTCCTAAAAATAACATGCCCTAGAACTATGCTTTTCCTAACCAAGAAATGACATTTTTCTTAATTTAGTACAAGACTTTTCTCGATGCATCTCATTAAGACCAAATTTAAATGATACAAGCAATTATCAAAAGTGTAGCCATAAATAGAGAAATCAACCATGAAAACTTCTAAAATTTCTTCAACCATATTAGAAAAAATACCAATCATACATCTTTGAAAAGTAGCAGGGGCATTTCAAAGTCCAAAAGGCATACATTTAAAAACAAAAGTACCAAATAGGCAAGTAAAAGTAGTTTTTTTCTAGATCTTCAGGTGCAATAGGAATTTGATTATGGCCACTATAACCATCTAGGAAATAGTAAAAATCATGTCCTGCAAGCTTTTGTAACATCTGATCAATAAAATAATGAGGGAATGATCTTTCCTAGTAGCTAAATTTAGTTTTCTATAATCAATGTATACTCTCCAACTTGAGTGTACCCTAATTGGAATTAATTCATTATTCTCATTAGCAACCATAATTATTCATGATTTCTTGAGTACTACATGAATTGGACTCACTCATTTGCCATTACTAATTGGGTAGATAATTTCATTGTTAAGCCATTTAACTATTTCTTTCTTTACTACCTCCTTCATTTTTGGATTTAATCTCCTTTATGGTTCCCTAACAATATGTAACTCATTTTCTAAATTGATTTTATGTTGAGCTATGGTAGGATTTATACCTTTAATGTCATCCATAATCCACCCAATAGCTTCTTTATTATTTCTTAATACATTAATGAGCCTATTTTCTTGGTCTTCACTCTACACAACCCCTATAATGACTAGAAGTTCTCCAACAATGAATACATATTTTAATGTATCAAGAAGTTGCTTAAGTTCTAACTTAGAGGGTTGATTAGCTAATGGTTGAGAGATTAACTTAACATAGGGTTCTAGAGGTTGAACTATGTCATTCTCATTATTAGAAAAATTCTTAATAAAATTTATAATAGGTAATTCATCATCAAAATGCATTTCAACCTAATCTAAATGTAATGAATACTCATGTACTTCATCATCAGGTTGATGTTGATCACAATTAGTAAAAACATCAAGCATGTTAACATGAAAATCATCAAGAATCTCTTTTCTAACATCATCACTTACAACAAAAATATTCAATAAGATTTCATGCTTCCCATAAGAAATAATCATATATCCATTTCTACAATTAATAATTACACTAATAGTAGCAAGAAATGGCTTACCAAGAATCAAAGACGTTTCTAAACTTAAACACTTAGATGATTGATTTTCTAAAATAATAAAATCAATAGGGTAAATGAACTTTCCTACCTTAATAAGTACATCTTCGATCAAATCCAAGGGAAATCTAGAGGATCTATCAACTAATTTAATGATGGTCTTAGTTAATAAGTACATTTCTAATTGACATGATGTCATTTAACCTTAATTCATCATATAATGACTTAAGCATCACATTTACCCTAGCTCCTGTTAGAACCCGAGTATTTTGATAATGCAAAACCTATGTGAGGTAACATATTGTATTTAACAGTTAAGTCAGTGCAGCATTAGATCAAAAGGCAGAAAGAACAGATTCCATGTAGATGAACAGATGGAGAAGTTTCCAGATAATACTGTCTTAAACTTACAGGAAAATCGGACAGTTACAGGTCCGAAAAGTAAGTTTAAAACAGCAGCAAAACTATCGAACAGTTAGAAGAATAACTATCTGAAATTGTAACGCCTTCGGAGAGTTATTTGATCAGACAGTTAAGGGGATTGAATGATCAGATAGTTAATGAGTTAACTATTCGAAAGCTTAAAGGACTTTTCGGAGAGTTACATGTATAACTATCCGAAAGTTAAGTCATTCAATAAACCACGTGTAGAAATACAGAACGGAAGTTTAAAGGGCTTGTCGGAGAGTTAGATAACTATCCGAGTTTTCTTTTCGGAGAGTTAGATAACTATTCGAGTTTTTCGGTAAGTTACAAGCATAACTTTCCGAAACTTAAGTCATTTTATTACGCACGTGTAAAATGGAGAAGCCGACAGTTAAAAGCTTAAAAGGGAAAATCGAAGAGTTAGAAAGATAACTATCCGAAATTTCAAGAGAGTTTCAGTGAGTTACAGTTTAACTATTTGAAACTTAAGTCATTGAATTTCCCACGTGTAGAATTCCAGACAGATGCTCAAATAGGTTTTCGAAGAGTTAGAAAGATAACTATCCGAAATTTCAAGAGAGTTTCGGTGAGTTACAGTTTAACTATCCGAAACTTAAGTCATTGAATTTCCCATGTGCAGAATTCCAAAGAGTGGCTCATATAAGTTTTCAGAGAGTTAGAAAAATAACTATCCGAAATCCTGAAGTATTTCAGTGAGTTACAAGGATAACCTTCAGAAACTTAAGTCAGCCCTTTATACACGTGCTAAATTAATGCAATCGGCAAGTATATAACTGTTCGGTAAGTTACAGTTATAAGTATCTGATTGAATGACAGCTCACATTTAAATATTCTGGAATCCTACCTGGCAAAAAAGGTTAAGTGATCTTTTGGTGAGTTATAGAAATTCTTCAGAGAGTTACATAGCTAACTATCCGAAAGAACAGGAAAATCGGTAAGATATCTTGAAACAATTTTCTGAACGGTCACTTGCCGTATTAGGACTTGAGGCTAATCAAGTACAGTAGAATACATCCGTTGGAGAGAAATATGATCGTTGTACATATCAGGTATATATACAAAATACAGACAACGGAGATACATAGAGCTATACTCCAAATTCCATTTACACTCAAGTCTGCAAATAGTGAAGCATATTCCAAAGATCTACTGCAGAAAAAGCTCTATGCGCAAAACTCTGATTGAAGGATTAAAGTTGTTGGTTCGTAGTTTCAACCTGAAAGCTACATATAGTGTTGGTTTGAGTTTCGACCTGAAAACTCTAGAGGTTGGTTTACTGAAGTTTTTACCTGAAAACTTCTGTGTAGTTGGTTCTTGCTTTGACCTAAAAGCAAGTGTGTAAGTGTTGAAACACTTAGTGAAGCCCAAGTGAATCTTGGGGTGGACTAGCCAATTTGGTGAACCACCTAAAAATTTGTTGTGTGTTTCTTATCTTTGCTGATTTGCATTCTCTTAGTTTCAGTTCATTACATTTCTGTTGAATCATTTGATTCAATATCAAAAGAATTTTAAAACTACACACGATCACCATTCACCTCCCCTCTGGTGAGCCTATCGATCCTAACAATTGGTATTAGAGCAAGGTTAATCTTTCATAAGATTTAACCATCTGGATTTATGTCTCAATTTGCTGAGGGACAAAACATCCACAGACCTCCTCTATTCGATGGTTCCAATTATAACTATTGGAAGAATAGAATGGAGTGCTTCCTTAGGAGTTCAGATGATAAACTCTGGAAGACTGTTGTTCTTGGAACTACACTTCCAACCAGTGATATTTCGAACTGGTCTGAGGAGGATGAGAAAATCATCCAGTTGAATGTTAGAGGGCTGAATGTCATTTATTGTGCACTAACTGCTGATCAATATAATAAGATATCTGCATGTAAGTCTGCTCATGAGGCTTGGAAAATCTTTCAAGTTACTCATGAAGGTACAAGCCAAGTTAAGGATACAAAAATTAGTATTCTTTTGAGAAAACTAAAACTGTTTAGAATGAATGATAATGAAAACATAATTGAAATGTTTTCTAGATTTACTGAAATCATTAATAGTCTTAAAGGCTTGGGAAAGGAGTTCTCTTCACGTGAACAGGTACAAAAGATCCTGAGGAGCTTAACTATTGAGTGGAAACAAAAGTCCACATCTATTCAAGATTCCAAGGATCTCAACAATTACACAGTTGAAGAACTGTTGGGCAATCTTCTGACCCACGAAGCTCAGATGAAGGACTGGAAAGAGCAAGAAGGAGCTGTTGAAAAGAAAGCTGAAAAGAAAAAGGAAATGGCATTTCCATCTATAGAGGAAGCTCTAAGCTCAGACGATGATGAGATCATGCTGTTGGCAAGGAACTTCAGAAAGTTTATGAAGAAAAAGAATAAGTCTAGCTCTTCTAAAAGAACAGTCCCTACATGTTTCAAATGTAAAAGACAAGGGCACATACAGACCTTCTATCCATTTCAGACAAAAGAAGATCAATGAGATAAGAAGAAGAGATTGAAGGACAAAAAGAAGATGGCTCTCAAAGCTACGTGGGATGACAGTAGCTCTTCAAGCTGTTCATCAGATTCTAAAGAAGAAGCAGCAGCAAATGTTTGTTTTGCTACACAAGAGGTATGCTCTACTTCCTCTAGTTCAGAAAATGAGCATGATAAGTTAGACATAAACATTCTTCTATCTACTATAGATAATTTATATGTAAAGTGTAGAGTTTTTAAGAAAGAAATTAAAAGATTAAATCATTGTTTAGAAAATTCATTTACTGAATTAGAATCAACTATAGTTGAAAATAGAAAACTAAAATCAAACTTAGATAAGTATAGTTGTGATAACTATGAATTAAAAGATGAAAATAAAAATCTATTAACTACTATATCAGATTTGAAAGATACTATATGTAAATTTACTCAATGACAAAAAGGATTAAATAAAATAATAGGATCTCAACGATCAAATGGGAATAAATATGGCCTAGGGTATGCTACACCATAGGAAATACCTTATTGTGGTTGAGTGATTCAATCTTATAAAGATGGCACCACTGTGTTTGCCATTAAACAAAGATCAGGTCATATGTGGCTGCCAAGAGGCAATAGATTTAATGTTTTAAGGACTAACTCTACTGGACCCAAGAAGATTTGGGTACCAAAAGCTTTAATTTCAGTATGATTTGCAGGGAGACAAGGAGTTTCAAGCACGTTCAACTAAATGGATTGTGGACAGTGGATGCTCAAAGCACATGACAGGTAAGAAAAGCTTTCTTGATTTAGTTAAAAACTTAAGTTCAGGATCTGTTAAGTTTGGAAATAATGAAAAGTGTAAAATAACTGCAATAGGAAATATTATATCTGAAAGTGGTATAATTGAGAATGTTTTGCATGTAAATGGTTTAAAACAAAATTTGTTAAATGTAGGACAATTATGTGATAAAGGCTATACTGTTTCTTTTAATGCTAAAAACTACTACATTATTGATCCTGCCACAAATGAAACAAAATTTACTGGTATTAGAAATTGCTCAATATATACATTAAACTTTCCATGTGAAAATTCTGCAAGCAACTCCTGTTTGGTAGCAACTAGTGAAGACAATTGGGTGTGGCATAGAAGACTTGGTCACATCAGTATGAAGAATATCAGAAAGCTATCCACGGGTGATCTTGTTAGGGGACTACCTAAACTCACTTTTAAGAAGGATAGAGTGTATAGTGAGTGTATGCTAGGGAAGCAGAAGAGAACTGCTCTTCACAGCAAAAATGTTGTGTCCACCAAAAGGCCATTAGAACTACTACATCTAGATTTATTTGGTCCTTCTCAAGTATCAAGTCTTGGGGGTCGAAAATATACCTTTGTTATTGTTGATAATTTCTCCAAATTAACTTGGGTAATATTTTTGACACATAAAAATGAAACTTGCAATGAATTCAGAAAGTTCTGCATTAGAGTTCAAAATCAGAAGGAACTAACAGTGAAGAAAATTAGAAGTGATCATGGAGGGGAATTTGAAAACTATGAATTTGAAAACCTCTACAATTCTTTTAGAATTCTACATGAATTCTCTTATCCTAGAACTCCTGCTCAAAATGGAGTTGTGGAAAGGAAAAATAGGACACTACAAGAAATGGCTAGAACTATGCTAAATGCCACGGATCTTCCTAAATTTCTCTAGGCAGAAGCTGTAGGAACAACTTGTCACATTTCCAATAGAACTCATATTAGATCCACATTGAATAAGACACCCTTTGAAATTTGGTTCAATAAAACTCCAAGTGTTGGCTATTTTAAGACATTTGGATGCAAACGTTTTGTTTTAAATACAGGAAATGCTAAAGACAAGTTTGATGCTAAGTCTGAACCTGTCATACTTGTTGATTACTCCACGAGAAGCAAAGCTTATAGAGTATACTTTGCTAAAGATAGAAGAGTGGAGGAAAGTATAAATGTTCAGTTTGATGAAGATCTGTTCCAGAATTTCAAAAAGCTGAAGATTAATAATGATAGTGAAAATGAATACTTTGAAGATGATAACTGCAAGCAGAATACCATTTCACAAGTATCAAACCAGAATCTCAACCATAGATATCAGAACTATAACAGTTGGAAGTTTAGATCTAATCATCCCGAAGAACAAATTATTGGAAATATATCTAAAGGGGTACAAACTAGAAGCAAAGCACAAGATATCTGCAATTTTTGTGCATTTGTGTTAGAAATAGAGCCAAAATCAGTAGATGAAGCTTATAAGGATACCTACTAGACAATGGCTATGCAAGAAGAATTAAATCAGTTCTAGAAAAATGATGTGTGGGAACTAATAGAAAAACCTGCAGGAAAATCCATCATTGGAACTAAATGGATTTTCAAGAACAAATTAGATGAAGAAGGTAACATTCTCAGGAATAAAACTCGATTAGTTGCTCAAGGCTACAATCAACAGGAAGGTATTGACTATGAAAAAACTTTTGCTCCTGCAGCTAAGATTGAAGCTATCAGAATGTTACTTGCCTTTGCAAGTAGTATGAAGATCAAAATGTTACTTGCCTTTGCAAATAGTATGAAGATAAGATTGTTTCAAATGGATGTGAAAAGTGCCTTCTTAAATGGAGAAATTCAGGAAGAAGTGTTTGTTAAACAACCTCCTGGATTTGAAGATGAACTCAAGCTGGATCATGTCTACAAACTAAGAAAGGCTCTGTATGGTTTGAAACAAGCACCTAGAGCTTGGTATGAGAAATTGAAAAAAATTTTAACTGAAAACAATTTTTCTATAGGCAAAGTGGACAACACTTTGTTTATCAAAACTTTTGATGTGCACATGTTGATTGTTCAGATATATGTTGATGATATAGTCTTTGGAGCCACTTTAGAAGATCTTTGTCATGAATTTCAGAATTTGATGAAAAATAAATTTGAAATGAGCATGATGGGAGAATTGAAGTTTTTCTTGGGATTACAGATTCATCAAATGCATAATGGTATATTTGTCAACCAAGAAAAATACTGCAAAGAGATGTTGAAGAAATTTGGTTATGAAAACATCAAATCCGCAAATACTCCAATGAGTTCAAACATTAAAATAGAAATGAATGATTCAAGTGTTGTAGTGGATCAAAGGCAATATAGAGGTATGATTGAATCCATGTTATACCTTTCAGCTAGCAGGCCAGATATTATGTTCAGTGTATGCTTGTGTGCTAGATTTCAAGCATTACCAAAGGAATCACATTTGAAATCAGTCAAAAGGATTTTCAGATATCTATAAGGAACAAAAGATTTCAAATTATTCTACTCAGCTGATAGTAGCTTGATTTTAACAAGCTATAGTGATGTAGATTATGCAGGCAGCAGATCTGATAGAAAAAGTACTAGTGGTACTTATCAACTACTTGGATGTTCTTTAATCTCATGGTTCAGTAGGAAACAAAATTGTATAGCATTATCTACTACTGAAGCCGAGTATATTGCAGTTGGATTGTGCTATGCACAAATCCTTTGGATGCAGTAAACTCTAGCAGATTACAGACTGAAAATTTAGAATTCAATCATATTTTGTGATAACAGCAGTGCAATCAGTCTATCTAAGAATACAGTACTTCATTCCAGAGCCAAGCATATCGAGATCAGACATCATTTTCTGAGAGATCATGTGGAGAAAGGAAACATTTCACTTAAGTTTGTGCCAACAGAAAATCAACTTGCAGATATTTTCACCAAACCTTTAATCATATTAGACGAAATCTAGGAATATCTAAGAAATTAAAAAATATTTTAGATACAAAATGTAAATATCCAAAATGAAATCAAGTATCTTAGATATAGAAATATAAAATATCTATAACATAAAGAGTGTAGTTTGTAGAATTTATCTAAACCTTACAAACTACTTGTAAAAGAATATATATATATATTAAATACTCCTAAACAAGAATATAAATTATTTATATACAATATATATATATATATTAAATACTCCTAGATAAGAGTATAAACTATCTACAAAAATTTATATTTTAGCTTAAATAAAACATGATAATGCCAAAATGTATTAAATACTCCTAGATAAGAGTATAAACTATCTATAAAAAATTTATATGTGGCTTAAACAAAATTTACAATGTCAAAATATATAAAATATATTAAATACTTCTAGATATAAGTATAAATTATCTATAAAAATCTATATTTTGACTTAAAAGAGGTATAAGATGTCAAAATATATAAAAGATAGCATATATAAATACTTAAAATATTAAATATTTCCCAATAAGAGTCTAAATCAAGCAAAGTCTCCTCACAACAATATGAGAAGTCTGGCAGTAGATCTAAAATATTTTCTGTCATTTTTTTTTATTTGCAAGAATTACATTGTACAACATTAATTTATACTTTATTTGTAAATGATAAAAAAATTTGATTTGTCCAAATATATTTGGTATGTTCGATATGATTGATATGATATATACGAGGCATCCTTTCTACGAGAAGGTATAAGCTACAAGATTAGTTGTTAATCCTTGAAAGGTTCTTTAACATATATATACAATATATGTATACCAAGATGTACCCCAAAAATTCATACATAATGAGACACACCTTTTTTTTTTCCAAGAAGAGGGTATTCAAGGTTCCAAGAAAAACTCATGTTCAACAAAGTAATAATGAAAATGTATGTAAAACAAAATTTCAAAATTAAATGGCAAGATGATCATGCAAAAAATTATCCTTTAGTTGATTAAATCATATAATTCGAATTTGATTTATATAGAATTTTTGTTTTAATTTTGATTCTCTCCTTTTTTTTAATTATTATGTACATATGGGCTAGCCCAATAGCAACATAGTTCGTCCCACTACCCCTTTTAATTTTCTTAATATTATATATATAATATATGATTAGGGCGGAGGGCTGGCGACGTTGACAAGAAGGTGAGCGGCGAGCACGAGAGGCCGGAAGGTCGACATAGGCGCAGATGGCCGGAGGGGCGACATAAGCGGGCAACGCGCGCACGGAAGGCCGAACAGTGGGCAGCGGAGGGTGGGTGACGCAACCTTGGCTCTGATACCAATGTAGTATGGGGCTCTGGTGGCGACGGTAACAGGGAAAACCGGTGCGATTCTTCTGTGCGTTTGCATTTGATTTTCCCATGTATATTTATAACAGGAGCTCATCAACAACCGCTCACCCCTTCGCCCCATATGCTCCTGAGTTTTCCGATCGTCTACAATCGTTGGAGACGAACGTGGTCTTCGTGGCCACTTCGTTCAACAGGCAAAGCTCCACCACCGTGGACAAAGTTGCCAAAGATTGGTAGAGCTCCGCCACCGTGGATGGAGTTGCCGAGTAGAGCCTCGCCACCGTGGACGGAGTTGCCATTTATCATCATATTATTGATGTAGCATTGGCAACTTTAGCTCTGGTAAATGTTCGTAAAGGGAGTGCTACCCTAGTGACCTAGTGATTCCTTTGGGTCGATGGCAATTTTGGTGGTAAAGGTCGTTCCATGCATTAAACAATTTTGTCGCTCATGGTTTTCTCTCTTCACCTTTTTACTGTTTTCGACTAGCGGCAACTCTCTTGATCTTATAAGTATTAGATAACATAGTCGATGTCTTTCGATCTCTTACCATCAATCAATCTTGAGATAAGATTTTATATGGTATCAAAGTGGTTGACACGTCACTCGTAAGACACTTAATAGGTCAAAAAAAGGCATCACCAAGTGTGAAGAGGTATTAGACAACATACTCTCATATTAGAAGCGATATGGTAAAACCTAGCGTTATTACAAGCGTCTCGTTATACCAATTAGTTTCGAAATAGAATTTCACATCGTAAAATATATCATATCATTTCAAGATCAATTATAAAAAGATTTATCATATGTCAACCTAAGCTTGTTCTTATGTTTTCAAATGTGACTTTCTAACATTCTTCTATTTGTCCACGTTAATTGTTTACTTTGGTGCATTTTCTCAAAGGTGTCGAGGGCTTCTCCTCTTGTTCCAATCTTGGCCCCTCTTTGCCTTTGATCTTATCGATGGCTTGTTTCCCTATCAAGGTCACTGATGGAGAGGAAGCTGCATTGGTTCGTTGTGTTTTGGTTCTCCAGTTTGAACTTCTTGATTCCTTCCACGTTCGCTTGCTAGCCATCACCTCTCCGGTTTAGATCAATTTAGTTTAGGTTAGGTTATAGTTAACTATGGAATGCTTTGCCTTAGTTCAACCTACCTGTTGGTTGGCCAGATTGCCATCAACAAGGTGCCTTGGGAGACACGCCTACTTCTCTTCTGGTGCCTGTAAATTTTTTGCAAGTGCACGAGGTAAGGTAAAGACAAAGGCCAAGGGTGGACCCGTCGCACAAACAATTCCACAACGTTGCAGGCGAATGTAAAAATTAACATCATTAATAATCTACACTTGTTCAGAATGAGATTCCGTAGTTAAAGAAACAAAGATCTTGAAAACACAAATGATAAGAAGTAATTAACTATTTTTCCGTCACATGCACAGATATAAACAATCACACCACAGCACTACAAGAGACAACATGTTTTATACCAATTTGACCACAGCCCATATCTAATTACTCACTCACAAACCATCACATCATGAGATTCTCTATTATATTGCCTTCCTTTCAGGCTTTCACAGGTGAAGATTAGCCTTTCTGCGCAACATAATAACTTCATACAGATTGACGTTGAACGAGCGAGAGAGTGACGGACAACTCAAATGACCTTGGTGGAAGAGAATATACGTATGCAGAGAAGAATTCTGAAGAATCATGTCGCAAAAAATAAACAAAGGTACCATGTATATAGACGTGCATTAAGGCCTAAGAAAGAGAAAATAAAAAAATATTATGTGATACATGTGAAAGTAAAAATATTAATACTTACGAATGATTGATTCTTTGTTTATCATTGCCTTCCAATAAAAGTTTGGGTCTTGCTTTTGATGGCTAATTGAGTGATTTTTGGAACAGCTCTTTCACCATCCCAAAAGCTAAAAGCCCAGATAAATTCCAGCTTTCTATGACAACATTCAAATAATTTGCACCACAAAACGATTTTTTTTCATCTTAATTTTATTATTTATCTTGAGGTTTCTTTTTTTTGGCGTTTGTGCATTCAAAATTTGATAGAAAGAAAAGTGATGGAATTTGACAATCACAATATTATTATTTGTATATGTGGAAAAAAAAATTCTGTACTTTTGACAAAAAAGAATTTTTCAACCCTTCTTGTACAAAAAAAATTTGAAAATCTTAAAAAATTCTACATTTAGCGAATTAATTATTCAACTAACTAAAACCCCCGCCCCCTCCTTTCTCCTTCGTCTACCTCTTGGGGTTTCTTTCTTAGTATTTATTTTTCTTACAGCTTCCCTTCAACTTGCTTAAGGGTTATCTAGGCCTTTTTTTTCTTACTTTTTGATATATTCTTCTTTTTCTCTCAAAAAAAATTACAACCATTTTTCAAAATCTATTTTTCAGACGTTGAACTTTGAACTAAGCACTATATTTGAAAATTATTAATTCTTTGTTTGAGCACATAATCCACAAAAAAGGTAAAATGTCCAACATTTTCCTCCTCATTTTAATAATGACAACAAAATTAATGAGATTAACAAAATGCAAGGTTTTACAAACTGAACCGGACATGATATTGGAGGACTTGCAATTTTGGTTCAAAACCATATATACAACCGATGGTTGACCTAGCGATGATCTCATCATTTAATAAATCGGCAAGTGAACTAAGCCAGTCAATTTTTTTTTCAAGTTTAGAAACGTTTCAAATCGGATTTTTCCACAAATCTCTAACATATACCTATATTATTAATTATTGCTTAGTATAATAGTATATTGAATAATACTAAATAAACTACTTCCCGGAACTATTAATATTGTTTCTTTTTATTAACAATAGCATTGTAAAATAAAAGGAAGCACTTGATTGTTTATAAAAATTAGAGAAAGCACAAAATTATAAATAAAAAACCTCGTTTACAAACATGTGATAGCTTTCCCTGCACCGCCTCAAGTCTTCAAATTTCTCATGTGATAACTTCAAATCCAATCATTTGATTTTGCCAATTTTACTTCCATATGTTAGCCTAGCAAGCTATCTTTCAAGGAAAGTGGATTCTTCTTAGATCAAGCCTTTAGATTGAGAAAAATTTGGCTTTGATTGCGTTATGATTGTTCTGTCCACAACTGTGTACGTGTTTGCATGCTTGCTCTTGTTTGTAGTTTATTTTCAATCCAATAGTTGAATTTTCTTGGATTTTACACCATTTGTAGTTCATGTGATAAGCTTGTTGGAAAGCCCACGATTGCGTAAATTAATCCGATTTTTAGAGGAGATTTTACATACCTTTAAATTTCCTAGGGTTACACTGTTCTGCATTCGCCTTGAACTTTTTGCTTTCTCATATTGCGATAGCTCTAAATCTAATCGTTTGATCTTACCAATTCTATTTTTCTGTACTTATCCAGTGAGCTGGCTTTAGGACAAATCTAATTTCACGTAGATTAGATCATTGGTTTGAGAATAACTTAATTTTGAACGCGATGTACGTAGTTGTTATGTGTTTTCCGGTTGACAATTATTATGCCATTTTAAGCTATTGATTTCTCCAAGCTGGCCATCGGCATACCAATCTTGCTATCGCTTATGTCCTTTAAAAGTTATTCTTAGCATATGGTGCATGGAATGAAATATAATATTTGCTTGGAATAACACTTATTTCCGTGTTCCTGCTATGCATGCATGTATTCTAATTGTAATATTTCTTTGCCATTATTCTTGACCAATTAAATTATTGCAGTTGTTTTACACTATAAAAAGCTGGTGAATCATGATCGAACCCTTACAAATCCTATTTCTAACCATAAGCCATTCTACTCAGTGCTCATTGATATCAATCGTACTCTATTTTCTAATTCCTATTTTGCACAAGTCCAATTAGTTATTTCCTAAATTTTGTAAGCGTTATGAAGGAGACAGAAAGGTTGAAGATTTGCTTTGTAGAATATATATATATTATTTATTTTAATAATTATTTGGTAAATTACGTTTCTTAATTCTCATATTTAGGTAGATGTGTCCTGTGTACTAAAAGATATTTAATAAGCTATGCATTAAGTAAAGTATAATTATTAGTGTTATTTATGTTTTTCATTAAGTTTTTATTTATTATCATCTGTCATTTATCTTATAGAGATTGAATATTGGCGAGTTTCAAAAAAAAGTAAAGAATAATTATTAGTTTTATTTTAGTTGGTGTTGGATTTTTATAACTTTGTACTTTGACAAAATAATTCTCATTTTAGAAAGAATTTTTTTTATTATCTGAATTTTTTGAATAAATTAATTAAAATTTCAATGTTATTTTATTTAAATGAGCAAATACCTTTTAACCCATTTTAACTGGTTAACCTAACCAAATCTACTGTCTTCTAATGCTTTATGACTAAAGTTGAATTACTGGTCCAGATTAATTGAAAAACTGTTTTATGACAAGTATAACACTAAAAATAAGTGAAAGATATCTTTGCCCGTTATAAATTAACATTGAGTAGTTAATGCTCATATATATTTCAACCAACTTTAATAGTTCGATTAATCAAAAACAACAATATTCAAAATTCTCATTAGGATTAGAATTCTAATAAATCACTATCAAAAAAAGATATTCATATTTTTCCATAACATGAGAGTAATGGTCTAAATGGTTTAGCCTACGTACATCCACCAAATTCTTAAATGAAAAGTTGTAGGACATAAAATGGGCCACAATTGAAAAAGATTGTTGAAATAGTCTTACAACATGACAAAAGTGTTAAAATAACATGTATTTAAAATGATTTTTTCACTTATTATCAATTAATTTTAATTTGAATATCTATATTTCAATGTCTTAACCTATCACTCATTTGAAAAAAAAATGTCCAGGTAATGGATTCGCTTCCAACTTAACAAGATTCAATGATAGATTAAGGTCACTAATGGTTGCTTGGAACTTAGGCTTGGTTTGGAAAGATTTTAGGTCACTTGAACTTTGCGAAATCATAAGTTTGGTAAAATTCATTTCCAGACACCACTAATATGATAGATTTGGAGCAATATTCCATAGTTCATTTGTCCAAAATCGTAGAATCGTACAAACAAAAAGGATTTTCACTGATTTAACATATATAATGTGCCTTATAATACAAAATTTAATTTTAAAATTAAGACAGAATTGAAGAAAGAAAAAGCAATGATAAAATTAAGACCAAATTGAGCAATTTAAAATTTTTCACTATGGGACAACCAGTGTTAGCTTGTCTCTCCTTCATCTTTTTTTATTAAAATATCTTATAGATTTCAAATTTATAATCAAAAGAACGGTAAAATACTCTTTAACCATGCTGGTACAGCTATGATATAAAGAAAAACCACATTTTTCACTGTGGGAGAACCAGTGTCTAGTCCCTCCCCTTGCCTTTGCAAAAGGAGAACTCCCTACCCTTCGTCTGTACAAGAGAAAAAAAAAAAGTAATGGCCACAGTAACACCCATCAACTATTGCCCCGCAAGCTTCCATCTTGCGCATCACGTACACCTCCCATCAATCAAAAACAAACATCACTAGCTAGCTAGTGTTTGAAAACTTTGGAGATGTCTTTTCTCTTTTGTGTGACCATGCTCACACACACAGCGAGATGATAAGATGTAACCTCAGACAACCCTCGGTTGCTTATGGATGAACCCTAATGAATTCAAAAATATGCAAGTTATCATAAAAAACGAGCTCGATCAGTACGTAAGAACCAACGGGCAGTCATGGCATTCTAATTAATTCCCGTCAAACAGAATATTAAAGTTATCATACTCTTGCATTATCGTAAGGAAGAAATCCATGGTTAGTGGTGCACGTATCCACTCGACATATATATATATGTGTATCTTGATTTCAGAGAAAAACGAAGAATGCGTGGTATTGCAAAATCACAAAATATGGCAAAACCAAATAGGTTTTGATTTAATTGTACCATGCCGTTATTGACAAACTTGTTCAGTTCATGCAAGGAATTCTTTCTGATCACAACTCACATATTACTTACAGATATAGGAACACATGCTGAAATGGGTTTAATTGTGAACTATTAGGTATGCAACAACTTTCACAACTAATCGGGTGCTTTGGTTATGGCTTTTTCCAACTTTTTCGAGAAGAAGTGTTGTCTCTTCACTGAAATGGAGGCCCTGTGTAGGGAGAGCAGGATCCCTAAGGGGGAGGTGGAGTTGGAGATAGATTCACAGGCCTTACATGTTGCTATAAAGGAGAGATGGCCGGTGGTTGAATGTGCTGGCTCATGGTTGTTTAATCGTATCCCTTTTGAAGCAGGTCGGATTGGTTTCACATGTTTGTAGAGAAGCTAATCGTTTGGCTAAGGAGGGACTTCACAGGAAGGGAAGAATGCTTTTTATAGACTACACCTTACCTTCGGAGACCAAAAGATCGTATTTGTTGGATAAGTGGGGTATCCCTGGTTGCGGAGTGGTTTAAAATTAGCCTTGTGCTTTCGCGTGTGTACTTGTTTCTAAGTGGAGTTTCGGACTAGTCTCCATTGTTGTGTACTCAGTTTATTTTGGACCTTCGTCTCGGGGATTTTGATTAAAGGAAATTCACAACTAGTTATTCCATTGACATACAATTTTCTTCTTATAATGATAATGTTAGGTTAAACCCGTCTCCTTCCATTAAAAGTAAAGCAAAGCAATATAGCTCCTAGAAAATTTTTTAAACGATCACAAAAAATTTTAAAATATTTTTTAATTGTTAAATAAATTGCAATAAAAAGTTGTTAGTTCTAAAGTACAACTTTTCCACAGTTTTTAAATGTTTAGTTGTTTTTAAAACATTTATTTAGAACTAATTTACAATCGAAAAAATGTCAGAAAAAAAATATCGGTGCAAATCTGAAGGTTCATCACAACCAGTGTATTCGGGTGACAAAAAATCTTCTCAGTGGTCATATAGTTTCGAAACAAACCAATAGATACATGCGAAAAAAAAATCTAAGGATTCATCTCAAAATAAGTGATAATGAAGCTCTACAGATGTGACCATATAACTGCAATGCTTAATGGAACAAAACCTACGAAAAGAAATGGCACACAAAGCTGAGGAAACCTACTCCATCACGAGGGAAAACAAAGAGTAGCATGCTACAAATAGAGGCATGATGTGATCGGTGTCTCATTTCCTAACAAGAGAAGAAAGTTCAGATTATAAACAAAAAATAAAGGTGAGTAACCCCAAAACAAGTCTCTTCTGATTAATAATTAGTTGTTCATATCATTTGTTACCGTCAATTGTTTAGATCATATGGCGTTTCTCCTGCTTCCTTCACGAGAGTACCACCACAGGCACGGTGACCAATAACTCCAGTTCTTCATCCCACATGTTAACGGAGACGGGAGGAAAAAAGAGAAGGGAAAACTCATCACACAATGTGATCATCTTCCATGCGAGGTGTTTTCAGTCACATCTCAGACATGTACTAGCTTTTTGTCCCAAACAGTTGACATCTTCTGTGCCTCAGCTTTCTGTCACATCCTCCAAGATTCCGAGGAGGTTGGTCTCCTCTCCTTTTCCTAATATCCTCGAAATGACTTGTATCCTTCGAATTCGATTTTGGTTGGTGTATCATGAAATCTTGGACAAACTAATTAGTTGCAGGAAAACTTGACGGTGATGCTGCAGAATTTTGCTATCTTATAGACCACCTCTCTTGGTACAATGATCATCTTCGGTGCTAACATTTCCCACCCAGTCAAACACGTTGAAGGGGTCAAGTGCCTTGTAGGCACCGTCCCGCTCTTCCTCCCCCTTCTCCCCCAATAACCCCTTGGAGAAGACCAGCTCCATTGGATCGGGCTCGAGCTCCCCAAGCTCCGAGAAGAAGTCGTTGGAGTGAAAGGACTCGGGGAGCATGGGCTTGTAGCTCTGCTGGCAGGCATTACCAGGAAGATGTTCACGATCGATTGCCGGATAACAATATCCCCACCCTGCCTTCTCCGTCTCCAACCCCTCTTCCTTCACCCTAGTAACACCAGCCGTGGTTGCCAGTCTCCATTCTTGGCGTTCCTCCTGCCCACCCGCCTGTGGCTTCTCGCTTGAAGGGGAGCTCCTCCTCGCCGGCTGGGGTCTTGTCGAGCCTGCCAGCGGGTTTCGCTGCGTCGGCCAGGGATGGTTGTGCTCCGACGTGTAGGTGATGACCAGCATGTTCGGATCGGCTCGGCTGCGTTCTACTTGCTTCCGTGCCGAGCAACCTTTTGAGCTGCTGCATCTGTAGTAACCCCTGAAAGCATATCCTTTTTTTTCTTCATTTGATCACCAAAAATAAAAGTTCCAAGTCTCAAATCTAATAAATTTAATTGGAAGAAAAATACATGTACTTATTCAACTTAAATAAAATTTTTACCATATATAATTTTTTAACCATTTAATCTTAAAATTCATGCATTTATTCAAATTACACAAGGATACCTTTGGAAAAGTGTGCTGGATCGAATATATATATAATGGTGCCAAAAACTGGTTTTTACGTTATTATTTAGTGGTATGGTTTCCAGTTTATTGCTGCAAGAACACTGGAGTGGCAAGGGAGACAAGAAAGCAACCGTATCCTTCCACGTCTACTTCCCTATCTCATCGCTTTCACATCAAACTTGTTCAGTTGCTTGCCTTGGAGAAACAAAACAAATTTTTCTGCCCCTAGTTTTTTAATCTACGCCGTTGAAGAAGTGAGAGGAGTAGAAATCTTGGCAAAAGAAAAGCATATTTGATTAGTGTCAGTCGTCTTCTTCTTCTTCTTCTTCTTCTTCTTCTTTTTAAGCATTATTCTTAAGCATCTGGTACGTGATAAACAAAGTAATTGTTCGATAGAAGAACCTGGTCAAATTGATACGATGGTGACGAGAGAGAAAAAATAAAGTTAAATGGTCGATCCGGGTGAGTACCTGGGATAAGGAGAGCCCTTGATGGGCTTTTGGCCGTACTTTCTCCATGCCCAAAGATCGGATGGAACAACTTCTCCGCCTGGTCTACTTCCAGTGGCAGTCGGTGCTGGAATGCAAACCACCTTCTTTGCTTGATTTTTCCTGTGTACATACCAAAAGAACAATTGTAAATGTTCAGGATGAATTGTTGTTTCACCATCATCATCATCATCTTCCGATGATGATGATAAAAGGGTGGTAAAAGCATATTTGATTAATATGTTTAATATTGATGCCTTTAGCTTTGGCTTTATATGTACTTCATCGTAATTGAAAGATTTTTAAATGGTGAAAGACCTGACTTCGATCTTGGATATAGTCAATATGCAGATTTGGAGTAAGAAAACTAAACCAAGAAAAAAAAAAAGGCAAGAGGTTGAAACCTTTGAGTGATCATGCAAGAAACACATGAAAGCTATGCTCATCCCTCTCTTGTCAGGGCACATGAAACTTGTTATGTCGTTATGTTCTTTATGTGATTTCTTAATGATCCACATGAAAGTCTTTAAACCCTTTTGATAGCATTTCCTAACCAATTTCAAAAATAAAAGTCTAGTTTCTATGAGACCATGGAAACCCAAGCATGTGGCTATTTTAAACCGAAGACAGGAAGAAACCTAACCTGACTACACCATATATGCCATGAAGGATTGATCTGACCTCTGTTGCACTCAGACTTCAAGATTATCTTGAATAGGAAAAGTTTCAGAACTCTCACTACATGTTTTTTTTGAGCCAAAGGATTAACAGGCTGTTCTCCTACCTGATCCCTTTCTTGAAAAGAACTAGTTGTATTGTTATGTTCGTATATCGATGCTAGATCGATCGATCTAGAAGATTTCAGCCATGAAATAGCACATGGACCCTGGGAAAATTTGTAAAAAGATGATGTATTTGTTCAAGAATAGATTCTTGATTTCTGATCTATAAATGGTGAGAAGTTTCCAAGCTGGTGGTACTCTTGGATCATCTCATTCTAACCTTCGCTTGGTCCCCAGAGCTTGTGACGACGACGACGACGACGACGATGAGATCTGCAAACCGGCATGGTCAACTAGAATTGGAGGCCCAATATTTCGTCTTGCTACGGTGTTAGAAGCCTCGTTTGCAGTGGGAGAGATCTGAAGAAACCTGGAGAAGATGCTGCAAGGCCTAGCCACCTCTTCCCCAAGTACCTTCTGAGCCGCCAGGAGAGTACTGCTGGCGCTACCATCGCCGTCACCCGCTCTCACATTATGATCTTTTCGACCACCGTTAGTACTGCTCGTGGCGTCCACCACCTTGACCAGGCCAGCTGCTACCAAGTCCCGGTTGTGGAGCGCTCCGGTGGACGCCGGCAATTCCTGTAGCAACGGGTCTCTGCAGAGGTTAGAGAAAGGGTCACCGAAGCTACCGGAGGATGGATCTTCTGTTGGTGAAGCGGGAACACTCAATGGCTCCGAGGGAAGCTGCCACTCCATCGACTTCTGGTGGGTCGTTCCGCGGCAACCGCTGCTGGCACGAATGATGTCGCCTAGCTCTCCACCTTGGTCGCTTTCCATTGTTTGTTTGCCTGAAGAATCTGCAGACGATCCTTTTATTTCAAGAACCCAGGTGGTGATGGGAAGAGGAGGAGGTGGAGGAGGAAGGTAGAAATCTAAGGGTATTCCATGGTGCTGCAGGTTTGGAGAGAACTGTCTTTAAACATCAAATGCATGCACACAGTTTTATTCCACCTTTGCTTTTGTTCAATAGTCCCAAAACATGTATGTTAATAAAAAAATATCTTCATTTATAATTAACTGATTTTATGTTAGATGCTCACCTTTTGCTACGGTACCAGAGTAGAAAAAATTCATATAGATACATATACATTTACTCGATAAAAACACACGTAGGTTTCAGAGGAGAAAGATTTTATATAGATTCACATATACATGATAAAAATATAGGTAGAACTTAAAAAGCGTACCTATGTATCTTGATGAGAAAAATGTAAATATGGACACTGACAATATATATATTTTTTAGTTGTCTAAGAATGATATATCAAATTCATTATTTTGTCTTTTCGTAAATCACATGTAACATATTAATAACATACTAATATTAAATTCAAGATATCATTTTAAACACTTATAGTACATTTTTTGTAAAAAATGAACTTATATTAAATTAGTGTCATGTAAATAAAAGATAAGAAAAGGTATAGAGTAATATAAGAAAAAGAAAACTCTTCTGAAGACTAAACGGGAAGTGGTAGTGGTAGTTTGGGATCATGGTCTATACCATATATGATTGAGACACGTTCACGAGAGAGAGAGAGAGAGAGAGAGAGATGGGTTCTCTGACTTTATCAAGCATCCTCTTCACCATACGCAAGGAGCAAAGAGACAGAGGGGGAGATAAATCTTGGCAACTGTTGGTTGTGGATTTCACACTCCATTGGTTTCAACTCTTAGCTTTTGTTTGTTTGAGGGTACGTCGCTTGAGATGACCTCTCAAGGTCTCTTCTTTTAAATAAATCGTGGGAGGTGGCAACCGGCCGCTTTTCTCGGCAAACAGGATCTCACTACCACCTTCCATCATCCCTTTCCTATATAAATTTATATATGAATTGAACAGTTGGTGGTGCGCGCCTTCTTTGTTTTCTTCCCTGTCAGTGATTAACTACGAGATTCTGTACGTCCGTTGCCAGAAGATCATTATTAATTTCAGTCAATATAACAATTACATGGCATGCAGAGCCCAAGCTAGCACCTGAGCTGTTTTTATCATATCATATCATATCATATATTACAACCTCATCAAATATATATGAATTGGCATGGACTGCCTGCTCTGTCTATCCCATGTATAGAAGAAAGATGATGGAAGAACGAAGGCAAATTAAATAAGCATCAGGCAACATACATGCATGGTTAAGCAAATATAGTCAACAGCTAGCAATAACTCCTATCATGCAACTATTCAAAAGTTCATAGAATACGAATTTACCTTCTGTTATGCATATATACACTCAGCTGTACACTACAGCACTTGTGTGGTTATGCTTATGTTTCTGTATTGAAATAAATATCATCAGATTGATGGCTTAAGCAACCCTAATCATTGTTTCAGGTTCTAATGAACAGGTGCAGTTTGAGCATTTTTTCATAATTTTAGACTTAAGGCTTCTTCAAAATTAAGGGAAACCTCAAGCAACAACATAATTGTTAGTAGAAAATAACAAAATATCATAGAAAGGAAAATGACAAAAAATAATAGAAAGTTAGTAGAAAATCATTGTGTTTGTGCACAAAATAGAAAATAACGAAATTTGAAATATGTGTGTTTGTGTACAAAATAGAAAATAATAAAAAATCATAAAATGTAAAATAATATGTTTATTCACAAAATAAAAAAATTTTAAATTGATAAATTAAATATTTTTTCTATTTTTCTGTAAGATAAAGAATAACAAAATTTATCATAGATAATATAAAATAGAGTCATTTATGAGAATAATTATAACATAAAATATATTTCACACATTTTTTTATTTTACATATCTTTCATAATATCAATTTTCATCTATTAAGAACATAAATAATTTCTATATCAAAATTACATATCGCTAATATATTTTATGATGATTCACCTTTCTATTCCTTCATTTTCCATCAATTTTAGAGATAAGAATATCAAAATACGAAAGAAAATTTTTCTTCTATACCAGGGGAAAATGGCGAAATCCTTTAGAAATTCATTTGGTGCACAAACACCTAGAAAATAGTGAAAAAAATTTCATCATTTTCTAGGTGCACAAATACCTTGTTATTTGTCAAGGACATGTTTTACATCAAAATATTTGAATCCTTGATGATTCTCTAGAATTTTGACAAGGGAGAGATCAGACTAAATGTAGCATATATTATTGAATTATGTTTTTTAATTAATTCACAATATTTGGGTTTTCATCTAGGTTTTGAAACCTAGTTATAAAATGTTAAGTTCTTTGAAACATCATTCGATTGAATGATAAATGTCATTATTTATATATTCGTATAATTTTTTTACATTTAATTACTAAATTTTGGGATTTAATTATGTAAAGTAATATGATTATATTACATTAAGATTATGGTCTACACAAAAGGGACTAATAGATAATCAATTGTAATAGTTTAAATGTTTAAGAACAACAATCTTCAGAGTTCTCACTAAGATTCAAATCCTAGTAAATGCAAAAACCATCATTATCAAAAGGATATTTACTTTAATAGCTGCTCAATTTGGGATGTGTCATTGAATCTATCTTTCATACACAAGAGAATTATGAGATGAATTGAATCAATGTTTGATGTTAAGATTTCATGCATACTCATGTAAATTTAAGAAACAAATATCTAAAATTAAGTATAGAAAAGGCAAGGAGATCATGGGAGAGAGGGAGGGACAAAAGAGGGAAAAAAGATAAAGAAAAAAATATATATATATTTGAGAAAAATATGTAATCTAAATGAAATATTCCGTTAGAATAGTTCTATATTAATTAATTTAAAAGTAAAACATTTACTAATATAAAATGAATCTCTCTATTCATAAGTAATTAATTTTGAATCGAATGTTCACGTTTCAACAAAGGTTGACGGTGGTTTATAAAGAATAACGCCACTGTGGAAGAGTATTATAATAGTTTGACATTGACTAATCTAAAAATAAAACATGCATTAATATATATAGAAATAGACTTCTTTATTGGCGACCACTTTATGATTTTTGAATAAACACAAAAAGGACTATATATGCACACAAATGTTAGAGAAGTCTGCTTTTGTGGTGGAATATATATAAGTATATAAGTGTAGCTGTTATATACAAAATGATTTTACCAATTGGCTTATGTCAATGGGTAGTATAAAAAAATAGAAATTAAGCAAGAAAGTTTATGTGATAGGAACCAGAGTTGGATAGAAACAAACATCAAACACTCATTCACAAGTTTATTAGTATTTTGCACAAGTTGGGCAGAGGCTACTAAGTTTATTGGTAACCAGCACATATCTCCATGCAGACAAAGAATCTTCATATTATTTTTATAGCGGTAATTTTTTTAGAATTTTTTTTAGATTTATCAAAATTTAAATTTTAATAAAATTATAAGTATGGATCAAAACTTTTACGATGCTAGATCATGTACCAGTGAGATATTATCTCACCATCTTTTTGACCACAAATTCTAAATCCATAAGAAAAATAATGATTTGCAACTTGTGGAAAAATCTTAAGTTTAGATAATAAAAATTATTACAGTGTTGTTAATGTTAATAATACCCTTTTGATTCAAATTCCCAAAGGCCATTAGAAGGTCAAGTCATGAGTAATTGTTCTTTCCAAGGCAAAAGGTAACTTAATTCTAGGGCTTGTAAATCTTGGCATCCGGACGAATTCTTTAGGGCACATGCATGATGACGTTTGACGATTCTTCTACATCAGGCCTGAAAAGATGTTGTGGTTTACTGATTAGACCGTGGTTGTTGGGAAGACAACCTTTTTATTTTAGGGTTTAGGTGCAGTTGTTTATTATTATAAAACTTGACTTTGAAACTAAATCGATAAATATTAAAAAAAAAAAAGAAACTGCATCTTGGATGGGAACAGAACAAGCAAACAAATCGATGAAAAAGTCAAAATATTTTGTTGACTGGCTGACCAAAATAAATTTTCATTAAAATAAGGTATGATGAAGGACTAAATGCGTGACACAGCGCTTCCTGCGTTGGAACATTTTTTTTTTTCACTTCAAATATTTAGTACACAACATTTCCAAATAAAACTTCAAGAACATGTTTATATTAGCGTTATTATGGAATATATGGAGAAAAAAAAGTGATATAACAAACATGGGAATATTAACTCATTATTAGCAAAATAATTTCTTTAAGTTCTTTGGTCAGATAACAATGATACTCATATATATGACTTCCATGGTAGATGGGATTTAAATAAATAATCTTGCATTAGGCCATCATGAACCTTGTTGGTGTATTTTTTACAGTGTATTCAATAAGTTGTTTTCAAATCGCTTATTCAATAATTAAGCCATTTTTTGAATAAATGCTTATTCAACAACCATTTTCAAATGTGCCCGTAGGTTCAAACTTATGCAATAATGCTTAACATAAACAAAGAAACATAAATCTTCTCATCATCTATCCAGTGTATGTATGGTTAGTTAAGGGACTGATTTGTGCATTTATCTATTGTATTAAGAAAAGTCATCTCCTTGATAGACCCGCATTTTATTGATCTCCTAAACTGCCCTTGCAAAGAAGAGAATCAAACTTTAAAAATTGCATTATCACCAATATAAAGAATTTGAACCTACAACCCTACACTTTGATAATAGAGATCTTATCCATTAAACTCATGCAAATTAACACCAACCCCTTACTTGTGGAACATTGATTTTAAGAATCTGTTTAGGTTTCTTTTATTGATGCATGCACATGCACACGTATAGGGGGCGGCAATTTCCAGTATGATGCATGTAATCTAATACATCAACTAAAGATTAAACGAGTCAAGTTGAGAATGAATGGATTGAAATCTCGAACAAGTCAACTTGTTTCGTCTGTTTAATAAATGGGTCAAATTACAAACCAACATAACACATTTGTGAATAAATGGTCGGATCCAATGCATTTTTTGTTTTTTAAATACTTTAAAGCCAGATATCAATATATAGTTAGGGTTTTGTTGTGTATTCCTATTTCATTTGTGGGCGGTAAATCAGCTTTTAGTGTACATGGCACTTTTAAACCTAAAAATGTTGAGGCCTTTAGTGCACTCGTAACTGGTTGGTTATCTGGGAATGGTGATGTTCTGGCACCCCTTGGTGAACTGACATTAAATGTGATCTGTAATGAAATAAGCTCACAGTAGTATAGTGGCACAACTCACGAAAGTTAACACGAGATTGTGTACCAAAATGATTAAAGCACTTCTCACCGTTCTTTCACTTATATGTTCAAAATCTTGTAAATTTGAATTCGAAACACGTAAGACAATCTTAACTTTGAAAAGAAGAAAAGAAAAACTCAAATTGGAGTTCTGATAGATAAATAATTCTTTTCAATGGCTGTAGGTATTTTGAATATCTAAATTTATTCTTTTTATCTTCAAGACTTATATATATAACAATATTTTGTAGCGTTACTGAATGACTTGGACGTGTTTTATTTGCATGGAAGGATCTCAATTACATGTTTATCCAGGCTTACATTTTTTCCATTTGACACACTTCCCCAAGTTTAATTTGTAGGGTCTTTCGTCTACCGATGATGCTATCGTTCAAATGGGTGCCCAATTATATACGCTGGATTTGATCTTATCATGCTCAATAATGTGGTTGGGTGAGTTGACCATACATAGCTCTTGCTTAGCCTCTTCCAATGATACGTGCATGCATCTAATTACTTGTGATTGATATTGGGATCAAAACAATCGAGGACATGTGACGTATCTCCGATCTTACGCAATTAAATCAACAATTCTGATTCGCTCTCTCTTCCAGGTACGTACGTACCACATGAAGGAATCATTTTCTTGAGGAAAAACCACGAAGGAATCAATGGAAGCATGTGATTGACGTACGTACCATCGAAACGATTAACAGGAACGTTTACAAAATACATAATTAATTTCACCGACAGACGTATGACGTCAGCTTCACGTGCTCTCCTACACGTGCCCTGCCTGCCATCCCCTTTGCTTCTCTCTCTCTCTCTCGTGTTTTATCGTCAATTGACTGCTTTAGTCCATCGGATTATAAAAGCCGAGAAATGATATCGTACATTTAAAGCATGTGCTCTTCGGCAAGCCACCTGAGATGTCAATCAGGCCCTCCTGGCATGGCACAGCTTAATTGACGTTGTGTCTAATTAAAATCATATTAGGTCATGTTATATTGAGAGGAGAGGAAAGTTAAGCATTAATATATAATCTGTAATTTGTTTGTATTATGTCGGTCAATGTTACACTTTAATCATATTAAATTATATTAGATTATGTTTTTAAACATATCGAACTGTAAAATCAGTACGCCAAACCTATAAATTGACATATCATTTTGTAAATGATATATCAAATTTAATACAAACTTCTAAATTTTATAAATTCGATACATTGATTCTAAAATTTAATATATTAAAATCAATATAAATAAACTTTATAAATATTTTCAACATACTATTTTTGTACATAATATATCAATTTTTGAAAAAATAACTTGTACCACATCAACCCTCATGCTTATACTAGATTGTATCGACACGATCCGATTCCACGGTTGAACACGTCTTAACCATATGTACAAAAATAGGTTGAGATCCAAAGACCTTTGATACTTGTACGAATATTGGGATGGCTTGAAATGATTGATTTTTAAATGAAAATCTTATGCAGATGACTAACAATTAAAGAGTACAACATTTAAAAACCTATTCAAGTGAAAGAAGGATTTCCTGGAATCAAATAAATACCCTAAGTTCTACATCATTCAAGGCATTGGACTATCATATATCCTATGAAGGGTCAAATAGTATCTATTTCCTAACGAGTGTTTTGATCCATTAATTATATGAAAGTAAATTGTCATTTTCAAAAAATGGTTATAAAAGTTTTTTTTTTTTTCTTTCTTTTTTCATTCAAACCTTTTTAGTTCAAACTACATCATTTTTAAGGTTATGTATAAATAATACATTTTTTAATAATTATGAAAAAATGCTAATGTATTTTCATATATTGATTAAAATAATGATTAACATATGTCCCCTAAAAATTATCCTGAACGTGGACTTCTCGATCACATCAAACTTCTATAAAAGCTCAAAAAGCATGATTGAATGACCTGATCAGTAGCTTAAGATTGAGAGTGCAGAAAGGTAAAACACAAAGAATAAAATTAAACACCAAAAATTAAGGATTTGTTTGGCTAAAATATATTATGAGGGTGCTATCATAGTCATTACCTACATCCAACATCATTGACAGAATCATAGTGGTTATAATACATGTCAATAGTGAAACTATAATAAATAGTGATTATGTACAATACTCTTGAACTATAAGCTATATATATAATATCATAATTAAATTTTCTATAGATTAATTATGTGATTATGGAATAGATTCAAAAAATTAATACTAATAAACTTCAAATTTATCTTTCTCATAATATAAATCATGTAATATTTAATGCCACATCATGAATAGCACATTATAATTATCATAATATAGATATTCCAAAATCGTAATTTTACATAATTTGAACTATTTAGAATCAGTGGTACTAAATGCAGTCTAAATTAGAGCTGTGTGGATGTTTTTCTCATTCCCATACTTCAAATAAACAAAATAAATTTCAAAATTATTGAGAATAAATGTAAACAACATGTTGGGTTTCTAATAAAAAAGGAATAATTTTTTTGTAAGCAAGATCTATAGGAAATGTTTCCAAGATATTGGCACGAGATTTTTTATCATAAATGCATGGGAAGATAAAAATATTATAAGGATTTTATCATTGGATAGATATAATATATGGTTAAATTTTTATTTAAAGATATTAAAATTAATCAATTTCTGCTAAAGTTTAACCTTGGTTTCAAACTTTACAACACTGATTAGATTTAAATTTTAAACTAGATAGATCAATCATCTCTATAATTATTTTTATTTTAAAAAATAATTAAATATATTATGTAACTCAGAAAAAAACCATACGCGTAGTTACGGCGAACCAGTGGAATACTACGGTGAAGGAGTTCTTTTCGCCGTTCTCAGGACTCCTCGCTCCTGCAATGCTCTGGAGACGAGCGTTGTTCATTATCCTGCTCGAGAAGCATTTAACTACCTTCTCTAGTCGTTTCTCCACTTCATTTCTCAAATCCAATCCGTTTCCCCCACCAAGACGAATATCTTCTCCTCTCCCTCCTCATGACTTGGTCTCCCGGCTTCAATCGCTCCTGCACTCATGTTCCGACTCGTCCGACATCAGGAAAGGCTGGCAAGCTCACGCTCAGGTTATCTCGAATGGATATGGAGACCTGGGTTGCCTTCAAAACGGCATCTTGGGCATGTATGTCCTCTGCGGGAGCTTCTCGGACGCGAAGGAGGTGTTCTTTCGGATAGATAAAAGAGCTCCTTCGCCTTGGAATTGGATGATTAGATGCTTTTCCATGATGGGTAGGTTCGAGCAAGTGTTGTTGATGTATTTCAAGATGTGGTTCAGCGGTGTGGTGCCTGACAAGTATACGTTCCCTCATGTCTTCAGGGCTTGTTGCTGTTTGACTGCGGTTGGATTGGGTAGGATGATTCACGAGACTGTTTGCTTGTTAGGTCTTGAGATGGATGTGTTTGTGGGAAGCTCTCTGGTCAAGATGTATTCGGAAATTGGTTCTATACATGATGCAAGGGAATTGTTTGAGAGAATTCCTCATAAAGATTGCGTCTTATGGAATGTCATGATAGACGGGTATCTGAGGGGTAGGTATATTCAAGATGCTATTGGGATGTTCAAGAGTATGAGACACTCAGGATCAAAGCCCAATTATGTTTCTTTTGCTTCTGTCTTGTCTGTTTGCGCATCAGAGAGGAAATTAGATTTTGGTGTTCAGCTTCATGGACTGGCAATTAAGTCTGGGGTGGATTTTGAATCACCAGTTGCTAACACTTTGTTGGCTATGTATTCCAAATGCCGGTGCTGGTTAGACATGCGCAAGTTATTTGCCATGATGCCCCAAGTGGGATTGGTTCCTTGGAATGGTGTGATATCTGGATATGTTCAAAATGACTTGCTGAATGAAGCCTTGATTTCCTTCCATGAAATGCAGTCTTCTGGTGTCAAGCCAGACTCTGTCACATTTACAAGTATTTTACCTGCATTTTCTGTGTCTTCATCTCTGAGACAAGGTAAGGAAATACATGCTTATGTAGTGAGGAATGACATAAAAATGGATGCATTCTTAAAGAGTGCCCTCATTGATATATATTTTAAGTGCAGGCAAGTAGACATGGCAAGGAAAATTTTTGATGGAACGGAAGGTATGGATGTGGTTATATGCAGTGCAATGATTTCTGGCTATACATTGAATGGCAAGAGTTCTGAAGCTTTGGATGTGTTTCGGCTGTTGTTGCAGACACAGTTGAACCTGAATGCAGTCATAATAGCTAGTATACTACCTGTGTGCTCATGCTTGGCCACCTTGAGATTGGGGAAAGAGCTTCATGGTTATTCTATCAAGAACAACTTTGATGGAGGATGCTATGTGCGAAGTGCACTGACAGATATGTATTCCAAATGTGGGAGGCTAGATCTTGGGTATTACATTTTTAACAAAACATCCGAGAAAGATGTCATTTCTTGGAATTCAATGATTTCAAGCTTTACTCAAAATGCACAGCCTGAAGTGGCTATAATTCTTTTCCGCCAAATGGGAATAGAAGGAATAGTATATGACGGTGTCTCTATTTCCAGTGCTCTGTCGGCATGTTCATACTTGGCTGCCTTGCACTATGGCAAGGAGATCCATGGTTTCATGATGAGGGGTGAATTAAGATCGGATTTATTTGCTGAGAGTGCATTGATAGATATGTATGGTAAATGTGGGAAGCTGATCTTGGCTCAAATGGTATTTGATTTCATGCAAAAGAAGAATGAGGTTTCATGGAACAGTATAATTGCTGCTTATGCAACTCATGGTCATGTCAAAGATGCTGGAATTTTGTTTGAGAATATGCAGAAATCAGGCTTCTCACCAGATCAAGTAACTTTTCTCTGTTTGTTATCTGCTTGCTCTCATGCTGGCCAGGTAGAAGAAGGCTTTCAATATTTTAGAAGAATGAGTGAAGAATATGACATCCAACCTCGAACAGAGCATTATGCCTGCATGGTTGATATTTTTGGTCGTGCTGGACTATTGCACGAGGCTCTGAGCTTCATAAATAACATGCCTTTTGAACCAGATGCTGCCATATGGGGTGCATTGTTGGGAGCATGTCGAATTCATCGTAATGTTGAACTTACTGAGCTGGCATCAAAGAACCTTTTCAAGCTTGACCCCCAAAATTCTGGATATTATGTTCTGGTGTCAAATATCCATGCTGTGACTGGGGAATGGGATCAAGTCCGGAAAGTGCGTAGCTTGATGAAGGAGAGAATGTTGCAGAAATCACCAGGTTGTAGCTGGATTGTTATCAACAATGCCAACCATATTTTTGTGGCAGACGATGAAAGTCATCCAGATTCTGCTGAAATATATTCTTACTTGTATCGGCTTTATCTCGAGCTTAGTGAAGAAGGTTATATTCCAATACCACACTATCCATTATCCAGTTGATTGCCATACGCAGGTCCAAATTTCCTTTCTTACACTTAATACTTTTAATAGTTGGCTTTTGTCCACATCATAATAATTTTTTTTTTATATATTTGAGTTGAATATGACCATCCTCTACATTGCATTGCATGCTTGCAAACACTTGTTAATCTTTAGCAATGTAAGTACCTGGAACTGTGACTGCTGAAAATATCACATGAAATGAGCAGCACTGGGGTGGTGAAATGGTCCACAAGCTGTCTATCGACTTTCAGTAATTAAAACCTATCAGTGCATGCCACCTGCAAATAATGGATAGACATGGCTTTTTAGTTCTAAAAGGAAAAGACACCATTTATCATATCAGAAACATGTAAAATGGTGGATAGATATCTTATTAAAATTGATATGTAATTTTCTATTAAAAAAATTGTAAATATTAATAAGAATAATATGAAAGATAATTCTTTCAAAAATTTCAAAATAGAAATTATTTTGGTGGAAGGCATCAAACTGTAATGCATAATATGACATAGTAAACAAAACATATCGACTTGGTAATCTTTGATACAACACAAAACTATGTTTGGATATGTTATGTGTTTCATGTACCAATTGTGAGGTGTATTTATTGTGTACACTGTAACCAGGCTGTTTTCATTTCAAGACTTGAAAACATGATTAAGCACATCGTTAGCACAGATTAATTGTACATTTATTAGTTGTATATGTACTGTGTAGTACATGATTACTTTAATATACAAGAAAAACAAAACTTTTGTGCTCTCTATTTATACAATTTAATGGTTTATGTATATACATTATGTACACATTTATACATGACACGATTTTACAAGGCACATCATAATTGACTGATTTAAAAAATGTGTGATGTGTGCCTAAGGCTCAATGCATATCTTTTCAAAAAAACCATAACAAATTCGTGGCATTATTGTGACTTAGTGGCCACTTTTTTTGAATTAACTCATTAAACGATTTTTGTTTGTGGAAAACCAGTTAGAGATTCTATTGCAAAAAAAATTATAAAATCACTTAACAGAAACATTGAAAAGCGTTATAGATTTTTTTGTTACATTGCTTTATTTAGTATGTCCTTTATATGGTTTAATTGTTATTGTTTCTCTCTTTTTTTGAATTAGCTCATTAAGTGGTTTTTTTTTGTGGAGTACCAAGTAGATATCCTATCTTTTGATTATTTAATTGTTATTGTTTCTCTCTCTTTTTTTGAATCAGCTCATTAAGTGGTTTTTGTTTGTGGAGAACCAATTAGAGATCCTATTGCTCAAAAGTTATCTGATCACTTGATAGAAACATTGGAGAAATTTCTTAGGTTTTTATGTTACATTGCTTTATTTGGTATGTGCTCTATGTAGTTTAATTGTTATTGTTTCTCTTTTCCATTTTGTAGGCTAATAGAAATGGCATGCACTTCACTTGTGCAATCAGCAAATCAAACAAATGTTGGTCACTTGAGAGAGAATGGTATGAAAGCCTCATGTGACTCAAGACGAGGAAACCCTTCTTTAAATTTTGAAGAGGTATTTTGTTAGTGAAGCCAGCAATTCTTTTGCTGAGTAATTATGCAGATTACCACTCATGCACCTAATGGTGGAAAGTTTACCGCAATTCTTAAAGTAGTTAAAATTCAGAAAACATAAAATATAGTTAAAGTTTTAATAACATAACAAAATCAGCCAGTTTTTGTTAGTCGTCTGTTGATAAATATACATTATTTAATGTGATAACAATGCCATATACCCTTCATTTCCTTGACTTTTTTTTTGTGTTTTCTACATCGTAACTTGACATGATGAGATGTTTACTATTTGCATTTTCTTTAGTAGTGAAACATTATTGCTTGGCAAAGATGGTGCCACATAGTCCTGTAGAGAAAAGACTCAAATTATCTTACTTGATAACAAGATATTAGAGATTTTTTGGGAGCTATGCTGAATATTCTGGTAAATAGCATTTGCTATAGTAGTTGAATGATTGAATCAAGAATTTAAATGTGCAACATTGACAGGACAACTTCAAGACTAATTGATGTTTGAACCACCAAGTTTGTCTCTGGTTTATCTTCCCTTTTTTCTCACCTTTCTTTCTTTCGGTGTTGTATTGTGGTTTTCTCTCTGACAGTACTTGATAGATGAAGTCTTATTGAATTTTCTGATGTCTATAGGTATGGTAGATTTTATGAGTTGTTTTGTGAAAGATTGATAAGAACTACACTCATCCAAGATGTATGAGGAGTATTTAGTTTGCATTAATCCTGTTGAACATGCTTAACTTTCTAAATTTGTGTTTGGTTTAGATTATAGGAGGCTCTATTTATGCAAAATAAATATTATTAAGTGTTTATATTTTGATAGATTATGATATACTATTCATCATATGATATCAGATGTATTTGACTTAGAGTCAGGGATATGTGGATTCCGAGATTATCAAATTCCAGAGTCCATACTAGAATCCCATATTTTGAAAAGTATTCTAGGTTTTTGAGAATTCTGATTAGAAAAGATTGTGCAAATTTTACTCAATTATGGTTGGAATCTTTCATGTCATCGAGGCCGCAAAAGAAGTCCTCGTCTATGACACCCATTGGATTCTTGCACGCAAATCCATTCACTAGCACTGCTTGCATCCATGCATGGTACCAATAGGTACTTACAAAAAATAGATGAAAACATCGAGGCGGAGTTTGGGAGCGACGAAATCGAGAGTTTCAAGCTTTCCTAGTTTCAGTAGAGGTGGATCTATTTTGGGGGCATCAGATCTTCGCCTTTGTTTTCGCCACTGAAGGGGACGATGTGTGAAATAGACAATATCAGGTGATTTCGACTGGAATGCTCGTGATTTCGATGAGAGAGAAGTGATCACGCCCTTGTCCAAAGATGTTAGATGATTTCAACGAGTGGAATGTTAGGTCGGGCAGAGTTTCAATGAAGACAGTGATGATAGACCGAAGTTTCGAGCTTTCCTGGTTTGAAGCGATAGAGTTTTGGGCATGCTTGGGTTTCCATCCCTCTCTTGAGCTTTTGGACGAGACATGTAAAATAGATGAAAAGACATTTGTTGATCTCCGAAAATCATGGGAAATCTTTTCTCATGATTTCCCATTTGCACAAACAACTCAATTCAATGGGAAATCTTTTCCCATGATTTCATTTCCCATGTTTTTCTTCTATCTCCATGTGCACAAAACCTCTCTTAGGATCTAAATAAGTACTTAATGCATATAAAGGGGTATATTATTCCAATACTTTAAAAAAATTTCTTTCATTTTTAGAATTATTGATATAAAAAATGAATAATTATCGTAATTATTAAAAACTTTTGCAATGTTATATAAATGATGTATTGCATAAATAAAAGTAAAATAATATATTCTAGATAAATATTCAATTGCATTATAAAATGATTTTAAAAATTTAACAAAATAATTAACAATTGTAAAATCATTTTCATCTAAAAGTATTGTACTATCAATAATTCTACCATTATAATAGGTTTTTATAAACAAGGTAAATAATTATTTAACATTAAATACAAAGAATTTCATCTATAAGATACATCCATAGTAAATATATTATGTAGTAAATCAAATGAATTACATACATGATTAAATTCTTATTTACATTTACCATTAAATAAAATATAAGCTAATGCAATTTTAATATTTTCAACATAATGTTATTTTTTCAATACTTAATTGAATTATAAAATTAATTATATAACATATACATCTTTAATGAAATAAACCAAAATCATTTGGTGGAGTTAATTTATTTTTAAACATGGAAATAATTATACTATTATTAGAAGCATTATCAAAAGTAATACTACCTTTTTTTTTTTAATTCTAAAAAGTTCAAAAATTTTCACAATAATAGAAGAAAAAATTTGAGTATTATGGGGATGATTTATTTTTCTAAATTCTATTAATATTTTTTGTAAGATCTAATTACAATCAATAAAATATGTAATAATAGTAATATATCTTATTTTAGTTCGACCCTCTAAAACATCAAATGTACATGTTATTGAGATATTTATAGAACTCATTATATTAATTAGTTTCATTCTAAATTTATTATAAATATCAATAATATTTTATTTAGTTGATTTTTAGAAATATTTTTAAATTGTGAACAATATGTTTGTGAATGTAGTCTTGAAAATATTGACTATTATCTAAATTAATAGATAAATTTTAAACAACAATAAATTTAACATGTGGTTCTTTAGACTTTTTAGTATCATAATGACATTGTGAAATATTATCCTTAGAATTAAAATTAAATTAAGTTTGAACCTTTTCTTTTTTTTTAAGATTTCTAGATTCACAAATAACTAAATATCTAGATAAATAACGTATACCACTAAAAGTCTTATAAGAAAAGTCTATATTGTAAATGTTGTAATATACCTTTTTCACTATAGTATCATCTCTCATGAATTTTATCATTATTATAAACTTTAACCATAAAACAGATTTTTTTTAATATTTGAAGATACTCCAACTTTTATAGTTTGAGACTAATATTCCAACTAAAAAGTTAAAAAATCACTGTCGTCGATTGTTAAAATTGAATTGGCTAAAGTTACACATCATTTTATAAAAGTTGAGAATTGAAGAAATTTGAGTGTTAAAAGAAGATTTATGACTTTTATGCTTTGTAAGTTTGAGAAAATCGAGTGAATTATGAAGAAAGTCCTAAACCTTTAATCACTAATTATAAACCACTTCCCCCTCTCTTTTCCCTTCCCCCTTAACAGCCAACATTCAATGTAAGCATTGGCCAATGTTCACTTCTTACGAGCATTATTTACAACATTTGTAAAAATGAACGTTATAACATTCATCTTTATAAATGTTGCTCAACCTGCAGACTTTGAAAAATTTTAAAATGAAAGTTCGACCCATCTCAAATGAGTTAGGCCAGGCTAACCCATAGTGACCTGACTCATTTGACATGTTTAACCAAGGTTTGTCTTCTATTTTTTTGTTACAATTATACATCTATGTTCTTGCATATTTTGTCTTTGTTGTTGACAATATTGACATTAGGACTAGACAGTCTCTATCTTGGAATGAAAGTGGGATTATCAACTAAGCTTGAGATTTTTTCTCATAAATGAAAAAGAAAAAACCTATCATCATTGAGCTCACTAAGAAATTTGGATTTCATAGAATATTTTGTGGAGTTGCTTGATGATGATCTATATTTTTTATCTGTACAAGAAATATTTACTGATGATATTCTGCCCAGTTTATAACATTTTATGAATAAAAACTATTGTCGTTGAGCTCACTAAGAAATTTGGATTTCATAGAATATTTTGTGGAGTTGCTTGATGATGATCTATATTTTTTATCCATGCAAGAAATATTAACTGATGATATTCTGCCCAGTTTATAACATTTTATGATCTGGAAGTGGATTACTTTGCTTACAATTTCATAGAAGATTCTCCTTTGTGTGGCTTTAGCAGGGTGACATTCCTAGTCTACACCAGAGCACTCCAAGCGTATATCCATTCTAGAAGGTACATACATAAAGACATCCCTTTGATCTATGGTGTATCTCTTCAAACCAAAGGGTGTTACTTGCACTAATTATTTGCTTTTCAACATTTCAACGAGTTCATTCAAGCTTCATTGAGCTTAATTGCATTCTCAAAGGTGTACACATTTCTAAAGCAAGGTAACACATTACAAGCCTGTATAAATAGAGAGATTCATTTGAACTGCGTTTAAGATGTGCTTCTTTCTTGGAATCTGATTTTGCGGCAAATATGGTATCTAAATCAGAGGGAATAAATTTTGTATGAAATACAAGGACATAGGAATATGTTGTTGATGCAACATGGTATTTTATTAATGGAGGATAGGTAAATATTATGCAGTTTCCTGCACTGTAACCCTCAGCATTCCATTAACAGTTGGCCTGTCCCAAAAATCGATGACACCATCAACCATAGAACATGGCCAATATAAAATATCACTAATTGATGGATGTTCTCATCAGCTACCTTGTTTGGCATGGCCTTGTAAAATTCTATCTAAAAATTTGTATATGGATTTATTACTGAGCCCTTGGATGTCGATTTCAAGCTGATTGTTGGTTATAGAACATTCATCATATGTAACTTAAGGTGTCAGAATTTGTCCCACTATGACTAGAATTATGTTTTATTCGTTACAGCTTTACAGCTGTTGCATATATTGATCTCTTTTATTTTGAACCACCGCAGTTGGTAGGACTGTAGTATTTTATCATGTTCATGTGATAGTGGTCGTGGTCTTTTTCCAGATTCCTTTTTCCAGTTAATGCGTGCCATTCTTTTTGTCCTTATGAATACGCACTACCATACATTATTTTGGATTGCTTGTGGTTATCCAGCTAGCTTAGATTTTGTTGTCTCTTCATAACAGCATTAGGATAAATCGACGAGCATATTATGATCCATTTCTGCCATCGACCTTCCTGGAGCCGAAAAGTATGGAATTTTTATTGCAGGTATGTCTTATCATGGACTGATTGGATCTGGATGTGATTGAAAAATAGATTGGTTGAATTATGACAATCTACTTCTGTCTCATTTTACAATTGTAGAACCGACCGGAACGTGGAATGAATGCTGAAACGTAGGTCAGTAATTGGTAAAATGTATGAAATGGGTAAGGATTAGTTGGAAAGCTATCATGGAACAAAAAATGGCAGTTTGGGATAAAATACATTTTATATAATTGGGATGATTTTGGAACGTGATCACATGATTAATATATTAGAATGTGATTTAAATGATAAATTATTTCTTATTTATTCTGCAAGTATTTTCTAATGTGATTGGAACTTGCACAGAAGATGAAGACTACAGAAGAAAAAAAAGGAGATGTTTTAAGAAGATTGGAAGAAGTGTGAAGGGTGGAACACATCCTGGCTTGTGGATGGTTTACAGATAGACCGACGTCACCAACGGAGGAAGGTGAAATGTCTTGGACGAACCTTGAATATGATCATGGAGCACACATGGCTGCTTTATTCCCTGGAATTTCCTGGCAGTGCAACGAAATGGACAGGAGCATGGCAGCATAATATTCTTGGACTATGAGGAGAAGTAGCAAATGGCATTATAAGGAGCCACAACGATGGCATCAAGCCTCTGGAGAGTTCTTTTAGCTTGTATGTATACTTGTATCATTGTGTACACTCAAATTCATCATGCAATAAAACCAGAGCACTGCATCCATCTCTGTAACCTTCTTCTCCTTCTCTCTGTTTCTTTCATCTTACACTCTTTGAATAAGAATGTCGACAATTTGTTCGAAGGATATGGTAAACCTTAAAGGATCACTTGGATTACGATGTTGACATTGATATAGTAAACTCATAGGCACTAATGTGGCAGCCGTCGAGATACTCTCCTCTCCCCACCATATCATTGCTCTCTCTCTTTTCGATTGGGTCATGATGGCATGCCTTGTTTGGATGATACTCATGGCTCTTCAGGCTCTTGCTCAACAACAACAGGTTCTCCCTTGCTCTTGCTGTTCAATCCAGAGGTCTAGGTGGAAGGACTTGTGGCAAAAAAAAATTGGCAATCTTCGAAGTGACCTTTGAATGATATCTTGGGCCTGTTAAGCTCCTGTAACTCTCCTGGGCCTAACTCGTCAAAGGATGTCTAATCAACCGTTCATAAGACCTATCCCCTTGGAACCTGCTCCCTATTCTACTGATCTCTGCCTCCCTTGTTGATTCAACTATGGACTTAAGGCCTGTTTATGCCTGTAAAAATGGTTGAAAAGGGAATGGTGAGTAAATCAGGAATTCATGAGAAATGAAAATAATAAAAAAGTTTTTTTTTTTTTTGAGTGTTTGTACACATATTGGAAAGTGAAGAAATTTGAAATTTAAGTAGTCATGTAAGTGTTGGAATTTAAAGAAATTAAAAGAATAAAACCTGAATTGACTTTGATATTAATGTGATTAACCTTAACTTTTAAATTAATTTTAAAAATGATAATTACCTTCTGGGTAGATTATTTTATATTTAGAAATAATAATAATTATTTTCATTGAAAGAGATTTTAATAAAAATAAATATAAAATAATCGAATATAATACAAAATGTTATAACATTGTGAAATACAATATTTCAACTATTTCCTTGAATAAAATTTGAATCACAAATTCTTATTATGCCGCATAGATAGCATAATTTGGTCATGCATTTTATCAAAGGTGGATTACATCCTTAGGAGAGCAAAAAATACACTAGTTAGAAAAAAATAATTAATTAGTGTGTAATAAATTAAAAGTAAAAGAAAACTTAAAACTACTTAATTAGAAATTATAAGAAAAAATTTAAATTTATGTAATTTAACTAATGATTCAGTATTAAATAAAAATAGTTGAATGGAATCAAGAGGAGGGGAGGATGTGATCAGGGTAGGAGGGGTGGACAACATCAAGGTGAGAAGATTTTCCAGAAATTCCCATGGGGTGGAATGAGAATTTTGGAGGATCCTCAAACTTCTATAGGATGAAAATGAAAACGATGAGAAATAAATTTCAACCATTTCCACATATATATACAACTATCCTTATTAGATGGAATTTATTTTCTATCATTTTCTTCCCGTAGTCACAAACCCCCACTTAGAGTTGCACATCCTCTTCAACGATTGACTGGACGTTGGTAAGTCTCCAATGAAAAAGGGAATTTCTTGGCTGTGGGAGGCTGCACAATTGTGAACTACTTTTCCCCAAGATCTAGTTCGCTTCACTCCTACCAAAGATGGTCAAAATTCTTAATCCTAGTACTCCAGGAAAGCAATTTCTTTACCCCAAGAATGCTCAGGGCCTCACCTTCCTTAGTTGGTAGCCCTAATCAGGGGAAGAAGACCCCAATTGGAAGGTTTATTCTTGAGTTATCCTCTTCAAGTACTACCGTGGATGTATTCCATTGGGTGGAGCCCCCTCATGGATATACTTCTGTTCCTGCATGTTTCACTAATCCAGATATTGCTACGTGTCGACCCTACCTACATGGGAAAAAAGAATCATAGGACATCAAAAATTAAAATGGTCGGGGGCAGTTGGACTCATACAAATCCAGTTCTTGCCTTCACAAAATTTTTCTTTAAAAAAAAGTGCTTTAACTACGATCTTAAATGCCACAAGAAGCAACGGTTTAGATTTATGATAGGTATTTCATGCGCCATTCCACCAAGCACTCAACTTCCATTTATAGGTGGAAGTCGTTTGAGCACCCTAGCTAGAAGTGTGGCACCCAGTGTTACAAATCAAATGCAAACTCAAATCAAAACAATCAAAGGCCGGATACTCCTTATTTGTATTAGAGCAAAACCCTGATATGTTCCAGAACTCGAAAAGGATACCCTTTACTGCCCTTGCATTCTTCTAGTCTTCGCTAGGGGATACCATCAACAAAGAATCGATGTGAACCATCTTGTCGTGTCGTTAGCAAATAGAGGATCGGCTCTTTCATCTCCTTGCGCCTTGTTCATTACTGCTGGCAGCATTTGAATACCAAACACAAAGAGAAAGGGAGTCAACAGGTGACCTTCTACAGATTATGGCAAAATCCATTTGCCAATAACAGAGAATTAACAGTAGAATGACCTCTAGAGAAAGGTTTCGATCTGTTCGCATGTGTCTAAATTTGTCCTTTTGTATTCTTCCCAGATGGCATCGTTCAAGCTCTCTTGTCCTTGTTGACTGTTGGCGGTGGTGGTGGGTTCATGATTGGTTTAGCGTAATTATTGGTTGGAATCGTTCATTAAACAACATACATAAGCATTGGAAACATCATTAAGTAGGCAAACAGATGTTGCATTTGTACCATCTCATGGATGCCTAAAAACTTTTCTTCTGATGCTGTTCTTCTGCTTTTTTAATCAGAAAAAAGGGTACCTTTCTCCTCTACCCACCTCAGGTAGAGAGATAATAAGATACAGATATGGACACTGCATGTGTCTTTTTCTTTTGGATCCTGTTAGTTGAATACGATCGACGTTTGGTGACACTTGACTAATCTTGGTAGTTTAATATATGTTTTGTTTATCTGTAGTTGGCAAGTGGAATAATCTGGTGACATTTGTAGAATATTTTGTATTATTTGCAAATAATCTAGATACTGGCAGCGGCCATTTATTTGTTTTAAGCTTCTACTTACAAGAACGACACCATCAGTGGTTGATATATATTGCCCGTCAAAATTTTGAAGAAAAAAAAACCACGGAATCGCGTAACTACCAACTAATAATATGCAATATAATTGGAAACCAAACATGTGAACGAAATATAAAATTCAAAGGCAGAAGTCATTTTTTTCCCCTTTAAAATTAGTATGAAGATATATGGACATTAATATTTGAATGAAAGTTATAAAATCAAATAATTTAAATAGTGTAGATGTTACAGATGTTTGAGATAAAATTCTACATCGGTTAAAAAAGAAGAAGGAAGAAGATCCAACCTTACATATATAAGGTTGGATTCACTTTTCATTGTCAATTTCAGTTGAATTTTTACCTAATTTAAGAATCAGTTAATTCTATTGTAGGTTACTTGTAAACATAGAAAATATAAAAAGAAAAAAAAAGAAAGAAAATGTTGGCACCCACCCACAGTTTCTTTTGTTGTAGGTGACCCTATCCACTTGCCACACCTATCCTATCATCTCCCCCAGCCCCCCCCAACCCTATCTGTTGGTCACACCTGTCCTCTTCTCCCCCCTCCCAATGAATCGCTCCTCAACCTATGAATTGCACTCTTCATGCCAATAAATCATACATACTATTGCCTCCTCCCACCCCACCTAATGTATCGCACTTTCCATGTAGATATATTAATTGTGTGTATCATCACGGCGCCCCCACCCTTGACACCACCCACAACACCCGTCCCTCCCTATCGGGCACTCAATTTGACATCCACAGCAATGTTTTCATATTAAAAAAAAAAAAATCACAGATGAGTGAAGGTGTGTTGAAACAAAATCTTAAATTGATATGAAAAAAACAAAACTTGACTTCGTACGGGGCTAGATATACTACCCTCTATAAAGTAAATGTACAATATTTTATGTTTTCGGTGTAAAAAAAAAAAAGTATAGAGCATTTAGTTGTTTGCATTGATCTAAAGCAGATAGAATGTATGGTTTTTTCCCAACGAGGTATTTCTTTCTTTCTTTCTTTCTCATGTCACATTTTTTAGTATATATTCCGGAATCTCGATCTGTTGGGCGAGCTCAACCCAACCACTCAAATTTTATTTACACATGTTGTTAGAAATTTCATTGCAGATTCGGAAGCCTGAGACTCCTTTTTTCATTCACATAATAGATCACTTTGTCTGGTAGCTGAACTACATAATAATCGATTGGCAAAGACACAATTGAAACAGAAAAGATCTTGTCTCCAGGAAACCCCTCCATTGAGGACTTAGAAATGGCAGCTGTAACCTAAAGCTTTACTAGAGGCACGTCCACATGTATATATGAAATGCTAAATTAAGCATGTAGAACATGCACGAAAAGACAAAGTCAAAACCCTAATTCTATTTTTATTTGAGGAACAAAACCCTAATTCAGGCCATAATCAGAAACGGATCAAAATCTACAGTTTAATGTCGGTACGTCATATCAATATCGACAGATGATTGGACAAGTCCTACTTTCTCTGAGGTCTGGGGAAAACTATATACACACATCATCGTCATCATCACACTCCACGGTTGGTGCAAGAGAAAGTGACCTCTTTGCTGCGCCCTTCCCACGCACATGAAGGTGAAGGAAGGCATCGAACAACGACAGGAGCTAGAGCCAACAGTCGAGGAAACACGAACCCACGAGTAGGCAGAGGAGGCTGACGGGGAAGAGGTAATACACATGCATGGCGATGGAAGAACAACGGCAGAAAACTACTGTACGTACTGGTAAACATATTCAGCAGAAGACAGGCTGAGACATGTAGATGTGAAGCTCAACAGCGATGCATATTAATTCTAACTGTATGGTATGCATCTATCCATAGATTTCAAAGGCAGTGTATACGAATGATGGATATATGATGTACATGTACGTACGTATCATGTAACCAGGTAGCTAGATGAAGAAAATATATAACAGATGGGTGACCTATTCAGGTAGATGTGGAAGAAATTGAGCGGCTAGCTATATATAGCGATGTACTGTTCCTTTCTTTCCATGGTACGGTAGATAGCAACCATGTTTCAACACTTGTGGTACAGTGAATCACCATGTGAGTGAAGCTGCAAGTGTCAAAAAGTCGAGCTAAATATATAATGAGCGATCAAAAAGAGCAGCAACTAGCTAGTACTGAACTTTCTAAATCGATCGTCCAATGGAATTAATGGAAGAGATAATGTTGTAATTGATTAAAGATAATCAAAACCATGGGATAGTCCAACACTAAAATTTTTGTAATTAACAATCTTGAGCAGAAAAACATAATTAAGTGAATTCCCGGCACAAGATCGATGTCAGGCCCTGAACCTTGTGAATTATATGAAACGCATGCAAGCGTATACATGGATTGCCATGAGTGCAAGTAATGTTTATCAATTGATTAAGCAGAATTTGCTTTGCAAGTTAAACATCAATGCTTACTGTTATGACAGAATATTGCGCAATAAAGCAAAATGCCCACATAAATTAAAACTGTAGACAATAATTGGTAATCATCAAGTGTTTCTTTTTTTGTTTTTTTGGAAGAACACCAAGAGTTTCATACCACACATGCATAGACTGAAGTGTAGATCATCGGAACTAACATAACCAACATGATCGATGAATTAAGCATCACAAATATATGAAACAATTCAAACCTTACCATCACTGTTCGTCAAATATGTATATATGATCGATCCATCGTCTTCGTCTAGATCTTCTCCTCCTACCCGAGTGATCCCGAAGAGCAATGGAAGAGCAGGAGCCTCTCGTCCGGGCCACCGAACGGACTAACACCAGTCCTATTCGCCACGCCGCCACCAGGATTTGTGTCGTTGCTCGAAGAGCCGACACCCGAGTACGCGTCACCGTCGGAGAAGAACAGATGGTGTCCGTGTGAGTGACTGACCTGATGTGGGAGGTAGCTTCCGGCAACCGAAGTGTTCAAATCTGTAAGCTGCAAATTCGATGGTGGTGGGGGAACCGACGACGGCCCAGGTAACAGCTGCTGCTGCTGAGATGGTGGTGGCGGAGGCGGAGGCGGCTTCTTCCTCTTCTTCTTCTCGTACGCGATACCCCGCGCTTTGGACTGCGCGTCCCTCACCTCGCGTAGGTAGAGCCTGACAGCTCTTGCACCGAATGGGTTTGTCTCAGGCTGCCCGCCGTTCTCCTCGAAGGCTGCCCGGAGCCGACCGACGAGAGCGTCGAGGCTGCCCCATGCTTGACGGAGTGGGCACGGACAGGGTGCCGGTGGGTTGGGGTGTCCGAAGAAGGGGCAGCCATGGAGGTGCACCTTGGTCTTGCCGAACTGGTCGAGGTACCGGAGGAATTCCAGCACGTGGGCTCCGCTGCACCGGGAGAGCGTCAGCGGTGGGCGGTGGTTCTTCAGGTACTGCCCGAAGGTGTTCCAGTCGCGGCGCTTCTGGGACTCGTACCGGCTGGGCGGTGGCAGTGGGCGGAGCGAGGTGTTGGCGGTAGTGTTCCCACCAGAGCTGTCGGAGCTTGCTGTGTTCATAGACATTTTACAGAAATCGTCTATCTTTCCTTTCCGATCTTGGGGTTTTGTGGTTTGGGCGCTTGCAAATCGATCGGTAGATGTTATCTGATTCCAAGTTTTCTGCTTAAGTGACCGGAAGCTGTGGATGCCAAGGCCACCGGATCTTGATATATAACTAACAACAACAACAATATTAAAGAGAAATCAGCAAAAATATATTGCTCACATATATATAAGAACCCAATTTGACTATGAAAAATTTTCTCTGCAGGGCTGGCTACACACAAATAGTGAGATAGCTAGAGAGGTTTTTTTTTACCAAAGTGATGATGTGATCTAACTCTATCTCGTTTGGTGAGATTGGATGTATTATTGCCAAATCTTGATTCAACTCATCCATGTAGGAAAGAAACAAAACTAGCTCCCCCCTATATGGGGGTTTAGGTGATGGATGCGATCTAACAACAACGCTTCTTTTGCCTAGAAGCTATGGATGGCTTTCCCGTATACATGTGTCTGAAGCGATAATAGATGACTAGGGGACATCGATCGTCACACACAGAAGGAGAGGGGTCACTGAAGAAGACAAGCTTTTGGGTGTAGCGTGTGCTAGCAGCTGCGCATGGCCTTCTTTGAGGGCAAAACCTAAAAAGGCTTGGAACAGTGAGTGCAACTGGAGTATATGTAGCTTACTTTGCGCTGTGCCGGACCTTTTGGTGGAGATCTACACATGTGGTTTTGCGGGTGTAATTATGGATACGATTTCATCTGCTTAATTCCCAAGGACCTGGCCTGAAACCCTTAATTACGACCTCATTATGAGCTGGCTGGAAAGATCTAGCTAGTAAAGCATGCAAAGGGCGGCGGCTTGCAGAAGGATCTAAATCAGAGAAAAATAGACAGATAACTTGGTACAAGAACCACAGATCCAAACCTTTTGCCGTGAACTCATTCACCCATGCCTCTCAGACAAACACCAGAACTACAGATGACAACAATGGGTGCAACAGCTGAAGGAGCTGCTGCTGCCCACGGTAGAGGGAAAGAAGGGCAAATCAACCCCCACCTCCCTTTTGTTGCAGACGTGTGTGCAGATCTTTAGAGAAGAATTAAAGATGGATGTGCTTGTGGTGTGTTATGGCGATGGTGAAGTATATGGAGAGAGGGAGAGGGAGAGGGAGAGGGAGAGAGAGAGAGAGAGATGAGGAGTGGGGTTGAAGATATTCTTGCCTGGTAGCCAGGGAAGGTGATGAGATGGACTGGTGGACTTGGTGAAATTGAGATGGAGAGAACACTGTTGGATGTTGTACAGGGGAAGGCAAGCGTTATGGCGCAAGTAGAAATGATAGATGTGAAGGGGTGATTCCTTTGATGTGATTTTCACTGTTTCCACACGTGACCTGCGGATGAATTCGACGACAAATTTTCTCCTTCTACTTTACGATTTTTTTAATATTAAAATATTTTTCGTATATACATTTTTTTTCAATTTAAAGAGAAACGGTAACGAGGAAAAGCTTTAAAGAATGAGAAAAAAAAAAACCAAAATATCGCAGAAAATACATACCCTACTCGGCCATGTTAGTTTAAACACGGTCGGCTTCGTAAGTACTAATTTGAAATAGCACAGTAGTTGTAGAATTATTTGAAGTCGAGGTTTGTACGATAGAAAGTTTAAAAAAATAAAAGAAGAAGAAGATATTTATATATGTAACAAAAAGTTAATAAACTTAGAATTAAGATGAAAAATTTATGTTTGATAGAATGTTAGGGAAAAAAATAAGATTACTTTATTGTTATTATTATTATTTATCTTCTTATTTTATTTTATTATTATTAAAAGATTTTAAGATTATTTATTTATTATTGTTATTATTTATCTTCTCATTTTATTATTATTAAAAGGCTGTAGGATTACTTATTTTATGTTTATTTATTCTCTTATTTTATTGTATTTTATTATTATTTATCTACTAATTCTTTCCTTTTTCTCCTCATTTTCCTTTATTTTTTTTTTCTTTTTTCTCCTTACAATAAATAAGGAAATAGGATTCTGGGCCGAGAGAACAACGTTTCGGAAGGGATGAGTAAGAATCTTGAAAATGTAAATGTATTTATATGTGAGGAAGTTATATTTTCCTTTTCAATTAATTCTATTATATACAAATACACCAATCCTTAAAATCTATTTTGAATTCTTTACTTTTCATATATTCCAACGTATGCAAACCTCCTTTAATTTTAGATACATGAGGAATGCTGATATTAGATTAAATAAAAATATGTTAATTTATCCTTACCAATACTTTAAAGAAATTGATTGATCAAACGATTAATAAGTTACTGATATTTTCATATATTTTAAATTTTTAATAAATTTAATTTTATAATTTAAAAAAGATAAAATATTTTTTCGTTATCTACGTACACAATCTCTTTTATTTTTTCAAGGTTACGGTTGAAAAAACATGTCCCAACCTTTGCTTTTTTTTCTTCAACATCGACAGGAAAAATGGAGGTGTAAAATATTCCATGTGAATAACAGCATAATTTATGTGTATTTTTTCTTATTTTCTTTTCACACTTTTCCTTTTAGAAACTATTTAATTTTAGGTATATTAATTTTTTACTTTTCACTTAAAAAAATATTTTTACAAGTTGTAATTAATAAGTTGTCGGTGTACGTTACAGTTACAAATTATTCAAAGTTTTTCTACAACTTAATGCCTATTTTTACATATTTTCCACGGAACCGTACACAACCATACATAGAAGAATGGTATTTATGCATTGAAAAAATTTCTTGATTTGCTTATATATTGAAGGTATATTTTTTAAAATGTTTCAACCTTACACCTTTGTAATTTATTTTCCACATGCTTAAATTAAGTGATTAGAGTTTAAATTGATGATTAAGGATTTAATTAAGTGATTAAAAATTTATTTAGGAATAAAAAATAAGTGAGTTGGAGATTTCTTAGGACATTAAATTGAGTAATGTGAATAATTTAATTAGATGATTCAACTAAATTAAGTTGTTTAATTAAGAGATTCAAACATTAAATTAAATGGTTTTCTATCATATATATATATATAAACACCTAAATTTCAATTTCTTGTATTTTTCCTTAGATGTGTAAATATTAAAATTTCAATTTCACCATTTTCCTTCAGATACATAAATACTAGAAAAACGATGAAATTAAAATTAATTTTTCCGTTATTTTACGAATTTTTATTTTTCCTGTTCTCTAAACGGACAAACACTACTTGGAAAAATAACATAATAACCCCCTACTGTTCCTGCAAATTTTGCACCGACCATTCTTGTGACCGACATCCTTGGACAGACCTCAACCTTGCGTTGCCTTGATCCTACGAATCACCGTAGATGAACAGTGGAGGTGTGACCACCGAGCGGTCAAACCACCAAATTAGTTCCCTTCTGTTTATCTGCATGAACTGCAGTTTTAGTTATGGTAAACGTACATCTAAGAAGTACATGAAAATATACCGTGTACATGAAGATGGTTAAAAGGTTTCTTGTCATTCTTTAATTTTTCAAGTTTCAACCTCTTAAAAATCAAGGTTTGATACTTAAGAAGAACCGTTAAAGCTCTCCACTAAACTTTTATATTTTTTTCATTTCTTCTCGTTTATATATTTTGTAATGTTACCATTCTACGTCCTTTATGAATTTGTTAATGTTAAAAGAGAGTATTTGTGCATCTAAAAAATAATAAAAAGAAATATTTGGTAAATGAGAAAATGATTGAGATATTTTCTTGATATTTCTGTAGAAAACAATGAAATTTAAAATTTAAGTGATTATACATGTGGCAAAAAGTGATATAGAGTTTAAACTTGAATAATAATATATTATAATTAATGTATTGATTATGATATTTTTATTTTTCCAATATATTTGCATCGTTAAAGAGAATTCTTTATTAGTTTGAGCAGCATCGTTGGAGGCCTAGTCTTCAAAATCTCTACTCCTTGTGGTCATAGGGGTAAGTTTGGAAAAATAAAATATGATATATGCATGTAGAAAAAAAAACTTGCGAAAATGAAACAAGACGACTAAAAAAGTGTTTTTTTTTTTTTTTGGAACAGAGGTAACAAACCTTTGTGGGTTCGAGCAAAAACATATTCTCATCTAGGTCTTACAAGATGGAAGGACTCCTCTGCTGTACACCTATGAAGCAAATGGATTATCTTATTAGTCAGACTATAATCTTATTTGCTATTGAGGTGAATAGTTTGTTTAAACCAAAAGGTAGTTGACATACCTTTAATTCAAATAGTAAATTCCCTTACCATCTGACGGCAATTCATGCATATATATATATCTCCGCTAGTTGTAGCGACTCTTAGCCATGGTTTGAGGCGAGGGGGAAGGAAGAAGAAAAGATAGAATTGGAGGGTATCGAAAGTCTAACAACCCCTCTAAAAGGAATGAATACCTAAAGCAAAGAAGTTACCACTTCAAAGGAAATGGATGATAGAGATAGCAAGAATAGCATCGGAGAGCGCCATAGGTTATAGAAAAAAGGGTGGAGGTCATGTTGCTAGTTGATGTCCTCGCTTAGAGATGTGAGGGTTAAGGAACCCTACTAAAACAAGTTACCTCTATGTTAAGGGGAGTGACCAAAAGGAACATGATGGATGTCGTGTTCCAAAAAAAGAAAGCACAAGAGATTGGAAGAAGAGTGACACACACAAGTAGACATCCAAGAAGCAAACACGTGAGCGTCCACACCATGTGGAATCGAAACAATCATGAGAGCAACCAATGTCTTAGTAAGTAGGTGAGCAAAGGTCAATAATAAAGAGGGTTGAGCTACGCAAGCAAAGTTAGGACAAAAGCTACATGTAGGTGGGCCTCGAAAGGGGAAATGGAAGCAATGACAAGAGGTGGAGGGGATAACAAAAGAGCTTAAGGGGGGGTTAGTGCCTGACGGAATTTAGATGACGGAAAGGAAAATTATTGAATTCCGTCAGAATGCTGTTAGTGTGCATTAAACTTGACGGAAAGGAAAGTCGGATTTTACCGTTGTATAAAATCCAAAAATTTCCTTTACCGTTAGAAATTTTCTCCTCTCGACCCTCGACCCTCGCGACATTCGCCTCTGCTAGACGCAAAACCCTCGACCCTCGCTTCTCTCGCGACGTTCGCCTTCGCTGCCGCCTGCGAAAGCTTCTCTCCTTCTCGCACCTGCGTCGATAGTGGCCCGATCTCGCGTCTGCTCTGGACTCCTCTCCACGCTGGTCCCTGCTCCCTCTAGCCTGCGAAAGCTTCTCTCCCTCTCGTGACGTTCGCCTCCGCTGCCGCCTGCGAAAGCTTCTCTCCTTCTCGTGCCTGCGTCGGTAGTGGCCCGGTCTCGCGTCTGCTCTAGACTCCTCTCCGCGCTGGTCCCTGCTCCCTCTGGCTTGCGAAAGCTTCTCTCCCTCTCGCGACGTTCGCCTCCGCTGCCGCCTGCGAAAGCTTCTCTCATTCTCGCACCTGCACCGGTAGTGGCCCGGTCTCGCGTCTGCTCTGGACTCCTCTCCGCGCTGGTCCCTACTCCCTTTGGCCTGCGATCGTCTCATGCAGCCCTCTAACGCCTTCTTCTCACGGTCGCTCGCAGTCGCCTGCGTCGTCGCTCACGCCGCTCACGGTCGCTCGCAATCTCCTGTGTCGGTAGTGGCGTCGCTCGCAGTCATCGCTCACGCCACTCACGGTCACTGCCTCGATAGTGGCACCGGTAGCTGCTCATAGTCACCTGCGTCGGTAGTGGCGTCGGTCGCAGTTGTTGCTCGCAGTCGTCACTCACGGTCATTGCCCCTGCATCCGTCGCTGCCGCTCGCAGCCATCGCGACTGCTCGCAGCCGTCGCTGACACTCGCAACTATCGTAGTAGTCGATCACGGTCGCTGCCGCTCCATCCGTCGCTGCCACCGCATTGGCCGCTGCCGCTCGCATCCACCGCACATCTGTCGCTACCGCTACCACCGCACCGCTCACGCTCAGTATTCCGGCATCCATACATAATAGTTTTGTTTAATCAGAGTTTTCAGCAATACTATACTATACTATGATCCAATTAATGGCATATTATCATTTAGCAGTACTTACTATGCATTATGAATGCTAAATTTCACTTAAAGCTCAAGTCAATTTTTGAATCATATTGATGATTCGTGTATATTATGCTAAATTGTGTAATGACTTACGATCATGTAATTTTTTTAAAAGTTGTAGTAAATGCTGTTGTTTAGTGTTATACTTACAGGGTTATGTATGCTAGTGTATAAATGGATCCTCTTCTCTAATGGCCTGATATATCTATATAAGGGACTCATTTACTTACTAACAGTCACAACCCACTAAATATATCACTCGACACTAACTCCAACTGTAGTATGTTAAATTCACAGGTCCCTCTTGAATAGATGCAAAGAATTTCTAATGCCATGATTTTGTCAAAAACTTTTTTTTTGAAGAAGGGTGACCTTATTTATCCTGCATGAAGTTTTGTTTAGATATGTTTTGTTGAAAACTATTATTGCAAGAAACAAAAACCAGTAATCTAGTTCTAAGGGAGTAGTGGTTTAGTACCATTGATACCTATTATTGTTGAAAACTAATTAAATTTAGTTTGAAATAGAAATATAGATGCAAGTAATTTTGAAACTAAAATAATAATATTAGGATATTACCCCCTCATGTAGATGGAATAGAAATATAGATGCAAGTAATATTAGGATATTACCCCCTCATGTACCATTTATTGATGTGATTCGTAAGATAATTCTGTTTGGCATAGGATATTATTTTGCATTTATTGTTTGGCATAAGTTATTTAATTCATTAACCATTTAATATTAATATATATTTATTGGTTTGCTTTCATTTTCAATTATTGAGTAGATTGACAAAATATATTATGTAGTAGTAAATCTTATAATCTTCTGTCGGAGCAGTTAATTAATATTTGATCTTATGTAGTAAATGAGTACTTCTGATAGAGGACGGGGTAATGGAGGACGAACTTATATGACTTGGAATGCTGATGCAGACACATTCTTTTTAGATATTTTATCAGAAGTATTAAATGAGGGAAATAAAAAAACCCAAGATGGAAAGATAAAAGGTAGCACTTGGGATGAAGTAGTTGAAAAATACAATAATAGAAGAAATGCATGTATTACAAAGAAGAATGTGGAAAGTCGCTTAAAGACATAGAGACAAATTTATCGTTACTCAAAAATTGCAAATCAGAGTGGATGGGGATGGAATTTCATACAAGGGTATACTGATATAGATGAAGAGATATGGAAGGAGTTTATTAAGGTAAGATTTTTATTTACATACTTTAAGATTATCCCAATTGTATTGAATTTTTCTTAATATATATTGTAATTTTATGTAGGCACATCTAGAGTGTGAAAGCTGCAAGGGAAAACCATGTTTGATTTATGAACAATTACAACTCATTTTTGAAGGTACTATGGCTAGTGGAAATATGTCTAGACAGGCAGAAGAAGTAGACATTGTACCAAACACTCAAGTTCCAAATACATTTACTCCAGACATTACACAAGATGGAATGGACCTCGATTCTGACATACCTCCTAGTTCAGGAGGAAGTGCACATGTTCCATTGGAGCAGAGGAAAAAGGGGAAGCGAGCACGCCCTCATGCAGAATCTCAACAAATGATAGCAGAAAGTTTGAAAGATACGTCACGAGCTTTTCTTACTTTGTGTGAACAAGATACTGTTAATGGTGAGGTACGTAATGAACAAATGAGAGAGATGGTTCACATACAAAAGGAGATGCTTGTATGTAAGAAGGAAATGTTTGCATGGAAGAAAGAAATGTTTGCATGGCAAAAGAAGTCTGAGTCTTTTTTAGATGAAGCTATTGCTTCAATATTTGAGACTGAAGATCTATCTATGACTGATCGATATAAAGCTACTCAATTATTCCAAAAGCAAGAAATCAGTAAAATATTTCTATCAATTCCAAAAGAAATGCGACAAGGATGGTTGAAGTTTCACTTAGAAAAGATGGAAGACTAAAGATGATTTACATGTTTTTTTTTTGTATTAGATGTATGATGTAACTACTTTTTGTTTGGACAAGGAAATGTGGAATGATATTATTATTGATGTTTGTTTATCATATTTTATTATGTTCTATTAATTGTGGAATGATTTCATGTAATATGTTTATTTGTATTACAACCTTGTAATATGTTTGGACATGAAATTTTGTAGGTGACGATGAATTTTGAAGAGGATTTTGACGAACTAATAAATAACACATTGATGTTATTTGAAGAAGAGGAAGAACATGCTAGAAGAAGGCGAAGACGTTTACTTGCTTTTTGGAATATTTTAGCAGAGATTGCAAGTACCTCAACTTTGTTTTCAAGTACAAGTCGTATTTATAGTAAAGAATGTGCAGATTATATAAGAACATTACTAGATCCTTCTTTACCACATCAAGTTTACAATTGCCGAAAGATTTATAGAATGAGTCAAAGTGTTTTCAAGGGTTTTTGTGAATTAATGAGGAGGGAAGAAATGCTGAAAGATACCAACAATATCAGTGTAGAAGAGAAGTTTGCCATGTTCCTTGTGACAGTTGGGAAAAATCAAAGGTATGGAGTAACTACAGAACGATTTAGTCGATCAAGTTGGACAGTTAGTAAATACTTTAATGAAGTATTGAATGCTGTATTACGACTAAATCATGTTCTTCTAGCAAGACCTTCATCTGAAACACCAAGTCGAATTCGTCAAGACTCAAATGTGTACCCATATTTTAAGGTACATTTTCACACCTTTGGTGTTTCCTTATCTTTAATGTTATTTTAGTCAATATCAAAATAAAAGTGCATGTTTATAGGATTGTATTTGAGCTATTGATGGTACACATATCAAAGCAACTATTTATGGACAAGAAACAGCAAGATTTAGGAACAGGAAAGGTGAATTATCTCAAAATGTAATGGCAGCATGTAATTTTGATATGGAATTTACATATATTTTAGCTGGTTGGGAAGGATCAACTGCTGATGCTCGTATTCTCCAAGATGCAGTTACTAGACCTAATGGTTTTCAAGTTCCACCAGGTAAATGTGTTTTCCACTTCTACAAGTTATGAAGACATCACCATACTAATATTTTTTTTATACAGGTAAGTTTTACTTAGTTGATGCTGGATATCCAAATCGACCAGAATATATTTGTCCATATCGAGGTGTAAGATACCATCTATCTGATTATGTTAATGATAGAGTTCCTCGTAATGCTGTAGAAAATTTCAACTACAGACATTCACAATTGAGAACAATCATTGAGCGTACATTTGGAGTTGTGAAACATCGATTTTCAATATTACGTGGTCAAATGCCATATCCATATGAAACACAAGTAAAGATTGTCATCGCATGTTTTTTGCTTCATAATTTTATTCGTAAGACTGATAAGGAAGATTTACTTGAGGACCTGTTAGATGAGTTGGAAGAGTTAAATATTATTGATGACATACAACCAATGGGAGAGATACATATAGAAAGCAATGCCCAGGTTTGAATGACTCAAGAACAAAGAAAAGAAATGGCAGATAAGATGCGAGAAGATATGATGATGGCAATGTGGGATGGAAGAACTAGATGATATTATTTCGTATTGTAATATTTCAATTAAGATGTATTTGTATTTTTCGAATATTAGTTGTAATAAACTTTTGTCAGAATTTCCATCAGAATTTTCCGTCTTGCACTAAACCCCTCTTAGAATTTTCCTTTTCCTTTCCGTTACAAATTTTCTATTTCCTTTCCATCAGAATTTTCATTTTCCTTTCCATCAGAATTTTCCGTCATGCACTAACACGCCCTAAGTGGCAAACACAAGCGTGAAAAAGATTTGAGTGGATAGGCTCGAAGAGGATCTACCCTAGAATGCTCAGCCAAGGAAAGGAAAATAAAATTCACCTGGGAGGGCTCAACGCTATCATTTGGTAAGGGTCCTACACTAATGATCTCTAAGAAAAAAGCTAGAGTGATAGCAAGTGCCTCAATGACAATGACTTAGTTGTTAATCAAATCTTAGACAACATACCTGAGCATGAAACAATAATTAGTGTCATAATCACGAGAGTGATGATACACATCATACTTGTTTATTCAATAGTCCTTGGGAAGAGAATCAAATACTAATCGAGGTTGGGGAAATCGAAGGAGAAGAAGAATCTTGGGAAGGATAGCAGATAGGGGTGAATTGTTGACCCTATCAATGATCTACATAGGGTAAATTTTAACATTATTGTTGTCATTGTTGTTAATGTTGTTGTTGTGACTACCATATATTTGGCCTAAAGAGAAACTACCTTAATCACGAGATAAATGAGTCTTATTGTCCAAGTGACATTGAGATCCCTAAGGTTGGTCATCTTCAGATAGTAAATTACCTACTTGGCTTGCTTTGCTATTGTGGTACTATCATAGCGATGGTGTTCTATAACTTGGTAATATCAACATGTCAAACCTAATTATATGTAGGTTGTACTATTGCTAGAGTTGAAGAGTCCTTAGTCATCTACTATTAGACTAGAGCAAAGAAAGTTGGAAAATGTTCACTACAAAGAGATTGCTCAACACACACTCCTACCTTGATTAACTAACTATAGGTGCATAAGACTAGATGCTAAGGAGGGTCTTGACTATTGGCTGAGCTTCTTTGATTAGAATGTTGATGCCCTCGTCTTCAAAGAACTTATCCTTAACTTAAGCAATAAAAAATCATCTACCAATGTACTAGTTGATCAAATAGAAATTAAGTCATTATGCTATATTTACTTAAATTTGAGACTTAATTGAAGAATATACATAATTTAAAGAAATTAATGTTAATTAAGTATCATCTCAGGATTAGTACAATTTTTCCTTGATACATATTATTAAATGTTGTTTATACTTGTGTAGTAGTTATATAAATTGTTCTATTATATAATATGAAACTATGAAGCAATTACAACCATTGATTGCAAGAAAGAAGAATTTATTTTGGTGTACAAGAACTTTCCAGATGGGGACCCATCCTAGTTCTACTCCTACTCAAACACAGTTAACTTCAAAGTTCTTACAAGAGTAAGTGTTTAGTAGTAGGTGTAAATGCATATATTCATTCATCAATCGTTTACCTTAAGGAACATTAACATTTACGTTTACATCCACGTATTTATTATGTTCTGTGTTTGTATTGTTTATATTTGTATTGTTTGTTGGTACTTGTTGAATGTTGTGTATTTACGTTATTTCAATCTAGTATGAAATCGTATAACTTTATTTTGAAACCAATTAGTCTAAAGTTCTAAAATCATGCCTTAACTATTTTCTATTTGAATTCATTTGGATGTTAAATTTATTCATTGTTAAATCTGATATAAGTAGTAATTAGAGAGCATAAAAGTGTTGTTTGCATTCTCTAGGATTACCTAATGGATGATCGAGTTCAAGTGCAAACAACTATAGTGAAAGTAAGTTACAAACATATTCGTTGAGTTATCTGTAACTCAACGAGGGTAGTCCGTTGAGTTATCTGTTAACTCAACGAAAAGTAATAACTCAATGGAGTAAGAAGTTTCATTAGTAAAATACTACACCCATTTCAAAGCACCTTAGAATCTAATTTTAATCACTCCCTATGGTTTGACTTATTCTTGCACACTTGTTACAATTGACATTGTGCACTTGTAGTAAATTAAACAAATGAATTTATTAGATTTAAATCTTGTTTGGGAATTGCTTGTTTCCTTAAAAAAACTAGTTTAAGCTGACAAAACAAGTTTTCTAGTACCATTGTTGAGGAGTGAAAGTTTGAGATCATAAAACACTAGGTTTTGTTTTTATAGTATAGAGGTGTTGTGTGAATTTATCATTTGGAGTATAGCTTACATGTATGCTTGTAGATTTGATAAACCTAAAGTTAACATGTGTGAATTCTACAATTTAGAAGGTCATGACACTATTAATTGTTTGAAGTTTAGATGTTTACAGATGTCTAGATTAGAGGAGTAACAAATGAATTACATTCAATATAATAGAAATGGTTATGACATGCTTATAGTTTACCAAGCCAATAGTCAGTTCATGATTAGAAATGTGTCGAGAGAATGGGAAAATGAGGATAGGTGTGTTAGAGGAGAAAATTTTGACAGCCTTGAACAAAGTTTCATGAAATTAGATTAACAACTTACTAAACTAGAAGATTACATGAATTATAATCAAGAAGTCAACCAATTAAACTATCATACCAATCATTCTGAACCCAAGATAAATTATATTTATGAAATTGAGCAAAATTTGAAAAGAATTGACTAGAGAATGGATGAAATGAGACTAGATAATCTGGAAAGAAAGCTTAATTCACTTGATGAAGTTACAATAAAAATATATAATACATTAAAAATCAACAAGAGAATATAAGTGAAAATTCAAATTTTCAAAATATGCATCAACTACAAAACATTAAGACAAAAGAAATTGAACGTGAAAATAAGAAGAAACTCCTAATAAAATAGAAATTGAGGAATGTAATTTAATAGAAAAATTTATGGAAACCATCATAGATCAAAATCCTAAGAAAGATGAAGAAACATATTCAATTTCTAAAGTTCCTAAAGAATTAGAAAATGTGTTTGTAACATTAAGATCTTGAACTTATGTGCCACTTAGAATTCAAAAAGAAAATGAGTTAAATCCAAATGAAAACAACCATCAAAATGAAAATGAAAAAACAATATCTAAAAATATAGAAATTAATGAAGAAAAATCTAAGTCTGAAAGTGAAATTGGAATTGAACAAGAAAAAAACTTGGATAAAGGAGAATCTGAAATTAATTCGGAACAAGAAAAGGAACCTCTTAAATCACGATCTTTAGTGCCTTATTCTAAAAGATTAAAATAAAAATTTCCTAACAAACAAGATAAAATTAGAGAAATTTTTGAGAAAGTTCAAGTTAACATTCCACTTCTAGATCTATTGCAAAAGATGTCACATTGTGCTAAATTTCTTAAGGACTAGTGTACTAAGAAGAGAGAGCGGAAATTGTTAAAAAAAATCTTTTTAGCATATTAGAGTAGCTCTCTATTTTTACCTCAAATTCCTAAGAAGTTATCTGATTTGGGAACCCCAATTATATCGTGCACCATAGTTAATACAACATTGAATAAAATCTTAATAAACTTAGTTGCAGGTATAAATATTATACCAAGTGACATTTATGTCCTTGGGATTAAGAGACTTGATTCCTACTAGCACTGTCATCCAATTAGTAGATCGAAGCATAAGGCACCCTAAAAGAAAAATAGATGATGTTTTGATTAAAGTTAAGAACTTCATTTATCCTATGGATATTATTATTTTGGAGTCCTAGAAAACTATTTGCAAAGCAAAGATATCTCTTTAATTTTGGGAAGGTCATTTCTAACAACATCCGAGGCAATTATAAATTGTAAGGATGAAATTATGAAATTAACCTATGATAATCAGGACACTCAATTAAATATTTTTAAACTAGAAGAAGAAGAAGGATTGGAAATGTCTTTAAATATTGTAAACTTTCTAGAAGATGAAGGAGATATATTAGAAGATGTGATTCAAGAAGAATTAAATAGACAACTAGAGATAATAGATCTTGGAAGATATTTTATATGCATGCAAGACATTTTGACTAGAATGACAGATGATTTCCTTAAAATATTCATGGATGATTTTACCATATATGAAACTTCATTTGAAGTGTGTTTGAAAAATTTGGAACTAATATTAGCTCATTGTCTAGAAAGAAATCTGGTTTTGAATAGGGAGAAATGTCATTTTATGGTTAAGCAAGGAACATTATTAGGGCATGTCATTTCAATGAAAGGGTTGGAGGCAGATAAAGCTATAATAGAAGTTATCTCAAATTTACCAAAACCCAAAATAATAAAAGATATTAGATCCTTTTTAAGGCATGCAAGGTTTTATAGGAGATTTATCAAAGACTTTAGCAAGATAGCTAGGCATTTAAAAAATTTAAAGGGCATTTCATTTAACTTTGATAGAAATTATAAAGAGATGTTTTTTAAGCTTAAAACTAGCCTAATTACAACTCCTATAATACAAGCTCCTAATTAAAGTCATCCATTTGAGTTAATGTGCGATGCATCTGATTTTATTGTAGGAGCTGTGTTAGGGTAGAAAATAGAAAGATCTCTTAGGGTGATTCATTATGTAAGCAAGATTCTAAGTGATTCTCAAGTAAATTACACAACTATTGAAAAAGAGTTATTAGCTATTGTGTTTGCCTTAGAGAAATTTAGAACATATTTGGTTGAAGCTAAAGTAATAGTATACACTAATCATTTAGCTTTGAAACATTTTATAGCAAAAAAAGAGATTAAGCATAAATTGATCTAATGGATATTATTGTTGTAAGAATTTGATTTAGAAATTAAAGATAAAAAAGGATATGAGAATGTAGTGGTCAATCACTTGTCAATGTTGCAAATATCAAAAACTGAAGTAGATATTAAGGATAATTTTCCTAACGAATAATTAATGTCAATAAAGACAATGTCTTGGTATGTAGATATTGTTAATTATTTAGTTACAAGATTAACACCCAAGGATTGAAATAGATAGAATAAGAAATTATTCTTTTCAAGAGTGAAATATTACTATCGAGAATACCCATACTTATTTAAGAAATGTCTTAATTTAGTCATAAGGTGTGTTCCAAAAATTGAATATAGGAGCATTATCTTTCTATCACAACCAAGCTTGAGGATGACATTTTGGTTCAAGAAAAATAGCAACCAAAATCTTGCAATGTGAATTTTATTGGCCAACGTTATTTAAAGATGCCCACAATTATTGTTTAAGTTATATACGATATCAACAAATAGGAAGAATATAAAGGAGAAATATGATGTCTTTGAATCCTATTGTTGAAGTTGAAATTTTTGATATATAGGGAATTGATTTTATGGGTTCATTCTCAATTTCAAATCAATATAGTTATATACTATTAGGTGTGAATTATGTGTCTGAGTGGATAGAAGTAATGTCCACGAGAACAAATGACAAGGTTGTAATATATTTTGTCAAAACAAATATCATAGCTAGATTTGGAGTATCTAAAGTTATTATTAGTGATAGGGAAAATCACTTTTCTAAAAAAAGTTTTGAAGCTTTAATGAAGAAATATGGAGTAAACTATAAAATGGCAACTTCATATCACCTTCAAATTAATTGACAAGTTGAAAGTGCCAACAAACAAATTAAATTAATCTTAGAAAAAGTAGTTAATTCCACTATGAAGGATTATGCTATTAGGTTAATAGATGCACTATGGGCTTACAAAACAACTTACAAAACTAACCTAGTAATGTCCTCTTTTAGGCTAGTTTATGAAAAAAATTGTCATTTTCCTACTGAATTAGAACATAAAGCTTATTAAATATTAATGACTTTAAATGTTGACATCAATCAAGCAACTAAACATAGAAAAACTCAACTAATATAATTGGAAGAATTTAGAAACGAAGCTTATTCTAGAACAATAAATGAAAAAGAGAAAATGAAGTTATGGTATGATAGAAAAATTATTCCAAAAACCTTTAAAGTAAGGCAAGAAGTATATCTCTACATGTCTAAACTTCATAATCATCTAGGAAAATTGAGATTTAGATGGGTAAGAACTTACATTGTTAGAAATATTTATTCTCATAGGGCAATTGAAATTGAAAATCCTAAAAATCAAAATAGATTTAAAGTTAGTGAACAAAGACTTCATCTTATCCTTAAAATTCCAAAAAGTGCATTTGGAATTAGAGAGGAAGTGAGATTGGAAGATTACTATTTGGATCTCCAGCACGGCACCAGAAAACTTGAATTAGTTACCCAACAACGAGCTAGAAAAACTTGAATTTGTTAACTTCTGTTTTTACTTAGTTAATTTACCTTTATGCCTATTCCTTTTTAGAAGTAAACAAACAACCTTCCACATAAATTAGATATTAATTCCAATTTGTATTTTAACTGCAAGTGCACAGTGTTTATTGTATTAGTGTGCAAGTACAGGTCGATCCCACAGGGAATTGCTTAAGAATTGAGAACTGTTACGTTTTTAAGAATTAAATTTATATATTCAATAAGCTCTCCGTTGAGTTTATAGTTAACTCAACGGACTAAGTTCGTTGAGTTATGGCTAACACAACGGACTAACATCGTGGACTTAAGTTAACTCCACGAGCTTGTCTTTCCTATTTAATACTACTATTTATAAAGGAATTCAGCCAACCATTGAGCGGTTCCACAGATTGTAAATAACATCAATTAAGCTCTTTAATGTTAGTAAACACTAGATTTGTCATTAGGCAATACTAACATTCAGATAATTCAAACAATAACCATTAAAATCTTTAAGTCTTTTAAATGAACCAATTTTAGTAAACTGTAAAACTAAAACAAATATAAAACAATCACAACACTAACAAAGATAACATTAATCACGATACAAAACAAATAATACAACACTCAAATACAAAATATAAACACAGATAAGTTGTTTTTGGTATTTTTATTTTGATATGAGCATGAAAATGGGCGAAAGGTGAAATGTAAAGTAATCTCAGTCGATAGTAAATACTTCCGTCACTACATGCGACGCGATTACACTACTGAAAATTAAACCACTTACAATTCTATCTCCTCTCCCTATAGAATCACGAGTCCAGAATTGCAAAATGATCTCTTCAGCATACAAGCATTGTTCGTGTTTTCCCAGCACTACACTAGAAAAACTTGGATTTGTTACTTCTATTTTTACTTAGTTAATTTATCTTTATGTCTATTCTTTCTTTTAGAAGTAAACAAACAACCTTTAATACAATTTAAATATTAATTCCAATTTGTACTTTAACTGCAAGTGCACAGTGTCTATTGTATTAGTGTGCAAGTACAAGTCGATCCCACAGGGAATTGTTGACGAATTTAAGAAATGTTTGATTGTGAACAATTCAAATTTATATTCAATAATCACTCCGTTGAGTTATAGTTAACTCAACGGACTAAGTTCGTTGAATTATGGATAACTCAACGGACTATCTTCGTGGACTTAAGTTAACTCCACGAGTCTGTCTCTTTTTTATAATACTGCTAATTACAGAGGAATTCGGCCAACCATTGGGCAATTCCATAGAATGTAAATAACATCAATTAAGCTTTTTAATGCTAGTTAACATTGGATTTATCATTATGCAATACTAACATTCAGATGATTCAAACAGTAACCATTAAAATCTTTAAGTTGTTTTGTACGAACCAATTTTAAACTGTAAAATTAAAACTAACATAAAACAATCATAAAATTGATATAGATAACATTAATCACGATACAACACCAACAATACAACACTCAAATACAACATACAAACAAAGATAAATTGTTTTTGGTATTTTTGTTTTGATGTGATGGGCGAAAGGTGAAATGTAAAGTAATTTCACTTGACAGTAAATACTTCCGACACTACTTGCAACGCGATTACACCACTGAAAATTGAACCACTTACAATTCTGTCTCCTCTCCCTATAGAATCGCGAGTCCAGAATTGCAAGATGATCTCCTCTTCAGCATACAGGCATCAACCCGAAGCCAAGGCTAAAAGCTTTACGATCTCCTGAAATATGAGTCAGCGCTTGGTGAAAATGTCTTCCATTCTCGCAACACGATCACTCTTCACAGTGGTTGTCAGACATTGTGTTTGGCTCGGAATCGACCCGACATCAGGCAAGTATCCTCACAGACCTCCGATGATTGGTGATTATGGTGGTGATATGATGGTTGGTGTGATACTTCGGAGAATCGCCAATACTGTCTGCAGAAAGCTCGGTGCTCCTCCTCTGTATACACTGGTCGTCCATCTATCACACCCTTTTTTTTTTTTCTTCTTTTCTTTTATATTTCTTCAGTGGTAACTGCTTCTGATTGAATGGTCGGCTGGATTTTCGTCCTTCAGATCAATGGCGATGATTTCTTTCTCCCTACGCAATTGAATTCCTGCGTGATACGTGCAAACGTGGTTTTTCCTTCCAATTGTCTGTTTCTGCAACCGCTACAGTGGCATATTAGAAAATATATAGTCCGTGGAGTTATAGATAACTTAACGGACTTCCTTCGTTGATTTAACTATAAAACACGTGCAAAAATAATAACTTAAGTTTATAACGCTAACCTAACACGTTGCCTTAGTGTATTTTCATGTAACTCAACGCGTGCAGTTATACTAACTTAACGAGTTATAACGTAAGTAAATCTACCAGCTCTCAACACGTGTCAGCAGTAGTTTAAACATAAAATAACATTCCGGAGAGTTACAGGTATAATTATCCGATGCTCAGATGCATTTTCGGATACTTAAGAATTTCACAGCCTGCAATTTACCGACAGTTCATAAATGTACTAAATTAACATTAATTCCCCAAAATTAAGCAGATTCTTCAATTAAAGCATATAACAGTGCAATTATAACATAATGGCTTAATTCTCATATGATAAGCTAAATATTATGCAATTAACCATCATTTAACCGTTAATAATATGCACTTTTTCATTCTAAACAAGCATCAACCCGAAGCCAAGGCTAGAAGCTTTACGATCTTCTGAGATATGAGTTGATGCTTGGTGAAAATGGTTTCATGTTTGTACTTTCCCAACACTACACTAGAAAAACTTGGATTTGTTACTTCTGTTTTTACTTAGTTAATTTTTCTTTATGCCTATTATTTCTTTTAGAAGTAAACAAACAACCTTTAATACAATTTAGATATTAATTCCAATTTGTACTTTAACTACAAGTGCATAGTGTCTATTGTATCAGTGTGCAAGTACAGGTCGATCCCATAAAGAATTGCTGAAAAGTTTAGAACTGTTAGTTTGTTAACAATCAGATTTATATATTCAATAAGTTCCCCGTTGAATTACAGTTAACTCAACGGATAATGTTCGTTGAGTTATGGCTAACTCAATGGACTAACCTCGTGGACTTAAGTTAACTCCATGAGTCTGTCTTTTCTTGTTAATACTGCTATTCACAGAGGAATTCGGCCAACCATTGGGCGATTCCATAGATTGTAAATAACATCAATTAAGCTCTTTAATGTTAGTAAACACTGGATTTATCATTAAGCAATATTAACATTCAAATAATTCAAACAGTAACCATTAAAATCTTTAAGTCTTTTGAACGAACCAATTTCAGTAAACTGTTAAACTAAAACAAACATAAAATAATCGCAACACTGACAAAGATAACATTAATCACGATACAACACAAACAATACAACACTCAAATACAACATACAAACATAGATAAATTGTTTTTGGTATTTTTGTTTTAATATGAACATGGAAATGGGTGAAAGGTGAAATGTAAAGTAATCTCGCTTGACAGTAAATACTTCTGACACTACTTGCAATGCGTTACACCAATGAAAATTAAACCACTTACAATTCTGTCTCCTCTCCCTATAGAATCGCGAGTCCAGAATTGCAAGATAATCTTCTCTTCAGCATACAGGCATCAACCCGAAGCCAAGGCTAAAAGCTTTACGATCTCCTGAAATATGAGTTGGCACTTGGTGAAAATGACTTCCCTTCCCGCGATGCGATCACTCCTCATAGTGGTTGTCAAGCACTGTGTTTGGCTCGGAATCGACCCGACATCAAGAAAGTATTCTTACAGACCTCCGATGGTTGGTGATTATGGTGGTGGTAACGATGGTTGGTGTGATACTTCGGAGAATCGCCGATACTGTCTGTAGAAAGCTCGATGCTCCTCCTTTGTATACACTGGTCGTCCATCAATCGCACACACACACTTTTCTTCTTTTTCTTCTTTTCTTTTATATTTCTTCAGTAGTAACTACTTCTGCTTGAATGGTCGGTTGGATTTCCTTCATTCATATCAACAGCGATGATTTCTTCTCCCTACGCAATACATGCAATCGTGGTTTTTCTTTCAACTGTCTTGTTTCTGCAACTGCTATAGTGGCATATTAGAAAATAAATAGTCTGTGGAGTTACAGATAACTCAACGGACTTTCTTCGTTGATTTAACTATAAAACACGTGCATAAATTTAACTATCCGATGCTTAGGTGCATTTCGGGTACTTATAAACTTAACTATCCGATGCTCAGATGCATTTTGGATAGTTACAGCTAACTCATAGATATATAACTTAAGTAAATCTACCAGATCTCGACACGTGTCAACAACAGTTTAATCATAAAATACACATTTCGGAGAGTTACAGGTCTAACTATCCGATGCTTAGATGCATTTCGGATAGTTACAGCTAACTCACCAAAAATCCACTTAAGTCACTTTACCAAAACATGACACGTGTCCATAGCTATTTTATAAATAAAAAGAGATTTCGGAGGGTTACACATATAACTGTTTGATGCCCAGCTACAATTTCGAATAATTAGAGATAACTCACCGAAAGTTCACTTAAGTCATGCATTATGGTTTCGACACGTGTACTTTTTGAAATAATAAAATATTCTTTCAAAACATAACTGTTCGGCAATATAAACATAACTATCCGACATGTTCGGTCTGTTAAACATAACTGTCCGAAATATGTTCGGTATGTTAAACATAACTGTCTGAAATATCAGAAAATTCGGATACTTAAGAATTTCACAGCCTGCAACTTACCGACAGTTCAGAAATGTACTAAATTGATATTAATTCCCCAAAATTAAGTAGATTCTTCAATTAAAGCATATAATAGTGCAATTATAACATAATGGCTTAATTCTAATATGATAAGCTAAATATTATGCAATTAACCATCATTTAACTATTAATAATATGCACTTTTTCATTCTAAACACTTCCCTTCCTACGACGTGATCACTCCTCACAGTGGTTGTCAAGCACTGTGTTTGGCTTGAAATCAACCCGACATCAGGAAAGTATCCTTCAGACCTCCGATGGTTGGTGATTATGGTCGTAGTGATGATGGTTGGTGTGGTACTTCAAAGAATTGACGACGGTGATCCTCCTCTGCACACATTGGCCACACCCATCGATCACACACCCTTTACTTCTTTTTCTTCTTTTCTTTTATATTTCTTTAGTGGTAATTGCTTCTACTTGAATGGTCGGTTGGATTTCCTTCATTCATATCAACGACGATGATTTCTTCTCCCTTCGACAAGTGAATTCCTATGTGATACGTGCGATCGTGGTTTTTCTTTCCAACTGTCCTATTTTTGTAACCACTACAGTGGCATATTAGAAAATAAATGGTCCGTAGAGTTACAGATAACTCAACGGACTTGCTTCGTCGATTTAACTATAAAACACGTGCATAAATTTAACTATCCGATGCTCAGGTGCATTTCGGATACTTACAAATAACTCACTGATATATAACTTAAGTCAATCTTCTAGATCACGACACGAGTCATCAGCAGTTTTATAATAAAGAAATATTTTGGAGAGTTACAAGTCTAATTATCCGACGCCTAAATGCATTTCGGTTTGTTAGAGATAACTCACCGAAAATCCACTTAAGTCATTCTCCCAAAACATGACACGTGTCCACAGCTATTTTGTAAATAAAAGGAGATTTCGGAGAGTTACACATATAACTATCCGAAATTGCAGTTGGGCATCAGATAGTTCACTTATAGATAACTCACTAAAAGTTCACTTAAGTCATGCATTATAGTTTCAACACGTGTACTTTAGGAAATAATAAAATATTCTTTTAAAACATAACTATTCGATAATTTAAACATAACTGTCCGGTACATTAAGCATAAATATTCGGTACGTTAAACACAACTGTCCGAAATAATAGAAAATTCGGATACTTAAGACTTTCACAGCCTGTAATTTACCAACAGTTCAGAAATATACTAAATTAACATTAATTCCCCGAAATTAAGTAGATTCTTTCATTAAAGCATATAACAGTGCAATTATAACATAATGGCTTAATTCTCATATGATAAGCTAAATATTATGCAATTAACCATCATTTAACCATTAATATTATGCATTTTTTCATTCTAAACAATTACCCAAACCCTATTACTTAATTTGAGATATATATATATATATATACAAAAATATAAATATGTAAAACTATATATATAAAAAAAATCGTTTGCTTTCATCTTCTTTAATTTTTTTTTTTTGTATGAACCAATATAGTTTTTATTTTGAAAAAAAACTAGTAAAAAAATATAAAATATAACTTCTGAGTGAGGTTCATTGAGTTATTACTTAACTCAACGAACTTACTTCATTTAGTTATTGTTCAAGTCAACGAACTTAGTCTATTGAGTTAACACGTAACTCAATGGAGTAGTAAGATTACATTGAATATAGATTTTGCGTGGGAAATTGCTTGATAACCTGTCAAGGACTTAGGACATATTTAACCCTTAAGTCGGTAGAATTGAGAGAATTATTACAACACGAATCATTAGAAATCCCACATTTCCTAAGAAAACCACCTTTGTTCTGTTTAATAACTCAATGAAGTTGATAATAGAACAAAGCAATAGCTAGAATATCATTAGAAGAGAACATTGAGATGACATCTCTAGTTGAGAGACCATTAGGAGAAAATCTTTACTTAGAATTGATAGATGAACCTTTATGCATTAAATTATCGACTTTTGAAGGAGATAAATTTGAATTAAAATCTAAATACATTAGTCGATTATCACAATTTTATGGACTAGAAAGAGAAGACATTTATTCTTTTCTGAGAGAATTTAATGAGGTTTGTCAAATGATGAGAATGTTGAACATTGCTATTGATGCTATTAAACTTAGATATATACTCTTTGCTTTAAAAGATATAGCTAAGAGATAACTTTATATTTTCTCTCTGTATAGTGTCAATTTGTGCTATTCTATATATCATTATTCATGCATATTATGATTATAATGTGAAAATATTGAAGATATTATGAGAAATTACATATAATGCACTTTTAAATATTTATGCATGTTATTTAAGTTCAAATATGTTTAAATGCACAAATTGAACCACATATTTTATACTTAATGTTTGAAAGCACATTTTGGTTATGCATTAGATGTTTATTACTTTAGTTTATTTAGATAATTTTTATTATCTCTAATGTTTGATTATTAATGTGATTTAAGTTATTTGGTTGTAAAGTAAAATCAAAAGGGATGATATGGGTGTTTTGGAAATTGAGGAAATGGCTAACTACCAACTCCAACACCATCAACCTACTTTCTTCCACCCCAACCACGATCTTTGGCCACTCCTATCAAGCAACTTTTGGTCATCTCTCCCTCCTAAAAAGTACAACTTATGATAGCCAAAACTCTCTCTCAATCTTTCGCTCCTTCCAACCCCTAGCACAAAGAAGAATACCTCCATGACTGCAACTTAAGTTTCTCACTATCCTCCCATCTCTAGTGACATCCTTGGTGCAAGGCAACGATATGGAGAAGGCTTAGAGAAGGCACCCTTCTTGCAGATCGTGGAGTACCAATTTTAGTCGAGATTTCTCCTCTCCGTTGAAGAGCTCCCATCTCTAGTGATGTCTTTGGTGCAAGGCAACGACGTGGAGAAGGCTTGTACACTCGTGGAAAGAGAAGAATACTATTATAGCTACTTGTTCAGTGTGAAAATTTGTTTGATTTGTTTTTTTACTTATATTAATAAATTCTTTTAGAAGTAAACAAACAACTTTTCACACAAATTAGATATTAAGTCTAATTTGTATTTTAACTACAAGTGCACAGTGTATATTGTATTTGTGTGCAAGTACAGGTAGATCTCACAGAGATTGAGTAAGAATTGTGTACTATTTTTATTTTTATATTAGAGTTTATACTTGTTCAGTTAATCACTTTGTTGAGTTACAGTTAACTCAACGGACTTAGTTTGTGGAGTTATGATTAACTCAACGAACTTACTTCATGGATTTAAGTTAACTCCACGAGCCTACATTTCCAATTAAATACTGTTATTCACTAAGGAATTTGGTCAACCATTAGGTAGTTCCATAGAATGTAAATAACAACAATTAAACTTTTTAATGTTAGTTAATTTGAGATTTGTCATTAAGCAATACTAACATTCATATATTCCAAACAGTAAACATTTAGATTTTTTTAGTATTCTGTACGAATCAATTTCAGTAAACAATAAAACTATTTTCTTTTTTCTAAATCAAACAAACATAAAAACATTCACATTACTAACACTGATAACATTAATCATGATACAAAATAAACAATACAAAACTTTCATACTAAATGTAAAAATAGATAATTAATTATTTTTGGTATTTTTGTTTTGATATGTTCCTGAAGATGAGCGAAGAGTGAAATGTAAAAATCTCTCTCGATAATTAATTATTTTTAATATTTTTGTTTTGATATGTTTCTACAATTGCTATAGTGGCATGTTAGAAAATAAATGGTTAGTGGAGTTAGTGTAACTCAACGGACTTACTTCATTGATTTAACTATAAAACACGTGCAATAAAAAAATAACTTATAAACTTATAACACTAACACAACGTGTTACCTTAGTGTATATTCAAGTAACTCAACGCGTATAGTTATGCTAACTTAACGAGTTATATATGTGTAGCTCACATGACCTAATAAAGCATTTAATTTCAACACGTGCATAATTCTAACTTAACGAGTTCAGATGTTTCAGATAGTTACAATTATAAGTATCTGAAACTAATATGCATTTCGGATAGTTAGCACCTAACCTTCCGAAAGATAACTTAAGTCAAGTGTTAAGATTGCGACACGTGTCTTTAGTAAGTTTTATGATAAAAAGATATTTCGGATACTTGCAAACCTAACTATCCGATGCTCAAACACATTTCAGATAGTTAGCATATAACTTACTGAAAATCTACTTAAGTCATGCATTAAGGTTACAACACGTGTACTCTAGGAAATAATAAAATATTCTTTTAGCGTTTAAAACATAACTGTTTAGTACATGAAATGTAACTCTCCAAAATAACAGACAATTCGGATTCATAGGAATTAAAAAGCCTGTAATTCACTGACAGTTCAAAAATGTACTTAATTAACACTAATTCCTTGAAATTATGCAAATTCTTTCATTAAAGCATATAATAGTACAATTATAACATAATGGCTTAATTCTCATATGATAAACTAAATATTATGTAATTAATCATCATTTAATTGTTAATATTATACACTTTTTTATTCTAAACACTACTTTTTTATAAGGAATGAACTGTAATTGGAAGTCATCTAGTGGACACTAACATTGCATTTTCGTATTCATGTGAAACCTCCCTACTTCAGTGACAATTCTTGATGGTGGCAACCCAAGAGTAGCACATGGAGAAGGCTTGGACAACATCTTTAGTGAATTTTGGGTGTTTGTTGGTTGAGCTTCAAGTACCAATATGAGGAAGGAAGGTCATTTATGTTTACATATGTTCTTGTTGTGTTTGCATATTGTGATGTTATGTGTTTATATGTTTGACTTTGCATCTCTTGTTTATGTGTGTTTTTGTATTAATAGGTTAGTTGTTAATGTTAGTATCTTTATTTTAATGTTGATACTTTATCTTTCAAGTTTAATGAAATTTATATTTGAAAATGGATGAGCATTGTTAATATTGTAAATATCTGCACATAGGTTGTTTGTATACATGACTAACTCAATTAACCTTTTTATTTTCATTTCATTTATTCATAAAAATGTATAGAAATGAATTTTGATTGTGTACATAGTAGTGAATGAATATGGTAGATGTGTTTTAGGTGTCAATAGATGGTGAGGAAGTATCATAGTTCAATACAAAACTGGGTAAGAGTTTCTTTAGCGACCCATTACTAGGTTTGTTGAGTTATGCCTAGGTCCGTTGAGTTATTCAGTAACTCAATAGATTAATTGAGTGAAACTTAACTTATTTGAAAGTTAAGTTTTTAGTGGAGTTTTTAAGAGTTTTTTGATTTGATTTTGAATGGTTTTTCGTGTAGATTCATTTTCTAGTGTTTTTGAAATTTTTTGGAATGATTTGGTTACAGTTTTCAAATTTTGAGATCAGAGACGCAATTCTCCTATTTTCTATTTTAGATGTTGGATTTTGTGCTTTAAAGAATAATATGTTTCATGAGCTATACTTAATGAAATCTAGTTTTGTAAAAGGCAAGAGTTAGATTATTGAATTATATTTTAATATTCTGATTTTGTTGGTTTTCATAAAGAATTTAAAGAGAAACCTTCATATATCTGATTACCAATCTTTAAAGGAGATATGTTTGAATTGAAATTTAATCATATTAGTCAATTACCATACTTTCATGAATTCGAAAGAGAAGACACCCATTACTTCCTAAGAGAATTTAATGAGGTTTATCAAATGATGAGAATGCCTGTTTAGAATGAAAAAGTGCATAATATTAACAGTTAAATAATGATTAATTGCATAATATTTAGCTTAGCATATGAGAATTAAACCATTATGTTATAATTACATGATTATATGCCTTAATGAAAGAATCTACATAATTTTAGGGAATTAGTGTTAAGTATATTTTTGAATTGTTGGTGAGTTATAGGCTTTGTAATTCCTAAGTATCTGAAATGTCTGTTATTTCAGAGAGTTACATTTCATGTATTAGATAGTTATGTTGTTCGATGTGAAAATCTATTTGATTTGTTTTTATGCTTATATTAATAAATTCTTTTAGAAGTAAACAAACAACTTTTCACATAAATTAGATATTAAGTTTAATTTGTATTTTAACTGCAAGTGCATAGTGTATATTGTATTTGTGTGCAAGTATAGGTCGATCCCACAAAGATTGAGTACAAATTGTGTACTATTTTGATTTTTAAATTAAAATTTATATGTGTTCAATTAAGTACTTCGTTGAGTTACAATTAGCTCAACGGACTTAGTTCGTGGAGTTATGGTTAACTCAACGGACTAACCTCGTGGACTTAAGTTAACTTCACGAACCTACCTTTTCAATTAAATACTGTTATTTATAGAGAAATTTGGCCAACCATTAGGCGGTTCCACATAATATAAATAACATCAATTAAGCTCTTTAATGTTAGTTAATCTGAGATTTGTCATTAAGCAACACTAACATTCAAATACTCCAAACAGTAACCATTAAGATTTTTAGTATTCTGTATAAATCAAGTTTAGTAAACAATAAAACTATTTTCTCTTCTCTGAATTAAACAAACATAAAACATTCGCATTACTAACAATGATATCATTAATCACGCTACAAAACAAACAATACAACACTTTAATATTGAATGTAAACATAGATAATTAATTATTTTTGGTTTTTTTTTTTTGATATATTTCTGAAGATGAGTGAAAGGTGAAATGTAAAAATCTTTATCAATAGTAAGAACTTCTGTTGTTACATGCGATGCGATTACACCACTGAAAACTTAATCATTTACAATCTTGCCTCCTCTCCCTATAGAATCATAAACCAAGACTTGTAAGTTGATCTTCTCTTCAGTATACTAGCATCAACCTGAAACCAAGGCTAGAAGCTTTACGATCTCCTGAGATATGAGTCGGTGCTTGATGAAAATGACTTCCCTTTCTGCGATGCGATCACTCTTCACAGTGGTTGTCAGTCACCGTGTTTGGCTCGAAATTGACTCGACATCCGGAAAGTATCTTCACAGACCTCTGATGGTTGGTGATTTTGGTGGTGGTGGTGTGAAGCTTCAGGGAACTTCTAACGCTTCCTACAGTTAGCACAGTCCTCCACCTCACTACATACTTTCTTCGTCTTTCTCCTCTTCTTTTATATTTCTTTCAGTAGTAACTACTTCTACTTAAATGATGGGTTGAATTTTCTTCATTCATATCAACGATGGTGATTTCTTCTTCATTCCACGAGTGAAATCCTAAGTGATACATGCAATCATGGTTTTCCTTCGAATTTCCCGTTTCTACAACTACTATAGTGGCATGTTAGAAAATAAATGGTCAGTGGAATTAGTGTAACTCAACGGACTTACTTCGTTGATTTAAATATAAAACATGTGCAATAAAGAAATAACTTATAAACTTCTAATATTAACACAACGTGTTACCTTAGTGTATATTTAAGTAACTCAATGCATATAGTTATGCTAACTTAACGAGTTATACATGTGTAGCTTACATGACATAATAAAGCATTTAATTTCAACACATGCATAATTCTAACTTAACAAGTTCAGATGTTTCGGATAGTTACAACTATAAGTATCCGAAACTTATATGCATTTCGAATAGTTAGCACCTAACCTTTCGAAAGATAACTTAAGTCAAGTGTTAAGATTGCGACACATGTCCTCAGTAAGTTTTATGATAAAAAGATATTTCGGATACTTGCAAACCTAACTATCTGATGCTCAAACACATTTCAGATAGTTAGCATATAACTTACCGAAAATCTACTTAAGTCATGCATTAAGGTTACAACATGTGTACTCTAGGAAATAATAAAATATTCTTTTAGCATTTAAAACATAATTGTTTACATGAAATGTAACTATCCAAAATAATAGACAATTCAAATACATAGGAATTAAAAAGCCTGTAATTCACTGACAATTCAGAAATGTACTTAATTAACACTAATTCCTTGAAATTATGCAAATTCTTTCATTAAAGCATATAACAGTGCAATTATAACATAATGACTTAATTCTCATATGATAAGCTAAATATTATGCAATTAACCATCATTTAACCCTTAATATTATGCACTTTTTCATTCTAAACATATGTTTTGAACGCTTAAAGAATACTTTATTTTTTCATGAAGGACACGTTTTATAACCTTAATACATGACTTAAGTGGATTTTCGGTAAGTTAGATGATAACTATCTGAAATGTATTTGAGTATCGGATAGTTAGGTTTGCAAGTATCCGAATTTTTTTTTTATCATAAGAATTACTAAGAACACGTGTCGTGATTTGGAAACTTGACTTAAGTTATCTTTCGGAAGGTTAGGTGGTAACTATCCGAACTAGATATAAATTTCAGATACTTATAGTTTGTAACTATCCGAAATATCTGAACTTGTTAAGTTAGAATTATACATGTGTTGAATTTAAATGCTTTATTATGTCATGTGAGTTGTACATATTTAACTCGTTAAGTTAGCATAACTATATGCGTTGAGTTACTTGAATATACACTAAGGTAACGTGTTGTGTTAATGTTATAAGCTTATAAGTTATCCCTTTATTGCACGTGTTTTATAGTTAAGTTAGCATAACTAAACACCTTGAATTACACTAACTTCATAGACCAATTATTTTCTAACATGCCACTGTAGCAGTTGCAGAAACAGAAAATTCGAAGGAAAACCACAATTGCACATATCACGTAGGAATTAACTCGTGGACATTAGAAAATAACTAGTCCATTGAGTTAACCATAACTCCACGAACTAAATCCGTTAAGTTAACTGTAACTCAACGGAGTGCTTAATTGAACACATATAAACTCCAATATAAAAATCAAAATAGTACACAATTCTTACTTAATCTCTATGGGATTGACCTGTACTTGCACACAAATACAATATACACTATGTACTTGTAGTTAAAAATACAAATTGGACTTAATATCTAATTTGTGTGAAAAGTTGTTTGTTTACCATAAAAAAATTTATTAATATATGCATAAAAACAAATCAAATAAGTTCTCTGAATAGACAAGTTCTAATTTAACTAAGCAAACAACAACAAGACAATGCCTAATATGAGTATAGATGCTATTAAGCTTATATATATTCCCTTTATTTTAAAAGATATAGCTAAGAGATGATTATATACTTATCTCCTTATTCAATCTCTACGTAGACTAAATTTTATTCAATTTTCCTAGAAAAATATTATCTTACTCATAAAACAATTAAGAAGAAAAAAGAAATATTAATGTGTAACCAAAAACAAGAAGAATCATTATAGAAATACTTTGAAAGATTTAAATATTTAATGACTCAATATCCACATCATGCAATAAGTAAAGCATAAATAATAGGTATAATTTATAAAGGCATAGATGTTGCAACGAAATCTTTGTTAGAATCTACATGTCAAAATGGGTTTTTGAAATTGTATAGTGAAGAAGCATGAGTATATTTAGAAAACTTTACAAAAAAATTTGCTCAATGGGTAATTCAGTTGAAGCTATTTCAAATAGAAAAATACTACCTAGAGGATGCATGAAATTGATTCAAGCACTATGTTTGAAGTCAAATTAAGTAAATTAACAAAAAAAATAGAAGAGTTATCATTAAATCAAAAGCTAGCAGAAAAAAGTGCAAGTGTGAATGACTTAGATGCTATTTATACTAGAAAATAAAGAGATAATTTTGGTAATTCTTACAATTCTAATTGGAGAATTCACCCAAATCTATCTTGGAGAAATCACAATTTTTAAGGAGAGAATATAAATGATAAAAATCAAAGTTATGAAGTCTTAATTGAACAATGAGCTAGAATAGATAAATTAGAAAAGATAATTCAAAATTTGAACAATTATTTAGATCATGTATTTGGAAATAGTACAGTCCAAAATCAAAACATAAATAGAACTATACCACCCAAACTAAAAGAACCAATTGAAGTTAAACCTATAGGAGGATTACCAAGTCAAGTAGTATTGAATCTTTTAAATAGAAATGTAAATAATATTAATACCTCCTGTAGGAGGGAAGCAGAATGAAGTAATATAATTGCTATTAACTATATATATATACTATAAAAGAAAAAGAAAAAAAACAAAACATAGAAAACTTTGAACATATAACCAAATTAGTTTTATTTATTGTTCTTAGGTTCATTGAGTTATTGCTTAACTCAATGAACTTATTCCATTGAGTTACTACCTAACTATGGATTTGCCATTGGATGTGCTGAGAGAAGTATTAAGTTATTTGTTAGTTAAATATTTGTGCAGATTGCATTGTGTCTCAAAGTAAATTAAGGGATGCATAGCAAAATGTTATTTCCATAGATTGCAAGCTGCTAAGATGACCAATATCAATGATAGATTCTTATGAAAATTGTTCACTTGTAGTATAGTAATTTATGAATATATGAGCATAGAAGAAACTTCTAGAATTCCATTTAATGTGTTAGGAGGAGTAGATTATATTATGAGAAGTGACGTAGGATTGATCATTCATAGAACTAAATCAAGGTATGATATGCTTTTACCGAGTATTTTTATTAGAATTTAGCATTGGAAAGCCAAGTACTTTTGAGGTTCCCATTGAAAATTCAAGGGCAACATTAACATTTTCTGATTGGAATTCAAATATGCCATATAAATTGTTTTATTGGAGACCAACTAGGAATTGGGATGAAGGATTATGCTTAAACATTTACAATTTTGAGAAAAGATGTTAGCATGAGAATACTATAGCATATCTAGGAAATAGAACATTAGTTAACAAAACTCATGTAACAGTTATATATATCTAGTCTTAGATGTATCAGTTGTATTTAGATCTAATCTATACATAGTGAGTATAGATATTTATGATGAAATAATAGAAATTTTACCTATACCTTAGATTATAGTTGAACCACCATCCACCTAATATGACAAAGTTCAACTTGGATTATGGTATAATGAATCTGATTGTCCTACTTTGTGTCTAGTAAGATGGTAGGATGACCTTATGAAATTTCAAATTTGGATGGTGGGATACTTGAATGATTGAAAATGGAGAGACGAGTACATTGAATTATTTGTGGAAGTAGAAGCATTTATATCATCATGGTCAAAAAGAGGATCAATTTCTACATTTCATTTCATAAAAGATAATACTCTGATTTTTAGTGTTGATAACATACTACAAGTTTATTAGTTAAAGAGGCAAGCAAAGTCCATAGAAGTGGAATTAAAAGCTATAAGAATGATGTCTAAAGGTTTTGCATGGACTAATACATTCATTCCATATGTCATTACTTTGTAGTCATATTCTTAAACTGTGTTTCTGTAATAATGATGTATTGTTAATGTATTATTGTTGAATTTATGAATTAAAGATAAATTAGTATATGTTCATATTATTTTTTTTGTACAATATGTTTTCTTTTTCTTTCAAGAAAAAAATGAAAGACAAAAATTATCATCAATCCAATTTATTGGTATCTATTCTAAGAAACCAATTGACTTGCTTGTAAGCCACCCAAGGCATAGGAGATTAGGTTCCATAAAATGCATATAAATATATATGTTTTACTTTTATTTGCTATATTGTTAATTTTGATGAATGAATGATATCTCAGGAACAAAGTTCGAAAGTCATCAATTAATATATAATTGAACAATGTACGCTTGTTAATTACCTTTCATTTAATAGTAATCTTGTGTAATTTGTTAAGTTATTTACTAACTCAACGAACTAAGTCCATTGACTTAAAAAATAAGCTAACAAAATCAGTTTATCATGTCTGCTATCATGTAATGCATATTCTAATAATTTGTTATATTGAGGACAATGAAAAATATAGGTATTGAGGGGGAAGGGGGTTAATTAGATCAAAATCAAATTAAACCTTATCATTTTTAAGGAAATAATATTGTTTTGTAGTTTTCTAAAGGGAAAATTTTTTTCGTTGCAATAACTGAAACCTTCCTATAGAAAATTGACACCTTCTAAAAACTAAAACCTTTTGAAAAATCTGAAACCTTCTAGTATTTTATTGAAACTTTTGAAATTTTATACTAAAATTGTTGAAACTTTTTGGCATTGTTTAGTTGAAGAGGAAATCATTTTCCATATATTTCACTTCAATAGAAATGAAAAATCATTTCTAGCTATCTTTGAATAGTTTCGACCATTATGTATTTTCATCTTTATAATGAGGTTAATCAAGGCAATTAATAGAAGTAGAATCATCCCTTAATATAATTGTTAAATGTTTTGTGTTTATCTTATTTCAATTAATATAAAATCGTATGATTAAATATTAAAACTAGTTAGTATAAATCTTTGAAATTGTGACTGATATATTTACTATTTGAAATATTTGAATGCTAAAAGTACTCAATGTTAAATCTAATATAAAATAGCATTTGAAAAGTGTAAGAGGTATTGTTTGCATTGTATAGGATCACCTAATGATGACCATATTCCTCTACAATTAGCAATATTAATAGAAAGTTACCAAAGGACTTGTTGAGTTATTTGTAATTTAACGAGAGTAGTTCATTGATTTATCTGTAACCCAACAAACTTAGTTTATTAAGTTAAGTAATAACTCAACAAAGTGAGCAAGTTAGTTAATATACACTACACTCTAGCTATAGTAATTTAAGAATCGAATTTCAACCACTCCTTGTGGATTCGACCTATTCTTATACACTTTTTACATCAGACATTGTGCACTTGCAATTAATTTAACAAACGGATTTACTAGACTTAAATCTTGTTCGGGAATTGCTTGTTTACTTATAAAAATTACACTTAAGCTGACAAAACACACATTCATGATTTCTATCATGGAACGACAAAGCAATTACAATTGTTGATGTGCAAGAAAGAAAAATCCAACTAATCATTTTGGCGCCAACAATTATTTAAAAGAAATATAAAAAGACTGAAATAAATTGAGAAAATGAAGAAAGGAGTGCTCACTATAGAGAGCATTGGATGTTCCTTGAGATATCTTCCTTCTATCACCATTCAAAGTTGAGTTGATTCTGATCAAATCGTGGTGACTGACAAACACTACGAAGGAGTGATTGCATCACAAGAAGGAAATATTTCTTCACCAAGCATCGATTAATTTCTTAAAAGACAATTAAATTTTTCAACTTTGGTGTTGGGTTGATACCAATTTGCTAAAAAAGAGATCATCTTATAAAAGTCTAGGTTCGCAATCTAGTAAGGAGAGGAGCACTTAATAGTAAGTGATTAAGTTTTCAATAGTGTAACCACATCGTATATAGTGTTGGAGGTTTTTGATTTTCAATAGAGAGCATTGTCATTCATCAATCGTCCACTTTAATGAACATTAACATTTATCTTTACATCCACGTATTTATTATATTCTATGTTTGTATCATTTATGTTTGTATTGTTTGTTGGTACTTGTTGAATGTTGTGTATTTACATTATTTCAATCTAGTATAAAATCATATGACTTTATTTTGAAACTAGGTAGCCTAAAACTTTGAAATCATGCCTTAACTGTTTGCTATTTGAATTCATTTGGATGTTAAATTTATTTGTTGTTAAATCTGATATAAGTAACAATTAGAGAGCATAAAAATATTATTTGCATTCTCGGAGATCACCTAATAGATGATCGAGTTTAGATACAAACAACTATATTGAGAGTGAATTATGGACCTGTTCATTGAGTTATCTGTAATTTAACGATGATAGTCCATTAAGTTATCCATTAACTCAAAGAACTAACTTAGTTCGTTGAGTTAAATAATAACTCAATGAAGTGAGATGTTTTGTTAGTAAAACACTACACCCATTTCAAAGCATCTTAGAATTTAATTTTAATCACTTCTTATGGTTCGACCTGTTATTACACACTTGTTATATACTTGTAGTAAATTAAATGAATAAATTTATTAAATTTAAATATTATTCAAAAATTATTTACTTTCTTAAAAAAATTAATTTAAGCTGACAAGACACTCTCCTTTATGTCTTGCTTGACGTTGGAGATGTCTTTTTCTTCAAAGTTATATTCAAGTTGAAATAATATTAGTCAAGTTAAGGCCCCAGACTCTTCTAGCATAAGCATATTAGGAACTTGTCCTCTACTTTTAGAGGAGTCATGTCTCTGTATAATGACAATGACGATAGAGATCTACCCCATAATGAAGGTGACACTTCTCATTGAGAGAAAAGTAGTTTAGATAGAAGGCAAAAGCATCGAAAGATCAGGTGTTGACTGGAAGGTTTGTGACATTTGAATGAAAAGACTTGAAGGAACCACAACAAGAGCCTAAGGAGATCTAAGGGGAGAGCTCTCTTCATTCATAAGAGAATAAATTATATTCCTTGGGCATATTGGGTAAGGGAGAGGAAACTCGTCAATTGCTTTTCACAGAGGAGTAAATGCCCCCAAGACAAAGTAAGTCGTATCAAGAAAAGTAGCTATCGAAGCGGACAATGGTGGTTAGGCAGAAGATGGTAAAGAACGACAATGAGAAATAGTTGTTCACTTAATGTTGGCTATCAAGAAAAACATCTCACACTGGTATGACGTAGTAGGGGCACTCGAAGAGAGTCACTAAATGTTGGCTATCAAAATTTGATTAACAAGGAGAAAACAAAAGAATCTAATATTAATTTGAAAGTATCTATTGAAAAGACAATTTAAATGCAATAACGACGAAGAGAGAGAAAACAATAGTCAACAAGTTCATAATGAAAATCTATATTTGAAGATTGGTGAAAGAGGTGACGACTGGTGAGAGGGAAGATTTTCTGAAGGGCAATGGTTGAAAATTTTATTTCCTATTTCATTTGTACGACGACTAAAATCCAACAACATTTGGAAAGTACGTAAATACCTTGAAATATTTTTTTTTTTTTCTCAAAGAGTTGAACGGTAGTAAAGACTGCAGGCACGTAGAGTTATTTTTAGTTAATTAATATAATATAAATAAAAATAGAAAAATATATTTAACGATAACCACCGACGTTAATGCAAGTGATAATTTCCTCAATGTATATGTTCTAGAAGAGGACATGCATTATGTTAGATTCAAAACCTCCTAGGTAACATCACCTTTCATAACATATTATGTCGATAACGTATTTAACATTTTTATATATAACCTTGTTAATTATGTACAATTGATAAAAAAGTATATTATTTGATTAATTATTTATAATGTAAAATACATACAAATAATTACCAATGCCATAGAAATCACATTTAAAATTGAATTAACTGCAGTGAGTGGAGAAGAAAATTATTTTTGTAGATGGCGTAGGTTGTAAATGACAATAGGCATTGCTGATTTATATGATTCGTTGATAATAAGAAGGGGAAAAAAGTTGGCATTTTGGTTAGAGTTTTTCAAAAAGGACTTAAACATGCATGTAATTTTTGAAGCCTATATCAAATTGTATACTTAGATGATGAGAAATTTTTTCATCATCATTTTGATCATGAGTTAGAATATATTTCATAGAAATTAAGGATTTAAAACACGTAGAGAATGTCTTAACCTTTTTTTAAACAAATAACTTTTCAAATCTAGCATTTTTAGTTCAAAAAATGCCAAGAAAATATACAACATTTTTTATGTTTGGCTATTGCAATTGTTTTTTCTTTTCTTTTTTCACATTACTATAACAACAATATAGAGCTGAACAGCTATAATAGCTTAATTGGTCTGAGACAACTAGGTTTATAACTTCTACTAAGATTTAATTCTTGTTTAATGTAGAAAATACTATCATTTTAAAAAAAGAAAAAAGGTACTATTAAAATTAAAAATGCTATTGTTATTTGTTTGTAAAAGTTAATACTCAAGTCTTAAAAATTATGCGAAGTTATCATGTCCATTGTAAGACTCTGCAAATGAATGTAACCATAATTGCTAATAATGAAATAATGCAATTAGCTGCCTATTTTGTTATAAGAGATAAAGTCGTGTATTTGAAATCAAGAAAAAATATTATTATTATCCAAAAAATGTACTCATAAAATATTGATGACTTAGAGATTTACGAGGACACGGTCAAAACCTACATTTATATTTTATCCAACGTTAAAAGATTTTATATATCATCGAATATAAATCTCATAATCAACTTTTACATTGATTATATATAAGATTTCTTATAAAATTTGTGAAAACTACATTTATTTGTTATGAGACTTTCTGTACATGGAAGATGTTTCAATTGCATCACTTAAGTTAATCCTGAGTCGTAAGAATGATTATTCATACCTACAAAATACATAGCACCCCTTAAGAGCATCCTAGGAATCCTCTCGAGCAAATCAATTGTTGAAACCCACACATGATCTCTAGCAACTTCTCCAACGAACCCCGTAGCAGATTCTAGCCACCCATGATGGTTTTCGGTGAGGTGCATGGTAGAGCTAGTTTGTTGCCATTGACATTGCCCCTCTATTGCCCTTTCCCAATTTACAAGTAGTGGAATGAGCTTGCCACCATCAACTCTACCCACCAATGGCATTCCTCTAATGAACCTATGTGGATAAATCTTGATTGTCCAATTTGAGATCAACAATCAGATCAATACTCCTTCACATTATAATTTAGGCTATTGATTTTAATCTACAAGATCTAATAGTTTAGATTGTATTGCACCATAATCCAATAGCCCACATCTTCTTGACTTAATTCTGATACCTAAAATTCATCTTTTGATCTAATGATTCTGATTAAGCCCTTGTTTATTCAATAGTTCAGATCATGTTATTTTACGGTTTGATTTAATGGCTCTAAGATTTCATGATCTAAGCAGACAATCTAGATTCCATCACACCCTTTTAGCGATCTGACAACCTAGATGGATTCAATTAGATGGTTGTAATCAATCTCCCCCTTTGTTTCTAACAACAATCCAACTTTCTCACTATCATGTCTACCATCTCACTCAGTACATCTACCATAGTACTTACTCGCTGCCTATCCACTACAACTATTAATGTTGGCAACTCTTGTAATCAATCTCCCCCTTTGTTTCTAGCAACAATCCAACTTTCTCACTATCATGTCTACCGTCTCACTCACTACATCTACCATATTACTTACTCGCTGCCTGTCCACTACAACTATTAATGTTGGCAACTCTTGTAATCAATCTCCCCCTTTGTTTCTAACAACAATCCAACTTTCTCACTATCATGTCTACTATCTTACTCACTACATCTACCATATTACTTACTCGCTGCCTATCCACTACAACTATTAATATTGGCAACTCTTGTAATCAATCTCCCCTTTTATTTCTAGCAACAATCCAACTTTCTCACTATCATGTTTACCATCTCACTCACTACATCTACCATAGTACTTACTCGCTGCCTATCCACTACAACTATTAATGTTGGCAACTCTTGTAATCAATCTCCCCCTTTGTTTCTAACAACAATCCAACTTTCTCACTATCATGTCCACTATCTTACTCACTACATCTACCATATTACTTACTCGCTGCCTATTCACTACAACTATTAATGTTAGCAACTCTTGCTTTCCTTTAATCTCATCAACTTAATCTCTCTTCTTTATTTTACACATAAATACACTTCATTCATTACAAATACATACATACTAGCACTTATTAGACATCTAAAAGATCAACTTATGATCGGGCATGCATAGTGTCTAACACATAACTAGAAAACTTATCTAGAATTCTGTATTCAAATCAGTTAGCCCTATCTCCTTTTTAAGACACAAATGTTACTTGTATATATCACATTGTATAACCTTTTAAGGTTTTTTTAGTTTACCTTTCTAATAAATTAGATGGCAACTCCTTTCTTAAATATGTGAGAATTTTTAAGTGTCAAGTTAGATGTCAATCGATTCATTCTATCGACAACAACATCACAAATTTATTAAGATTTAGATTATAATTTTTCATATTACACTTGTTTTAAATTTAGCTCATAAGTCTCTTGATTGAGTGATGTAACAATATACATGTCTTTGATGCACACGTCATGATTTTCTAAGTTATGGTGAGCTATTGTCTTGTGGAATCCAATACAGAATGAATGAATTTTTTAAAAGTTATTGTACTATTTTTATAAATGATATGTTAAAAATCTGATAGAGTTTATCTATTTCGTTTATATCGATTATAGAATCAATATGTTAAATTTGAAAATTTTAAAACTTTATGCTAAAATCAACATATTGTTTATTGAAATAGTATAGTAAAAATTAGGTTTAGCATATTAGTTATTAAAAATTATAACCTAACATAGTCACACCATACTCTGTTAACTAACACAATATAAATGAGTTGCAAACCATGAATTCTCTCTGGGCCACCTCCTCTGTCTCTTGGTACGACGCAGCTTGACATGATTTTTACCAAACAAGATATTAATTGCATCTTGCCGGCACAACAAACTTAATTAACATCTCTACGTGGTAATAGTGAATCCAAAAAACTTTCACATAATTCATACATTAGAAAATGTTGGTACAGATACTCATAGGTAAAAGTACTATAGGTATTCACCTTACATATAATTTCCATACATCAACTTAAAATCTGTCTTAACGATAAAAATCACGTTTACATGTTTTTATTCTATAAACATCTACTTTAAATATAATATTCACCATTGATAAATTTTAAATCAAAGATAGGTAAACGGTAGAATTAACGTCCATTTTAGACATACGTAAGAAAAAACACACATGCATGCATGCATGCATGTATACACGTACGTACGTGATACGCATGAAGGAACGTCGCACGGAGATTCATCACATCACATCACATGTGTTTCCATACTTACGATGTCACGGGAACTACAGAAGTACTGGTGGCCTCGGACCGGGAGAGATTCGGATGCGACGATGGAACCGTACGACTTGACCCAACGAGTCCTTCTTTTCTTTTATTGTTCTCCATCCACCTACCTATCAATGACTTCCATGTGCACACCGGAAGAAGACATCCGAGCCTTGAAGGAGGAGGAGGAGGAGGAGGAGGAGGAGGAAGGCAGCGCAGGGCGATGTTATTACAGAGAGAGTAATAGAGTACCTCCCACTTTGGGGTTGGTAAGGTTGGCGATGAACCTCGAGAAGGATGACGCGTGCATTCGGTTTAATTTTCTTTCTTTTTTGGTATATGGTGACGTGGAATTTAACTCAGCTGTAAATCGAAAAAAGTTCAAACTTGTTCGTTGAAGGAGATAGAGGAGAAGTTTTCATTTCAAACCGTGAAATAGAATTTGTGTGGTTTAAAAAATCTAAAAAAAAAAAAAAACCTTATTAATTTTACAGAATCTAAAATTTCTGGAAATCTAATTTCCGTCTTCAGTCCCTTGCCCTTCGCATGCACGTCACGTCGCTCCTCCACCGTTGGCTTCTTCGCCGACGGCCGTGATCGCTTGGATCGTCCCGTATTCTGTGCTCTCGCATGCGCCGACGAAAACCACTCCCTTGCCCTCGTGTGTCTACCGAACGGCCCCGCAGGTCGCCGGTCGACCGATGATTGAAGAGTTGTTGCGGAAAGGGCAAGGCACATGCACCGCTCTAGGGAATGAAGCCATGATTAGACAACACCCACTGGTTAATATGGGCATCATAAATGTCATGCATATCCTCTTCACCTCCTGCACACTGCACTGCGACGTCATTACCTGGTCCGGAGGACCCTGCTCAAACACTGAGCTGCAAAAATTACAGCGATCCAATAGTTATGGACTGTTTGTCCTACTGCATGATCTCACTCTCTGTCTCCCACACACACCTCACTCCTCCTCTCTCTCTCTCTCTCTCTCTCTCTCTCTCTCTCTCCTTTCGCTTGCTTCCTCTTCTCCTCCACCTCCTGGTTCTCTTGTTTTGCTCAATTAGGGAAACCGCACACGTAACATGTTTGGCTTCTGCGTACGTACTCCAAAGGAATACGTAACAGTTTTCTTCCCAAAGAGTTAATAATTAAAATAGATGAAAATCATAATTAAGAAGTTTAACAGACACTTAGAGCAAAAAAAAAGCTAATCCAAGAAGAAACAAGCAAGGCCAAGAATTAAATAGTTCAACAAAAAATGAACGAAGGATAAACAATATGAAGTTGGGTTAATTTAGGTCTTTCCCCTTGAACTTATCACTCTATCATATCATCTGGTAAGAGTATTACTAGAATCAGAATCAACCAAATTGCAACCGTCTGCATTCTCTAAAGTATTTATCATATGATAATTCTAATTAGACTAAACCCCAGCAGCAACACTTGCATCTAAATTTTTTAATAAAAAAAAGTAAGGTCTATAATTTTCATGAATATCAATAAGATATTCTAGACTTTATGTCCAAAAATAATGTGATAATTTGATGGCGTTTTTGTAATGATAATTTTTATGTTTGTCAAAAATTTAAAATTTATTGTATGAGAAATTGAGTGGTGAGGAAATTTCTTATCATTTCTTTAATCGTAAGTTTGAATCATATATATGAAAATAAAAAATTTTAAATATGAAAAGATATATTATCTTTGAAAAAAAGAAGTTTAAAATTTGTCATTAACTTTATCCATTATTAATTGCTGCTCCTGCATGCATAAGTCAACCTGACCTTCTAAAAAGATTGGAAAAAGAGAACCTTTTTGAATCTTAATTTGGAATAAAACTGAAACAGTTGTTGATGATTTTTTTTTTAAAGTGAAAAGTTTAATTTTTCTTATTGTCTAGAAGGGAATATGAAACAGTTGGAGATGATTTATGTGGCTGGGGTGCATCAGCTTTTTCAAGTATTTATGGGGCTGAAAAATAGGCCATGCTCCTTTAATTCATGAGAAGGAACCCCTAATTCATAGATCCTTTTTTTGGGTCAACTACATGACAAAGGGAGATTTGGTGGGAGACTTGAAAGGTCATAAAAGAGTAGAAGAAGGAATAATTATTGTATAAAAGAGACTTTTTTCCTGGAAAATTATAACAAAATTTGATAACTATTTGTTTATTTGATTGGATTATATTGTAAGTAGTAGACAATTAAGGAAGGTTTGTGCATTCAGAATCTGAAGGAAAAGAAAATTTTTTCCATTAGATTCCAAAACCCCTCTTGTTTGTGCAAGATGTAATTCATTTTCTAAGTCATCCCTTTACAAAAGTTGAGAAAAAAATTTCCCAACCTTAGAAGTTCGAATTGGATGGAATCTAATAGATCAACATTCCCTTTATAAAAGCTTTAAAAGGAAATAAATTGTAGGGTTAAAGTAACTTGATTATCTAAGTAAATGGATTAAAAGGAAGAATTGTTTGATAATAGGATGGCGAGATATATAGAAAATTGACACTTGAGAGATCCATTGGGAACATTGATTGTGTTTGTACATAAACTTTGAGATCATGTGAAAAGTTTTATGATAAAATTGATACAGTAGTTTTGACACCGAGGAGTAATGCCCTTTATTTATTAAATATTTAAATGAAAATATTATAGATATTTGTCTCATAATTTAAATGCATGAATTTAAAATCTAATAATAGATATTATATCTAAAACAAACAATGTCTGTCCTTAATAAACATTTTTTAGATATAAACTTTATCATGATAGATTTTAAGTTTTTATTACAAGGTTAAGATGTTCTTTACGCATTTCAAATCTTTAATTTTTATGATATTCAAACTCATGAATAACTTTTAAGTTGATACATTTAAATTATAAAATGAATACTTATAATATTTTTAAATGCATTGTTTGTAGACTATTGTATGTCTTTTGATATCCAATCCTTCTTGCATGAGGATTTCCTTTTTCATATTTTTTTTCTCCTGCAATTTTGATAACATTCACTTTTCCTAATAATGTTTGGATTACTTTTATCCTGACATTATTTTGGTTAAAATCTAATATAGAAGAATATATGTCGACTCAATATTCCACAACAGTGCTAACTTAAACTTCTTTTTGGATAAAAAATTTGACTACTAATTGTTGGTACTAAGATTATTAATGAAGTACAATCTAAATGAGAGATATGTAAGCTGACTGAAGGTGATAATTTAGAAGGTACTAACTCGAAGTTTAAAGCTTTTATCCTTAAGAGGTAAGGTGATAGAAAGAGAAGGCGATTACTAATCCTTCTTCGTCTATTTCTTGGGCTTTTTTGTTTTTTTAACTTTCTCTTTTACCTTTGCTTGTCTTTCTTAGGTTTTGTGCTGTGTGGTGCTTATATTAATACTTTCTTTTTTTTTGCTAAGCTTTGGTACAATTGTGATTTTGTAATTATATATATATATATATATATATATTTCTTTAGTAATCAATCATCAAACTTTGAGCATCATCAATCAAAAAAGTTTGAGTCTAACTTCTTGGGCCGTACTTGTTAACGCTCGCATTTGCTATACGTGCCTTTCAAGAGTGCCTACGGTAATATTAAATTTAAAATATATTTTATAACTTTTTTAAACTAAAAAATGTGTAAAAAACTGTATTTTATAACTTTTTTAAAAAATATGAACTTAATTTTCTGTACTAAATTAAAATAATCGTATTAGCAAATGAACCTTGAGTTTTAAAAAAATCAATCCAGAGCCATATACAGGTGATCTACCAAAAACCCCCAACTCCAAGTTTTAATAATAATTTCGACAAGGGTATAGGTACAAATATCCCACCTTATAAACCCCTAGCCGGCTGAACGATGTTATCCAGTGGAGGTTATCCCCGGGGTTTTGTTTGAGCTCCACCTCTCGGATCCGGTGATATGCCGACCTTCCACGGTTTTTGATTCAAGGCTTCTTCTCACAATGATGGAAAGTGTAATCGTGGTTAGCGTGTCTCGTAATCTTTCATTTGAGGTCGGTGTTGATTGCGGTGATGGAAAATAGGTAGTTGTTTACTTGATCGCGCGCATTTGTGTCGGAGAGAAAGTTTTCTCTGTAGAACTGTGGTTTCTTCGAATTAGGAGGATGGATTTGCGTGTTGGGAGTGGAAAGATGGTTGATTTTGGGCTCGAGGGAAACGGGTTTTTGTGTCGCCGCTTTTCCGGAGGTTTGGCACGGTCCCTTCGGTTGCATATGCCTGGAAAACGGGTTTCGTTGATTGTAAGAGGGCCAAGTGGGATCTGTTGCAGCGCGCCGTCCAATGGAGAGAGGCGTACACAATCTGTGATGGAGGAAGTCATCGAGAACGAGTTGAAGTTTAAGCCCATATTTGATGACTATGTGAAGGTCATGGAATCTGTGAGTATCGACCGGAGTAATTACTCGAGACCGGATGCTAAGGGGCGTAGGCTGGCGAGACGGTCAAGTAGAAATTTTGGCAAGGGGAAAATATTGTGCGACCGAAGAGTGGATAAGGAGTTGAAGGATTCAGATGATGGGAATTTTGGAATCCGATCGTCTACCATTGAAGAAAAGGATAACAATGGCAACTGCAGTGGGAAACTGGGGAACAGATCAGCAGAATGCGGTCAGAGAAATGGGGAGCGGCGTTCTTCAGATTTACAGCGAGCAAAGATAAGTAGCATCCTCAGGAGGCAGAATGAAACTATTAAAACTGGCAAGAATAAAAAGCCTATCAATAAATTTGAGAGTAGTATTGTTGGGGTGGGAACTGTTGGAGAACATAGACATCATGGATATAATTCAGAAGTGCAAATCAGAAGTAGAAGTCTTAAACCTCTCAGAGGACTTCTAAAGGAGCAAAGCAGAGGCAGTTCAGAGGACAGAAGCATGCATGAAATCATTGATACACATTCTATATCTAAAGATAAAGTTGTGTATCAAGGCAAGAATGGAAGGAATTTGAAGCAACACGTGCCAAGTAAAGGAATCTTGCAAAGGAGTATTCGAAGAAAATGTAGTGAAAATGTATCTGAAAAGGATGTGTATCATGAGATTCACACAAGAAAGAAGCAGCATGAATCTGAAATGTGTGACTCTATTATTGGAATTGAGAGTTGCACTGAGAGTAAAAGTGGAAGAAACTTGAGAAACAGTGAAATTGACATACCTGAAATAGGTTCTGGTGGAAAAGAGGAAATAGGTTCTGCCACTCACTTTAATCTGAAAGGATGGGAGAAATCTTCATCAAATGGGAACTCTTACAGTCCATCAAATGTTCATGGGCATTCTAGAAGTTATCAAGAGCTCAACCATGAAAGTACTGTTGGTACAGGACATGTTTCAAAAGCTGTTGGCTCTGACAGAAGGTTCAGTAAATCTGGCAAACAAGCTGATGTATTACTTGATGAAGAGGTTGATCATGTTGATTTGGAGGAAAGAGATGCCTTTAAGACTTTTGAGGTATTTACTGATGTCCGTAACAGGCCACGGGTTCTGCGAATGGAGATGGAGGAGAGGATTCGGAATCTTGCAAAATGGTATAAGCTTCTTTTTTTTTCTATTGTTACTAGTTGTATTGTTTACCTTTCTGCTTAGCACTAATCAGTATTCTGAATTTGGAGACATGAATGTTTAACCTCTGCATATTTTGGTACTTTTTATTGGTTTGTTAGCCTTATGTTGAGCTTCTTAAGGGATTTTTATTTCTGCATAGTTCAATAAAATGGGAACAGACAAAATCTTGATTTTTTCCATTCCAAAAATGAAATAAATAAAACTGTTATTAGTGTCTTACTTGTTATATGGGATATTGGTTATCCTTTTAATTTAGGGTATCTAATGAACCTTAAATTATTGTACTATCATCATCATTAGTGGCTTATCACAGCATTATTCTCCACCTTCACATGGTTCCAAAGCATCAGGGAGAAAGCCAAGACCAAACAAAACCCCTAACAACTGTTGTTGCCACCCACCAATGCTGCCAGCCATACTAGCACGCCTTGTTGCCATTGGCAGGGTCAGCAGCCTAAGCTATCAGCCTGTCACCACCCTACTAGCAGTCTTCTCTATGAATCTGTCCCTCCACCACCTTCTAGCTGCCTCTCCCACCTTCTGCCCCTCCCTCCACTCCTCCAGGCCATCGCAAGTCTACTCAGACTAGGTAGCAGGTCTTATTCCCCTCTCCCCCATTCTCCATGTGAATAGCAGTATAGTCAACCATTTCTTTGTTTACATCCATGTTCTAGGCTGTTCACAGTCTATCTATTGTGACTGGTGTGTGGAATTGCTAAGTCCACACATGTTTGACCCTCTTGATTATCACTGTCGCATGCGGGATGTGTTTTGACTTTCTGCAGAAGTCTCCCTACCCTATCCAAGGATCTACCACTGGCTCTCCACAATTCAGATCTTTAAGTACAGTTTGAGTTGTGAAAATTGTCTCTCATTAATCCTTGATCAAGAATTTGAGTGGAACTTTGAAGTTGGATGGAAAGAGCTACTTTGGCAGAGTTTTGAGATATTTGTTGTGGTTCATTGCAAGCTACAACACCTCACTCACCCTAATCCCTCATTGGTCTCCATATGTGTAGTAGATTGTGGTTTTTTCCAAATATGTGGAGGGGGGGGGGGGGGGTTGCCATCAAGGGAGAAGGAAGACAAAGTAAAGAAGAAGAAAAGGGAAGATGGGTGATGAGAATGTGCTTAAAAAGGGAGACCTGAGGAGGCTGTTTTTTCATGGTTGGTGTTTGGTTGCATGTGTGATCGGTAAAAAAAAGGTGATGTGTTGGCATGGAGAGATTAAAACAAGGAAAAGAAAAAAATTGTGGTGGTGGAAGAAATTGAAAAAACAAAAGAACAAAGTTGAAAAAAGAAAGAGAGGAAAACAATAGAAAAAATATAGTATGTGTGTTTTGTAGAAATGTGTTTGTGTTTTTGTTAATGTGTACAATTTGTAAGTTTTGTTATGCAAATGTCAAATATATGTTGTGGTGTGTTGAACAAAGATCGTCCTTGTTTATTATGTGGTCAACATGATTGATCATTGTTTTTGTATGTGATAAACAACTCAACATGTTTGACCATTGCTTGTGCTTGCTCATTACTACTTATGTTATTACTACTTCTGCAACAACTTCTATAATTCCCATATGTCTCATACTTATTGCAATTCTCTACTTTTACTTTTAGTTATTCTTTTGTTTTAGTTATGTTTGTGTCCATTGCAAGCTAAATGTTTCAGCTTGAGGAAAAATATTAGAGCTATGTATTAACAGTGGTAATAGTTCCATGTTACCTATGATGTAATGGTGTTAGCATGTAACCTTTATTTATAGAGGTTTAGTAATAATTAATGGAATAGCAATATCCTACCTCAAAAAAAAATCTTCTACTTTTCCTTGTATTTACAGTCTGCAATTGGAAATTCTTTTGTTCTGATAAGAGAAGCTATTTGAGGCCACTATGGTGGTTGCAAAGGAGGCCCTTGATTCTGAAAGTCCCAATTTATTATCATTCTTTCTGACTACATTATAACTATCTCTTGTACCTTCGTTGTGAACTGATGCTCCTTAACTGAAACTAATTGCTCACTGATTCTTCTATGAATTCATTTTTTATGGAAAGTTTTTTTGAAGAATGGCTTTCTTATAGTTTTTTACAGGCTGAATGCTACAGACATAAATATGCCCGAATGGAAATTCTCAAAGATGATGCACAGTGCAAAGATCAAATTTACAGATCATTCCATATTGAGGGTTGTCCAGATTTTGGGTGAATTTGGAAATTGGAGACGAGTGCTCCAAATTGTTGAATGGCTTCAATCACAGGAACGCTTTAAGTCTTATAAAAGCAAGTAAGGTTTCAGTTGTTTCCATACAAGTAGATGGGTTCAAATACCGTTCATTTCTTCTGATGCATTTAAGTATTTTCATTCATGTCATCTGAAAAGAAAGTTAAAAATCTAGACTACAAAGTTAAAGAATCTTTACCAAAAAATTATCATCATTATCAACTATTACAACATTATTGCTTATTTCTTCTCATGTCAAGAAATTCTTCATACAATGAAAGGATGCACTTCATTACAATTGAAATTGCATATCTGTTCCCTCAAATAGATGTCTCATAATTACTCTCAAATTCATATTGACCATAACAAAACACTCTTAAGTTGTAAAATGTCTGTCACCATTTACCAAAAAAATGTAGTCACTTGCAATTTATTTGAAGTGGTATGAAGCTAGTGAGTATAATTTTGGTTTACTAGTTATATGGTGCAATTCACAGTGTTGATCATTCACCAAAAAATGGCGAGACAAATGAATTTTATATGTGTACGAAGCTAGAGAATTTATTTTTAATTATGTGTTGTGCACCCCAATGTTGTAGGACCATTAAATTATCACTTTTGCTGTCAAGGACCTCATTTATGAACAATCTCATTTTGCACATCGAGTACAAGCTTGATATTAGAATCAAATGGAAGTTGGACAACTGGTTGGTAGTTCATGTTTGCAAATGCAAATATTTAATGGTGTGCATGCAAATGTACTGAAATAGTTGTGTGATCTCGTTTCTATAATTTTCTTGCACATTCAGGATCTTGATATTGTTTTTATTCCAAATTTAACATGATGCAATTAAATCCCAAACACAATTCTTAATATCCTTTCATTTTGACACAAACTCAAGACCTCAAGTAGTTTTACACAATCTCAATATTAATAATCCATGCTCAATTCTGATGCCTAGCTCAGTATTTAGCTAGCCAAGCTTGGAGGCCATATTTTTCATCTTGGCTTAACTATTATGCAGTTACAATCCTATTCTTTGGTGAAAATGGTTTCAGCATCAGAGTTGTGTTGTTACTTCCCTTTTATGTTAGCCATTCCTTTGGTGGAGAATAAAACTCTAGTCTGTATGTTTTCTTTTTAAACCCTAGGACTATGTCTTAAAGAAATTCTTAACTACCAGCCTATCCAAAAGCTTAGGGAAAGAGATTATGGATTGGTTATCTTTGTAGCCGAAACTTTTAAATTTTAACTACTCAAAAGTTGGATTTGTATTCAAGTGCATTGAAGAAATCAAATAACCAAGGATTTTGTAGACAATAAATACATAGGCATAAGTATCACCCCGCCCATATAGCAGATGGAAAATTTGACCAGGACTAAAAGCATAGTAAGTAAACTTCATCAAACTATAATTTGTAGCTTCCTTTTACTTTGTCTTCGACCCAAATTACTTGAAGCATAGCACGTGCACTCTGTATACAGCAGATGGAAAATTTGACCCGGACTCAATGCATAGTATGTAAACTTCTTCAAACTATAATTAATTTGTAGCTTCCTTTTACTTTGTCTTTGACCCAAATTACTCCAAGTATAGCACCTGCACTCTGTATTCTTATTGATATGTCTGTTTTGCTGCAATGCAGATATATTTACACTGCTGCACTCAATGTACTTGGAAAGGCAAAGAGGCCAATGGAGGCACTTAATATCTTTTATGCTATGCTTGTAATGATCTTCTTCTTTGTCCTGTCCTGATTTTGCAATATGTACATTTAAAGATTTTTCTTTCTCTCAACTGCAGCAAGAAAAAGCTTCATATCCTGACCTTGCTGCTTATCATTGTATTTCTGTTGCTCTTGGGCAAGCGGGCCGTATGAAGGAACTTTTTAATGTCATAGATTGCATGAGAACTTATCCCAAAAGGAAATTCAATTTGGGTCTGGACCAGAAGTGGGATCCTCGTTTGGAACCCGATCTTGTTGTCTACAATGCTGTCAGTTCTCTTTTGCATTATGAATGATAGTTAAGTTAAACTCTCATTGCTTTGAAATGTTGAGCCCTTGATTTCTTTTCATGATGTAGGTATTGAACGCTTGTGTTCAACGGAAGCAGTGGGAAGGAGCATTTTGGGTTTTACAACAATTAAAACAGCAATTTATTCGCCCTTCAAGCACTACATATGGTCTTGTTATGGAGGTATAGACTCTATCCCAAATTTACAAGATATTTTCTAGTACCAGTACTACTGTAAATATGTAAAATCTTGAAGGGTAGACTTGAATACACAAAAAAGGTTGAATAAAGAAAAAGATGCACTAGATTTTGCAGTGGTTCACATTTAAGATATGCAATTCTTATGCAATGTGGTGCGGTGAGCATTTAACTGGGGTTGTACATGTTTTACTACTCTATAATATCAATTGTTCTGCTGCATGACTGAACAGGTAATGCTTGCTTGTGGTAAGTATGATTTGGTGCATGAGTTCTTCAAGAAAGTTGAAGCGACTACTATTCCAAGTACTTTAAGTTATAAAGGTACTTGGAAATCAATGCTCTTATTATTTGGAAGTATTGTCTGTGATCATTGCGAATCACTTTTTTCAATCTTTGTGCTACAGTTATTGTTAATACTTTCTGGAGAGAAGGCAAAATAGATGCAGCAGTGCTAGCTGTTCAAGATATGGAGAGGCGAGGAGTTGTAGGCTCTGCAAGTGTCTATTATGACCTTGCTCGTTGTCTCTGCAGCGCAGGAAGGTGCCAAGAGGCACTATTACAGGTATTTTTGTCTCACTTCACATTTGTAATGCATATATGCAAAAGAAACACTATATACTACTGAGATCCTTTATATTTGTTAGAAAATTTTAAATATTCACGTGTCTTATAATATGTTTAAAATTTGTAAGGCATATATAAAATATGTTATCAATATTTTATCTTTTCGTGTATTATAGTTTTTGTAGTATTTGATTACATTATCATCTAGTTGAATGAATAGATCATTGTCATCTTACAGCATTTTTCGTTTTTTATAATTTATAATCCTACTTCAATCAAGCTATCAGCTTGCCTTTTGCCTCTTGCCTTAGGCATTTTCAAGAAGTATCACTTTGAGATCCATCTTTTGCCTTGATGACTTTGACTTTTATATTTCTTGTATAATAGCACAAACAATGGATGATTCAAGTGCATGAATGATTTATAAAGAGAATTTTACCATATGATGAAAATAATTTTTCAGCATATGATAAATTATTGTAAATAATAAATTAAAAAAGTAATATGGACAAATTTGTAAAGATAACATATGCAAAGTATAATATACAAAAGATAGAATTAAATTGTAAAAGTGATGTGGATTTGTAATTGTAATTTATAAATTAACATAAGTAACTTTGTAAGGAAAACATAATTTAATATATATAGGCAAGTGTAAAAATGTCAAACATGTAAATGTGAAATATGAAAGTAAAAAAGTCACTATAATATAATATATTAATGAGGGTAAATTGGGAAAGTAAGATGCTTGAAAGTTGAAACATTGTGCCTTTTATGTATGGTTTGATTTGATACGATAATTAAATAAAAATAGATATGATTTAGAAGTGTATATATTTCTCATTTGTTATGTGGACTTATTTAAATAAAGTTACGGCTACAATTTTAGGCTTTTAGCCATGGATAACTTCAGAGGGGAATTTTTGCCCGAGAACTTCTGTCCATGAGCTATATGTGGATATATTTCAATCTAAAAATCATTTTTACCTATTTCCAGATTGATAAAATATGTAAAGTTGCCAAAAAGCCTCTGGTAGTGACGTATACAGGACTGATCCAAGCTTGCATAGATTCTGGAAGCATTGAAAATGGCATATATGTTTTCAACCAAATGTGTAGGGTTTGCTCTCCAAACATAGTGACGTGTAATATCATGTTGAAATCTTATCTAGAGCATAGGATGTATGCGAATGCAAGGGATTTTTTCCAGAAAATTTTAGACGGCAGTCACGACATTAAAAGCAATGCTGATTTGAAAGGAAAGGTGGTTCCAGATAAGTTTACATTCAATACCATGATGGATGCATCTATAGCTGCCGGAAACTGGGATGATTTTGAAAACATTTATCTACAAATGCTACAGCACGGTTTCCACTTTGATAAAAAGCGACACCTACGCATGGTCATGGATGCTGCTAGAGCTGGAAAGGTCACCTTTTGTGTGCTAATTGCTTCTTCCATTTCCTACCTATTCTAATGTTGTCATCAGTGTTTTTTTCCTTAAATATCACATTCTGATGCTGAAAGAACCCTTTCATCTGTAATTTCTTCATTTAGGTAAAGGTATTGGAGACAACTTGGGAATACTTGGTTGGTTCGGGTCGGGACTTGCCGCCTCCAATCATCAAAGAAAAATTCCAGTTGAAACTCAAAAATGATGATTGTGCTGCTGCCATCTCCTGTCTCACTGTTCAACAAGCCTATGAACCACATCCATTTTCCAGGGAGTCATGGCTGAATCTGCTGAAGTTCAATTCTGATAATTTCGAGAAAGATACCATCTTCAGGTTGATCCATGAAATGGACAATCTTGTTGCAGGGAAGGATGAACCCCTTTCCCATTTGCAAAATCTATTAGATGCTTGCATCATATTTCTGGGTCCTCCGTCAGCGGCGACAACCAGCCATTTTGATGACTGAACTCTCCTATCAAATGCAGAAATGGAAGAATCTATTCCGCCAAAGAAGAGGGTAGTATTTGCGGTTCCCTTTTCACATTATGGCAGACATGTCTCTTCTTCTTGCGTTTCCCTTTTTGGTCTGCGTTATGACATTTCCTCCACCACTTTGTATGTTGAACATTAGCTTCAAACCCAGGTATCCAAATGCAACTATTGTGATACGTTGGAAACAGATTCGAAATTTGTCTACTCTTAAACACAACATTTCACATGATACGAAGATTCTAGTTGTGTAGATAATTTAGGGTTCGAATCATTCTGCACTTGGTTTATCTGAACAGAAATCCTCTTGAAGTTGACTCGTGGAACCATATTTTTCATCCTAAAGATCCCCGGATCAACTCTTTGCTGGCAAGACAAGCAGCCCGTGATCCCACGCATGATTTGATGGCGATGCTTTTGTTTTCTGAAAAGGGTTCTACAGTGGTATTGTATTTTGATCGCAGTTAATATATTTTTTTGGCAGCCCGCGAGGAAAGACCACGCTTCGACATGTTGTCACCTAAAAAAAAAAAAAAAAGGGAAAATTCAGAGGTAGGTTGGTAGTTGGATGGACTGATGGGAATTGAAGTTTTATTCTATTTTATGCGGCTATTATATTGGTGGGGCACTAGTGTTTCGTCATGTGTTTCGCTTTCAGAGTACTGAATGCTTCGACAAGGTTACGAAAAGACGTGCACTGGCCGGCGTCCACCGCTTTTCCCGCCTTGGTTACTTTTTTTTAATTCACATATTCAAATTACCAATCACATGTTTTTCTTCTATATTTTGGTTTATAAGTTTTATGTTTATTGAAGTTTAAAATTTTGTAGAAATTATAAATGTCAATTTTTTTTTGAACTTACGAAGTGCGTGGGTTTCCCATCTCTCCTGTGAATAATTGTCAGCCAATATATTATTCGTATATTCACTTTTTTTCTCTATGCCGTCAGCATATAAAATGTTTTAATTCGAACTGAAAACACTATATTTAAAAAATTAAAATTTACAACTTTTAAGTAAACATTGGATTGTTCTCACACTTGGAATGTAAAAATTTTAGATTCTTTAGACTTGTTTGTATATAATTCTTGTCAATAAACAAAATGACAAGATTTTAAGCAACAAGCATGAGTAACAAGCGACAACAACAATAACAACAGGGGAGTGTTGGATTTGAAGGTGTAATGTTTTTTTGAAATTTCTCAAGATTATGAAAGGAAAGGAGAGGTTGGAAAAGTCAGAAAATGTTTTTGTGAATGTTAGGAAAAGTTAAAAAGATAATTTTCAAGATTTTCATCACACATAAATATACATTTAAAAAAAAAATTCTTAATATTTCTTTTCCTAAGGTTTCTCGATCGTATCAAAAATACATAAAACCCCTGGTTTAGCATCACGTGAATGGAAGGAGAAGAGAGGAGAAGACGCCTCTTCTTGTGAAATAGACAGATGATATATGACAACCCAATCTTATTTGCTTCCAAGATAGGGAGAGAGAGAGAGAGAGCCAAAATCATCATGCTCATCTCCCGACCGACACTGCAAGGAAAGCTTGTGATGATTGTGCATATGTTTGTTTTGTGTTGGTGATGGGAAAGAACACAAACTCCTAACCTCACACACCTCCCACATCACGCTTGCAAAGGTCACGATAACAACGACAACAACAACTCACAATGCAAAAGCCGAAGAGGAGGGCAAGGCAAAGCAAAGGCAATTGGAACGTAGCATTGCTGCATCACTAAAACAAAATCATGTGGTCCAATTTGGTTGCTTTTCCCTCTTGCATTCCTTTTCTATTATTATATTCCCACAGCCCAACAACTGGTTCTAGTTACTCACCCATTTTTCTCGTCAACCTTTATAATCGTATCATTACAATTTGACAAAAAGTGTGGCCCGGCCCTCACTAGACATCTTTTCCTTCTGCACTAGATTTTCTTTTATTTTCTTAAAAAATAATTCTCTCTTTCCAGAGAGGTACGCTTCATTTTTGTTCCATAGTGTAGCAAAATATATGAGCAAAACTTTTCCATGTTTCCTTGGAGAACACAACCCCATCGCACCGATCAACGTCACGTTCACAAATCACAACAACAAGAAAAAAAAAGAAAAAATACTTCTCCTTCCGCTTTGTCCTCCCCCTTTTTCTTTTTTTTTCAATGAAAAAACGTTTCTTTTTAATTAAGATATTCTTCACGTATTCCTAATTTTTACCTTTCATTTTTCCTTTCGATGAAAAAGTGATTCCACAGGTGTCTCAACTTTTCTTTGCTGGATTTCAATTATTAAAATCATAAGATGGTTGATCATACGGAGGACCCTGGTATGTATCTTTGACAGAGCAATGTTTTAAAAAGATTTTCGTGACGTTCGTAATATTTTAATCAGATAGTTTTCTTTAATTAAATAATGGAAACTTAACAGCAATACCTTTCAAGCATGTGCCCACGTAAAGAACTCATGGTTGACCCAAAGACGTGTCTCCCAAGAATTAAAAAGAGTTTTTTTCTTTTAAAAAAGAATTTTTTTTTTAATGGTCTCCGTGTTAGGCTCAAATATCCTGTATTTACGCTTCATTTTTTTTTTTTTTTTTTAAATTTAATATAAAAAATAAGAATAAAAAGATTCTAGCATTCAATTTTGTGCGTTCATCTCTCCCCAATCTTTTTTTTTTGGTAATGCGATATAATTTTTTTTACTTTATGATAAAAAATATTCAAGCTTTGTCGGTGGTCTTTTGCAATTGTACCCCCACCGAAAGATTATTTCTTGCCGGGCATCGGAAAAAATTGTAATTTATGTGAAAATCTAATTTAAAATTAATTGATAGGAGTGAAGGAAATCAACCTATATACACTTAGGTTTAGTTTTTATCTGAATGATGTGAGATTATTTTTAATAATTTTCCTCACTTATGATCTATGCGGATGTACATAAGTTATTTTGATACTATATTAAAGTCCGACTTGTTGCTAATCAATTTGGAATTGAAATTTCATAATTAAATTTAATATATAGTAGATTATGTCATGATTAACCAGAGAATTATTTTTAAATTTTTAAAATAAAAAAATTTATTAAAAAGGTGGTGCTATTAGAAAACTTTGCAGGCATAAGTTTTAGTGAACGTAAAAAAATACCCAAAAAATAGAAACCTAAAAGAGTAAAAATAAATAACAGAAGTAACGGAAGTCCAAACTAATATATATATATATTGAAAAATTACATGTTCAAATTTCAAATGTAAAGATTTAAATTCACGATCTAATTAAGTAATATAATAATAATAAAACGACCTATTCTTATCAAACGGCCTTTTTTAAAAAAATATCATAATAATAAATGTGTACATTTTTCTCAACCCTTCCAACGGAATCAATAAAAGGAAAAAAAAAAATTGAGGAGAAATCCATCCTTCCCACCGTTCCCGGCTCGGGAGAGAGAGAGAGAGAAAGAGAGAGGAGTCCCTTCCGCCGCTTCTCTTCCTCCCACTCGGATCTCCCACCCCATTCCCTCTATTCTTCCAGCCCTAATCTCTCGTCCTCCAGCCCTCCTGCTCTGGAATTTGGGGATCCTGAGCTGGATGGAAGCGTTCGGTGGCGCCGCCTCCACCGGTGTGGTGCCGGAGGTGCGTCCTGACGTAGGCACCTTGGAAGTCGGCGGCTGCCCTACAGGTGAGCCTCCGCGGATGTTTTAAGGTAGATCTGGTGGTGGGGGAGAATGAATGTCCATCTTCTTTGGTTCTGTTGTCTTCTATGTGCGTTCCGAGGAGCAATAGTTTGTGTTTGAAGTCTCTTGGACTAGGTGCTGGATAGGAGGGCAACTGGTTGGTGTTAGTCCGTGTTTTTCGCTGCGGTGGCTGGATGAAAGGGTTTTTTGAGTCAACTTGTTGGTTTGCGGTGGTTCTTGGTCCTTAATTGTGCTGGAATCTGGATGTTTTGCTGAGGGGTGGCTCGTGGGAAAGTGGAGTTCTTCGGATTTTGTTCGCGTTCTTTCATATTTAGGTATTCCAATAGTTTAAAAGTATAGTTACTCTAGTCCACGATGGTCGTGCAATTGAATTGTGGAAACTCATGAGAGGTCTCTATCGTGGCATCATTTGTTTCTTCAATCCCTGTGTTAGTATGCATCTGCATTGTATTCTGACTAGTGGAAGTTTTATGTGTATGAACATAAATAATTGACAAACGTGATACTTAGTTTTCAATTTTCACAACTTATTGTTCGAAAAATGTCACAACTTTTCTTCTGTTATGATTGTTATCAAATTAGCTTATAGTTGTATTCTTAGTTCTGAAGCAACCTTTTCTATTTGCAGATAATAATTGCTTTGATGCATCCCAGTACCCATTTTTTGGGAAGGACATTAAAGATGAAATTGAGCTAGGTGGGCTGGATGATGATTTTAACGAACTTGTTCGTATGAATGATTTTGCTGATGAAGAAGTTATCTTTTCAACTTTTGGGGATAAAAATGAGGTACTTCTTATCAGAAATTAACTTCTTCCGAATAATAGTAGCATGATTAACAGATATATACATTGGCTATATAAATAACTAAAGAAGGGTGTGCAATAGTAGCTATTTATATATCAATACCCTTATGTGGTTCTTTATCTTTATGTGTCAATGGTCTCTCCTGAGTTGCATGAATCACACACCTGAACAGTTCTGGTTGGAATTCTCTGCAATATGTCTTGTGGGAGAAGTATTGAATGGTCAATGAATGAAGTTTTGATGAAAGTAGTATATTTGTGTTAAATGATTGTTGCATTTTAATTTGTATTATCTAGCTGTTCATTCAAGAATTCATCTAGAAAAGAGTTGAGAACACTTGGAAGTTGAAACAAATCCCTCCAAACATTGTTAGTTTCCTTTTTCATAAGTGTTCAAGATCCATCTTTGACAATAGCCAAGGTTCACATACCTAAGGTATCCCTTGGCACAGCCATGAACAACTATGAACCAATTGAAAAATGTGAATCATGGATGTTTAAGAATCACAAATCGGTGAGATCATCTTATGCTTGAGTCTTACAGCCCTGTTGACTCCGTTCAACAAAAAACTTAAATTGGAAAACTGATAAAGGCTGGTATTATGCTGCACTTTTATCTCATCTCTGTTTCTGTTGCAGAGTTTTTCTCCTAAATAATGTACTCAGATCATAGAGATGCACCTAAATTGTTTGATGCATGCCTTTTCATTTTTTTGTGAAATTGCATCCTACATTTTAAATTGCGGTATCATCGTACTCATGATATTTCTCTAGTATAACTGCTCAAAAAAGAATTGTAGCACATATTTGTTGTTTCAAGTATCCTCTATGCGTTATCCATATATGTGAGGGCCTTTCCCAGGTAATTATTTATCTTTGGTAATCTCAATGACAGAGATTCTTACAAATAAATACTACTAAAAGTCTAATATAATTAATTTTGATAATTTCTTTACTTACCAAATCAAATCTTCACAAGTCCCACTACTGAAATAATTCCCTGAAATTTGTAGGCAGTGCTTGATCCAACACTAGAACAAAGTCTTTATGCACTTGCATAAGATTGACAACCTTGGTTAATGTTGTAGTTTAAAAGCAGTTGGATGGTCTACAGTTGTATTGTTGTAATTTACCAAAAAATATTGTCATGGTTGACCTGAAACAGAGGAGACCTTGGAGTATTTAAATGTCTAAAAAGTGTTCTGGTTCTGGATAATCATATAATTATAAGATAATGTTAAATAAAAGAATCACCTGTCTTATTGGAGACAGAACAATGATTTCTACATGATAATGATGAAAGTATTCATATCACTGATGACTTGTCTGGCTTCCATTGCTGACCATCGTTTTATGATTGCAGATTGAAGACTTGGGGTCTTTCTCAGATGATCTGGCTACCACTTTCTCCAGGGTTAGTGATATTACTTTATTTTGGAGTATGATATTCTATTTTCAGCATCTGTTCAGAGCCATTGTTACTGAAATGATATATAATTCTTGAGACTTATATTTTATTGATTTATTCATTATCCTGTTTTTCTTTCTATTACTAATAGTTTAAGTATCTCTATTAGGATCATTACATGTTGGAAAATTTTCTCCAAAGTACTGTGATTAACTCTGGAGAATTAGGACTTCATTATGCTTGAATTCAGAACCAAATACAATAACAAGGAACTATCTTTTATCTAAAAAGGAGTTTTTTGTTTATTAAAGTTGCATCAATAGTCACGACAACATTCTTGTTGTTTTGTTGTAGGCCTTTGGGAAAAACAATTTATCAATGCTGAAAAATTCTTCTTTGTTCTGTGGTCATTATTACACGGAGCAAAACTCTCTTACAACCATATTTGATAACAAATATTTATCTTGAAAACTTCATAACATATGCTATTTATTGTTCAGCTGAACAGAACTGTTACCGGACCAAAGAATGCAGGTGTTATTGGAGACAGGGGATCCTTTTCACGGGAAAGTGAGTTGAATGTTAATGCTTATTCTTCATTTGACTTTGTGCCCTATAAGCTCTAATCTTTTAATTTATTGATAAAGGTATGATCATATGGATCTTTTAGACTTGATTGGACAAGTGAATATATCTTAAAGTGTTTTTATTCTGTAAATGTGCATTATTCCTTTTTCATAACAACAAAAACAACCGATGTTGACATGAATTATTTTCTTCCATATATTTTTATTTATGATCAAATCTTTGGTTAATTTATATAAATTTAAATCTTTTCTCACAATTCTTAACCAAATGGTTTTAGGTTTTCATTTGCTTCTTTTAGTTTCTTTTACATTAATTAATTAATTTCTCCTAACTAATGCATTCTCTGGCCTCGTAAGAATATAATCTAATTGCTTAAGTTGATTTTTTCTTATATTATTTTTAATTGGTACAACTCCTTATTTATTCCTTATAGTATTATTTCTAATTCATGGAAGGATTTGCATCTCTACAACACTAATTTTTTGCACATAATGATGCTCTATAGTTTAGTATTTTAAACTATAAAGTATAGTAGGGCAAATAGTAGTTTTATAGAATTTTCCTTTTAAATTTAAAGGCATCCTCTTATCATATAACACTCTAGACACATTTTTGTACATTGTCCACACTACTTTAATCTTATAAATAACATCCTCTATAATTTCTCCTTTACTAATATTATTCCTTTTTTATACTTTGTAATATTTCTTTCTCTTTCATGCATTTTTAGTTGTAACTTTGCAAACCAATCCTTATATGAATGTGATTTTGGAGAACACTTGATGAGGACATTCATTTAGGCACCATGACTATTTCATAGAATTTTCCTTGATATTAATATTTTCACCTATTGTATATTTCATTTTTTTATGTTGAGTATATAATGAACATATCAATTCATGATTCCATCTAATGTTACAAAATATAGAGAGAAACTGAATTTTTTTAAACATTTGTTTGCAGCAATTACAAGTCCAAATATTCAGGGCACTCCAACATGCTGTTTAAGCACCTTGTTAAACTTTTCTGGAGTATCATAAAATATTAATGAAATTCAATGCAGAATTATGTTTGTATATTGAAGGTCTCAATAATACCATCTGATGTATGCCTTTATTTTGGAAATATCAGCGCCTAGAAACAGATATTATGTTAAAAATGGATCTGTGAAATACTCATATCTGCTGTTGTCCGGTGCTATGTAGCACCAGATAATTTACCGTAATAGGATTTTTTAGAAGAAAATCCCTGCAGTTGTTTTTACAAAAAATAAAGGAAAATGAATGTAAACATTAAAAATCAACTTCATTGGAAATACCTAAATAAGGGAAATATGAAAAAAAAATTGAAAAAATTTATAACAGATGGAAAAGAGGAATGGGAGTCAAGATGGAGACCTGGTAATCTCCTCTATGAAATACTGCTAAAGCCTCGATGGAATACTTGTATGCACAATGCAGGTCATCAAAGGTGCATATAAGTACAGTGCATACATTTATTTTAACCATTTCTTGATAGTTTTGATATTTCTGTAAACAATTTTGATTTGTACTAGATGAATTTCTCTGTGATTGCGTAAAGGAGAAAAAAGTTGAGGCTACCTTTTGTTTTCTAATGGATGATGTTCCTTGTGTAATAGACTCCGCAAGTCAACTAATCAACTTCACTAGCAGAGTCCTGAAATTATGTGTTCTTGTTTTCTCCGATAAAATGAATGAACTAGCGAGCACTTTTCCATCATCTTCCAGACATTAATATTAATAAATATAAAGATGGTTCCAGATTTTCGTTTTATTGTTTTTTTCTTACTCAATAATATGTGTGAGAGAAAGAAGCTGCTCAAACTTTCTCTTAATTCTTGCACGAATTGTCATTTTTGTTTAATTTTGTTGATATAGTTCCATCATAATTTCAGGTTCGTCTACTGCAGACTTTTCACAGGAGACTGACTTTCCATACTGGCAAGATCAGCTTATATTAGATGCTGAAAATGCCCAACAAGGAAAAAGATGGTGGTCCCAGCCTCATCGGTCTTCATTCTGTGTTGCAGAATCCAGACTTTACCGAACATCATCTTCTCCTCAGCAACTCCCACCACCAACATCACCAACACCACCACCACCACCACAAAATAGCTACAATGAATCTATTTTCATGCCCAAGTCCTCTTTCACATCCTACCCTCCACCTGGTGGAGCTCATGCTTCTCCTAATTTTCCAGGGAACCCATATATTCCTTCATTTGTGCCTTTTTCTACTACGAATTTGTCTTCCTATGCATCTACTCAATCACATTTGGGGGGTCATCCTCAAGGATTACATTATAATTGTGACATAGGCCAGTTTGATTGTTTAGGTCTCTCTGACAACAATCCAGAACAAAGTAGTTGGTTGAGTCATGCAAGTCTATTAATGGGAGATCAGCATAATTTGCTTCCAAAATTGCTTTCACAGCAGCACTTGTCCCATCCTCATCCTGCTGTGCTGATGAACTCACGGTTCTCAGGACAACAACAGAGACTGCAACGAGCTCAGTCTTCTCCTTCATATTTCTCCCAATTTCAGTCTCAGTTATTCAGCCCACATTCTTCTCCGCCACAGGTAATGAACAAGGTCAATAAGATGTTTGGAATACATGACACAAGGGACCAGAAACTGAAACAGACACAAAGGAGGAGACAGAGTCGATCTTCTCTATTGAGTTCTGATACAAACAGCCAGAAAAGTGATCATGGATGGCTGAAATTTAGATCAAAATACATGACTTCTGAAGAGATAGAAAGCATTCTGAAAATGCAGCATGCTGCCACCCATGGCAATGACCCATACATAGATGATTACTACCACCAAGCTTGTCTAGCAAGAAAATCAAGTGGATCACGGATGAAGAACCAATTTTGCCCGACTTCCCTACGTGATCTCCCCTCACGTTCACGTAGTAGCAATGAATCACATTCTTATCTTCAGGTTGATGCTTTTGGTAGGATCCCATTTCCATCAATCCGCAGGCCCCATCCACTACTTGAAGTTGATCAACCATCTAATAATGGCACAGATCAGAAGCCTTCAGTGAAGCCACTTGAACAGGAGCCTATGCTTGCTGCAAGAATCACAATAGAGGATGGTCTTTGCCTTCTTCTTGACGTAGATGATATTGATCGTGTCCTTCATTCCAGCCAATCTCAAGATGGAGTGTCTCAATTAAAGAGGCGAAGGTTGGTACTTCTTGAAGGTCTTGCTGCTTCACTTCAACTGGTCGATCCACTCAGACCAGCAAAACCAGGCCATGCAGCTAGGTTATCTGCAAAAGATGATATTGTCTTCTTACGCCTAGCTTCCCTTCCAAAAGGTCGGAAACTTCTATCACGTTTTCTCCAACTACTTTACCCTGGGAGTGATCTCACTCGAATTGTCTGCATGGCTATTTTCCGCCACCTGAGGTTCCTGTTTGGTGGCATATCATCAGATGCTAGTGCAGCAGAAACAACTACTAACCTAGCTAAGATGGTTTCTTCATGTGTACGGGGAATGGGCCTCAGTGCACTTAGTGCTTGCCTTGCTGCTGTAGTTTGTTCCTCTGAACAGCCACCACTTCGCCCATTTGGAAGTACTGCCGGTGATGGAGCATCCATCATCATACATTCTGTTCTTGAGCGAGCAACTGAACTTATGGTTGACCCCCTTACTTCCAACAGTTATGGTGTTCCTAATCGGACTTTGTGGCAGGCTTCTTTTGATGCCTTTTTTGGACTTCTCACGAAGTACTGCTCTAGTAAGTATGATAGCATGATGCAGTCGCTACTCTTACAATCACCAAATGGTGTAATTATCAGGTCCGAGGCTGCAAAAGCTATAGGTAGAGAGATGCCTGTGGAGCTGTTGAAAGTAAGCATTCCGCACACAGATGAACATCAGCGCCAGCTTTTACTAGATTTTGCACAGAGGTCTATGCCAGTAATGGGGTTTGGTTTTCGTGGAGCAGGTGATGGACAGAGAAATTCAGAATCAGTACCTGTTTAGTTTCCATTATAGTAAAAGTATTTCAGAAAAGGATGCTTGTGGTATTATAATTGCATTCTGCCAGCCTTTGCACCAAAATTTATCATTCAAATAACAAAAGGCACTGATACTGGGAGGACCAAGCAAACCATTAGTACAGGACAAACTGATGGATGGAATTGTGGAAGAAGCTGTTAGATCAGGCAAAGATGGTAGACCGAGTTGGATGCAAGCAATCTGTTTGGTTTCACTTTTCAGGTAAAAATAAAAGTTACCGCTCAACTTGTCCTTCATAATTTCATGTAGTTACTGCTAGAGAATGGATGGTTCCCTCTTAGAAAGGAGTTTGACCAGAGTTTTTTTTTCGTCTGGGGAGCTTGATTTTGGTGCTCTGATTTGAAACTCCGCAAGATTGAGTGGATGTAGAAATTGTATAGATTGTTCTATCGTGGAAGAACTTTTCCCTTCCTTTTTAGAAGACAAGACTAACTTCAGGGTTAAGTCGCTGCAACTGTTGCGTTGTTACCAGGATTTTTGCCTTGGACGACAAACCAGTATTGCTGTTTTGGTAGCATCTGCCAAGAGATGTGTATCCTTATCCCTCAGTTCTCTTCAGCCCTTGCTGCAGTATGTAAACTTGACCAGCTACCAAGTATGCATGTTTAATCATCTTTAAAGATTTTAGCAGAGGGGCATTGGTTTCCATCTGCATCTCAATAATGAACTTCCAACTTTAGTATGTTGTATCTTCTTTGATCGATTATATGACCCTTTTCCATGTCTGTCTTCCTGTTTATGCTGGAAATGGGAGATCTTTGATGCTTCTCTGCTTCTGTTTTGTTTGTTTTCTGATCGATTTTCTTAAATTGACTGTTTATTGCATGCTCACATGGCAAGCAAATCTTAGAATTTTATCTCTTACGCCTTCTAGTTAACAACATGCAAATAGAAACCTCCACCACTATTGTTGGTGTTCAATGGGAGAACTGCCTGCTGTTAATATCTGAAATAATGTATCTTATGCCAGGTCATGCGGCTTCATCGCTGCTGAATATTCCCAACTCATCATGTACGGCTCCTCATATGCTGAAAGTAAAACAAAAGAAAAAAAAAAAAAGGAAAAAGAAAAAAGCAAGCTAGCTTGCGACGGGGGACGTTTTCCATATACTAGTTTAAATTGGTTAATTCAAATACTTGTGACAAGTGTTGGTGATCGGCAACCTGTCAAGGAGCACTACGAACCACGTTTCAAAGGCAAATTTGTGGTCAAGCTATTTGGGATGATTTATTTGTTTTTTTTAAAACATTTTATCTCAAAATCAATTAATAATAAGTAAAATATTTCATTATATATTAATTTAAGTACCGTATCTAAATCTTTAGATGTGAGATTTTTCATAGTTTTTCTAAATTATGATTTCTCTTATGCATGAATGTGTATAAACTTATTATGATATCATGTTTGTCATATATAAATTTTAACTTAATATTAATTGACAATGAGTAAAAAAGTTTATTATGTATAAGATTTAGTTTTATCCTTATTTTTATAGATGTGAGATTTTTTTAACATCTTTTTTTCACTTGTAACTTATTTATGTACTTATAAATTTTCAAATGTGTTAATTGATCAAAGTTAATTAGGATAAATTGATCTTTGGAATTAGTTCAATTGTAGTCAACACTTAGGTAATTGCATGTACCTTAACCTTTTAACGACTCAGTGTTAAGTGCTGGAGTAATACTCTAGAAGATGAAGATAACAGCTGATCTTCCTCTAGAAGTTTGGTTTTTCAAGTTTTTGTTGTAACTTTGACTTTTGTTTGCTGATTGTGATTGCATACTTAGTATAAGCTCTTTCTTTAATTTAATCTGACTGAGCGTTTAGCGATGCAACCTGATGAACACGTGTCGATTTTATCTCAGTCATGACTTTATTTAAATCCTACTTTTGGATTTCAAACGGTTCCTCGTTTATTGATTTCGTTGCGCGTGGGGGTGGTGGTTCTCAAAAGAATATGAGCTCTTCTTTTAAATTTAAATCTTAAAAGACGTCAGATAATAGCTATGCAAAAGTAGTATCATTATTATCAGATTTTTTTTTAAAAAAAAAAAAAAAAAAAAAAAAAAAAACGGAAAGAAGATGCAGTCATCGATAATATGAGCTGCATCGGAGAATGTATAAGTACCACGCTTATTTTTGTTATAAAAGATAATATATATTATTTAAGATATTTTAGGAAATCATAGTTAAGGGAAAAGGAAGATACAATGAAGTACAGAGTTTTGAAACCAGAGACGAAGAGAATTGTTCAAAAAATTGAAAGAAACATAATGATTAATTATTTCCTCTTCCTGTTTTTTCTACTTATTAAACTTCTTTGGAAAGAACGGGAATTATCTTTACTATTTTCTTTTGCAGCATTTTTCGTAAAGCTTGTAACTTTTTATTTTCATTTAGATTGTATTTCTTTAATAAAATCGTTTAGTAACATCCGTAGTAAAAACTTTTGTTTAAGGGAAAGTTAGATGAAGAATATAAAAGAACATCAAGTTAGGGTATTTGCTTCAGCATGACTAAAAATAATACTATCAATCATAAAAGTACAATAAGATTTAGCAGTAAAAGACCCATTCAGTTTTAAATTCCAAGAAATATGATTAGGAATTCTTGTTAAATTAGCTGAGTTAATAATGTGCAGGAGATCATTTAATTTGCAGAATCATGTTGGTCTGTGTAAAGGAAGGAGGCTTATAATAACCCTTCTTTTGAAGAGACATGATGATAAAACTTTTAACTCAGTTTACCATCGTAGTACAACCAAGGTTGTAATATAAGTCTAGGAATTGGATGATCCAACAATTTAGTATTATTTAACCAAATATTTTCCCACTAGAGGCTAAAGGAACCATCATCTCCTGTATAAAAGGACCTAAAATTAGAAGTGAAAGGAAAGATCTTTCTAATGATTTTAAGGACAAGGGATAAGCTTGAATATGTAGAATTTAATAAAAAAAACTTAGTCCATTATTATTTCCACGAGTTCTCAATATTTATGGTAGAAGTTAATGAGAAAAAAATATTTAAGGCTAAAAAAATCATCATTAGCCAAGGCAAATATCACATTCTTAGAGTCTATCTATGCACGACAAAAAGTTTAAAAATATAATAAATGAAAATTCTAAAATGATTAAAAATAGAAAGTTTAAAAAAATATAAAAAATAAAGTGTTTATACATGTAACGAAAAATCAAAGTTAAAATGAAGAATTTGTGTTAATGGAATGTTAAGAAAAAGAAGAAGATTATTATTATTATATTGTATTGTATTTTTATATATCTTTTCATTTTATTATTATTAAAAGACTATACTATTACTTATTTTTTATTATTATTTTATTTATATTTATTCTCTCATTTTATATTATTATTATTATTTTATTATTGTGGAGTTCCTTGACAACCATCATTTATCTATTTTATAAGCTTGAGGGTTTCAAAAAATTTCAACTTTTCGACCTCACGAGGGCGAATTCTTAAGAATCTTTTTTATTTTGTACTTGGGAAAGTGGGGGAAAGTAATTCTTCAATTTCCAAACTTTCCTTAGTTTCCGTTTCTTAGAATTCCCTCAAGTACATACCATTCCTTGATTTTATTTTCTAGGAAAGGAAAGGAATTTCCAACAGATCGCCTAATTTTAATTTAGAAATGTTTTTCAAAAGCTTCCTTCGTCTATTTTTTGATTCAACCCTCCATAATTAAGGAAGAAATATATATCATCTTTTTAAGCCCAGGAAGTAGTGATTTTGTGGAAAGACTTGGTATTGAGATCCCCTTCTTTAACCTGAAGAGCTCTATATTTTGGTCTCCAATCAATCTCTTGCACTACAAGTAACTCATAATGACCATTCTTGAGGTTAAACAATAGATTTTTTATCATCTTCTAAGCTCAAGGGAGTGGAATCAACTTTTTAATCTAGTTAAAAAAATTGTACTTTCCAAAAGCTTCAACATTTGATTTTTTATTTGATTGAATCTAATTTTTAATATTTCTTTTCAAAAGCTTTAACTTCTAGGCAAGGGAAGAATTTGGATTTTCTAAAGGTGCAAATGAATTCCAACAATTTCTAATTAAATCACCAAAACTACCAATATTTGAAAAATTTGAAGGGAAAGTGGCCCCCATTTTAGGGGAGAGGTACAAGGAATTGATCTAATTTAGAGAGAGCTAGTAGCCGTAGCTTGAAAGTTCATTAGATCATGTAAAATTTAAATTATTAGGGGATAGGTCGATCTAAAAGCTGGAATTTGTTTATAAAATCATTAAAACTCTCTATTTGATGATACTGCATATTATTACTTGATTTTTCATGGGAAAAGCGAATTAAATTGAAATCCCTATAAAGAATTCAATAATTATACATTGACTTAGGAATGGAGAGAATATAACCATTTGCAATCACACTTATTTACACTAACCAACTTTACCAATTTAGTTATTTAGGTTCTATTTGTACTACTCAAAAAATTAGAAATTAGAAAATTAGGAAAGTTTTCTTAATTTTCTAGTGTTTATACTACATAAGAAAGTTAATTTTCAGATTTCTCTCATTCAAAAGTTGAAAAAATAGTATAGAAACTATCCATGTTTAATTAATTATTTTATTATTTAAAATTAATTATAATTAAAGTATTATATTATTTTAATTATTACTTTGTATAATATATTATTATTTTAATTACAATTACTTTGTATATACTTTAATATAATTAAAGTATATTAATATAATATATTATTTTATTATTGTTAATATTTTTTATATTTAATTAATTATTTTAAATATTTTTTATTAATAATAAAAATTTAATTATTTTATTATTGTTAAATATTATTTAATTTTATATTAAAATCATATATATTATTTTATTTAATTAATATTATTATTTTATTATTTAATGTATAATATTAAAATTTCAAGAACTATATAATTTTCTTAACTTTTAACACCTTCAAATTTTACTTTTTGACTTTTTGATTCTTAATTTTTTTAACTTTTTGATTTTTAACTTTTTTGACTTTCTATTTCTTAACTTTTCTAAATTTCTAGGTTGTACAAACAGTCTCTTAGAGTTTATTAATTATATCTAAGTAGTTTTATTTATTTTGTGATATTCAATGTGTTATTTATGGGAAAAAATATTGATATGATTGGAAGCAATAACATATACTATTTTTAAATAACCAAATTCTACGTTCAAAATTTTCTCATTATATATAAATACACACACACACACACACACACACAAACATATATATATATATATATATATAAACATAGAATATGTGTTTGGTAACATCAATTATTAGCAAAATATATGTGTACATACATGAACATAGAACATGTGTTTGGTATGACTAGTTACAATTATAAATGATCTTAAGGTTACGAATGGTAGTCATGCTAATAAATTTCGAATGAGAATTAATGAGTGACGAGTGATCTATTACTTAAAATACGTGCATAAGAAGTCTTTTTCTTTTTTTTTTCGAAATGTAATCGCTAAGTCAAATCTCTTAAATTTTATTTCATCATCTTTGCTACACTTAGTTGTATATTACTAATCCGTTCCCTTTTTTCTCTCTCTCTCTCTCTCTTCGTAGTTTACGTGCAATAATATATGCAGGCACTCTCAAAGAATAAATTAACCACAACAAGTCGGTCAGCTAATTAAAAATAGCGTTGCCGCCGTTCTTTTTCTTAAACAAAAACTGTACCCTAAAAATATTATATAAAAACTTTTGCCCGTGTATATCTTGTTATATATATGGCGGTCACGTTACGGCACGTGCCGTAGGAGTAAAGCATACGGGGACAAAGAATAAAGGTCGTTCTTACCAACTCCAATAATTCTACAACCACATGGATTATTAAATATTCTGATTTCCTACGACTATTCTCTTTGTTGAGCACAGCTCATTCTACATGGCATATTGAAGGTTTCCTTCTTCTATTCCTTAGGTCGTTAATTTCATTACCTTATTTACTTATTTCGTCAAAGAAAAAAAATTTCCTAACTTATATTGGACCACGAAATTCGAGCTTATGATTTCAATACAATCGTTAAAAAACTATATATTAGTCCACCAAATAAATAAATAAAAATACTCTACTCTCTCACCGTCAAAAGTCTGACGCCAGTTCTTAATATATATATATATATATATATATATATATATATATATAAGGATGGTTGGTAGTTTTGGTTCATTAAAATTTTAATTAAAAGCTATAGATATCACTGTCTTAGAGATTCGATTAGATTATTGGGTTGATTTATTAAGGTCGATTCTTTTACCATTGATAGCTCAACTAAAGAGCGAAATCATTAACGATGAATAGCGTTGTTGATCTTTCTTTACTTGGCAAGAATTATTTACAAAATTTTGGACTTAAGTATAAATAAAAAATATTATCCGTAAGAAAGCAAATATGGCAAATCATTGTCGATAATAATACAAAACACGCTTGTGGTTTTTTTATTTTGAATCTTTAATTTATATGAAGTTTGAATGTAGGACTGTAAGTAACGGTGAAATTTTTTCTTTTCATTACCCTGCATCTTATCAATGTAAATTTTTTCTAAAAAAAGGTAAAGCTGATAAAAAATAAATTATCAATTCCAAAAACAACTATAAAAGCATTGTTGGTTCTAATTGGAATTTTTTAAAGGTAATGTATAAAACAAGGCCATGTACGAGTAATTAGTTTCAGTTCAAATTTTTCAAAAACATTAACGTATTTTCATACGTTAAATAAAATAATTATTGCCAAATATTCCTTTAAACAATCAACGTTATCGTTCTAAACATAAAAATGATCCAACTAAGTAATATATAGTGTTAGTGATATTATCTCCAAGGAAGAGGCTTGGGATAAATTTAACCACCTTTTCATTAAAAGGTCGCTAAGAAAATTTTTCTTATTTTTGGCATATGGAAAGACGAGGATATGAGCTGGTAAATTTAAAAGCAGATATTAAAACTAAAATTATTTGAGAAGAATTGAATCTCTCAATTTTAATTTTTTTTACGATGATGTAATTATTTAGAGCTTGTCTATCTTACGTTGATCACATTATTATAAATACAATAAAATAATCGAAATTAGGTTTACGTAGGTTCGCAATACGATGAGAAAATAAAATTTAATAATAATAAGAATTGCATTTAAAATAAATTAATGTATCTATTTTATAAATATTTATTTTAGATACGGTCTGTATTATTAATAAAATGTAAATTAATGTATCTAAATTAGAAGATGATAAACATCTGTAAATTTATTTTTTTTCAACTGTCAACTGATGGGACTCCTTAAATATTAAATGCGTTATGAGTTGATTATGTTCCCATGAACAGGCTTCGGAAGGTGCCAACCAGCCTGCAACCCGGAGGAGGGGGTCCTTCACATCAGCAATCCGAGGGGAGGGAAGTACTGTACAGAGGTCGGCACGAAGAAGATGGCGAGAGAGGAAAGTGGAGGGTGGGGAGGAATGCTGGAGATCCCTCACCTTCCAATGCCCTCTTCTCCACTAGTCCCCAAGGGGTCACCCGAAACCTCTCCGCGCTCCTCTGACCGCCTTCATTCCGCCCTCTCCCTCAGGTGGCCAAAAAAAGGGAGAAAGTCGTCGAAGTTTTCTCCTCCTTTTCCGGGTCGCATCCTGTGGTTAAATTGGCGCAGTTACCTGTTTTCCGAGTTGGGTCTTTCCTTGTTCCCGTTGTTTGTGTGTTTTTTTTTTATAGAATTTCTTCTTTTAAACTAGTCTTGGTTGATGGGTTTACTGTTCTTTCCTTTTTCTTCGAGAATTAGGTTAATTGGTTTGTGTTTATCGATCGATTCTTTTTCATTCTCTTCGTGCTTTTCATCGGTATTGTGAACTTCATTCTGTTGTCGTCACTTGGACTTTTTGTTGCGCTAGGATGATGATGCGTTCACTTGCTGGATGCGGTTTCATAGTTGTAACCGAGGTTCCTAAACAGTGCCTGGATTGTTATGGGTCGTCATCATCTGTAATTCCAATTGAAATTTTGAAATCATTCCTCCAGTCCTCGCCATTTTGAGATTGTATTATGAGTGAAGTTTATCAAATTGAAATATAGCCATCGGTTTTGGTTCCGGAACATATCTGGGCTTTTTTGCCTTTTTCAAGCCGATGATTACTTCTGATGTTTGTTGCAAAATGTTTGGATTTGTTATAAGAGCACCAGGATAAGTTACGATTTGGACTTGCATAACCTTAAGTTAGGATTATTTTTTGTGTTCTCTGTTGCTGAGTGAGATCCACTTTGATTTCTTGGACGTTTGCTTGATGGCATGTTACTTTCGACAGGAGCAGGACGCAGTTGAGGGCTAGAGGACCTTGGTATTATATATCAGGTGAACTGCTATCATGTTGCGTTCTGTATTACTTTCATCTTATTTACCGCCGGAGGGTTGAAAATGACGATTTGATTCGATTCCTAAAAATCTATTGATTTAATGATAATATAAATGAAATTAAAATGATCACACTTGGAAATCAAGCAATCCAAAAAACCACAAAAGATTTATACTAGTACGGCCACTGCCTATATCCGGTCCCCACACCACCACCACCTTGTGAGAGTTCTACTAAACACCAACCCCTTTATATGGGCGAAGAAACCTTTACGCATCCTTGTTTCTATGGAAGGAGAAGTCTGTACAAAGTTTTCACAACACTTAACAACTGCTATTTAGTTCAAAAACTAACAATGGTCTTCATCTTATTAGAGCAAGATTTTATTAAATCACAATCAATGATTTAAAATCACAACACTCTCCATAAAACATACAAGATTAAAGTTTTTTTCTTTTACCAACTTAACATACCGAAATAATTTTACAATTTGATTTTCATGCAACTTAAACATCAATCAAAAAATATTTAAATTTAATAATCAATAACTTCAGGCTTAAAGTTTTGGATAAGTTAGTCGATCTTGAAGTTACAGTAAGTTATTTCATCATTGAGCATTGTTTTGGTCAGGAACTTCGAGTTCTTTGTATATGTGCACTGGCGAAAGCTGGGACTGAACCAAAAAATACAAGTTGTGGTGCTAATACACCATAAGATAAAATTCTTTATGTTGACTAATTATATTTAGAAAATCATGTTTACATGTCCATAAAATGTTACAACTATTTTTATGCCTAATTCATATATCTACTGAATTATAAAACCAATACATGTCTTTTAGTACATATAAATAATGTAAAAAATCTGTAAAATCGCAAGAAATGAGCTTATAAACACACACATGCCACACGATACTAATTAACAGCCCTCACTTAGATTTATCCCAGAGCAAAATGGACTAGCTTCACAAAAACACTTGTATTTCCATTTGTTTGTCATTTTTGCATATCATTTGTTTGAAGCCAATACAAGGGGAAAAAAAGAATTTTCCTTCATGATCAGAAAGTGTTTTACATAAACCGATAGTGGTTGCATAGTTGGCATTTCCCACTTCTTTTTTTTGCATTGTGCTAAAGGAGGAAAGTATCTAGGTTCAAAACTAGTATCATCAAACATATTAAAAAAGTGCTCTGTGCAATCATGCAGATGGAAAAGATTGAATTCATTTTCCATGTTTTATACCTGTAACTAACTTTTTGAAATCTTAGAATTTATTTATTTTGAATCCATAGGAATCTACAATAAATGAAGTCCAATGTGGAAACACTCAACTATACTAAAAGGATATTTGCAAAAGAGTAAATGGCAATATATGCCGGAACTATATTTATCACAAATAATCCTTTTTAGCGTTTTCTCTATAAATATTAAATGTGGCCTATTACATGACAGAGTAAATGACTCCTGTCATTTTTTGCTGTATAGATTTGTCATTTGTGTTATTAATATGCTCATCTTTGTAATTTTTTTCTAATATTTTGTTATGCCCCCTTAAAGGAATGGATTATGGAGATCAGAAACGTAGTCCTCATTTTCTTCGCAAGGCAGTCATGGTTATCATGCTCACTGCATTATGCGTTGTCATGTTGAAGCAATCTTCTAGTCACAAAGATACAAATTTGGTATATCTCCCTGCAATTCTTTTGTGATTTATTTACTGTTATTCTCAACCTTCTATTTGTTCATATATTTAGTATTTTGGTGCTGTATGCCATAAAATTCTCAGAAATTCTGAAGGGAATATGCTTGTAATGTCAAACACGTTCTCTGGGCTGGGCAAGTTGTTGAGATAGGAATAGAAACCAGCTAGTCTCTGTTTACTCTGTAGCTGCACATTGACCTGTATTATTCCAAGATTTTTCTGCTATGAGACATTTTATTTACAACGTTGTTTGTAACGAATATAAGAAATATTTTATAACCTCATCAGTACTATTGAGATTTTCAGCATTTAAAGCTTCACTTGTATCTTTTCTTATTTCTTTGAAAGTTTAGTATTTAAGAGATATTTTGTGAAAGGAAAGACATTGAAACTTTCTTAGCGTAGTTTTCCTTCCTCTGTGTCTAGTTAGAAGATTATTAATATTGTGGAGTTCAAATGAGGATATTTTCTCTTTATGATATGAGATCTCAGCTCAAACATAGCCCCTCCTTGCTGGTAGACAATGAACCAAGCAATCAGTCCAGCCAGGCCAGCTAGTGACCTATTATTACTTTGATGTCATTCGATCAGTCTACCACACTAATGTCAGAATGCAGACCATGCCGATTGACCAGCTAAGTGAAACTGATCCATGCCAAAGGAGTCACTTACAATGCACACATCCTCTAATAGCTACACACCATGTGTCCATCAGTGATTGGGAAGCCCCCACCTATCACCATTGGCAGCCATATCTCTTTAAATACACCTGTTACAGGACACAAGGTAGTCACTCATAAAACCCTTGTGTTAAATTTGTTTTCCACCCTCATCTTGCTCATTTGACTTTTAAGTATCATAGAGCCTTCCATCCCCTCAGTGTTAGTTGATTGTTTTTTGTAAGACGAGCAACTTTTAGCTTTGTTGGCCTTTGTATTATCCAGAATCCAATCCTCAGTTTGCACTTGGCTCATCAATAATGAGTCATTACCCACCAGGCCTAAAAGGCGATACTAGGATTAGTTGGCACTAATCGTTGCACTGAGTTTCAGTTTTCCTCTGCTCCCTTGACCTTGGCCTCAGCAACCTTTGAAAGCTGCAAATACATTATGGGATTGTAGAGACTAGTTAATGAAAACCACAAATACATGGTTGATTTTCATAGCTCATGTTGGCATTGGTAACCATATCCAGGCAGAAACTAACACTTGCTTGTCTGAATGATGTTTTTATAGAGGTAATATCTTTATAGAAAGCAATTGGAACCTACATTGAATTTCTTCTTCCAATTTTCAGATAACATTTATATTGTAATGCTTGTATATATACATCATGCAGTCATATTTCTTTACTTTGTTTTTTTAATCTCATTTTCGTTAATTTTCTTTTGCAGTAATAAACTTATGATTTTTTTCTCAGTTCTCCCAGAATGAACCTGGTGTAACACATGTACTTGTAACGGGAGGTGCTGGCTATATTGGTTCTCATGCTGCTCTTAGACTTCTAACAGACTCATATCGTGTCACTATAGTGGTAATGTTACTATATATTTGAGCTATGGTATTTTGAATAATTGTAAAAGTAAAAAGAATTCATTGAATTATGTTTTTTAATTCCTTCTTGGATAGGATAATCTTTCCAGGGGAAATCTTGGTGCTATCAAAGTTCTCCAAAGGCAATTTCCCCAGCCTGGAAGACTTCAATTTATTGTTGCAGATTTAGGGGATCCAAAAACTGTATCCTATTTACAGTTTTAGTTAATCCTCATATGACAATAACTCCCTGTTTCTTGTTACCTTTGTTTCAATCCTTAATGGTGCTTAGGTTGATCGCATTTTTGCTAAAAATGCATTTGATGCAGTCATGCATTTTGCTGCTGTTGCTTATGTGGGTGAAAGCACACTTGAACCTCTTAGGTAATTGATTTTTTTTTGTGATGTCAAACATGGTGGTTCAATTTAATTTTACAAGCTTCATATACTAGTTAAGGAATTCTCACTGGTTGCTTGACTTGGGTAAAGTAAAGGGCCTAGCATCTCTCTCTTTTCACAGATACTTTGTTTATGGATTTCAATCTTTATGGATCCTTTTTACTAGCTTTTTATTTGATGCCATTGTTAAAAAGAAATTATAATAAGTACTATAAACCTATGGACTTCCACCTAGGATTTAGGAGTTTTGGATATTGTTTTAGGATAAAATGATTGATTTGCAAAATAAATAAATAATAATCATCTTGTCGACTAAATACCCCACCATTAATTAGTTATGTTTTAACTAAGCTCTTAAGAGTATACTAGTTAAAATGCAAAATCATCACCTTTTATTTTCTTATTTATATTTAGTATAAATGCAGTTTTTATAATATACCTGTAAACATCTTAAAAAAGTCTTAGCTTCAGACAAGATCTGTGCAAATAATACTGCTAGCCTGTTCAAACCGGGCAGGATTTCAAATAAAAGTTGAAACTACTCTTTGGAACAATCATAAAAGGGAATTCTTTACTTGTAATTAATCTAGATATGGAGGGTATAAGGTCTTCTTCAGAATAAGTGGAAACAGAACTTGAAATGCAATTCTATATGCATAGAGAAAGGCATTACTTAAGGCATGAATGCTTTTCTAAGTAAATAAAAATGGTATGTTTACCTCAATATTACTTTTAGGTGGAGTTTGTGTACTCGGAATTTGATGAAATTGAAAATTTTGTCCGTTAGATTCCAATTTATGAGGTGTTTGTACATTTTGGAATTTAAATTCCTTAAGAAAATGAATTCCAAACATGTGTAAATGTTGGGAAAATGAATTCTCAACTTAAAAGGTTAGAATTCAATTTTCCAAACCTTCTCCTCACGCTCGACGCTCGTCTTCTTGCGATTTGTCATCGATCGTCTGCCACCACTTATCTGCTATGCTCGTCTCCTTGCAATCGCTTGTCTACTACGTAGGGAGGTCATGACATACTAGAATCTAACTCATCTTCGAGGTACATACGTTGACGTACCCAACTGTTTGATTCAAGGCTTGATCAATCGATGGTTGATACTGACCTATTTGTCCAAGTAGGTACAACATGAGGAAGGTGAGGACAAACTAGAATAGGATCGTGGCATCATTGTCTTGGGCAGTCGACATCGTGGCGTCACTATCTTAGGCAGTCGGCATTGTCAGGTGGGCAGACAACACTCGGGCGTGGAGGAATCTGACGACCATGCTTTTGGCTCATTGTATGTTGGTACTCCTTGTGTGGTACCTAGATTTGCTCATGTCAGCTATAGTGCTGCACGTCTTCGCCATTGGAATTTGGAAGTATCGAACTCATCCATGTGGTTTGACGAGGAAGCTGTGGGAAGCATCGTTAACGACAAACCATGTAGCCAATGCTATAGTGGAGGAGCTCGACACTATGCCAAGCTCCAAGGGATTCGAGGTGGTGAGAGGAAGGTACGATCAGTTGAGGTTAGTCATTGGGAGACTTCAAGGTTTGCTTGGTGATGTCACCATGCACGGCAAGAGAGTCCAAGCCTTGGTGTCATAGAGGGATTCAAGAGCCACCAAAATATTTGTGGTGATCTGTTTCCTCATCTCTCCTCCTCTATGTGGTCCCTTCCAAGGAGATGGTGGTCGAAATAGGATTCTACTACATGCAGCATCTGATGTTCAAATAAAATATAGAATTTAATAATATAATTTACCTTTTGTTGTTTGAAACATGTAATATAACTAAGATGTGTGAATTTCTGTAATTTTTGATTTAATTTTATATAGAATAAATGGAATATAAGGATGATCTAAATAGAATAATGATATACTTAATTAATTGATAAATGATATATAAATATTTAATTTAATAATATGTTAATTTATTAATGTAAGTAATTAATTTCTTGATTAATTACGTTTTCACTAATTATTTTAATTTATTACTTAACTTTATTAAAAATTAATTCTGTTCAATTCTGATTAATTCTATCATGTGCACAAATAATTAAATTTCAATTTTTGTAAATGTACACAAATACTTGAATTTCAATTCTTTTCATCAAATTTTGTTAAAATTTAAATTTTACAGAATTCAAATTTTAAGTGCCCAAAGAGACCTTTAGAGACATACAAGATGAAACTCTGTTTTGATAACATTAGCTGTGAAACTATTGGCGTATAAAAGATATCACATGAATTATGTCAAACATTTCTGTTGGCGTGGTGCTGCTCATGTACCTTATAGTGGCCTTTCTTCTGCAGGTATTATCATAACATTACATCGAATACTTTGGTGGTACTAGAGGCAATGGCCAAATATGGTGTGAAGACGTTGATTTATTCCAGTACTTGTGCTACCTATGGAGAGCCCGAAAAAATGCCAATAACGGAAGAAACCTTGCAGGTAAACTTAGCTTCTCCTTCTGCATATTTGAAATTTTTTATAAGAAGCAGTTTCCTGAAAGACTATTTGTGCACACAAAAGATTCAAGGGATCAGCAAAGTAATATTAAATGAAATTAATTGTGATCTTTTGATAAATCTCATTCAAAAGATTTTATACATCTATAAAGCTGGGTAACATTTTGGCCCCTACGTGCTTGTTTTCAAAGCATATTTTTCTCCTGTCAAAGTTATATATAATAAAATTTAATGTTTTGAAGCTGATCTAGCTGTTGTCCTTTACGGAATACAGCTTCCAATTAATCCTTATGGGAAAGCCAAAAAAATGGCAGAGGATATCATCATGGATTTCTCGAAGAATTCAAAGATGGCCGTTATGATCTTAAGGTTTCTTTTAGAATTTTTGAATACAATTAAAATACTCAAGTATCATGATTGAGAGTTGTATCAATTTGTATGTTATGGTCAATAGATATTTCAATGTCATTGGTTCTGATCCGGAGGGAAGGCTAGGAGAAGTTCCCAGGCCTGAACTCCGTGAGCATGGACGGATTTCTGGTGCATGTTTTGATGCTGCAGCGGGAATTATTCCAGGGCTGAAGGTATGTTGTATCATACAATATCCTAGATTCCATATGATGCATTTAAGTGTAAATTTTACTTCTGGAGAATAGTTTAAAAATTCTGGAAAGTTTTACCGTGTCATATATCTGCAACATGAATATTATATGGTTTCTGAGATGACTTTCTTTTCTGAACCAATTTTCAGGTGAAAGGGTCAGATTATGAAACACCCGATGGGACTTGCATACGGGACTATGTCGATGTTACAGATCTAGTTGATGCACATGTTAAGGCTCTCGATAGGGCTAGGCCAAACAAAATTGGCGTATACAATGTTGGGACAGGAAAAGGTCAGAAGAACCCTCTCTCGAAATACTATTGCATGTTTAATGCCATAAAATTGGCCTTTTGTATGCATTTCATAATGATGGTTACCCAACATTACTTTGGTCTGATCACTAGAAATGGAATATGCCTCTTCTTCATATCAGAACCAAGCCCTGCTGAATTTTGTGGAAGTGCCTCCTAATACTGTTTTTTCTGTGTTACTAGGTAGATCGGTAAAGGAATTTGTAGAAGCATGCAAGAAAGCCACAGGTGTGAATATAAAAGTTGAGTTTCTGAATCGTCGTCAAGGCGATTATGCTGAAGTTTACAGTGACCCTTCCAAGATCAGGCACGAACTAAACTGGACGGCTCGATTCACAGATCTTGAAGAGAGCCTCCGGATTGCTTGGAGATGGCAGAAGACCCACCAAAATGGTATGGGACAGATTTGTTAATAAATTCTTGATAGTCCCCTGTCACAAGATTTAGTCAAATGAAGGTATTGTTCAATTATGCATTTGTTTGCTAACCCACTTTTATTGCATAAAGGAAGAAATATTGGTATGGCTGTACACAGAAGAGGATCGAGTTTGCTATTAGGTGTGGTTATGTATTATTATGGTGTAGGTCATACGTTTCGGCTTGGGTACATTATCTTGTAGAATAATGCCTTTGTATTGCTGATGACCGTATAGCAAAAAATGAGCAACGTAAGGGGTTTTTCTGAAATAGCTCTCACACGGTTCCGTTGAACAATATCCATTTACCCTATCTATCTATCTATCTATCTATCTTGCAAGACTTTTCATCTGATGCAGCTGGAATGTAACATAAAAGGGGAAATTATCGAGCACTTTGCCAAATGCAGAACAAAGTTGCTAAAGTCATTCATCAGTTTCCAATTGTCATCTTTGACCTTCCCTTCCTAAAGTAATTCATGGCTCGATTTAGATGCAGACTGCTATAAAAAATTCTGGAAGAAAATTATTGATGGACCCAATCATGGGAAATAACATTTATTTTTGATTGCTTGATAAACTTTTCTTGAACTCTTAAGAGAGATTTGTATCATCGAGAAAATCAAGAATTAGAAACTTTGAAAACTTTTCTTGACTTTTTTGATATTTGTATTGTTTGAGAAGTTGGAAATAAATTCTTAACTTTTCAAGATATAAAAGAAAACTTGCTTCTAACTTTCAAATCTTTAAAAGTTTGAAAGTTGAGAAATATTGAAGAATTTTTTATACATGTTATATTAACATATATGTTAATATGTAATAAATATTATTATAGTATTATATATTATATGATATAAATATTTATAATCTGTATAAAGTAATACAAATAGTAATATAGTATATATCAATAATTATAATTATATATGCTATTATTTATTTGTTATTATAATTACAATTATTATATTTCAACTTATCATAATTATTTTGATATCTATATCATATTTATTATTTATTACATGTTAATAATTACGTTATTATTTATATGATTATTATTATATTATAATTATTAATAGTTTATAATTTATTATAGAGTTGATAATATTAACATTAAAGTTTAAGGTATTCATCAAAACCTTAAATTATAAAATTTTTCTAACTTTCTGGTAACAGCACAGACAACTTCAAATTTCATTTTTTTTAATTTTTTGTTTCCTCTATTTTTTGATTCTTATCTTTTTTAACTTTCTATTTCTTCAATTTTTGTACTTTTTGATACAACACAGACGAGCTTTTATTGGACAAAATGTTTGTACATATGTCATCTACCAATAAACATTCCACTATTGAAGCAAATTTTCATGAAACAGTTTTTTTTGATATTGATAATAATTTTATACTCTCTAAGTTTGAATTCTAGGAGGTATTAATACATTTGCTTTAATCAATTAATTTATTACATTTAATTAACGTTCATTAAACAATTAAAGAACAAAATTGATGAGAAATTCGGCATGACTTACATAGATTTGGAGTCGAAGGTACTAAAGCAGCATAAAAATCTGTTGACGACCAAAAGGATATTATTGCATAATGCTGAAGCCCTTCAAACCTGCAAAGATAGAAAATAGGATATTATTCATCTTTGGTTCGCTTGATATCAATTTCAAACTGGATTACCTAACCTTTGTGACGATAACTTTTACCTCGAAGTCTTCCTTCTTCATTGGTGCATCTGTTTCTAGAACAAGGCAAGTGGGTAATTATGACGGATGCTGCTGCCAACACTATTTTATATGCATCTTCCGGAGTTGACTCTTTCTACTGTGTAAGAGGAAGTTCAATATGACGAACATTCTAAGCCAGTATCTCGAAGTAGAAGTTTGGCATCATTCTGCAACTCTCAGCTCTGCACCAAGTGCCTCCAAAATAAAGCAAAGCTCGGTATTTCTTGGTTGTGACGTTATATCAGCAACAAACATGTGCATTTGATTCCTGACTTCGATCCAGCTGCAGCCAGGTTGCTTCTGAACCCTCCTCTCCTCTATAGGAATTCTCATTCTTTCTACCTCATCCCATCCACCAGCTTCAGCATGAATGTTTGACAACTGTACGAAGTTGGAAGCATTGTAAGGCTCCAATTCGAGTAGCCTCTCTGTAGCAAGTCTCCCCAGCTCGAGATTTTTATGTATCCGGCAGGCGCCTAGCAGTGCACCCCATAAACCAGCATTTGGTTTGATTGGCATTCCCATCACTAGTTTATATGCATCTTCCAATCTCCCTGTGCGGCCAAGCAAGTCAACCATGCAAGCGTAATGCTCAGCCACAAGCTTGACTTTGAGCTCTTTATTCCTAAGCATATTGAACAGTTCTATGCCATCGCCAATCATTCCTGCATGAGAGCATGCTGATAAAACACCCACAAATGTGATCTCATCAGGTGTTGGCCCCTTAGTCAACATTTCTTTAAATAACGCTACTGCTTCCCTTCCATGACCATTCATGGCATACCCGGCAATCAAAGAGTTCCAGGAAATAATGTCTGCACCGGTTGCTTCATCGAACACCAGTTCTGCACTGGACATCCTACCACATTTTGCATACATGTTTATTAAAGCATTGCATGTAGACATGTCATGTAGATATCCACTACCGACATGAAGACCATGTAGTTGCTTTCCAACTTGTAGTGCAGCAATATTTGCACAGGAGCTAAGGCCACATGCAAATGTAGTTGAGTCGGGCTGTTTCCCTTCTTTCCTCATCGATTTCAGACAGCACAATGCATCCATATGGTAACCATTTTGTGCAAAACCAGCAATCAGTGAGTTCCAAGAGATTGTGTTCCTTACACCCATCTCCCTGAAAAACTTAATTGCGGTTTGCATTCGTCCTTCTTGTGCATAACCTGCAATCATTGTATTCCATGAAACCAAATCTTTCTTAGGCATTTGTTGAAACAACTCTAGTGCTTCATCCATCCTCCCACACCGCATATAGCCCGAGATCATGGTATTCCAGCACACAGTATCCCGGCGGCTGATTTCCTTGAACAATCGTTGTGCTTCATCCATACGCTGCCTTTGGACATAGCCATTAAGCAATGCCGTCTGTGCACCAACATCTTTGAATGGCATGCCATCAAGCAACTTCTTCGCTTCCTCGAGCTTCCCTGTACGAACATGACCATTGATGATCGTTGCCCATGATACAGAATTCCGCATGGGCATGTCCATGAAGAGTCTGCAAGCCTCTTCTATCTGCAATGCCTGCACGTAGCCTGCCATCATCGCATTCCAGGAAACGACATTCTTCTCTGGCATCCGATCGAACAACTGCCTTGCCTCAATTATATGGCCGTGCCTCGCTAGACCATTTAGCATCGTCACCCATGAAACAACGTTGGGACATGGAATCTTCCGAAAGAATTTCCCCGCCATATCCAGGTCACCTAATCTCGCAAACCCTTCGACAACTAAATTCCACGAAAACGCGTCCTTTAACGGCATCTCGTCGAAAAGCTTTAGCGCCATCCTCATCTCCCCGTTCTGCGTGTACCCAGAGAGCATCGAGTTCCACGACACAACGTCCTTCGCCGGCATCTCAGCCAACAACCTCCTCGCCTCAGCAAGCATCCCGTTTTTGGCGTACCCAGTGACCATGGCATTGTAGCAAACCAAGCACTTCCTCTCCGTCGCCAAGCCATCGAACAGCCTCCTCGCCTTAGTTAAATCCCCGCTCTTCGCATAGCATGTGATCATTATCGTGTACGAGAACTCGTCCCTCTCCGGCATCCTCTCGAACAGCCGAGACGCCTCATGCGCAAGTCCACTGTGGGAGTACCCTGCAAGCATGGTGTTCCACGACTGTAGATTTTTCCCCGGCATTTTATCGAACAGGTGACGAGCGCAACCGATTCTCCCGTTCTTGGCGCAGGCGGAGATGACGCAATTCCATGTTACGGCGTTCCGGCGCGGCATGTTGTTGAAGCTGTCGATGGCCTCGTCGACTCTCCCGGCTTTTGCGAGTTGGGTTATCCTCTTGTTGCTGTCGAAGAGGAGAACCGCCGCCGCCTTGCCCCCACTCGTCGCTCTGAGACTCATGAGGCTACTCATGTTCGTCGTTTCTGGAACTCCGGCGGCCGTCACGATCGGCGAATATGTCACATGATGCGGTTTACGTTTTCACGCCGTCGTTGCAGTTGAACCATCGACGATCTCGTAGTTCGTACGATATCGAAATTTTCCGAACAATAGTTTTTTTTTTAATGTAAAATAAGTTTCATTAATGCATATAAATTTTATGGGATACGGTTATAAATAAAAAGAGGAGAGAAGAGATGCATCAGACCAATATTGGTCTAAAAATCCCATATTTATCTATATAAATTTAATAAATAACTATTTAGGATTAATTATATTACTAAGGTATCTAATCTGAAAAGTTGCATTTTGAAAATAGATTACCTTGGGAAAAAAAAATGTTTGGGAAGAAACCCAATCTGGAAATCATAAATACCATATTTTTGTGGACCAAAATCTTTTAGTGGACTAGGCGTGATTAATCTTTGAACAATTTTCACAATCCAGAAGAGGAAAAATTGTTTGTAATCTTCTATATTATAACAGTAATAATCTTTGACAAAATATTATCGAAGCAATCTATCTACATAGAGCTGGCATTAGATCTCTTGTAAATAAAGAAAATGTTTCCCATCTCTTTCATTTTTTACTCTTGTCACTTGGGAGATGGTGTTAATACTATTTTCTGTTATAATAAATGAAATGATACAGGTATCCTCAAAGATTGTTTTCTTGATTTTTATCGGATATTAAAATTTCATAAATCTTCTATAAAATCAATTATTAATTCTCTTATCTTTAAAATAAAATTAAATAATCTTCTCAATTCAAACCTTAGAATTCCTACAACCTGAAAGTTAAGACAAATATAAAATATTTGTGTGTGATGGAAAATATAAAAGAAGTTTGATAAATTTATATTTTAACTTTTTTGAAAATTTTTTTTCTTTGTATCTTCTTTTTGAAAAGTTGAAAAGTGATGATTTATCTTTATCATATGTTAAGCAAAAGTTTTCTTTTAATTTTCTTTTGAATCATATATCATTATCACATATTATAAAAATCATATTTTAGCATTTTTATCTTAAAAATCATATTTTATCATCATAAATCATATTTTATTGTCATAAATCATAAAAATCATATTTTATCACCATAAATCATAACAATCATATTTTATCATCTTTTATATTAAAAATCATATTTTACTATCATAAATCATAAAAATTATATTTTATGATTATTGATTATAAATCATAAAAATCATATTTCATCATCTTTTATTGTAAAAATTATATTTTATCTATAAATTTATCACAAGTATTAAAAAATTACATCTTATTAAATTCATATTCTATTACTTTCTATTGTTTTTTATTACATTCCTTATTATATATAAAAATCTATATTTCTGTTAACTTTCTTTTTTATTACTTTCTATAAATTTTTGAATGGACAAATAGGCTTTTAGACTTAAATCTATGATTTTTTCAACCAATCTTTTCCCTAATCTAGATAATATTAGCTTGAATTTGAATTCAAATGATACCTTTTTCATTCTTTCTTTCTATAACCTTCTTATGGATGAAGGTGGCTGTTTTGGATTGTATAAATAAATTTGGAAAGCAAAAGCTCTCCTTAAGTTCAAATTTATTATTTGGTTTTATTTACAAGACAAACTTCTAGCTAAAGAAAATCTCAATAAGAATGGATGGAAGGATTTTACTAGTTCGATTTGTAATATTGGCATTGAATTAATAAGACACTTATTTGTTGATTGTTTACTGCTTAATGAATTTTAATCCTTAATACACCATAATGAGAATGCCTCATCTTGGAGGAAAATTTCCTCTCCTATACTTTCATTAATAAATCTCATCATACCTTTTCTAGTAACAATTTTGCTTGGTACGCTTTGTTAATTACTTCATTTTTACTTGCCGAACTGAGAGAAATAATGTTATTTTTGGTGAACATATTAAGAATATTAACTTAATATTCGACAATATATTATCCTTAACTTGTTTTTGGTTAGATATCTTTGTTACAAGTTCGAGAATGAAGTTTACTCAAGAAATTAGATCTAATTCGTATTCACTTGCAGCAAACTATTTTAGATCTCTGCCTATTATTGGGAATGTCATGTCTGTTATAGTGAGTTCTTCATCTCCTAAAGGATTGATATTTAATTTGCTCTCCTCCTCGTTGCTTTCTTTTAAAATAAAAACCTTTTTATTTTTAACATCTTTTGACTTCTAAAACTAACTTGTGTAAGTAGATGAGGATGAATTTGTGCGTGAAAAAAAACTGAATCTAAAAGATTTATCAAATGGAAGTTACGCTAGAATGTAGAAAAGTTGACCATTGTTTTAGGTTGAAATCATCCCCACAGGTCACATTGCACACAAGCTAGCCATTGAGATTTGAGACATCTTTGAAGAGGGAGTGTGACAAAACAAACATTTATCACTTCATCATGCACAGACATAAATGATAAGAGGCCCCAAAAGTTGGATAATCGCTTGCATACACAATCCACATCTGACATATATATAATCCCTTTTCTCAAAGTCCAATAAATTGTGCACGTATGCATAATGTACATACATGCAAGTTCATTAGTCATCATTCTTCTTATCAACCGTATCGCATACACCTATTTTGTGCTTATCATACCCATGCAAATAAATTAAACATGGACTTGCATCTTTATCATGAACCACTGTCATGTTTCTTGTTTAGGTTAAGTTTATCATGTAAACCATGGGTGAGATTAAAATATCATTATCAAACTACAATTAATAACACAAGAGAATTTATAGTAGTTCACCTAAGCCGAGTTACATCCATGTATTAAATTTGAGCCTCAATACTAATTCAATCTTATTATGGTTAAGACCTCAGGCCTTACCACTCTTCCTTATCAATTCCCTTGCCAAGCCTACCTTCACAATCCAAAGAACCTTTTCATAGTTTCGGGAATGCTTGAACTAAATTACAAGCTTCAGATTACACCTTGCAGCCTATCCCCACAAGTACACTTGTATGCTTAAATGAATGAGAGTGATGCACTACAATTGATGAACTTTGGTAGGGTGAAAATGAGGGCTTGAGAGAGAGAGAGGAATAAAATTCAACACTCTATCAATACACAAACCAAAGGTATTAATTGTAAACCAATGGGTTGGCAGAAAAATTCACCTAACAGTTAGAATTTCTAACGACTAAGAGATTGGCATACCATGTTTTACAATCAATATGCCATTATGACATCTGATTCCAAGTATTAGTATGTCAATTTTGTGATAGAGAGAATTTTGAATTATAGTTTATGATACACTATTTAAAATTATTTCTAAGAGTATGATTATAATGCATGCATTCTATGTATCACACTAAGGTATAAAATGAGTGAAAAATATATTGCCGGTGTGTGTGTGTGATGAGAGCCTCATGAAGATTCACATATTAATCCTAAGGCTTAATAAAGAAAAATGACATCAATAATTGCTCATCGATTCTTGTTGATTTTCTTTGTTCGCATGCATTGATCTTCCTTATGCTTACAACTATACCATACTATGCTTACTTGCTCTTCTATGATTACATCCATACTATGCTTACTTGCTTGCAATTATGTGTCCAATAATAAATTTAACATATATAAGTAAATCCATATTTATCATTAAGTTTTATACCATTAAAGCTAATTAAAAAATATTTTTCTAACAAGTGACACAAGGAGGTCACTGTTTGAGATCTCAGCACCATTAAAGTTGACAATGCATTTGGTTAAGAACCACCGTTGACGGATTTGATGAAATTTTCTGCTATTCTAATTGATTTAGTGGATTGTAACTTGATTTGATAAATTTGTGACCTGAATGGAAGTAATTATAACCTGATTAAATGAAAAAAAACATTATAAGAAATACACAGTAGAGTTATTAACAATGTTGAACCCTAAAAAGTACAGAGATTCAAAATGAAAGTACGAGATATCACATTGATACACTTTAAAATTCAGTGTACCAAAATGATACTTAGCAATATTTATGGTGACATCATATAAATAACTAAAAAATGAGATTTGCTTTCCATTCTTTTCCTTAGGGAACTACTAGCTTAAGAAGCAGAAAGGTAAAAGAGAGAGTGAACATGAGACAGATCTTACCAATATGATATAAACTAGCAACATTACTTTCAAGGTGTGTGCCCTAAAATGGGCTTTAGGAACTTCCCATGAATCCAAACCCTATGCATCTTCTTCCCACTGCGGTGATTAAGTGATCGTACACAACAGTATTCTAGCTCCAACTGCATTTATATGAGAAAGATTCAGCAGTGCTCATAATCATCTATGAATGCAGACAAAAAGGTTTTCTGTTTAACCGAAGGAAAAAAGATGCCTTTAGATATTCTGAAAATTTTGAGATAATGATGATAAGGAAAAATATAGAGAGATAATAGGAAATATTTCAAAAAGAACCTCTTTAGACTAGAAGATCCGCACTACTGAATGGTCAACATTATCCCATTCTAATTAAAACAAGACAGACAATGCACATGATGTAGAAAAATAGAAGAAAATACTTCTTCATGCTACCTCGAGGAAGCCAGCACTACGAAAAAGATCTCTAGTAACTTCCAGAGAAAAGAAATATGAAAGAGTTCCATCAGAACGTGTGTATTCTCTAGTCCCCACTCTCTGATTTGGAGAAAATCGAAGCATGGTCATGTCATATAAACCTAGCATATGACAAACAAATTCAGCTAACAGATGACTAAAAATGGAATACACAATTCGAAGGACACAAATTGAAGAATTGTTCAGTAAAAAAGAAGCTTCAGATGGAACCAAGATGTTCAATTTTGTATGATACAAAAAAATTAGACAATTTGTTATACCATAGTCCCTGAAGAACAGCAAACCACCGGGTTTTAAGACAGAGAAACATTTCCTGATAACAAAAGGTATTTTTGAAAACGTGATAGCCGACAAAGTGAATATCTGAAAAAGTGAAAAAGAAACAGAGATTATAAGACAAAAATGTAAGCTGTGCAGTGCACATTCAAGAATAGTTTTTGACGGCATAATAAGTTCTTTATATATGATAATTCTGGAGGTATTAAGTTATTAATTCATACAATAAAACTTTGAGAACTAATACTTGAACAAAGATTCAGACATGTAAATACAATTACAGAAAATCAATTTAGATTTATAAGATACAGACAAAGAATGGAAGCCATATATCTACGAAAACAAGTAATTGAAAATTTTAAATTTGAGAAAGATAACTTTCATATAGCGTCAATAAATTAAGAAAAAGTTATAATAAAGTATCAAGACATTTATTGTGTTGAGTGCTAAAAAATAAAGAAATATTCATTGGTTACAATGATATTGTGAAAGATATATATGACAAATTGGTAACTACTATTGAATGAGACAAGAATTTTCAATAAATGTGTTTAAATGGAGGATCAACTCTAAGGACTTATCTTTTTGTCCTAATTACGGATAACTTGACTAAAGAAATTTGAAAAGAAATAATTTGATGTATGTTAATTTTTGATGACATGATTTTTGTTAATGAAACTAAGGTGAGAATTAATTCTAAATTATGAATATCAAGAAATAACATAGAATCCAAGCAAACTAGGATAGATTAAGACTAAATACATGGAGTATAAATGTGGCAAAGATAAAAACAATGATGAATGTATCAAATTGAATGGTTATGATATCCCCAAAAGCAAAAGACCTTAGATATTTAGGGGCTATAATAAGTAGCAATGGATGAATTAGAAAAAAAATGTTATACACAATATTAAAGTAGGTAGGATGACTTTCTTAAAAATAGTAGGTTGGTTGAAATTGAGGTCTATGTATTTTGTAATAGAACATCTTTTAAATTAAAAGAAAATTTCCGTGAAACATCTACTCGCTCAGCTGTAATTTATGATATAGAGTGTTGGGTTTGTTAAACATAAAAAGTGCAAAATATTAATGTAGAGGGATATAAATATTAAGATATACAAGTGGTAATAGCATATGAGAACTTAAGAAATGATTTCATATGAAATCTAGTAGAAGTTGCACCAATTGAGAAAAAAATAAGTGATCATATCCATAGAAGACTTATAAATGCATATGTAAGGAAAGAATTAAATAATCTAGATGAAATGCATTAGATAAAAACTAAAAATTACAAGATAGAAATAGTGAAAAAAGATTTTAAAGTACATAAATTAATGAAAGATTTTGTTATGGATTAAGGCAGGCATTGATTTTTTTGGTTTCTTATATTTATATTGTATGAAAATGTGATGTACATACTGTAGAAGGAAAGAGAATGAAACAATAAAAGAATTTATGACTAGGTCCTCCTCTTGTTTAGTCAATACTTCATCGTGACCCTCAATTAAACAAGAAGATCAATTCATGCAATTATTGATAAGAACATGTACAAAAAAACATAGAAAACAAGTACCATAGTGACAAAATCAACACCAACAATGCAACATTTTCGCCCATGGACTGAAGACGAAGAATTTAGGTCAAAGTTGTCATCCTTGGCATCTAGAAACAGAAGGGAAGGGATTAATATAAACAAACATACTTGTGCAAACAAGTAACAAACTTTTGGGTGAAACACTGATAAAATGAATGACTAAAACTTGAGAACCTGAACGGTAATTCTGCTTTGCCAACAAAGCAGGTCGGCAAGAATTGCATAACAACCATTGGGGGAACTCATCCACACAGAAATCAAGTAAAAACGGGAGAAACCTATGCCCAATGGAGGTAATATCAGCAGCATCTACCATCTGTTTTGACATCTCAAGAGCATCCATGCTGCAGTCACATGCATAGAGAAAAATATCTTGCCTGGCACTGAATAAGAAATGGTTTCTCGTCAAGATGCAAAATAAAGTTTTTTTTTTTTCCAAAATAGAAGCATGCAGAATAAAGTTTTCAATGGAATGATGCAAAGTAAAGGTGTGCATCAAAAAAGCAAGATGATAAATATTCTGTACAAAATGCAGTAAGTCGTAAATTATAATGTCAAATAAGAAATGAGATATTCTAAAAAAAATTGGGATGTTTGAGAATATACATTATAAGACCTCGATTTGAGAAGTTCAATCCATTTGGTATTTCTCATGTATTGTGAAAATGAACAGCACGATCTGGATTTTCATAATTCTACAGTGGACTCCAAAAAAATTCACTTTAAACAAAAATATTGAACGTATTTCGAATACTCAACAAAGCCTATCAATTTAAATGAATATGCAGGTCCAAGCTACGAATCAATAAAAAACTGAGACATAGAGAGGAAAGCACCCAATGACCATTCTACCAAAAGTAATGCTTCCGATTTTCAAAAAGCAGTATTCAAACCGAATTCCATGGAGACACACGGACAGACACAAAGCAAGTAGTACCGCAAGATGGGAAGTGCAGTGCTCCCATTTCCACATCCCACCTCGAGAACCTTGCAAGGAGAGCCGACGAAACCTGCGAGTTCGGGGAATTCCTTCAGCAAATACCTCCTTTCCTGCAAAACCGGCGAGATCAACCAAAACTAAGAAAGCAACCAAGCCGTATGGTGACAGAATGGTGTAGAGACGGAAGAATGACAGAACCTTGAAGAATCTGCCCGTTGAGTGGCGCCTGTGGAAGCTCCTCCACGCTTCCGAATCGGTCGCGGGCGGAGGAGAGGAGGAGGAGGATGAAGGGACGAAAGGAGTGAGGTGGTGGAGCAACGACAGATCGTTCTCGATTTCCTGCCGGAGCTCGTCCCAATCGAAATCCTTCGAATGGTACTCCCCAGCCATTACGCTCTCAAAATTGAAAAACTGGTATCCATCGCAAACGCTTCGATGATCCGAGCCGAGCCGAGCAACAAAAAAGGGCAAATATCGAATTAGGGTTTAAGCTTTGGACAAATATCAAACCCTAAACCTTAAAATTTTTTAATAATAAAGATTATATTTAAAATAAATATTTATAAAAAAATTTCTATTTAAGAGCTACAATCTCATTTTCTCGAATAGTTTAAACGGCCATAAACTTTATTGATATTATTAGTTTCGGAAATCATGATATATTTTGGATATTAATTACCTTTCGTCGACGCCGGACTAATTTCTCGTTTCCAAACAAGTGAGGACTAAAATGGAAACCTTCCCAGTTCCAACTTCAAGGAAAACACTCTCCCCTTCCGGCGCGACGAGACCCGACATGGAAGTCGCCCGCACTACAGATACCCCCGAGCCTCGCCCGGAGGAAGGTTGTGGAGATGCGCCGGCAGAAGAGCAAGAGAAGGAGTTGCGGCCTACGGAAGTCAATTCTTCTCCTGAGGCATTAGAGAGGTCTCGGTTCGAGGGATGGAAGGCCGTCGCAGAGACCATCTCGTCGACTTTGGGGACGGTGATTAGGGACTTCGACTCCAGAGCTGTCGGTGTGGAAAGGAGCCAGGATGAGCTGTCCATGGCGCTCGATCGTCTCACTGCAGGTATTCCGGAAATAGCGAAAGCGATCATTTTGCTGCTGTTTGTTGAAGTGAAGTTTTTTTCTTTCTTTTTTTAATAATTGGAATGAAGTTGCCGTCTTTCATTGAGTGTGGGTACTTCCTCTACCTTTGATGGGGTTTTCCAGTTGTGCTTTGGCTTTTACCAAGAGGTGAATTTCCGTATTTTGAAGCTGTGAATTGTAGATTTTAGACTTTTTTCTTTGAATGTGATCAATGATGATTGTGGGTTTGTTTGGATCTAGACTTCTTTCATCCTATAGTACTAATGGAGTAAGAAAATGCCACATGCGCAAATGCTGGTGGTTTAGATTTTGAACTTATTCGTGAGTAATGTGGATGGTAAAGTATCAATGAAGTATTCGGAAGTGCAGGGGGTGTTTGAAAATGTGGTGATGTTTATCATCAATTGTGCAATATGCGTTTTTCATCATTATGTCACAATCTAAATGATTCAGTTGGGGGAGGTGTTGCACTAATCTCCTTTTTCTAGTTGCGGAAAGTATTTGCCATATTTGTATTAAGATTCCATTACATTCTGATTGTTCATTTCTTTTCATTACTGGAGAACTTGCCGATTGGAACATAAGATTGCATGTGGTGACAATCTACAAGTCGTGTTCATGATATAAAAGGCAAACCTACCTTTTGTGATGGATGCAAACTTGAATATTTGCTTTCTGTAACATGATCAAGATTCTTGCAAAGCAAGGGAACTGTTTCAGTTGATTTCATTCAAAGAAAATATGCTGCTACCATTTATTTATTAATGAATGTTTGTGGTAAAATGAACTGTTAAGTATTTATTTGCTTTTTTCATAAGTTGGAGAATTGATCATAGTTGAAATCACTTATTTGGATAAGCACTTAACTTAAATAAGCTAATGAAAAAAACATTTTCAAATGCTGCCTAAGTGTTGCTTATCAGTACATGGCAGTCCTTACAAGTTAAAAATGGAAGGAACTAGTTTTACTATGGTGTTGATTGGGAAGCCGGAATGCTGGATCTTCATTATAATGTAAGTATGCCACTGCTCTGGGCCCACGTAACTTCTTTGGTATATGGAAACAATATGTACATATATGGTTTGTCGACATAAATTTTTTTTAAGTTCAATTGCTTTTCTTGGAAGGCAGTTCAATTGCTTTGTGTTTCCCTCTTTATATACCTATTTGTGCTTTGTATATGTGCTTCTTAGTTTTGTACTCTTGTAGAGCTGGATAAATTATTGGAAGATGCACCACTGCCTTTTATAATGCAACATGCAGCCAAAATTTCATCAGTTCACAAGCGAGTCTCAGCATTGAACTCAGTTTTGATATCAATTCAACGACGCATTGATAACATGGATCGTTTTATTTCTACAAGATCATCTCAGGGTAAGTTTTATTCTTCTATTTCTCTCCTGTGTTGTATACTTCATTGAGTAAAGATAAATGCCTTTCTCACAGCAAACTTAAGTTTCTCTTCCTAAAATGGCATATGTAATTAATTATTTGTTTTGTTCTAGTTTCTTAAGCAAGGTTTTTGGAACAGAACCAGAAGTTCACTAATTTTGGTTTAAGTGGTTCAATCAATAATGACAACCTTGATATCATCACTTGGTGAACTGGCCAATAAAGTGTCTTGGACATCTTTTAAAAGCTCACAACTGGTTTTCCTGATAAATTTTGAAGCTATATATATATTCATTTTATTATAACAAGTAATAATTATTATAATTTTATAAGTACTAAAGTATAATAAACTTTGCATCATAAAATTGTCATATTAGATTTGAAATTTCAAGTTAAGATTTGTATGCCTTTTGGTGTATATATATAAGAGATTGAACCGTTGGTTAAACCAAGTGGTTTAACTAGTTGATTCGACCAGTTTAATCTGATTTAACTCGGCTCATTCCACTTTAATGATCAAAATGGCTTTTAGAAAAGAAAAACTGGTTTTGTGTTTGGTTCTAATTCATTCCAGTTCAACAGGTTGTTTTGGTTTAGTTTCAAAAGTAGTGACCTTAAAGAATCGTCATAACGTAAGTTTTGGAAAAAGAGGTTTTAAAATGTAAAGTAAAATTAAAATTATGACTTGGAGAAAGTTGTAATAGGGGAATGGATAGGATCATAGAATAACACATCTTTTTAATAGGGGAATGGATAGAATCATAGAATAACACATCTTTTCAAAATAGTGATCATGTGGAGAGTACTTACAAAGAGAACCTGAAAGATTATTGCATGTGTTTGTTAGAAATGCTCTTTGTTATGGAGAAATTTGTATTTTCACTATGTTCTTCTTAAACGAGGAGTCAACTTGTACCTGAAAGATTATTGCATGTGTTTGTTAAAAATGCTCTTTGTTATGGAGAAATTTTTATTTTGACTATGCTCTTTTTAAACGAGGAGTCGACTTGTCTCTTTTTCCATGCTAGTGGTATATTCTGTAAGATTTACTGGTTGTTATTGCTGTTTTATATATTTTTTTACCATAACAGTTATTAAGTTGAATTAATCCTTTTTTGAAGGTACAGAGCCAAATGCCTCAAGACCTTCTTGATTGACCAATCTTGCTGCTGTGATTGCTGTAGTCTTCCAGAAGAAATATGAGTTTGTCTTCATGGAAAATGGTATGTCAAAGAGCAGACCTACCTTTCACGATGGATGCAAATTTGAATATTTCTTTCCTTTGAAGTGACCAAGATTCAATGTAAAATTGGCGGACTGTCTTATTTGATTTCTTCTTCAAAGAAAATAAGCTACTGCCGTTTCTTCATCAGTGGCAATCTATGGAACAAATTCATCAGGTTGAAAATTGACGAACTTTTCATCTAGTATACAAAATTGTGACCAGTTCAGAATTGAGGCCTTTCTCTCGTCTTTTGAATTTGCAAGGGTACTCTCATTGTAGAGGCACAACAACAATGAATATTGTATCTTCTTGATGTCAAATACATTTATCATTGTGGCATTATTTTTCTATTTTGCTAGGTTTTTTAGATCGTTTGCAAGCTTTATCCTTAGATAATCCATACCGGAGTGCATGATTCATCTTCTTTGCTCTGTTTTCTTGCAGTTCAATATAGTTTAACATAATGCGTCTCATTTCTGTAAAATGTGCTAATTGTAGCATATCTGAAGGGTTCTGGTAAAGCTGAATGAGAAACGCCTTTCAAGATTTGCAGAATACATGTAATCAGCGGACTCTTTGAAACCTAAGGTGCAAAGTGATTAAGCAAGAGATTAGCATATGGGGTTACATCAATGTGTAATATGCAGTCTTACGCTTTCTAATAAAGATAGGGTTGGCGATCAAGGTCAATGTACCTTGAGTTAACAATGTTCAAGTTTGACATGTATATTTTAAAAAGTCTAAACTCATGTTCAGACTTCGCTTGTTTATAATTGAATTAAAATTAAGCTAAGTCTTTATCGAGTGAAATAGTGTACATTGCATCAACAAGTCATTAAACTCCAGCTCTAAAGCCGCCGCGCGGTTCAATGCACGTATCTGTTCCCTCTATAAGATCTAATAAATCGTTCAATGCACGTATCTGTTCCCTCTATAAGGTCTAATAAATCTACAGCAACAACATGACAATGGACCATTTCTCGCGTTTGATGTTCCTCCGGCTGCCGTTGCTCTTTCACTGTAGTCTTCTGGGCTGTTCGCTTCTACCAATACCATTTACTCCTCCCTTTGCCATGCCCAAGCTTCCTCCCCTGCTCCCTATCCATGTTCCTCCCTTCCCTCGCCTCCACTTCCCACCCCCTGCACCAACTCCTCCTTTGACGTTTGGATCTGTTTGTTTCCGGGATATGTTGTTGGGTTTGAATATGCTCAAATGTCGAATGATGATGACCATGGTTGATGCATTTTAGGCTTCCAATATTGATTTATGCTCAAATGAATCGACTGAACTTGGTTCTTTTCTTTATGTTATTAAGCATGCATTGGGAATGAATCACACAGCCTGTGCTGTAGAAATCATGGTAAGAAGAGAGGAAAAGGAAGCATTTATCTGCCAATATCGAACTAATCCTCCTTTGACGTTTGGATCTGTTTGTTTCCGGGATATGTTGTTGGGTTTGAATATGCTCAAATGTCGAATGATGATGACCATGGTTGATGCATTTTAGGCTTCCAATATTGATTTATGCTCAAATGAATCGACTGAACTTGGTTCTTTTCTTTATGTTATTAAGCATGCATTGGGAATGAGTCACACAGCCAGTGCTGTAGAAATCATGGTAAGAAGAGAGGAAAAGTAAGCATTTATCTGCCAATATCGAACTAATCCTCTCAAATGTTCGCAGCTTGAAGATGGATGGCTCTTGGAAACACTAAACCACATATTATATATAGAGCACCAGATTTACATAGAAAACACATAAGCCAAGCCGCGTCGTTTCTAGGCAACGTTGAAGGAGTTGGCGGAGCTCTCCACGAACTTCCTGGCTCCCTTGAACCACCTCTTGTCCCCTGCCTGTGCCTTGCAGATGTAGAGCTTGTTGCCCTTCACCGCCGCGTTTATGATCTGGTGCCTGCCACCCTCGTTACCGTCAGCCGTCCTCGTGAGGACCGTGATGTTGTAGTACTGCGTTCCGCCGACGACTGGTGTGGTGGTCTCCAGAATGTTCGCCGCGGCTACGGTAGACGGATCGAAACCTCCCTGAGTCATCAACCAATTCATGTGAAACAACATGTTCAGAAATTGAATCGATTTCCCTTAATTAGAACAAAATTTAGTGAACCCATGATCGTAAGATTCACCTCGGACTCGGTCTTGCCGGAGTACGACTGTTTGCCCAGCAAGTAATCGAACTGCAAAAGTCGCAGGATTGTGAGCGATCTTGCACCACAAATTAAAGCATTAAGACAAGCCTGATATGTTTAAGCCATACTTGTCCAATGAACTCTTCGGGTGTGCCGTAGTCGGTGATGGACTTCTTGTTGCAGTCGAAGACGCTGACAGAGATGTTGCAGAGGGAGTCGAAGTTGTCCTCGTACCTCATGACTTGCCCCGGGTATTCCACCTCTTTGCTGGTGTTCCACTTGGCCGGTACCAGCAGCTTGAAGCCGTCACCCGCGTACTCCATGAAGTCCGTGTTCGTCTTCGGCTTACCGAATACGTTTGCTACCCAACACACATCGAAATCGATTCTTAGTCAAACGATCGAAAACATACACAATCAATCTTTCATTAACGCCCATATATTAACTTTCGGCGTACATGCGAAAGTGATTACCAGCTTCACCATAGGCAGCGTCGGCCGGGGAGACCTTGACACCGACGGTAGCGACGCCACCGACAAGGACGGTGAGAGCGAGACGGCGGGAGACGGCGGCATCTTCGACGACGTCGTTGGCCTGCTGCTGCTTCTGTGCCCTGCAGGAAAGCGTGGCCGGCCTGACCACGACCGGAGAGAGGCGGTGGGACGGGGTGGTGGAGGTCGGGGATGGCACGTAGGTGTGGAGGAAGCATGCCGTCGACGATGCCATCTCTCGCTTTCTCTCTCCCGGCTCCTCCTCGCCTTCGTGTTCTGCACTCTTCCCACTGGAGTGGAGCTGTAGTGGAGGTCCGATCGATTTGGAGGTCGGCGTTTTCTTATCCTGTGCCGGTGGTGGCGGTGGAGGATATGGGAGGACGAGAGATGTGGTGGTGGGTGGACGAGAGAGCAGGGACATGGGTTGGGATAGAGTTTCGTGGCTTTTGATTGGTCCACCTGGCATGCAGATCATATCCTTCCCCGTTTCGGCTGACTTGGATTTTCCGCAAATATTCGATCGCGACGTGGGATTAATTTCGAGGAATATCTTGCATTTTTTACGTTTGTTTTATGTTCCTTGGTTTTTGATCTAACCTCCGAATTATTGCTTTCTTTCTTTTTTATAATAGTACTACTTTTAAAATATTCATAGAAAATATTAAAAATTCTAGCTCTTAGAATAAGAGTTGTAGAAAAAATAACAACAGACTTTTTTAAGATGAAGTGAAGAAAAAACAAATGTAATACACACCTTAGTTTCTCCTTACGCCTGTTTACCCAAAAGTTATATATATATATATATATATATATATATATATATATATAACTTGAATACTAATAAAAGAGATATCACTAGGTGTGATTGTGTAAACAGAGATAATAGATGGACTCAAACTATAAGAATTAAGTTTTTGAAAAAATTACACTTATCGTATCATTGAACTTTCTCTTGATAAAATCTTTTTTTTTACCAGTATATTCAATTTTTTACAAAAAGTAATGTTAAACTTGTAATTCAATCCTTTCTCGTACCAATTTCTATATAAAAAGTTTAATTTTTTACAACCACCTTTGTCAAATATCTACAACGTTTACTTATAATTTAATTCTTTTCTCATGCAATATCATTGTTGTATAAGTCACTAAATTCTGTAACTTAATTTTTGAATAAACTCTCAATAAAAGGAGAGGTAAGAGAAAATATCACATGAGAGAGAGAAAAGATAAAAAGGAGTTCTCGTAATAATAAAAAAATTACATCATTTATAAAGAATTCCTTTCTATCATCTGTAAGTAAAAATTAATTTCCATTACTTTTAAATTTATGTAATCTCTTAAGAGAGGTTTATGCCCAGGGAAATGAAATCCTAAGAAAATTTGGAAGTGATAAAGAACGTTTGTGTTAATGAAAAGTGAGAAATTCATTTTTTTCACTTTTCTAAGTATAAAAGAAAGCCAATTTTTAGGAATCTACTTTTCAATCTTGAGAAATCTACAGAATCTCTATCCAACGGAAGGAGAATAGTCAGGGAAGAAGAAGAGAAAAGAAAAGAAAAGGAAAATAAGAAAGCAAGGAGAGAAAGAAAAGAAAAAAAATGAAAGAATAAGTTGATAAATAATAGTAAAATTAGATAAAATGAGAAGGATAAATAAAAATATAATAATAATAATAATAGTAAAGTAATCTTATAGATTTTTAATGATAATAAATAATAAAATAAAATAAGAGGATAAATAAAAATAAAATAATAAAAATAAAGTAATCTTATAGATTTTTAGTGATAATAAATAATAAAATAAAACGAGAGGATAATAATAATAATAATAATAAGCAATCTTATAATTTTTTTCTTGACATTCTAACAAGATTCTGATTTTCTATCATATAGAGAATTTCTGACTTTTTAATTTTTTGTTTAATATTTTTTTAAACTTTTGATTGCATGTAAACGGACTCGTAAAAGGTTCAAATTTACAGAAAACAGGCCTCGGCGTCTCCACCCTCGCAACGACCACCTTCCCGATCCCCGAGCTTTCCACGTCCAGCCCGGCAACGACAAACCTTCACTAGTGGACACTGAAGGGTACGAAGGTAAAAATGGAAAACGGCACGCCCAATTCGAACACCGCGCAATTCCTACCTGCAAGTCTGCAGAACAGACACTGCTCGCTTCGAGCTCCGCACCATTCCACGCCGCTTCAACTCCCTGCCCTGTTCCAACTCCGATACATGCCCTAGCTCCCTACTTTACCTTCGACTCCGTTTCCTCCCACCCCATCGGACACACGATACGGTGATTCCGCTCGTGCTTCCGTGGTTCGTTTTAGCTTTGGGTTTGTACTTTAATTTTGGTCATGTTTTGTCGACTTGATTCGATGTTTGACGTGGTCGAGGATTTTGTTTTAGTTTTTCATTTTGACGTAATCGGTTCTGTCTTTACCGTATCTAGATGCTGTTGTTTTATCTCCTTTTTTCTGCATTATTCTTTACTTAGGTCTTATACGTGACATTACTTGTCAAAACAATTTAACAATGATTTATGTTTTGATTTTGAATCTGATAGATTTTAGAGTGATATTGTTATTTTTCTTTCAAATTTAGAATCGTTAGCGTTCGTGAACTAAAGGATCAAAAACTTTGGCAAGCTTTGCATTTCGATGCCAAATCTTTTGTATTAGATCCTAGTCTAATTAAATTTTAATAGAAGGAATTTGCTAAGCCATACATAATTGAAATTTGAATCAAGCTCTTCCTACAGGATGTACTTCTGACCCACTTTTGAAATGAAATTTGAATCTTTCTGCTCTTTAAAGGAGCCATCGTAAAGTCTATGGTATTTTTCATGATATTTTTATTAGTCCGCTACAATCAAGCTCTTCTTATGAATCTGACGATCTTAGCATTTAACCTTCTAGTCTTCATTTACTTGTTAGGATGCACTTCCCACCCCCTTTGAAGTGAAATTTGGATACGTCTTGTCTTAAAGGAAGTCCATACAAAGTATGCCAAAATTTTCATGATATTATGATGGCACCGTCACAGTAAGGCTATTCTTACCAATCAGACCCTTCTAACAGAGTTTCAGTTCAGGTATCCTGCTAGTAGTCATTTGATATACCTACCCCTTAGGAATTACTTCAACCCACTTCAAAGTGAAATTTGAATCTTCTGGTCATAAAAGAGTCCATATTAATATTTCATGATATTATGATTAATACTATCACAGTCAGGCCTTCTCATTCTAACAAAGATTCTGATAACTTGGTGTCTATGATTCAAAAATTCATTTAGATTAGTTGGCAAGGTTCAACTAAGATCAATGCACATGATTTTATTTTGTCTTTCATTTCATTGGTTTTTTCATAGATTGATTTCTTGAAATAAGCACAGAGATCTGTTTTTGTTGAAAAATGCTTGATATAGGAGAAAAGGACTAGATGATACTCCAACAATCAAATATTACTCATATTTATAGCTATTTATGCACGATGACCACTGAACCATACAACGGCCATATATGATAGAAGCCTTGATTACTCTTAAGTTTATAACCATCTAACTAATATAGCTTACAGCTTGTTAACAAACTAATTTCAAAGCACACAACTATTTACCAAGTTGATATCCTTTGCTTCCCCTCTCAAACTTGTGCAGGAGAGCAGACCAAGTTTGGTAAGATTGTTATGAAACACCTAACTTAGGAGAGATTGAGAATGTGTTTGGAAAGGCTTATTGAATAAACATTTATTCAAAAGTATAGCTTATTATATAAGTGTTCCGAGAGTAACTTAATAAGGTATGAAAGAATTGTTAAGTGCTTTAAAAACACAACTTATTGAATGAGCATTTTTAGAATAGCTTATCAAAAAAGTGGTAAATGGATTGTTGAGTGTTTATTGGCTTTATAAGATAAGTGCTTATTGTGATTGTGTTTAAAACTTATTGAATCATAGTTTATTTTAAAATAAGTTGGTGTAAAAAACTGTTTCCAAACCCTTTTTTATGATAAGCACTTACTTTGGTTGCATTTAAAAAATGCTTATTCAAATGCAGCTTATTTTAAAATAAGCTGGTGTAAAAAACATTACCAAACGTCTCCTCAGTCAAGAAATTTGCTTACATGTCTGAGGATTTTTTTTCATGGTTATGCTGTTGAAGTTGCTGTTACATACTGTTTTACATTGTTAATTTTTTTCCTCTCAGCTGGAAAAATGCCTGAGCACAAAGCTGAAAAAATTCTGGATGACATTATGGGTGCAATTGCTGATAATCTCCCAAGACAGAAATCTGTAAGATTTCTTGATGAAGAGAGATCAAACTCAGTGCAGTTGAATAAATTATTTGGACGGCAGAAATCTATTCATAAGATCTTTGGTGGTGGAAAGTGTGAGTTCTATTTTTTTTGAAAAGGTTATTTCAGAAATTATCATAGAGCATTCTCTGATCATGCTTTGTGAATTCTTCGTAGCTGCTGATGTACTTTTATGGAGGAACAAGAAGATATCTTCTAGTATTTTGGTTGGTGCAACAGCAATCTGGGTGCTCTTTGAATGGCTCAATTACAACTTTCTGACAATTGTATGCTTTGCACTGGCTATTGGCATGGTTATTCAGTTTGTTTGGTCAAATGTTTCTGCTATGCTGAATAGGTATACTCTAAATTGAACTGTTCATTTCTGTGTTCTTGAGTGACCTAAATCTGCTGTTATTGTTCTTTGATGCAGGACATCATCAAGTGTGCCTCACCTTGTCTTGCCTGAAGAGTACTTTGTTAATTTTGGTGCCTCTATTGGCACTGAAGTTAACCAGTTCCTTTGTTTTCTTCAAGATGTTGCATCGGGAAGAGACTTGAAGCAATTTGTCATGGTAATAATCATTGTTCAGTGTTGTATATGGTCCTGAGTTTGAATGCTATTGTGGGTCATGCAATTGGACCTAATTCCTCAGGTCGTTTGAACTTAAGGAGTGAATTCATATAATAAGATTAATGCTTTTAATAGTGGAAGAATTATGATGTGGAATCTATTGCAAGCCTTTTGAAATTGAACTTAAGGAGTGAAGCCATTAAGATTAATGTTTATTTGGTAGTGGAACAATTATGATGATTTCCTTGGTTCATGGAGGATTGTGTTTTTGCTGTTGGTGGCCATAATAATTTTTGTTGTGAGTGTCCAAATCAGATAGTTGGAAGTGTTGGTGATGGGGCAGGGGGAGTTCACTAGGGATAGAGGGGTGGGGTGTGTGTATGCTTTATGGGTGAGGATAAGGGAGATGTTGAGGGAGCGATTCACAGGCAACAATCAGAAAGGGGGAGGAGAAGTGTGACTCACTGGTGATGATTAGAAAGGGGGAGAAGTGTGATTCTCAAGTGATAGTTGGTGGGGGGGGGGAAGCATGATTCATCTAGAGAGGAGAGGGGGATGTCGAGGGAGCAACTCATGGTTGATAGTTAGGAGGGGAGAGGGGAAGCATAATTTATAGGCAATAGTCAATGGAGGGGGGGGGGAGGGAGGGGAAGCATAATTTATAGGCAATAGTCAATGGGGGGGGGGAGGGAGGGGAAGCATGATTCAATGAGGGAAGTGGGAGCATAAGGGTGAGCATGACTTACAAGTAGCAAACAAGAAGGGGGAGGGTAGTTTTACTAGCAAGAGCTAAGAATCTCAACCTTTCATTCAAGAGTGTCTTCATTTTTACTGTGAACACCAACATTTGTCATATCCTCAACTCAAAATACTTACCATTTCATCCTTTATGCCATGTTATATGACCACAATATGTGACTATTACCTTTCTTTACATTCCATTATAGGTTGTCACTTTTAGTTAGCAACATTTACAAAATTGTATCTCATTTTTCACTTGAAAACAATGAAATGTGGGAGATTACAACAAATTCTATACTTCAATGGACTTATAATTAAACAAATTCATGTATTTTTAATGCTATGGCTTGTTCTAGTTAGATAAGATGCATAAATATCTTGCTCTATGATTTTCAAGCAATATTCCTTTTTGAAGGTAATGGCTTTAATAAGAGTCTAGAATCTACGTGCTAGCAAATTAATTTAGGAGATGGAATTATTAAGCTATTGCATATGTTTCAAATTTGAAAATGCAATACTAACACTAATCCATACTCTTATAATAAAACTAAGGGCCCATTAATGCATGACAAAATGTTTAGAAGGAAAGGAAATAAAAAGTTTAGAATGGTCAAAAATAGAATGTTTGGAAAGTTATGAAAAAAGAAGGTGTTTAATGCATGTGTAAAGTCTAAAAAGTTAGAACTCCAAAAGGGGTTAGTGTCGACTACAAATGGAATATAAAGAAATGGAATGTTTGATACATTACAAATCATCTTGAAATTTAAAATTTAAAATAATATTATCAAAATAAAAAGTACAAAGATCACACATTTTCAAAGGTACAAAAGTTGTTCAAAAATATGAAGATATTTTTTACAAAATCATTTTAAAAATAATATCAAATATTTCTTTCATCCTACATTGTCATCATCATATTTTCACGTATTTTATTACTATTTTGTTTTCATTCTTAACTCGTTTCAACTTGTGTATTTGCTTTTAATGTACTTCTCCTATTAGTTGTATAATCATTTGTAATATTTAATTCTTTCAACTTATTTTGAAGATATTCTAGTAAATCTTGTTTATCAATTTTACAAATAAAATTGTAAAGTAAAAAATATGTAATGATAATCTTAACTTGTGTTTCATATGGATGTGACATGTGATTCTATAAAATTACAAAATGATGTTTGACAACTTTAAAGGTACGCTTAATTACTATTTTTAATTGTGAATGTCTAGAGTTCAAATTTTCTACAGTTTTACTAGAAAGTCTATTATTATCATATTCAGATAAATGATATTGCATATCTTAAAATAGACAAATAATTTTTAGTCGATTAGGATATCTAGTATTTGCTAAGTAAAACTTACTTGCATATAAATTGATATTAATGTGATAATATAATTATAACTCTCAAATATACATAAGATGTTTACCTATAGAAAGCAACTTCAATTGAAAAACATCCCTTGTAATTCAAGTTTTTAAGTTACATTGAAAATCAAATGGTTGTTTATAAATGTTTGCACGGTAACAATTATTTTTTATTTGAGTTTTTTATTTCTAATCTTATGTATTTGTGTATAAGCCTTTGAAGATCATTTTTGGATGAATAAACTAGCACTTCATATACATGAAAAATTGAAAAATCACTTTACTAAAGGCATAGGTTATTCAATTTATAAAGCATATTATGGACTTGTAAAGGAAGGATCTCTACCCATGCAAAGGAGACATGTGTAGGAAGGGATTGTTGCCAGTGAAGGGAAGTGCATGTAAGGGTATTTTCTACCTATGGAAGGGAGAAGAACATAGTGGAAAAGCTTACATGGTGTTGGTGTGTGGAGACTGGACCATTGTTATTAGGTATGTAGGACTAGTTGAAGTGTGGAATAGGAACATACCTTTAAAAAGCCATGGAATTGATGTGGTAGGTTTTGTTGGAATGATATTATGGAATGAAATACATTTTTTGAGATTGGAACAAATTTGAAATGTAATGACATGAGTAACATACATAAAAACTAAACGAAATACTTTCATCACAAACAAGGCTTTTTGCAACATATATCAAAGAGTACAAATTGAAAACACATTTTGAAAAATATAATTGATTTCACTAGGTAATCAAGTCACTAATATAATAAAGACTAAATCCTTTATAAGAATGTTTAAAAATCTAAAAAATCACTTTTGGCTATTTTAACAACTTGTTCTTAAAATCTAAAAAATTATATTTGAGTTCATCATAAAACCTAAATCTCTTTATAGATCAGTGCTCATCTTAAATAGTAGATCTTTTCTCAGGAAATCTAAACTTAATAAATACCTTTTCAGCATTGTAAATTAAAAGAACTACACAATGTAAAACAGGAAGAATACTTTGCAACTGTTAGTACTCTATTTTTAACTACATTTGAACCCAATTACAAAAAAGAAAATGGATCCTACAGCTTAATTTACAATGACTTATATCATACTACAAACTCCATTGCAATTCTATTCTAAAGGTTTGGAAAAGCTACATAAACTAGGAGAGTGAAGATTTAATTGAAATCAACATCAAAATAGAGATGACTCTCAACGACAATTTACAAGAGAGTGGTTCAGCCTAATCCATAAAGATAAGAGAATTAGGTTTCAGAGATATGTAAACAACCGTGCATTTCATGGTTTCATAGTGTAGTTTGTTTTTTATATAAGGAACAAACATTACACTAAAAACATTTCTTATTCCTAGCATTCGAAATAATGTAGTTATTAGTGCAAAAAGCTTACTGAAAAAACACTACAGGAAAACTAGAAGATTTTTCACACAATGAAGATTAAATAGAGAATATTACAAGAGAAAATTGCAATGCCGTCTAGTCGTACCAGAGATAGTGGTTGCTGCAATTGGAGCTTTGGTAGTTGCAAGAGAAGTTGTTTCTATCGACGATGCAGGAGTCACTTCTTTTGACAGTGCAGGATAAGTCACTTTTGTCAACGGTGTAGGAGGGGGACATAAGAGGAGTCCCTTTTGTTGATGGTGAGAGTTGTGTTGGGACGGAGGTTGCCAGACTGAGGTTGAAGGATGCAAAGATGAAGGTTGCAAGGTCGATGTGGTCATGTGCGAGGGTTCAAGAGGGTGAAATCACAATTTTTGCAAGGGGGGAGGGGAAAAAAGATTTATGGAAATGAAATACCAATCTTTTTATATTGATAGAATTGACGATTTTCCTTTCTGTTCGGTACTAAATCCTTATCTACCAAAATTTACATGAATTCCTTTTAGACGGAAAAATTCTATCTAACACTAAGCAGCCCCCCCTAAAGGTTATTCTTGCTTTTTTGGAATTCTAGTAACATCCTTACAATATTTACAAAAATCATTATCATATCATTAAGAATTTATATATGGTTATTAAGAGATTTTGGTCAATTGTAATCAATAAATACATCAACAAAGGAAATAAATAATTCAATTTGAACTAATATATAGAGAATCTTATCATGCAAATAAAATTAACGAAGCATCTAAAGAGGAAACTGAGTAATAAATCAGAAGTATTGAACCTAGACATTAAAGACTATGAAAAGTAAATTATTTTTGAATAAGAAAAAGATAAATAAAAAATAAATATTCAATATTTATTTATTATGATAAAAGTAAGAGTCGGATTTTACCCTTCTTTTTTCTAATAATTTCCTTACAATATTGATGATACTTTTTATGGTGCCCTAAATTTTTATATATATGGTGATTAAGTGATGTGTACTATATCAAGGAAATATATCAAAAAAGAAATAAATTAACTCAAATATGTAAAAATATTTTCATGCAAAATAAAATTTAATAAGACTGAATAAGAATGAAAGAACTTTGTAATATAATTCGAAGTATTGGAAGCATCACAATGGAAACTATAAATAGAATCAATTATTCTTGAATAAGAAAAAGGAGAAGAATCACACATGAAGCAAATACATTCAAACAAGAAATATTAAATTCAAATTTGAAAAAATCATAGAATAGAACTTAATAAGGTAGTGCCAGTGGTGGTGGTAAATAATCATGTTCTAAGTCTCACTGCTTAAAAATTCTATGCTTATGTCCGTGAATCTTTCATCCATTCGATTTTCTTTTTGTTGAATACTGAATGATCTTTCTCATGGACGTGGTAAATAATCTTTCTTTTGTTAGGTCTTGGGTGGATTATGGGCTTCGGCTGTGATAGGAAGCTGCTGCAATTTTCTTACTGTGCTATATATAGGTGTGAATCTCACGTGCCTCTTATAATGTTTTAGTTCCAATACACTAGTGTTGCATTTTTCCTTGTTTCCCACTTAATTTACAATTGTGGTACCACTCATATAGTCCACACACTTCTCATTCTTTTATCAAAACATTGATGTGCACTAGATTCTTTTCTTTTTTCAATTTTTGTATGTTATTTATTTTTTTAATAATTTTTCTTGAATTTGTTGTATTGTTTAAAAAAATGTTTAATAATGATGAAGAAGATTCACGTCCTCTTTAGCAACCACCACAATATTTTGTTGTATGTTAGTATAATTTATAATCTCCTTTTAATATTTTTCATGTACTAATAAGTCATGCACGTTGTATATGCTTTTTTTTCATTTGAATGCATCATTATTAAATTTTTAAATATTTTTATTCAGATATATTATTTATTTAATGTTGCATTCTAGCCATGTCATATCCTACTTTTTCAAAATTTGTCGAATCTCCAAAGCAGTATCTTGTCGTATCTGACTCCTTGAATCGTATTGATGCTTTACAGATGGTATCTATCTTATTGTGAAAATTTGCCTTTTTGAAAAGCTAGAGTCAATTCCTAAATAAAGCTAGAGTTTGTTTGTTAAAGATTGTTTAGATCTAGTGTCTGAAGGTAAACTGATTTTATTCATATGCCAAATTATTTTTACAAGTCAGCTTAAAAAATGTTATAGTTTGAACTAAAAATGTGAGGAAGAAGTTGGGTTCTACAGTTTTCTAACAATATTAATTGATTTTCATATGCTCTATCTAAATAACTGTTACCAAAGTGTTACTATTTAGAGAACCTGTTTTTTGGTAACAAGTAGCCGTCTGGGACATTTTGTTCAGCTTATTCTGAAGATGAGCTGATGGTACTTAAAAATAGATTAGTTGTTCTTATTGTAGATATTTTCTGAGAGAGAGTTATATACGTCACTTGAAATCTGTGGAGTTGCAGGATTTATTCTGGCTCATACCTTGCCCGTGTCCTACGAAAAGTTTGAAGATCAAGTGGACAGCTTTGTTTATAAGGTCTTCGGACAGCTTCAGCAGCAGTACAGGAAACTTGATGAGGGTGTGCTCAGCAAAATTCCAAAGGGGAACCTCAAGTTGAAGAAAAGCGAATAGGTTATCTCACGCACATCAGTCATGGGGTCTGGATTATAGAACTTCTGTAATCTTTTAAGTGCGTCAAATGAAAAAATCTCTCCCGCATTTTCAGAAATAAATCAAAGTGCGTCCATATCATGTCCAATATGTTTGAATTGCACGGATGAAAGGGCTAAGCGTCAGAAAGTCTCAACTAGCTTATTCCGATATTAGAAACTCTTGACTAGCTGATTTACTTGTTTAAAAACTCTTAACTAGGTGATTTCGTTGTTCTACATCTGGTTTGCTACCAACACCTAGTTCGTATACATTTCTACTTTTCGAGTTTCTTGAGATTATTACATCAATGGAGGCGATGGTGATGGTGCAGGTGTTGCTCCTGCTGCACGAGTGTCTCAGACTTTTGAGTTATTGGAGAACATACAATGCGTTTGTTAAAATTATTGTTCATTTTACGTAGTAATTTTTATGTCATGGAGCAGTTTGATTTTACAAATATATTAGTTCTTTTAAAGATTTTTTACTTTGATTACTAGTAAAATTTCGATTTTCACATAAATTTCCTACGGTGCGATTTCGTTACACTGGGGATTTTTCAAAGAAACGCCTCTTTAGAAGATAACGTTCTATCAGATTTTTGGTGAGAATATGTACCTTCTCTGAGAAACTAGATCTTTTTTGAGTGAACCTGGATATATGTGGTTGAATAGGGTTTGTTTTTGGTCCTTCGAAAATAAGTTCCTTGCCATTGTCATCTAAATAATCGATCCGAATAAAATATCTTAAAAAATTCAAATTGAAGTTATATTTTAGTACCTTTTTTTTGCAAGGTGTAGAGAAAATCAAATTCATGCAAGGACGATACAAACCAAGCAAATAAAATGATCTAAGGGATCAACAGAAAACAAACACAAAAGTAAAACAGCGCACAGCTCAGCTGCAAAATTGGATTTTAGTACTTCCCTTCAGGAAATCTGAATATGAAAGTAGGGGCGTGCGCAAATGATTGAATGTAAGCTTAACATTTAAATAGAGTGTCTTCTTATTTAACATTACACGAGTAAATGCTTTAAATAACTGAATCTTGTACAGTATTTTTAAAACTACTTACATTTAATTATATCTTTAATTAATTTTTTATATTTGAAATCAAACTTAGATTGTGTTAGGTGGAGTTGTTTAAGTTGACATTTAATAAATTATAACAATATTTATTTATATTATTTTTTGAATAATTTATATATTTTATATTCATAAAATAATATAAATAAATATGAACATATATTTAATAAATTATAGTATAATTTTATTAATTATGCATAATTGATAAAAATGTATATTAATTAGAATCCATATTTGATTAATTATGTATAATGTAAAATATCAAACAGATAATTTCCCATGTCAAAGGAAAACACAAATCAAATTGATAGCATAAGTTGTGAATAATGATTTTATTTCTTGATAGAAAGTACGAATACTATTTTCCCTAATCAGCTAAATTATTACAATTGTTTCTTAAATATATAAGAACTTCCATGGTCAAGAGTTGTCCAACCTACAACACAATCAAATACCGACCCTCTTCTTTTTCCACCTACTTTGACGAATTAACATGTGCTGCAAATTTAACCATGTACGTCTCTTCTTTCACTCTAATAACAACAATGGAAAAAAAGAAAAACATTACCATTAACAAAATACAAAACAATTAATTACCATATCCATAAATAACCGTCTATCAACTATTACATCACACACCATCACTATATCAAAAAAACACAAAAAAAATCATCAAAATCAAAAGTACCATGCATGCATGCATACATGTGTTGGAACCGGCCTACATCACAAAGAATTACGAGTATTGTTATTTCTAATCTACTAAATTATTTTAATTAACTTCCCGTAGTCTTCATATTGTTCAAACAAATTGAAAGATCACCCACCCACCCACCATATACCATATGTAGGAGGTTGATCAACAAAACTTATTAACTCTTGCATATATATATATATGCACACATCTCTCAGGTGGTGGCGTAGAAGTTGAGCTAAAACGGCAACATGACCACCAGCCAATGTCATCTTTCCTACCAATCAATGTATATATATTAAGCATGGACACTGGAAACCCTAAAAAAAACCACAACCAACAACACAACACTATCAAACTCTAAACCTATAAATACCCCCACCAATTTCTTTCCCTTCACAGCAAACTTATTGATCAGTACATCAACCAGCAAGCATGGCCTCCAACATGTTGTTGGTCACCTTCGTCGCCACCATCATGATGATCTCAAGCATCACAACCTGCCAGGCCGCCCGGTGGCTATCGGAATCGACGCCAGAGCAGGAACCCAAATACCAGCCACCTTTGCCAGAAATTCCCCACCTTCCGAAACCCACGCTGCCACCTTTACCGGAAATGCCTGCTCTGCCAAAACCCAAGCTGCCACCTATGCCTGAGATCCCCAAGCTTCCGAAGCCTGAGCTGCCTCCAATGCCGGAAGTCCCTGTGCTCCCGAAGCCAAAGCTACCACCGCTACCAGAGTTGCCACCGTTGCCTAAGCCTGAACTACCCCCGTTGCCCACTCTCCCAAAGGTAGAACTTCCCCTACCTAAGACGGAACCCAAGCCGATCACAAGCAAGCCAAGTCCATGACGATGATAAGTTTGGACACTGAAGGATGTGCCGGCAGTGTGGCCTGCGGTGTTGAGATATATGTTTGTGCCAGTTCTTATCTACTACTTAGTTCCTTCCATGTATTTGAGTTTAACCTGATTTTGTGTGTGCTTTGTATTTGAGGTTTACGTAATACTTGTCCTGTGTTATGTGATGTTTCTCAATGTCTTGTCACTTTGGAATATAATCATGTTCTTGTTTGGATTATTCCTTTAAATACCAATATCATTATTAATGAAGTTTGTTATTTCTTTCGTCAATAATCTTTCTATACCAAAAATCATTTTTATATATATCCTGAACTTATCTTAAACGTTAATTACTGACTACGTACATGTACTCAATAATTAGTTTAATTGTTTACAAAATCAATATTGCCGTTCTGTCTAACCTTGAAAGGACATATTCATCATTACCTTATTCCTCCTCTAGCCTCTTCTCCCACGATTCTCCCTTTCTTTCTCGCCATCTTTCTTGTCTTGATTTCATATATTTGTTGAAGTCACCCAAATATGGGCATGGTCATCTACCATCAGTCTCGTCGATCTCTTTCCTTCTGGTACAAGATCTCCCATCAAATGTGCTGATGATGATGTTGAAGACAACGATGACAATGGATCGGAGTTGTAAGCTAACTTGGTTGCAAACACCTTCGTAATGAATTGTTTTTCCAAAAATATTACCATAGACAATAAAATTAGTTATAATAATTTTTTTGTGACAGTTTTACATTTGTTGCAATAGATAATGTCACAATAACTATAAGAAGATTATTGTGATACTTTTCTCCGCCGATCATAACAGACACATTTATTATGATAATTTAACTGTTACTTTTTGCCATTTTATAATAATAACTTTTAATTATCACAAAAGGCCAACATGTAGTGACAAATCAAGCTATCACTAAATATAGAAATATATATTTAAAAAGTATTTATAAGTTTTATGAAATGAAATAAATATTACTCTTCAAGACCTATAGGTAATATACTTGAAAAATTATATTAGAAGTTTTTACAATCAAAATGTTTCTATTTCAATTGAAATGTTCTTACAATAAAAAAATTTTCAATCCTATTCCTTTAACAAAACATCAATTTTCTTCAATTTCCCAAAGCAAAAATCTTCTTCATTTAACAAAGCAAATATTCCTTCAATTAGCTAGGGATTTCCACCTACATAATTAAGGAAGAAAATCATAATTAAAAAGGATAATATGAGAACTTGAGACATGTTAGAACAACGATTTTTATTAAGAAAAAATCAATTTCTTAACAACCGAACACAAGGAGACTTATCTTTTATAAGAAGTAAATTTCATATATAAAAGCACTATTGAAAAAACTCTATTTTTCTTACTCAATCATTCATGCTACATGTGTATAAAAACCTTACATTTAACGACTGACAAGAGTATAACTACTTTAATTAGAAACAAGAATTGTGAATGAGAGTATATCCACAGCAACAGTCAATATTTGTGGGAAAATTAAAGGTCATTTAATTCAAATTATTCAATATTTACTTAAAATGTTGGTTTAATAAATTTGTAATTTTTTTACTTTTCACAGACACAAATATGTGGTACCTTAAGAAAGAAAGTTGGACCAAGAAACTCAATTGATTGTATGACTTAAAGAAGTAAAAACACGAAGAAAGGTATTAACAGTAATCATCAGAAAAAACTTTCAACGTTTTAGAAAACAAAGATGCGAATCATAACAAAATTAGAAACAAAAGTATTTTAAAAATCCAAAGGGTGTCATAATATATTTATAGTGTAAAGATTTGGCTTCTTAAAAGAGGTCTAACAATTCCTATGTGGCTGCACTTGTAAAGATACTCCTTTAGGTCATATTTCTACAACAACAAATGGTGGAGGGAAAATTAAAATAAAAGGAAAGAAAACATATAAATAAAAAGGAAATAATTATAAAACATAACAAAACATGCAACTGACAAAACAGAGAAAAAACTAAGCTTAAAGGTAACTTGAATGTAGAATTCCAATATCCACTTGGGCAATGGAAACCAATTATAACTTGAAAGTAGAATTCTACAAATGAACAGCAAATACCATAACCTACTGAAGGGTAATTGATTTCCTCCATAGATGAAGTTTCGTTGGTTTTTGTGAGTTGATTGCTTCTATAGATGAAGATTCATTTGTTTTTATGTATTACCATTTTTCCAAGGACCAAAATCAAAATATACTAATCTAAGACAATGCCCCCTAATCAATATCTTAAAATTCCACTACGTTATACATGTCAACGGATTGTGTTAAGCTGGCGTAGCCTCAAATTCCTCCAACCAGTACACTATTTGTGTTAGGTTGGGTCAAACTTGGAAGAAGAATTTGTGACCCAAACATGACCCAATGGCCCCTAGCCTACACAAACTCGCATCGGTCAATTTGACCAACACAGCATACATGGGTCGACGAGCGCGACCACACGAGCCACGGGTCACTGTTGTTGCAGCCCATGGCCATGAGTGGGCAATGGTGGTTGGACATGGGACTTGGGTGGGCAATGCTAGCTAGGCTGAGGAATGAGGGACTCGGGTAAGCAAGCAAGGGCATCTATTGACGGGCAGCAACTTTCAATGGATGGGCAATGCAGTCGTAGGGATGATTAGATGAGTGGACGACAGACAACGAGTAGGCTGACATGACTTTCAATATAAGAAATTTGGTATAATATAATTTATAATAAGAATTGCGAGCATCGTTATTTCTAATTGATTAAATTATTTTAATTAATTTCACGTAGTCTTCATATTGTTAAAAAAAATCGGAAGATCACCCACCCACCATATATAGGAGGTTGATCAACAAAACTTATTTCAATATATATATATATGTATATACACACAGACAGATATCTCACAGATGGTGGTGTAGAAGTTGAGCTAACGGCTACATGACCACCAGCCAATGTCATCTTTCCTACCAATTAACGTATATATATTAAGCATGGACACTGGAAACCCTAAAAAAAACCACAACCAACAACACAACACTATCAAACTCTAAACCTATAAATACCCCCACCAATTTCTTTCCCTTCACAGCAAACTTATTGATCAGTACATCAACCAGCAAGCATGGCCTCCAACATGTTGTTGGTCACCTTCGTCGCCACCATCATGATGATCTCAAGCATCACAACCTGCCAGGCCGCCCGGTGGCTATCGGAATCGACGCCGGAGCAGGAACCCAAATACCAGCCACCTTTGCCAGAAATTCCCCACCTTCCGAAACCCACGCTGCCACCTTTACCGGAAATGCCTGCTCTGCCAAAACCCAAGCTGCCACCTATGCCTGAGATCCCCAAGCTTCCGAAGCCTGAGCTGCCTCCAATGCCGGAAGTCCCTGTGCTCCCGAAGCCAAAGCTACCGCCGCTACCAGAGTTGCCACCGTTGCCTAAGCCTGAACTACCCCCGTTGCCCACTCTCCCAAAGGTAGAACTTCCTCTACCTAAGACGGAACCCAAGCCGATCACAAGCAAGCCAAGCCCATGATGATGATACGTTTGGACACTGAAGGATGTGCCCGCCGTGTGGCCTGCGGTGTTGAGATATATGTTTGTGCTAGTTCTTATCTACTACTTAGCTCCTTCCATGTATTTGAGGTTTACGTGATACTTGTCCTTTGTCATGTGATGTTTCCCAATGTCTTGTCACTTTGGAATATAATCATGTTATTTCTTGGATTATTCCTTTAAATACCAACATCATTATTAATGAAGTTTGTAATTTCTTTCGTCAATAATCTTTCTATACCAAAAATCACTTTTATATATTTACTGAACTTATCTTAAACTTTAATTACTGACTACGTACACGTACTCAATAATTAGTTTAATTGTTTACAAAATCAATATTGCTGTTCTGTCTAACCCTAAAAGGACATATTTACCGTTACCTTGTTCCTCCTCTAGCCTCTGTGTCTTCTCTCACGATTCTCCCATTCTTTTTCGCCATCTTTCTTGTCGTAATTTGATATATTTGTTGAAATCGCCCAAATATGGACGTGACCACCTACCATCAGCCTCATCGATCTCTTTCCCTCTAGCACAAGATCTCCCATCAAATGTGCTGATGATGATGTTGAAGACAACAATGACAATGGATCGAATTTATAAGCTAACCTGTGCTAATGATGATGTTGAAAACAACAACGACAATGTATCAAAGTTGTAAGCTAACTTATGCAAACACCTTCGTAATGAAGTGCTATTTCAAAACTATCACAATAGATAAGAAAAATTGTTGTAATAAATCTTTTGTGATAGTTTTACGTCTCTTACTCACAATAACTATAATAAAATTATTGTGACAATTTTGTTTGACAATTATAATAGACACATTTATCGTGATAATTTAGTAATAGTTACTTTTTATCATTCTATAATAACAACTTTTAACTATCACAAAAGTAATTAAAAAAATGAAAGCAAAACTTTTAAATTATTAGAATAATAAATCTGTTTTATATACATTAACTACTTGTTTAGATCTTAGAACTAAATTAAAAGTTGTTGGAAGAATAATAAATGCAAAAGAAAATTGTTTAAATAAAAAATTTAATGAAACTATTAAAAATATAAAAGAAAATTTAAATAACACATTTGAATATATACAACAAGATAAGGAACACAAAAAATACAACATTTATAATATTTGACACAACTCTCATCATCATCATCATCATCATCATATGATTTAAGTTTATTTGTTGATGCTTATAATGAAATTTATTTATCAACAAATAAGCAAGAATTAATGAATTTAATAATACTAATCATACCTATTTGGTTAAGGAATACCTCAGTTTTATGGAATTTAATGTACTTGAATGGTAGAAATCCCAAAGACATGCATATCCTATTTTTTCCTTAATGATTAAAGATCTATTAGTAGAAATATTTTAGATAACAGAAGAGACAGGTTAAAGGACGACATTTTGAAATGTTTAATACATGTTAAAGACTATGAACTTGTTCAACTTCATTCTCAACAGCAAGAAGAAGATTACACAGAAGAATTTAACAAATTATTTATTTGAATGTAAATTAAATGTAAAAATATTTGATGTATTTGAAAAAATATGTACAAATGATAATGTATTTTTAATTTCATTTTACTAAATAAAATAATTTATTTTAACTTTATGAGTTTGTGTTTCAATGTTTGAATGTTTCTCTTATTTTTGGTTGAATGCTTAAAACAATTTATTTTAAAATTTATGTAAAGAAAATTTAAAAAAAATTAAAATCTTGAATAAATTATTCAATTAAAAAATGAAAAAAAAATGTCGACCCATTGTTTTAAAAAAAATCAAAATTTGTCTGGAAATTTGTTCACGCCCATAGGTGACCCTCAGGTGGCCTAAGCCAGGCCAGGCCCAATTTTCCCATTTTTCATTTTTACAGGCCAGGCCGAGCCTGACTTGCAGCCCAAGCCAGCCCAACCCGACCCACCAACATGTTTACTATGACCTCTTGCTCCCATCACCACTATTTGCAAAACCAGAAGTGATCAACCTTTAGCAAGCGAAGATCTCCTTCCCGATCGAGAAGGCGAGTGAATGATACGAAAGGAGGGGAATGAAAGGGGCCAGGGGAACAGGGAAAGGATTAGGGCATAAAGAAAGGAGGAGGGTTTCGGCCAATACAATCGAATGGTACTCGTCAACAGATATTATCTTTTGATTCTATTGTGAATTTTTTTGTGATAGACTATATACATTTAACGATAAAATAATAAATTATTATATTTATTTTAATCTATTGTAACTCGCATTTAATTATATAATAGTGATAAATATTTTTATCTATTACAAAATTAAAAATATATAATTGTATCTAGTGACAGACACAAGAAAATGTCTATCACTGTACAAGAAATTTGGTATAATGTAACTTATAATAAGAATTGCGAGCATCGTTACTTCTAATCAATTAAACTATTTTAATTAATTTCACGTAGTCGTCACTTTGTTGAAAAGAATTGGAAGATCACCCACCCACCGTATATAGGAGGTTGATCAACAAAACTTGTTAACTCTTGCATATATATGTACACACATCTTGCAGGTGGTGGCGTAGAAGTTGAGCTAACGGTAACATGACCAGCAGCCAATGTCAACTTTCCCACCAATCATCGTATATATCTAAGCATGAACACTGGAAACCCTAGAAAAAATCACAACCAACAACACAACACCTTCAACCACTAAACCTATAAATACTCCACCAATTAAACCCCAAGCCCAGCACATTAGTTTCTTTCCCTTCACAGCCAACTTACTGATCAGTACATCAACCAGCAAGCATGGCCTCCAACATGTTGTTGGTTGCCTTCGTCGCCACCATCATGATGATCTCAAGCATCACAACCTGCCAGGCCGCCCGGTGGCTATCGGAATCGACGCCGGAGCAGGAACCCAAACACCAGCCACCTTTGCCGGAAATTCCCCACCTTCCGAAACCCACGCTGCCACCGTTACCGGAAATGCCTGCTCTGCCAAAACCCAAGCTGCCACCTATGCCTGAGATCCCCAAGCTACCACCTATGCCCGAGATCCCCAAGCTACCGAAGCCTGAGCTGCCTCCAATGCCGGAAGTCCCTGTGCTCCCCAAGCCAAAGCTACCACCGCTACCAGAGTTGCCACCGTTGCCTAAGCCTGAACTACCCCCGTTGCCCACTCTCCCAAAGGTAGAACTTCCCCTACCTAAGACGGAACCAAAACCGATCACAAGCAAGCCGAGCCCATGATGATGATACGTTTGGACACTGAAGGATGTGCCGGCAATGTGGCCTGCGGTGTTGAGATATATGTTTGTGCTAGTTCTTATCTACTACTTAGTTCCCTCCATGTATTTGAGTTTAACCAGATCTTGTGTGCTTTGTATTTGAGGTTTACGTGATACTTGTCCGGTGTCATGTGACGCTTCTCAATGTCTTATCACTTCGGAATATAATCATATTATTGTCTGGATTACTCCTTTAAATACCAATATCATTATTAATGAAGTTTGTAATTTCTTTCGTCAATAAACTTTTTATACCCAAAATCACTTTTATATATATATCCTGAACTTATCTTAAATGTTGATTACTGAATACCTACACCGGTACACGCACTGAATAATTAGTTTAATAGTTTACAAAATCAATATTGCTGTTCTGTCTAACCCTAAAAGGACATATCTACCGTTACCTTATTCCTCCTCTAGCGTCAGTCTCTTCTCTCACGATTCTCCCATTCCTTTTCGCCATCTTTCTTGTCTTGATTTCATATATTTGTTGAAGTCACCCAAATATGGGCATGGTCATCTACCATCATTCTCGTCGATCTCTTTCCCTCTAGCTTAAGATCTCCCATCAAATGTGCTGCTGATGATGTTGAAGACGAAGTTGTGAACTAGGTTGCAAACACCTTCATGATGAGTTGCTACTCCAACTCTTAAAAGAGTTAATACTACGACAGCTATAGTGAGGAGTTGCTCTAATAGTAAGGTAGTAGTTTATTGTCGTCAGTTTTAATTTTAATTACTGTATGGAGTTGGAGTTGGCAGATGATGAAACAAATACACAAGTTTTGTACAATACTAGACATGATGTCAAGCTCTAGTTACTATTGATGAACGTAGAAAAGAAAAGTGGAAAAAGTGTTCCATATGGTTAACTTCGTTCGAGTGCTGCAGCTCTTGATCCCTCCTCATGCAAAAAACCCTTGCCAAGCTTCTCCTTTATGTAGATTCCTCGACTCAATTTCGCATTCCTTCGCTTGATGTCTTCTCCTTTGTGCACAATTTCTCCCATTCCAACCTTACGCAAAAAATCCCCAATATCTTCTCTTACTGATCACAAATTCCCCCAACTCACCCTCATACTCCTCTGCCCTCGCAAAAAACCCTCTGCATGTTATGGTGTCTTTGCCCTCATACATTCCATATAATCAATTCAACACAAAATACAAAACAAAAAACAACACCGACATCCACGAAACAAACACGACTCCTACAATTTTGCTATTATCATTAGCATTGCTCTCAAGTGTGACTGCTGGACTTTAACTTCGCGAAGAAGCGAAGCTGAGAGCGCTTCGAACAAAACACAACCTAAATCCCCATACTGCTATGCTAAAGAGCTAAGAGAGGTTAGAGTTTCCATCTACTAGCACTCCAACAAGACCTCCATTCATATAATGTTAAAAGCCCAGAGCATTTAAGTTTATCATAAGATTAATTAATAACAATAGAATAGAACATAATGTTATAAATTTAGGTTCAATCACATAAGTACCTATGTAAGACCATTATAGTCAGATATACATTTGCACTGTTACCTCAAATCTAGAAAAGACTTCCAAAGCCCATTGAAAGAAAGTGGACTTGACATCAGGAACACACATTTTCTCAATGTAACCCTCATCTGTGAGCTTGTGTGGAAGTTCATTCCCAAAAACAATGATCTTTGGGCACACATGTAATGTTGCATTGCTCATGTAATTTGATAAGTATACTGCTATTGATCTTTATGCCAATCTTAATACCATCCCCCCTTATATTTCCCAGTATTTGATTTCCTAATGTATTGGTAGCCACGTGTACTCTTACAACAAAAAAAAAAGACGCACAACAGCATGAATATTAACTAATTGCAAATTAGATCATCAAGATAAGCGATACTCGTAGTTTTAATCAAGATGGGAATCTTGATAAATGCAAAAACCATTGCTATTACGACAAAAAAATATATGTTTTACAACAATTGCCTTCAATTAGATAATAAAAATTTTACCGCGGGGAAGGATTCAAAAAAATCATCACAATGGAAATTATTTTTAAAATGAAAAACAAAAATTTACAATATTATGAGTGGTGTTGATGAACCATTGAAGATGAAATCCCGTATGCCAATGATTGTCGCTAATTTAAGGGTAAGGCGTAACGAATAGCCTTGTCGGAAATAGGTACAACCGCACAACCAAAATAAATAAATAAATCGATTTACCAAACGTGAATTTTGAACCAGTATTCATTTTATGGTTTACATACATTATACTAAAAGCTATTAATAATAAAAATTATATCTAAATAAATATTTATGAAAGAGAGATATCTATTTATTTTAAATGTAATCTTCAGTATCAATAAATTTTAAATTGATGTATCTAAACTGCTAAAAAATACTTTATCCTAAGATTTACATATATTAACTTGAAATTTATCAACAATAAAGAGTACATTTAAATACATATTTTAAAAAAGACACATGTGTATTTTAAATGTAACCTTCGATAAATTTTAAATTAATTTATCTAAACTGCCGCCTGACTATCAATGGGAGTTGAACGGAAAAACGTCACTTCACGTGTATCAAAACCAAACCTCCTCATTTTTCACACCAAAACCTTACCAATGCGTGAAGAAACTCAAAGGAGGCCAACGACCGATCAACTTATGTCTGCATATGACACGCCTTATCAACTCCAGTTTTTATAAATACCCAATTAATCCTGAGCCATGCATGTTGTCACAAACACATACATTGATCCCCCAGTTTCCTGATCTGTGTAGCACACCAGCATGGCCTCAAGTTCGGGTCTTGGCCTCTTTACGGTGGTCCTCCTTGCCTTGGCGATGTCCAGTTGCCAAGCAGCCCGTCACTTGTCGGAGGTGCCGGAACCAAAGACGGAGATCCCCAAGTCTCCATTGCCGGAAGTACCTGTGCTCCCCAAGCCAAAGCTACCACCACTACCGGAGCAGCCAAAGTTTCCTAAACCAGAACTACCAACATTGCCTGAGCCGGAGGTGACACCACACCCTGAGAAGCCGACGTTGCCTAAACCGGAGTTCCCACCACACCCTGAGAAGCCGACGTTTCCTAAGCCAGAGGTGCCACCATACCATGAGAAACCGACGTTGCCTAAGCCGGAGTTCCCACCACACCCTGAGAAACCGACATTGCCTAAGCCAGAGATGCCACCACACCATGAGAAGCCGACACTGCCTAAGCCGGAGTTCCCACCACACCCAGAGAAGCCGACGTTTCCTAAGCCAGAGATGCCACCACATCATGAGAAGCCGACATTGCCTAAGCCGGAGTTCCCACCACACCATGAGAAGCCAACGTTTCCTAAGCCAGAGATGCCACCACACCATGAGAAGCCGACAATGCCCAAGCCGGAGCCGGAACTTCCGCCACTGCCAGAGAAGCCGACGCTTCCTAAGCCAGAGTTGCCAAAGGTACCAACTGTTCTCCCAGAGCCGAAGCTTCCACCACATCCCAAGAAGCCCACAATTCCCAAACCAGAACTGCCACCGCTGCCTCATGAGAAGCCGACGTTACCCAAACCAGAACTGCCACCTCACGAGAAGCCGACGTTACCCAAACCAGAACTGCCACCTCATGAGAAGCCGACGTTACCCAAACCAGAACTGCCACCTCATGAGAAGCCGACGTTACCCAAACCAGAACTGCCACCTCATGAGAAGCCGACGTTACCCAAACCAGAACTGTCACCTCATGAGAAGCCGACGTTTCCCAAACCAGAACTGCCACCTCATGAGAAGCCGACGTTTCCCAAACCAGAACTGCCACCTCATGAGAAGCCGACGTTACCTGAACCAGAACTTCCGACGGCGCCCAAGATCCCAAGCGAGCCAAGCCCATGATATGCATAATTACTTGCGCATGCCATGCATGGTTGTGTGTTCAGATTGGGTGGGATTGGACTGTCTCTTGGTTCTTTGCATCTGCGTCGTTTAATTATCATGTCTGTAATGTTCTGCGTCGTGTGATTCTTGTCGAACTTGTATTGTGTATCGTTTCCTGATATGAAAGTTTGAATGATTTGAAATAAATTAATCATAATCTTGATGTGTTTCTGGCATACTCGTGCAATTAACCATCCAGTAGAATGATTAGCCTATGAAATATTTGTACTGCCATCCATCCGTCCACCTAATTAAGCATCAGATAGCATAATTAATCAATCTCCTAATTATGAAAAGTTCCAGCTCATTGAATGTAAAGATTAAGTTTAAGCTAATATATAATAAATTCATTTATTTATTATTAATTCATTTTGGGTAAATTATTTTGCATAATACATGAGAGTAGATTCACGCATATTTATTTATAAGATACTTGTAAGCTTAAATAAAAATAAGTGAGATAGTGTATGAAGTCTTACATCGAGGAATATAAATATGGATTTTAAGCTTGTACGTGATAGACTACTATACTCACTATTAATTGATTTTAAAATTAATTATTTCACATCTCTCGAAGTTAGCTTGGTAAGAAGGTTAAGCTTGCAAAAAACATCTGTATGGCAATCAGCAGCCAATATATTTGGAAAACATTGGCCAGTTATCAATGAATCAATATGAACATATTGATACGATGAAGCTCAGGAACCAGTTCTTCTCTAATGAAGTGATAGTAAACGATTTCATGCTTTGAACAAGGATGGTTGTAGTCCATAACATATAACTTTAATAAATAATGAAATAAATAAAATTATGTACTATATTAATAGTTTAAAAATAATAAATTTACCTTAATTTATAGTAATAAATTAAAGTTAACCTATATATAAGACAACTCCATCTTTCCTTGTGGTCATCACGATGCTTATTGGGTATATCAACGCATAGGAGCTGCCTTCCATTCCATGACGATCTTATTGTTGATCCCAACGGTGGCAGAGATATTAATTGAGCTAGATCTAACCACTCCAACATGGTCTGGTCAAACTATTCCATTGATCTGCATAGAAAGGTTACTTGGGCCGTAATACGCTTCTCTTCGATGGCACGTTAGTACAACTCCATTTGAACACGTAGGTCGTCATGATTTTAGTATATTATAATTGTAAAATTGATATATTAAATTTGTTAAAACTAAAAATCTGTATTAAAATTAGTATATCATTTTTATAGATTTAGTATATCAATTTTACAATTGGCATACCAAAAAATACAACTAGACATTACTTAATATGATCAAATTATGTTAATACAGCATAAACAAACTGTGAGCTGTGAACTATACTCAGGTTGTCATCCTATCCCTCTTAACATATATAGCACAACTTAACATGACATGACCTATTAAAATCTCTAAATGGTGGACCAATCTTTTTTGTAAGGTAGAATACTAACTAAAATATAATTGTATTTTACTAAGATCAAAAAGGATAATGCAAATGAAATATTAACTCAAAAAAATAAAATATTTAAATTCCATAAGATAAAGTAAATAAAATAAATTAAAGATGATGTTACAGTACATGGAATTTCAATAGTTACTAAAAAATACTTTACAGATTAATTGTACATACTTGAAACTATTTCATGGTTTTTATGGCAAAAATGAGAAGATTTTCCCCATAGGCTTTAATTAAGTAATTATATCGATAGTTAATCTTTGGTGTAGTCTACTATGGATTAAAACTTGAACCTAACCTGTCTTCTATTTACTAAGAATTTTAGATTTGTCGACCATTTTTAATTTAATTAAATAAATCATGGAGTTGTAGTTTTCTAGTTATAATATCTATGAAACTATCTTAGTTGATTATGCATGCCAAATTTTTATGATATACATTATAGAAAATATTTTCTCCTCTTATGTAGTACTCGTAGAAAACACAATTAACTTCAAAGCTAAGCTCAATTGTTCATGATTAAGGATAACTCACGATAATTTTTTTAAGATGATGCAAAAGAAATTAATGTAATATAAATAACAAAGATTTTTATTTTAGGTGAATCAAAATATCCACCTATTTTGTAATCTTACATGTTAAGCAATCAGATTAGATAAATGAAACAAATTACATCAATTGTAATTGATTGTAAATTGATATAGTATTATATAAAGAACTAATTTTACCATTTACGCTCAAATTTTTTAATTAAGTGATATTGGAAAGAAGTTACTTTCTTATGTCAAATTTCAAAACTTGTAATTATAAAAATTCAAATAATGTAATTTAATTAATTACAATAAGTCAGGCAAAACTTAAGGTCATGTTTGATTGACTATAACGTTAATATTATGTAATCAAAATACATTACATAATCATATTTCCATATTTGGTAATCAAATGTTTTTAAGATTATACAAGTAATTAAATTTATCATTTAATCTTATTTTAGTTAGTTGAATGATGTCTTAAAGAACTTAATTTCTTATAATCAAAATCTAACTCTTAGAATTATAAAATTTAAAATATTGCAATGTAATTAAGAAATGCAATTCATTACATGATTATTATAATTAACCAAATACACTCTATGTTTTCGTCATCTTAATCTTGATAGCTGAGGGTTGGTGGTCTACTACTATTATTTTAAAAGCCAAGGAAGTACACATCTAAAACTTTTTTAATCACACTAAGAAAATTCAACAAAACAGAAGTTGTAACACTTTGTATTGTTAGAATAGTTTTACATCGATTGGGCGTAAAGATTAAAATTGAAATTAATATATAATGAAAAGTTTCACTCATTATCAATTTATTTTGAAATGTAATATTTCACAAGTGAGAGTAAATGTTGAAATAGTCTCGCATTAATTAGTATTATAAGGATTGAACCTAGATTAAAATACGATGAATTTTTCATTAATTGTTAATTAATTTAAAGATAACCATTGCAACACCCTCCAGCTACCACTAGTATATTGTATAAATTGCATGAAAACATAAAACACCCAAGAACACTCATGTATTAATATACACGAGAAGTTGGAACTGCCAAGCGGCTTCACCAGCCACCACTGCCTGTTTGTTCTTCGTATTCACCGTCAATGGGAAAAAGAAAACGAAAAACCAACGCACGCATGAACACATCAACACGGCCGATACTTCTCCATTCCTCGTCTGCAGAACCAACCACTACATGCGAAAATAAACAAAATCCAAGAAAAGCCCAACCACCAAAACTACCATCTACGTGTGAAATCTCAACGAAGTACGTCCTATGATGTATAAATACCCACCACGAGGGCTCCTTCTCCTTGCAATCAACACCGACCAACCAAGAATCCTCCTCTACCGCCGTACCTTGTTCTGTCACCGGCGATATTAAGATCATCATGGCGTCCAAAACCGGCTTCTTCCTCGTGGCCGCCACCCTCGTTGCCTTGATGCTACCCAGCAGTAGTCGAGCAGGCCGTCATCTTTTAGAGACATCAGAACCGCCGCAAGGGTTGCCTAAACCAACGTTACCACCGTTGCCTGAGATTCCGAAGCCAGAGTTGCCACCTTTGCCCGAGTTTCCTAAGCCAGAGTTGCCACCTTTGCCCGAGTTTCCGAAGCCAGAGTTGCCACCTTTGCCCGAGTTTCCGAAGCCAGAGTTGCCACCTTTGCCCGAGTTTCCTAAGCCAGAATTGCCACCTTTGCCCGAGTTTCCGAAGCCAGAATTGCCACCTTCGCCCGAGTTTCCCAAGCCAGAGTTGCCACCTTCGCCCGAGTTTCCGAAGCCAGAATTACCACCTCTGCCCGAGTTTCCAAAGCCAGAATTGCCACCTTCGCCCGAGTTTCCGAAGCCAGAATTGCCACCTTTGCCCGAGTTTCCAAAGCCAAGGTTGCCACCTCTGCCGGGAGTGCCCATGCTTCCAAAGCCAGAGCTACCACCCCTGCCCAAGGTGGAACTTCCCCCGCACCCGACCACACCCGAGGCTCCAAGTGAACCAAGCCCATGATGCACGCAGCCATTTTTCAGTACGCTTCGTTGAGCAATAAATCGATATCTATAGTATTATATATATATATGTATTACATGAACTCGATCTCTATGTTCCAGTCTCTTTGGCTTCGATATTTCTTACCATGCATGGTTAACTGGTTTGCCATCCGTTTGGAGCCGCTTGATCGTCACCTGACCTACATCTTCACTTCTTCTTCATGTGTTTCGTTCGACTTAGTTTCTCGTATCATGAAATATATTTTCCTTTTCTTTTACTGTTGCATGTTTTTCCGATCGATCGCTTCGCAGAATACACATGAAGTCATATATATAACATGTGCCGTACGAAACGTTGAACGATGATACGATCTCGGCCTGCCATGTGTCGTATATCTATAGAAATTAAGCCCAACTGAGGGCTACCGTGCCACCATCAACAACAAATAGTAGGGTTTATTAGTGTAGAAATGATCTTTCAACGATTCATTTAAGCTAATAAACACTAAATTTCTTTACTCATTATCAAAGATAGAATGTTCCACAAAAAGAATATTAGATTCAGACCTTTGAATAAACGCATCAGCTCCATATTCGCTCTGGATTACATGGAACCATACTGAATTAGAAAAACTTCTTTAAACTTTTTCCATGAGAAGCGCTTGATTCATGAGGAAGGAAATGGATTGTGAATGTTTAGACCTCCATCAATAAAGGTTTCAGAAATGACACTACTTTTGTTAGGCTCCAAATAAGAATGTAACAATTGTCGTGTTAACATAAGAAGAAAATTTTACTTATTAAATTTTTTAAAAAGTGTGAATATAACTTTTCCTTAATATTAATCCAAGAAAGTTACATGTAATTATGTTAAAAGGTATAAAATACAAGAAATATATATATGTGCAATATTTGTAAAACTTTACAATTGTACATATATTTACAAGTAATGGATCTAAAACCATTACTAAATTTTTAAGGTCATAAATTTAGTAATAAAACTTAAATTATATTACACTAATCCTTTGAGTGGTATCAATAATCATTTAATCATGCATAACAATAATATGATCACACATGATGTTGATTATACCTTACTATATACATACATGATAGAAGAAAACACATTTAATTATTATGCAAAATAATTCAATTAAATCATATACTATTTAACTAACATTAATTAGATATAATGGATTACTTACTTTTTTAAAAAAATTTCTTCCTTTATTTTTCTTCCTCTTCTTCTTTCTCTTCCTCCTCCTCTTCCTTTTCTATCATTCAGTGGTGAAAATAATTCACTATTGAACGTTAATATATATGTGAGGCAGTAGATATTTCACTACCCCAACATTAAATTTTATTATTATTATTTTATTTTATTTTATTCATAAATTGACGTCACAATTTACCCTCCTTAAAATAAGTTTTTCTTTAAAATTTAAAATAACTTATACCTGTCAACTTAAATAAGTAAGGATATTTCTTCCTAACTTCATTTTCAAAGTTCCATTTCTATAACATGTTTAGTATCAAAGTACATTAGTCTCTCATTAAGCTTCTTAACTAAACTTCATAACTAAAACCTCTTAGCCAAAACCTCTTAGCTAAAATATCACTTTGATACCAATTAAATTATCACACCCCAACGAAGAACCTAGCAATCACCGCATTAATATAAGAAGGTATAAATATAACTCCTTAATGTTAATGTAAGGCAAGTACCTGAGGTATAAAACACAAGAAATATATATATATACAATATCTGTAAAACTTTCTTTATAAAGTTTCAAAACTTTACAATTGTACATATATTCACAAATAATGGGTTTAACAATTATTACATTTGATTAACATCAATTACAACTAATGTATATAACGGTTACACTTGATTAATGTTCTTCTTGGGTATCACGAGAGGAGCCTAATGAGAAAACCAATAATAAGCTAAATTCCCGACATGTAATCTACTATATAATCAATGTATCATTTAAATAATATATAAAATGAACTTGCATAATTAATAAAATAAATATCATTTAAGTGATCTTAACACATATAATTATGGGCTAGCCTACTACAACTTAGATACTTGCTCAATGGTCTTAGTGTGCTACAACTACCCTAAGCAATAAGTCAACTCTAATCACACACCAGCCTTATGATGGGGTAACACATATCCACCTTATGACGGAGTAATAGTCACATACTAACCCCATGACAAGGTTTGTGGTAGTCACACTAATTCTTTGAGTAGTATCAATAATCATTTAATCATGCACAATAATAATATGATCACACATGATGTTGATTATACCTTACTATATACATGCATGATAAAAGAAAACACATTTAATTATTATGCAAAATAATTCAATTAAGTCATATACTATTTAACTAACATTAATTAGATATAATGGATTACTTACTAATTTTTTTGAATTTTTCTTCTTTTATTTTTCCTTCCTCTTCTTTTTCTTCTTCTTTCTCTTCTTCTTCCTCCTCTTCCTTTTTTCTCTCATTTAGTGGTGAAAATAATTCACTATCAAACATTAATATGTATATATTTATATATACATGAGGCGGTGGATGTTTCACTACCTCAACGTTAATTTTTTTTAATTTTATTATTATTATTTTATTTTATTCATAAATTGACCCTCCTTAAAATAAGTATTATTCTCAAAACTTAAAAATACCTGTCAACTCAAATAAGTAAGGATATTTCTTCCTAATTTCATCTTCAAAGTTTCATTTCTGTAATATGTTTAGTACCAAAGTACATTAGTCTCTCATTAAACTTCTAAACTAAACTTCTTAACTAAAACCTTTTAGGCAAAACCTCTTGGCTAGAATCTCACTTTGATACCAATTAAATTGTCACGCCCCAACGAAGAACGTAACAAACGCTACGTTAATATAAGAAGGAATTCATTTATTAAATTTTCTAAAAGATGTAAATATAACTCCCCTTAATATTAATGCAAGGCAAGTATCTGTAAAGAGGTATAAAATACAAGAAATATATATATGTACAATATCTGTAAAACTTTTTCTATAAGTTTCAAAACTTTACAATTGTACATATATTCACATGTAATGGGTTTAACATTTATTACATTTGATTAACATCAATTATAACTAATATATATAACTATCACACCTTACTAATATCCTTCTTGGGTATCATGAGAGGAACCCAAAACCATGAGAAAACCAATAATAAACTAAATTCCTAGTAAGTGATCTACTATATAATCAATATATCATTTAAATAGTATATAAAATGAACTTGCATAATTAATAAAATAAATATCATGTATAGTGATCTCAACACATATAATTCTAGGCTAGCCTACCACAACTCAAATACTTATTCAACAATCTTAGTATGCTATAGTTACCCTAAGTAGCAAACCAACTCTAGTCACATACCATTCCTGTAATGGGGTAATAGTCACATATCAACCCTATGATAGAGTAATAGTCACATACCAACCTTATGACGAGGTTTGTGATAGTCACACTAATTCTTTGAGTAGTATCAATAATCATGCACAACAATGATATGATCACACATGATGTTGATTCTACCTTAATATATACATAAGAAAACACATTTAATTATTATGCAAGATAATTCAATTTATTCAATTAAGTCACATACTATTTAACTAACATTAATTAGATATAATGGATTACTTACTAATTTTTTCAATTTTTCTTCCTTTATTTTTCCTTCCTCTTGTTCTTTCTCTTCTTCCTCCTCTTCCTCTTCGTTTTTCTCTCATTAGATGGTGAAAATAATTCATTGTCAAACGTTAATATATATATATATATATATATATATATATGTGAGGCAGTGGATGTTTCACCACCTCTACATTAAATATTTTTATTTTATTCTTTTTTATAAACTGACATCACAACTGTCTAAGGTAAAATTTCTTCTAAGCAACCGTATGGTATCACCAAGGAGGAAAGTAAAGCTTTGAGATGTGTTGACAAAGAGAATTAATGTCTTCACACTGTTTTGTTGGTGAAGATGGTAACTCCCATGAGATGGTTACCTAAGGAGGAAAGTAAAGCTTTGAGATGTACTAATCTGCCATCAAGAAAATGGATTTAGCTTTATCCTTCAATGGTTTAAAGACTTCCCTTGAATTATTTGACAGGTTATTCCCAAGATACCTAGAGCAAGTATCAAAAGGTGACATTTTATGAGAAGTTAGAATTTTATATATTAGACCAAAGAGTTTTCACTTTCACTAACATTTTATGAGAAGTGATACATTTCATAATTAACTTAGTTGAGAACAGCAAGAGAAACCAACCTGCTACTATAGACAAAAATGAACGAAGGCTCATTCAATATTGTCAAAAGCTTTACGGATATATGCTTTGATAAAAAAACGCATCATTGCCTGCACCCTTACCCTCAAGGCTATGCAAAATATTAGCTTGTGTATTTTTTCGCCCACGCAAAAGCTTTCTGATTCCTAGAGATAATCAGAGGCAAATGTCTAGCAACTCTAGAGTTTTAAGATTTTTGCAATGAGTTTATAGGATTCATTAGTCAATGAAATAGGTCTATAATCTATTAAAATTTTAATTCAAAACCGATTGATATTGAGTAAAGGATCTAGCACTATATTAGTCATAGATACCACTCCTAATTTTTCGGTGTGAGATTTTTTCAAATATTCTCTGATACTTGTGACTTATTTGTATATCTACAAGTGAATATACGTAATATTTGCATTGATACCATGTCTAACTCAAAATTAATTAGTATTAAATAGAAGGTCAAACACTATATTAGTCATAGGTCGGTCCGTCTAAGTGTCCACAAGTGAATATCTGTGAAATTTGCATTGATACCATGTCTAACTCAAAATTAATTAGTATAAGTAAAGGGTCAAACACCATATTAGTCTCAGGTCCCGTCCTCATTTTCCAAATGTGATTTTTTTTTCCAACAAAATCCTTCATATAATTTAGAGATTTGCCTTTTGGGAAAGAAAGTTTTGAACCATCTTATAGAATGGGCCTTTAATTGTACCCTAGAATGTTTGATAGAAAAGTGCTGGAAAACCATAAGACCCCGGTGCTTTTAGTGGATCCATACGAAACAAGGCTTGTCTAGCTTTCTTCAGATTAGGGATTTCCTTATTCTCCTATCAGTGGTAGAAATTTAATAAATTTTGTTAAATTTTAAAATCTCTAGGCCAAGGATCAATAATTATTTATTTTCAGTAAAATTATTATCATATACTTACCGTCATCATCTCATAATAAATAAAACCTATGCCATTTACTTTTTCTTCTCATTTATTTGTTTCGAAAAATCACATTCTAATTAAGAAAGAATCAAGAAAGGTAATGGTAAAAACTAGAACTAAAGTAAACTGTGGGCTGCATTAAGCAGTTCCTTTGTTAAAGAAGGCTTTCAGTAGGTTTTTGATCACTGACATCATGGTAATTTTGAAAATCAATGGTGCAAAAGTCAAGATAGTCAACTCCATATAATTTATCAATATTTCCTCCTTCTTTCCGTAGAATTTCACAATAATATAAATTGGAGATAAAATACAAATAATTACCATTTTTTTTTATAATATGCAAGTTAAAAACCCTAACATGTATACATCCAGATAAGTCTGCTTAATAACTCTTGTTTTTCTAATTATACATACAATAAGTGCCAAGTATCTCTAGATACATTGGTTTATAGGCTTTAATTATATGTGGTACATCCATGCATGCAAACTAAAAATGGATAGAGGAAAATATGAACGTAGTTATTCAAAACATTTTTTACTATAGTTATTTAAAAGTGATATACTAAATTCATTTTCAGTATGCTATCTTTCCTCTCTCATGAATCGTATAGACAGACACATTTTGCATCATTACTTCCAATCACATCGTTGTCTTTCCTATAAATTATGTAACTAATAATATTACAAAACGATATATTGAAATTAAATTTGATGTGTTGTTTTAAACACATACAATAAAAAATATTATAAGTGCCAACAAAAAAAAAAACTCAACTATAAATTGAATGGAACAACGACCATTGCATGATATATTATTCTAACTAGAAGCTGAGCCAACACAAAGATTGTCGTGTTCAGTGAAGGAACGAACTCATATGTACGACTACATGCGTGCATGTTACAAATTTCTTGGTGGAGTGATGTCTAAAAGAATACAATATTTAGTATGGAAATATTTAAAGCTTATAACAATAAAACTTTTAATATTATAATCTAATTGTGGAATGTAATTCTATTAAATTACATTACATTATATATTAACTATAGTCAATCAAACGAAACCTTGGTACAGATCACATTAAGGACATTTTGAAGAAAAAAAAGATCCTCGTCCCTAAATCTCATTGGCAAGGATCACAAATCCTCACCACATGTTCTTAGATATGAATATTCCTGATTTAAATATGCACCCTTCAAAGCAGGTACTCCTTACGTAACCAGTCAACAGCTTTAGTTTCTTTTTCTCAATTCTGATGAAAATATGAAATCATAAAAAACCATAATCAACGTTTGCTTAATCACTTAAAGATCTATTAATTGATGAGCCATCTTAGTAGAGAACAAAGAAAGCCATGATGATAAGAAAGTAATAACAATGATACAAAATCGTGTATTAAAATGGATAAAAAGTTTCTTAGCGGAACTCGAGCTTGACCTTCAGATGGAATACTTTAAAAAAATATATGAAAAAGAGAAGATCCAATAGATGGACACAGGAAAAGCATGCACCAACCAAACGAAACTGATATTTGTCTCTCCAACAACAAAAGCATGCACCAGCCAATTCATCAAACTCGGCTCATCACCATCACTTTGTATATAAATACATATAGATTGATAATTGTAATGAACGAACAAGGCGACACATTCATTCACCATATATTCGACCAATAATGGCTTCCAAACCAGGCTCATCCCCTTGCATCCTCGTCGTCCTCTTCTTCTTCTTCTTCTTCTTCTTGTGCTGCAACACCAACGTGTGTCAAGCGGCCCGCCACCTACAAGCAACCAGCACACCTGTGCCGATGTCCGAGGCCGCACCCATGCCTTCCGTGGAGGATCAGCCCTGCCCATGGACGTCGTCGCCGCTGCTGGAACAGCTCATTGCCCTGCTGGAAAGCATGGTCCCGTACCTCAGCTCCATACCTCCGTTGCCGCCCTTGCCTCCGTTGCCGCCCTTGCCTCCGATGCCGCCAAGACCGCGCCTGCCCCTGCCCCTGCTCCCTCGTCCGCCCAAAATCGTCTTTCCACCGCAACCAGACGTCGCCATTCCATGATGATCATATGCTGCGTGCGATACATAATTAATCAACACTACTCTTTATTTATTAACCAAGTAATATGCAATAAGGTTTTCCACATGTGCGTGGATGACCGTAATCCAATGAATACTAAATAATGATTAATTACCAGAATAAATCTAATTAGCTCTGTCATAATAAGTTGCCAAAGATGGAGAATTTGTGTACGGGGGAATATAATAATGTGTTGCGTTCTCCTTATATAATTGTTGGCTGTAATTAAGAAGCATTTTCAATGCAAAATAATATTAATGTTAATTTTTGTTGCTGTTATAAATTACTGGCAAGATGTTTTTTATGGGTAATGCAATATTTGATTCATGTGTAATGTTAGAAAAGTCTCAAATCGGTAAAGATAGAAACATATATATATATATATATGATAAATCTTTCTACTTATTATCAATTGATTTTGAGATAAATTATTACACATTGTATCAGAGTCAGACACATATTCATAGACACTTATAAGCATATAAATAAAACGTAAATTTTAAAAAATGTTAAAAAAGTCTTACATTGATAGAAGAATAAAATTAAATCTTATATATGACAAACTCTTTTATTCATTGCTAATTAATTTTAAGATGAATTATTTTACATAATTTTGGATTAACTGATTTTGGAAGACTTGGCTTAATAAATTAAATGACATGGTACCAAGATTTAAGGTGTCGTATGACTCGTATCATGTGGAGGTATAATATGGGCTAGACAAGAAACTCTTCTGGAAGGCCAGAATTTAAAATGTCATTAGAAGGATCTCTTCATGGTGTTAGTGATGAATCACGTGCCAAAATGTTTTACAGGAATCTGAGTCTCGGTTTGGCAGATATTAATGTCAGAAGGAAGCTTACGCATCTCATGTAGAATTCATGCTAAGTACGTTTATATCACTAATAATTTCCTTTGATTTCATTCTAAACAACACATTCAGATACAAGTAAACTAATCTTCTCTCCTTGACCACTTTTGTCTTTATGAGTTAGCTTAAGAAGAGCAAATCACATGTCATCATCTGGGAAGCAAGTATAAACACCAGAAGAATGTCCTTCATCTAAAGCAAAGCTACGAAGCATTCATTAGCATTCACTCCGATTCCAATGCTTTTAATATTCTGCATATATCAGGAGCTATAAAGTCAGAATCTTCATTTGGGAGATATTTATTCAAAAACTATAATATTTTATGCAGGTAATCTGTAGATCATTTTGAAATTTATAATTAAGAAGTAGTTAAGAGCAGAATTTTAAGGTATGATGGGAGTTCAGATTGACTCAATTTCGGCCGATTCCACTACTTCAGTCGGTCATCGCACTACTTTCAGATTCTCTATCCAATTTACTACTAAACAAAGAGGGATTTTTGACTTGAATGTGGAAGTTATCAAAACGTATGCATGCTGTTGAGACATTTTCCAGGGTCACACAAGGTCAAATAACATCCAAGTAATTTTTTAAATTACTAAGACATGTTAACCAAAAAATAAAAATCTAAGCCTCTTATAGGTTCATTTCATTTTGAGACATTTATTCAAATATGGTGAAAAGAGCCTCAAGTGTCATTGGCAGATTTATAATTGACGCCTCTGGTCTAGTTTGTTTGATGTGCTTTTTTCTCAAAGAGATAAAAGCTTTTAGTCCTGAATTGTGCCACTTCAGCCACTGATATCAATAACCAGAGAAATTGGATCGTATCACAGCAAGTCAAAAACACAGGTTCTGAATGTCGATACTACTCTTCACACCTGTTGTTATTTTTCTTTGGTTTTTGCTTCTCTGACGGTGAAAAATGAGAAAACCACCAGAACTGATGGATATGACAAATACTAATTGACTGAAAGTGCTTAGATATGGTATCAGGAAATAACAAGGTCATCTCTGGCAGACGACCCATGTTTAATTTTTCCTTTTTTATTACAGGTATTTCTCAACTGCCTGTTGTCCAAAGAGGATACACATTCCCAGAGTGGGAGCAGAAGAACAAGCAACGGAATTCATGGATGCATATGGTTAGAGGCTGACAGCTGAATAAATATAGAAGAATCGTACACAATGGCATCACTTACAAAGCCAGTAGTTGGGTTCCCAGCTTAGAATCACGCTCATCGACATCAAACTTGCATGTAGGCTACTGATGTTAGAAAATACACACCACATACATATATCCATATCTTCTTAACACGATGATTACTTATACTGCAAGATTGCCAGGTAAAGCCCCCTTCTGATCCAGCAAACAGTGTGTTTTGTTGTGCACCAGATGGCAACTAAGTGAGATCATTTTCATCTAGTGGTTCTTCTGCTGCTTCTTCTGTGTTAAGAGATTTTAAATCCCCAGTTGGAAGCTTTCTAGCAAGCCTTACAATCTGCAATATCGATCTAGTAATTAGTCAGAGACAGAGAGCACAGAAGTGAGGAAATGGATGAGTACAAAGAAGTACATAAATATCACCATAAATTGCTTATGAAGTCCATATTTACAGATGGGGCAGGATTGAGAAAAATAGATAGGTATAGAAAGAGATCTAAATGCTTGGTGCTAAGGTGGCATCTAAGAAATAAAAGATTTCCATGTCTAACCATAATAAAACATCAATAAAACAAATAATCAAATAAATGGCTACGTTCCAAGCAAGTATTCATAAAGCAGGTCATGCCCAACCCAAGAAATAACAAAAAGAAATTTAAGCAGATGTCGTCAATCTAACACCCAGGCATCGATTTGTGACAGGTGAATGAAACTAGAAACGATTGGAAAAGAGTGGAAGAACCAGATAGAAGCAAAAAATGTGCGTTCCCTGTTGCGTATGACAAGATTAAAGTTAGAAATTAAGTTCAATTTTTGGGGTCTTGTTCTACTTGTAGCAAAGGCCAAAACAGATTTCATACGAAGTAGTCTTTCTTCCCTATATGATTTGTTATTCGAAGATACTTCTAAAATGAATCTAGCCTACATTTTAAATACCCTAACAATAGGAAACGGTTGGAACAAAATGCAAACTAATGCTCAATTTTGGATTTCTATGTACATAGATAACCTCAATAGGAAGCTAGAGTTTTAGTAAAAAAATGAAATAAAAAATAGTGTAGCTATTTTAGTAATTTTTTTGATGAATCCACTGTAAGAAATCCTTACATGCAAAATTTAACTAGCAATTAAAAGATATAAACTATAGTTATTTTTAAAAAAGTTAGTAGTTTAGAGGTTATTAAAAAATGAAATGTGGAAAATTTATTTGACCAGATAATATTCCTATTAAAGTATGAAAGTGTATGGGTGAAGTAGGGATTAATTGCTTAAGTAAAAAAATTCATATAATTTTAAAGACAAAAAAAATCTCAGATGAATGAAGAAATAATTCTTTAATACTTATTTAAAATAAGGAAAATATACAAAATTGTAATAATTATCGTGATATTAGGTTAGTAAGTTATACTATAAAATTATGACAAGAAGTAATTAAACAAAGACTAATACATATAATTAAAATCACAAAAAATCAATTTAGGTTTATGCCAAATAGATAAAAAATGTAAGTTATTCATTTACTTAGACAACTAATAGAAAATTTTAGAGTTCAGAAAAAGGACCTCCATGTAGTTTTCATTGATTTGAAAAGAGATTATGACCAATTACCTAGAAACTAACTATAGTAAGGTTTAAAAAGATAAAGAGCATCCATAGGATTCATAAAGGGCAGATATGAAAAAATAGTCACTAATGTTCAAACCATAGGAAGAGAAATTAAAAAATTTCCAATAGATATAAATTTACACCAAGGGTCCTTTAAATCTATATCTGTTTGTCTTTGTTATAAATGAAATAACTAAAGAAATTCAAGAAAAAATACATTGCCATATGTTATTTGTTGATGAAAGACAAACATTAGTTTTAAATTAGCCATGTATATACTTAGTCATGTCAATAACAATGGTAACACTATAAAGAATGTTATTCATAAGATTAAAGTAATAAAGATGAAGTACAGAAATGTTTCTAGAGTATTATGTAATAAGAGAATACCCTTAAAATTAAAGAAAAATTTTACAAAACTACCGCTCCCCAACTATACTTTATGACTTAGAATACTGGATTATAAAGTAATACCATATGCAAAAGATTAGTATTGTTGAAATGTGTATGCTTAAATGAATGAACAATAATACTATAAAGGATAAGCTTAAAAATAATTTTATTAAATGAATGACACAGCCTCGTCAAATTAATGCTTGAGAAACAAATTAATGGGTAAACAGAAATCAATGGTTATATAGAATCACCATATGATCAAGATGTGAAATGGTGCTTGATTGACCAACACGTTTGATTTCTTCAGCATCTCCTTCTTCATATGCAGACAGAAGTTTGCTCGCACAACGATTCTGATCACTACTAAGAAATGCATCAATTCTGCAGGAAGAAAACACACACTCAGAAATCCACAAACAAAGCCAGTTTTTTTTGATAGTATAATATATATACATAACTGCTGCTATTTGAAAAAAAATAAATAACAGGAAGAGAGGATCACTTATAACTTGCAATACAAGGGGAGAGTAATACTCTTCTTTCTTCAAGTTGACCATAACAGAAAACTTACTGAGAACAATCATTGTAGCACTTTTCAGCTTGCTTAAAATCATGTACATAAAGATAGACTACGATAGCACTCAGGTAAGCCTGCATTAAAAGAGAATACATTGAACTTTCAAGCCATGTAGAGAATTTCAATATATTGAACTAATTCAGAAATGAATAGATAATCATTCACCAAATCAGTGAAACTTCATTTTAGAACGTTTAGAATCCATAAAAAAACTTCTCTCAAAGAGTTTAGAAGGCAGGCTGGAAAAAATACCAATCAGTTTCTTCCTCTAATGTGTTGTGCAAGATCTTTAAATGGTTGAGGTTGTGGCTGTGCTATGTATTTAAGAGATGGACATAAATATCAAGAAACAAAGTTTTAGTTGTGAATGCAAAAATAGAGGTAGCTGCTTCCATGAGTTGGTGCATGTATAGTCCTGTAACCTGAGGGGAGTAAGCCACCAAAAAAGAGAAACTGGAAAGTATCATGCCAGGGTATGACTATCTGTTTCTTTTTCAAGTCAGGTATAGCTTTCTGTTAATAATCAGTGGACTACTAATAGAGCTAGTTTAGGTCAATCGTATCCACAGGTAATAGCAACAAGAGAATGTATAATTTCATAACAAATAATGAAAGAATACACAAAAACTTTAAGACCAAAGAATCATAATAAGTTGACAATAAGAACCAATTTGATGCTTTTTTGCAGGGACGTAAACCAAAATGCAACCATGGTTTTCTCAAAATCTTGGATAAAAAAATTAAACATAATATTTTAGAATTTGATGCTAGCTTCCGAAGACAAAAGTATAGAGGAATATGGTGAAACCTTGCACTGACTGTTGACAGCATTGCAGTGATCAGCAGCTAGGCCCAATTTTAGTAGCAAAGCTGCTGCATCGGTGTACCTGTCATTTAAAAGGAAAAGATTATTATATATCAAATCAAAAAGGTTATTGACATAACAGATGAGAAAACAAAAGAATAAATTATTCCAAGTAGGTCCAACATCATGAAAATTCATTGAGATGTAAACTCAAATTAATAGAACATATTCCACTCGTTTGCTTCATTGTTTTTTTTCTCTGATGGTGGGACCCATTAGTCAAAAAACAAAAACCTACACAAATGAATTTTTTTACAACTATTATTTACAAACAAACAATACCTTTTGCCTGAAGACACGGCTTGTGGAGAAAATAACAAAAAATGCAAACAAGCATGTTTTAAAAGCAGTAAACAGACTTTAAACTTTTTTGAAAAACAGGGTTTAAACAATAGTTTTTATAATAAACACAATTATAATTATATACATAAGCCAACAAAATTACCAAACTAGTTGAATAAACAAATTTTAATTCAATCAATATAATAGTTTAAAAGGAATATATCTTCAACATATGTTATTATCATCCTTTCACTAATCACTAATTCAAAAAAAATAGAGTATTATGAAAAATGACTAAATTATTGAATAACAATGTATCTCAATATTAAAATCATGTAAGTAACAAAAAACTAACAAGCAATTCCCTAAATCATTTTTCTTCTTAGGTACTAGGTAAATAAGTGACATATCTATAATTCCATATTTTCCCATTTTCATCCATTTCCCCATTTTCCACTAGAAAAATATTTTTCAATGTGTCATGCCCTGTCACCGTTTGAATTTTTTTGACTATGAACTATTTAAATTTCAAATAAGCCATCTTATTTCTCCATGCCCTGTAACAGTTCACAACTTATAAGATTAAATATTGGGGCTGTTAACATTTTGTGCAGCAGAAAATTTGGCCAGAAGCCAATTTTACCTAAGTGTCATATCTGCAGAAGCCAAGTATAATTACTTCATTGTTGTTTCTTTGCCGTGCAATGACTCCTTAATTTAATAGAAATAAATGAGTTTGAATACATCAGAAAGTACAGTTATGGAAACAAATAAATTATAGGTAAATTACTTGTCATTCTCTCAAGGTTTGCATTGCCACCTGAAGATTCTTTTGATAGTATTCTGTGTAACAATATAATATCGTGTAATGGAAGAACCCACTTGCGTAACAATATAAATCTTGGAGCACTGACATATGCATCTTTAAATCTTGAGCACTAAAGTGACCAAGTGAAAAATCAACCAAACTTTAGGACACTATCGTGCATTTTTTGAATCTTAGAAGTGGGAAATAAAAAAAACTTAGGACAATAATAAGTAATTTACCCCTAAATTACACAAATGTTGATCCAATAACAAAGTACCATAAACCAAGGGTCATGCAAAACTCTCTAGAACATATGGATATTGTGAATCTAAAAAGATAAGAATGTTGAATCAGATGAGAACTCAAATACATATGAAATGGCAAAAATACAGTATTCAATGATCCTATCTGAACAGCTGAACAAATAAAATATGAGTTTGAAATCTGCTTTCCTGTGAGTTATAGTCTGGGGTTTGAGAATATAAGTAAACTGATTCTTTTGTTAAAAGAACTGTGTTAGGGAATACTTCTTTCTCATAATTAGGAATAAAAAAAGAGTAAAAAACAGAGTACAACAACAATTAGTAAATTAATAAATGTACTTCACAGTTAAAATCAACAAATGACTCATTCCCTCCATTTCACTGGTGACCCTTGAACATGACGAAATCATCCTGATTCCAGGAGTATGTTTCAGAAGATTGTCTTGTTTCCAAAACCTTTTAGAAGATAGGAAAGTGGTGAGCAAAGAAATAATGCAAAAGGATAGAGCAAATCTAGTGCAGGTACGGCCATGCTGTCCTCATGTAACATCCCTGACATTGATAATCTTCACTATAAAATACTTGCTACCCTGTTGGTAGTGTACAGTTACAGCAAAACGTGAAAAGAAAATAATTGTTTTCAGGGTAATATATCTGGTTTGAAAATTTCATATTGTAACCCAAATACCTGTAAACACAGAATAAATTATATAGGGTTGGTTATGGAGAAAAGTAGAGAAGTGGTAAGATGTCTATAAAAATCATAATGATAAACTATTAAAGAGAAAGGTGTTTTTAAGTAAAAAAGGAGCAAAATTCAGTGTATAAGGTTTCAACTTTCAATCAACGAAGTGTTAGCAAGGGTCCAAGTGTACATAATCTTACCTCAACAAGTAGAGACCTTGTTTCCTAGGATTCGAACCTATGACCACTAGATCATGATAGAGCAATCATAAAAAAATATTTTTAAGAAACAACAACAATAATAATCAATGTCTTAATCCCATTATGTAGGATCAACCATCAACAAAAAAATGCTGAAAAATAAAAAAAAGTAAATTTCCATGATGTGCCACAATGAACAAATGCTATGAAAATAAAATAGAAAATATACTAGTTAAAAAGGCACTTTAGAAAAAAAGACACCTTATAATTAGTAGGCTTCCTAACAAGGTTATTTAGGTAGAAATATGGTATATAAAATCACCTTTTATTAATAAATTATCATGTCAACATCATTTTCAATGTCATTTCAACAAATCAAAAAATCAACATGTATCATTGAAATTTCATTAAAATGTATTCTTAAAGCAACTAAACATTAACTGTTTAAAACCCAAATAGTCTCAATGTGAATTTAGAAAAGAAATTGAAGCTGTGGTTTCAGCCTGTATTTTGAAATTTGGTTGTGTAAAAGATTTCAGTACTATACATATACAATTAATTTTATAGATGGAGCTCAAGGACTTCCTTATCCTGAAGACTGTTCTTCACTTTAATACACTGTTATATATAAATTTGTGATCTCCTAGTGAACATTGTTCTGTGTGATTATCCTGCAAATTTACCTGAGCAATATTCACACAGGCAATTATCTTTCAATAATTTTGTTTGTTTCTTCCCTTGACTCCAAAAAAACTTGTGCTGCGTTATAAGAAATGAGCCATTGAGACATTAAGTTTAATATAAATGTCTATTTAGAAAGGAACATTGTGATGAGTGAAACATGTAACCATATAACATCAACACTGAAGAAAATACATGCATTAATAAATATGATTTCTCATGTTAAGCAACTTGAAAACTTATTTCAAGAATCTGAACATGGAATCATCTATGGTAGCATTCATAACAAAGATTTAAAGATGATGCTTTAAATGTCTTCAATTACGTTATGCAAATAAATAGAGAATACGGTTCCTTACTTTTCCATCTTTATATACATGCTTGTAGCATCACGATATAAATCAAATGCCATTTGCTCTTTGTCATCTTCTTCAAGAACAACACAAGCTTCATTGTATAACTCAATAGCTTCATCAGGGGCAGCATCTTCTAGAGCACTGAAAAAGTTAAGATATAAACAAAGATGTGTTTAAAATTAACCATAGTTAAACAATGGCTGGAGTCTGTCTTCTCTACACATACCGGGCACCTTTTGCAAGAGCATCAGAAGCAGGCTGTGATCTACCACACTCAATGTATAATTCAGATGCTCTTCTGTAATGATCGGAAACTTCAGTCCATCTGCCAAGCTCTTTTGCTAGAGAAGCTGCAGATTCCATGTGCTTCGCAGCATCCCAAAGCCTAACATTCATGTCAAGGATATAAGCTTTTTAAAGACCATATAAAAAGTCCACGTACAAATTGCCATTGACATCATTATATGTAGTCAAAGAGGATACGATGATAGCATTTCCTGGCCTTTGGAAGCCTTTTCAAAGGCAGTTTTTGCATTTTCATTGTCCCTTTCAAGCCTAAATTTAATCGCTTCAAGGAAAACAATAGACTATTTGAGAGCAGAAATGAAATGAACAAAGAAAAAACTGATGAGTGAAAATATCAACAACAGTTGCTGACCAGCTTGCTCATACAATGCAGTGGCATTCCTCCAATCTGCACTCCATCTTGTAAAACTGAGCTTTGTTCTGAGGAGAGGGAAAAGAAGATAAAGACGTAGCAATGCACTTGAGTAATATATTACACCGACTAAGAAATTCATCAGTCATTTTCCCATGGTTTGAAACAAAACGATTCCCAGAACTTTCACGACTGCCAAAAGTCTAGCCAGTTTGCAAGAATGACCAGTTATTTCTAGTGTAAACAGCAATTTTCAAGGTAGTCTTCCCTTAGTTGATAATACGCCATAAAACGAGAAGTCACCACTATTGTTAATATTTAGTCAAGTAATTGAATACCTTTGCATGAGAACTTATAAGACCCACAAGCAAGAATGCAATCTAATACAGAGTAAGTATTGATTTATGTGCATCATGGATGCAAATGTAGCACAATAGTGGGTGAATGGTTATCAAGAATCATGACCATAGCAGACGATTTTAAATTTAGAAAAACGTCTAGTTAACCCACATTGGAGTCTTAAGCAAACTAAGACGACGAGATTCGACAACAATGCATGTTTCAAAGGAAAAGAATTGTGGCGGTGCAGAATTTTGTTCGAGGACTACATAATGAGATTCGGCGGCCGCTATTGGATAAGCTTAAGAACTAAACCAATGAATGTGAAGCAAACGACGAATCAAAGGGGAAAAAAACATTAGCCCAAAAATAAGTGAGTTCCAGACAACTCCACATTCCAGATCAACAAGATGACCCCCTTTTGCACGCCCACTACCCGGCAACCCAGCCATTCGTCCAGAATAAAAAGTTCCAACTACAATGTTACAGCCTTTCGATCACGTAAAGGAATCCGATTCTTAAAAATCTCAAATTCTCACGAAGAGCATAGATTCGAAAGCTAACAAACCAATCAACAGAAAAGTACTACAAAATTGCAGACAATCCAATCCCCCATTCAGGGGTGGTCGAGTAAAGAAGGAAATCTACGACGCACTTACAGTTTGTCGGCCTTCGCCATGACCTTCTCGGCATCCGAAGTCGCCATTGAGAGAGAGAGAGAGAGAGAGAGAGAGAGAGAGAGGAGCTGCTGATGATCTGACGACGGTGGTTTGAATGCCGAGAAAGCAAGAAATATATAGTGGGCCAGTAGGGAAATTATGGGCTTGGGTTGGGCTGAAGGTTCAGAAATTCGATTCGGGTCGTTCGCCCTTACCGCATAAGTAGATGATTTAATATAGGGGTGTGTTTGATGGTGGTGTAGTTTCAGGTCTCAAAGTTTAAGAGTTGAGAATTAAGAATTGTCTTTTAATTTTGAAAAAATTTAGGAATTATGTTTGATAGTTTTTTTTTTAACTCAAAAAATAAAAATATATAATTTTCTAATTATCTTTGATTACACATTTATCTATTTTGTTTATTATTTATTTTTAACTATGAATTGTATTTATTTATCAATAAATGCATATCTTTTGAAATTACATTATACAAATAAATAATGATATTCAATGATACTTATAAATAAATGTCAATGTTAACAATAATTATTAACATTTACACATAAATGTCAACATATACGAATAAATATCAACATTATTTATTTATAAAAAAAAAAATTTAAGACATTTCAAATAAGGATATTGTTGTAATTTCACACCAACTCTTCGGAAGAGCCAAAAAAAATCAGCTCTACCACCACTCCTAAGAAGAACGTATTGCTACAGTGAATTAACTTACTAACATAATTTTTGACAATTAAGGAGTAGGGTGTTTGGTAGTTACCTTTCAATTCTCAGCTCTTCAAATGAATGAAAATTAGGAAATTAGTCTATCAAACGTATCCTAAATTAAATATTTACGAAGAAAAAATATGTATTTCTTTTAGACGTGATATTTACCAAAAACAAATTTTAAGCTAATATAGTTAAAAGGGTAAAATAAACGCTTATTTTTAGTAATAAATACCGGACTTAATGAAACTTTGCAATAGTTTACTTATTTAATCTAAGGTAATAATATTGGTAGTTTTTTTATTATTCAAATTTTAATATATAAATATTTTCATGTTACCGACGAACATCACATTGTACACAAACCAACAACTTATCAGGAAAAGCTAACGTACAAAGTTCATCACCTTGTGATGCAAAAAGTTGCTCTAAATTTATTTTTAAGGGGCGTTTGTGCATATGTAAAATGGTGAAAAAATAATAATAATATATTACAAAAAATAATAAAGAAAATTAACAAAAAATAATGAAAGGTCAATAGAAAATTAAAGTATTTATGTATAGAACAAAAATAATAGAAAATCATAAAATATAAAATATATATGTTTATTCACATGATAGAAAATATTGAAATTAATAATTAAATATTTTTTATATTTATCTACAAGATAGAAAATAAAAAAAATTCATCATAGATAATACAAGATAGAGTCGTTTATGACAATAATTATAACATAAAATACATTTTACATATTTCTATTGTTACACATATCTCTCGTAATATCAATTTTTATTACTAAAGACATAAATAATTTTTATATAAAAATTATATACTATTAATATATTTTATGATAATTTAATTTTTCTATTCTTTTATTTTTCGTTAGTTTCAAATGTTAAGAAGTTAGAAAACGAAAGAAATTTTATTTTTTTATATAAGAGATAAATGATAAAATCTTTTAGAAATCTATTTGATACAAGCACTTAGAAAATGATGATATCTTTTAAAAATCTATTTAACATATAAACACTCAAAAAGGATGAAAAATTTGTTATCATTTTTCTTTTCGTCATTTTCTGTTATTTTCTAGATGCATAAATATTTCTTTAGTTAATTAAGTTCAGAATTTTCAAATCAATTATTTATTAAAATTTTATCATATATTATATGGTTTATCTTACACCACCTACAAGTGTCTTTCTTGTAATTAAACGTATATAAACTTGATATCATATAAAATAATTTATCTCAAAATTAAAGATTTCGTTGTCACGTTATTTGATTTGGTGTAAAACTTTTAAAGACATTTACCTGATATAAGATACATTCGACCCAGATTGGAATAATTCACGCTTCTCTCCATCTCTCGTCCATGTGCATTGGAACGGTGGCGTGCGTGGACCTGGGCGGCCGCCGGCTTCTTAACTCGCTTCATGGTATTTAATTTGGTCGGAACTCCCATGCATGTGCTGGTGGTCTTCTTCCAAGGATCTTCCTGCGAGAGAACAAGATGGAACACACACACGTGTGGCTGGGGATAATTTTTATGTACCAATTAAAAAGTAACATGTTAAACTTATAAAATCAATATATTAATTTCTAGTCCTTACAAATTTAACATACTAATTGTACATTTGGTACACTCCTATGCGCAAGTACAGTCATACTACTAGTATAATCTAATTCTATTGAACGATAAACCAACACAATCCCAAAAATCATACCTTATCAATCGATCAGTCGGTTTTATTAAATCAGGTCGCATTGGTAGGAATAAATTCAACTCAATTGATATTTCTAAAATAAATGCTAACTCAATTAACCCAAATAAAGTGACCCGGATCCATTTAAGTAACCTATTTGGGTCCGACCCAACCGAAAGAAACAAGGGCGTTGGGTCTAAGTCAACGTGCTCTTGACCAAGTGGACCGGCCAGTTGACAAATTTATTGCTGTATTTATGAAATATTTGGAAGATAATCAATACCCTACCATACTGACTAAATTATGTGTTACTTTTTTATTTATTCTTATTTTTAATTGATTATTTGATGATTCAATTAAAATTAATGTACATACATAACCCAAGTTTTACACTAAACGGATCCATGATAGGACCACCATAATCACGAATTAACTTAACTTCATTGTCTCAGTCGACCCACTAATAAATGGGTGAAGTGTAAGGTCTTCATCTCTTCATATTAATCTGAGTTATATTCATTATTATGTTTTTATTTAATTAAAAAAAATCAATAGTTAACATTTAATAAAAGGTTGACAGATTTTAAGCCCTTTGGTTAAACAAATAGGGAATGAATTTAAACTTATATATTTGACTTTGAGTTAAAATTTCACATAATATCAAAGTAGATTTATGTATATTTACTTATAGATACTTGTAGAAATATAAATAAGTTTATCATTTCTCATCATCTTCTCCCTACTTTGCAGACTAAATCTTTGGATTTACAATACACGATAATTTACCAACTTTACAAAAAAAGTGTTAGATATAATCTTATATTAAATAAGTACAGACTAAACTTAAACATATATATATATATATATATGTGTGTGTGTGTGTGAAATGTTTTATTTTAAAATCAATTAATAATGAGTAAAATAGTTCATCTTATATAAGGTTTAGTTTCCTTCCTGCCTTTACCTTTTTCTCATTTGTAATTTATTTATGTATTTATAAGTTGATATACATGAATTGACTTTGATGTCATATAAAATATTTTATCTTAAAATCAATTATCCATGAATCAAATGGTTCATCATATATGATGCATAAAATTATCTTTATTTTCTATTGACGTAGAATTCTTTTGTTACATCTATATATATATATATATATATATATACTTATAATTTTACGAAGATTCTGTGAACCTAGTCGGCATTATTAAATGCTTGTCTACTCTTCCCTTGTGTCTGAGGGAGACCTTGTGAGGTGGTAGTTTGCAGGAGGAGGTTGGTTTCATTTAATGGGGGGAGATACACAAGTACAACCAACGGAGCTCACGCATTCCTGTTCATACCTTTCCCTCTCACCATCTTGTCCAGGTTATTGCTGGTGTTAAGTAAATATTCCCTTAAAACCTTACCAGGAAAATTTTAATTGGAACACAAAAAGAAAAGCATGCTTTGCATCTTTCATGAATTCTTAGATACTCCTAATTTTTCTTTCCATCACTTTCTTAAGTGTATAAATAAACTTGTAATTTAATTTTACTTGACATTCAATTTGAAATTTGTCGGATTGCAATTCCAACATTCAACAACCACATGTTAAGACAAGTACCTTTTATTCTTTATTTGTGAAAAACTTAGAATCTATTTACATAAAAACTTAGATGTTTCAATTCAAAACTAGTACCTACCAAGAACTACAAATAAATATTATTTTATGTTTTTATGACTGTCTTTATAATTTTTTATTTACAAAAAATATTTAAAAACCTACAAATTAGAATTTCTTTTCGATAAGAATAGATTTTTTAATTATATTGTCAATGGCAAAAATTCATTAAATTCAACGAAAATATCAATGTTCTGCAATAGCATGCTTGGAGGAACATAAATGCCAAGTTGACCAATATTAAAAGATTTGAATATTACCAGCAACGTTTTGGCCAATGACTTCTTTGAAATTCCGCAGAAACTGAGATTTTTTATCATGCAGTATAAAAATTAAGGATATCTGTGCAAAAGCACACATGTCATGTGCTCACATGTGTGGATGAGCTCAGAATGGAAAATTACCAGCAAATCCTACTGCCACCGTGGTTTCTGGATACGATACGATCTGATAAGGTGACAATGATCTGCCACCGTGGTTTCCCTCCAGTGCAGTCGTGACGCCAAGCCAGTGGTCAAACGCTGCAGCCCCACTGCACCATTTGCGTGAGAATTACCCACCAAGAATAAAGGATGCCAGGGAAGAGAAGCGAGATCAGAGAAGTGAAAAACTCAGAAGGAGGTGGGATTATGTCACGCCTTTTGTTGTGATGTGATCCTGCTTCTTCTGTGTCTCATGGAGATGTGAGTGGGCTTAGCCCTAGTTGTTTGTTGCCACTGCCCTCTGTGAGGTTTTCTTTCTGAGAAGGGTGCCATTTCCTCTTTGATTTCTGTGGTGATTTGCCATGCTTTGTTGGTGGGTTTGCCTAGAACCATTCGATTCTCTGGTTCTCCTTTTCATCTCTTCCTGCTCCGCTTCAGATACCATTTCCCTTTTCCTTCTTTATGGTTTTGCATCTAAACTGTTATATTCATTTTCATTTAAGTCTAAACCTTGTTGGCTAGTTTTTTTTTTGGAGTATGGAATTTCCATAATTTTCTTCGAAATGGAATGAAATGAATATTGCACTTTGTAATCTATCTTCCCCCCTTTCTGCTAATTTTGGTGAATTTTCTTTTGAGTCCCCTCCGCCATCTCAACGTGGAAATCCAGTCATATATACAATATAGAATCAGGTTCATTTTAGATTTTGGTATGTGGAAACGACGCTTGATTTTGAATTTTTCCTGTTACCATGCACCAGTTTTTCCATGTCTTGTCTGGAACCGATATTTCTTTTTGACATTGGTAGTGCTTTCCACTGTTGATGTTATTAGGTTTTTTGATCAAGGTACTATTTTTACTTTGATTTGAACCTGAATCAATATCACTATATTTGTTTATACTTCTTCATCCTGTATCTGGAGGAGTTGCATGAAATAATCTTTTCAGAGATTTTTATGACCTCGTGCCTCGTCTGTTTCTTTTATAAGCTTCATCTCATTGTGGTCTCCTTGCTGATCTACTTATGCTTGTTTTTGGCATCCAGCTCCCTTTTTCTGTGATTCAAAGGGTAGTCAAGTCTCAGTAACCTTCGGGAGATGTACAATTTGTTTTAAAAGAGGTTCAGACCACAGACTTGGATGCTGAGGTAATATTCCATTCCTTTCTAAATAACTTTCCCTTCCCCTTTTCTTTTTGAGAGGTAGATTCTCCATTGCAATGCTTCTGTTCCACTGTTCTTAGCCTTGTTCTAAGTGGGTAGCTATTTCCCCATGATTTGGGTTCAAATAGTCAGGGTTTCTTTTTGCTGTGATTCGATTGATGTACCTTTTCCCTTCCACCCTCTTCTAGTTCATTTCGGTGAAAAGAAGATAAATTTCTGAGATTTGGACAACGATTCCTGATCATTCCATAATCCCGTTCCCACAGCAAATCATAGTAGACCAAAGAGGTCAGCTGCCTTTGGTTCTTTACAATGTTGAAACAAGTAGCTCGTCGAATTTTATCAGGATAAGCAGAGACCTTCAATTTTTCCAAGTGAAAACAACAATTATTTTATATATCTCAATTCTAGCAACTCTTCCAATTCTTTTCCATTGCTAAAGCAGAAAAAAAATTCATATTGATGCTATCGTGCTGACTGATTTTATCTATGATCTGCCTGATAAGATTTGTCATGTCTCAGCTTTTCCTAACAGCTTGGTTATTCTTATGTTGTAATCTTCTAGGCCAGAAAATGAATTCATGGAACTCGTGTGGCAAAATGGTGATGCACAAGCAGGCTCAGCAAACAACCAGCTCTATAAGCCAACGAAAAGAACTAAACAAAGATGGAAATAATCTTAGTCAAGAAGAAGGAAATGCATCATGGATGCAGTACCCTTTAGATGATTCTTTGACAAAAGATTTCTGCTCGGACTTCTTATATGGGATGCCTACATCAGAATCCATCAGAATGGATAAGCTGGGGAAAGACATGGTAGGAGAAAGATGTGTAATGCTCGGATCTAGTGAAGAAAATAACACATTCATAAATCCTCTTGGTGGTACCATGATGTGCCCCTCCAATTCAGAAACTATTGGTAGTACCATCCCTCAAACTGGCAGTGTCAAGACAAGTGAATTTGTGAAGTTTTCTTGCTTTACCAAACCAGTTAAGATCAATGGAGAGAAATGCAGACATCATCCTAGTGAGAAAGAAGCTATAAGCACAACACAAAGAAAGGTAGGAGAGTCATCATCCACGGTTTTGAAGTTGCCTGGAAACCAAATTCAGAAGGGGCCTGATATTGGTCATGTTTTGAGCAGTGGTGTTCTTGCTGCACTCCCTGAACAGGTGGAAGGTGCTCAGAAAAAGATTTGGGAGAGGGATCATCAAACAGAAATACACGATACTACTACCACTGTTGCTTCTTCAACAGGTGGATCTGGAGCAAGTAGTGTAGGAAGAGCATGCCAGCAAATTGCCAACAGTCAGAGCCACAAAAGAAAAGGAAGAGAGAGGAAGGAATCTGAAAGCCACAGTGAGGTACTTCACTAACTGTAATGGCAAACCTGTGGATCTTAAGACAACCAAATAATAATTTCAATGTATGGTAACAAAGAAGAGAGAAGAGAAAAGTTCAAATCTATGTTATGATTTTCAGGAAGCTGAAGACCAATCAGTTAAAAGGGTAGCTAGCTGTAAAAATTTGTCAATTCTTCGTAAACATGAAGACCAATCAATTAAAGTAGGAAGAGATCCTCAGATATCAACATCTACACGTAGAAATCGTGCAGCTGAAGTTCACAACCTATCAGAGAGAGTAAGATCTTGTTATGCATTTTAATGTTACCATCAGATTTAAATGATGCATCTGATCGTGTAACACTTACTGGACTCCTCTTTGTCTTTCAAGAGACGAAGGGATCGTATCAATGAAAAGATGAAAGCATTACAAGAACTGATACCTCATTGTTACAAGGTAAGTTTTATCAGACAAATCTAGCTTCCAGCTAGTTAGAACATTTGAATCATTATAATTTGGATCCTCTGATTAATTTGCCCTTTTCTTATGTAAATAAAATTATGCAGACTGATAAGGCTTCAATGTTAGATGAGGCGATTGAGTATTTGAAATCACTTCAATTGCAAGTCCAGGTTAACCTTTTCTTTTTGTAGGTAGGAAAATAATTTCTTGATGCAGCAAGCTGTAAAACTTTGCTTATCACGACAGATAATGTGGATGGGAAGTGGCATGTCACCGATGATGTTTGCTAATCCTCAGCATTACATGCCACCTATGCAAAGGGGAGTGGGTCAAGGTTCCGTACCTTCTATTTGTGTTTCATCTCAAATGCCAAGCACTCCAATGCCTAATCCATCAGTGCCACCAGTGGGCACAGCTAACCAGGCAACTTCTATCCCATCACAAATTCTGAATTCTGTCAATTTCTCAAATCAGATGCGAAATTCTACTATCCCTGATGCCAATGCACATCACCTGGGTTTCCATAATATGCAGATTCCATCAGAGGTTTTAGATTTTAGTGATATTATCCTATCCTTCCTTCTTCTGGTTATATTGTCCAAGAACTTACAATTGTAATCTGCAGGCAATGGACTTATTTTCATCTATTCAACCTCTCTCAGTGCAGCTAATAAATCAGACAATGCTGACTGGTGGTAATGCTCCTAATGAAATAAATCCATCAGAAAGCAATCAAAATGACAAGTCAGGTAAGAGTACTCCATTTGTAGTCTATAGAAACACTACCTTTGACATTCATAACCAGCACAAATTTACAAAGGCATTATTTCTTGTGTTGTTGCAATGTTGGAATCACACCATTACCTGTCTAGTGAATGAGTCAACATGAACATAAAAGAGATCTAGTTTTCATGGGGAAAAAAGTTTCTAAACAGTCAGTGCATGTTTTTCCTTTTACGTCGCCTAAAATTCATATTCATTAAATTGCAAAATATTAACATGTCTAGTAGGACAATTTCTCTTTATGACCAAGAAAGTGTAATGTCCCTCCTCCATTTCAATTTGTGCTTATTGATCTCTTTTGTTGCTTCTATCCATCATTTGAGTTCTCTTGGTTAGTCTGATTTCCTTAATTATTGACAGCAATTGCTTGATATCTTATTTCAAGTTGCTTTGTTCTGTTGTTTTCTTCTGTAACAGGTTAATCAGAAACAATCATATTAAATGACATCTATTAGCTTACGGTAGTCTTTCTTTGAGTTGGCGTTGCTCAAAGCCAAGTACACGGATCCTCGTGCATATACAGTTAGCAGTTTGGGCTGATTGGAAACCCAAGAAAATGATGTAGAATTGATGATCGTAACTTATTCAAAAATACAGATAAAGTTTTTATTACTTACTGGTCGAACAACTGTTTACTTTGCTCTTGGCTGGATTCGGCAAGTGTAAAGCTCTTAAATAGTATCATCCCATTGAAAATGAGCTATTTTAACAAACTTTGCTGAAGCCGAAAGGAAGATATGATCCAGGTTTCAATCACATTCAGTGCAAGCGATGCTAGTGAAGTAATAAATGATTTTGACCTGATAAAGATGATATGCTCTTCCAAGATATCCTTGTAAATAAATGCTAAAATGGACTGCTCCCTACTTAATAATACCTGTAGCAAAATCTTTGGTACATGGCAGGGCGGGGCTTCTTAGATTGTGATTGGCAAATAAAATTTAACTGTAAAATTTTCAAAGGAACATTAGATCTTTAACTTCTAAAAAGAAACGGTTAAAAGCTAATTCTCTCGTGAACCCAGAGACGATATTTTCCTTGAACTTTTGGCAAATTCCTATTTGAAAGGGATTCTCAAAAAATTACTTGGAAAAAAATAAGTCTCAAAACAAATTCCAAGGAGAATTTACTGTAAAATCAATTGGAAGCAGCTTCCAAGGAACTTTGGAGGGATCATAAGCTGTGCATGATTTGGTTGGAGAGGTAAGATGGGGACGGCTCAGGTCTTATTGGATTCTGTGCTCAATCCTGTCTTGGTCTATGCTATTTTAACTGTAATAATCAGGGATAAAATGGTAAAATCTCTTTTTGTATTTTTGGTTATGAATTTTATGATTTTATTTTCTTCCCTCGTTCAGCCCCAAATCATCCAACCTACTTCTCTGTCATGCACAACTTTCTTGAAGGTCTCTAGGTTCGACCGTCGTTAGCACGAGGAGATGGACGACATTGACGTCGCCTTCGAAGATCAGATAAGGTGAGTAAGCCTAACATGCATCGTGGGTTTCCGTGAAGACCAGTGAGGGCATTGATCTGATTGTTCCAAGTACTCCGATGAGTACTTATTCTAATATGATTCATCCATTATTAGGTTGCTTTTATTCAGTCATGGTTGTAATAAGTGTCAGCTCACGGTTTGCATCCTCACATACGTATATGGTTGTAACAGGTGTTCACCTCGAAGAATATTATAAATAAGTAGGCACCTTCCTCGTGGGAGGGCAGACCTTTTACCTCAGAACCATCTACGTCTAATAGATTTTCTTGCCATAGGTCACCAATGCTCCACCTCTCGACCCAGCTAGATCGTGAGACGCTTTAAGTGACTACGTAAATTGCAGGAGGAGATTCAGGAACATATCAATTTGGTAATAGAGCCAACCAATCCTCATGATGACAGAGCTGCAGCAGATGCTAATGGACCTCCTCATCGAGCAACGACGAGAAGGACAAGAGCACCGAAGAGTTATGATGGCGACATTGGAGACAGTTCTAACCTTGTCAAATGAAAGAGGCAATGTTGGGCCTGACAGGGGAGGCGACGATGAGGGATCAATGAGTAGGGGCTCCATGGGGGGAGCGCTACCTAGGCCAACCATGAAGTTGAGTTTTCCAATGTATAACGACATCATCCGACAGTCAGAGTGGCTGCTACGCGTGGAAAGATTTTTCATTACTACGAGGTGCCCAATGATCAATCGGTGGTGCACTTTGTCGCATTGCATTTAGATGGGGAGTTTATTTAGTGGTTCAATTGGTACGAAAAGACAGGTTTGATCTAGAATTGGCAACACTTCGAGGAAGACTTTTCTATCCGACTTGGCGATGGAGTCTTGGAACGCCCTATTAGGTAGTTGTCCAAATTGTAGTAGGTAACGACCGTGCGGGAGTACCAGTCCCATTTCGAGAAACTACTCAACCGAGTAGGCCATCTCAGTGACCCTGACATCCCCAGCATCTTCATTAGTGGACCGAAGGAGGAGATTCACTTAGAAGTGTAGTTATTGGCTCCACCAACGTTCATGATGGTGGTTCGGGCAGTGCAGCTGTATGAAGAGAAGCTAACCAGGGATGAAGGTTGCTACGTCCAGGTGCGACCCCTTCCATACGAAGCCCTGAATGAATTCCTAGGAGGCCGTCAGGACTAGCGACTATTGTTAAGTTGCTCTCTCTCGCAGAGATGAAGGCTCGCAAAGAAAAAAATCTCTACTACAATTGTGATGGGCAATGAACTAGAGGCCTTAAGTTCAAGATGCAGACACTATACTTACTACATGGGGAATGGGAGGAGGACATTGGTAGCAATGGCAAGCCTGCAACAGTGGAGACTGTCAAGGAAGCCACCACCGAAAACACACCGACTATATCTTTCCATGCCATCTCTAGTTTTGTACGGCTAGAAACCATGCATCTTTGGGTTCACATAAAGGGACAGGAAACCTTATTAATGGTGGATAGCGATGGCACCCATAGTTTCATCAACCCAAAATTCATGTAGGGCGCTGCTACTAACATTTGTTGATTACGTCGTACCATTATGGTAGTCGGAGGAGGAACATTGGAAGTAGAAGGAGAGGTGCTTGGGATCCCAATCAGCTACCAAGGGGTGACGATCATGGTGGATGCCTACTTGATGGACGTGGGATTATATGACATCGTGCTCGAAGTGCTCTGATTGAGGGAATATCGGTGATGGAGCTAAACTCCTCACTGATTGAAGGAATGTCGGTGATGGAGATATGCCAAGAGTGGAACACCATCAGGGACCAGGTAGTGGTTTATGTGATGAATGAAGGTCGAGGGGAGGTGCCGACGTGTAAATATCACCAAAAGTTAGCGTCATTACTACACCAATTTGCAGATATCTTCTAAGAACCTGCCTCCCTTCCTCCCAATCAATCAGTCAACCATCGAATACCACTTAAGGATGAGAACCAACTGGTGAATGTCCCACCTTACAGGTACCCATATTTTCAAAAAAATGAAATAAAAAGGCAGGTGACATCATTCTTAATGGCAGGAATCATATGACTTTCCACAAGCTCGTTCTCTTCACCAATTCTGCTAGTGCGCAAAAAGGATGGCGTGTGGTATTTTGCATCAACTACCAGGAATTAAATAATCACACCATCAAAGATCAGTACCCGATTCCAATAATTGACGAACTGTTGGATGAACTTCATGGAGCACAATCCTACTCTAAGCTCGATCTGAGGTCGAGCTTTCATCAGATTCGCATGGTGTCACAAGATATCCAAAAGACAACCTTCTAAACGCACGGTAGTCATTACGAGTTTCTCGTCATGCCCTTTGGGTTGACCAACACTCTTGTCCACTTTCCAGTCCCTCGTGAACATCCTTCGCCCTTGGCTTAGAAGGTTCATCTTTGTTTTCTTTGATGACATCCTTATTTATGTAATGATTGACCGCAGCATATGGATCACTTTGAGAACATGCCCAAACGATTACGGAACCATCAATTATATCTCAGGGAGGCCAAATTCAACTTTGCCACCCAAGAAGTCGAATACCTGGGCCACCTTGTTTCAGCCAAGGGCATCTAACCTCATCCCAACAAACTTTAATTGTCCAAGAATGGCCTCAGTCACACACTCTACAAGCCTTGCGTGAATTCTTGAGGCTGGTCAGTTACTACAAGAAGTTCATCTGCAACTTCGTCCAGTGTCATTAATGAAGATGACTAAGAAGGGGGTGTTTCAGTGGAATGACGATGGCCTTCGTGCTTTCACCAAACTTAAGTAGCTTGTACAATGTCAATTTGTGTTATTCTATATGTCATTGTTCATGTAGATTGTAATGTGAAAATATTGAAGATATTATGAGAAATTATATATAATGTACTTTTAAATATTTATGTATGTTATTGAAATTCAAATATGTTTAAATGTACAAATTGAATCACATGTTTTATACTTAATGTTTAGAATCACATTTTGTTTACACATTAGATGTTTATTGCTTTAATTTATTTAGATAATTTTTATTATGTTTAATATTTAATTATTAACGTGATTTAAGTTATTTGATTGTAAAGTAAAATAAAAAGAGATGACATGGACATTTTGGGAATTAAGTAAATGATCAACTACTAATTTAAACACCGTCTACCTCCTCTCTTCCACTCCAGCCATGTTCTTTGGCCACTCCTATCAAGCAACCGTCAATCATCTCTCTTTCTTAAAAAGTACAACCTACGATAACCAAAACTTTTTCGCTCCTCTTAACCCCTAGCACAAAGAATAATACCTCCATGGCTACAGTTTGAGTTTCCCACTATCCTCCCATCTTTGTTAACATCCTTGGTGCAAGGCAACAATGTGGAGAATACTTGGAAAATGCACCCTTATTATAGATTCATAGAGCACCAATTTCATCCAAGCTTCCTCCTCTCCCTTAAAGAACTCCCATCTCTAGTGACGTCTTTGGTGCAAGACAATGGCATAGAGAAGGCTTGCACACTCGTGGGAAGAGAAGAATATTGTTGTAGCTGCTCCTTTCTTGCAAGGAATAGACTGCAATTGGAAGTCATCTGGTAGGCACCAACATTGCATTTTCAAATTTATGTGAAGTCTCCCTACTTGAGTGACGATTCTTGGTGGTGATAATCCAAGAGTAACACATGGAAAATGCTTGGACAACATCTTTAGTGAATTTTAGGTATTTGTTGGCTGAGCTTTAAATACCAATATGAGAAAAGAAGGTCGTTTATGTTTGTATAATTTCTTGTTGTATTTACATATTGTGATGTTGTGTTTGTATGTGTGACTTTGTATCTCATGTTTATATATGTTTTTATATTAATAGGGTAATTGTTAATGTTAGTGTCTTTATCTTAATGTTGGTACTTTACTTTACAAGTTTAATGAAATTTATATTTGAAAATAGATGAGCCTTGTTAATATTGTGAATACTTGCATATAGGTTGTTAATGTATGTGACTAACTTAATTAGCCTTTTTATTTTCATTTCATTTAGTTATAGAAATGTATAGAAATGAATTTTGATCATGTACATAGTGGTGAATGTGTATTAGATGTGTTTTAGGTGTAGATTCATGGTAAAGAAATATCATAGTTCAATGCAAGACTAAGGAGTTTCTTTGGTGACACGTTACTAGGTCCGTAAAGTTAAGTCCAGGCCCATAGAGTTATCTCGTAATTCAACGGACTAGGTTCATAAAGTTAAGCCCAGGTCCATAGAGTTATCTCATAACTCAACGGACTAGTCCATTGAGTGAAATTTAACTCATTCAAAAGTCAAATTTTTAGTAGAGTTTTTAAGGGTTTCTTGATGTTATTTTAAATGGTTTTTTGTGTAGATTCATTTTCTGGCATTTGTGGATTTTTTTGGAATGATTTGGTTAGAGTTTTTGAATTTTGAAATCAAAGACACAATTGCCCTATTTTTTGTTCTAGATGTTGGATTTTGTGCTTTAAAAAATAATGCGTTTCATGAGCTATTCTTAATAAAATCCAGTTTTGTAAAAGGCAAGAATTAGATTATTTACTTATCTTTCTAAGATTCTGATTTCATTAGTTTTCACAAAGAATTCAAAGAGATATAATTGTTCTTCTAGAAGTGTACAATTTAATAATTACCTAGAATGTTTTGCACTCTCTTGATAAGTTAATTGTTGTCAGCATCTCAAGAGAAGTTTTTCCTTAAAATTACTTTTGTTATTTTGTAACTTGATAACCCTTACATCCTTGTATTTTTAGTAAATTTATTATTTAGTAGGATGAAAGGAAAATGGGTTAGAGTTAAGCTTAATTTTAGTGATTTTGTACAGGACAATTCTAGTGATTCTTATATTTTCTTTAATTTATCCTTGCATTAGTTAAATGATTCAAGTTTGCCTCACTTCTATTAATGATTTTCACTTGATAAGGATATGTTACACTACTAAAAATTATTAAAATACATATTTAGATAACATTGAGTTTTACTTCGCATTTCTTTGAATTTCTCTTGAAAAATATTAAAGACTTAGGAGCATTTGATTTTACAAGATTTTGAGTTTTACTTTAAGCAAGTTCTTTATGTATTGATCCATACTCGCATGTTATCTATGATAGTTACCGTGCAATTGTAATTATAAATTTTAAAATTAAGTTTTTATAATGTACTTATCGCAAATATCTTGAAATTCATACACAAGCATTGTGTACATTACCGGTAATAGTCCTTTTGAACTTCTCCCAAGATTTTGTCGTAGAAAGTGATGCCTCAAGTGACAAAGATGAGTGGTTTTATTGCAAAATGGAAGGGCAATCGCCTTCTTCAGTCAAGCTCTTAACACACGTCAACAAGAGACGTCTACTTATGAGAAAGAACTCCTCACCATTGTCTTAGCCTTAAGGAAGTGGCACCATTGACTTAGCCTTAAGGAAGTGGTGACCTTACCTGTTGGGGCACTACTTCATTGTTCGCACCGATCAATGAAGCCTTAAATACTTGCTAGAACAAAGGATTTCCACACCAACGCAGTCTAGATGGATAGTGAAGCTAATAGGCTTTGATTTTCCAGTAAAGTATAAGAAAGGTAGAAATAATTTAGCTGCAGATGCCTTGTCACGATGGGAGGAAAAGGAGCTACACATAATCTTCGTCATTCAACTAGCTTGGACGGAGGAGCTATGACAGGAGTACATTCAAGAAGGGTATTTACATGACCTACGCCGAAGATGGGAGTACAGCCTGCTTGACATGAACAAGTACACACTAAGGGATGGGCTTGTGTATTACAAACGACGACTCATTATCGATGGACAACCTCCACTCAAATCGATGGACAACCTCCACTCAAAAACGAATTTTGCAGGAATGCCACCAATCACCCATCGTAGGTCATAAAGGGTTCCTACGCACATAACAACGAGTAAAGAGGCTCCTTTACTGGAAAGGTATGAAGGCTAACATCAAAACCTTTATTCACCACTGTAAAGTCTGTCAGCGAAGCAAAGAAGATTACATGCACCCAGCCAGCCTTCTTCAACTGCTGCCAATACCAACCCAAATTTAGAAAGATATTTCGATGGACTTCATTGAAGGACTTCCTCCCCTCTGAGCTTTCTCGATAATATTTGTAGTAGTCGACCGCCTGTCCAAGTACGGACACTTCATTGCCATGCGTCACCCCTATACCGCAGAAGGAGTAGTCAAAAAATTCATAGAATAGGTTGTGAAACTCCTTGGGTTTCTACGAACCATTGTTACAGACCGTGATCCTATCTTCCAAAGCAATTTCTCATAGGAAATCATAAAACAAGCTAGCTCTACCTTGAACATGAGTACTGCCTATCATCCCCAAATGGATGGGCAGATAGAGGTGGTAAAGAGGGGACTCGAAATATACTTGCAGTGCTACTGTAGTGAGCACCAGATGGCTTGGTTAGATTGGCTATCATGGGCAGAATTCAATTACAATACTTCATTCCATATGGCAATTGCAATGACACCGTTCGAGGTCGTCTATAGACATGCACCACCAACACTTCTTCCATTTGTTCTAGGGACTACCAAAGTTGCCACCGTGGAGGATCATCTATGTACACGCAAAGGAATTCTTGCCCATCTCAGACTCAAATTATTCTAGACTCAAGAAAGGATGAAGCTCTATGCCAACATGAAGTGTACTGATTGTCAATACAAGGAAGGTGATTGGGTATACTTGCGGTTGCATCCATATCACCAAAATACCATTGTCACTAGACCTTTTCACAAACTAGCCCCTTGCTACTTAGAGCCATTTTGCGCCAAGCAAAGAGTTGGGGGCTTACGAATTGGAACTTCCACTGACCACTAAGGTCCACCCTGTATTCCACATCTCACTCTCGAAACCGAAGGTTGGACCAATTGCAGTCTTAGCCACCATCTCAACAATCTGGCCAATCGATCTTCATCAACAACTACCAGCCAAGTTACTATGGTAGCACATGGTATGTCACAATAATAGGGCTGAAACTAATTAGCTCGTACAATGGGAAGAATCCAAACATGATGAAGAACCCTTCCAAGTATTACAACGAAAATTTCCAGCCTAGGTTACTCAAATCCTGGAAGTAAATGAAGTTCTGCCAACATTGCCAGTCTGACGTTGAGGACAACATCGTTTCGAAGAAGGGAGGGGTGACATGAATCGATCCACCGAGCATTCATCTATTTGAGTACTCCAACCGTTCAAGTACTTATCGTAATTCAGTTTATCTATTATTAGGTTGCTTTTATTTATTCTTATTATGGTTGAAATAAGTGTCGACTCACGGTTTGCATCCTTACGTACATGCATGGCTGTAACGGGTGTCCCGAACAATATCATAAATAAGTAGGCAACTTCCTCGTGGGAGGGCAGACCTTTTACTCCAGAACCATCTATGCCTAATAGATTTTCTTGCCTTCACCTCATTTTTTGTGGGTGGTTCTCCACCATCAATGAGGTCCAAACGACTAATAACTTATCTCTAGAAAAAATCAAAGCTACAGGCACTCACTCCACCTCTCGACCCACCTAGATTGTGAGATGCTCCAATTGACTACGTAAACTTCGAGAGGAGATTTAGGAACATATCATAGGGTGCTATAGTGGCAAGCCCTTAAGTGAGGCTCTTAGTAGACATAGGAGGGAGAAGGGGAAAGGAGGATTTGTGCTTTGTGCTTTATTGGCCATATCGAGTAAGTTTTCTAAAAATAAATCTTCATATGGTATTTTTGTAACCTTCTTGCATATTATTGTTGTTTGATACATTAAATTGTAGTTTAGGGCTTGTGAATAATGTTTGGTGCATAATAGAGATTTCACCATGTTTAACATCACCTATGATTGCTTTTTTTTTTGGCATGTTGTGGTGTTTTTTGATGATCAATGCTTATTAAACCATACTAATACTAATCGATGTGTGTTGGTGCATTTGTATTAAATGTAGCTTAATATGTTTGGAAATGCCTCCTTGTTGATTGTCATTTTTTATGAACAATGGGTATTATTTTCATGATCATGGAATTATATTAGGGGAACTTATAGTAGTACGACAAAACTTGCATACTGAGGTATTGATTACCATAGAAAATTATAAAATGATTGATGATTGATCATCTCTTATAGGCACATGAATGTTGAATGTAGTATATGTTGCTTAGAAACACTCTCTCATGTGGGATTCTGATTACCACAACTGAACATTTCGTGCATTTGTTAATATTACTTGATGGTTCAATGTAACTACTATAGACCTTGTTATAGATTTGATATGTGATCATAGACTCCATCGCAGAGTTGGCATGTGATCATGGACTCTAGCACAAGGTTGGTATGTGACTTGACATTAAGTTACAAAATTAAGGTAATCATAACCAATATCTAAACCATTGAGTATATTCATTAATACTAGTGTCAACTCATGTGGAGGTTGCACTTGATATTGTTATGTTGTCATGTTTGTTATTTACTTCTATTCTTATGATGTTGCACTCTTAATTATTGTCATTCTGGTTTATTAGTGGATTACTTACTAGACTTCTAGCTCACTTTAGTTTTCCTTGTGATTTTAGGTTCACTAAGTAATTCATAGGGAGGTCATTAGCTAGGGTGAACCGTTCACTCTATCGTTGGTTGTCAAGTGTGCACGACAACTTATTTTGATTTTTGTAGATATGTTGTAATCATTGTTATTGATCTTGAAATAATTGGATGCATCAAATGTGTTATCTAAGCATGTGTCACAACATGGATTGATTCTTGTGGCTTTAAACATATTTTGAGATTTTTCTAATGTATTTATGGATTTTTTTAACCCTTATCTAGTAGGTACCAATATTGTGATAAAATAGAGAGGGAAGTTTTTCATGTCTTTTTTAATTTTAATTGTAAATTTTCTTTCCTTTTTTATCATGATGATTGTCGTGTCCTTCTTAGAGGTCTGACAATTTAATTGATATTAGAACAACCCACATTAGACACTTAAATAGGTTAGTTTCTTAACTAACCTCGATAGTGCCAATGTAGGAAGGATGACTAGTGAGCAACCTAGCAAGCCCGACATCATTAAATTCCTCAAGTTGACTCCACCCTCATTCATGAGAGATGGAGGAGATTCATAAGAGGCATACTGATGGGTATAATACATGAAAAGACTATTTAGGACCTACCTATGCAGTGAGGTAGAACAAGTGAAGTATGTCATGCATATGCTTTGAGAATCGACCTTGAAGTGGTGGGAATCAAAGGAGAAAGTGTGTAGCTAGACAATGTCACCTTGGGTCTAGATAGATTTCCAAGAGTGGTTCTTCTAGCAGTACTTCCCTCCCAATGTGTAGATGGAAAAAAAGAGGGAGTTTGAGAGGTTGCAGTAGGGAACAATGATCATGAAGTGGTATGAGAATGAGTTTACTTGACTTTCCATGTTTGCTCCTAACGTTGTAGTGAGTCAAGATAGGAAAGTGTACAAATTTTATTAAAGGTTGGACCCACAAATACTTCATACCATGAGGATGTAGAGATCGACTACTTATCATGAAGCATTGGAGTTGGCTTTAGTGATAGAGTAGGATTTCTTGGATTTGGCATAAAGAGGTAGTGTGTACTAGATCAAGACACCCACTCTCATGGCAGTGCCTACTCAAGTGGTGTGGTCTACTCTCTTTGAATAGTTTAACAAGAAATCCTTGAAAGGCATCTATAAGGACAAGGGGAAGAAGTAGAAGATAGGTGATGCTCCCTACATTGGGTGTGGAAAAAGACATCACAAACGATATAGATAGAGTAAAAATGATGACAAATGTTTCAAGTGTGGCCAATTGAGCCATAAGGTAGTGGATTATCCTATTTCAGAGTCTTATTAGGGTACAAGAGCAAACTCATCCCAACAGCAACGGTCATAGATGTAATAGCAACAATGACAATAATACCAGCACTTATATCAAAGGTAGGGGAGCACCTAGTGTACATGTGTCAATGGTAGTGGTGCAGGGCACATGGGTCAATGGTAGTGGTGTAGGGCCTAGTGCTTAAACATAAGACCAAAAGGATAAGAGATTGATACAACCAAGAGTTTATGACCTTACTTAGCAAGAGGTCAAGGGTGTTGACATGGTCACAAGTATCATACAGATTTGTTCATTTTCTACTTATGTTTTGGCAAATCCCAATGCTACCCATTCTTTCATTTCAACTAATTTTGTGAATAAGTGGAATTTAGATAGTAAAGTGCTAAATGATCAGATATTGATAGAAACTCCTATAAGGAGTACCTTAATAGTTGGGTGGATTTGTAAGTCTTGTCAGATCTAGATAGAGGAGAGGAATTTACTCATAGACTTGTACATTTTGTCTATAAGTGACTTTGATATTATTCTATATGTGAATTAGTTGGCAACATATTATGCCAACCTAGACCACTTTGGGAATAGAGTTTGCTTCTAGATACCTAGGTGGTTAGAGTTTTACTATGGTTGTACTTGGAATTCTACCTTAGGATTTCTTTCAACATTGATGCTTCATTAGTTGTTGTAGAAGGGATTTTAGGGCTACCTAATGCTTGTATTAGATGGTGATGAACTAACACATAGATTGGATGGTATATCTGTTGTTAAGGAATTTTTTGATGTTTTTGTCAAGGAGTTACCTAAGGAGTTGGTTGACTAAAAGGTCGAGTTTGCTATCTAGTTGACCCTAGGGGTGAACTCAACCTCAAAAATTTCATATAAGATGCCTCCAACTAAGTTGAAGGAGTTAAAAATTTAATTGTAGAACTTATTAGAAAAGAGATTCATTTAGCTTAGTGTTTTCCCATGGTGAGTACCTATTTTATTTATAAAAAAGAAGAATGATAATATAAGACTGTACATTGATTACCAAAAGCTGGATAAGGTGATAGTAAAAAATAAGTATCTACTTTAGAGGATGGATAACTTGTTTGACCAACTTTAAGGGGTTATGGTATTTTCCAAGATTAACTTATAGTCAGATACCACCAATTGAAGCTTTGAGCTAAGGATTTTTAAAAGATAGTTTTTCACACTTGTTATGACATTATGAGTTTCTAGTGATGTAATTTGGGCTAACCAACACTCTTGTAGTGTTTATAGACTTGATGAATAAGATTTTCAAGCCCTATTTGAACTAGTTTGTTGTAGTTTTTATTAATGATATACTAGTCTACTCTAAGAGTAGAGTAGAGTATGAGGGTCATTTGAGGATAGTTTTGAAGATGTTAAGGGAGAAAAAGTTCTTTGTCAAGTTGAACAAGTGCAAGTTTTGCTTGGACAACATGACATTTTTGGGGCATGTGATATTAAGTGATGGGATCTCTATTAACTCCAAAAAGATCGAGGTGATTACTACTTGGAGTCAATTGACCTCGATGATGACTGAGGTTTGCAACTTTTTAGACTTCACAAGTTATTATAGGAGATTTGTTAAGAGGTTTACCAACATCACAAAACCTTTAACCTATTTGATTCAAAAAGGGATAAAGTTTATGCAAACTCAAGATTGTGAGTAGTCTTTTCAAGAGTTGAAGAGCAAATTGATGATAGTTTTCATTTTTGCTTTTTCAAAATACAATGAAGGGTTCACCATATTTACTAATGCTTCTTTGAAGGACTTGGGGCACATACTAATGTAATGAAGTAAGATAGTGGTGTATGCATCTAAACAACTAAAGATGTAGGAGAAGAACTACCCTACCCATGATTTGGAGTTGGTAGTAGTGATTTTTAACCTTAAGATCTAGAAACACTATTTGTATGGGGTTCCTTGTGAGATCTGCACAAATTACAAGGACGTTAAGTACATTTTTACATAGAAAAAGTTAAACTTGAGACAAAAAAGATAACTAAAGTTGCTACAAGATTATGACCTGTCAATTCAATATTGCGTAGGAAAAACTAATGTGGTAGCTGAAACTTTGAGTAGGAGATTTTATGGGATTGTTGCTATTATGTTAATGTAGTAGCAACATACCTTGAAAGATTTGGATAGGCAAAGGACTAAGGTCTATTTATAGAGCCAACAAATCTTGATAGCTAACACTCTTGTAGAACCCACTTTATTACAAAGGATCAAGGATGACCAAATGACAAATTTGAAATTGTTGAAGATTAGGTAGGAGGTAGAGCAAGACTTTCATGTTGATATCAGGGTCTATGATAATAGTTCCTTGTGGCTACTTAATAGACTATGTATATTTGATAATTTAGAGTTGAGACAAATGATAATTTTTGGTTATTCGATGCATTCTAGAGGTATGAAGATGTACATGGACTTCAAGCGTCACTTCAAGTGGAACTGTAAAAGAAAGATATTGCTGAGTACATAGTTTGCTATTTGACTTGTCAACAAATTAAGGTTGAGCACTAGAGGCCACCAAGACTATTACAACCTTTATCCATTCTAGAGTAGAAGTGGGAGCATGTCACCATTGATTTTGTGTTGAGATTGGCAAAGACAATGCAAAGTAATAATACTATTTAGGTGATTGTTGAAGATTGACTAAGTCTATCCACTTTTCTGCTTATAGAGTGAGATTGTCTTTGAACACAATGATAGAGTTATACATTGAGGAGATTGTTAGACTTCATGGGGTTCTTGCTACTACCATGTTACATCAAGATTTAAGGTTTGTTTTCTAGTTTTAAGGAAGTTTGCATAGAATTCTAAGTATTAAGCTATAGTTTAGAACTGTTTTTCATCCTTAGATGAATGACTAGTCAAAATGTATCATTCGAACACTAGAAGATATGCTAAAAGCTTATGTGATAGATTTTCAAGGCTTATAGGATAGACACCTCCTTTTAATTGGGTTTGTTTATAACAACAACTACTACTAAGCAAGCATTCATATGGCATCGTATGAGACATTATACAATAGAAAGTGTAGATCTCTCATTTGTTAGAACAATGTTGGAGAGAGGAAACACATATGACCAAAGTTTGTATAGGAGACTAGTGAGAAAATTCTGTAGATTAAAGAATGGCTCAAGGTTGCTTAGAGTAGGTAAAAGAGCTATATCAATCATAGGAGGTGAGCATTGGAGTTCCCAGTAGGAGACAAAAGTCTTTCTCTAAGTCACTTATATGAAAGGTATAATGAGATTTGGTGTATAGGGCAAGCTCAGTCCTTAATACATTAGGTTGTTTAAGATTTTGGCGAGAAGTGAACTTGCAGTCTACATATTATATTTGTTAGTAGCTTTGACTAGTGTACATGACGTCTTCCATGTCTTAATATCGAGGAAGTATGTATTGGACCCTTCACATGTGTTGAACTTGACATTTTTACTCATTCAGTCTGACCTAACCTATGAGGAAACCTTGGTTTGCATTGTTGACATCAAGTAGTAAGTAAGTTTTAAGATGTCAGACCATCTCATATGTCAAGGTGTAATGGTGCACCGATTTGGAGTGTGTGGCTACATAGGATTTGGAAGATGATGTTAAAGGAAGATACCCCTTCTTCCTATTTGAGGATACGAGGGTAAAATGATACAATCTCCTTTTATATTTTTGGTTTTAAACTTTGTGATTTTATTCTCTCTCTTCATTTAGCCTTAAATCACCTAACTTGTCTCTCTGCTCCATACAACTTGCCCGACCTGAGGGTCTCCACGTTCGACTGTCGTCTACATGAGTAAATTAGCATCGATGCCCTCTACTTCTTGTGCACAAGTGGAATCGAGCCCCCACGCTATCATGCAAGACTATCATCATGAGCCTTCTCGTTGTGTGCGAACCAAACGTGGCAACAACAAGGCTCTTGGCAAGCGTAGGAGGGAGAGCGGGAAAAGAGGATTCGTGCTTTGTTGGCCATATTGAATAAGTTTTCTAAAAAATAAATCTTCAGATGACATTTTTATAACCTTCTTACATACTATTCTTGTTTGATTCATGATATTGAACTTCAAGGCTCGCGAACGATGTTTGGTGTACAATAGGGACTTCACCATGTTAAACATCATCTATTGATTGCTATTTTTTTTATATGTTGTAGTGCCTTTTGATGATCAATGGTTATTAAAGTTGATCGTTGCATGTTGGTGTATTTTAAAGTTTAATGATGCATGTCATGGTTGATATGTGTGCATTTATATTAAACGTAGCTTAATATGTTTGGAAATGCCTCCTACCTGTTGATTGTTATTTTTTATGAACAATGGGTTTCATTCTCATGATCATAGAATTATGTTAGTGGAACTTACAATAATATGACAAAACATGCATATTGTGGTGGTGATTATCATGGAAAATTGTAAAATAATTGATGATCGATCATCTCTCATCGGCACATAAATGCTAAACGTAATGTATTTTGCCTAGAAATACTCCCTCACGTGAGATTCTGATTACTACAGTTGAGCATTTTGAGATGATATTTTGTGTATTTGTTGATATTACTTGATGGTTCGATATGTGACCATAGACTTTGTCACATGTTTGATACGTGACTAAGGACTCCGTCACGGGGTTAGCATGTAACTTGAGATTAGATTGCAAACTTAAGATAGCAATCGTAGCCAATATCATAACAACTGCTGAGTTTGTTCATTGATGTTGCACTTGATATTGTTATCTTGTCATGCTTGTTATTTACTTCTATTCTTATGATGTTGCACTCTTAATCATTGTCATTCTGGTTTATAAGTGAATTATTTACTGGACTTCTAACTCACCTTGGTTTTCTTTATAATTTTAGTCTTATTAGGTGATTCATAAGAAGATCATTAGCTAGTTAGGGTAAACCTTCCACTGTGTTGTTGGTTGTCAAAAGAGGATTTGCCCATTCCGATAAGGTTGAGAAATCTTAGGAAAAAAATCATTAGAAAAAGATTTTTCAACATTAACAAAAATATTTTCCAACCTTTCCAACCTCCTCTCCTCTATAAGCTTAGGAAATTTTGAGAAATCATCGTCATCTATTGCTCACACGTTCGTCGCTCATTGTTTATTGTTTGTTGCTCATCGCTCGCCACCAGTGCTCGTTACTCGTCACTCACCACTTATTGCTTGTCACTTGTGCTTGCCATTTGTAAATCATCACTCAGGGTGAATGTTGTCGTAGAAGATAGACCGTTGAGCATGAAAAAAAAACTTTTGATAAAAGAAATAAAAGTTATTGGTGAGAAATAACAAAATAAAATAAAACTTTTAAGAGAAAAAATGAGAAAGAATGAAAAATGAAAATTGGATGAAGATAAATATTTGTGAAATAGAAGTATATGAATGATCTAATTATTCAAGATAAAAATTATATACCTTATGAATTGATTAATGTAATTAATTAATTACATTTTGACTAATTATTTCAATTCATTAATTAAAAACTTAATCAATAAATTAATTACAAATAATTATACTATATTATTATCCTTTTGATATATTTTATTTTCTTAATTATTGCTTTAACATGTCAAAATTTATTATCATTTCTCGTTATCTCTCGATGTACACAAATGTTCAAACTTTTTTATCATTTCTTATTATTTCTCAAGTTTTTCATTTCCCAACATTTTCAACAATTCTAATTGTTTCTTTTTCCGACGAAAATTATGTATAAACACCTCCCAAGTGTGCAAGGTAACTTATTTTGATTTTTGTACACGTGCTGTAATCCTTGTTATTATTAACCTTGAAAAAAATTGAATGTTATCTAATTCATGTAGCACAACATAGATTGATTCTTGTGGTTCTAGACATACTTTGAGATCTATGGGTTGCTATGTTTAAACCTTATCTAATAGATTGATTCTTGGAAGTTGCTGAATCATCTCCTCGTCAAACGTTCACAAAACCCCCCCGCTTCCTTCAAGGCTAAGGGATCGATCATCCACAGTTACTTAGAAGGTAATTCTTCAAGTAACCATGATGCATTTTAACCTTGAGAGAAGAAGGAAACCACAAGAGTGTTTTGTGGGAACCACTGAGAACTCCCCCTCCCAACCGTTCTTGGCGTCTTCTACTTGGTGTTTGTGTTTGTGTGGGGGAAAGAAAGACGGTCAGTGACATGCCACCCATCCACTCATTGAAGTCTGAGTCCTTTCGGCTGGTTCTCTTTAGCGTTGATTTTCTTTTAAGAAAACTTACAATATTTTTTCATTTTCAATATTTGAAGTCACATGTCAAAAGTGACGATCGGAGAAAAAGAAAGAAAGATGAAATATCATAAAAAATAATAAAAAAGAAAATAATAAAAAGTAAGGAAAAAATAGTAAATAATCAAAATATTTGTGTATAGAATAAAAAATAATAGAAAATTATAAAATGTAAAATATATATGTTTATTTATAAAATAAAAAATATTAAAATTGATAATTTAAATATTTTTTATATTTATCTATAAGATAGAGAATAATAAAATTAATTATAGATAATATAAGATAGAGTCATCTGTGATAATAGTTACAACATAAAATAAATTTTATATATTTTTATTGTTTTACGTATCTCTCTTGTAATATCAATTCTCAATCTACTAAGAATATAAACAATTTTTATATTAAAATCATATATTGTCAATATATTTTGTGATAATTCAGATTAATTATTCTTTCATTTTTTGTCAATTTCAAAGAACAAAAAGTTGAAAAACGAATGAAAAGTTTTCTTACAGACATAAGGAAGATGATGGAATCTTTTGGAAACTTATTTAATACGTAAACACCAAAAAAATAATAAAAAAAATTTTCACCCTCTTTCTTTTAGATGTTTTCTACTATTTTCCTGATACACAAACACTTCTTACGAGTTAAAAAGCATTTATGTGAACAAGAAATAGAGAAATTACATGATTTAGAGAGATACAACGAGAACCATGCAAGTAGAATTAAAGATTAAATATGAATCATCACAACAGGTACTATATGAGTACAAACAAATGATGGATTTGAATAAGAGAGATAAATATCACCTGATTTACGATGCCTATGTAAGCAGAACCACTGAGCGTTGAATGAGAATCGTGCGAGCAAAAAATTCTATGCCAACGTCAAAAACTTCAGCAGCAATTTCGTCTTCTTCTTTATTAAAATTTGCTTCAAAAGCAATTGACAATAAAGGTATAAATTTAACATTATTTAGATGTTGGATTCACCCATGTTCATTCCATTATAAAGGACTTTTCGTTTTTAACACTTCCTTGCACTTAATGATGTGTGTGTGTGTGTTTTTTTTTTATTCTTAAATCTAAAGTATTCTGTAGGTCTTAACAACACTCACATTGCTGTTTTTTTTTAATTTTGAAGTTGATGATAATTAGAATAATTAAGCACATCTGTAATGATTTACGTTGATTTGATGACTGTGTTTGTCTAATTAAGTTTTCAACGTACCACTGCGACGTCAACTTTTTCACCATCCTTTTCTTCTTTTCCACGGATGGAGAATCCACTCCTGCACGCATCTTGCTTTTTTACATGTTGAATATTCTTTGAGAGGATGAAGGTGCTGATCTTAATAATCATGTTTGACAAATCTTAACATTCTAAAATTAATATTTCCAATATCATGTATCTCCCTTAGTTTGTATTGATAGGACAATCAATCATATTGGTGACCCATGGCCTATGCATCTAATATTTTTGTACTTATGGGAGGGTATTTTTGGAATTCCACACTTTTGTTTAAACTTGAATCTAAATGTTCTTTCTTTGTAAACAAACAACCTCAAGATAATGTCAATTAAGAATGTCACACTACTGTGGTAAAAAGAAGAAGAAGGGAATCTGGTAGATGATTGTCCAAGAACATTGTTTAGAAGCATAAAATGGACACAATACAGCATGACCAGGGAAATCTACAAAATCACAGTAATTGAAATGTCATATAAATTGAAAACCACATGCAAGAAGAAAATAAAAAAGATGGAAGAAGCTTGTGGGTTGAGGATAACATATAGAAAAACCACATGCAATTGTACATTTGTGGTATTTAGTTGTAAAAGAAGAAAAAGAAAATTATAGGTACATGTTAGTTAGAATAGGCGTGCAAAAATTTAATTTTCTTCTTTAATTGTAGATAAATATTATTATCATCTTTTACATTGTTATTTTATCTTTTACTTACGATATTTCATCCCACAAAAAAAAAAACTAACCAGAAAAAATTAATTATGGAATCTAATAATATCATCTAGACATGCGGGCAATTGTTAGAAAATATTTTTATCTTAAAATTAATTGGTAATGAATGAAGAAATTAATTATATATTAATTTCAGGTCTTAATCTTTACATTCATCCATACGAGACCTTTCATACTCTCTTTTATTTGTAGGTTATTTTACCCTTACAAGTATCTTATGAGTAGATACCTGTGAACTTATTCTAGTATCATATGAAATATTCTATCTCTAAATCAAATGGTGATGACTAGAAAGACTTGTCATATATTAACTTAGGTCTTATCTCAACACTTTTGTATCTCTAAATGTTACAAATATCTACAATAACATATTTGCCTTTTGCATATATACCTTTGAAAAGTCTAACATCCAATTTGAATGTCTTTTTTTTTTAAAAAAAAAAAAAATTATCTCTGTTACCTTGGTGCATTCAAATCCATGACCTTTATGCCCTTACTTAATAAACCCAGCATCAGCACCATTTGGTTAAGAGACATGAAATTCTAATATCACTGTTATGAAAAAAACATTAAATTGTCTTATTTTCCAACTCCTTTCCTATCTTCTGCTAGCCATCTTCACTGGTTCCCCAAGGCTCTTCTACCATTTTCTTATTTTTATCATTCGATTTCCAGTTACGTTCGAAATTAGTTATTGCGCGCATTTAAAGGTCTTGATAAATTAAAGAAAATGTGTCGGTAGATATCAAACAAGAATATCAGTGTACAAGTGGGATGGCCAATGTAATCATCGTAGTTTGAATGCAATTAAAAAAATCCTGTTAATTAGATTCAGAGTTGATCTACGTTAGTGCACATTTTTTGACGGAAAATGAAACAACATGAGATCTAGGAAATAGTGTGAAATGGAAAGAATAAGAAATGATAATAAATGATAAGAAATGACACTAAATAAAATGATATTTGTACACAGTATGAAACAAAATGAAATGATAGGAAAATTTGAACTATTTGTGCATACTAGGAAATGATAGGAAATGACAAGAAATTTTTTTAAATGATTTAAATTTATCTTTATAAATTATTTTAAATATATATTATTAATATTTTTAAATTTTTAATGTATTGACTTCAAATAATTATACAAAATGTACATATAAAATAATTTTTTCATCAAAAGTAAAATTCATTAAAACTACATTGAATATATTTTTTTACATATTATCCCTCTCCTACATGGAATACATAATTCTTTCACGCATTACATCAGCTACTACTTTCCTTTGTTCCATGCTCAAATTAACATAACAATGTACATTATCTTCTTCAACATTGTTAACAAATTCTTCATTTAATACAACATTTTCTTCCCGCAATTTATCTGCCAAATCTTGTAATAAGTCTTCTCGATCTACTCTTCTAATAAAATTATGAATAAGAAAACATGTTAAAACAATTTTAACTTGTGTTTCAAATGGATATGGCATGTAACCTCGTAAAATTGCAAATCGATGCTTGATCACTCCAAATGTACGTTCTATAATATTTCTCAATTGAGAATGTCTGTAATTGAAATTCTCTACTGCGTTACTTGGAACTCAATTTTGATCATATTCTGATAAATGATATCGTACACCTCGAAATGGAGAAATAAATTCCAAACAATTTGGGAATCCTACATCTACCAAATAATATTTACCTGTACAATATACATAATATTTAGCACTTTCAATATTATGATTTATATAAACAAATAATTTGAATGACAATAGTATTGTCATACCAGGTGGTACTTCAAGCCCATGCGGTCGAGAAGTCGCATCTTGTAAAATCCTTGCATCTGCAGTTGATCCTTCCCAACTAGCAAGTATATACGTAATTTCCATGTCAAAATTACAAGCTGCCAATACATTTTGTGTTAATTCTCCTTTCCTATTCCTGTATTTAGCAGTTTCTTGTCTATAAATTGTGGCATTGACATGTGTACCATCGATAGCGCCAATGTAATCCTATATTGAGAACATGTAAAAAATGTATTTTTAAACATCTATGCAAAATACATTCAATAAAATAGAAGAATATAATAATATAATTCATATTTTACCTTAAAATATGGGTAGACATTTGGATCATTACGAATTCGATTTGACGTTGAAGATGAAGGTTTTGCTATAAGTATATCATGTAATCTTATTATAGCATTGACAACCTCATTGAAATATGTGCTAATCGTCCAAGCAGATCTTTGAAAACGCTTAGTAGTTACTCCATATCGTTGGTTCTAACCAACTGTAATAAGAAAAATTGCTAATTTCTCTTCTACACTTATATCTCGGCTATCTTGTATAACTCTTTCTCTTTTAAGCAACTCACAAAATTCCATAAAAATAGATTGACTCATGCGATATATTTTTCGACAGTTATATGATTGGTGAGGTATTGATAAATCTAATAATATCCTAATATATCGTTCTCCCACCCTACTATATATTCGTTCATTAGAATTCCTTGTAATATGTGTAATAATATGTGCAACTCCTCCACACGCTTGAGTAATTATGTTGCATATTTGCCTTCGTCTTTGCCTCTTTAATTGTCGTTGAGAACTTTCATCATAGTTGTCCATGTAGAGGAAAACTATATGTAAAAAAACAAATATGTCAAATATAAGCAAAGAAGGTAAATATTCAATAATATCAATAATGTTCAAACATTATAATAACAACAACAAAGTCTAACTACAAATTATTATAACATCACAATAAAATATTTTTTCAATAACAACATAACTCGCAAACATCATAATAACAACAACAAAGTCCAACTACAAATTATTACATCACAATAAAAAAGGGGGATAACTATATCCACCCTTAACATTACAATAAAATGTCCAAACAGAGGTGCATATAATAAAGGGAAAAAAATCCAGAGAATGCATATAACAAATAGTAGTTCACATTCTCCCAATATGATGTCTTATCCATGTAACTCGTACAGCATTAGAAGGTAACCTTAAAAAAATAGCTCTTTTCATAGGCTGTTCTAGCAAATCTAGAGACAATATTTTCTCTGCTTCTGTAAGACCCTCAAGATCCCATATTTGGGGAATAACTTCATCAATTTCTTTCCTGAGTTTTGATTTCTGCCACTTCTCATCATTTTCTGCAATCTTCGCCATACTTTTACTCAATTCATTCATTGATATAGCAATTGAATGAGATGATTCAGCATGTAGTCGAGCTCTTTTCCTTGACTTTCTACCGACATTTTCACCTGTATAAGGGCTTGGTGAATGTTCATCCTCTCTACTATTAGGAAGTACCAGAGGAACTTGAGTACTGAATACAGGGAAGGTGTCCACAGGTTCTTCGAGTTCCACATGTTGTGGTGTTGTGAAATCATGAGGAACGCGACTATTCACTCTAGTTGCCATATTTCCATCAAACACTGTATACAGATCATCATATATTGTCCATGACTTTCCCCAACATGCTTTACATTCTAGATGTTGCTATAAGAAATAAATGAAGAAATTACTTAATATATGAAAGTTCAAAGAAATACATGAATACCGTCAAATAAAATAACATACCTGCACAAATTCATCCCAAATTTCTCTAAGAATGTCAGTATGTCCACGAATGTAGTCCCACCCCCATCCACTTTGTTTGGCAATACCTGTAGTTGATCAGAGACAATGAAATCACGTCTGTGAGCAGAAATCACGTCTGTGAGTTGACAATGCGACGAAAGAAATCTCATCCACAAGCTGAAATCGTTACTGAAAATCGCTACTACGAGTTGAAATCGCGTCTGCGAGCTGACAACGCGACAAAAGAAATGGTGTCTGCGAGCTGAAATCGCGTCATAAGCTAACAACGTGACAGAAGAAATCATGTCCGCGAGCTGAAATCGCTACCGCGAGTTGACAACGCAATGGAAGAAATCACGTCCACGAGCTAACAACGCGACGGAAGAAATCGTGTCTGCGAGCTGACAACGCGACGAAAGAAATCATGTCCGCAAGCTAAAATCATTACCGAAAATCGCTATTGCGAGCTGAAATCAAGTCCGCGAGCTGACAACGCAACGGAAGAAATCACATCCACGAGCTGAAATCGCGTCTGCAAGCTGAAATCGCTACCACGAGCTGACAATGCAACGGAAGAAATCGCGTCCACGAGCTAACAACGCGACGGAAGAAATCACGTCTACAAGCTGACAACGCAATGGAAGAAATCACGTCTGCGAGCTGACGCCTTTGACAGACGAGGAAAAGGGCGTCGACAACGCCTGTGGCGGCAACAGGAGGGCGAGATGGTTCGTCGGGAGTGAAGGGCAAAGGTTTTTTGGTGGTTTTTCCCCTTATTTCGTCGTCGGGAGCGAAGGGATGGAGGGGGCTTTTCCCCTTCTTTTGGACCTATTCTGCTTGACAACGGACGGCAAAAGTTTTACATTATTTGGGAAATCATAAGAAAAGATTTTCCATGATTTATGTAATACACAAATACAAAAAACAAGTGTAAAATGTTTCCCCTTGTTTCATTATCTACGATTTCACAATATTTTCAAAGCACAAACCCCCTAGAGGTAAAAAGTATATTATTATTTTATTTATCCAATAGAATAAATACAACAAATATAAAAGATCGCAACCGTCCAAAACAAATCTAGAAATATCAATGGCTACAGTAATAAAATCGTTTTGGTAGACAAATTCAAATCATTTGTTTTGTATACGTGGGATGACTATAATAATAATAATAATAATAAATCTGTAAGAGTTAAGAGTACAAGAAAGATTATTATTATTACGGTGAAAAAATTACGGTGATTATTATTATTTTTGTTGAAAACATTGATGTTATCGGAATTCGACCTACACACGTCTCACACCGAAAAATGCGGTGGTGCCCAATTCATCCGTTCTGAGCGTGAAGAGCGCACGCACGATAGGCGGAACGGGCTGAGAACGGCGACCTAGAACTCTAACCCCAACCTCAAATCTCCACAGATCGAACTCTGATGACCGATCCGACCTCTGTTGCACGAACCGTACAGAACAAAAGCACGAGCTGAGAAGTTGCCGATTTTGATTCCCCGGAGGAGGAGGAGGAGGAGGAGGAGGAGGAGGAGGTCATGCAGGGGAGGAACCGGAGCCCGGTGGAAGCGATGAGGCCGGGGATGGGACGGATTTCGCCTGAAAGATCCTACCACAAGAACCAAGGGTTTTACGGTGGAGCCGGGAGTCGGAACTTCCGACGCGGAGGTGGGGGTGGGTACAGGCGGGGGCCGCCGAAGCCGCACTTCCCTTACCCCCCGCCACCGCCGCCGCCGCCGTCTCGGAGGAAGATCGACGTGCTCATGGAGGCCGGGAGGCTTGCTGCGGAGTACTTGGTGTCAAAGGGGGTCTTGTCACCGAGCTCGCTTCCTCGATCGGGCGCGAATGGAGGTGTTCATGAGTTTAAGGGGCGGGAAAGGGAGAACGTAGGCTATGAAGGGCGGGTGTCGGCGTTGAATCGGCTAGGAAATTCAGATGGGGGGGCGGGGAAGAGAAGGTACGGTGGCGGCGGTAGTAATAATAGTGACGAGTATGATAATGTGGGGACGAGAAATTCTTCGGTGGCAAGGGGAAGGAAGAGGAGGGTTGATCATTACACTGTGAATAGCCACGGCTCCGAGTGGAAGAGAGAGTCGAAGAGGAGTGGCCAGTGGATGGATAGGTCGAGGAGTTTCGGCGACAATCCCAGTAATAATGGTACTGGTAATAATATTGGTGATTTTAGTGATGGGGATTTTGCTCCAGGGTTTCGACAGGGTGGTTTTGAGGATTCTGGACGTGGTTCCAGGGTGTCTGGGGCTGTTGTTGAGGGCGAGGGGCTTCCAAAGAATGATGATGTAGGTGATGAATCGGATACGGATACTTCTGATTTCCCAGATGATGTGGTGCTGAAGGACTGCTTTTCCAGGGCTAGGAAGGCTTCTCCTAAGGAAACAGAAAGTGGCTTGAACAAAGAAGTGAGGGATCCTCAGGCAATGGGGGTTAAAACTGCCAATGGGAAGGGTGATGATAGGAGCAGCACTGACATGGAGGAGGAGGTATCGGGTAATTCGACTGTGAGAGGCCATGTGGCAGTGTGTAGAGAAGGAAGTGAACAAGGCAGTGACTTGCTTAGATCATGTGGCTTTATGAAGGTGCCCACTAGACCACGCACACCAATGGGAAATCGAATTTTGAAGGTTTCTAGAAGTCCTGAAATTGCTGAGACAGAGAGAACATACCAGCAATCAATCATTGAGAATGATAAAATTACCGATATCGTTTCTGATGCAGGACCCAAGTTGGAAGCAGAAAAAAGCTCTATCAATCGCTCGCCAATTAAAGAATTGACTGATTTAACGCACAATTCTGTATGCTCTATGTCTGAAAATTCTGCAAGTCCAACAGTCCAACATATTGAACAACCAAAAGATCAGACTTCAGACCTCACCACTGATGTGGAAGGATGCAATAAGATATTTCCCGTCTCAGAAATATCACAGCTTCAAAACCAACCCAGCAATGATATGGTTGGATCAGTATGTGACACCAGTAATAAGGACTACACCAAGTTACTCACTCTTTCGGAAAGATCTGTTGCACACAATCCTGTCAAACTGAGTCACAACTCTTCTTTTGGAGCACCTCTTGTGGATCTTGATTCTAAAAAGAAAGATGGTTTTCCTTTGCAGGGTGCATTGAGTGAGGGGATCAAAAGGCCAAGTGACTGGTCTTCATCTATAGGCTTGCATGACAATGACTATGTGCAAATGCATCACTCAAGTGCCCATAAATCTTATTCATCAGGCCTAAATCTCATTCACGATGGGGAAATGATTGAGTCAATTGATCAAAAGAAATTGGTGGATGCTGAATTGCTTCCAAAAACTGAACAGGTTGCCAGCATGGAAGTCAAAAAAGAGAAGCAGTTTATGCCAAACTCTTTCAAAATCTGTGATCTTAATCTTATTGAAGGGCATGACATTACTGAGATTCCTGATGATCGTGTCCCCGCAAATACATCTGGAAATTCCCTATCCATGGAAACTAGGACTGTGCCTTCAGTAGAGTTTGGTTTGTCAGTAGGTCATAACAATAATGGGACTAATTTATATGGTCAATGCGCAAATGACAACAAAGCGATTCAGGTGATTGATTTGGCAAATGATTCTTCTGCAGGAGGTTGTGCCTGTGAGCATTCAAGACCTAAGTAAGCTCTCTCCATGCCATCTAAATTTGATCAAATTGTCAACGTTATATTACATACCATTAGATGACCTTGTCAGTGATATTGCTAAGTTTTTGGAAAATGAATATTTTTTCTCAAATTGGCCAAACTTCCTGTTTATGACCACTTCTGTTATTCTATATAACAGTAGTAGCTGTTTTACTGAAGTTGCATATTTTTGCCTTGCCATTTGTTGTTCTGCTTTTGTGCTTTTCATGTCTTGTGAGTTAACGACAAATGGGGAGAGTGGGCCAACCTTGATGATAAAATAGTTTACATTTTCCTATGAAATCATTCCGTCTGTTGTTTCATTCTATTCATGGATTGCAAAAATGTCCATTTCTAACGGATCTCCTTTTTTATTTCTATTCTGAAGGAGTGAAGCTATGTATTCCAACCTGGATAATTTACTGAATCAGACAGATAACAGTAATACAGTTGATTTACATGATATTCATGATGGATATGGCCTTCCCATTTCTGATTTGCTTGGACCTGACATCCCAACTTGTCCTCCAATATCAGGAGAAGCGAACAACCTGCAGCAAGGAATGAACCTTCTTGAAGAGGTACTACGTCAGACACATAAAAGTTCACAATTTATTCACTAAATTATCTAATTTGACCTACTTCTTATTTCTTATATAGGAAATTATTTTACAATCAACACAACTAATTGGCTTTTTTGTTATTCTTACAGGGTCTTCCTTGTGATGATGATTCAATATATGTGTCTCTAAGTGAACTTCCACTAAGTATGTCCAACTTTAACTAGTACTTTTGTGAAATTGTTTGTGTTTACTATCTGCAAGTGTTTATATACAGACTTAATAAAATAATAATATATTTTGTTGATTATATATTGTCAACTTTAAGTTTTATACAAATTCAATTTCATATTTTATGAACCATATTTTCTTTGTTCCTAGATTTTTGTTTGTTCAAAGTAATTGATTGAAAATTTGCGATGCTCTCAAGCTTTATCAAAGTTGCCACAATGATAATGGCTATTACTTGATTTTGGTTGCCAATGTTCAGTCATTTTGATTTCTTTGCAGGCTTTATGGATGCATGGGACCCACCTCCTCAAGAGTATGGTAAGTACTTTTGAGCTATCTTGGTAATTTGTCGTCATATGTGGTGCCAAATTCTTACTTTTATATGCTATGGCTCCAATATGTAATAGACAAAGTAGGAAGTTTCTGTTGAAGTTGTGCTTGTAACGAAAGTAGGCAACATAAGAAGCTTTCATGTAAGCTACACCAACCAACGCATAATTCTTGTATTTCCTGCCTGTTCACCATTTTAGCATGCTTTATTCATCCTGTTGAGATTAATACATAAATCTGAGTACACAATGTCTTTTGTTAGAATTATAGTGTACTTTCTTTGTCATTTTTTCCTATTTGGATGCCTTTTTGCTAATGACACTGCAAATTGTTGCTTAATAACAAATTAACAAGGAGCACTAACATTTTCACATGAAAATGAAGGCATTCTCCGCTTTCCACTTTCTCATGTTGATCCGATATTTATCTGTTAGGTGCACTGATAGGTATGTATTAATTAGATGACTCTATATGAAAATTAGGGTTGCATAGAACAACAAAGATGAGAAACCTTAGAAGTTGTTACCACAACCATACCATTGCTACACCCCTTACCCATTGTCAACAGCCCTCATCACTACTCAAGCCCTTCCACCACCCTTTAACCATCCCTTGGCCCTTTGAAACCCCCTTCTCCTTTTAGGAGGATGAGTTTCTCCCTCTCCTGTCTGGTACCTCCTCTGTAAGCTGCACCATCAGATAGACCTTTTGACTTTGACATACCTGCTTGCCAACACTGTCGTTGGCTTCTTCTGCTTTGGGGCCCATGTTCCACTGTCAGGTGATGTTTTTGAGCTCTATCTACTTCTGCTGATCAGCCTTTAACTTCCTCATGTTGCAATTGTTCCATTGCTGTTTCTTGTCTCCGTACACACAATCATCTTTTTTTTGCTAAATCAGACCTACAATGATTGCCACTTATTCATCCAACTCTCAGGACCTTTTACTAGTACATACTGTGAAAGACACCTCCATCAAGTTAAATGATAAAAAATAAGTTTCATGGGCAAGATCTTTTCAAGTCATCACTGGAGCACAAAGCAAATTTAAACATATTTCTCAAGATCCCTTTGATATGAAAGGTCCATGTTATGAGGATTGACTTGTAGATGGTTGTACTGTAAATCTGCAATCTCAATCTCATAACTTGCTAATAGGATGAGAGAACAAATTACCCATGGGGTAATGCTGTCTCTTGCAAAGTGGATATGAAATTCCTTAAAATGGATATATGTGCGTGAGAAGAATATTTGATATATAGCTGAATTTTATGAACAACTTCTCACTTTGCAACAAGGTCATCTATCTATTCAAGAGTTGCATGCATCTCTTTGTTAGATGAATTTGCAGTTTATCAACTGTTGATTGGAGACAAAATGCAAGGATACTACGAAGAATTTATGGTGGTTAGATTTCTTTCCAAACTTCAACCTGAGATTGCCTTTCAGATATGTGGAAAAATTGTTGGGACCTTATCATTTCTTAATAGGAAAGTGCCTTCTCATAGGTATTTGTGATTTCCATTGGTACATTGACATCTTGCACAGATTGGATTGCATGGTTACGTCTAGTTGAGGTCATAGTCTTGTTAGAGATCTTGCTTTTGGGGTTGGTCGAATATCTAGTATTGGTTACTCAAAATGTGAACATTATGTACGGACAAATAGCATGTCATAGAAATGGTGGGGAAAGTTTCGCAAATTCAAATGGTTCCTACAGACTCTACATACAGTGACAACACCACTTCTCAACCACTTGTCCCCGTAGAGGAGTGTAGGTGCTTCCCACAGTTTTAGGCTATGCATAATACCATTGCTACTCGTGCCACCACAACAGGTACAAGTGTGTTGAAACTTGATCTATTGGGAAGCACATGTCATGGAAGTGGGATCTTGGCCATCGATTGGAATGTTAAACATGCGCTTGGGCTTTGTTTTCTATTTCATTATAATAATTCAATTAGAGTATTAGACATGAAGAATCTAGGATAAAAATTATAATTATGTAGTGCAATTTGTAGTTTAATATTTAATTTTTACTATAATTTAAATGGTTGCCATTGGGCTGGCCTCAGCTAATTTGGCAAAGTAATTGACCTCTACAAAGAGTAATCTTTGTTGTTTGACTACCCACATCCTAGGACGTCTAAGCTTCACTAGTTGAATGATGGGTAAAGTGGGCAATGCATGTAGAATAAAGACTTATTCCATCTTTTGAAATACATGGATAATTTTTTATTCATGCCCTATCAATTTAATAGATGGATAACTTTTCTTACCTGTATCATAGACCTAGGAATTTCTGATACAACACAATAGACCTATATCATGACGTACAGGCACCATAATTCTCCAAGATATTTTTTGTGAATTAATTTGAAATATGTATATAATGAGCATAATTTTATTTTGGCATGATTATTACCTGATTCAACATGATAATTACATAGTTATACATGTTTAGCATTTCAAATGAATTGATATATAAATATAATATTTAATGTAAATATATTTCCTATGTTTACATTTATAGTTTGTCAATAATCAATCATATTTTTATTAAAATATATATGAATACGATAAAAAAGATAAACATAATAACACAATTATCTGGCATAATACAACACAATGCCAAGGTTTATCACATCCTCTTAAGGTGGGAAAGGATAGAGCAACAGGTAAAGAAATAAAATTATCAAGCTTGACAGCTATCTTATCTGAGTGTAAATGAAGGAAATCTATCTTAACCAATCAAATCTAATTCCAGTCTCCAGATTGTTCTAACTGCATCCAAATTTGAACATTTGAATATGAATATGTAAATTGGGTTTTGAAAAATTTGATAAAAAATTTAAAAATTTTCAATAAATATTTATATAGTAATATTATAAGCTCTATTTCATATGATTGGATAGATTAGATTAATTAACCATGTGTCACATGTAAAATAAAAATAAAAATATAATATTAAAATTTTAAATTTACTAAAGAGTCTACTTACACAAGATTTACAGAAGTATATTCTTCCAAATGAAAAAATATATATATCTATATCTAGCATATATCCAACATTATCATTGAAGATGCAAGGTATATTGATATTTCTTGTAATTAGATATTTGTTTGCATTGTATTGTAAATAATGGTTGAAGTTGAGGGGAACATTAAAAATGTATTGTAATTAATGGTTGAAGTTGCAGGGAACATTAAAAAAACGAAAAATATCAGTTTCTACTGAAAACTATCCAATTCCAAATTTTAGCAAAAGTTGGAAATTGGAATCATTCTCCTTTTTCCTTTTCTAAAAACTAGTCAACTAGGCAACCAAATTATTCCCAAAAGTTGAGTGTCGTATTCTATTTGGGACTACTGCGTTTGGAACACAAACTTTTAAGTTCTAACTTTCAAATGAATATATATCTGAACCAATATTTGAGGCGCAAGCCAGTGTCCACATTTTTAACATATATATGGTTCTTTTAATTCATTCTCCTTGATTCTAGTTAAATGCATGTATAAATTGCACATCAGGCACCCTTTTTGAATATTGATTGATACAAATATTTTCTTGGAAAAATAGAAAAGAGGAATTAGCTGAGGAATTAAGAAAGAAAATTTATTTGATGATTTGATTAGAAGATGATTCTTAGGATTTTGATTGAGAAAGAAATTGAATTTAATGGATCAATTAGGATTATACTGAAGGATACCTTCGGCTTTTTACCAACTAGTTTGAGCTTTTCCAGAATAAATTCTTTACGAGGAACTCAAAAGTTATACGAGAAAGATTTAAATCTTTCATGTCAAACAATGGATAGTATGATTTATTAAACATGCATAATTTCTGGATTGATTTTGGGTTCTTATTCCTGTCTTGAAACATTAACTACATTCTACCAACAATGGAAAGTGTAGTTGGTCTTTTCTTGTTTTACAAATATCCTTGAGGGGAGAAAATTAAGTCTAAATTGAGGCAAATGAAGATTATGGCGGCGTGGGGGTACTTGTACCGGTTTTCCTTCATCTCTTAACGAGAAGCTATGGTCCTGTGGTTGATAGGGTTTTCAAAGAGATTCTCGATACTCTAGTAAACTTCTCAGCTTGGGCTCAGGGGGAGGTTCTTCCAATCTTTTTGTCAGAAAGAATAATATGACAATTAGTTGCACTCGACCTCCTTCCACCACCTTTGCTCTTATAATTCCTTGGAGAACCCAACCTTTGCCTTGATCGTTAAATTGCGTTGCTTGTTGAAAATTAAAGGTATTGAATATTTTGATGGAATGTCTTCATCCAATTCGTCCCAGCACCATGTCATATCATCCTAAAGAAAGACAAAAGATTCACATGATAGCAATGTCAATATACCTCAATTGGTTCTTGTCACGTTAAACCTGTTGTGGGTAGTCTTCATTCTGGCTATTGTTGGAATGTTTGCTTTGTGGTGCTTGTCGTTCACCCTCCTCCAATGCTCTAGGGTCCAAAAAGCCATACATGCTACCTGTGCCCAACAAAATCAAGATCCTCTTTTGTTTGAAACGTCCCTAGATATGCTTTGATTTATAACTCGATTGGAGACTGCATTGTGCGATTGTTGGGATTTGGGTCCTCTTTTTCCTCATTTAGCTCCTTGCCCTCCTTGAACTTTTCCTTGGATCCAAAACAGGGTTTTTTTGCGACTTACATTTGTGGCTCAAGGTGATATTTTTCATCGTAATGGAACCCACTTACCTTCTCCCACCTCATGATTCATCTCTGGACCCCTTTTTTGCCTCTCTTATATTGAACCCTCCTTTAGGTCCTTGAAGCTTCTCTCCCATCCATACCCTCTCCTACATGAGCCTTGCAATTTGGAAGGTTGTGGTAAGATCTAGGGTCGAATGGACTTGCACCTCCACTCAAAGATCCTCCCTCGTGCCTCTCAGAAAGAAACCCACTAGGGCTTCTGCACTCACTCCTTTAACTCAATTCGCTAGGCTAGGGAGGAAGTTTGCTTGACTTGGGCCAGTATGATGTAGAGATTTACATAAAGATTCTTGCTAAACCTCGCCAGGGTCCAGATGTCCTCCTCCATTTTGCTTCAAGAAGAAACCCAATCAATCTACTAGTACCGCAAAAGCCATTCCAAAGCGGCTTCTGTCAAATGGACGGATGCATGATTCACCTTCTCTTTTTTTTGTTGTGAAATCAGAAAAATCTTTGCGCCTGGCACAGCCAAAACCTTTGGATCTCCCACATGTACAATTAATGGAAACTTGACCATGCTCTCTTCTGCCACCTGTGGACTGAGCCTTGCAAAGCACTCCCTTCTTGTTGACACTTGGAACTCGCGATTTTCTCCATTAGCTCCTAGAGCATCTTACGAATGTCAGCTATTTTTGATACGCTTCTATGAATCTTGCATCTATTTCAGCCCCTATTTGATCTTGGATGCTTCCTCTCTGCTCCAAATCTATTTGTGACTCCTTCAATTAGCTTTGATACTAAATTGATATGAAACTCCGATGAAGATTTGTTAGAAGCGGCCGTTGACAATTCTTGCCAATGATGGTGAGATGAGAGACTTACAACAGAAACATATCAAGGAAAAGTAAACCTTGGAAACAATTGATTATGGCCGCGCCCTGATAACTTGGAATTTTCTTTGTAAATATTTACAGTTGAGATGGCACGTCATCACACCAATGTTAGTAACCTCTTCGACGACAGATCCTACCTTCTACCACCCTCGGTCCTTCGTTACGTAACACAGACACAATATCAACACATCGAGTGTAGAATTTAAAGACAAGGGTTATGACCGAACCGTAAATGACTTGCGGTTATTCGTTAAAGCATGGACACTGAATACACCCTCCCTTCAACTGCCTGATTCCTGTCTCAGTGCAGAAGAAAAAATTGTGTAGAGAAGAATCTCAGACATCAAAACATTTCGAATGAAAATTAAGATATAATCCGGTTATGATTCATGAAGGAATCATGGCAATAGTCTGATCCGATTGTGGTACTTTGATTCCCCCACAAGCAAATACCCTTTCAAAGGATTTTGTACTAAGCTTTGCTACTTCCAGTTTTCCCTTATTTTTGATATGCTCACAAGCTAAAAGATTATACACCTTACAATAAAAAAAAACTTTACCTAACAAAGTTTCCTAGAAAATTGGTGCCACAAAAATATGCACTTCTTTAATAATGATTTGAAACCAGATCTTAGTGCATATTCTCATTCCTCCGGGGCTTTCAAGACCAGCAGTCATGAAATTTATTTTCGGCCTTTCACCTTCAACAAGGGGCAGGATCTGGGCAAAAATCAAAATAGTGAAAATTACACCACAGGAAAGAATGTATATTAATTGTGGAAGATCATTATCTGGTTTCTATCTCACTCAAGACGAAATGCATTTTCATCCAACGGCTGCAAAAGTCGTCAGACTCATAGTGGTGCATGCAGAAACCAGTAGCGCATCATGGAATGATCCTTCTTCTGCGTCTAGGAGTCTCTCTTCGTGCATATATTTTCTCCAACTCATTTAGCTCTCGGCTTGATCCATCGGGCATGCTCACAAACCTAAAGGCACTTCCACTTCTGCATTTATCGAGTGGACCCAGCTTCTCAATGGTAAAGTTCCAGCCTTTCTGTGGCCTCCTCCTGCTATACTTGTGGTGAAACACCTCACCTGCCATCTACACAAGCAAACGAGTTATCCATTGAAGTAAAAGAACACAAAGAGACACAAGATAATCTAAAACAAGGAACAAATGTATGGTTTGTCGGTAACAGCTGTAAATGAATCGACCTATTGGATCCAAGTGGTAAGATTCAACCCAATTTTGCTTAAAAGAGCAAGACAGTGAGCATATCAAAGATGCTTACGGTGTTTGTCAGGTAAGAAGAGTTAAGTCCTTGCATTACCCCCAATGACATCTCTTAAACATTTGTAATTTTCATTGCTAAAAATGGTCCCTGCATTCATTTTGTCCAGTATGGAACCCATTATTGAAATGAAACAACATTAACCTTTTATCAGGGTCGCTTCCATTTACTCTACATTATTTTCTTTCACATTCAATAGTAGTATGATTCCCATCGTAGCACACATTTGTTTATTTTTTGCATACTTGTTTTCAACAGGTAAATCACAACAGCATGGAGGTTCTTTGTTGCAGTAAGTGGCATCACAACCAAACAGGCTGTCCACAAATTGTCACAATAGGAAACTGCCAGCTTAAGGCGGAAAAATCCTATGGAAGTACTTTGAGCTAGAGAAGCTAAACATGAAGAATTTTCTTGATATATGGCACTGCTTGTCTGCTGGCATTGAGAAGAAACATGCTTCAAGATCATCAGAAAAATTGAGTTGGACTCTCAACTATCAACAAGTGCTTGATGATCATTGTCAGGCCGCACAATATGGGTGGAAAACATGTATCAAATCCATTCAATGTCCAAAATAGTGGATTTCTCGGACCATAGGTTTCTAGTATCTATCAATTCTAATGTCCAGTCAAAAAATTTCTACCACATTGCTCACTCGTTCATCTCCAAGCATTATGCAATATTTCAACTTCTCAATGAGATTGGGCTTGTGAAAATATAGTGTTTCCCTTGTGTCCAATCTTATGCAATCGAATCTTAACTGTCAATAGAACTTACAATAATATGATGGTATTGCAAAGAGAAATGCTTTATGTATTGCATTATAGATTCTTTGCTAAGAAGTTACCACACATAAATTAGCTTTTTGATGAGAAGAAAATCACTTTTATCATAAAGAAATACATTGAAACATCGTAATATTAGCCAAGTAACACAGACAAAATGCAATGGAGACACAAAAATATAGCCACTATGTCTGTAATTCACAAGCAAAGAATGTTGAATTGGAAACTGAATTTGAGGATTCGGGATAAAAGAGTGAGGTAAAGATTACTGAGGCACAGGCATCATGAACCTCAATGCCAAACCTTTTATTGATTTAAGCAGATTATTCAGAATTCAATAAGGGAAAACTAGGGGTGTCTACTTTGATGTATATTTGTCTTTTACTATGATTTTTTAATCACATCAGTACTTTTATCTTGAGATTTTTATTATTCAAATGTATTTGATCATGTCAGTGATTTTTGAGGCTGGAAAAAAAATAAATTGCAGCAAAATAATATTTATAGAAATATGTAAAAGAAAGAATAATTGAAAATCATATGTATTTTAAATTTTTCAAAGGCAACTAGGAATGCCTACAAGCCCAGCCACCAAGGCAACTATATGTTTAATTGCCTGAATGCCTAATAACTATGTTAAGACATGTTCAAGACTGGTGATTTTGACAAGAAGGTCGACATCATAATATGAATCATATTTGTACTTCAACAAGGGTGCGAGAATGAGAAGGAATATATGATTAATAATGTAATGGGATCTACCTAAGTTATATATTGGTAACCGGGAGAAGGGGTGAACGTTGTTATTTCATGGGATTTGAAACTACCAGCTCATTATGGAACAACCTTAGGATTGCACTAAGGCTAGAAGAGAGCAAATATTTTTAATTTTGGAGAATCCTTTTGTTCGAGAACTAAAGACCTAAAGCCATAGAACATTAAATATTGTTCGGCATTCATGCAAGAGTATCTTTATTTACGTAAGTTCGTTGGAGTGAGGTCATGAACAAAAAAAGTGTGACAAAAGTGTTAAAGAATAATTTTCTTTGTCTAAGGGATCACATCCAGCCTTTTGTCTGAGAAATTAACACCTTGAGGCTTTGAACATTAAAATTTTGTTTGGTGTTCATGCAAGAATATATTTTATTCACATAGAAAACCAAATATTTGCAACGAAAATTTGAAAATTGTTGATCTTGTTGGGCTAATTGCAAACTATGGTGAATATGCGAAAATAGAGAATAGATTGTATTCACGTGAACATTCACACTTTTTTGTTGTTAACCTCTACCATCAAAGTAAATAAAGATTAAGACATAGGTGGTGGTTGTTGTTATTGTCAACCTCTACCATCAAATATAAAAAACAATGGTCACCTTTTTCTTGTTGAAGTTAATGTTTTGCACAAACCCTCGATAGAGCATCTCATCCTCCTTCATTGATATTTCATATAGAACTTCATCAGGATCTTTTGTTGTACCATCCCAATCCACAGGCATGATTTTAAAATCAGGTTTATACGGAAGTGAAGCTACATGGAATTCCTTATCATGGGAAATAAAAAACCTGTAAAAAATAAAATTAGCACTCTTAGGGTTCACAAGGAAAAGATATCACTCACCAGGAAACAATTGATGAACCATAACACTGTCAAACTACCATGAGATAGCTACTAGTAGCGTCTTTTTATAGCGGATAACAGTGGATGTTCTAACAGAAAAATGCAAAATTAATCCTTGCAACATCCACTATAATAAGATTAACAAACGAACTTTGGAGAAAAATGTAAGAGATATGAATTACAATTTACAAATCATGTTCTTTGTGATTAGCAATTTAATTATGAGAATTCATATTTATAAGATTATAACAGTTCCCGTAGAACATTGGTCTATATCATCTACATGTTTGTACAAGTGTATGGCACTGTGAAAGAACAGACCCAGGCAACACATCACCGCTTATAATAACCAACTATATCTACGCTTGTCTAAATATGACAGCAAACTATGGCAAACACAATTTCCTTTTCATGACTAGGAACCTAACTGGCAGTTTCATATTGTTATTGCCCGGAAGTCTAGCTTCCAGAATTAAAACAGATGCTACCTAATTAAAAAAACGAAGAACGAAAGCAGTCTACAAGATCGTCGATAGAACCATTTTGGAAACTCCAGATCATCACACAGTGAAAAGAAAAAAATTGTACTTACTCAGGGCACTCATCCAGCAGCTTCTCAATAGAATCATCCAGCTTCCTCCCACTTCTTTTCTCCTCCTCCTCCTCCAACTCCTTCAACCACAGAATCGCATGCACCCTCTGCCTCATCACCCTGAAATCCTTCGCCAACCTCTCTACCGTGTACACCTCCGGATCTTCCCTATGCAGCCTGTACATCTCCTTCTTCTCCGACTCCTTCAGGTACCCTCCCCGCGTCCCGGGCTCCCTCACCTGTTTCAGCAACCTGCACGTGTCCCTAAATCGCTCCTCCCACCCGTTCACAAACACTCGATCTTTCCGAATCTCCTTCTTCAGATCCCTCTCCCACCACCCTCCCTCATCGGTCGTCTTCCTCGATTGGGGTGGCTGCGGAAGTCTCCCGCTTGGACCGGTGTCACGGCCGACAGCGCCACCGTCGAAGAAGTCCCTTGTTAGACCGGTAGACCATGAAGATACGTCCTCTCCGCCCCACCCAAGGTCCGGAGTCGGGAGGGTCGGTTGTCCCTCGAAATTGTTATTCTCGTCGTCTTCTTCGTCGGAACCGGACTCGGAGGGTCTGCCGCCGCGGCGGAAGGTGGAGAGGGAGCGAGCAGGAAGGGAGGTGGTGGTGGATCGGAGGAGGGAGGAGAAGTGACGGCAAAGGGAGTGCATTTTTAGGGTCTCGCCGCAGCTCCGCTTTTCAAGTGGAGATGACCGGAGTGTGGCGCCGCAGCGTCGTCTTCCTTATACCCTGAATTTGTGAGAAATAGGACAGTCGAAATCCAACGGCTATGGTTTTTTTGGATAATGAGATAAAATTATTCATTTAAAGTTTGCACCGATTATGTCCCTTCTTTTGTCGACGTGTTTTAATCTATATTTTGAATTATCTTTTATTTAAAAAAAAGTTCGCACTAAATATCCAATCACCATGAATAAGTTTTAAAGTCTAGATTAAAATATAACAATAACCAAAATACAGAAACAAGAAAAAGAACAGATGAAACTTGGCTCTTATCCTTCCTTTCAATTTTATTTTCTCATATTTGAAAAACAAAATTTTACAACTTCAACGTTTGCGAAACTTGTATTACCAGGATTAGTTGAATTAAACTTTTTTAATTAAATCCATGCCTAATCTTGTAAGTAGATTTTCTAGTCAGAAACAAATTAAGTTAGTCATATATTAAACATAAAGATAATATTCTTAACAAGGCGATAAAAATATTATTATTTCTTTCAATCCAATCAATCCAGATAAAAGACATTTCTCCTGGAATTTCGGAAAAAGAATCTTAGGAAAATTATTCATGTATTTGTAACTTATGGAATCTTGAAAAAATTGAAATAAAAAGGAATTTCATTTCCAGGGAATCCCACCCGTCCCTCTCGGAATTCCACGAAAAATCCCTGCTCGCGACTCCCGCTCGAACATTTCCGCGACCGAGACCTTTCCGAGAAATCGCGACCGTGACCTCTTCGAATCCACGATCGGCGAGGACGACCTCTCCGAATCCGCCACTGGCGACCGTGACCTTCCGAGCGACTGCGACTACTACAGCAGCCCTGTGACCCTCCATTCTCCGAATCCTCTCCATTTTTGAGCACCGAACGCAAAATCCCGGCAACGCACCCGATAGAAGTCCCTTTTCTTCGGTCGGATTTCTCGAGCCGAGAAAATTGTTTTCGGTTTGTGATCTCTCTACTTGATTTATTAAAAAGGAGTCTCTCTTCTCTTTTGCACCATGTTCTGATTTCATCATATGATTCATAATAAAGTATCCAAAATTTGTTATTTTTTATGTGTGTGGGTGTAGTACCTGTTAAGCAAACACAATACTAGTTGTTATCCAAAATTTTGTGCATTACTTGTTACACCATTGCTAAACATAGTACTTGTTGATAAAAGTAGAACTTAGAGCGAAACCCAGATAAATATGTATACATTTTGACAAAAATTATGACAAAGTCCAATTAATTACCATTTACATTTTTAGGCCTACAAAAATGCGATGCTAGTTGACATAAAAAAACAGTAGAAGGAAGAAGGTGTATACTATTAACAAGCTGGGGAAGAAATTAACATTTTTGCAGCAAAAATTTAGAGAATATTTTATGCACGACCACACAGAAAAACAACAAAAATCAATGGCATTATACCAATCCCAAGTGCCAGCATCCTGAATATAAATTTGTGTTGCTTTTGAATGTTATAAAAACCAAGGCCTCAATGTTAGATTTGGCCAAAAAAGGCCGTTTTGGAATAGTGATTAGACTGATGCTCTTCAATATTTACAATACAATGGTGTTTTAGCAAAAGTATAGGATTACAGAAGTTATTAAAATAAAGATGTGTCTTTTACGTTTGTCGTCATTGAGATTGGATTACAGGCTGGATGGAGATATACTATATACTAATTGAGAAGAAATAAAAAAATTGATGTCAAAATTTGGTATCATAGACTTGAGCATTATGATGGTTTGATAAACATTGATACCATAGAATATAATTTTGTTTGTAGCAATTGCAAGTTTGCTAAATGTTGTAATTTGTCTTTTGCTGTCTTTGAAAATTATGCTGAAAATAATTTTGTTAAAATCCATAATGATATTTGAAGACCCATCTCAGTTATTTCTCACAATGATTTTCAATACCATGCCATATTTGTTAAGGACTACAGTAGATTTGTGTGGCATTAATCTTTAAAAAATAAGAGTGATTTCTTTTGCTGTTTTAAACACTTCAATGCTTATGTTAAGATTTTTTTGCTAAGATTTGTGGTATTGTTTTTACTTTTACAAACTCGTGCTTTCCCTCTTGTTGTATATATATGATTGAATGGTGTTGTATGTGTTATACAATACAATATAACTTGAAGGAAATGCATGTGTGAATTTTAGATTGCCATATTCATATGAGTTGCTTATGATTTATATATATGTTGCAATTTAGATATGGCTAGTATAGACATCACAAGTTGAGGTGGAGGAAGAACTTACACAAACTGGAATGCAAAAGCCAGCATCATATTTTTTAGTTTTTTAGAAGATGTTTTAAATTAGAGGAATGGAAAAATATATATGATGGAAAAATCAAAGTCAAGACATGAAACAAAGTTATAAAAAAATACAATAAAGAAACAAATGCAAACATCACAAAGAAAAATATCGATAGTCAGATAAAAACATAGCAATAGATGTATTGAAATTACAAAAATTTTAAATCAAAGTAGATAGGGATGAAATTATATACAAGGTTATATAAATATTCCAACTAATCTAGTATGAAATAAATTTGTTAAGGTAACAAATTTTTTATATGTGTTATTAATTAGTATTTGTTAGAATTATTTACTAAACAATTTTTCAATCTTGTAGAAACATCTAGATTGTCATTTGTTGAAAGGGATGCCATGTCTTATATACGAACAACTTCAGTCAAAGGTAATATAGTTACAGGGAATAAGAGTAAAGGTAATCAAGATAATACAGAAGTCAAACAAGATTTTACTAATCTGGAAGTTGAAGAGGAAATGACACCACCACCAACTCAAAGTCAATTTCACAATTTTACTCTACCAATAGAAAGCCCAATGGACATAGATGGTAACATGTTTACAATGTCTAGTTCTACATCAAGAAAATGTAATAAGACAAGCAAGAAGGGAAAGCAACTGCATGTAGAGTCACAACAACTTATAGTGCCCTCATTTAAAGATGTTGCAATTGCTATTATAAACTTATGTGAAAAAGAAGATGAGAAAGCTACACAACGAACAAAGTATTATGATAATGTGAAGAGGATACAATAGTGTCAACTTGAGGTCCAAGAGTGATAGGTTGAAATACAAGATAAAATGTTGGAATTGAAATTAAAAGAAGGAAGTCATACATCTAATGCTATGCAAGCATTGCTTCAAATCTAAAATCTTACTACTAAAGACAAATTCCAGGCTATGATGTTATTAAGGAATGTTGATTTGGTAGAACAAGTTATAAACTCCCAAATGATATGAGATTAGAATAGTTATAGTATAATATGTCATAGATGTACTTTCGCATTGTTCTATATATTGAAGACATTGTTAATGTTGTAAACAATGTGTTATGTTAATTTCACATTTCTGTGATGATGATGTTGTTTTTTGTGTTGAGATTCAATTGCTTGATAATTATTTTTAGTGGATATGTTATGGAAATGTTATACTAATTGTTATGGAAATATCTTATGTTATTGCTTTTTTATAGGACATAATGGAAATCGAAGGTATCAATTGGTTAAAGAATATGCTTGAAGAAGAAGATGATGAAACACAAAGATAATGAAGACTACTTCTTTCACTATGGAACATACTTGCAGAAGTTGCATATATTTCAAGTATAAGATCTATTACTATATATCACATTTATAGTAGAGAATGACATGACTACATTAGAAGATTATTAGATTTTTTATTACCACATCAAGTATATAATTATCGAAAGATATATAAAATGAGTCAACAAGTTTTTTTTGAATTTTGTAATTTATTGCATAGAGAAGGTCAACTAGCAAATACTAGCAACATTAGTGTTAAAGAAAAGTTTGCAATATTTCTTGTTACTATTGGTCAAAACCAACAATATAAAGTAACGAGAGAGTAATTTAGTCGTATAGATTGTTTGTACCTACTTTAATAAAGTACTTGAAACTATTTTAAAGTTGAATGATGTATTTATTACGACTCCACCATCAACTCTAAGTAGAATTGTGAATGATTCAAATATATACCATTATTTTAAGGTAAATACTTTCATTGATGTAGAATTAAAATTTTCTTTTAAATTTATTAAGTCAAATTTGTTATAATTATGTTGATATGATTGCATTAGTGTTGTTGATGGGACACATATTATGGTTACCATTTATCTATGACAAACAACAAGGTTCAAAAACAAAAAATGAGAGTTAATATAAAATGTTATGGCTACATGTAATGTTGAAATAGAATTTACTTATATTCTTAGCGATTGGGAAGGATTAGCAGCTGATACTCGAAGTATTTAAGATGCACTCACAAGATGTCTTGCTTTCAAAGTTCCACCAGGTATGTAATTTATTGAAAATTGTTAGTCATTTTTTTGTTTACACTAATTTATAATTATATACAGGTAAGTTTTACTTAGTTGATGTTAGTTATTCAAATTGTCTTGAATTTATTTGTTCATATCAAGGTGTAAAATATTATTTATTTAAATATGATAGCAAACAACTTCTAACAAATGTAATAGAGAATTTCAATTATAGACATTCACAGATAAGATCAATGATCGAGCAAACATTTGGAGTTGTAAAATATCATTTTGCTATCTTACGACAACACATGTCATATCCATTTAAAACACAAGTGAAGATTGTCATTATTTGTTTCCTACTTCACAATTTCATAGGTAGAGTTGACAAAATAGATTTATTAGAAAATCTACAAGATGAGTTGATTAAATTTGATGTTGAAAATGAAAATATTGGAGTTACTAAAAAAGAGCATTCACAAATGGATGGTACTTTAGAAATGATGTAAGAACAAAGGAAAGAAATTAGAGATAAAATGCATAACAACATTAAGATAGCTATGTGAGATAGACATTAATTTTAAATCATTTTATATGTAATGGTTTGTATCATTGTTATGTTAAAATAGATATTTGAACAAGTGTATTTTGAGAATTGATATTTATGTTGAGAATTTTATTTCTATAGGTATTGTTTATGTCATTATTGATAATAATAGCTATGTAGAATGGACATTAGTTTTAAATCATTTCAAATGTAATGGTTTGTGATATGTTATGTTCAATTAGATATTTATGTTGAGAACTTTATTTCAATAAATATTGTTTAGGACATTATTAATAAATAAAGAAGTATAATTAATAATAAAAATAAATAGAATAAATAACTTTTTTGAAAATAAAATTATTATAAAGTGAAGAAATGAAAGTAAATAACTAATAATTGTTGAAGTTTTTTGATTAAAAATAAAAATAATCTATTTTTGAACACTCCATTAGGTAGATCTAGGAATTTTAACTTTCTTGATTTTTTGTTATATACACAAACACCTTAGTTTTTCTTAAGATTCTTGACTTTCCATTTTCAACCATTCTAAGTTTTTTGTTTCTTCTATTTTTGAAATTTCCAACATACACAAATGTGATAAATCTCATAAAAATGTTATAAGAGAAAATATAGTGAAAGTTCACAAAGAAAGTAGAAAGCAATGTGTGCTATTAGATTGTATGATAATTTATAAAATAAAAATCTACTTCTTTACATTAAGGTGCTATTTGCTGTTAATGTATTTTGGTGATTTTGAAACTCTTCTATAATGTATTTGAATTTGAGTCTTTTGACTTATATTTGTAATTAAATTTTTCTCAACGTCAAAAAAAAAGTAGAATTTATACCTTAAAAAGGTAAAAAAATTTATGTTAAATGAAAAACAAAGAAAAATACTTTACTTAAAAGAAATATGAAATCTTTCCTTTACTTTATAAGTAGTAAGATTATTCTGTTAAAGGTAAGTTTAAATAGTAAAATTAATTCTTTATATAATCTTATATTTGATTTATATTTATTAGTAAACATTATAATTTAAGCTAATAATATAATTCAATTTAATTACATTAGACACCAACCAAATGAGGAGAATACCTGAGAAAGGGACCACCCCCCCTCCTGTTTCCAATACCCTAAGGATGTGTGTTGGTGCTCCATCTCCTGCATCCATGCATGTGGTGAGTTCTTCTTGATTTAGCTTCCGTCAGCAGTTCTTCCTCCTGTGATTTTGTCTTTAGGGATTGTATCATAAGTCATTTGATGAACTTGATCTTCTTTTTTTCAGCAATTTTGTTTATTCTCATTGTTTTTGCAATTTTTCATCCCTGTTTCTGTGTGGATGTGTGTCAATTTCCATGTGCTTGCATTTATTTTTATGTCATAGATAATGTCGTTCTTTTTAGGTGTCAAGAAGCGATATAATTCTCTGTCATAGAGTTCATACATGATCATCCTTAAGCCCCACGCAAATTTTCTTCTATTTTTACTTGCTTCCTCATCATGATCGAATGAGGATGAATAACATACTCATGGGGTTGATGTATTGAGGTAAGGATAGTGAACTTAATCTGGTTCTACGGTTCTTGCTTATTTGCTGCTCGTTATTATTTATAACATTATAGATGTACTTGTCATAATATATTTCTCCTTATAAGAGAATATTAATTCAACATGCTTGTTCCATGAAAAATCTCAACTTACACTCAATTCTGGTGTACTTATTGGGCGTAATATTTTTTTCAATTGTAATTAGATGTGTCAAATAGGTCGGGTTGGGTCCAATAAAACCTGTTTAGGCCTAACCTATTTATAAATGGATTTCCTAGGTTTCAAATATATTTGGGTGCATGATTAGGTCTTTCTTCTTCACCTACTTGGGTGTAAAAAAGATAAAATAAATCTGATTGTTCAGGTTGAATCTAAAAGTTAGCTATCACAAATGAGATGACAATCAATCTCTGTGTATTTGGTCCCTTTATGTAGTATAGGATTGGTATACATTTGTATGACTGACTTGTCACAAAGTAAAGGGTTAGGAGTTAGCTTATTTTCAAATCAAATGGTAAATAGGATAGCCATTGGAATTCACAAGTTGCAATGGCCATAGTTCTACACCCTACCTTAATAGAGGATTGTGAGGCTTCTTGTTTCTATGCTTGCTAACTAAATAGTAATGAACCAATGTAAATGGCATACCCTGCTTTTAAGTTGTGGGCGGTGAGACAACCAACCTAATTAGAATCAAAAAATGTTCAAAGTTGAAGGTTATTGTTTGATGCAAAGAAGATACTTTGGCTTAGATAGAGTTGATGAGGTAATCTTATTGTCTTTTGTATCTTTTTCTTGCAAATTAGATCTATAAGATCACTTCAATAGTTAAATTAAACATCATAGGAGCCTGTGAATTTTCCAATTGACGTTGCAAGATTGTCCTTTATTTTTTACCTTTTGAAAAATTAAAATGGTACAAAAATTATTTCTTCTATAACAATTAATGTAGGTTTATTTTAAAATTAATAAGATATTATCATGTTCCTTCATTCAGGCTATCACTTTATTGTTGCCTTTCACTTTGTTTAGAGGTGCTTGCCATTTGCCTTGACAGTGATGTTGGAAAGTTTAATGAGGGATTTCTTTGGAAGGTTACCATATACTGAGTTGGCACAAGGTTAGGAGACAAATAATCAAATACGAAGGTGGAGTTGGCATTCCATATTTGCTTTTAATCTAGTGTTATTGGGAAGGTGTTTATGGAGATTTCTTCGAGGTGAGAACAAGGTCAAAGTTTAGGGTAAAAGGTCATTATAGGTAGTAGGTAGATGGTATAGGTGCAATTTCACTCTTGGCAAGCAAACTTTTCGTTGAAGTAGAATGTGGGGCTTGGGAAAGGTTTTAGGAAGACAATTGGTCTGTCTCTGATCTTATAAAAGATTCATTTTCAAATATTTTCAGATTGGTGGTTAAGCCTCATGCTAATTAAGCAATATGTTATTCTTAGTTTACTGGAAAGGTAGCATGAAATGTGATTCTGAGAAGAAATCCGTGTGATTCAGAAATTGGTGAGTTCATCGATCTCCTTTCCATCCTGGACAGTAAGTGATCTCCAAGAATGGTTTAACTAAAAGATAGTATTATATGGCTTTCATCTTGTAATATATGGCAGATTTTCTGTCAAACTACATAATCAGAAGTGGAGTTACCTGCCCATGTTAAAAACTTATTAGTATTTCAGCAACTCCAACAAAGATGCAGTTTTTTGGTTTGTTATTGATGAATGATGGAGTGTTTACTGAACAGGCCTTGCAAAAAGGATTTTTTTTCTTGTATGACATTAAAAAATTTGTTAATTTCTTGTACATTATTTAAAAATTTATATGTACTTGTATGTCATTAAAAAGATTTCTGTTTTATTCTGATATATCTACTTTTATATTAGTCACAGTTAATTTATTAATCATAGTTTGCAAATTAACAAACCTTTAACTAACATTATATTCATTTTTAAATAAAATTTAACTTTGCAAGTATATTCTAGTAAAACTCAATATTTTAAAGTTATGTAATTAAATATGGATTTTTAAATGATATATAAATAGTTATTATTTTTTTATGACATGAAGGTAAAAAATCCTTGCAAAAAGAGGGTGGCATTTAAGGTATTCAACTTTGATTTTGTATCATAATCAACATATGCTAGTAAAATTTTGTTACATCAAAATCGTGTTAATGGAAATTTAACAAAGAAAATCATCTTTTGTTAATAAAATTACCATGCCATCATCTGTTTTAATGTTGCTTTGACATTTCACAAAATCAGTATATGTCAATAAAATGCATGTGTGGATATGATGACAGCATTTCAGTAGTACATTGCATTACTATCACGATAACATGGAATTCCTTGGTCATCTATTCATCTCCTGCCAAGGGGGGCTCGAACAGTGATCTATTGTGGTTTAAACATGCTGGGTTCCCTCTAACCCATGCCCCCGTCTACCTATTTTTAACTAATTTTTTGATTTTAATCACCTAAGCAGATTCCTTGCATGGATGCTGATATCCTTACCTAATAATAACCATAGACTTATATCACTATCCTAGTTCAAGCTGGATGCTTGAAATATGGAATAAATGCATATTATTCTACTGATGCTGCTGTTCTATCTAGTTGCCAGCTCTATGAGCCAATTAATAAAGGACGTAGTATAGTTTTGAAGGGTAATTATACCATTGGAATTTGAATGGGTGACTTGAGTACTTGACTTTGGTTCTCTTATCCGTTCCTTTTTGTTTTTGTGAAAGTAGAAGCGTTCTTGAGTTGTTTCTTTCGTGATTGCGACCTCTTGTGGTTTCATGCGCATTTGGCCACTCTCCAAGTGGAACACAGTCTTGTCTCTTTCACCAAGGTCTCGTTCAAAATCACATATTTGCATCAGCTTATTTTAAAATAAGTTGTGCTTAATATTTACATCACCTTATTTTAAAGTAAGTTGTGCTTGACCAAGTGTTTCAAAACGTAACTTCTTATTTAATTTACGGAAAGAAGTAAGGAAGTGCTTAATGTTTCATTTTCCAGTTTATTCAATAAACTATCCTGAGGTGATGATTTATCAACTAAGTTGTGTTGAGCATCACATATGTGTTTCCATCCTCTTATAGCTGGCTAACAACACCCTGACCTTTCTCCGCTGCAGGTCATGAAACATGAGGATTCTATATCAAGGAAGCAAACCATTTGAAGCGACATCCTCATGTGCCAGGTCAACAATTAAAAGTTTGACATGGATCAGACATATCAAATGCGCTTCATCAATCTGTACTCGTTTGGAGTTAGGAATAAGAAATCATGATGCACATGAATTCCGGGCTAAGATTGCTGGCCAGCTCTCTCCAACGGTGATCGCGCGTCCATAGTCTCCTTGCCGGCTGCCTTCTAGATTATGTCATCGATCCCCGCCAGCGGCTTGGTTTGACGTTATATATAGAAAAATCAACCATGCAATATGGCCGAACAGTGACGTCTCCACCGAACTTAATCAAAGAAACCAATCACTTTACTGTAGTTCCCGGCGGTGGAGTTGTCTTCATGTGGCATGGGGTGCCCATGTTCACGATATCCCCATGAACGTCACAAGAATAGGGAAATGCATTAATGTTCCATTAATTAATCTCGGCCGAGGCTGACGCTGAAAGTCCATCGCACTACAGACCACACAATATCGGGCGACAAATGGTGTGGACGAAAGCTATGAATGGTTCCATACCGCCACCGACTGTGGCTACGGGGACTCCTTCGGGTTCCAAGTTGGGACCCGTCAACTTTCCTGGAGAGCCGATGGATCCAAATTGAACGGTCCAGGCTTTGACAGGTAAGCCGGTGGCACCTGAAGTCCATGTGGAGGTGGGCCGACCAGCATCGCGACATGCAGTGCTATCCACCATGCTTTTTCGCTTGAATTAATTATAAACCTCCGTTTTCATCTCACATGAGTATTTTATAGTTTTCGTGTTTATTGAGATTTAATTGAAACTTAACAAATAATGTTTTCATGTTTACAGCTGCTTACATCGATCACATGAATTGTGGTAAGACACTATTATCAACCATAAAAAGCTGGCAGGGGGAACATGGTTTATTGATCAGACCAACATGAAAACCAATGGGGAAGGCTAATCTTGTTTTTTCTTTCTCCGTATTTGATTTCATTACAATTTTTGAACTTCGAAAAAACTAACCTTTGCAACTCCGCTTTCCTCTGTTAGGGCACATGGATGGGTGTTTGTCAACTTTCGCATGTGGTATTAAATGACGGGTACAATATTTTTCAGCGTTTGGAAAAAAATGGGGATTTTTTCTGGCAATAAAATATGCGGTGGTGATCTCGCTCACTGTTGAAAGGGAAACATGTCTACGTCAGGCGTGGTGAGCCGCCGAAAGCCCGGTCCCGGTCCTATCCTCTTCTTTATTATTTTTTTTTGTAGATGGCCCTCGTATTCTTATTTTTATCTTTAAGCTAACTTAATTATTACGGAAACTATTTATACTTTCCTTAAATGATTGATAGTTTTTTTGAAAATCTAAATTCGAATTTAATATTTCATCTTTCACGATAGAACAGATGAATTAGGTTATTTAAATTATTGGTTGGACATCAGTTGCATGCATCATACAACAAGAGAGGAGTTCTTTTTACCTTTTCTTTTTTCGCATCTATAATGGTTTTATTGATGCTTAAACATAAGACTTCTATTTATGTATATTTCTTGATAGGAAACGAAACAATAAAAAATGATGAAAATAACAGGAAATCTCTTGTTAATGTTTGAAGGAGGACTCTCTCTTTCAATTCAATCTTTAGACCGTTTGTTTTATTTATTGTGTTGATCTTATCCAATAAGTAAAGATCAATTGTCCATTAATTGTTGAATTATTTATATGATCACCTTATCTTCAATGGTCCATGTTTTCCTGGGAGTCTATAGTTTGCAACTATCTGATTAATTAATCACAATAGATCAATGAATTAAAAATTACAACGCTCCATAAATCACATTAGAATTTAAATTCTAATAAATGTAAAAGTCCTTATTATTGTCAAACAGCCTTGGGGAACTCACGAATGAAGACCGTTTGTATCGTTGATGTTGACTGGATTCTCTTCTGACCATCTTTTATATCAAATAGACGAAAAGTCTATTTATTTTCACCTAAATCCATATCTTTCTGCATCAGGGTTTTCTTTTTTCCCTTGTAGTTTTATTCATAAAAAATGAAAAAAATAAAAAACACCATGTACGAGAAAATACTCAGAAATAATGGAAAACAAGTGAAAGAGGAAATCAATATCTAGATTGAAATGTTCTCGTATCAAAACCCCACAAAGTGAAGACATGGCGAAGGAAACTTAATCTAGGATGTGCACGTAGTTAAGTTAACTAGAGCATCTCTGAACATGTTATTTAGACTCTACTAATATTAACCTAAACACATCAATCCTTTATTTAGGAAGTGGTCTGATGCTTTTTTAATAGTTTCTTTATCTTTTATGTTTTCCTCTCTCCTTCTGGCTAGCTTGGTTTCGATCAATAATTTTGAAAAACTTAGTAATCTATAGGCTCATGTTCTAGTTTTTTTCTTCTTCTTTTTGTGTAAAGTAGAAGTTAACTTACATCAAAGCCCAATTATGCTACCACAATGAGGTGAGTTCAAACAAGAAGTCTAGAACAAAGTGAAAATGAAAGGAAAACATTGAGAAGCAATTAATTTTTTATTGCTCTCCTCTTCAATTTCACTACCCCCCACAAGCAGAAAAATGGATCCTGCAGGTTCAGTATTAACATCGACATTTGAAGTGTTTACATTAGGCTCGAGTTGTGCTTCCCAATTGGATCGAACGTCCACACCCGGAGCTACAGCATGATTTTTTAGTCAAAAGATTGATAAGTTGGTAATACTTTTAAATATCGAGTTAATTAATATTCTTAGCATCGTCGTCAAAAATGTAATTAATTTTTTTCAATCCAGCAAATCCAAGTAATAAGCTACAAGAAAGGTGAACCCAGGCATCAAAGTGATTCTTGAAGTAATCTGATGCAATAGAAGAAAATATTGTGGTAAGGAAGTCGCCTGCAAGCAAACGTCTACCCGAACCAATAATGAACATCTAAATATCATTAGCTATGGAGCAATCAATAAAGATATGGTTATTAGTTTCTAAACATAAGTCACACATAGAATAGTTATTGCTTCCCAATCAACCTCTTTTTGCTAAATTTTCCTTGGTAAGTAGTTTGTCATTGATACAAAACCAACTTGTGATTTTAGTTTTTAAGGGGTGCATGAGCTTTCCAAAGTTGTTTATAAAATTTAAAACCGATGCCTCTATTTATGAATATATTATAATAGGATTTAACAGACTATTCTCTTTAAGGAGATGAATCCCAAGAGACAGCATCTTCATCTTCCTCGAGAGAAAAGGAGTTTAGAACATCTATTACATTAAGTGTTGCTTCTCTAGATCTTGACCTAGTAAGATTGTCAACCAAATTTTGGAGTATTCTCTTACATTATTCGAGGAGACGGCAGTAGCCATTGAAATTTTATGATTACTAAAGTAATCGAATAGATTAGGGTAAGAAAATTTAAGAATACCTAAATCTAATCATTTGTTGCGGCAAAAGAGATTATCATCTTTTCAATCCAAGGGAGGGAATGTACAAAAATTAATCAAATGAGGATAAACCTCTTTAATAATTTTCAAGGTTGATGACAAGGTAGAATTAGTTTTATTTAAAAAGGTATTACAACTAAACTTATTTAACTAAGAAACTTTGACAATATTAATCCAAAGCTTATGGTTAATTTTGTGTAAGAGGACCAGCTTACCCTTGAGAGCTTTAGAGAAAATTCTGAGATTAATGCTACCTAACCCCCCCTAGCTTTTTAGGTGGACAAAAAGGTTCCATCTTGTCAAATGGTACTTAGGCCCTCCTTCTTTATTGATGCCTCAAAAAAAAAATTTCTTGTATGTAATGATTAGTTTTTCTATACTTGAAGGGGAATTAAGAGCTATCAAATAATAGGTAGGCCAAACACTAAGAACAGAATTAAATAAAGTAAGTTTATTGGCCCAAGAAAGATGATATTTATTTTTCCAACCTTTAAGTCTTTTGATAATTTTATCTATAACTCCTTTCCAATGATTAAAAGAAGTATTTTTGAACTGTAAAATTAGTCCTAAATAATTAATAGGCAACCTTAAGAATTGCATCCCATTATGTTGTAGTAATGATCATTAGTGTTAATCTTTAATGAGGTTAACTCTTATAATTGAGGACTTATTAAAATTAATTTTAAATTTAGATACAATCTGAGAAATACATAGCATTCGCTTTAAATTGACGATGGTTTGCATCAAAGGTTCAAGGAAGAAAATTAAATCATCTGAGAATTGGAGGTTAATGACATAAAGTCATTAGAGAAGATAATCCCTTTTATAGATTCTTATCTTTACCCAGATGGATGATTCTATCAACTGTAATAAATGGTAGAGGAGATAATGGGTCTCCTTGTCTAATTCCATTGAACTTTTAAAATATCCTTTAGGAGTTCCATTAATGATGATAGAGAAATTTGAAGGTAAAATGCAAATCTAAATTCATCTCACCCATTTTTCTCCAATTGATATTATCAAAAGCCTTTCCGAAGTCTAATTTCAAAATAGACCTTCGATCTTATTTTTATACGTAAAGTAAAAGGTTTTGCTGGACTGTTATCTAAGACAGTCATGGGTATTTCATCCTTTCAAAAAAGTACATTGAGTGCTAGGATTATTAACGTTGTTAATAATTGGACTAAATCGACATTTGGCAAAAATTTTATAAATACCATTTAGAAGAGAAATAAGTCTAAACTCAGAAACCAAATTGGCATCTGATATTTTTTAGGGATTAGGGCAGGGAAGCTTTTATTAATAGTAATATAATTGATCATGCTGAACAAATCAGACTTAATAATTTCTCAATAATGCTGAAAGAAACAAACAAACCAGGTTTCCATTAAGGGATAATGTTAGAATCTTAACCTCCTTAAGAGAAAAGGCTCTCTCTAGAAGATCAAGATCTGGGAATATGCAACTCCAATCAATTTCCACCTTAATGCTACTACTGTTAACCGAATAGCATATTAAAATATTTGATAAATTCATTTGATATGTTTTCAATTGCATCGGTAGCCTGACCATCTACGTTAAGGATTGCAATGCTGCCAGTTTTCCTAACTCTACATTTTGCAATTTGTTGAAAAAAATTTTGTGTTGGTCTCCTTCCTTGAGCCATCAGACTCTTATCACTTCCAGTCTAGTTTAAGATAAGCTAGGAGTTAATGGTAAACATTATTTCAACTACCGAAATAAGGGATTCCAGTTGAAGGATATTTGTTCCCATGGAGCTTCAATTTTCCTACTGAAATAAGATATCTGTTTCCAGGTAAACATTTTTGGTGGGAGAGTGAAGGAAGCAAGATTTCCAATTAATCTGAAGTTCGCCTTTTTTGTAGGGTAGAAGTCAAATGAGATGCCTGATTATTAGGAAGTGAGATTTTTACAGAGAGAAGGGGGGAGAGGCGGAGGAACTCCGCAAGAGCTCTTTTTCTAGTTATGGTTACGTAACTGGAAGCCAACATCTTTGTTAATTTTATCCGTCTCTTTACAATAAATAAAAAAAACCCGCCAGTGAAAATCATTTGTTACCGATAATAACCGAAAGGGAAGACGTGGCGCGTCATTTGTCTGATTATTTTTTCCCGGAACTATAAAAAAAATACGGACATCATCCTTAATCGTTGTTTCCATCCACCGTCCTTTTCCGTTTGGTCGTCATCGGTGAGTCCACGTCAGCCTTCCATCTCTCTCTCCCGTTTTTTTTTTTTTTGATAACGTACGTCATGCTTTTATCTCGGATTGGTGACGTGGCCACCGCAACGCACACACGCACGCCCTCTCACGTGACCGAGATTTGCGATCTTATTAATACTTCTCCAGTTAAAGCACCTTTATCTCCAATTCACCTCGTTCACATCTTCCTCAGTTTTCCTTCACCCACAGACTCCTCTCTCTCTCTCTCTCTCTCTCTCTCTCGCTGGTTATTTTCTTCTCCACACAAGTTGCTCTTCTTTCTCTTTATGGACACGAGCTTCTTGAGCATGATGGAGGCCAAGTTGCCTCCAGGGTTCAGGTTCCACCCCAGGGACGAGGAGCTCATCAACGACTACCTGGCGAAAAGGATCACCGGAGACCAGTCCAACGGGTACCCCATGATGGTCGATGTTGATCTCAATAAGGTCGAGCCGTGGGATCTTCCCGGTGAGTACCAGTTTTATATTCCACGATGTTATGCCTCCAGCTTTGGCCTGTGAACAGTAATTTTCTGGATTCCAACAGTTCCGGGTCTTGTGCTGGTGCACATATCAGTTCCTTCCCACGCCAACTTTTTGTAAATCGTGGAGTTCTCCAACATGGTTTTTGTTGTGTGATGAGGATTAAGAGGGGTATGACACAGGAGTCACTATTTCCTTTCTGAAAAATTTCTGGTTTTGACTACTACCTGATCGATTTTCTCCTGAATTATGGATTTGTGTGACATGGGTCTTGTTGGTTGATCTGAGGAACATGAGCGGTAGAGTAAAGATTATTATTTTTGATTGGGTGGTGAGGGAACAGGTTCAAGTATTATTATCTTAATAAATTTGATCTGTACTGGTCCGGTTCAGAATACATAGATATGGAGTTTTGCCTTCTCTGTCGACAATTAGTTTAATGATGATATCTAGGCATCTTTCTTTTGATTAATCTGAGCGAGAACATTGGTAACAATCCTCCAATTGCTGGGCGCTTGTGTCTTGTAATTTTCTTTTCAAGACCGTGACAGGGTGAGAATTTCTCACCGTCCGCGATCGCTTCATCTCAAGTGATTGATGCAGATAATTTTGCATGTGTGGTAAAGGTGATATATAAGTTATAAATGAGGGAGGCCGGAAAATGAATGGATACATGTAAATTTTTTTTTGACTAAAATGTCAAGTTCAGATCTTTCCTCTTAGCTTTTTACAATAGTAGATATACTACTTACCATGGCATGTTCAAACTATGATTATGAAAGAAATTCTTAATTAACCAGAGGATTAAGCCTGCATAAGCTGTTTGTTATTCTCCATGCAGCTGGATCCACATGCCAACTAATGCATATCATGCTATACTGATGTTATCAGGAGCTTGTTCTTGCCGTCTCCGTCTCCCCCCCCCTCTCTCTCTCTCTCTCTCTTCCTTTCTCTCTCTACCGAAAACCTTCCCCTTCCATTCACATTACAAATCCAGTTCAACACCCACCACTTAATTCTATAGTCTTTTTCTATATTCTGTGCACATCACCAATAATTTTAGGCTCATCGATTGCCAAAAAAAAACCCTGTACTTGTCATGTATCTGTAGCAAGATGGAGCCATTCCAACTGAAGAAGAATAGAGTAGATAGCGGATTTTTATGGTTATAAAAGAGAAGAATATCGTCATGCATGGTCATCTTTTCATTTGCTCTATTAATTTTTTCTAACAAAGGGCTGGAACACACCATGATGTAAAATTATTACCTTCTAATCGCCCAACTTCCACCCACTTCCTTTTCATTCATAATTTTCTGGCTTTCCATTTTTTCTAATATTAAATGAAGAGATTCCTGGATACAAATTAGAAATTAATATTTTATATGTTATATGCTTTATATATATATATATGAGTATCCAAATCCAGATGAACCATGTAAATTCCTAATTAACATGGTTTATTAATTATGAATTTTATATCTCACAGCCGCCATGTCCCGGATGAAAGGATCGGTCATGTTATAATATTTTCCTGCCATTAATTAATTATTAGCAGATATAATAGTAATAATTTATGCACTGATTAATCATGCGGATCTTCGTGTTGGGTGGCGGCGGGCGACGATCGACGTCGGCCTACAGCATACGCATGCGTCGGGAAGGAGTGGTACTTCTACAGCCAACGCGACAAGAAATACGCGACGGGGCAGCGGACGAACCGAGCGACGCTGTCGGGCTACTGGAAGGCGACGGGAAAGGACAGGCAGGTGACCGACGGCCGGAAGGGTGGCCGGCTGGCCGGGATGAGGAAGACCCTGGTGTTTTATCAAGGAAGGGCTCCCAAGGGGAAGAAGACCGACTGGGTCATGCACGAGTTCCGCATGGAAGGTGCCCCCGCCGACCAACCCAAACCCCCGGCTTCCTCCTCGTCCTACTCTACCACCAAGGTTAGTAATAGTAGTGCCTTCTCAATTCCCTCTCTTTCACCATCGCCACCGCTACAGATTAACCACCACCGTCCGCGGTTGCCTGTTCTCCCACGATACGCAACCTCTTCTGCTTCATTAGCTTAATCATAATCCATGCGTCTCCCCACCCTTTATACAAAACACACGTACACATATATGTCTCCGTCTATATAAATATAAGAAGAATAAGATGGAGTGAAAGTCAAATTTTTCTTTGCTTTGCCTCAACAAACATTTTTACTTGTATTTTTCTTTCTTTCTATATTTATAACTTTAATTAACAATAATGAAGTAACAAATTATATATTTTTTCTATGTCTATAAGTTGTCTTAACAAAAATTGACTCTGATATTAGGTAAAAGTTTAACTTAAAATCAACTAGCAAAAAATAGAAGATTCTCTACCTCGTATAAGGCTAGCGTTTTTTTCCTTTACACTGACGTAAAACTTTTGCCTCCACATATAATGATGATGGTAATAAAAGAAAATGATAGTGTTTACCATTATTTCTTTTATCATCTTCATCTTCTTCTTCTTCTTTTCTTGTACTTCTTTTTCTTTGCGAAATTATATGGTGATCACCAACTAGTCTATCACATACTTATTATTATTATTATTAGCAATAACATACGTATTAATCCATCTCACTAGATTTGATATCACAAGTTTGACTGGGGATATATAGGTGTTAGGAAGGTTCTTAGGCATTGACTTTAGATGCCAAATGCTACTTGTGCTCATGGGTTGCGGTTACTGGTACGTATGCTCTTTTGACGCTCTCCACACCATCAAAACACTGTATTCTTAAGCATATCTTACCAATTTTCTATTAAAATATTACAGTTGTTCTTCGGTTTTATATTGAAGAAAGAAGTCTTACGTATCATTTGATAAAGACTTTGGATATATACATCAATTTTTCAACATTTGGTTTTGGTCAAAATCAAAGATATATCTTTGATCTGATAGATTTTCGTAGATTTCTGCAAATCATAGAATCCAGAAGACGTCCGTTTTTGCCGATTCTTGTTTGATTTTGGAGTGTCTCCTTTTTGTTCTTTTGTAAAATATCCTTCCTTAAGTGCGTAGCAAAATTATAATATTTAAGTTACCTAAACTAATGACTTAATATGCCATCTTCATCAAAACTCAAATACTGGCATCAATTAATGACTATAATATTATCATATTATATTGGTATTAATAGTTTATTAAATATTTCATTCACTAATATTTATTTTAACAAATAATCTTTACCATTTTGTATAATTATAGTATTATAATCTTACATTAATATCAAGTAGTATAATTAATAAAGGGCTAGGGATTCTTTTAACCATTAATTTTCAACAAGGAATCATAACGTGTAGTTTGAAATCCAAACAGTGACTCAAAATCGATGTAGAATCAAGACTTTACAAAAAGTTAATACTTCATGCATGATCCTATCCAGAAGTTACTTAGAATTAAGCCTATACAAAACAGCTGCCATCATATATCGAAAAAAAATTCAAATCTTCTTAACATGAATGCTTAGTTTTTTGATGATGATGTTATTTTTGGTTGGATTTAAATTCAAGGCTTCTTTAACTTTGAAGTAGAAGATCGACTATGATATCCCATTGTTGGTTTAACAATAGTCTTTTGCACTGACCTTGAAAAGTTGTGCTTCTACTTTGCATGTCGCCTTGCATGAGCTTCTTATATTTCCACATTGTCAATGTCTTCAATCTTTGAAAAGGAAAAAAAAAATGGAGTGAGAAATAAATACTTGTGCATGCAAGTAATAGAGTACTACTGGCTATAAAAAGAAGAAGAAGAGTACTACTGGTTCAAATCCAAGAAGGCTAACGTTATAAAAAAATTACTACCCATGCAAGCAGTTTAGTGTAGTTAACAAGGAAAAACTCATATCAATTATAATATTTCTGATCATCACTTCTAGCTGTCATGCCCTTCTTTTTCTCTTCTGTAAGGAGCCATTAATTTATCTGTTATCATCATCAGATACCAATCGTTTCTACTACATCATGATATATATATATTGAACTGATAAATATATATGGTTCTCTTTCACCTCTTCTGCACCGAACAGGAGGACTGGGTACTGTGTAGGGTTTTCTACAAGAGCAGAGCAGGTCCCTCTCCAAAGCCTGACGCCACGGAGAACTGCTACGATGACGCCGGTTCCTCCTCAGTCCTCCCACCTCTCACGAATGCGTACATCAACTTTGGGCAACCACCTCAAGCTCTCAACAACGGCAGCAACAACAACTTGCATGGATTTAACGAGCAGGTGCCCTGCTTCTCCAGTCTCCGTCAACCCACGCCGCTGCTGCCGCCGCCCCTGGTCGACACAAGCCTCCTGCCCAACAAGAGCTTAACACCACCGGCGCCTTACATGAATCCACCGACGAGCTTCTCCGGAGAGAAGGCGGCCCTCAAGGCGGTGTTGGACCACATCTCTAACACCGGGGGGGAGCAGAGGAGGACGGCCGGCGGCAGCTTGGCAGAGAGCTCGGCGAGCTTTCTGACCGAGGCAGGTCCCCATTCCATGTGGAACCCATTTTGAGCTCAACACCATCACTTGTGCTGTCGCAATTAATGTTGATGTTATTTTTTTATTATAACTAAAATGTACGGGTATTATCTAAGATCGGTTTGCATATCCTGTACAATTATTTAATGATCCACGTAGAATATGATTGTGCTACATACATATTTATCGATACATATACATGGTAACAGTGAGATCCCTCATTTTATTACAAGGATCCATTAAATGATCTGTTGGTTGAGGGTTTTTAATTTTGGTGTTACATCTACTTAGAGCTTGATCCATCTAGCATCCAAAATACCCTTTTCTAATATTCTTTAATGGGTTCACCAGTAGTTAACTAATCATCATAGAGATTTTTAAAAGATCAAAGGGAATCATTCAAAGATAAAAAAAGAAGCTATCCTTTAAGCTCTGAATTTGGCGAAGAAGGGACTCTCTTTCTGCAAACGGTTGAGCAAAGGTAAGTACTTTCTAAAGCTCTCCAAGCATCTAACGTAGTATCAAGATGCACACTGAGACTCGGCTCTTCCTTGCTCAACATACTTTAATCCAAACTTTTAGAAGACGATTCAACCTCCTCTAAATAAGCCTGAAATTTGGTGTTTGACTCTAGTCTTTCTCCTCCTTGTCCATTCGAAACCCTAATCATCTTCTCAAGCTGATGTGGACAACTTCCATTGATGAATCGATGAAAGCCCTAAGATTGGCCCATGGCCTTAGCACAACCACTTATGTATCATTTAAGCCGAGAATAGACGACATCATGATCACCACAATAAACGAGATGTGAAAATGATTACCATCGTATCATTAAAGCACTTCTCATACTTCACTTCCCACCTTAATTTAATCGACGACTTATGATGCAGGGTGGTCGCGGTTGGACAGGTCCTCACGAAACCCTACTAAATATATAACCTTTACGTCGATCGACTGGCCAAGTCATGGACCATGCATATGCCTGTCAACCTTGCCATCCACGCAGGGCAGATAGCTTAATCAAAACAACTACCCCACACACATGGGGGCAAACACAACCACCTTCAAAGGGAAGGGCCAATAAGGCTGAATGGGCCTAATAAGTAGGTCAACCTTATTACAGCATATGATATAGAGCTAGCCCGTACGATGCAGAGAATGTTTGACAATATGACAACTAATTCTTGCTACTACTAGACGCACCTCGCATTTTTTTATCAAATGTCACAGCACCACAAAGTATAAGGCGTAAACATAATAATTTTGTTACTGTTCATTTCAGGTATTTTTTGGCATGTCTGAGGAGTAGACTGTAGACCTTTTTCAGCTTCTCACAAACAGGTTGACCCTCCACTGACTGGCTAAATGATTCTGCCTGTACAAACCTAAGCTTCCTATGCAAATTAACCTTAGGAATCCTTCTACTTGCTTACCTCTTTCTTCTGCTCACATGAAACCCTCAGCTCAGTCATGCTCATTACCTTAGGAACCCCTCCACTCTAATACCCAAATCTGGCAAAGAAACAGGTAGATTTGGTTCCCTATCTCTAATATAATGACATCGAACTACAACAATAACAACGATAATGAACTTCAACAATATAAAATAACAGCCAATCACTCTCATCCACTACCCTCAACTATAAATCCCTTATTATAAATGCAACATTACAATTTGTTAACCCAACCTTAAACATGATCTCTCTCTCCTAACACACTTCACTGACTTAAGCATTGAAGAGGGTTTGATCGTTAATCCTACTCGTTCTTTGGATGTTGAACCTTTCGACTAACCTAAGCTTGTTAATTAAACCAGTCAACAATTAATGTGGTTTTGAGGAAGTCAAATCTCACTCATGAATTAGTATTACTTTTTTACATGCAACAACACAAGTTTTTGACAAATATAGGTCATGGAGAAGACTTTTTCTCATATGTAACAAGGAATTAATATGTCCTACTTATGTTATGACTTTTGTATATTTTGACAAGGATATCTTGCAAGTATTTTTCACTTGCAAAATTTGGTTAGCTTATTTTTCTAGTAAAATATATGAAACAAAAATTCATGTACTTGATCTTACACGTAGAGTTGGATAAGATGTCACGCATTGAGAGATTGCATTAGATATGTGAAGATCACAAGAAAGAGAGAACCATAATGAAAAAATGATTGATCTTAATATAAATGCATTATATTCATTGTTGATATCTACATCTGAATGAATATAAATAAATACACGAAGGCAGAAGTCGGTGATGCCACCAATCACGACTTTCTCGCAAGACTGTAGTAGAGGACCATGTTGGACAACAAGCACAGCATCAGCAACAAGCCAGCGCCGACGAAGCCTGCGACGAGCGCCGCCTCGCCCTGATCGCAGAAGGATCTGAACGTATCACACATGGGAAACCATCGGAAGTGGAAGTTGCCGTTCTTTCCTAGCTCTGCCATTGCCGCTGCTGCTGCAACTCCCGTCGCCACCAGCGCCAGAACCACCTACGCGGTTTGTTCAAGAAACGACGACCACGATGTGTTAATAATTATGATGTCGACGCTGTCATATTGTTGGAAGATCAGATCCCAAACTGAGTGAAAGAAGGAGACGAGCGCGACGGTACCATATCGGCGGCATGCACCAGAAGGCCAAATGCTTGGCACCTGACGACGGCGCTCAGCAACAGGACGGAGAGGTTGTAGCCGCTGGCCATGCCATTGGCCACCACGAAATACCTGCAGTGCAACACAGGATGGAAGAGGTGAATTGGCTGCAACATGGATTTAATTGCCAAGATGAGAGGAGGAAGATTGGTGTTACAAGAAGGAAGGGTTTTGCTGGAACTTGGCAACGTGGGTCTGGTTGATGGAAGCTGTGCCCAGTATTGCCATTGTCAGGGTCTTCGTTTGCTTATTCAAGCCCATGGTAAGTGCAGCAGCAGCCGTGGCCAACACAACTCCCACTCTTATTGACATAAGAACGAAGCCCAGTAGCTTCTTCTTTGGAGCTAATGGATGAGCATGCGACTCTTGTTTCTTCCCATTCTCTACCTCCATGAGAGTGTCTTGTAGAGAGGGGGAGAGAGAGAGAGAGAGGTATGGATGCACAGAGACCAAGTTGATGCTGGAATGGTTCAAAATTCACAACAAAAATGGACCTTATAACGAGGTAGAGGAATGGGTACTTTTGACATGATTGATGGCTCACCGACTTTTGTAGTGAAAGATGGTGCACTTCAAGTAAGGCTTAAGATTCAGGTCAATAAAATGTTTTCATCTATGACAAGTTGGTATTTGTTGAAAGATGAGTTGGGGGGCTTTTCTTATACATCTGGTGGTTGGATCGGACGATTTATTTGACGCCAAAATCTGCAAAACTTCAATTACAAGTTTCCAAGGTAGTGGATATGATTAATCAATTGTACCAAGAAAAGGTACTTTGCTTTTCTTAATTGGAGTGTTGTGCTTTATCTAAAACTTGCAAGTTTGAATATTACATTAGCGCAAGAAAGCTAGATCAAGTCACAGGAATTTGCAGCACAGATTTGAGCATGCTCAATTTAAAAGCTGGTAGATTGGTAGGATGGGACCATGTGGATGGAAGACATTTTTGGGCATATGGTCAGTAAAAGGACCGAACAACCAGTAAAACGATCTACATTCTGATTTCTAATTAAGCTTGCAGAGAATCAAATCTGTCCGAAACATTCTCAACAGATTCAGGGTACCTCAAGCATCAGGCAGTCCACAAACAGGGCTTGGGTTTCCTTTAACCAGATTGTTGAAAGGGAACAAAGTTTTACTTCCATAATTCAGGGTACCTCAAGATTCGATGATGGATCATGTCTCATTTCAACTCGGATTCCATGGTAATTTACTGTAAGCAATTTGGATGCGTTTGACAAATGTGGTAGATTTGACTTCGGCAAATTTTGAGGTTATAATTTGAAGAGGCAAAGGAACTTTGATTCTCTCGGAGTGAATTCTGATGCAGAATATATTATTCTCTGAAATAGAAAGAACATTTATGTTTAATACATCAAATTCTGCGTGGAACAAAATGGAGTCTTTCCCAAATGCACCATTACAGTATTTCTTTCTTGATTTTCACCCAAACAAAAACATTAGCCACTACGAAAAACAAAGTTCTACACCCCCAAGAAAGCTTCCATCCATGAGCAAAAATCATATCAAAATAGTAGGCAATGATCTCTTTCCTGCATGCAGTATTCGTTACCAAACCAAAGCTCACTTGCTGCTCCATACAACTTGGTTGGCAGCTTGCTAACCAATTCACCAACAAAGTTAACAACTAATTAACCAACAAAGTTATTAATTTACTAATAACTTAATTTAGTCGCCTACTGATGTTGACAAAACTCTTTGCCACATATTTATTCAAGAACTATTAATTTATATACTTTTGTAAATTTTGTTTAGTGGAATCAAATGACCAAGCAAAATTCTGAATAAAAAATACAAGAGCAAACAGTAATAAAATTACGTGAAGAAAGGAAACAAGAAGAAATATATGTCCAGTTAAAACAAATCCTACAATAAATTGTACAATGAAAACACAAGCATCAATAACTGTACGTTTACAACTCACCTACGTTATCAAATACGATTAAAAAAAAAGATGTACCAACTACTTGATGATAAATATATAAAAATAATACGTAAAAGATATTATTGTCACACACTCAACATTTTTTGCTATAAGTATTCAAAATGATATATCAAACTTGATGATAAATAACAATCCTCTTCCTCCGAAGAAATTTTGTCCTGAAAATTTAAATCGCTGGCAAACCTAAAGAATTTGGGATGCAATTGTCACGTTTCTTCGTTTAATTTCCAAGGAAAAGAAATCGTTATCAAAGAAAGAACAAAGTATTGTCAAATCCAAGTAGAATCAACGTACCTTTAGATTGACTAATATCGTGGAAAAAAAAAGAATGTATAGCATTTTTTTCGGTTTATTTCGCCGAACTCTTTTTTTTTTTTTTTAAAAAAAAATTTCTTGTTTGTAGTTTTAAAATTTTAATTATCTTTCAGGTAAGAAAAAAAAAAGAAAAGGAAAGAAACGTTTTACCTGCAGTCCAGGTACGGCCACTATCCTCAGCGGCAATCACCATCAATTTATCCTCGTCTCGTCGGCTCATCCCCATTTCGTCAAACACCGCGACTACCTCTGATTTTCGTCCACGCCATCGATAGATCCTCATCTCCGTCTGGCCCTTCCTCCCAGCCATGATCATAAAGGGTCTGTTTCGGAGGTACGAGAGGTGGAACCCCGTGCACCCAACGCTGGGCGCGTTCTGGGGTATGGGCATTGGCGTAGGGTGCGGCGTGGGTTGGGGCCCGGGGTTTGGGCCGGAAGTCATCGGGTACGTTGGAGCCGGATGTGGTGTTGGGTTCAGCGTCGGCTTCACGCTTGCCGGGGTGGGGATTGGCTTGCCTGCAAATGCTCTCTTAAGAACGACGTACAATGGTAAGCAACCCAAACTATCGCTCTATGTTCACTTGTGTACTCTTGGTCTGTGGTTTCCTTTGCTACCACTGTGTCAACCTGATACGATGGTTTTGCTGATTTGATGAATTTATCTTGCAAATTTTATGGATTCTGAGTTAGATGTGTATTAGATATCGGTTTCAGACATGGATTTTACTTGTCTAAGATTCTGTTTTCCTTTGGAACCAGATTGTCCACCATTTGATTTCTATCGATGGGTCCTTTATTATACAGTTAGACAATCTACAGCTGATGTGTTAACAATAATTTCTTGAAATTCAAACAAAAGAACAAACTACTCTATCTTTTGAGACATGTTTATGCGCTGATATTCATAAGTTTCACAAAATTGCTCAGGTGCATAACATTTAGTCTTACGGTCTAGCTACATGTCACAGATAAACATGTCACCCGACCTGGTTTTCGAGTTGAGTTGGATCCAATGTTGCCTTTTTTTTAAAAAAAAAAAGATAGTTGAGAGGAGGTTAGAGAGAGGTAGTGGAGGGAGGAGAAAACTTATAAATTGAGAGGAAGAGAGGAAAGAATCTTCATAACACAACTCAAATACTCAATTTTCTTTTTCATCTATTCTTCAAATCACAATTCATAATCTTCTCTTAACAACTGACATTCACAAACTTAAGTCTTCTCAAGAAAAATAGCACACAACTTCAACCAGTTCAGCAACGTCGATGACAATGAATTTCAGACTTTTGAGAAAATGAAAAAAATGAAGCAAGCAAAATCAAGTTTACAATGAATACTCCTATTTCTTTTGTGTTTTTTATCAAATAAATGAAATCAGAATCGTAGCTGTAGGCCCAAATCATAAATACTAGAGCAACTTCAAGTACTGTTTATCAACCAAAAGCTGAAAAAAGATCTAATCTATGAACGAACTTTACAATAAAGATGAAATCTAGGGAAAACGATACTATAAAAGAGAAGACATTCCGTAATATAAACAATGCAAAGTTCTCTTGTAAGTCTTTTCACGATATAAGTCATTTAAATAGACATTTAGCTACTTACACTAAAAATAATGAGAAAAATAAAATGGTTCAAAGTCAATTAGTTTTAGTCTTGAAGGTAATATTTTAACATGACATTATAATACTAAAGGCTAGGAAATTACATGTTAAATTTATTGTTGTTAAGAATTTATCTATTAATTTTGGTGCTAGTGAATATTTTGAAGAATATATTTTACAAATATATTGTCTTCAATTTAAATATATTTCTAAGAATACAACTAGACAAGATATTGTTGATGTTTATAATAAACTTAAAATGGAATTAATTAGCATAATGGATAGTATAAATACTCCAATAGCATATACTTCTAATATTTGTGAGAGAATATTTAAATATGGATATATTGTTATGACTACACATTTTATTGATTAAAATTGGACTTTATAAAAAAAATTAATAGGATTTAGAAGAATAACTTATCCCCATAATCCTAATAATATTTTTTCACATATTATGGAATTTTTAAAATTTTTAGAATTAAAGACAAAATAGGTAGTATTATTTTTTATAATGTTTCTAATAATAGTGTAACTATTTTCATGTTTAGAAATAAATTAGATCCATCAAATGATTTTTCCTTATTTCATCAAAGATATATAAGTCACATAATTAGTCTTATAGTTTAAATTGATGTAGAAGAAATAAAACTTTTTGTTGATAATATTAAAACTGCAATAGTTTATATTAATAGTGAGGGTAGACGTCAAAAAGAATTTAACTATATATGTGATTCATTTGACTTATAACATAAAATATTTACTATTGATCTGTCTTATAAATGAAATTCTTTATATTTAATGTTAACAAATTGTTACATTTATAAAGAAACAATAAAAACTTTTTAGAATGGTAGAATTAGTTATAATATGATACCTTTAGATAAAAATGATTTTCAAATTTGTAATTATTTTATTTTATTTTTAAAAATATTTTATAATACAACTAAATATTTATTTGGAATGTATTATTCCACATTTGTTTATATAATTCATTATTTATATAATATTGCAAATGTTTTTAATAATTATGGTAATTATCCATTTTTTGTACTAATAATTGAAAAAATGAAAACAAAATTTTTAAAATAGTGGAATAATATACCTCTTTTATATACATTAATTGCTTGTTTAGATTGTAAAACTAAATTAAAAGTTGTTGGAAGAATATTAAATGCGATAAAAAATTGTTTAAATATAGAATTTAATGAAACTATTGAAAGTATAGAAAAAATTTAAATAAGATATTTGATTTATATGTAGTAAGGCATGGAACACAACAAACATAACATTCACAATATTTGACACAACTCTTATCATCATCATCATTATATGATTTAAGTTTATTTGTTAATGCTTATAATGAAACTTATACATCAACAAATAGGTAAGAATTAATTAATTTTAATAATATTAATCATACCTATTTAATTAGGAAGTACCCAAATTTTATAGAATTTAATGTACTTGAATGATGGAAATCTCAAAAACATGCATATTCTATTTTATCCTTAATGGCTAAAAATCTACTGACAATTTTAACTTTTTTTGTAGTATGTAAATAAACATTTTCTATTAGTAGAAATATTTTAGATGATAGAAGAATTAAGTTAAAAAATGACATTTTGGAATGTTTAATATGCATCAAAGACTGAAAATTTCTTTGACTTCGTTTTCAACAATAATAAGAAGATTTCACAGAAAATTATGACAAGTTGTTTATTTGAATATAAATTAAATGTAAAAATATTTGATATATTTAAAAAATATGTACAAATAACAATGTATTTTAAATTTCATTTCATTAAATAAACTAATTTATTTTAACTTTATGAGTTTGTGTTTCAATGTTTGAATGTTTAAAATAATTTATCTAAAAAATTATGTAAAAAAAATCAATGTCTAGAATAACTTATTCAATTAAAAAATGAAAAAACATGTAGACCCATTTTTTTTTTTAAATAATGTAAGAAAAACAAGATTTTAGTCGAAAATTTGTTTGGACATTTTGTTTAGTGATCACCAGACAATTGTGGGCGGCCCATGGATGGCTCAGGCCTGATTTTTGGATTTTTCATTTTTGTAGGTTGAGCCAGACTCGATCCATAGCCTGCATGGGCTCAGCTTCTATGGGTCAGGCCAGCCCACTAACATGTTTAGTCTCAAATTTATTCATCTAGATGTCACATATACACCTCAATTGCTAGTTATTTAGAAGGTCTAATCATGTTACATATAATTTGGTTGTTATCCTTTCTCTTTATATTTTATTTATTTATATATGTTTTTTCTCTTTCAACAGAGAAAACTTCATTATATCCATCACTAAATTAAGTTACTTGGTACTTAGTAGAGCATTCAAATAACCTAGAAGAACTTGAAAGGTGGATAAGATAGAATGAACAGAATTAAAATTGATTTGATGGTGTGTATGTCAATGGAATTTGGGTGATATTTTTGTTAAATATATGTCAAAAACAAATGTAATAGCCATCCTCAAAAGATATTCAATTTCATACTTTAATTGAACGATTGAATTATATTAGTATTTAAATTGACACTTGGTAAAACAGATTTTGCCAATGTTTCCTTCCACTGAAAACTGGAATCTGTGTATTTTTCTTCTGTTTAAGATGACTTGATTTTTTGCTTGAACACAGAAGTGTGTATTAGCTTATTCCACTGACCATTTGCTTAAGACAAAATCCCAGACAAAAATTTTACTATAAAGGTTGAATCAAGTGCTATTTGTATTAACATTTAGTTTTTACGAGAAGTTAAAAATGATGTGTGTATGAACTAATACTTCCTTTTGAGGGACTTTCTCCATACTAATGGACTCATATTTTTGTAGCCTTTACAATGAGCAGTAGTGCACTGGGTTCTGTAAGAACAACTCTTCCTATTATGGAGAATATGGTTGAGGACAGCTGGAAGTTTATCTCTGCACATGTAACCTCTCTTAAAGTTGAGGCATGGAATGGACTCCCTAACCTCAATAGTAAAATGGACCTGAGGCAATCCTTACAGCCTAATGAAATCAAGAGATTTTTGATGGATCGTTCTCAGTCAACTTTAAGACAACTGGAAGCATTTAGACACCACCACACGCAACCTGGAAAAGGTACATCGCTAGTGTATTTTTTTTTGTTGAATCTAGGGGCTCTCTTCAAATTAGTCTTTTATTATTGTGAAAACAAAGAATAGGTGAGAGTGATTGATCTTTTAACAAAACCAATGTCTAAGTTACAAAAAAAGAGACCATTACATAACAAGCATTGTAGGATCAAAACCATAAGAAACCTTAGTCCTAAGACCCATATAAGGATCTACTTATTCAAAACCTCAGCCCTTCTAGATGAATCATCTAAGATATCCAGCTTAGAATAGACTCAAATAAATAACCAAATAAATATAGACAATTGTTGTAAGCACCAAATAGGCAAGAACTATAATATCTAATGTAGCAAAAGTAGCATCAGCAAGAAGATGGCATTGGTATGCCACCTGAAACAATGGTTAGTTTCTTTGACTGCACAGTAGACAAACATGAACAAAGATGAACGCTACAAATATTGCAAGAAACTTGCAAGTGCGAGCTTCCACAAACACTAATACAAATACCTTCAAATGTTCCAAAGTAGTCACAGAACAACAACACTATCTAATGTTGAGAGACTGAAGAAATACTATTTCAATGAAGCAAAATTGTTTCAATGTCAAGATTCACGCAAGAAACATTGGAGGCTGATCATAGATATACTAAATTTTTTATTTGTTCTCTTTTTTTAATTTCCTTTTTTAGCTTCCACCATTTTTTACACCTTTTTTATTTCAAAAAAGGTCCTTTCTCTTCTCCTCTTTTTCTTTCTCTTCCCTTTCTATCTTTGTCTCACATGTTTCCCACTCCCTCTCTCTTTTTCTTTCTTTACTTTTTTTATGAAATAAAGAGTCACGTGATCCTTAGCCATCCCTCTTCCACCCTCCTTCAACCATGTCACCCTTCTCTATGGAGCAAGAAACAACCCCAACAAGTGGAGAATGTGGAGGAGAGAAGAGCAAGAATACAAGAAGGCTTGGGCTAGGGCTTTGAAGGAGTGAACACAACAATTGAAGGGGAAACAATGGTTGGCGATCAACACTAGCAGTGACTAAAGGAGGTGTTAATGGGATGTAGGCTAAGTGTGGCCATTGGTGGTGTTAGACAAAGAAGATGTGGCAGTGATGACAATGGTAGAAACCTAGAACAAGGGTAGCAATGGGAAGTCAACCAAGTGTAGATTTTGACAGTGCTAGACAAAGGATGAGTTGGTCAAACTTGTAGTTGCCAATGGTCAGGGGAGGGAAGGAGACTTTGGTGGCAACTATGACTTGGGGAGAGGTTGGGAAGTGGGCTAGAGTTGGGGTGGGAGGTAGCTAATGTTTTGGGGAGAGGACGATAGACAATAATGGCTAGGTTTTCCTACTGCCTATACAGATCTCTCATACTCTTTACTCTTAAACCCTAGGATGTGGTATGATGTGAAAACAAAGAATAGGTACACGTGATTTATTTATTAATAAAGACAATGTCTCTTTATATGTAGAAGCTACAAAGAAAGAGACCATTATATAACAAGCAATGTGAGATTAAATGCGCAAGAAACCCTAACTTAACCTTAAGATCCATATAAAGATTTACTTATTCTGCATTCTAACACTTTTTAATTGTTTCAAAAAAAAAATCTCTTTTAGAATGACATGACATGGAAGGTGCATGGATATTTATTATTTTTATTGGTGCTGTGAAATGCTAGTGTTTTTCAATTATATAAGATGTTTTTGACCATTGGTTGTCCAAAGGTAATTTTCATGCTTTAAAAGATAGATGAAATAGATATTTTAGTAAACTTTTTTAATAAATCTGTCATAAGAAACTCTTACATGTAAAATTTGGATAGCAATATAAAAAATATAAAATATAGTTATTTTAAAAGAATTAGTAGTTGGAAGGCAGAAGAAGTCATTAAGAAAATAAAATGTACGAAAACTATAGAACCAAATGATATCTGTTGAAGTATAAAATTGTATGGGTGAAGTAGGGATTAAGTGGTTAACTAAACTTTTTAATATAATTTTAAAGATAAAGAAAATGTGAGATGAATGAAAAAAGTGTTTTAATACCTATATTTAAGAATAAGAGAGACATACAGAATTGTAATAATTATCATGGTATTAAGTTAGTATGAGATTATAGAAAAGGGTAATTGAGTAAAGACAAAAATATATAATTAAAATCACAGAAAATCAATTTAAATTTTGTGTCAGATAAGTCAACATTGGAAACTATTCATTTACTTAGATAACTAGTAGAAAATTTTAGAGCTAAGAAAAAGGATCTCCATATAATTTTCATTGATTTAGAAAAACTTATAATAAAGTACTGAGAAACCTATGATGGTGGATTAAAAAAAAGTGTCCATTAGATATATTAATATTATAAAAAACACTTATAAAAGAGTAATTACTAGTAATAAAACTATAGGAGGAACAACTAAAAATTTTTCAGTAGGCATAGGTTTATACTAAGAGTCCTCTCTATAAGTTTATATTTGCTCGTCTTGGTGATTGATGAAATAACTAAGGAAATTCAAGATGAAATATCCTAATGTATACTATTTGTCGATTACATAGTTTTAGTTAATGAAAATAAAGAATTAATTCTAAATTAGAGAGATACTTTTGAGTCCAAAGGATTTAGATTATGTCAAAAATTGAATATATAGAATAAGAATAATGTGAAGGTATTTACTGAAATGGCCATGACATCAATAAAAGTAAGATTTTTATGTTTAGAATCTATAATAAGTAGCATTGATGAAATAATAGAAGATGTTATTCTTAAAGTAGATTGGATGAAATGAAGAAATGTTTTTGAAGTGTTGTGTGATAGGAGAATACTCTTAAAATTAAAAGCAAATTCTATAGAAATACCGTTTGCATAGTTATACTTTATGACTTAAATGTTAGGCTGTAAAACATGATCATATGTAAAAAGTTAGTGTTACTAAGATGCATACGGTTAAATGAATGAGTGATAATACTATAAAAGATAAGCTAAAAAGTAATTTTATTGGAAAGGGAATAGGAGTTGCATTTATTAAAAATAAAAGAAAATTAACTTAAATGGTTCAGTCATATCCTTGGAAACTAAAAAATGTACCAAGGAGAGAAGAATTAATTATTGCAAAAAAAATTAAAAGAAATAATGATAGGTCTAAAACTACTTGGTTAGAAATTGTAAAAAAAGATTTAAATTTATGTGATCTAAGTAAAGATTTAACAATTGATAAAAATTCCTAGAAGAAAATGATTTATATGATTAACCTCACGTAATGGGATTATAGCTCAAATTGTTATTATTCTTGTATTACCATATTACTATAGTTGGCCCTATAACTCTACTTATAACTTGGATTTTTTATCCTTTCTTCAGTTATACCTGCTTTGGTCATACCCATTTGTCTTTGTGCACCACTGTTATTTTCTTCCTTTTCTTTGTTGTTTAATTCAGACTATATCCCCATCCTCAAAGTCAAATCCAAGGGCATTTTACACTTAACCGTATCTCCTCTATTCCAACCTGTTTAATATTTGTACCTTCTACACTTTACAATTTATTAGGAATTTGTTAACATCCCACTATTTGCCTGCTGTAGAAAATAACACCGAAGAACAATTTTAGCCTTTTTCTGCAAGTTATACCCTTCTCTGTTTGTGTGCAGGTAAGAGCAATGTATAGCAATGCCTGATGAATCAATCATTCAAGGTAATTGTTGTGCCGCTTACACTCTTTAAATGTAGCGGATTTTCATAAGTGGGCTATATCATTTGGTAAGAAGCTCACCTTCAAACCCAGGGGAGTGATGTAGAACCGGCCATCAGATTTTAAAGCTTGGCTATTTTGAATCCTTTAGATTTGAAATAATGGAACATCTGTCGATATAAATTCCATTTACCTTTCATTTAATCATCATAATGTATCAGATAACTAAGTCACCTCTATGTCTCTTTCTCTATATATTCATATTACATAGTAAGCAGTTATTTTATCTAAACTTGCAGAATTGAAATCGTTGTTCTAGGCCACTGTCTTCCTGTTTGATGTACAGTACCCCAACATGCACATTAATCTGTTATGTAGTACATTGAAGATGCATCAGAGGGCACAGCACAGTCAATCCATTCCATATGGAGAACAAAACCGAAATGTCCTTCTTGGATCACTACATTCATGATTGTAGCTCCAGTATTGACATCAAATGCACTGGTGACACCATCCAACTTGACGAGTGGTTGTGCTGATGATGTCAGCAATGTGTACAAAAACAATGTCAGATAAATACTGGGAGCCACTTGGTCTTCTTGTTCGATTGCTGCCAACTGAATTCTTGGATTGAGTTATATACCAAAATACACAATGGTATCATTGTCGATAATTGTCAATGTGTCCACAATGGTATCATTGTCCTTCACTAATGCATTCTGGATCGGCTGGAAACCCCCTCCCATGTCTCTCATCCAATAATCTCTACTGTCCCTAATGTGCTTTTGTTGGTTGAAGATTGGCATCAAAGCTGGATGGAAGTGCTTTATGAATGGTTTGTTGAGACCAAAAAATAAGTGGAAGCAGAAGAATTTCATTAATAAAGATAATATCTCTACATCTAGATGTCACAACAACATGACCAATACAACTGGTGATGTAAAATTAAACCCACTACGTTCATGTTAATCTTAATAAATTTAATATATTCTAACACTTATCCTCGTGTTAAAATATTCAATTTTAACTGATTTAATAATAACTGGACAAATTTTACACATAATTGAAAAGAACGGATACAACAAGGATTATGCTTCAAGTCACAATCTCATCATCAAAGGTTGGTTACGTAAATTTTTTTCTTTCATATATTTTTATAAAAATAAAAATAAAAATAAAAACTAGTTGTTATAGCTATACTAGTTAGGAAGAATTATAACTCAAATGGTAATAGATTAATCATAAATTAAATAGATAAATGTAGTCTATTTTTAAAAAGTAAAGATATATAAATAGACGTAATTACGCAAACTTGTGATTTTCTCATTATTTACAACAAGATCCCACCATCTTCCCCGCCATTTCTCCTGAAAAAAAATCTAATGGGTTCGACTATGGGTTAGCGGTGGAGCAAGGAGCGAGATGGTGGCTTGCATCGATGGAAAAGGTTGCTGGTGTGGCACATGTGTCGAGAGCATCTGGCGACGACTGGAGAAGGAGGTGACGGCGGTGTTGATGACGTAACACGGAGGAGATAGCATCGATGGCGCTGGACGAAGGAGGATGCGGCTCAGGCCACGGCGGCAAAGAAGGTCCCTTGGGTGGTTATGGTGGGGCGGCAAGGTAGTAGGGAAGGACGGGTCGGGCTGACAGGTGTGGGTGCTTTGGCAGGCATGGCAGCAATGGCGAGTTTTAGGATGAAGATCCTGGTGGCGATGACGTCTCTACGCTATTGCTGGCTGAGAAGAGAGCGGGAGGTGGCCAACAATGACTAAGGTTGCCCTGCTTACCTAGATTTCTCACACGTAGTTCAAAATGTATGCTCTAATTACTGTGTTAAAACAAAGGGAAAAAAAGTAGGTGGAAGTAAAATATTTCATCAAGACATATCTCTATGCATAGAAGCTACAAGGAAATGACCAATACAACTCAAAAAATAGGTAGGACTAAGCACCTTACGCACGTAACCTTGATACATTAATATACTCTATTATAGTAGTTGTTCCATGTGAGTTGGAAGATGGCATAGGGTGCGATGTAGAGCATGTTTTGCCAACACCTAAAGTAGAGGTCTTCCACCAGGAAGAACCAATTCCTCTTGTAGGAATGGGCTAGGTAGTGCATGAAGAACCATGCTGAGATCGGAGCGAAGTATGATTTGTTGCCAAATGCTGATGATCAGTTGCCATGGTTGATAGTTACGGTAGTTGGGTCTACAGTGCCCCAAACATTCCATTTATATCCACCATCCACTTGCGAATTGGATGCAATGTTCTTTGGTTCAGCCCAAGCTGGAGCAAGGAAAATGTTTGCTTGGAGTTTGACATCTGACCAATCTTGAGGATGAAGCATGGGCTTTGCCATTGATTTTGTATCGGGCTGAGGATGAAGGATGGATGCTAGTGGTGATGATAATAAATAAGGTCCGTCTCTCCTGAGTGTTGGTAGTACCTAAAATCAAAGGAAATGAACATCCTTAAGGTGCCACCTCCTTCCGGGTGTGGCATAGGCATATCTTAGTCAAGCCTCTGTTAAATGTGTCAATACCCAGGTCTTTCAATCCAGATATTTCTTATGCCCATTGAGCTTAGCTGTAGCCAGAGGGGGTGCTGACAACCACATGGACAAAGGGCTCCTTCGAGCTTCAACTTTGGCATATTTTATGACTGGTATTTGCCAGTCTATTATTTAGTGCTGTACTAGCATAAATTCACCTATTTTCATCTACCCAATTTGAGTTTATCCTCAGCTAACATTTTTTTCTTACGAAAGAACATGAAAAAAGTTCACTTTCCTTCTGTTTTTTGTATGTTTGCTGTTCATATTCTGTTGCTTTACTTTACTCAATTTTTTATTGCAAAGCTTGCTGCTGGGCAGACTTTCAGTTTTCAGGGCATGGGACCTGAAATTTGAAATTGATTCCAAAGAACACGGGCACACACCAAAACTTCTTAAAGAAATAAAAGGCCCCATGCAGATCTTGGCCCTATGCTGTTGCTTCTCTTATTTGTGCCTATAAACAGGTAAGAATTTATAGTAGGTGGATGAATGTCCCAAGCCCATCTTTGTCCATTACCTTTTCTTGTTACTTGGAGCCATCCACCCACCCACCATCGGCAACACTTGCAGTGTTGTGCTTTATAAGGACATTAAATAAATGGCAAATCATTGTTACAGTAGACCCCGGTTGTGAAACTACTACTGCCAAGGAGTAGAAAAAAGTTCATTGTTTAACCACATTGACATTAGATGATGACAAAGTCGATAAAGGTAAAAGCAATACTGGAATAAAATGAAAGGGGAATCATTTATGGTCCCCTGCCATCGTCCCCACTCACCGATTGCATTAGTTGAGTTTGACTTACCAGTGGTTCTGGCATTGGCACTGTTTAGGTTAATTAGGCTTTGATTACTTGCCTGCATTGTTAGGTAAGTCCAAACGTATATCAAGGCGCGCCTCCCTCTTTTCCCTCCCCCTGCCACATGATGTGTCATTATGATGATTGAGGAACCACGCGTATACCTTTTCTTGTAATTGTCCTTCCTTCCTTTTTAGATCATGTTTGAAAATGTTTTATTATATGTATTTATTTAAAAATATAATAATAAAAAATTATAAATGAATAAACACATTTGTTTTGAAATAAGCTGACTTAGTGGAATAACCGACTACATCTATTGTTGCTTTAACTAATTAGCTTGGAAGCTGAGCTTCTTTCTTCTTTTTTTATTGTAAGCGTTTATAATGATGATATTTTTTTCATTTGAAAACTTCTGTCAATGCAGAAGATCAATGTTCGCTTGCTCCTTAACTAATTATTGATTCCGGCGTCGTTTGCAAGGTGTGTGGCCCGGGGTCCATGGATGTTTGATGCCCCTAACAGTTATCCAAGACCTGCAGGGCGTGGCTTTGCCGGAGACGTATCGGCCGTGTCTGACAGGTACGCCCGGAGGGGGGACCGGCGGTCATGGGCCATCCCCCACTGCGGCTTCGTCACCCCTACTCACAGCTTGTTTGGCGCTCGCTCGTTCCCACGTGAAGGAGACAACCCCCTTCCCCATTCCAATCTCCATCATTCGTAATATATTCACAACAGTGAGGAGCAGGACCCCCAACCAACATCAACAACGACGCATGGATGCCGCAAATATGAACTCCTTCGATGATGTACTGTATTTGTGTGTATGATATCTCACTTTCATGCATCCGAGCATGCGCATTCCCCTTCCCATTACGATGCCGTCGAAGTTCTCTGCGTATAGGTGTATGCTTTTTTTTTAGTCGCCTTTGCCATCACAAAGTTGAAGACGACGAATCCTCCAAATCATTACTTTGCTTGAGAGCAAGATGGTCCGTCTACCAGCATCTGGGAAATATACCCACAAAACTATGTGTGTTGACCATGTCGTCACATGGGAACGTCTGATCTCGGCACGCCGGGAATAATATTCTACCGTACCGGTTGAAATTGTTAATTCACCTCACCGGCCAATGCAGTGCTCTCTCAAATCTGCTTATCATCAGCCTAATATATCGTATATGGAATTTTCAGTTTCATCTCTTGCATCATAAGTTTAATGGGAAGACGTCAGATCATAAATGAGATGAGATGAGATGAAATTCGCGCTCGCACGTCAGTCAATTGTTCTTGAGGGATTCGCGCATGGCAAGCCGACACACGGCAGAGTACAACAAGGACATGTAATTCCCTTCGCTCGCTGAAATTTTCGTCCCTGGGGGTAAACAAGAGTTATACCGTGAAGGGAGAGAGAGAGGGGGGGGGGGGGGGGGGGGGGAGGGGAGGGAATAGAAAAAGGAAAAATATTAATATTTTCAAATTTACGACATTGAATGACTTTCTATTCTGACAATTTTTATAGAAAGTTGTTTCGCATCATGAGAGCTCGAATTTGCTCGACTGTTACGTTAGTACATAAAGTTCTTTATTCATTAATTAAATCGCCTTTTGTCACTTGTGACGTCTGCGTCAGAGAAATATAAGATCAACTGTATTGTTGGTGATTTATTTTCATCTATCTATTCATGCGTAGTGGAAGATAATCTGTCATTTATTTGAGCCAGGACTCCAAGAATCACCTATGGCGTGTTTTAGATTGTAGATTCACCCACTGAGATACTATTTGGGATCGATTTTAGGAAGTTCAGATTTTGTAAAATCTTGATTCTACATCGATTTCCCGGTGATGGAAATTTTTAAATTTTGGATTACTGTAATAATCCATTTAGATTATTTTTTTTGACTTTATTTTAATTTTACAATTGGATTCCGTGCCAAACGGGGGAGAAAAAAAAAAAAACAACGCATAGTTCTTCAAAATCAAACTTTTTTATTCGGGGCATTGTTCAAAATTTACTTAACTCTCTTTTAAACGCCTCAGAATGACTTTCCCCAAAATCGTGGTTACGTAAAATCCAGGAGTTCTAAAATCAACCATTAGAAATGAATTTTCTTGATTCTATTTTGAAATAGAGTCCAGTAAATTATGACAGAAAAATAAGTTGAAGAACTAACAAAAAAAGAAGAAGTTAAATTCTTTAGAGTATTAGGAGACAAAATTAATTGATTTAAGAAACAAGATCTGTTATAGTTTTGTGGGAGATCCGACGTATAAGCTTCTTATTTTCCAGTTCAATCAATGATAAAGATTACATCTAAAATAAATAAATTTCTTAAAATGTTGGAAATTGTTACTTGAAATAGGCTTGTGTGAAGAAACAAGTACATATAAGATAGTTTTAGATTGAATATTTTCTTAAACATGATGATATTCTGATTTTATATATTTTCTTCTTTAATGAATTACAAGATTGTTTGCATGAAAAATAGAACTTGTCCGGATGAAAGTTTTCAAATTTTTTGTAGGATAATATTCATGAAATAACTTAACTATTAAAACGTAGGTATTTAATTTAAAATCAGTTGATTATGAATGTAGACATTTTTTTTATTATGCATGTTGTATGAAATCCTATCTCATTTTCAACAAGAGATTATTTCAATACCCCCACAGTATGATTTTTTATGCCTTACAATATATTATCATTATATAGAGACTTAGAAAATCGTATTTAACTCCAATATGATAAGGCAATGTGGGCATTCAATTCAAAACTAATTGATTATTGGTAAATAAGTCTCTTATTACAGATTTTGTATTAAATCTCATCCTATTTTTTAATATAGAACTGTTTCAATAACACAGTGTAAGATCCCAAGGATAAGTAAGATAAATTAGCTTGCCAATTAGTTTCTTGAAGTAGGATCATGCAATTTTGAGGCATCATCATTGAAGGCTATATTTATAGATTATTGGAAACTTTGATGACTTAACACGAACCCAAGAAAACCACAAGAATCAAGCAAGTTAGGATATATTCTGAGCTATCTTGGTTTAGATTCAACAAACCCACACTCAATGTACGTAGGATATTAGTCTAACTTAGAATACCAATGTTGTTAAGGTTATTCAATTCCACACAAGAACCTTTTAAGCTCATAGACAAAGGTATCCGTAAGGGATCTTCAAGAAAACCTTTTCTTCAAGTTTATCATGTAAAAATGCAAATATTAACGTTAAGTTGAAAGGTATTTGAATTTTTACCTACAGCAATGGAGAGAAAAGTATGAATGGTGGTGACAATTTTAGCAATAAGAGCAAACATGTCATTACAATCAAATCTCTTTACTTGAGAACCTCTTCTCCCATCAACGTCGAGGTGAAAATTTCTAACAAATATAAATATTATGAAAGTAGTAGATAAAAATTTTACTTTCTATTTTTCATGAATTTCTATGGAATTTTTTTACTTTTCTTGAGGTCACTCGTTAAGAGCACAAACAAATTTTTAAGGGAATGTCCCTGCACTCTCTAGCTCCATCCCTTCGGCCTCAACTACAATAAAAACAAAGTGAGAAAGATTAGTCATCATCATGATTCCCAAGAAGTAAACTTTGGAGATTAGTTCCCAAATTTTGATTATTATTACAATGCTCATGTACCAACAACCTCCACTAGCAATGTTTCAAAAGGAAGTTTCATTGGAATCAAGAAAGGCAACATATTTTAAACACGATGTATACCATTATTGCATGTGAAAAAAATCACTAACTCTAGATTTCTTCTGCTTCAAAACCTTAGTGCTCTATCGGGTGAAAATCCAACCACACTCATCATATCAAGTCGAGCGTTAATGGTATGAAGGTCCACATCCCCAGCCACCTTGTTGAAAGGGTTTGGTGGCCAATCCCTTCTCCCCATCTTGGCCTGCCGAACATATATAAAAACAATGGTATCAAGGCAAGGGAAGGTTCAAAGTCACGCAGCTTAGCTTCTTAAACAGCTAGCTGTGTTGAGTTTGTTTAAAGGAGAAATTGATGTTTTAAGTTTGGATTATCCAAGCAATTCAGGGAAAGTGTAGATATATGATGATAAAGCTCGTTACATGCAGATTTGGGAAACACATTCTTCAATCAACAACAGTATGTCAATGGTTTGCAGTTTACACCTTGCGTGAATGTCTCCCCTACCATGCCAGAACTCTTCCTCAAAGCATCTGCTAGCTGGTAATTAACCTCTCCTATGAGTCCTAGAGTTTCCTCTACAGGACAAACTCTATTCCCATGGACAGCATTTGAAAGTTTGGGGTGAAGTTAACAAGTGCAAGGTTATCTCAAGGGCAAGACTTGGTATCTTGATATATATTCCTTTCCAGCCAAGGCTGCTTCACAGTAAAGAGCTGCCATGTACGTATATATATAATCTCCTCGTGGGTAGAGGTGCTACAAAGTCTTGCTGAGATCATCAACGGGAAGTTTAAGGCACCTCTCAAAGGTGAAAGCCTTTTGCAGTAAAATTCTACCAAAAGAAAATCTATCTAGAGGGGATGCACGGCTTGGGTGTACTAGATGTGGCATGATCTACCAACACAAAATAGAGGTACCATCTTTTTGCAAATTAAAGGTGTTAAGATAGATTAGAAGTCTCAATTATGAAACCACTACTGAAAATAAAGATTCACAAAAGACACGAAGTACAAGATAGCACAAAGACAAACAAATTATAGTTGCCGAGGCAACAAACATCAACCAAAATACGAGCATTAATTTTCAACCTTATTATCTACCATATCAGTCTAATTTCTTAGAGCAACCGGATATAGAATAGATCCAATACCAACGTTCTAAGTAGTAGTCAGGCATTTAAGAAGATTATTAGCAAGACAATCTCAAATTAATCGAACTTCGTTAAAAGTGTCCTTACCAGTACTTGAAGAGATATTTATTAACTAAAACAAAGATCAATCCACCACTCAGTTCACGGATATTAACGATGATTAACATGTAGGAAGTAGGTACTTAAATGAGAGGACAAATGCAATTTCGATTCATCCAAAAAAAGGAACGGCTTGCTTTTATTCTAGCTCCAAATGAGTACAATAATCTCATATTTTAGAATTCCGATGAGAGCCCAGCAATATTATTGCTTTGTTATCTTTCGTGCATATAATTAATTTGTCGGCCTTTTTGGTTAGAATTGGCAACATGCAAACAGTGGGAAATGAAGTCCCACCAAGTGCTTTACTTCTATGAATCAACTTGTGTAACCTGGGAGTATTATCGCTCATCCCAAGTGATTAAGATGTTAACTCTTACTTCTTAAGTTGTAGGTTCAATATTCTGTTCACTCATTTCCGAACTTATGCTTGACCAGTAAGATTTAATTCTGTGTCCTCAATGTTGTACGGTTTTAATACAACCATTAAGTTACGGCTCATTCAAAAAGAAACACTTGTGTAACCTTCGACTGATGTTATGTGTATCAATCGTGTCATTTAACCACTCTCTTTATGGCTAATCTCTCAAGATCGTTGGAAAAAAAACATAGGGTTTTAAGTACTCACAATAGAAAATACTTCATCATACAATTTAAACATATTAACTTAAAATTTGTCAATAATAAAGGTTGTATCTGGAATAAATAGATTTTTTCTTTTATGAATATTTATCATTGATAAACTTTAAATTAATTTATTTAAACTATAGGATAAACATTTTTAATTAACTATGAGTGTCTATGTAACATTGAACTTTTTTATTTGTTAAAAAGTTTTTGATTAAATTACATAAATTCAAATTTTTTCTTATAATTACTAATCAAGTTGTTTTAAATATACCTTTACTTTTATTAATTTCTTTATCTCCTCTCCTAATTGATACATTCCTTGGTCTTCTAAAGACATGACTAGTTAAATTGTCTAAACTAATTTTCTTTTATCTTTGATATGCGCAACTTTCATTCTATTTCTAATAAAATCATTTTTAAACTTATTGTTATAATATCACTCATCTATTTAAATGTATATATTTCAACAACTCTAACTTTTTATATATAATTATATTTTATAGTAGAACATTCCAAGCCATACATTAGTGGCTTAATCGTTTACGGTAACACGTCAATGTTAAGAAATTTAATAAATATTGGTAAATTTGGAAAAAAATTATAGGAAATGAACATTAAGATTTTATGGCAACATTGTCTTTGGAAAAAATAATAGGAAGAAAAAAAAAAGACCTTGGTCTGCTATATTTGTCTCATTTTCTGCTCGTTTTGTTTCATCACAATTGAAACAATTAAATAACGGCAAATTTTTTTAAAAAGGGTATCTTTTAAGCTCAAATAAGTTTAAAAAATATATCGTTTGGTATACAAGCGAAATTAACAGCACAAATCTATTAATACCATAAATGAGAAAGCCCAAAATCTTCCACCGAAGACCCCATGGGAAACAAGATCATGAGTACTCGAATCAGATAGAAATTGCATGAAAATGTGTGAAAATACTGGTTCATTAAAGTTTTTTGAAAAATATCATATCATTTACAAAATTATTTATAATTAATAAACTAACATTTTTGAAATATCATTTCATTTTTACTAATTTATTTAATATTTAACTTTTTAAAATTGGTGAAGTTTGAACCTTAGTAGAGAATATGACACCTTGTTGTTGTGACAAACCCAACCTCTTAATTGAAATTTATTTATTTATTATTTATATGATTAAATTGGAAATTTTCAATGACCGATGACTATTATGCCCGTATTTTTCAATAAGATGTGAAAACGAAGGAGAATAAAAAATATTATCTACATTTACAATATTATTAAAGATTCATTGAAAAATTAATGAAATTCAATACTTACAAATAATAATAATAATAATAATAAAGTAATGTTATAAATGTTTACACCATTCAAATCGATCGATGTAGATAATAATTAAAATATAAAAAGACGAAAATGTGATCCGTTTGTGTAGGAAATGCGATGTATATTTACTTTCTTCTCATTTCTCTCTCTTTAATGTTTATTTTATCATTATTAATTATTAAATATATTTTTTCCAACAAAAACGTTAGCCTGCAGCAGGTTAATGTTAGGAATTTAATAATATTATTATTATTATTTTATTAAAATACAATGATCAATAAAATACGAATTTTAGACTAATAAATTGAAAAAATTATAAAAATAATAAATGAGAAATTTTTTAGATTTAATTTTTGATTTAATTAATTAATTGATTAAATTTGAAAATTCCAGATGCAAGAATCAGAAATTGCGATCATGGAACGATTTAAAAAAAAACAAATAAACAAACTTCTATTTGAAAATTTATTTTTTTGAAAATATACATGCAATTAATTATGAATTATAAATATATTGAATTCCAAATAGATACAACCAAAAGGTAGACCTAAAGAAAAATAAACAAAAAGGATTTAGTATCAAAAGGATATAGAAATCAAGTTCTCAACTTTGCCTAAAACTTGATCAAAATTGCTTCGGGCAAAGTTGAGAACTTGATTTCTATATTTTTGCTATTTAACCATTTGGACTTATTAGTGCACGATAAAAAATTTAGATGAAAAGAAAATGAAAAACTCTAACAAAAAGGAAATGAAATATTCAAAAAGTTAAAATTTCCTAAGGTAGTTAGTGTACATACCAGTAAGTCAAAATTCCTTAAGAAAGTTAGTATACAATAGAATGTTCAAAAAATAAAAAATTAAAGGAACAAATTGTAAAATACTACCTAAAATAGCATATTTGATACATCACTCTTCATTTTGAAATTTCAAAAGTAAAACAATATTAATGAAATAAAAAGTATATTTTGTAGACTGTTTTAATTTTCAAAGTTTATTCAAAAGTACAAAGAGATTTTCTAAGAAATCATTTCAAATATTACAACATAAATAATACTAAGTAGCTCTTCCATCCCAGTTGTCATCATTATATCTTTGTATTTTTTATCTGCTAATTATTTTCTTTATTCTTGACTTATTTCAATTTATATGTACTTCTCCTATTAATTGTATATCATCAATAATATTTAATTATTCTAACTCATCTTATAGATTTTCAAATAAATCTTCTTTATCAATCTTACAAATAAAATTGTAAAGTAAAAAACATGTGATGACAATCTTCACTTGTGTTTCATATAGATATGACATCTAACTTTGTAATATTGAAAAATAATGTTTGACAACTCCAAATGTGCACTCAATCACTATTCTTAGATGTGAATGTTTATAGTTGAAATTTTCTACAACATTATTAGGAATTTTATCATTAACATAATCAGATAAATAATATCGTACACCTTAAAATAAACAAATATATTCTAGTCGATTGTGATATCTAACATTTACTAAGTTAAACTTATATAAAAAAAGATATTAATATACTAATATAATTATATCTTCAAAATATACTTAACATGTTTACCTAATGGAATCTAAAAGCTATTAGGTCTACTTATCACGTCTTGGAAGATATGAGCATCGACTGCTAATCATTCCCAATCGGCTAAAATATATGTAAATTTCATGTCAAAATTATATGTTGTCATGACATTTTAAGACAATTCACCTTTTCTATTCCTAAATCTTGTTGTTTCTTGACTATAAATGGTTGTTTTAATATAAGTACCAATGTAATCTTATAAACATTAAATATTATTTAATATTATTTAAAATAACATAAAAAGTAAGGAAATTATAAAAGTAAATAAGTACCTTAAAATATGGATAGACATTTGGATCATCTTAAATTTGACTTAGTGTTTAAGATAAGGTATTGTTAGAAGCACATGATTTAGTCATATTATAGCATTCAATATTTCATTAAAGTATTTAATAATTGCCTAACTTGAATGACTAAATTACTTTGTAGTTCTTTGTACCTTCGATTTTGCTCAATTGTAACAAGGAAAATGACAAGTTTCTCCTCTACACTGATATTATTAGTATATCTAATGACTCTTTCATTTCTCATTAAATTAAAAAACTATGAAAAATATTTTGGCTTATTCTATAAATCTTTCGACAATTATAAGTTTGATGTTGTTGTGTTGGATTTAATCATCTTTTTATATAATTTGCACCTTCTTTACTATAAATATAACTTGTATTATTGTTAAGTAATGTTAACATACTTGTCATCCCTGCTAAAATATTTCACAAAGTAAGTAGACATCTTTGCCTTCTTCTAACCTATTCTTTAATAAACATTAGGATATTATCAACCATAGTAGGCAACATTTCATTAGGATTCATCTATCACTTACAAAATAATAAAAAAATTAACAAATTATCATTTCAATACCAAATAAATAAGTAAAAGTCATTGCACAAACTATATCACAACTTCATTCCACATTTCAATTCCAAACTAAAAAATAGAAGTCATTCCACATACTATTCAACATATTAGAATATCACACACAAATATATAACACAAATTCATTCCACATTTCAATTTCAAACAAAAAAGTAGGAGTCATTTCACAAACTATTCAATGTATCAGAATATCACACACAAAGATAAAATACAAATTTAATTCCAAATAAAAAGGTAAAATCTATAAACATTTCATCCATTCTAAGTATATGCTTCTATTTTAAACCTTATCCATCCATAGCGCATTTCTTTTGGTAGAGTGAAGAATATTTTACATGATTCTAACTTTTGGAATAACTCAATAGCTTGATGTTATTCAACTACAGAAAGACCTTCAATCTTAAGTAACACTACAATAATTGAACATCAACTATTCTATTTTGTACATCAACCACTCTATTTTGCATTCCAACCATCTCTTTGAATTATTCATTATATATAGATATATTATGATGATTGTTTCACATATATGCATAATAGCTTTTGATGCATCTTTAAAAGATTTTGCTATAATTTGATAAAGCATTGCATGAGGTCATGTTCACTTTTTCCTCCTCTTAGTTGGGACCTATGTACTTCCTCCTAAACTAGGAGGCAAGTTAGAATCTATCCATTATTTCCTATGTGTTGTATACAATGTGCAAATCTAGATCCTGAGTGTTATGTACAACCTCTCCATCATCTACTTTTCTAAACATAAATTCAGTAGTTATATTGTCTTCAAAAATTAGTTATAATTGCTCATAAATCAAATATGAATTTTTTTTTGCAACTTTCATACTTTAGATGTACTTAAAAAAAAATCTAGATTAAAAATATATATTAAAAAGTCTAATATATTTTAAATAAGTCATAAGCAAACTAACTTTAATGATCTCTTTTCATAGCTCCTCATCTATGATAGTATAATTTTGTATGAAATTCCAACCTTATCTATTCTGATTTGTAATTTTTGAATAGTTGTGATACATTTGTCACCAAGTCTTAATACAACTTTCTACATTTTTCATAGTAATACTTTTATTTCTTCTGTTATTGTATTTTTCTATTACTTTATCTTAAGTGTTATCTTTTATTTTTCCATCATGAGTTTTTTTGTTTCCTTTATTTAATACTTTTGTTAAAATATCTAAAAAATATACATCTACTTCAATATTTCAACTTATATAACTTCAACCTTCGATAGTCTTTCCCCTCTCAAGAGTAGTCATATTCTACACAAGGAGGATTTGGATAGATAACTACATTTATAAATGGTGAAGTTATTGTCAAAAAAATAGATTGTGAAACACAACAATAATAAGATTCATAAATGGACAATACATAGATGAACAAATCAAATTTAGGAAATGGACAATACTTTGACACATACTAGTTGAATGAATAAAATAGTAGTCAAAACAATATTATGGACAAGAAAATATCAAAATACTAGTAGAATCATTTTTAAAAGTTATAAAACAATTAATACCTTTTCTGAATCCACTAAACCATGTTGCAAAAAATGCACTTAACTAATCAGAATTGTGGTATGAATTTATTAAACATTGAAAAATTCATAAAAGTTCTACAATCAATACTTACGCAAAAAATTATAGCACATTCACTATAAAATACAATGAATATTATTCATTTTGACATATGAAAGAGATTGGTTTCCTTTGGTGCTTGGAAACATTCCTTACAATTGAAAGTGTAAAGGATGGACAAGTTAGGGCACATAAGCATCTTAAAGTAACCCAAAATAGACTATTCATTCACTATAATTACATTAATCTCTTAGAAACAACCTCTCCACTTGTAGAGGTTTTTCTTTTACACTATTCATTCAACAAATTTTAAATGGTAAATATTATAGAATGATTAAAAATAACAAGACAATTTAAATAAAACATCATGAGATTTGCCCAAAACAAGGATTTAATTAAGGATCTAAAAAATCATATGTAGTCCAAAAGTCTCCAAACATCCACTTTTCCATGCTTTGGGTTCAACACGATCTCATTTTCTTCAAAACATCCAACACATCTATCCGAAATACAATCATTTGGGTCCAAGCATTTGTGAACTTCAGACAAACACAACTGGAAATACAAGCACTGTACTTTGACTTTCCTTTTCGATCTCGATGAGGGTGAATGACGAGAGGAGCACAAATGGTCAAGTATAGGAAGTGTAGCAAAGTAGAGTAGAGGTCGAGCTCCCACAAATGAGTTTTGTTCGTCTGTGCATGAGATTGTGAAGTGTAGGAAGGTCGAGCTCCTACGAGCAACGAGTGTGAATGGTTGGGTACAAGAAGTGCAGGAAGGTCGAGCTCCTACAAATAGGTTTTGTTCGTCTATGCACGAGACTGTGAAGTGTAAGAAGGTTGAGCTACCGCGAATGGCGAGCTTGACCAGTGAGTGGAAATAACGAGCGCAAATGGCAAATAGGGTTGGTGAGCACAAACGTATAGGATTTTCCTTTTGTTCGTTTGTGTGCAAGGTTTAGAAGAAATGGGCAATTTCAAATGTTCAAGGGTTGGGAAGCTTTTGAGGGAAAGGAAAATACAAGGTTTTGTATCGTCGAAATTCCCTAACTTTCCTTTCCAAAAATTTTGACGCACACTAACGACTTTCTACCAGAATTTGCCTAACTTTTCTTTCCTCAATTTCTTTTCCATCAAACACCAACCCCCTTTGGTGTTTATTTTTGTTTGAGTACACCTTTTGGTTGTATTTATTTAGATTTTGATATATTTATAATTCATTGCTTGTATATTTCTTTTTAAAAAAATTTCTAATCAGAATTTAAGAGGATCAAAAATTCCAATTCGTTTTAAATTCTGATCTGAAATTTTTTTGTTTAGAATTTGGAATTTTTCAAAATAAATAAATTAAAATTTAAATCTGGAAAATTTCTAATTTATCTTTTTTATAAGTTTTTCAACTTATTAGTCTGAAATTTATATTTTATTGATCATTACGTTTTAAAAATAAAAAAATTAAATAATAAATTATTATTATTATTAAATTCCTAAGGTTAACCAGTAAGCTAACATTTTTGTTGTAAGAAAAATATATTTTATAATTAATAACAATAATAATAAATAATAAAATAAACATTAGAGAGAGAGAGAGAAATGAAACAAAGAGAAAGTGAATAGATGATATACATTTTCTATGTAGATGCACGTAGGTTAAATAGATTGTATTTTTATTTTTTCTAAATTTTAAATATAACCTACGTCATTCAGATTGATCTGAACGATACAAGTATTTTACAGAAAGTACTGCAAGTAATTACAATACCATTTTTCCTTGATAATAATAATAATCTATATTATTAAGCAAAGGTCCCTCGGCATAAACATATCCCTCGAAAAACCCTTAAAATCTTGCCTAATTATTTGATTGAGAATATGTACATAAGTTGTCGATTAAACTATATTAATGTCCAATTAATCAAAGATTCATTCCATTCATAAATTCAACGTACCCACCTTTCATCTTAATTTACACGTGTAATATTTAAAAAATAAATTTATTCAATAAAAATTAATAATATAAAATATTCTCATACACAAATTTACGCTTATTTTTCACTAATAATAATAATATGAAGAATGATAATCTTATTCACGAAATGGTAAGACTATATTTTGAAAAAACACCATATACGTGGAATTCATTTAAATGAAAATATTACTAAAAGAATAAAAACTACCGTATCAAAATTAGAGATTTGTCTGTATATTAGATCTAAATGAATTATTTGGCAACTGGTAATTAAATAATACATAGCGAACGATTACATTCCATGTGGATCAAAGAACGCACGAAAACGCGAGAGGAAGAAAAGAAATTTAAGAAAGCTACATTTTTAGAATTATTGATCCGGGCATTCTTAAATCATAGTCTGAAAAGAAAACAAATGGACCTGTCGAGAAATGACATGGCTGTCAAAAATTTATAAGATTTAAGTAAAATACTAATGATCGCATTCCTAAAATCGAGATATGAATTATGGAAATATAGAAAATGCTGAATATTTTTTCTACCAAAATTAGAAACCACTGACAATTTTCCTATATCCGCCCTTGAGTTTATATATTTCTACATGTCAGATTTGGTAGGCTTGATTCCTTGAAGAATCCAGGGTTACTCCAAGCGCTCTCCGACAAGTTTCCCTCCATGGGTTGTGAGAGAAAGCCAGTCTCTTTTCCAAGGGAGACCCTGCAAGCTTGGAGAGAAACATTGAAGGGTGAAGATGGGGTTTGTGATCGGAGTCCTCTTCCTTCCATCCATCCATCCATCCATCCATCTCTGCGATAGCTCTGAGACGATTGATTCCTTTACTGTGGCGAAGGCCACAACAACCCTATCCCCAGTCCTCCACTCCTCCCTGCGAGAGAGAGAGAGAGGTGGTGGAGGTGATGGCTGTGGTGGCGGTACAGTGGGTGGTGGTGAGTTAAAAGGCATTCCATGGGTGCGTAACCTCTACTTCACTTTTTCCTCTCTGTTGCAGGTTGCAGATGTGTGTTAGTGTGCGTGCGAGCTAGCTAGCTTTTCATTATTTTATTGGGTATGTTCTTTTGATTTGTTTTGTGATCTTCACACTGTGGCGAGCTTGAACCCTCCCCCCCCCCCTCCCCTCTTCCTTGGGCCTATAAATCCTCCTCCCCCCCCACCCTTTCTTTTTCATCCCTCTTCATCTGCTCCCTTTCCTCTTTCTCTCTACCCCTCTTTCTGTCTTGCTTGTTTCCCTAAAGCTTTGAGGAAGTTGTCCCAAATCGATCTCGCGGATTTCATGAATTGGGTTGGGTCTCCTCCTCTCATCCTGGGTAGATGATGGCAAGGCCATGAAGATGCTCCTTTGTGCGGAGGCATGAAAGGTGAAATGGGTTATGCCTGGCTTCCTGTATGCCACACGTATAGACCAATCATGGCTTCGTTGGATTGGCTACCATGGGTGGCGTGCGAGAAGCCAAGCATACCTTCTCACTCCACACCCCACACACAGGCACACACACACACACACACCATCTCTCTCTCTCTCTCTCTCTCACACACACATTTTTTGCTGTTACCTTGTTGGGTCTTAATTAACGCTCCTCTCTTGCGATTTGATGACCTATCATCTTGGCTATACGTACTTAACCATTTCTTCCATATTTGTAGCTGCGTTATCATAAAGCTCTTAATTTCTCCTTGTAGTGGTGGAGCTGCAATGTGCATCTGCTTCGGCGAACACAGATTTGTGTATTGTGACCTCAATGCTACAGATGTGTATGCTCTTCTTTCTCTTGGATCTGATCTAACGAGGTAGTGTTTTCGTTTTGTTACTTGCAGCTCCCCCACTTCATAAGCAGATTTGAGGGCTTCCGCGAATAAGATCATGCCACGACTTCAAGCCTCACCTTCCTTAGGTTCTTTCTTTCTGTTTCTGTGGAGGAAACCACAGAATGAAGAACACGTTTTGGATTTTGTCACTAGTAATATTTTGATAAAGTTGGTGTTTTTTTTCCCAGATTCGAATTAAGACTTACTATTTTTCCCTGAGTGAAAGGTGAATTTACACTTATCTTGTTATTGGTTGTATAGTGATGGTTCTTGGTTGATTGATCTTGGTCATGATCACACCAGAAATATATTTTCCTTAATCAAAACTAGGAATAAATCCTTGATTTTCTTTCTCTGCTTCTGACGTTGCTGTCGTACCAAACCCCAAAAGATATACCTCAACTTCACATTTGCCGCCCACGATGGTATCAAAGCTGTGATCACATTGTTACGTAGTTCAGCGGTTTATGCAAAAGCTTAATTTTTCCCTTGAAATTTCATGGTTACATGATTTCTTGGCCGGCGTTGGTTGACACACCTTGGTTGATATGTTTAAACTTCACCTAATAATCAATTAAATTCTTTTTCAGATACTGATCATGCATGGTTTACCATTCCACAGCGACCCAGGACCATTCCACGTTGGAGTCCATGCTGAAGTCTGTAAACTCGTAGCATGCGATGTCGTCGTAGATCGTGCCCGTCGGTCGGTCGGAATGTTACCATTTGCCCATTGGGTGGTCGAACTGGTCGAAGACCCATTCTTGTAAACGAAGTCTTAACCACAACAAATGGTTTAAATTTGATGAATTGGAAATTCCACAATCGACTTTATAGCCATGGCCTCACCGTCTTTTGCTCGTCGTTCACAGCCCTTGGGAGTTGCACTTCCCCTCCAGGATCGTTGTAGTCGTCCTCGATCAATGCCAACACCGTCTCCTTTGTACATGTTGAAGTCCCACTTGTGTAAAGCATGAAGTTGTCTATATATGACAAGCATTGGTCGGCCATTGCTTGTCGATCTTCATCGACCCTCAGCTGAGAGGTTTGAGTACACTCCATGGCGTTGTCTATGTATATATGCTGCGGCACACCTTGACTACTTAATGAGGGTGGCGCTTTGGCTGTATCTTGAACTCTACAATGTTGATGAGCCGTCGCACCCACAACATTCTGCTTGCTTGAAGGGCATAGGTGGTGAAACCTTAGAGCGTCTTGCCACCCTTGTTCTTCTACTCTACGACCTGTGAATGGCAGGCACCATGGCCATGTACTGCTCCTTCGCCCTGTGGTCAAAGGTGAGGAACGGGCTGATGCCCATATTCACCGTGTCTTGGTTGTCATGGGTTGATATGAAGTGGGCATGGTAACGAAATTCTTTTTCTTTTGAAGTTTCATCTTAAAATGAGCTTACGTTATGTTGAGAAATTTATCATATATTAGTTTTAAGTTCCTTTTTTTTTATAATTGATATGGGATTATTCTCTTCTTCTTTTTTACATGTAGTTTTATTTTTATGTTTGTAGGTGTCTTGTAAGATGTAAATATATTTTGATATCATGTGCAATGTCATCTCAAAATTAGTTAGTTGTGAATGGATGGATTTTTCATACATTAATTTAGATTTATTTATTTTTACCAAAAGATATGAGATTATTCTTACACTTTTAATTGCATGTAAATCATATACCTGGGTAATGAAAATATTTCTCATTATCCTCAAGGAATGCTTAATAGAAAAACAAAGCTCTCTTGACTAACATTCTGTTGTCGTGGGTTTGATGGTACATTTTAAGGAGAATAGATTGAATACTGTCTTATAGCTTCTTTTATTCAAATCATAAAATAGAGAAAAGTTTGGTTTTTGTAGGATTTTCATAGTTTTCTTTCTTAACATGAAATTCAATTTCAAAATTTAGACAAAATATTTGAAATGATTTTTGTATAAAGGCTTAAATGTTGTGATTTTTATTATCTTGAAAATCAAATTATGCTTTTGCGAAACTTCGAACTTAGGATATGTGGTATTCATTTCTATAAGAACCTTGGTGGTATAGATGTATATACATATAAACACAAATAGAGAGAGAGTGAGAGATGAGAGAGTCCTGATTTACATGTGGTAGCATTAAATGAATGTGAAGTCATAATTCGCCTATAAAGATTAATTCTACTCAATAAGTAACAACTACATTTTATCTTGATAATCAAAAATCTTATTCTTTAGTAGACAAAAGTTGAACAACCATATTCTGTCGTTCGTATTATAAAATCCTAATATGCATTCAAGATCTCGTAAGTTAAGCACTCAATTAATTAATAGATCGGTTTTAAAAACCACCTGATTAAAGCAGTATCTCGTCAACAAAAAAAATTACATCATAAATCGAACAACACCATAGCTTATGTGCAGTCCAACAAAATACATGTTCAAGATAACACACAACTGGTCAATGTGCCGTTTGGACCTTCACTCTCAAGTGCTGCTTGGTCGGCAAAGAAGGCTGCAGTGTTTTTTTTTTTTTTTTTTTTTGGTATAAAAAGTTTGAAGGGTTGTACTGAAAATGAAAACACAGTAAAGTTCAACTCCTGAGAATGGCAGAATGGTCCATTCGAACGGCTCAGGGCATTCATTCATCCAAACGGCAGTGCCAATCTTGCCAGCACCCATTTTCAATTAAGCTTTATCTCCTCCTCGATTCCTGATCCGAGATAGCAAGCAGGAAGACTTGAGGTGCCGGTACCCTTGCATGGCTACACGTGTTTCTCCATTTGCTGGTGAAATCTCGTTCATGTTCCAAAGCTTCGAGAGAATCCAGTGGGCGGGTTGAAGCTTGAAACTCTCTGCCTGCAGCAGCTTGGGGACAAGGGTTTCTTTCAAGAAAAAGGGTCATAGAGACATCATCATATATGGCTTTGTGAGAGATGCATGCTGAGCGAATATTCTTTACAGATTATTAAAACGCGGTTGTTCCCGTGCACAGCGTTGCATTTATTGGCAAGAACTAGATCTAGAACATGAATGAGAATCATAAAAATTTCAAGATTTGATTTGTTGGTTGGCTATTTTTCTCCGTCACGTTCGTTCTCTCTCTCTCTCTCTCTCACTCACTCTAGGGTTTCTGCGTAGGTGCAGAGGGTATGAGCAGCAGTCCCCATGGATGGGCAATGCATGTCCAGCCCCCCGCCCCCCCCCACACACACACAAAACTTATTATTATCGTCCTGCGGCTGCAGTGGTCAAGTCAGCAGTGGTCCATGTCTTCTTCTCCCCGTCAACAGAAGAACCATGAGCAAGTGTTCCTTCAGGCAATGCACCTTTCCATTTTTCCGAGGACTGCCCACAGACGACTTGAGTCCTGCCTTTCTTTCTCTTTCCTTCTTTCTCTTCCTTTCCTCTCAGGAAGGAACTTTCAACCGGCATTTTCTGTCTTTTCAATTCAAAGATGATAGCACAGTTATTCCTGCCACGATACTGTTTTTTCTTTTCTTTTTTCTTCTTCCTTCCTTCTACCATGGACGGCATACCGTTTATTTTTCTCTCCAAGGTGAGCTAAACTCAAATTAAAGGTAAGAGAATTTCCAACTCTAAGATCAAATGCTTGCAAACAAATGTTCGATTAAAGAAAACAGCAAACCGTACTTGACAAGAGGATGAGGGCACCAAACCACCAAAAGCGAGAGAATAAAAACAACAGATGTTTATTTCCCACCTTCAATATCAACTTCATCCGGCCATCTCTCGAGAACATCAACAATCAGGTTTGAACTGATCTCGATATTCTTTGCATTGTTGGAGCTCCTCCTAAGCTACCCAAACTGGAATAGCATCATCGTCAGGGTGCATCAAATCAAACTGTGATTGAAGTCTGAAGAGTTTTCGTTCGTATTCATTGTGTCTGTGTCGTTACCTAGGGAGCAATATCATATTCCTTAATCAGATAACAATATTTGACTTCTTTTTTAATTCTAAGGTTTGAAATTTCATTATAAGAAATTTACGAGTTCTTGTTATATTTGATCACAGACAATCGTACAGAATCTCAATCGGTTCAAATCATGCCTTCGTCTCGATAATCTTAAATTGTTGCCGAATGAATGATGTCGTCTCCATAATTTAATCGGTAATTAGAAATAGGGATATTTTTAATTTACATCAAAAATATATATATCATTACAAAAAGAAGCTTACAATCACACACAACTTTAATTTAATCGTCACACACATCCCAAAAAAATGCGCCCCCTAGAGAATTTCATGGAAATCCCCCATCTAAATAATTTTTTCTCTGACGGAATCTTCCATATTTCATTAAGGTTACAAAATCTATCCATTACATGAAAGAGAGAGAGAGCTGCCACAACGATTGTGCAAAGAACAAGTAATCTTATCATTTGGGGAGTATTTTTCTTGGTTAGACGTATTCAGAAAGAGTTGGTCCATAAGTAATTATAATTTTTTTTTTCTTGTAGATATTTAAAATGATGATATATTAAATTTCATTTTAATATACTATTTGATGAAATAAAATATGTAATTTAGAAAAGAAATACAAACATGATTAAAGAGAATAAACTAAGATGCATTTGTATAATTTACCAAAAAAGTGAGAGTACAATTAAAAGTGGTAAGGCAAAAAATATTCAAGGGTAAAAGTAAATTATATGATTTACGATTTCTACAAACCATAAACAAGAATAAGTGGCACGATTTATAACGTTTATGAGCATTAAATAAAGGTAAGCGTTTGAATAAAAGTGAAATTAAGTGAAATTACACCTATAAATCATAAAATCTACATGATCAGTAATAAAATGATATATCACGGTTAAATTCAATATATTATTTTAAACACATACAACAAATATTATAGTAAATACCTACGATAACATTTTTCACTTCTAACAATGAAACGTCCTGGGGCAAGATTTTTGAGGTAAGTTAAACATCACCATAGTTGGACTTTCTCCATAATTCTGATAAATGAAAAAAAATGAAACTATTTATGATAATAGTTTAACGAATAAAACCCATGCCATACATATACCTAAATTACTTAGTTTCTGGTAGGGTGATTGACAAAGATAATATGGTTCAGCTAATTGATACAAACATACTCGTAGCAATGTTTATTACCAGACATGTCTTTTTTTAAAAAAATATTGGTAGTATTTTAAGCTAACATAGTTTATCTTTTATTTTATTACGAAAGAAAATCACTACCATCATAAAAAAAATATATTGATGGCATTTTTACGTATAGGTTATTCTTTTCTTGTAGACATTACAGTGAAAAGAAAGAGCAATTATGTTATCTATTATTTATTAATATCTAGTAAAATCTAGCAGTAGTATTTATTTTTGAAATACTCTAATAGTAATTTTTTTGTTAGCCATAAGTGGATGGATACTCTTGAATTTAAAAGGAAATTATATAAAACCATTATTCACCTAATTATACTTTATGACTTAGAATATTAAATTATAAAATATGATTATATGTAAAAAATTAGTGTTAGTGAGATATATATCTTAATTAAGTGAATAGTAACACTTATACATACATTTGAATTTTAATTTCTATTTAATTTATGAACGTACATAAATATTTAAATTTCAAAGTCTATTTTTTTTCCAACTAAAATTTCAATTCTAAGTACACAAATAAACATACTTTTGATGTCTTATTAAAGATATAAAAGAAGACATTATTTTAAAATCTTAGGCAAATGATATTAGCCCAAATTGCCTTATACTTAATATGGCAAATTAAGAAGCTTAAATTTCCTTAAAATCTTGGTCAAAAGAAAAACACCCCTTACTTTCAAATGAGGTCTCTATCATAGAAAAGGAAATCCAAACACTTGGTCTTAAAAGCTAAATCTATTTCACTACATCAAAGTGAAATTGCTAAAATTATAAACCTCAAAAGAAAGCACCATAATCTTCTGTTAACTCAAGAACGAACTAGACTAGAAACAAAAAATCAAGAGTTCAATGGCTTAAAGAGAGAGACAAATTCTTTTATCCTATTTACAAAGCTAGACAAAGAAAAAACTTCATCTTCTCTCTATCAATCAATGGCTTTATCACCTGTTAAAAAGAACTTACCAAGGAATCTTTTACCAAACACATTTTTCAACCTTCTTAATAATGGGGAAGTTCTAAGCATGCCCATAGATTGGAATAGAATCTTTCCAAATAAAATCTCTAATCCTCCATATATTGAAGCCAACGTCACCATAGAAGAAATCAAAAACGCTACTTTCTTCTCCCTCAACCCCCTTGCCATTTTCTTTTCCCAAAAATTTTGAGAAGTGGTAAAAAGGGATCTTCTTACTTTTGATACATTTCTTCCATGACTACAATGATATCAATCTACAAAAAAAACCTTTCAAATATTTAGCAAATAGAGCTGCTCTCCAATTCCTTCTAAAACCACCGGCAACACTCAAGATCATTTCTTGACTACTCAAAAAATATTTCACTACCTTCGTTATTAAACATAACTCAGGTCTCACATCCTTAAATTAGATTTTGAAAAGACTTTCGATAACGTTAAGTGGAATTTCTTATATGGTAATGGAGGTAAGACTGTTTAGAGAAAATAGTTTGAATTTGGAAGTAGCCCTCCTCATCTTTATCATCATCTTCCCCCACGGTTAACGCGACGACTGATCCGACCAACACATTTCAAAAATCCCAAGTAAAAAAAGTGGTTGACGTTGAAAAAAACTAATGTCTTTTTATTTTTGTTTTAAATTAATTGCAAATCTTTTTATCATATTTTGTACTTTTCTCCTTGACATGGTTTGATATCAAAGATCTCAAGATATCTTTCTAGTTTTTTTTTTTTTTTTAAAAAATAAAAATAAAAAAACAAAAACAAAATTGATTTGACCGTACATACGAAAATCGTACAACAACTGTCAATCCAACTCAAAGGGCAGCAGCGTAATTACCAAATGTTCGTTTTTTTTTTTTTAAATTGAAAATTATTAAAATTCTCACAAAAAAAAAAAATAATTATGAATGTCGTTCTTCTGGAATAAATAATGATTACGATCGGCGATGATGATATGATGGATGGCAGGCAATAAATCAGCAATTACAACGTTGCGACAAACATGGTTCGTACGACGTGGTTCGCCAACACATTCAGATCTCGGCGGCAGAGCCGGACCAATTAATTATCATATATGAAAAAAGTACGGGCCCAAAATAGTATCGATTTTCTTTTATTGGTATTGAATTAGAATAGTATTGATTGATAATACCAAAAAAAAACATTCATTTCAGTACAAGGATAGATTGATTGATTTGCTTCATTTTCTCTGTCACGCAAGCCCCGCTCGTATCGCCAGTCGCCGCCCCTACTTTGGTTTTTTTTTTTTTTTTTTTTTTTTTGAAAATGTGATTTTTGCATTTTATAGTTTTAGAAGTAGATTTTAAGTTGATGGTAAAATAAATATTTATAATATTTCAATCTGTAAGTATCTATGATACTTTTATTGAAAAGGAACAAAAAGAAGAAGTAAAAATATTGTGTGTATTTATTTTACAGTTTAGATATATTAATTTAAAATTTATCAGCAAACAAGATTATATTTAAAATAAATGGATATCTCTTTTTTTGTAAATATTTAATTAATGAAATCGTAGGATGAACAGCTATGATTTAATTGTGATTGTCTACAATAACATTGAATTCTTCTTAAAGTTTAAAGAGAATGAAGTTAATGTAAATAAATACTCACAACATTATTCGTTGTGGATGCCAAAAAGACTGGGGACAAAAGGATTAAACTCCCACTTCCTCTACTGGTAGCTTTGGAGAAGGAAGGGTAGGGCGAATGGTAATAAACTTGACGGCAAATCCATGGCAAAGAGGTATGATGAAAATGCTACAAATCCTAACCTCGCCATATTTACTTTGATTGTGATTCATTTTTTTCCTACGTCTCTTCTTTTACTCCAATTTAAATGATATTCTCACAACGGTGGTCTTCTTCCTTGTCTAATCTAATAAATTTTTAACCATTAAATCAACTCACAACAAAAAATATCGTCAGTACCAACAGGAATATTTCTCTTAAATTACAAATATTATTATGCTTGATAATTAAACAGATACGATCGGTTCTATTCTACTAAAAGATTCTTGATCTATGAAACCCAACAGAAGCAGTAGAATATCCACGGCATGACATCGGCAATCAGCCATATTGCTGTGTCATCAATGATTCATTTCTGGTTCGCTGGGATTTGAAGATGAACATCATTACCGTTACTCAATTAAATTATCATAATTAATTTATGTTGTATGTTAATCAACTAGACTAATTTTCTGTTTCTGTCAATATTTTTTCACGTGTACACGATCGTCAATAATAATGTATAACATCAGTATATTGTGAGCAGTGATAGAACCCCCCCACAACCTTTATTTAATGATCTTTCTAAGCTGCCCTAAATCAAAATTTTATCCCAGAAGGAACCATTGGTGTGTACATGATCAGGATGGTTAAAAAATCTTTGATCGTAAATTTCAAAAATGAAGATTCAAAATATACGGAAAAAACTTAACTGAAAAAAAATAATAATACAAAAGCTGAAATAGAAAAACCGCTGTAATATAAAAAAGGTGAATAATTCCTCACTATTTATTGTTCTGGATCACCTGCTGATTTCTTCTCCGTTGGGAAATACAGTGACACAGAGGGGATGGACGTGGATGACAACCGATGGCCCAGCAAGGAAAGCAAAATATTCCTTTGCACTGTTCCATCTGGTCAATATTGTGTAGCCAGAGAGAGAGAGAGAGGAGAGGGAATAAATTGCTGCAGCAAAGAACAAGACGAAACATGCTGCTGACCAAAACATTCAAGTACATATCCACCTATTAAATTTTTATCAGATAGCCATGTGATTAGGATCGCCTTTTAAGGGTTCAGAAGCTAGAAACCAACGACCTTTTAGCAACCCAAGTTCAAAATTCAAATTCCTTTCTTGCAAGAGGACTTATTTTAATCTTAATAACACTTAAAATAGTACCAAAAAATAAAAAAAGCTTACATAACCATGCACAAGAAAGCTGGAGTACGAGCTTAGTTTACTCGGACCTATTAGACCCTGATCTTAATTAATATATAAAAAATGTAAACATTAGTAAATACCGAACCTGGAATTGGACGTAAACTTAGAATTGACGATCATAAGCTTTACAAAGGAAGATCGTGATGTGTTTAGGCCGAAAGAATGGAAAGGAAAAAACCAACTCTGTGATGTTCATTTTGACCTTCGCTCTCTGCGAATCTACGAACGTTTTTCCCCTTCTCATACATTTAAAACGGAAAATCAATGAGTTACATGGAAACGTGTGGTTCCTATTTATTTTTCAAGGATTGAAGAGCTTTCTGAAAGGTCCATCTTTCCGGTCCTTGGCGGCCTCCGTCAATGCAAGGAACCTTTTGAAGCCAGTTGTCGCAGCACCCCTACCGAGAGCAGCCGCACGAGTCAAAACATCCTCCCGAGATGCCATGGCCCCAGGTGCAACTGGGGAGGAGGTGACGCTTGGGTTGAGTGCTGCAGCTGGTGGAGTTGGTGCAGACTGAACCACCACTGTTGGAGTTACAGAGGGATGTGAAATTCCAGATGTATGCTTGCTAAAATCGTCTAGTATTGTTTGCTGATCTGCTTTTTTGAGGCCCTGCAGAATGCAGAAAGGGTTCAGGTTAAACAAACGTCCCGGGCAACCATTACAGCAGTTTACAAGCTTTCTATTGCAATATTTGAAATATAAAGTTTAAATCATACGATGTAAGGTATGTGAAGATAGATTATGTTGATCCCCAAGCTTGCAGATCCAACTCTGCACTGAGTTGGTGGGGCGTATGGGGGCAGCACCTCCTACCCGTAAGGAGGGGGTTCGGGGACGTAGCCAAGAGAAAAATCTTTTATAAGGGTATTATTGTAATTTCATATCAGTGATGTCCTAGTTTTTTTCTTCTATAAAAGGAGTAGTCTTCTGTAACATGTATAACAGCTTATCTCATAATAAAGAAAAAACTTAGTGTAGTTGTGGACATAAGCATTTGTCAAATCACATAAATCTTTGTCTCATTTTTATGTGCTTGTCGATTTTCTTTTTTTCTTTATCACTTTTCTCTTGATTATGGGATTTTCATTTCCCAAGATAAGATACATGAGAGACTTGGCACAAATCATAAATTTAATATCACCCAATGACGGAACCGATTATACCCCCCTCCCCCAACAATACACACACGCACGCAAAAGAAGAATCCAAGAAACAATTCAGAGAAGTATAAGAAAACACAAAACCTTCAGTTCAAGTATCCTCTGGAATTCTACTGGTGTCCCCTCTGGCAGGAGCGCTCGATATGTGCTCCCAACAGAATCGATGGGAGAGAGGATAACCTGTAAGTTAAAAGAAGAATTATCACAGAGGGCTGGCACCAGAATCAGAATATCAACCCCAAATCAAGGACTCTGACCTTTAGAAGTGCTTCAGCTTTACTCATTTCCCGGCTCACAAATTTTGAATAACTAGCGACACTTGTAGTCTGTAGTGAGCACAAGTACATTTACAATAACATCATCGTTTAAACATAAAAGGGGGAAACTCAGATCTAAGTCAAAGTGGGTCATAGGAAGCAAAATTAAACAGGTTGCATGAAGTGCATAACTAAAGTTAATGTACCTGTCTTCCAAGTGTAGGAATGTCCAAAAGAATTGTTTTTACAGCTTGCGTATCAAGTAGCATCTGAAGCCATGAGCGGTAAGGCTCTTTAGTTCCCAAGCGTACATGAAAATCCCTTGCTAACAGTTTTCTTTAATGTAATACAAGTAATAGATACCTGCTGAGCTCCAGTTTCCGATATCTGCCTACATTTGTATATGTTGAGATAGAAACGAGGACCAAGCGAAGCAGCCAACTGCATAAACCATTATTTGGGAAACTAGTTCAATAATAACACGGAAATGGTAAGAGAGACATTTCTAAGCAATGAAAAAATGGCTCGGCATAGTAATTTGAAGCAGAAGCATGAATAATGTCGATCCAAATAAATAGATTAAACTTTAGGATCAGGCCACATGTAAAACAATTGAGTGAATTGAGAATATAGAAGCCCTCAGATCTTTTTCATGTTGAAAAGATAAACTGTGAGAAAAAAAAGGGTTAGTGCATATGCGTTTTTTTTGAAGGACATGAATATATGTGTTAATCTTTAAACAATGAAAGATGGTTCTATGGATCATGGAGCTTTGCATCTCATAATTCATACAAATCATTTCTTCACGAGTTGTAGTTTACATTGTTGATAAAACTATATAATGTGGAACACAGGATAAGCTCAATAATTTTATATAAGAAAATATTGTTAATCCTAACCTCAATATTTTTATATGAGAAAAAATATTGGAATACCTTGTCCAAGAAAAACTGGAAGTAGATGGAAGACAGCAGGCTCCCAAAAACAGGAATGCTACTGGAAAGGATAGAATTTATACCATTTACATACCTGGGTCAGGAAACAAATTTCAAGATAGCATTATGTACCATTCACTTCTTACATAACGTTAGACACTATCACTTATTAAGTATTAACAAAATAAAGAGCAACAATTCCTATGGAACATTACTCTGACTGATCTCCAACATTTTCAAGGGTTCCCCAAGGAACACGTGTCATAGCAACCATTTCAGCATCAAATTTCGTCTCTAAACCATGCACCAAAGTCATCAATGCTTTGGTAATTAATGCAGAGAAGTCATCCTGAAAATGTGTTGCATTACTTGGATGTAATGCAAAAGAAGGGAAAATAATACAAGTTACGAAGAACAAGATACCTGCACTTCAGACATTTCCACCTTGTCCACAAACTGTGGATCGATCATCTTTGAAACATTTTCAGCTAGCTCACCAGACTGTGAACAGAAACAAAGAAAAAAGAAATCTCATATCACCAAGCAAGACTACAAGAGGGGATCCGTTACTACTGATTAGACAGTGATTTATGTTGTAATATAACAGTTGTGGATGCCAGTCACAGTTATGAAAAAAGGCACATCGTATACTTGTGAAAGTCATGTTAAACGAATGGAGGTGGAACTGACCGTTTTGTGACAATATTCTGCAGTATTTACAATGTAACAAATTATCCTTTCATCTCTGTCAGATGTCTGGAAATTATGGAGAGCAAATAAGAACCTTGAATGAACATAAATAAATAAAAAATGTCACTGAAAGATGCCTATAATATAATAATACACTTATCAGAAACCTTAATTTGTCCATCTGTTCCAGTGGCTGCTGCAACAATACCGGTTCCACCTTTGGGTAGCTTGGCAAGTAGCTTCGTAGCATATGCTTCAAGAATTCTTTCAAACACCTGAACAAAGGCAAATGTAGATCAGTCTCTTTGGTCTATTACTTTTTATGAGAGGGAAACGGATGAAACTCGTCAATAATAAATAAGATACATCCAGAAGCAAACATTAATGCCCAAAAAACAAAAGGAATGGGAAATTTTACAACTTTAAGGCAGACACCCAGAAAAGGTAAAAACCCTTTGCTGCAACAAACACTTCATCTTCAGAAGGCCATACACAGGTTGAACACAATGGAGTTTCTGTGCAACCAAATGGACCAGCACCCAGCATGAAGCAGCGGAAGCACTTTCTGCTTAGCCAAGGAAAGTTTTCCCTCCAAAAGATCCACCAGCATATCCAGGAATTCCCTCCAAATTTTCTAACTATATGACAAGCTTCAGAAGGGCAGGTCAAACTCACTTAGAGAAGGCACAATCAAAGAAGAGATGTGGGATATCTTCTATAACCATGCCACAGAAGGAACAGTCAGAGGCAGCACCATCAACCCATCTTGATCTAAAATCATTACTAACTAGCCTGCCCTCTAACAGAAGCCACATAAAGCATTAGACACTGTAAGTAGATTTTGCTTTCCACACCAATTTCGGGTAAAAACCCACCGATCCACCTGCCCACCCATATCCTTCAACATGAGGATGGTAGCTCCTAACTGAGAAACAACCTGATTTCTCCCCTGGCCAAAGATGCTAATCATCTTTACTGCCATCTGAGCACTACTCAGGAAGAATATCCAGCAGCTGTACAACTTCATTAGCCTCCTCCCCATCCTTGACATTATATCTCAGATTAATGTTCCACCCCAACTTACCAAACTGATGTGTAATGTTGTCTACCACCTTCCACCAGGGATACTCAACAACAAGACACAGACGTTTGAAGTCCTGAGCCAAAATTTTACCTTGCAGCCAGCAATCAAGCCAAAAAGTATCTTGTCCCGGCTCCCAAATGCTTGAGAAGAATGCAAATTAATGAATCCTTGAACATAACGTAAAATTTCCAAAATGTCAATATCACACACCCCCCATAGGATTTTCCTTTTAATTTTAATGGTATCTTTCTATCACATAGCATTCCAGAAACATTTTCATTTCAACCTACTTTAATCCTATGAATAACATCCTTTAGCATTTCATCATTACTATTTAAGATATATCCTAATATTTAAAAATCTTGCTTTTATGAATTTCAAGACCATCTAATTATATGTTTTCATCATTATTCCTATTTTTGTTGAACCTACATTTCGTATATTCAGTTTTTGGCATCTCAATCTAAATCTTTTAAAAGTATCTCTCTGTAATTCTAGTTTAAAACTAATCTCTGCTTCACTTTCGTCAACTAAAACTATATTATCAGTAAATAAATAGCATACGCTAGGCTATTTCTTTTTAAGTTTCCTTAATTATTTCATTTATAACCAAGACAATCAAATATAGACTTAGAAAGAACCCTTGATGTAAATCTATTTATTAAAAACTTCCTAATTTCTCCTATAATTTTAACATTAATAATTCTTCTTTCATACATGTCTTTTATAATATTAATGTATTCTATGGGTACTTTTCTTTCTAAAACTCACCAAAATAGGTTTTTAGGTATTTTATCATAAGTTTTTCCTAAATTAAAGAAATTCATATAAAGGTCTTTTTTCTTAACAATAAAATTTTCTATTAGTTACCTAAGTAAATGAATAGTTTCCATTGTTAACCTACCCAACATAAATTCAAATTGATTTTCTAGTCTTTGCTCAATTATCCTTTCCAAATGATATCAACCCAAAAAGCCTCCTCACAAGATAACCACCTCCAATACCAGTTGCAAAGCAAAGCCCATTGAGGGATCTCAAGTTTCTGACTCCCAGATTCCGAAGGCAGACAGATTTTAAGCCAATTAATAAAATGGAACTTCCTTCTACCATTGCCACCCTGCCACAACCATCCCCTGAAAATCCTCTCTAAAACACATATAACTACGTTGGGGAGAGAAAAGACTGACATAAAAACTGGAATTCTATTGAGCGCACTCTTGAGAAGAATTATTCTTCCTCCCTGACCAACATTCTAGCCTATGGGAGATCTTATCCAACAAGCAGCACCATTCAAAAATTCTGGGCTGTCTCCAGGAGAGGGGGAGGCCCAAATAGGATAAAGGCAGTTTATCCAACCTGCAATTTAGTCTTGCCACGAAGATCTCCTCCTCTCAATGATCTAAGTTGACTCCCATCAACAAGCACTTACTAAAGTCCACCTGAAGCTCCAAAATCAAAGCAGATGTACACAGGATGAAATCCAAGCTATTTACTTGGTCCAGAGAGGCCTCAGTGAAGAAAAGCATGTCATCTATGTATTGCAAAACCATAACTAGAATCCTATCACTCTCGGCGGTCTACCCTTGCAGCCAACCATCGAATAAAGCTTGAGGGCACATATAGTTAAAAACATTAACCCCCAAATTTAAGAAGATAAGGGATAAAGATTCCCCTCGGCAAACCCCTCTCCCAAAGTGGAAGAAAGGTCCAGCACACCCATTAATCAGCACAGCCCTTTGGAGGATGTCAAGATGTTCTTGATCCAAGGTCCAAGCACACAATTGCTCTTCAAGACTCTGAGAATAAAATTCCAGTCCATAATCTTTGGTCTATTCTTATTCCTTACAAGACAAACAAGAAATTGCAAGTATAATAGGTTATGCATGAATTTTCTATCTAGTCCAAGTCCAAAGTAAATGCAAAAACTAATTGAAATCAATCATAACCTCTATGGTCTACAAGGCACAGACTAACGGACCACAAAATATATCCTTCAAGATTACCTTGAACAAATTAAGCAATGTCTGGCTCTTTGTCAAAGCACTGCATCTCTTTAAGCTTTTTCTAATCATCAAAAATACCTGCACATGCATAAAGCAGATAAGATTAATAGAAAATACGAAAAGGAAAGGATTATGTAATATAGCACATCCGGATCATTGTTCATAGAAAAATGAAACTTCTTACATGCATGCTACTTGACAAAATATTCTGACTTCCATCCTCTGTCTCCCATGTTTCATCCTGTAGATAAAAATTTATATAAAACCATGACTATATAACAGCATGGACATTTATGTACAAGTGCTAGTTTACAATTGGAAGTTCTCAAAAAATTCAAGTGGGGCGCCCAAAAAAATTGGCAGGTCCTACGTTCTCAAAAAAATTGGACGTTCTTTGGCCCCCTCCCCCTGCATGTCATAGGCTGACTCCTTTTCTTTGTAGGAGAGCATCCAAGTCTCTACTCCTACAACCTGCAAACAAGCCTGAGTATCTATGCATCCCTGTGTGTCATTGGAGGTGGAAGGATCTTCACTGCAATGGCTTTCTTCAATAATCTTCACAATAGCTTCTTCTTCTTTTTGAAGTTGTTCTCCCAAAAAACCCTTTTTTTCTTAGGTAGGTCTAAGTTTTTATGAATATTTCTCTTCTTTCAAATATTTTCATATTTCTAAGTACTTTTCTAATTGTCTTGTAAGTTTCATAATTCAAAATTATTTGTTTTATGTTGCATTTATATGGTCTAAATTAACTTATAAATAAACAACAATCAATGTCTTAATTCCCAAGTAACTTTTGGTCTTTTTTACTTTTAGTCACTTAAATTAGCCCTACCTCTCTAACCATGTAATTTTAGATCTTTTTCTTTATTTCTACACTTCTCGTAAGTGCATCTATAGGCCTTCTATAAACAACCAAACAATCTCTTAGTTTATCCTCAATAGGCACAACTCTTGTTTAGGATAAAATCAATTCCTAAATTTACTTATAGATACTATAAAACAAATTATACACACACACACTTAAGTATACAAATATCTATCTATATCATAAAAAAAATCTTACACAAGTTTTTGTATTTTCTGTTACTAAATTAATTTTATCAACTTCCATGATTTCTAGCTAAATTTGTAGAATTCATGCATTGTTGACGGTGATGGAAGACAAACACATAATGACTTGATTAAACATACTACAAAATATACCATGGATACGTGTCGTGGAAGAACAATAAATGAGTGACAATCTTTGGACAATACATCATCCAACAAGGAGATGATTTTGAGCAACCAAAGAACTAAACATGATATGGAGCTTTTATAAGATTAGTATTATGGGAATTCCTATTTACACGTATTCATCATTTTTAATGTTCTCATACACATGCAACATTGACCATTAAATATAATATTATATATTGTAGCATTTTAATAAATAAATGTTTAGAAATTAAATCCAAATGATTTTATCTTATCATAAAGTTTCAAGTCAAAAATTACTAGTTTTTGACCATTTCCATGGATTTATTTACATGCTTCCATACTCAACATGTTTTCCATTCCAAACTGAAGACACTATGAAACCGATATTAGATTCTATGATTCAAACAATTACTCACCCAATGATCATTTGCATACTTAATGTACATGTTCCTCAATATTGAAATTGCTCCTTTAAAAGAATTATTTGCTTTCTCAATAATAAAATGCTGGTACCTGAACAAGCTTCTCCAACTGCTCCATTAAGGTTTTCTCCTCTAGTACCACATAAACTATTAAATGGGATTCAAAGCAAGATGATATAATACCACGGAAGTTGAACTGCCAAAATAGAAGAATATGATACTTAGATAACACCTTTTATCAAAAGATAAGACCAGGCAAATGAAAGTGAAATGAAGAAAACTACTTATGTACACATGTACTCACCCCAGCTCCTGGAACTGAAAGATCTTTGTTACCATCTTTTTCCTACATTTATATGGTGCCATTCAGGACCAGAAATAAGTTTGACAAATGACACTACAACTAGATGGATGACTTTACACAGTACATACAGATTCACTCCCACCATCATGATGAACAGCAAGCTTCTTTTCATATTTCTTCCGTATATCTGATACACTTTGTTTCATGCCCTCTCCATTTTCTTCTACGTCATTCCCACCATCTTGACGTTGTGAACCAGCTGTTCCTCCACTGAACTTCTCAGCCAATTCTTCCTCAAATTCAATTGTCCTCTGTAATGCCTGGATCATATATACAGATGTAACCAGAGTAAGAAATGAAAATAGCCAGAGATTATGAAGGAAAACTAGAGATAAGTCAGATATATAATTATGGAAAAATCAACTACAATATCATTTTTTCAGTCATAAATAACTTATTTTTGTTTTGCTTATGCTTTGATCTTTGAACTCATTGAATCATTCAAACCTTACATTCTGGTTCACAAAATAATAGAAAAGGTAACAAAACTTACCAACAATAAAGTCCCCACATCTGGCTTTTCTTTCAGATTTTCAAGGATATCCACTAGTTGGTTCCTAATAGGGTCAATAGAAAAGTATTAGCATGTACTGTAGCAGCAGCATTTTTCACAACACTCCTTATCTCGTAATTTGTAAACAATTGAATTGGTACTGTTTTAAATAAAAGAGTAAATTCCTTAATAATATCCTAAACTTTAAATGATTCTCACTTTGTTATGCTAAACTTGAAAGTGGACCACTTTGGTATCCTCAGCTATGAATTTAAATCAAAGAACTTTTAAGAAGCTAACACTGTTACATGATTAGCTTAACTTCTCAATTACCCTTCACCAACTTCCCACTTTCCTTAAAATAGAGAAAAAAATGCTCACCCATTCACCCACACTCACCACCCATCTATCATCTATGCAACCCCCAACACCCCACTTTTCATCTTCCTAACCCTTCTCCACTACTCTCATCAAACTCTGGTAAGACATACTTTGATGGTGCCTCAATTCAAAGCCCTAGTCAGATAAATTGACTCCAATGAAATAGTCAAATAAATTTTTGGGTCACATGTTGGCCTTCCTCCTTGTACATGGGCATGTTGGCTCAAGCCTAGCTCAAATATATCGGATCAGGTTTGGACCTGGTGGTCCTCCACTACTGCCTAAAAAGGCAAAAAACGTATCTAAGGATCACTCAAGGCAGGATGCCTAAGTAGATGTACTTGTGCAACCAGAGAGCAATAATAAGAGATGGTTTGGATCATGTACTTATAATAGTGCATTTACAGCCCCATAGGTGGTAGGTGGTGACATACAATCAGAGGGATATATGTGGCAGAGTAGGTGGTAATAAGTGAAGAGACATGCAATTAAAGGAAGATACATGTCAGTGGTAAGTGAACATATCCAATCGTCTCACTACACATGCTCCTATCTAAATAGGGAATGATGAACATGCAGGGAAACAATCAACTGGTTGTAGCCTTCAATATCTGGCTGAGCAAACAGGTCGTCCCAAAAATAGTGACCACAACTGAGCAATTCAGGTGAATGAACAGATGCCATGAACAGGGCCAATTCAGCATTGGACTATGCAAGCTGACCAGGCCCCACATCACAAATTTTCAAGGTCAAATTTTTTAATAAACATATTTAGATCACAAAATACATTATCTAGGTCACAAATATCTCCCACAATTACTATTGAAACACAAGAAATGGGTAGAAGTGGATTGTTATTTATAAGAAAACATAAGGCTTTTATATTAGAGGGTACACCAAGAGAATAAATCACTTAAGCAATGTGAGATTAAACCTATACACACCTAAAATCTTAATACATTATTTTCTCTAGTACTCTCCCACAAAATGAAACATTCAGTTTGCAACAGACTCATGCATAAACAAATTATAATAAACTAAACAAAGAAATGCACAACAAATAGGCACTAACTAGAAGTAATAACAATATTGTGTAGGTAAGAAAAATAGTCAAACCCTAGCTGACCACGCTTTAATAGGTATACACATAATTTCATTGTTGACATTATAGACGGTCAACAAACAAACACATGTATATACTAAGATGATTTGCACAAACTCACACATAAACAAATTATAATAGACTAAACAAAGAAGTACATAACAAACAGACACTAACTAGAAGTAATAGCAATGTCATGCAACTAAGAAAAATGGTCAAACCCTCATTAACCACACTTCAATAAATGTACACATAATTTCATTGTTGACATTATAAACTTAGTCAACATACAAACACCTGTACATACTAAGATGACTTGCACATATGCTTTTACAATACTAATATAATCATCCAATAAAGATAACAAGACAACCCTATCCAACATCATGATTGATTTCATAGAGAACACCTCTTTGACAGAGCAACACTACTATAAAGTCAACACTCACATGAGAAAAACACAACTAATATAATTAAACACTCTTTTCTGTCTTATTTTTCTCTCCCTTTTTTGATTTTTTTGAGCTTCCACCATTTTTCATTTTTTACGAATTTTTTTCCTTTCCTCCTTTCTTCCCCTATTTTTTTTCTTTTTCTCCTTTTTTTCTTCTTTTTTGTCCCATACGTGCTTCACTATGTCCTTTTATTTTCATGCCTTCTCCTACACCCCCGCCTCTCTGTCCTCTTCTACATTTCTCTTTTCCCCACCCTAAAACCATAATGGATTACAATGGTAGCTATGCACATGGAAGGGTGGGATTTTGGCCATGACGTCTACAATGACAATAGGCTTGTCTTAGTCCTTCCCATGGTTCACTAGTGCAACCCTCCAGGTCCTTGCAAATCAACTAGCACAAGGGGGTGGTGACAACTAGTGGCAGAAATTTGGGCAGTTGAACACAAGAGAGAGAGGGGCAGCAATGATCAGCAACAATAAAGAGTTAGGACAAGGTTGTCTATGATGGTGGGGAAGACATGGTGGTTGCAACAATGGAAGGTGGAGGTACTGGACTAATGGCAATGGTGGTTGGGATGCCTGATAAGGGAAAACCTACAATAGCCTAGATTGGGCCAATAATAATGGTGGTAGTTAGGAAGAGGGTGTAACTAAGGTTTTCCTCCTCCCTACCTAAATCGCTTAACACTTTTTTTACTTTCAAAACTTAAGCTTTGATATTATATTAAAATTCTAACTCAAAACCAATTAGTCATAAAAGAATGGAATCATCATAATATTAAGCTCAAGTTCAACCACATTGTAAATGATGTGAGATTTTCTTTCCAAAATGGTATTAGAAATGGAATTTCAACATAATATCAAAAATAGTTCATATACATCTACTCGTAGACACTTATAGTCACATAAATAAGTTACTAGTGAGAGAAGTACTAGAAAAGTCTCATATTAGTAAAAATAAGGACATGACTAGGCCTTATATTTAATAAACCCTTTCACTCATTATCGATTAATTTTGAGTTGAAATTTCAACAATTTCTAAACAAGTAATATCTTAGTTTACAAATTTCCAAAGTAGATCACAATTGAGGCCTTCAAGTCACAAACATGCCTAAACAAGAGAATTTTTCTGGTGAGATTAGAAAAGCTCAAGTTAGAAATTTTCAAACCAAGCCACATTTCACCCCAGTTAGTTCATAAAATATGGCATCCAAGTTGTTTACCATTGGATTTCATCATTGATGTTACAAAACACATTATAAAGTCACATATAACAACATTCAAGGTACAAAAGCAACCAATAAGATTACAAATCACAACTAGCACAAGTCATAAAAACCCAAGTTGCCAATTCTAGCAATCTACATTGGTTGCCAATTCTAGCAATCTACATTGGTTGCCAAATGTAGCTTGCATCTTGCTCTATTACAATCTTATATATGGATTGACAAGGAAAACATATGAAATTGACTAAGAGATGGAGGAGAGAAAATTGAGGTTGAGAGGTATGGACGATGGAACATGGCAAGAAGTAGTTGCAACAAAGGGAGAACCTACAAGGAGGAAGAAGATGTTGAGGAGGAAGAGGAGATCAAGCAAGTGAGACAAAGCAAGAAAGCCCAATGAGAGAGGTGGAGGAGCACAACAAATGTTCACAGAAACCCTATGCAAATCTTGGACATTTTCACCTAAAAATGTCATAAACCAACAGAAGGTCTAATGGAGGACCAAATTGAACAACATTGATATTTCAGAGTACCAAAATGATCCACTTTAAAGTTTAAGGTACAAACTAGGAATCAATCAAAGTTCAAGGTGACAATAAGAAATTTACTCTAAATAAAATATTATAAAGAATGTAAAATTCAAAATAAGCTACCATTCAAAAAATGAAAAAAATTCTCAAAACAAAATTTTTACAATAGAAAAAGGTGGATTTTACTGGGGGACATCATAATGATATCAGACACCACTTAATCTGATATAAAAACTCTCCTCTAGTATCTGAAAATGAGAAAAAATGCAAAGGTAACAATTTGAAACATCAGAATGAGCTGGTAGAAGTTCTAAAAATTCTCCTTTACAATTTGAAACATTAAAAATGTCAGGGCAAGAAACCTAGTTAAGTTAGAGAACTGGATGCATTTCAAACAATCAATGTGCCATAGATTTGGAATATGTCGTGCAAACTAAGAACTTTTTTTGAGTGAATGTTTAACAAACTAGGAACATTTATAAAAAGCATTCATGATAGAAACAACTCATTTTAAATAATGAGATTTAGACAAATTTTGTCTGATATAAAAATTCTTCCATAGATTTAAAACATTACAAAGGTAAAGGCAACAAACCTTGTCAATTTGCAGAACTGGATACATAACAAATAATCAACGTGCCATGGAGTTGGAAATATTTTCCAGATATCCTCATTTGTTCTTAAGCGTCGCTTAATCCAGGCATATCTTCTTTCAGTCTTATCTAACTTAGCCAATTCTAGTAGAAATAGCAGATATGTATAATAAATAATAAGATACAGAAAGTAATTTTGTGGATAATAACTGAACTGATAAATCAACCTGCTCCTTCAAATATCTGCCTATAGGATGTAAGCTCTTTGTTGCAAAAATTTTTAACCAACTCTTCTCTTACAGATGGCTCCAATGCATCAACCACCAAGCAGGCATCTGATAGCTGCTGTAGTAAATTGGTCTCTTCTGATTCTTTTCCTGTCCCCAGACTAAGAACATAATCAATAATCAGAGGTAAGAAAAAGTAATAAAAAACATTCTGCCTATATGGTGTGAGCAAGAAGCATTTAGTATATTCCTTCTAACAATTTATGAAATAAAGATTACAAATGACTTACTTGTTGTAAAGATTACGAACATAATGATATTATCTCATGCGGTAATGGTTAGAAGATTTCCTAAAAAAAGAAGTAATATGGCATAGTAATTAAGTATTTAGGTAATACCACTCAGTCTGGTTATTTACTTAAGAACAGCTACAGCAAAAAAAATACCACTAACAAAAGAATAGAAATGTGATAGAGAACAGACACTTGTCATGATATATAAGAAACAATAATTATAATCTGCCATTTTGTAAGTTGTAACATATGAAAATTTAAAGGATAAGAGACACGTGGGATAAATTTTAAAACACTTTCCCCTTTATATACCACACCCCCCATATTCTTTTAAAACATGTGTCTGTACATTAAAACATCAGTTTATCCTTCATATAAATAGAAGTGTTCTTCAAACTTTTACACATATATCTCTATGTAGTTACAAATATATCTGACATAGAATGCACAAATGGGACAGTATGATCCAAAGGGTATAGGTGCCATAATAGATTGAGAGTGTTATAATAGCAAATGCAAATAATCATCAACCTTATACATATATGTGGCAAGATGGTTCATTCTCCAAGGAGTAGAGGTATGAGATAAAACCAGAAATGCTACTCTTATAGTATTACCTTGAAAAATCTGAATATACATGGGACTTGAGTACTTGCTTGATGTTCTTGAACTTCTCTCTAAGCTCGGTTATCTTTGGAACATCCCTATAAGCTTCAAAGTGACTGCATAGTTGGTTTACTGCCTAAAAGAATTGATGAAACACAAAATAAAAAATATGTTTAGCTCTTTATATGAGTCTATTAGAAAAAATTCTAATATAACAGATTAATAAAGATAGCATGAGTTGGAGTACTTAAGCATAACATATGTGCCACCAAAGATATATTGGTTATCAGCAGAGACTTTGGAGTGCAAATGCACCACTAGAACTTTCCTATTGATGGGATAAGGCTTCGTGTATTACAAAAAATTTCCTATGCCACTAGCCTACTAATGGTTACTGTACTTCACTGTGTCAACAAGTGTCAGCTTTCTATCATCCAGAAAAAAACTTGTTTGAATGTTGGAAACCACCTCAAGCTAAATCCATGAGCCCATGATACGTCCATGACAGTCAGTATTGTTCCTTTATCAGTTTGTATTGCTGAAAACACAACTCATCAGATTGATGCCTGAAAACAAAAGAGACAGGAAGACAATGCACTGAGCCCCTACTTATGCAACTCAGTAAGAATCTATAGAAACTTGTAGCAAAAATGAAGAGCAATGCCACCATCAAGCATTGATATCAGATTCAATAAGATCAGCACTCAGTTACTCCAACACAAGATGAAGATCTTCCTTTTTCTAAATCTCAAAGACAGCCCTCCACATTTGAATTGTCTTGCCCTTCCTCATTTGCAGGATGTTTTCATCCTTTCTCATCATCAAATCTTCTCCAAGGCCTTCATCACTTACTCCCTATGTGGTAGACATTGCATTGCTCCATGATTGGTTGCCCCTGTCCACACGTGTATCCCTATGTCATACTTTCCCCCATTTTATTCTTCCCAAAAGTGAGGAAAGGCCTCTCCAAATTGCACTAGACCCCTCTAACCTGAAATGGTACTTTCCTAAATTCATTATGAGAGCACATTTTTAAAATCATGTATGCTTATTTAGTGAAGATAACCCTAGATGTGTAAATACCGAAGTTCTATACTCTAATATAGTGTACATTAAGTTTTAAATTGATTCTCAAAATTCCCATCTTTTAAGCATTAATTTTTTATTTTTAAACTAAAGATAAAGTGAAAAAATGACACTATGTTTGTTACGTGAACAATTTTTCAAAATCATATGTGCTTATTTAGTGAAGCTAAGTAGACCTTGATGCATAAATTCCAAAGTTCTATACCCTAATCTACTTTATGTTTCAAATTGATTCTCGAAGTTCCCATTTATTTAACTATTTTTACGGTTTTACGATATTCCTACTCATGTCACACATTTTCTATTAAGGATGAAAGTACTAAAATCATTAAATACTAGAAGTTGGAAATGTGTCCCCTGTCAAATAATATATGCATGGAGATGGAAATAAATGACCTGCCTTCCAAGATAAGATTTCACAAAGAGAAAAAAGGTATCCAGTGATCAAATAGTACATTGAAAAAAGGAAATAAGTTACCTCAAGCTGCGCAGCAGCCTCCTTGTATTGTCTTTTTGAAGCCATCACTTGAAGTTGTTCAACAGCTGAGACTGCAAATCATAAAGAAAAAAGGCATTGCAGTGAGATTTTATAAGGGATACATCCAGCTTCAGTACTTCACATGTGGAATGGAAAATTGTATCAATTAAGTTTCCTTTATGTAAAATACATAAACATTGCATATTATTATCTCCAAACACATCCTAAAAAGATGAAGTTGATGGTCTAAGAACTAAAATACTATGTTCTTACATTTTAGCTGAAGGTTCTGAACGTGTTTATGAACAATCTGTGGTATGCCTCATGTATAGAAGCATATGAAGAATTGGATCATTATTGCTAATCCTTTTCCTACAAACAACTGCCAAATTGTATATTGTTATGCATTTTGGTTTCTACTTCCACTTTTTTTCCTCCTTTTTATTTTTATTTTTATTAAATGAAGGATATTAGAGCAGAAATTCTTATTAAATGCCAAACAGTTCAGAACAACAATGCAGTAGTAGTACCTAAAAATCAAAGAATTAATCAAGTAACCTGAGATGTTTTCTGTTGCTTTAGCACGACTTTGTACCATACATGTACATTTTCCCAAGATAATTCTTTTAATAACATGTCTCGGAAGTGTCTCATCAATTTGCAACTTGCACCTCATAAAACTTCTTCAGAGAAGATTTACAATACAAAAAATTAATGGATGGCTTATATAAAGATAGATTGTTTTTACACATTGTGTAATAGTGTATTGATTGTGGAAATATCATATAACCATAGCTTTGATTAAGAATAGGCCCAGGAATGAAGTATGGAATATCAACTCTTACAACTTTGACAAGGAATCAATTATTCTAAAACACTTATGGTGCATCCTATTGCTTTTTGTTAAAAACTGCATTCCAAAATCCTAGAAATTCATTTGGAAAAGCATCATAAAAGCCGATGGCAATACTTCAGCACAAGAACATGAAACCTATATATGTAATACACCCACATGTCATATTGCTTTGGAAAGCTATTCAAAACTTTATCTAAGTCAAATTACTATCCACCAACATTTCACTCACATGTTCATTTTCAATAAGGATACAAATGTATTTATTCTACCAGAATAAATGGAAATAGATAAAGTCAAACCAATAGCAAACTAACCTAGCATGGTAAGTCGATGGAGAGCTGTTATTGTAGTAGTTATATGCTTTTTTGCAAAGTCCAGCTTCTTAATGTCACGGCAAATTTCCTGAACCATCATTTCACTTTGCTCTGCCTTGGTTTTGATTTCCCGTATCTTGTACATAAGCTCCTATTCACCAAACATACATGTTATCAATAACAAAATGATCAATACAAATGAAGATTCATGTGACGTCTCACTTCTTAAGCAGCCACTGGACACAATAATTTGGTTTTTCCCCTTAAACTTTTCACATTAATACTTGCCATTCTAAATAAAAACTGCAATTTTCACATCTCTTGACAAGCAGCCTTTAAATTTATCAGATGTTAGAATCTTAACCTGAATAGCACTGGTTGCAGCAGCAAGATCTTCTTTTGCTTTAGTTCCTGAATTACTCTAGACATTAAAAAAAGAGAAATTAATGACAGATTCCATTTGAGAAAATAATGTCCAAAACAAAGAAAACAAAAAAGAGGAAAATATTAACTTGTTGAGTTGTTGGGCATTTGAACACCCTGCTTTTTTTGATTTACCCATATTTTTTGTAGTTATTGCATTTAATAAGAAGTCAGGGAATTTGTATTTAGACGTTTTAACTTTTTGTCTATTTATAATGATTTTGTGAAGTTAACTTGTTTTATAATGTCATCCTTGTTGATTTTATTGTTATCTCATTATTTTTAATTTGTCAATGTTACTAAAACATTGAAATATTAAAATCAAGTTCAGAAAGAATACAATCAATGGATATAACAACTAGGAAAAATTCAAGAATGTATGATTTTTCTTAATTCTTTACCTGGAAGCTTAGTGCCTTGATAATTTAATATAGGAAAGCCAAACAAAGCACAGAAACCAAGGCGGAATCTAGGCATTGTTGTAGTGTATTTTTCTTGTCCAATGCCTAGACATTATAATGCAATTGCTAGAATATTTACTACATTTCAAATATCAATAAGTCTAATTGCAATTTTATGTAATTTTATTTTTAATACTCTTGTTATTATAGCAAATTAGAACTTCTTCCAAGCATTACGTTCTCTCAATTATAAGCATTTATTTCTGCTGGAATTTTTACTTGTGGCAAGGAAAAATATGTAGAATGATGTAACATTCATAAGCATGTCATAACTTCTATCTCTATATGTGAAAGCTTAACAAAATTAACATAGTAAGACTGTCGGACAAATGGATTAGGATACATATATGTACATGTCTACACGAACTGTTTTTTGCAATAAGTAACCAAGGAAGAAGCACTAAGGTTGACATAGCACTTAACATGATTCCACCTTCTCACACAGATATTGTGAAAACATTGCCAGAGATAAGGTCAAAGATAGCAAGATGCAATTAAACAGACCAATACATAGTGATGGGCACCTAGGAGCCACCTTGGTCCCCTTATGATTGTTTAGGTTCAAGGGCCCAATTACCTGGATCTATAATGCTTATAAAGAATTTTTTGGAATTATATTGTATGTTTTGATATTTTTAATATTTTTATTGAATGTTTTGTCAATATTTGAAAATTTGTTTCAAGTATTTGGTCCTACAATCATCATATATTTAATATTTAGTATCACTGACATATTTCTGCATTATATTTTGATATATTTTTTCTCTTTTTAAGAACTTTTAAAAACTTTTGATTATTTCTATGGACTTACTTAGCATTTATTTTGTTATTTTTTTATAATTTTTTTTTACGATTTTACTAATGTATTCAGACCAAAAAATCCTATTAATTATATATACACATGCAAAAACATTACCCTTGTCCTTCCCTAACTGTCTAGGGCATTCAAGCATCCCAGCTAATCACCATCGTGCCTTGGTACCTTAAAAAGTATGAACAAACCTGCTGTCGAACAGCTGCCAGTATTCCAGAGTCAACACGTCGAATTTCACTATGGATTTTTTGCATCAGTGGCTCTACCCCTGATAATGATGCCTCTGAAAAAATTGTAAGAATCAGAAGTAATGTGTCAATGAAAATCTAAAAATTCTGAACCCATAAGGCAAGAGTAAAGACTGTCAAATTGCATGTTACAATAAAGAAACATGTTCTGCAATTCACTGTGATACATAATTATGACCAGATAGCAGAGCACGCAGAAATGTGAAACACGACCACTACATACACAGACATGGTGAAACACATGCAACATCGGCAATTCTAGCGTTCAACTTAGAAAGAATCTATACCATTAACTTTGCAAAAAGATAAGGAAAGGAGCAGGGGTACCATCAAGGCCAAGATTCCTTTCTAATCTTTATCCAACTGAAGACTAACTGTTGCGACTGTGAGAGAAACAACAAGAAGTTTTTCTCTTACAAATTAAGAGCTAGCATGTGCGTGTGTGTGCCTATGGGAATTCTCACTTCATATAGCATAAGTTATTCAAAATACCCCTACCATGTTTTTGTTTGCGCTTAGCATTATTCCCCCTGCCCCAGATGGGACATGACCAAATCTAAGATAGACATTACAGGAATAAAACAACTTGCACGTTCCTAGAAAACGCATGCTTCCATTAGGTAACGACCATGCTTACCAGTCGGAAACATCTGGTTGATGTACTCCAATGCACTTGACTTATCCATCCCCAACTCCAAGATTCAGCAAAACCAAACTAACCACTAAAACTGCATTAAAAATCAAGCATGGAATACAACAATTAGGTAATGTCAATGACAACACGCAAACAGACCAAACGATTATATCTTCCTCTGACGCAAAAACCAAGCCAAACAACACCCCCAGATCTACTGAGCTAACACTACCAACACAAGCAGAACCTCAAGCCACATCAACAACGACGTTACCAGATCTACCGCAAATAGCGAACTCAATTTGTGAAAGAACCGCATGAAGGCGTACTCTGGTGAAAAGATCACTAATCCGTTTGGATCCTACAGGAAGTGCAGTACCTGCGTGTCGATAGTATGGGGAAGGAAGGGCAGTACTCCCCCTAGAGACCGGAGCTTTTCTCCAGAATATTGGAGAATGGAGCGTCCATGGACCGAATTCACCTTTGCCACGATGATGCCGCTTATTTTGCCAGTGCCCTCTTCCTCCGGAAGGTCAGAGAACTCGGAGGAGGAGAGCCGGAGGGGGGAGACGAGCAGCAAATGCTCCGAGATGTGATTTTTCTTTTTTAAAAGGGTCCGTTAGTTTGTAATGATTTACTTACAAGTCCATCTTGATATTTAATAATAAAATCAAGGGTTTTGGCAAATAATAAAGGTATTTCTACGAAAAGTCAAAAAAATTCTAGGTAATTTACAATAAAAAATAACATATTAAAATTAATTTCAACATAACATCTATATGATTTATAGAAAAATCAATCGTACAATTAAAAATTATAAAGTGAGACATACCTTTAAGTAGATATTAAACTATGTGATTTACGAATCAACAAGTGAGAGCAATTGTGGATTATACAACTCATAGCATCCACAAGTAACACTAAAAAAGTAGGAATTACCTATACAAGTACAATTTGTAATATTTATATAAGTAAAAATGAAATGAACTATGTGAACAGAAGTTATAAAAGTAAAGCAAGAGTCTTATAGAAATATCAATAATATTTGTATAAATATTTTACATTCATAATATTTTTTGTTATACATTTTTACAACAACATTTTTCTCATTTATCAAATCAATAGGTATAAATACTTCTTTGAAATGGTTAATAAGAATTAACTCTACAAATAGAATTATAATGTAGTAGAATGTCTTATTTGAGTCATGTCATACCTTGATCTAAATATAATAAATGAATCGACTCATTGTAAATGTACCGGAGATTATTTGCATATATTTACCATGCATCTAATTGTACCCCCAAAATTGATCAATTGTCGAACCAACAATGGGACACATGTTTATTAGTCAAAGGGGTCTGTACACTTGATTTTCCCTTGCTTAATCAACCTTTGGGTCATGTGATGCCTACTCTAACGTGGAATATACATATGTTCGCAAGGGTGTGACACTTCATCCTACTTGACAATAACAAGTCAATCTGACAACCTCGAAACTGAATAATCTTGATTGAGTCATCTAATCTAACCATCTAATAAATTTGTATCTATCATTTGCCTCACCTTAATTCATTTAATGTAAACAAAGATCGTTATCTATTTATCCTTCTTTTTTATCTAGGTATTAGCTGTTCTCATTTTAATTTCCACGTGTGCTTCCTTCACTTTCCAAAACAATATTCCAAGGGACATATTCTCAGCATGTCCTCTTAAAAAGGTGACAAGCACATATATATATATATATATATATATATGTACGTAATAGCTTCCAACATTTTTGATATTTCACTAAAATAGTAAAAAAGAGAGGATACAGGTGTGACACCAGTACGTTGGAAAAGTTCTACGTGATCAAGAGAACAAGGATAAGACCTGTGACTAATATATTATCAGATCCTTCACTCAATACTAATTAGTTCTGAATTAGATTTTAATACCGTATCAGAATTGGTTTCTTGTGCATCCACCCGTTGATATTTGTAAAAATACAGATAAAATCATAGGTAAAGGGAAGTGTTAAAAATATCTTGCAACGAGAGAATGATGATAAAATTGTTGTCTATCCTAGAGTGCTGTCAAGTGCTCGATCTCCTAATAAATGCATCTATATCTTACGATGGAATGAGTTCAACACTACACACTTTATCATACACGTACATTTATTTCGAAAGTCACAGTCTAACCAAATTTTTATTTATGAAAGTAACAGCAATAGTAATTTGGGTATTAGGCATGATAAACAAATGCTGCCAAGGTTTTAAAGATAAACGGTAGCTTGAGATTGTATTTATTTATAGTTAAAAATGTTAAAGGTACCCGTACTACGATTTAGATGCATTGACTTAAAATCTGTGATTAAGAATATATTTAAAATAAAAATACCTCTCTTTTGTAAATATTTATTTTATATTCAATATTTACTATTAAAAGATTTTATATTAATATATTTACAATATTTGTAGTGATAAGTAATTAAAACAACTTTGAATTGAATTTTTTTTTAATAAAAACTTAAATTTGAAATTTGTTGAATAAGAAAAATAAATAAATAAATAAATCCAAGTCGCCGGTAGAATAGACGGGTGTTTTAAAGGCCTCCACCGCTCTCCACTGAGAACAGCATCTCACCAACGCCACCACCACTTCCCTTTCCGTTCCACTCCCCTTGCTTTCTGTACTGCCCAAAGCGATCAAGCGAGCGAGCACAGAGATCTCTGCTTCAAGCGGCAAAACACCAGCCTCGAATCGGAGGAATCTTCCCTCGGGTTGGCCGTTCACTGTTCATCACTCGCCACATGTTGCAGCAGTTCAGTGGAGAACTTGTTCTTTCCAGGTAGCCCCACCCGCCGTCGCCATGGAGCACTCGCTGGACCAGACACGTGCGCCTGCCGATCATCAGGTCACTGACCTTCCTTCGTCTTTTTGTTGTTTGATGATGTGAGGCAGATAGATTTGTTTGGAAAAAAAGCTACCTATTCTTTTGTTTCCGTTTCTCTCATTCTATTTTTTTATTAATTTGGGAAGATAAATGGCTTTTTTTCTAGAATTTTGGACAGGGAGGTATCGTGTTTGTGCCGTGCCTTCAGCTTTTTTGGCGTACCGAAGAAAGTGGGGCTTTGGTCATCGAACGATGTGTCTAGGATTTTGTTTGTTATAGGGTGGAGTAATTAAGGAAGCTGATGATTTATGTTATTTGGTGTTTCGATTTATCTTTCTCGTATTGGTTTCTTTCTGATAACGTTCTCAAATTGCATGAAGCTCATCGAGTTCGAAGTCTTGCCCATGCAGGCATTTATTTTTGTTGTTGGTCATATTTCTGATGTTTATACCATTGTAAGTTTCATTCTGATGAAATTGCTGGTCTCCAATCAGAATGGAAGCGGTGGAGGGGAAGCACGGCCGGTGCAAAACCCAAGGAAGCCAAATCTCACTTCACTACAGATACCTTCCAGGAGCTTAGAAAATCAAGGGCCGTCATCGGCAAGGATCAATATTTTTTCACAACACAGTCCAGGCCCTTCAAGAGGAGGATTGCCACCAAGGCCGAATTCAACAAAGGGTAAACCCTCTTTAAGAGGTCTCCTTCCTCAGCGGAGCTTAAAGGCGAAAAGTCAGAACACAGAAGGTGAGAAGGCCAATCTGCTTCTACCTGGGGCACTCTCTTCGGTGGAGCAGCAGGATAAGGCTTGTAATTCACGACCCTTCTCTCTCACGAAAGGGCTCTCTTCAACAGCAGCTAAAGGAACGCATTCTTTGCCAGCCACACCAGTTGGAAACCAAAATACCCCTGCCCCACCAGATGTACATGTCGTTGATCTGTCGGTTTTAGCTGTATGTTCTCTCCCTGATCATCACAATTGGGAAGTTAAAATATGTTCTGAAGGGACACAAAACAGAAATAATTAAGTAGTTTATCACCTGCACTTTTTTTGGAAAGTTACCTGCAATTGGTTATAGGCACTCCACCATTGATAGAGTAGGACTTTATTTATTTAGATATTATAATTATAGTGTAACATTGCATGTGCATCGCCTCAGAGATACCAGGATACTTGAGAAGAAAAAACAAGGATGTAAAAATAATCAGACAAGACTTGGAAATCAACTGTAGATTGATCTTGATAAAATTTCTTGAAAACTTAGCGTTTGTAAGCCCTAAAAGTTACTGATTAGTGGCTGCATGGTTAAAAATGCTGATGATCTACTAACACACTAAAATTCATGTTTGTTGCACACCGCCTGATTTATGTCTGTACTGTATCACAGTGTCTCACCCCAAATGACTGAACAACATTTTTTACTTTTAGCTAACTTTTGTATGGCTTTGAAGCCTAATTGGCCCTTTCTTGCTTCCATCACAGAAACAAGAAATTCAGAAACATATGACACGCTCATATTCAGTTCCAGGGAACATAAAATCTGGAAGCTTAAGTCGGCTAGATTCCATTGGTGGCAGGATCCGTGTGATTCCAGTAACTCCTCATCCCCCTGTAGTTGAGGGTGAATCTACCAAAAGTTCTGCATCAACAGAAATTGGTATTGCCCTACAAACAAAACAGAAATTGGTATTTATATCATTCTCAAAAATACAGAAATTGGTATTTATCCTGAAGTCTGACTGTTCTATGGCCTCCATCCCATCTATAGAACATGTATAAATAATAATAACATTGCTTCAAAATTATCCTTCAAAAAAGCATTGCTTTAAAATTATCCTTAAAAAAAAACATTGCTTCAAAATTTTCCTTTTGTGGCATCAGAATGAATTGTCATTGAAGTATTTTTTCATTAGACGGCCTGTTATTTGGAAATAAATATTTTTGAATCATGTTTGCACTTGAGCGGCATTGCTATTTAACTGGGCTTAAAAAGTATCACACTCTTATGTGATGTACAACATCACCATCAAATTTTGATTCAATTTTTTGGTAAACTGGCCCGGTTTACTTTGCCCAATTGTCAAGGTGCTGTGTGAAATGGCATCATGAAGAATAGTTGTGAAGTTTAATTACCTACCACCTTAGTTATTGATAATAAAAAATAGTTTTGATATCATCTTCAAGGAACACTTGTACTGTCTTTACTAGATAGATAGATAGATAGATATAAAATTGGACCACATAAACAAGGTACAAAAGGGTTGAAATCTCATTGGAGGTTCTTGTTGTCAAGACACTGGAACTACCCTCACAAGTTTTTATTATGTACTTAGAGGTTATAGTACACAATAATCAATAGTTCATGAATTTACAATCATTTTGATAGGAGTATGAATACGATTCATGTAGAGATGAGTTAGGCTTAGACTTGAGGAAATTCAAGAAGATTTGCTCCTTCAAAAGATGCAAGTGAATAACTGTATATGTGCACAATAAACAAATCATATCAAAACATCAGATATTGTCTTGTGTGTCAACAAATTGCTTAAGTATAAAAATATGTGCAGTATTCTTTTCAAAAGCAATAGCTTAGTCCTCTATCGAATTGAATGCCTATTACAAAAATAACAGTAGCAGTGGTGACTTTTGTGTTTTTAATATTAACACAAATGACCTCAAATTGATTGTAATACGGAATACATTTTATACCTGCAGCGGCTGATGAAGAGGGTGAAGATATTCCTGAAGAAGAAGCAGTGTGCAGGATATGCCTTGTTGAGCTTGCAGAAGGGGGTGAGACTCTTAAAATGGAATGTAGTTGTAAAGGGGAACTTGCCCTTGCTCACCAGGAGTGTGTTATAAAATGGTTCAGCATCAAGGGGAACAAGACATGTGATGTCTGCAAGGAAGATGTTAAAAATCTGCCCGTAACATTGCTAAGAATACAGAATCCACAGTTTGGTAGTAGGCAGAGGCCAACTAATATCCAGCAGAGAGAAATGGTTCATTATAGGTGACGTCTATGATTATGAACTGATTAACATCTCTGTTTGATTCAGTTGTCGAGATAAAGTAGATTTAGCATAGAGTCGTATGACTCATATTTTATTTTGTTTTTGGATATTTATTTATTGTGCATAGCCTTTTTGCTAACCTGTTCTCTTATGTGCTTGTTTGAGTTCTACATGTTTTGGTCTATACATTTTTTTTTAAATTTCTCCACTCTACTAAAGCGTATCACCTAGAAGCTTACAAAGTACTTGCCTCTCAAGTTAATTTACAACATTCATCTTCCAATGCTGTTACTTGTGGCTGGAAGTCGGAAAGCAGGGCCTAATCCCCACACAAGCTACTTTCTTAGATCTCTTGTCTCAATATAGGATTTTCTACATAACTGTGTTTCTGTCTGACTTTTGATTTCAATCATTGAATTAATGTAGGACAGAGCACTGGTAAACTGCATGTTGAGCTTCTCTTTGAGTTTGAGGTGCCACTTGATTCTCCACTGTGGCTTCTCATTTAAGGATTGTAATCAACCTGGAACGTGTGTCAGTATGAATGAACTATTCTTTGGTGCAGATATGAACCTATTACATAAGTTTGCCATTTGAGCTGGCTTTGTGGTCTGATGGACCATGGATCTATGCTTTGATTAATGATTTGTACTAGCCATATAATTCATTGATTGCTATAGTATTATGATTGTATTTTTTTTGTTTTAAGGAGTGGTCGTATGTTGTTCACTGCACTAGCCACTAGTAGCTGCTACCTAGATATGGACTAATTCTCAAAAATAAATAAAGCCATATGATTTTTCTGCCCGTGGAAAGGCATTATTTTCATTTTTTAATTTTGTGTACGCTGTCTGGCTAATTTACTTAAAATTCAACAAATTTTCGTTCTATACCTTTGACAGGGTTTGGCAGGATGTACCAGTTCTTGTTATGGTCAGCGTGCTGGCTTATTTTTGTTTCTTAGAGCAGCTTTTGGTGAGAAATCATTCTTATTTTCTAATCATCTTGACAGCATCCACCTGGTTTATTTTTATTCTTTTGGTGACTAAAATTTAAATGTCAGGTTTCCAACATGGGTTCTCATGCTCTCGCCATATCTTTACCTTTCTCATGTGTTCTGGGTCTTTTATCGTCCATGATAGCTTCCTCCATGGGTAAGACATACTTTTGCTTGTATTTTTATGCGAACGTAGGTGATGAATTCAAGCTTGTTGTAACAGAAAATTTGGTGGTCTTCCTCCGTGATATCTCTATCTTTCTCTAAACCTAAACCCAAAAAAGGCAAACTGCAAACCTAGTGAAGGAAATCCTGGAGATGGTTCATTTTTATGCAGCTTTATCACCACACGTAGAGAGTGTTTCTAGGATTCAAATCCATGGCCTAAAGTCACAATAGAGTAACATTTTCTATTGTTCTGTAGTTATATCAATACATTCTCTTCAGCAAAAGAAATGCTGTTAGTGTGAATTTTGAAATTCATGATACGTAGGGATTTCAAAAATCTTCAGTTCTATACTGTTATTCCCATTATCGTCTAGCCAGTGTAATTTTATGTATTTTTCCTCTAAGTCTAAAACCACGTTGCCTTGTTTTGTGATTTCAGTGACCAGGCGCTTTGTTTGGGCATATGCCGCTTTTCAGTTTGCACTTATAATTCTTTTCGCACATATTTTCTATGATATGGTAAGCATTTACTTTTTGTATTTTATACCCTAGATGACACTTTCCATTGTTATGTGTTTTTGAAATATTTATATATTTTAAAATTTCCAGTTGAATATTACTGCTGTTCTATCTGTCCTACTTTCATCTTTCACCGGATTTGGGCTTTCCATCGGCATGAACTCCTTCCTTTTGGAATATTTGAGATGGAGGACTAGAAGAAGATTGCAAGCAGCCCGACACCAAAACAACGTAGATGAACGCCACCCTACTTTTCAGCAAACCCACGACTCGAGAACTGGGGACACCTCTCAACTACCGAATGGAAACCAAAACCACAGCACCCCTTCGTTGCAACAGGAATGAAGAGATTTGGGCTTCCCCCCTCCCCCCTCCATCTCTTGCAGTTGATAGGTATCATTGATGAATTTTTAGTGTTGACAGTATGGTTTGACGTCCATGCTAACATTTCCATCTTGTTTGGGTTGCAGAGCTCCCTGTAACATTGCATGCCAATGAAATTGCATGCCATAAAGAACCTGACAACAACATATATGTGTTTGATCTACTGGAAGCAATAAAACAACCATCTCATTCATCAATGAAAAATTCTCATCTATACAGGTTTGTTGCAAAAACAATTCAGCAACAGATTCTGCAGACTTAAGTTGCGCACACAACTTATTTTCCCTTGAGATATTTTTGACCGTAGGAATAAGGAAAAAAAAAACCTTGTGTGTCTTTTGCTTTGTAGCCTTGTTTTCCTTTCTCATTGGCATGTGAAGGCATGTCTGCTCTTGTTATGAGTGAGGATGTGGGATGTAGCTGGTTCTTGTACAAATGTATTTATTATGTACATCAGCAACGCTTATCCAATTAATTGCTTTGCTTGATATGAATTTCAATTTTACCATATGAGCATTTCAGTTCCATTGTTTGTGTGATATTTAAAAGCTAAATCTTACGATCCAAAGGTAAAATTCGAAGACTGAGAATATGCTTCAGCCTCAACTCCCATATTGATTTTAGAATCATGTTCATTTTTCTGAGTTTCCTCACAACCCAAGCAAACAAATATGAGTAGTTCTGTGCCACAGAATGTGTATGGAATCTTGCAAACCGCAGTTGGAAAAGGCATGGAATCAGTATGTGAGATTCCAGAGGTATTTTGGTAAAATTTCCTTTGATTTAATGTGGTTATGGGTGGAGTTTTATTTTCTCTCCTTTTCGTCCGAACAGTTGCCGAGGGTTTCGTCCACGTGTGGAGGGTCGATGTGCCGCTGTCGTCGTCGTCTAGGCAACTTCAGCGGTACGTGACGAGACGAGCTTTGGTGGCGTCGTGGCCATTCAGCGAGGAGGAAGAAGAAGGAGAGATTTGGGGAATTTTTGCAAAAAGGTCTTTATAGTAAGTATTTCTATTATTTGGTCTTAAATTAGCATTTTCATTGATTATTGCATAGTATAGATGATTATTACATGATAGTGTTGATTATTGCATCACTTTGTTAGTGCATAGTATGGTTGATTTATGTATCATGTCATATTGATTATTACGTAATATTGTTAATGTTACCTATTATTGTTGATGCATGCATCATTAATGGTTGAACGTGGCATGATATTATTATTTAGTGTCAAGTACAACATGATTATGGTGATTATTATATTTCTAACATACACTTATTATGTGTGAGCTTATCTTATTTAGTCATGCCATGTAAAGTGTATGGTCATGAGAACTGCATGACATTGATGTTTATTGTGTTTGATAATAGATGTTGTACTTCTAGCATATGGTATTAGAAATGTGTATTTGTGGTTATGTGCATCCATGTTATATTATTTGTGAAGTGTATTTATTATGGCTGTGCACATCCATATTGGTTGATGGCATGTATTTATGCTTTACACATGGGTTGACGGTTATGATATGACAATGTAATGATTTGGCCATGAGAGAATGATTAAGGTATTGACCTATAAACCTTATCATAAGAGTGAAGTATAATCGTAGTCGTATATTGAATACCTTAACATGAGTAAAGAAGTTGTAGCATGCATTGCAATATAGATTGTAACAATTATGTATATCAGTGATTACATTTCTTTACGTATATAGTGAATTTTGATTTTTTATATTATGCATTGGCATGATATTTTGCTGATTATGATTAATAGTAGATTTACTTACTAAGTTTTAGCTCATTATTTGTGGTTTACTCTTTTTAAGTTATCTAGTCAATTTTTAAAGAAGGTGTGAACAAAAAAAGATGCGCTAGCTGTTTAAGTTGTAGTAGCCTTTTTGTGATAACTTATAGATTGGTGGAATTTTGATATTTTTATATTGAACTTGTATTAGTGTTGAACTTTTAGTTGTATTATTAAGTAGAAACTTAAGATTTGGATTTATCATTGTTGTATATTTCATTTTGATTATTTGTGGAGTTTCTTTTATTTGTAGAGCAAGTTGAACCTCTTTTAATAGGTACACCTACCTTCATAATATTATAGGAAAAAGTTTTTCATGCATCCTTTTATTTTTAAGTATGATTTCTTCTTTTTAATATTACAACAATTGTCATTTTATGTTTCTTAAAATATGATTATTTAAATGGTATTAGAGTTAAAAGTTTAACTATAGAATTTTAACCTTGTAAGACACAAGAATAGGACAGGAATAGAAATAGATAGATATGAGTCTTGTTTTGCAACTAACTATTTGATTTTTTTACAAAACTTGCCATGAATAGAAACAAATCAAGCATGAGACAAACTACTCACGACAAAGAATCAATATTAGGGATCATGGAGTTCCTCAAGTTGTCCCCACCTATCTTTTTAGGGGACAAGAAGGATTCTCAAGAAGTCTACTAGTGGATACAGGATATGGAGAGACTCTATGAGATATTCTCCTATTTTGAGCAAATGAGTTAGATTCATCGCTCATATGTTTCGCAATGTGACAAAAGAATGGTGAGAAACAATGAACGGGCGCCACAAGGCTTCTAGTCAACTTTTGTACTAGGACAACTTTTGAGGACTTTTTATGTAGAAGTACCATTCGCCCAACATTAAGGTAATATGTCAAAATGGAGGTAGTGTTTGATAAGTTATAATAGGGGAATATGTCAGTAGACCAATAGGAGATTGAGTTCACTAGATTGTCCCTATTTGCTCTTGACACAGTAGCATAGGAGAATAGGAAACTCTCAAGGTTTTGTCAGGGTTCACAACTCAAGATTAGATTTGCAGTGAAGATGTAGAAGCCATCTTATTTGATAGTTGTAGATTTAGCCATGATAATTGAGAGTAACCAATTAGATATAGGTCAATGCAGAGATTTGTATTAGCCACGATCTTCTTCACCTTTAACAACAATTGGTATAGTTTTAGTTTCATAGGAAATGTTTGTTTCCCAAGGATGGTTTGGCGACAGATCCTTTGAAGGTGAGCGTGAAGATGAGGGTAGGAAGATAAAGCAGCATTTTCCCCCTTACACCAAGTGTGGAAAGAACTACCTCAGTTGTTATTGGTGGAAGGGAGGTGGATGCTTTGGTTGTGGTGAAGAAGGTCATAAAGTCGTAGTCCTCTCATTTGTAGAGGAGTCTCATGAGGGCACTGGTTTGGGTCTTGTTCATGCATAGCAACCATATCCACTTCAAATGCAAAGATAGGGCACTTCATAGTTTCTTGCAGATAGTAGTGGCGACTATGATGAGATGCCGAGTGTGCGGACTCAAGAGGGTAAGGGTTCAATGTATGGTAGAGTCTTCGCACCATCTAGGTAGGAGGCTAAGGAAACTAATATTGTAACAAGCAGTACTCAAATTTGTGTATTTTCGACATTGTATTATTAGATTCTAAGTGTTACCTATTCTTTTATTCTATTGATTATAGATGATTTAAATTGGATGGTTGTTAAGATTTAGTTGAAAGTCTTATGAGTTCAAGTTTTGAAAATAAAACTTATTTTAAAAAATATGGAATGTAAGGTCCCATAAAATTTCCTTTGATTTAGTGTGGTTATGGGTGGAGTTTTATTTTTTCTCTCCTTTTCCTCCTCTAATTAACCCTTTTTTTGTCTCAGCACTTATCGAGGATTTCGTCCACGTGTGAAAAAGGTCAGTGTGCAACCGTCGTCTCCTCTAATTATTGTTGATATTTGTTATTGAGGATTATTGTGTAATATTGTTGATATTGTATAATATTGTTGATGTGTGCATCATTAATGGTTGAATGTGGCATGATATTATTGTTTAATGTTGAGTACAATATAGTTACGGTGATCGTTATATTTCTAACATATAGTATTAGAAATGCACTTATTCTATGTGAACTTATCTTATTAAGTCATGCCTTGTGAATATATGATTATGAGAATTACATAACATTGATGATTATTATGATTGATAATGCATGTAGCATATAGTATTAGAAATGTGTATCTGTGGTCATATGCATCTATGTTATTATTTGTGAAATGTGTTTATCCATGTTGGCTCATGGCATATATTTGTGCTTTGCATATGGGTTGATGGTTATGATATAATTATATGATAATTTGACTACGAGGTAAATGATTGAGGTATTGACTTGTGAATCTTATTGCTAAGAATTATATTTTGATGATATGTGTAAAATATTAAATAATCATATTTAATCAATTTATTTTGTTATTTAAAAAATTAAATTGAAGATATCAATTTATATAGAAAATGTTTTGAAGTTATATATTTATCTGTATTGGATTTGAATATATGTTAAGTTATATAACATACCATTGAGTTATATAAACGTTTATATAACTTGTCATTGAGTTAATGTATTTTTATAATATTAAGTATGATATATTTTAATTTCATATGTTTGTATCATGTATTGTATACGTAAATAATTTGTTGGGTTATCACAATGTTACGTTACAAGGTCACGTGATTAACTCGTTGAGTTAACAACATTTACATTACAAGGTCACGTGAGTAACTTATTGAGTTAACAATGTTATTTATAGGATATTTATAGGATTGTATCGAAACTATTAATAATACACATGTAAAAGTAATAATTGTAAGAGGAAAATACTAGATTTAAAAATAGAAAATGTAAATTATTACAAAATGTTATGGTAATTTGCAATTTTAATATGAAATTTATTTATATTATGAGTGGATGAGAAGGATCAATATTTGATGCACAAGTACTTCAAAATGCAATTAGTCAGTCAAATAGTCTTTGGGTTTTACCAAGTATGATACTTATGAATATTGACATTATTCTTACATGATAATCATGCTTCATAAGAATGATTTTTTATAACTTTGATATAAATTTGATATATAGGGAAATTTTATTTAGTTGATGTTGGTTATCCAATCAGAATTTCTTACTTCATTTTAAAGTGTTTGTTATCACTTAAATGATTATACTGTTGATCGACTTTCAAGTAATGTAATTAAAAGTTTTAATTATAGGCATTCACAATTATGAATAGTCATAGAATGCACATTTGAAGTGGTGAAACATTATTTCTTAATATTATAAGATTATATGTTATTTCCTTATAAAACATATGCTAAGATTATTCAAGTGTGTTTTTTACATCATAATTTTATTTGTAAGACAAATAAAATGTATCTATTTGAAGATTTTTCAAGATGAAGTAGAAGGAATTAAAGATTATGATCAAGAAATAGAATTTTCAACACATTTTATAGATGATGAATAACTACATATTGTTAGTAATACTTAAGAACAAAGAAAAATAATAGTAGATCAAATGTATGAAATAATGTCACAATCTATGTAATATAATCGTAAATAAATACATGTTCTCTACGTTTAAGCTATTGAGTAATATCAGCAAATACATGTAAATTAAACAATAACAATGCATATAGAAAGATCCCCACATAAAATGATCAATCATAAATTTAACAAGGTGTTCATAAATAATGTCAAACCACATTCAATTTAAAGGGTCATTTCTAAGCATATTAAACTACACATGACGTTAGTGTACTAATTGCATCAATAATATAGTTAACTAAACCATAAATAGCAATAACAAGCATTGATGGACATTAATAGGCCATTTCACAATTTTAATCACCATAATAATGTACCTTTCGTTTGAAATGATTTAAATGTGCACTAAAAAGAACAAATTTTCCCATCTTTCATTAAATATTAACACCAATGTAATCATGCCACAAAAAAATTATCAAACTTAATGTAAAATGCTAACACTAATATCACTATTGATGTTACTATTCACTTCATCTTATATTTAATTGACAAAGGCACATGCAAGGAAAGAACAATTGTTAAATAGAATCTCTTATTCTTTGTACAATTTTTCTTTTATTCATTATATAATGTTATTCCAATTTAAATAGACCTTAGATCCTTTGTTTACATAAGTTTGACATCCAAGTGTATATACTATTTTCATTGCAGACAACCCTCATCTAATGAATAAGATTTGAGGGTTTTTCTTGTATACTTCACGTCTGCTACTATAACTTTATGGTGATCTACAACTCCAACTCTTCATAGGCATCGCTCGACTAATTTTTATCATGGTATTAGAGTAAAGATCGAAGATCTAAAGATGACTATCTTCGTGTTAGTGTTATCTACTATCTTTTCTTCTTTTTTAGAGTGTTCCTTCTACTGAATATTCTGATCTATGTCAATATCTTTAGATCCTTATTGTTCTTAACTTGTTAGTTTGGTTTTTTTTTAGATCCTTTTGGATCTGTACTTTGCCATTTTTTTTTAGTTATAGTTTTATTTGTTCTCTTTTATTGATCTTTATGGAAGGAGATAAGGTAGTTAAAAAGGCTAATATAGATCCTTACCAGAAATTCCAAACTTCTTAGTATTGGTATTACTACTGTGCACTTTACCAGTGATAACTATGCCATGCGAAGTAGATCTATGAAGAAGGCCTTAAACGTAAGGAACAAATTTGGATTTGTTAATGGATCCACATATGACAACCTTCTCCAAATGCTGACCCTAAGAGATACAAACAATGTGACAAATGTAATGATATTGTCGTTGCTTGGCTGATTAGTTCTTTAAATTCTGAAATTGTTAAGAGCATCGATTATATGGACATTGCAAGTGATATATAGAATGACCTAAAAAAAGATTTTCCTAGAAAAATGCACTTAGGGTTTTTGAGTTGCGAAGGACTCTTGTGAAGTTAACTCAAGATCAAAATTCTATAGCTTCTTATTACACCAAAATTAAAACTTTGTGGGATGAGATTTCAATATATCAACCCACCCCTTCATGCTCATGTGGAGTTATGAAATCATGCACTTGAGAGTTTTGTTCGCCTATCATGATAGTAAAAAGGAAGAGAAGATTATACAGTTCTTAATGGGTGTGAATGAAACTTATTCTATAGTTAGAAGCCAAATTTTGTTGAAGAGCATTTTACCCAACCTTAGCACTACTTATGCCTTGCTTTTACAAGAGGAAAAGCAACGTGATGTTGGAACTTTTCATAATAATGACTGTTGTTATGATTGCTACCAGTAATAATAATTACTAGAACAAGCAAAACAATAACAACAAGAGTATTACTAGACAATAGGGAAAAGGAAAGAATTCTTAAGAAGTTGCACTGCACACACTGTGAAGGTGTTGGTCATACTGTTGATAGGTGTTACTGGATCATTAGTTTTCTGTCAGGTCACAAGCTTCACAAGGTTCATCTTGGAACACAGAACTTGACTAAGACACCGTCCAACAATAATAATATTATTGTTGTTCATAATGTCGTTAACAGTATCGATCCTATTCAAGAGGTCCCTTTCATAACACAAGAATGGTACAATCAGCTCTTGAGTTTGTTGAGTAGTATTTCAAGTTCAAAACAACCATCTGCATCTGTTAATATGGCAGGTACTTCTTGTCTGGATTCAAAAAAAATGCTTGTCTGCTCTATTTTCTACTGCTGGAAAAAGTATTTGGATATTAGATACAAGAGTTACCGATCACATGAGTGGAGACTTGGAACATTTATATGATGTAGTACACGTACAAGGAGTACAACAAGTTAACTTTTTTTTTTTTGTGATCTTCTTTAGACACTCAAACAGTGAACATCAAGAATATCTTTGAAGATGATAGAAGGTGAACCTTCATGAACACTCAAACTACAACAAGTTAACTTACCAAGTGGAAACAATGCCCAAATCAAATCAGTTGGGAAATCTGCTATTACTACACATATAAACCTTGTAGAAGTCTTATATATCCCTGATTTTCAATTCAATTTACTACCAGTTAGTAAGTTTATAACTTAGACTAATTCTTGCTTCCTATTTTTCTCAAATGTTTGCATTATTGGGTACCTTCAAACGAAAAAGATCATTGGAGTGGGTAAAAGAATGCAAGGACTATATATTCTTCAAGGAAGTACCCAAGAACAATGTGCTATGTTGACTGTTACAGTAGACACTTGCATAGGAGACTTGGACATTCCAAAAACAAGAACATTTATCATGATTTATCTGTTACAAACTCTTATAATTTTTATAATTGTCCTCTTGCCAAATTTAGACATTTGTCGTCTAATGATAGTAGTAGCACCACTATTAAACCTTTTTCAGTTATTCATTGTGATATATAGGGAACGTTTTTCATTCCTAGTCATTCAGGTTTTCATTAATTTTTGACCATTGTGGATGATTTTTCAATGTGCACTTGGACTTATATGATGAGAAACAAATCTAAGACTAGCATGTTGATTAAAAGTTTCCTTGCATTAGTTGAAAATCAATTTCATAGTTTTGTTAAAATATTTAGAAGTGATAACAGGACTAAGTTCATATCTTCTACTATGTATAATTTGCTTCATGACAAGAGCATTGTTAGGAAAAATTAAGTCTCAAATAATAACTACAAGTGTACGGCATCAACAAGTATAGGTTGAATCCATAAGAAATCGTAAATAAAATCTAAGATCTAGGAAGGCATAAAAACTACTATCAATAATTATATGCATTAATCAAGTATGTTAGTACCATACAAAAGTTATACAAACAAGAATATTTACAAAGATTAACCCAACACTCAACACACACACATGTACAATATGTACAAGTGACAATACTATCAATAAATGGCCAAAGAAACATAAAAACAGAATAAAGATGAAAATGAAATAAATGCTCTCAACAGTTGTATTCCTCTTCCTTTCTCGCCATCCATTCAACCTCGCCACTGTCCCCTTCTTGTCACAAAGAGGAAATCTCATATATTGATTCGCAAACTTCCCTTGCTGTCACTAAAGGAAGAGTCACAGCTCTTGCACTTCACTAACATCCTTGTTATCACCAAGAGTAGCAAATCGCAATATCAGATGCACCTCTCTACCCACGCGACCTAGAAGCAATCAGATCTTCTTAGCCAATCTTTACGTAACAAACACAAGCACCGAAGGAGAGGGTGGCAACACCATGTCGTCCTTCACGTGCCTATCTTGCTACCGAAGGTGGGAGCGCACATAAGAACACCTCCTAACCAGTTGACTACACTCCATACAAGGTGAGCGAGCTCCCAACCGTCGTTTAAGGACAAAGGATCCTTCAATACACTCAACTTCCATGATTAAGCATCCAGGTCCACAATGAAGAACATTCGAGAAACTACATTGTCGCTGCCTTCCCTAACCCACTGACGACACAATAGGTATAAGCAATGTGAGCAAAAATAACCTACCTATACACCCACTTGAACTTGAGCTCAAGTAGAGGAGGGGGGGTCACTACCAGTCCATGCGAGGAGAAACGGAGAAGATTTCGTTGTCGCACGAAGTCGTCCGTCGCTCGAAATGTAATCACCACTGTCGCTCTCCGTTCGCACAAAACAGGAGACATCGCGCTCGAGGGTTTAACCTCGAGTTAAATAGGGAGAGCGGTAAATGTGGGAATTGACCTTTCTGCCCTTGCAAGTCATAATATCTATAAAAATGCCATTGTGAAGATAAATGAAATAAAATCATATATAATTGAAGACTTGCATTGACATGAAATAGTAAAGCATTGAATATCTATCTTCCATGATTTCAATAGATGCTCAATTCTTCATAAAATTATACTTTTAAGCACAATGTCCCATTTTATCCTTGTAAATGATAAAACATATGATTCTCATTAAAAGCATACAAAATGCATTTATGAAAGTCAATTATGCCTAGAAATATAGATAATAATTTTATGGATCATTCATCAAAGGTCTTGTGTTTGTTTACACACCATGATAAAATGATGTGGTTGAAAGGAAGCACAAGCACTTTCTAGAAGTTGCAAGGGCCTTATTCTTCCAAGCATCTTTACCTATTGAGTTTTGGAATGAATGTATTTTGACTGCCACTTAATTAATATGCTGCCCATTGAAATACTTAAGGGAAAATCACCCTGTGGGAAGTTAAATATCAGAAGGTGCCAAGTTTTTCTCATTTATGAGCTTTTGGTTGCTTTGCCTATGCTATCAATAACAATGTTTTGCATAAATTTGACAAGAAGGTTTTTTTTTGTTAGTCAAGATGTGAAATTTCATGCAAATGTTAATCATTTGGCTTTCTTTTTTTCCTTGTATGATCATCATGAACAGCAAACTTATGATCAAGCTAAAGATAATCTCCCCACTGGATACAAGCTATGGGATTCAGAGTTACAGACCCTTGAAGCCAACAAGACATGGAAGGTCGCTGAACTACCTGTCGGTAAAGGACCCATAGGATGCAAATGGATATATAAAGTCAAACACAATGTTGATGGGACAATAGAAAGATATAAAACGTGCTTAGTTGCAAAAGGCTTCACATAGCAATAGGGGTTAGACTACACAAAAACCTTTTCTCCTGTTGCGAAATAAGTCACCAACAAATCACTCTTAGCCATTGCTACAGTAAAAGATTGGAAGCTACACCAATTAGATCCAAACAAGGCATTCTTGCATGGAGATTTAAATGAAGAAGTCTACATGAAGTTGCCTCTAAGAGTACATGGTCAGGGGAAGAATCCAGTGTGTCTCTTACAGAAATCTATATATGGCTTAAACCAGTCATTTAGGAATTGGTATTTTAAATTGCCTCAAGCTCTCATACAAATGGGTTTTTCTTCTTCCAAGGTAGAGTATAGTCTATTCACTTAGAGAACTTCAAATGCTTTTACTTCCTTACTTATCTATATATATGATATAATTATAGTAGGAGACAATGAAGAAGAGATCTGCGGCTTAAAGACAACTAAATTCACAATTCAGATTAAAAGATTTGGGAGCATTGAAATGTTTTCTTGGTATTGAAGTCTCACAAGCAAAATCAGGGATACTATTGACCTAACAAAAATATGCAATGGATTTAATACACACTTCAGGCATGATGGGCCACTGTCCAGCTATAGTTCCTATCAATGAAAATTTGAAAGTAGATGAAGACAATCCCCCCTTTATCTGATCTTACTATTTTTAGACAATTGCTTGGAAGATTAATTTACCTTACCATTACACATCTTGACATAACCTTTTCTGTTCAATATTTTAGTCAATTTATGTAGACTCCCACGCAATCTCATTTATAGGGCACCTTCCAAATTTTGCGCTATTTGAAGTAGTCACCAGTAAAGGGATTATTTTTTCTACCCTCTAGATCCACTCACTTGTGTGTTGTTGACTCCACAGATTTAGGTGCTTTTTCAGATTCTAATTGGGCAAGATGGCCACTTACAAGAAGGTCTGTGACAGGTTATTGTGTTTATCTAGGAGGTTCACTCATATCTTGGCATTCTAAGAAGCTACAAATAGTTTCAAAGTCGATTGTAGAAGTTGAATATCGTCTATTAGCTACTATTGTTAGTGAAGTTACATGACTGCATGCTTTACTTAATGATCTTGGTGTAAAGCAAAGCTCTGCTACAAGAATTTATTGTGATAACACTGCAACTCTTTAGATTACAAAGAATCTTGTTTTCCACAAGTGTACAAAGTACATTGAGCTTGATTGTTACTTCATCTGTGAAAAGTATTTGGCTGGTGATGTTCAATTGGATTTTACATCTTCTACACAATAGGTGGTTGATATTTTCACTAAACCACTAGGCAAATCTCATTTTCTAAATTTTTTAAGTAAATTGGTTCTTCATGATATCTTTTCACCCTTAGTTTAAGGAGTGTTAAATAGAGTCTTTTATTCTTTGTACAATTTTTCTTTTATTCATTGTATAGTTTTATTCTAGTTTAAATGGATCTCAGACCTTCCATTTACTTAGGTCCAACATTCAAGTGTATATAGTATTTTTATTACGAACAACCCGCTGAAGAATAAAATTTGAGGGTTTTTCTTATTTACTTCACATTTGCTACTACGAGCTTTGTGAGTGATGATCTACAACTCTAACTCTTTGTAGGTGTTGCTTGATTGATTTTTGTCAACAATACTAAAAATGAATGCCATTTAACAAAAGTGTGTCAACATTAGAAGAAAATTCCAACAAAAATAAACTAGAATAGTATCCAACCAAAAGCATAAATTATCAATTACAAGTGAATCATATAATATGTGAAGTCAAAGGTACTAAAACACTAATTCCTAATGTTCAACTTTTATAAAGGACACGACACATATACAAATATTGACATTCATAAAAACACCATGATAATTACTTACATGGCATAAAAAATTTTAATAATTACTAGTGTTTTTCAATAATAATTACTTGTATTTATGTAATTACTTAAATGCTACATTCAAAAATTTATATTTACTTGCATAACATTATAAAAATTATCTTTTTACTTTGATTTCCCTTCCAAAGAATGCAATACTTGTAAATTCAATCACCTAATCACCATTAAAAAGAAAACAATAGAAGCCTAGAAAGTTCAAAATTCGGTGGTAGCCACAAAAAATTAAACTAGAACTAACCAAAAATAGACACACATAAAGAAAAATATATTACTAAAAAAATAAAGCTATTAACTAACACTAGAATAATGTTGTTGATCATGCACTCCATTACAAAGGATGGATCTTGAGTTTAAACCTAAACAAAATTCTTGATCTGTTGTATGAAACCAGTATAGAATCTTGGCGAGTAATGTTTCATAAATAGAAAATGATAATGGAAAAATATTTGCTGGTATTTAAATTGTAATATACAAGTGAATTTGCTTTAATAAAGAAACATGCACTTAAAGAAACCCAAATGAGAACAATATTACAACCAACCAAATAAGGCAAAGCAACACCAAATAAAAGAAAAGGGAAGAAGAAAAAAACATTCGATAGAGCAACAACAAATAAGGTAGCAAAAGAAACTTAAATTAGAACAATATTACAACCAACCAACCATTGAAAAACAAAAATACACTAGCTAACACATACATAGTTAAATTAACATATTGAAAAAATCCTTGTAGAGCAAAAAAACCTGAGAACTTAACAGTGTAGGACCTTGGAGGTGAGAGAATGAACGTCATGGGAGAACTTGGAGGTGGAGGAGAATCGATATCAAGCATCATAGGAGAACTTGGAGGTGAAGGGTAGAGGAGAATCAATGTCATAGGAGAACTTAGAGGCAAAGGAGAATCAATGTTGAGTGTCATAGGAGAACTTAGAGGTGGAGGAGAATCAGATTCAAGCATCATAGAATCATGAGATTCCTATGCATAGTTGGGCAAAAGATCAGAGATTCCTATGCACAAATGAAGATTGGGCAGAGGAGATTCAACGTCACAAGAGAACTTGGAGGCGAAGGAGAATCAATGTTGAGCATCATGGGATTGCAAGATTCCTATGCACAATAAGGTAGAAGATCAGAGATTCCTATGCACGAAAGAAGTTTTTGAATATCACCTAGGAAGGGTTTGTGCAACTTAGAAAGTTGAAAGGTTTGTGTTACTTAGAAAGTTAGAAATTTAAAAGTTGAGAAAGTTTTCCTAACTTTTTGAAGTTTGTGTTACATAGAAAAGTTGAGAATTTATTCTCAACTTTCCTACATATAAAAAACTAGAGATTCCAAGCTTTCAGACTTTCCTCCATTTGAAAGTTGAAAAAGTAGGATAGTAATTATTATTATTTAATTATTTAAAATTAATTATAATTAAAGTATATACTGTTAATATAATCAAAGTATAATATATTAATATAATATATTATTTTATTTAATTAAAGTATTATATTATTTTAATTATTACTTTGTATAATATATTATTGTTTTAATTAAAATTACTTTGTATATACTTTAATATAATTAAAGTGTATTAATATAATATATTGTTTTATTGTTGTTAATATAATTAAAGTGAATATTGTTAATATTTTTTATTTAATTAGTTTTAATATTATTTTATTAATAATAAAATAGTAATTATTTTTAATATTATTTTATTAATAATAAAAATATTAATTATTTTTAATTTTATTTTATAATATTAAATTTATAAATATTATTTTATTTAATTAATATTATTATATAATATTAAAATTTCAAGAACTATATAATTTTCTTAGTTTTCCATTGATGCCACAAATATCTTTAAATTTTACTTTCTAACTTTTTGATTCTTAACTTTTTTGATGTTTTATTTCTTGATTTTTTGACTTTTTAGGTAGCACAAACAGATTTTTAATTTGAAAGCTAGGAAAGACTTGCTTTTATACCTAGATGACAAAAACACAGAAGGTTAAGAAAACTTTCTAAAATTTTCATTTTCTAACTTTCTTAGCAACTTAAACCCTCCCTTACGGTCCTATTGTATTTTTCTTTTTCCTTGAATTGTCGTAGAGTATTGGATTCTAGGCATGAGTTTCATATAAAGCTAGGTACCAAGTCACTGCTCATGACGTGTGAGTTTATGTTGACACTTGCCAATTAGGTTTCCTAAGTGTGAGCATCTCATCTCCCCAGTGGAACTTTTAGGTACAAGATCGTCTTCCTCCACTCTTATTTTCCAATACTAAATTGCACATGAAATTATTTTAGATTTTTTACTTTATTGTATAATTGACATGTAAATTACATGATATCTACATTAGTTTATGAATTGAAGAGTAAAAATTAATAATATGGAACTATTATGTATTAAAAGCAAATTGCCTTTTGATTTCTCAAAATTTGTTCCTAGATTCGATGCTCACCTCATGCAAGTCAAAACCTTTTCACAAAAGTGATTGAATACAGGCAATTTTGTCCTTTGATAAAAGGCTGGTCCAACATGCCAACACAGGGATCAACACTGAAGATCCGATGGCAGTTTATTCTTGGCCGGTCATTTTCTGACTATTTTCATATTCTGACTTGCCATCAACAACCAGGGTGTCATGAGCAAGTTTTTAGGGAAAGGTGTGGCTTCAAAAGAGATTCCTTGAACTTTCTGGTTCAAAGTGCTGTTGTTACAAAAGAGATCCCATGTGTGTCACTTCTGTCCTTTCTGTTGTCATAAAAATGGCAGATTCAATGCAATAAATTTCACCAACTCTTGTTACATTGGGACTGGAAGTGTTTAATTGGGCTCCATAAAGCACTTTTTACACCAACAACCATATTATAACCTTCCACATTCTTTATTCTCTGAGTTATGCACACAGATAAATCCACTACTTGCTAGGTCAGGTAGGGGATATTACCATCCATAGAATCTTTGCACACTTAGCAAGCACCTCTATGCATCTTTTGGTCACTACATCATGGAGAAAATCTTGTCTGTTTGTTTCCAAAATTAATGCATTTTTATGTAAAAGTTTAACATTGTACTGAGTTTGCAGGTTTCAGATGTTTTCATAGACACAAATAGCTCACTGCAAGAGCATTAAGACATGGCCATCGTTATTCATAGATTCATCGAGTGTTGATTGATCCTTCAAAACTTCAAGAAGACTATCTTCATTTACATCCAACTGTACCTTAGAAGAGCAAAACAGTTTATGTTGTTTCTATCAATTGTTCCTGCTCAGACTTACCTATTCAACAAAAGTTCTTGTTCTTGGTTCACCATAAGAAGCTGACCAGGTTCTGATCGAACCTCTTCGTGATTTCGAAGTGTTCCTTTGGTCACTGAGGTTGTTTATTCTTTGAAATGGAGAAAACTATACCAATTAAAAGATAATTATTATTTTTTATCACAATCGCTACGGAGATACTAGAACTTTATGCCAACGAAATTTTGTTGTTTCCCCCCAATAGGCAGTATGATATTCTTCTTGATGTTCGTGAAATTCTTCCTCGTTTGCATATGGTTGTAGCAGCTTAAATGCTTAGTTTCTTGTAAAAAGGCTTAATTTTGTTTGCCGTCAAGAAATTATGATGATTGATTTTCACCAGAATTCATGGTTTGGGATCCCACATCAGTTTATATAGCAAAGCGCCGTCTCCTCCAAGCCCATGTATTCCAGCATGATGAGTTAAAGGACCATTTTTTGTACATTCCAGCATTATCACAATGGGAATAATTAAGCCTACAAGAGAAGTTCCATATCAGCATTCTTTCATGCAAGCTTGGGCCCTTTAACTTGTTGATAGAATAAACCACAAAATGAATAAAATCTATCCAATATCGATTGGTTTTGTCTGGTAATTCTCATGCCCAACGACCTTCGAACCAGTTAGTACCAGATTATTTTTCATTTTAACATATATCCATCCATAAATAAAAGATGACCGTGACATTGCAAACTTATAAAAGTCAGATGGGATCAAATGTTTCATTGTATTCTTTGCCAATTGACTAGACTGAATGAAGTAGAACCAAAAGGATGGATCGGATGGAATCGAACCCAATCGAAACATTTGATCAAAAAACCAGGAAAGCCATGCTGGCCAAAATTCTGCTAGACAGCAAAACAGCCAGCAAAATTTTTCAGAGAGAAGAGAGATCCTCATATACAGTTTTGATTCCAGGTCTCTCAGAGACTGGTCTAATGCATCTCAATGCTACACCTAGCACCTCCATCATGCCCTTGGACATCAGAATGTTGCTTGGCTCTGAAGTCATGGAAGGATCAAAGCAGTCCGAACCTCGTCCTTCTGCAACTCTCAGTCTAACCCAATCTGTAAGTTCAACACCACCCTCGTCCCCTGCAAACACATCTCCTGCACATCTACCAGTCAGAAGCTCCAGTAGAATGACACCAAATGCATAGACATCCGACTTGAAAGATGGTGATGGCTTCTTGGATGCAGCTAATTCTGGCGCTCGGTAGCCAAGAACTCCAGAATCCAGTATTTGTTCAATTGTCCCAGCTTGTGTCATGAGGCGATGCATGCAGTAGTCTGATACACGAGCATTGAGGTCAAGGCCATCAAGAAGAACATTCGTAGCTTTGAGGTTGCCATGAGGTAAAGCCCGATCGAAATGGAGGTAATTGAGTCCACGTGCAATGTCAACTGCTATCTTGAGCCGCTGTACCCAAGTAAGGGGTGGACCTTTCCTTCCAGGACGATCTGAAAATATAATTGTTAATAATTAACTAGAATAGAAGAAATCATGCAAAATACTAGACATGCAATGAAGAACGTAGTTCTGATAGACTACTGCATTTTTATTGTGTATGGAATGCTTCTGGGAGACATCACCTTTCAAAAATGAAAAATCTCTAGGAAACATCTTGGCCGTTAAATAGCTTACTGACAAAATTGTACAATTGAATAAGTGGTCTATGCACATACCCTGATATCAGGATAAGAGATGAAGCTAATCAAAGATACGAGAGAAAACAACAATGAATACAATCATTTGCGATTTGTTATTTCGTTTCGAAGTAAGAGGAAAACTTCAAAATTTCAAAGTCATTAGATTAAAAAAAAATTCCTACCAAAGATAAAGCTTGCCAGACTTCCGGGCGAAATGTAGTCTGATAGAATCAATCTCTCATGTGGGGTAGGGCCCCAATAATATCCTTTTGATCCAACTACGTTTGGATGCCTGATGTTTGCAAATTTCTTTGCTTCTTTCAAGAAATCTTTCTTTGGTTTTGCCACTCCTTCCCTCAACCATTTGACTGTCAAGAGCATCCCATTATCTAATGTTGCTTTATATGAAGTTCCATGGCTGCTCCTACCTAGAACCTCTGCAGGTGCCTTAGATAACTCCTCCGGTGTTAAAACAATTGTTTCATCCAGGAAATGAAGATCCCCAGCCAAACGTTCCGGGGATTGTGCATCCAACCTGCCAAAATTTTCTCCCATACGTGAACCACCTGAATCCGGTGACCAAGAGAAGCGGCTTGTTTTTGATGGAGAAAGGCCAGAAGCAGCAACTCTTTTCTCATCTGGGCTTCTCACAGAAGCTCCTCTCCGTGGAGCTATTAGTTCATCAGCAGATACAACCAGAGCACTACTAGCATCTCGGCCTTTCATACCACTAGAACCTGAAAAGCTTCTCTTGTTACCATCCTTTTTTGCACCACTTCCAGCGAGTTTTTTATTAGAAATCCTCTTGTAATGTACAATGATGGCTATGAAGATTAGAATGACCAGTACAACCACACATGATGCTATAACAATAACTTTGATTACAGTGCTCATTGGTTTTTTAGTAGATAAACCAGATGACGAATTACCACTAGAGCTTGATGGACTACTTGGAAGTATTAATCTGGAATTCCCAGGATGGAAGGAAGACTCTGGAAATTTGCTTAAAGTGGCCGGAACCACCCCTGAAAAATCATTGTAAGATGCATTGAAAAATTTTAAGGTGCTGGACAAGGTATTGGGTAAGGCACCAACAAAATCATTGTGAGATATGTCAAGGTAGATGAGTGAAATGAGTTCAGATATTGCAGTTGGCAGAAATCCGGAGAAGTTATTGTGAGCAATGTTGAGTCTTTGCAAACCAGCCAAGGAGCTAAGATCGTCAGGAAAACTTCCATTACATCGGTTCCTGGAAATATCAAGGATCTGAAGATTCGAATTGCTAGGTGACATGGGGAGTGTAAGACCCCCATAAAACATATTATCTTGTAGATACAGCTCTTTCAATGTGGGAGATGCCAAAAATTTACTTGGAATTGTGCCATCGAACTTGTTTCCACTAAGATCAAGACTTGTCAATCTAGGATATTGAGTAATAACACGTGGAATAGAACCTGTTAAAGAATTATGGGACAAGTTGAGATAATTGAGTCGTAAAAATTGTGAAGTCACGCTGGGAATAGAGCTTTCCAACTGATTCTGGCTGAGATCAATAAATTCTATGTTGTTTGACCATTTCTCAAGCACAGATAGATTCCCCGAGTACCGATTCTTTGATAGATCAACAACTCTACAGCTTCCTATGATTAATGGAAGGTCACCAGAAAGCGCATTTGATGAAAGATTAAGAAATTGTAAGGTTGGTGACGTTATCATATTAATTCTCCCTGAAATGGAAAAAAAGCACTCTCATCAGCCTACAAATACGACAAAGCAAAAATACATTATGAAGATACTGAAAAATAACTTACAAGTCACAACACATTCCTGTGGATAAATAGATGCAAAATGTGAAACAATAAATAAATAAAAGGTGTCTTACAGCTGATTACAAGCGAAAATAGAAAAAGAGTAGAACAAATTCAATAAAGCTATTACTCAGCGGACACACCTTATTGTCTCTCTCACATTAAAAATTATTTTCTTAAAGAGCACTTGGAACTCAATAGACTAGCAATTTTGACTTTCCTACTTCAGGAATCTTGTCTTTACATGGTTATTGAAAAAGAAAAGAAATACTGAATTTCTTTGGAATTTATCAATTAAAAGAAGGATAAAACTTTGCACTCAATGTCAATTTTGCAGCTCCAAAAAGGAAAGTGCTGGAATTAATGGCTTTTAGCATATTTTTCACGAATCAATGATCTATTGAATCAATCAATGTGAAAGCTCATTTAGCTTTCCTTAGATGATGAATTGCCAATACTTCCACCACTGCTTAGACGTTAGCATTTGTGTAGAAAAGAATCTCCATGTTATCAAAAACCAAAATCACATCAACAAGAGCGATCATTATTTACAGACTGAAAATGCTTTACAAAGATATGTCCATGCTAACCATAGACGTCAAATTGCATGGAGATCTTACAAGCAAAATCACTTCATACCAAATAAAGGAATATAATCCTAAGTCATGTTCATATTGGATTAAGAAGAATTTATGACAATCAAGCTAATGCCAAAACTCCTTTCTTCATACTTAGGATAGGCTGCCGTGTAGGAATATCTTTCACAAAAATAAAGTAGATTTGACAAAGTGAAGGAATGGAAAGAGAGTATTATGTGATAAAAGGATACACAAAAAATTAAAAAGAAAATTTTATAAGACTACGTTTATTTCAACTCGGTGTTTCAATGACAGTGAGGAAAGATACTGTAGCTACATCTTGAGAGAAATACACTAGCAGAGAAAAATAGCAGTTTGAAAAGTTGTTTATTTTGTAAAGTAATATTGTGTGTATATTATTAAATTTTTCATTTTTATGTTTTATCTTTTTAAAATGTAATATAATTACTATTTAGTGAGTTTTTTAATGCTTGTGGGAATATTTTGAAATGGTAAATAATTTATTGAAAATAATGCTTTCAATAAATATGTAGAAATTATTTTCCAATAATTTTTTTGGATAATCTATGGATTAAATAGGTAATGCTTTAAATTGTGATCACCAATTAAAATATATGAAATGAATTGTTTTAAATAACTACATTTTTCTTTGATTTATTTATATAACATATTTTGTAAAATATAAATTTATGTTAATTTCATAAAATAATTGACATAATTTTACTTGTACACATATTTTGAAAATATACATTAGAAATGACATATGTATTAGTAAAATATAACATTTGTAATGTTATGATATGAACGGCTATTTCACAAGAAAAAATAATAATAACTTCAAGGGTGATTTCATCTTTTCACTCTCGAAGATCAACTAAGAGCCAAAAAAGCAACTCCAAAATCGCTCCTCAGGCTCTCATATTTTCAACATTGATTGAAGCAGTTCCAAACAACAAAGAACAGATGAAGCAGTGAAGAACATATGCATTTGTTAGGCTCCAAGCTACTTTCCATTTGAAGCACAGATGGAATACGTGAGAGTGTTTCACAAACACACCCTAAGGCATCATTTCATCTAACTATATTGTATAATATAGAGTTTTGAGCTGCTAACATGAATGTATGTGAAAAGTTATTACAGCAAAAATATCAATGTCAAGATGAATGAGTGGTGATACCATCTGTGATAAAACATGATTCATCCAAAATAAAATAGGAATTAGACCAATTAAAGATAAAAAGGAAAATTTGTCTCATATAGTTTAATCGTATCCATAAAGGTGTAGTGATGCATTTATAAGGAAAGGAAAATTAAATAAACCAAATGAAAAAAATAAAAGATAAAACAACAACAATCTAAACCATAATTCCACTACGTGGAGTTGATCACATAATTCTTTTTCTTTTATGTATATTTATTTATAAAAAAAATCTTCAGTTAAATTACATAACATCAAATCCTTTTTCACAGTTTCTAACCAAGTAGTTTAAAACTAGACAAAAATTTATTTGAAAAATAGCATACATTAAAATTACATAATTCAATGAAAGACTTAGTAATGAGTAGGAATAGATGAAATGAAAGAAATCATGTAATTAACTCACATATTCATTTTATAATCCTAATTATTTACATGTGATTGACGCCAAGAGAACATATTAAGCACAGAAGATATTAAAGTTTGCAAATTAAAGCTCTAAGTACCTCATTCATTTATTATTTAAGAACTGCAATTCAGATGGCTAGAGTAATAATTATGTGGTCCTCATAACCGGGCAAATAGCCACTGAAACAATATGCTTTTAAAATTATGGATCAAGATGATAGACATGATTGGCATCTGGGATTACCTGAGAGGTTGTTAGCACCGAGGTCCAATTTAGTGATAACAAGAGAATCTCCTTTTAGAAGTCCATCTGGCAGAAAACCTGAAAAGTGATTATTTGCCAGCCTTAGAACCTCAAGATCATAGACATAATTGAACCCTGGCAACTCTCCAGAGAGTTGGTTATAGCTTAAATCCAACACTTTCAAACTACCAAAAGTAGAAAGCATGCCTCCGTCAATTAGTGAACCTGTAAGCTGATTATTGCTCAGATTCAGATATTTAACAGTGTCAGATATATCTGATAAAAATTTCAGCTCCTTGGTACTCAAACTTATAAGTGAATTCCCACTAAGGTCAACATGGGCAACATTAGACTGCATCAAAAATGTCCAATCAATGCCTCCATCTAATCTATTCCAACTCAAATCAAGGACCTTGAGATTGGAAAGCTTTTCCAATGCAGTGGGTATTCTCCTAGTAATATTGTTGAATGAGAGGTTCAGTGACACCAAAGACTTGAGAGTGGTAATAGCAGAGGGAAGTGAGCCAGAAAATGAATTACGACTAAGATCAAGAGACACAATTGAGGTAAGCTCCACAATAGATTTTGGTATTGTACCAGTCAAGTTATTCCCGGCAAGTGATAGATTCTGCATGCTTCGGATTCTACCAATGCTTTCAGGAAGGCTTCCAGAGAATAAGTTGTTGGAGAGGTCCAGATACTTCAAACTTTTGAAATCACCCACATTACTTGGTATGACCCCAGCAATGGAATTGTTGGCCATAGAAAGCTTCAAGAGCATAGAAAAGTTAGTAAACACTCCAATATCAACATCAGCAGAAAGATCCATGTTGTCAAGAACCACCGCAGCAACATTCCCAGCATTGCAAACAATACCGTTCCAAGAGGAAGGGCAACCATCGGAATCAATGGACTCCTCGTTCCATGAATCGAGAATGTATCCCGTGGGGTCAAGAGTAATGCCTTTCTTGAACTCAAGCAGGGCAAGGATGTCTTGTGAGGGGAGCTGAGCTGAAACGGAAACGACAAGGAGGCAGATCGCCAACATGCCAAAAACCTCCATCCACGGTATAATCTAAACAAGAAGAACAAATATGCTGACGGTACCCTAGTTCACCAATCACCGACCACCTTTCACACAAAATTAGAGACTTGCTATACTCCAAAACACTCTGAGCGCCACAGCTGCCAGTGAGCTCTGGAAGGAAAGTAGCTCAAACAGAGCTCCTGAAAAAATGTAGAACTCCAGATTTTTACCAGGTGCAGGCATAAGGCTAACTACAGCTCTATCCTCCCCATCACCGACCCAATGTCCAAGAAGCCACTGACACAACAATGTCCGCCATTTCATACATTAAAAAACTCTTCCAGGAGAAGAGCTGCAACTAAAAATCTTTTTTTCCCTTCAAACTAAAACAAAAAGCTTCCTACCATCTCAAGTCATAGATCAAGCACCAGCAGAACGAAGATGCACTAAAGCAACCAAATCACAACCACCACACTTTTCCTACAAAGCCAACAAATATCGGCAGGTCGAATCACCCAAACTACCAAAGACTCCGTCTTTCCTTGGGAAAAGGAAGGCATTCACAAAACACAACTCATAGAACCCACAACGACCCAACCAGACCCATCGAACACCAAAAACAACCACAATAACGCACATACGCTAAAAAAAAAACAGTGCAGTGCAAGAGGAAAGAACGGCCCCTGCTTCAAGCGCAAGTGCGGAGCCCAAGCCCTAGAAAGGCCGATGAGGTGGCACCATCGCTGCCAACCCCGACATCGCAGAGAGTGGCGGCGTCTGCGAACGGGAGCTCCACCTTTTCCGGCGCTCTCTTGGTCTTTCCCTCGATCGATGATTACCCGCCAAAAAACGCAGGGATTTTTTTTTTCTGGTGGGCTTTTTGGTTCCCGAGGCCGATCTACCAAAAATGGGCTTTTACTTCGCCCGTGATCTGCCTACGTGGTAGTGGGACCCATCATATCGCCGACCAATCGGTGCACGACATGAAATTCCTTGCCTGGGCCCACCACTTCGGCCCAGTGATACCGATCCACGATCCATTAATGACAAAATGGGCTTGTTCAATTTCCTGTGCTCTTTGATCGTTTAATTAATTAACAATAGTAATATTTGTAATTTTTATTACAATTTAAATTTTAACAAACACATAAAATGATCATTATCAAAACTAATACAACGTTCCAAGTCAAGTTCCAGTACATTTGTTGGATGGAAAAAGCCATTTTCTGCCCTCTCGAAAGAGAGCAGAAAGCAGTGGAAAACGCCCCCATTCAACGGTTCCTCATGGATATAAATTAAATTAATCAACTTGTATAAAAAGCATCCTCTATCTTCAATCCTTTGCGGATGTTTCCATTGATTCCGTCCAATCTTGAATGATGTAACGTGAGTACACATTGGACACATATATATGCAGACAAAGTTAAAAATTAGTGTAGACAATTTAAAATCTATATATAAATATTTATAAACAAGACGTGATTGCATACGATCCCATTTTCCTCGGGACGGAAAAGGAGGGATGCCCTCTCTTCCCCCATGAAATTTTACCGCTCATGGTAAGTTTTTTGAATTTTTTTCTGCGGAATCTTCTACAGCTGAATTCTTCCTGTTCTTCTACAGACGACTTCTTCCTGTTCTTCGTTCTCGGTAGATTCCTGTTGGACGCGTAGCCACCAGTGGAAGAACTCGTTCAAAAATGGGTTCGGAAAAGTTGGAAGGAACTTCTGAACCAGCACCTGCGAAACAGGGGAAACAAACTCACAGCCACGGCAACGAAGGAGCCCTCGGATCTGCACATGCAACACGAGGAGGAGACAAGATCATGTTTCGTCTTCATTGCTGTGGCACATTCCGCGGATGAAATAGAGGAGAGCATGTGCGAGGGAGATAGATGGACAGCCCCATTAGATTCCCTTCCCTTCTCCGTTTCCTTGGGATTAATTCCTGGCTTAAGCGTCGGTTCCTTTCCCAAAGCTCGTCCTCTTCCGGTCAGCTTTTTGCTTCCTTTTGTTTATTTTTTTAACATTCATTTTTTACACTATTTTTTTCCTGGAACATTTACCCCACAGATGTTGAGACTGGACGTTATCACACGTTTTATCGGTCAGATAAAATAATTATCTATTAAATACTTTTAATAATAATGATATTGTAATGGTAACTCATTTATTTAATTTAATTATATTATTTATTTACAATCTATATAATATTTTTTTTTTCTCTCTAACTTTTCGTTTCCTGGACTTTTTTCTTTAAAATCTGGTCTTTGTTTGTTATCGTTGTTTCATTCAACTTTCTTATTCTATTCTTTTAATTGAACCTTTTTGTATTTTCTCTTTTCAACTGTGACTCGGTAGCTAGAGTTCTTGATCTATTTCTATTTTATCTTGTAAAAAAATTATTTATTTTATTTTTACTTAAATTTAAATTTAAGATCTTATCTTCGTAATTAAGTAAATGATAAATTTTTTTATTTGTTTTTTATAATAATACTATTTATTTAAACTCAAACTTCTTTAAGAATTGTATATAATCGTTTCTATGGTGTAATCGGGAAGTACATTTTGGTCCGCGTTTCATATAATTAATTTGGATAAAGTTTCGTGAATCTCGAGACATAGATATAGACGCCTGTTAGAATAAATAAATTAAAAATCTTTTCATCGTAAATTAACTTTACGTACGTTTGTTTTCCTTCTAACACCATTATTTGTTTGGACATTAGCGTCCAGTAAATGAGTACAATTCTCCACCGTCTACTTGAAGATTATTTTAGTATTTCTGAAGAAAGAACATCAGGAAGCCATAAGATCAGAGGATTTATCTCCTACAAGAAAAAATGCTGTCTCTTTGATTTCTTCAGAGGAGAAGGGGATTTCTAGTAGTTCAAGATTGAAAAGACGATTTGGAAAAATAATATTCCGATCAAATTCCACGTCACAAATTTTTTTTATTATTAAAGAGTTTATGGAAGTGCTTTATAAAGCCCTCATAAATTTGAGTAGCAAAGTCAGTAAATTTTTCATCTATATTAAAGAAAGAGATAGGATTTTTTCTAGGTCTGACTTTGGTTATTTATGAAAAAAAAGGTATTTAGATCTTTTTTTTTAAGTCGAACCTTTACCTCAAGTTCCTTTTTTTTATTGTAATTGTGATATTTTTTAAAGTTTGATAGTTCCTTTTTCTCAAAATCTAAAAGAAATATGGATTCAATTTTTTAGGATCTATTTGTACATCTAGAAAGTAACAGAAAGTATCAAAAAGTTTAAAAAATGATAAAAAAAAAAAATTACAAAAATTCGTCAAAAAATTATGATGTTTGTACACTAGCTATAAAACGACAGAAAGTGAAAAAATAACAGAATATAATAAAATATAAATGAATAACACAAAAATATTTGTAGACATTTCAAATTTACAGAAAAATTAAAAATGTTTATATTCTTTATAAGAATACATTATGAGGTTAACATAAATTTCACATATTGTAAAAATTTATTATTATTATAATTATTTATTAATATTATTTCATTTTTTTTAACAAATCACATTTTATTTTATTTTTTTTCCTCTTCTTTTTTTTCTTCACTTTCCGAGAAAGAAGACTACTTTACTTTCTCTTGTAAAACTTTTTTTAGAAAGTGACAAACACTTTCTGTTAAATACATCATATTTTTTTGTTATTTTTCCTTACTTTTCTTTCCACTACTTTCCCTCCTGTATAGATTCTCCTTTAATCTAATTGATTAATAGCTGAATCTAAATTACATAATTTATTTTGAAGCAAATTTCGATCTGATATGAGTTTTAATTTTAAATTTTTTAACTTGAAAGCCTTACCTAAGACTCAATAAGTAGGATCCCTTAGGGTTGGCATGAAGGTTCACACATTATCAATAAGTTTATTAAAACCTTACCTAAGACTCAAAATCTAAATGGGAATATAAGAATATAGTTAGAAATGACTTTAATTTATCATAGCAAATGGTTTTTGGGTAAAGGGAATCTCAATCAAGGGAAACTAAAAATGTATTTAACATTTTTAGAAGAAAAGTCAATTAGATTATGGGAGTTAATAAAGTTATTGAGATATTCCATTTTTTAGAGGTGAAGATTATTATTAGATTTTTCATATGCAAATCTAATGAAATTGAAATCTCCCCCAGGAACCTAGCTGTTATTAACCTTATTTGAAATATCAAAAAGTTCATGTAAAAATTTTTCCTGTGGACTAAGAATGGACAAACTATATTATTGAAATATCAAAAAGTTTTAATTCTATATGTGATGAGTTGGCTACAATTGAAAATCCTGTCAAGAAGAAAGTTTACTATTTGGTGAATGATTTGGATGATTGTTACTAATCTTTTACCACCTACATTTTAAGACCTCAAGTGCCTAACTTTTCTACTATGGTGCAAATGTTGAGGAGTTTTGAAATAAGATCAGGATTGAGTGAACAAAACAAATCAGTTGCTTACTATAACAGCAAGCAAAAAGGTCAAGGAAGAAATAATTTTAGTAACACAAAAGGAAATGTTGGAAATAATTTCCCTACAATTTGAGGGGGCCCAGCTTATCAGGAGCTAATCAGAACATTGTCAAAAAATAAGGGATGGTGACAAAAGAAAGACTTGTCAAATCTATGGAAAGATGGGACATGTGGTCTTAGAGTGTTGACATAGATTTGACCACTCTTATCAGTTCTAGCAAGTGTAACTTTGGAAGAAGGGGTTAAGTAAAGAATGGTATGCTGAGGTAATACAGGAATGTTATTTTATAAAAGAATTTAAGAACTACTTATTTGTCTGGTTTAAAGAAACATATTATGCTGACAAATGTTTTGTGTCTTAGGAATAAAAAGAAATTTATTGTCTATTGCTCGTTTAACTAAAGATTATTATTTATTCATATAATGTAAATTTTGACTCTCACAACTTCAGGACGAGGAACAAGCACTCAAAAGAATTAGTTGCTATTAGATACGAGAAGGGAGGCACCTATAGAGTCCCACCTATTCGAAGACATTTAATTCTTTACATTCGAAGAAACAAGAAAATTAATACCAAGATTTGACATTGTAGGTTGGAGCATTGTACGTAGTCAAAATAAGATAGAAATTCTTAATAATGCTAGTACAAGAAGGAATATTTCACAAAATTCAAAGTGATATTTGGAGACCTATGTCAATTGTTTCTCATCAAAGTTGTAGATATTATATTACCTTTGTTGATTATTTTATTTGTTTGGGTTGGTATTATCCTCTAAAATATAAGAGTAATTTTTTTAATTGCTTTTAGCATTTTTTTGCTTATGTAAAAAATTAATTTCAAAGTATCATAAAGACTTTTCAATGTGACAGTGGAGGAGAATATTTCTCTAATGTCTTTAGAAATTTTTTGAATGATAATGAAAGAGTTGAATGTCTACATAGGATTATTACCGAGATGAGCTTGAGTATAATGTTTACTATTAATATATCAAAAGATTTCTAAAATGACTATTTTGTCACTGATATATATATATAATGAATAGAATTCTTAGCAAATGTATAAGGATTGAATAGTATGTCTCCTTACTTTAAACTTTCTAATAAGCATCCTGAATATAGTTTTTTTTTTTATGTGTTTTTGGATGTTCCTGCTATATCATGTTAAGAAATTACAATAAAGACAAGTTAAGTCCTAGATCAATGTACTGTGCTTTCATTGGTTATGATTATAAATGCTTAAATAATAAAAACAAAAAAGCTTACAGTAGTAGACATGTTGTTTTTAATAAAAGCTCATTTCCTTTTTAGAATATTAGCCAAGTGCCAACCGAAGGAAAAGTGGTGTGCAATTCCTGTTATTACAAAAGAAATTGGTAAGCACACAAGTAAGAGTGACTTGATAATTATTGTGAAAATCAACATCTTGACGATAAAAGTTTTAGTGAAAATAATAATACATGCATCTGTAATGATAATATTTTTACTAGTGTTGACGTTGTAGATGATATTTTTGATTCTAGCAATAATTCTATGAACAGTACTCATGATCAACATGCTAAAGACAATATGCATATTGATACTGTTTCTAATGATTATAGTTTAAACATTTTGACTGAAAATATTAATCTCTAATCAGAATAATACTACCTCTTCTGACATAAAAAATGCTTTGGATGAAATTCTAGTGTCCATGATAATAGAAATTATATACATATCAAATCAAAATCTGGGATACATAAACCTAATCTTAAGTATGCACTGGATTGTAGTATTAATAAAATTCCTGAACCTTCTGCTTGCCTTAATGATGCTATTAATCAATCATATGAATTTCTTTTTGAATATGATTTTAAATCAAGTTACAGTAATACTTCTTTGTTTATATTCAAAAGAAATGGAAGTATAGTGAATCTACTTCTCTATGTTGATGATGTTATTTTAACAGTAAATAGTTCTTGTCTTACAAATTTTATTGATACTGCCAATTAAAGCTTTGCTATGAAAGACCTTGTAAAGTTACACCATTTCCTTCAAGATAGAAGCAATACATTAAGACCAAGTTGATACTTTTGTCTTAGACACACTATGCAATTTCTATTCTTAAAAAATATTCCATAATCGATTGCAAACCTGTTGCTGCGTCACTTCCTGTTAAATTAGATGCTCATCTTACTAAATCTAGTCCTTTATCTGCAAAACTTGAATTATACAGAAACATTATTGATTGTTTATCATATCTTGGTATAAATACACTTATATATATATATATATATATATATGTTTTGCTACCAATATTTTAAGTAAATTCATGCAATCGCCATCTTTTCATCATTTTTGGCTTCTTAAAAGGGCTGAGGTTTCCGGCGATTCAAAGAGGAGGAGGATGAAGAGGAGGTGCTTCTCAATTAAACAGGGGAGAATAGAGGTAGAGGCATAAATTATTTGAATGTTTCTGTAAATTACCGAGATTCAAAAAAATATTTTTTGTAGGCACTTCTGTTAGAATAGACCAATGAAATTGATAAAAAAATTATTGTGTGTAGAACAGAAGATGAAAATAGCAATTGATAAATTTTTTTAATTATAATATAATTAAATATAATTTCTCATCGTTTTCGTTTTCCATAAATTTTAAACTTACTTATTATTTCCTTTTCCGCCATCTTCAGTATACTAATAGGATTTCGTCCTTATAAGACTTTTCATATTCTCTTTTATTTGTAGTTCATCTTAAAACTACAAATGTTTTGTAAGTAAATCTATATAAACATATTTTAATAAACATTTTATTTCAAAATCAATTGATAATAAGTCAAGGCATTCATCATATACATATTAACTCAAATTTTGATTCTGTCAGATTTAATAAATATATAAAGATACCGCTCTTAATCTAAGTCATTAGGTAATCACTTGTAAATTATTATTTGATTTGATTACAAAATGAAGTCTTAATTAACAACGTTGACTTGTAAAAAAGCTTTTCCTATTGTAGTTGTTAAAATAGTTACGAAGTGAACATAAACACACTTCCGTGGTTTAAAATTTGGTCTTTGTAAACATATTTGGAAAGTTAAGGTCTCTCTTAAAGCTAAAATTTTAGTCTAATTTTGTATTCAAAATAAATTACATGTCAGAGAAAACTTGGCGGAAAGAGGTCCATGTGTGTATGGTTCAAATTAGTTATTTTCTTATTATTACCTTATTCTTACTTATCTTTGGATCTTGCAAAATAATAAAAATCGTATTATTTTCTGTCATTCATTTAAGAATGGTTTCTCGATATTTAATAACATTATGAATTTTTTTTGCTTTTTATTAGAAAATTTGATAGTAGGTGTTAATGCAGAAGTGGTTTAAAAAGTTCAAATAAATTAAAATATACATATGGTAAATTTAACAAACGATTCTAGTGAAACAAATTTAAGTAACACCGTATTGATTGAAATACTTCTATTTTTATAAAACAAGCAAATGTTGTTGAAAAAAAAAAAACGTCAACTAACTCTTATATATCTTTTTGGTTCTCTCTCTTTTACATAACTTATTTCTATATTTTTTGAATTTGTTTTTGTAACTTTTTGCTAACTTATTTTGGACTTAACTAGGAGTTTTTTTTATTTAATTTATCTCACTTCCTTAAAAAAAACATAAACATACTATTAGAATTACCAAAAAAAAAGTGCTTATTACAAGTACGTCCTGGGTAAAAATGGAAATGAGATAAAAGGACCCCAATTTAATGCACTCAGGACCACGTATGGGCGGGCCATCGTAAATCGTAGCAGTGTTTTGAACGCGCCTAGGGCACCGCTCTCTTCCTCACACCTCCTTCGGCGTCGGCGGGCGGCGGCGTACACCTCTTCCTGTCCCGCATATAGATAGATCAGAAGCGATGGTGAGGACAACTATTACCTCGATCGATTGGCCTTCTTTTTGTCTTTCGTCAAGTTTTGCTTCCATTAGCTCTATTCGTTAGTTTTTCTTCCTCATGTTGCACTAATTGGTGTTGCTCTCGTTTCGCAGGCCACCGTTCCTGTAAACCCCAAGCCTTTCTTGAACAATCTGACGGGCAAGCCGGTGATCGTCAAGCTCAAGTGGGGAATGGAGTACAAAGGTTTGAAAAATTGCTCATCAACGTGCAATGTTTTTGCTGTTTTCGGAATTATTTTGATTGATGTTTCGTTGCCTCCGTTGCAGGGTATCTTGTTTCAGTGGATTCATACATGAACTTGCAGGTAATGTTTGCATAATTATAAATGTTATCGTTTCTTTATGATTGTTATCACCATTCCTCAATTCGGTTTTTTTTTTGGAAAAATGATATGTAAGTATGCACTCTCCCTTGCAGCTCGCGAACACCGAGGAATATGTCGAAGGCCAATTCACGGGAAATCTTGGAGAAGTTTTGATAAGGTTTTTGTTTGCTTTTGCCGTTACATTTACGAGAGTTCTTATTGTGAGAATTTCACTACTCAAAACCACCAGAGTCCAGCAGTAGCGGTAGTGAGGGTGGGGAGGAAATAATTTAAGTTCAAAACTAACCAATGTCATTTTTTAACCCTTATGAAGGTGTTTTAGCCGTGATTATTATTTCTCCTCTATTGTATGCATCTTATATTGATGATACCAAAGGTGAAACATATTAACTGGAACCACCAACACCATTTGGTCTTGCACATCACTGTGCGAGAAGGTATTCTGGGTGTTTGAACATTAGCTGGAACCACACTTCTTTTCTAAAAGAAATTTTGTACTCTGCAAAGAGTCTTACGCAGAATTCCTTCTCTTGTTCTGGTAGAGTGGTAGGCTTTTTAATTGCTTCTGCATTAAGTTAGTTCCATGATTTTACGTTCTCTCTCTTGCAAAGTTTCCTGGATGATACTTGAACATGATATAACGAATGCCTAGACTGAAAAAATAGTTGTATGAACATTACTCTAGTTGTTGAGATATTGTTGGTGGAAATCTCAATAGATATAAATTATTTGTTTAAAAAAAAGATGATTAAATGCCTCTGCTAAAGCACAATATATAACCAGATTCCTATACGTCGTGTTTTTTAACGGTATGTTGTTCTTTTATTCCGTGGTTGTAGATGCAACAATGTTCTTTATCTGAGGGGTGTTCCTGAAGATGAAGAGATCGAAGATGCTGATTAGAATTAAACATGCATCCGTTCCTGTTGATGTTGGACATCATAAGATTTGCTTGTGGCTGCAAGCTGGTTCTCCGTATCAAGTCATTTTTCTGAATTACATGATCTAATTTCCGACCATAACCAACATCCGACATCTGTACTTTAACAACGTTAGCTGATCGTTGGCTACAGATCTTGTTTCATGGTAAGCACAACTTTCAATGTCTTCCATTACTAAAACATTCAATGCCTTAGTAGAATGCCTGTTTGTCGAAGGAAATTGTTCATTTATTGTCCAGTCGTGAGCAAAATTGTGGTCATGTTGTTGATCTATTGCGTATAGCTTTATATTGTTTATTTGACTTTGAAGCTCAAAACAGTTTTCCAATTACGCATCCAGAGGTTCAGATTGCAGTGGAAGTAATTTTTTTCCAAAAATGGAAAAAGTACCAAAATAAAATTTTCCGATAAATGTTTATCCATGGATTTTCAGAATCGAAGGAAATTGTTCAGAATCCATGGATTTTCTCGCTCCTTTATGCGGAACGATTGTGTTGAGGGAGTTGCACATCTAGAAATAAACTAATGAAAAGTAAAATAATATTACCAAAAAATAAGTTAAAAATTAGGAAGTTTGTGTTTATTTTTCGTTAGAAAGTAAAATCATTTGGTCTTCATTATCAGTTTTAAATGAATTGTTTACTTTTGTCATCTATTATGGTGGTAGAATTTGAAGGAAAATTATTTTACTTTCTTATTCATGCATGCACAAACACTTTCTTGTTGGAATAAAATGTAAAATAAAATTGCATAAACAAAATTTTTTATTGCTTTTTATTACATGTTTCATAAACAATCCTTAGCAAAGAAGAGAAGCGCCAAACACCATATTAATGTATATTTATGCCATGATTAGCTCTTATTCAACTGTGTTTATTTAGCATTCAACCTGAAAGGAGAGACAGATCGAGTGCGCCAGTCTTTATTCACATGCTTTTGTTTTTTTAGTTTTCTTTTTCTTTTATACCTTGTCAAAAGTTATAAATTACTTGTATCCTTATTGAATATAATATAATCATTATGTACTAACATAAATTTCATATAGTTTCATTATTGTTTATGAAGGTATTATAACTATGGCTTATAAGATTTTTTTGTTATATGAGATATTGATATTTGAAGATATGCAAACTGTTTTTAACTTTTGTAATAGTATATAAACAAAAATCCCTTTTATTCAATTGGTTGATGGTAAGTTTTGAATCTACATTATTCTCCTCATTTAGGTGAGGAAGAGTGGAAGATTATTTACCGACTTTTGGAGGTACATTTTTTATGGAGGAAGTACATCTACGTTATGGTTAAAGTCATTTGAAAAATAACAAGCCTACTTTCCACTGGTCGCTGTTTTTAATGATTTATTTGCATTAACGTATAAAATAACTCTTTCCTGGTTGCGGACAAATTACCCATCATGATACAACATAGTCTATATAAAATACTGTAAACAACGAAAATGTGAATACACAGAAGACTCTTTTTGGAACATTTAATCACAAGATTATAGAAATATAGACAGAGGAAAAAATGAAATTCTTTTTGATACAAAACCAAATTATTTTATGATTCTCTTTTTGCAATTGTGAAAAGATGTAAGAAAACTTCCTTACCGTTGAAATGACTAGTTTAAAAGAATCGCAAATTAAAATAAATTCGAAAAAAATTATAATTAAAAAACTTGTATAAACATTATCTATCTCAAATATGAGTTGTAGTTGCATTTGCACGCTTACAACCTAGTCCTAAATGTAAGAGACTCAATACTTCTCTAACTTTCCATAATGGGATTAAACGTTGAGTTTTTTTTTCCTACCAAAACGTACATATATCAACATGCTATTCATATTATTCGGCACTGCCAAAAAAATCTTGTTAGTCAGATTATGTAGTATTATCCAGAAAATGCTGTTCAAATAAAAAATGTGAGGGTTTTAATTTTATGCAAAATAATGTTAATATGTTCGAAGGTCACATCTTTCTATCTGCATTTGCAACAGCAAGATTTTTTTGACGCCCATAATCATTGTTCGAATGGGAAGGATATGGTCTTATATGTTATTACGACCGTTAAAAGTCAAATAATTTGGAAAGGCTTGTTGATTTAACGAACTCAAGAAACAAAGAAAGAAGCTTAGGTAATTCATTTGGCTTTTATCATGCACCAATGGTCTTTCTTCGAGAAAAAAAAACCACTATGGAGTAAAATAAAATAAAATTTAAGTCTAGGTAATGGATCACTAAGAAGCCGAATTAACTTATTGCAATTGGATTAGGTTGGGCGTTATTGTATTGATCCAGTCATACTCTGATCCATACCGACATAACCAATCCGGGAATAAGAATCTTCGTCAAGGATATCAGATTACCCATCGACCAGGCTACGTCTGGCACGATGTGTCGTTGTTCCAAGTCAACGGCAAAAATAAAGCACGAAGTTTACAAAAATTCCCATTTTTCGGTAGAGAATTAGCTAATTGGTAGAAGTCACGCCTCAGCTCAATAATTTCACCAACGTCACGGAAAAGAGAGTAAAAGACAACATTCTTTTCGGTATTTACAGATAACTGGCGCATGCAACCTTCAATAAACCATCTGGCGACAGCGTATGCAAAACCCAATACGTAAGTTGCTTACATATTGAGTCTCGGGGATGAGAGCAGCGAATAACAGAAAGTAAAAGAGATTAATCTCTGAAACCAGAGCCATGCTACAAGTTAGGGTTTAACGATCTAAAACAAGAGAATAGATTGGTAGATTAGATTTTCCTCACTTCCACCATCTTGGCCACCTTCAACTTTGGCGGTAGGGTTTAAACACCACCATCTTTTCCACAACTTATCGAGGGTTGGAAGAAATTGGAATTCAAGGAACGTTCGTAGAGTCATCAGGTACAAGATCATCTTCCTCGTGGTAGATGTTTTCCGCCATCTGCCATATTTGGAGAATGTTGTCTTCAGCTACACTGGCGACGATCCACTCCTCACAAGTGTTCCATGAGAAGTCAGAGACCTTGCTTGTGTGCCCACCATGGATGAAAAGCAACTCTGGTGGACCATCAACTGCATCTTCAGGTGACTGTTCTGCATCAATTCTACAAGGCAAACCGCGTTGTCAGACATAAAAGATGCACAAAGAAAAAGAAAAAGGTTCAATTGATTCGGAGTCAAAGAAAACGTTAATATGAAAAATACACTCTATCTTCGCTAATTGTAAGTTTTAATCCAAATTAGCTAAACGGGTAAAACACAATAACACACGTTTTGGCATAGTTCCCAAGGCACTCCAAAAAGAACAGTGTCTAGAGGCATATCCCATGTTGCTCTAAACACGACCTTTCAAAATTTCTGTACGGTACAGAAATATAATTGTCTGCATTATTGCAGAATGAAAACTCTAACCGAGAATGTGTTGGAAATCCAGCATGTTGACCAACTACGGTATTTTTTTTAAAATGTGAAGTGTCATGCAGTTACAACTGCATAACAGGCTTACAGTCATGTGAATCTAGATGCATAGCCAATCTACTCATATCTGTTAAAAGCTTTAACAACAAGTACCAAAGGACTCTGAAGCCCGACATCTATTGTATTCATACCTTCAAAGGCAGCATATCCTGGAAGAAAACAACACATGAATAACCATAGCTTCTGGTCAAATTGGATGATGGTATTTTAGCAGTAATTTTTGTTACCCCACATACTGGTCAGTACATATAGCTTCCAAATTTTGTAAAAAAGGAAGTGACCCCCCACTAACCCATAAAATATAGTAGTAGATTATTTTTTCCCATATAATCTTTGGAAAAAAGTATCATTTAAAAAGTCTACTGACAAAATAAAAATCAAATAGAATTTACACATATGATAATATGCCAACCATTATATACATATATATATATCACTAATGGATGAAACAAAAACAATAATGTCACAAAGCAATATTCCTTGTATCATCTAAGCATTTCATCTACCATACATTCAGAAATCCTGAAGTGAATATGAAAAGATCAAGCCTGAACACGACAAATAATAACATCAATTTTATTGCAAATTTCATTTAAAGAGAATAGGGTGGTTTTCAACTATGGTCTGGGGATAATTGTTTTTTGCCTTTTAGTGAAAATATCTAGTATTTTAAGTTGTAATTAATATGCAGCAAGTGTTCACTACTACAAAATTTTACAACATACAACTATTTTTTTTACAACTTTTACTTATTTTTCATATAACTGTACATATCAGTAAAATGAAAGAAAAGTCATAAAAATAGCTGTAAGTTGTAAAAAAATTCTAGTTATAATTTAAACACTTACAGAATATCAACTGCAACAAAAAACAATAAATTTTTCCCTAAAAGACAAAGAAATCAAGGTCTGGAGCTATATAGCTCTAGATCATAGTTGAAAATTTTCGAAGAGAAAATACCTGCTGAGATCCCACACCATCAACCTCCTTCCTAGACAACAAGAAGCTAGAATTGTCTCGTTCTTTGGATTCCATCCAACTTGGAATACTTCTTCCCTGTAAGAACGTTGACACTCAATGAGCACATTACGTATATTTAGCACATCAAATTTAATCAAGCAAGACAATGCTTGCATTGGTGTGACCTAGGAAAAACAAAAAATTAATAACAAAAAGAGCCTTACTTGTGGCCATTGAAGATGTGTAGAGCTGTGTTGATTTTTCGGAGGTCAAACAATTTAACTGTTTTATCTGTTGAACCAGTAGCCACAACCCACTCATTGAAAGGATTAAAAGACAAACAGTTGACCTGTGGTAGACGCATATGAGAGAAAAGTCAGAAAACTCAGTTTATAAAGCCATGGGAAATAAGGAAAATAGAAAACCATTTGTGAAAATAATATTCTCCTAAAACACCACCATTAATGGAAAATGAATAAGGAAACAAATATGACAAAGAGATATTTAATGCTTTGTCCAAACAGTATTTTCTCCATACTCTTTGTTGACAATATCTGGGAAAAATTCAAATATATAGGATTTGAATTACCTCTCCTTGATGAGCAATCACAGATTGTGCTGGTTTGTTGGATCCTGAAGTCCTTAGATCCCATATAAGTAGATGGCGGTCATCACCAACAGAGCCAAACAAATATTCATGCCTTAAATGCCAAGCGACATCCTCTACAACACCTTCATGCACCTAGTCATATATTATTAAATACCAATTGCATGCCAAAGGATTCTAGTTGAATCTCAAGAAAATTGACATGAATTCTAAAAATACATATGATTTTCAAATATTTACAACAAACAATCGATCAACCATGACTTTGAAGCATCTTATAGTAAATTCATCATCATTTAAATACTCCATGCTTCATAAATCAATCAGAGTTCCGCATTCTTGAAACAACTTACAATATAATTCAGTGATTCTACCTTAAAAACCTGTTGAGCATCAAGAGTTTTATTCTTTGGTGTTGCATTGATGTCCCACAAGCAAATTTGAGCATCATCTGAGCCACTCAACAAATGGCCTTGCTTGAAAACACTCCAGGACAATCCATAACCTTCAGTGCTATGGCCTCTAAGTCTTAGGTCAGGAGTGCAGACGCCATCTAAAGGAGGTTTAGATGGATGCTTGCTGTAGTCAAAGACAAACACCTCTGCACTAACAGTCTTTGTGGCAATGATAAAAGGGTTCTGAGGCATATAGCGGGCACGGTTTACTTCACCATCATGGTTTATCTGCTGGATTATTTGGATCTGCAAGCAAATTAAGGACAACTCCCCAATATCAGTAGAAAGTGCACACAAAATGACAGAACAGAATAGATTTTATTTCCAAATAACATCCAAATATATGATCCTTACATAAAAGAAACCTAAAATCATCTAAACAAAGGAAAATTGAGTGCAAATGGTACCACAATTACATTGAAAGTGGACCATTGAAATTCAAACATCCATCTTAAAACCAATTGACTGAGCAGCGTCTATCTTGTACAAGTGCAATCCTGTCCTAAACTTTTTTCCAATTGAAGGCATTCCTTTACTTGTGACCTATGGTATTAGGATACTTTAAGTGGATGAATAGAGACTTGGACCTACTGGACCTTTTTGGCTCTACCACCAATTTGAAATTTGTACGTGAATCTCAACGACAACTAATTACGAGCCGAGAAGTATATCTATATAAAACTGTAAATTCTATCCTAACTTTTTTGATAATGTGGGACTATTCAAACATGGACATTGTAGTCTTCCAGATTGAAATTTTCGTTACAAAATTACCAGCATTTCCATGGTACAAGCCCACACTTTTGTCGTTGAAATGCTTGGATCAATTTAGTAATCTAGAAATCTTATCAAATATTAAACAATAAAGCCACATACATTAAAGTAAACCTTAAAATAAGCAACAAAGTTGCAACCTTGCCACTTTCTAGACATCCAATAAAGATAGGAAAAAAACGAAATGGAACGAGTTTCCAAAGACGATCCGAATACAGCAGCTACTCTTAGTCTCTTACCTTCCCGCTTGCGCTCCCAAAGCCACCAAACTCTCCCCTCTCCTCATCATACTGCCTGGCCTCGCACTCGGCGTCCTCGAGCGGGAGCTGGACCTGGGCGATCATTAGGTAGTTGGGCTCGTTGTCGGAGGTGTGCGTCCCGAGTATCATCTTCTGTACGCTGTAGTCCTTTCCCGGTGGCTCGACCCTCTCAGGAAGCCACTGGACGGTGAGGGAGGGCCACTCGAGAGCGTGGGTGATGATAAGGTCATAGAGGAACGGCGTGTTCTTCTTCCAGATCTTGTACTCCTCATTGATCAGCCTCTCTTCGATCTCCCCTCGGAACTCCTCTTCATCCTTCGCCATTGACGACGACCACGGCCACCACCAACCACCTCTCCTCAACCGACTTCTTCCTTCCTGGTTTCTGGTTGAACGAGGGTTTTGGTCTCTAGGGTTAGGGTTTCAGCCGGAATCGGTCCCGAAACTCTGACACCGGCGAATTTTTTCCGCGGTGGCACCAACCACGAGAGACGGGAGTCGTAGCGCTCAAGAGTAAAATTAGTGTTTGGTTTTTGATTGTCCGTGTGATAATACATGATCTAAAATCAAAAAAATTAAATTTTATTTTATTTATTAATAATAATTTATTAAATGTACTGTGGTCTCTCTCTTTTTTGCTAAGGTAAATAAATTATAATTAACACTGGAGAAAGTACGAGAACAAAAGGTGCAGAGGAAAACAATAAAGTAGGAAGAGGTTAAAAAATAAGAGAGCCACAATTAATTATTACCGTCTTTTTTTTACTTGGTTTGTTCATTTTCTTGGTTCAAATTTGGTTCTACTTCAAGTTCCACCATTTTCGTTGATAGAAGTATTGAATCTCTCTTATAATTTTAATACCTGCACAAGGAGTAAGATTTTCTGTCGGAAAGAAATAAAACTTAAAATGTTGCAAAATATTAAAGTGATGTTATAGAATTACATCTAATAAAGACTTTATTTCCAGTGATTTAACTGATCCATCAAAAAAACTAAAATCGAAGAATATCATCAAAAGTTACTAGAAATTAAAAAATCAAGAGATATCATCCTCAAGAATAACCCCTTATGGTAGACGTTAATTATGATATTTTCCTACAGCTACGATTATTTTGAAATACATATATTTATTTGTAATTATCATTTTTCAAACTCAATAATATAATATCAAAAAATAATTATTTAATAAATTTAAGAAAAAAAACTCATGTGAAAGAAATTTTGAAAACAATTTGTGTAAGAAGCTTTGAATCAAATTCAAATCTTATCGAATATAAAAAAATTATTTTTTGTTATTGAGATTCACTAACTAAAATGCATCGAAGGGATAACATAGCTAATCAGATTTTATCAATTAAATAATAGCTAATCACGCCCAAGTAAAAATATCACCATTATAAAAGGCAGCACAAGACATGGTCTTTTTATCTTATAATTTGTGAGAAGAAATCATGAATTTTAAGATTAGACAATAAGTAATTAAGTTTTTTTAAAACGGTAGTAATTTTACTTATATTTGAACGTAAAAGTTCGTTTACTATAATTAAAAGGATAATCAATTGTACCAAACAATCAACGATTAGCGGAATTGATTTTTGCCAGGTCTACTTTTAACGGTAATGATAACCGTCAACCATGAGAACGACCGAGAAAGGGATTTTAGAGTTGACCGTATTTTTAAGAGTGATTTAAAGAAACATTCTTTCTTACTTTTTCCAAAAATTTGGAGTATATCAATTAGGCATTCATTTGGCGTCTCTCACCAGGAAAAGGAGAAGTGAAGAATGTTTTCTCTACCCATTTCATCTCGTACGCCACAAAGATAGAAGAAGATCGGCCGATCTATGTACAAACAGAAAGATTAATTTTTCCTCTTCTTCGTTACCACCTTTTTGCTTTAGAAACGACGGTAGAGAACATGCCTCGAGGATGCCAAATCATGTTGCTTTCCATGATTTTAGTCATGAAGATCTTCGCCATGATTTTAATCCAATTTTGTGGTTTATTTTAAATGGACTCCAGCTTTTCCTACGTTTGGAGGTTTCCGAGAATAGTCCAGCTGCCAGAGCCTGCTGAAACCAGAGCTCAAACTCGTCCTCATCTTCTGATGATACCATCTCAGCGTCCAGGTCCCAGTGAAATTTGGAAGAACAAGTTCGCTGCGCCGTCTTATCCAGGCCGACCATGTTCACATGAAAGCTTGGACGATGTGTATTGGGCCGACAAGACGTTCCCTGAAACTGCAAGTAAGATAAACGGGGAAATGAGGATATGTTGTACAAGCATTTCCTTGATCAGTCACCAAACCACGGGGATGTACATATATCTATAGGATAAACTGGCTGGCACTTTTGTTGTCTGATTGATTTAAATCTTAATGTAATATAACTAAGTTATATTATGTAATCAAATTATAATGTTTGATATTCAAATGTCAACTAATCATAAGATTATATAAAAAACCAATTTTATCATATAAGCTCATATATAACTAGTCAAATGATTTTCCAAGCAACTTAATTTCTTATAATTAGATTTTAAAGCTTATAATTAAAAAAATTCATGCATTGTAATTCAATTATGTTATATAACATTGATTACGGTTAACCCATTTCAATCGTTGAAATGTTCAAAATAAGGAACAACATATCCCAAAAGAAATAATAAAATGGATCAGCCTAACCTGGCAAACCGCCCACTCAGACACATCGAATATTTTGCTCTCTGCACAGACAAAGGCCCGTGGAATTTCCACCTGTAGACAAGAGACCTAAACTGTCAATAGAAAATCATATTTTAAATGATATAGGAGAGAAATTTCATTATTAGGAAAGATATGCAATAGTGGATCAATAGAACTAAACAATGTGTAGATGGTGCAGTTGATTGTCAAGTATCAATACAAATATTACATCTCATGGGGACAACAATCACATGCATCTTCATGGATTGTGGTATGTTCTTTTACTAAATATTAGCAAGCAAAGCTCCACTTGAGAAGCTTGGGCATCCTGCTAGTTATGCACTATATACAATTGGATTCTGGAAAGATGAACTGCATGGATTAATGAATCAATTTGGAACCAAGAAACTTCTGATGATGATCCGGCCAGATAGCTTCTTATGGAATCGAATACAGGACCATTGGATTCTGGAAAGTGAACTGCGTGAATTAATTCAAGCGCGCGGGCACACACACGCACACAAATTGAAGTCTTATAAGGCTACCATATTTGTGTCTGATGTGCATGTATCTGACAGCAGCAGCCTGACTGAACTAACTCTTGGAGTAAGTTTAAGTACAAGCCTACAAGAGCCAGCTTGCTTAGGTTTATATAATTTGCTAGAATTTATTTTAGTCCATTATCTTAAAAGTTCCAAAAAAGTACGTCCTACTAAAATCTTTAAGGACTTTAAATTATTACAAAAAACAATATTATCCCCCATAAATAATGAAAGATACCTTTTGAGAGGTTGAAGTGGCAGTTGAAGATTCATATTCAACCCATCCATCACCATCTTTGGCTGGATGATATTTTTGGCAATCCTGGGGACAAAAAACTGTAGTCAAGGCTCTACAATGAATAGCCTTGTAGTGTTCTACAAAATAGCCACATACCTCACACCATCTTGCACTTGCTTTACTTCTCGTAGTACATATCCACAAATGGGAATTTCCACACTTTCTGCATACAATACGTCTTGATTCTTCAGACCAATAAGCTGTACCGCTCTGAAACAATAGGAAAAGAAATGTTTATTTTCTAGAAAAAGATGACTATTGCAATATTGAAACCCTATATGCTAATGTATGCTTTCCTCAAACATGCAAAGATAATAAACTAGGATGACAAACGGCAAACACAATGCATAAAATTTTCACTAATGGAGGAGTCTAATTTTATGCAACCATCCCACCAAAGGCTTAACCCATAACCTCTAGGTTATAATGGAGTAATCTTACCATTGCATCTCATCCTTAATAAACTAGAACTAAAATTTAAAAGTATTCTTGCAAATCAATTTTATGTACCTAGTTAATCATTTGACTGGACCCAAATAGCAGGAGTTGGCTTCAATGCTTCATTATATGTGACCAACAACATTTTCATGAACCCCACCGAAGTGGAAGAAAAAAGTTTGTTTTGTTGCATTTTAAAGTGTTGTAATTTTTATCCTGAGCACTATTATTGTGTTCTGTTTCGTTGCATTGTAGATACATGAGAAAGAACAAGGTGCTGAATTGCTGATTTATTGGGATAGAAAAAACAAGAACTGGAACAAGAGTGCAAGCCATTAAACAACACAATGCTTATCATTTCAAGCAAGGATGCAATATATAACCATCACTACAAACATCAGTTTCTATAGGTTAATTAACATAGATTCAACTGCAAAGCAATATAAACACCTGCTGGGAAGTATCATAGGAATTCCGGTTTACATTCTGAGTTTCTGTTTCTTCTCTTCTCAACTGCTCATCATAGTCTTTTTTCTTTGATAAGTCAGAAAGAACCTGCAAACAATCACAAGGATGAGAGAAAAAACTACATAATAAGTGGTAACTTGTGTAGATGCAATAGAGAAGTTGATATTCGAAGAGTAAAAATCTTGAGAGAAAATGCTTTGCTCAACTTGCCTCATATGCAGACTGAAGTTTTTTAAATGATTCATCTGCTAATGGAATCCCCATGTTTTTATCAGGATGCACAAGCATAGCCTAGAGTAACAATAAAGCCATTTATGTAATAAACTAAAAGAAATACCTAATTAAAAATTAGGGATTTCATTTCAACACAATTAGCAAGGTAACAGACAATTCACCTTTCGTCGGTACTCTCTTTTCAGTACAACCTGACTGGCATACTCATATTGAGGCACACCAAGGGCTTCATAATGATTTGCACTATTTATTATCCTTTTCATTTCATCTATTGAACTAGCATCTGTCTTTACTATCTTACTAAATGAACAATCCTTAGAAATATTCACAGAATTTGATGTACTTGGAACTTTACAAGATTTAGTAGAGAAAAAACTTTCAGCTTCACTAGTTGGTGTAGAAAAATCACAGTCTTCAGGCAATTCCTCTGCCATTGGTTCTGAATCCTTATAGTCAGTTGACTGTGTGGCTTGAGCCACACGATCATATCCTTGAAGAAATTTATTCAACAAATCATTTGAAAGGAAAGCTAGGTTTAGTGAGAGGAATACTCCAAGCCATCCCACACGAACATAAGCACAGTATACAGAATAGGCCGTTGACATGTAGATGAGAGGTCTTGCACGATTCAAGAAAAACATATAACCTGTAATAACCACAGTACAGTGATGAGATTTGAAGTACAAAGAACATCTCAGTTGAGCAAAAAGTCACCCAAGGCTTTGTAGGAAGTAAGAAATACTTGTTGCTGTTATAAGAAACTAGGTCAAAGTGGAGGATATATCCATACCTCCAACTATAAACAACATTGCCGTCACCCAAATATTACCGTATAACCACATGATTATTATTCCATAAAGACCCACAATAAAAAGACCAGGAGTGTAATCCAGGTAGTATATAGTGGCTGCCGAAGCTCCCTGAATGAACCAAAGAATAAAAATCACATTTATAAAGTAGTTTAACAAAATTTAGTGAAAAACAAGAAAATGAAGGGAATGCATGTAAAGCACAAAACCACATATAGATATATTGTATGTTAGAAAGCAATTAACCAAACACCTCGTGTCATGAGATAACAGATCAAGTCTGACAACAAGCAAAACACTCATTTTTGTGTAGCTGGAATCCACATCATAGTCGTGAAGAAAAGGAAAAGCATAAGGAATGAAAGATATCAAGTTAGTTACCCATTAATTGAGCAGAACATTCTATAAAACAAGCTCTACTTGCTTGACCCTTGAAAGCACAGTCATCTGAAAGGGGAAAAGTCACAAGTCCCACCACAGCTAGGCTGGGGTATTGGTGTGGTAGTCTATTCTTTATGCTACAGATAAAGAAGATCGAGCTAGCAGTATTTCCTCTTTTTACTTGTCACTGGATAATTGGTGACTTAGTGTTAGGCCTCTAAAAAAGGAATAGCTTTGAAGTTTTGAAAATGAGAATAGAAAGACAGTAAAAGAAGCATATTCCTTCATCTATTCTAGTCATCTGCATGGAGATTATGTTATTGTATTAGGGAGAGTATTTTTGGACTTTTAGGTCAGTAGTCCTTAAATGTTCCATCAACAGCAGGTATCTCTGGATATGACCATTAGAACCGGTACACTCCTATGAATTATTGTTACGATGTCTCAATAGTGATTTCCATGACAATTTATTTGCTGCACAGGAACAATTTGAATAGATGACCACATCAGTCAAGCAACAAGTGATTCCATGTGCCCTGGTTGTTTTTGGTTGCCACGTGATCTTAATTTAGAATACATTTGTTATGCAGAAGGCTTAACATTTTATGCTACATGAATCAGATCAAGAAGAAATAATATAAAGAAAAGTTTGAAGTCACCCCCTTAATTCCATTCTATAGAGGAAATCAGAGGAGATCACTAGGATACTAAGGAGTGTAGGAATGAGTCATTACTAAGTACCTCCAACCACTGAAATGGTATTCAAAGTGTTTCCACTAGATAGACTGAAAAGAGGAAAAAGGAAGAAAGTAAATCTAGAAGATAGGGCTTCCAATTATTTTTCCACTAATTTTTTCTGCCCATGGAATGTTGTGTACGCACTACAAATCTCCTCATCCAGGTTTTTGTGCCAAAGTCGGCTTTGGTAAAATCAATGACAGTTTAGTGGTGCAGAAAACATGCCATGCTTTGATAAGGATCCATATCAGAGTGACTGAGTTGGATTGTGCACCTAATGTGGATGACATATCTGGTTCTTAACGTTACTTTCGTGTTTCTGACTTCCTGTTCTTACTTTTCCTAGTAATCATCTTGACAGTCCTTTTTTATTCCTATACACTGCTTCCCTTGGTTAGCTTCTTCAAAGGTCTCTTTTATGCCTGCTTACAGGAGAGAAATCACTACTCCATATTCCCTCCATAAGTGAAAAGCCTCTTTAATTCAAACTTGTCTGCCTAATTTTTATTCTAAGATATAGAACTTCAAGAATACACATTAATGAATATCGTCAATTTTCTTTTGCAATATAATCTAAATCATGCATTCGTAGACTTCTCCCGTCTGGTTTAGAAAGAGGATAAGCTTCCTGGACTGAGATGTGAAACTCAGACGACGATCTTACTCCATAAAGTACACATTCAAAATAGAAATAACCATGTATGGACTTAGAATAGATTCACACTGTTGTGAATTCAAGATTTTAAAGTTTCGCTCATTGCTTCGTTCCTAATGGTGACAGAATCACTGCTAAATGCAATCAAGTAGAACAGTTACAGGTGAAGAGATGAGATAATTATACAAAGAGAATTGGCGTAGGAACAAATTTAGATCAAAGAACTCACCAGAACAGAGAGCACAACAAACAGATACGAAGTAGACGACAAACTAAGAAGCCCACTCCACACAAGAACAAACAACGTCGTGTACTCCAACCCGAGCAACGATCTAACCCCTCTAACCACACAATTCCTCCACTGGTTGGCCAGCGCCAGCATGAGCCTCCCCATCTCCATTCCCCACATATAGAGCACCGGCCAATGCTGATCCATAAAGAAAACAAACCTTTCCCTGGCGCAGCAGCCGCCGACTACCCGAGCAGCCATCACCACCTTTTTCTCAGATCGCAACCAGTTCCATCCCTGCCTCACCAACAGCCCTATATCCCCCATTTTGCCCAACACACATGATCAAACTCACGATTCGTACGCCAAGTTCCCAACTTTACAGGCGGAGAAGAGGAAGAACCTCATCCTCCCGAGGACCTGATTCCCAGAATTCTCCCGCAAAACCTCTCACCCAACAAGAGCACAATCAAGTCCAGCAAGCCAGCAGCGTCCGCCACGACCACCCGAATCGAACACAGATCGAGGCGAGACGGGAGGAACCGCCGCAGCGGGGTGCTGCGAGCGACGTGTAAAGGAAGAGGACGAGAATGGCGTCGGTGGTCTTCGAGCTTTTCCCGCGAGCCCTAGGATGGAAAGGGGAAATGCCTATAACAAAAGCGGGAAGAGGAAGGAGAGGAGAAAGGAAAAGCTGAAACGCAAAACAAGGCTTGTGGGAGTAGGCAAAAGTTTCTGTTTGATTAATAAGAACGATGGGAGTGGACATTTCAGTTCGTTCGCTGTCGGAGCAGCAATTGCATTTCTCCTGGTTATAAAATAAATAAATTCAAATATATAACTGCTTTCTTCTTTCTGAAACTAATCAAAAGATACTTAAATTATTTTTTTAAATTAAAAGATGTCTAACTTGTGAAAGCACAATTAAAATCAAGTATAAAAAAAGACCAAATAAGTTACAAATACAAAAAAAAATAAATAAATAAATAAAACAGAAACCAATCTTTTTAGATCTTTGTCATAACCATAATTTCATTTACAGTTTGCAAAAGAATGTCCTAGCTAGAAAGAAATATGCAGAATCAAAAAACTTATTAGATGTTAAAAAGTTGACTGTAGATGAAAAAAATGTAATAGTTGAAAATTTTCATCAAATTTTTTTTTCCTATTCAACGATATAGAATATATAATTTAATAATATTAGACAACTACCATTCAACCAGCTTTGAATATATATCTACTATTTAATTATCTTTAAATTATAATTATCCAACGTCAATAAGCATGTATTCTTACAACATAAAATAAACACACTTACAATCAAATTCCTTGTAAATGCGTACAGCTTCCTTGATCTTGTAATAACAATAATAATAATAATAGATGGTGTGATAAATCCTTTTGTATTTTGTTCAATATTTAAGCCCAGATATAATTATTACAATAACACAGATGGTGTTGTGTGAGAGTTACGATGGGATCCAACGAGAACTCATTCAGCATTCAACCCTCCGAAACACATGAAATTCATCTTTGAAATCTTCAAGCATGGAACTTTTTAGCTTCCTTCAACTAATTCCTTCAAGATCAAACCTAGAACTAATCCATTCACAGAAAAAGGTGGGGGGGGGGGGGGGGGGGGGGAAGAAGAAGAAGAAAAAAAATCCCCCAAGCAATTTAAAATTGCAAAAGGCTTAAGGTTGAAATTCTCATCGTAGTTATCAACAAGATTACAGCACCAAACATCCAACAAACACCTAATAATCTTGAACGGTGCACGTGACCTTCTCCCTGGCGCTCATCATCAGGATCACGTGCACGGCCGGGACGGGTGTGCGCCTTTGATTGTATATAATATTATCTGTTCCCGAGTGGAACAAGCAAGCTGTTAAGATAATACGGAAGATCAAGATCGTGAATTACGGTGGTTAGATGCTTTTACGGGATAAAGAAATGTTTTGAATTAAAATATGACGTGTGTGTTTAAACGTGTGCGATGCCGGAGGAGATATTGAAGATCTTAACGCATCGTCGTCACCTCATATTTTGATAACGACGACTCTTGACTCGTGACGAGGGGTAGGTCGGGCAAATCGCGTCCAAATAAATGAAACGAGATTGACGTCTCCAGTAGCATTTGTTTCAGCTGTCAAAAGTTTTTTAATTTCAACGACAAGTAATGTGGTTGACAGTTTTGTGGATTAGAAGAACAGACAGTATCAGCAGGTGGGAATAATATTTATTTAGTAAAATAATACTATTTTTATATTTTTTTAAAAAAAAAGTATAATATAGTTAATATTTGGTGAGTTATTTGCTGTTTATGCTGGTATTTTAAAATAGTGAATGATTTTATGTGACCGAATAATTTATTAGAAAATAGTATTTTTGAATAAATATGTAAAAAGTATTTTTTTAGATGATCTTTGAATTAAATAAGTAATGTTTTAAATTGAAAACAACTGTTAAAACATATACAATTAATTGATAAAAATGAACTCATGAAATACTAAACTATACATCTTTCCAATGTGAAAGTATGTAAAAACGATAGACTGTAATGTACTGTTAGACTCTTTGTGCATTGTCTTATAACATATTTATATCATGTGAAATCTTCTACGTATTATTTTTTGCTTGAAATAGTTGAAGGTTTGCCTTCAATTGTTATTTAAGGAGTGTTTGTGTATCTAGAAAATGATAAAAAATATTAAAAACAATAATAATGAAAAATTTTCTAAATGTTTGTGTGCTAAATGAGTTTTGAAATGATTTTGCCATTTTTCCTTAGTATATAAGAAATTTTTTTTATTTTCTAAGACTTTTTGATCTCCAAAACTAATGAAAAATAAAGGAAAATAAATATTAATTATCACAGAATATATTAACAACATGTAATTTTGATATAAAAATTATTTATGTTCTTAACATATGAGAATTGATATTATGAAAGATATGTAAAACAATAAAGATATATAAAATATATTTTATATTGTAATTATTATCATAAATAACTCTATCTTATATTATCTACGATAAATTTTGTTATTCTCTATCTGATAGATAAATATAAAAAATATTTAATTTATTAATTTTAATATTTTTATTTTATAAATAAATATATATTTTTTATATTTTATAATTTTTCGTATATACACAAAACACACACGTATTTCAAATTCCATTATTTTCTATTTATTACACAAATATCTTATTTTTCTACTGACTTTCCGTTACTTTCTAACATTTTTATTCTCATCATTTTTTTTTGTTGTATTCCGTTCTTTCCATTATTTTCTAAGTGTATAAAAATCCTTTTATGTTTATTTCTTTTGTTAAGAGAGAAAAAAAAAAATCTCTCGATTCGATCTCGTGACATCAGTAAATCTACTTGAGATATACTTGTGTTTTTAAAAATTTTGTGGTGCAATAATGCAATTTCTCGGAAATGTCGTCCCCACTCTCGTCTCAACCGCCTTCAACGGTTACGTTTCTTTAGAAATCAGAAACTAAAGTTTAACCACATATTTTATATTAATCACCGTTTCAACAATACACGTCGTCTTCTTTGATATAATTAATGTTTTGGAAATTTTATATTACACGCCATCTTTGTCATAAAATGTAACTACGTCTTTAATAGTTACAAATATTTAGTTTTAGATTTAAACATAGTGGTGGCATTTAATGATTAGTATATATATTCATGTTAGAAGTTTAAATTTGAATATAAATAAGAATTTCTTACCGATATTTTATGAATGCACGTAATTCTTATTCCCACTTATATATGCTTACAAACATCTGCAATAACATATTCTAATAAATATAAAAGAATTGACATATTTCAATAAAAGGAGTGAACCATGGATAAAAAAAAAAATTTCTCTTAAATTTATTTTCTTCGCATACATGAGTTTTGTTTCTTTTTTAGAAAGATAGAAGAAGTTTTGATCTGTGCATTTGACATAGATTGATATGTATATGAAAATATCTAACGATGAATAACATTTTCTTTTGATAATGATGGTGATTTTATTTTTTTTTAATGGTGTTTGATATTATAATTCATCACAGCGATAGATTGCATCCATCGATTGAAAATGTATTGAAAAAGATATTTCCACAGTTATCTTTATTTTAATAACAAGAACCATTCACTCACATAATTGATTATCGTGTTAAGTTGAAAATTAATTAAATTATAATTAAACACCTTTCAATGAAAATGACCAAACACCTCTAAATTTATAAAATACAAGATAATAATGTATTGCAAGCAACTGTTATCCATGAACCAAACCATGACAAGGTCACCTTATGCACTCATGAGTTTATGTTGTTGGTTACAGGAGTAATTTTGAATATCTTAAATGAAAAATATCATTGAACATTAGACAGAAGTATTTACAAATGGCTTAAATCTCTGATAAAATATCGTAAGTGAAAAAATAACTCATGATTGACTGATATCTAACATTTTATTTTTTTTAAGACTCATTGTCTATTTTAAAAGAAGATGCCATTTTCATAGTGATGGCACATGCACAGTAGAATGTGGTGGTGTTGGGACAAAAAGAGTAGATTGACCTCAAAAAGAAGTGGAGTATTGAAATTTGATCTGTCAATCATCCCATGAAAAATAATTTTCTATATCAAAGATGTGATTGTTCATTTTTTGGTTTCTACTGTCTGTCCTTTTCTTTCTTTTCTATTTGTAACATAACAATAGTTTCACTTATATTTAAATGCAATATTTTTCTTATACAATAAAAATATTAATTATACTATTATGAATATATGGTTTTCTTTCTTCTCCAGATAAACCAAACAGTTTGTGTGCACCTTAATTTCTTTGGACCCCTTTGGGAAATAACAAGATGTACTACTACTACTACTACTACTACTACTGTAATTTTTGTTTATAATGATGGTAACTTTTGTATTTACTGGAACTTAAATTCTAGTGAAAATCATAAAATGGTTGTGTATTATTGCAATGATTTATGACAATTAGTGTAATAAAGAAGAAGGCTTGAATTTAGAGAAGAATTATCCAATAATCAATTACAAAACACACCTGGTAATATATCTCAGTAAGGGCAAAGGAACTTTCGACATATTGTTAACGTAAGTTCAAGTCTTCAAACTTACACTTGCGATTGGATTTCTTCACTCAATTCCCAAAAGAAATGATCGATTACAAAACTCGACACAATAAAAAATATAGAAATTTTATACAAAACTCAAGAATCATCAAGTTAACACAGTAGAATAGTATGGAACTACACTGGATACAAAAGTTTAGTACAACCAGGTAGGTTAGGTCTAGGTTAGGAAAATGATGACCCAACCCTATTTAATTATTTAGGTCAAGTCAATTTAATTAGGTTTGAATCAAGTTCATTTAAACACACCCCTATGACATGAGCACAGTTCGGTTCCATTTTTCCTTCTACTCAATTTTTAATTGGATAAGTTAGTTAGATTGGTTTGAGTCAAGTTCATTAATTTTCACATATAAAAAATATGAAAACTAACAGATCGAGCATAATCAGATCATTTCTTAACTTGAAAACTTCTTTTGTTGAAAATGCAGCAAAAGAGCATGCATGAAAGATAGGTTACAGTCTACAATTTGCTGCATGCAAAATCAACCACTTCAATGTATAGTTTCAATTAGCCAAATGAGCAGTATTTGTAATTTCTACTAGAGTTCGAATCTATATATCAGTGGATGTGAAAACCATTGTTATTATAAAAAAATAGAACCTTTTTTTCTTTAGAAAATGAATGATCAATCAAAACAAGCAATTGTTTTACGTAAGCTTCTGTCACATGTACATACCATCATCTAGCAATGTGACAAAAGGAACATCTTACCATCTCACAAATACATATAGATTGGAATCCTCAAGCTAGTGGATTATACATGTACCATTGGAAAAAAAAAAAAAAAAAAAAAAAGGATTTCTGTCACATGTACATTTATTTAGCATTTATTAGGGTCCATCTGTAGCAACCCACTTGAGCATTAGATGAGAGAAAAGATGCTGGAAAGACAGGGATGGGTGATGATGGATTGGGCATGCAGTGCTACAATTCCCTCCCTTGGTCCACACATGTTTGATTGCAGGATGGAGGTGAACTGGTAAAGAATGTGAAGAGAGCATTGGAAGGTTGGTTTCTGTAAGGGACGCGTTGGAATGAGGACGTGGCAAACCAAATTGTATGTGATGGGCGATGGCGCCTTCCTTGAGGACAACAACAACATCAATGGCCGTAGCAGTATAATGGTGAGAGGCCATTGAGAGTGTGAGCTGGTTTTTCATTATTGCCAGCACAACATACGGAAGAGATCCAAAAAAAAAAAAACCCAAATCGTAATTTTACTGTGTATGATTAATCACATGTATATAGTCGAGTATTTGATTAAATTACATGAGTTTATATCTTGTTCCACAATTTTTAATTATATGTAGTTTGGGACTTTTGGTTTTTTTTTTACTGATTAATTTTTCTCTTCCTAGCTAATGTATTCCTTTATCTCTTAAAGATATGATTAAAATCACCCAAGTCGATCTCCTCTTATATCATCTTGAATTGATGCAATTCTCACTTTATTTCTAATAAGATCGTTTTTAACCTATCCTTTGGTAATGCACCCCAAATCTGTAAGTTATGTATCAAATGAGGAGGTGAATGCAGCAGACATTAAAGGAGTGCAAGGAAGATCGAAATGTGAGGTTTTGAGAATATTAAAGAGTACGTGGATTAGAGTACTGGGTTTTCATATATGATATAGACGAGTAGAACCATCGCCAACACCAGTCTTCTTGTATCTCCAGTGGAGGAACCAATTCTATTGCATTATGGTGATAAACTGGTAATGATGATAAAATGTTGGTCCTGATTCTATCAATGTAGTGCTTCTGGAATCACAGACAAGGGAATCCAGAACATTAGGATTTCTTTTATGAAAAGCTCAAGTTGTGGGAAAATTATAAAATTGTGGTGTTTTAAGCATGGTGGTAGAAGTTCATTGAAGGAGTAGGGGTATGAGAGCATAAGAAGAGGGAATCGTCCTAAAATCTCAAATATGATGTAAAGGATGTTTTGTTAAATTAATCACTTTAAAGCATCCCTTCATAATATCATGGCATAATTTTTCCTTTTATAATTTTAATACCAGACACTGTTCTTTTATGTATATCCTTTATAATATCAATATACTGTATAAGTAAGTATTCATCTTCTTCCTAAATATTTTATCATTAATTTTTTTTAAATCAATGAAAACCATATGAAAGTCATTTTTCTTAATTTTATTATTATTACTTCTGTATTTCTATTTGTAGTCAAATATTTGATTAAATTACGTAAGTTTAAATTTTTTTTCATAACTTCTAATTAAGTAGTTTTAGACTCTTTTTTTACTTCTTTTATTTTTGTATATTAATTAATTTTCCTTTTCTAACTATTACATTCTTTGATCTCTTAAAGATATGAGTAAAATCACAAATATCAATTTTCTCTTATATCATGTAATTCTTACTTTATTTTTAATAAAATCATTTTTAACTTATCCCTCGTAGTATTAACATTCATCTTTCGAAACATGTCCATTTTAACAACATTAATTTTTTACATACAATCATGTTTTATGGTTTAATATTTTGAGCCATAAAATATAACTTGGTGAATAGCAATTTCATAGAATTTTCTTTTTAATTTTAAAGATATTCTTATATTACATAATACTTCAAAAGCATTTCTTCACTTTATCCATCCTATCTAATTATATGAATAATATCTTATATAATTTTACCATTTTTATTTATCATAGATCCTAAGTATTTAAAAAGTCTCGCTTTTATTGATCTCATAATTACCTAGACATATACATTTATTATCAGTCTCGTTTTTGTTAAACTTATATTACATATATTCAGATCTACTCAATCTAAATTCTTTGAACTTTAAAATATCTATTTATAATTTCATTGCATAATTTCTCCTTTTATAATTCTAGCACTAAAAATTATTCTTTCATATATATCCTTTATAATATCAATATATCATATGGGTACTCATTTTCTTTCTAAAATTCATCACAATAGGTTAGGTTTCTAAATACTGTCATAAGCTTTTTCTAAATTAATGAAAATCATATAAAAATCCTTTTTCTTAACTCTAAACTTTTTCTATTAGTTGTCTAAGTAAATAAATAACTTCTATTGTCGATCTATCTAATACAAATCTAAATTAATTTTCTATCATTTTAGTTGTATACCTTATTCTTGGCTCAATTACCATTTCCTATAATTTCATAACATGACTCATTAACTTAATATCATAATAATTATTATAATTTTGTATGTCACTCTTATTATTAAATATAGATATTAAAGTACTCATTTTTACATTCATCTAGCATCTGTCTTTAAAATTATATTAAAAACCGTTATTAATTATTAATTCTAGACATCATGATTTAATTACTGAATTTGTACAACTGAAATTACCTTAGGGAAATCATCTGATCATTCTTGTAAGTGTAAACAATACAAAATACGGAAGGCATCTCCAATAACAGCAACAAACCAGTGATTTCCACTCTTAAAGGAACATCACAGCTACTGATCCAGTGGCATCCACTCCAACTCTAGTTCCAACTCTCCGGACTCCACATTCTGCAGCTTCAGATAAACCTCTTGTTTCACCTTCCCCTTCACAATGTTGACAGTGCTGTCATTGACAAGGGCGTTGTCACTTGTTTTCAGCCATTTTCCGATCTGCATGTCTCCAAGCAATTCAGGGTCACCGAAGGCTGTGGCTGCGTTGATCAATGGCTGGAGGTCAATCTCAGCTTCACCCATGATGTCATCGGCGGTAAAGGTATCCTGATCGTACACTTGCTGTTGACAGAGGAGCAGATAATGAAATCAGTACATGCACGCCTTTTTTGACTGAATGGTATTTCGACAATTTTTGATGATCGAATTGTGAAAAGAAAGAAATCAAGCGTCAGAGTGCAATATTTATTTATACTTTGTCATATAGAGAAGTGACTAGCTATATGGTCCGCATGAAAGCAGCAGGGCAAAGAAAATTTTTAGTATTTCTACCATTTAATTCTTTTCAACTACGCTACTTTTGTAAAGAGAAAATATCAGTAACACATTGTTTTAATATCGTATCCTCCTAACTCACTATTCCTCGGGTAAGTGTGTGAGACTTTTGTAAAATGGGGAACCTGTCACAGTTTTAAGAATAGAGAATTAGATTACAGCATTATAAAGAATACAGAATTAGATTACAGCATTATATAGATCAGAAACACCAAGAAATATATATTGAGAAAATATCCTAAAACAAGTGGAAAGAAGCAAACTGTCATCCAATTCTGCCGTCATCCCTTTATTGCAGGAAAGCTAGACTTGCAAAAAATGAGATTTGTTTTTGAGCCTATTGGCTTCTAATAAATAGTACAGATAACATACTGCAACATAATTATACTGAACTACTACTTATGTATTGGAGCTACAACATAACTATAGTAATAATAGTGTCAAAACTACAACCCAAATCCAATCTGACGTTTGCGATCATGGATCCGTCAACCAATACCACGAGCCTTGATGTTCCAATTTCTCTCCGAGAAAGTAAAAGAAATACCATAGCTCATCCAATTTCATCTTACATTTCTTATGATCACTTTAGTCCCAACTTTTCCCCAGTTTGCCCTTTCCATTTCCTTAGAATCAATACCCAAGAATCATTGTAAAGCTATGTAATCTTTACATTGGAAAGCTGTCATAGATGAAGAAATGTAAGCATTGATATCATATAGTACGTGGGAATTGGTGGACCATTCTATATGTAGTGTGGTTAAATGCAATTAGATTTTCACCATGAAACACAAGCTTGACGGATTAGTTGACTGATACAAGGTTCAATTGGTAGTTACCAGGGTTCACACCATTTATAGGATGATTATGTTGAACCATTCTCTCTTGTTAGTTGCTCCAACTCCATCAGAGTTTTACTATTAATTTCAGTATATCAACAATGGAAATTAAATCATCTGGATATCAAAAATGTTTTCTTGTAATAGTAACCTAGATTAACAGGTATATATAAAGCAAACTTTGAGGTGTGTTGCACAAGGAAAAAACAAAGTCTATAGGCTTAAGAAAGCTATATATGAGTTAAAGCAAAACTTCATACCTAGATTCAAAAATTCAATGGTTTTCATAGTTGTTCAGTAGACCATTCGATGTTCATCAAAAAGATGACAAGTGGTCATCTTTCGGCAGTTTATATTAATGGTATATTGTCAATGGGTAGTGACAATAAAGGAATCGTGAAGGTAAAACAATACTGAATATTTTGTTACAAAGGACACGAACAAACCTATGTATCTCTTGAGAATAGAATTGACTCATGTCAAGGACAAGTTAATACTCTTACAAAGGAAGTATGTGCTTAACATACCCCAAGAGATGAGATTACCAGCGTGCAAGCCCAAAAACACACTAGTGGATCATAATCCTCCATTTTGGGATAAAAAAATTCTGAATTCTTTGATGATCCTGACATGTACATAAGACCAATCAAAAAACTAAGCTATGTGAATATAGCATAGCCTGGTAAAGTCTATGCAGCAAGATTGCTAAGTTAGTTCATGCAAGAGCCTAAACTAGTACATTGGTAAGGAGCTCTATGTATTCTAGCACACTAAAAGGAAATCCAGGTCGAGGGTTAATTTACCAAAAGCATGATCATTTGAGAATTTAAACCTACTTAGACGTTAGCTATGTTGGAGACAAAGATAATAGAAAATCGATGCCAAGTTACTACACTCATGTAAGTGAAGGTATTATCACATGAATAAGTAAAAAACAAAACATAATGTCTGGATCAAGTGCAAAAGCTAAGTATAAATCTATGACACATATAACTTGCGAGATGGCATGGCTAAAGTTGTTGATAGAGTTCAGGTTTGTTGAGGGAGATGTCAATGCCCATGTATCATGACAACCAAGTTGTCATACCCATTACAAACAATCCAACCTTCCACGAGCATACTAAATACATAAAGGAGAATTATCACTTGGTCAAGAACTTGGTATGGTCCAATGTGGTCTCAACTCCTTATACACAACCCTTAGAGAAGTTTGCTGATATTTTTGTAAAGGGTGCAAATGCAAGAGTTTTTCAGAATATCTATGATAAACTAGACATGTTTGATATATATGCCTCATTTTAAAGAAAAGTTTTTATAGCTTATATTGTTATATGGGTAATTGGATATCCATGTAAAGCTCATAGGCTTATATGCGTATCCTCCTATTATTATGAATAACAATTATAATTTTCCCTCATCACTAAGCAAAAATACACAGCATAATACACTTAAACAAAACAAAAAAAATCATAAATTGACAATGACGCACCAATTTAAGGGCACCATAATTTTGAGGAACGGAAAGCTTAAGCTCCTGATTCCAAACTGGATTCAAGTTGCTCTTTACAACAGTTGTTTGAGCCCTCTGATGAAATGAAAACAAAGGATAAGTTCTTGCGTCCACAACTATTTTTCAATGCAATATTTCTTCTTCATGTTTAGAAGATACCATATTTATAAACAATATCATTTTTATATTCGATCTTTTGAACAAAAAAGAACCACTTAGCCAAAAATAACCTGATTCCCAAGAATCAAAACAACATAAGGGTCGCTTGACATCATATCTCTGACAGCTAAATTTGTGCCCTTTATCACTTTAACATTCAGTATCCCAATATATTCTACCATCCCTTCCTGCAATCAGACTTAAAACATGTAATCAAAAATATTGCAATAGATATAGCTACAAAGTCTTAAATTACTGCAGGACTTGTCATGACATAAAAAACTAAAGACGGAACCATCTGAAAAGAAGTTTAACTATCACATACTGTTCTCCTTGATGATTCTGAAGATAAATTACCGTCCACATCCCCTGTATGGTCACTATTCTTGAGAGAGCTTGCAGAAGGATGAAGAGAAACAATGCGTAGACTTGGTTTCAGGAACTCTTGCAGTTCATATTTAGACCTACATGTAAAAAGGACTCTTATAAGAATAAATGTCTCACACATAAATTGTGCAACAAACACCAGACCCGCAACCTGATAAACTTTGTGCGCTCTTCGGTACTTGAATTTGGCCTTGGTTTTGGATATCCCTTGGGAAGAAACGCTTCATAAATTGCATTTGCATAAGAATTTCCACCAACCTCAACCATAGAGTTGATTTCTTCATCAGTCCATTCATCTAATGTCACAGATAAAACCTGATTGAGAAAAACAACAAAGTTAAGAAACTGGCCGTTGTAAATTCAAAATGGAAATATTGCTTAATGCCTGAGCAATGACAGCACCAGGCAAAAAAGACGTGGTACTGGAGACATCAGTATATTTTTCAATAATTTGAAATGCATTCTAAAATAGAGTTATGCATACCATTAAGGCAAATTTCAAGTTATTTGAACTACATAAATGGCTTGGATAACATACTCAGCACATTATTCCCTGTGGGCCTTGTTGCTGACGATCATCATACCCATGTGGTGTCTTCATAAATCCCATCCATTTTGAATAAATGCTTCCTTAGTGTACTCACAAAGGAAGGGCTCCTCTTCTCCCAAGCTCATCCATGCAACCATTGTCAGTTTCAAAGTAACACACTGACTTTACTTGTCCCTACACTCGTTGGGCTTTTCAAACTTTGTGATCTAAAATATCCGAATAGCAAAATGAAGGGCAATCACACAAGAACCCATGGAACCATAGTCTGTTGTGGTTGGTTGTTCACCAATAGAAAGCAAACTAGAGACTCGTTGGGAATTCAACCCAATTGAGTCTTAAAATCTAAAATCTCCAGATATATGGTCAATTGATGAAAGAAATTATATTGTCAATCCCAACTTTCTAATTTTTATGATATTTCACCTTGATGTACTCTTTCTGAGCCTTTCCAAAATAGAGTCAACCACAATGTCTAAAAGGAAGGAGCTACCAATTTACTGGTGGTAGAAGTGCTAACTAGACTAGCCAGTCAACCCAACTTAACCCATTTAACATGGGTCTAGCCTAGCTCGGCACGGAGAACCATGTTAAGTCGGACCAATGTCTTATGTTTTTCACTAACACAACACAACCCACAAGCCCACTCGAACATTGTGCAATGTTCGAGTGTTTAACCAAATGTTGCACGATGTTCATTTTCGATTGAACGTTATGGTCAGTGAAGGAGAAAGGAAAATTTATAAATTAACTTAATCACAACTTAATCTTCTTATCTATTCTACAAATCACAAATTTACAATCTTCTCTTAACTTTTAAGTTCAAAATCTTTTTAAGTCTCAAGTCTCCTCAATTCTTAAATTCTACAAAATAGTGCACAATTTCAACTAGTTCAGCAACATCAGCGACAACAAATTTCAAACTTTTTAGTTGAAACAGTAGTCACAAACTATAGAAATTAAAGTACATTCAAATACTACTACTAAATCTAAAAGAAGATTTACTATATAGATGAAGTTCACAATAAAAATAAAACTCATAAAAGACAACACTAGACTAAAGAGAGTGTACTATAATATTTGTAATGCAAACTTTTCTTACAAAACTTGTGACAATACAAGTCATTTACATTTAATTAATTGTAAATCTTGAAAAAAATAAAATAATTCAAACTCAGCTAAGTTTTAGTTTTGAAGATAATATTTTATAATGACCTTATGATGCTAAAAGAATTAGGGAAATGTATATTAAATTTGTTGCTATTCAGAATTTGTCTATTAATGTTGGTGGTAATTAACATTTTCAAAAGTATATTTTATAAACATATTATTCACAATTTAAAATTGTTTCTAAGAATATTACTAGACAAGATATTATTGAGATTTATAATAAGCTTAGAATGAAATTAATTAATGTAATGAATTCTTTAAACATTTTAATAACATGTATATCTAATATTTAGATCTTAGACTTAAAATAAAAATTGTTGGAAAAATATTAAATGTGATACAAAAATGCTTAAATATAAAATTTAATGTAATTATTAAATAAGTGGAAGAAAATTTAAATAACATGTTTAATTTATATGGTTTAAGCTTATTTGCTAATTATTACAACGAAACTTCAATCTACATGAATTAATTAATTTTAATAATACTAATCATACCTATTTAGCAAGGAAAAATCTTAATTTCATGGATTCTAATGTAATAGATGTGTAAAATTGTTAAAAAAATGTATTTCATATTTTATCTTTAATAACTAATAATTTACTAATAATTTTAACTTCTTTTTATAATACATGAACAAACTTTTAGTATTAATAAAAATATATTAGATGATAAAAAAGTCAGATTAAAAGATAATATTATGGAAACTTTAATATACGTCAAAGATTAGAAGTTTGCTTAAATTCGTAAATAACAAAAATAAAATGATTTTACAAATAAATTTGAAAATTTAAATATTTGAATGTAAATTAAATATAAAAATATCTAATATAATATTTCTCGTTACATCTTGTAATGTAATTTTAATTTTATTTCATAAATAAAATAATTTATTTTAACTTTATGAGTTTATATTGAAAATTAAATATTTTCTCCTTGTACAAGGACGTGTGTCTCTTCTACCTCTTCCTCGCCAACAACTTCCTCTACATTGTCAGGAAAGTTGCCACATACGACAAGCTCCGAAGGTCCAAGCAACGAAGGTTTGTGCACCTTGTACAGTCTCCCGCGACGGCACAAGCCCACTCCCCTTACGGTGAAGGTCTATTCTGATGTCCCTAGCCCTGGCCGACATCGCCGCCGTCAGCTTCCTCAACGTGGTCAGCCACGCAAATGACGAACTTCCTCTACAGTTCGCAGTCGACAGCCTCGCTCCACAATCCACGGACTACAGTCGCTTCGCGCCGACCGTCGCAGGAGACCAGGCCCGACGTGCCGACCCGTGCCAGAACAGGTCAGTCCCAAATTTTCAAAATTTTTGGTATGCTAACCTAACCCAACCTAGCTCGTAGCCCATACGGGTCTGGTCACTCTAGGCCGAGCCAACCCGACTCGCTAACATGTATAACTGGTGGTCATTGTAAACCAGCCTTTCCACTTTTGAAGAACTTGGTGGCACTTTGTGTGATCTCTTTTGTAAGATGCGATTTGGCTAAAATTTTAATAATTTTTTATCTTCTTCAAGAGATCTTACTAATGAGAATCAAAAGATAGACATGATCCTAAAATAACACATATCTATATTAAGAATTTAGAAATATCCATTCTAGCATGGTAATGTCTTACTTGAGGTTGATAAACCATACTTAGCATGGTGCCAAGGCACCATGGTAATGATCTGGGGTTCCATGCCTATACGTCACCTGTATAGCTAAATCTAGGTTAAATTTTCAGTTTATATATAATTAATATGCTTTCTGATTTAAATACATTAATATGACCACATAAAAATAACAAAAAATAAGAGAATAACATCTTTATGTAAATAAATAAAAACTCTTAAAATAGAAAAAATAAACAAAAACACATGTATAAATATTAAAGTCACCAAACAATTGAAAACTCAAAAAAATTATCAATAGCGTAAAAAAATTATTAAAACAGTAAAAATATGGAACAAATGCCACATGACACACCATCAATATGTGCTTTATTGTTTATAATTGTTGTACTACCTTTACAGTGTCTCCACAATAAAATGGTTATAAATACAATCATCTAGATAATTGATAAGCACATCAGCCAAATAATGATATTTAAGAGTGTGTTAAGGAGTTACACAATTACATTTCCCGTTCTCCACACCATATCCATATCTATACCCAATATCATAACAGGATTGATATTGGTATGGAGGGTTGTTATGGATATTCAGGCAAATAAATGATATTTATCAATGAAATTGTACTACACTGTGCTTGAAATAAAGAGATCTATTAGCTATTACTTCCATAGAAAACAAGAATTGAAAGTTGGCCACATGATGGATGGTGATCGTGTGTATTCCTAAACAAAACAAGGCTAGATATTATGCTTACTTTTGAGATATGCGAGCCAAGGCTTCTATGCACACCAGAGCAGTTCAAGCATATGAATACACCAATATTAGCAGATCTGAAAATGTGTATTGGATATTCCTTATATGTCAATGTCATTTGTTCAGAGAGGAGCAATGCAAAAGAAATTTATGTGTAGTAATAATATAAACAAATGTCTCATGGAAAAGGATTCCATGAGAAAGCAGACTTAAAATATTTAAAATGTTATGCTAAGAGAAAGCAGAATTATGATAAAGAATGTTATATTTGCTTATCATAAAGTCAAAAAAAAATTAAGGCTGTAAAATGCAAAAAGGAGCCACAAACAGGCCACCTGTAGACAAGAACTTTTCAGCAACTCAAGCAACAGTTGGAGACAAAAGACATTACACATCAATAATTGTCGTTCATGTCTTTAGTTTCGTGGAGAAAGACATAAGTAAATTTAATAAACTAGTAACCTGAAAAAGAAAATAGTACTTGTTGATTGTGCAGATGAATGTTTCCCTTCAAAATTTAAAAATACAATAAATGGAAAAGGAATTTTGCAAATTTAATAATGTCTTCCAGCTGATAACCAATTTATTCATCGAAAAGAATAGCTTCTAACTCAATTTTTCTACCAGAAAAACAGGATTAAGAAATTTAAGCATCAAAATTAAAAACATTCTCTTTAACAATCAGAATGTTTTCTCAAATATTAATGATTAAAAACTCAGCCGCATTGACTGACTACTGGCATGCCACAGACATGACAAAGGACACTGATGGAATGAAATTGAATGTCATCAAACAATGTAATCATTCCACCTGTCATCAAGCAATGTAATCATTCCGCCCATTTTGCCAACATATTAGTCCTTCAATATGTAAAATGCCAATGAAAATATATGATATTTGAAATTTCAGTTCCACAGCTTCTTACCCGGTACCCACCCTACTCTGCAAAGCTACATGACAATGTAGCTTTTAAACTAAAAATACAGTACTTGAACCAGGTAGAAAAAACATCTTAGAGCATTTCTTTTAGCTCAAAAATTTTGCATCTGTATTGCTGGAGCTATAATATTTTTATGTTGTATCATCAAGAAAAATGGAATTGCACATACGTATGATTGTTAACAATCTCCCATTTCCATATGTTATACATATGTTGATAGAACTTACGCCCATTTGGGATTCGGAGTAGAACAATCTGCGCATATGCGGTTGTCACTTTTAAGCAATAGCTCTTTCAATTTCCTTTTACCACCTGCAAATAAAATAACTAAATTATGAAGAAAAAAGGCTACACAAATATGACAAAATAAAAGATGCACCATGAACAACCAAATCTGCATGGGAAAGGAAAACACAGTGAACATGGCTCCCATCAACATGAGGTCTAGGAATAATCCCATGGTATGTGGCCAACTAGCAATATATTTACAACCAAATCAACATGTATTTAAAAAAAAATACTTGCAAACTATAAATTTTATAATAATGTACTTTTTTGAAGAATAATTTAACAAAAGATTTGACAATAGATAAAAGATACTTTTAAAAAAAGATTTATATAGCCAACCCGTAAAGTGGAATTATAGCTTAAATTATTATTGTTATTTGTTGTTGATGCACTTTTTAAGGAGGTAGGTAATCACAGTTGGGTCAACCCCTCCCCTTCCCCCTCCAAACCCCCCCCCCCCCCCCCCCCAACTTAATGTCAAGTTTGTGCCAAAAGAAGATGTCAGTCAACTATTGAAATGTTTGCATCAAGGATTCCCAATTGATCTGAATGAGCTTCCCATCCACACAATGGAGGAAAATTTCATTTACCTAACTAGTTTTGCTCATTCCTGATAATTGTCTGACTCCTCCAAAGCATTGTAATCATCAATTGCATTTGCAAGTAGGGGTAAGGATCATTGGTTGATCACCATAACTTCACATCTTCTCTTCTAAGATATTCCTAGTAGCACTCCTATGAGGTTAGCTAATCAGCATGCACACAATTGAGCCTAATCAAGGTGTGATGATCTGTTGGTGGAGGGTTGAGGGGATTTTGCACGTTTTCTGGATGAACAATCAACCAAGCATGATGTTGTAGTTTCCTGTGAGATTCACTCTGTCAAAATCCACAATCACTGTTAGCCAACTCCTCTCCAAGCCATGAGTGAGACAAAAGAGAAGTTTGTGCACATGAATAACCTAGTTCCCCTAGTCTGAAAGCATGGGAAAACACTCAACTCTACGAATCTCGACTTGTCTGTCATTCACTCTCTACCTCTGTTTTGATGGTGAATGGACTATCCTTTGCAGGAATTGGGTCAGCAGAAAGTTAGGCCCCAATCTCCTCAATCAACTTAACTGGAAACAATTTATCCATTCCTCTCTCTTTTGGAGGCGTTAAGACCCTTGCCAGTAATGTCATCAAGTTCTTTTTTGCTTGCACCCTCTAGGAATGCTGGAAAGAAAGATGTTCCATGGTGTATGAAAATCGCAATGGCTCTTTTGGTAACATCCAAGCCAGAGCTGAGGCTGCTATGGATACTTTTACTAGAACCTTCACCATTGTGAAATGTCGATCGAAGGATTTTCTTCAGCTCCAACGTCTGAGCTTCCAAATTGCCAAAGCTCCAAAACTTCAATGGATCGCATGGGGTTAACCTTCACAACTGAGATACAAATTAACACTGATGGGGCAATCAATTTGGATGGGCTTGCAACGGGAGGTGGTATTATCTATGATGCTGAAGGTGATATGTTGGTTGCTTTTCACGAGACTTATGGTCATACTAATGTATTGATGGCTGAATTTAATGCTTTTCTTAATGGTCTCCTTATTTTCAAAGGCTTGCGCATGTTGCCTCCTTGAAGTTGAAACTACCTCCCCCTCCTTAGAGAGGTTCCAAGATAATCTTTGTATTTCAGGACTCACTTTCCAGATCTAGTCTAATTTTTGCAACCTCATCAAGCGAATTCATTCATGCACGTCCATCGCAAGGCTAATCAAGTGGTAGACTCTCTTGCCAATGAAGGACTTAAATGAGCGACAAGACACCTCTTCAGGCACATTATGGACCTTCCTCGGGAGTCTAAACAACAATGGCAATTAGATAGAATGAGCGTTCCTATCGGCAAATGGCGGCGCTCTCCAAATGAGTAGTTGTTATCCTTTTTCTCATTTCCCTTTTTCAGTTTTACTTTTGATCCTTTTCTTGTACCTTTTCCTGGCGAGGTTTTGGTATAGCCCTCCTGACTTTGTATCTTTTATAGATTTACAAGTCCCTGCCCCATGAATAGATCAGGGGTTTTTTGCTACATAAAAAAAAGCAGGTTGTCTTTGAGATGTACAGTCCTTGCCCTCTTTAGTCATCCCAATCATCTATCTTGAACCGAGCAAAGTGATCATTTTATCCTAAAAAGCACAAAGAAAGACTTGTAGCCAACAATGTCCAGGCTACGAAAAGTTCTCCAATGCTTAAGTTAGGATGAGTAGTACAAGAGAATTAAATTTAAAAATGCATAGGGTACCTATCTAGTGACATTTACCAAAGGTATATACAGCATCACTTGTGGTATGTGAAGGTGATTGAAGAGTAGCAAATTAGAGAGATGTGCGTGACATTAAAGTTAATTAAGCAATCATGTTGTTCCATGGTGACTAGGTATGAGATGATAGAAACATTTGTGTTATGTCTTTGCAGTCACAACATGCCGTAATGCTTGGTTAGCCATGCAATTCTAAGTGCAAGCAAATGACATCAAGTCAAATAAGCGGTGGCAAGTGGTGGCCATGAACAAAAGAGAATTGCAAACCAGTTTCCTTGTCTAGGCTAGTTTCAATCAAGCCATTCGACTAGACACACCACATGAACTAAGATATAAATACTCCCTAATGTCATTTTCTTACTAATGACACTACCAATCTTGTAGAAATATTTCTCAAACATAGTAAGCAGTAAATTGCAAGGGCAAGGGTTCTAGATTGTACAGTGTTATCTTGGGAATCACATAACAATAGAAACGCTTTTTAAATCTCTCAGGAAGCATATCAATGATATAAATGTCATCAATTCTACAGCATCTTTAGATTTAATTTGGCTCGGTACCACTGCAACTTGTTCCATTCAATGTTACTTCCAAGTAAACATTTCTGAAAAGAATAAGAAAGTGTAGTAAATGCAACTGAAAGTAATTCAGAGATGCAGATCACACTGCAATCTGATGGCTACCAGCGTATTTGCATTCTCTTGAAAGTGCCAGTAGGCGATGGAAAGGACCAGATTCTACCGTGTTGGTTTCATTTAATTCATGGCAAATCATCTCTTAAAAGTGCATTCACCAACACCTTAAAAAAAAAAAAATATACCTGACGTAGGCTTTTTGTTCGGGTTGTTGTTCATCTCTCCACTTCCAAAAGCTGCAACTAAGGCAACAAAATAGATTCAAACCCCTGAAACAATCGAACAAGCATGAAATTTTGTTGGATTCACAAGAAGTATATAGAAAAACGATCGAATTCGAAATTCAATAACAATAATTTATAATAATAATAATAAAACACTCTTTTATCAAACAAACAAAGCCCCATATGGGGCAATGACGTGAAAACGAAGACGATCTAGGCAAAACCCCAACACAAGCAACCCGAAGATCGCAGATCACAGAGAGCCAACGGCTTCTCGAAAAGAAGACGATAACTTCATCTCAGATCCCAACGGCAAAGGCGGAGATCCGATTCCGAAATCCCAACCAAACCACAAGGAAGAACCCCGAAATCGAACTCAACGGGAACAAAAGAAAGGCCAATTGCAATCCCACCTGAGTTCCTCCTCCCGACGACGTCGATGAGTCCGAAGGAAGATCCTTTCGTTCTGTACCTGTCCAAGGTTTATTATATACAGAGGTAGGTGGCAATGACACAGAGAAATGTGGTTAACCGACAAGGGTTTTCTTCATCCTCGATCAGATCAAATCTTCGGGAAGAATTGGGGAGAAGGTGCGCGGCAAGCTGGAGATAAACAACTACCGTGTCCGGCTTGCGTACGCGGTAAAATACAGAACGTGGAGAAATTCCAAAGGTAACGCACCATCTCGGCAAATTTCCTGAAAAAACGTAAGCCATTTGGTCAAGTCGACTTCCGAATTTATTTCTTTAATTTTTGCTTAATTATCCATCGTGGTTTTTTATTCCATCCTAGAATGAGTTCAAATGTTATGTGATAATATATCATGTGATAATTCATATTTTATTTTACTTTATTTTATATATATCAGAAGGTAGTAAAACGAAAGAAAATTTTTCTTATATATCAAGAAAAAATGATGAAAAATGATAGAAAATCATCTGGTGCACAAATACCCAGAAAATGACGAAAAATTTCTTTCCGACATTTTCTATCATTTTCTAAGTACACAAACACCCCTTTAGGGTAGAGAAAATTTATGTTTTTCTTTTCATGTGCACAAGAAAACAAAGATGTCTATTATAGGAGTCAAATGTGTTTGAGCCATTGAAGGTTAGTCTGATTTAAAAAATATCGAGTTATAATATATTAGAAAATTGATTTATGGATTAATCTTAATTAGTTTAATTTTTTTAATTTTTTATATTTATTTTTAAATTTTAAATTAAAATATTAAAAAAAATTACATATTATGTATTTTTTTAAAATTATAAAAGTAAATCCATGAGCAGTCGTGGATTGGTCATGTTTAACTCGGACTAGGTCAGATTGTTTCAAAAAAAATTAAAAAAATTTTAAGCTCGACGTGTAATCCAAACGGATTGATACTCTTTATATCAGGTCAACCTAACCTATCCATTGACATCTCTGGCTAATGGTATAAAAATCCAAATATTTGAAACACCCAGACGGCATTCTATCCACAAACAAGAAACATTCAATTCAAACTTATTTTATCACTGGTGATTAAAAGTTTATACAGGTAGAAGACAAAACTATGAGTTTTTATTTATTTATATACATTAGCAAGTCATTAGAAATTGAACATCAGCTAAAGCTTGGAAATCACAAAACTTTGACTGATTCAACTAATTAGAATTGGTTAAGACCAAATTACGAGTTAGTTTGTATCCTTCAATGTTATATCTAAGGTGAGCTGAAGAAAGAGAGTCGAGTCAAAAAATATGACATTTTTCAAAAGAAAATAGAGATCGAATTTCCTTTTATCAAAACCATAACTTTAGTTTAAAGCTATAATCTAAAACATAAATTTTATGTAAAACCAAACACCTTGAATTATTTCAACCAAAATGTATTTGAAAACCATCGACGAACAGAACCAATTCCGAAAATACCGTTTTGTAAACCTATTTATATCATGCATCAATTGGAAAAATCAGATCATTTCTTCATTGACCACTTTTGACAAATTTTTTGGGTTCTGTTCTGGGACAGCTTTTAAAAGAGAAATTGTTACAAGTTACGATAATTAAAATATTTTCCATCAAAATGTTCCATAACAAGTAACAATGTTGCAGCATTTTTTCCCAACGGCAAAAAAACGTTTTTACATGCATTTTAAACATTAGTTACAATTACAAGGATGTCTATAAAAGTTACTACTTACCATTACAGCAAAATATCACAACCAACAAAAACAGATCCAACGATCTAGATTTGTCGACCATTCACAGGACAACACGGTCAGTGACCGTAATGGATTTCATCACCTCTCGGCCTGATTGCGGAATTTTTGCAGAAGCATGATAGTCAAACTGGAAGCCACGAGCATTTGCATCGTAACCGTGAACAAAGCGGACTGCAGATGTTTACTTGTACAAATGGAACTTTCACGTTCTCAGATCACTAAAACTATCATAATCAATTGAAAACATAATAAAAACAGCAGCTTGAGTGCTGGGCTACATCTACACATCATGATTCAACTAAACAAATAAATTGAGAATCAGCGAATTAGTTTGCCATCATGTGTTCGAGACCACCACCCTGGAGCAAGGGAACTCGGGTTACTGCAGTGGTCACGTTGTGTATCAGTTGCTGCAGCCATCGTCGAGTTGTTGGATCATCCTACAAATGTATCGACGATTATATCAGTAGAAGAAACACAATGAGCTCATGTTAACCTGTAAAACGTGAGAAGGAAACGCATGAAGCAAACCTTTCAGGTTTGTCCATCAGAAAGGCATAATTGCATGCTGTTAGTGTTATATCGCAGCCAATAGACAATGAGCCTAATGTGAGGCTCCCAATGAAAACATCCGTTAGAGTATGAGTTATTGTTGTATTAGATGTGTTGTAGTGGGTTTAGTCCCACATTACTAAAGTCCTATTTATGTCCACTTGGTAGCCTCCATGTAAGAGGTCTAATGTTATTATTAATGGCAATATATAATCTCTTCCATCATCTCATATTCTTCCACAACATTAATTAAGAGACTGCTGAAATGCACATAGACTCCGCTAACAGATTAATTGGAAATCAATTGTCAAAAAAATTTCTACTTTCAGTAATTTCTTCAGAATAAAACCATAAAGTATTTTTATTTCACATTTGAAAATTTATAATGGTATCATACCAGTCAACTCAACTGAACAATCAGCCCTTCCGTTGCAAGGTGAATACTGATTGAAAAATAAAACTTGTAGTAGTATCCAGAAAATAGTCAGAAAAGTACTTACACGAAGACAATTGTTAAAGGTTCCATCAGTCAATATATCGGGAAGGCAATTCTTCAAAGCTTCACATGCCCTTCATTTGTTAAAAATAATCATATGTTAATGTCAAATGAATTGATAGTCGACAGAATTAATACTATTGCAGAAGGATGCTGACTACAACTGAGGTCTAGATGTAACCTTGGATTGTCTGAAAGTCTGAGGTAACAACGAATTATGTGTTTTAATAATCGTGTGGATGGTTGCTCAGCAAGCGATGCAACCATCGTCCCAAGCACACGTCCAACGGCAAAAAATCGTTCAGCTGTTGCACAGATATACTGCAGCCCAACATCATCCAAAAGAATTTTCTGGACAATGAAAGTAGCAACCTGCAAACATGAACAAGTCAAATTTCTAGAGAACAATTGTCTTTGAAATAGAAACAAGTTAATTGAAGCAACCACAGTCCACTTATTTTAGGTTGTGGGGCTACTGATTATTGGAGTCTAGAATTGTACCTAAAAATCTATAACAGAAACAAAACGATATATTCTAGCAATGCAGTTAAGATTTTGAACACGTTTCTTATTTTATATTTATTGCAACCATATGTTCCATTTTTATTGTGTTATTATAATAATAGAATTAGTATCACATTGTCCATCATGCAATAGTTTTCTTTATATAAAACTCTATCCATAGGGGTCCAAAGGATAATCAATAAATATCAATTTTATACATATTATTGCCTTCACATGGTATCAAAACATAAATTTTTGGGCAAGGAAAAGAAGAAGTCCCATTCGTCATTGACACCTCGCTATGGTGGTTATAGTGGACCCCCAAGTTATCCTTCCTATGTTCTCTTCTTCCCCTTTTCAACCCAGCATCCTTCTCATCTTCCACCACTTTCCACAAGGCTCTTCCCTCAAATCTCTAGTTGTCGACCATACTGCAATTGGTGAGACCATCACCCCCTATAATTCCCCTTACCAGTTCCTCCTAGACTCTTGCCAAGACTGGCACCACTTGCCACCATGCTTGCCATGATCTCCTGATGTCATCATTTGTTGTCACTACTCCCAAGGCACCACCATTGTGCTTTAAAGGCACCTCTATTCATTATGCCAGTAGTTTTTCTTGCGACAATTATTGTCATCCCTTCTATGCCTCCTGACACTGTCACCAATCTAATCTGTAGCTTTTCAACATTGCCACCAGCTCTTTCTGCGTTCAATCTATGTAAGTTCTTTTTTCAACTTTTCTAGGTCCTCATATTTGCTATCGCACCATTTTTTCCACATATTCTCCTCAAGTTTTTGAATTTTATTGACAGCTTCGTCATACCTAACATTTACATCCCCCAAGACTAACCTGTTCCAACTCTTAAAATGCTTCCTAAGTTCTTGAAGTTTCCCGCTGATGTTCTAAATTGGACATTGGTAACTGCAACTATTTCAGACACTTTTAGCCACATCTTTAAACTACCCTTGTTTTGACCATATGCCTTGAAATCTGAAGTAGAGGAGGCCCCACTTCCTATCATCCACTGCTCTAATCAACATTATGCGTGATCCAAGTGAACCGTAGGTAACTATTCCACCCTAAAAGGCTTCAGGTCGCTATTGCTATTGTTGGTGAGGATTTTGTCCAGCCTCTTGTAAATTCTCTTATTGTCTTTGTGGTTGTTACACATGAAAAGGAGTTCCCAGAGTGAGGGGTTTCATCCAGGCCCACTGCATTGATGAATTCATTGAACTCATTAACAAACTGTTGGTCAAGACCAGAAGCACTCATATTTTCTTTTGCCTCCCTAACTGAGTTAAAATCACCACCCACAATTCAAGGCCTGTCCTCAACTGTCAAACCAAGATTGCTAAGGTCATTCCATAACACCCTTCTCTACTCACACCTCTGTTAGCTGCATAGACCACTGTAAGCAGAATATCATTTTCATCCTTATACTTCACCTTGTAAGAAGATGCTCGATTGCTCTCTGTAAAACGCTGTACATCTACTTGCTCAGTCCAAAACAACAAGATTTTACGAGAATTTCCACCTCTTCATCTCCACCCTGGATGCCATTTTCTGGATATCCTTCAGCTGAAGAAATGGTTCGAAGATAGCCATCGGCTGAATTTTATTTTTTCTGATAGTTTATTTGAGATAATGAATAGTTGTCTTGTTGCCAATTCCTATGCAATTCCATATCATTATTTTCCACTCCATACTTTCCAATTAAAACAAATCTACTACAACAACAGAAGCAGATTTAAAGTCATACTTCTGCATTACTTCCTCCACTGCTGCTTTTGCTTCAGTTGAAGTGATCTGATGCTGCACATCCATCTCCAACCTGTGTGTGCATCTCAAATTGTACAGCTTGATCTTTTGATAAAGCTTCTTTGCCCTCCTCTTCAATTCTCCGTCTGATCTGTAAGAGATGCCCACTGCTACTAAGTCTGGTGGCTTATCCTGTTCTATCTTCTCAAGCCACCCACTACTGCTTGCGGCTTGCCTGGGGTTGTGACTCTCTTTCGCAAAATCAGAAGTGGTTCCTCCCTACAATCCTATATCAGAGAATCCTTGCTGCAATCAATTTCCTCCTCCTCCAGGTATGCCTGAGAGTCTGTTCTGCCAACCACCTTGTCTCTGCCCAGGTTACTCCCAAGGCTTTCTCACCAATGGTCATTCCTTCCATCATCTGAGTGCTTGGCTTCTCCTCTTCCCTCCATTAGGATTGTTCTTTTCTCTCCGATTCCCTCCTCCCTGCTCCACTTGGTTTTAACAGTGAGCCCTCTAAGTGATGTCAACCTTTCTTCCCATGTCTCCTAATGTTTCCCTGATTATTTCTTGTCTCATCTCAACCAAGTGCTATCTCCATATCCTAGGTGTTCCTGGCACACCTCTTCTTCGGCTGTATCTGTTTACAATTTCTCAGTTCCCCCTTTCAATTGTCTTACTCTCAGCCTCCAAAGGAAATAACTAAAATGCCTAAGTTGATTCTCTCTTATCTTATCTTCAAAAGTCTAAAAAAAAATCCACAAAAAATTGTAAGAGTAGATCACATCTACCCATCTTTACTTTCTAAAGATAGACTACATTTGTCTATGTATTGTACTACCTTAAATTATATCATCTAATGGTTAATCTACTATTATTTGAAATATAATTTTTTCTAAACTTATCTCAAATTATTATTATTATTATTATTATTGCAACTTCTGCTAGAACAACTATTACTACATTTTATTGTGAAAATTGCTACAATAATTGATTTTTGAATTTCTCTATATCTATTGTTTTCAATAATAGTAAGTCTGTTGCAAATTGAATGTCCCAACTTGGAGAGGAAGTCTTAGAATATATTAAGGTTATGTCCAATGAATTGAGGGCGAGTTTGTATACTAAAAAAACGATGAAAAGCACTTTTTAACTTTCCTAATGTTTGTACACCTAGGAAAGTTCAGAAAGTGATTTCTTCACTTTCAAACCTATAAAAGCTAAATAACACTGAACATTCTAAAAACTTATCTTTATCAGATCGAAGGAAAAAATAATAAATTTAAAAAACTTCGATCAAACTGAAGTTTATCTTTGATCTGATCAAAGAAAAAAATTAAAATATGTCGATTAGATCGAAGTAAAAAATAAAAAACTTCGGTTGATTAAACCGAAGAAAAATAATAATAATAAAATGTTGAACTTCAAATAATAAAATATATAAAAAAATCAAAAACTTCAGTCAAATCGAAGTTAAGCTTCGATCAAACCGAAAAAGAAAATAAAAAAATAAAAATTTCAATTGGAACAAAGTAAAGATATAGCTATACCGTTAAAAAAATAAAAAACTAAAAAAAATTTGATTAGACCAAAGTTGACCTTCAGTTAAATCAAAGAAAAAAATAAAAAGTTATAAAAGCAAGCTGGGCTACAAGCTAGGCTGGGTTGTTCCAAAAAATTTCGGGCCAAGCCAGGCTAGGCCAGGTTGTCCCAAAAAAATTTGACCCAACCCGTAACCCAAACAAGGTGATACTTTTTGGGTCGGACTAACCCAACCCAACCCATTGACACCTCTAAGTAAGAGTAGAAACTACAAAAATTTGATGATTCAAATGACAATAGTGTGGTATCGTAAGAGAGGAACTACAAGAGTTATATCGACGTTGCAGTGTTGAATAAAGGTGGCCACAAGAAATCACTCAAAGAGAAATTATCTTGCAGGTTGATTTCGATATATTATTTTTATAAACAATATACTTAAGGGTTCTGGTGTTGCCCTCTATACAAAAATCAATATAACATTTCTATAAAAGGTATACCAGTTCCAGAAATAATTCAGTATACTAGTCTATCAAATGGTATATCAATTTCAAATTTCTTTAAATTTTGAAATAGGCACAAACATCAAGAAAGTGAAGTATTTTCCTTTACTTGCGATTTTCAATGAATTCTTCCAAATTCCTGACTTTCCTTTTTGTTACTTTTTGAGTGTACAAACTAACTCTTGATCTCACATTACTAGAGTTATATTAGTCATTTCCTTGTGGCCTTGCATATAAAGGTATTATCTTTGCCAATGAATTCAACTTCGACCTATTTCTTTCTCCTTCACACTATGCATAATGTAATATTATAAAAATAAGAAGAATAAGTTGTGGTGCATGAGGTTTGCAATAAAATGCAATAATAAATATCACAATAATATTATAGAACATGCTAAATACAAGCATAATAGCACAAAATCAGATGTTGAAAATTATGAAGAATAATTATGATGCACAAATTTTGTCAATAAAATGAATAAAAATATATTTTATAATATGTCCCTTAGATGTAAAAAATTTTTAAAAATCAAATTTACAAATCAAATTTTTAAATGGTTTAAATAAATTAATAAATATTATTACATGAGTTTAGAGATTATAGGTACACTGAAACCAATTAGGATCTGGATATTTAAAAAAGGCTAGGCATAAAATGTCTATCCATGTTATGGCACCTAGGAAAATGTCTCAATAACTATGGAATTAATGAATCCAAGTGAAATAAAAAGAGATAGAACAAGTGCAAAAAAACTTGATTGAAAATAATGGGGAAAAAAATTAGAGAATATGACCAAAGATTTAGTAATGGATACGAACAGGTGAAAGAAAAGTGTTTATGTGATTAAGTGAGAACTAAGTATTAAATTTTGTTGTTTGTAGGCTTGATTTCTATAAAAATTTAAAAATAAAGTAGTTAAAGTTTTTCCAAATTTGTGGTTTCTCCTGCAAAACAACTGTTGTCCCATTTAAAATTTTGAGAACTTGTAGTTTCTCAAGAAGCTAAGCCCCAAAAACTACTCGTAATTATTCATAAAACAAATTCGAATGACTACATTGGTATGCATTTGATGTAGCGTTTGGCCTTTACCTTCTGATAGGAAGCTCACCTTTTACAGACAATATAACCACCAAAAATAGATGACTAATTTTTGACAAAAAATCATGGAATCTCAAAAATGAACATTTAAGTTTTTCAGTATGTCCATTCAATAGTTCAAGCTTAAAAGGGGTGATTCTTGCAAAGCACAAGTTAGTTAAAAGCCTTATCAAACTAGGCCTAAAACAAAAACAATGAAGCTCTTAAGAAAAAAAGAAAAGAGATTGGATGCATACAGTTTTTGACAATTCACTTCCCATTTCCATTGTGCGCAAACAAAGGGGAATTATTTCTGTTGAAAGAAGAAAATTTATAACTTCTGTATCATCTACCTGAAAAGAAGAGAATTTTCTTACAAAACATGTCATCAGAATAAAAAATTATGAAACACAAATAGATCTCTCTTGCAATTTTTCTTTTCCACTCAAATAAAAAGACAAGAAACATATCAGTGCCCCTATATGTTATAATATGTCAATTACAGCTACTTTCCTATTGATTCACGTGTAAGGACGGAAGATCACTCCCCATCTTTGTGGGCATGAGGATCACATATGATAATCAACGATTTACCAAGATTGCAGGATTCAATCTAGTATTCCATTCTATTTCAGGCTTTGCTTCCTAGAATTATTAGTTCTGGGATTGTTTATAATTTGGAAAGAATAAAAAGGGTAAATTCAGTGCATAAAGCTCCCACCAAGGGATTGTAAGGTCTGTGAAAAATCTAATTGTACGCAACCTTATTAAACAAAGAGGTTGCTTCCTGATATTCAAACCCATGACCTTCAAATCACAATAGAGAAACCTTACTAAATGATGTAAGCTGAGGCTGGAGAGCTATTGGAGTTTTTGAGAGGGTTTTTGGGTTTTTAGAGTTGTATTTTCCCATTGACAATTGGCAGGGGAGACGTGGGAGAGGGATGTAGGTGGAGATTGGAGAACCATTGGAATGTTTGAGGGTTTTAGGGTTTTTAGTCATCCAGTACTTGGGCTTTTGACAAGATTATCCAACAAATATCATCTTCAATGGGGCGAGAAAGGCACTGAGTGTAGAGGCAATGTGAGGCATCCACCTCTTTCAAATATTCACCCAATGGGTCACGACACCTTGATAACTCTAGTTAAACGACCTCACTTCAAAATAGTTTCAATTAGGAAATTCAAGTTCACATAATTCTGGTTTAAATTTAACTAAAGCACTTTCTCCTTGGAAGCATGGTTAGGAACTCTAATTTTCGACACTCATGTTATGGCAGCTTATAAGCATTGGCACTTATAACAGGAATTTTCAGATCTCTCAATAATCCTTGATAATTAAACTGGTTACAAAAAAAAAAGTTCCTGACCATATTCATGAATTCATTGAATACCTAAAAATTACTACCAACAAAAAAAGTTTGCTGATAAACACATTGAGAACAAGGATGAAGTCAAGGGGGTGCACTGAGGGACCTTCCCCAACAAAAACTAAAAAAATCGTATATTATTAAGTATATTACTGATGTGCAGATTAAAAATGCATAAAATCTTGTATGTATAAATTTCACAAAATTTTAAAATCCTTAATCCACTATGTAACCCACTGTCTTCTTCCATTCCGCCTTCACACAACTAACTAAAGTTTGATTAATGCGTTCACCATCCAATACATCTAGAAAGACACAAATCATCGAGGACAATCATAGTTTTAGTTTTATTAGATTTTTGAAAAATAGTCATTTTTCCTAAAGGCACCTTTATGAAACGTTCTTAGATGTAGTTCTCTTAGCGTTACAATTGTACAGAGTAAAGTAATCATATACATTTTAGCATTATATGACTATAAAAACATAGTAAAAAATTTACTTAAATTGAATAAGTAATGATTGTTCAACTAAAGGTCTTAAAATTGACCAATTTTTGTGAAATTTCAACTGTTGATTTTTAAATAAAAAATCTTAATAAATATAACTTAGATTAAGTTGAAATTTTTAACACAGTAGATTATACTATAGATTAACTAATTATATAATTACACTATTTAAGAATAAATAAATAATAAGACATACAACGGGAAAATTTCCTAAAGGCATTTTAGGAACACTTTCTTATTTTTGAAATATAATTGTAGACTCTAGATAATTTGTGTTAGAACATCTTTTGTTTCCAACATTAAATAAGTTAGATCATAATTATTTTGCATTATATGACCTTTACTACATTAACACCCCCCTCCCCCCAATGTTGAATTTCTAGCTCGTCACTATTTGAGAAGCAATTTAAATCAAATAGCTTGGATTGGATTTTAGCATTTCCAATTGATCTTAACAAATTAATATATGATCAGTTGTATCCAAAGAACTCAAATGTATGAACAAGCTAAACTACGTCCAACAAAATCCACACTTAGCTTCATGACTGCTGGACATGTAATATTCCAACAGAAAAATGTCGCTAGTCATTGTTGTCTTGTAAAATTCAAATAACGAGATAAAAAAAATAGTTAAAGTTCTCAGATTCATATTCGATAAAAGACAAATCTGTATTTCATCCAAGTATTCAACTATAACTTGATATAAACCTGTAATACCTTTACAAGGGCACCAATGACGCCCAGACTTGTGAGCCTCAAATATTCAAAGGGCCTTGTTTTGCTAGTAGTATTCAGAAATGGGTAAAGGAAAAGAGGAATATGGGCTGCAAAATAGAAAAATTTAGGGGCATATCAATAAGATTCAGAAACGTAAACCACTAACATATACTGCTACATAATCTAAATAAAATTGCAGTTCTTAAATAACACTATCATTACGTAGAGAGTATCACTGAAATGGTTCTTTTTCCCTACTTCTTTACTTCACATATAAGCATTGACCAAAGAAATCTACTGACTTAAGAATTAGAGGACTCGATGAACAGATAAAACAAAATCAAATCCCAAAAAAGGTATCGAATGTGCAGCAGAAAAGCTAGTACAACACCTCTAAACATACTTTTTTGAATCTTTGGATGACAAAGAAAAAAATTGATTCCATATAGCATCATTGGAGAAAATAAAATACCATTCAGGAATAGATTTCTTGTCTCTGGATGTGATGCCACGCACTGCACAGTGATAAGTAGAAAAAATTGTTAAACAAACCCCAAAACCAGAACTTACATAGCACACAATGAAACTATTGTTATTGTAACAACCTAGAACCAATTGATCCATACGAATCTCAAGCCCAACAATTGAGTTCAAAATGCTTAAACCAAAGTTGATATGATAGTTGAATACTTGAATGTAGTCTTTATTTAGCTCACACTCTTCTTTACTTTAACAATGTGAGACAAAATATTAGGGTGTTACAATCTCCCCATTTGAACAATCTCATACACAACAATCGAGTTCAAAATACTTAAAGTTGATATGATGGTTGAAACTAGTCTTTATTTATCTCTCACTCTTCTTTATTCTTAACCAATCTCATATCCTAAACATTTGGATCCATATCAACCTCATACACAACAATTGAGCATAAAATATTTAAACTAAAGTTGATATAATAGTTGAACTTTTTTTTATTTAACCCACACTCTTCTTTACTATAAACAATGTGAGATTAAATATTAAGATGTTACAATCTCTCTCATTTGAAGAAATCCTCATCAGAGTCCACAATCATAACCAGATGATGTATGATTCTAGAGATGATTTCCACTCCTTGAGTATAACACTTAATTCCTACATCTCCAATTGGTACATGCACCGGTACCATTTGTAACAACCTCTGCCCAATTGACCTACACCATCCTAGGACCCAACAACCAAGCCAAAAACACTTAAGCTGAAGTTAGTATGGTAGTTGATCAGCCTTTATTCAACACATTTTTTAATTCTAAGAAATATAAAACTACTCATGATATTAAAATTATAGAAGAAACATAAAACTTTTCAAAGATAAAAATTCATACTGAAAAACACTAAAATACCATAACTTATAGAACATGACATTAATGCCATACTAATAGTGGGATAATGTAGTTAATCATCTACTTCTTCATGAGGGATAAGATCGTAAATTCAAACTCACATAAAACACTACCATTATGAAAAAAACATAACCCTAATAGCATAACTTATAGAGCAACATACAATATGATATTGGAGAAAAGTGAATGAAATCATTATTGCCAAGAGAAGAAGATTACATATTTATAAAAGATTCATAGAATTATCATAATACATAGATATATAATTATCCATATCATTAAGACAACCCATACAAAATAATATTCTAACAACCCCCTCTAGCACTCCTCGTATTGAAGCATGAGTATTTGTCATACCTAACTTCATTATAAAGTAATTCAAAAAATATATTGTATGATGGAGGAAAATGAAATTATCTATTATATAATCAAGATAGCATATTAATGTGTATCTTTAATGACCTATGATATATAAATATCCATAGACCCATTTAAAGCTCCTAAAATTGGAGTATATATGTTTAAGTCCAAATTGTTACATAATGATTCAAAGACACTAATCCAATAGGGAAATATCAAGAATCACCTCAAAGATATGATATAAAAGGTAGCTACAACTCTTTTCATCACCAAATCTCTTACCCAGTAGCAACCAACTTTAATAAATCAAAATCAATACTGTTAAAAAAAATCAAACAACCTAAGACCAGCCACCTTATCCTCGGTCATTGAAAATAAATAAATCCTTCCTAACCTCATCAATTAAGAAATGGACCACTTCAACAACAAAATCAGTTGCATGGAGCTGGTTAAAGCTCAAGAAAGACTTGAAGCTTGGCTTGTAAGTGGGCTGTGAAAAAAGTTCAATTTCATTTCCAATGTCATTTATGGACAACAACAGACACCCATCAATAAATAACAGGTCAAGCAAATTTGTTCTCATTTTGTAAGTGACAAATCTGTGAAAATATTGTATTTTGATCATGTTTTTTAGCAATTAGCCTCTAGACCTCTATCCCCATGTCATCTCTTACTTTGAAACTAAACCATTGAGATCTTTTTTTCAGTTTTCCCCAGAAATTCTGTCAGCTTCGAGGAATCCTCCAGATGAGACCACTTTCTTATGTTATTCTACCATTGTCCTTTCAAGAATGCTTGTCTTGACACAAGCTATGGACCTCTATCTCCATGTCACATCTTCCTTTGGAATCCAATGAATGACATCTTCTTTCAGTTCTCTGGAAATTCTGTCAGCTTCAAGTAACCCTCTTGAGGAGACCCCTTATCTAATTCTGCTATTTCCTTTTCAAGAATGCTTGTCTTCACACCTAGTTGGCTAACCTCCTGTGCTCTTCACTCTTTTAGCTTTATTTGTAACGGTTTGAACCTGGAGCTAGACATCCTGATAGAAGCTTGTGTAGTTGGGAAACTCACATACTACGTGTTGCTGGATCTCATTCCACCATCCTTGGAGCTTTTCCCCAAAGCCAATTCAGAACCACATTGCTTCAAAATGGAAGGGTCTCACACCTCAAATCAGTTTCACTGACATCTATCATGGTGTTATGTTGGAAATGAGTTCCCTCAAGGGAAAATCAATGTGAGGTTTGGAGAGGGTCTAATTATACACAACCATACCCTCATAAATGGAGAGGTTCCCTAAGATTTGTTTCCTAAAATTTGAATCAATGTTCTCATGTCATAATGGAACAACCTTATCAAAGTAAATGAGCTCCCTTATCAAGAAAAATCCAATTGAGCATTTACATAAGATGCCACATTCTTAACTTGAAGATTGGAAACAACTGGCTCCAACAAATTGATTATATATGCAACTGAAAAGATAATCTTGCTTGCCTAAAATAGGTGCAAAAAGTTTGACACCTTAAATTACCAAGAAAGGGCAGAAAGTACCCCCCTAGTCCTAGCCTTGAAATATGCCCAGGCTAGCAACTTCAATCAAATTAGCACATTCTGAACACAAACACCTCCTCTCATCCAGAATTAGCCAAGCATTTGTTTACATGTAGCCATGACCAATCCATTTCATTTAACACAAGAACTTTTGTAAGGATTTCCTATTATATAAAAGTTTGTTTATATTACTCTTTATTTTTACTTCTCATTTCCTAGTTTATGTAACCTCCCATGTACAAATTTAAACAAACAACTCACAGCAGTCCTTCCCACTGCTTAATAAGAGAGTGAATTTAAAAGAATATCTTCTGCATGCATTGGTTTGTTACTGAAAATAATGATATTGCATGCAGTTCATAATCTCCAGCAGGTAGCATGTGAAGCTTGCAGCAGTTTCTGCTCAGGAGTCAATTTCCATTTAACCAGATGTGTTATATTTGGCGGGAAAAACTCTTTCAATCTGAAGTTTAAATGACCTTGCACCAAATTGTTTAAGACATTTTTCCAAACATAAGTGGCAGTGCTGTGGCCAAAAAAGAGGTGATCCACGTCCTCCTTCCCCTGGCCACAGAAAGAACAGTTCACATCCTCCCCCCATTTGTTTCTGTAAGCCTTCGTGACAAGATGATCATGGGAGAGCAAAGATCTACATTTCCAGGCCACCTCATAAAATGGCCATTTTCCACCACTTGTCCACAACAAATTACAGCAATCTTTGACTGTAAATTGATGGCCTAATAGGTTGACTCAAGAAGGGGCATCCATCGATCAAATGACAGGACTTTGGACAGCAAGGAAAATAACTCAGTTGCCTCTGAAACTCATCCTCTTCCAAATTTCTTCACAGGTTTAGGTCCCAATCCTTCCCATCAGGTGAAGAAAATCTCTCTCCACTGCTCCTGGGGTCTTAGGGTCATAGAGATGGCAAAAATGGCTGGGAAAACAACAGCCGGGAGGCCCTTTTCCAGCCATTGATTGAACCAAAAAAGAGCCCAGTTGCCTGCCTTGAGCAGAATAAAACTGTGCTCCCTCTAGAAGGCTAACACTTGAGATAGATAAATATCAAGTTCTCTTAAAATTTGATCTCTAAAACTTCTACATCCTTCAGAATTTGAAAAATCTTCCACCAATCAACACTACAACCTATTAGGAAACATAGAATTTTTTATAGATTCACTTAATTGTATATACATATGACTACAATTAATCTAGACTTCCACACATTTTTCGAGGATTTTTGACCTCCTTACCATACTCTGCCTTGAAAAACATATCCCAAGAGCTATTGGTGGAATAAACCAGAAAAATAACGGTTAAAGCTGGCCACTCTTACCTATATAAGAATGCATAACCATTACATCAGCATCTCCATAAAAAGGATTACACACAACTAATACAAGCAATTATATATGGAAGACTATAAAAATCTGTTCACATGATGGAAGACATTTCATGTTGTTCTTTGTCAGGGAAAAAAGACTGTTATCTGTCACATAACAATAATCTGTAAGAAGGGATTTGACCTGAAGAAGGGCAAGTGCATTGCAAACTCGATTTGAAGCAGCTGGTGACAATGTTGGAGGAGATAAAAAAGGATAGATTGAAATTATCTCCTGCAAAAACAAAATATGTACTTAGGTAAAATACTGCAAAATGTTTTGAATTTAAATAGTGTCAAATTGTTTCTAAGAAAATGCTTGCTTAGTTGTTCTGCATGCATGGAAGACTAGAAGAGGTTATCTGGTTTTAAATTTGTAATTCACTTTTGATGTAGAAATTGGAAAACATGCTCATACAGTCATACTACATATGGTAATGGAATTTTCTTGTAACTCAAGATGAAATTGATGACTTAATATAATGCAGAGGCTGCCTTAAAATTTGGACTTTATTACGCTAGGGTAATAACCAATGTATTAGCAAGTGAAATATAGATCACCTTGATTTGGAATGTGTTATCAACTTAATCTCCAAAGAACCCGAACATCTCTTCACATGTTTGGTATTGCATTAATAGTTTAGGAATGTCAATATTTAATGATGATTGCTAAGATTTGCTTTCATGGGCAATCAATGATGGGGCTAAGGTGCACATGGTGGTGGTAATAATAGTAGTGGTGATGGTAGTAATAGTGGTGGTGGTGGTAAATATTTTTTCTTCACAGGTTAAATGTAGAACACCAACATGCATGAAAAGAGAGCTAGTTCACAGAAATAGAGTCCTACATATCAAGCTGCAAATATTATAAAACATTTTTCTTTTCAATGAAATTGACATTAGAGAATGATACCAAACTGATTGCACAGTCATTATCTCACAACTACAATCTCTTCATCTAATACAATGAATAGTATAGTCTCATCAGCTTTGTATACCGCACAAAAATTAGTGCTTTAATCTACAACTACAATTGTAATGTATTAACTTTGTGAGGAAAAAAGGTTCCATCATTGTTTTTGTCATTGTTAATAACACCAGTGCCAAGTGCTAAAAGGCTTCAGGTCTTCCTTTACCTCTTCTAATTTCACTTAGAATGGTAAATTCTTCATTCCTTACAGGTACATCCATAAGTCTTCTTTAGATATGCTTAAACCATCTAACATAATTTTCTCTTATTTTATCCTCAATTGATGCAATCCCTAATCTATTTTGAATAAAATAATGTTTAAATTTCTCTTTTATTTTATTATCACTCTTCCATCTTGACATTTGCATCTCTATTGTATTAACTTTTTGCTCACGTTCATGTATTGTGAAAATTACTAACACGTCCTCAAAAATAAAATGATAAATAAGTGTTTATCTTAATCCAATATAAAAATATATATCAAAAACCACAACATCAATTCGATTTTTAAATCATGTATAAACATTTACACATTCATCCTCCATTTTATAATAAAAGTAAGTCATACATAAACATTTTTTAATCATTATTTATTTTATGGTTATATTTATGGATCTTTTCAATTGTTTGGCCGCTTCATATATTTGTGTTTTCCTTTAACTTTTGCAAATGCTAAGAACCTTGGATTATTGTTAGTAAGGTAATTCAAGATTAAGGTGTGCATGCAATGACATGTACAGAACAGCTAGGAACACTATGAAGGCAAAAAAACAAAAAGAAGGAAAGGAAGTAATGGTTTAAGGGGTTAATTAGATGAGAAAAGAATTTCAAACCTGCAAGAGAGCAGCTATAGTGCCAAAAGAGTTCCACAACAAAGGTGCCAGGTCTTGAAATATTTCCCTCTTCTGAAGGAAAGCCATGTACCAATCTCATAAGAATATGATTAACACTGCTTTTAAATAGGACATCTGTTTCACACTATTTAAATTCTCAAAATCCAAAGTGGATTATTATCCAATAGCAAGAGTCTTTATGAAAGGAAATAAGAAGAATCTCATAAATAAGTAATGAAACCCATCAACGACAAGAAAAAAATAAGGAATTAAAAAATAGATATAAAAAGTACAACTGGAAAAGGCACTATAAAAGTCCTACATGTGAAAATTTTTATATATAATTTGGAACATAACAGTGACTAGTCATCAATGAACAAAAGCAATCAATTCCTTAATCCTCCGTCATGTGGGGTTGACAACATGAATCATTTCCCTTTATCTACTCCTAACCATAGCTAAATTGCCATTAAAGGACAAGTGTTATTTCATTAACTTGTATAGCATTTTTACTTATTTTTCTCTTTTTTTGACATATTCATTCTACCACCAATTTTTTTACTTAGTCGACATATAACTTAAACTTCTCTTAACGTTTACTTAGCAATCATTTAAATACAAGTAATACATTCAAGCCATAGTTTGATTATTTTATTTATTCATCTTTGCTTTTCATATTTTAGACTATACCACCTAAAGACAAAGGTTTAATATTGCCTCAATAATGCAAATGTATTTTCTCAATGTGTAGGAAAAAAAGTAGTTGGGTATGTTGACACTATACATGTAAGATGGGTCAGGCCCGATTGGGTTGGCACGATCAGATATTTTGGGCTGAATTGAGCAGCCATCCAATGAAATTGGCTAGGTTTGGGCACATAGACAGGCACGACCCAGTAAAATTTCTATTTAAGGTCAGCCTAATAGGCCAAACTAAAATTTTTTTTAAGGTCGGCCCATTGGACCAACCTAAACAGTATGAGCCAACAACCCAACTGTTTGTCTTTTTAAATATAAGGGGGAAACAATCGACGTACACAGTTGCACACACATCCATTACCCATCTGCATGGCTACACATCTGTTGCAGCCTTGCAGGCAATGATTGGCTTTTGCCAACTGTTCTTTTGTGGAAAATTTGGAAGGACGTCCCCACTTTTATTTTAAAAGATTTACATCTTTAAAATAAGTCAAAAAAATTTAGAAATTATTTTTTAGTCCTTTTCTTCATTTTTTTTAACAAAAAGTTCTTAAATTTTCTAAAATTACACTTAAGTCCACCAACAATCCAAAATGCCTCCAAAGTCTATAAATACCTCCATCCTCTTCTCATTTCTTCACGCTCTTCTTCTAACTCTCTTTCTCAATTATCTTAATTGCTTCAAAACATTTTCTAACAATAATGGTGAACAACTTAGACTTGAAATACCAAGATGTTCAAGAGCCACAATCGAACAAGGTGTCACCATCAATTTGGACAATATAAATGATACAAACATGAGAAGACAATAAACATATAAACATGTCTCCGAGACATGATGTCACCATTAATTTTCAAGCTTATTATCCACAACATAAACATGTCTAAAAGGCTACCACTAGACAAGATAGTATAAATCAATTTAACATCATAATACAAGAATTAATTAATATAATAGGTAATATTAAAACTTGCATTGGTTGTATTTCTAACATATGGGTAGGTAGAATAAAAATAGAATTATATGGTAATAGTATAGATGTAACTACGCATTTTATAGATTAGAATTGAATTTTATAAAAAAGATTGATAGGATTTTAAAAAATTGTTTATCTACATACAATTTAAAATATTTTTCCTACAACAATGAATTTTTTTTATTTTGTATTATATAAATTTATTAGTATTACTTTTGATAATGTTTTTATTAACATTATAACAATTCCTATGTTTAAAAATAGATTCGATCTACCAAATAATTTTATTTATTTCATCAATAATGTATATGTCATATCATAAATCTTATAGTTTAAGATAACATTATAGAAATAAGAGATTGTGTTGACAATATTAAGTCTATATCATCTTATATTACTAGATTTAGTAAAAGAAAAAAAGAATTTGATTTTATGTATAATGCTTTTAGTTTACCTTATAAAAAAATTACTCTCTATATACTTCAAAAATGAAATTCTTTGTATTTAATATTAAGCAGTTGTCTTCCTTACCAATAACTTATAATTCAATATTATAATTGTAGCATAACAAATTATAGTAAAAGGTTAAATAAAGGTGATTTTCAAATTATTGAATTTTTAAACCATTGTATGATGCTACTATTAAATTATCCAGATTTTATTATTTTATTTATATTTATTTTTTAGACCATTTATATGAAATTGCTTTTGTTTTTAAAAAATATGGTGGTGTTGGATTTTTTGAGCTTATAATTAGTAGAATGAAAGAAAAAATTAGTATTAGCATGATATTTCTCTATCACATCCTTTGAGTGCTTACTTAAATCCTTTTATTGAAGCAATCTAAAAACAAGTAACTAATCTTTCCTTTTATTTTTTTTAAAATATGCAATTTTTCCTCTATTATGTATTTTTTCCATTCTTATGCTTTTTTTGTAATTTTTTTCATGTGCAATGTGTTCTACAATTTGAACTACAATGAAGTAAAACTTCAATGTTTTTTTAATCTAAATTTAAAAAATAAAATAAATTTCAATTTTTATTGTCTTATAGTACTATGATAATGTTTGGTATAAAAACATAACATAAAGCATGGTACAAATCAACACAAAGGGTCCACACGACACGACACAATTGAGCCATGAGTTATAAGCCATGCCTAGGCTACGTCATTGAGAGTTTGAGAACAACGTGACATAAATAGTGCAGGAGGCACAATTCAATTTGGACTAGACCAACACGTGTCTAGGCATCATTTGGAACTGAGGTGCCCATATGTACAAGGCACCCTTGGCCGCCACTTTAATGTATTGACACCTTAAGGATTACGAATTCAACCACACAATTAATTTTGGTTAAGACCACAATACAATAAGTGAGAACCTTAGTGACCAACTTGTGCATCTCCCACCCATTTGAGCCCTAGGACTTTTAGAGTCATCACCACCACCTACTTTTTCTCTCCCTCTTTCTTTTCTTGAGGGAAGGGGGAGGGCTCTTCTTCTCCTCTTCAATTCCTTTTTGCCTTCTTCCATGTCCTCTGAACCACACTCTTGATTTTGTATAGCCACCCAAATTCTCTTCCTCCACCACATATTTCCACCGTTGACTCATGGTCCTTTGACTACTTGTTGGTCTAGCCACATTTTCACCATCAGATCTAGCCCTCTTTTCTTCAACTCCTTCCACCACCCATCACTTCACCCTAGTTGTCAAGTCCATGTTGCAACTACCTTTGCCCACACTTGATCATGAACCCACAACCTTCTACCTTTAACTAAGGCCCTACCACAATCTCAACTGTTCATCTTCACCCCTTGAGTTGAATTTTCTTTCATCCTCCCTCATTGGCCCCCAACCCAACAAATTCTCCTTTTACCTTTTTTTTTTTTGTTACCTATTAGTTGTTTTTCTTTGACTTTCGATTTGCTTGATGTTTCCTATTAGTTGTTGGTGTCAACAAATCCTTCTACAATTCTATCATTCCTTTAGTAAAGAATTCATGGACTTTCTCCCCTTTCCCATGAGGGGCTTCCTCCCAACACTAATTAGTGGTTTTCTCTCCTCAGGTTTCTAAGACAACATTCAAGATGTGGCGATATTTATGTTCAGCGATCTTATTTTGTTGAGAGGTATGCACACATGTAATTTGATGTAATATGCCCCACCCAATCAACACAAAAAGATGCAACAAAGGATTAAGTAAATTCAAAAGCACTATCAATACGAAAGATCTTTGGAATCACCTCAAATTGAAGAATATTGTAATAACATCAAGAACAAATTGATGATCTTTCAACAAATAAAGCCAAGAGGTACAAAAAAAAATAGTCAACAAGCACGATATAATAACAATATCCAAGTAACAACACAACCCAAGCAAGTCCCCAAACATAATGATACCAAGTTAGAATTAGGGTAAAGTGTAATTAGAGAGAAGAAAGATAATGATAGTATTGAGATTAGGGGTTTAAATACAAAGATAGTTGGGTATATGGATCTAAACCCAAGATCCATTTACCCAATTACACTATAACATTCCAACAGTCCCAATTTGATAAAAATGTGGTCAAACCTGAACTTTATAACATGGTGTCTCATTCTCTTACTATCAATTAATTTTCAAATAAACTTTCAATGTGATATCAGAGAAAATTTATCCAAGTTACTTGTAAGACACTTGTAGGCTAAAAGAGAGTGTCACGAGTACAAGGGAATATTAGATAAAAAGACTCGCATCAGAAGGGGTGTGTGCGAACCTTGCATCTATATATTGTTGGACACATTCTCTCACTACTAATTGACTTTGAAATGAACTTTAACAGTACACGTAGATGATTAATTGAGAGGTGTTTGTATTTGTGATGGCATTGCTAACACGAATATAAGTTGGCTCTTGAACACCTTCTTGGATAACTTCTGGCAAACGACCGAGATCCCTCTCAACATCTTCAGGGCTTACTTGTTTCTCCAGTGAATCATTCAAGGTGTTGAAGCATCTAATTTCACGAAGACATGTTCATTTTTTTCCAAGACATTGATTTTGGTTTGGATCATATTGCAACTGTTTGTGTTTTGCATACAAGATTGTCCTTGTATTTGCTCACTCATGATTTTCCATGAATTTTCCTCACTCTTGATTCTTCATGAGGTACCTTTTATCGGATTGCAATTTAATGAAATCTAACCAAGGATTTCCATGATCCTTCAAGAAATATCAATTCAACCACAAATTGTTGGTCTTTCGGTATTTTCCATTCCTACCATTTCTTTTTAGGGCAAAAAGTATGACGAGAGGAATGGGTCGAACCTTCGATAGATCAAGCAGGGCATTCTCTCTGAGATTGGAGTTGGTGAGATCAAGAACGAGCTGCTCCGCCGACAACATTTTCCGATCCCTCGCCACCTGCGGCCCAACCACCGGTGGGCCAGGGGATGACGGGCTAGCGCCAGAGAATTGGCGGCTGATTGAGAGCGATGGTGGCAAGTTCGACATTTTCTCAGCAAGAGAAAAGAGATAGAGAAGAGCACCGCGGTCGCTTGCTTGTGGAGAAAGGAGAGGAGCAGGAGGAGATCGTCGTCGTGCAGTTAAGCGGAGCCAACGAGACGGAAAGGCCCTATCTTTGCGCCTTGTCCGTAAAAAATATGAACATCCTTCTTTATTTCACTCTCTAATTTTTTTTTTCCTTTTTTCGTAATGAGGTAGATTAAGTATAATTAAAAATTATAATTATTGGAAACGAAATTTGACGAAAATAAATTATTTTTTGTCAAATTTTAATTGAAGTTTTTTTTGTACACAGATGAAAAATGAATTTTATCTTTAGTTGAACTTTGAGAAAAAAATTTCTCAAATTCTAAGTTTAGCATTATTCATAATTTAAATATGTAATAATGATTTTAACTAAGATATTATTTTATTACGGTAACATGATAATCTTATTTTACAATTTAAACTAAGATCTTCTACTTTTAAATTTTTTAATCTCAAAAATAATCATGGAATACATTGATGTAGATATATACTTATATTTTTGCATATACTTGATCTTGATAAATGATATATACTTAATTAATTAATAAATGATATATAAATATCTAATTTTATAACATATTAATTGATTAATGTAAGTAATTAATTTATTAATTAATTACTTTAATTCATTAATTAATAATTTATTAAAAATTAATTCTATTAAATTCTATTATGTACATGAATTTTAATTTTCATCAAATTTTATAAAATTCAAATTCAATTTCAAATACAGACTTTAAAAAGTCTACGATAATGGAAAAAAAGTAAACTACGTTTGTTTATTATTTTTAATTTTACTCCAAATCTATAAAATTCTGCTTCAGGAATTGAACATGAGTAGCATCGAAATCTCTCGACGAAGAGTCCAAAGTTGCATTTGTCAAAATAATTTTAGAAAGACATGTAGTTTTGTATTTATAATTTCAAAATATTATTTTAAAATAATTTTAAATTTTTTTATACATTACATGATCAATCAAATCTACAAAAATGCTCACAAATCGACGCTAATCTAAAAGTACGTGGCATGGATTTACACAAATTTATTCCATGTGTGTGTATACCTTCGTTGTTATAAAAGAAGTTTCAAGAACTTAATAATTTTGCATGAAAAATAAATAAGGTGTGCGACGAAAAGGGAGAGACACAAATATTGTAAATTTTCAACTTGAAGATAATCAATGTTAAGAATGAGAACAATCGTGCAGGTAAGAACATGGAATCTTCCATCTTTTTTATCAACAAAAGAGATTCCATGAATAATTAATTGTCAACAACTTCAAAGACTCTCCTAATTAAACTGAGATAAGATTTGTGTACATGTGACATCGGAAGAAATGGAGGAAAGGACATAACCATTTGTTTGTGTACGTAAAATTGAAATCTTGGTGAAATTAGAATTTTATCGAATTAGATAAAAATAAATTTTAAAATATAAGTATATTCAAAAATTCAATAAAAATTGAAATTCAAATATACATGTACGGTATGGAATTTTATATTTATGTATGATAATTATATAATTTTTTTAATTATTTAATTATTAAAATATAATTAATTGGTAAATTTATTACTTTAATCAGTTGACATGTTATATAATTATATTATTAAATATTCATATGTTATTTATTAATAATTGAAGGACATACATAAAAAATTTAAAATAAAATTTAATTTCACAATTCACATTTTCGTGTTTACATTGTAATCTAAAATATTATTTCTTTCTAAAATTTTAAATTTCAAATATAAAAATATTTTTTATTTAAAATTAAATCAAATTAAAATTTATTTTCATCTGATTCCAAATACACAAACCTCACCAAATAGAAAATGTTCATATTTGATTGAATGCATTATCTTTGTAGCATATGAAACAAATGATAGGAAACATGTACATAGATTTGAATAAGAAACTGATAAGAAATATGATTATGTCATGTTTTAGTGCCTTAGTTGTGTGACCAAATGAGCTGCATTGAACTTGAAATTTATAACATAATGTTTAGAGATTTAGGTTGCCACTCTCATTGATTTAATTTCTTGAATTTTTGGAGTATAACGTCTACACGTGTATGGTGCATTTTGTTGCTCATAATTGAATTTTATTGTATCTTGTCTTCATGTTCACTCTTTCTCACTCACATGTTCTTTTTCTTCTCTTTTATCAAGAATTTTTAATAATTATGTGTTAAATTTAAATGGATATATATATATATATCTATTTATATAATTTTTTAACTAAATGGTTTGCAGGACAATTTTTAGGAACAGTAGCCATTGATTCCCTCCCTCCGCTGTTTTGATTATCCTTAATATTTTCATCGACAATTATTGTCACTCTTAACGTTAAAAAAAAGTAAGATGTTTATTTTATCTCCACGTAAATATAATATAATATTAAAAAAAATTTCAACCATTTTTAACAAGAAAATTTGACGTAATAATCATGCAAAAGTAAAATGGATATACATAAATACATAGTTACGTTAATTACAAATGTAACGTCGTATAACGATAACTGTAACGAGAATATCAAAGATAATTGTCAGAGATAAAAAGAATATTAAAAATATTATTAAAAAAATAAAGATAAATAATACATTGTTAGATAAAATGAAGATAAAAAATTATATATATATATGACTTCATGTGTGTTCTCGGAAAAACATGCAAGAAAAGGAAAGGAATATATATTTCGCAACACGAGCAATTAAATGGAACAAAACACGTGATGAATAAGTGAAGATATAGGCCAGGAGACAATCAAGCAAGCCCCAAATGGATGGCAAACCAGTCAGCCATGCATGGTGAGAAATATCGAAGCCGCAGAGACTGGAACATATACAGAGATCGAGTTCATGTAATACATATATATATAATACTATAGATATCGATTTATTGCTCAACGACGCGTACTGCAACATGGCTGCGTGCATCATGGGGTTGGTTCACTTGGAGCCTTGGGTGTGCTTGGGAGCTTGGAAGTTAAGTTCCCACCTTCGGCAGTGGTGGCGACCTGGACTTGGGATGTGTCGGCTCCGGTAGGGGAGGTGGGTTTGGCTTTGAAAGCAGGGGCACTTTCAGCAAAGGTGGCGAAGACGACGACGACGACATCGGAATCCCATGAAAAGGTGGTAACTCGATTTTGGGATACGTCGGCTCCGGTAGGGGTGGTGGCTCCGGCTTTGAAAGCAAGGGCACTGTCTGCCGAGGTGGCGGCGACGCTGGTTTGGGCAACCCATGCGCTCTCGACGTCGGCAGTTCCGGTGGTGTCTCCGAAAGCTGACGGGTTGCTCGACTACCGCTAGGTAGGATTAAGGCGACGAGGGCGGTGGCCACGAGGAATAAGCCGGTTTTGGACGCCATGACGATGATCTTGATATCGGCGGTAGGGGAGGATTCCTGGTTGGTCGGTGTTGATGATTGCAAGGAGAAGGAGCCTCTCGTGGTGGGTATTTATATATCATAGGACGTACTTCGTTGAGATTTCACTCGTAGATTGCAGTTTTGGTGGTTGGGCTTTTCTTGGATTTTGCTTATTTTCGCACGTAGTGGTTGGTTCTGCAGAAGAGAAACGGAGAGGGATTTGCTGTGTTGATGTGCTCATCCGAGCGTCGGTCTTTCTTTTTCCTTCTTTTTTTTTTTAATATCGATGTAAGGTTTATTAACCGTAGGTATAAATTTCAGAATTCAAACTTACGCTAATAATAACACGGTGAGAATTTTTGTTATCACTAAAACAAATAGATGCAATGGTAGCTGGAGAACTCGCATGACGATTCAGCTTCTCCTATCCATGTGTGCTCTTATCTTAAGTCTTCATGTAATATATATCGTAAATAAAGATGTAAAATATTTTATTTTGAAATTAATTAATAATGAATAAAGAGATTCAACAATTTTTATATTTTCTCTCACTTATGATTTATATTACTCAGGCTGTGTTTTGGTTTAAATAATCACAAGACATACAAATTATAAATTACATGATTAAGAATATACGCAATTTATAAGATAATCGTTGTTATCATGTTTCTAAGGTATTGTTTTCATTCACAAAAACCATGTTCGGATGAATTATGAGAACCAAAAATTCATAATCTACATGATAATCTGAGAATCTAAGGAAATTTAACCCGATTATTCAGATTACAGACCTTCTCTTATAAAATAACTGTACAAAATTTCATTAATTTTTCACAAAACATATCGCATCAAAGATGTTTGTTTCATATTTTAAAAATCTAACCAAATTTGCACTAGACGTGAGTTTAAATGGTAAAATTGATTCTTTATATGATAATGCAATTGTATTGAATGAATATAAAAATAAAATTTAAATCTCTTTATTTACTATTAATTAATTTTAAAAGGAATTATTTCACGACAATCAAGAAACAAGCGTCGCAGATATGTTAAGGTAAAAAATAAAAAATCTGAAGCCTATGGGTGTTAGAGAACTATTACCGTAAGGCGACGATAACATTTTTTCTTCTTCTTTTGATTTTTATTCATTTTTGAAAAATCTATAAATATTTCTTTTTGTAGCGTTAATATTTTCCTACTCTGGTAAAGATCGACGGAGAAGACTTTACAGATTCAATCAAGCCACGCCGAGCTCGGAGATCTTTACCCATGCTTCGTCCGCCCATGGAACGAACCAGCGTCGGCAGCAACGCCGCACCGATGGAGGCTCGAGGCGGTCGTCCGGGGGACAAAGGGACGAGCACATGTGAGGTCATGTCTGTCGGCTGTCGGCCGGAAATGCACGGCTTTTCACGGCACTGGTCTGGCCATAGACACCCAACCGCCCAGTTCATTCCTCTGTTACAGAGAGAGAGAGAGAGAGAGAGACAGAAGAAAGCATGTTATAAAAGGCGGACGAGGCGTGAGATGAAATCGATTTACAGCGTGGCACGTGAAGAAAGATCTGATCCACGCATGTGAGTCATATGCGTCACGTCAAGCAGACATGTCCCGACGGCGGAGATATATCGTCACGTGAACCGCCAACGTCGCCGGACCTGTTAAATCAATCGGCCACAAGCTGGAGAAATTCAATTCTTTTACGTTGGTGGTGTTTTAATATAAATTTAAATAAAAAAACTTCGGTGAATGTGCTGGCAAATATAACCACACGACACAACGCAATTTGACATCTCTAGGAACGTTTGGTTTGAATTATGAATAAAGAACTTTGCAATGATAATCTCCCAACAATATAGATACTTCGGACACACAAAAGCTACCCAGACCAGATTATCGTACAAAATTTTCGCCATTAATTGATTTCACCAGATATGCACCTACCAGCTAAAAGATTCGCCAAAAGTCACCCCAAGCATACCCATAGTCATTTAGATGAACAAAAGTACTGGAACGTTGCGAGATCAAATTTTAACGTATCCAAAAGATAAAGAGAGAACTAAATGGTGCACACGAGTTCACACGCAAACAAAGAACAGAAGCAACGAGATCTAGTGCATATATCATAGATAAATAGAAAGCCACTCTAGCTGAAGGACCAATTCGAGAACACGAAAGCCAGGCAGTGGTAGGAATCATCTTCACCCAGAACTTTCCAAGCTATGGCCTGCTCGTAAGTCACAGTTCTTCCCATGCTTGAAGTGCAAGTTCCAGTGGGTAGGCATGCGAAACCCTGAATAAGTTTAAGGAACGTTTTAAGAATAGATTGATTCCTCGGAAATCATCAAGAGGAATATGATCAAATGAGACGCTGACCTGCTGCGTGATCTTGGGGAATTCAGAGAACAGCATCGTCTGCCCACTCTCGTCTAGTATCTTGTCGAGGGTCATGTCTTGAAGAGCGTCAAATGTAGTCTCCAGCATGTTGAGACCAGCTTCATTTGCAAATACGCAGAGAGGAGACGATGCCTACAGATTTGGAAGAAACAAATGCAAGGGAACAATGTCAAACTAATGATTGACACTTGACCTTGAGGAAAAGAAACCAACCATGCTTGAGAAAGAATTTGCATTACATTGGACTTGTTGGAGCAGCAAAAGATTGCATCTGGGTGGTACCATAGAAGATTCAGCAAAGAATCACCAGCCGGAATGTTCGACCTGAGAAGCTCGGCACCGACATGCAACCTGAAAAATTATACTGTCAAAACTCCCACCAGATTCGAATACTAACACGAAAGGATTAACTTTTAAAACAATTTCATGCACACGGTAGAAAGGCATTAAATAATACATTATAGTGTACCTGTAGCTTCGACAAAGCCACCGTGCAAGAGTGACAACTTCAGGAGACACAGGTGGTTGCTTAGGACTAATGTGTGAACCAAGACGTCCAGGTGCAATAGCCATGGCCACCCTCTGAACCGAAGCAACGACATTTCTCACATACTGACGAGCCATTGCAGCCACACCATCTCTAAGATGACTTTCATATGGAAACTGGAAAGCAATTGTCAAGACAGATCTCAGGCTATATGCATTTGACGTGGGATCACTGCTCGATCTAGTAGTGGATGCCCTTGAACCTATTTCAAGTGTGGATGCCAGATCAAGAGTTTGACTTCCAGCAGAACCATCCTGCAACTCAATTTGTGTAGAAATTCTAGTTAAAAGTCATGCCAAGACATTACATACTACCAGCACAACAGAATCGATACTATAGAATGCCTAGACATAGAGGATCGATTACTAACTAGTACACAGAAAAAGAAGTAATAGATAAAAAAGACAGAACAATGCACTCACTGCTTTGGGCTCCAAAGGTATGACACGAAAACCCGAAGGTAGTAGAGGAACATTTTCAGAAAACGATTCATCAATGGGTGCGAAAACTAATTGGGCACATGCCCCAGAAACATTCTCGTCAACACCACTGCATAACTGTTAGCAAACAGTATTGCTTAGTAGGTAATAAGATGAAATTCGTGATAACAAGTAGAAAGCATCGAATGAAAGACAGACCTGCAACAGAAGCATATCCCTTGACGAGAACATATCATCCTGACCGAAACCATGCCCTTCAAGACGAACCACCTCTAAGAACTACAAATAGAGAACAATAAAATCAACATCTTATCAAGAAAGAAATAACATATATTTAATCCCATCCATTCAAACCAATTACCTCTTCATTCTCAACAGTATGGGCAAGAGGTAGAGTAACTTGGTTTCCCAGAAAGCCACAACCAGGTCTTGCACAGGGAACCGTAAAAGGGCTAGCTTTCAGGGAAGAAGCAGCGTAAGCATCAATACCACTGTCAGCCCATTCAGATCGGTGCTCCCGCAAAAACCGAACAAGCAATCCAGGAGGAACATTCTACAAAATGTAAAACCGCCTTCAGAAATTTGGAATAAAAACATCATTTCACCATCATATTTCTTATCCTAAATATGGCAGACTACTGGCTTCTTCAGCAGGACCTGAAGCAGCATTGAAGCTTTGGCACATAAGATCCCACCACCAGTTGATAACATTGGACAATTGCCGTAAGAACCCAAAATTTTGCTTGGAGGAGAATTTATAACGATGGATACATCCTCTACACCATCGTTGCTCATCAGTGACCAGCCATCGTCAACAAAACCATTCACAGCATCATTAAAGCCCCTGAATTTACCACGCATTTCTTTGTCAATGCTGAATAAATGCTGACAAAAAATCACAAATGGAATAACAAAAGCCCACCGGCTAAGCCTCTGGCTAAAAGCTCGTAAGACGGCAGGTTCACGACCACCACCATGAACAATCTCACCACTCATTTCTTGTGAAATTTGTCTGATATGACGTAATGCCTTCAAAAACAAAAGAATCGTATGAACAATTTGCAAAACAATCATGTAAACAAGAAAGACAACTCATATATTACAGCTAGCGTTATCTTCTGTGCTACAATCTTTGGCGACTCGTACAAAGGTCTCAGCACCTCAGGTACATTCCATGCCTGAAATTGATACCATATCAGAAAACATGAAAAAAAAAATGCAGTAAATAAAATAAGTAACAAAAATATGGCTCACATCCAAATCAACATGATCAACAATGTGAATCATGGAACCACCCTCGCAGGGTCTTACAAGAAAGCCACTAGGAAGCATCTCTGCTCTAACGAAATTGGGAGTTGATGGACCAGCAGGACCTCCGGTAGCAGGAGTTAGTGATCTTTCGCAAACCTGTATTGTCAGTGGAACTCAAAATGGTAAGAACATGTGACATCCTGTAACCTAAAAAATGCAAACAAATCAATATTGTGGATTAAAAAAATACAAATGACTATTCCTAAATTCTAAACAAACACAAAACAAAAGCACTTCACCAATTACAAAAGAACATTTAAACCAAAATAATTCGTTACAGAATTAGGTTCAAACTTAAATTCGTTACAGAATAGCAGAACCTAAGTAATGAAAATATTGAAAAATAGCCTTAAGAAGAAAGAGTTTTTGGCTGGATACCACAACACTTCTATCTTCCAAGGCAGTTGTATACCGTAGTGTCCAAAAGTCTCGGGCAGAGGCCAATGTCGTAGGAGCATATGTCTGCCAAATAAGTGCATCTTCATCTCAATTATCTCAAGCTATGAAGATGATAAAAGCAAACAAGCATGTTATCCAAATACCAACCTGCATGTAAATAAGTTCAATAGTGCCTCCATTGCCGGTAGGTATCACAGAGACCACGGTAACACTGCGGCAATCACGAAACCAAGATGGACGATCTTTCAGAAGCTCTGCAACCTGCCAATTGATAATCAGTTATAGCATGGTGCAAATAAACAATAGCATTTTATACATAAGAACATATACCTTAGTGGGTTCCAAACTCACTAAACCACAGGCTCTTGCTGCTACACCACTACAACTGTGGGAAACAGCAATGATTCCAATAGAATCCGGACCAGGCTATCAAGTCAAAAACCAGGTAATCAGAAATGACAAAAAATGTTAGAAAGTAAAAATGGTGTCGAACTTTGTTTGAGTAATCACCTTCATCCCAAGCATCTGCACCCACTTGACAGCAGTTCCAGTAGCTTTAGCTAAGAACTCTGCCAGGGTCTCCTCGGCAATATCAAGAAGACTGTAAATAATAAGAAATCAATCAACAAAGCTAAATCCTGGAGAATGCTTTGTAGCCATGATCCGCAATTTACCATACATACCCAGTTGGGCTATTAGCATCCTTTTGAGAATGCTGAGGTGTTGGGTTTTGTTGGTGCTGACAACTTGTCACCACCGATTCACAACTAGTGTCGGTAGTTGTCACACGCACCTGAACATATATCTTCATATAGTTAGCAATCGAAAAGCCAACCGAGACAAAAATAAAAAATTATATTCAAATAAAAAGTCAAACATATCAAAACATCAGCGAAATTATGAATTTAAATGTTAAAAAAGAATGTATTTCAAATGGTAAATATCCAACAAGAAGAGCTCATAGACTGAGACAAATGCGAAAAATTTATAGATAAGATGAACTCCCTGAGAATGAAAATTTTCATGTTGAAACTTTGATACATGATGAGCAGCCATTAGTTGCTCCGCAAAGCTACTCTAACAAATTGAAATCTATATAGTTGAAAGGAAGAAGGCAGGCATATCCTCACAGTGTGAAGTTGTTGACGCATGAAACTGTTATCATACACCAACTGGGACACCTGCTTCTGTAGCCTATCATTTTCCTCCATGAGCAACCTGTTCATAGCAGATAGCTTCCTATTAACAGACTGGAGACGTGAAGCTTCTTTCCTTTGCTTCTCACGACATCTGAGGAAAGACATTGATGTTAGAGGATAAACAGGTAAACTATACATGTTCAAGAAAAAAAAAGTAAACCATACAAACTAGGCAAATGAAAACAAAACTATAAAATGATGTAAAATCATCGTATGATACAGTAACGTAGATTATTATTAACAACTTAAATAAACTAAGCGCTGAGCTCTGGCAATCATCATTGTACGCACGTCAAATAAGGAAACTTGTCGGTTTAGAATCCAACAAAAGACACTAACAACATAAAAAAAAAAGAAAAGCACAGCCAACAGAAAAAGGAAGAAATTTTAACAATAAATACGGGATAACGCATAAATTATCTCGATGCCTCATGAGTCAAGAAAGGTAACATTTTGGACAGACCACTTGTCTCAAAATCAATATCTGTAACATAATAATATAATAGGAGCATTTATCAATCTTACTAGATCCTAACTAGGGGAATACTCTCGGCATGCGAAAACCTTTTCAAGAACGCTCGTTCATCTACTAGCGCATCATTGAAAATACTCAACAAAAAACCCAAGAACTAAACGGCAGAAGGTAGACCCAAATCATACCAAAGCGGCTAATCTTTCTAAAAGATCCAACGGAAATAAAAGCCTCATCAACTTGCGACGCCAAACACTCTCTCCTTCCTAGAAATCTACTACCGCCCATACCCAACCCCTCGCGCACAAAAAAAAGAAGGGAACAAACACTTTTTTCGACCATCTCACCTCCTGTTTTGGAACCACACTTTGATCTGCTTGGGTTCGATGTTGGAGAGAATGGGGAAATCCCTAATGATCTGCTGCCTCCTCTGCGAGCTGGGCTTTGGGCACTCTGTGTACACCCTCTCCAAGACCTCGACCTGCTCTGGCGTGTACCTCACGTACTTCCCGGCGTCCATCTGCCCACCCTTCTGTGGGCTTACCACCATCGCCATTTCCACCGCCTGCCCACAACACAAGGACCGTAGGGAACAAGTAAAAAAATGCAAGCTTTGGGGGCGTCCGTGGCTTAGAATCGCGGACACTACACGGACACTGCTCTTTTCCGTCTTCTCCTCCACAGGAGAGAGACCCCACGCTCTCGCATGAGCGACTATGACGAAGGGCGATGACTAACCCTAGGGGAAGAAGAGGGATGGTGGGGAGCAGCGGTGGTGTTGTTTTGGGTGGCCCATTTCCCAATGGAAGAGGAAAGGAAGAAGGAGGACTACGGTGGGGGATGGTAGTGGTATGAAAGCAGCAAGAGGAGTGCTGAGCTCAGATTAAAGAAGCTGCCAGATGTTACTCCTTTTATTATTTTCTATCTATTTAAATTTTTTTTTTGTTTTGGAGATAAAAAATTTTCACTCCAAGTCTAAATATTTCAAATTATGTCAATAATATAATACAAATTCTTTATATTTTTTTATGTGTATTTTTAAAAATTCAATGAATTTTGAGTTTTTATTTTTATTATAAAATATATGTGAATGGTTACATGTAGATAACGATGAAATATTTGTCACAAATATTTTCATGTTATGATTGTCCTCTTCCTTATTTTCTCTCTCCAAGTTTTCCACAAATTTTTTTTTCTTTTTGCTTGACTTTACCTAAGAGTCAATCTAGATTGATAGATATGAAATTTTTGAATTAATTGTAGAGTTCGATCCACGAATTTGTTTGCTTTATATATTTTAATGAAAGACGTTCAAATCTGGGAAAATTCATTGCCAAAAAGATTTTTATTTTTTTGCATTTGATTATAAGTCCCGTACATATATTTTATTTATGATATTAAGCGCTAAAATCTTGTAAAGTCACTAATTTTGGTCCAATTTTAACGTAACCAAAATAATAATATTTTAGATTACCGTACAAAATTCATTCGAAATCTTTCTTTTTTTTCATATCGATTTTATTGTAAAATTACATTTTAACTAAAAACTATGCAAATTCAATAAAATCAAGTATAATCGAAATTTTTCTTAGAATTATAAATTATAAAATACTGTTCAAAATATATAATATTCTCCTAAAAGTTTATTAAGTTGAAGGCATTCAGGAAACGTATGTAACGACGGAAATTCATTTATTAAAAATTTACGTATAATTTTCCAATATCAGAAACGTAATGACAAAAAATTCATTCGTAATCATAAACAAGTAGTTGAAATTATAACGAAATTATTTTATTTAAGTTTGATTCTAAATTCTCTTTCATAGTGATAACACCTTGATTATTTTTCTTATAATTAAATGCTAGCGTAAAAAATAACCAGATAAATTTTATAATTAGATGATTATAAATACATGTTAATATTTTTACCTAAATTAAATAAATGTTTAAGGAAAAATATAATAATGGCTACAACTTGGATTGATATTCAATACATGGCAAATTATAACATTAGATTTGCAAATTATGAAGCCGATCTTTCTTTTTAAAATAAAATATCGGCATAAAAGATAACGCAACCAAGAAAATTTTGCGGTAACGTATTTTGTTTTTTCTTTTTCGATTAAGTGCAAAAATGAAAGAAGAATTATACCAAAATATTAAAAATAATTATATTTCTTTTTTTTCGCTGAGAATTTCAAACCCTGAACGTTCAAACTCGTGAACGAAGAAATAATAAAAAGACTTTTTAATTATCCCAATATACGATTTTTTTTAAAAAAAAAAAAAAACATTTTTACTATAAATACTTGCAATAAAAACTACTGTATATGCTTTAAGCTTAACCAGAGTCTAGTGATGTAAGGACGAGAGAGTAAGCAAAGGATGCAAGATTGGGAGAGACAGGAGAAGTAGAGAAGGGAATTAGAAGAAGGAGAAGAAGATTAGCAGTAAGTGTGTAGATTTGCAGTATCATTAAACAACAAAGCGAATTTTATTATTGTTATGGTGGGATGGAGATAATAAATACAAAAGTAAACAGACAATCTTTAGAAAAGAATTCAAATGGCCCTAGGGAGAGACATCAACTTGGGGGTTGGGCAAGAGAGAGCTTCGTGTTCTTCTTCTTTTTCTGAAAATAACGGTGAAACGTCCACGGCTCTTTCCGCTTGCAGCGTGCCATCGTTGCAGTGGCCAGTGGCTGGTGGTGGGTCACTGGCATCGTTGCAGCGTTGCAGCCGCTGCTGCCTTTCTTGGGCATATGAAGCAACAATGCACTGTGCCCTCCCCTCCCTCCTTCTCTCCTTCTCTCCCTCCCTCCCTCCCTCCCTCCTCCGCCACATGACATTGACTCCACCACCCACCTGCGTCCTCATCAACTCCGCCTCCCGAAGGCCATGATGATAATGAACGCCATTTCTCAACTCTGACCTTTGGTAATCTGTCAGTGATTAAGTAAAGCTGGGTACTGTAAGCCCACCCTCCATCTGCTTCCATCTACTGCGCTCCTTTTTGCATGCTCTTGTACGCAGATTAAATGGAAAGAGACCATGCATTCTAAAAAGAAAAGGTCATGATGATGGACGGTATCATCATCAGTGTAGTATGGTTGGGTACATACAATACAAGTTCAGAAGAAAAATGGTAAATGTAGATGTTTATGATATTTTTTTAAAATAATAATATAATTGCATAAACGGTCGTTCTATACCATCATCATATAACACATTTTGATAATCGGGATGTTCGCTTGTTGTACACATGAGCAAAAGAATTTCACTGCCGCAGAAACATTAATTTAAGTTTGATGACATGTCTATGTATGGGTGGCGCCAGAAGAGAAATCTTCTGTCCCTGTCTTCTTCCCGCTTGCATTAGTTCAGACTTTGATTGCATGTGAATTGTTGTTACTGCAAAATCAGGTGATGATGATGATCTCCTTCCTTCTTTCTTTCTTTCTTTCTTTCTTCCACCTAAGTTGGTGTTCAAGTTTTTTGACTGCTTCCCTTTGGTCTCTTGCACCAGAAATTTTATTTATTTATTATTATTTTTTTTTGCAGTTTTCACGAGAATCTCTGCATCAAATGTCACAAGATCTTTTTCCCATATCGACATCCCCTTTCTCTCTCTTTCTTGTATCCTTTTCCATCCACTGTTGGACAGTCAATATGGACGGATACCTCCAAAGTACCATCGGTTCTTAATGATAAGCAGTTGTTTTTTTCATTTTTTATGGCCATTAAGTTTCACTGTTGCCTGTTCGGGGTGCCATGCCTTGCCTTTTGAACACTACTACCACGCACTGTCCTTTCCTTCTGCTTCATCCACGTCTCCACCCTCCTTTTCTGTTCTATCAGTGGTGGTGGCGTTCGCTCCCCTGGGAAAAGCGTGGGAAGCACAGACGAGTGGGTGTACATAGTTAATACAAAAGCTCTTTGCTTTAATGCCTCTTTATTATGCTCACGATTTAATAAAATATGAAAACATTTAAGATTTCAAGGCCACAGGGTGGTGGTGGTCCCTGTGAGGGGGGCATTGGATGATACTGTTCCTTCAAGACTTTAATGTGCTAAAAGTAATGCCAGAGGATAACAGTGTCCACTGTGTCCTCCTCCTCCTCCTCCTCCCTGCTGCTCTCTCTGTTTTGGAGGTGCAGTGATGATGAGAGGAACAGGAAGCTTGTCCACTGGGTCTGGGGTGATGCTTGGATCCATGCTTTCCCCAGACGTGCTAATTGGGTTTGGGTTTGCCTTCCCCATTTTCCCGTCGTCTGGTACCCATGAATGGCTTGGGCAAGCGAGTGAGCCAGTTCTCAGGCTTTGACTGGTCAGCTCAACCCACGCCCGTGTCGTCTGTCGCTGAGCTTGCCGTTTTTATTTGCTTAAGCGTGTGCAAAGTTTTACCTCATTTCCAACTTTTTAGAATTTTACGTCAAGAATACGAACAGTCTTCGATTTTTGATTTCCAAACCAACGATGCCAAATCAAATTCAAAACGCAAGCTACTGCAATGCAAGGCAGAGCAATCGGTGACATCAGATTCCGACACACACACAATTGGTGTTCACGATCGTCTGCGACAAAAATAACAATAAATCGAACCACTGCAGGTCGGTGACATCAATAGTTTTCTTTCAAATACTTGCATCCATCGTAAAATCTTCAAACTAAGCATATTTACAGTGACATGTGGAAAAATACATACTACTTGTTCTGTTCCAGATGCATCTCTCGCCCAACCCATATGTTAAGATCGCATTCATTTGGATCACCTTCAAACCAACCCCCCCCTGATATTATTAAATGTTAGAGTTGACCTAATCATAAATAAATAAATAAAATGTTTTGTATAATACTGAGAGCTGCAGAATTGCTCTCGATATTTTTTATCGAAACGTTGAGAATGTAATCTACAAGAGCTTTGCTTCTCTTGGGAGATATCTCAGAGATAAGACTGCTCTCTTCCTTTTTGTTTATATCTTTTCTTCTTTTGTTGCATCTTTTGCTTCCATTGTATTGAAAATAATATAAAGGATCTTGTTTATAGTACAGCTTCAATAAAAAATTAGATTTAAGAATCATTTATTTGAAATTACGTATAAAAAATTGCACTTTTAAAGTTGCTTTAACAAACATAACTTTAAGCTCACTTACGTTCTTAGTGAACTATTCTATGAAATTGCTTACCAACCGTTGAAATAAAGGCACCCAAGGGGAAAAAAGAAGGAAAGAAAAGGCCGAGTTGGATCGAGCTTGTTCATGCAGGCCTGGGCTGCCCAACCCAACCCCCCTCGGCCCTCGGCCCAGCCACGACAGTTTTAGTCGGACGGGTGGAGCCGCTTCAGGCCAGGCCCGGTTATTGTTTGTTGCATTATTTTTTGAAAATCTTTACAAATATTAATTTTTTCTTTAAAAAAAATGTAAAATTAGCATAAAGAAAATAATAGGACTACAGTTATGAAATCAAATGTCGGTTCGAATTCAAACAAGATCGACAAAGTTCGAAAAAAAAATGAAAAGTTCGATGCAGTAGGCCGAAAGGTGACATTAAAAAGAAAAAAACTTACTAACATAAGCTGCATGTTAAAATTTCACTAGTGTACATTTGTGGTTTGAGTAGATTTTTAGATTATGTAGATTGAGAATAGATAGATGTGTCAATTAGGTTAAGCCTAATCATATTGATTTGGTTTGACAAAGTTTAACTACACCTTAAACAAGTATGACAGATTTTTAGATTGTGCTAGGTTAACATCTGATGGAACCGAACCGTGCCAACGTAAGTTAGTTTAACATGTAAATTTGAAAATTCAATCAAATTTGAAAAATGTTTATAATTTTATTTTTTCCAATCCAACGCAACCTAATAGGACTCAACATCATCAAAATAGAACCATGAATTACACTTAGGTTATATTTTATAATACATAGTCTAGCACAACCCAAATAATGTCAAACTAATGTTAAAAAAAGAGAGTTAAACATCTGATACCTACAAAAGCAAGTCTTTCTACATAAAATAAAAAAATTGTTTTATGAACACAAAATTTTACTTTTTTTCTAATTACTTTTACAAATTTACTTTTTTTCTTTACTTTTGAAAAATATTATTATCGATTTATTGTACATTAGTTCTAACAAAATTTCAACGTTATTATCATTATTGACGGTTATCGATGTTCTTATTATATATATTATATACAAATTTATAAAATTATCACATGTTCTTAATTATATAAATACATGTTATCCTATCATTTTTATTTGTAAAAAATATATATATATATATATATATATATTATTTTATTACTCTCAATTATATTTTATTTTTCTTATAAATTATATAAATACGTCTTATTTTACTCTGAAAGGGTTTTAACGCAGACAATTCCCCCCTAAAACCCCGACGCATAAATACCCCAGACCTTTGGGTTCCTCGACCAGCCCCTTTTCCATGGCAGCAGTGGCAACCTCCATGTTCCTCCGCACCACCACATCCGTCCTCCCCTTCCTCCACCGCCGCGCTATCACCATCGAATTCCCCCAGTTTTCTCGTACCTTCACTTCCACCGCCAACCCCCCCTTTCTCCATAGCTCCCGGCTTTGCTCCACCTTGATCACTGCCACCACGTCCGCCCCCGATGGATTGGAGTCCCACCCGTGGCCCGAGTGGGAGGGGTTCGTGGAAAAGCTGAGGGGGAAGGGGTATTTCGACAAGACGGATCAAATGGGGCAGGGCGAGGAGGGTGAGGACGAGGAAGGGAGAGGTAGAGGTAGGGAGGTGAGGATAACTTCTCCAAGCTACTACACGCGTGTCAAGGTCGCGTGTCTCGGGTTCGCCCGTGAGCGGCCTGATCTTCTAAGGTATAAAATGACTGACTAGATACTATGGTCTCATATTCTGTTCTACGTTCTAACCCTGGTGATTTTTGAGTTTTGCTTTTTCCATCGACATTGAGTTTCGATGGCCATAACTGGAGCTGTATAATGTAGTTCAAGTGGTTGGGGTCTGTGGAGAATGCTGTAGCTGATGATGATGCATTTCTGGTTAGAAGTGCATCGTCAATGTTTTGCTATTTCATTACTTCCGTTGCACTGTTATTTGCGTAGAATGTTTGTCAGGAGATCACCTCATAGACAACTAATTGAACGCAACTTTTCTTATTTATCACACAAAAGTACCTTGTGCTTTCTTGCATGGAAATTAAATCTTTAATGGGTTCTCTGATCTTTTATCCATTATTTTCTTAAAGATACTTTTGATTTTATCTATAGGTCACTTCCCAAAGAGGATATTCGAGCTGTTGTCGAGTGTGGCTGTCCTAATCTGCTCCGAAAAACTGTAAATTCAGCTAAAAGGTTGAGAGAATATTTAAAAATTGATGAAGGAGATGTAAGTTTTCTCTCTAATATCAGATATGAACAAGTGCATGTTGGAAATAAGGTTCTATTTTCATTCGTACTCTGAAATGTACAATACATGTTCCTTGTATACAAAATGGATGAGTGGCTTTAATTGTAACCACTTTAACAGAATTACAATAAGAAATGCTTCACAGAGACACATTATACTAATAAATACACAAATCTTGAGATCTAAATAATTTTCAAATATTTTCAACCCTCCTTCCGCAAGTGGGAATGTAGAGATCTTTCACTCCTACCTTGGCGATCAAGAGATTAGAAACAATATTTATTGCAACATTTTCACAAAATAATTTATCTGGAAGTGGAAGATGCATGTTTAAATTAGTGACTAAATGACTGATCCAAGTTAAGTCAGAAATAGTACTTAATGTGGCCCTATTACTCAGCTTCAGCTAAGGACTTGGGCATGGTCTTACAAGTCACTAATGAAAATGCACTTATTTGTTGTGGACTTACAAGTGAGTGGGCATTTTACCCAATTGGCATCATGGCATGGTTGTCAAGGTGAGTTGCCTTCTCATCTTGGGTTATTGGGCCGAGCTAGGTAAGGGTGGTTACCTGGACAAGTCTCTAGTGAGTTGGATTCAATCAGGCAATCACCTTAGGTGGCCTTGATGTGGTTTGATTGTCTCATTACCTTAATCGCCTTGGTGACCTCATTGAAATTTGATCATTTTAATGGTTATAGAATCTCATTCTTGTTGCAAGCAAATAGGGAGTTATCTGAATTTAATTGGGAAAAAGCTCCCTCAATGAGAGCTTGTTTTAACTTAGAAAACCAATTCCTAAAGTCTTGTTTTAAGCCATACAGGGATTTCTTTAGACTACAGGCCTTGTTTGGTTTATGACGGTAGCCTTGAAGTGGTTTCATATACACCTCCTCTTCTCGAAGGTCACTGTGAAGGGAGGGATACATCTAATTGACAAGGTTGCCAATTCTTCATGGTAGCAATGGTAAAGATAATACAAAAGGTAGTTAGTTTGGCCATTGGTGCAAATGTTTCATGAAAGTTAAATCCTCACTTTGGGTATAGGATTTGGCTACCTATGAATTGTAACATTCTATCTCACCATTGTGGACCCATTTTGAACCCGTTATATATTTGTCTTTTGGTATATTTACAATATCCTATGTATCGTTAGCTTTTAAAACTGAGATTTCTTTATCCATGGCTTCTTTCCACGTTAAGTCACCTATTGCCTCTTAGAAATATTGGGATTCGTTGACTTGTGTAATTAAGGCTTTAGAGGTCTTGTGTATGGTGGATAGCCTATGGTCAGAGACATAGGACTAAATGTGATTTGTTGCAGTACTAACTAAATTATTTTAATATTTGTCCAGGGTGGGACAGAGAAAATCATCTATGTAAATTGGTCTTCTTGACACTCTGGTTGATCTTCTGACCATTGTAATTTCATTGCTATCTCTGTCATCTGCAATATGTTGTCAATCTGCAGAGGTGCATGTAATCTGATCTTGAAGTTGGTCGGTGTCATCCTGGCAACAATGTCTGATTTAGATTATTAGAATTGTTTGGTAGTTCGTGCTAAGCATAAATATGTTCATTTTCATGGAAACTGGATGGGAAGACGCTGGACATGAGTTCCTTTTTGCTATTAGGTAAAAAGGGATAAGTATGCTCATGGAAAACTACGTTTCCACTATGATGCATCTGTTGTTTTCTGTCATATAATTTGTAGGCTTTTTAACCAATAGAATAACCAACAAGAAGACATTGGTAATCTCCCTCTTGAAATTTATGGTGAGGGTTAAGCCCTTTACCATGGCTTAAGCACCAAGTCTTGAGCTGTTGTAACTTGTTGGTTTACCTAGAAGAGTTTTTAGGAGACATTTGTTTCCTAACATCTTTAAGAGTTTATTATTAGTTATATTGGTGTCTGTCATGTAAATATTGTCCCATAGTTTAATTGGAACATTGGAACCATTTGATCTAGAAACTTCTACAGGCACACTTTGGTAAATCTTCATGAGAAGAGAGCTTGTCCAATAAACCCTTGAGTCTAGTGTACTGGATGGCTATCAAACCCTATCCTTGATTCAAGGTAGCAATATCTTGCTTGATCTCAAAAATATGGGAAATGTTACCTTGACTAAACTTTTCTTGCATATCTTTGCAAACGAGATTGATTTCACACTTCTTGTGATCTAAGGTTTGATTGTGTTGATGATCAAGAGAGGATTGTGTCTCTGACCTTTTTTTGGCACCTCTATCTTTTGTATTTCTTTGGTGCAGTGTTTGATGGCGGCTTGTTGATTTTTCCATCTTTGAAGGTGATTTTGTTTCCTCATCATATGTGTCCATGTAATGTAATTGTCATTGGTGAGGAGCTGTGCAACCGAGTGGGCGGCAGGTTGCTTTAGAGGGTGGGAAAAAGAAAAGGATCACTGCATCAATGTCCTTTTGTTGGCTGTTATGTGCAGAGATTGTTTTGGAATCCATGGAGTGAGAAAGGGTGTAGCAAGAATGTAAACAAGAACAAGGGTTAGGGTTGAGGTAGATGAGAGAGGGAAGTAGGTTGGGAAAGAGGAGTGGAAGGTGCTGAACGAAATTAGAAAAGAAACACTTGTTTTGATACCATGTTGCAAATAAGATATCTTTTTCCATTATTAATTTGAAATGCACAGTACATGTTCTTAGTAGACAAAATGAATGAGTGGCTTTAATCACAACCACTTTCAGAATTACAATGAGAAAATACTTCACAAAGACACATCATACCAATAAATACACAAATTTTGAGATCTAAATAATTTACAAATATTTTCAACAGTGTATGTAGGATTTTCAATACTTGTATCATTCCTATTTCCATATTAAAAATCTTCTATGAAATATTAAAGGTATCGTGGATTTATATGCAGGTATGTAGTTCTTGTAATTTGCGTGGAACATGTGATAGAGCATATATATTGGCAAATGAAGGTGAAGCTGCACGGACAGTGGATCTTGTGCGCATCCTATTGCAATATGCAGCAACTCCTCTTGCTGTTGATTCAGGGGAGAAGCCTCAAGTGAAAGAATCTGTAGAAGAATCAGTGCGTAAATTGCTGTTGGAGCTCATTAAGTTGAGTGACACAGTACCAAATCCAGAACTTTTCAAGGCTATGGTGAAACCACAGGCGAAAAGAGAAGTAAACCAGGTCGTGAAGTCCCAGGAGACAAAACAACAACCAAGTGCTGAAATGAAGAGAGGAGACTGGATGTGCACCGTGTATGCCCTCTTTCTCTCATTTTCTGAAGCAATTCAGTATTCTTTTTTCATTTTCAGTTGTGCAAATAGTTTTCCTGTAGCTGTACGTAAAGCTTCAGGGTGCACCACAATGCAGATTTTTGTTAAAATTTTAAAATTAGAGTCTATGTTACCTATAAGGATATCATAAATTTTCTTGGATACCAAAATCCTAATATTTTGATCATTGATTTAAATCTATGGATGCTAAGACCTAAAACCAAGTACTTTTAGCAAAAAAAGTTAGGTATTTCTTTCTAAGAAGGACCATGGTCTCATTTTATCATAGAATTTCCCAAATTTAAAGTGATAATGGTAACTTGTTCCAAAGGAAATTTTGGGAAAATTGTCAAAAAAACTAATTATCAAGTCTTTATAAAAATTAGCTTCTAGAATTAATAATTTAATGTTTGTTTAGCATTTGGCATATAAAAGATCTTTTATTTTGCAATAGATTTTGGATACTATCTTAAAGTTAAATGACCTTTTTATTAGAGTAAATAATGCATTTGGGTTATATGATGTGTGTGGGTTTAGTTTCACATTACTTAAGTTATGTTTTCTCCTTTATATAATCTCTATATATTGAGAGATTCTTATTTTTGTTAGTGCATTATTTCACTTTTAGCCATTCTTTTCTTAACAACATGGAATTAGAGCTTGGGTTTTGAGAATTCAAGAGTACGAGAGATCCAAATAAACTCTAGCTACCACCCTCCTCCCAACGACCATCGTCATTGACCCTTATCTACTAACATTGTTGGTCTATCTCCACTCATTCCATTTGTCGTCACTCCCCATCTTGTGGTTTTCTCCTATTGTCAATCCAGTCTGCTGTTGCTATTGACTCTTCATTGTTTTTTGGTGCTAGACATGATTTCAGACTGTGGTTTCCTCCTCCTCTAGGCATTGCTAGGCCACCCCTCCTTCCTTTCTGCTGCCACTGCCAGCTTCACCACTTGAACTTGCAAACCTCAACCTCTTGCCATTACCACTCCTTTTAACCTTCCTTCTTCTACTACGATTTGATGATGTCATCAGCTGTCTCCCTTATCCCTTGTGCCCCTAACAGTGAGACACACCACGTCGATCAATGAGCTTTCAAAAATGTGTTGTGGCAGTCACATGTTTGCATCCATGAGGATTTGGTGTTGTTGGCACCGATGTGTCAATATCAACCTTCATTGACACATTGTCACCTCTGCCCTTACTACCGCCATTGGTCGTCGCATTGGATTTGGTGTTGTTGGCTCCTTGTTATTGGGGAAAGGTAAGCATCTCTGGTTATGCCATCACCATGTTGTTTTGTCATGTTACCTACCACTACCTCCCCTTCCACATTGATTTCACCAATTAGGGTTGTAGAAGGTGGCAAATGAAAAAAAGAAAGGGACGAAGTGAGGTGTGCTAATGAGACAAAAAGGGAATAAGAAAAAAGGAGAAAAAGGAAAGACAAAAAGAAAAAGGGTGAGAAAAGAAAAAATGAAAAAAAAAAAAACTATTATGTAAAAAATGTTTATTACGTTGCCATTCTTTCTCAAAAAATTGGTGGTACGAACTTATTGTGTACGTTTGAACTTTCTTCAAACCCCACATTAGTTGATGCCTTGTGCACTAGGTTTGTATTTTATGACTGACAGCCACTTAATCAAACCTGATGGCCGCTGAAAATATTTCACATTTTCCTACTAATCTTTTAGCAATGTGAACAAAAAGTTTTAAATTTATGTAATTTAATTGAAAATTTAAACATGCATAGAAAAACATGAAAGAAAAGGTTCCACGTAACCAACCTCATGTAATGGATATTTGTAGAGCTAAAAAGTGAATTTAACTTCAATTTGATGCAGATGCAATTATATGAATTATGCACGAAATTTAAGATGTCTCCAGTGTAATGCCGATGGGCCTAAGAGAGTCAGTTTTGACCGCCCCGAAATGAAAAAAGGTGATTGGACGTGCCAAAGGTATTTAATGATCTACTTTATTGCGTTTATTTGTGTTAAGCAATTGAAATTCTCATTCTCCGCCCTAGGATATTTGCTACGTGTTCTGAGTCTCCTGGAACTTAATCAAAAATTGCAGATGCAAATTCATGAATTTCGCCCGTAACACAAAGTGCCGGCAGTGCCAAGAATCACGACCAAAGAGAGAATTGCAGCCTGGGGAATGGGAATGCCCCAAGTAATAACAATATACGTTCTGCATTATTTTCTATCTGTCTACAACTTGATCCATTCTCTAGCTCATTTTTCTTACCATCTGTCTGATATAATGATTGAATTTTCCAGATGCGGCTTCCTGAATTTTCGAAGAAACAGGACCTGTCTGAAGTGCAATTGTGATCGCCCTCTTGATGAGTCCAGTCGAATTGAGGACCAAATTTGGAGACCTAGACTGTCTACTGGAGACTGAGCTTTTGTGATAACTAGTGCACCAATGGCGATTTCATTTTGTTACATGGGGCAATCTTCGATGTAATTCGAAGCCGAGGTAATCCTTTGACATGATTTCCTGTGGTATACTCAAAATGCTGTGAAGATCCATTATTGCAAGTGATATTTATTGTTTAACAGTTTTGTATTAATTTGTATTAATTCCTGTGTTGGTGCGTTTCTTCTATTGTGAAAACAAGTATAAAATGCGTTTTTTGTTCAAAAACTAACCATCATTTTATTTCAATGAAGTTTACATTAAACATTTCTTTAGTATCTTTCATAAGCTTAGATGGTGTTTACCGTTAACTTTGTTATGTTTCATCACTCTTTCTCCATATAACTAATCTTAATTTCATTAATGTGAAATTAACTAATACATCATTTCTTAATTAAAAACCTTGTTCCCTCTCCCTCTTCACTCTCTTCCTTGTTCCGTCCGTGCCATCATAGTTCTTCTCTAATGGCAAGCTCTTGCATGACCTAGGTAGGTCTCTTGTGTTGCTGGACGTGGTATACTTGGGAAGAGGTAATAGCTCATCAAATTATTTTGAAACTTCGATCTTTGCCCTCTAATTATTTGCTTGGCGTAATCATTAGAGAATCATTGGTCCTCCCTTGGTGCAGGTCGCCACCGTGGAGGTTAGACGGCTGTCTAGCCATTGGCTTCTAATGACATTTTTATCTTTTATAAGTATTTTCTATTTTTGTACTTACATTTTTATAAATATATAACAATCTCTCTTTAAAAGTTTTCCTTGTACAAAGAGGGCTGTCTTTTTAATACAATTGCTTTTTTGTCATTGACTTTCTTATATTAGAGCCTTAGGGTTTGTTTTGTAACCCTTGTAAATCATGTTTTCACAAAAAGTACAGTTTCTAAAAGTAAATTTTTTAAATAATTTAAGTATTTGGTTACAGATGAAAACCATGTTTTAAAACTGTGTTTATGGATTAAAAACCCTATTTTGCATGAAAGAGATCGGAGCTCTCTTTTTTACCAAAACTACATTCCTTGCTTGTCTCGTTCATTCATTTCCAGATGGAACCAGAGTATGTGAATGGTATTACCGCTTACTCTCTTATTCTCGTTTTATCCACTTCTTCGACCAAATATCATTATAAAATGTAGTTTTCTAGAAAATCATTAGTTTCATTTAAACATCATTAAAACCATGGCTTCTTCATGTAAAGAAGAAAAAAAAAAAACACTAACTTGAAAAATACGGTTTGGAAATTTTGAATAATCCAAAGAGGCCGGGACCCTCAAGGGCAAGAAATGGAAAAAGGATCATTGACGACCATGATAATTTTAATCCCCAAGATTATTTTCCGAACTCACCCTTCCTTAAAGTTGATGTGGAACCATTCTCTCCAACGATAGAATCCATCCATGGATGCATCCTCTTCTTCAAGAAAATCCAAAAGATGAAAGGTGGCCTCGGCCTCCTGTATTGGAGAACCACATCTTTTGACATAAAGGAGATTAAAGAACGGAAAGATGTAAGAGCATCCTGCATTGCTGACTTCTCTTGCATGTCTTCAAAAGGTAACTTGTCTTGTAGCATTATCACTTTGTCTAATGGGGATTCAGAATTGAGAATACCATAGGTTGTGGTGATCCTGCCCTTCAAGCCCAACTCCAAACTCCAATTCAACTATTGATCCCAGAAGAAGTGTTGATGTTCCAAATAGATCAGGCCTAGGACTGATGATGGATAAGGAGTCCAGACCCTCTCAGGCCTACTAGGATCTTTGTTCTTAAAAATCAGATCCAAGGTTTGCAGACCCAGACTCGGTCAAACCCTTGCCTAAAATAATAAAAGAATGTTGATTTTGATGACAATCAGTTATATATTAAATTTTAAAATTTTATTTAAACATGTCAAAATATTAATAAATATATTTAATATATAAGTTGATTATCAGAGTTAAGTAGATGCTTCTATTTTTCATACTAATAATTTATTTAATTTATGAATTTTATTAATATTTAATATTTTTATGTGATGCAGTTATATTATTTTTTTTGTGATTATTTTAATATTTAATATTTTATTTTAAAAATAAAAATTTATGATTCATTTTTATTTTAAAATTCTTGATTTTCCTTACCATGCACGAATAGAATTTTTTTTTTGTTTTTTGGACTTTTCGTACTTCCTATTTCTTAATTTTTCTAACTTTTTTACAATGTGTAGAACTTAACCCAATGGTCTCAAGAAAGAAATGGAGTTGAGTAGACTACTCATCCAGATTTTTTTGTTCATTAATATTGGTACACAAATAAATTAATAAGGGTTTAATGTTGCATTAGACACAAGTAAAAATACTGCAAGTGATTATCATGTAGTCTAGATATATTAATGTGAAATTTATTAATAATGAAGATTGTGTTTAACATAAATGTTTGAAAGTAGTATTTTTGTTGTGATTATTTACAATACTTTTTAACGTTTAAGTGTTCAAAATGATATATTGAATTTTATTCTGTCATGCCGTTTGTAGAATTTACAGGAAAAACGAAGATGCAATGCATCATGTAATTTATGATATCAAAAAAAACAGGAGTAAGAGTAGATGATACGATTTATAACAAGATATGCACAGGTAAAACAGGATTTATGTGATTCATGATGTATTCGAATAATGAATGAGAGCAAGCAAGAACCATGAATCACCCGTGCTTTCACATGTCAGATGAAGATGCACAGTCCCAGGAAAAAGTCCAAACAAGTAAAGACACCCAGAAGAAGTTCTCGCCGAAAGGAACGCAAACGACCGATCGATGGCCAAGTTGAAGTGCGGAATAAATTCACACGCACCGCCAGGATTAGACGATGAATATTTTTCTACCACCGACGCGGAGGGGAAGGGGACAAGCTGTAAACGCCACATATGTGCAGGACGAGCGCTCATTTATCGTTACTGTCGTCTGCTCGTCTGTTCCCCTCCTCGTCCTCTTCTTCTTTTTCTTCTTCCTCTTTTCACAACACAACCCCTCTAATCACTGCTTTATCTCTGGCCATTGGGTGTGTACAGGAGAGGAGACGAGCAGAAAGCTTGCCATGGTGAAAGGAGGAAGGGGGAAGGAGGAATGAGTGCACCTGCATGCGCGCATGAACTGTGATGTTCGTTTAACGTTTAACCTTCTAAGCGAAAAATGCTTGGGAATTTCTTTATTGATCAGTGTATGTGATATATCTTGGATTATTAAATTTTAAACGATATGTGATTCAAAGAATAGAGATTGAACATCTCTAGGAGTCATGGGCAACTGAATATGTCAAAAATGTTGTTGTAGTCGTTTATAATATTTGTTGTTTTAAATGTTTAATCTCAGTCGTTGATATTGTGAATCTTTTTCTTACAATGTAATTTTACTCTTACTTTTGTTTATCATTCGCTGTCACTTTTATTTAAAGACGTTGTGAGTCACACACTTTTTTTCTAAGTGCCGTGAATTTTATGATTTTCACTTTTTTTATATATTTTTAAAAAAATTACCATGAATCACATGCTTTGTTGCCATTATGTACAAATAATGTTAATTTGATTTTTCTATCAACTTATGTGGTAGCCACTGTTCATTCCTCTCTTTCTCTCTACATTAACTTCTTTTTCCCTCTCCTCTGTATTTCTCACTCTTTGTTCTTATTTATCTTTACTCCTTACTTTCACTTCTTACTTTTATTCTCTTCTTTCCATATTTACTCTCACTCTTACTCCTTACACTTGTGTACTAAAGTGAAAAAATAAAAAAATATAAATAAATAATATAAAAATATTTTTAAACATCTCAAATTTATAAAAAAATTAAAAATATTTTCATTCTTCATAAAAATACATTATACATTACGAAGTTAATATAAATTTAACATATTGTAAAGACTTATTATAATAATAATAAATATTATTATTTTATCTTTTTTTAACATATAAATTTAACAAATTACATTTTTCTTTTCTTTTTCCTCTTCTTCTTTTTTTTTTCTCATTTTCTGTTACTTTTAGATTCTTTAGTTTAAAAAAAAAGATGATCTAACTTTTTCTTATAAAATTTTCTTTAAAAAATGACAGACACTTTGTCAAGTATAAATATATCATATTTTTTTATTATTTTTTTCACTTTCTTTTCTATCATTTTCATTCCACAAATTTTCTTTTAATTCACTTCTATGAATGTGTTTTATGCACAAATTATTAATACTGTGCACTTAGAATCAAATGTCGTGAATACTCACCTCACTGAAAATATTACCAAGACCTGTGTGGAGAATAAAGATTAGTATGAAAATAGAAAATAAAGAATAGACGATAATATGAAAAATATATAATGTAGCGGACCTTTTTTTTTTCCTATGTGACATGTGTATCCTAATCCAGATGATTGATGGCGAATTTCGCCACACTTCAGTGCTGAGATTGATCATGAATCACTTATTGCTTCATTATTTAATGTGATGTTCGTCTCCAACCAATCCGTACTATAATTCCTAGGCTATTAATATGATGTGATGTCCGAACAGGAAATGAAAAAACTAAAGCGGTTTTTAATTGCCGTGCACGTAAACAAGGGAGAAATTATTCGATATTCTTTGGACATGTAATTATTGAATGCACGGTAGTGATCTTAAAGTAGGATTTGCTGTTCAAGTTGACAATTATATTTTTAACTATTTATAAAAAGCGAAAAAATAAGAATATTTACAAGACGACTGTAGATGCTTACAGCATGTCCTAAATATCATATTTTGTTTTATCCTAAGGCCTAATTATCATTTATACTATAAAATAAATAAATAAAATTAATTTATAAAACATACAAGTATAGATATGTTATACCTTTAAATGGAAATGGTAATCACCGTAAATTATGAGAGAAGAGATTTCATGTAAAAACAATTGAAAGAAAATTTATAGAACATGAAAAACCCTTCTTAAATTTCTAAGGTAAGAACCTATTAAGAGAGTGAATATCACAAAAATGAAATGTACAGTATCTAAACGACATTCACAAGAACCTGTCATCCAGCATCTATTAGGACTTAAACACAAATAAGAAGTCCCATAACATTGGCATTACACAAAAGAGGTGGAAACTATCATCACCCACTCGACAAGGGTAACCCTAATTTAGTTGCTGCTCCTGCTCGTCTACCACTTGGTAGTTACTTCTCTTGTCGACCAGAAAGAGTAAATAACACTTTAATGAGCCATAACTCAGTAAGCACTTTTGCTAATGGCCTATAATTTGGAATAAGTGATTTATCAAATGGCACATGGTAAGTATCAAGACATGAAACGATAGTACAAAAAGGTAAGAAAGATAGTCTTCACCATATCTAAGAAAATTATCAATTTCAGCAGACCAAGAGTAAAGAACCACAAACTAAGGAATTAACATCGGGCAGATTGCTCTGCTAAGATTTCATCCTCTTATAGATGGATTTACCATAGTTTCATTCCTTCATGATTGGGTAGTCTACTACGATTTCTTTCCACATTGGTGACACAAGCATTGCCCACAACTAGCAACATGATCAAGTGCATTCATGTCGTAATTAATTCATCATGCGAGCAAAACATGGTAGGATGATCAAATACAAGCAAGACCACAACTACTAATCACAACAGTAAGTATGACCTGCAACTATTTAAGCACAACATGCAAATAACTGCTAAACTGTCATTCAAGCACCATTTTAGCTAGAAAACACTTACCTTAAGGTTGACTCACCAGAAACCCTAATTTCCACCCCCACTTCCTTACTAACGGCCCGTGCACACTCGAACGACAGTCCCTACTTCCTATCGCATGGCGTCAAACACCTCTCTCCACCCCCCCCCCCCCCCCCCCCCCCTCTCTCGTGCGCGTGCTCAGACGCCGAAGCCACCACACGCGAAGGCCCACGGCTCACGAGTCGCGCCTGCACGGAGAGGGCTCGAGTCAATCCCAACATTTCCTTCCGTGCGCGCAACCGACGTCCATGCAACACGTAGATCACAGTTGACGTAGCCCATGCGATCCACGTCCATGCAGTGTTGAACGTACTGTCGATGGTTGACACCGACGTAGCTCCCTTCGAGTAGGGCATGAAGGGGGTCGATCACGGGGAGGCTACGAGAAGTGAGGAGAAGATCAATCAACCCATGATCAAAAATAAACCAACAGTGAAATTACAAAATTACCCTTGGCCTTACAGGACATGCACAACATTTTAATGCTATATGTGCTCGTGACGAAGGATTGAGTTAAATTTTACATCAATCTCTTACCACATATTTTCCTCGTGTAATTTTTTTTGTTTCTTGTTCATCTCAACGTTATTCTCGTGTGACATTGTTTGACTTTACAGAAATCTCTTTTACTAGCTCTTGTATTATCTGACTTTTGTTAAGTTTAAACATCTATAATAATTTTTTACCATAGATGTTTACGGTAAAAATACTAGCTCTTCGATCAAATTTACCATTGGAATTAACAACGACATCTTTACCTGTTTATGAAAATAAGAGAAACAATAATTTTTTTTTTAAAAAAAACACAACCCCAGCCCTGATCGGAGTTTGCACGTGAAGGATACGGTCAAATGGGAGTGTAAGGCTGGAAGCATCAAGCTCTCTGCTAAAATCATCTGCAAACACAGCAAAGATCGCTCAGCTTTCTTTTCAACTTCACATGTATGTAAGTGGGTTCTCCTTTTCCCTCCTGCCATGTCAAATTCCAAACTCCTTTTGTCTTTTAAGAAAAAGGAGGAGACCTTTCCATCATGACTTCTTCAATCAGCCTTATTTTCATACCATTGACAAGCTTTTCTTGTCTCCGAAAGGTAATTAATCAAGTTAAAAAAGAAAACATCTTAAAGCAAGAAACAAAACAAACAGGACATCAAGAGGGCAAGCAAGTAGTTATCCATTAATTTATAAGAAACATTTGCACATCTCTTGATATTTGCAAGGTTGGATCTTAAGTTAGATCCTGTCATGTTATATTCTTTTATATTTTCAGAAGCTTTTGACGGATGATCCTTCTAATTTGATTTTTCTTATATTAGAGAAGGTCAATTATACTGGTGTGGTGTAGTTATTGTTGGTATGGTACATGAAGTGAAAGCTAAAGCAATTCCAAGGCCTCATAAGATATTTGTTTGGTGGTTTTTAGACCATCATCAGATGTTTTCTATCAGATTTTAATTTATTTATTTTTTCCCTTTGTGTACCCTGACATAAAAAAACAATGAAATGTTTTATATGGGTGAAGAAAATCAGTTAAAGAGCATGCTTTTCCACACTAAAATAATCAAACCCCGATTTGTTGAAAAAATAATTCAATGATATTATAAGTATTTATAGTTAAAAATACCATATGTATTTGTATAATAATTTAGGTACATCAACTTTCAATTTTTTAAGGATGAAAATTATATTTAAAACAAATGTTTACAAAAAAAGTATATGTTAAAATTTCTGGTGCAACTTTTTTTCAGCAGATGCACTTAATTAACTTGTTTAGATTTACATTCACGTAGGTTTGAACTTGTGACCTTGGTTGCTGGTGAGAAGATTACTTATCAATTGGATTGGATATACAAAATTGTATTTTCGGATGTAATCTTTATTATTGATAGATTTTAAATTGATATATTTAAACTGTAAGATGAATATTTACAATATTTTAAACTGAATATATACCTATAGATGGTCACATTTTCTCGTTTTGAAAAAAGTTCGATGGGACCTTTGCTCATTTAATGGACAAATAATTGAGGTCAATTATGTGACATCAGGAAGCAAGAAATGAGATCGAAGCTATCAACCTTCCATGAGACTGTGACATGGATGACTTGATCATCATCACAGCCGTTGATAGGCATGCACATCTTCCCTGATCTATGGCTAACTAAACCAACTATACTCCTCAAACTCATCACCATATATTGAAGAGTGAATTGGACACTCCAGATCAACAGAATACATGGAATAAAATTAAAAAAAAACCCTACCATAGTCAAAGCCAGTGGAATTTCCTGAAATAATGGACCCTCTTCTCAACAAATCCACACCTCATCCACGTAACCCTAACTAATGTCAACCCCATTGCATTGGGTCCATCTCATACTAAAACCTAATAACTGCCACTTCAATTGATCGTATACCCTTCTCTTAATGATTCCTTCATGGCAGGTCACCTGCCCATGAACAAGAACAAAAAAAACCAGTGCAACAACCAATCAATCTCTCCTCTTTCTGCAAAGTTAGCGAGCTGTGTTTTTATTACACTTGGGTTCTTACCATCCATGGGATTCCCTACAAGTGGCATAACCATGTATGGGGTTCCCCACAAGTGGCATGTTTTCTTTTTGGGTAGGAATGAGAATGATCTGATCAGTTTTTATAATGATTGTGAATTTTATATTCTTGGAATTAAGTCGGATCTTGGTATTGGTTAGAAATAGCGTTACTTCTACGGCATCAATACTTGCTTTCTGTTCGGTTTGAATTTTGAAGTGTATCACATTTTCCTTTGTTTTTCTAATGATAAAAGTTTTTACATTCATAGAATTTTACAATCTTGGTAATAATAGGTAAGTTCTAAGACTCTCTTTCTATCCAAAATTTTAATTTTGTGGAATGGAAAAGCAATATATACGATGACGGTGTCTCAGGTGAGCTGAAGAGGAGAGGAGCAAACTCACCGTGAGCTGTCCGCCATTAATCTCCCATCGCCCTCGCGAGCGGCGAGCTTCCTTCGGTTCTTCTCACCGAACGCTGGGAAAAACGGATTTGATTTGATTCCGCAACCACCCCGGGGGGGAGAAGAAACCGAGTCAATGGTGTGGGCCCAGGGCCCAAACCCTATCTTCTTTTTCTTCTTCTTCTTCAATGTCTTTTTTTTTTAAAAACAAAAAAGAAGAAAAAACGTCGGTTTGTTCGGAAGTAAAGGGCTGTTAGGTGATGGATTCTTGAAAAATCGGTAAATTAATAATTTTGTAAGAGATTTTTTTTTTTTATAATTTGTATAATCAAAAATTATGGAGTAAATAATAAGATTTTATCCTTATAACCTGATTAGGTATAATTTTATGAGTCTATTTTTACTATAAAAGCGTCTACAGCATTTTTCCTCGTGGGTGTTCAAGATAATATATTGAATTTAATTTCATTATACTATTTAAAAACGTCAGACATGCGATTCATGGCAATAAGAAGTAAATTAAACTTGATACGAATTTGATATGCTATATCGAAAATAAATTTGATATATTGTTTTCTGACATTCACAACAAGAAATGCTACCAAGATGTAATATTTTTATGTCCACTCTTTTAAAATATCAACTCGATATTCCCCATTATTATTTCTTTATTTTTTTTATTAGATAATATTTTATGTAGCATTCAATATGGATAAGCTTAACGAAGTTCAATTTAGTGCCTCGTAACAATAATGTACGGCTTTCGGTCCACTGCAAACTCTAGCTACTTCTTTTATATCAATTTGATTTTTTTTGGTCAGATTTTCATGTTTGTATAGGTGTTATACTTAGGGAAGATCATAAAAAGAGAGGAGGAAGGATGACCAAAAACAATGATTGCTTTTAGTCATCTTAATGTCTGCATTTATTTCAAATAAATGTAGACATCTAATTTTTTTCATTTTCTAATTTTATTATTACAGCATTTCTTATATTAATTTGTAAAATTTACCTTAATAAATGTGCTTTTACGAGCGAGACTTTTCTTCTATCGTAAGCTTTCTTAATTTGTAAAAAAAAAAAACCGGTGAGTACTTATGTTAACTCTCTCTTTTTTTCTCTAATTTTATCTAAATATAATTCATAATAGATATAAACGGTATCATCGTAAATTAGACCGTTCGAGATTACGTCAGATTAATTTATTTTAAATTATCATAATTTAGCCGATTTTCGTGGTATTTTTCCTCGTAAGTCGTAACAGGCGTTGCCGCGCGGCTCTGCAAGTGGTCTCCAACTGTACATCCCCATGATCTTTTCCAGATTTACCACACCTCGTTCGTCGAAACCCATGAGCTGTGGTTCCTCAGCTTGTGTGCGGCAACAGAGCTAGAGAAAAATAATCCATCGCTTCCACACCATTGCCCACTTCTTCTGGTTCTTCTCCTTCATTTTTTTCTTCTTCTTCTTCTTCTGCTGATGAACCTCTTGGTGTTCACATCGCATGCTCTCCAGATCATGGTGTTGGCTCCTTTACCCTTTTCGATTCGTTGAGCAACTCCAACCCAAACAATAAAGTACAAGTAACAGCTGCCCCTGTCAAACCTGCTCTCCCATATTTATATATATACGCTCTTCTCTTCTTTCTTCCTCGGGTACCACTAATACTACCGCTACTTCTCTTGGCCTTCGTAGAGAATGGTAGATTTCCACACACAATGAGAGCTCCGACCGGCACGCTCGGACCCAAAAGGCGCTTTCTTGGTTTACTTGTTGTTCTTCTTTGCTCTTCTGGCTTCCATGGTGGTATGTCACTCACACTTGACGGCATCCTTTTGCTCTCGTTCAAGTACTCTGTTCTCAGCGACCCACATTCGGTTCTCTCGAACTGGAACTACGACGACTTCACGCCGTGCGCTTGGAACGGAGTCAATTGCGCCGAGGTTGCCGAGAGCTCGTTTGTCGAGGGTGTTTCTTCTTCCAGGGTCGTCGGCCTCGTTCTCCACGATGGCCATCTTCTCGGGTCCATTCCAGAGGATCTTGGGCGCATCGAGTATCTCCGCCACCTTGATCTCTCCGGTAACCAGCTCAATGGGACGCTGCCGTCTTCGCTCTTCAACGCCTCGGGACTCAGGATTCTCTCGCTTTCCAAGAACGTGATCTCCGGTGAGATCCCTGAAGGGATTGGGAATCTCAGTAGCCTCCATGTTCTCAATCTCTCCGATAATGCACTCATCGGTAGAATCCCGGAGGGTTTGGGAAGTCTGCCCAATCTTACTGTCATCTCCATCAGCAACAACTACTTCTTTGGGAAAGTTTCCGGTGGGTTTGAGAAGGCAAAAGTGGTAGATTTCAGCTCCAACCTTGTGAATGGCACGTTGCCGGAAAATGGGTTTGGCGGGGCAGGACTGCAGTACTTGAATCTGTCGAACAACCGGCTCAACGGTGGAATTCCGACTTCTTTCGTTGCAGGATTGCCGGTAAACGCGACCGTGGATTTCTCGTATAATAATCTTACAGGGCCCATTCCGGCAGAGGCGGCGTCACTGGTGGTGCAGCAGCCAAATGCTTTCACTGGGAACCCAGGATTGTGCGGGAAGCCACTGACAAATTCCTGCTCCGCCCCATCAACTTTGTCGGATCCACCGCCGAACGGCACCAACGGCATAGCTCCGGGCACTTCGCCTCCTGCTTTTGCCGCGATACCGAAGTCAGTGGGTGGCAGGGGCGGAAGTGCCACTTCAGTCGGCGAGAATGTCGGGCGGGGGGAAGGGGGAAACCAGGTGGAAAGCCAGGGAGGGCTGAAGCCCGCGACAATAGTCGGAATCGTGGTGGCCGACCTCGCCGGAATCGGGATGGTTTTCATGGTTTTCCTGTATGTCTACAATGTGAAGTGGAAGAAGAAGGATCAAAACCAGCAGCAGCAGCTAGATGGACTTGTGCTAACCCCAAGTAGAAGCGGCAACAATGGCAATGGTTCCCTAAGGAAGGTACAATTGGGTGCGGCGCCGGTGGAGAAGAAAGGAATCGGTAAGTTGTCGATGTGTATGGGGAAGAAAGGCGACAGCGACGACGACGAGCTTTCGGAAACAACGTGCTGGGACACGGAATCGGACAACGACCACCGCAGTACCAAGCAACGGCAACAGCCGGAGAAGAAGGGAGGACTGCTAGTGACCGTCGACGGCGAGAGGGAGCTGGAACTAGAAACACTACTCAAGGCGTCAGCCTACATACTCGGTGCTTCGGGGTCGAGCATCGTCTACAAGGCTGTGCTCGCTGATGGCACCGTCTTTGCCGTGCGACGAATCGGCGACGGTGGAATCGAAAGGTTCAAGGAGTTCGAAGCACAGGTTCGCAGCATCGCCAAATTTCGCCATCCCAACCTCGTCCGAATACGTGGTTTCTTTTGGGGCGCCGACGAGAAGCTCCTCATCCACGACTACGCCGCTAGCGGAAGCCTCGCAAACATCTCTTACAGTAAGTACCGATCACTGTCTGCTCACTGGCCGATTAGATTTTTGCGTTTGTTCTCAACTCGATGAAACCCTGCAGGGAGAACCGGGTCGTCGCCTTTCCACTTGCCGTGGGACGTCCGTATCCGGATAGCGAAGGGCGTGGCGAGAGGCCTCGCGTACCTCCACGAGAAGAAGGCGGTGCACGGCAACCTCAAGCCCAGTAACATCCTCCTGACCCCCGACATGGAGCCAATGCTCGGCGACTTCGGCCTCGACCGCCTCGTCCCCGGTTTCGACGCCACCAGCAGATTCAACAGCTCCCTCCGACACTTCGGCAGCAAGAGGTCCACATTGTCCCAGAGCAGCCTACAGGAGCCGTCCCCGAGCCCCTGCGGTGGCTCGTCGGCGACCCCCTACCACGCGCCGGAGTGCCTCAAGAACCTGAAGCCCAGCGCGAAGTGGGATGTGTACTCCTTTGGAGTGGTGCTGCTGGAGCTCCTCAGTGGTAGAGTGTTCCATGAGGAGGAGATCGTCGAGTGGAGTGACATCGCATTCACACCGGAGGAGCACAACCGCGTGCTTCGTCTGGTGGACGGGTCGATGAGAGGGGAGGTGGTGGGGATGGATGACACTTTGCTGAGCTGCTTCAGGCTAGGTTTTAGTTGCACTCTGTCTGCACCTCACAAGAGGCCTTCCATGAAAGAAGCAGTTCAAGTCCTGGACAAAGTCCCTTCTTCTTCTTCGTTACGGTGATCATGACATGTAACAACAACAAGCGCCTCTCTATAGATTTTGGTTTGTATGTGTTGAGTTTGGCTTTGGTTCTTCACCAATTCCTTGCTGCTATTAACCTGTAATCTTCTTGTTCTTGTTGGTGTTGTTGGTGTTGCTTCTACTACTACCGGTGTCCTTGTGAGTTTCGTTCAGTTCCTGCTTATTGCTTGTTCCTCTGAATTGTTGATGTTCTAATGGTTGAATAAAGTAACATGATTTAACTTGCCATCATCAACTTCTGGAAGTGAAATAGAGGTTTGCAAGTGTCCAGATGTTGCTTATCTTGATTGATATCTTTGATCTGTGCTGTTCTGTCTATCTTTTCTTTCTGGAGTTGGAATCTGCAAGCTGGATTGGGATGATCATCCTTTTCATGAATGGAATGCTGGATTTTGCTGAAACATTTCTATTAACCTTAAGATGAATCTTTGGAAACATCTGTATAGTTGCCTATTTGGGGTACCGGCCGTTTGAAGCCTAAAGATTCCCTCCCACCCTCAAATCAGGATCATACCCAGATTGGTTGGTGATGTTCGTATGGGTAATCTCTCTTCTCCATTCTGATTGTGCTATACCCTGCATTCTGTGTATGATATATCATCAAGAATCATCTTGTGATTGAAGGGGGAGAAATATGTGCTCACAATTTCTTCATGTACACGGTAGTTGAAGTTTTGTATTACTCTTAACCATAAAAGATGATTGGCTTTTGATAAATCACTGATCATCAGAATAAAAATCTTACCCATGTCTGTGCAAATCAGAAATTTAATTTACAGCAACTGCTGTAAAAAGAATGAGTAGGCCAACTCCTCACACATTTATAGACCCCACTCTAATAAGATGCGGAACTCACTAGGGTCTGAGGATTGGATCTATACAACCTCCCTACACCAGGTCACCCTATTTTTTCTCTAATAGGGAAGTAGAGGGTAAAGGAAAATACATTGCAAGAGATTTTCACCCTACCTTCTCCTGGAAGTAAGTGCTAAAAAAGCTCACCTGTACTAAATAGTTTATAATTCAATCTGTTGTAACAGAGACAAACATATCCTTTCTATTTTGATAAAAAGGTGGATATTGTTAGAGTTTGTAATAGTTTTTAACTATTAGATAGTAGTTTATTCTCTCTATTAATTGGCTGTACCGGAGCCAAAACATATCCTTGTATTTTTGATAAAATTTTGAATATTGGTAACTTTTAGGTGGATCAAACATTTTCAGTAATATTGCACAATTATTCGGCAACAGGAATAATATTACCTTTCCTTCACTGTAATCCTTCTAAACGATTTTTATCTCTTATTTGAGATGAAAGTCAGTGATCCATGTTCACCGCCTTGTTGTCTTTTTGCTTTAATCATTTTGGGAATCTTGAATTTATATGTAAACCGGACTATTGTTTTCTCCTCTACATTCTCTGGCCCTGATGTCTTGTCTTGCTTGTGTCAGCCCTTCATTTTTTTGAAGTTCTTAAAAGTCTTTTACGTATGTTGTCTTTACCAATGGTTTTCCCAACTTCTCAGGTTGAGTTAGAGGGCCCTATTGAAAATATTGGAGCCAAGCTGGTGCCACGAACTGCTGCAAAAACTAATGACCCGGCTGGTGTTGGTTTTACTACCTCAGTTGTTCTTGCCCAAGGATTGATTGCTGAAGGTGTAAACACTTGTTTCTGTGACTTGATCTGTTCATTCTACAACTGTGTTTTTTCGGCAGCAATTTATTTTTTTGGGTTATTGCTGCTGGTGCAAATCCTGTACAAATAACTTCAGGCACTGAGAAAGCTGCTAAAGCTCTAGTTGAGGAACTAAAGTTTATCTCAAAGAAGGTGTGTTAGGTATTAACGTACATGTTAAAACAGTTGTTTGAGGCTAACATATCACATGTGCTTTCTAAAATTTTTTTTTGCCTTATGGGCCTGGAGGTGTGAAATTTCTTTCATAAGGTATGCCTTTTTTTCTGTTCCTATAAGATTGATGACGGTATAGTTGCGGATGGTGCTGCTGCAAGTGCTGGTGACAATTATGAAATGGGAAACATGAGAACTGATGCAATGAGTAAGATAGGAAAAAACGGGGAGTGATGACTCTTGAAGAAGAAAAAGTGCTGAGAACCGCTATGATGTTGTGGAAGGAATGCAGTTTGACCACGGTTGTACCTCTTCCTACTTTGTCAATGGTAGTAGTGAGAAAATGTCTTGAGTATGAAGTTGATCACCAAGTTCTAAACTATTTCTGTTCTTGGAATAATTGAGTTGCCTTTACCCAGGGAGCATGGAATGTATCATAAGAAATTTCCCTGAGAGGGGTTTGCTTCATACCATGGTTCTTCTTTGTCAGATGCTTGTTGATCAGAAGATTACAAATGCTAGAGATGTCATAAATTTCCTACAAGAAGCTACCAAGGGAGGATCTCCAAACTTTGATAACTGCCAATGATATTGAACAAGAAGCACTTGCCATTCTCGTTTTAAATTTCCCACTTGCTCAAAGGAGCCTTGAAGGTTGCTGCCATCCTCGTTGGATGTTGATTTAGCATTTTCTAAAGCTCTGGATATTTCCTTTATTACCTATTCTTTCATGCCAATTAATTGGTTTTCAGTAGCACTAGTTGATTTAGCATTGAATGAGCAACGATTGCCCTTCCATAGATTTCCCTTTGATTTAATCAATGTATTTCTTGTGCAGCGACTGTGATGAGCATTGCATGATATGGGACTTTCCCTGCACAAACAAAACAAACAAGACAAACAAGGAGGTATTGGGTACTGCTGTGAAAGTAGTGCTTGCTAACAAATGATGCAACAGCAATTGTTACACAAGAAGTATCCAAATGCATTGCACAAATCCGCAATCTTATTGAGGGCTTCTACCATCTCAATATACCTTTTTTTGAAATATACCAGCTTCATACTTCATTCCCTTATTCTTGTCTCTGAAGATCTTGTAATACCTTGAATGCTATGATTGTACTCCTGTCTATTTTCAACCTTGGTGGACACACCTAGTTTTCATTGCTGGTTCAGGCTGGCATGGAGGAAGGTATTGATGGTGGTGGTGGTGGTCGTCGTCGTGGCTGCACTCTTTTAAGACTTTCTCCACCACCATAACGAGTATCTGAAATATTTGCTGAAAAAAAGAGCACACACTCGTGTTTCCCGTCCCCTTTTTAGAGCTTTTGATTTTAGATGTCGGTGCTCGATTAAAGTAAACGTCAGAGAAAAGAGATGTTGATAAACCCAATGGATGACTCACATATTGAAATTCCAAATTGCATCCTCATCTATGTTGCAGATCTATCTTTTATAACTTCTCACTAATTTTGCCTTTCACATTTCCCGATTCTAGAATATGTCTACTAATGGTCCATTTCGAAGGTGGTCGAGAGCCCAGGCCTGTAAACGCAAGGCCCAAATGCCTTTATTTTATTTGAAAGAGGAAATTAGAGTGGACTTTGAAAAAATATATATTTCATGTGACCGATTTGATATAATAAGATTATGGTTCAAATGGATGGAAGCCCACTCAAATTTTTACTCAACAGAACTAAGGCCCAAAACAAGCAAACCATTCATCCAGATTCAGATTAAGTTCAAATGCAAATAATAATAAAAAAACTTTTGAATTAGATGATATCTATCTAACAGTTATCATATACTTTGCTGTGAGAAATGTAATCATTCTAACTCAAGAAAAAACACTAGCCATTGTAAGAAATGATACTTTTTATTGCTGTGAGAGAGGGAATATTCTTGGTCTTTGCGGTGTCTTTATTAACATAAACTCGTAAACATAGTGAACGACTTAATTTTGCATTAAATTTGAATGAGAATTTTTGTTGTCTCAATTTAAATATTAAATTTAAACACACAGACCCAGTATCGTTCTCACCTTTTTTTTATTTGATGGGCCGTTGAGCCCAAGAATGTTGACACAGAGATTTGATTGAGTCACGCGATGTCTCTCATGCTAATTTATTTTCTAAATATTTTTTTCTGTTAGAAAAAGCAGTGAACAGGGATTTAAACCCATGACCTTAAGATAGAAGGTAACCTCGTGATCACTATTCAATATTTAAATAACATCATCACCAATTTAAATGATATACCAAAATAATTAAATATCTTTTCATGGTCTTTACAAATACAGATTCAAATCTTCGAATTAACAATATTTTTAAAAAAAATTAAAACCGAATAAAATCACCTGAGATATAGGTTTGTGATATTATAACTTTGAAATTTTTTGAAGATCGTAAGTTTGAATTTCGTAAAAATATAATATTTCATTAAAAAAATAACGTGGACCCTTAAAATAATCTGTCCACGTCACTGCTTGTCGAGTTGTCGTCGGGTGCGGCGTGGCCCAGCGGTTGCCGTCGGTGGATCGACGTGCCTTGTACGTTTATGTCTCTTGCAGTTATCACGTGACCTAAAATGTTTCTTCTTAATATATATTTTTTTAAATTTTTCGCTGTTGTAAAATATGTTTGGCTTATATAGAAATGTAAGACAACGTGTGCAAGGGAGGTTATTTTCTCGGTAAATAATGTTTTCTGACCGTGATTTTAAAAACGATATAATAAATTAATTAAATATAGTATTTTATTTACATCATTTATGAGAAAAATGAAAATATTATTAGTCATACAATTCATAACGGCGACAAATAAAAATACAATCATATCATATGGTTCATAAGATCATTAAATAAAAATTGATTATACAATTTACGAAAATTATATAATTGATGATATCTATGAGTTTCAAGTATAAAAAAGTAAAAATCATGTATCATAAGACTAATGATCAATTTGTATACGATGGAAGTCCAGAGTGATTGAAAATGAAAATTTTTTAGAAAACATTTATATCTAACAGAATATTAAGAATTAGAAATGAATTATACAATACTTTCATACAATTCATTTGAAATGAATAAAAAATGATGTCTATCTCACGTAATTCTTATAATATCGTCATACATTTTATTTGTTATTTCTTAGTAATTTCAATATCTCCATATTTAATATCGAATTCAACCAATTTATTTTCAAGATCTCCAAGTAAATATGTTCTATTAATTCTTTCTATGACAATTTTAATTTATGTTTCAAAAATATATGACATTTGTCTTTATAAAATAACAAAATAATACTTCATAATCCCAAAGTATATTGGATTACTATTCTTAACTATAAATATTTGTAATTTCTCACTATATTTAATAGAAATTGATTGTTATCATATTCAAATAAATGATATCTTATATTTTGATATGGATAAATAAATTCTGTATAAGTAATGAATATAGTATGATATAGATCATAGTCATGAGTCATCAAAATGTAAAATAATAACCAATACTGTATTTGTATTTCTTAAATGAAATATTATATTTGTATCTTCCTAAAAAACATTGACCACAAAACAACTATAGTCCATCTCTTGCTATCTTTATATGGTAGTTGCTCTGTTAGGTATGAAAGCCATATATTTGTATCATTTTAAGCAATCAAAGGTATACATCTACGTCCATGTCACGAACTTTGAAAATTTGTAGAATGTCAAGTCATCACTCAACGTATACGTCTATTGTGACATCACAGGACATGACATCGGAGAACATAATAAATGAAATAATGCTACTACGTATGAACCTAAGACAAAAATTCGTAAGCATCATAAATAATTCAATAAACGTGGAAACTTTTTATCAAAACATTTGTAGGCTAGCTCATTGCTCGGAGGTGTTTGTGCATAATTTTAATTTTTATTGAAAAAGGAAATAACAAGAATTACTTAAAATGTTAAGAAACGAAAAATTTTAAAAATAATAGAAGATAACAGAAAAATTTAAATATTTATGTATGTCGAGAAATAAATTTATTTTATTATAAATAAAATTTTCATCAATAAATATAATTTATTACAAATAATTTTTAATAAAATTAAACATATTATATATTATTTTTTTTCAAGTAAAATACATAATCTATTTTTATTTTCCAAGATCTTCTGAGGACGCAAAACTCTATTCAAATTGTGCGGCCCACGTTTAAAGAAAAGACGTTAAAAATAAATATCGGTTTGACGTGTCGAGCTCAAGTGTAACTTGAGCGACCCATGAATCGATGGCGTAATGACAGTCGTCGCCTGCACTCTTTTTTCACAATTTCACGTCGCGAGTTCGACTCGCAGGTGTTTCGACAACGTGAACCACAAAAAAGAAAAAAGAAAAAGCGGACTTGTCGTTGATGTTCTGGACATTGATACGTCGACATCGTGCTTGGTTGGACATCGCATCAAACCGCCTAATTTGTATTTTTTGCCGTTGCCAACTAATATATAATTTTGGTATAATGGTTGATCGATGACTAGACGGTTTTGAACTTTGCAGAAAGGTCTTCTTCCATAACCGTTTAATTTTACATAAACGAAAATTTAAATTTCGATAGAACAATAACATTATTATCTAGTTAATGAAATCGTTATATTGGATTTACAAATATATTACTCTAACACATTATTTTCTGATAATAATATTTTTATATTTATTAATATTTAAAGTATTTTAAATATCATTATTTTTAATCGGTAAAACTATTACGATTAATTTAACCAATTATTTTTCGGACCGTCCAATTTTTAAACGTAGAATTTACAATTTAAAAACGGTAAACAAAGAAGTTTTTCTTTGTTCATTTACAATGGAAAAAAAAGAAAAAGAAAATTGCTAATAAAGTAAGAATTAGGCTTAGGGTTTTGTTTATGTATTTGAAATTGAATTTCATAGAATTTGATGAAAATAAAATTTAAAATTTAAGTATTTATATATGTTTAAGAATTTGACAAAAATTGAGATGTAGATATTTATGCACAGAATTGAATATAATTAATTTTTAATAAAATTCTTAATTAATAAATTAAAGTAATTAGTAAAAATATAATTAATTAATAAAAAAATTTATTTACATTAATTAATTAACATATTATAAAATTAAATCTTTATATATCATTTATCAAAACTAAGTATATGCAAAAATATATGTACATATCTACATCCATGTATTCCATCGTTATTCTTGAGATCAAAAAATGTAAATATAAAAGATTTTAATTGATATTGTAAAATAAGATTATCATGTCACCGTAACAAAATAATATCTTAATTAAAATTATCACTACGTGTTTGAATTCTAAAGGATTCTAAACTTAAAACTTGAAAAATCTTTTTCTCAAAGTTTAACTAGTAATAAAATTCATTTTTAGTTAGTTACACAAACATTTCCTTAAAATGAGTGATAAAGAAGATGTCCATGAATGTTATGTTATCATTATCTGTTGATGTTAAAATTTTAGTTAACGAAAGTAACGTAAAAATTAGATTTAGATTAAAATTACAAAGAGATACTTCAAAGCTTAAATGATTTGGATTAATTTAAAAATGAATATAAGAAATGTGTGAAAAAAAAGAGAGAGAATAATGAATTGGTATAAAAATATATGGGATAAAAAGACTCACATGGGTGGGGATGTTGTCGGTGAAAAATCAGAGTCCGTGACGACAAACACAGATGTCCCTTACTCTTTTGTCCGCCACGTGACAATTAATTTTTTTTTTAAAATTTCCTTAAAAAATGTGTCTAATAATCATTCTTCATTTTTTTTATTGACCTTTATTTAATATTTGTAACATCAACTTACAACGTCAAATTTAAATAACCAACATACGAGTTGTGAATAACTACTAATTTCCAGCCTGACAAATGAATAACCAGTTTTGACGTGATAGACATCATATGAATGACCAGCCCTAAAACGATAAGTAGAAAATTGTGCTTAAGGTCCAACAACATACAAGCAATAGCAAAAGAATAAAAATTTTGTGAACGTGATTTTGCAGTTTACTACTTTACTTGCATAAATATTAAATTTTCTTCACTCTTCATAAGGGAATGATTGAAAAGTTTCTATTGATTTTCCTTTTGCAGGTTGAAAATTGAAAAAAAAAAAAAAATTTAAAATTTTTCATGGTACACAAAAGCCAAAGTTGTTATAAAAGAAAAAAAGAATACTGGCGAATCCAAATGCCTTCCCCCCCTAATTTGCAAATTAAGAAGTTGAAATAGCACACAATTTACATGCCTATTTTAAGGTACAATCAAAGAGAAAATAAAATAAAATATTAATAGCAAGTTTTAGGATTAGTTTTCATTATCAACAAAATATTAAGATTTAAATCTTATTTTTTGTCACAATCTAGGCTGTCATTCTTCCTTTAAAGAACAATCCTATAGAGAAGGACATCTATTTCTAATTGAGTGCACATCATGATCTCTTTATCATTAATGTAGAATTATTTTATATATCATAATAATATGCCATGTTTTTGTCAATCTACAGTCTTGCTGACATAACACACATCTAATTATCATATTATTGACATGTTTAAAGGTCGCAATACAAATGTTAGCTACGGATCAAATTAGATTTTGATACTACTTGTCACAACTTAAGTTGTCATTATTCCCTAAAAGATTGATCTTACGAAGAAAGACATCTATTCTCAATTAACTGCACACCATAACATTTTTATCATCGATGTGGGATCATTTTCTATATCATCACAATCTACTATGCTTCTATCAATTAACTGTGTCATTTACACACACATTCGAGTGTCACATCACTATCACACTTAAGGGTTATGACATAAGTCTCGATTATAGATCAAACTAAACTTTGACGTTACTTGTCACAACTTAGGTTATTCTTCTTCTTCAAAAGATTGGTTTCATGGAGAGGGGCATATATTCTCAGCTAAATACACACCATTAAATAGGTCTTAATTACAGATTGAACTAAGATCTAATATCATTTATCATGACCTGAATTATTATTCCAGACCAAAAGACCAATCTTACAGAGAGAAACATTCATTTCCAATTAAGCACACATTATGACTTTTTTATCACTAATGTGAGACTATTTTTCATACCATCACATTTTTAATAATAAAATGAATTATCAATGATGTTATTTTATCATTGCTCATTCATTTTCCCGTGGACCATCTGAGTTGGATTTGGAAGTTGGGGACAATGGATAAGGTGTAATTGGACTAAATTTTATTTTTTATTCGATTCAATCTAATTCAGATTAGAGTCTCAATCATCACTCATTAATTCATTATTTGTTAACCTATTGTTCTAGCGGATTAAGGTACAAGTCATACGCAGATTATCCATCAATCCATTACCAGTTTGATTGGTTTATAATGTTAAACTATATATATATATAAGTAATTATTTAATGGTTAAATATATCATATATTACTAAAAATGTTTCATTTTTAAGTTTTGTTTGTAAAAACTTATTTTTACTAAATGTATGAAGTAAATAATGTTTGTGTCACCTTTTTAATTTAATTTAGTCTATAAAAATCTTAAATAATCTAAAAATGAATAAATTTAACTTAGAAGATTCACTATTTGACTCGTGTTAATCTGCCTCTGACCTGTTATTTTATATTGAGTCAAGTCAAGTTATTGTGAAGCGTTTAAATAAAATAAATCGAATCAGATAAATTATTATTACTAATAATATGGTTGTATTTAACTTGGGGAGAACTCCAGCCTCACTAATATCGTCGTCGTTGATTAACCCAATTTTTGTTACTAAAGTGAAGTCCCTAAAGAGGAAATAATTACCAATTCATGGTTTGTTGATTCTTCGCGTTAATGGATTTTGTTGATAAAAAAAATGTAAAAAGAGACCATTTTTGTTTTGGACATTTATAACATTTTTTTCCTGCAGATATTCATAATTTTAATTTAATTTTATGTAATTTTGATAAACAAAGGTGAGAATGAGTGAATTGTACAATTTACGATATTTATTTATACAAGCAGAAGAAAAGGTAAACAAAAAAGCGAAGGTTGATTGTATAATTTATATCATTTGTAAACAAAAGTAACCAAATCAATCACAAGTATCGATACTTATAAATTATGGCATATAATTGTAGTGTTTTTTTACAAGAAGCATCTACAGTGATATTTTATCCGTGTAAAAACAAACGTTCCATTCAAAATTTCCATTCTACTGCAAAGTTTTTTGGTTGTCACCAAATCCTAATAAATCCAAACCATCGACCCACTAAATTAGTAATTAGATACCTTTTTCGATACGTTCCGACTCTTATCCCGTGTTTCCACAATTGCACATGGGGGGGACTCCATTAATCACACGCCTCTTTCTCCAACACGCTATTGGTCTAAGAAGGCAAATTTCCATCGAAGCCCCTGTTTGTTCCGCTATTCTCAGGAAGTACAGGGGCAATTCTGTATGACGAAAATCTATTTATACCTAATCCGCGGGAGACATCGAGAGGTGCGTTCGAATCGTGATTTCCAGAAATCTCTCTATCTCGATCTCGATACTCTTCCGTCCTTTTCTAATCTTTTTCCGAAAGATCGGAATTGGATTTATTCGGTAAGGAATCTGATCGGGACGGAGTGCGGTAGGGAAGGGCCAAGCTGTAGCCTGTTGGTGGTGGCGTCGGAGCAGTGGAGAATCGTCGGGGGAACCGCATGAGCTATCCTGGGAGACTGGGTTTTTCTTCGAATTCGAACCATTTCATCACCTGCCTTCTCATCTTCATACTCCAGTATTTACCGGAGTTACGCCCCCGAGTCTTGAATTTATCGAGGAGTCGCTGGGAAAAGCAGTCTTGTGAGCATGGAGAGCGGAAGGAGGAACGGCTCTACTCCGATCTCGGGTTCGAGTTCTCTCACGTCTACGGGAGCAAGGAGTGCGAGCTCCACAAACAAAGGTGACTACTTTGATTGCTGTATCGTTCGCGTTTATTTTAATGTCGCCGGCCCGTTGAAATAGGATTTTTTTTATTTTTTGGGAAAAAAAATTGAGCTACTGTTTTTATCGTTGGTAGTCCGGTTGTCAACAAATTGAGTTATTTTTTTTTAGTTCTAATGGATTGATAGTCAAAATATAACTTCACTTCCTTGTTCTTGCGAATTGCGATGTTTCTGTCTTCAGGCTGGTAGTTATGGCTATTGTTTTTTCTAAAGTGGCATTTCACGAATAAATTCAGATGTATATATGATTCTAGGCTTCTCGCTCTGGGATTCTATTCATGACCTCCTCATGCGTAAACACGCGTGATCTATGATAAATTTGGTATTAGTGTGAAGTCACTTATTCCACATAGTTATGAAGGAACATATCTGATTATTCACTCTTTCCATGGAATGCCTTTTTCTAGATGCTAGAGTGCAGGCAGATGCAATGTTTATTTCAAAGAAAATAAGATGAAAGAAAAATGACCATTAAGATATCTATTCCATAACACCATTAATAAATAACATAATGCTTTTACTTATCAGTTAATAATATATTTTTTTGATAAAGCATGTCATACGAATGATTTCCTGTGTCTCAAAATTTTCCACAATTATGCAGTCAAATAATAATCATTCCGTAGAAATTTAGAAATTCGTGTGAATAAAAGATAATAGATTTCATATAGTAGAGGAGCATAGAAAATTAACTGATTGAACTATTTTAAAAATTCTATGTAAGAAATGGAGGAAAATTGTAAAAGAATATTAGGTAAAATGAATTAAATGTTTCTAGAAAATAACAGAGCATGTAAGACTTATGAAGGAAGATCGAAAGATATGTCACATTAGATACCACATGTCTTCTATTTAATCAAACATTATTAAGAAAAGTGCTTGAGTGTCCTTCATTCTCAAACTCACAAATAGAATAATAGTATAATTGCGTTAATATATTAGTGGTTTAGTCTCCTTCAATCAACACTATTAACTTTAGACATTCATCACAAAGAAAAACACTTCTGACTGTCAGACTGATCAGTATTCATTAGCAAATTATAAGCTATTCATCTGGGCTTTTCCTTTAGTTTTATTAGTACCCGAACGTTATTTCATTTTTTGAAGAAATATCCAATAAGTTCCCAACTTTATATTGCAGCAATGTACTATGCAAGCGCTGGGAATAATCGACCTCCTTCCGCCATCATCATAGGTGGTGGTTTTGCTGGCCTGGCTGCTGCTCGTGCTTTATCTGATGCTTCCTTCAAGGTAGTCAGAATATTGTCCCTATAGAAGTCATGATCCTTTGTTATATCTGTACCCGTTGTTTGATTGCTCTGGACTTACCTTTTTTTCAGGTGGTTCTGTTAGAATCTCGTCAAAGAATTGGTGGTCGAGTGTGTACCGATTACACCTTTGGCTTTCCTGTTGACATGGGTGCATCTTGGTACTAATTCCTTTGTTTGTTTAGATCATTGGCTTGTTCAATATCACTATTTTTCTTCTCTTAGCATTCTACAATATTTACACCCACACATTGTAATAATTTCAGGTTGCATGGCACTTCTGAGGAAAATCCCTTGGCAGGTCTGATTGGAAGACTGGGACTCCCACTCTATCGAACCAGTGGTGACAACTCTGTACTGTATGATCACGATCTTGAAAGGTAACTACCTGCCACAGTGCCAGCATCCTTCATGTATGATTTCAAAATGTTGGTTTCAACAAAAGATCCAGGTTGTAAAACTGACTTGTTTATTGCTTTACCTAGCTATGCATTATTTGATACTGACGGTAACCAAATACCCACTGAGCTAGTTGTGAAGGTTGGCCATGTGTTTGAGAGTATACTGAAAGAGGTAAGTGTTATTAAATTATTTCTAACACAAGACATGTTTATTTGGTTTATTTAGATAGCCAGATGCATAACATATGCTTCATCACTTTCTAATTCTCCAGACAGAGAAGTTGAGTGAGGAATGTAGTGAAGATATGTCTATCAAACATGCCCTTTCGCTTGTATTTGAGAGGCACCCTGACCTGAGGTTGTACAGAATAATATTCTCTAGTTTTCAGAATGTATATCTTCTATTAGATGCTTTCATAGTTCAAGTTTCAAATTTGACCTAAATTGCAGAATGGAAGGGCTTGCTTTCAAAGTTTTTCAGTGGTACTTGTGCCGAATGGAAGGCTGGTTTGCTGCCGACGCAGATGACATATCACTAAAAGGCTGGGACAAGGCAAGTAATTTTGTGAAGCAGGCTTTGGCACTATCGCAACTAAAAAATACACTTCCACTATTTTGAAATGCCTCCATTTGATGTTTATGGTGGATTCTTAAACCATGTAGGTTGTGTTTGTTAAAAAGAGAAGCAATTCTTTTAGCACTTGGAGTGGTAATTGATGTCATTTGCAAGTTAAAAAATACTGGCTCTTTCGTGGCTTACAAATTTGTACTAAAATCTTAACAAAGAGATCATTACAATGTTTTAGAGTTATGTGAGAGTTGTTATCATTTATTAAAAGAAATTGATCCTAGTTAGAACAATTTCTGTAAAAAGTTGGTACTTTTTAACAAAAGAGGTCATGGTCCTCAAATAATAGTGCCTTGAGAGTTGAGTTTCACACTTAATGGAAGCTAAACTGCTTATTCATAATTAATTTATTGTTAATAATAGATCGGTGTAATATATTTCTTCCTTTTCTCTGATTTTGTTACAGGAGGAACTTCTCCCTGGTGGTCATGGTCTTATGGTCCGTGGATTTGGACCAGTTATCAATGAACTTGCCAAGGGCTTGGATATTCGCCTTAATCACAGGCATATGAGTTATTAAACATTCATTCACACTTCCCATTTAGACTTAAAATTTACACTGCCATTATCTCTTTCTCAGGGTCACAGATGTAATCCGTGGTAAAAACGGTGTCAAAATTAAGACAGCTGAAGGAAATAGTTTTGTTGCCGATGTTGCTGTAATTACTGTTCCTCTGGGAGTTATAAAAGCTGGATCCATTTCTTTTCACCCTAGGCTTCCAGAGTGGAAAGAAGCTGCAATTGATGGAGTTGCCATTGGAAATGAAAATAAGATTTGTTTGCAGTTTGAAAAAGTATTTTGGCCAAATGTCGAATTCATCGGAGTGGTGTCCTCCACCACCTATGGATGCGGCTACTTTCTTAATCTTCACAAGGCAACTGGACACCCTGTCCTTGTTTACATGCCTGCTGGACTGCTTGCTAACGACGTTGAGAAAATGTCCAACGAAGAAGCTGCAAATTTTGCCTTTCTTCAACTGAAGAGAATTCTTCCTAACGCATCTAAGCCGGTATGCGTTCTCACTGCCGTCAGCACCTCTGATTCATGCATATTTATTCATTGTTAAGATTTTCTGGGCAAGACAATGAAAAATCCTTGCCAGTGGTTTTTGTTAATTGTGATTACTACAATTGTTTCTATTTTTGTTGATATAATGCCGTGTTCCATGTTTCTCCTGTAGTTATCTAACTAAAAAAATGTTGTTTTCTAGTTGAGGAAAAAGGTGACACAATGCTTTTATCCTTTTTTCTTTTTGCAGATCCAATACCTGGTATCACATTGGGGAACCGATCCTAATTCACTTGGCGCATATAGCCACATACCTATTGGTAAAGACCACAGCATGCATGAGATGCTTCGTATCCCCGTGGATAATCTCTTCTTTGCGGGGGAAGCCACAAGCGTGAGGTTTCCTGGCACCGTACATGGCGCATTCTCCACTGGACTGATGGCTGCTGAAGAATGCAGACTACGTATGGTGCGGAAATATACAGATTTGGATTGGTTCCACTCTGTTATGTATAAGGAACACAATTCCATATCAGTTCCCTTGCTTATCTCTCGCATCTGATTCTTCCTTCACACCTTTTTTATATGTCTAGAGAGAGATCCGTGTGTCTAGGTGTCCACACATTCATAGGTGTGAATGCTTTATATTTAAATAAAGCTCATAAAAAGAGTAAACGTGATAATAAGACGGCTGATCTTAACCGTCCGTGATGTTTATACTCGTTTGAATATAAACACTTACATTTTTCATTTTATCATAGATAAATGTATGTCATATTCTGGAAAACTGTCTGGCGCATGTAATCCATCCCAGACGAGAAGTACAATCATAACATGTAATGTGCTTATGTTGTGCATTATATGTGCATGACTAATCCATTTGGTAAAATAAGATTGTAGCTTTTTTTGGTATTGGGAAAAAGGGAAAATTCATGGATATTATGACTATTGAATGCTTTAGAAAAGTCTTGTAGTGGCACTTCAACAAAGACCTTGATTGAGAGATCTTGGGTTTGTTTGTACACTTAGAAAGTAATAGAAAAAAAAAAATTAGAAAATTTCAAAAAGTAATGAAAAGAAAAGTTACATAAAATAACATAAAGTTACTAGAAATTGTGATGTTTGTGCACTAACCATAAAGTAAAAAAGTAATAGAATGTAATAAAATATGAATGAATAATATAAAAATATTTGTAAATATGTCTAAGTTTATGAAAAAATTAAAAATATTTACATTCTTCGTAATAATACATCATACATTACATTCTTTTCACATAAATAATATCATCTTATTACGCATATTATCAGCTATTTGTTGTTGAGTTAATTCTATTGCAATTGCTCTTTCAACTTCTTGGTCTGTACCTTTATATGTTTGTACATTATCAAAATCTTGAAATTCTTCCGATTCATCTTAAGATTTTCAAGTAAATATTCTTTATCTACTTTACAAATAAAATTATGTAATAGAAAACATGCATGCACAATTTTCACCTGAATTTCAAATAGAAATGACATATAACCATGTAAAATGATGTTTTACAACACCAAATGTGCGTTCGATCACCATTCTTAATTGTAAATGCCTATAATTGAAATTTTCTATGGTATTTGTTGGAAGTTGAGACATATCATAATCTGATAAATGGTATCTAACACTTCTAAATGGGTAGATAACTTCTGGTCTATTTGGAAAATCAGCATCTACAAAGTAGAATTTACCTACATTGAAACAAATATTAGTTTAAAGATAAAATAAATGACCAGTTGAACTCCATATTAAAAATACTTACTAGTTGGAACTTGAAGTCCATTAGGTCGAGATTGCATCTAGAAGAACTCTAGCATCAACAACAGACCCTTCCCATCTAACAAGAATATAAACAAATTTTATATCAAAATTACAAGCCACCAATACATTTTGTGATAATTCACCTTTTCTATTCCTAAAAGGTGATGTTTCTTCTCCATAAATGGTTGCTTTAATATGTATACCATCTATTGCACCAATATAATATTGTTAACAAATATACGAGAAATATTATATAAAATAATATCAATGTTGTAAGAAACAATAATAAATGGTAAGAGTATGTTACCTTAAACTATAGGAAGACATTTGAATAATTACAAATTTGTCTATGTGTTGATGAGGAATATTTAATTACAAGTTTTCCACTTAAACCAATTATAGTATTTAACATCTCATTAAATAAATAACTTACAGTGTAATATTTGATTTTGACCAGCTGTTACCAAAAATATTGCCAATTTTTTCTCCATAGTAGTGTTATTACCATCACGTACTAGTCCTTCCTTTCTCAATAAATCACAAAATTATAGGAATATAAACTATCACATACGATATATTTTCCTACAATTATATGCTTGGTTTGGTAAATTTGGATCCAACAATCTTTTGACATAATCTACTCTTTCCTTACTATATATGCAATATGTAACTGTTGAACTAATGCTAGAATAACATGCAATTGTACTAAAAAAATTCTATGCTAAAATCATTATCTTTCTCTTTTTCCTTGTTCTAATAGCAACCTCAACTTGTGGGTCTTTTTCTTTGAATTCATTCCCAAATAAGCACCTATAAAAAAGACATGTACATTAGTTACATCAGCAATACAATGTCTCGACCAATGATATACAACCAATAATATAAAATTTTATTGCAATATCATAACTACCAACAAAATAACAACCATCAATTTAAAAGTTTATCATAATATAACTACCAACAACATAACAACCATTAATATAACATAATTGTTTAAGTACATCAACGTAGATAAAACCTCAACCATGCTACTTTCTTGTCATCTAGTATAACTAAAAACTGATTGAGCATTTTGGCACTTTGTAATAATCTGGTTGCTTGAAATTGTTCTTCATCATTAAGCTCATATAATGAGAATACTATGTTCATTGCATCTTCTATTTTCCTTTCTTTCATATGCTTCATTTGCAATCTTTCTTTTTCCACTACACATAATTCACCCATAATTTCTAGTCTATGTGAGTTCCTGCAATCATCTTTTTCAAAATAATCTCTAAAAGCACCTATCATATCTTCTACTGCATTGGATATTACTTCTTGGGACTTTGCATGTGATCAAGGCCTCCTTCTCTTAAAAGTATTTGTTGTAGAGGCATTAGTCAATGGTGAATGTGTTTGCATTGGATGAACCTCTTCTTCTACAACTATGTTAAATACTGGAGGAAGTGTGTCATTCTCATTATTTAAAGAAACATGTGTGTCATCTTCTTCTTCTTGTTGTCTACAATCCTCCAGCTGCCTTGTTCGAGAACCAAATGCAATGCTATATTCAAAAAGAATTTGCAATTGCTCAAAAATAGGACAAGGTTTTCCTTTACACTACTTATAATCAAGATGTTTATGCAATTAAAAAGATGAATTTATCAAAATTAAAGTTAAATTGAGTATAACTAGAAGTTGGTAAATTTCTTACCTCAACAAATTCTGCTTAGGTTTCTTTAGGTACATCAATATACCCATTTACATAATCCCAACCCCATCCACTTTGACTTGAAATTTTTTTGTAGTTTTTGTACATTAGTTGTTAGGTCTTCATGCAACTATCTACATTTTTCCTTGTCATGCTTTTTCATGTCTTCTTATTATATTTGCCAATAACTTTATCTCATGTATTAGCCCTTATTTTTCCATCTATAGTTCTCCCATTATGTTAGGAATTTTGTTTTGATGATGAATGTTTTATTAAAGTTTATAAATAAGTTTAAATAATATTTTCTAAGTATAATAGTCACGTAATTAAATGTTAATAAGTTATCGAAAAGTTTTATTTAAAATTTCAGATAATTAAGGATTTTCAGATAGTTAAAGTTTTCGGATAGTTAACGTTTCGATTTAGTCGAAGAGTTATGTTAAAAACTCGTATAGTTAAGTTATTTGTATTTTTAATGTTTTAAGTTTTTACGTGTTTTTCATATGCGTTCAATAATGAAAATCGAAGAGTTAGATAACTGTTCGAGTTTTTATATGTATAGATGGATAACTATTTAAGTTTTGTAAAATAACTAACGAACAGATAAATTTTCTTTCTTCAGTCATCTGTTTTGCAGGTGTAAAAACTTGAAGAATTATAGATAAATGTTCAAGTTTTTACAAAATTTAAAAGATAATTATTCGACTAAAGCGGTGACTTAAAAGATATTCTACAAATCTTTAGGAAGATAAAATTTTGATGGATTTACGATATTAAATCGTGAAAATTCAAAATGATAGTGGAGATAGTGGAAATTTCAAAATAGAGAGTGAACATAGTGAAAATTCAAAAGGATATTAGAAATCATGGAAAAATTTGAATTCGAAATTAGTATGTGGATTATGGATTATAGATTAAGTGGATGAACATGCTGAACGTGAAGTCATAGTTCGACTACTATAAATAGAGAGTACGAGCTACATTACGATCATCCTAATCCCTAATCACAATATGAAAAATCAAGTTTGAATATTCAACTGCATATCAAATCTAAAAAAATTCTCCAACATTAGAAGAAATTCAACATTCCAAGCAATTTCAGAAAAGAAGTTGCAAACATAAGAAGTTTGAAAATTTGACAACTAGAGAAAAAGAGATACAGAAGTTGAGCAAAAAGAAAGAAAATAAGCTACGTACATAAAGATCAAGTTTTATATAATTCAAAATTATCTTAGAATAAAGACTTCATTTTCTATTTGAATTGTATATCGAACTTTACCGTATCAAAATCAACAAGAAGGAAATTGAGTTGAAAAAAATTTGTAAATTCTTTCTTTAAAGTTTATAAAGAATAGAATTTTATTTACGAGTGTTTTGTGTACTTATTTTATCCACTGATAATTTAATTACTAAAGACATAATTTATCCTTCTCTTATGATATAACTATCCTACACATTAACTTTATTTAACTTTTCATACAATATATTCAAAATTTGTTTGTTAGCTACAACATTCCAACTTGTATAACTTTGTCTTCTACTTTTTCTTATGGTAGACATGGTTGACTAATATGATATAAGAAAAACAAAAAAAAACAACTACAAATGAAAATGACAAAACAGTAAGGTTTATTAATCTACTTTCATACTTGCATAACTTATAAATATTCAACACATTATTATCATTCAGCACATAACTCTAAAGAAACTTGGAAAGACACAATGAAACCTTAAAAATATAATCAATGATATGGCAAATTGACAACAATGTAACTACTATCCATTTTCAATAATGAGCAATTGAATAGATCAGTAGTTGCAACTACATCCCAATGAAGTTTAATCGTAGATCTAAATATCAAATAACCCAAGTTTCTCATGTAATAACAAGTCTATACGTCAACAATGTAAAAATAATACAATGGAAAATGATATTCCACACCATAAAAAAACTCTATATTAGTGAACAAAGACAACAACAATCATAAACTTAAGATTAAGCACCACTCATTCATGTTCCAATATATTTGTGTGTATCAACAACAAAAACCTATCAACTCAATGATAATTTTATGTTTTCTGGCATCTTAAAGTTTTGTTAGGCATTCATAACGATCAAATAGAATCTATCATGCACATAAAACTTCCAAATTGAACGCTTGCTAAACCACGGTTTTTTAAACAACCAAGACTTTCAAACCACATAAATCATGACCAAGTTTGTCACTGTTTTTTCTTTGTGGCAGAGAAATGGAGGTGGTTGTCGTCCTTCAGCTGCTACACCAAACAGGAGATTGGAGACATTGTTGTCAACCACGCCATTGTAGATCTATCCTTCCCTGCCTTACCTTCCAAGTAAATAGATCTATCGCACATCAATTAAATTCGTCGTCAACGCATCCATCAATAAATTGAATCATATTTTAGTAAATCAAGGCATCACAAACTAAAATGGTAACCGATCTAGATGAAAAGAAAGATTTCCACCACCGTTTCTAGTCCTCCACACACAAGTGCATTTGGAGAGGACGCTTGCGGCGAGGAGGATGGCGACCAAACAAATGAATGCAGACGGACGTAGCAAAGGACAAATGCGAGGATGAATCAATGGTGGAGGCTTGCGGTGATCGGGGGAGACAGATACGTCGACGAATCAAAACCAGTAACTTCATACCTTTCAATAGACAAGGGCTTCCTCGAGATCGACGATAGGGCTTTCGCGGACAAGCGAGGGAGTTGCTGTCGAAAGTCGCGACTGACGATAGGGCTTTCGCGGACGGGTGAGAGAGCTACTGTCGAAGGTCACAACTAACGGGCTTTCGCGAATGGACGAGAGAGCGGCAGACATTTTCAGCACTTTCGTAAGGTCGGAGGTGGGAAAGCTCGACGGTGTCCCACATTTTCTCGAAAACTAACAGATTATATACAATAAGTTCTGACATTTTTCCAAAAATTAATGAATTATATTCAATGAAAAGTGATAAATACTTTTCGTCACGATCTAGCAACACCCAACCATTTTTGGAAAGACAAAAATCTTGATCAAATTGGTATCAATAATTCAAATATAGAACCACAATAATAGAATATGGTTCGTCTAGATTTATATAGGTTGAATTAAATTCTTCAACAATCATATTTTGCCTGTCACATTCACTAAGAGCATATGCAATTGAAATAGACTCTTTAATTTATTTTAGAAATATAAATTACAAAGTATTGCGTAAAATGTTCCAGGTTCTATGTAAAATTTATCATGTCAACCATTGTTTTGATAGAAATTTTGCTACAATTCCAAAAAGACAAAATTATCATCCTGCTTTACTTCCTTGATGAGCCGACCAAAGTCATCGTAGACATGAAAGTTAGGAATTTAAAACCTGAAAAAATATTTCTGACTTTTGTAACAATTGTGTCACTAAAAAAATTAAAAATTTATTACCAACTTTCTTTAAGTATAAAAGGTCTCCATTTCGGACTTCACCAGATTCGAAACTTCGAAAATCTTTCGTGAGGTCATCGTGTCGTTCCTTCGGTGAACCTTCGCAGCCGTCGTCCTTGCTTTTCAAAGCTTAAACCGATTTTGCCATTCGTTCCTGGACCCTCTAGAAGGCTTGGGCATTGGTGAATGAACCCAAACACGTCATGTCTCTTTTAAAGTATAGCATACAGTTGAAAGTCTCGCCTAGAATATTTTTTTACCTCTTTTTTATTTTTTTCTTGCATCAAACCTACCTTAGATAATTTATCTATCATGTTTCTTCCATGCACGATCCTTCCAGGAACAAACATCTCTGTACCGTTGATTCGGATATAGGACGAAGTTTACAAATTGTAGACATTATTCACACGTTTAAAAATTGTCAAGCACTCCCTAATTGAACATTTATTTTAAAAACGCAGCTTATTGAATAAGTGATAAAATAAACTGTCAAACGTTACGATAAGTATTTATTTCATAGAAATGCAAGTTATTTTAAAATAAGCTCGTGGTGATGAGAAGTGGCTACGACTCGAAACACTGGAGAATAATGTCGGCAACAATCTTTACCTAACTGTAAACGGCGACGGCCACATTTCCACGTTCGAATAATTTCAGATTAAACAAATTTCATTTGAAATAGATTTTGGATTTTAAATATCCATTTAAAAGCCTAATCAACATTGTGTGGAGTTAAAAGCCGCATCAAGTTTTTCATATTCGGAGATATGAACCAGTAGAAGTTCCTAGAAAAAGAAAATTTGCCGAAGTTATCAGAAACAAGCTTTTAATAAAAAGCGATACCTCAAATTACTCTGTGAGATTCTCATCCTGAGCACACAAACTCCAGGAGTAGATCACCATAAGCAATCCAAGCCATCATCATCATCCCACAAAAGTCCAAGGATCAGAAATGGCTCTGCACCATCTACCACATCCACAACCATTCCTTCAAAACATCGACCGGACGTAACACGGAAACGACCTCCGATCCGAATCGGAGCCTGTTCTCCAAGAAGCGGCCGAGAAAGGAAAGCACGATTCACTCAGAAGAGACGAGGATTCACCGTTGACGTGATCCGATCCACCGTCCTCTTCAAAAATGGTGTCCAAATACGACGACACGTTCCATGTCTGGGCCACGCGGATGAACAGCAAAAGTACCACCCCACAGCCGAGAACGGTACCGAGGTGAACACTGCTGCGATCAAAAGAAGAGATCGAAGCCGCCGCCTCTGCGATGGAACGACGCACCGAACGGATATAAATTATCCCCTTACGGTTACCAGAAAAGAAATTACCATAACCGCCACCACTCACTTATCTCGAAGATGCAGCGATCTAAAATATCCCAGCTGTAGTGGTAAATTTAGCAAGTCACAACACTCAGTAGAATGACGAATAAAATAGATGATCGCAGATCTCTCACTTCATGAAAGCGCAACCGTGGTGACCGCTCGAAGTACCATTCGTGCAATCGTTGAATATTTATGTAGAAATAACAAATTGTCATAAAAAATTAAAGCACAAGATTGAAAGTTCAACAGCTTTTGGTAGCAAAAATCGAAGTGAACCTTTTTCGTGAAAAAGGACAAATAAAAGCAACAAAAGTTCATATCATATAAGAAAACGAAACAGCAACTACAACCCAAAATTTAGTATTTAGCGTCTTCGAGAACACCGCCACTCAGTCATCACCGAATGTCGTCTTCTTGCCTGCGCATAAATTGAAGTCAGTTATAGCTGAAGTGAGTATTAAAATTTCATAACAATTAGGAGAATGAAAAGAAAAGGGAGAAAAATAAAATAATACCTCTGGCAGCCCCAAACTGGCTTGATCTATTTGCAGAGCCACGCCCTTGCCTGCCACCACCTCCTCTCCCTCGACCACCACCTCTCCCGCCAAACCTACCACCATCCCTCCCTCCACGCCCCCCTCTGCCACCGCTGAAAGCATTGCCTCTACCACCACTGAAAGCATTGCCTCTACCACCACTATCACGACCATCACCTATAGGTTTTGCTTCATCCACTGATAAACAGAAATCCCCAATATATGAACCATTAAACTCAAAGGCCTTTGCTAAAGAAGAAGCATCCGTGAAATCCATGTAAGCGATTCTGCAGAAGCAGCAGCAAAATAAACCTCAGATTGGGATTTGTTACACAAGTAGGCATTGGACTGATTAATAATCTGAATTTAGGTACACACCCTTTTGAAGCACCAGATTCATAATCTTTTGGTATAGATACACGAGTGATCTCACCACAGCTTTTGAAATGCTCTTCCAATGAACTACGAATCTGTTTCATTACAATAAAAGTAAATAGAATATTCAAAATATCGGGGCAGTCCAGAACCATTTAAAAGGCACCTCATGTTCGTCTTGGAATTTATCGAACCCTTTTATGAACAGCGTGTGACCCTGAGAACGGCCTCCCTTTCGGAAAGATCCACTGTCCTTCCTGCATCATGCAATAGAAATTCAAAACCTACAAAAACTTCAAGAAATCCACTAAACATGAAAATAATACTGAAGGAAGAATAATCAAGTTTGTCGAAGAACTCTTATTACTAACATGTCAAAATAGATAGCAGAGAACACAAATAAGAAAATGGAAGAAAATGAGGCATATCAGAGAAAACAGAGAACGGCTTCTGGAATATAAACTTCAAAGAAACGAAGAGGAAGAAAATGAAAAACTACGTGAAAAAATGGGGCATAACTGCCAGAGGCTGAAACGAGACAGTAAAAAATTATTACCCGCTTTGAGGAGTATATGCACCACCTCTCTCACGAGCCAGATCAAGTCTCACACAACGGCCCATTAATTCCATGCCATTCATTTCAAGTGCCTGTAACAAGCATATAGAACAAAACTGTGATACAGAACAATGGCAACATTTGGAAGCAAAACTACAAACTCTTCTACCACAATTAGTGAAACTCAATTCCATAAAACAAATACGACAAAACATATAAAAAAATCCAACCAGCGTATATATATTGAATAAATTAGTTTAAGCAACAAATACCTTCTTCGCAGCTTCAGCAGTTACAAACTCAATATGTCCGAAGCCCCTAAATCTTCCATCCTCAAAGGTAGCAAACCGCACGTCCACAATTTCACCAGCTTCTTTAAAGAATTCAGTCCTAAACAAGAATGGGAATGGAAGAAATTCAAAGGAAGAGTAAACACAACTATGTTAAAAATCCTACCATGAAAAAAAATCTTACACAGAGTCCATGTCAACATCAAAATGGAGGTTCCCAACAAAAAGAGTTTTCGAAACTGAGCTCTCTGTGTGCGTAGGAGCAGGTGACTTGACCTACAAGAAAACAGTGACCCACATTAAAAACAGAAAACAGTGAGAAAAAAAGAAAAGGTCTCAAGTACAGAAACAATACCCCATTCTCAGTCTTTTTCATCGCATCAGATCCTTTGGAAAAAGCATCCTTCATTTTAGCATCCGTATTCTAAGAAAAAGATTATAGTGGAAGCTACAACCCCATCAATGGCACAATAAATTGTCGACAAAATGTAAGAATTTAATACTATCCACGTTACTAGGAACAATATAAATACCATACAGACAGATATGACAGGTTCTTAAGATGAAGGCAATCATAATATGTAACCTTCTTTGGTGTCTTAAAAGATTTTTTGTCCTCACTTGCATCAGACTCATCGGAAGTTGTATCCTGCAATTACAGGACAAAGAGTAATGAGTCATCAGAACCACTTTGACACAGGCTTAAAAATTTTAGCCTGCAGTAACGGGACAAGGAATAAAGAGTAAAAGAGACAACATATGAAAAAAACTAGACACCACATTTTCACCTCTTCAACAGGTTTAGATGGTTCGCTATCAGAACTCTCTTCATCAGAGCTTTCTTCACTACTTTCCTTCTTTGTAGTCTTCATGTCAGGTTTAGTATTTGTAGTCTACAATGAAAATAGATAAATTAAGAACAAAACAAAAGTAACATATAATTTACTAAACAATAATTAGCCTCACTGACAACTAGCAAATACCTGGGCTTTTTGTTTTTTTGGCAGTGGCTCCTCATCACTTTCATCAGAACTCTCTTCTTCAGAGCTCTCTTCGTTACTTTCATTTTTTACAGTCTTCACATCAGGTTTAACTTTTGGAGTTAACTGTACAACCAAAATTCAAGTAAAAATAAAAGAACATATGATTCAATTGACAATAAGCTACCATACTTTCTCCCAGTAATACCTGAGCTTTCTGCTTTTTCGGCTGTGGCTCCTCATCATTTTCATCAGAACTGTCCTCCTCAGAGCTTTCTTCACTGCTTTCCTCTTTTGCCATCTTCACTTCAGGTTTAACTTTTTGAGTGGCCTGGAGCAAACAAAAAGTCATAACAAAACAAACATCTGATTTCATAAACAATAATTAGCCTCACTATCACTAACTAAACAATTGTTTTGGGAAAAGAGATGAGCATTAATTTACATTTAGAAGTGGTTCAAAGGTTAGTCAAATAGATTTCTTCCTAGAAAAATAGATCAAGGAATGTGCAAGGATTACCTAAGGCTAGAGAAAAAAAACCTCAAGATTTCAGTCAAGTAAATTGCACTGACAATGAAGATGGTAGAGTCTTCATAAAAGAAAGTGCAACAACTGATGAAGATGACCTAGGTATTTTAGTAAACTCTTTGATGAATTTACTATAGGAAACTCTTACATGCCAAACTATAGTTACTTTAGAAGAATTAACAAACTGAAAGTAAAATAAGCCATTAAGAAAATCAAATGAGGGAAAGGTAATAGACCAAAAGGCATCACTGTTGTTGTGTGGGAGAGCATGGGACAAGATTACGTCGTTAAATCAACTTCTTCGTAAAATTTTAAAGAAAAGAAAGATGCTGATGAATAGAAAGATTTTTAATACCTATATCTAAGTATAAAAGGGACATACAAAATTGTAAAAAATAACATGCTATTAAGTTAATGAGTCATACTACAAAACTACAAGAAAAAGCAATTGAGCAAAGAACAAGCCATGTAACTAAAACAACATTAAAAAATATTAGATTACTGTAGGAAAGATATTCATTCACTAAGAAAACTAGCAAAAAAAAATTAAAGGGTTTTCCTTAATTTAGAGAATTCTTATGATAGTACCTAGAAACCCATTATGATAAGCATGGGAAAGAAAACACATATAGCATATATTGATATTAAGAACATGTAGAAAATAGCATTTATAAGTATTTAAAATATCGAAAATGAACCTTAAGGAATTCCCAATAGAACCAAGTTTAGACCAAGAGTCCTCTCTAAATCTACATCTGTTTATCTAGGTTAAGGGTGATAAGCAAGTAAATTGAAGGAGAAATACCATGGTTTTTGCTATTTGATGATGACATAATTATGGATGATAAAAGTAAGGCAATGATTACTTCTAAATTAAAATTACGAAGAAATACTTTAAAGTCCAGAGAATTTAGATTGAATTGATAAAAATGAATGAGTATAAGTGCAACAAAAATAAGAAAGATGAAGGAATATAATTAGACAGCAATAACAGTCATAAAAGTGACATTTTAAATACTTAAGAGACTATAATGAGTAGCAACGAGGAAATTATAAAACGTGGGATTGAAGTGGATGACAAAGAGAAACAAATATTTGATAAGAGGATATACTTAAAATTAAAAAGAAATTACTTTAAAACTGTCATTCACACGATTATGTTTTGAAGTGGCCTACAACAAACAAAAATCAATTAAAACGGAAAACAAATGATTTAAAACACAATACCTGAGCCTTTTGCTTTTTTGGCTGAAGATCCTCATCACTTTCATCAGAACTCTCCTCTTCAGAGCTTTCTTCTTCACTACTTTCCTTTTTTGTACAGTTAGCACCAGCCTTGTTCGTTGTAGCCTGTTAGAACAAGAGATTAATAGAAAATAAAAGAATGTGAAGAAATTTCCCTTATTTCACATGGAAATCACCAGAGGTTTTTTATTTTTTGGCTTTGTCTCTTCTTCACTTTCTTCTTCACTTTCCTCATCGGTATCATCTTCACTCTCTACTTTTTTGGCAGGAGGCTTTTGCTACAAAATCGAAAGGAGAAACAAAAGTCATACGAACAGTTTAATGTATTATACTAATAAATCAGAGGCGCAAAAAATGTGTTAAGAAGCAACAATTTAATGTTTTACACTACAATGAAGTAATCCAAGATTTAAAACAAAAAGAAAAATGTGTTCATTAATCCAATAGTAGAAATCCATCAATAGCACCAAGACGAAACTTGTAGAATCATGAGTGCTAAAATATATAACATTTTCAAGGTACTAACACAATGTCTGCAAAAAACTAAATACTTCACAGAAGAAAATAAATGTGTGAATAAACAAAATGCATATGACCAGTTGGCTCTAATAAATTAACATTGGCATTGTACACAGAATTTGTTAAAAACATGGTTAGAATATCAATTCAATTACACTTACTATTTGAGAAGCGTAAGACAAATAAATTACCAAAATTATACAGTTTTAAAATCATTCCAAGAAATGATAACCTACAAGGAAACAACAAGACAGGTTAGCATTATCTTCCATGCCTTTTGAATCTTTGCCCAAGTGTTAACTCTAAGATAAAACCACTTCCCTAACGTCAGTACATTCAAGACATAATAAAGATATATAAACCACCACACCACACAATGATAGATACTAGCACAGCATTATTTTGTGAAGGAAGATATGAAAAACCAATAGTAGGACTAGGTGTACAATTCCTTTACAAGTTTGAATACAATAAATTAAAAAATAAATCAAACATAAGATAAAGCACCACGATTGAAAGGAATTACCAAAGTTTTTTGTTGCTTTTGTGGAACTTCTTCACAATCATCAGAGGAGTCCTCATCGGAATCACCGTCTGAGCTTTCTTCACTGGACTCTTTAGTGGTGTTCGAGACCTTTGCTTCAACCTTTTTCCCTGATGCAGATGCAAATACCTTACTTCCCTGACCAGCAGCCTTCAGAGGCTTATCCTGTAAAACACAAATTATAAGTAAACATTAACAAAAAACATACATATACAAAACACACAGGAATCAGGCAACTTCAAGAATTGAGGCAACCAAAAACAGGCTAGATGGGATAAAACTTCAAACTTCATACAGTTAGATTATCATCAAAACAATAAAACTTCAAACTAAAATAAATGTTTTAACAAGCCCACACAACATGTATGACTAGTGTTATTGATAACCACCACCATTGCCTTAATCCCACTTTGTGGTGGGCAAGTGTAATAGATGAACGACATTTAAATCCGTGAAAAGGCTGCAAAAGTAACAAAAATTTGTAATAGAAACATATCCCTTGAAAAGGGCTGAACCCAGTAATCTCACATCATCTTCAGAATCACTCTCTTCACAACTACTTTCTTTTCTCTTTTGTGATAAGAGTTTCTTATCTTGAACAGAAGGTTCTGGTTCAGATTCCTGGAAAATAAATACAATAAGAATCCAAAGCTGGCAAACATTTAAATTCGTGTAATTGGCACCTCATCTGATGAAGAATCTTCCTCGGAAGAAGATTCGTCCTTCTTCTTGGATGGGACTGTTTTCTTTGCTGGAATAGTGGGTTTTGCTTCGATTTCCTTGATATTGAAGGTCCATCAAACTCTCAAAATGAGCAATGCAAGATAGAAAATTCATAATCAAAGCGTTCATGCAGAGTTATGCTGCTCACCTCCTCAGAGGAACTGTCATCTTCAGACGAACTTGTTTCCTGTTTTTTTGGTGTAGGTACGGACTTTTTTACTGGAACCACAGGTTTTGCTACGAGTTCCTGATATGTGGTAACAATTTCGAGCAAATATCATCGAAATTAAATTTTAAAAAGAACAAATATACTTTTCCCTACCTCATCAGAGGATGACTCTTCCGAAGAATCTTCCTCCGAACTGGATACTGGCTTCTTTTTGGGTGGCGGAGGTGGAGCAGCCTTCTTTGGTTTCTTAGCGTTCTGTGTATTCAGTACTTCTTTGACATCCTTCTTCTGCTTCTTTGCAATCGGTTTCTCCATCGGCTTCTCAGCCTCCCTCTTCCCTGAAGACACCCAAATGTCAATGTTTCCCATCTTCAACCAAAACAAACATAAAGGTATCAAAATTTTCTAACCCCTTTTTCCTGATGCAGCAACAGGGGCAGGTGAAGCGTCAACCTACAAAAATAACACGAAGATGATATCTTTAGGATTAACCATCCAAACCAATACAAGTTAACAACGAGTGCTACAGAGAAAAAGACTGCATACCTCCATCTTGGACTTCTTACTCGACTTGCCCATCTCAAAAGATCGGAATACCACTTCTGATGAGAAAACGATCTTAAAATTCGACAAATCACTACTTGCAGCAAAGTAAAAATATTACCAACCCAAACAACTAATAACTCACCGACTGGAGCTGACAAGTGCGAATCGCACGGACGACGGTAAAGGGGCGACTCGAGTCGGCAACGGCGGCGCTAAAACCCTAGAAATGTTGGGGTTTAGCTTCGAATAAGCACACAGCGAAATCGAGGTGCTGGGGCTTTATAGCGTCGACTGGGACGGGTGGGATTTGTAGGGCTTTGGCGTCTTTTCGGAAGAACGAAGCAGGATCTCGACCGTCCGATTCGTAGTTTGTTTTGTTTCGGTCACGTGAGAGACTTTTCTTTCCTCGCGTGCCTTGCGTGTTGAATATTTTTCCGTTGGGCTGGGCCCCGTTATCTCTTCTGGGCCGTTAGTTTTTGAGAGTTCGGCCTTTCGGGGTTTCGGTTGGGTACACTAAAAGCCGAACGGCTTATTCATTCTCTTATTTTGGGGTTTCGCGACAACATCGCTCCTTCATCATCCTCCTCCTTCGCAAGTATCCACTACCGTCTCTGCCGTCTAAAGGTTGGAAAAGGGGATGGACGCCATTAGCCCATTCCCTAAGCTTTATTTTTCTTGAATATGGTTTGATAGTTATGATTGTGAATATTACAACAGTCACTTCAGACAATTTTGAAATAAAATCTTAGTCTTGTGCTTGCATTCAAATATTTATTGGAATTTATTGAAGTTTTCCGAAATCACAAACAGGTTCTCCATTCGTTGTCTCAACGAGGGAGTTTGAACTGTTCGTCTTTGTGAAATTTTTTTGGTTTCCCATCATCTCAGATTTTTAATATAGAAATTTTCCTGCAAAAGAGATACGTTAAACTATAATATCCCTTTGGTTTCATATGATTTCATGGAGCATGAAATTCTCCATGATTTTCCAAGTTTGCAGATATAATCATTAATCCTTCGGAGCACAACTAATTGTGCCTTATATTGCTCGATAAATCTGTTTGGTTTTCTTTTGATTTTAAATTATTTTTTAGAAAACATCTTTGTACTTTTTAACAAATTTTGAACTTTAGAATAATATGAGTGATATTTTTACTTTTTATTTCAATAATATTATTAAATTTTTAAATCAAATAATATTCTATTTTAAACAGTGTACAATCCTTTTCTCTAAATTCTAATTTTTCAAAATTTACAGCTTGTACACTAAACTCTTCTAAGAATTCAAACTTTCCAAATATTCAATTTCCAACAATTTTGATCTTTTAATTCTCTTTTTATATGAACATTCTGTCACGCACTAACGAATCCTAAGATTCCATTTACTTTAATTTGATGGTAGTTGTATGAATATTTACTTAGATTAGAGTCATTAGACATGTTGCTTGTCTCAAATTTATGGCTTGTTTGTCTAGGCAATCCGTCCATGTTGTGCCAAGCCAAAGTTACATTGTAGACGATCTTTACAAATGACCATACATGAACAGTGCAGAGTGTGTTGCTCTACTCTCTATATTGAAGTACTGGCCTGTTTGTTTAATGAAACTATGGTAACAGCAACGAATAATAATAAATGTTGTAAATCCATCAAAGAAATAATGCGTATACAAACGAATATAATTTGTTTATTGTCAACAACCTTTACCTACCACATCAATCATAAATATCCTTGTAAATACATTATTACAAAGAATCCACGCTTTAAATTTGAACCACCTTTTTCATAGGTTTGACTAATTTGAATATTAAAGAAGATACGATCAACCCCCAACCAGTTTGTTCCTTCCACTGGTTTGCAAGTCAAGCATCCTAAGCAACTTAAGCACAACCAAATAATCCGGCTGGTTTAACTTAGCAAGAGGAAGATAGCATTCATGAGTTATGCTTACCAGGAAAACTGAAATAATCCCTAATTAAATATTTCAATTACGTTATCGATTCTCAATTTTTGTTAGGATTACAAATGCATTCATTTTTATGGTTTCCCTAGATCACTTGTCACTAGCATAGCACCAATCCGGTTAACATGCGCAGATGATGTATTTAAACAGATCATTTAAATGCATTAAAGATGAGCCTGTAATCTCTACGTCATGATAAAACAACCTTATGGTTATAACAATACTCGTCCTCAAGTTAAACAATGAATTTCATCACAGGAATTTCTCTAACGCAAACGGGAGTCAACAATGACTCTCTGCGCTGTTGTTATTACGGTAATCTTTACATATATGGTTGGAATCAAGGAGACATGCCCCGGGACAAACAATTAACACTCATTAGGCAGAACGACATAGCTCTTAGAATCCACAAAGAAGCATAACCAAGCAATCAAATGATTACAAATATTTGATGAGAAGCCAAATGACCACGCCAAGCATGACAATGCCAACCACCGATAGAAGCAAGGACATAATGGTGCATCCTCCCTTCACGCGCTTGTTGAGAATCGCCAATCTCTTCTGTACCCTCTGAATTTCAAGGAAAACAAGAGGCTTAAAGAAGATGTACCAAGCAAGTCAAAAACTTGGGTGTGTTTTAATTCTTGAATCAACATATGTAATAGCGTCAAACTTTAAGGTGGGAGATTACCATACCGTACATATTAATATATATTCTGACTAATATCTTCAGACACCCAGACTTTCATTGGTAAACAATATTGAAAAAGAATGGAATCTATATAATAAAATACCGCAAATTCACTAAATTAACCAAATAAAAATGGAGATTATGTGCAGTACACAAATTTATGAACATAATAGGTTGCAGTTTTGGTGTGAACACCATCATAATATTTCTCATTGAACAAAGTGTGAGATTAAACAGTTACCTGAAGACGAGAGTCCGTCAAGTCCACATGCTGGTCCAAATTGTCCTGTAAGATGCACAAAATGCGACAATGGAAGTGTCATCTGGAAAACTGATGAAGTACCAAGTGTACTGGGAATAGAAATGTGGCTACAGAAAACCTACAATGAGCCTTGTGTGAAGAGTCAGTTCTTCATTTACAGCCAATGCTATATGTTTTGTGCTATATACCGTCTCTTCAAGATGCTCGAGACCCTCATCTTGTTCTACATGAAATAAGATTTAAACAACAGTCAAATAATATTTCTTAATTGACTACTTCAAAAAAAAATGTTATGGAGTAGCATGCCTTTCATAATCTGCCTTTGTAGAGAGACAATCCCTTGGTTGTCCAATCCTTCCGTTCTTTTTACCTCACCGACAGATTTGTTGCCAGGTCCAAGTAAGTCTTCTCTGTATTTAAAGTAACAAACATGTCAATTCATGAGATGCATATATACATATGAAGAAAGGACCACACATGGTATATGACGAACAAAGAATGATATAATCTCTGAGTTTCAACGTTGCTCACGTATTTTTTTAAATGCATGTACAGGCATCGTTTGTTCGTACATTTCAAATAGTTTTAATGCTTTAGAAGATAAGAAGTAGAATTCCATACCTGTTGGCAAAGTTTGACATGTTTAGAGTGGTTGCCATCTGCTTTGCCTTAGACCTTAGAGCTGTTAGCATCTCTTGCCGTTTATTAAACTCCTTGTCACCTCTATATGGAAACAAACAAACTAGTAATCAGTGAAGTAAATGAAAGGCACGGTATTAACAAACTAGTAGGTGAGGAGCTAAATGAAAAATACAGTATTTGCCAGAAGTAAACACAAATCAACTCATAGTGAAGAATTCAAACAAAAAATAAGGCAATCAACAGTACGTGAAACAATTGTGTTGAACAGTGGAACCTCTTTGTATTGGTAATATGTACACATAAAAGTGAAATTGAACAGCAGACATACTTTGGCTGCTTGGGAAGCTTTGATAAAAGGGACACCAGGCTATCTAGCCTTGTTCCAAGGATGGTTATCTTTCTCCTAATAGCAGAGGAATGACGCTGAGTCTCTGGGCCCGATGGTGGCAAGGATCCTCTCTCAGAAATCATGGAATTGATATCATCGGCAAGCTTGGAGGCTTCATTATATTCTCTCGACCATGAATCCATGAGAGGCGCCATAACTGAAGTGATAATATAGTCTGTTAGATATAGAACAAAATAACAAACCAGGCATTATGTTTTTAAACAGGGAAAACTTTACCAGGTCACATCTTCACGGACCTCAATATTTTGTTTTGTTTTTTTTTTTGACTGGAAAAATAATCAATAGGAAAACATACTTATTCTGCCATTCCGTAGGAACAATAATTGTGGATTTTCAAATATACCATACTTTGAAAATGTGTTAAAGAACAACATCGAACTGCACTCCTTGAAACATACTAGATCGTTTGTCTATCCAATGATTCAAAGCTTGGCATCATGATATTTGAAATTATATCAACGTACTATAAGGCTATTAATAACTATTTCCACGAAAGCCTCTTGGCAAAGATACACTTTTCAGGGAAAAATAAAGAAATACATTTGGAAGGGTGCAGCATCTATTTTGCCCTAAGAAAGAGACCAATACTGTCGCGAAAAACAATCACTGGCTGTAAAGAAGAATTTGCAGTTAGACCACGAGCAAAGCCAACTCCGAAAGAAAGTCCAGGAATATAACCTAACCGTCACCTAAATTTCAGATCACAAAGACTAATTAAAAATGGGATCAAATCAATTCGCAAATAACAATAGAAACAGTCTTAGATCACAACTGACTTTCAAGGCAGGACTTTACCCAACAAACAAAAAAACCAATGCTACCAACCCAACAGTCAGCATAAGAAACATGGTGAGAGAGCCAGCAAAAACCCCGAACTACGGTAAAAACAGCGTAATGCAGCTGAACTTCTACCCAAACCACCCACAACAGCTTCAAGTAAATCGCCTTTTTAGAAATAAAAATCACATATTCTCTCACCAGTACAGGACCAACAGATGAAATCAAATCTAATCGCGATGGCCCTCATGATCCCAATTAAGAAAAAACTCAGAAAATAACCGTAGATGCCGGTATTGGAAAAAGGGAAAAAAAGAACCGCAAATTCCAATCTTTGTTCTTCAAAAATCACACAAATTTCATGCAGGGAAGGAGTCGATCACACACCTTGGTATGCAGAATCCACAGAAGAGGCCCTTCCTTTATTCTCTCTTCAATCTTCCCTCACAAACTCGATCAATCGAAAGGAAGAAGGAAGGGAAAGTGCGATGTGGTTGGACGTTCTCTTTTCCTCGGTTCGGAACGGACGCCAACGAAGCCACGGTAGACTCACCCGCGGGTTAGACTTTTATAGTAATAATTTTTACATTTATTAAAATTCGATTGTTCTAGTTAATCAATTACATCAAAATCGAATGACAACGTTTTTCCTAAATAAATAATGTAATAATATTAATTTTAAAAGACATATTTCCCTGTGCGAGAAATTTTTGTCTCTAATTATTATTCATTATTAAATATTATCGGATAAATGAGAATTATGTCATATACAACAGATCAAAAATAAGTGCATGTGAGAAGATATTAAGATATATCCGTGGACGATGATGTTAAAAATATTTTTATGTTTATTTAATTATCATCTATCTTTAAATTATCTTGCTATCATAAATTTAAAATCTTAAATTTAAGTCATTTTGTTAAATTCCATTTTTTTATTTAAATCTAAGTATGTAACTTATATTGAAAATAAATTTCGAATTACAAATTAGAAAAACATATATGCCAGAAAATATTCCATTAGTATAGCTATTCTTTTTTTTACAAAAACTGCATGGAAGAAAAAGTAAGGAAAATTTTTGAAATCCAAAAAGATTCTCTATATTGTTAAATAGTTACAATTATTTATTTGTAATTATAAATTGTATCAGTCATGTATAATGTATTTACACAAATAATCAAAATTAAAATTTATTGGTTTGTTAAAAAAGTATGATACACATGAAGGTACAATAAGCACACCAAATAAATAATTATAGAAATGTTATTATGAGATATATGGTATATTTTTACTTAAATTAGACAACAATTAGTCATAATATCCTGCAATAATTATATGGTAAAATGATGTAGCTTGAAATTGGGAAAAACGATTATGAAAAATCTATTTTATAAATAAGCGGATCGGACCCATTTTACGGCCCAACAACTCGACGGCAAATTAAGATTTGTTAAAGTGATTAGTATTCAAACAACACCCACGATTCCGGCGCAGGTGACGACCGGAGGGCGGCCACTGGGCGTCGGCGTGGAGAAGAATCGGAGCAATTGAAGAAAACGATAAAGATTCCGATACCAAACCGGGAAAGTAGATCGAGAGGTTCGGATGGGGTAGGAAGAAGACTCCGACCTTCAACTTTCTGTTCTGCACGCTCGTTTAGGTCTATCATCACTTCTCACTTCCCGTGTTGTCTAGTGTGTCCTCCCACGCCCACGCCGCCCAGACGAGAGAAACCATGGTGGTCTGCGTCGGTACCAGAGCTGGGCTTCTCCTCCTCCGCAAATCGATTTCTGGAGACCTAGGGAAAGTGGTTGCTACTGTCTATCACCAAAAAGGCGCTGCCTTTGTTTCGTCTGCTTCTTCCGAGGGCCAAATTTTGAATTATAAGCCTAATGAATCTGGTTCTGTGGGAAGACTCGATTTCGAAGATGGGGTAAGCCATTCCGAGGCACCGGATGCCTGGAATATTTCAGGAATTGACAAAACTGTCGATTTCTCATTTGGCTGTAGTCGTTTTGATGACGTCTGTGATGAAGAGGAGGAAAATGTGGAATCAGAGGAGGAAGGGGATGAAAGCGACGAAGACGGAGACTTTGGTGTTCTGGCTATGTTTGATCGGAAGGTGATCGATAGGCAGGGAAGGGAGGAAGTGTCTGAAAGGACTCAAGAAGCGAGTGATGAAACGAACCATCCTTTGGTGAGGGAAACTTGTCGGTTGATTGGGTTCCGGCATGCGTGGAATCCAGAGCTCGAAGGGGAGCTAAGACGCCTGCTTCGGAGCCTCAAGCCGAGGCAGGTCGCAGCCGTTCTCCGCTGCCAAGCTGACATGCGCATTTCTGCCAGTTTCTTCTACTGGGCTGATAGGCAATGGCGGTACCGGCATGCCCCAGAAGTTTACCACACAATGCTTGAGCTTCTCAGTGGGACGAAGCTGTTCATGACTGCAAGACGTGTGATGCGTCTTATGATTCGTCGGGGGATTTCCCGTCGGCCCGAGGACTTCGCCCAGTTGATGCTCCCTTATGGCCGTGCTGGCAGGATCAGGAGCTCGATGAGGGTTTTGAATTTGATGCAGAAGGATGGATGCGAGCCGAATATAACCGTCTTCAATACTGCCATCAACGTGCTTGTGATGGCAAAACGATTGGGGAAGGCGATGAGGTTCTTGAAACGCATGAGTCAGGTGGGAATTGATCCCGACGTCGTGTCCTTCAACTGCTTGATAAATGGTCTCTGCGAAGAAAACTGCATCGATGATGCACTGAATATGATACAAGAAATGCGCTCTCGGGGTTGCGCCCCTGACAAGATTAGTTACTACACCGTAATGAATTACCTGTGCAAGGACAAGAGGATCGGAGACGTTAGGAACCTGATGGAGAAGATGGCAAGCGACGATAATCTGTTTCCAGATCAATTTACATATAATACTATCATTCACGTGCTTGCAAAGCATGGCCATGCGGATGAAGCTCTCGTGTTTCTGAGGGAATCAGAAATGAAGGGCTTCCATAGTGACAAAGTAGGATTTAGTGCGATAGTGCACTCATTTTGTTTGAGTGGTAGGATGGATGAGGCAAAGGATATTGTTAACGAAATGTTTGCAAAGAATTGCCCTCCAGATGTTGTGACTTACTCTGCAGTTGTGAATGGATATTGTCAGTCTGGAAAAATGGATCAAGCAAAGAAGTTGTTAAAGCATATGTACAAGCATGGTTGCAAACCAAATACTGTCACGTACACTGCATTGCTAAATGGGATGTGTAAGCTTGGCTATTCGTTAGAGGCCAGGGAAATGCTAAACAAAAGCGAAGAGGAATCGTGGACCCCAAACACTGTTTCATACAGTGTTGTGGTGCATGGACTTCGACGAGAGGGGAAGTTGACAGAGGCTTGTGATTTGGTCATGCAGATGATAGGAGAGGGATTCTTCCCTACATCAATTGAAATCAATTTACTCATTCGTGAACTTTGTAGGAGAGGGAAAGCTGCTGAAGCAAAGAAGTTTATGGAAATGTGCCAGAGCAGGGGATGCACAATCAATGTGGTGAATTTCACGACTGTAATTCATGGATTTTGCAGGCAAGGCGACCTAGAGTCTGTCCTGTCATTGCTTGACGATATGTACTTGAGTAACAGGCATCCCGATGTTGTGACTTATACTGTCGTCATTAATGCATTAGGAAAGAAAGGTAGGCTTAAAGAGGCAACTGAACTTTGCAAGAAGATGCTTCATAGGGGTTTTCTGCCAAGTCCTGTAACTTATAGGACAGTTATACACAGGTACTGTGAGAATGGTAAAGTGGAACAGTTGACCAAATTGTTAGATAAGATGCTATCAGTTAAGAAGTTTAGAACTGCATATAATCAGGCAGTTGAAAAGCTTTGCCAACTTGGTAAGCTTGACGAAGCTTACAAAATTATGGGGAAAATTTTGAGAACAGCCTCAAGAACAAATGCAAAAACTTGTCAAATATTGTTGGTGTGTTACCTAAATAAAGGTGATCATTTGCAGTCTTATAATGTGGCTTGTCGAATGTTTGGCAGGAACTTGGTTCCTGACAAGGAGTTGTGCCAGAAAGTGAGTAATGGACTGGTTCTTCAGGGTCACTCAGGTAAAGCAGAGATGCTGATGCATAAGTTTGTGGAAAAGAATCTTATTCCATCTCGGCAAATGGACAGCAGATGACAACATTGGTAGCTAATTAGCTTGACATTGCCTGTATGTCAATTGGGAAAGTGAAGAGGAGATTGGACATCTGCACTTACTGTTTTGCAACATATTTAATTCTATACGAAGGACAATGAAGAGGAGATTGCAACTACCAAATTTCCTAAAAAAGGAGAAGGAAATTGTAGGTGCGAACATTCCTTAATCCTGAACAATGTTCTCCGTTAGATATATGATCAATGATTGGTGGTAGTTATGCTCTTTTTCTTTTATTTCAGTGTTCTTTAAATTAGAGAATCTGTTTCTTATATAACCAGCTACGTTCAAGTAGACAGACGATAGTTTTATTTAGTATGTTGGCATTCATTTCACTAAATATGGCGCAAATAACTCATTGTTGTCCTGTCCTACTTGTGATGCAGGGCATTTATTCACAAGTCCTGGGGTTGTTAAATTCTCCAGGCCTGTTGAACATTTCTCACCAAAAAATTGTCCCATAGAAGGAATTTGTAGATCAAAGAGGCATGCCAATTATAAATGCCATTTTCATCACTCATTGTAAATTAATTTTTCAATAGATTACGATAAAAGCATTCTATATCTTACTTTCAACCACTTCCAATCTTCCTTACGAAGAGTTATCTTTTATGGCAAGGCTTTTACATTTGTAGTCACTCATTTCCCTGCATCATGATGATAGTCTTCACATTTCATTTAAGTTTCATGAATTATAATAAAAGAAAGGAGACATTTTGGTCATTCTCCTTTCATTCAACTTGTTATTAGAGTACCAAGGTTTTTTTTCACCATCTAGCCACCTATCCTCCATGCAATGAGCAAGTTGTCTTCGCCCATCAGCTGTCGCTTGTCATCTATCGTTGTTGGTCGTCCCTGCCTGTAGGTCCTCCACGTGATGACATCGCTGCTGCAGGTCACCATCAGACTGGTTGTTGATGTCACCCAGCCGTCTCTTGTAGCTCAACCAAACCTAATTAACGTGGGCAATCCCGTCCACTTCTTCGTCAATTGCGAACGAAGGATGTGACCATGGTTCGATCTTTGGCGCACAAAGGACATAGTCGTCTCCCATAATCTACTGTAGTCCATTGACTCTTCTTAGATAGTCCTGTCCGATCAACTGGGAATGAAGGACGCGACCATGGTTCGATCTTCGACGCATGAAGGACACAACCGTCTCCTATAGTCTACGATAGTTTGTCGACTCCTCTCGGGCAGTCCTATCTGATCGACCTCCATCCATCTGAGTAGTCTCATTCAAAATCTTTGGTCAAAAAAAAAAGAGAAAGCAAAATGGCTACATCTCAATAATCTAGTTCTCATCGGGCAATTCAGTCTATTCCGCTCCTTGTTAGGCATTTTCCAGGTGTCTCTAAACGACTAAATGGGTTCAACTATATGTTGTGGGCTTAAAGTTTTAAAATCATTTTCATTGGACATCGTTAGGAACATCATTTACACTTATTGCCATTGGAACCCGAGTTATAGAGATTGGTATGCTGATGATGCTACAATCATCTCTTGGATGTTGCCTAGCATGGAACCTTTCATGGCTTGGGGCGTATCTATGCTTCGCCCAACTCGTGAGATGTGGGTTACTCTTAGATAGATGTATGGTCATGAGAAGAATATTTCCAAAGTGTTTCAGATTTTTGATGACTTGTTTCATGTCCGACAGGAAGAGCGATCAAGAACATTATAGTATTTTTCGGGGACTAATAAAGGAGCTTAATGTATATCAACCTCCCACCACAAATGTGTCCACTTTTCTCCGATACCGAGAGGAACTTGTTGTTACCTTTTATCTTGCTAGTCTGAACCTTGAAGTTGCCTCTCAAATTCATGATCATGTTTTGGGTGTAGATGTCATGTCTGATCTTCATGAGATTTTTGCCAAAGTTCTATGGATTTCTACTCCGTCTTCTTCTCAACCTGTTACTGATCAAACTACACTTGTTACATCTAGCGGCAAGGGGCATGGCCAAGGTTCTAGGAGACATAATGATCGTCAACGTCTAAAATGCCAATGGTGTGCCAAGCTATGACATCGATCTGAGAAATATTGGGACAAGTTCCTTCATCTCAAGCCCCCACTAGCACATCTTGCATCTTCTTCTAGTGGGATTGGCATGGTTGGTCCATCTGAACTTACTGTCACCATCTAAAAGGCTGATTACAATTGTCTTGTTCAATCACATGGAGTTAGTTCCACTGCCATGAGTGTGCAGGCCACATCCTCTCATCTTGGTATAGGTACTTCTAATGCCTTAGTTGCTTCAAATGATGATTCTTGGATAATAGACTCTGATGCGTTTCATCCCACATCTCAAGTAATTCTAGAATTTTTGATTGGTTGATGTTCTTGCAAAATAAATAATTTGTGACTATTGCTGATAGTCATTCATGTCCTATATCTGGTCATGGAGAAATCCAAGCCTCTACCCAAATTCGACTGAACAATGTCCTTTATGTTCTAGATTTTTCTTTCAACTTGTTATCCATAATTGCCATTACTATTCAACTATCTTGTAAAGTTACCTTCTATCCCTTTCATTGTATCTTTCAGGACTTGCAGACGGGTCAAAGAATTAGTTTGAGGTGTAAGTAACCCAATGGAGCGTATCTGCTAGTCCACGATTATATTCCTCGTGTATTGATCACGTGTATGTCCAATGCAGACTCTTCATTCACTTGTCATTGTCGTTTGGGGTATCCGTCACTCGAAAAACTACGTCAGGCTCTTCCTTGGGCTTCTGTTTCTTCCTTTGATTGTAAGTTTTGTTAGTTAGGTAAGTGCTACCTTCAACCGTCTTCGTCTTTCCTCTTTGTGTAATAAGTTTGACTTGGTTCATTGTAATGTTTAGGGATCAGATTCCTTCTGTTAAAGGTCACAATTATTATGTTGTGTTTGTTAATGATTATTCTTGTATTTTGTGGGTCTATTTGTTAAAAGATCGTCACAGTATTGTTATTGTGTTCAATGAATTTTTTGCTGAAATACAAAATCAATTTTATGTTTGTCCCAAAATTGTGTACTGATAATGCTCTTGAATTTGTGCAAACCTTTTTTCAGTCTATTTGCTTTTCTTTAAGGATTCTGCATCAAACCACTTGTCTACATATCTCTCAACAAAATGGTATTGCTGAATGCAAACATAGGCACATTCTTGATGTGGTACAGACACTCATGTGTGAATCCAAAGTTCCAAAATACCTATGATCCGATGCCATTCTCATCACTACATACCTTATTAATAGGATGTCCTCTACTCCCTTGGAGGGAGTTGTTCTCTTACATCGTCTTCATCTCGACAAATAGCTATTTTCTATACCTCCTAGGATTTTTGGATGTGTTGCTTTTACTCAAGACTTATCTTTGAATCTCAATAAATTATCTCCCTAGGCTTTCAAATGTATCTTTATTGGATATTTCCATACTCAAAAAGGATATCGTTTATATCATCCTCCTTCAAAAAGATATTAAACCTCCATGGATGCCACTTTTTTTGAATCTCAATCTTATTTTAGTGATAGAACTAAGTTGCCTTCAACCCCTGTTGGTTGAAATGTCTCCCTATTCTCCTATGTCGATTGATGAACCTAAATCTGGACAAAGATAGGTACGTCCTCAATAGCCACTTTAGGTATATAGTTGTCAACCGCGATCACCTCTACATGAGAATGCTGATACATCCGAACCTACCTCTGCACCTGCATGTGAGCTCTCTTCTACACCAAATACCAATATCTTACCAATCGCCCTCCGTAAGGAGACTCGATCTTGTACCCTTCATCTATTATCTAATTTTATTTCCTATGATAATCTTAACCGTACCTTTCGTAATTTTGCCCTTACCATTTCTACTAAGGCTTTACCTAAGAATTATATAGAAGCTTTACAGATTCCTCATTGGAAGTAGGCAATGGATAAAGAGATAGATGCCTTGTTATCTCGTGACACCTAGGATTTGGTTCCATGTCCTGAACAGGTGAATGTTGTCTCCTGTCGTTGGGTTTTCACCATCAAAAGAAAGATGAATGGGACGGTGGACAGGTACAAAACTTGGCTAGTTGTTTGGAGTTTCTCTCAAGAATATGGAGTAGACTACTCTAAAACTTTCTCTCCTGTGACTCAGCTTGACCCTATATGGGCTCTCCTCTCTATAGTAGTAAATCAATCATGATCCTTAACACAGCTAGATGTCAAGAATGCCTTTCTTTATGGGGATTTGGATGCACAGGTATTCATGGAACAACCACCTAGGTATGTTATTCAGGAGGAGACTCAAGTATGCTCTCTAAACAAAGCTATTTATGGACTCAAACAGAATCCCAATGCATGATTTGAAAAATTCAGTAGTATTATGTGAAGTGGAGGCTTTGATAGTTGTCAAGTTAACCACTCACTTTTTATCAAGTATACATCACGAGGTATCATTGTTCTTGCTGTATATGTTGATGATATGTTACTGACAGGAAGTGATCAAAAAAGTATTGATGAGATAAAATGTTTTCTTCATCAGAACATTGTTACTAATGATATAGGTACACCAAGATACTTTTTAGGTATTGAGTTTGCTTTCTTCAGGAGGCGTTTTTTCTTGTCACAAAGAAAATATGCTCTTGATCTTCTAAAAGAAATAAGACTTGAATGGTGCAAACCAGAAAGTACTCCTATTGAGTCAAACTATGCTTTCTGGGGTGAAAATACCTCATTATATAGTCAACTTGAGCAATATAGAAGACTTATTGGGAAACTGATATATTTGACTGTTACTAGGCCAAACATCTCATATGTTGTCAATCTTCTTAGTCAGTTTATATATATTTTACGTAAAATTCACTGATAAGGAGCTATCAGAGTCTTATCTTATATCAAGAAAGCCCTTAGACAAGGTCTTCTTTACAAGAAGCATGGACACTTACACATTGAATCCTTATGCATGGACACTTATGTCAATTTTCTTTGGTTTTGGTAACTGATGTTGTGTAGTTTTCTCTTAAAATAAACTTATAATCTTTACACATTCTTTAATCTATTTTGTCATAAGTAAAAAATCTATTTGACTAGCATTTGAATCTCTTCTAAATGTAATTAATTCTTTTCTCTTTTCCTAAAATATGTCTTTGCTATTAAGAGGTTGCAAGCTATGCTAAATTCTAAAATTTAATTTCCTTCGTCAATTTTATTACCAAAACGAAATCCTCCATGATTTCCTTCGTATCTTTTGTTTTAGATTCTGTTCAATAGAGTTTTTCACTTAAACCATGAACTAAACTATCTAAATATTCTCAAAATTTTTGTTTAATCACTTCTCTTAAACCTGCTTGTAGAGCATCAACACTAATTATATTATACAAATATGTATGCTGTTTGACTTTGGCAAATCTTGACTCCTCTTCTCTCATTCTCATATTTAAAACTGGGTTGTGGGTTCAAGACTATGTAGGCAGTAGCCAAGATGTGCTACAACTGCATCTACATATTCATAAAGCTTACTTACTTGCAGTATAATTATGATACTCATGGACAAAGTTTTCCTTTCGCAGTCATAGAAAGGCATAACAATTGTGTACATGACTCTACTTGATTAGTTGAAATGGTGTGCTACGACATATATACATTACTAATTTGCAATGAAAGGATTTGTATCAGAGTGAGTTCTCTATTTTTTCAACAAAGCAAAGAACAAATATGCAAAGCATGCAATTAATTCCTCTTAATTGTCAATTTAAATTTTGCAGGTCATTCTATATTTTCTATTTCTTTTTTGTTGCATAATATTTTTCGTAATATTTGGGATACAGACATTTAATTAGGTTATATTGTTCTTTCCTTCAGGCCATGATTGGATTATTAATTCTCCATCTATATTTTCAGACATCTATTGAAATTGGCTATTTTGTCTCAACCTTCTCTGAATTCTCTAAATTAACTCCAGAAAAGGAAATGATTCATTTGCCCAGGAGTTGAACGTAGGAAAAGTAAAATTCTTCTCATATAAATATCATTTATCTGTTCCTTTCCAATTTTATTGTGGCATTGCTTCAATTTTTGCAAGTTACTTTCATTGTTCGAGAAATTTTATTATTTCAATTTCATATATCCTCATTGACACAAAAGTACCACACGGATTAATATGACCACTCAGATATTAATAAATGGGATCTTTGCCCTTTTGACGAAATTTCTCTTTTCTCTTTTCTCTTTTCCTTTACTCAATAATATAGAATCATTAATAAACTAACAAACAGATAGATATCTTTTTCATTAATGGTAGAATTATTGTATGATTTATGGTTTGTTCTACTCACTATTTTCTAATAATCTGATTTGCTGGTTGTGCTTGGGAAGCTCACTACTAATTTTGAATAATCATATATTTGCTAGTTCAGAAAAACTCCAGGAGAAGCTATGCCGTATGCTTGCCTGTAGTCTTTGCTTTTGAATGGGAAACGTCTTAGGAATGGCTTAGTGGAAACCTAAGATTTTTTTTTTTTAACTTGAACATCGTACATAATGCCATCCTTGTGGGGATCTCGCTCAACAGTAGTCTGGGATAGTTATTTTGCTGTTTAAATTCTAATTTTGTTTTGATTGCAGCTTGAGAAGCTGCATGCATTGGATTTAACAAAGAAAGGTAATTACCGCACATTTGAGCATGGGCATTAAGATTCTGGAACAACTTACTACCAGAATACAGCGTTAGATGGAAATGCCGGTTGGTAGGTTGATGTAAAAGAAAAGTTGCTTATAATTTATTAGAACAAATGTAAATTGCTCTTGTGGTTGACACTGTGATGTTGCCATCAAAGAACCCCTTTATGCTCCGTTCTCCAGGATTTTCACTTTGTACAGTTTTTTAGTTGATGTTGCCTGGTCTAATCACTTCTGTTAGCTTTTGTTTTTTATGATTGGTAAGCACTGTTAAAACGTGGGGAAATATTGGAGGTTTTCATGCGAAGCACATAGATTTGTGTGTTATGTTGCTTCATTCATAAACCTGTAAAACAGTGCAGATTCCAATTCATGTTGCGTGCGTCCAAATACATAATACTTTTTTAGTGTTTCCAGTTGTATGTGCTCCTACCATGTATACCAGTTGGAATTCGTTTTGTTCATTTGAGGGTTTTTTTTTTCTACGCCCGATAATGCAGCTCAGCCTAACTCAGAAGTAGGCACAAGAATCCAAAGAATGTTGCTGTTTATATGTCTGCTATTATATGCTCAACGTCATGAAATACTGGATTGCTCTCCTGGACTTTTGTAGGGTTCAACTGGAAGGAGTTACCAAGTTGGGTCCATTTTTGCGCCTGAGAATAATGGTAAATTTCACAAAGCTTAGTTCTCATTGGAATTTTGAAAAAAGCATCTGAATCTTGAGAATCAGTTCCATGAGCAAACTCCACGGGCCTTGGGAATACATGTTGATCTTTATGGGGACCATACTTAAATCTGTGGGGCGCCTCATCAGCAAGTTGCTTTTGTTTTTACGTCTGCAAGCCTAAAACATGTATACGCACCTTTGTGAGATCATTACTGCTGGTCAGATGGTACTTCCAAAACACGCCCAACCTCATTGTATTGGCATGGGGGATTGATTCTCTTCCATGTGCTTCTCCTGAAAATTATGGGAGAGACCTTTTTCTTTGCTCATCAAAGCCTTTGAGTCTGTTTTTACACATTTTTCGATGGAAAATAAAACAATAGGAGATCGTGAAATGGAAATAAGAATAAATAACAAGAAATGACATGAAATAAAATGATGTTTGTTTATAGTAGTAAACGAAAGGAAATGACAGAAAAATTTGAACTATTTGTATATGCTAGGAAATGATAAAAAAAAAATTAAATGTTTTAAATTTACCTTTATAAATTATTTTAAATATATATTATGAATATTTCTAAATTTTTAATATATTGACTTCAAATAACTATACAAAATACACATATAAAATAACTTTTTCATCAAAAGTAAAATTCATTAGAACTACATTAAATATATTTTTTTACATATTATCCATCTCCCACATGAAATACATAATTCTTTCACGTATTACATTAGCTACTACTTTCCTTTGTTCCATGTTTAAATTAATAGAACAACGACGATGACAAGATGCGATAGATTAATTACTCGATACAAACTAAAATAGAGTAATTATCAGATTGACTAAGATTTACTAAACAGAACCATGGTAGAAGTATTAGAGAAAATCACTGACTAACATAGTCGACAAGAAAGAAAAGGAAAAACCCTTAAAGCAGAAGCACTTGCAGCAAAAAGGCAAAATTGGAAACGCAGCTCTCGAGAGAGCTGCATTTATGAACTACTCGATGCAACCGTCAACCATAGTAAACAGTAAGAGAACTCTGTGGCCTTTGAAGTCCAAAACTATCTTATCACATATTGGGACTCTTATCCATGAAGAAGGAAGACTACTAAATGGAAACACTTTTAATCCTTGGAACAACAACGGCGACCAGCGACGACTTCATCTCGTAGGAAAGCTTGAGAACCTCATCAAGTACCACTAGGGCACCCCCGAACTGGGTCCACTTGAATTGCTTCACCAGCCTCCCCACCCACAAGTCGACGATCGCAAGACCCAAATTCTTCCTAGGGCACACCTGGCGGCCGGCACTGAAGGGTGCCAGCCTCATGTCGCCACCTCTGACGTCCACGTCCTCGCCCTTGTCGGCCACCACGAACTTCTCAGGCGAGAACCTCTCCGGCTCCGCCCAAACTATCGGGTCATGGGTTATGGATCACATGTTGATCATAGCGGTGGTGTGGGAAGGGACGAAGATCGTCGATTTGTCAAGCTCGAGGGAGGGAGGGAGGGTTTCTCTCCTTCATCGATTGAATCGGGAGAAATGTTTTCCATCTATTTCGAAGGAGGGAGAGCCAGGAATTGCATTTCATATAAGTTTTTATACGAAGGTAATAAAGGGAAAACATTTTCCCTTATTTCCTTTTATACACAAACAACATAAACTATAGAAAATGATTTCTTTTAATTTCATTTTCTTTCTTTTCTTATGGTTTCCGCATGCACAATTGAGTCATATTAAGCAAAAGGTAAGTAATTTCTAGTAGTGCCCTAAGCTACAGAAGGAATTGGATACATGTGTAGCAGGGTTGCAAAATTTATATATATAAAGTATGTCCACCAGTACTGGATAACACAAAGAAAACAAATAGTTAGCCAACTCCAAATAACTGAGGCAATCAAGACTCTTGTTACATACCCTCCATGAATTTCAAATCCTCAGGTCCACATCTTGCCAATCTCCGAAAAAAGAAAGAGCCATAATCGATGCAGACTTAGCTTGTTTAATTTCAAAAATCTCAGCGGATGGTGAGATGCATCTTTGCCTCTGTGATCCTCAAATAAACGGTGATTCTTTTTGTGCAGATACCACACACAACAACACTTAGAACCACTTTTATAAGGATCCAATGATAATTACCGTGCACAAAAAGGATCTCAATTAGATTTTTTTTTTTTTCAGGTCTAGATGCATCACAGTGTCATACATCAAACAAAGTGTATATATAAATTAAAGGGGCTAACTTATGGTAACACTAGGTAATTTTTTAGTATCAACCCCATTTTATTTCATAAATACATGGTAGAATAGAAGTGTTAGTGTGGATATTATTATCAAATGGGTATAAAATATGATAACATTTTTACTTCAATTAAATAAGCATTGATCCTTGATCCAAAGGTTTTAAAATTCGTCAAATTTTGATAAATTTCAACCATTGATATTCAAATGAAAAATAATAACGAATATATCAATTAAAATCACCTATGGAAGACATTTCCATGGAATACTTAAATTAAATGTTTGTTTGTACACTTAGAAAGTAATAAAAAGAAAATATTGAAAAGTTACAAAAAGTTAACAGAAAATAAAGGTGATCGTGCACAATCTAAAAAGTAACGGAAAATAATAAAATGTAATATAATATAAATTGAATAATATAAAATGTTTATACTTTGACAAGTTTATGAAAAAATCCATAAGTTAATAATATTTACATTTTTATAATAATACATCATACATTGTATTCTTTCCATATAGATAAAAATATCACCTATAAAAACATTATCACGTATATTATTTGATCATTAAAAAATATCAAATTATTACATTGAATAATTTGATAATTCATAAATAATAAATAAAAAACTAATTTAAATTGATTTTTTTATATTTATTTGTTTTTTTATATACTCAATATAAATATATATAGATAAATAAATATAAATTAATAATAAAATATATTATAAAATGAAATATTATAAAAAATTATAATTATATATTATAAAATTAGAATTAAAATTAATTATATTATATTTAATGATATTAAATAAAATTAAAAGAATTAGTTATATTAAAATAAGATTAGGGTGTTGTATGCAATGTTTACATCTTCAACATTCATAATATTATAAAGTAAAAATAAGCACATATGGGATGGACTAATGGCATTCATCCCTTGTTTTTAGCAAAACATGGAGGAAGGGACTTTGATACTAATAGAGGAGCGGTAGCACGGGAGAGGCATGAGACCTCAAGTAAAGGTTAACAAAGCTTTAGTAGAGGGAGAATGACATTGCAGTGGACACAGGTGGTGAAACAATAATCATCAATCACTTGAGTTTGTTAGTCGAAGCTAGAGAAGAAGAATCATGTTTCGAATGGGAGAAGCTTCGTACTTACGAGAAACTTTGGATGATTCACACAGAGTTTGTGGTGGGTGAAGTCAGGCGGACAATGATAATCTTAAAACAAGGGAAGTTGGTGGTGTGTGCAGAGGAGGAACGATTGTGATGCATGCATGCACGAGTCTCTGGGCTTTTTAGAGGAGATTTGTTGGTTGTGGTAGTGTGCAACAAGTAAATGACGTGTGTGAGCAATGAACATATGATACACACGAGCTTGAGTGGTAGATAGGCACAAACGATGTGAGGCATGCAAGGATGGAGTTGAGGTCTCGACTTCGAGGGGAGTGCAAGTCGAGTTTCAAGGGGAGAGCATAGGTCAGGCTTTAAACGACTTTCCTCAACTTTCAAACGCTCTACCGATGGAAAGTGTAGTTGCAATAAAAACTTTTGGTAGAAAGTTGTGGCTTCTATGTAATGGAAAGTGCTAGATTCTTTTTGTCACTTTCCGTTATGCACAAACATAAGAAAATTTTTATTATGTTAAAAATAATAAAGGTGAAATAATTTAAACACAACTTAATTTTACTCTTAAAAGTAGTATTATGTGACATTATGCTCGTAAAAAAATAAGAAACTTTATATTAAATTTGTCATTGTTAATAATTTACTTATTAATTTGGATTATAACGAAGAATATATTTCACAAACTTATCCACAATATAAACATGCTTTTAGGAATACTATTAGACAATATATTATCGATCAATTTCACATTATTAGAAATGAACTTAGTAATGTTATGAGTTTTATAAATACTTATATTGTTTATATTTCTAATATATAAGAGAGTCAAATTAAAGTATGATATATTGTTATTATTACTCATTTTATAGAGAATAATTAGATTTTACAGAAAATATTAATAGGATTTTAAAAAATTATTTTTCCCATACTATCAAAAATATTTTTTATGTAATTGTGAAAATTTTTAATTATTTTGTTTTAAAGATAAAGTAGTTAACATTACTTTTGACAATGTTTTAAATAATATTACTATTATTTTAATGTTTAGAAGTATATTAACTCTACTAACTAGTTTTAATTCATCAAAGATGTATAAGTCATAGAATTAATCTTATAGTACAAATTGATATTATAGACATAAAAGATTTTGTTGAAAATATTACGTCTACATTATTTTATATTACAAGTGATGGTAGATGACAACATATAAAATATTATTATAATCATAATTTATGTTATTATAGTAATAACTTAGATGATAATGATTTTGAAATTATCAATTATTTTGTTAAAATTTTAAAACTGTTTTATGATGCAACTATAAGATCATATTATCAAAGTATATTATTCAACTTTTACTTATGTCTTATATCATTTGTATGATATTGCATTAGTTTTTAATAAATATGGTAAAGTTGGATTTTTTGCATCGATAGTTGAAAGAATGAAAAAAAAAATTTAAATATCAGCATGAAATTCCTTTATTATATGCTTATTTAGATTCAAAATGTAAATTAAAATTAGTTGATATATGATTAAAAAATGTTTAGGTATAGAAATGAGTTTAACTATTCAAGATAAAAGAAAATTTAAATAAAATATTAAATTTATATTGTTTAAAATATGAAGTACAAACAATACAAATTTCATCATCTTCTTCTATGCTTCATCATCGATGATGACATCTTAAAAGATTATTAAAGATGAAGAAGATTATCAATCATCTTCAATTATAATTTATAAACAAGAATTAAATACTTTTATTTTAATTAATCATAAATATATGTGAAATAAATATCTTGATATGAATAGTTTTGGTGTAATTGATTAGTAGAAAAATAAAATTTAGTATTTCTTATTTCATTTTTAATTTCTAGAAATTTATTAACAATTCTAGTGTTCTTGAACAAATATTTAGTATTAATAAAAATATTTTAGATAAAAAAGATTCAGATTAAAGAATGATATATTTAAAATTTTAATATACGTGAAAGATTGAAAGTTTGCTCCACATTATGTATAAAAACAATTAGATAATTGGACAGATGATTTTCAAAATATGAAAATTTGAATTCAAAATGTAAATATGTAATGAATTTTTATGAACATGAATTAGATAATTGGACAGATGATTTTCAAAATATGAAAATTTGAATTCAAAATGTAGATATGTAATGAATTTTTATGAACATGAAATTATGTAAACATGTAATTTTTTAAAATATAATTTTTTCATCTTATCTATTGGTATTATGTACACTTCTTTAATAAATGATAAATGAACGAAATGATTCTTTTTAAAATACCATTTATTTAGTATTTTTTAATATGATCCACAGTCCAATCCACATCCATTTTGGCATTTGTTAAGTTTATTTGAAACTGGACATTCAGACCATCTAATGTCTATAATCCGAATATTCGGACATCCAGGTCTAGTTTCTACTTTTTAAAATGTTTGGACCAAACATTTCTGTTGGTCATCTGTGATTTTGCACGTGGCATTTGGCTGTCGACCCTTGTCTCGAGTTGTTGACCGTTGCTGCGGACCTGCGGTCTCACCTCGCACAGTCATGGCCATGGACTTGCAATGTTGCCCACCACTCGCTCATCGTCAGTCACTTAGTCGAATGGTGCCATTGATCGGCAAAGGCTCATGTGGGTTGGACCCATGGGTCGTGTCTGGGTCGTCAAATTTTCTTCCAACCACGGCCTAATCCGACACAAATAGTGCATGCTCAAGCTGAAGGGATTTCTGGTCGTGTCAAGAGTATCTTGACATTCTGGCAGTTAAAAGTTCTCCAACAATGCTTAAATCATATATTCAGGTCATTCAGTCCACACACATTCTACAGAAGAACACTGTGGGAGCTGTGATTAGGTAAGCCGATTTGTTCAAGAAATCTCCAACCCTTGCTCTCTCAAGGTATGCTTCATTTTGTGAGCGTAGGATTTTCATTAGAATCATTCAAAACAATTTTAAATGAATGATTTAATTCTGCAGTGGTTTGCAGTTCATTTTCCGAGAATACAAGAACTAACAGTTCTACAGATTCTAAATTTTTTTGCAGCAGATTTTGAATCCCTTAAGCGCCTAATGAACAACACACGGAATCTATAAATTTTTTGAGAAACTTGGATTACAGACAAGATCTCAAGTTTGCAAAAGCTTATACATCTAAAATCCTAAACAAAGATGCTGCAGGCATTCTAGCATCTTTCAACCAGAAAGGATAATGCCTTGAGGGCTCCATCTAAACGACATGAAAGGCATGGATGGTGAACTCTTGTCTCCACAACATAGGTGCCTCCAGTAGTCTGGTAGTTTTCAGCTTCAGTGCTGGCGTGAGCTTTTAACATAGAAGAGGCATTGAGATTAACTGCATTACCCATCTAACAGCAAGTAATAAGAAAAGTTGCATGGGAAGGGGGGGAGGAGGAGATCACCACTTCTCCTTCGACTGTCTTCAAACGCCAACTACTCACACATGGCAACCTCTGGGTTGATCTCGTTTACGTAATTACCGTCAGCATCTGCCATGTATTTATATCAGCACAGTACTGGTCCTACGACTCCACACCAGCTAATCTTGTAGGGCATACACCACCCAAGTTTTCACTGTTTCTGTACCAATCGATAGGTTGCTGTGTCATGACATTAAATTACTAACATGTTCATGGGCGACTGGAGATTGCACTTACCTGTTCACTCATCACAGCTACATTTACCCTGTTAGGAAAACTAGGGCTTTTGTAGCCCAAGTATGGCGGATATTATTATATATATATACAGGACTTTCTTCCTCTACCACCACCTAAGAAAAATAGTCCAGTGGGTATTTTTCTAAACCCTAAACAATGAAAAAAATGTCATCTGTAGTCGTTTGTTATATTAAAATTAACTTTTGGTATGCTGTCTGCCGTTAATTTTATAGATTGCATGATATCTCATGTGTCTTGTTTGACTAATAACATATGGGAATTAAATCTGATTTATCAACTTAAGTACTTATGGTAAAAACTCACTCTTTGAAATAGAGGTTGGTATATACAGTAGTAAATATCAAATTCTCATTTAGAAAATCAATCAGCTGACATACATGATCGGTTTTTGTACCAAGAAAGAAATTCAACCTTAAATATGAGTCTGAAAACTCAACCTACGTCAATAACATGATAAAAGTTTTTTTGTCACCATTAAAGTACATCTTTAAGTATCGCATACATGATTTTGACACATTATTTGTTATCAATTAATTATGAATTAAACCTTCATATAATGTTAAATTAAATTATGATACTTCTTGATATAGATATAAATTCTAAGTGAAAAAAATGATACTTAAGTGGGGATTAGTATAGTTAAGAAAGTAGAGGAAAGTGGGTGAAAAAGAAAGTAGGGGAATTTTTATTTTTTATTTTTTCTGGTATTAAGTGGTAATTCTCCTACTTTTCAAATATAAAAGTGAATCATCATCTGAATTTTCAACTAATTTGGTTGGAAACCTAAGGAAAAGGTTTCTTTTACGAAGCTTGTATAAACAAATCCTTTTCTATACATGAATGTTAAATAGTTGACAATTTTTTAAGAGAAAATAAATAAATATAATATAATAAAAGAGAAGAGAATGGAAGTATAAAAATTATTTATTTATAATAATATTAGTCTTATTTATAAAAATTATTAGTCTTATTTATTATCCTAAAAATAAATTTAAGATATAAAAATTATTTATTTATAATCTATATTTTTTTTATTTTCCTCAAATTTTTGAATATACCAATACCTTCAAATTTTCAAAATTTTTCAAATTTATGTTTCCTCATTTTTCAAATTTTTCTAAACTTTTTGATACCACTAACACCTCTTAAAAGTCTTACATCAATTTTTTTTTTAAAAATAGAATATATATATATATACACATCTTAAACCCTCAACTTTAATTAATTCGCGAAAACTAAACCGTCAGCTGAAATTATCGTGATAAAAAGGAAAAAAATCAATCGTCTTGCCAACCCTGATCGTCTCGAACCAATCGTCGTCTACCTCCCTTCCTGGGAGATTGACGATCGATGTGACGGTGCACGCCCCTGAGAAACCCCAGCAATCGCGTCAGCATCGATGGCACGCCGTCCAACCCCCACGAAGAAGACGGTGGTGCTCCGGCGGGCGGAGGAGGGAGAGATAACAACTGGCAGATACGTACGTCGTCGGCGTCGGCGTCGAGGACACGCAGGCCTCCGAGATCGACGCCCGTCGACCTTTTCGTCGTCCCCCACCCCCACCCCCACCCCTTGCGTGGGAAGAATCGCCGGCACGGCGGCACTTTTTCTTTACCCACTTGCATGGGGAAGTGTGGAGACCCAAAAAAGTCTTCTGCACTGACGTATGCATTTTGAAATCTTGTCTCTTTTGATTTCTTGGGTTTCGGCGCCTGCAACATTTTATTTATTAATCTTAATTTTATATATCCACGCTATAAGTGATCTTTACGAAAGGAAAGCTAAAGTCAATGAGTATATTTTTTTAGAAGATCATTTATTAACATTTTACTTCATTTTCGTCGATTTTTTTATTAAATTTATATCTAAAATTCCTTTTCTACGTCATTACTAGGTATTATCAAGGAAGAAATCCTAGATTTCAATTCCAACAGAACCAAAACTATTATAAAAAAAAACAAAATTCTTGGATTTTGCATAGCATGCGTACTAATATTCCCCCAGCAAACTAGATTCTGTTGTAATGTTGGCCTAGGTTTCATTTCAGTACATCCTAGGCCATGTTTTAATAAAAATAAAGTTATATTTCAATATAATTTAAATTACAGTTTACTACAATACAGATGAAGTCACATTTCAATACAATCCAGATTAATATTTATCATAAATTAAGTTACAATTCAATATAATTTAATTATATTTCAATATGTGAAATATTTCATCTTAAAATCAATTTGTAAATAGTACAATGTTTTAATATATATTATCCCGAATCCTATCTTTTACATTGTTGGATATGGTACTCTCTGCATCTTCATCACTTGCGGCTTATTTTAAACTTACAAGTATCTTACGGATGGATACATGTAAACTTATTTTAATACTGCATGAAATATTTCATCTTAAAATTAATTAATTAGTAATAAACAGAGAAGTTCATGGTCTAGGTTCTGTCCTTCCATTCTCTAATATAAGACTCTCAACAAAATACAAGTGAGGTTTCATTTTAATACATTCGAAGTTAGTTATTAATTTTCTTATCAGATTCAGGTTATATTTCGATAAAATCCAATTTAATGTTTAATATATTTCAGATTACATTTCAGCACAGGTTATTTTTCAATATATTTTATATTTCACGACCAGCTTATTATTTATTGAATGTATTGTTATAATAGATTGACCAACATGAACTGGATGAACTTCTATCAAAAAACTTTTTTTTTTGATAATAATAATAGTTTTATGTCTATCAAGATTTAAATTGTAATAAAGAACTAGAACTTACTCCTTGAGGGTTTGGATAAACCCTACGGCCAGAGGCACAGATAAAAACAATCCTTGCATGTATTCAAAGTCTAAAGAAAAACATTGACGTCCATATGCATATATAAAGAACATGCACGCACAGGCGTACTTCACATCACATATACGTCCTCGCCCACCATGAGAGCAGGGAAGTGCCGAAGCTGCACATGCATGATTCCAGTGTTGAGCTTCACGTAAACGTAAACAAACGCCTCCATGCATTACTTAGTTTTTATCCTTCCCATGGCCTGTGGATGATGTGAAGGACGCCCACGTGAGATTTTTCCATACCCAATTAATTAGCAAGAGTATGTAGTAAGTACTCATATATATAAATGTGGGTGGTGACAACCCTTTCTCTGTAGTGTTGCCCGGCCGTGTCGTCTCCTGTCAAGATAGACCCAACATATATCGTCTTGCCTGCTGTCTTCCTCCTCTAGGGTTTCTATACAACTCACTGCACCTTTTCACGCCCTTCCTCATCATCACGGTCGTTGTGGTCGTCGTCGTCGTCGACGACGACGTCGACTTCACGTGGGGTGCACTATTGTGGGATATGGTTCAGTTACAGTGACATAGGAGTTGAGTCTGATCATGCTGAAATGAAATGGAACTTGCACCGTAAAATAAATGATAAAATATTCATAACATCAAAGTTGATGGAGCACGACAAGAATCTTGATTATTAAACAAGGGTTATTTAGGAATTGCGGTCATTATTTGGGACGTACAAGGGGGGGGGGGGGGGGGGGGGAACTATGCGATATCTTCTTCCTGATGATGGAATAATGGAAGGTGGCGCTTTGCGTACACACATTTAAGAAACAACAAAGAAGAGCTTGTCCTTTCTTTCACGAGACCACAGTGATGGAGATTCCAGAAAAAATAAAAGAAAATGCAGGTTAAGTACACTAAATCACAGTCTAAACCACAAAAAAGGAAGCAAGAAAATAAGGCTACAGATATTCACAGTAAGAAATAATAATCATTCTTTATTTTTACATGCATCTACAAAAGATTGCAAGAAGACTTTAAGAAAATAATCAAATCTATTTCTTCTGATAGTAATCGTGATATGCTCCAAAAAGACTTTATAAATCTTTTTTTTTTTTTTCTCTTATACTGAAATTTTCCTTCTCTCATTTCATTTGGGGTAATTTTGTCCTTAACTTTTTTTTGGACTTCATGGCTTAATAGAAGCAAATTTATTTTTGACCGTAGAAGTTGAAAATATATTTTGCCCTTCTCTCTTTTGGATAAAAGAAATTTTACTTCCGGCTTAAGAAGTTATTAATGAAGTTCATTTTAAATAAGATGATCACGTGTCTATACGATTTACATTAATATGTATGTACAAGTGCAAAACAAGTCATTAAGTAAATAATTAAATTTTTATGTCGACCATTATAATTGCATTTAATACCCTGCAACTTGAGTCTAAGAGTCCACTAATTACATCATCCTGAAGGTCAGGTCAGGCTTATACCTTCTGATGAGACCAATAATTAATCGACTTAAACATTACAAAAATCGTATTTAAGCTTGTAATCGGATCCAAGAGTTTTGACTAACTAAATCATCCCTAAGATCACACTTACCTCTTCGTTCATTTTCTTTTTTATATCATCGCAAAATTGATTGCCCCTTATTTGCACCTGCTACCTCCTTTTATCTTTCTTCCCTGCCATTGCACGAGCTTTTCATTTAGACTTCTCCTCTTATCTTTGGACTTTTATGAACTCTTTTTATCAGTTGTAAGTTCATAGCCGAAGATTTTATATTACTGTTATTTACCTCCTATCAGAAGACAAAATAATAATAATAATAATAATACAATAGATTGGGTCAAAATGGGGCCCAAGAATAAGGGTCCAAAATAAATGCGCTGGATTGGGTTGGGGGCGGCCTACACGGCAGATACCCTTTCCTACGTGGGTGTGCCGATGTAACGGTGGAATGATAGGTTTTCTAAGATTTTTGTTTTTTTTTTTTTTTTTTGAAAATGTACTTTTTTAAGAAAAATCATATAAAATTCAATTAAACGTCTTAACGATGAAATGACACGAAACAAAAAAAATTCACGCAACGTAAAAGAGAAGAAAGTATAAGGAATATAGATTAGTTATTTCTAATATTTTCAACCACATAGATCGACCTAACTTTTATGATGGAATAGTTCATTATATACAAAGAGCAGTTTTATCCTTACTTTTAAGACCTTTCTAATATTCATGGATAGATGTATATAAATAATTAGTTCTAATATATATCGTATAAAATTTTCAACTTAAAATTAATTAAAAAGATTCATTTATGTAAGACTTATTTTTGTTCTTGCTTTTATCCGTGTCAGACTTTTTTAACATGATGATTAATAATATTTATCTGTAACTCTCTTAAGTTATCTATTGCAGAAAAAAAAATTAAAGGATCTCATAAGTTGATTTCATTGGCATCTTCTAAGTTGGTTGGATTGATTAATCACAAGTAAACAGAATCTAACAACACACTTATTTGGCTTTAATAAACGTCACAGACACAAATGCTCAGATCAGAGGGGAGTGCTGGTTGAGGAGAGGACAAGAGAAACCCATGAAATTGACTAACTCCACCACCATCGCCTTCTGCCACCCACGCTCGAGGTTTAAAATAAACCAAACCCTAATCATAAACTAATCCTGAGTCGCGGAACCCAACGAGGGTTGGTGGTGTTTTCACGGGGATTAAACAATCATCAGACATCAGCAGGTCAGAGTGAGCTGCTTGCTCTGCAGGGGTTATATGCTGTGACTGTCAAGGCGAGAATTGAGATACCAAGCTGGCTGACATGTGGGGGTGGGAGTAAAACCCAACGCTACTGTCTTTCAGTAACCCAACAAGAATCTTGATTAGGTGCTGGTGGCTGCATGGGATGATGAACACAGTTACAATTCGGTTCTCCTCTGCGTAAGGTACATCCAGATGCATCATACTCGGCTTCAACACACACACACATATATGCATATATATATATATATATACGCGTACACAACTGAGACACAAAGAGAGAGAGAGAGGGGGGGGGGGGGGGGGATGATCACAAAAGAATCAAACTTTAATGAAAACTGTAAGCATAGATTAAAAGATGGATGCATTTCACTAACTGGGGTTTCAAATTCCTGGGTGGACCCAATCTGCAGGGGGGGGCGTGTGTCCGTTCTGCACAGCAACGACCTTCCACTTGGGTGTTGCATGCACATGGGCTGGCTGGTTCGGTGATCGACCTCAGCATGTGCGGTCCAACACCTAATCCAAGGGTTTACATTTGGATTTCAATGAGTTGATGTCTAATCCCTGTCGGCTCGAACAAGACGTCGACCTTGTGTATTCCATCTTATCTTAATTTGAGGATGTATGCAGGACTTTGTTTTCCAACAGATGTTTGATTTTATCTGATAATATTGATAGAAAAAAAAAAATTCAACTTCTACCGATCAGAGAGGGTCTTTTGTTTCTCTGTGGTCGCGTCTGTGCGCTTTCACTTTCACACATGACGATGGAATGAAAACGAGAGAGAAAGGAGAGGAGGGAGGAGAGAAAGGATCGGCCGAGCCCGAACAAAAAGAGGAGATTTTTTTTTTGCGAGGAAAAGGGAAGAATTTTTGACGGGGGAAGGGAAAAGGAAAAGGAAAAGGATAAAACTTTTCGTATTCGTTTGGCCCTCCAGGTTCTCCGGAAACTACTGAAATGCCACTTCCCACTCGCTCACGTGAGCGCGTGCGCTAGCTCACGCGATCCACCCATGACTTTCAAAAGGAAAAGCTCTCCCCTTCGGTCTTCACCTTTAAATAAATGTTTCCAAAAACAAACCCTTTTCAAATAAACAAAAATTTACCTGGCTTTTAATTACGTCCATGCCCCTGCTGTCTTCCGACTCCCTCCTATATATTACCTTCTGCATCACCTACTGGCCTCAAACCTCTTATCCTTCTTCTTCTTCTTCCTCTCTCTCTCTCTCTCTCTCTCTGTGTCTGTGTTGGCGTCATCGGCTTCGTGTTAACCGAAAGCCCTCGTCCATCTCTGAGTTCTACCGAAAAATGCTGGATATGTTGCCGGAGTACTCTGACGGAGAAACCACCATGAACTCGAGCCAGAGTTCGTCTCTCAGCAGCAGCTACGGCCGTTGCAGCTCCCTCTCCCGTTCCTCCACTGATGCCCCGCCGCCGGTGGCGGCCGTTTCAAAATCCATCCTTTCTCTCTCAGCTCCCGCTAAACCCCACCGCTCCTCCTCCGACCCTGCTTGGTCGATGATACAAACCCTGCCTCACCCACTCGTCCCCTCTGACTTTCGTCTCCTCCGTCGTATCGGCCGCGGAGATATTGGCACTGTTTACCTCTGCCGCTTGAACCACCAGAACACGTCTACCAAATCTCCCAATCCTCTGGTTTTCGCCATGAAGGTGGTGGACAAGAGGGAGGTGGAGAAGAAGAAGAAGCTCGGGAGAGCAGAGGTGGAAAGAAGAGTCTTGAGATCTCTGGATCATCCGTTCCTTCCGACCTTGTACGCAGACTTCGATGTCGAGCCGCATTACTCGTGTGTCGTCGTGGAGTTCTGTCCCGGTGGTGACCTGCACTCCTTGCGGCACAAACAACCCACAAAGGCTTTCTCCGTCTCCGCCGCAAGGTTTTACTCTGCCGAAGTCCTGGTGGCTTTGGAGTATCTTCATTTTCTTGGCGTCGTTTACAGAGATTTGAAACCGGAGAATGTGCTGCTTCGTACTGACGGTCACATCATGCTATCCGACTTCGATCTTTCGCTAGAATCTACTTCATCGGCTTCTCTCTTCAACCACTCGTCTTCGGAAAAGAGTGTGTCGTGTTTTCCTTTCTTCGGTTGGATGAAACGGAGGAAGACAAAGAAAGTGACTGAAAACGGAGAGGGTACTTCCCTGCTGGTGGCGGAGCCGGTGGAGGCGACGTCGAGGTCCTTTGTGGGCACGCACGAGTACGTTGCACCAGAAGTTGCTGCCGGGAGAGGCCACGGTTCTGGCGTCGACTGGTGGGCATTTGGGGTCTTCCTCTACGAGCTTCTGTACGGCAAGACCCCTTTCGCCGGAGACTCCAACCGGAGCACATTACGGAACATAGTCAAACAACCCCTCTCCTTCCCTCCGTTAAAGGTCGCAGCCGGCGACAAGCATGCCAGAGATTTGATAACCAAGCTTCTGTTGAAAGACCCATCTCGTAGACTTGGTACGGGCCACGGGGCTGCCGACGTGAAGAAGCACCCGTTCTTCTCCGGAGTCAACTTCGCATTGTTGAGATCGCGGAGACCGCCGTTCGTCCCGGCCGCCGTCACCGACCACCGATCTAGATCCAGCAGACGCCGGACCGGTAACACCCGGTTCGACTACTTCTGAGTTGTGTCCGGTCCGAACCGGTTGACGTGTGGGTGTTACCCGTGGCCCAGACCTAGACACTGTCCGTGGAGTATCAGACCGGCCAGAGACGCCACCAATGGGAGGGGGACGCGTGGCTAATCTCTGGGTCTTACATCAGCCATAGACCTGTGACGCTGGGTTGATGTACAGGCTCGGGAGGAGCGTTTTATTTCTTTATTTTTTTATTTTTATTTTTGTGTAGAAAGATGGAAATCGATTAGGGTTTTGTTTAGGACTTGGATTAGAGAAGAAGGAAGAGAATGGAATTTTGTATAGGGGGTTGACTTTATGTTGTGTTGATTAGAAGATTGTTAGCTGTATCATTTATGTTCCATATTTATTAAGTAGGAATGATGAGTCGTTCACTTAAAAAAACTTTTTAAAGTTGTTTTATGCTTGGCGAGTATGATCTTTATTACACGATCCATTCTGACGGCAAATGTGTGTAAATGAGCACCTATTGATTTGCTTCATAAAAAGGAGGAAACGAAATAATTAACAGTATCTCCAGCTCTCACTGGGATTTAAAATGTAACGAACAGAACATTACTACCTTTATTTGGTAAACTTAAACAAGCCTCAGAATTTATGGCTTATCAGCTTAATCTTAATAAATATAGGAATCACTTTTTTATGATGGCAGTGATTTTCGTGGGTTCGAATATCTACGAAGACTATAAATATCATTTTACTAATCAATACTAAATTATTGCAATTGATCAATGGAGGCACATGATAAGTAGTTGCATGCGGTGGTAGTTGTCATTTTAAAATAATAATCCTATTTATTTTTTCCACCGCCACCGAAACCTCGTGCTAGAGCTGTTTTGTTATGCAACAATCGGTTGTACGTATTCATGCTTAAAAATAGAATTTAAGATTTGGGGTAGAGATTGTATTTAAAATAAATGTCTACAAATGCGAAATATCTCTATATTTTAGATGCAATTTTTGTCGTTAATAAAATTTAAGTAAGTTGTTATATCTAAATAATTATAATTTTTTTTTTTTTTTTAACCTTCTTTCGCTTTCTTCACGTGGTTGAACTCATCTGTAGGTTTAATGGAGAGATCATTTGTCATTCAATCACACAATCTGGAGTGTTCCAAATATTTATATGATCATTCTTTTTTTAACTAAACAAGGTGAAAGTTAGTATTAGTTAGCATTAGAGTCGATCAAACAAAAATATAGGCACCAATTAAGGTTCAAAAGCGAGGCTCACAAAAATATAAAAGAGCAAAAGCCAATTTTCCTTATTTCCATCTTTAGGAACATTAGTTTCAGATCTCTTCAAATTTTTTACCCAAAAAAGGAGTGAGACTTAAAAACATGGCTAAGTATCGAAGTGATATGATATTACCATCAATAATTTTACTAAATATGAGGTCATCACCTCTGCGGTCTGGTAATGGAAAAGTCAAAAGGAATCGTAAGATTGGAGGAGGGAGGATTCTGCTCTGCGATCATAAATCAAATCAAAAGAGTGAAGAAGACTGTTTATTTCCAGGCCTACCTTGGAGATCTGTTGTGAAAAGCTGCAGCGGAGGAAGAAAAATCGCTGCAACAGAACGAATTGCCGACGTCTTCTTTTTATTAAAAAAAAGAAAGAAAGAATGGAATTTCATGTGACGAGTCGTCTTTTGATTATGGTATTATTTGCTTAGTTCATATCTTGATAAATGAAAATTTCGTTTTCGAAAAAGGCAATGGTATAATTAGTCGTCGTTACATCTACGTGATACTTAAATTCTGGTAAAAATTACAGGTACCTTTTTGCTTGTATACATCGATTTGATCTATTGTAATTATCTCCTACGGTTATTCATTTGTTCTTAAAAGATATATTTTGAGTATGATTTTTGAGAAGTCATAGTCTCATGGCTAATGTTAATCGCGGTATTTTAAGTTATTGTACAAAAAATATATGCAATTAGTTAAATTCTTTCGATATTGAGCAAGAGAGAGAATTTTCTCCATTTCAAATGCATATGTTTTTTTTGTTTAAAAAAAAAAAAAAACTGCAATGGCAAAAACATTTGAAATTGATTTTTACCTAAATTTACGACGGCGTAAAATTTCAAAACTTTAAAATCCATTTCAAAAGCAGTTAAATTTTTTTATCGTTTTTAAATTTCTTGATTTTTATGTAATCATAAATTTAATTAAAAAAATTTCCAAGTACTTCCGTCGTAATACCTTAAATCTTAAATCTTTCAAACGCGTCAAATTTTTTATCCTTTTTAAATTTCTTGATTTTTATGAAATCGTAAATTTAATTAAAAAGTTTCTAAATACTTCAGTCCTAATGACGTTTTGCTCAAAAATTGTCCAGTCAAGTTTGTTTAATGTGATATCTCTTTTCTATTTTGAACACGGACCTTTTTTGATGATAAATTCTTATGAATCTGAAAATTTAAATTGACGTTAATGATATATAATAATTTTATTTTATTTCCACCGAGATTATGTCAATTGTAATTCTTGAGATGCTAATTTAAAGAAGAAAAAAAACTGCAGATAAATGACTCTGTCGTCGATCATGTACAAATTTTAGATAATTCATATAATTTTGAGAAAAAAAAACCACAAACGACGATGTACATGGGATTGATTGACGTGGCCGCGGTGGCGTTAATGACGTAGGGAGAGGTATAAGGTGAGTAGACCCCAGCTACGACCTACCAGCTATGTAGGCGCGAGTTACCAGACGGAACCGTGCGGGGCACGTGACACACCGTCTAACCCCGTTCTCCTGTCACCTGACGCGTTATCGTCCCCGGTACGGTCACCCGTGATGCGAGAACGGTTTTGAACACGTTTTTTTTTATTATATTGAGTTAAGAAATTTAAAGTATAAAGTTAAAGATTTAAACTTGCGTTAATAATATAATACAAATTCTTCACCGCTAAGTTATATCTTCGGGAATTGGTTTTAAACACGCTAGAGCTCATATTTTTCGGCTCGACGATGGCGGCGTTATTGAATCATCCGAGTATCATAGCCGTTGCTTGGACCGACGTACGCGGACACAATTACAATGCTGACCGATCTGAAATTGGGATGGGCCTACAATTACGATGTGGATTAGTTTGAAATTGGACTGGGCCTAGAATTGCAACGGAAGGCTGTAAGCGGTCTGGGTTCTTCACTGAGAAGGAGCCCAAGAACTTCCAAGGTTTTCAAGATTATCAAATTCCCAGGAACTGAGGACGGACCAATGATCGAAGTGTTCTTTTTTTTTTTTCCAACTTAAGTTTAAAATATTTTTTCATTATAAATCTTGCAAGAGAAGATAAATCCGCTTTTGTCAATGCCACTTCTTTTTATATTCCAAAAATTGACGTACAATTAAATCGTTTGCTCATTTATAATTCAAGATTAAATCTAAAGTTTCAAATGTAACACTGCCAATTACTATGCAATAATTTGTTATAATTGTAAAAAAAAAAATAACCAAAACAAAAATTATTATCTTAACTGAATATAGCCAATCATAATTCATCTACATGTTTGTGGACAAGCAACCTAACCAGCATCTGGACTCACATAACAACTTGTTTAGTTTAGTTTACAAATACAATTATGATTATCTGTATCAACAAAGTTACTTGTTGTTTCTCGTAAATGGTGTTTGCAGGAGAACCATGCAAAAATGCAGTCATATTTTCAATGCCAACGATTGATACACAATAGTTATGCTTCTAACCATTATAATAAAAAAATTAATGAGGGAGTTCATGCTACTAAGAAAGTTGAGAATTGAAAATTTTGAAATTTTTTTTGACTTTTCTAACATTTATGACGTTTGAGAAAGTTGAGAATAAAAGAAAATTTATTTTTAATTTTTAGATCATTAGGAGTGTTTGTGTATTGAATGGGTTTCTATTATTTTCTCTCGATATATAAGAAAAATTTTCTTTTATTTTTTAACTTTCAGATATCTAAAATTGATAAAAATGAAAGAAAAGAAAATGTGAATTATCATATAATATATTAACAACATGTAATTTTGATATAGAAATTATTTATATCTTTAATAGATGAGAAATTGGTATTACAAAAGATAAGTGGAATAATAAATGTGTAAAATATATTTTATGTTGTAACTATTATCACAAATGACTCTATCTTATATTATTTATGATAAATTTTTTTATTCTCTATTTTACAGATAAATATAAAAAATATTTAATTTATTAATTTCAATATTTTTTATTTTATAAATAAACATATATATATTTTACATTCTATAATTTTCTATTAATTTTTTATTATTTTCTGTCATATTCATTTTTAAAATATTTTATTATTTTCTTTTCATTATTTTCGGGTGACTGAATCTCTTCCCCAAAAATCTAATCCTGAATTCCTAGTCGTTTTCAACAAGAACACTGTTGTCTCAAGTTGGAGTATGGAAGAGTTGAAGGGGATAAGATCATCAATCAGATTTCTATTGTTTAATTGCTATATCATTATCAACACCAACGTCGTCAACGGTGTTTTTCTCTATCCGTCACATCGTCAACACTGATTTTCAGTTACGTTTATTATTATTATTATTATTATTAGATTGATTAAAATGTCCGACTAGATCTGTTTGACTTCTTCTCTATCCTCAATGGTCTTTCTAATTTACCATAATAGTCATATAACCAGGGCGTAATAACGACAACATCACCAAGGTTTCGATGAGGACGAATATCGTCTTTAAAGTTAGATTAAAAAAAAAAAAACATTTCTCGCTGAATATAATAATATGTCTAGATATATAAACGTTTCACACACATCCCAAGAACACTTATTAAAATTTCTATTTTGCATGGTTCCTGAGACGACGAAAAGTGCCTCGTATAATTGCTGGAAATACAAGTAATTCGGTCAACTTGGGCGCTATTAGAGCTTTCACCGAGAGAGAAAAGTTCATCAAAGTGAACTTGTTCAGGAAGAAACGGACAATTAATTTTCCTTTTCAATGTTCTTACGTCTTTTGCAATATGTTGTTTGTGTTTGTAACCTGATTTAAACTTCGTCACCTTTTGGATATTTCGGTATCTGTTGTGGTGACATGGCTGGTGTGTATTATATGATCTACTTTAATATATCTCATTACCCCCCACCCCCCTCCGAAAAAAAAAAACACATTTCTAAATACATTTTCAAACTCCTAGGAGGCAGACAAAGTAGGGGAAATGGCAAAAACGAAAATTTGGAAATTCTTGAGAGAACCCTTTTAGGTACACTTTTAAATTCCTAGGGGTAAAATTTGGAAAATGGCAAAAAAAAAATAATCCGAAAAATGATAAAAAAAGAGGAAAATGATGAAAAATGCTTAATTTTCTTAATGTTTGTTTGTATACGTAACGAAAAGTAATGAAACTTGAAATTTAAGTTTTTATATATACAATAGAAAATGATAGATTTTAAATTTAAAAATAATTAAAAAATTTCAACTTGAAAGTCAAAGATAAGATAAACAAGCTATGATAAGTATATAAAAACACTTGGATAAATTTTCTACGCAATTATCATGTATAAAATATCAGTTAGATAAATTTAGATTATATTTTAATAGAAACTAAGTTACATTTTAATAAATATCAAGTTAGATTTCAATAAAAACTATATTATACATTTCAATATAATCTTACATATGTTTTAATGTCATACATTTTTAAATATTATTTTTATGCAATATTTTTTATTTTCTTCTCTTTTCTTTTGTTTTTCTCTTTTTTCTATGTGAAGATCATGGAGAAATGATTTATGGTCTTTTTTAAGGGTTAGGCTAGTAAAAATGAATACAAAAAATTCTAACATTTGTCAAGTGTACAAACACTTAAAAAATCCTAGGATTCAATTCAAATACTTTTCTTTACATCATTGCCACCATACAACATTCATGATATCAATTATTAATTTTTATTGAATAAAATTACTTTTAGATATTTTATATAAATACTAAGATGATAGGTAGTTAATTTTAAAAAACTATCAATTAAATTAAATATTAAATATATGTATTTTTCATTCATGACAAATAAAGTTAACTTTGTGGTTAAAATGTCAAATTGCTTCATTTGTTTGGTTTGAAAATTTGGTCAATGTTTTAATTTGTTGACTGCATTTATCTCTAACAATTAGAAATTCAATTAAAACATACTTAAAATTCTTAAGAAGATCCTTTCTTAGAAATTAAGTTTGTGTTTAGTTTAGTAATAAATTGAAAAATAATCATAGCTAATTATGAACTTTTTCAAAAATTCTAATTGTTATTAGGAGTAATTAGGATGCATCATAATTAAGTGTTTAAAAGTCTCATTAATTTCTATTTTAGGGTATTAATGGTGAATTAGGAAACCTATGATGAAAATCAATCCAATGTGTTTTTGATAATTAACTTATTGATTGTAATTTCTATTTTGATCAATGGCCAATTGTTGGCATTGTTTTTTCTATTGGAAGAATAGAATTATTCAATAATATCAAGGTTTTTCAGGCAGAATAGATTGATAATCTACACATCCTCTCCTAAGCGCCCCCCCCCCCCCCTCCTTAATATATATATATATATATATATATAATAAAATTTAAACAAAAGCACTAGAAATATTGAAAATCAAAGGATGTATCCTTAACATTGCATGATAACGAAGAATTAGAGGAATATTAAGGGGGGAGGGGGGGGTTTGTGCCTATTTAAATTTTAAGAATTTGTGAAAAAAGAATGTTAAGAAAATTATAAAGATGTTTGTGCCTTGTAGAATCTTGAGAAAGTTTTAAAAAAATTTCATCATATAAAAGAGTTTAATTTACAAGGAATCCCACATGTTCTCCTTGGAATTTCAAGAAATCTTCAAACTTTCTGACCTCGCACCCCTACTCACGATTGGAGCTATGACCCTCGCTCAAGATCAAAGCTATGACAGAAATCCAAATATGCAACCAGTGACCTCTTCGAATTAGCCATTGATGATCGTGACCTCTCAAAGTGATTGTGATGTTCTCTCCACTAGTTGGTGACGTGATAGAAGCCTTTGAAGCTCTCAGTTACCCCACGTTAGAAGTCGACAACGTGACATCCCGGTGACTTCACCCCTTTCCTTTCGGATTTCTCACAATAGTTGGAATCGTTGATGCACCGCACCCCCTACGACATCCACCAAAGGTAAAAAACCCTAACCCTAACCCCAGAGATTTCACTAACGTTATTGATGCAATTGATCAATATTAATTTCTAGAAATTTGGAAATCGATGAAATTTCAGTAATGCAATCAATTAGTATTGATTTTACTCATCTGGAAATGCATTACTAATCGATTCCTTTATATATATTGTTGCATTACCTCCTTTTCCAAGGATGCGATCATCACTATAGTTGTTTGTTGCTCTTTCAAGCTCAATGTTTGTGAATATTTTGTAGGTGGTGGCTGCTCTATGGGAAGATAGTTGTTGCATTAAGAAGAATCCCCCATTTTGCTTGAAAATTTATTTACGATCCTAAAATTCTAGAAAACAAAGTTTGTGTTTCACTCCTTGACAACCTATAAACTAAAGCGGTTCATCTACAGATTTTTGGATTACATGGTTGCCAATCAAATGTAAAATATAGCAAAACTTAAATGAACCATGCTACCTCATGTCAAAGAAATTAAGTATATTCTATTGAATTGAAATTGAAGTTTCAAATTTGGCCCCCACCACACGTATAGATTGGAAAATTTTGTAAAAAATCCATTTCACATGGGGCTTCCATTATTAAGGATCGTTATCACAATGTCTATGTTAGCTTGAACCAATGACTACAATGTTAGAAGCTAGGTAATGCTGAAATCTAAAATGATGGTAATAATTTAGAAGTAAAAGAGGAAATGACACCACCACCAACTTAAAGTCAATTTCAGAGTTTTACTCTACCAACAAAAAGTCCAATAGACACGGATGTTAATATGTTTACAATGTTTGGTTCTACGTCAAGGAAAACTAATAAGACAAATAAGAAGCTAAAAGATTTGTGACCACATGCAGAGTCACGACAACTTATAACGTCTTCATTCTAAGATGCTACAATTGTTATTTTAAAGTTACGTAAAAAAGAAGATGAGAAAATTACACAACAAATGTAGTATTATAATGATGTGAAGATGATACAACAATGTTTACTTGAGATTCAAGAGCGATAGGTGAAAATGAAAGATAAATTATTAGAATTGAAATTAAAAGAAATAAGTCGTACATCTAATACTGTATAAACATTACTCTAAATCTAAAACCTTAGTAGCAATGAAATGTAATTAAATAATAAATAATTGTTGAAGTATTTTAATTAAAAATAAAAATAATCTAATTTTAAATATTCCGTTAGACACAAATGTCTCTAAGAATTTTAATTTTTTTAACTTTTTGTTACAGATGTCTTAATTTTTTTTAAAATTATAAATTTTCATTTTCAATCATTCTAAATTTTCTGTTTTTTTCGTTTCTGAAGTAAAATTATTGCATAAGAAGCGGCCATATTCATCACGTGAACGCACATGATTAGAAAGTGCCGGCTGACCAACCGAAAGAAGCCGGGCCATGACGTCAGCCCAAGCATTATTTTATCCCTTTTTAAATTTAAATTTTAGATAAGATAAAAGAGTACCATCAATATAAAAATATTTACCGACATGAAGTGCCACGTGTCGCCGTCTTCTCGATTGAGACAGTGACGTCGGCAAGCTGATCGGGTCGTGGAAGATCCGAAAACTTTTGTCGGCAGGAGTGCAAGCGCTCTACGTGGCGTATCGCCTGCTTGCCACAGGCCGAGCGTTACGGCAGACTCCGTCGGCTCCACGATTGGCTTGGGGATCAGAACGGCAGACGTCCTCCGCGGCTCCGACGATGGTGTGGTCGTCCCCCGCCGTCCATGGACGGTAAATCCTAAGTCAATGGACGACCAGAAGAGCTAGCTCGAACCCAGCCAGATTTATCTGGAAGATATCGAATGATTTGATTGGTCGGTACACCACGAAAACGGAAGAAAAAAGAAAACCTACAGGAGTTACAATTGACGTTTCCACCCCTGAACTCCCATGAAATTGCGTTTCACCCACTTCTCTTGCTTCCTTTCCCACCACCTACTCTTCTCTTTTCTGTAACTCCCGTCCACCCACTGCAACGGCTACAATCCCACCCTCCACCGCTATAAACGACAGAGGGAAGAGGAAAGAATAGAGCCGCTAAACTGTTACAGCGCACGGCTGCAGGAGAAGGAAGATGGATTTGAGTTCGTTCATCACTTCTCTGGCGACGTCCTTCGTCATATTCTTCGTTCTGTTGCTTTTGTACGCGTGGCTATCCAGGAAGAAAGGGAACGAGGTGGTGTACTACCCGAATCGGCTGCTGAAGGAGACGGAATCATGGGATGGTAGCAGGGGAAGGAACCCGTTCGCGTGGATCACGAAGGCCATGGGCGCTTCGGAGGATGAGATCATCTCCATGTCCGGGGTGGACACTGCAACCTACCTTGTCTTCCTCGCGACAGGTTTGTAACGTGGATTGGTCTGGTCGTGCTGCTGTGGTCGTTTTGATTTGGTCCTTGTTTTGTTTATATGGGCTCTAACTGTTTTTTTATTTTTGAAGAAAAAAATTACTGCATCATGGGAATACTATTGTTATGCTCTGGTTTTGGAAATTATTATGTTGTTTTGAAGGATTGGCTTCTGCTTGTTAAAAGACCTCATGACCTCCCGTTGGGCAGAGGTGGATTTCTTCGAAAGGTGGCTTAGTCGTGACGAACAGCAGAGTTTTTTTTGGGTGGTGTTTTGTTTCTTCTTCAGTTGACTCGCTTTCCTTTTTCCTACTCTATTTCATCTTCCATTTCATTCCTCAAGATGTGCTTCTATTTAGTCTCGTATGCATTTGAACTCAAAATGGTCTGTTCCTTTGTTTCACAAGCTTTTTTTAGTCCATCTGCAGTCTAGGAACCTCCTACTTTCCATATCTCCAAATCATAGTTCTAGTATTGTATGTTTTTCTCAATTTGGATGGTCTAGAATTCGATTTGAACAAATTCTGAGCCAGAATTTGCTGTCCTTTCCGGTATTTTTACTCTTGATGCTGGGTCTTCTAGCTGCCATGGACAGTGTATTGCTTGAGCTCTAGTAAATATACACGACACATCCCAAGGGGATGGTGAATTGAGGCTTTAATCTGGTTTTGGTTTACATAATATCTTACTTGGTAGTTATAAAGTATTCTCTCCATGTCTTACAACGGGCTGGTCTAAGAGATTGAAGGCAAAGACCGGCTGTGTCCTCTTTGATATTACGCTCAGTTCTTTTCTATATGCTCTTTGATATTACGCTCAGTTCTCTATATGCTCTACACTTCTACCTGAGTAATATGTCGTCTGTTTTGAATCTTCTAACACTAAGGAGGTATTTGGTAAAATGATTATTTTAGTTAATGTATGAAAATACAACGGTAATAACAATTTGGGTCATAATCCTACTACGTGACATCGATCAAATCCTTTACAACCTAGCAAAGTATGATAGCTAGTTTATGAAAATAAACTTTTTTTTTAATAATACCTTGTTGAACATGGTGATTAGGGAGGAAAAAAGATGATTGAAATAACTAATGATGTGATTACATGGGCTATATAGTAATGGGTTGGTACGTTGTTTATATAGTAATGGCTTGGTAATGGGACTTGCATGTATTTTAATGTTAATGGATCATTGGTTAGATTCATTTACCAACCAATTACTATACAAACCATGTAATCACCTAATTAGTAATTTTAATCATCTTTTTCCCACCCAAATCACCATGTTCAACACACCTTAACCTTCAAAAAATTGTTTTTTAGTTGCTATTTCTTTTACAAGCCTGAGAGTAACACCATCAGAACCATCCATGTTACAATAGCTAAGAAGAAATTTCTAATATAAAGTGATTTGAATAAAAATTTTGTGAACTAGTCCTCTCAATAATTTCTGTTTGTCTCACATCTCAGGTGTGGGGATCATGATTTTGTCTGGCATAGTATTGGTTCCAGTTCTTATTCCCATTGCCAGGACTGATAATAGCATAGACATTCAGAAAGCTAAGAATTCGAGCAAAGTTCCAGCTTTCACTGACATTGACAAGTTAGCAATGGGTAATGTGAAGGTCAGGTGATTTATCTCCATTACGTCATTATTGTTCCCCATTATGAATGATAAATACTTTCACTTTTTCAAAGAAACTGTTTTTAACGATGCCTATCATGTTGAACTGAATTTTTGTTTGCTCTGGTAGTCTTTCCTTGTATTTTAAATTTGAAAGTGGCTTCAGCTTTTTCCCCTAGATGGCACCAACAATGTTCGTAGGATTCAGTATTTCTAATTGCAATTTATGTTCTTTGTGTTGGTTGGACCAATAATTAGTGGTATGGTCTAGAATTTGGGACTACGTAGTTTGATGTCTTCATCGTGTCTTTAAATAGCTCTTATATTCATTGTCATTCGATATTTGGAAAACAAAAAATACAACAACTCATACCAACATGGCAATGGCCAAATATGCTGGCTGCCTCACAGCTTGAGTCCACTAGATGTATGGAGTGAGGACATTAGATGTCAAGCTCGTGCATTGAAAGAAAGGGACGTGTACATTATCTTTTGTGACTTTGATGTAGCAAAGTGCAAGATAGGTTTCTAAAGAAAAAAATCTAGGTCAGGTTGTATCTGCCATGATTAAGAATGTGGAATCTTGATAGGGGAAGATTTGATTATATGAAGTTCTTGAGGTCTATTTCTTATCTAAGAAGAATAGTAACCTCTCTCATGTCCTCTTCAATCTCTTACATAGAGAGTTTATAGCTTCAGCCCATGTTATCTGACCACCTACATGGTTGTTGGCGTGAAATGACTATTTAGAAAAATGTATCTTGCGTGTGCATTTCACAGGTAAATGAAGTTTACATGGACACCTTTTTCACCTACTACTAGATAAACTGCACAAGATATTACTTGTTTCAAGTATGCTTGGAAAACCTAACCTTTTCTCATTCAATTAATGTGCCTCACTCTATAATCTTTGTTATTTCCGAATCCTTTTAGTATTCTGTGCGCATATGCCAGGCAACTCATCTATGAACTATTTTGCTGCAGGAGAGTAGTAAACGATTGTGGGCCTTTCTTATTGCATCTTATTGGGTTAGTTTTATTGCATATGCCTTGCTATGGAAAGCTTACAGGCATGTGTCTAACCTTAGAGCTTTGGGCAAGGCAAATGCAGAGGCAAAACCTGAGGATTTTGCCATATTGGTGAGAGACATTCCTACTGCTTCTCAAGGTCAAACTAGAAAAGAACAGGTGGACTCTTACTTTAGAAAGCTACATCCAAATTCATTCTACAGATCTATGGTTGTCACAGATAACAAACAGGTTGTTCCTTGCATATCTTTCCTCCTACTGATGTACATTACATATTGTTACAACATCTTCTTTCAGGACAAGGCATCTTTATGTTTCTTTGATTTCAAATGTAATATATTTGATTTTCTTCTTCTTCTTCTTCTTCCCTTCAGGCAAATAAAATTTGGGATGAATTGACGAAGTACAGGAAGAAACTTGCACGTGCAGAAGTTGTATTTGCAGAGTCTAAAACAAGGCCAACAAACAAAACAGGTTTCCTTGGTATTGTAGGTGAGAAGGTAGACACCATAAACCATTGCAATGAAAAGATTGATGAATTGGTTGGGAAGTTGGAGGCTGAACAAGAGAGCACCTTGAGAGAGAAACAGCAAGCTGCAGCCATTGTCTTCTTCAACGATAGGCCAGCTGCAGTGTCTGCTTCTCAGACTCTACATGCCCAGTTGATCGACACATGGACTGTACAAGAAGCTCCCGAACCACGTCAATTACTTTGGAGTAATTTACCGATGAACACGTATATGAGACAAATTAGGCAGTTAATTGTTTATGGTATTGTGTTTCTGACCGTGGTCTTCTACATGATTCCAATCGCATTTGTATCTGCATTCACTACTTTGGAAAATTTGAAGAAGCTGCTTCCCTTTCTGGAACCAGTGCTTGATATACAAGCAGTGAAGACAATTCTTGAGGCTTACTTACCTCAGATAGCACTCATTGTTTTCTTGGCTTTGCTCCCTAAGTTACTTATGTTTTTGTCCAAAGCTGAAGGAATCCCCTCTCTGAGTCATGCAATCCGTGCAGCATCTGGCAAGTACTTCTATTTCATCATATTCAATGTCTTCCTTGGAGTTACGATAGGTGGCACATTGATCAGTTCAATGAAGGCGATTGTAGATGAACCTAAGGATATCGTTAACTTGCTTGGTGGGAGCTTGCCTGGAAGTGCCACTTTTTTCCTCACATTTGTTGCTCTAAAGTAAGACTCTTGTTTCCATTTAAATGCTTTGACGATGATAGATAGTAGTTTTGAATTTATATATTGCTTGTTCAAAATGAGACAATGCATCAGAACACTTCATTGTATTATTCGTAATTAAAGTGGGTGTTCGTTGCTTTCCATGCATTATTAGGCATTTCCTATTCGACTATCATGCTCGATGTCTATTGTACCTGGCATGCATTTGAAGCATTTGGTAAGTCGTTGATATGCATTAGAATAGCTACTGACCTCCTCTTGGCTACAGGTTTTTTGTTGGATATGGGCTTGAATTGTCTCGCATAGTCCCTCTTATCCTCTACCACTTGAAGAAGAAGTACCTTTGTAAGACTGAAGATGAGCTGAAAGAAGCTTGGGCTCCTGGGGATTTTGGGTATGCTACTAGGGTGCCCAATGACATGCTTATCATGACCATCTGCCTCTGCTACTCAGTGATAGCTCCTCTGATCATTCCCTTTGGTGTTTTGTATTTTGGACTTGGGTGGCTTATTGCTCGCAACCAGGTGAGAGTGCCCACACGTCAGTCATCTCTTTGCTGTTACACGATATATTCAAATTTATCCATAGAACTAGCTGAATTGACCTCAACATTTCCTCCTTTTCAGGCTCTGAATGTTTATGTGCCGTCGTACGAGAGCTACGGCCGTATGTGGCCACATATGTTCAAAAGAATCATGGCAGCTATGGTCATCTACCAAATAACCATGTTGGGCTACTTTGGGTTAAAGAAGTTCTATTACACTCCTTTAGTGATACCACTTCCCATCATGTCGATTGTTTTCGCGTACATCTGCCAGAGTCGCTTCTACCGTGCCTTCTACCAAACGCCACTTGAAGTTGCCTGTCAGCGTTCTTCGAAGGAAGTACCAGACATGCAGGCCATTTTCAAGGCCTTCATCCCTCCTTGCTTGAGCTCCGACAAGTTCGACGACTACAACAAGGAGAAATTAGAGGATGTTGAAACGTTTATGGACGCTCGGTCGCACTTAAGATCATCATCATCCGAAGCATTAAGTTGAATTGGCATTGCTTGAATCAACTGACAAAGTGTGCATCATTCGTGACAATTTACATATTGGTTGTTGACGTTGTGTGATAAGATTATGACAGTTTGGATTGTTGCTGAAGTCGTGTATCTTTTTTATCTCTGCAAGGTGTCTTCTATACTGTGATATATAGCCCGACTGCCTACTTGTTCTTGTATTTGAATAGCCATAGAAATGTTATAGTTTTCTTCTCCAAATGTTTCTTCTGATCTATTTTATGTGTCGATGGCAAGTATACAAAACTGCTTATTCTAATTCCATGGAATTCCTGTGAAGTGTGATTTTCAATGCTTCTTCGATGATCTAAATAGAATTATCGGTGGATGGGGTTGGATTTAACTTAAGGTTTATTTGTGTATCTAAAAAGTAATGGAAAAAAAAGTTATAAAAAATTGTCAAAAGATTATGATGTTTATATAACAATCAAAAAATGACAGAAATATTTAGAAAGTGAAAAAATAATAAAATATAACAAAATATTTATGATGTTTACAGAAAAATTAAAAATATTTACATTCTTTATAATAGTATATTATATATTATAAAGTTAAATTTATAATATATAAATTAACATATTGTAAAAATTTATTATTATTATTATTTATTATTTTATATTTTTTTAATATAAAAATTTAACAAATTATATTTCCTTCTACTTTTTTCTCTTCTTCTTTTTTTTCTTATTTTTCATTATTTTCAAACCTTCTAACTCAAGAAAGATGATAATACTGTTTCCTTTTATAAAACTTTCTTTAAAAATATACTCTCTTTTTTCGCTACTTTTCTTTTTATTATTTTTCCTCACATATAAATCCCCTCCTTAGTTAGGTTTATTCCATTACAGTTAAAATATAGAAAAAAATTATTAATGATTCATCCTTTAAAAGTTTTTGAATATTATTTTTAAAAAAAATCTTCTCTCATCCTAGACGAAAGTGGTCACGGACCAATTCCAGCTCAGCACAGCCGTCCATCATCACTGAACCACACCATCCACCGTGGCAGGTAGCAGGCGCAAGCTGTGAAGGACACGTGGAGGGTGGAGATTCGTGGTGGTGCCACGCGGCTGCCCCCTCCACGTTTCCCCGCCTAAACCTGTCGGTGGTGGCGAAGCGACCCCAGAATTTCTTCTTCTTCCTCGTTCGTCTTGTTCTTCTCGCTGTCTGGGGAAATGAAGAGCGAGGGAGGGGGGAATTCGGGTGAGATAGAGTGGGAGACGAGGCCCGGGGGTTTGCTGGTCCAGAAGAGGAGCACGTCGGTGGCGCAACCGCCTATAGTCGTCAGGGTGACCTATGGTGGCGCAAGACTTCACGTTTCGATCAGTTCCCAAGCTACATTCGGTATGGAAAGAAGGAACTTTATTCTCTCTTTTTTTCCTCTTATAATATAGAGATTTGTGATAATTGTTGTTTGATCTATAGTGGCCGTCTTTATGTTGTGGATTGTGTCGGTTAAGGTTCTGTTTGTATTTGAGTTGTTGTGAAGAATCTCTTGGAAACTGGAGTTATATGTAGTTTGAATGCAAGTCCTAAGTTTTTCGATTTGTGTTTTATTGATGAATTGGTTGTGGTTGGAATTGTTTGAAATATGTTTTCATCAGCTGGAAAGTTAGCATCTGACTGCGACTGCGTATAGATTTGAGTCTTGTTAAGCTTGTACTAAATGGCCGAGATTTATTGAAAATTCATTCTATTTTGAAGTACATTAGTGAAATAGATTCACAGAACCATTCCATTTTTTTCATAGTGATTAAACTAAATCAACAAAAATTTCACTTAGTTTGTATTAGTAAATAAAATGTTTTGAGAATTTATGAATACACTTTATTATGTTTGAAATAGAAAGGATACGCAAACCAAATTTTTATAAAGATTGGCCAACTAATTGCATCTTTGACTTCTATGTTCTGTGTGCACGATATTTTTTTTCTGAATGTGCAATGTTTCTTGTACAATCCTTCCTCATTTTTTCAGCAGAATGTATTAATCCCTTTTTGCTTTGCTATCAACAATACATCCTACATCCACTATTGGTGTCTTAGCAAAAAGGCCCTCTGATATGTTAAATTACGAGTGCCTTTTTATCTTGGCATCTCCCTTTTGTTTTTGCAGGAGAGTTGAAGAAGCTTTTGTCCATAGAGACGGGCCTACAACCAGGGGATCAGAGATTATTTTACAAAGGTAAAGAACATCGAAATGGAGATTACCTAGATTTATGTGGTGTAAAGAATAGATCAAAGATGACATTGGATGAAGACCCAGCAAGCTTAGAGAGAAGATATATTGAGATGCAAAAAAATGTCCGGTCTCAGTGCATGCAAAAAGCTGTTTCTGATGTTTCATTGGATGTTGACAAGTTGGCTTACCAGGTACGTCAGTCTTTTCATTGATGATCTGAATGAAGATGTGTTAATTGATATTTAGCATTTGGCAACCTAACTTGTACCTTCTGCATCTCTCTAAAATCTGAGATTTCATGTTCGAACATTGAACATGCTACCAAGCAAACAATGAAAATGCCTTCAGAAAATTTAAGACGTTTTCGTAATCTTTAGAGTTTTCTCCTTTGGAGGATTTATTTAGTTTTATACTGGTACAGGTCATCGTCATTGAGGATTCCATATTGAATGCGAATAAAGTGGCAGATGTACAGATCACTACATTGATTGAGTTGTTCATGAGGCAAGCTGTCAAGTTGGATGGCATTCCTGCTGAAGGAGCAGCCTTGTCACAGAAAATTATGCAGGTTATTAAACCTTTGCCATAACATAATTTAGTTAAACAATTAGGCATTTTTTCATTATGTGGTTAAATTTAGGGTTTTATGGCATTTGTTTCAAGGAAAAATAATAGTACTAATGATTTTTAGAATCAACCTTGACTAGTGTAATCCATTCATCAATAGAGTGTTTAATTTCATGCAAACCGCATTGCCGACATTAAGTGTGGTTCAAACAAGAAATTATGAAATGAGAGCATTGTCCATTTTTACCTTAAGATCGAATTAACAGAAAGGGGTCTTGTAACTTAGTTCTCATCAAGCCTCAAACTTGATGTCAAACTTTCCAACTGATTCCATGACCATGTAACTGCTTGCTTGTGATGGCATGAAGCATAGCATTAAAGGGACCTTTTTGTTGAATCACGCAGGCCAAGAGAATCCAGAAGTGCGTCGAAACACTGGACATGTTGAAGGCATCCAATGCGAGAGCAGATGGCGTGATTCTCACAAACGCAAAGCAAAATCACGTGCTTGTCACGACAAAATGGGAAACCTTTGAGACCCCAGGCACAACAAATTCGGAATTTTTTTGAATGAGTCTTCCTTCCTTTCTGTTGTGTATTTGCGTGCGATTGTTCTCTCGTCCCACATCTTTGTTTATCAATGTAGAAACATTAGGTAGTGGACAGCCTTTGCTGTGTTCATAGTGCATATATATAGGATTGGATTCTATTACATATTCTCTAAAACGTTATTCGTAGTGCATAAAATCTTTGTTAATATATTAATCCTAGCATATGGATTTCTAAAATCGATCCTGAGACAAATGATAAGATTTAATCATTCGTTCGCTTGTTATTTCAAGCTCTTTCCTGACATTTCTCTATCAGGACTTTTTTCTCAACTTTCGAAAATCAAAAGGTAATGCACAAAAGTGAATCATCATCGTTCGCCAGAAATAATGGATGACTGTGTGCTTATTTTTTTAAGGAATTCATCTCAATTGTGTGTTAGATATTTGACTTCTATTTTTTTTAAGTAACATGTAGGATGATCCCCTGCATCCACGCATGTCATTGGCACGCACAAATGCACTCTACAAAACGCTTGCTCACTTCCAGTTCCACCTCCTCCTACACAATTCTCCCACCATGCAAGCCTTTTTATATCCTCAAGAAATGCATTGCTCTCCTCCAAACATGCACATCTCTACCAAGTCTAAAACAAATCCATGCACATTCCATCAGGCATGGCGTCCCCCTCTCTCACCCAGGCATGGCCAAGCACCTCATCTTCTTCACCATCTCCCTATCCCAGGACCCCATGCCCTACGCCAACTCCATCTTCTCACGGCTCACCACCCCCAACATCTTCACCCTCAACACCATGATCAGAGGCCATGCAGAGAGCTCCGACCCTATACCTGCTCTCCACATTCACCGCCTCATGCTATCTTCCTCCATCCCACCTGACACCCACACCTACCCTTTCCTCCTCAAGGCCTGCGCCAAGCTTCTGGACCTTTCAGAGGGGGAGAAGATCCACGCCCTGTCTGTAAAGAATGGACATGAGGCATCAGTCTTCGTGCAGAATGCGCTGGTCCATCTTTATGGCGCATGTGGCTTGTTCGACAATGCTCACAAACTGTTCGAGAAAATACCTGTGAAGAATGTCGTGACCTGGAACTCTGCGATCAATGGGTTCGCCGTGAATAGCAGGCCCAACGAGGTCCTCACGCTTTTCAGAGAGATGATAGCAGGCGATGAGGCCGTCGAGCCAGATGGATTCACGATCGTAAGTGTGCTCGGCGCCTGTGCTGAACTGGGAGCTTTGGCTCTGGGCAGGAGGGTCCATGTCTACCTGTTGAAGACGTTGACATATGGGAATTTGCACGTCAACAACGCACTCATTGATTTGTATGCAAAGTGTGGGAGAATTGGAGAAGCACGCAGGGTGTTCGACGAGATGGACTTCAGAAGTGTGGTGTCCTGGACATCCTTGGTGGTTGGGCTTTCGCTGAATGGTCACGGAAATGAAGCAATTAGAATGTTCATGGACATGGAGGTGGAAGGTCTGGTCCCTACAGAGATCACGTTTGTTGGAGTTCTGTATGCTTGCAGCCATTGCGGATGGGTGAGGGATGGATTCAGATACTTCGATAGGATGGGAGAAGTTTACGGAATTGTGCCCAAGATAGAGCATTATGGTTGCATGGTGGACTTGCTTGGGAGAGCAGGCATGGTGGAGGAGGCATACAAGTTCATAATCAAAATGCCACTGGAACCCAATGCAGTGGTATGGCGAGCCTTGTTAGGGGCTTGCGCAATTCACAAACGCATGGCCATCGCAGGTGCTGCCTGGGCACAGCTCCAACGCCTGGACCCCGGGCACAGTGGCGACTACGTCTTGATGTCCAATCTCTACGCGTCCCTCGGCCAATGGGCCGACGTGCATCGAGTGAGGAGGAGCATGCTCACCGGAGGAGTTCGGAAGACTCCCGGGCACAGCCTCGTTGAGCTGGGCAACCAAGTGCACGAGTTCCTCATGGGCGACCGATCACACCCGGACAGCGACGAGATATACGAGATGCTCCAGGAGATCGCGCAGCGGCTGAGCCGAGAAGGGTACATCGCTGGCACAACAAACGTGCTGGCCGACATCGAGGACGAGGAGAAGGTGGATGCTTTGAGGTACCACAGCGAGCGCTTGGCCATCGCTTACGCGTTGCTCAAAGCGGTTCCCGGCGCGCCAATCAGTGTCGTGAAGAACCTCCGAGTGTGCGAGGACTGCCATCTTGCGATAAAGCTGATCTCGAAGGTCTACGGCCGAGAGATTGTGGTTAGGGATCGGAGCCGCTTCCACCACTTCAGAGATGGGACCTGTTCTTGCTTGGATTACTGGTAAGATTATGCATGAACTGCGGGGTGACTGGTGACAACATTGGAATGGTACCCAATTCACAGTGGCAAGCATATGAAGATGTATCAGTGTCTTGTTTATTACTTAATCATGAGTGTTTGAAATTAATGAATTACGTGTAAGGAAAAGTAAAAGACACTGTATTAAATTCAATTTCAATATACCGTTTATGTAACTTAAAAATAATGTAAAGATACGATCAAAAGTAATGAGACAAAAAGAAAAATAAGAATAGGTTGTACGATAAGCAGAATAAATAGAAGTTGTGTAATTCATAATATTTGCATAAATAGGAGTAAAAGTAAAATTGAAAGCAATATTTTTACGCAAGATTAACAGAAGATCAATGCTGCTTACAACATTTTTATTATAGGTACCTACAATGAAAATTTTCTTCTCTATTATTTACTAACAACAAAATGAGGTAGCATTCAAGGAACTAGATCTCGAAAGGATACAAGAGAAAGGAATACAGTAAGGTATTTATTTTTATAAATAAACTATAAAAAAATTTTAGGCACTCAAGAAAAAAAATTGTTACGATGGATAGTTAACATTTTTATTTATTTTTGCATAAATAAATTATCTTTTGTACGGGGATGAGCACACAAGCCCTGTCCTCGTCTCCACGGTGTTGTTTTTTGGTTAAAATATTTTTCTTTAAATATGAATGCTGATGTAATAAATCAAATAACGTTTGTTTAAGGTGAAACGACTCCGTTACCTAAAATACTTAATGTAGTCAAAATATTATATTCTAATATAATAATTTTTAAAATATAATTATTAAAAAAATGATATTAAATTGATAATTTAAAATATTACATAAATTATTGAAACATTTTATGTTTTAACGTAAACATATTATGTTCTAATGTAATATATTTCATTATGTAATTTAAAACATTACTTATTTAATTTAAAGATTATCTAAATAAATTATTAAAAATTAATTTCTACATATTTATTGAAAATATTATTTTCAAGAAATCATTTGATCATATAAAATCATTTACTGTTTCAAAATATTTTCATAATTAAAAAACTCAACAAATAGTAATTATATTATATTTTAAAAAGCTAAAATAAAAGAATGATAAAATTTGAAATATGATCTAGCATAATAATTTCTAACGTAAACATATTATGTTTTAACATAGTATATTTTATCATGTAATTTAAAATATTACTTATTTCATATAGAGATTATCTAAATAAATTATTAAAAATTAATTTCTCCGTATTTATTGAAAATATTATTTTCAAGAAATTATTTGATCATATAAAATCATTTACTATTTCAAAGTATTTACACAAGCATTAAAAAACTCATTGAATAGTAATTATATTCTATTTTAAAAAGCTAAAACAAAAAAGGACAAATTTAAAAATATACACGTAGTATTATTCCACAAAACAAATAAAACTTTTCACTTTATTATTCTTTTTTGCTGGCATATATCTTCTAAGGCGCAGTTACAATACTATTCATCATTATTACTAAAGCATCAATGATACTATTAATACTGAAACAAATGTAATTACAATAGCTTTTAATAATTAATGTAATACTTTAAATTACATAATATATTGTAGAAATTATTATGTTCAAATATAATAAAATAACTATATAATTTTACTTATATATATTATGAAAATATATGTTAAAACATATGTATTAGTAAAATAGACCATTTTCTCAATGGCCTTTCACAGAAAAATAATAACATCAATGATGATTTCATTTGTTCATCTTTAAAGACGACTAAAAATTCAAGGGGTAACCTCAAAATTGCTCTCAAACTTTCACATCTTGAACTACAACTAAAATAATTTAGAGTAGAAGTAAATAAAACAATGAGAAGTAAATGTATTTATTAAGCTTTAAATTATTCTCTATTCAAAATATAGATAAAATAAATTAAAATATTCAACAAACACTCCTAAAGAAGTAATTCAGATTTTTTTCTTCACTTTTTTTTTCCCCTTTCCATCTCGTGTGCAGTTTTCATTATTTTGATCTTGTTCACCTTTTTTTTTTCCCCTTCTTTTGTCGCTTACCGTTATTTGACTGCAGAGCGCTTTATTTTTAATATTATTTCAAACTTTGGGAAAAACAAAAAAACAAAACCCACCTCAAACCCTAATTTGGTTAACATCACTATAAATATTCCGTCCCTTCCCCCTCTTCTTCGTGAGGCACTCGCGTTCTTCTCGTTTCGCCGCCTCCCCCTCCCTCCATCCTCCCCGATACCTTTGTCTGTTCCTGTATCCTCAGATTTATAATCTCCTTTCAGGGAAGGTGATGAGATTCCATGTCGCCCCAGTCATATGCGCCGTTGGGAGTCCAATCGGCCGGTGCTGATCGACAACTGCTTCTGATTCCCCCAGCTAGATCTTTCATTTCACGTTTTCCTTTCTTTTTTTCCGGTTTTGTATTTTTTGTTCTCTGTTTCTGGAGCTCTGTCGGTGGATCGTCCTCAAGCTTGCGCCGCAAGTTGCTTGACGATTCAAAAGACTGAGGGAGCTTCGAGAACAGGTCATCAGACGTTGCAAGTGGAGATGTGATGATGTTCTTATCCATAGATGTTTCTGATGGTTTTGTGATGAATCCTTCAACATGCACTACCATCTGATCTCTCCTTCTGGCGTCTGCTGTTTTAATTCCTCTAGGAGGTTTTGTTGTTCCTGTGATTTCTTTAATTTGCACAATCAATGACGAATGCTTGATCTGTTTGCTGAGTTGACGATGATTATTTCTACTTAAGTCAATTAATCACCATCTTTCGGCTGAGATTGTGCTTGTCAAGTCTAATTGCTTTCGCTGTTCTCTTCCCATTCTCATACATTTTGGATCTCATCTTTTTTTATTGATATTGCTTACGGTTTTTCTTGTTTTCTCATCTTTATTTCCTTTTTATTTTTTATTTCTTATTGGCTAAACAGAATACGAAGCTAAATTTCCAATGAAAACAATCATGAGAAAAATTCTTGCCTTTTTGTTAAGGCATTTATTTTAGTGGGTGGTTCGTGTTACTGGAAACAGAAGAAATGACGAGAAAATTATTATCTTTTGTGTCAACAGAAACAAAAGATAATAATTTTTCGTTATTTTCTTTCGTATTAAAATAAATTTTTCATGTTTTTTTTATTTTACTTCTTTAGATATAAAAAGTATAATAATTTGTAATATAATAAATAATATGTAATTATTAATATAATTATAATAAATAACATATTAGAATTATAATATATTAAAATAAATAATTATTTTAATGTAATATCAAGAACTATGATTATAATATTAAATAAATAAATATGTAATATAATTATGATAGGTTGAAATAAAAAATAATATCAAAGAATTGTATTAGATTATAATAACGTTAATGTTATAAGAATAAGTAATATATTAATATATTTGATTCAACTTAGTAACATGTTAAATTATTAATGTTAATTTTAAAAAATAATCGTTATTTTAAAAGTTGTAGAAATAATGTGTTTATATATGATTAGAAAAATAATAAAATAAAATTGTTTAATATTCGTCATATTCATAGATAAATTTATAAGGTAATAATATTTACATCTTTTTGATAATATTTCATAAATTATGTATGACATAGATAATATTATTTGCTTACACATATTGTCAGTTTTTTTCTTCTTTTACTGTATCAAAGTAATTCATCATCTCTCATTGTGGTCTATGTTAACAATTTTAAATGTAATATATAAGATTTTTCTTTTACAAATAATCTCCATTGTGACTGCAGTGCAGTGAATGACCTCTTCCTTTTGTCTGTTAAAATTCAACAAGAATTCATATCTCCATTGTTACATTATTTCATGTTAATAAGATAGTTCATTATGATATATCCCAACACCAGACCATTGTTCCAACAATCATAAATCCTAACTTCATTCACACAATTGAATACACGGTCATAGGTATTGACATACCCGTTAATCTTTACAATGGACCGTCATTCACACAACAACGAACCATCTGTAAGGAAAGTGGCGGCGAATGATTTTGTATTCTATGAGAAAGTGCAAAGTAGCGAAGTTGAGCGCATCATCAAGTCTTCATCGGAACATGAGTTAACCATGACAGGGTTTCGATCGTTGCTTCAATCAAAACTTCTCTAGAATTCTACGGACGGAGTTAACAGGAGTTTCAACTACAGGTTCTCTCAAAGGGGTGCAAGTGGTGTCACGCGGGTTCTCCATCTCCAGCTGTAGGTTCCCGAAGGGGTCTAATCTCTACGAACGATGTCTTACCATTACAGACAACAATGGGGGAATCTTTCACAGATCTGTGCAGGTGCACGCAAGCACAAGAAAAACGAAGAAGATGGCACAAGACGAGTGGAAGGAGCCCAACGCTTATGACGAAGAAACGTATAAGACGAGCCGAATTTTTTCCTTCGTATCTTGTGAGGGCGAAGGGTGAGAATGTTGCATACACATCGTAAGTAACTTTTTTACGCTTAACCACCCCTCCTTAATGGCACTTTTTCTATGAAGATGAGATGCCAAAATCAGAAATCCTCTTAACCATCAGAAACAAATTTGAGTTGAAGATTGTCAATGATATGCCGAAATCCAATTTTGCAATGCCAGTAGTGTTCATAAATTACAGTAAAGTGACACTGATTGTAATGCAATAGGATTAACTTGATGGGCCATGTTGGGCCATAATGCATCATTACGAATCAATCAATCAGGTATATTCACCGCTGTTGAGCAAGATACCAAGAAATGTGCGCCAAAATGGTGACGTTGTGTTTCATAAGGTGTAACATCAGGATTTTGAAGATTGTAGAGTATGGGACACCGCCAATTTTAGACCTGCAAAGATGCCAGTAGAAGGAACATATGCACGGCAAAACACCACCTGTGTTAGCTAGTGACACCCTTCAAAACACCTCTGTTCATTCAATTTTACACTTTCATTTCCATTTTAATGTAGATTTCTCTTGCACAGATAAAAACGCCATTTTATATCTATACCCAACCTGAATCCACATATTCCCGGGGGCGTAATCTAAAACATTAAAAGCTCAAGCAAATTTTCTACTTACAGTCTTGGGTCATTTCACAATAACTTTTCTTCTACAACGGTGAGGGGCAATTTGCATGACCAGGTACACCAGTTCCTGTGTGATGTCGATGAATGCCCTCAAAGGCCTGAACACACAAGCCAGCAAACCCAGTCATAGCCTGGAAAACATTGGGGAGACTTGTCTGTAGATTGTTCAGTGTCATCGAGCGACTGTCACGAATAGAGTTGATATACTTGGCTTTCTCATCCTCTGCTTTCTTCTTTAGGACATTGAGTTTGGCATGTTTTCCTGTTACAGGTTTCGAATCCAAGGCTCCAGAAACAATGTCATCAATAGAAATGCCGCCGAATCCCTTTTCCATCTCACCAAATGAGTTCATTTCCTTTTCCAATCTTTTCTCGAGAAGTTCGGATTTCTTCCGAAGATCGTGCTCATCGATGAGTTGTAAGCCAATGGAATGAATCACTGATATAAAACTCTTAATGGCTTCTGAAGCAACCTATTTCAGTTGTACAAAAAAGAGCTTCAGTGTCTCAAGTTTATTCTGTACGTTAAGGGGATAAATAGAACAAAATACCCAAATGGTAAAATAATATTTCCCCTTCAGCAAAAGCTACCATGTGTTCTCCAAAAATCCAGAGCAAAATGAAAATTTTATTTGAAAAATAAACGCCCGAGAAAGGGACGGTATCTTGACAAGTAAATGTTTTTAGGTTACAACTCGCATATGTTTAAATTTCACTATTTTCTAGATTAAAAAATTACATAAAAGTCATAAATCTATTTAATTCACACCTCGGTTCTGAATGTGTATTCTAGAGAAGCCAATACGGTATGAAAGTAACAATTGGTAGGATAGACACGACTAATATAGAATAAACTACATATTTTTTAAGGCATTTTAATTATGTGGAAAGACTAATCCTAAAAACATTTCTTGTTTGACTCCATCACGTGCATTTAATCTTTTTGAATCAACATATCACAACAGGAGCATAATAAATTTCAGGGCAAAACAGTTAGCCTCTGTGACAGATTAGCATTTTTATTTGTTATCTCTGTGGACAGCGGGATTATAAAACAATCACACAATCAAAACCAGGGGGTCAAGATCCAAATTAAGTGTTTTGTGTTGTTATTTTCACTTAAACTGATAAAAATAAGGAAAACAGATATTAGGGCAATGGTTAATCAAGCAAATCATTGGAATATGCTGTAGTTATTAGCCAACATTGTTATTGGTGCTTGATCTTCGTAGATTCAAGGTAGTGGTTAACTTCATTATATAAGCAAAGTAGGTCACAAGGATTGTCTCTTTTCACCAGCACTCTCCTCTACAAAAAGAAACCTTGAATAGCTCAGTGGTGAACCATGGAGTACCAATTAATTTAGTGTAGTAAATGTTTAGAGAAAAATTGCCATCCATGGTATACTCATTCTTAAAAGGTGCATAAAAGATCGTCTGAAATGCTATGATTTAACGATGACAATATTATATCAGGTTTACAAAATATCAGTTTACAGTTTTGAACCAATCAACTGTCATAAAAAATATATAATAAACTAAGACTAACCAAAAGATTGAGCAATGATGATCTGAGTACCTTCTCAGGTAACCTTTCAAGAGCAAGGTGCCATTCTTCGCAAAGAGAATATAATCCAGAGGAATTCCCAAAAAGTCCATTACTGTCTGGAAGGCAGTCGGTGAGCCTTACCCATTGGTTCAGAGTGTGGGCATATTCACGTTGGGCTTTAAGGAGCTTGTGAAAATTATTATACCATGAAGTGAGCTCTGACTCAAGTTCAGCCCTAGCATAGCGATGTGATTCAGAGGTTGCTTCAGTACTTGGATGGTTGGGCAGATAGTTAGCCTGTTGAGCAATGTGATTCTGGACCTGATGACATTCATACATTGTCCTCCACATATGCATAAGCCTGCATTTATTAAAGTGTGACATAAGCATAGGTCAAATTCAAAATAACATACAGATGTGCTTGACAACAATTTCACAAAGACTTTATCGTTTTTCAATAGAAATTTGTGCATGCCAAAATGGCAGGTAACAAGGTGTGAATACACAGAGCAAGGAAGGCACGGGGACATATAAGACGAGTACTTGGCTCAAAAGTATAATAGAACCATTGATAACTATTATTAACAATCTGTTGTTCAACGGTTCTATAACTGCAGGAATCCTAATCCAGAAAAAAAACTCAACCATGTCATAATAAGTTATATATTGGAAAACAATAGCATATTAAATTCTATTATAATTTAGTAATTAAGAAATTTAATTAGTAGATGAGACAAGTCAACAACAGATGAACGGTTATTAATCAAGTAAACAGGCAAGATGTATATGTGATGCAATATTACGGATAAGTGCAACATTTGAAATAGATTTACCCTGAACACAAATCATTCAGTTGAGAGTGTAATTCTTCATCCCGAAGTTTTGATATAGACAGGCATGTTCTACTTATAGAATCTTCTATTGATCTTATACGTGATTGAAGTTCCTCAATGCTTGCTCGAGTTTTTTCTGTTTTGGTCCACTCATCCTCTCGGCCTTCTTGTTTTCTCAATAAGAGTGACATCCTTCTATGCTTCATTTTAGCAGCCTCTTCTTCCTGCATAAAAATAATTAATTTTAATAGCAATAGAAGCCAGTGACTCTACTCTAATTTACTTACACTAAAGAGAAATCACCGGTTATTAGAAATTAAGAAAAATCCAAGATGCCAGGTGAGTAATCAAGGAAATTTAATCTAAAATAAGTCTTTATCTAAAACTCCCAAGGTAAATGGCAAATACATTAACTCAAAACCATGAAAATCTGCTTAAATTTCTATGTTTTTGAAATGATAAAAGAAACGTCTGATTTCAATAGAGTTACACAAATTTATAAACCTGGAACAGTGTGGATAACTGCAATTGTTATGGAGAAAAAACATGGTACAGGAGAAATTTGTGAATTATCAAACTAAACAATGAAATAGCATGTACAAATATATGCATGGAGAATTTTTTTTTTTTGAATTTGCAGTTTTATGTTCAATCTTTAATTTATTTCATTGCAGTGCAGATGGATACCTTGACTTCATTATACAGCCTCTGCTCCTCTGTAAAAAGTTTGTCCAGAGTCGTGCAATGGCTGACCGACCTGCAGATCTCAGCCGCTTGCAGTTCAATTGCATCCTTGGTGGACAAGAGAGACCTAGAAGACCATCTCCAAGATAATGAACTGAATACCTTTGCAGATTTGTTACTCTTCCCTGTGGATAGAATGATCAAACATTAAAGGCTACTGTTATTTATAAACAGAAAAAATAATAACAATCAATGCCTAATTTGATTACATGAGGGCAACCACACTTATCGACCACATGGTAAATAAAACAAGTGGGCAACAAAATGCAGATGAACACTACTCTAAAAAATAATCTTGGTAGTACGAAATGAATGGTCAAAATTTCTTCAGGTCTTACAAAGAAACAACTGACTCAATCCTGAATAATGTTATACTGTTGGTTTTTAAACCACATTATTTTAACTGTTTTAAAACGACCACTCCAGAACATAATAAGGCCAACAACAGGTTGCTTTCAAGAAGTGGCGGAGCATAAGACCACACTACCGGTAAAAAGACAAAGACAACTACCCAAGCAGAAGCTAGATATAGTGAAAAGATAGAAATACTTTTTTGGCATGCATATGAAAACTACATACGTAAAAATAATACTTTCAATAAAACGTCTAACCTACACAATAAAAATTTAAAATTACATAAGAATGATATCCACAGGTTCCAAAAAGAAAGGAAAATTTGATAAGAAATTTGTTCTTGGGTGGCCGCAGTTGGTCAACGAGAAAATACACCAGCTTCATATGGGTTCGTTTTACAAATCATGAAAAATGAACTGAACCATGGATGAAATCAAAATATCTAGAAGATAGTCATTAGTGCACAGCATTGAATTTATTTTAACCGATTGGAAACTCTTGTTGCAAAGCAGAGGTAGAATATGGCCATAATTACCCTTGGTTGTAAAATTCTGGTGAAGAAAGCTACTTCTGTTTGATTCCAATAGTGCCACTACTTGTGTGCCACCAGCGGATGCCTTCAAGAAATAATCATCCAACTCTTTCACGATCCCTGTCATCGTTTTCTTGTTTTGCCACCCAATCATGGCCATCTCCGAGTCTTTTGTAAGCCAACTCATGGCCGAAGAATTATCGTCGATCAACACATCCATTCTTGCTGGTTTCGACATCATGTCATCTCTGCTATCCAAACCATTCTGTCCCACTTCCGAAACCTCTTCCTCATCAAAATCCGTCTTTGTCTCTGCCCAGTTCTCATCCTCGGCTGCCTCCACGGAAGCTCCATTAGCCTTCTTCTGCGTCACCGGAGAAGATGACTTGGAGGTTGTTGGCTGGTCGAATGGATCCCAATAATTCCATGTTGTGTTGATCGCAGGGGGAGGCGGTGGGGGGCATATCTCACCATCATCATCAATGTCATTGGCCTCCTCGTCTATGTTACGAGATATCGGTGATCCATGCTCGTCCTGCTCTCTCCCTCTTCCACCTCTTTCCTTCTCATCCCCTTCGTCCACGTCTCTTCTGCTGTCAGGACTAAATGGTGGGGGCGGTGGAGGTGAAGGAGGGAGCTGTAGTGGAGATGGCGACAACACAACACCCGGAATGACGGTGTCATCTTCCATAAACTGCCGGAGAGTGGCACCGGTATTGCGCAGAGATTGAAGATAAGCGAGATGGGCTACCGCCAGCTCGGACCGGCAGGTCACCAGCTGCTTCATTAGCCTCTTCCTCTCCTTGCATCTTCTCACAGCCTCCTCCTTCTCCACCCTCGAGTAAGCACACCCCATTTTTCACGCCCCAAAAGGCAGAGAGAACACAGAAATAGAAAAAAATCCTACAACTGTGACACCAATAGATGATGTGAATTCTCAGGAGATTTGAAGAAAACCAAGAAATGGAAGGATTGGGTTGTGTTTCCCTTGACCGATTCAGCTAAAAAAAAAAGGGAAAACCAAAAGAAAAGAAATCGTTTACATCAACCGCTTCATGAAAATGAACCCTGTATTTCCCAAAAGGGAATCGATTGGAAAGAAGAGGATAGATGAACAGAACCCTGGAGTGCACCTCCAGATCACAAGAAGAAGAAAAAGGAGGAGGAAGGATCACTTGTTCTTCTATATATATCGAGAAGAAAGGAAGGTGAGCAACCAGACCAACCTGCCGATTCACCTTTTATTTGCTTTTACCGGTCCTCCGTTCCTGATGTTTTTGCCCTTGTGCTCGTTTCACTACGTCCTAAAAAAATCCGGTGGGCAGAGCATCTGTGCGAAAAAGGTTGTGGGGTTCTTCTCCCTTCCTCTTTTCCCTTCTCTCCTCCTCAGCCCGATGGCGTTTGGGCCTTTCCTGTTACCACCAACTGCGCGTTGGCTTGTGTTTGCCTCCCTCTCCCTTTCTCTCTGCTGTCGTCTTGCACAATCCCTTTACTACTGCCAAACGCCAGCTCTTCAGAACACCGTGCCCCCCCCCCCTCCCACCAAAACGCCTCTACTGCTCCACCATCAACATCCAGAGCTTAGCGACAAGAACACGGAAGAACGAATATAATATTGGCGCTGCGGAAGTGGAATAGGCTGAGGGTGTTTTTGGGAATGAGGAACAGCCGAGCAGAGGAGTGGGTGGGTGGTGGAGGGGACAGCTCTCGTTTCTAGATTATCACCTCGTCTCTCTCTCTTGTCTCTGCTCAACAGCTCCTCTCTCTTCTGCTGCCGCTTCCAGTTTTCTCTCCACTCCACCGCCCTAGGCTCCTGTTCAGGCGTTCAGCTGTTCTACTCCGTCCGCGAAAGGTGGAAAAAGGTATCGGCAACGCCACGGCGCATTTTAGCGTGATGTCCAGCCGGTCGTCACGGACTACCGTCGTGTCTCACCAGTATTTATTATATTTTTAACTACTTGTTTTTATTTTTTAATAAAAGTAATGAGTATTATTAAAGAAACATCCTTGCTAACACCTCTAGATTCGTGACAGAAAATTTTTTTCTCTCGTATTATTATTATTGATATAAATTTGAATTCTCATGTAAAATTTATTATATTAATGTTAAAAAAAGAAACATCTCTATTATGATATCACAATTGAAGATAGAATTCAAAACAAAACAAATAAAAACCTATAAAAAAACTCAAGAAACAACAAATTTAGTATAGTAATCTGTTTTTCTTTCTTTAACTTTATCTGCTCATCTTTTTAAAATAACATTAAGATTTAAATTATCGACTTTAAAATTGTCACATCAATGTTGTCAGAGATTTATACAATTTTTTTTTTCGAACGGTGAGATTTTTACAACTTATTGGTTTTATTTTGGTGATCCTCACCTATATTAGAAGCAAATTTTTTTTAAGATATCGAAAATATATTCTCAAGGAAATAAGCTTCCTCAAAAAATTACTCTTTTTTAATGTTAGTAGTATTTTTGTTTAAACTTAATTTTCGGAAATTACTCGTTTTCGTGTCATACTTTTCGGAAAAATACAAAACAAAATTTTTGGTATTCCGCCGTCGGTGAATCTTTGAATGACCAACTTTGTATTACATGTATGTCGTATAGCGAGGGCGTGCGGTTTTTATTATTTGATTTCTATCTATCTACTAAATAACATACGGTTAAAGAAAAATAATATTATTGTGAGAAGAAAATAATCTAAATTAGAAGACGAGGCTCCTGTTCAGGCGTTTGGATGGGCGTGGCGACAGATCCAACCCAATGATTGTTTAAGATGGGTCCGACCCGACCACATCTGTTGCAAATATCCTTTTTTATACATTGTGCTTGTACACAAAAATTATCCTCTTTGATAAGAGTCGTATGTAAGCATTGCTACGCGTTAGACAGTTATTTTTAAGATTTGAGATAAATGATTTATTAATGTTAAAGCATTATAATTCAAAATTAACTAAATAGATGTTTTTTTTGAAGTTGCTTGAATTGTAATAATCTAATATTATTAAATCAAATCTTTTATATCATAAAATGGGTACCTAATAATAAGTTTGCCATTGATTAGTACCAATAATAGGAGGTCAATTTTACTTTGAGTACTCGTGATGCTTTTTGCCGAGTGTCTAAAGTAATATTATTGAATTTGATTTATGTTAGTATGTTATTTGCACGATTGATTGTATAATTTATGATATTAATAAGCGAAAGTAGAATAAAAATATTGTAATTTAAAGTAATGACGAGTAAATTATGCAAATTCATGCAAGTGACAAACAAAGCCCACGTGTACCTACAAGTGAAAGTGAAGGTTACATGATGCGAAAAAAGGTCCAGCTGGGAATTATACCACATCGATTAATATAAGGCTTGAATTTGTAGTAATTTATAATAAATTCGATTCGTTACGGTGATTAAATTTTAGATAAAATTTTAATATGGTATGAGAACAGGTTCATGTTAATTTTAAGATGAGTAGTCTCGTATTAATTAACGAAACTAGACTAATGAAAACCTCTCTCTGCACATTACTAATTAATTTTGAAATGTGATTAAAACTGAATACTTACGGAAAAAAATGTTATAAATTTTACAGCATGAAAGTAATATATTTGAGTTTTAATAATGCAGTGTTTTCTCCATTTTTTCGGAGTTCACCGGTATCTCGACGAAGTCACTGGTGCTGTGTCGACGACGACGAGTCGTGGGAAACGGAAGACCGACGACGGAGTACGTGCTCGCTTCCGACGGCGACAGTGGGGTTTGATGGTTCGTGTGGGAGCCGCAGCGACGAAGGCGGCCCCGCCGCTGGCAATATGATCGTGTCGGGGGAGAAAAGCTGCGGCAGCGCCGCGCGCTTTGCTTTATCACATGGTCCAATTATGTACGGCCGCCAGCCATGGAGGACCCGACCCGACCCGACCAGTCACCTTCCTCCGCTGCTTTTCTTTTTTTTCCTTTCGCGGAAGGACCAGCCACCCTCTTCAACCGTTATAATTATTGTTCTGTGCCAATAAAGACGATGACGACGGTTCAAAGATTTTCTCCCACTTGCTGCGTACTCGATGCAATCAATATTTCCCACGAAAAAGTAAGTTCACGGTCGTTTTATTTAAAAATTTTATATTTATCTATGGTGAAAACGACAAGGTGAATATAGGAAGAAAAATACGAGAGAGATAGAAAAGGAGAAAACGACGAGGGATGGAGAAAAGTTCACTTCGGAAAATGTTTGTAATTGCAGATCCGTGTTAATATCAAAATAGGTTTAAGTATATTTATATGACAAAATATTTGTAAATTTAAAATAAATTATTACAACAATCCAGGTCAAATGACAGTACTTTGCATGCAAGCTCAATCTCCGTGAATGTCACCGACACTAATTATGTAATGGCCAGCGTAAATCTGTCATTTCACCTATTTTGATTTTATTATTGTTTCCTTCTTCAGTTATGCAACCAGAAACCCTTCCCCCAAATCTCTTCCTCCTGTTCTTTTTTCTTCGTTTTCCATCGACCACCGCGATTGCAGCCTAAAACCCTCTGGACGACGTCGCCTTTCTGTCTGAAGGTTTGCACGCCCCCCGCCGATCGTGAGCAGAGATTGGGCGTCGACACAGCACCGGGACTGGAGGACCGCAAAGTATCGGGCGGAAGGGCGGGCGTGCAAGCGAGGAACAGGGCAGCTTCGTGTTGACCTTCCACGCGTGGTTGTCGAACTTTGACAGTCTTGCGCTGTGTAGCGGTGACTTGGTTGTCGCGTCTTCGATCGGTGGTGTCGAGGTGGAGTGCTCGTCAACGGCAGAGGAAGAAGGGGAGGGCCGGATTTCTTCAGTGGCTGTATCGAGTAAGTTTTCCACCAATTAATCTATTATTAACGTTACCGAGACTTTCGTTCATTCGTCCTTGACTATTGGGAAAATGATAAAGATTATAGGATGTTAAGGGGATTTGTGTATTTTAAGGTATATCATGGTCGATCGCCACACATGTTTACCAGTTGATGTAAATCATAGTGTGTTGCTAACGAGTAGGCGTAATATGACAAAATATTGCTGGACAGTACTTATTATGTATATTTATTGTTCCAACAGGGTATAAAATCCGGCTCCTTGACTTTCCTTACTCGTCAGTCTCCTTCTAAGCAACATTTTTTTGTCTCCTTAAAACTGAATGTTTCTAATTTTTTATATTATGAGACACAAATAAAAGCCCCAATATAATGTATATTTCACTGGAGAGTTGGGTGAGAAGGGTAGGTTTTTGTGTAATTCTGAAACTTGAACATTTGGAGAGACGACTATCTCTTTAACTCTCTGTAAAGTTTAATTTAAACATATATCTCAAACTTATAAAATAATAAAATAGTTAATCAATACTTTTCCTTATGTCACGATCGTAATTAAATTTCTTGGATCGTTCACTGTTTCAATCAATCACTGTCTTCTAGAGGTCCTTTAAGATCATCCACCCAAGATTTTGCATAATCCATCATTTGACTAACGACAATACTTTACATAAAAGCTCAATCCTGCGTTAACAATGTCTATGCACTCCCCAGACATCAATTAGTTTTGAATATGTGGATATTCGTAGATGAATAATTGAGATTGAAATTAAATGATATATTTGTTTATTTATTTATCTAAATTTTGATGAACACAAAACCAATAAGATTATTAAAAAATGACAAGATTGAAAAATAAACACCTTATTTATTACCTGTCGGCACTACTTTGCAAAGGACGGGCTGATGTTCAAGCGAGGACCACTACGGTTGACTGTTGACTTCCTTTGTCTTGGCACTTATTTTTCTAACGGAGTCATAATAAATTACTACCGTACGTCCAACTCCGTGACCTCACACAATAATTTCGAAGGTTTCTTTCGTTCAGATGCTATTAAAACTTTATAAGCAGCCTATATATATGCATGTCCTTCAAAACACAATATTATCTTGAACCAACAAATTTAAAAACATAAAAATTATTTTTGATTTTTACCGATAATTAGTTGAAGTTTAGGCCGAAATAATGACGTCTGTCATCTGATTAAACGTGGTTCCAAAGTATTAACATGACGTAAACGTGACTTCAACTACCAAAAGAAGCTGCGTGCTGTAACGTCTCAGCCATTGGAGCTGCCGGTCTGAACCGAAGACCTCTTTTTCCACCTTATTTCGTCAACAAAACGACTAATAATTAGCGTCATATAGAGTCCTTGAAGTCTGTCTTTCACTTCTTTTTTTAAAGGATCATATGAAAAAAGTTAAAATATAATAGAGATTAATATAAAAAACTCTATTTTTAATTTTTGCTAGATAACAATGATCTTTACTTACTATAAATTAATTTTAAGTTAAATATTTATATTTTCATAAATAAAAAATTTCCAATGACCGGCAATTGAAGATGGACCCAGCACCTGATAGAGCGAGGAGGGTCGCTCTTGCCGTCCTTTACCTAATCGGGGACTCCCTGACGGTCGCTTGCATTCACACAATTATTGACTACTTTATTTTTTATTAATATTTAAATCTTCATAAAATTACAAATTGTATTATTATTTTTATTAATTAAATTAATATAATTGGATTACATTTTTTTCCATTGTATTTGATCCTGCATCTCATTTACCTATATATATTCATTCTCTCTTCGTGAAACAGCCATTGCCCATCTGTGCTCCGCCGCATCGAACAGGTAGAACTCCGCAGATTGATCGAATGTTTCCCTCCCCTCGTTCATCAGTCCCAACCCCGAAGAGTTTTTTTGTGGGTTTGTTCCAAATTTTGCATCGAACGGTTTTTTTCTCAATCGCCAACCTCAATTTAGTGTACTGCTCTGCTACAGGAGCGACGCCGATCAAGATGGGTGTTGGCGACGGCGGTGAAGCTGCCAGCAACGGTGCCTTGCAATCGCCACCGAAGCCGAGAGGTTGCTGTTCTTGCCGTAAAGATGATTTCATTCCGGAGGAATCCTTCCGCAGCTGGGGAGCCTACGGCCGAGCTCTCAGACAGACGATCCCTCGCCTGAAAGACCGCCTCACCACGCGGTCTCTCGAACAGACGGAGCTGACAGAGGTGAGGGCAAGGAGCGTGCACGAGATGAAGAAGTCCCTGTCCTGGTGGGACCTGATCTGGTTTGGATTCGGCGCCGTCGTCGGAAGTGGGATCTTCGTCCTCACCGGGATCCAGGCCAGAGAGGTCGCCGGACCTGCGGTGATCCTCTCCTACGTCGTCTCCGGCATTTCTGCCATGCTCTCCGTGTTCTGCTACACGGAGTTCGCCGTCGAGATCCCTGTCGCCGGTAACATATGCAATTGTTTCCAAAAAGTTATAGGAAAAATCGCAATTATCCCTGGGTTTTCAAATTCGAAAAAGAATGTACTACAGCTGTTGTAATCTCTAAAAGCTTAACCTTTTAAGGTGGTTCGTTCGCGTACCTTCGGGTCGAGCTTGGAGATTTCATGGCCTTCATCGCGGCGGGAAACATCATCTTGGAGTATATGATCGGTGGCGCCGCCGTGGCCCGGGCATGGACGTCCTACTTCGCCACTCTTTTAAACCACCAGCCCTCAGACTTCCGCATCCACGCCACCTTCCTCGCTTCGGACTACAACCAGCTCGATCCAATCGCCGTCGTCGTCATCGTCGTGGTGGGCGTGGTTGCCTCCTTCAGCACCAAGGGCACTTCCCGCTTCAACTACGTTGCCTCCCTCGTCCACATGCTTGTCATCGTCTTCATCATTGTCGCTGGCCTGACCAAGGCCGACGCCACGAACTTGTCGGATTTTACTCCGTTTGGGGTGAGGGGGATCGTCAACGCCTCGGCGGTGCTGTTCTTCGCCTACCTTGGCTTCGATGCCGTTTCGACGATGGCGGAGGAGACAAAGAAACCAGAGAAGGATATCCCGGTGGGGCTCGTCGGAGCAATGACGATCACGACGGTGGCGTATTGTTTGCTGTCTCTGACGTTGTGCTTGATGCAGCCGTATTCTGCCATCGACAAGGATGCTCCCTTCACTGTGGCTTTTGAGGTATCCGATTTCCGACTTTTCTTTTCAATTTTAAATAAAAAATTTCTCCGATTAGCCGTGAAAAAAGAGACGATTTCATGTTGAATTCGCAATTTTTATTGGAAATCGAAAATTTAAAAATTCACATATTGATTTGTTGCTAACACCAGGCAGTGGGGATGAAATGGGCCAAGTACATCGTTGCCTTCGGAGCACTAAAAGGGATGACGACCGTCCTCCTCGTCTCCGCCGTCGGTCAAGCCCGCTACCTCACCCACATCGCCCGGACCCACATGGTTCCGCCTTTTTTCGCCAGCGTCCACGAGCGCACCGGCACTCCCATCCCTGCCACCGTCGCCATGCTCCTCGGCACCGCCGTCGTCGCCTTCTTCACCGACCTCGGCATCCTTTCCAACCTCCTCTCCATCTCCACCCTCTTCCTCTTCACGCTGGTCGCGGTTGCCCTCCTAGTTCGCCGCTACTACGTCAGCGGCCACACTCCCTCCTCCCACCGCAACATGTTCGTCCTCTTCCTCCTCCTCATCCTGGGCTCGTCTCTCGCCACCGCCGTGTACTGGGCCTTGAGCGAGACCGGGTGGGTGGGCTACGTTGTAAGCGTACCCGTCTGGTTCCTGTCAACGTTGGGTATGGCGGTTTTGGTGCCGAAGGCTAGGGAACCGAAGCTGTGGGGGGTGCCGATGGTGCCGTGGCTGCCGTCGGCGTCCATTGCCATCAACATATTGTTGCTTGGATCGATCGACACCAAGTCGTTTATGAGGTTTGGGGCGTGGACGGGGCTGCTTCTGCTCTACTACTTCTTCCTCGGACTTCACGCTTCCTACGACACCGCGAAGATGGGCGAGACCAAGACGACGCAGATGGAGGAGGGCGTCGCCAACGCCGGAATTGAGGGCGGCAAGTGAGAAGTTACTTGCGCATGCGGTGGAGTAGTTGATTAGATGAAATCTGTAAATGTGCTTATCTAAATGAATCTCTCGGGGAAAAAGGAAAAATCATTCTGTTTGCATGAATATAGTACAAACATGAAGATAGAAATGGAAATTTACATTATCATGTTTGCCTGATATTAATTTTTTGATAATTATCTCATATTTCCTTCTATGTATAAGGTTCAAACTTTCAAAAAGAATATCAACATTCCTAGCTCATTTATTAAATTTAAAAAGAAATGTTACTAAGAAATTTATGGCGACTCCAGAAACACATCGTACAATTAATTAATAGTATTATCGCACCGGCGAACGACGACAACCACACTTCTAAACTTGTTCTTTGAATACGTGTTCGTCTTCCATCTCCATCCGTCTTCCTCAATTTTCGGTCTCTCGGTTTAGAAAAGGAAAAAGGCAACACCCTTCGTCGGTCTCTCCGCCTCCTCTCCTTGGTCGTCTCCAATCTCTGCAACTCCGACCCACCATGACGGTAAGTTTCAACACCTCGCCTTCACCTCTAGCACCCACAAAATCGAAGGAGTTCGATTCCTCCATCGGTGCATCTTCTCATTCAGCATCGTTAATCGCTGCATTGTTAGCGATCGATCCCCGTTCTTACAAATGGTTAACTGGTTTGCATCATCATCGTCATCATGCATGGAAGGTACGTAAAATCGATTAAATGATTAATGATTGATGAAAGCAGATGCAGCAGGACAAGGGTCGGGCATTGCCCAAGTTCGGGGACTGGGACGTGAACAATCCGACCTCGGCCGAAGGATTCACGGTCATCTTCAACAAAGCCAGGAACGAGAAGAAGAGGAACAGGAGTGGCGGCGCTGGACCCAAACCACAGAACAAGAACAAGGCAGGGCTGAAGCCAGACCCCAAATACGAGTACCCACCCAAGCCAATGGTAAGGAAACGATATACCAACCCACCAGCTCCTACCTCTACTTGGATGGATCGTGGCGTTTCGATCGATCGATTAAACTTGTAATCAAATGTGGTGTACATGTTCTGCAGAAGAAGTGGTTTTGCTGCGGTTGGGTGAATGCTGACGGCTCAGCGGGAGTGCATTCTTCTTGATCCTGCCGGTTTTGCTGCTTTCATGTTCCTTTCCTTCCTTGCACATGTATTCAACACATCTGCTAAGGAAGAATTGTTGACCAGAGGTACCGACCCCTCTGCATTCAACCTGTGCACAAAGGGTTCGAAATTCGAATTCTTCCGAGAAAATGTGAAAATATTAATTTTTTATGATCTAAATATATATATCTCGAAGAATTACAGTACAAAAATTCTAATTCAAGACTTCTTTACGTTGGTAAAAATCTTAACTTCTTAAAAAAAAGATTGCTCCGTAAAATCATTTCGGCCGGCTTACGAAAATATGTTAGTATTTTTTAAATATTAATTATCAAACATTCTGTTTGTTTACATGGTATTTTATTTTTATGTGTTAGTTTAAAAAAATGTTATATTTTTAATTTAAGGATTATTTGATAGCGATTATTTTAAGTAATGTATGAAAATATAACGACGTTTTTTAATATTTGTTAATAAATGTATTGTTTAATGTACGTAAGCTTATTTCTACCCGTCTATTTAAAAAACTTGCTATTTGAACTAAAAAGTAAAAACCCAGAGTGGAAAAAAGTTGAATTTTGTGGATTTTTAGAAAGCGTTAGATTATTTTCAAACGCTAAATTAAAATAAGCGTTAGCAAACGAACCTTAAATTTAATTCGAAATTAGATTTTAATACTTTTTTTGATTTTTTTTTTCAATTAAATCACAATTTTGAAATTAGATGTCGTGCTGTGAAAAGGGAATCATGGAAAAACTTGAAAATCACTCAAAATAAAAATAAAAAAAATTCCTAAATTATACGATTTTAGAAAAATAAATTGCGTGATACTTGTCTAAATCTTTTCGATTCTTAGAATTTAAAATTTATGTACTTACGTACATTTAAAAAAGTGACGAAATTTAAAGTAATTAATTTTAAATTTTAACCCTATGTATTAATATGATTAACGTTAACTTTATTCTTTCTTTCTTTTTCTTGAATCTTCCCCGAGATATGTTTGGAAAGTTTTCAATTATCGTACAATTAATTCATTTGTTTTGCCGTTACACGAAAAAGTACGTATCGACGACGTCTGCTCCGGTAATCATTAATCAACCACGTTGAGAACCATTTCTCTCTCTAGAGAACTAAGATATAAATGGTAACCAGATGTGTATTTATCATTTATGTACATGATATCTTAGAGAAATCCTTTTTCTATCTCTGCTGCAATTGGGGAAGAAAAAGAAAAGGTGATTATTTCGCCGATATCGTGCCTGGATTGCCTGACATCGAGTTAGCAAATTTGATAACGAGGAACGATTAGTCAGTTCCATGAAAGATCACCAATTCAGTAATATAATAATAAACATGCAATATAATTGAATTGTATTGTTTAATTAAATTACAATGGTTATTAATTAAATGTAAACTAATTATAACATTACGTAAAAATCAATTTTACCGCTTATTAAACTCTTACTTGATTAATTGAGTCGATCCAGACGAATTTAACTTCCTGTGATCAAATTTTAAAATTTGTAAAGTATAAAAACTCAAATATTGAAATCTAATTAGAAAGTGTTAAGTTAATTACGTTGCATTACTGCTTAACAACTTTGACAATCCATCCCAAACGCTTTTTTTTTCACGGCGAACTTGAACCGCACGAGCAGAAGAAGGTAATCCACGTGATGTAACTTTTAAAATAATAAAAAAAGCAGACATTTTTCATGTTTAACCTTTTGTTTTTAACTTAATTTCAACCATTCTTTCGAAGTAATTACAAAATATGCCATCGCCTGCAAATACCTTCTCGATAATATATCAAACCTCGGTTATAAAAAATGCCGTTTATAATATACACGGACATGCTCAAAATATATATGAAATATTTTATATCTAATATATTATGTACAACATTATTTATATAATATAATACATAAACATATAAAATATTATATATATATATAATTAATTATATTTTTTTATTATATAATAATATGATTATATATATACATAGTATTGAAGGGGTATTACTTATTGGAAAGGAAAGTAAAGTTTGCACTTTCCTTTTGTAAGTCGTTAGTGTGCATGTCAATTGACGGAAATGAATTCTATACATTTCCGTCCATATATAAGATTCAATTTCCATTTCTGACGGAAATTTTCCCACCCTCGCGCACGCGATTTTCACCCAAGGGCACCCGATTTTCACCCTCTCGCGCACGCACTCACCCTCCCTCACGCTCGCCGTTGCCGACGCACTCGCAGTTGTGCTCGTCGTCACGCTTGCCGCTCGCACTCGCCCTCACAGTCGTCGTCGTACTCGCACTGGCAGTCGCACTCACTGCTCGCCCTCACTGCTCGCCTTGACGGAAGCCTCCTACGTATAGCACCGTCGAAACCTCCTCACACCGTTTTCCAATAAGTAAATATGTAAATAATAATAATATATCATTAAATATTTTATTCTTCTGCTCAACAAATACATTCTCGGTTTTCCCAAGTTAAGTAAATATACATACATATATATTAAAATAATAATGGTAAACAATGGATTAATAATGATATAACATCTTTATATTATTTTTAAAAAAATTATAAATACACATAAAATATAATATAATAATTAAAATAATATAAAAAATTTAAGAAAAAGAGAGAATAATATTAGACATATATATCTAAGAATTAATAATAAAAATAATAATAAAATTTAATTTACAAAGAAAAAATGAAGATGTAGATTTTTAATGGTCTTAAGTATGCTTATCTTTTAGGGACCTTTTGCATTTTGATGATTATTATTCTATATTTCTTAATGTATAATTAAAAACATTTAATGTACATAATTATATTTGAATATCAAATAAATTAATATTATTTTTAGGTGTAAATATAAAATTACAAATTAATATATCAATTACACAATTTTGAGTAGTGTATTAGAATTTATTTCATTATTTTTTCAATTTCCAAACATTCTAGCGTGCACTAAAATCCCATAGGAATTCTAACTTTCTGAACTTTCTGATAGATGCACTAAACCCTTATGGAAATTCTTACATTCCAGACATTTTATTTCCTTTTCTTCTGAACTTTCCATTTCATTTCCGTCTGAACTTTCCAACGTGCACTAACAACCCCTAAAATGCTAAAAGAAATGTCAAATCAAACACACCCAGAGTTTAGTTGACTTAAGGGAAATCGATAAAGGGAAATAAGAAAAGGATATAGACTTAAAATAGTTTAGTTGACTGCTCACACCTTGCCACACCAGCTTACATTACCATTATAAAAATAAAGGAAAAGGATACGGATTTATCCAAACCATTTAAGTTTGCGAATACCAGGCCTGGTGCATAATTGCATTTTCAAAATCTTTCTTAACATGCACGTGTGATTCAAAATTGGTAGGGTAATCGACAATTGAGTCTAGGCATTTAATTACAAATGTATTACAATATTGAGATTTGAATAAAATTAAATAAATATAGCTAACCACAAACAACTAAGAATTAAGCCCATATTTAATGTACTGTTCTTTGTTTAATAAGAAACATTTATGACTAACTTGATAGCATAGGAAATTACGAACTTGTTTTTAATTTGATGAGTGAATGGCTTTTTCACGAGTATTCAAAAACCCTGGACAGGTAAATTGATGGATGATGAAGAAAAAAAATCAACCCAGGACACAGGTTGAGACCAACAAAAGTAAGAAATTTAGCAAGCGTCATAAAATAAAATGAGACCAACTGTACCATGTACCATTGATTAAGTAGGTAACATCCAAGTGTACGACCAGCCGTAAGATATAATCTTTACTTACGTCGGGGTAGGTATATATCCCATCTTAACATAAAAATCTAAATATGAATAATTGAAGGCAGAAAATAAAGAAGCCTTCAAATGGGAATCTTTCAAGAGATTAATGGCATACATCTACAATTTTAACAGAGCTTCTTGCTCAACTGCAGATGGCACAACAATACATCTTCAGATAGAAACCGAAAGGTTAACATTTTACTATCAGAGGTGATATAAATAACATTCAGGGAGACTAGCATAAACAATGGCAAACACGTTCAAGAAATTACAATAATGACAACGCAAAAATAAAAAGATTAACTAAATCGTTTTCATCTTCCCGAGTTAACAAGGTAGTCTTCCCAGCAGTCCAAGTGGTTATACATCAAAGAAGCAACAAAGTTATAACATAGAAACAACCGATGAAAGCACCAGACTAAGATCTTGAGACATACCAACAAGAAAGCTCTGTACCACCGCCAAAAAAGTGCCAGTTCATTCGATTACTGATAGGTCAGATATGGCACTAGTTTTGTATTAGTTTGAAGCATAGACGGCAAAAGAATAAATGAGCCACATGCTACGTGGCCACTCCCAAAGATGTACAAGGCTGCAAGCATACACTTAGAGATCAGCAGGTCACCATCCTCTATTAGCAGCTGATCACAATCTAATCTTGGATCAACTTCTGATATTTGCAACCTGAAGCAGCCATCATATGGCAAGTGCGTATTATTTCAACCGTTTCTTCAAATGTCATCAAAAGCTACATATCCTCTAGCTTTCCCTAATTGCTTACGGTCTTTGCCTCCGCTATACCAGACGATTCAACATGCACACATCCATCATTAGGATTTGGCTCCAAAAGGGCCACTGGTATGATGGGGGATTCCAATGAACCTTCGGCTTCACCATCCTTTCTTTCAGGCAAAGCCCCTTCCTTGACAATTTCATCCTTTGAGCTTACCAGAGGCTCCAAAGGCTTTGTAGCATCTATTACTGCTTTCTCGGTAACCAGATGATCTACATCCTCCACAGCACCATTTGGTAATACTGGGGTTCGTTGTGAATCAGGTAGTTCCATTTTTTCTGATGACTCTCTCCATTCTACCCATTCAGGTTGCTTTTCAAATTCACTAACCATGCTCAAATACTTTGTACCATCTTCAGGCTCCTTGATGGGGCCATTCACTAGAACTACACTCTCAGGTTCTTCTGTGTCATCACCAGATTCAGGAAATTGGCAAGAGGTCGCTGTATCAAGCAAGTCATCATTTTCACCAACCACCACCTCATCTATTTCATCCGTCAATGGTGGTGAGAAAAATGAGCTAGTTGTTTGTTCGCTAACAAATCGATCAGTATCAAAAGCAAACCAGTTGGAGTTTGTAATAAGGGACCTGCAAGACCACACCCCGTTTAAGTGACTAATGATGGTAAAAACTAAACTATTGGTCCATAAAAGTTCATGATATAAAACCAATGCTACAAATAATTGCACTCCAAGTATCTATGAGGTTTGTTTGTGCCAAAGAAATCAAAGGAAAATATGTAGTTGAAGAAAACCAAAGCAAAATAAATCATGGGATTTTATTTGTCCTTTAACTCGAACAAGGTATCTGCGCATGCATGAAATAGAAAGAAAAATATTTCTTTCATAATTCTAATTTGATAGATGGGAAAAATAAACAACCCAATTAAAGTTTCTATCGGAAACCAAAGGAATTTACTTTCATATGAAAAAGAGATACATCATGTTTTTGAACCTATTTTTTGATCAAAAGAAAAATATTTTCCTTTTCATTAGTTTCCTTTAACTTCTTTGTGCACAAACCAATCCTACCAATTGTATGAATTCTTGCCTCACCTGTCTGTATCATCACCCAGACGTAATGATGCAAGACCACTATCAACATAGTCATCCTGCAAAAAGTTCATACCAAGAGATTAGAAAGGACAATAAGTAGCAGATGAATCAGCTTGTCTCTCACAAACATAACAGTGAAGCTCAAAAGGGATAAAACTGAGTTTCATTAATGGCATTTATCAAATATTAACATCATGTATCTATCAAGACAAAATGACAACATTTTGTGTTCTACCATCACTGAAACACAGTTTGAATAGGGGACCCTGACACATTACTAATAAAATAATAAAGACTAGTCATAATGAATCAAAATCAGGTGGATCTCTTCCGTGAACGACAGATGGTAGTCATAAAGACTAGTCATTACCTGCATGTGACGGCATGGTAGTCCAGGCCCAAAACCGTCTCCATATTGACAGTTTAATAGTAACTAAAGGTTCAAATCTTGACATAATCATAAGGTTGCTACGTTACTACAGGTTCAAATCTTAGGAAAGAGCATGTCTATTTATGGGGGTCTGATTACATATGTAATTGGATCCTCTCCTCAGCCTTGTATTGGTGGGAGCCTTGTACACAATGTTTGAACCATTTTTAATGGCAACTTAGACTAGTAATTATAAAGTTGCTCCTTTGTAACCTGAAGATCACAAATTCAAATCCTAGGAAAAAGAATCCCCATTTATAAGGCTAAGGCTAGGTATAATTGAATCATCTCCAAACCCCATATTGATGGAAGCCTTTTTTAATACCAGAGTCGATAAGACTACAACGATATTTAGTAGAGAGACTTGTACAAATAAGATAAGAATACACCATACAAACATATATCTTCCGAGCTAATTTTAGTCTCTCATTCAGTTGAAAATCATTTTGACAAAATGCCATCAACAAGCAATAAAGCAACAAAAAATGTATTGACCCTACCAAATAGTTAATCATTGACAAAATGCCATCAACAAGCAATAAAGCAACAAAAAATGTATTGACCCTACCAAATAGTTAATCATTGACAAAATGCCATCAACAAGCAACAAGTTAAGAATTCATTAAAGGAGAAACAGACAGATTATGGAAAACAAAGCAAATACAAGGAGACGTACAGGCAGGAACTTAAGAAGCAGCAAGGATGTCGAAAGATGAAAGAACAATACAAACAACAAAAAAAGAACAAAAATAACTGGGACACTATGGGCACAAAGTTAATTGCCAAAAAACAGACACCATTGCAACAGGAGCAAGAAGATTGCATCAGTAAATAACAGGGTTTAAGCCTCTCTCAGATGTAATTGCATAGAGAACGAAAAAAAGGGTCTTAAATAAAAGGGCAAATCCAATGGGATTCCCACCAATTTGGGATTTGGGGAGGGTGTAATTGTACAGAAAATTAGACCAATAAATGGAGAGACTATTTCCCAAGATTTAAACCTGTGACCTTCACGTCAATCTTACCATTGCACCAAGGTTCATCCTCAAAATAGGATCTTAAATTGATTGTAAAAAATATATTGACATCAAATGTGAATAAATGGTTTTTATGTTGAATGCAAGTGAAGTTCACGGTATGAATTTGTAGCATAAGATCTTCGGAAGCTTCACTTTCAATTAGACAAGTTATTTTTTGGAATATTTAGCATTATCTCAGTATATAATGATTGAATGAAGTATTGCATGATCACAAGACATTCGATTTACATTTCATTAGAATAAAATTAACATTCACAACTTAGTTACTAACCGAAGCAGAAGCTTCAAAGTTGCTCTCTCTAATGTCTTCATCATCACTATCTCTGCTTCGGTCCTGTAATGTAGATGGACGCCTGAAAAATGAAAATCGAGAAGACCAACTTAATAAATTATTAACTAGGTTGGTAGGAACTAGAAACTTAATAATGCTCAGTTTTAATTTCAACATTATCAACATTATATTCAAAAGAATTTTATGAAATGTTCCAACAAAAACTGATAGCTTTTTACCAAAAATCAAAGGCTATTTAGAATAAGTCCTGCTTATTTTATAAAATTTTTGTAATAATTTAATCTTCCAAAACACAAAAATAGTAAAGCCAAAATCAAGCACCCTATTTTCAGAAGAAAATATCCAAGGACTCTACTGTGCATAGGGCAACTCCAAACAGTGGCTCATGTTTATCTCATGAGCAGAAAATAGAAATGAGGATCAATGAGGTTGACCTAATTAACATTCAAAAAAATAATAAGTGGGAATTTACTTCTCTCTATCTCTCTCTCATCCCTATAGGTCAATTGCATGCTGATAGGATAAAATAGAAGTGGGGCTTAACTTTCAAAAACTGAACGTTTATGGGACAAACTAGTAAAATAGCCAATATTCAATGTAGAAGTTAATCTCTTTACTAATAACAGCATGAATGATGAGTTGCAAAGGGATGGCACCAGTAACCTTTTTGAGAAGGACAAAATCAGTACATGTCTATTCACTATTCTTCTATTACACAGTGCGTCAAACATTTGTAAGCAATGGATGAGTCAACAGATGAATTGAAGGAGCTGTTGATTTCTAATTTATAATACTTGTTTTCCACAATTTAGTCCTATATATATAAAATATCTACTTCGATTATACTTCCAAGACTAAATGCTGTAAATTGTTGGCAACGTACCCACAGCCCCACTGGTACACATTTTCCATTGCATTACGTTTCAGCAGCTCATTTGTTTGCCAGTCTAACCATTCACCATTCTCCTGTAACAATGAACCACAAGTATTCACTTCAAATAAAATCCCCTAGAAATATTGGGCCAAACAGAAAGGGATTAGCCAATGGAATGCAATTATGCAACACAACAAAAAATACAGACACCAAATTATAGGGAAACATCACATCCAAATAAATCAGATACCACACCCAAAAAGATCGGTTCATTATAGTGTACTCAGATACTAAAGAAAGTGAAAAATAGCATAAGGACATTGAAGATAGTTTGACCTAAACTATGATACATTTGGCAGTTGCCTGCACCAGGTCTATATGAATCAATTGTTTGATCTCACAGTCTACCATGAACCGGCCATAAAATTATCATTATTCAGAAAATTAGCAATTTAGCATTGGTGTTCCTTATAGAAGGGAATTCATTAATCAGATCAAAACGATCTAGGACCATTTCTCCTAACCAAAAGAATTACAAGCCACAAAACTCATCAAAAAATATTATGAACACTTCTACGAAGAATTACAAGAGGACAACTAACCTGCAAATGTTTTTGTATTATGCTGCTACTACCACCAAGTTGAATAAGCTTATTAGCTACACGTGTCATGTGTCCAATATTGCCAATTCTAATTGTTGCTTTTCCCTCTGCAAGCATAGTAGGCTGCAGAAATGGCAACATGAATAATATTTCAAATATCCAAATCAAGGATTTATTGGAAAAAATAGAAGAAAAATAAAATGGTAATGGAAAAGGCCATGTATAGACATCAGAGACAGAAACAGAAATGGCCACCTTAGCAACTTCAGACGACAATATAAAATTCTTTTCTGCTCCAAGTATTCTATCAACGAGGTTGCATTCAAACAGAAGATGTTCGATGAGCAAAGACTGTCTGTTCTCCAAGCAAGATATTATGATATTTTCCACATGATGATGTAAGAAGTTATTGAATGGATACCTGCATTCAATATGAATCTTATCTTCTGAAATCCACCATGACTTACACTACTATCTAAAGAAGCTTACTCGATTTGTGTGTATGGAAAATCTTATTTAAGACTCATAATTATCCTTCTTGGAAAAAACACTTACTCAAAAAACAAATCCAAGATACACCGTATGGCTCCTAAGCGAATCAGTTCCTTTTCAGCAGTCTCATTACCAATCGTCAAAAGAACTGAGATGAATTCCACAATCTGAAAGTTTCATTTCAAACAAAAATTACATGCAAAACAAATAGTTATAATCCATACATGCAAACTATCCTGAAAATAGAAAATTTATCATCTTTCTACCACGTGTCTAAAAAAATAAATATAACTGAAACAACAAAACCATAGAATTTTGAAAAGCCAAAACGCTAACTATTTCAAGTTCAATATTTTAGACTGATTAGCCAAATTTTATCTGTAAGCTTCATCAATTATCGTAAAATGCTTGCTTGAGGACAACAGCATGAGTTAAAGTCTCCGACAAAAAAAATAAAAACCAAAGAAAGAATATTCAACAATTTCAAGAGATTTATTCAAAAGATTCTGTGTAATAGAAAAGAAACAAAAGTATCATCATACCTTTAGTCGATGTTTTCCTAGAGGAGGCTGTAAGCTTCCATATGTAGTTGGCAATATGTTATGTGGGGGCGTATTATCCAAAAGCTTGAGCAAATCACCTGAAGTAGGACATTGTAAAATTCATACACAGTAATTAACAAAGTTTCAGTAGAAAGCGATCAACACTAGCTTCTAGAAATACATGATAAGATTGATTTTAGTATTTAAATGACTAATTCTATGAAATGAATGTACTTATCATTCATAGACCATGAAACATTGATATGATTCAAGGATACAGATGCAATATGAAGATTTAGCAAATTTAAAAGATTCCATATGTAGTTACTAATAAACATTGTTTAAACAAATGAAAAGAGTAGAATGAAACACCTACCAAGGTTCTCCAGCATACCCAGAACAGTATCTGGATTTGGAGTAACAGATGATCCATGAGATAGCTGGCTCCGATAAGAATAATATGGAGCAGGAACAAACCTTTTGGGATCTAACAAAGATATGCATACAGTCAACGAGTGAATTAAAACAGACTTTGGTCTTGACTCTTCCAGGGCATGTTGAAATAGTCTCCCGACGAAGCTGAAAATTCAATAAAAGTATTTATTTAAGAATAAATTATGACCCAGACATAAAGAAATTTTTTGCGTATCATAAGTAAAAATAACAGCACTTAGCATGTATAACACCAACAAGAGAGCAACCTGGGGCTCGATATCTTAGTTGCAAGACCAGGAGGAGCATATCGAGTTATGGCACATAATATTTCTGCAGCATTAGCATGTACCTCAGGAGATTCCTGCATAAATTATGATAAAATATAGCTAATAAATTTATTTCTGCAAGTTACAAAAGTATAGAACAGCAGAATAGTGCAGAATTACACTTTAGGTCGATCTAATTAATTATTTATAGATAACAAGTTGAAAATGAAATACAAGCAAAACAGAGATAATTAGAGGGAAAGGTCATCAACAATCCAATAAACAATCCTTCCAATCATATTGAGATTTGAGAATGATATCCAGTCAAATCTTCCACCCATTTTTTAGGGAAAATGGGGTGAAAGTTGATCCCAATTTGCCCTTCACCCTTCAAATTTATGACTAGTGTTAATGAGATTGCGATTTGATGTATGGAAATTATATTAAATTGTTCTCTCCCTCTTCTTTGCTCTTTCTAAGTCTAATCCTGGTTTATCAATGACCAGAAAATTAGCATAAATGGGGGTGATATTTGGTCAAAGAAAATGTCAGATCACAAATTATGTGAATCACTCCTCTAGTATTGATCCTTGGATATAGACAAATAGTACAATCTTGAAAAGGGAATAGGGATAACAAAATTAAAGGAATGATAGAACTGCTCAAAAAATGTTTAAAGGAACAATAGTATGAAAAAAGGCACGAAGCTTACAGAAGAACTGAGCTTATCCACAATCATATCAAGGACATTTATATCCTCCAACCATGGTGTTGCATCCATATAGCTGGAGTACATGTGATCATCAGCACCTATCAACCTTATCAACACCTATATCATTGACAAATAGATATGAGTAAAGGAATCAACACCTATATCATTGACAGATAAATATGAATAAAGGTTCAATAATGCTTCTATGGGCATGAAATTGTACATGCAGTTGTTACAGTGACACATCCAACACAAGACCGAATATGCATCACTTGATCATATTTAGATTGTCCCCAGTTGTCTCGACATGGCCATAAGAGCCAAGAAATACATTGTCCCTCAGACCCTCCATTCCTTGCGCCTATTACAGTTACATATATGTAACTCTAGATGATTTATTGAGTCATATAGCATTTCAACAAACAGATATTTCCACTATGTCTAACTTTGCTTTTTATTATAACAAATTTAATTAACTTGTCAATTGATATATACAGATAAATTTTGCTAGGATACGCACAATAACAGAATGCCCTTTGGTCATGTCAGTCCTTGGTGAGACTAGTCAATGATGGCTAAAAGTTACAGAAACAACAATAGTCATTGAATTAATCCCATTATATGAGATCAACTACATGAATCCTTTTCTTCCATTTGATCCTATACATCAATAAATCTTCTATTAAATTAAATAATTTTAACACTTTTCACTACTTCTAAACAAGTAATTTTTTGGTCTTCCACTACCTCTTTTAGTTTCAACTACATTAATTAATTCTCCTTTCCCTATACAATAATAAAATACAAGAAATAACCCAATAAGGATATGACATAAGACGAGTGTTGCATTAAAAAAACCCAAAAGAAAGACTATTTAAATTACTTAGTTTCAAGTAACAAAGCACTTATAATATCCATCCTATTTACTTACTTCCATGATAGAAGTTATACCAACTAAATCAACCAGTTGATGGATGATTTCCTGGTGTCCCTGTAAAATAAAAACAACAACAAAGGTAACTCTATAACTACAAACACCAATGCAACAACTGTATAAATTGAATAATTGTTTTGCAGTTATGATTGCCAGTCTGAAAGAAAAACTTGTTAACAATGAAAAATAAAGAGAAGGTCGGTGAAAAGAATCTGAAGTGAAAAAGGATTTGACATGATAGTTAAGATCACATAATTATACATAACCAACAGGAACATGGGGTAAGCCTACATACAATAAAATACACACCTTCCCATTACCCCACATTGTTGAAAGCCTTGTGAATCAGGTCCAGACTTACCACACATGTAAAAATATGAGGCCATAAAAATAAGGATAGTGAAATTATTCACGTTTCCAGAACAGGTTCACTTTAACTCTAGTACACTGTCAGCTACAGAGTGAATAACTAGGAGTCTAGGATAAACCTATGCCTCTTATACCTTTACAAGCAAGTGGAAAACATAATTGTGCAAGTCAACATGGACCACTGTTTGACAGAGTTAGCCTGCGTTCAAAAAAGTTCCTTTTATAAAAGACTTACTTGAATGAAATTCATGAAAGGAGCAGCTTTCCTTATAATCAGGCATGTCACAACCTGGAACAAAAAACTTTTGAGGACATTGTCGAAATTCATTTACAATTTCATACACAAATTGAAATTGTATCAAAATATAGTAAGAATACAAGTAAAAAGCAAGTTAGAAAAATGTGGCATCACCTTGCTAAAGTATCCTGCCAATAGTGTTGTATGAGAGCGATCAGGTTTGATGAAGGAGAACAACAAACTCATCAACTATTAGAAAAATTGGAAAAAAAAAAGTGAAAATGAAGTGCAGGAAAGAACGATAACAGAGTTCAATTCCAGTGAAGAGTGAGAACAGTACAAAAAATGAGGGTGTTTTTTTTGCCAATTAAATAATTTAGCTATGTGCAAATACACAATTAATATTCACCTCCTCATTTTCAACCAAGGTTCTCAGTATAACATCAACTTCGCATGTGAAAATCTCACATGCCATGTATGGGAACCTACATAACATGATAAAAGAAAATTCTTGGTTATATCACTATTAGAAAAATAAAGAAACGAATAATGTGTAGATCCATGAGATATCAAATACTTGAATGTCCGTTTCTTTTCAGCATCTTCAGGAGCTTCTTCAACAATGTACCTCAGTAGCTGTTCCACCTGTGTTGTTTCCCGAAGACTGAACATTGTTTCAAAGAAGAATGTGAAAAAATCATCATGGTCATATATATAAACATAAATCAAAGTATATAAAGTATTTTTGTGCCTTATGATCTCCAGTTTCTTTATTTTGTCCAAAAAAGATAACAAATAATCCAGCACCATGCATGCATTCAGTATAATCCGTGCATAAACAATTTGTTATGCACACATGCGAAAATGATAATAATAATAATAAATAGATCAGTGTCCTAAATAGGGGGAAAAACAGCCATTAAACGAATTTCAAGACAATCCATTTTTCTGAAATTGCAATTAACAGCCCCTTAACCACAATTTAACTTTTTTTGTTGAATCATAGAACGTCTGTTTTCTGGAACATTGAAACAGATTTAAACACCTTGTGATTGGTTCCCCTTACAACAATTCCAAATTTTGTGCGTAAATGGCTGAATGTAGATTGATATAAATAAATCAAAGTTGAGGTGTTAAAACACATGATACAAAAATCATCCATGATCCCACTATGTAGGTCAATTCTTTCTATTCTACCTATTTTATTCTACATATTTTAGTTTCATCTAAATTTATTGCTTCTTACTTTTAAATAATTGCAGCTACTATTGATCCTCATGCTGAACATGGTAAACTAAAATGGTTCTTTCTCATTTTATCTTTGATTAGTGTCATCTCCATTATGTTTTGATTGATTGAATTTTGATAAAAAATACTTAGATTGAATTTACCGACCATTTATTTTTAAATTCATTCATACACCTTACACTTCTCAGCTAAGGTAGCATTGAAAAACATATATCAAAATATACAACACATGTGATTTTATGTTTAGGCCAAGTGGAAGCCTAAAATATCTATTAAAACATATATAAAAATTGTTTTAAGCTTTCAGCAAGGCTAAAAAGAACACATCTTGCAAACTTGTTTATTAAATGAGTACATTGAATTTCCAACTAAAGGAGGAAAGGAACAAGTATAACATCCATGGGGATGCAAGGTTCATTATAGATTAAAAATGTGAATTAAAAAGGTAGTTAAGATAACTTGGAGTGCAGGCTAAACAAGAGGCTAGATTCACCAGCATGTATTTGTTGGCAAGGGACCTTCTAATGCATTTGAGTCCTAACAATGATATAATGAGGCATCAGATCCTAGTCATTGCATCATCTTCACTGAATACTTGACCAGGAGAAAATCATTGCCAGAAGCTGTTTTCTAAATTCAAAGGACCTTAAACTCTAAATATATGTGTATAGGTTTCCACATCCAGAAATCTCTCTCATCCCCTAAATACTCTACCTCCTCACTCCTAGCTTCCTCCTCAACAAAATAATCTAATCTCCTCCCTTCTTGGCTCATTGTGTCGTACAAACTGGCCGCTGCACAATTTGCTAACCACTGTTATACATCTGAAATCTTGTCCAATGAATGCAGAATTGCCGAGCAGCCCACCATCAAGTCCTTCTATAATCCACATCTTGCATGCATCAGCTGTTGCATGTCCCACCACAAGCTGCATCTGTGTGCCATGCATCTCCACAAATGCCATGTTGTTGACAATCGACACCCTCCTGTCCTGCCAAGTCCTATGACCTCTCCAGTGTCAGCATGCTATCAACGTCATCTGGCACCTTTCCATGCTCTTTGTGATCCAGACCCAACGAGATAACCATGATTCTACCTCATCATCTCCATGTAGCAACAACAGTTCCCTCTCCTTGTAGTGTTTCACTGAGAAAACTCTTATGGGAGTGTGAAGTTTGGTTCTTTGGATTGATGCCTGTTATTTTTGCTGAGTTTCTAGCCAGGTCCTTCCCTTACTATTAAACTTCCTCATTCACCACAGACACATTCCCATATCTCAAGCCCAACACCACTAGCCTCTCGATACTTCATACCTCTCAATCAAATTCGCAAAACTTTCAACGTTGATAAGGCCACCACTAATGCAAAAAGAGCCCCCCCCCCCCCCCCCCTACAATGATAGAATCAAGCACCCATCCTGCACAAAGAGTGAGTTACAAACTGAAACATGCAACTAAACTTTCAAGGTGGTCAATATAGTGAGGTACAAAGAAAGGTCAAAATTCACAACCAACTGCCATAGAAGAGAAGAGAACTCTAGTTTCAGATACATTATCCTCCTCCATCACTACAAAGTTCTCAACTTATACAAAAAATTCTAGCTTATATCACCAATCAAACTCACCCTGATCACTAGCTCCAGTTTGCTCCAACTCACCTCTGTTTCCTCAGGTCACAACTCCACCTCTACAACTATGGGCTCCACTCTCATCCCTTTTAAATTTAAACATCTCACAAACACATATATAGTTACTGCCCATCTTTTTTGTGAGGGGTGGGATGCATTGATAACACCACTATGGAGTTCTCAAAAATGACTAACCATTTGATAGATTGCTTCTTGATGCCCCACTCCACAACGGCAATACCACTACATTACAGCAAGTGACACATTCATCCAAGTATCCCTGAGTCGAGCATCCTCCATGTTCATCAGCGTTGATCTCCCAATGGCCTCATAAATACAGCATTTGAAGTTAATACCTTCTACCATTGCCATCACATTTGTTGCTGTATCTAACATCATCCATATGACAGTAGTGACCATTTGCCACTGTTTGGACAAGTTTCCCTCATCACAATTTCTACCTAAGCTCTTCTACCTTTCAGGGCGATGATAAGATAGATGAAGTTGCCAAAATATAAGATGGAGACAAAAAATGATTGGAATGTGGATCCATCATGCATGAGTAATCATATGAAAGAATTTTACAACAACGGTTAGGAATAAAAACATGGTGGAAATGAAACAAGGAAACCTTTTTCAGAAGAAAAAGGTGAATCTCCTTAACTAAAATAAGAAACATCCAAACCATAAAAGGAGTTACTGAAATGAAAACACCTCAGAAAAAGCAAAGAATAAAATTACAAATTGAAAGAAGACACCCCAAAAGTAGAAAGACCCTTTGCAGCACTGATAATATCCTCTGTAGATACACTGCATCAATCAAATACAACTGAGTTCCTATGCAGCCAGGAAAACCTACCACTGTACCAACAACAAATGGTTGCAATCATGGTCATTATGGAATCCCCTAGGAGCACCATGGTGTCAAGGCACCATTCAAGGTGTGCATACTTGATTCTTGAGTTAATTATCTTTTGTCATTAGACTGTATCTATTGATGAGCATTATTTAGTTTTTCACACACTCAAACATATACACATACACTTATATATAATTTTTCTTAATATTTGACATATTATTGTTTTTTTTGACTTTGTTACTATTATTTATCCTTGACCTATTGTTATTATTCCGATAACAACATGATATGAGTTTTAAGAATACTAATATATCTATTTCACGAATATGTATAATTATATATTTAAGACTTCTTGCAATGAAGAGCATTCAAACCTTAAAAAAATACGTTTAATTAATCAGATTCAAGAAAAGATCTGCTCAATCAAAATAAGGCAAGATGAGCTGCTAAGACGTGTCCAATTCACAGCTTGGCATATAGTTGCCTTAAAAAATATGAACACAAGTTCATTTACAATTAGATTTTTATTAGCATTATTAATTTTAGAGAACCATATATCAAGTTATCAATGGATAAGAATATTTGCAAATATATTAAAAATGACTAAAAGATAGTAAATTTTGAATTTTTATTACTGTCTTGGCAACCTCTAGGAATTCCTAAGCATTGATTCTTTCGGAGAGAGAAAAAAAACTATTAAACCACTTTGACTAAATTTTAGCAGTTCCCTTTAAAAACAACAGATCAAGAACAGATGATCAAGAATGAATGAGCATGTTTTGCTAATACATGCATGATACATGCATGCATGCATACATGCATACACAAGTATCTAATATGTATATATATGTAAATTCATTAAAACATATATACATATACATACATATATGTACACACACACGCAAATGTATATATGTGTGTGCACACACATGAAGATGGAATCAAACACAACATGAAACATGTCTCGGATGAAAATCAACAAAAGAAGAAAGTTAAATTGTGTAAGAAATGAAACTAAGAAGACCAAGTTGAGCGCTAATTAAAGGCAATTATCACAGCATCATTATCAAAGGTGAAGACCATTTAGATGTAAACTACAACAAAGGATGAAATTTACTTACAAATTAATAAGACGGGAATTTAAAGCTTTGCATTCTTGTATTATCTCATCCTCATCAAGTAGCTCTTCCAAAGTATAGTCTTCCTTGTCCAAAATAGTTTCCACCTAATATCAAACATATGAAAAAAAATACATTAAGTAGAAAGCACCATATCATAGAACCACAATTTTAATAAAAGATAAAAATTATTATAATATAAAAGAGATTTCCTTGTCACAATCATTATGCAAATTTTGATAAAATTTAAACAAATGCCATCCCAACCTTTCCACTCCACTTATAACCACTATTTTCTCTCCCACTACTTCTATTCCTCTTCAATCTCTCTTCATTTACATGATTTACCTTGTAATTTGTGCTTATGTGAAAGTTGCCCAACTGTTTGAATTCTTTATGTTACAAAAAAGAATTGAAATAAAAAGAAAATGAAAACAAAACTTAACATATGCTTGAATATGTATGTAAAATAGATATTTAATTGATTTTTAGTGTAGAACAATTTCTAAAATAAACCCATCCTCTAAGTTTTATAACATCAAGAAAATATAGATTTTGTGGCTATATCATTTCCATTTTATAATATGTACAAAAAGTTAGTGTTGCAAAGACATGAACGCTTAGATGGATGAGTGACAATACTATAAAGAATAGCTTAAAATGATTTTATTATGAATAGAGTAAGAATTACACTAATTGAAGATAAAATAATAGAAATTCAACTTATGTGGTTTGGTTATATACTTAGAAGACCAAAAAATACACTAGTTAAAAAAGAAAAATTAATCAATATAAAAAGAAAGCTAAAAGAGGTAGAAGAATAACTAAAGCTACCTAGGAATTGTGAGAAAAAATTTAAATTTATATAATTTAATTGAATATTTGAATATAGATAAAACTATATGGCAAAAAAAGATTTATGTAGCCAAACCCATATGATACGATTATGACATAACCTATTATTGTATCATCTACATTTTATATAGAGATACCATAAATTTCATAGAAAAATCTATCATGCAAAATGTAGTTATCTTTTCCTCCATAAAAATAGATTGTATTTGGTTACAAATAAACCATATATAATTTTTTGTTGATTATTATAATAAAGAAAGAACTAATGAATAAATTCCTTTATATAAATTTTGCAAATAACATGTAGTAGAAACAAGTATTTCTAGGCAAGTACATATTATAAAAAGTTAAAAATTTAAATTTAATACCTAATAAAGATAATCCTTAAACATGGTCATTTTCATTTAAAGTTGTTAAAACATTTACTAACCCAAAAAATGGGAAAGTGACTAGAAAAGATGATTAATTTTCCATTCAAACATCCACTTTCCCTTTTTAAGAAAAGCAATTGTTTTTGCCATTCTTGGCCATTTAAATGGCCTAATTTTTTGGATTTTACTTTTAAAGTTTTTTTAGTGGAATTTTATTTTTAAGTTTGCCATTAACATGACTGTGATTGTTGTGAAACTTGTTGTTTAAAAAATTAATTGTACTTCCTATACAAATAGTTATGTTTAATGACTTGTTCTTAACTGATAAATACGTGTATTCAAAATATACTTTTGAATTATACTGTGTAATTAAAGTGAATTTTTTTATCCAATAAAGTTGATAATAGTGATGTAGACAACATTTTTATTTATTTATTTTTAATTTATGATATTTTTCTAAAAAAATCCCATTGAAGCTTCAGTTTAAATAAACATTTCAGTTTCCAATTTGCATAATTTTTGTTATCTGTTATTTACAGCATTGACAAAGACTTTCAAAAGATGAATCATATTTTTATCTTCAACAATCAATAATACTTCCTTTATTAAATATTTCAATTTTTTTATTAGAAAAATCAACACTTGCAATGCAGGACATAACCAGTATAAAACAGAACATATGCAAAAAAGAAAAGATCAATTGTATGGCATTCCTCATCGGAGTTTTTCCTCAATTCTTCACTCTAGATTTCTTCCGCTATCTCACCCTATCCCAAATGTTCCATATGTCGTGCACTAAAATTTCTATATTTGTGTGTCACGTGTGAGAAATCTGGCATGGGTTGGTTCCTAGATGGGGAAGAACAAGTTTAGGTTGTTCAATGGGAGGGGACAAATGGCATCTAAGTTAAGCAAGTATAGCACTCCACCCACCTATATCAGGGCTTATTGAATAGTCATGTATGGATATGTTCGTGTTCTCAGTTAGCATACTTATGTGATGTTTCAAGATATGACTGAAATTCTTATTCATTTTGATTGTATTGTCTAACCATAATAGCTATGCAAAAATTGTCGCATGAAAAATGGTTTAAATGAGTATCAATCAATTTCAAGCATTGATTTAACAATATTCTATTCAGTAATTACTTGTCAATCCCGTAACCCTGAAAATTCCAGTTAATGCCATTTGAAAACATGTTACAAACATTTTATTGGTATCGATGTTTTTATTTAAATTGCTTATTTACATTTTTCAGTATGCATATACATGTTATGATATAAATTTTTCATGACATGCTTTCATTTAAAATATGATATGATATCATTTTTTTTGACAAGGAATATGATATGATTTCATTGTAGATGAAATTTCTAAAACTTTTTAAAAGTTATAAACATTGTCTAGAGAAAATTAAAGAAATTTACAGACATTATCAATAACATTAGCTATTCACCATAAGAACACAAGATTATTTGGTCTCGTTATTCCAAATCACGTAATATGATTGCCCATGCTATATATGCTATCTCCATGGCATCTGATTTGTTTTGGTTAATTGTTTCCAAAGCTGTACATCATGCAAGGATCGATATGTTCAAACTTCTACTTTAATTTTAGCAATGGTAGCCGAAAAGGAAAAAAACTGCTTTGCACTGACAAAAAATGTACATATCTACCGGATAATGAAATGAAGGAAATGGTCAATCTCTACACCAGTTAAAAAAAAAAATTGATGTTTACTACCTTTTCTTTGATCAACCACGTACATCTGTAGCATTATTTTAGGAATATTGGGTAAGTGCACGTTTACACAAAGTCCTCCATAAAGTAACTACAAACGAGCTGTCCGCCTTGGACATTTGGTGGTCCACTTCAAAAAAATTATAAAAAATGATAATCTTTGCTGATGGGAGGTAACCAGCCATTTTTTCCCGTCAAGCTATCTTGTGTGGAAAATGAGCGCTACCGAAAGGACAATCCAAGAGGACTCTTTGCCAAGAGTACACCAAGAGGACAATCCACCTTGGTTTCAAAATCACCAAAAGGGCTGATGGTGGGCGACCTATCCTTGTTTCCCGCCCATCATCTTGTGCGGAAACAAATGCCACCGTGTAGGGCTCTTTTCTAATAGAACTGTCAGGACGATTCACCTAGGTTTTAAAACACCCGGCAACGTCAACTACTAACCATCTTTAGTTCCATCACCTCCACGCGGAAATCATTATAAATGACCGGTTCCAGAAATCGGATCTTTAATTAATTTTTCCTCGAAACTATGTCTAAAAAAAGGGTCCACCAATCCATAAACCAGACCGTTCTCATAGCAAGGGCAGAAGGAAATTTCACAACACATGAAAAAGAGGCCAAACTAACAAAATTTTGAAGTCACCGTACAAACAAGACCGTGGCTGGAAGAGCGACAACCGTCTTCACTTACCGGTGAGGCCGTGGACAGCCCAGTCATGCGCCAGAACATCTTCACTGGGAGCAATTTGAAGATCCCAATAGTTTCCCCGAACCCTAAAATGCTCGGATCTGACAAGCACCCCCGTCACAAACCTCAAAACGACGAGTCCTCAGCACCTCTCCTCGCCCCCCACGGTCAGTCAATACCTGGAATTCCGCTTGTGGCAGATCACACAACCACCCACCAGATCCCACAGGAAAATCACAGCCTCCCGAAAGCGACTGGATGGAAGAGAATAAGAGGGATGGAGGAGACGTTTAGGGATTGCGATGGGAAATGGGGGTGGATGTGTGGAATCGCGGGAGGGGTTGGAGTGCCACGAAAAGATTGGAAAATTGGAGGGGGCAGAATACAAGAACGAACGAAGCATTTGGTTTTGTCGGAGGGTCGGTGACGATTGGGCCGATGGGGGGATGTTCCTTTCGTGATTGGGTCCGGAATCTTAACGGTTTGTCGGAGGCGGATCCGGTTGGAGGGGGGACTTGATGGACGTGCGGTGAAAGAAGGATCCGCAAATACAGATTTCCATAAATAATATATATATATATATCTAAAAATATAATTATAGATCCTTTATTATTAGATAATCATAAATAAATAATATACAACGACAATTTTGTCAATTTTTAGGTGGTTGTCTTTCAACATGAGAAATATTTAATTATTAAAAACAATCAATAGCTACATTTGTCACAAAATTGACAAAGGTGGATCATTTTTATTATCGTTCTTGTTAAAATGTCCATCCTTGTTGTTATTATCATTATTGCAGGTAAAACTTTTGTCATATGCAGTAACGGTAGTTATTTTGTTCTTCTTCTGTAATTCTTCATTAATATTCAACTCCCCAAAACACACAAGTAGGGATTGAAGCTCTGTATGGATGGATAACAGGTATGAGTTTGGATGGTGGGTAGTAAATGAATGATAGGCTTCTAAGAAATCATCTAGAATATTAGATTTGAAGCTCCTCCTCATTGACTCTTGGACCAGAAATAGCATAAAAAATCATTTAACACTAAACAGGAATTGTGGTTGGACGATGAGGCGTCCTCCTCCCTCTTACCCTTTTGCATTATTTGCCATTTTATCATTTCTAATCCTTTTTAGAAAATTAGCAAACATCAACCCACACGTGGAAACCTCATCTGAAGACCCCATTTCCTCTTCCACTGCATATATCTCTGAAAAAATTTACTTCAATTCGATCCGATAACCTCAAAACAACACTCTTCCTCCCTTTAAAATATGTTCCGCATCCCGCCCATTATACTACCACACGGTTCAGCCCAATCGAATTATTTTCTTAAAAAAAAAAGAATCGCAGCAATCATGAAAATGAACTAGGACAACTCGTACCATATGCATGAGAGCATTTTTCGGAAAGTTAATTTGTCGATTCAAAAAGTTGAAGGCTCAATTGCAGGTCTGACCACATGGTACAATATTGGCTTCGTGTTTGTTAGCTGGGTATTAATTTCTTTTGGTAAGTTTCTTTACCGTATATGCTAGTTTGTATTTGTCGTTATCTTATTTATCTTCGCTGCAAGAAACTTGGATCCGTCATTATATCTACCGTCGTTATATGTACATAATGACGGCATATAGTGACAGATGTTGATAATTTGTCGGTATATAGGTTTTATTATGATAAATATTTTTCGTAATAATATCCATCACAATACTTAGATTTTATGATGTTTATTGGATTTGTCTTTTTATAAAGTTCATCGTAAAAAGTATAAATTGATGTATACAACAGATGTTCATTTTCACAATAAATATGATGTATATAATGACAGATGTTGATAATTTGTCAGTATATGTGTTTTAAGATGATAAATATTTTTCGTCTTAATATCTATCACAATACTTAGATTTTATGATGTTCACTGTCATTGGATTTGTCTGTTTATAAAGTTCGCCATAAAAAGTATAATTTAGTAACAGATGTTCACTTTTACAATAAATATATTTTAGTGACAGATCAAATTTGTCACTATTAACTATTAATATGTTAAAAATATATATCTATAATGACGGATATATAAAATCTATCACTATAAATATGTATAAAAAATAGTGATAATTCATATTGAAACATGCATTGAATTCTAACAAATATTCATGTTTTGGGAAAATTTATTACAGCAAAAATAAAATCAATTTAACATTGATCAAACAAACTTGTCATAATGTTTAAACATTGAAAATTACTAGCATATAAATGAAAATAGATGTTTGTAAATTTCTTGGTCTTCAATTTATCTCCCTTGATCTTCCTAGTAATCTGTGAACATCTTCAAGTTCGTCATTGATCCAAATATTTAATTTTTTGTAGCATCCACTTACAATTAGTTGAAAAATATAAATTATAAATCTACTAATGATGAAATGCAAAAAATGCTACATACAATATAAGTAATAAAAATATAAAATTAAATTCAATGCACATCAATTATGCTATCACAGGGAAAAAAATTTCACAAATTTTATATTAGACCGAACAAATCAGATAGTGGTGGAATGGTAAAAGATGTTGAATGAAAAAAAAAGCCAAATTTTACGGTAGAACAGTAAAACTAATAAATCTAGATGAAAATTAAAGAAATGGCAGATCTGGTGGTGAAGCTTGAGGACAAAAGGCTCTCACCACTTGGTCTGTGACCTTGTCGAAGGCTCTTAGCCTCGTGCCAGCCAAGACCATCTGGTAGATGGCCATGCAGTTCCCACACTCCTAGTAGGAGATCTCTGTCGTCACCAACTCTGGCATGCACATCCCGAATGAGTACACATCCACCTTCTCCATGTAGTCTTCTACGAACAGCTTTGGGGCCATGTGCTCTAGCGTCCCGGTGAGGTCGTGCACCGCCAACCCCCTCCTCGCCACAGCGTTTGCGAGGCCGAAGTCTCCGATCATCACCTCCCCAGTGTTGTCGTTTATGAAGACCATCTGGTAGATGGCCATGCAGTTCCCACACTCCGAGTAGGAGATCTCTGTCGTTACCAACTCTGGCATGCACATCCCGAACGAGTACACATCCACCTTCTCCATGTAGTCTTCTACGAACAGCTTCGGGGCCATGTACTCTAGCGTCCCGATGAGGCCGTCCATCGCAAACCCCCTCCTCAGTCTCCGATCATCACCTCCCCAGTGTTGTCGTTTATGAAGGCGTTGCTAAGGTTGAGATCTCGGTGGATGATGGAGGGGTGGTGGCGGTGGTGATAATCGAGGCCGCAAAGGATCTGAAGGGACAACTTCTTGACGGCCTTCAGGGAGATGTGGTGGTGGCACAAGCCGTACTCGTGGAGGGAGCTAGAGGTGCAGACGCAAACCGGTAGTGAGTATGAGACCAACCGTAAACGCCTTAAATAAGGTGAAGAAGGCTGAATCCATCCTAATGAACCTCCTCTTCAAGCGAAACCTCCTCCTCCCCGCCACGGGATGGCACATTCGACATCGAATCTGTCACACTTGCCTAATCTCCATCCCTACAAGAACCAAAGCAAAAAAAAGAAAAGTCAATTTCAGAGCGAACAGGAAACAACGAATCAGTATCCAAAAAAAAAGAAAAAGACAAAGAAGGAGGAGGAGGAGAAATCAATGCATTGGGGATTTAAGGTTTACTAGCTTCCATGCGAGAGGAGAGGGGTGAACGATGACGACAACGACAAATTCGAGAATGATGACGATGGCAATGAAGTGGAGAACGACGATCCCCATAGACTCCTCTTCTTCTTCTTCACCCCCTCTGCCCTCGCCCTCTCCCGCCGTCTTCTGATCACAACCTTCCATTCACCTGTAGAAGAAACAAGGGGATTGACGACAAGAAAGGGCGACGACAGAAGGTTTTAGGGCGAGCGAGGGGAAGAGGAAATGACCTGCGTTATTTAAGTGAAATAAAATTTTGTTGCGAAAAAAATTTAAATAATATGCGTGAAACGAAAATTTTGTTGCGTGCTAATGTCTTTTTGTTTTTTTTCCTTTTATGGATTCAGTTCAACCAAATCTTGTATTTTAATGAAATCAATCATATATTTACCATACCATGCATGAAACGAAAATAAAAGTTTGATTGAACCGATTATATCATCGATAAAATCAATCTTGTTTTTCGATTAAATCGAACATATATTGACCGTACTGTGTCAGGTTATGTTAAAATATTTATGATAAATATATGATAAAATGTAGATATATTATGATATTTTTGATGGGATTTAAACTTATGATATTTTAAAATCTACAAAATCATAATATTTAAAAAGTATTAATTATCATTCGTTAAATTAAATAAAAATAATTATTGTATTTATTGATTTTATGAATCATAGTAAAAGTACGTAATTTATAAAAAAAATTTAGATAAGTTAAATAAATTTCAACTTATTGAACTTTTCCACATAATATATATAATATTTTCTTCTACTTTTAAATGCATGCATATCGAAAAATTTATATTTTTTCTATTTTAATTTCCTTCTCTTTTTCATCTACACAAACACCACCTAACATTTAATAAAAGATCAAATTTATTGTAAAATTAGGAAGTAACACCTGAGATAGATTTCATGTATTGTGAGTATACGAAAAAGTCATTAACCTTATAAGCTCTAAGGTGGTTATGTGGTAACAGTTAAAATAAAAAAAATGAATACAATTTCAAAGCATTGAAATAGCATTAATTAAGTTTTAAGAGAGAGAAGAAGGATACGTGTAAAAGCTCGTCATGATGATAAGAATGTAGGACGAACGTAAAAACGAAAGCATGCGTGTTGGGTAGAAAAGGAACGACGAGGAATAAGGATGACGAGAAGAGACGAGGAATGCGAGGACGAGGAAATATAGTAAAAAAATAGGGTATGTTTGTGTTTGACGAAAAGTAATGAAAAATATTTACTATTTTTTATTGTTATTTTTTAGAAATTTTTTTATAAAATAAAGTAGAATTGTCTTTTTTTTTTAAATTAGAGGTTTTGAAAGTAATGAAAAATAAGAAGAAAAAAATAAAAATAAAAATAATTTATTAAATTTATATGTTAAAAAATGAAATAATAATAATAATTATAATAATAAAATTTTATAATATGTTAAATTTATATTAATCTCGTAATGTATAATGTATTTTTATGAATAATGTAAATATTTTTAATTTTTTTATAAAATTAAAATGTTTAAAAATATTTTTATATTATTTATTCATATTTTATTATATTTTGTTATTTTTTTACTTTTTGTTACTTTTTAAATCTTTATGTTATTTTCTTGTTGAGGCATAAGCACTATAATTTCTTGATAACTTTTTGTACTTTTTTTTATCATTTTTTGAAATTTTTAACATTTTATCTTCTATTACTTTTTAGGTGTACAAACATGTCTTAAAAAGAGAAAGATTATCCAAATTTAGAAAATCAATATAATTATTTGATCGAAAAAAAATCAGAAAAACACAATATGCAGAGGATAATCACCTATTTAGTGCATGACCTATTTTTTTAACCATGTCTAGTAGATGACCTACTTGCATGTAGTGATAATGTTACACAAAAGGGATAATATTCTAAATCAACGGGTATAAAATGCAAAATGGCACCCAAATGGTACATGACTTTTATTTTAACCATGTCCAGTAGACAGATGACTTCTAGACGAGTAGCAATAACGCAGTACAAATGGGCCACGAGTAATAATAATGTCACAGCAAGGAGTTAATATTGTAGATAACGGGCCGAAAACAAATGGGCCACCCGATTACCCGGCCCCATGACCCAAAAATAGGTTTATAACCTACAAAAATCTAAAAACCTAATAAGCTTCGCCCCGGACCGCCGAATAGAACGAGTGCTGCCCTACCGCCGCTTCTTTGGTTCCGCAGCCTCCGCGCGCGACAATGGCATACGCCGCGATGAAGCCGACAAAGCCGGGGCTGGAGGAGCCCCAGGAACAGCTGCATCGCATACGCATCACGCTATCCTCTAAGAATGTTAAGAATCTGGAGAAAGGTAATATTTTGAGAGCGTTTTCCGTATTCAATTTTGTTGCTTATAGATTTTGAATTATTGAGTGTGGATCTGTGATTTGGGCAGTCTGTGCCGATCTGGTGAGGGGTGCGAAGGACAAAAGGTTGAAAGTCAAAGGACCCGTACGCATTCCTACGAAAGTTCTGCACATCACCACAAGGAAAAGCACATGTGGTGAAGGTAAGTAATATTAGCGACGGGTTGGACTTGAGTTATCTGTCTATCGTTCCCGAAAATAGGACTATTTTGGCTGATCTTGATTTTGTGCTCGTTAACATAACGATCTGATATTTTCTATCCGAATCATTAATTCTGAAAGAAAGCTATTATCACTTGCACCCATTATTTTAGATTTTTTAAATATTCTTGATTCGAAATTTCATAATCTCCGACATTATTGTGTCTATGTTGTTTTTGATCTGAACCTTTATGCTGGCTCTTATCCGTTGATCGGAAAAGCTTTAAAAGTGAATGATTATATTAGTTCGTGGAACCGTGGAAAGAAACGCATGGTTTGAAATCACTTGTAGAGTTTGATTGGTTGTTAGAAATACAACCTGCATTTGTTTTAACTTCAATTGCGATAGCTCTAGTCAAGAGTGATATTGTAGTTGCACTTGACTATCGATAATTTTAATAAAGAAGAATAGAAGTTTAGGACTGGTGTTTGTTTGTTAAAATAGTAATGTATGCAGATTTTTAAATTTACCTTTTAATTATTTTTTAATATAAAATAATGAATATTTAGTATGTTATAAACTGTTTTTATTGATATTGTAATATTGTAAATTATATGAAATAATAAAATAGATATCAAAAACAGATAATATTGTATAATAATATTGTTATTAATGATATAGTAAATAATAATAATAATAATAAATAAATAAATGAGAAAAACGTTGATCTTCAAACGAGGTATGGGAAAAAAACTTACTTCAATCGATATTGAAAAATAACTTATCTAAAAGTTAGAAGCTGTCATACTGCTTCAACTCTAGGTGTAAGAGTAGATGCGTTTTTTTTCTGATTGACAATTTCTAATTGCCAACATGGGTTGAAGTCAAGAGCCGGATAAACAAATATACCCATAATGTTCTACTATGATTTAATCGACCGATGCATTTGATGTGAAGCTGTTATTAATTAACTGGCGGTGTGCAATATGTAGTTCTACATCCTGTTGTTTTCAACGGGATCTTGCCTCCTTAAATTATCGTCTAAACATCCATTTTTCTGTTTTCTGAGCGTGCAACTGAGATTGATCATACCGTATTTCTGTATTTCCTTATGGTTGGCATATTCATCTTCATGTTTATTAGCTAGTAAAGGTTATTTTCGAAAATTATTACACCTTATACAGGTAGTTTGTATGGCTCATGATTGTCTTGTTTTATCCAGGCACAAACACATGGGACCGGTTCGAGTTCAGGGTGCATAAAAGAGTAATTGATCTCGTAAGCTCGTCTGAAGTGGTGAAACAAATTACTTCCATCACCATTGAGCCTGGAGTTGAGGTTGAAGTAACCATAGCAGATCCTTGAAAGTGAATTTTTGTCTTTAATTGCTTAGTTTTGCTTGTTTTTTTTCTATTTACTAGACTGGATGACTTGGATATGCTTTACTGTTATTACCTGTGAGACCATCATTTTTGTTAAATATTTTTCTCTGTGCAACTTATAGCAGAGATCTTTTGATAATGGCAAGTGACTTATGTCGAAGCATCACAAATAAAACATCAAGATATTGTAAATACCATGAGCTTAGATTGCGCCGAAGTGTGCATTTAACTTACCGAGAAAAGCTTATCGATCAACCTAATTAATGATTTTTCTATGGAAGATATTGAAAAGCCTACCACTCAACCTAATACATATAGATATTTTATATGTCCCCGAAGTTCTGGCATGATTTCTTTGAATGGCATTAAGTAGGCGTGACATTTTGGCTTATCAATATTTGGAGTTGGAGCAATTGAAAAAATTTTCTCGCCATAAAAAATTGCCCTTAGAATAAAAGTAGAGGTGGGATTGGTAATGGTTGCTTGTATTGAACATGATGTTCATTTCATCATGAATATTGACAATGAAATCATCGTCAAAATATGCACCGTATTTTTGAAGTGAGTGTTATATTTTTTTGATATTGTTTATTTCTATGATAATTGTGAGAATTTTATATTTAAAAAATATTTTATTATCGTATTCTTTGTACGTAGTATATTGAGGCTTGTATGTGGCGCCTCGTATCTTTCTGAAATCCTTACTCCTGGTATAGCTATTTTCCTTTGAAACGTGACATTGCAACCCTGCTACAACAAGCAAACCCATCATAACGTGCCTAGATGATTTCCATCTCTTTGAACATCACCCTAATCTTATTTTTGATCAAGTTCTACTTTATGCGTCCTTGATTTTATAGTATGCATCTGTTTGTTTGGTCGTATAAGACATATGATTTACTAAATTCAAGTTTCATAAATCTTATTTATATATGGTTTATCATCTTATCTATCTTTTACTCTAACATATAATTAATCATTAAGTTTGTAAATTTTATTTAATTTGAGGAATGGTTTAGGTTGGATTCGGTTCATGTCTCCTCGTTTTGGTTGTGTTTAATTTGATTAAATTTAAGTATGATTTCAGAAATCAGGTTTGTGGTGCCTATCCATTTGATTCCCACAAGATACAGTTTGGTTCAGGAGCAACTTCCTTCCCTCTCCCCTCTTATTGAATCGCACAAAAAAGAGGAAATTTCCCACACATGCTCAGACGGACGGACCTGATCCTGACCTGTTTCTTCAACTCACTGGTACCAGAAGTTCTTCGGACAATCGATTTGACGTGAACTTTTAAATCTCACTTAAGTCAATGTTCGGTGAAATCAAACCATATCTACATAGGCTGTCTTCAGCACATAGATCGATGTAACGTGGTTTTGTCATTAAACTATTTATAGAGATGATATATTAAAATTATTTATAATTCTTGTTTGTAACAATTTTAGTAAGTTTATTTTTATAATCGATATATGAAATTTAATACAATATTTATAAAAGTAATATTTTAAAAATTAATTTTAATATATTGAATCTACGAAAAAGTACAACCTACGTCATACCATGTTACTTTTCTTTTCCCTTCGACACAATATAATCTAGCATAGATCTAGTTTAACAAAATGTTAATTGGGCTGTACCAGCAATTGACATCTCTAACGATATCTACCTTTGGAGGAGGATCTAACGTTTTCAATAAATAATTCGCGCGGTTTACACTTAAATAAATATACACGAAAACGTACTTTTATGATTCCACAAGATGCATTTTCCTTTGACTAACACAACCGATGTACTTTGGTGGATTCGGGCGATTTGAAAGGATCTTCGGAATTTCTTTAAAATCATATTCTCTCTTTCTTTATCTGGATTGGAATCTCACCGAAAGGTCCTCAACGAATCAGAAATTTGTGGGGAAAACAGATACCTTCTCAAATCATCCTATTTCATCAAATCAGACATCGTAAGAAATTATTCCATGGGTGACAATTGCATCATCTGCAGCAAATACCTGCATACAAACTACACCTCCTGCCACCGATCACTTACTTAATTCGACCACCCGACTTGCATCGGTCGATCGAGATGAGGCGGCCGGAGACCGACCTCACTACTCCCATATCCCCACCTCCATGAACCCGTTCTCCGTCGCACACCCCCTGAACATCCCGGTGGTGTTAAACCCGTACGCCACCTCCCCGTCCCGGGACACGGCGATCAGACCGGCCTTCCCCTCGTCCAGCCGCTCCTTGACCACGAAGTCCACCGCCTCCTGGAGCTTCAAGCCCTTGTACTCCATCACCGCCGCCACTTCCCGGGCCAGCGTGGCCCGGATGATGGCTTCGCCCTCGCCGGTGCAGGAGACGCCGCACAGGCCGCACGCGTAGGTCCCCGCTCCGATCAGGGGCGAGTCGCCGATCCTCCCGGTCATCTTGTTCATGAGGCCGCCGGTGGACGTTGCGGCGGCGCACCGGCCCTCGTTGTCAACCACCACGCAGCCGACAGTCTCCGGTGCGTAGATGCTGATGGGTAGCCCATTCATTTGTTCCACACCCATCATCGAGCTCACGCCACAAGCCCCGGCGGCGGTCAATGGAGTCCTATAGTCAAACTGATGGTACACACTCGAATTAGAATCCAATCAAGATTCATCGAAAACGACAGCCACCTTTTTCCCGTATTTTTTTTTTTAAAATTTTTAAATTGATTACCATGATGCTATTTGCTTCCTTGGCCAGCTTTAGCATGCCCACGTTTTCTTCGGTGACGAAGAACGAATTGTCCACCACCTCGACCCCCTGCATTTTTTAATATCATTTCACAGATTATATATATATTTTAAATATATTAGGCGCATTACCGAAATATAGGTGTTTTCTGGTAAGAAAAATTGAAAGATTAGATTGGATATTAATGTAAAAGTTAAAAATATTAATTTTATTTGTAAAAACAGAAACGTGCCAGAGCATGGGCCCCACATGTACGGTGGGACTATTGGCTGGACGCCATGAGTTATGCGTTACGAAAAGTCGTCCGTCAAGGAAGCGGTAGCGGACCTGTTGCCTGGCGAACTCCTCGGCGCCGTCGAAGGCGAGGTAGGAATGGGGTGACTGGTCCATGACGAGCCTCGCCAGCGACACCGGGTTCTTCACAGTCGAGATCCCGGAGACGGCACCGCACCGTCGGCCGACGCCGTCCATTATGCTCGCTTCCATCTCCACCGTGCCCTTGGCCGTCAGGGACGAGCCCCTCCCGGAGTTGAACACCGGGTCCGTCTCCAGCTCCCTCACCTGAAAAGCCAACGACCGATGGAATCTTTTGTTAAACTAGCAATTCCTTGTTAAGAAAAAAACAAAACGTGCGTGTGTCACCGATGACTAGCTAGCTTCGTCGTTGAACGGAGAAAAATAGAATCTACTTGTACGTACGTGTTGGTTTCGAGATGGAGGAGGAGGAGGAGACTTACAACGAGCTCTACGACGTCGATTGCGGAGGTGGACGAGCGGAGAGCGGAGATACCAAGGTGGAGACAACGGGTAAGGAGCTCTTTGGCTTGTTCCTGGCGTTCTTCGGGAAGATTTGGATCAACGCCGGCGCCACCGTGAACGGCTATAGCCCAACCCTTGGCCATCGATTGCTCTTTCCCTGCAGTCTAGATCTCTCTCTCTCTCTCTCTCTCTCGTTATTGATAATAAGAAAGATGATGGCTGCTAAAGGTGTGGGATGGGGTTCTATTTATACAGAAAAAAAAAGGAAGGTCGGTCATTTGTGCACGTAGAATTGATGGAAATAAATTTAAATTTTATTTAATTTTAAATAAAAAGTGTTTATACATTTAAAATTTTAATATTTTTTTTTAAAATTCTAGATTACGTGAATTTTCATTTAAGAATGTGTGAAATTGAATTTCATCTATATGTCATTTAATTATTGATAAATGATATATAAATATTTAATAATATAATTATACAATATGTCGATTAAATAATATAATACATTAATTAATTATACTTTTATTAATTAATTAAAAATAATTATATTACATTATTATTATATTTAAATATAAAATTATAATTTTATTAAATTTCATACTACACATAAATATCTAAATTTCTATTTCTATTTCTATTTACTTCTATTAAGATTCTAATTTTATAAAATTTTAATTCTATACGTATAAATAAAGCGTCGACATTAGAATACGGGAAAGATGAGTCACGGGTAGCAGGGGCATGTGGTGAAGGCCTGAGCGGGGGCACGTGCATGTGGACGCGGCTCTTCCAGATTCCGAGAAGGAGGCAAGGTACCCTCCCAGAGGTGTGACGTCAGCGAGGACAAGTGCCAGTCGGAGACGAATCTCAAACGAGATTCTCATCTTTCTCTCTCGCCTCGGCTCCACCACGAAGAGGTGTCCCGGAGAAAGATTCCATCCACGACCGACAACGAGGCGGCCAATCGGCCACCACAGCACATGGCACCGGCCGCTGCCGCATGGTGTGGTCCGGGTCTGGACAGTACTGGGAGTCATGAAACTGAAATGCATATGCATACGCTTCCGCCTGATTGTCACGCTGAGTTCCTACCTGTTGCTGTGGTTTCTCTTTTATTCATCCTTCTTCAATTTTAAATTTACAGAGCAGACAGTTAAAAATGGTTCGACTTGTCCAGTTTAGATGCTTGTCCCTATTTATGAACCACCATTGTTTTACGTGGGATCTTCCGACGGAAACGGAATATACCTCTGATCAAAGACTTTTTAGAAATATTCTTGTTTCAGCCTATTCTGGAGAGACATCGGATAAACTTAGAAAAAAGATGAGGAGATGACTAACATGTAATACTTTATGTTATAACGCGTGCGTTTGCTTACTGTTGTTGTGTAACCCTACTTCAATGTCGTATGTATCGTAAAGCACGTGTGGCCACCAATGTTCTCTCTTTTCAAACCATAAACTTCTGCCTACCTCAATGCTGTGTGCGATTCTTTGACGCGATCATTGACGTGCAGTGCACTACATCGGCAGCTCTAATGTTTTTTTTTTTTTATAATCAAAATGGTTCTTTTATTTATTTATAGTACTGTTATTGGCTGTACTTAATTATACTTTTTTTTTTCTCTCTCTCTCTATTTCTATTAATTAAGTGAATTTAGAAAATAATGTAAAGAAAATAACAGAATATTATATAAAATAACGAAAATAAAAATGATAGAAAGTAACGAAAAGTCAATAGAAAATCAATGTATTAGTATACAGAACAAAAAATAATGAAAAATCATAAAATATATATTTATTCATAAAATAAAAAATATTAAAATTGATAAATTAAATATTTTTTGTATTTGTTTGTAAGATAGAAAATAATTTTTTTTATCATAGATAATATAAGATAGAGTTATTTATGATAATAATTACAATATAAAATACATTTCATATATTTCTATTGTCTCACATATCTCTCATAATATTAATTCTCATTTACCAATGATATAAATAATTTCAATATCAAAATTACATGTTGTTTATATATTCTATGATAATTCACTTTTTTTATTCTTTTATTTTTCGTCAATTTTAAAGATCAAGAAATCAGAAAATGAAAAAAAAAAATATATATATATATATGAGAGAAAAATGATAGAATTCTTTGAAAATTTATTTGATACACAAATAGGTAAAAAATAATAAAATTATTATTATTAATTTTCTTTCTAACATTTTCCTTTATTTTTTAGATGAACATACGCCTTTTTTTACGACAACAATAGAATAATATGTCGACCATGCATGCAAATGGCTTAATGGCAATAGAATAATATGTGCATGCATGCATATCTTTTATTTATCTGCAAATTAATTAATCTCCAGTCAATTCCCACGTGTCGTCACAGTCATCCACAGATTTGATACCTATCATCTGGCTCGAACTGTCTTATATATTGTCACGAGTTTTAAATCTATGGTCAATTGAAATAGTAAAAGACTGCTTTACTATCATGATGCCGTTTCTTATTCTCAAACCTTTCACCAAGTGCAGCACATTTCGTCCCGCCTTCGTTCCGCACTTTTCAAACCTTCTGAGCGTCGGTAATTTCCAAGCAACCTCCCATGTGGATGTATTCTATTTATTTAAACTTTCGTTTAAGTTTGAATTTATGATCTTATTACCGGTAACGATAAGATCGTTCTCCACTTACATTGTGAATCAAAGATATTAACCATGTGAATAAATCCCTCCACCAACTATCCACTTTAAATTGAACACTCAGATTAATTACGAGAAGCTGCAACGAAAACATACTAATTTAATTAGGGAGACGATGTTCTTCATGGCGCACGGATGATGACTCCGACGGATAAACCACGTCAGCGCTGACGTGGACGGCCGCTAGACGCCAAAGTCAGCACTTTCGTCCATCTTGTTCTGCTGCCGACACTCGACGGTTTCCGGTTAAAGCGCAGCCGACGGTTTCCGCCAGACGCGTCAGAAGACGAAGACGGTAAAAAAAGAAGTAATAATAATATATATATATATATATATATATATATATATATATATATATATATATATTTGTGATCAGGGGGATGGCATTCATCCGTCTTTGTTTATGATTATTCAAGTCGTAAACAAGTGTTATTGTAATGCTGTTAATTACTTAAATTTTATAATTTAAGGTTGGATTTAAGGTTGGACGGGTTGATGCCGTGGAACTTGTAAAAATTTAACATTTTCAAAATTTATTCTATTTGCAGGTGAACGAATGATACGGTAGGCGCGAAGAAAGCTGGAACGAGATAGACAGAATTGGAATTTTAATAATTTAATGACGATGGAAGAGACAAATGACTCACCTCAGCGTTATCGTTATTATTATCATTATATGATTACGATATAAAATCATAACGATGTAATAAAAAGAAGATTATAAAATTTATAATTAAAAATTACTATACGTAATCTATCATTTGAAACAATCAAACAAACGTGTGTTGCCCCTGCCGTCTCTCGTCTCTCGTTTGTGTGTGTGTGTGTGTTTTTTTTTCTTTTGCGTGTAAGTTGGAATTTTTTCAGAAAAAAAAAAAAAGTGATAAAGTGTGTCTCGAAAATAAAAAGCATTTATTCGTTGATCGTATCATTGCTTGTAAGATTCGATTTTTTCCTCTTGATGATTGACGTGACTTTTTACGTGGAGATTTCTTCATCGTATCTTTTTCTTTTTTTATTATAGCTGAAATTTTCCTTATCCATTAAAGTTTAACTAACACTCCTTGGCTACCATCACCCTGATATTTATTAGTTGGGGAAATGAGTAGACCATGTAATATCATTTTGATATTTAGCAATGTTCGTACCCTCACCTCTTTTCGATTAAAAAACTTAGGAACAACATGCGAATAAAATTTCTGGCTTTGGTGATCAACTGGAGAATAATAAAACGTGCAAAATAAGTGTTGGATTTTTTTAGTTTTAGTTTTGCGAAAAAAAGTTGCTAAGCGCTGGATTTCGGCTTGATGACCTCAGCCACTGCTCTGGGAATCTTCTGGGGATTCGAATATTCACTTTAACAAAAAGAAAAGAAAAGTGATGACTAACCGAACTTTAACAAATACTTTATTGACTTTCTGTAGAATATTTTAATCTCAACGATTTATTTAAGAGAGAAGAAGTTCATCAGGAAATGCGGTAGAAGTGAAACCTTCACTGACCAACTTCCACTGAAAAGGACTTGTCACCTGCATTGCGTGCGACCACCACCGTCTATGATTCCGATGGTTTATTTTTGCATTAATTATGTCGAGACTGGGGAATCTTCCGTGTTGCGGAAATAGGTTTCAATTATTTCCAATCAAAGACTGATGGATTGAGGTTCGTTAGGTTCTAAAATTTCCCATTTATTATATTTACATTAGGTTCCAAAAATGAGATGGTTGATTAGGCTCCATCTCGAAAAGAGACATTTGTTACGATACGTGTGTCGTTTGCGTTGATCATGATTCGACATTCTATTTTTGTTTTACGATGAAATGTTGGGAGTGTTGGGTTTAACTCAATTTCTTTCTGGTAAATGTGAACATTTCGAGATATCAATCAACCTACATCCTTCGATTTGGGTGAACTTCACCTAATTGTGAATATGCCGATTTTTGTAATTCAAAATGTAATTCATTTTAGTATTGTAGAACCTCTTCAATACTAAGTTTGAATGATTATGGCCATCTCGACAATATTTCAAGAATGTCTTATCAAATGTTATTTGAAATGCAATATCAAATATCTTGTGACATAGATTCAAAAACACAACATTCTCCTTCGATGCAACAATAAATAATGGTGAAAAAAGACAGACGACTTTGTCCATATGTAGAGTTTCAATAGGTTATATCAGAAACAATGAAAGAAGTATATACAACACATTGGAAATTTTTTGTTTAGAACAGGGAGATACAGTAGAAAGATTACAAGTTATGAAAGAGACAGTATATGTATAAAAAGAAAATGTTCAAGTACAAAAAGTAAATGTTGAAGTAAAAAGAGAAATTATTTAACTACAAAAAAAATTTATAAAATACAAAAAAAAGTTAAAGAAAATGAAAATATTGTTTGAACTTCTAAGAAGGAAAAATACTTTGAGAATACCACATGAGTATAGACTTAGATGATGTAATTGATTCTTTATGAAAAATGTAATTTTGAACTTGTGTTATATGTTATGCATTCAATTTCATGTGTTATCATATGTGTTGAACTTGTATTATATAATGAACTTGTCATGTGTTAAATTTATTATTGTTATCTGTTGAAGTTGTTGTACAATGTAATGAATTTATTGTATTATATGTTAAACTTGTGTAATGTGATGAACTTGTTATATTATACAATTTTTGATTTATTATTGACAATTTTAATGTTATTGTTAACACTTATGTAGACTAACTTCTTACTAATTCAAATGGACGATGCAATAAATACCTTTATGTTACTTATAGAAGAGGAGGAAGAATGTGTTGAGAAAAAGCATAAGGTGATTTTAACCACATGACACTTTCTTTGTTGCCTTGTTAGTTATGATACATCAATAACATCTATTAGAATATACAATACCTTATTAGTTTTGATACATCAATAACATCTATTAGAATATATAATAAGAAAGGTCAACAATATATTAGACTATTATTAAATTCAATTTTACTAGATCAATTGTACAACTGTAAGAAGATATATCACACAGTTAAAATGTATTCATCTAATTTACTACATTATTAAAAAATAAAAGTGTAATAAAAGATAATCGAGACATGTCTGTGTAAAAGAAAGTTACCATATTCCTAGTCAACGATATTTTTGTTGATTTACTTAAACTATCGTTATCTACTTCAATGAAGTATTAAATGTAATTTTAAAATTAGGTCATATAATTCCAGCGAAACCTTATGAAAGTACTCCATCTATAATTAAAAATGGCCTAAAATTTTATCCATACTTCAAAGTATTTTTATATTATCAAATCTTAATCCTCCATGTCATTATTATGATATCATTTCTTAATATAAAAATACAATTTTTTTCATATGCTAACGATGTTATTAATGATACACATGTAAAGACAATCATTTAACAAAAAAAGAATGTAAAGTTTAAGAATAAAAAAAATAAATTATCACAAAATATATTGACAAATTGTAATTTAAATATAAAATTTATTTATATTCTTAAAGAAAGATCAACTATTGATATATAAATTCTTCAATATGCCATAACGTGATGTAATCCTTTTGTTGTTCCAACAGATATATTTTGATATGTCAATATTATTTATAGGTTATTTAATGAAATATATCTTTAATAATACTTTATATCTATTATATACAAAAAAAAAAATTAATTAATATCAATTTTTCAAATCAACCAGAACATATTTGTTTATTTCAAGAAGTTTGGTATCACTTTAATAATTACAATGTCAATTGACTTCTCACCAATATAACAAAAAATTTCAATTATAAACATTTATATTTAAGGATGATCATCGAACGATCATTTAAAGTAGTAAAACATTAATTTACAATATTACAAAATTAAATATCATTTCTTTTTAAGATTTAAATAAAAATTATGTTAACTTGTTTTTTACTTTATAATTTAATTCCCAGAGTATATAGAAATAATTTACTTAAGATGAATTAAAAGAAAGAAAAAGTCAATGATTTCAAAGTAATAAAAAAAAGAAAACATTTTAACTATTTTATCTTTTATTACTGTAACTACACAAGAAAGAAGGAAAAAAGTAATAGATAGAATGTGAAAAAATATGATAAAATCTATATAGGATGTTTGAGATTTATGATGTCAAATTTATTTTAACAATTTCAATTTTACTTGTGTTTACATTATCTAAGTTCCATTATTACTAACGTTCAAGTAATATAATTAATTTACAAATTAAACATTATTAGTCATATATATTAAATTTACATATTATATTTTAATATACAATTTTATACCTTTATAATTTTTCTTAACCATTTTAATATACTTTATATGAATTCTGTACCTTTTTAAAACGCATACACACATCTAAACTTCATTACTAGTAAATTCTATTATTTTCCTGTTAATGCATAAACACAAATATTTCCTATTTTTAACAGATTCCAAAAACTCATGTTCTAATAAAATTTAACACAAACACACCCTTAATGTTTTCTTTATGATGCTTGGGCATAAGTCACTTAACATTATCAAAAGATCACTAATATAAGAAGTTGCACAAAGAAAAATATTAAACAAAAATGATGGTCTCACGGGTACTACCGGTAAAACATATATATCCAAGTCTTTCGGCTTAGAAAATAGAAAAATACAAGCATACTAAGCAATTAAAGACAAAAATTTTCTATCAAGGATCTGCAATGGTCACTTCGACCTCAACACCTGGCTCAATGGTGATCGATGTTATCTGCTTGACCACTTCGGACGAGCTTACGAGATCAATAACTCTTTTATGGACACGAAACTCGAACCTATCCCACGTATTTGTGCCTGAATAAAACAAGACAATTATGACCAATACAAACTACCCGCATAAGGCACAGTAATTTTCGAAAGGAACCTATTACTAGCTAATAAACATGAAGATGAATATGACAACCACACAGAAATACGGTACGATCAATCTCAGTTGCACGCTCAGAAAACAGAAAAATGGATGTTTGGAAGATTAATTTAAGGAGAGAAGATCCCGTTGAAAATTTAATTTGAAATAACAGTATGTAGAACTACATATTGCACACCGCCAGCTAATTAATAACATCTTCACATGAAAAGCATCAGTCGATTCGATCATGGTAGAACATTAAGTCTCTAACAATTAATCAAACTCTACAAGTGATTTCGGAAACCATGCGTTTCTTTCCACGGCTCTATGATATAATATAATCAATCACTTTTAAAGTTTTCCCTATCAACGGATGAGAGCTAGCATAAAGGTTCAGATAAAAAAAACATGGACAATAATGTCGGAGATTATGAAATTTAGAATATGAATATCAAAAAAAGTCTGCAACAAAGGCTGTAAGTGATAATAATTTCTTTCAGAATTAACGATTCGGATACAAAATATCGATCAGATCGTTATGTTAAGGAGCCCAAAATCAAAATCATACGAAATAGTCCTATTTTCCGGAACGATATACAGATAACTCAAGTCCAACCCGTCGCTAATGTTACTTACCTTCACCACATGTGCTTTTCCTTGTAGTGATGTGCAGGACTTTCGTGGGAATGCGTACGGGCCCTTTGACCTTCAACCTTTTATCCTTCGCACCCCTCACCAGATCGGCACAGACTGCCCAAATCACAGATCCACACTCAATAGTTCAAAATCGGTAAGCAGAAGAATTGAATACGGAAAACGCTTTCAAAAAATTACCTTTCTCCAGATTTTTAACATTCTTGGAGGATAGCGTGATTCGTATGCGATGCAGCTGTTCCTGGGGCTCCTCCAGCCCCGGTTTCGTGGGCTTCATCGCGGTGTATGCCATTGTCGCGCGCAGAGGTTGCGAAATGGACGAAACGGCGGAGGAGAGCGGCGCTGGGTGTGGTTAGGGTTCTAAATTTTTTAGATATTTATTCGGCTTATAACCCTCGGTCTACTGATTCGGATGTCCGTTAATCCGTTTACCCGATGGGTATCCGGATCCTGTTCTAGATCGAATGATCCGATTCCTAAAACCTCCTACCCCGTCGGCCGTTTCCTTCACTGCTGCGCGGGCGAACCCCACCGAGGCAGCGGCGGGAGCGGCGAAGGGGAGGGGACGACATGGAGGGAGTTTCGTACCAGAGGTTTCCTAAGGTCCAGATCCGAGATATGAAGAACGACTACCTCAAGTTCGAGCTCAGCAACACGGATTCGAGCGTGGCTAACGCCCTCCGGCGTGTGATGTTGGCCGAGGTCCCCACCGTCGCCATCGACCTGGTGGAGATCGAATGCAACTCCTCGGTCCTTAATGACGAGTTCATCGCGCATAGGCTCGGCCTCATCCCCCTCGTCAGCACCAAGGCCATGGCCATGCGATTCTCCCGCGACTGTGACGCATGCGACGGGGACGGCCAGTGCCCCTACTGCTCTGTTGAGTTCCACCTCAGCGTCAGGTGCGACAGCGACCTTACTCTGGATGTTACCAGCAACGACCTCAGGAGCGTCGATCCCTCGGTCGTGCCAGTGGAAGATGGGGGGAGTAGGCTTTTGGATGCCGAGTCGTTCAATGCGAGTCCGGATTCGAAGTGAGTCTTCTTCCTTTTCTTTTAGGGAGAAAAAAACCGTTGTTTTCATTATTTTGGAGTCTATGACTTTTTGTTAGCTGTACGATGCTTTGAGATTGTGTTGGAATGTGTTAATTTGTGTTTGCTTCTTTTTCTTATGCCGAAAGGAATGCCGTTACTCATTGGTATTATTATGTTCTAAATGAAATATGGGAATTTCGCTTTTAGGAAGGTTTGGTTGTAGTGTAGCAGTCGATTACTTTCATGGATGAAGAAAAATTTTATTGTCTAATGTTAACTGATTACGACGTTAGTTTTTTTGTGCGAAGCATTTGTCAGTGAATCCGATGCTGCTATGTGATTAAACTTGATTTCTGGACGATATGTTGCATGATCGGGACAATTTTGAATTCATTCTTTCCTTTTTGACGAGAAGAATGTATTAAATTTTCATTTTCCATAAACCAAACAATGCCAATAGTCTAATAATGATTTTGTGTCGACATAACTGCAAGTCAACCCTACTCTACGATGCAGTTTTCTTCTTAATCCGGGAAGGCTTACTAGTTATCTACGTTTCCCTTCTACTGTTGTACCACAAATAATAAATTTGAAAATTAGATGTCATACACATAGTTCTCATTAGTTCCACTTCAGGTGACACCAGGCTTAGCGCAGTCTTGCTTATTTTGTAGAAAAATGAAAGTTTAGATTTTGTGTCAACATCTCTTTCATTTTGTTAGCATTTAAGATCATTGTGTTCTTGTAGTCGGTAACTTGGTATGTTTTTTTCCCCTGTTATTGTATTTTGGAGATAAGGGATTTACTTTTTGGGAATTCTATTATCAGTTCTTTAAGAACAATTTGTTTGCCTATTTCATATGGAAAAACGTGTAGTCTGGAGACCATTTATTCCTTTTATCACAGGGTCAAAGGTTAAGGGTGTGGTAGTGGAACTCATACAATTGTGTGATTTTCACAGAACATGACGGTGCATCTTTACTCTGAGAATTTTAAAAATATGGTGAATGTGATGGTGACATTCAATTTCTAAACCACAAGCTTTTGAAACTTTGGTTATCGTCTTGTTCCATATATTTCTATAAAGGACCATTTTATATTTAAATTCTGGTTTTGGAACATTCTAGGAGATTTTATTTTGTCATTTGTTCATGCCTTGTGAAACGTGAAGTCCTAAACTTACAGAAAATTTGTGCCTGAACCATCTGCATTTTGCAGCTTGCAGCTGTTTTTTTTTGTATTGCAATTCCATTCACTTAACAATAACCAATTAAATTGTCCACCTCTCTTTCTGTTTCTATAAAACTTATCTAACTACCTAAATTTTCATCCTGAATATTTAAATCTAACTTGGTTTACAGGTTCTATTAATTTCTATTCTCCATTTATAAGATATAGTGTCAGCTGCTGAATGCCTCTTTCCTACGAGTATTATGAGTATGCCATATTCAAAAACCATCTGATATTTGTCACATCTCTTTAGGGGCATAATAATTGTTAAGTTACGTCGAGGACAAGAGTTGAGATTAAGAGCAATAGCTAGAAAGGGAATTGGCAAAGACCATGCAAAGTGGTCACCTGCTGCAACAGTTACTTTTATGTATCAACCAGAAATCCATATCAATGAGGAATTGATGGAAACATTGACACTTGAAGAAAAAGAGAGCTGGATTGAAAGTAGTCCTACAAAAGTATTTGGCCTTGATCCAATCAGTCAGAAGGTTAGCATTTTAAATTCCTTTCACATTATATAATCACTATGGCATTGATTTGGGATTCTTCTTTTATCACTCAAAAAATGAAGATCTTCTGCACAATTTTCCAGTATACCAAGTATTACTTATGACAAATTTGGGAAATTGTAGGATACATTAGATTGTTGTTTCTAAACACTGTTCATTTCAGTTACCTCATGTTCTGTGAAGTTGTGCTACGCCTACCTTTGATTTTCTCAATTTGATCTGCTTCTATCGTTTGTCTTCCTTGGGATAAACCAAACTAGTAAAAAAATACGTAGAAATTGCACTATAATAATTTAAAGGATGAAAATACCTATCATCTTCATGAAAAGATGGAAAACAATTTAGTTTAGATGAAACAAAGATTATAAGTGTATTTATATACACACATGTGCACATACATTCATACATACGCATACAAAATGTGAAAAAAAGAGTTGTGCTGTTGGTTAGAGTGCAAGTAACTTTGTCCTGACTACCCAGGTTAGTATCTGGTCAGGGCATGTATTGTTTTTGAAGATCCCCACTCAATTCTCCCACTCAGTTCTGTCATTGTGCACTTGATTCTTGCTTAGTTCTCCCCACATACCATTTTACTCTTGTGAAGGACATTTTCAGCATTCCAAAATGTTGGTTCGGTCCATAAAAAATAACTACCTTCTCCTCTTCTCTTATATTATGGTATTGATGTTCATTATGAAGTTTAAATGTCAATGTGATTGCTTACCCCATTTAGAAACAAATATTAGCTAGTTCTGTCTCCCACACAGTTCTGCCATTGTGCACTTGATTCTTGCTTAGTTCTCCCCATATACCATTTTTACTCTTGTGAAGGACATTTTCAGCATTCCAAAATGTTGGTTCGGTCCATAAAAAATAACTACCTTCTCCTCTTCTCTTAATTATGGTGTTGATGTCCATTATGAAGTTTAAATGTCAATGTGATTGCTTACCCCATTTAGAAACAAATATTAGCTAGTTCTGTCTCCCACACAGTTCTGCCATTGTGCACTTGATTCTTGCTTAGTTCTCCCCATATACCATTTTTACTCTTGTGAAGGACATTTTCAGCATTCCAAAATGTTGGTTCGGTCCATAAAAAATAACTACCTTCTCCTCTTCTCTTAATTATGGTGTTGATGTCCATTATGAAGTTTAAATGTCAATGTGATTGCTTACCCCATTTAGAAACAAATATTAGCTAGTTCTGTCTCCCACACAGTTCTGCCATTGTGCACTTGATTCTTGCTTAGTTCTCCCCATATACCATTTTTACTCTTGTGAAGGACATTTTCAGCATTCCAAAATGTTGGTTCGGTCCATAAAAAATAACTACCTTCTCCTCTTCTCTTAATTATGGTGTTGATGTCCATTATGAAGTTTAAATGTCAATGTGATTGCTTACCCCATTTAGAAACAAATATTAGCTAGTTCTGTCTCCCACACAGTTCTGCCATTGTGCACTTGATTCTTGCTTAGTTCTCCCCATATACCATTTTTACTCTTGTGAAGGACATTTTCAGCATTCCAAAATGTTGGTTCGGTCCATAAAAAATAACTACCTTCTCCTCTTCTCTTAATTATGGTGTTGATGTCCATTATGAAGTTTAAATGTCAATGTGATTGCTTACCCCATTTAGAAACAAATATTAGCTAGTTCTGTCTCCCAAGAAATTAAAGCTTGGACTAGTCGATGCATTATTATATCTCTTTCTGGCCTTCCTTCCCACGATATGTCTTTGATTGAGATTCACCATTATCTTAGAATTTTTGTAGATAGACTATGATTTATAGAAATTTTCATTTTAATGTCATATCTTATTATGGCATGTGCAGAGTATAAAATAGAAAGGTTTTCCTTATTCAATATGTCGTGGGAGTAACTTGTTTATTGTTGAATGAACTTTGAACTTACATACGAAATAATAAGATTTTTGGTCATCAGTGTAACGTGTGATTTATCTAGAATTAAGAGTCAATCAAAAATGTTTTGCACAAAAAAACATTTTGAAAATAATTTTTGTTGGTCATACAAAAATGTTTTCCTTTTCCCTTGCCATCATTTCACATCCCATTGCAAACTGCAATTGAGATTTTAAGAGTAAATCTTTTTTCCAAAAAAAGAGTCAATTTTTTTTCTGGAGTGTAAATTTTGTGGTGTTCAAGTGCAAGACATGGAGCCCATTCATTCGGTGGGGTACTATTTAGACCAAACACTAGTAAGATGCTTATTTCATTTGGATTATGTGTGATGCACTAGAGAAATAATACTGAATTTGTTTTAGTTACTATTCTGAGTAAAAATTCTTTGACATGGGATATTTAAATCGAATCTTTACTCATTTATTGTGATTTTGAGTGCTTTCGAAATTTTCATGTTGGAGAGATTTCTTTGTGATCATAGGTAGTGGTAATTGACCCTGAAGCGTACACATATGATGACGAAGCAATAAAAAAGGCTGAAGCCATGGGAAAACCAGGACTTGTAGAGATATATGCAAGGGAAGACAGTTTCATCTTCACCGTTGAATCAACAGGAGCAATCTCAGCTTACCAACTGGTTACCAATGCATTAGAAGTGCTAAAGCAAAAGCTTGATGCTGTTCGCCTGTCTGATGATACTCAGGAGAACGACGACCAATTTATGGAACTCAAGCAGCATATGTGAGGCGGTGTAATTCTGCGCTGAATCTAGATTTTACCCGTGACATGATGAATTGGTTGATATATAAATATTAACTGATGTTTTTCTTGTTGCTGTACGTACGAAAAGGTATAACTAAACCAGTATGCAAGTTAAATATTTTGTTATATTTATGATTCATGCTTTATTGCCACTTTGATCATCTCTAGTAGGTACTTAAATTTCTCGAGGTTGCTGCGTACTCCATAGGTCTGTACCATGAAACACGAAAAAAAAGATTGTAGTATGTAGTTTGCCGTTGAATTGGCAACGATGCATTTCGTACAAAACCTTCATGGTTTACTAGTTACTGCTAGTTTGCATTTTCCCCAGCTCCATTTGTTGTCGTCGTCGTTTATGATTATACCATTGGTACATGTGGTTGATGTCCTGTTGAAAGGAAGAAAGTCTCTGATCTGGCATTCTCTTAACTCTAATCCTGCAATGTCGACTGAGGTTTGTACTTTCTATTCAATGTTAACTATACTTGTCATTGGATGCTTCTTACTGTATAATAATCTTTGTAGGCAGCTTGTTCTTGATTTTGGGATATTGTTGTGACAAAATAAGATTTGTGCTCCTTTTCCAGTAGACATTTTTGCATTGTACATGTACCAGCAAAAAGAGCTAGCAAGACTTCTCAAGTGAACTTTTCCTGTGTGGAGTTTTAGATTTGTGACTATTTTAACTTGTGGTAGCAGTGAGATACCAAGATTAGTCTTCTATTTGATGTCAAGGAAAAGATTCTGAATTCAAATTGAAATAAAAACACTACCATTATAAAAGAATATTGAAGTTATTGTGCTTTACATATTGAAATTGTAAGGTTTGGACATCGTGGAGCTATTTGTTTATGATTGACTGTCCCTGTGCTAGCATGTGTTTCCTTGCTTAACATATCAGATCAACAATTCGTACAAAAAGATCACTAAATTATGAAAACTAGCTTTAACTAGTTAAATTATTATAGTTGATTTCATGGTGTTGTTTATAATAGATTGGAAAATTAGATCGGTGGATTCCTCTTTTAGCTGGTAAACTCATTCTTTTGAAGTCAATATTGTGTTATTCTAAAGTAAGGAAGGAGACAAATAAAATCAGAAGAATCTTGTGGAATTCCGATAGTTGCTATCACACCAACATATTCTAAATTGGTTTTAGGTTTGTAAACACAAGTCCCAAGGTGACTTGGGTGTGTTATTGAACACCAAAATTTCAACAGAGGTTCAGAGGTAAATTAATGCGGGCATATTGTCTAAGGAACCCCAATCTAAGTGGAGTAAGATTTTGCAAGGGTTAGATATCTTAAGAATGATAACGAATAGTTCGGTTGGTTAGAAATAGTAGTATTTATAGCTTTTCCGAGATCCAATTCGTGCAGAATATAAAATATTAACATTATAAAAAAATTTCTAAAAAATGACAAACTTAGGACATTTTGAACTCTTCTTCCCCAATTTGAAAGCAATAAAAAAGTACAATGGTTTGATCAGTAATTTCTGCAGTTAATGGTAAATCTATTCTACCATGTGAAAGTAAATAATTTAAAAATGAGCAATTAAAATTTTCATTCCTGTTGCTATAAGATTTGACAAAAAATTAAAATATTCACAGTACTAGCAGTCAAAAAATTAAATACTATCTAGTGGAGAACAACTAAAAATGAGGTACAAAAGACCACTGCTACCACGTGGGCACAGTGTTGCAATCACTTCTCATTTTTTCTTGCATTATATTCTCCCTTCTTGTATCTAATTTTTTTATTTTCAAGATACCATTAGTATAATAGTTAAATTAAAGAAAAATTATTCACATAATTGATCCATAAAGGTATTGGTCCTTGTTACTGTATGCAATTAGTATAATGTCTGATATTGATAAGTTATAGTAATTCCAATTATCAAATAAATGTAAATTCAAAATCCTACCAAATTAGTGTAACAGTATTGACTTCAAAAAAGTGAGTTTACCTCCCAATCTATTGTTAACCCAAAGCTCTTGGTTTTAAAAACACCACTTCGAAACCAACTACAATAGTTTAATTAGTTAAAAGTAGCAGTAGTATTCTTAATTTTTATTAAATTTTAAATCTTGATAAATACAAAAGCTAAAAAAAAAAAAAAAAAAAAGATCTAGCACGAAGTTTTTCTCTCGTTATTGGTAATATTCTTCCATGTGGAAATCACGAACAGCAAAAAAAATTAATGCCATCATTAAAAAAGACTAGATTTAACGAATTCTTCCGGTGTGAATGTGGTTGAATGTTCTTCTCGGGCTACTGTATGAAACGAATTTTAGAAGGTATTTGCTTTGCTTTGTTTAAAATGGAACCTCGACATATCATCAGCTCTATATCAATGCTCTCCGCGGTTCAGAGTAGATGTTCCCAACGCAGTAATCTGGATGTGTTCTAGGACCACTTGCCCGATCTGATATATGTGGTATGGTTCTTAATGAATGCATGGGTGCGCGAAACTCTGCAGTTCATCGATCAATGAAGCAGATGAAGCAGGGCAGAAACAGCAGAGGATGGCAAGTGTTAAAGAGATAGCGATAAGCCCTCTCAGTTCCTGAGATGTTCGCACCAGTGTTGCAAGGAGGTTAGTAGCGTTCTACTTTTGTATTCTTCTAGTTTTCATAATTTTTCAAGCAGGGTTCCGTTAGCAGGGACCATAATATCTGAGCCACTGCCTGCTTGAAGAAATTCTGATATCAATCAATGTTTTGTAGCCACCACTGCACCTTTTCATTGATAGCAAGCGATCCAGTTCCCTCGGCTGCATCAAGTCGCTGGGGGTCAATTTGGTTAGTTGATGACCTTATGTGTTGCCTGTCAGGCCACAGAATCCTCCGTCCCTATCCTTGGCCAGCAACATGGAGGAGACGATTGCACCCCTTCTTCGTGCCCCAAAACAGGGCTGGAAGAAGTTATTACCTGTTGGTGGGATTTTAACGAAGGTGTCCCCTTCGGTCAGTTGGGTGTGGTTTCCCTTTTGATGAGTGAAAGATTGACATGATATTCGTCATATAGGCAGCATTTTTATTTCGTTTTGAACAGATTGACATGATACTTCACTGGATTTCTTGAACTTAACATGTGGATTGAATAGGTTGGTTGGTTGGTTAAGCTTTTAATGCCGTTGGGAGTTCTTTAGAGTCTGCATATATATTGCATTCTTTATGGTGCAAGGATGTGGTGGTGTACCTGCGGCTTCCGTCACAAATATGTTCCCAAATAAATCCTGCAAACATCCTTTTGGTACTGGATTCATCAGTCTAACTAAAGCACAACTGATAATGTCCTGGTTATCAGGTTTGGTTTTGTCCCTCAGAGAATCTTTTATAGCATAACTACCTTGCAATCTGGTGACGCGAGACCTTGACCAACATGATTAGGAATTGCCAAAAAGAACTCATGTTTTTCTTGTTTATTTGACTTGTCATTATTTCATGCAGTAGAACAATGGATGTACTTCTAATTGTTCATGTGCTTTTGGTAGCTTCTTCTTTTTCGATCTTATTTTGTAACCGCTCATTATCAATAAAAAACTTGCACGAAACTTAAAAATTGTTAGCAATATGTTCTTTTGAGATGTTACTCCTTGGACTAATATCTTTCGGCAATCGTTTGTATGGAAGAACCAATTGCATAGGGCAAAACAGCAAATACAAAGTGGAAAAAAATTTTATGAGGAGAAGGTGGAGGGATTAGCAGATGCAGGCTCTCCCAAGTTCATAATGTCGCTACTAATGATACATGATGCAATCATCTTTTCTTGTTTTGTAAGATTAAGAAATTTTTGATTTCAAATCTAGTCAATAATATTACCGATTTGAAAAAATTGCTTTGTCACTTGGCAGCAATGCCAATACACATTTGGCAGGGATGTAAGTTGTTGGAACAGGTCTTGCTTCAGCGGATCCTGTACTGCAGACATACCAAAAAACAGGAGGATGGTACTGGTTTCATAAATTTGGTTGGTTTCCCTGTTCTCTTTACAGCTGTGAATTTTTACCAACCGGCATATTTAGAAGATAAAAGATACAGAGAAGGAAATGAAAGGTGAGTGAAAGCCATCAACCATTCATGTAGATTATTGAAGAGTGTTTGCTCCTTTTATCTGTTGCAAGTTTTCTTAGAAATTTCTAGCAGTTGTTGGCTCCAAGATTTTATTTCTAACGAGGTGCAGGCCTCATATCACCATGTTTTCAGCCATTGATTGAAGTGTGATGCTTGAACTTCGACAAAAATACTACTGTTATTAAAACTCTTCGTGCAAAATGACTGTGATGCGAGGGGAAGAAGACCAACGGGCGTACATGGAACCCATGAATCGGGAAGTACGATCGAGTCAAAAAGAAGGGACTTACAATCATATTATTCCACAATAATTGTGTGAGACTTTTGTTAGAAAAAGAAGGATCTTGGCTCTGTGGGTAACGCAGAACAGACCCATGTTTGAAAAGTTTCGGTCTGAAGAGAAAAGAAACATAATCCTTTAAGAGGTGTAGCTTAACGATGTTGAAGAACTTTTACCATGTCATGATTAAACTGTTTACCTTAATAAACAAACACAACACCTGAGAGACAATGTTACACAATGGCGTGTTACCAAATACAGATCATCAGGAGTTTGGTGAGGGGCTTCACACAGTTCGATCATCCCCTGTACACACCCTGTCTTTTTTATAATCATATATATCTTTAAGCATTTGGAATAAAATTGGCAGGTCTGTTGAGTGTTGACATAGAACTTGCTGCTCCATGTGCCTTCCCCTTGAAAACCAACGGACGGGTGAAAACAAAAACCTAGCTTTACTATGGTGTGATGCGATGCCCAGCTTTGACGTGAGAATTCGAGGGGACCATGGGTCGTGCCTAAAGATATGCATTTCTTTTTTGCGTTGATGACAAGGAGATCAGATGCTTCTCTTCTTTTGTTGCCAAGTACCCTTTCCTTTTCCTTGGGTAATTACAGTGAACTAGTGTGACAGACAAAATATCTCATGGTTAACCCCAAATGGATTCCACCCAGATAAGACGACTTTCCTACTTGTATTTTCACTTTTGGTTCCTTATCAATAAAAAGACAGACAGTTGTCAAATTGATAATGCCAGCCATTGCTTGCATCGAAGAAGGGAATTGTTATTTGGTAAGAAGAGTTAAATAAATACTCTTTGAGAAACAAGAAAAGATTGAAGGAACCAAACTAGCACATGGCAAGGAGCATTGTGGGTGTCCCTTCTACAGCTTCTTCCTTTTTCTTTCACCCACTACAAGCAAAGCCCATCCCAACGAACACTGTGTACCAACCACCGGCTTAAAGGCAGTGAAGGGTGGTCTTCCCTTCTCTGCATGATGTGGTTATGCATCCCTTACCAGAGAGGTCAAAGCCTACAAAAATCCAAGAGCCATGGATTAAAAAACAAGCCTAAGGGAAAAGTGCAAGTCAAGTGGGCGACACCTTATTCCCCACTCATTCAGAAGAAAACAAGAACTTTGATCTTCTTCTGATCAACCTTTTTTCTCACGTTGAAGCTTCTCTAACCCCACACTTCTGAACGGTACCAGTAAAACATGATTAAGAAAAGCCAAGTGATGGTTCTACAGCATTATTATGATATAAGGCTATTGACTGTTATGATGGGATTGTTCCATTCAAAGGTGTTTGATGATTAAAGACAGCAGAATGCACATCCCAAAAGACCAACAAGAAGCAGCAATGCTTGGTCATGGCAGAAATCAGTCGTCCTCCCCACCACCATCGTCATCTCACAAAAAAGCAGCAGTTCTTCTCCACTCTGGCAGAAATGGTGGTCTCCTCGAACCCTTTTTTTATCTCGTCCATCCTTCTTTTTTCAAACAAAGTTGGTTGGGGTCTTGTCTAAGAAATATATAGGTATACTATATATTTGATAGAGAGAGAGAGAGAAGCACAATTGCTGTGCATCAGAGCACTCGATGGACGGTAGGATTGCACCGATCCTCTCCTCCTCTGGTATCACCATTGTTGGGCCTCTTCAAAAGAGGATGATGCTCCGGGGAAGACGAAACCACAGATGACCATGAATCGTTGGAGCTGTCGTAGCTGAAAACCGAACAAATGACCTCAATCGGACAGGATGGAAGAACGTAGCACCGATGCTTGCGTTTGTTTCTTGCAACACATTCGCCACCACCAGCCATGGAATCGACAATGAACTGGTAGCACCCATGAACTTCCTCCTGCAATAAATGCATCATAGCATCAGCGAATAAGAGAAGTTGATTAGAGTTCTGTTTCTTTGTTTTGGTTGGGAGGGGTTGACTACCTCTGTTGTATTGAAAAGGGTCGGAATATGATTGTCAAAGTCCAGCTGCCCAAGAACAAACAGCATTGTCGCAGCAGCCAAAACTGAAGGCAGGTAATGCAACCATCTCGAATCTGAAAAACAAAAGAATCGAATTTGTAAGAAAATGGTGAAGGGTAGAATAGAAGAAACACCATTTTCATGATGGTTTGCTGATTACACACCAGGAATGATGGACATGATGGTGGAGTGGCACCTCCTCTGAAACTCCCAGTGATTGTTCTCGTCGTTCTTGGACGCCATTCTTCTAACAATATGATCAACAAAAGAGAGAGGAGTTACAGGATTCATTCGCCAACCAAGTGTGGAAAGCACCAACAGCTCCATCCTCTGTATTGTCTTCGCCTCGAACAGAAACCGTGTCTCCTCCACCTGAATCAACCAAACAAAACCCATATCAGAAACGAGAATATAGCGATGAGCCACATCCTCCAACTGCACAAAGATCGGATCTTTGGCTGTTTATCGGTGAATGCTACTCATCAATCTGTGGGGGGAAAAACAAAAAAAAAGGATCAGATGTTTGGGCCACTATAACCTACCTGCAGATCGAGAAGGAGGGGGACATGGGTCTCTTCCACTTTGGCGGCAAGTGAGAGACAAGCCACGGCGGATAGCTGTGTCAACCACGGCTGCGCCTGCGACTCCCGTGCCCTCCTTCCCTCCGATGACATGAACCGATCGAAGTAGTTGACCGCGAGTACTGTGGTCTGGGCGGTGAAGCCAAGGTTGACCGATGCCACGACCAGCCACCGAACACCCTCAATCCTCGCCGCAAGAAGAAGAGGATCACCATCGGTATAAACAGGAGATGTACCAAAAAAGGAGTCTCCTTTTTCCTTGGACGACAGCAACAGAAGCTCCTGATCATCCCAGAACAATAACATTTCATCTGGTTCCCGCAACGGCGAGGCGAATACCTCCACCACATCGTCTTCCTCTTCCTCGACTGTTGTCTCCACACAGAAGAGGTCGAGATTGTTAAGCTTAGTTGTGGTGGTTGTTGCTGCTGCCATATTTCCCCTCTACCACTACTTCTTCTTCTTCTTGTGGGAAGAAGCAAGGTTGGGTCCTTCTCATCAGATCACGACCACGAAGTGGGTGAAAGAGGAAGAATGATAGAAGAAGGGAGAACCCATTTCTTCTCTTCCCTCTTCTCCTCCCTCTTTGTCTGGTTTACGACTAGTATACGTGCCGCTGTTGCTCTTGTCTTTTCCCGTGGCCTGTAGGTGAAGAGAGGTGGAGTGATAGGTGGGGGGGTCTCAGTGATGGTGGACACTGAGGGGGTTATTTGTTTCTTGGGTTTCGGTGTTTTGCGCCTGCTACTCTCTCTTTTCTTTTTTGTTCTCTCTCTCTTCTTTTTGACGATTTTGTTGGTGCCGTTCTTCCCTCGTTGTCTTCTGGAAATGGAGCTTTGATTTCTAAGCAAAGTCTTTTTCTCTGTGACATGTTTGATGGTAACACCAATAATATAATATGATACTGTTTCATTAGAGAGACAGAGAGACACAGTAGTGATCAAAATTCTTTCATGTTAATCGTATATTTAAATATATGGATGGTGAGGATTTTTTATATTATTTGTTGTACATCTTTTCTGAAGAAATACAGTAGTTACGGTAGTTGAAAATTTGAAATGTTGCTGTTATGATTCAACCACGGAAGTTCCAATCACATCTACAACGATAATTTAAAACTTCCTAATAAATAGCATAGCCGAATATCGTGGGCCTTTTTTTTCTGTGAAACTGTGAAGAATATGTGATCTTTATCAAAATATGAAAAAACTACATAAATCTAATCAATCGAACTACTTATGATTAATTAGAATAATATTATTGCTGTTACAGAAAATAATACTATACTATCGTTATTAAAACGTGAATCACCTTTTTATAACAGAAAATCATGATTTACTGTTTACGACAGCGTTTGCGTAAAAGTGTTAACGAGTCAAATTAAAATGAACTTCCGGTCAACTTGTGATTAGACTAGTCATAAGATAACGTGCAGCAAGTTAATTATAATTTGATTCTTTTCAACACTTAAATTTAAGATAAATCCATGCGCTTTCTTGGATCATTTAAATATTTTGATTTATAGAATTCCCAAAAACAGTGAAGACAATATTTTACTAATAAGATAGATAAAATTAGAAGGGGAGAAGAAAATGAGAGAGAGAGAGCGAGAGATTAGAAAAAGGAAAAGGATTAAAAAATTTATGTAAAATATTCTACTTACATTTTTGTTGAACTCCTCTTTGGTTGTATTTTGTTGATTTGCTGGTTGTGAGTTAGATATTTCTCTTATGATATCTTACTCTCGAATTTGTAATATATATCTCATTTACATTTTGGTTACATTTATGCTAAAAATGTTGGAAATATACTCGTAGTTAACCAATAAATTAATCATCATCAGTACCTGGAAAGCACAATTTGAAATAAATTATACGGCAATAGGCTGCAGGTTCCTACCGATACGGAGGGAAACCTGCCCAGTGCTCCCTCGGATGGATGTCTGGATGGAATCATTCTGTCACACCCAAAGATACTTGTATAATAAATACATTTATTTTTATCGACTACTTGTATAATAAATTTCCAGTATAGTATCAACAGAGGGAGATTTCATGATCTACTCGAAGATAATAACGACGTCGGCAGGTAATCACCGTTTCCAAGGCAAGGGAAAAATAATTGGTGCCATTGATAGCAGATAATTCTTGTTTACGGGAGGAAATTGGCGGAGGTACTTGTACGATTCGTGTTCCCAGTGATTAAATTGGGACTTGACTCTCCAGGTCTCTCTCTCAAATATACGGGAATAACGATAATTTCAATCATAATCTCACGTGAGGTTTGCTACGTTATTTTCTTTCGTATATTTTTATCGATAGTCAAATATACGTGTTTATAAGAGATGAAAACTACTGTTATAACAAGTAAACAAATATTGCAGTAAATATTTATTATTATTATTTATACCATAACTATTTAAAATAATATATTAAATTTAATTTCAATATGTCGTTTGTCATTGGTCATGTGAATCATACAACGTTACTTATTTTCACTCTTATTCCCGGACGTTATGAATTACACGACTTATTTTTGTTTGTTATTTATAGACATTGTTAAATTGCATAGTCTACTTTCACTCTTAAATACTTTTTTTAATTCTTAATTTCATTATTATTTTCCTTATAGATTATATAAATGTTTCTCATCTTATTATTTCTAATTGTACTTCTATTTTACGTGTGAATTATACATTTTATCTTGTCAAATTTCAAATAAATTTCACATTTGAAATACTTAATAATAAAATTGCGATTACCTATAATAAAAACAGACTCCTGTAAAAAACAGAAAAATGAAACGAAGGATTGATGGGAAGTCTATCCTTAATTTATTTGTTCAAAACTTACATTTCTCCTACATTGTATGTGATAAATTACTTCTTCTTTTTTAAATCTATTGTTTCCATAAACACTCGCATCAATTTTTTTACCATTTAAAGAAATTGTACGTAGGTAATTTGACAAGGACCAACGGTCGCATGCCACACAGCCATGGAAGTCCAATGTTTCATGCGAGAGGAAAGCATTGTATCACTGTGAATGACGTCAGACCTGTCGATCAGATCTCACACCACACTGCTGTGGTGGGCATGAATCGTTTGCCTTTCCCAGTTTCCCCCTGCTCCTCCTCTTCTTCTTCCTCTTCTGTTACATGGCCGGCTTCCTTTCCTCACTGCCCAAGCCTCAGTCAAACATCTCTCCCTCCCTCTCTCTCTCTCTCTCTCTCTCTCTCTCTCTCTCTCTATGTGACAGAGAAGATTTCTGTGAATATGAGAAAGAGAGAGAGAGAGAGAGAGAGGAAGAGAGAGACCAATTGGCTTCTTGCGTAGAGTAGAAGGGAACTGTTTCTTTCGGTTCTGCGGTTGGAAACAAATGGAACATAATTTAGTGGGTTAACAGTGATAATCAATTTATCTTGAAGTTAGATTTTCATTCAGTAAGACGGTTAATTTTTGTAAAAAAAAAAAAAAATCATAAAGTAAAAGAGTTTGTTAAGACAAATCCATCTAACAACCTTACATGAAGATAGATAGTTTTCATTGTAGTCCTTGGAGAAGCTTCATTTTTTCAGCGCTTTTGAAATTTTCTTTTCGAAAATGTCATGGTAAGTTGGTGATATTTTCACATAAAATGAAAACTATATATCTATATATATTTACATTGAGCTGTTTCCGACGAACAGAATGCAACGCACAGAATTTAATGGAAGTTGGAAAACCAAGCATTAGAAGACAACCAACAAGTGCTGATAAATAAACAGAACAAATCCTGGTGAAAAAAGCCAAGCCGAGTGGAGAGAAGGGTAGAGTAGAGAATCCGTACCGACAACGTCAAGTGTAGGGTTGAGAACTGGGCACGTCAGAAGGAACCAAGCGCTAAGCACAACAGGGAACAAACAAAACCAGGCCACCCATATGTCTCGAGTGAGCAACGGTTAGCTTAGTTTCTTCGCCGAGAGATTGATTCCACACGGGAGAATCCAGTTCCGTTCGGTCAATGCAAGGCAACGGAGAGATGATGATGATGATGATGAACCCGGTGGCATGTGCGTCCTTGGAGCTCGTCGATAGGCCTCCATGTACGTACACTGGTTTCCTTATAACATGCAGATTTTGAACATGTACACCACCAACATCGAATTAGAAGCAGCAATGTTACAGCTAGTAATATCTAACTGCTAATGTGTCTATTAAACTCAAGCCAAGGACAAGCATCATTAGACCTAGAAGAATCGATCAGATCAATCTCAGCAGAAATAAAGACCAACGGTAGCTGAACGAGAAAAAATTAGGTGTGGTGGTACTGTCTTCATCTGCCTCCTCGGCTGACTTTTCATTTGAAATATTGCTATCAAAAACAGTGAAAAGGTGGTACGACAAAAGAAAATTTGTACAAGTTTCTTCTCTTTTCCTTGCAAAAAGCTTGCTTCAACCTCTATGCTCAGTTTTTTTTTTTTATATAAAAAAAAAAAAAAACAAAGATGAGCAATATTCACCCTACCCTGAGTCCTTCTTTTTTTTGCCCTTTTCCTGTGTGCTTTGTTCTTCTTTGCAGGCAAGGTACCTGGCCTCTTTGTGCAAGAAAAGCATGGTCCAGTCTTGTATGTTTCCTGGTTGGAACGTTACTTAAATGTAAATTTCATTCTGTATATAACATTAAACATTATAATTTATTTAAGTAACGTATGTTATTGCATGCAAAAACAAAACCTTAGTAGAGCATATATAGGATTACATTCTAAAATGTCTTATCGGCAATTCTCGGAGAATTATATATGCTCTCTCCTGGAAATAACGTAAATAGCAGAAATCGGGTAAGATGGGCCTTTTCACACCACCACCTAATCCGTGGGCTCGGCCTTTTGTCGTAGGGGCTTCAGGTCCGTCGAACGAACTCCTCTCGTAAAAGCACACGGACTGGTACAATATAAGTAGATTTTTTTTTTTTTAGTATATTATTTGTAAAACTGATATATATATGAAAAATGTTTATAAAATTTGTTTGCATCGATTTCGGTATATTGAATTACAGAAGTCTACTGAATTATAAAATCCAAGATATATTGAATCAATAAATAAAAAACTTAAGAGTCTATGTTAAATTTAGCTTATCAATTTACAGGATCCGCATTTCGATTCTGTAATTTTATATGCTGAAAAATATATACTAGTACGGTCAAATTATATCATTAACTGATGTAACATAAATAGACCATAAGTTATAGATCTGAGTCATCTCCTTTCCCAACATGTATGACTCGACAGTCGACACACGATTTTGATTAGATACAATGCCACTAGAATTGTGTGGATACATTTCTTTCAAATAGATATATAATTTTTAAAATATATTTATTTTAGATGTAATTTTATTTTTAGTTGATATATCTAAATTAGAAGATAAGTACTTATAATATCTTTAATTGCGAGTGTCTGCGACAATATTGAATTCATAATCTACGCATATTACGATATTCGTGGTTCGAGGAATTGGATTCTTTCGGTTTTCCCTCCGTATCTTTTGAACGAAGACTTTTCCGTTTTTTTTTTTGCCTGCACTTTCCATTCTTTTACTTCTTGACCTTTCTTCTTATTATTTTTTTAAATCTATGTGCTTAAATCCTCTTTTCACTTTTCTCAAGCCGGAGGAATTTCCACGTGAAATGCTTAGATAATTATCTTCCCTTGACCGTCGAAAATATTTTATAAATTCAATGGTAGCTGTCGCCATCACTATTTCCTCTTCTACAATTCAATCCCACGTTGCTGATATCATGCTCCACAGATTAATTGCCTCTGCTGGGCTTTGATTTCTTGTCGATCGATTGGTATCCGCACGATTTTATCATAATAGGATTATATATTGGATTCTTATCGGTTATAGGCTGCCGATGGAAACATGCAGTGGTTTTTTCTTCTAAAAAACAAAAATTGAGATGAATGGGAACATCACACATGGTTACATCGATCATCATACGAGGCAGATGCCAAGTCTTAATTTCATTTCACGTAATATAAACGATTTGATTGTTGGTGTTTGCAGTTAAAATAACCCATAAAAATTATTCATTACATGCAAAACCAATCCATTCACGACCGTTGTTGATGTGGATCAGAGTGGCGTATAATTTGATTTTTCAAATTTTAAAATTAGAAAACTACATACAATAGTGTTCACGAGATTGACTGTTTTTAAAATTTGTCATTTATTTATATATTAGAGGGTTCGAACTTACATCTGTAAATTCAAAGAAAAAAAATCTTTCATCATTCAGCTGTGTGATTGGAATATTACCTGTTCTCAGTTGTTTAATTATGTGATTAAATTTTTGTGAATATTCTACCGAATAACTTGCCTGTACGTAGTTCCCATCAACTCTACGGTCCAACAATAAACATCGAAATGCAGTTGGTGGGCCGCAGAAAGCCCAAGCCCAAGCCCATTTCTCCGTGGTCTTCCACTGCAATGTGGAACGTGAAATTGGTAAGAGATTTTTTCACCACAAACGCATACATTTCTACTGTAGTGGTTTTTTGTTCTCCTGGGAAAAAAAATAACGAAAATAATTTTTTCTTTTTATTACCAAAAAGTAGACACAGTCATTTCCTTACATTCCTTGGCATAAGGTTTAAATATATGCAAATTCCTTGGCTTGAAACATTTTTATTAATCGTATTTTATTGATTTGATCTTATGTTTACACAAATTCAAACTTATAATTTGAAGGCGATAAAAAGATTATTCACTACCTATCTCTCCTCCAAATACTAATCACACAATTACAGAAATGACCGAATCTCGCCATTAAATTTTCAAAATTTATATTGAAGACACGTAAGTAAAAAATAGAAAATAAAAAAAGAAAAAGCGTGGTAAGAGGGTAAAGCATGAGAGGGGGATTCGGCTATTCCCAGACCGGGTATTCCATCCCTCGACCCAGGCACGAAGACCAAAGGGAAGGTTGGTGGTGTGCCGCCTATGTTGCTTTTGTTTTCTGCTTGACTCCTCCACTACACCCTAGGGTCTCTTGTCGGAGGAAGGAGCAGAAAGGGAATTGAAGTGAGTGGTTGGTTCTTCGACGACCAATCTGCAAGGAAAGGTTCTCCTTTTGGAGAACAGAGATGTGAGTTCACTCCCTTAACAAGCCAAACCTTCGATCTTTTTGTTGGTTTCCCGTTGATTTGCCGTCTGTTTTGCTGTTACCTTCGATCGGGTACCTCTGGTTTCGTCCGTTGTCGAGGGAAATTAGGTCTTTCGATGGTTTGCATTTGGAATTGACTTGTGCCTTTGTTATGAGACTGTTGAGGTTCTTGCGATCTGGGCTCTGCATTTTCTCTTATTCATGAATGTTTTGGCAATGCAGGGGGTTCTGGAGTAGGCATAAGAGAAAGATTATTGTCGTAGTAGGAGCCTTTGGATGTGGGTATGCTTTGTATAAGATATATGACTTGCATAGGCGAAGGTCAATCAAGCCGGACGAAGAATTTGAAGCCAAGCGCCGTGCAGATGAGCTTGTTGGAATACAGTGATCACCTGAGCTTTTTGTTTAGCACTTGAATTATCTTTTCTAGTTTTGGAAGTTTATGCTGACCTTAGCAACAAAATCGTCTGGTAGGCTTCAGATTCATTTCGAGAGCATACAAAGAATATCAGAAACCACGACATTGCCTCATGCCATGGCAAATTTGCGGTTCAGAATTTCGGAGGAGCTGGATATTTCTCCTTTAACTGAGAAGCTGATACAAGGGAAGGGGCAAGGCGGCAGTCTCCAGCCCAGTGAGAAGCTTGATCTATGGAATCAGCTCAAAGTTTTAAGTAATGCTTCCCATTCTGATTTATTTTGCTTTTATTTTGAGTCGCTTCACAGAAACTTTTCAAAAATTTAGGAGGAATCTGATAATGATTATTGATTTATTTCAGGTAATGTATGAAAATATGTTATTGTTTTTCAGTAATCATTACTAAAAATATTATTTATATTTTTGTTTATTTTTACGTGTTATCTTGAAAAACATTACAATTTAAACTGAAAACGCTGAATAAAAAAATTGACTTCTACAACTTTTTTCGAAACAATCAACATATTTTCACTCGTTGAAGTAAAATATTCATTATGACCTTGTGGTTAACTAAACCATACTGTTTTGTAGGTTTTACAAGAACAGTGACATCGTTGTGGGCAATGATTACACTATTTTTGTACGTAAGAGTTCAAGTTAATATTTTAGGGAGACAGCTTTACCTTGAGGCTGCCCGAGGTTTTGCAACCTCCAGTGAAGTAGTAAGAAGTTTTTACTTTTATACTATTTTATATTGTACGTACTCTACATGGAGCCTGGTGTTATTATCCATCCCTTACAAACTAGTCACCATGCAAAAGTTTTGATTCATTTATGTTCACACATGTTGTTGAGAGGTGAAGACATCTAATTTAAAATCAATTGACTATGACTATAAGTAAAGACACCACTCATTTATAGTGTTTAATTATGTATAAGTCATATTCTCACTTTTTAATGTAAGACTATTTTAACGTTCTCTCTCACTTGGAACTTTTTTTAGGTTTGACAAGTATCTTTTTTTGGATGTGGTAGATGTATGAGGACTGAAACCTAATATACCATTATTAGCTTTAATATCATGTTGAAATATGAAAACATTCAACTTAAAACTAATTGGTCATGAATGGAGAGGTCACTGCTTTACATACACACACATATAGGGATCGCAATTAGTTATTTTTCTTCAAGGACACTTAGGGTTGCTCATTTGTTATAATAATGCCCATTTAAAATGACATTTGATGAATCGTTTATCTTGGTGCTTATTTCTTCTTTAGGGAATTTCCATGTTTTATGTTTTCCTTTTACAAAACAATTAATATGTAGCTACTTAATTATACTTCTTAAGATATTTGAAGCTGTTTACAATTATTGGTTAGCGGTTACTAGTTACCATGGGGTGCCATGATCTTCTTCCACCTCTGAAAACACCCTCACATAATGTGGTATTTTCACAAACAAATATATGGTTTCCTCCACCATCATCATGATCACGGCCATCTTTATTTTTGTAGCCATTATAATTACTACATTCCTCATGTACTTTCATCCCCACCACCACTGTCATCATCAATGTATTTAATTTTCACAAGTAAGTTTGTGATGATTTTCAATTTTTTAGAACTAATTCAAATCTATATCTTCAAGTACTGGGTTTGAAGTTTATCAAAAGGCTTCTTCCTTCATTTTCTGCTAGAGTGTATATTATGAATGCTGAAAACGTCAATTCTTGGGGCATTTTATTGTTCTTGCTGTTCTCTTATCATCCTGATCATACTGAAAGAATTCTGCTCATCCTCACATTTTTTTCATGTCCATATTTTCCCAAGGATAAGGTACTGGGTTTTACAAGTACTTAAACAGTCTAAAAAGAAACATGAAACCAAACTTCAACCTTGCCCGATATGTGACACATACTATCAGATTTGTCATCTGGAAATTGCTGACATTGGCTGCGCTTCCCCTGTTGTAGATTTTAGTTGGTGCTCCATTCTAACCATTTCAAGGGCAACAACTGTGTCCTGACAGTGCATTCTAATGCAGAAATGCTTAAAAAAACTGAACACAAAATTCCACACAAATTAATGTGAATGCTATGAAAAAGCAGTTGATTGAATGACAAAAACGTACTTGCTTCTTTCATCAGATGCAATTTGTGCATTTATACAATCTTATTAAGTTGTACATATGTTGGATCAGTAAACTTTAAACGCTATTTCCTAGTGGATGTGTTGAACATGTGTTGTAAATGGGCATACCAAAGCTTGTACTTCAACTGTTCCCATTCTGATGAAAATTTATCAGAAGTTCTAAATATTTGAATTGTCATAATTATGAGAAATTTTCACATCATTTGAATCACTTTTGTGGGTCTATTCAAATTTTAAAATTCAATTGAATCTGTTGTAGAATAAAGTCAGAAATTTGTGTGTTACATGGAACATTCACCAGTTAAATTGGCTCTTCTGATATGCCATCGTATTCTTGTGACCTTGTAATATAAATAATATTGGATCGTGACTTGATGCCATTTGATGGTGCCATCTCATTCACAGTATAGCTGGTTTTTAATGTTAAGGTCTAAAAGTGTTTTTGTCATTTACCTTTTGTAGGATGAAGCCAATCAGTTTGGCCAACAGGAGTTCCTAGCAACTGCTGATTATCTATCCGATCATGGTATTGCCTCTTTAATTTTGAAAATGAAGGACGTCACATTCGAAGTTTTAAGAGAGTAAGTGACATGTCTATTGATGGACCAATCACATGTCAAGAGAAGTGCTCATTTTGTATTTTTTAAATTCAAGTTATATAACTCAAGAGCCCACATTTGATCACTTATGGAAAAAGTTCTTCCTTTCCATGTTTGTTGCATGAAATTCATCCTACCACGGAAGATATGGTATGCTACCACATACTGGAAGTCCAGGGCAACCATATAAAAAGATGACCTTTTATGGATGGAAATAAAACAAATCATGATTCTGTTGCAAACCCAATTTGCCAATTCTAAAATGAGAAATCAAATTAGTTGATAAGAGTTGTCAAACAGGGGGTGCACATAGCCATCTACAATGCCGATGCTTTTCTTTTGCGATCATTAATGTTTAGCTCGGAAATAATCCCTTATGTTACCCCAGTCTTCAGGTTCGAATGTTAGAGGGGCTACATGCTTTCTGCCACCTGGCCACTAGCACTGAGTATAGTGATTCATATACAATGACAATGTACATCATTTAGTTTTGTTGTCATTGATAATTCATGTATGTCATCTTTGTACAAACATTTTAAAGTGGGTGCCTACGCAGCAAAGCATGACTTGTTCATTTCTTGGCAGCTCACCTTGTTTTTGTCTTGAACTAACGATTTTTTGTCAAATCTGTTTATTTAAATATATATATATATATATTAAAAAAAATTAATTGTTTTTCATTAAAAAGCATTATATATAAACATTTTTGTAGTACTACTTAATTATTGCAATATATAACCATGCATATTAATGAAATATACATATTAGTATTATTGCACATCTATTTTGATGTTATCTAAGACTTATCTATGTATTTGAAGGTTATTTAGGTAATAATAGAGCTAAAATTATACATAGTTATTATTAAATATTATAAATATATATAATATATACATAAATAATAATAATAATATTTGCATGAGTGCTTCAGTGCCTGAGGTCATTGCTTGGGTGCCTTAAAAAGTATACCTCTATAATCCATACATCTTGAGTTTGTCATAAATATGATAGGATGTTACTTGTGAAAACCACATCATGGTTCTTGTTGCTCATTCTGTTGGTTTGTGTCATGAAATTTCAGTTTGTCCTTTGTATGTAAATCCATTGCCATGCTCCTCTAACCTTTCCCTCCAAAATTACAGTAAGCAGTTGAGGGATTCCTTCAGCTTGACTCATCTCTCTCAGACAATTATGGATATATTGGACTTGTTCATGAGCTGCGGATCACCAGATTCCTGGATAAGTTACGTGGTACCCGAAACTGCTGCAGCGCATCAGCAGTCGCTGGCAATGTCTTCCAGTGGTTTCGACAATTCCAACATACAGATGGACACCAGCAGGCTTGAGCAGCTAATGCTAGAAGCGCGTTCAGTACTATCATGGTATGCATGCAAGATTGCTATTTCTTGGCATTTATCCGTTGATTCAAATGGTTTCAAAATTTCCTCTATAAGTAAAAAGCGTAAACCCGTGTTCTACATTAATCCAAAATTTTTTGGGTTTGCTTTGGCATCCTGCTGCAGCGTTGAATTTAAAAACATTGTCAAGATAACAACGAAAACTGTGGTGGATTGCTTGATGGAAGACCTCTCAAAGGAACTCGACGATACTGCAGCTTCGTACCCGTTGGCGAAACTCTTGCCTCGAGTTGCTCGATTGGGTCCTGCAGTTCTTGAAGAAGCAGGCAACAACAGATACATCAAGAGAATCCGAGGCTTGCCTGAGGTTGATCTATTCTATACACTCATCTACGCAGACACCTCTCAAGCGGCGTCGATGCCATTGTGTGCAAATGCTTGAAACAAGGTCGAGTCTGAAGAAACGAATGCTTGTGTTTCTCGACATATTGAAGAGGAGATGAAGAGTTGACCCGTGAAAATTGTTCATTGTGGCATGTGATTATTCTTTGCGGGCTTGATCGATGACCAGTCTTTCACCAGTAGAGGAAGGAAGATGGCAGTGGCAGAGAACAACAGTTCTGTTGGTGCAAAACCAGTCCAGGATCTTGTCAAAGTTGTGTTTGAGTTCTTTCTTTAATTCACGCGGTTGACCAGGCGCACCACTAGACATTTGTATTTAGTCAATTAAACCATCACATATTATTCCTCGCGTGTTCTTTGAGGAGGGACTAAATATTTCCCACTCAACTAAAAATTGTATTCAAAATCATGATGTTTAAATTTACACACATTTTCGTCATAGTGAATTTTTATCGTCCCCTGAATCAGCTTAAATTTCTTCTTCTCTCCATCAAAAGTGAAAGACTTATAAAAAAATACGTTTTTCATTATCCTTGATGCATGATTTGCAAATGCTCCACCGGGATCATACAAGAAAAAATAAAATAAAATCTACGGCATCGATTATCTCCCTTCAAAGCTATATTGTCTTTCCTTTGAACGCTACTTCATTTACGTGGATTATAAGCATCGTACGTTCGTGCACAAGAGTCCATTTTTTATGCGGATGCATTTGAATGTCTTATCATATTATCAACGATAATTCAAGTAGTCGTGTCTCGATATTAAAAAAAAACGTAAACATTGACCTTCGGCGACGCTACGGCGGCGACGAATCTAGTAGAGGACGGTGACTGCCTTTTGCGGCCGTGAAATGACGGCAAGTTTTGAACGGCCTTCGGCGGTGCCACGGTGATGCCAAGGCTCCTGATCGCCGGCTAACCGATCATCGTGTGTTTGAGGTCTCAGTCGCTTCGGCCGCAGAAAGTCATGGTGGCATGGACATGGAACCGGGGGTGTTTAAAAATTTCGTTTGTTAATTTCAATAAAGTATTTTTAACATTTGATGTAAAACTTCATGGTGTTACTTTTTACGTCGTGTGTGGTTTGTGTTCTTGATGAACATGTAATAATATTTTCAGGAATACGTTGCCAAGAATATGGCATGAAAAAAAATAGAAGATGTGTGGTTCTCTCGTCTCAGTCTCCCTCCGAAGAAACCAAGCACACGGTGTTTTTTATGTTTTTGCGTTCACTAACGGTGAATTTATTTTTCAATAGAGTTACAAGTAACAATTGTGTGAGATCCGACAAAAACCTGAACTAAAATTTACCCGCTAAGTTTTCAACGATGATAAAAATTAAACATATCTAATAGTTGACGAGACCACCGACAGATCTTGTGGAGATCCAGACCACAGCTGGAATGGACAGGCTATCCATCCTAAGATTGTTTTCGGGGGTTCATTGAAGCACAGAGCAGTGGACTCGTCGACTCTAAACTTGGCAGAACTCTGTGCTCTGAAGCTGAATTTAGCGGCTTCAGTGATCCATGCTCCTGCCATTTTGATATCTTAACATGACCGTGGTCGCGGCGGACACGTTCCCCAAGGTGCTACATGGAGAAGAAAGCGCCGTGTTTAGATGCATCCTAATCAGCATGCATGCTTATTCTTCACGTAGAGGGAGCTGATCGAGAATAATACTTGGGTATGCTGTTCATGTAGCTGGATAAGGATTTGGCGGTGGTGGATATACTTGCGGCGGATATGATGCAGGAGGATTTGCAGCCACAGATGGGGTACGGGGGTAAACATTAGTTGGTGGTGGGTAAGGAGCAGAAGACATGGGTGTCTGGGCATGGTGGAGAGATGGATGGTGGCCCAGCCACAGGGAAGAAAGCAGGAGGATTATATGGGTTATGGTATGGTCCTGGTGGTGGAGGGCGATCTGCTGCCAGAGAACTCTGCATACAACGATGACCAATTGCCAAATCAGGAAAACTGAAATAATTCTATTTGTCATTCTTAACCACGTGATGAAACTAAAAACCACTGCCAAAAAAACCATGTGAAATGTCTTCTAGTTCTGTGTTATTTCCTTGGGACCTCGTTCTGTAGAGAATGGTCCAGGTAGTGTCATCGTAGCCTTGGGAGAGGACATTGTTCAGCAGAATCCTAGACACCGACAACAGCAGCGGCGACATCACATGAGAGATGGAGACTTGAAACTGGCGGTGAACTTTGGACGCGATAAAAGAGGACAGAACAGATTGAATGCTTGAAGTTGATTGATTGTTACTTTCCACTGCCGGAGTGACTCTATTGCCGTTCCAAACAGGAAGGGAGAGTCCCTCAGTCAAGCTCAGGTAGAACTTCTCGTTGTAAGCAGGGTTCTTTCCTCCATGTATTCATCGTCATCCCACATCAAGCAAGATGAAAACCACGGAGAAGGAGGAGGAGAAGCAGATTTATCGTTGCTGGTGAACGATAAGATGAATTTGACTTCATAAATTTAAATAGGCAGTGTGATATTGACTTAGTCATCGACGCAATCGCTTGATTTTCGGATTCGGAGCAAAGTTGACGTATCAGAGGCAGCCTTCGAAATTTCAAAGAGATTGGGGAAAAAAAAGTGAATGAAGATACGATGATATCGCCGTGTTCTTTTCCCCCCATATTGGGGGGGGGGGGGGGGGGGGGGGGGGGGGAAGATGGCGCAATATTCGGAGAACAAGTCAACAAAAGGCATGTCGGGAAGAGGAAAATGGATGGCCTCTATCCAAAATCCAATTCACAAGCTCTTGACAATAAGATTGGTAAGAATAGATCTATACGTCTTTTTCTAATAATAATACTTTTTAAGAACGTAGTAGAAGAGTTATATTTTTTTACAAGGATAACAAATTTGCGTTTATAAAGATTAAAACTCTGATGTAAATCATAATTACTACTACTGTTCAATCTTTGACTTCTCTCTCAACTTTTGCTTTTGCTTTACGTTTCCTCGAGGAGGAGGAGGTGGTGGTGGTGGTGGTTTTGTCGACGGCAGGGGTGTGAACCAGGAGGAATTAATGGTCGGTGGCCGGAGCGGCATTTGATCTGTACGCGTCACACCGCTCCATCGACAACCACCAGCGATGGAACCATATGTGCCATCATCACCACAACAGGAACCTTGAATTAAATAAAGGATTACATCTTGGAAGAAAGCGAGAACAATTTGACGAATAAGAAACAAAGTAAGAATGAAAATTGAAAAAGTCACATCTGAAATTGATAAGAAAAGTTCAAAATAATTAGCTTTGGGGTGCTGCTAATCTTTCATCGTAAAAATAACATCCAGAAATCCAGGGTCAAGTAAATGAGTAGAGATTGGGACCATTTTTGAACCGGAGAAGATATTGTCTGCATGAAGTCCAATAAAGATGATGATTTACGGGAGATATTGTCTCCCATGAGCTTGGTCCAATGCAGGGAGGAGATAGATTGATACCAAAATAGACGAATGATCTAAAAGAATTGCTACAGCACAACTGTTAAATGTAAGCTTGAAATAAGCGGAGGAGAAAAGATCGCGGCAACCATAGAAGACAGCCGATTGATTTGTTACTCACCTTTCTTGGGAAAAGGACCCTTCAACTCCATACGAAGCCGAATCATTTCATTGTTGGATGGACCAGGAAACAGGACCTTCTATTATAGAGTTCAAACAAACAGCACCCAACCGACCACATGTCCACGGCAACCCTGGTACTATAGAGGGGGAAATTGACATCGATCAGGAAAGACTTCCACTTTTCTACCGAAGAAAGTTCCAAAGGTTACAGCTTGCTTATTTCAGGTGAACTGATGGAAGCGACTAAAATGGTTGGGAATAATCTGATTTTTACCCGCAAACAGGCATTGCCAAAATCACATGACTTACAGTACATTCTTGGCTTCGTTAACTTGAATAAAAGAAGTAAGACGCTCGACATGAGAGAGCAAATGACGACTAGAATGCAAGGTTGGTGTTACTGCCCAAAAAATTGAATGCAAGGTTGATGAGTCAAGCAAATAACTGACAGAACAAAACAATGTTACATTGTCTAAAAAATCTCAAATATATAGTCAGTTCTTCTAACCCAGCTTAATACCTTAAGCATTGCAAACAAAATCATGTGAAATATTAAACAAGAACCCATATGGTATCATTGCTTTGTATAATCTTTATATCTACTTCAGGTACACCTTTCCCAGCCTTGAGATCTTTAAACCATGGGCTGCAATGATTGATATCTTAGCGACCATCAAGTACTTCCCCAAGCTGGTGGTGTGCTGTAGAAAAATGAGTGAATTATGTGGTGTCACGAATGGAACCGCAGAAACCAAAAGAAACAATGAAAGATGATAATTTTCTTTTAAATGGGAAGAAACAATAACTTTTAAGTACCTACAATAGCATCATCCCAGTTGTCATGAGCAGCAGTTCTCTCCGCACTCAAATGGGTTTCTTTGCCCTGCAACAACAGATAAAAACTGGTGTAAGAGTGCATAACATTTAATTTGGGTTTTCCTTAGATATATGCCTAATCCCATCCCAGTTTCAACAAACAAGCAAAAAAAAAATACACTTTTTGTTGTTTTGGCGTTTCACTACAGAAATAAACTGGTATTTGTAAACACAATCTTCTGTGGTTTACTAAAAAACAATGTCAGTTAAGACAAGGGAGATCTTCGGATCCTTTGCTAAATAAGGTGAAAATTAGAACTTCCAACATTTGCAGAAAATATACTAGGAGCAGCATGCGTGCACTTAAAATGGGGGGGAAAAGAAAAAACCCACGAGAGTGGTTGATGGCAAAATGACTTCCTCCCCTTCACAATTTCTGTGTCATATAATTCCAGGTGATGCATATGTGCATGTTTTAGAAAAATAAAGCTGGGAGTGTTGCCATTGAACGAACACCTACTGGAGATTTATTAAATATATCAACACGGAACATGTCTACTGATCTTTCCACCTTCCAAGTGATTACAAAAGACAAACTTAAGAATGTCGTACAGCAACAAAGCAATAACAATATTTTTAAATCATTTTTCCTTAATCTACTTATATTTATCATTTTAATTAAATTATATAATTTTAAATCATTTCCATAATTCCTAACCAAATGATTTTAGATTTTCTTCTACTTCTTTTAATTTTGTCTACACTAACTAATATATCCTTTCATCTCCTGAGGATATAGTCAAACCACTTAAAATTAATTTTCTCTTGTATTCAATTAGTACAATTTCTAATAAATTTATTTTTTAGCTTATCCTTTATAATATTACCAATTATTCATTTAAGCTTACACATCTTTATAACATTAACTTTTTTATATATATGAAATTGAATCATATGAAGGTATATTTTTTTTTTTAACTTATAAATTTTTCTATTAGTTATCTAAGTAAATGAATAAGTTTTATTGCTAACTTACCTGACATAAATCTAAATTACATGATTTTAATTACATGTCTTAATTTTTGTTCAATTACTTTTTCCTATAATTTCACAGTATGATTTATTAATTTATTTAATATCATGACAATTTTGTATGTTTTCTTTATTCTTAAATATGGGTATTGGAAACTCTTTTTCTATTTATTAGGTATCTTCTTTGTCTTTAAAATTATATTAAAATTTTTAATCAACTACTTAATCATTACTTCACTCATACGCTTGCGTACCATAATTAATAAGAATACCACTTGTTCTAATTTATATGTACCATTTTCTTCTTGTTTTATCTTCTATAATTTCTTATAAGTCTTATCTTTAACTTCACAAATAATTTTCTTAGCATTTCTTTTTGTTAACTTATACTCTTCAAAATTTTCTTTATTTTTACATTTACGATATATTTTATAGCATCATTTCTTTTCTTTTGTTATCTTTCATACATCCTTATTTGATTACAAACTTTCTCTGCCTTAGAAGACCCTTATGAAATTTCCTCAAAAATCTTTTTAATAAAAATAGTAATTTCATTGCAAAGTTTATTTACTTCTCTGTCTAGTGATTATCATTTTCTTTTTTCCTTTTAGTTTCTATAAACTAATTTTTGCATTCTTATGTATTTTAGGTTTTTTTTTCCTAATTTTGATATTAACATTGTAGTCTAGTTTTCTCCTAAAATACCACCTCTACACTTTCTACGTAATCTTTGATCTATTTTTTTAACAGGTAAAGAATCCTTTTGGCTAGAATTCGAACCCTTTCTAAATCCAATTAAATACTCCTTTCTTTTCTTGAAGTAATTGTCAGTTAAGTAAATTGAAGTTTCTTCGCCCATGATTCTGAGTATTTGGGCGTGTTGGCACCATCAAAAATGGCGGCCAAATCGAAACCATAAGCGCTTAAAAAATCGAAGTCTCTTCTCTTTTCACGGAGGTGGAGATGTTTTTTTCTTGGACAACAATTACCGTTTTTAATGTTCGATATTCAAAGATCATTTACACCACCAAAACAAATATTATTATTGCGGAGGTTGAGATGTCAACCGACGCCAGAAACGCATCGGTTGAGTTTTTGGTTACGAGTTCTACACCAAACACAGACCCGTATTTAGATATCAGTTACTAATTCTGTTCAACGTCTTAATCGTTCATATTCCGGCAACTAAACCTGTACAAATTTGTAATTATTTGAATAAGAATTAAAGGTTTTCGACTCGTACACCGGTTTGAGGCAACCACACCCTCCGTGTTTGACTTTGCTCGCCTTACGCGAAAACGATTAAATGCCGTCATGTTTGCTTCAACAGCGAGCAATTCCTTGCTTGCAAACGAAGAGAAGTAGCAGGACCAAGAAGATCAACCTCAAACATTTGTGATCGTTTTCAGAGAGTAAAAAGACAGGGCCTCGAGAGATGACAGATGAAGAAATCAATGACAAAAACCCACCACCGGAACCACCGCCTACATTAATAATGTTTCCGACGACGAGCGGCGGCTCCGTCGCCGACTGGAAGGGAAAGTCCACGTACGACAAGCGTTCGGCTTTGGATCTGGTCTTAATATTTTTACTTGAATCGATCGGCGTTCTGCTCTCGTCAACTTGCGTGCGAGTGCGACAGCGACACATCACATGGTCGCGTCGTGTCGGTCCTGCGCAAGTCAAACGCTACAATGACCATCCTCGCTCTTTCTTGCTTGATTTCTTCCTCGGTCCTCGTATGGAAGGGCGGTACCTTTTTTTTTTTTTTTTTTTCTTCTTCCTTGGGTGGAAGCGTTGCTTGGAAGCAAGGAGTCGTTCGTGCTGGCAGACTAGGAGGAGGAGCAGGAGGGCGGCGGCCGGAGCAATGCGGGAGGGGGGGGTGATGGTGGTGAGGATTCGGTCGGCGGTGGAGGGACGGCGGTGGTGATGGTGATTGGGATGTGGGGGTGAGAGTGGTTGACGTGATTGTGGTCGCCCTCGTAGGTGACGACGAGCATGGAAGGATCGTCCACCGCTCGCTCGACGTGTTTCCTCGCTGGACAGCCTCTGACGCTGCTGCACTTGTAGTATCCCCTGTTCAAACACAAACTTAATTGATCAGGCCGTGAACGATGTTGACGACTGAACTATAGGAACAATATTTTACTGGATCTTCCCATCCTGAACAGAAAGATGTAGCTGGTCGATTTGGGTTAATATATGACATCAACTTGAATGATTGATTCAATGATAAACGAATCAAGATCGACAAGATCTATTCTATTTGGCACATAATCGAGACCAACCTCGGGTAAGGAGATCCCTTGATAGGCTTTTGGCCGTACTTCCTCCACGAGAACTCGTCGGACGGTATGTCGGAAGACTTGATGCTTATCGCCGGGACTCTCACCGTGCGCCGCATCCTCATCTTCCTGCAAAAATCACATCGCTAAGAACCCACAAGCCGTCGTACGTGGCAATGGTAACAAGAAAGGAAGAAGAAGAAGATAGAACTCACCTTCTCTTGGTGTTGGAGCAATGGCATCTTCCACCGGTAGGTCCAGTACTCAAGCATTTTCCGCCGGTGACACTACCCCCATTCTCATCCCCATCGCCACACTTCCTCTTTAACGGCAACGAAACCGTAGAAGAACCCGGTGGAAGCGACGTTCGACCACTGCCCTTCGCCGCGGGGCTCATCATCACCTGGAAAGCAGACGACGACGTGGTAGGCCCCGTCAAGGACGACTTGGCCGCTTCTGCCGCAAAGACCCTCGTCGGGTTTTGGAGATGATGGTGATAAGGAAGCGGTGGGAGCCGCTGGATGGGCTTGGGACAATATACCTTTACCGGCACCACCTCCTCAACCTTCTCCTCTTTCGGCACGACCACCACGCTCTTCTTCTTCTTCTTCTCCTCTTCCTCCTCCTCCTCCTCCTCCTCCTCCTCCCGACTCACCGCCGGAGAACGCCGGAACCGCGCATGCCCGATCCTGCTTCGGTCTAGCAACGAAATCACCTTTCTAAACTTCGCCACCGCCGTATCCGCCACTCTCATGCACGCACTGTCCTCCTTCCGATTTGGGTTCTCGGATAGCAATCTCACAAGCTCCTTCAAACTCCTCATTCCAGCGTACGCAGCCTCCTCCACCGCCTTCTCACCCCCGCCGCCGGCGCTGCCGCCGCTGCTCATCGTCAACTCCACCGCCATAGCCTTCTTCTCCTTCTTCTTTAAGGAAGCAAATCCATCGATCCAAGCAAGGTAGGAAAGAAAGGAGGAGGAGGAGGAGGAGGAGGAGGGGGGAATGGAAGGCGAAGGGGAGAGTCAAAAATAAAAGCAGGCAAAAGCAACCGTGGACGGACTGAGCTGTCAGCGTCTGCCTTCCGGCTGCCGTCAAACCTAAGGACCAATTAACGATTGCCACGCGGATTGCCGTTCCACTAGAAGGTCTCAACCGGTTGACCACTTTTTCTTTCCTTCTTTTACCCTCTCTTTCTCTCTCTCTCTCTCCCTCTCTTTCCTTGTTCTTGAGTTCTTTCTCCTCCTTTTTCTCTTTTCCAGACGTGTACTCCACCGTTGGATCCGGAAATCCATGGATGGAAGTGGCGTGGTTGGTTCAGGTACTTGAATTCAGCACCAGCATCGTCGCTGACACATGTGTGTTTGTTAGTGACGATAATTGATAACCATCTTGTGACTTGCTCTGGTCAACATGGGGTCCCTGAACGGCAGAGAACATGGGTTCTTATTAATCCCTGAATGAGAATAATAATTAGCTGTCAAAAGTGCGTTAGTGTTTCTACCTTTTCTAAAGTCTAGGGTAGGAATACGATGTCTTGGATTTAAATTCAGGGAAGAAAAAAAAAAAAACACTACTGATATCAAAATCAATAAAGAAGTCGTTTCAGAGGAGCTCCATCTAGCAGAAAACGTAACGTCGGTGGTGTGAATGTGCCGGTAGCAAAACACGTGTGAGAGAGGAAGAAGGGAGAGAGAATTATCGTCCAAGGAAGAGAAGAATCGACGAACGGTTTCAAGGTGTTGATTGGGAGAGAAGGAAGCAGGCATAGGCATTAAGGGAGGGGAGGGGGGGATGTTCGCATTAATTCTCGTAAAGAAATCTGAACCAAACCAACTTTCAATTTGACAAACATTAAGCGTGAGAATGTTGGTTGGTGTCTTCACGACCAGCATGTTGCCCTTATCTTATTAGAAAAAACGAGAAAGGAACCAGTCCAGGATACACGTACATATAATCAAGACGTTCGTGTTGGTCATGTTCACTCTCTGCTGTAAGAAAAGGAAAACCTCCTTAGGTTGATTAAAATGCCACTCGATACGGTGAATTTGTCCACCAAACATAAATTAATCGACCTCAAGATGGTCCGGTCCGTTGACGACAAAATGTTCGATGGTGGTAGCTCACGTCAACCAAATTAGGTGATAGTTTGTCATGCGAGGCGCAAAAATTGACCTGTACACGTCAAAGAGATGGGGAAGGCCCCCAGGAGCTACCACGGTAGGGATTCCTTCTTCGCTGAGAGAAGGAACAGAAAAGAAGGAGAAGAGCCGGGGCGGGAAGGGGATACTATAAGATCACAGGCATCACATGTATTGGATTTTGGGATGGAGTGTGGTTTTGGTCATCAAGTCGCTGTGCAGACTAGTTGTCCCATTCCGCCTTGCTTTCTTTTTGTGTGAGCAACCCTCTTATGGTAGAGGGGTTGAGAATTCTTGGAAGAAAAGAAAACAATCCGGAATGGATGACGATGGTGGAGGGGTTTGTTTTGTTGGAGCGTATCTGTTGCAACGTCTTCCTCCTCTTTGCCATCGGCCCCACCCTTGTCCATGTCCTAGCCGTGTTGCGTTTTTTATAACTACATTCTTCAAAAGCTACGATACCATTTTTGATAAAAAAAAGCTAAAGCTAGATTAAGGGTTGGAAAAAATATGTGACTTTGATGGATAGATGGACAGAAACCACAATTGAGAAAGTGGAGACCCAACTTCTTTAAATTAGACGAGTATTACCCTCGCCAATAACTTCTTCATTAGCATTTTTCACAAAATTTGTAGTCTCTTGTTTTCGTTTGTATTGTTCTTCTTTCTGACAAAATCGTTTGCTTTTGTCAAACAAAAGTCATACCAAGGAAATAACCGGTTGACGTTCACCAATATTACTTCTATTATTCCATAAAATTTTAACAAAGAACATTTACAAAGGAAATTCATATAGATTTCGAGGAAGAGAAATTCAATTTATCGTATAATAGAAAATATCAAATCTCAGCTAAAAGGTGACAATCTACAAAAATAATGTTAATATTTTTAATACCTAGGTTTCAATAATAGCGATACCTAAGCCACGAATACCACTTCATTGCAGTGGATCGTAACAGTGTGTGCGCTGGCACAGTGACAAATTTGTGTGGACATAAGTTTTAAATTGGAGTCCGAATTTTCGATAATTTCACAGTGAACGGCCGAAAAGTGTGACCATGGAAAGAGGGTATTTGTTGGTCAAAGATTCCAGACGAGCTCGAATTTCCGTGCATTTAAAGGCTTTACTGCAAACAACATGCTAAGAGCCTAAGATACAAGACGATGACCTTAGTTTTTTTTAGAGTACAAAGATACAACCAACGAAACCCCCAATTGGAAGTAAAACCTTGACAATATTACGTTAACATCATGAACGGCATATGGCTGAGGCTTGAGGGAAAAGAAAGCAACTGCTCCCATCGTTGCAGCTGATGCCACTACAGACCCTGATGTGAAACCCAAGGCAGCGCGCCCGCTGATCTTCTCATGAATTTTTCTCCAAATTCAAAGATATGTTTACAAAAACCTGAAAAAATAGTGGTTGCGTGGTTGGCATTATTATCTTCAAATCTAGGAACTTCGCAGTTTCAAGTAAGAAGAGCAGGAGATTTTCCCCAAAAAAATCAGCAGTGTATGACTATACTTGCACGGACCTGTAATACAGCAACACATCCTCATTTTTCTTGTACGTGTTCTTGGAAGGAAGTTAGTGTTTCATCAGCATGTCGTTCATGCTTCCTTCTATTGCGAGTACGTCTAGACCTTCCTTTAGAGCGTTTCTCTGCACGGTTGGACGAAATAATTTTCCTTGAAATTTCAAGAGGCACGTCAGACCAGGGAGTGTGTTTTGCAGGTACAACGATTTCCAAGGGAGGATCGATGATCCACCTGAAACCAACAATAGATTGAAATGCATTTAATTTAGCAGCTCTCACTGCTCTTATAGATACAGAACACACTGGGGAAGAGTTACATGCGTAAAGCAGCAGCAATCAGGAATGATAGATGTAATTCTTATTGATTGGATAATGTAGGAAAAAGCACCTAGTAGAAAGTGATGAAATGATCACCAGTGAATTAGAAAACATCACAAAATATAAAGCAAGATATAAATTAATAAATAAAAGACCTCTTCACTCATAATCAATTAGTTTTAAATTGAATATCCACATTTCGTTAGAAAGCAACAAGTAATATCAAAATAATGGGCAGAAAATAGAGTTAATAGCATAGACAAGTAAATGCAAATTGAGCTCCGAGATAAAAACCTTAGCAAATTGTGTAGTAATAAACCTGTGCAAAACTAAAAAGGATAGAGGAAGATTGAAAATTATATGACATGAATAATGAAAAAGGATTTGAGATTACGTAATTGAACAAAGGATATAGCAATAAATAGGAATGAACAAAGAGACATGATTCTCATTGTTAAACCAAAACAATGGAACTATGACATTGATGAATGTTCTTGTAACGAAGTGTAAAGGTAATAGACTGCTAAAAATTTGTTTTCACTTTTTTTTAGAGTGGTAATCGTAAGAAATGTTATTCACCCTGCAATATTAGTTCATTTAGCATATATGTTTGTAAAACTATAGGAACCAAACCTGACACTAACAAGATAAATCACAAAGAAGCCTAATAGCTGCAAAATCTAATCATCTATAGACATTAATTGCTTTCAGGAACAACACAAATCATGCAAAATATAAACATTGTATGCTGAATCTAACAGAGCAAGTGAATGGCGATTTTTCACTTGTTGATGTGGGACAGCCGGTCAGACCACCTTGGTGTGGGCGGTTGACTGGATTGGCTCCCTCATAAATATGAGGCAGCTCGACGTGAGTAGGTTGCCCAAGTCGAGCAGGTTGCCCGTACAGCCTGTACTTCCTCCTTCTTGCAGCATGGTTGACCTCGTCAGAACAATTATCATACTTGTCTCGACCATCCTGTTCGCATGATGATATCTCAACCACTCCTAAAAGGATAGGTTGACAAGGTCAGCCAAGCCAAACATGCTTGACGCATGAGTCACTTGGTTAAGTCATATGACATAAATCTCGCTCATATGACATGATCAACATATGGAGTTGGTGTGGCTGCCATCTAATTGTACAAATGTTGAACTATCACCCACATATTTGAGACCCCAGAGCCATGTGGCTGAGCAAGATTCACTAATTCCTGCAATCCCCATTCAACACCATTGACTATAAATACCATGCAGATCTTAACTATGACATGTTTTTTCTAACCCTAAACATAATGTACCTCTACTTATTACATTCATCTAACTTATGCATTGAAATAGTTGATCAGCCTCCATCTAGTCAGTCTAATCCATTGTTTTGTAAGCAGAGATTGCCGACCAACTCATACGTGTCTAGCCAACCAATCCAACTCAACAGAAGGCAGATTGGTTGATGCTGTTTGTCAGAGCTTCCCATTTGCCTAAGTGAACTGCATGCATTACACATTCACAAGCAACCAAAATTGTCGAGAACAACATCATCAACATGTATAAGAGAGAGATGCTAAGGTAGATACTCAAGCAGATCAAATAGTTAACAAAGGATGTGAGGTAGTTGGAAGAATAGGAAGCCAGCCCTAGCCAGATCAAGGAATCAAGCTTGCTGATAGAGGAAAGCATTCGAGGGGAGTTGCCTCCCTTAGCTAGGTTTGCCTTAAAAGGATGGCATATCTTGCTAAGGAAGGCCTCATACAAAGGAGACCCAGAAATTGGAACAACCGACCAGGAGATGGCAGTTCAACTAAGCTAGGTGGAGAGTGAATCAAAGGAGCTGGAGAACTAGAAGTGCAACATGACTGAGGTGACTTTGATGTCAAAGGAGGCACTATTTGTGGAGATTGTCAAGGTCGAATTCCTCCAAAAGGGACTGAAGATGCCAATGCTAAAGACCTGATTGACCATATCGAAGCGTTTAGAGACCTCCTATCCATACAAGCATCAGATGCAGTGCTATGCCAGATTTTTCCCACCATGTAGAGGGGGATTGCTTGGGACTTGGTTCATCAATCTTCCTTCCTAATCAATTAGCAACTTTGCAAAGCTGCAAAAGTCCCTGATCATGCACTTTACCAACCACTACCATCCAGATGGAGACACGGACTGTTTGTTCACCATCAGGCAAAGGCCGAGCAAGACAATGAGGAGGTTCATTTAGTGGTTCAATGCAGTTAACATTAAAATTCAAAATTTAGAGCATGTAGTCACTCTCTCTACCTTTAAGCAAGGATTACAAGCATCCGAGCTGACATAATCTTTTGCAAAGAAGCTAGTGACATTTGCTAAGGCTTTAAAGAAGGCTCATATTCAGGCTGAGGAAATTCAGGCCACCTATGTTCAAGAGAGCAGGCCCATACCTGCACTACAATCACAAGCTTTAATGGAAGGCAACAAAAGGAGACAGGGTGACAAAGCAATCGATCACCCCTTGACAATGATGGGGTGTATTGAAAAACAACCTCATAGGCTGATTAAGCACACTCGATACAATAGTTTCATCCCACTTCATATATCCTAGACACAATTGCTCATGGAGATCTGAGATTGCAAGCAGCTGTGATGGCTGAAGAGGCCATGAGATGCATTGAGCCAAGTTTGAAGTGATGAGCATTGTGGGTTCCATTAGTTGTCCAACCATTCGATAGACAATAGCCACCACCTCAAGTATGAAATAGAGACCTTCATATGGAGAGAAAGACTGGATAGATACAAAGACAACGAAAGTGGCAGGACCAATCAACAACCCCAAACAAAATGGGGTCCTTGAAGTCATTGAGATGATCTTTGGGGCGTTCATGAAGTAATATAACAAGGAGATGCATAGCATCGACCATAGGGTCCATAAGTAGCTTTGCCCAAACATCTAAAAGAATATACCCAACATCTTGTTTGATGGTTGAGATCTGGATAAAGTCATGCACCCTCACGAAAATAAGCTAGTAATCTCTACCATGTCTCCAACACCTTGGTGAAGAGAAGTTTTACCGATAATGAGTGTTGTAAGATATACACTATTGGGAGCCCTTCAAGAAGTTGAGGTTGACGAGAGATCTTCACCCAACCAGGGAGTGATCATTTTGTTGGTCACCCTAAGAGAGGGAGCCAACCACTTGACAGTTGGTGAACTTCATAGTAGTGAAGTTCCTAGCCAATATAGCATTGCCCTCTATCATGCATTTGTTTATAGAACCAGGGTAGTACCTTTAATTGATTACCAATGCATGAAGTACCCTATGGTAGAGTGAATGGGGTGATCAACGAGCCACCTAGATATGCTATGTAAACTTACTATGAGCAAAGCACCAAGGTTATGGCGATAATAGAAATCAAGCACTTGTGGCTTAAGTGGTTGGCCAAACCAGACACCCTGCAAGGACCAAACAAGAGGGAACGGACCACCCCTGCTAGAGAAATAGAGGAAGACCACTTGGACGACCCTTCATTGGGCTGGGTGAGACCCCTAAGCTGATCACAAAAAGCAATTGAAAGGGCTCAGCATATTATGGTAGGTGCATATTGACAACATCAAGCTAGCAATCCATTGATAAAGTAAATGACCAAAATTTTTACCCTGATTTTAAATATCAAGTATTTTTTGACACCTATGTTCAATTCAGACAATTAAAAATTAGAAAGCTTTTTTGAGCAATCAAACATGTATCTCATGGAATTGCACGAATCAATACCAACAAAATTGCACAACTTCGAAATACTAAGCACATACATTTCAAAATAAGAAGCAGCTTCCAATAAGTCATTCTAGTTGGCCGACAGATATGCCTATTATTCCATGTGTTGTTGAAGAATATGATGGTAACTGTTGCTTTAAAAGAGTTTAAAATACAGCCTGCTATGCACATATGCAAAACATAGTGACAAAGACTACTCTAAGTTGACTCCATTATGAACTCAAACAAGACAATATCATTAAAGGCTTTTTGTGTCATGCTAGCAAGTGATAATAGAAAATAATAGTCAAAGGAAATTTATTGGAAACAGAACTCAGTGAACTTTATTTCTTCTTTGAGCAATTTTTTGATATTTGTGCTTCACACAAGAAAAAAATTATATGTTTTTGCCCATCAAAGAAAACAAAATGCAAATTCTCAATTTCTCTTAACCATTTTCCTAACAAACACATTTCTCTCAATGCTTTTGTTAAGAACCTCCCTTACATCTTTAATTACTCAATTGCAAACAAAGAAAAATTACATAAACTAACAAACTGTCCAAATCAAGAGAAAGCATTCACCACCATTGAATATGTTTTGGTCAAAAACACTTGTAACAAAAACTGATCGAAGCTTATAATCTCAAAAACATGAAATCAATGGCAAGAATATCAACAGGCCAAACAATGACACATTTAAACACTGATATATACACATAATCTCAAAAATACTCATTTAAAGAAGAAAATTGGGCTATGGATCTGGCCAGAGTAGAGGTGAATTGGAAGGGACCAGATGGAGTAGGTGGCACTGAGAGGATATGTCTGGAGCCAAAAGAACACAGGCAAAGCTAAATAGTGTCAACAATGAAAATGATTATTGGACATGTTTGTGCATGATGGAGAATGGAATTTGGGTGTGGTTGCAGGGTATGGAATGAACCATGTAGACAATGAAGATGTGCAGATGTTAACACCCCTACAATGGTGAAGACAGAGGGCCAGGTGGGATGGTTGTGAGTGGATGTGATTTCACTGTTGCATTTCAAACATAAATGGATGAAAAGGAATCCTTTTATACCCAGAAAATGGATGAAAATATTTTTCCTTTTCGCAAGACACTAGGATGCAAATGTAGTCAAGTGGAAAATTTTTCTTATTTCCTTTCCTTTCCATAGAAATCTACAAGTATAAACCCCATTAGGCATCAAGTATGTGAAATATATATGTTGCTTCTTTCCTTTCTAAAATGCCTAATTCCCCCTTTCTATTGTTCTCTAGATAGGTATTTTAGATTTTTTTTCTCTCAATATTGTTATCAGAAATACCTACACATAAGATCACACCTTTTGCTCATTTCAGTTATAAAGAAAACAAATAAATAAAATAAGTCAATATTACATTATATCCTTATAGAGGAAACTGCCACGTACTAATATCTGTGTTTGACACATTCCATAGCACGTGTATGCTCCATGAGCTATGAAGAATATCTGCAGGTATTCCACTTACATACAGCTTGACAAAATATAAGTAGGATGGAACAATATCATAGATGTATGCCAGCAGATAATGCACTTGTACAATGCTCAACAGGGTACCATACATAATCCAAAAAAAAGAGTAACACAAATGAAGACTAATATAGTTGAGGGATATGATAGTAGACAGTGTGTTGACAAATACACAATATTTTTAAATGCTAGTTAATTTCATTTTATTATCCATTCAGAAAAGAACAATATATAAAGAGTATTAAAAATATAAAAAAGCTATAAAAATACAACACTAAATGATGAAAGGTACAAGCACTACTGAAAACTCTCCAAGTAATCGTCACCAGCTAACCATCTACTGCCTCTAAAAGAATCAATGCTCTCTACAAGTCTCAATTTAGAGTGCAATATATTTTTTTTACCAAATAGGTCATAGGTGATAGGGTTAGGAAGTATCTCTGTCTTGGAAATTTCACATTAGATCAGCTAGTTTTTTATGTTTATTTTTTTAGTCCTGTTGCTAACGTGTATCAACAACAATATGTTCTTCACATAATATTCTTGTACAGACTTCATTTAAATAGCAGGGAACCCACCCCATGTATTGACGGGGTATTTTTTTCCCTCATTCACATATTGTTCCACTCATCATCTCCATTGAGATCTCACCTTTCACCAGAGAAGAAAAATGCCATAGACCTTTGCCACTGACATTTGGACTATGCTACAAAAACATCTAATATCAACTGCATAATCGTCCAACATTTGTAGAGACATCCAACTTAAATTCAATTGATTATAGGTAGAGATCCTTTTATAATATACATGATCTCATCCTGCTTTTCAGTGTGAGACAATTCCAACACCAACATCACTTGTGGCATTTTTTGTTCCGCAAGCCTCCTAATTTTTAGATTAAGTGGATATGCAAGGACATAGCCTAAAAGACCCTTTTTAACTTTAATAACATGTTGAAATACCAAGATATTTAACTCAAAACCTATTAGTTATCCGTGAAGATGTCCTTGTTATATTTACGTGCAAGACCCCTCTCCACTTGCAATGAATGAGAATTTCAACAAGCGTAACTGAACGTAAAGTATTTAGAAGCCACCAAATAAAAGGGGTATAGAACTAACCCAGGAGGGAACTTGCTGTCAGACCGAGCTTCCACTCGAAGCCACCAGAGCGTCACCTTTTTGCCACAGTTTCCAAGCGGCTCCACAGAGGATGCATCCTTCAACAAAGCCAGGGGGCTAGCACCGCCCTCTTCATTCCCTGATACATCATCAAGATCGCGAACCCACTCAGGCTTGTCCAAATCATCCTTCCACACCAACCTGGAATTAAACACAAATCCAGCCCATTCAAGCTTCGTTGGAAGCACGGTAGCATCATCTCCCACATACATGGCGCTTTTCCCAGCATAAGGCAGGGTGTTAAATGTGTGCCAACCGACCAGTTTTCCTGATGAATTACAAGCAGGTCCCTGGATAGGTACCGGAAAATTCTCCTCAATCTCCTCACTCTCCTGAAACTGTGGCATCTGGTTCGTTTTCCCTGAATGCGCAAGAATTCCAACGGAAATAGCTCCGAACCAGTTCACCTTCTGGATCTCATCGAAGAACTCCATGCTATGCATGTTACTATCATCCGCGAACACGACAATCCCATCCAACCTCCTGTCCCTCACAACTCTGTTTCAACTAACCAAAGAATCATCAGATCTCACACTCCAAAACATAGAAAAACAACACGAAATTTTAAAAATTAGCAGACACCTGAGAGCCCGTAGGCGCATCTGAGCCTCCAACTGGTGCCTTCCAGCCCATTCGACTGGCATTCGTTCTTCAACACCGATATGTACTATCTTCAGCTTGGACTTGGCCACAATCGCCGCGGTCTCATTGGATACGCCCCCCGCCTCAACGACAATCCAAGTCAAATCGTAGGGGACGAGCATCAAGGAATGCATCAGCCCCGTCAGATGCAACGCTTGGAAGGTCCTGACATAAGTCGGAGTAACGGCGACGACAGCTCTGGGGTTCCTGACCCCGTACTGAGCCCTCTGCTCCTTCTGCACCCGTTCGATGATCCTATGCGCCGCCATGACCTCGGTCGGGTTCGGATGCGGCCACGGCCGGATGTGGATCCCGTGGCGACCGACTACGACGCGGCTGGTGTTCTTATTGACCTGAGCAGGAAAGGCAACACCGGCAGCACCACGACCGATGGCGGTTACGGTGGAGGCGTGGAGGATGGGGGTGGAGGAAGAGTAATAAGGGACGGAGGTGGGGGAGAATAGTAGGAAGAACGCGAGACGAGAGAAGCGGAAGCCGAGCACGAGGCTGATGAGGCAGCAGAGTCCGTGGAGGGTGAGCCAGAAGAGGGAGGTAGCGCGGGACTTGAGCAGGGAAGTGTCGAAGGCGGAGTCCAGCGGGAGGATGGCGCCGCCTCCGCCGCGGAGGCTGTTGCTCCGCCTGCCGGCGTAGTGCTGCTGCTGCAGCGCCCACAGCTTCATTGGTCTGTGGAGAGATGGGTTGGGGGAAGGGATCGGCTTCTGCTTTCTAGTAGAGTTTGGTGGTTTGCTTTGGGTTGAAGGGAGGAGACGGATGGGCCGTGGGGGCGAGGGTTGTTCTCTTTTACTTTTTCTCTATTATTTGAAGAGAAGATGTTTGGTTTGGAAGACGAGAGAAGGGCACCGAGGATGGCGTTGACGGGCCCGGAGTAGGTGAGCAATGCCATTTCCCGACGGTTGGTCTGCTTTCTTCCGTCGTACTCATTTTGCTGTCTTTTTCTTCTTTTTAAATAGTCCTATTGTCTCTCTCTCCAGTGATATTCTTAATTTATTAGTAGATTCTCAGTTAGTAGGGCTTATTAAAAGTTTAACCACAAGTTACCTGGGCTTGCTCATTTTCCTTAACAACTTCGACGGCATAATGGTTTAATTCGTCCTTCACGTTACCGTGAAGAAAAGAAAAAAAATCCTCGAATTTGAATTTAGATAAAAACGCTAACATTATCAAAAAAACAAAAAACAAAAAAGATTTCTTACCTGCATGTCATAAAAAACTTATTTATTTACGTATATGTCATTAAAAAGTTATGATTTTTACTAAAGTATCCTTGCAGGTAACATATCGATAATAAATGAAGACTTTCTAACGACATACAAATAAATATGATTTTTGAATGGAATATACATAATTTTCAATTTTTTTTGATAACATGAAAGTAAAAATATATATATTTCGTTGGTTACCGTAAATTAGTGATTTTGGCGGTACTCCGCGAACGAAAATGTGTTTGTTTGGAATTATTAATAGCCATGGATCTCAAGATCCCCCCTTTGAAATAGATACCTTGTGATCTTCCTAAAACATTCGTAAATTTCAAAAGCTCCGGCAAATAAATTGAACGACATTTTTCAATTAAAAATTTGCAGAAAAAAATATTCTAATTAAAATGCTAATCAGATTCATAACTTCAAAATTCAAAGGAATTCCCAACTACTCATTTTCCGTCTCCATTCGTCCCTGCCATCCATAGAAAACAACGATAGATAAGACTTTTAAATATTTCTCAAACATTTATTGGTCATTTATACATTAATGGAAATACTATTGGTAGATTAGAAAATATTTCTAAATAGACATTTAAATAATTTTATCTTTTTTTTTGGTAAGGATTTTTATTTATTTATAAACTAATGGATAATTTTGTTGTAAAAAGTTACCGTTATCTATTCCATTTTAAAATAAATCAGCTTGTGTAGCCTTTGCAAAATCAGTCGTACATTGTTACATCGTTGAATTAAACTCGTTATGATATACACGTACAGCGGAACAACAACGGAGACGTAAGGGGAAAAAAGACAGCGACAAAATGAAAGTGATGAAATGCAATTTGTTTTTTTTTTTTATTTGTGTATTTAAGAAAGTTTGATGAATGATTCGTTTATTTTTCAACAGGTGAAATTGACCATTATTTTTCAATCCTCCACGTGTAAGGGCGGAAGGAAACACGTCATTTGCATGGTGGGACGCTGATCTCGTTCTCTTGCTTTTCTTTAACGTATCAGGAGATTTCGATATACTATTTATTTTAAATTTTGAAATAAACATGAACATTAGAAAAGAGTGAGAAAAAAAAAAGTATTTTTCTTTAATGTTCATTTTCTGTGAATTCTCTCAAATTCTTTATTCTGCTTTCCGACGTTTTCTAAATACATAAGTAAACCTATGCAAAAACCATATTCATCGGTATGTCAAATACATAAATATACAGTGCGGTAGTTCTACGAATAATTTCTTACTATTTATTCTTGCATTTGGCATACCAATAATAGTATCAGGTATGCCAAAATTAAATAAGCGTTTTTAATAATATCTAACTAAATACAGATTCTAACACAAACAATTACATACTTTTTTAATGACGTGTAGGAAAACATCTTCAATTTTGATTCTCTTCGTGGTCACACCCTCATTGTAGCTATTTAATTTTTGAACGTATATTGCAATACCTTTAAATTAATAGACCGGATGCTTTAGGTAGCATGGGCGCATGAATTGGGAACGACAACTAAAATGTGGATGTGGTCCAACTCCCACGTCCACAGCTTTACCGTGACCGACTTTTGATTTCTCTCGAGAATGGTTAAAATTAATGATCACTACCACTACCATGTGATTTTAATTTCTCTCCTAAGGTAAATCAAGTCGGCAAAAATCTTTTGCAAACTTCATAAAATTATCGCCTTCCCCCCAACTCTGAGGTTGTTTATTTTTCTAATTCTTCGGCATCGAAACTACGGTACCACAAGTTTTACCAGGAGAATAAAAGGAAAAAGCTTCTGGCCTGCAATGGTTAAAAAACTTATCGCATTAGAATGGCGTCCACATGTGGGTGGTTGAGGATTATTTTACGTGTACATTGAGAATTTATTGACTAGAAAAGATATATATTATCATGTTGGATCCAAATATTACGAGATAAATAACGTAAGTTAAATCTGTAAAATATAAGCCCTTGTGTACTCGGGAAAAATTAGATATTGCCATTTACATGCCTTAAAATTTTAAAATAAATAACTGTCGGCGAAGATTGAGCTGGTGGGGATTTCCACACTCGTAAGATTGCTGGATCTTTTTTATTTCGATACTTCTCGTCAATACGCAACTAATCGGTTGAAGATTTAAATTTTAATGTTTACTTCTTTTTGCCAACATTATAAAATTTATTATCAAAGGTTTAACTGGTCGAACCATAATGTTCCCATTCAGAGCGACTTGCAATGGTTCGTATCAAAGTTTAAGGTTTGTCTGTACATCCAGAAAATAACGTAAAAATATAGAAAGAAGATTAAAAAGTTATAGAAAGTAATGAAAAAAAAGTTAATGAAAATATGGATTTTTATATATAAAAAGAAATGTAACAAAACAAATAGAAAATAATATAATATAAATTTAATAAGATACAACTATTCAATGCTCGTGATAAATTTATAAATAAAATATAATTTTTACGATAAAAGATGATAAAATATGATTTATAATGAAAGTTTATGATTTACAATAAAAGATGAAAATATATCAAACTTCCTTTACTTCTTATCGTATATAGATATTTTATATTTTGTTTTAACTTTCTATTATTTTTCTTTTCATCTATTTTTGTCGTATACAATGATAAAAATCATATTTTATTATAATGAAAAAAATATTATTTATGATGGTGAAATATGATTTTTACGTTAAAAGATGATAAAATATGATTGTTATGATTTATGGTGATAAAATATGATTTTTATAATTTATGATGATAAAATATGAATTTTATATTAAAAGATGATAAAATATGATTTTTATGATTTATGATGATAAAATATGACTTTTATAATTTATGATAACAACATATGATTTATAATAAAAAATAAAAAATAAAAACTTTTACTCTAACACATGCATGATAAAGTTGAATTATCATTTTTCACATTTTTTAAGGTTAAAAAAAAAAAGATACGAAAAAAATATTTTCTAAAATAACTAAAACAAAAAATTTATCGAACTTTTCTTTACTTTTCATCATCGTATATAAATATTTTATATCTTATTTTAACTTTCTATTAATTTTCTTTTTATCACTTTCCTTCCCTAATTCACTCCAACGACGACAGCACCATTCCATCCCACTTGTCGCTGGTGGCCATGTGTTTATGTAGTTAGTGCGGGCACCACATCTTATTATATTTCCTGAATGACGTGGTTTTGATTTCTCTCAACGACAACGAAGGCTCGGTCGCACGAAGCGATCTTTCTCATTAAATCGTGCTATATATTTTTAATGGAGGTAGGTATTAGATATAAATTCAACGGTCAACCTTGGCATTCTCCTCCGTCACTCGTTTTAGAGATCAGGTTGTAGCGGTGTTATCAATGCGCGTTTGTGTCTGACGTAGATTTTGAGATTTCGTTAACTGTCGGCGGCCTATGAACGCAAGTATTGTGAAATTATTTAGTGAAAATATGCTTAGAGTTTAGGATGGACAATTTAATTTTGAGTTGGGTGATGTTATTATTATTTCGGTTACTAGTTTTTAAATTTCTTTTAGGAGACGTCTAACTTTATAATATTAGAGGAAGAAATTTTTCACGTTTTATTTTTATTTTTAACATGATTTTTTTTAAAAAAATATTACAGTTATTATTATTTTCTGAATTTTCAAAGTGTGATAATTTAAGGTAATAATGTTGATTTAACTTGTTATTGATAATAAAATTCTTTTTAAAATCCAATCTCACTCACAATGGTTGGAGAGGAGACCCTCTTTACTTTTCACGTAACATGTGTATTGAAAAACATTAATCTTTATTCGTACCGTTTCTTGCGTCATTCGACTTTTTCTTCTCAATAATTACGAAGTTATTTTCTTTACGTAAAACCTCTTGTCATTCCTTCCTGGTGCCTTTTTTTTTTGGGTTGCTTGGTTTAATAAAAATAATCATATTGATATTCTCTAAGATTATTAAGTTAACTTTTTTTTATTAGAAATCTCTTTATGGGTTTGAAAAAAACTAAACTAAATGATGTCAACTGATGTCATCTCTACTCTTTGTAGTTGTATAAAAGCAAGAATTGAGAGGTAATCAAACACAACCTATATTTATTCATTATCTTATATTTTCTACAGGTATGTTAGAAGGAAATAAACATTAACTAGTATGATAAAATTGTGGAAAGTAGTATATACATTTCAAATAGATGGAGCTTCATTAAACTTTTTGACGTCAACACCAATTGAAAGATTATCTACTTAAAAATAAGTTAAATAAATAATAAAATTGAACATTAGAATTAGATTATTCATACAATTCCAAAGGACTCAAGGTAAGGTCAATATAACAAAAAGCAAACCACGCAGATTTATTCGTAGAGAAAAGACTACGACAAAATATCTTTAATGAAATTAGATAAGTTTCAAATAATTTAAAAGAAAAGTTCAAATTTCATTAATAAAAGAACAATCTACCAAAAGATATATGATCAAGTGTTATTGTGTGACGACGATGAAGGGTGTGATTTCGACAAAGTTGTGTAGAAGGGGGCTCTAGTCAAAGGTGAGTAGATAATTTAGGTTACTTAAGAATTGTGTGTGTTCTTTTTTCCTTTACACACTTCCTCTTTTATAGTTTGGGAGCCAATGACTCTCATCACCTCATTTGCCTTCTTCTTAAAAACTCATTGCAATGATATAAAGGATTAAAAAGCTATACAAATTGTATTTTTCAATCATTTCAATTATAATTGAACATTCAAATAAAAACAAATTAATACATTATTTTATTTAATATTTTATATTCAAAGTTTCAATTACAACATATAATTTAACTTTCTTTAGGACTTTTAGATGCAATAATATAACGATATAATGTTTCATCTAATCGATTCATAATTACAAATAGAGAAAATTAGATTACAAAATTAAAAATATTTATACTATTTGAGATTTTCCTTTTATTCTTATTCTACAAATATTCAGTGATAAATATCTAACTTTTTACTCTTTATCGACGTTGCTTACTTTTTATTCTTCTAAGAGTTTTCTCCTAAGAGGTGTCCTTGTAAATATATTTTTTTTAAGTGTGTAAGTATGTTTCCATCAACAAGAATTCTATTGTATGCATATCTTTCACATTCGTCTATGATCAATGTCTACTTTTCATGTATTATATTTTACTTTCAAATTTAAATTTTGAAATACACACATTCTAATTCACGTTTTCTTCTTAAATTTTCTTAAATCATCAATTCTAGATACTTTAAAAAATTTCCTACAAAATAAACTTTTACATCTAAAATTTTTCATCAAATGTAATAACAGACATTATGTTAATATTAACTAAATACATAAAATAAAATAGTAACTCAACATGTCTAACTCAACAAATTTAGCATGTAACATACACGTGACATGCTTGTTTGGTGAAAACTCAATGAACTAACTATGTTAGGTTACTGATAATTTAATGAACCAATATATGAATATTTAATAAATAATTTTATCACGTGCAAAAATAATAACTTTATAAGATTATAACGCTAACCTAATGCATTATCTTAGTATTCAATTTAGCAACTCAACGCATACAATTATGTTAATTTAACGAGTTAAATATATATAACTTACGTGATATAATATAGCATTTGTAAACTTTAAATTCAATACATGCATAATGCTAACTTAACAAGTTTGTTCATAAAACTTAACGTTTTGTTCATTAATTCAACGAGTTCTCATATTACATTATTTAACCTTTAAGCCTATAACTTAATGAGTTCTTACGTGATCTTTTTACAAAAAAAATGTTAACTCAATGATTTGTTTAACATGCATTATACATGATACATAAATATGTAATAAAAAATATATTATGTTTTATAATAAAAACATACATTAACTTAACGTTTAATTATATGAAAAATTAGTATAACTTAACGACTAGTTATGTAATTTAACATAATTTTAAATCCATTACATACAAGTATATAACATTAAACTTTTTTTGTATTAATTGATGTTCTTAATTTACTTTCACAAATAATAAAATTAATTAATTAATTAATTAATTAATTATAATTATTTACGTTTTTACACACATTATCAAAACATAATACTCAATAAATGGTAATGATGATGTATTCATCGATCGAGTAACACATGAGTGTTACAACTATATTTTTATTGATAGTCTTCAATGATCATTATTCTAACATCTTCTACTTGGTTATGAAAACCATGTATTACACTCCATGCATTGAGATGTAAGACTTCAAGTTCTACTTCCACTATTTGTGAAGTGTATAATTTTAATATTCCACTCTCATTATCCATGAGAGTATTCTTCATTTCCATTGTTTATGAAAATATTCCTTAATCTTATTAAGTTTATAAATTAAATGAATTTTTTTGTTGAAATTCTATTTGTCAAAGGTTTAGCGATCATATCTAAAGTAATGATATAATTCAATGTTATTTTTCCTTTTCCTATGATATCACAAATATAGTGATAATGTATATAAATATATTCTCTTTTTATCGTATTTGCATCACTATGTATGACTTATTGTTGTTTGGTTATCATAAAATATTTCTATTACACTACTTATTAAGTTAATATTTAAATATTTTATAAATCTTCTAATCTAAATAGCATGTAATGCAACTACACTATAGACAATATATTCAACTTCCTGTATGTATTTTGTTACACATCCTTACTTTTTATCACCTCAAGATACAACTACACTACCAAAGATAAATGTCTTAAAGTGGACTTTTCATCATCTTTGTTGTTACTTAGATTTGCAACTATATAACCAAGTATTTCAAACTCATCTACTTAATAAGTTAGTCTATGGTATAAAGTTTCATTTACATATTTTATTATTCTCTTGATAGTTTTCTAATATTTTGTTTTGAGATTAATTTAATATCAACTAACAATACTTACAGTATATGCTAAGTTTTATTTGATACATAACATAATATATATTAAACTTCCAATCACTTGAGCATAAAGTATTTTTAAATGTTTCTTCTCTTTTCTAGGACATTGGTCATTACTTAACATTTTCCCAAAAACATATGAAGTAGAGGCTTAAGGAATAATTTTCTATTCTGAACATTTTTAACATCATACGTAAGTATCTTTTCTAATTTATACTTAATATTTTAGATTTCCAATCTCTAAGAATTTGAATTCTATGAATGTAGGATATTTCTCACATGTCATTCATTTCAAATTTCTTCTTTTGTTTTGTTTAATATGTTAATATCATTTTTAGTAAGTAAAATATCATCCACATATAAGAATAATATAATAAATTTGCTCCTACTTTTCTTGACATATATAAAATAGTCTAACTTATTTGAAACAAAGCTCATTTAAACAATTGCATCATGAAACTTGTAATACTATTGTCTAGATACTTGTTTCGAATCATATATTGACTTATTCAATTTGCATACTTTATCCTCATATCTTACTTGAAACCTTTCAGGTCGTGACATGGAGATTTCTTTCTACAAATCACTATTTAGAAATGCAATTTTCATATCTATTTAATATAATTTCAAATCTAAATATGTAACAATAATCAATATAATTCTTACAGACACAAACTTAACTACTAAAGAATAAGTTGCTTGATGATCAATTCTCAATTTTGAATATAACCTTTAGCAACTAAGCAGACTTTGTATTTATTAATAGACATATTAGCCTTCAACTTTTTCTAGAATATCTATTTTCATCTTACAACTTTCCTTTCTTTGGGTAAATCACATAATTTACATATCTAATTTCTTTTCATGGAATCAATCTAATCATTCATGGTTTTCAATCACAAATTTTTTTCATGAGATTCTATAACATCCCTATATGTTACAGATTTCATTTGATTTTCCTCCATATCTACTACTAAGCATGAAAGCTTATAAAAATACAAATGATAATCATTCATCCATGTAGGTTGATATCTTATTCTTTTCTTGCTAATAGGTACAACCAATTCTCTTTGTTCTTCATTCTTATCATTAGTTTCATTATTTCCATTTATAGGCTCATTTTAATTTTTACCTACAATTTCCATGAGTTTATTAATATAGTTCATTTACATCTTCCATAAGTTCAATTACGTTTTCTATATTCTATTCCCCTTCAATAGGATTTTCTTTCGGGATATTATTGAAATAGTTATCATCTAATATAAGTAATGATTTATTTTCCTTTCCTTTTTATTCCTTTTCATTCAAATTTTCTAAGAAAGTAGCATCACTATATTCAATAATTCTCTTTTCTCTACTATAGAATATGTAATTAAAAGAAATTTCATAATAACCTATAAACCTACACTTTAATGTTCTAAAGTTTAACTTATTCCTTAATTGTTCAAGAATATTGAACCCTATTTTCTTAATTAATATAAGTTAGGCTTTGTTTTAATCTACAACTCATCTGATGTGATAGATATAGATTTTGTGGATATTCTATTCAACATATGACTTACATTAAGTAAAACTTCTTTCCAAAAAGTTTTGAAAAATCTTGAATGTGTAATCATATATCTAATAGAATTCATAAGAGTTTTATTTTTTCTTTACACCACACTATTTTGTTGTGATGTATAAAGTATTGTAGTATGTCTTCTAATTCCATATATTTTATAAAATAGTTTAAATTTCTTATAATTATATTCTCTACCTCTATCCAACCTTAATACTTTAATATTCCTTCCAAGTTGTTTTTCTACCTTTAACTTGTATTTCTTAAAACAAATTAATACTTCACTTTTATGACTTATTAGATATACATAAGTATATTTAGAAAGACATATATAAAAGTTACAAAGTATTCCTTATGATTATATATTTTAATATTAAGTAGATTACACAAATCAAAGTGAATTTATCCTAATAATTCATCTGCTTTTTGACATTTTCTACAAGATTTCTTAATCATTTTTCCAACCAAGCAATATTGACTTTTTTCTAATTTCATGTCTTTAATATGAAGCAACATGTTCATTTTTACCATTTGTTGCATTTTAAGCTTGTTAACATGAATAAATCTCAAATGTCACAATTTACATTTTAATAAACGACACAAAATAAAAATAGAAGTCACATCAATTTCATTTCCAAATACAACAGTCTTGAATAAATCATGCTTAGGTATAAGAATACCAATAGATATAAGATTCTGCCTCATGTCAACTATATAAAGAACAATTTTCAATACCATAATGTTATCTCTCAAATCTAAATAATAGTTATCAATGTCATTCACATTTAGATAAGTATTATTATTCATGTAGATGTGTTGTTCCTTAAAGTTAAATTCTTTAAAGGATTTCGGTCTATTTTAGTTTTATTAACGTACCTTATAGTATTAAAATTAACTTACCAATCATTTGAATTTGATACAACAACATTATTATACTCAATGGTACCAACAAATGTTATTTTATTCTTCTATTATTTTGAGGTCTTACCTTTATTTCATTTTTTATTTAAACAACTTACCTTAAAGTGACTAAATGGCTACAAAAGGAACTTTGTGCTTTCTTTACTTGTACTTGATATCTATTATTATTTTTGTTGTTTTTCTTAAACTTTGATTTTTGGAAAGTAATATTTACTTTTTTGAAATTAAATTCATATTTCTTCCTAACTATTATTTCTTGTTCAATAGTCAACTTAGAAGGCAATTTAGAGAGTTAAGCAAAGTAGATCTAAAAGAGGTAATTACTATATCAAAACTATGTGGTAAATTATTTAGTATGGTAGCTATTTGCATTTTTTAAAGGAATAAATATTCCTACAATAGTTAAATCCTTGGTCGTGACAATTATGTTATTTACAAATTTTACAACACTTTATTCCTCTAATATTTTGTCATGGTTATATTTCTAAAGAAGTTGTGTATTAATTTTTGTAGTTTTATCATTTTTTTTTAAGATCATTCCATAATTTAAAAGAAGTGTCATAGGTTTCAAAATGACTTTTTACCTTTTTATCTTCTTTTTTTTAATTTTCTTAAATTTGCTTCAAAAATGTGAATATAAATTTCCGAAGGATTAGGTTCATCAACGTATTCAATATTGTCATGCATATTTTATTTTCCTACGCCACATTTTATAATTTACCTTATTCAACTTCTCAATTTTTACTATTTTAGTTCTAAACATCTTGGTAGTTATTTTTCAATCTGCAACAAAGATTAAATTTCAAAAAGTATTACTACTAATTAACAATATTTTGAAATTCAAACAAGAAATTAAATTCCAAGAATTTATTTTAAAATTATCGATGAATAATCAATTTCAAACAAGAATATCAATTCCAAAAATGTATACAATTTTCAACTAAAATTTTCAATATTTAATTCCTGAAAATTTAACTCCAGAAATTATATTTTATTTTCAATTTAAAATTACTAAAATATGAAATTTATGATTAACAACCAATATATGCAAATAACGTTATCGAATATAAATAAATTGGACAATGGAAACAGCAGCGGCGACGGAGATGGCACGTGGAAACGGGGATGGTGGGTGCGTTTGCGTAGACGGTGTCGACGAGCAACGGGCTGGAGGGCGTGGCGAGGGGGGTGGTGCACACAGGCCGGGTGGCGAAGGATGTCGCACGCAAGCAATGTTAGGCGGCCGAGGTCACGCACATGCAGCAAGGTCACACGGAGATTCCGTGGGTGGGATCGATGAGCGGTCCGCCGGACTAGATGGTGCTTGTGACGGTCACGTTCGTCCAAACAGGGGAGGTAGACGCACGCGGGAGACAGGGGATCTTGTGTGGAGAGGCGAGGCGAGGGGCGCATGCGGCAACCGGTGCGTGCACAACGGTGAGTCACGAGCAGCGACGAACCAAAGTGTGCTCCCGACGGCGGTAACCGGGCTTTGATATCGCTGTTATTGTATGACGACGGCGAGGTGTGCGATCTCAGCAAAGTGGCGGCGACGAAGTTGTGTGGAAGGGGGCTCTGATCAAAGGTGAGTAGATAGTTTTGGTTACCCAAGAATTCTTTTTCCCTTTGCACACCTCTCCTTTTATACCTAAGAGCTAATCACTGACTCCTCGCCACCTCCTCGCCCCTCATTTTATAATAATTGTTATAATATAAAATATATTTTATACATATTTATTGTTCTACATATATCTTGTAATATCAATTTTCATCTATTAAAGATATAAATAATTTTTATATTAAAATTATATATTATTAATATATTCTATGATAATTTATATTTTATTTTCTTTCATTTTACATAAATTTCAAAGATCAATTAATAAAATAAAATAAAATTTTACTTATATATCAAACGAAAATTACGAAAAATAACGAAAAATCATTGATACACAAACACCTAGAAAATGGTAAAAAAAATTTCATCATTTTTCTTTTTAACGTTTTACATCATTTTTTGGATGCACAAACATCTCTTTAATCTGACTCTCAAGTTTAAAATACCATAATAAATATAATTTTTAAACTATGTTTTATGCCCAAAATCTGATCTCATTTGACTAAACATCAAAATGTACAGAGTTAACCTTAGGTGATCAGTGGTACCTACCATTTTATTCGCAACCTCCTATAATTTGTTTGACTTGAAAAGGAGATCCCGAATGTGAAATTGAGTATAACGGTTAAGCGTGAAGCATATAAAAAATATTTTCGAAGTTTAATACCGTGTCATTTATGAAGACTAATGAGTAATAAAATATCTTTATTAAAAAAAAGTATAATTATTAAATTATAATTTTTTTTATAAATTACACACACACATATATATATATATATATATATATTAATCGTCTTTAAAAAATCTGCTCTAGAACTAATCGCGATTAATTTGTTTCTTATTTAGAACTACGTGTCCGATGGGCCAGTACCAATTTGCCTGATTTAGGGCAGCACTGTCTTCCCCGTTTCGCTTCTCTCCTCTCTCTCTCGGCCGCCGCCTCGCAGTTGCAGGTGCATCTTCTTGATTCTCTGCTCTTCCGATCTACGAAACATTGATGATCGGGAATTATCACCTCGATCGTTTGGTGTAATTTCTGCTGTTATGGTTTTTTGTGAGGTATTTATTATTTTTTATTGATTACTCCGATGTAATCCCAAAAATATTTAGCAAACGATTGATTGGTGGGAATCCTTGAGAGAGGCTTGAGGAGAAGGGGAAACAGTCTGAGAGGCCACGGATGCTCGTGGACATGAAAGGATGAGACTTGCGGAGGCGACAACCGTAAAAATGAAGGATCTGCTGCTGGTTATGTTGAAGCTTGCATTGCAAAGTTGGGGATAGAGGTATCGAGACGGAGGAGGACGCATTTGTGCGATGAACGAACACAGGGTCCAGTGATCGCCCACTTTTATAGACAGTCGGCGTCTCTTCAGAGCAAAGCAGCGAGCAAAGCTTGAACATAACGCTGCGGTGAAGAGCAATAAGTGCTCGGGAGAATACAAGACGCGGGCACCGGCGGCATGATGATTTCGGAACTCCACGAAGGGGAAATGTTCATGGTAGGTGGAAAGCTGAAGAATTGGAGGAGGACGAAGCAAAAGTGCGGATCCGAAACTTGAGAACAGGGTTATCAGTGCCACTTTTGGAAGAGGAAATAATTGAGTCGTACTTTCCTTTTTATCATAAGGGTCGTAGATCTGTTCGTGTTTCACGCTGATGTTTTTTGGCACGAAGGAAGGTCATAGGGATGACCAAAGTGTTGTTTGTTGGATGTGAGTCTGTTAATCATCATTTTCCATTAGCGTATCAGATGGGTTTCGAAGTTTTCGTTGCATGCTAAGTTACCCCTTTCGCTATTTCTGCACATTTTATGCTAATTTTTTCTTACCATTCTTGAATTTTTCTGTTTCTCTTTGTTAAATCTATTGCAGTCACATCAGTTGCTTGCTAATTTTTGGTTAACACTTATTGTCATAGTTTGTCATGTTAGTTGAAATTTATAGAAGGGATCTCCCAGTTCTTTTTATCAATTGTTTATTAATAATTGAACTTTACCTGAATCTTCCTTATAACTAGTAATATTTTGTGTCACACTTATTTTGCTATTGCTTGTTTAACCTTTATCTTCTACCTGTAGTGAGGGCCTCTACCAACACAGATTAACAACCACGAAACCCAGCAATCCCTTCGAAGTTTCTTGTGATAAATATACTATTGCATCTCTGCACTTTCTCCTGGTATTTTAATTTTCGCAATTTTTGTACTTGCACTTGATTTCCTATGCTTACACATTCTATTCCAGCGAAAGTCGTTTTGCTATTATTTTCGGTGATATGTTTTTTTTTATAAATAACAACAACAATCCATGCTATAATTTCATTATGTGGGATCAGCAATAGTCAAATCTTTGGGTAAATTACATAAATGTTTTCTTACGATTCCTAATCAATTAGGCCATCTTCTACTTCTTTCAGTTCCATATTTTTTTATAAATTTATAAAAATTATAGTCTCTTTTCATAATTATGATCTGTACTCACCTGCATATTAGTTTAGGTATTTTGGTGCTTCCGTAGACAAAATATTATTTCAGATAGATTTTCTTCCTGTTACACATGCAATTCGCCTTTGCCAAATGAAAAGCTGAATTTGTTTTCATTTTGGAATATGGATTTGTTGTATGTGAGGATGTAAATATTTAAGCTTAATGCCTAAAAATTCATTGCCGTTCATTCCTTATAGTTCATGTTTTATGAATTTATATTTGACTGTCTTTTTAAACAAATATAGTCTCTATTTTTCTGGAGAATCTGACATGGTTTCCATTTGTATCTTGCATTGTTAGCAATCATGGCTGGGACAACACCTGAAGGTTCTCAATTTGATACTCGTCAATATGATTCCAAGATGAATGATTTGTAAGATATCTCTTTGTTAATCACTATCATCTGTATGATCTTCTACGTGGTCACACTTTGTCAATTGTAATATTTGATTTTAGGCTTCAAGCCGATGGCCAGGACTTCTTTACATCTTATGACGAGGTTTATGACACTTTTGATGCCATGGGTTTGCAGGAAAATCTCCTCCGTGGAATTTATGCTTATGGTGGGCCATGATTTTTTTCATATGTTTTTCGCCTTTTTGAGAATTTTTATGCATTCTTAACTGTTATATTGATCTTTCCTTTACAGGTTTTGAGAAGCCTTCGGCAATTCAACAAAGGGGAATTGTTCCTTTCTGCAAGGGTCTTGATGTTATTCAGCAGGCACAGTCTGGGACAGGCAAGACTGCCACATTTTGCTCTGGGATTTTGCAGCAACTTGATTACACATTTATTGAGTGCCAGGCTTTGGTACTTGCCCCAACCCGAGAACTTGCACAGCAGATTGAGAAAGTCATGCGAGCACTTGGTGACTATTTGGGTGTGAAAGTCCATGCTTGTGTGGGTGGGACAAGTGTCCGTGAAGATCAACGGATTCTTTCCAGTGGGGTACATGTTGTTGTTGGTACTCCTGGTAGAGTGTTTGACATGTTGAGGAGACAGTCCCTTCGTCCTGACTATATCAAGATGTTTGTGTTGGATGAGGCTGATGAAATGCTTTCACGAGGATTCAAGGATCAGGTGTACTTTATATACATCTCTGTAGTTTATGCTATCCTTATGTCCTTTTAGTGGCTATGAGTGGCCATGCACTCGTCTGGTTTTCCATTTACTGCTTATACATTCTGATTTCTGCAAGTTGCTCTATTCTACCTGTGGGCTTCTACATTATCACATGACTATTTTTATGATTCTTGTGTATAATACATAGATATTTGCTATTGTGGTTTGTTATAAAGTTACTTCACTTCATTGTGGTCTCTGTTTCAAATTTTTGTTCGGTTTTTTGTTAATTTGTGGTGGGATGTTTTTCTTCAATTCACAGTAAGAATTTATCTATTTATTTATATTTGTGATAATCTAATGGAAAGTTTAGTGATGATAGGAAAATAATTCATGTTTTGCAATCTCACATAGTTTGACTAGCATTTGATTGTTGTACTAATGTCTGTTTATTCCTGCTAATTATTCATTGGTCTATGTGAAAACAATAGCCGAAACTGTAGCCTGTCTAGTCTTTTGGTTAAGTTGAAGATGGGCGTAAGATATTTAATTTTGTATTTCAATTGATGTTATTGTTTTTCTGACATGTTTTGTGCCTGCCATTATTTAGGGCCCTCCGTCTTGCGGCGGTTTTATTGTGGGTCATTGTGTTTGGTCTTTTATTTTGTTGCTTTATTCTTGTTTCTTTTCTCATATATTCATAGCAACTTTTTTGCTGTAACTGTAAGCAATTCGGATATGATTTTGTTTTAAATATTTGGGAATGATTATTTAGTAGTATGCCAGTGTAAAATTGTCATTTGCTTTTATTCGGTATCTTCTTTAGTCATCATCCATTATCTTGACATTAAGCCTTACCTTGTATTGGTGCATGAATTTATATGTTTCCTACCATCTATTTCGTTGTGTAGATCTATGATATTTTCCAGCTCCTTCCATCCAAGGTGCAAATTGGAGTCTTCTCTGCTACTATGCCCCCGGAGGCTTTGGAAATCACCAGGAAATTCATGAACAAGCCTGTAAGGATTCTTGTGAAGCGAGACGAGCTCACCCTTGAGGGTATTAAGCAGTTTTACGTCAATGTTGAGAGAGAAGAGTGGAAACTAGAGACACTTTGCGATCTTTATGAAACCTTGGCTATCACCCAGAGTGTGATCTTTGTGAACACTCGTCGTAAGGTTGATTGGCTCACTGACAAAATGAGGAGCAGAGACCATACAGTATCAGCTACTCATGGTGATATGGATCAGAACACCAGGGATATCATCATGCGTGAATTCCGTTCTGGTTCTTCTCGTGTTCTCATCACGACAGATCTTCTTGCCCGTGGTATCGATGTGCAGCAAGTGTCACTTGTCATAAATTATGATTTGCCGACTCAGCCAGAGAACTATCTCCATCGTATTGGACGAAGTGGGCGTTTTGGTAGGAAGGGAGTTGCCATAAACTTTATCACCCGTGATGATGATAGGATGCTGTTTGATATCCAGAAGTTCTACAATGTTGTGATTGAGGAGCTTCCATCAAATGTTGCGGATCTTCTCTGAGGTGTTCTCAAACCGAGACCTGGTCACATGGTATTTTACGCCGGTAAGGTTTTTTAAATTTTATTTTCGTCAAGGTCTTCCGACTCCGCCAAGTATCTTATTCTAGGTATATTTGCAAAATAATGGGGTTTTACTGCACGATTCCTATACCAGCTTTGCTGTATGCCTTGTTGAACTGTGGCGTGGGGCTTCTTCAGCATTTTGTTTGTTTCATTTTTATGTTATATCCATGAGGATACTAATTATTAAAATTCAGTAGCTGTATATTTGGAGCTGGACCTTTTATCGCTTGAACGGCTGCACTTCAAACTTATGGTTCTTAATGCTTAGAAGATGCTTTTTCACTTCGAAACAGTTTTCGTAAATGATGGTTCATGCTTTATTAGTGCGTAGCAGGTTAATAGGCTCTAGAATATCTGACTCTTAGAACCATTATTAATTTAAGATAATTATTTATGACTGTAAATAGAATTGACAAGATAAGTCCATTATGTTACGTTTTAAGATTTTGAAGTGGGATTAGCAGTGGCGAAAGTCCTCTGTTTGAACCTCGCAAATAGACAGGACGTCGAAAGAAACAAATCCAAGCAATGCCTTGGACAATATAGCTTGATTGCTCACAGTCTGTAATCACTAGCTAGCAAAAAGAACGTGTGCGCTTAAGAATCTAGAGATTTACAAGTGTTGTTATTTCCTCTACGACTGGGAAATTTCATTTGTTTTCTCTAAATCGTTTGCTTTATTACCGAAAAATCAATGCTATGTCCTTCGAGTTTATTTTGAATATAAGTGGGTGTTGGAGATGAATGAATGTGTGAAACTTTCCAATAAAATATCAATCCGGTCTGCAATTCTTTTGTTGATTTCACATTCTTAAGACTAGCCAGTAACCAGGATATACTGAAGATATATGTAGCTGAAATTTTTTTTAAAATATAGATAAATAATATAAATATTTATAATAAAATTCATTTAATTTCTAATTATAACTTTCAATATACAGCAGCAAACCTAATGAATGTATTCATCCATACATTTAAAATATATTCCCTTGTATATTAATCCAACCAATAAATAAAGTATGCAATTTTTTAATTAGTGTCGGGCCTCATTTGCGAATTAAAATGTAGATTCTGATTTTTACAATTTTGAAGATTTTACAATACATTCCTCTCTCTCGTTCCGTTATGATTCTTTTATGAAACCAAGTACAAAAATAAGGTAATTATCGTTTTATTTCTTTTCGTCAAATGAAAACCACATCTTCAATGCTTTATAGGGGGTATGTATGTCCTCCCTAAATATGAAGTAAATTAACAGACTTTGAACTTCTTCTTTTTTTTTTAATTGAGAAGGAGATATTTATCTTAATTCATTGTGAAGAGGTTGTTTTACGTATATTATTTGTTATCATTGGATCCTTTCACAAAAATATGTGATATATGTGTAACGATACGAGGCAACGATATCATTTGAGTGATCGTTGATAAGTTAACAAAGTTTGCTCATTTTCTAACCTTTGATGTAGGATTGTCTCTAAGGAAAATAATAGAACTATATGTTGAATAGATCATTAGATTCTATGACGTTTCTAATACAATCACATTAGATTGAGACCTAAGATTTGTCTCCAAATTTTGAAAAAATCTATACAGGTCTTTAAGCACAAGTTATAGTTTAACATTGCTTTTCATCTCTAGATAGGTGAATAATTTAAGTGTACTATTCAAACGCTTGAAGACATATTGAGAGTTTGTATAATTGATTTTCGAGATGTGTGATATAGACACCTATTATTGATAGAGTGTTCTTATAACAATAGTTATAAATAAGTTTTCAGTTAATGTCATATGATACTTTGTATGATAGGAAATGCAAATCTCTTATTTGTTAAGATGATGTGGGAGAGAAGGGACAAATTGGATCAGAATATGTACATAAAACTAGTGAAAAAGTCCAACAAATCAAAGAGCGACTTTAAGTTGCATAGAATAGACAAAAGAACTATGTTGATGTTAGAAGACAACCTTTAGAATTTTAGGTAGAAAACAAAATTTTTCTCAAAATCTCTTTTACGAAAGTTATTACTCAATTTGATGTACAAACAATCTCAATCCTCGACACATTGGATTGTTTAAAATCTTAGTGAGAATTGAACCAGTGACTTATAAATTGGATTTGCTAATAACTTTTACAGGGGTACATGATGTTTTTCATATATCAATGTTAAAGAAGTACGTGTCAGATCTATTGCACATGCTACAGCTAATGATGATATCAATTTAGTGAGATTTAACCTATAAGGAGACCCCACTTCACATTGTTTCTTTCAAGCAATAAATCCTAAGACGTCGGATAATTCCATACTTCAAAGTCTAATAGCACAACCACTCAATGTGAGGTCACATGAGAACTTGAAAATGAAATCAAGAAGAAATATCTTTACTTATTTAAGTTGACAAGTATAAGTTATTTTAAATTTCGAGGACAAAACTCTTCGTCAACATCTATTGCCTCTCAAGAAAAGAAAGAGAGAGAGAGAGAGGAAGAGGAGAAAGAGGAAGAAAAAAAGAAAAGAGGAAGAAAATTTAGATATATGGTTAATATGCGTCCATTACCTCGTCATAAAGTTGGTATATGACCATTACTTTGTCGCAAGGTTAGTACGTAACAATTATTCTTATCTCATCACAAGGTTGGATGTGACTAGAGTTGACTTATGTCGAAAGGCTGGTATGGTAGGCTTTAGATAATTGTAGCACACTAAGATTGTTGAGTGATTACGGTAGGTTAGTTCAAAATTATGTGTTAGGATCATATTATATGATGTATATTTTATTAATTATGCAAGTTCATTTTTATATACTATTTAAATGATACATTAATTATATAATGAATTGCGTGGTAGGCATTTAGCTCATTATTAGTTTTATCATGATTTTAGTTTTCTCTCGTGATACCTGGAAAAAGGATGGATATATTTGTTACTTGGTATTTGATGTTAACTAAATGTAATAATTGTTAAATCTATATACAATTATGGTATTTTAAAATTTTATGAATATTATATATATATATTTGACATTAATATTATAGAAAAATTATATTCTCGCCTTTTATTAATTTAATAAGTAAATCTTTCTGACACCAAAAAGGTTTGCCTGTGAACGAGAAATATTGAAATAACAAAATCTCTGTAAACCATATTTCATGTCCAGATGACATGTGAAACGTTTGCCGTCCCCATAACGTCCAGATTTAAGAAGGAAGACTCTTGCGGACGGTGCTTCGGACCATCATGGCCGGCCGATGGCCTACATGGCGCTACGATGCGGTCCGTTACTGTTGGCCGTCAACCGGAAAAGCTTCAGAGATAACCTTATCAAACGGTAGTCGGAGGCGACGCCGATCGCATCGGATCGTGAATCGACGTCGATGTAAGCAACCCGATCGCATCGGCGCAAACATCGGGCGAGACTCGTGATTCGCCGCACCTGCTCGGTATCGAGGGCAAAAAAAAGGGTTGATCGCTTGCTTCGGCGGCAAGAAAACCCTAGCCGTCGAAGAACGACGATCATCACGTGCGAGCTTTGCAAAACTCATGTCGACTGCACGAGCCTTTTTTTTTTTTTTTTTTTTTTTACGATAAACGGTAGAAATGTCAGAGCAGCTGCGCAGACGTTATATTTGTAAATTTAAAATAAGTTACAAGAAAAGGTACAGAAGGTTTCACATTATTAATTAATTTTAAAATAAAATATTTTACAGATTATACTGTAGATTTATCATCATATAGTCATTTTTAATCTTTAAAAAATAATTAAATTTATGGTCACCCGTCTCTCTGTACACACTAGTAAGAAAAAATTGAGATCCATGCCCTTCCGAAAAAGAAAACTTTGGGAGAGTTCATGGATTTTGATGAAATCATACCTTACCTACCTACGAAGAAATATCTCATCTTAACTATTTGGGTTCGTGGACCCTTTTTATATATATTCACGTATAATAGTAAAATAATCCATCTTAATTTCGTGCGGCTCTCCTTTCAACGATATGCTCATCCTCATCCTCCTTGCTATCTGATTAGGTATACCAACCGTCTCTTTAGAAAATGGAGGAGAAGGAGAACCAATAAATTAAGAAGGGAAAGGCGATTGAGTGAATGAAGAGGGAAGTTGGAATTTGATATTTATGGATATGAGGTGGGATGGTTTGAAGGAAAGGTAAGGGAAGGGAAGGTACAAGAAGACGAAGTTGATTTCTAGGCTTCAAACAACACCTACCTCTAGTCATTGAAAATAAATATTTCAGTACTAGAGGCAACTTTTGAGATATAACATGTACTTTACGTTCTAAAACTTTTTTAAAAAAAAGCAGCAGAAAAATGACATTAAATGACTCCTAATTATGAAACTACGGCTAAAAGGAAATAAGTTCTACGAACTTTGAAAGTAAAAGAATTATACAGACCAAAATAACATTTACAATATGTCTATTTTAATTGAATTGAAGCTGATCATTTAACGTTTCGTGATCAATACTTAGAGTCGATTTATCTAAGCCAAAAAGGAAGAAAAACTAAAAATGTTGAGGCAATATCCAAGGAATTATTACGAAAAATAAAATTATTTCTATTATTCTAAAAAAAATCCATAGCATGGCAATGAAAAAATAGGTTTTGAAAAAAGCAAAGTTAAGTAAAGAAGAACCAAAAAGAAATCTCAAGAAGAAAATTCTCTCTGAGTAGCACACGTTGCTTGTTAAGAAGGAAAATTTTAAATTAAACACAGTACCATACAATGCACAAAAATGTGATAATTTATTATAAAGTTAGTTTACCTCTTCCATACGATTTGCTAACTAATTAGCGACAAAAATCGACTTCACTTGGGTCAATTTTATTTATTATTTTGCAGGTTGAGTGGTTGAATAATTGATCAAATCAGTTCCACACGATCAGAAGAAGGTCTTTAGTTCATCGTGTATTATAACATTACACGCTACTTTCACAACTATTTGTATCTACCGTGCGTTATATCTCCAGTAATCTTATTAATGAAACATGTATTTAATTTCATAAAAAAAACCTTGTAAGTAGACTTTACAATTGAAATATTCTTTTATTTTTTTTATGACGGTAATATTTTTATTTAGATTTAAACACGAATTTTTCTCCATCTTATAAGATAAAGAAGAATGGGAACAGTGATTGTTGTTAGTATGTTTTTTATGTTTAGGAAAATTCTTTTTCAAATGGTAATAATGCGAAGATATTAGGATTTGAATTGTGATGGAAAACAGAAAACTACGTATCGTAAATAGCTTTGGCACTTAGGGTACATTGGGTTGCTTGTAATTAAATTATATTCCTTAATTAGATTACAACAATATTAGAGTTCTTCTGATCATAAGCTATGAAACGTGATTATAATAAATTTATTTCCTTGAGATATCATTCAACCAATTAAATGTGAGCTTAAATAGAAAAAATGATATTTTGATATAAATTTATAAATAACCATCTAACATTATAATTTAACTACATTACATTAAGATTATGATCACATAAATGGAATCTAAAAAAGTATACATATTTAAGAAATTGTCATTTACTATATTCATCTTTACCATATCGTATTTTTAACAATTGAGCCATTTCACTTTAAGAGGAAAAGAAGTATTGAAGAAGGAAAAATAAGTAAAAACCACAAATTTATTTCAAGCACTCGCGGCACTATTTTCCTACAAATCTTATGACATAATTAAGTAAAGACTAAGTATACAATTTATTTTTGATCAAATCCAGTCGAGTTGGGTTAAAGATAGATAACCCAATTATACAAAAAAAGACGTACGCACGCAGCCACGGAAGAAAATTAAAACTAAGCGATGTATATTAATTACCTCAAAATCTCAGTGGTTTTTAAAAAGTGATTAAGGTCAATACCTCAAATTTTTAGGGATTATGTTTATTACTTCAAATATCAGTGGTACTTAGATGGTTTATTTTTAAATCTTGAAAAATACAGAAACAATCATTATCAAAAAGGCTTTTACTTCAGATGGTTTAACTTTTCTTCAAATTTTTAAATCTGTTGGTACCAGGCATTATTATAATAACCTGTATTTTTCTATTTATATTTTCGATATTTACTTCAATTTTTTATAAATTAGATCGTTGGAACTTTACAGTAATACGTCCTCAATTACATTTATTTCGATCGAATGATAGAAGGGACGTATCTGTTACCAAAAAACAAAAACAAAAAATGAAGGCACATGCTAGTGGGCCCACCCTTAGAATTATTGTATTCAAAGATAACGTCAGAAGACTTTGAAAAAAGAAGATAAGTCAGAAAAATCAATTTTATATGACTTTCCAGCCGAAACCCAAGAAAAAATGTAATGGCAGTTTTATCCCGACACTCAACTGTCTCCATCATCTTACGTGTAAATGTATAAATAAAATGAATATATGCAAAATGTTCTACATAATAATTGATTTATATAATTTCTCTTGATGGTGATATCCATGTTTTACTTTTTTTTTTTAATCGTCCTGCCTCCTTATTCGCAGAGCCCAACGCAAAAAAATAAATTGACATGTAAAAATGTGCTCTGCTCAACTTTGTCAAAAAAAAAACACACACAAGCACACAGAGAGACAAACGTACCGCTAACAAAAAAAAATGGATCAGATAATCTTAACAAATATTCCTTAACTGAAAAGTTTTTTTTTTGGGAAATTCAAGGGATAACTAAAAAGTTTGTTACCAAATTTAACAAACTTTTGCCGTTGCATCCCATTGGTTTTGATAACTAACTATTTTGTAACATCCCATTGGTTGATTGGACTAAAATTAAGTTTGGTACTCTTACCGAAAAAAGAGAAACATTTTCTGCTAAGCAGAATTATTATTTATAATTTATATTTGAAATGTAGTATTATATTATTTATTTCATGGAAGATAATTTTAATTTTTGTTGGTCACCAATTAATGTCTCTCATGTCAGTAATCTTTAACTGAAATTAGTTGTAAATATTCGAAATTACCCCACGTTTCCTGATCAAATTCAAAATTCCCCTGACAATATTTTGCGCCGGCCAATGAAAAGTAGTCAACAAATTTTATAAAAAGCATGTAAGACGAGGATTTTAAAGAAATCAAACATATTAAATTAGCATTGCTTTTTAGAGACTCGGTTTATTTGATGATCTTCGTCCATTTCGTAAATCATCAAAAGGAAGAAAAGAGAGCATACCCTGAGGTAAAACGTAATGGATCGCTACTTTTTGTTGATATTCTTCTCCATGTCAAAGAAAGGAATTAAAAATAAGTGAAAAGTGTTATCGCAAAAAATATTACAAGTTTCACAGAAAATTAAGCATCGCCATTGTCACAGAAAATCAAAATAAACATATATAATTTTTAACTTGCTCGTGAAAAGACTTTTGAAATATTTTACTATTGACGTAATCAAAGTCTTTTCAAATAAAGATTTTGAAATATTAGTAGTATATATATTAATCAAATCCTCTAATCCGCGAAATCAATTCCCTTTCACGGGTCATTACACCATCACGAAATCAAATATCTTAAATTTTGATGGAACCTTAACTTTTATTTTGTAGAAAATAGATCTCAGAACTCTAAAGGAATAACTTTTATTAAAATTTGAATATTGTAAATAAAAAACTACTGTGAATAACAAAAAAAACTATACTTTCTTATTTTATCATCAATAATATTTTTTAATATTAAATATTATTTATCACATAACTATATTTTCCGGTACATATAGGCAAGTACCAAACTTAAAAATTGTGCACGTGAAAAGAAATTATTCTTCTATTACCAAAAAGAAGAAAATATACTTGTGACACTGGTAACATTTTTCGTGTGGAAAAAAACACAAATTTTTTATAACCGTGTGGATCGATGGTCGTAGCGGAGCAAGATTCCATTACTCTCTGGCGGGCCCCACTGGGATTCCCCCTCGACCGTTGTTCACACGCATCCAACCTTCGAGAGAAGATCTCATCCGTCCAAATTCTCCCAACCAATCACAATCGCGAATGTCCCTCCCGAGTCCCCGACTTCCTATAAAACCTCCCCCGACCACTCTCCACCTTTTTGCCTCCGCTGTCGTCCTGTTTCTGCTTCCCTCCTCTCACCTCCCATGGCGAAGATGATCTTGACTCTGATTATGACATTCGTGGCCGTGGCCGCTGCCACCGAGAGCAGCGGCGGGAACGTTCTTCGGACAGAGGTGGAGGTGAGGGTCATGTACGATGCGTGGAGGGAGAAGAACGGGAAGAGCTACGGAAACGCGAACGACGCCGACGTGGAGAAGAGGTTCGAGATATTCAAGGACAACCTAATGTTCATTGAAGAGCACAACAGGCCGGAGAACGGGCACTCGTACACCGTGGGGCTCAACAAGTTCGCGGATCTGACCAACGAGGAGTTCAGGAGGATGTACCTCGGGGCGAGGATGGATCGGGAGGGGAGGCTGGGGAAGAGTAGGTCCGATAGGTATTTGTATAGGGTGGGGGATGATCTGCCGGAATCGGTGGACTGGAGAACCAAGGGTGCTGTTGCCGCCGTCAAGGATCAAGGCAGTTGTGGTGAGTGACGGTTCCTTTTCCTGTTTTTGTGTTTTTGTTTGGTCGTTGCTTCCTTTCTTCGAGATGCTTCTCTTTCGAAATTTTCCAACGAATTAGTGAATTACCGTACTTTGGAAAATACGATTTTTATTCTTTTGTAATAAAGGGTTTTGCTTTGCGATTTTTCGTTTCCTTAGTTGGTTTATGTTTGTATGTCGACAAAAGAGTATTATCTGTGGATTTCGTGACGTTTCGGTAATTATTTTGAATCTAATAAAGGCCCTTTCATTTGAAGCGTGCTTTATATTTTTTGGACTTGGTCAAGATTCCACTTGGCAATCGTCTTATCACCTTTTCCCGCAGCTGGTGTAGTCATGCGGCTGCTCCACCAAACAGTAGGTTATGGTTTTGGTTGTCTGTAATCTTATATTGTTTCGTTCATCGAGCCTGTAGATCATCTATTGTTTTTGTTTTTATTTGATACCGATATACGCAGATGTTGAATTTTTTCGATTGGGCGTCTTGCTCTGGCCTGAAATCTGCGCTAGCCCGCTCCGAAACCTCGACACCTCTGTGTTCTACTTTTTCCCAGAAAAAATCTGCTTCTACTTAATATAAAAATATTCTACTTTGTTTTCATAAGAGACATTTCTTCTGAATTCGGTCTATGCTTAATTCATGTAGTTTTGTGATTATCGCTGATAATATTATTTGACGACTAGATTCTCCAATTATTTTCTATAACCAGATCATAGATAATATTTCCAACCTTTTCTTGTCAACCACTACGTGATAGAAGCAGTCAACTACTCTTACGACGGATTGTGGTTATAACCTTCTATTGGAATTTAAGATTCTGATGTAGAAATCTCTATATTTGTTACAATTGCAGGTAGTTGTTGGGCGTTCTCGACCATTGGTGCCGTCGAAGGCATTAATCAAATAGTTACAGGGGACTTGATCACTCTCTCAGAACAAGAGTTGGTTGACTGTGACACATCGTACAACCAAGGTTGCAATGGTGGTCTTATGGATTATGCCTTCCAGTTCATCATAAAGAACGGTGGGATCGATACCGACGAGGATTACCCATACACTGGCAGTGATGGCAGATGTGACACGTTGAGGGTTAGCAGTCTTTGACATTCATTCTTTTGCTATTTTCGTGTATTGGATTGGATGTTTACATTCGTCGCCCCATACGCTTGCAGAAGTATAACACCATGCTCTTCTTTTTTTTTTTTGAGCAGAAGAATGCTAAGGTTGTCACCATCGACTCTTATGAAGATGTTCCTGTGAATGATGAAAAGTCCTTGGCAAAAGCCGTTGCCAACCAACCTGTCAGTGTTGCTATCGAAGCTGGTGGTCGTGCATTCCAATTATACGAGTCGGTAAGGCGTTGTGGTTGCCATCTCGGTGTTTATTACCTTGACAAATTAGCAGAGTAAAGATTTAATTTTTTAAAACTCTGTTGTTATTGAATATGGCCCATTAGTGAGGATTATTAATAATGCTATTGAAAATGCATCATTTGATGGTTTTTATTCATATAATAACAAGTACGGTCTTCATAGAAAGCCAAACAATTTGTTCTCTCAGAGTTGCTAGTATGTTCGTTGTCAGACATTATGGCATTATTACATGATTGGAATCAGATGTTTTTTGATACGCTTACATGGTAATCCATCAGATGTCATGTAAGAAACACCACTTTAACCCAAAGGCCGAATTTCTCTTATATTGAAGCTAAACAAACACGATAAGCATTCTTGCGCAATTGATTATCCTTTCTTCTCCACAGGGCATATTCACTGGACAATGTGGAACGCAATTGGATCATGGAGTCGTCGCTGTAGGGTATGGAACCGAAAAGGGCAAGGATTACTGGATTGTGAGAAACTCTTGGGGGGCAAGTTGGGGTGAGAAGGGTTACATTAAGATGGAACGCAACATTGCCGCAAGCACCGGGAAGTGTGGAATTGGAATGGAGGCTTCTTACCCCAACAAGAAGGGCGCAAACCCACCTAACCCAGGACCAACTCCGCCCTCGCCGGTGGAGCCTCCGACCGTCTGTGATAGTTACTATTCTTGCCCGGAGAGAACCACCTGCTGCTGCATTTACCAGTATGGTAGCTATTGCTACGCCTGGGGATGCTGCCCTCTTGAGGGAGCCACCTGCTGCGAAGATCACTACAGCTGCTGCCCGCATGACTACCCCGTCTGCAACGTCAAAGCTGGAACCTGCTCTAAGGTACTGAAATATCTCCTTCACATTGAACCCACAAACGTGATGAATGTTTGGATCCCCTGCAGCTCCGCTTAATCTTTTTCCGACCTCATTCGATCGATTTGAGCTGGACCTTATGGCGTTTGTTTAATTTGACGTGCAGAGTAAGAACAATCCATTTGGTGTGAAGATGACAAAGCGCATTCCTGCAAGATCCAACGGGGCTTTGTTTGCTTCCGAGAGAAGCAGCAGTGCTTAAGATATTCGATGGATGGAGGGGAATGGTGGAGTTCTGTTTCGGCTTAAGCTCCCGCTGATCCATGCGGAGGTGCCCAGCACACATATTTCGTTCTGCACTCCGATCAATCTCAAGATCAGATCAACTTGTTTACTTTTAAATACCAAAACCTCTTTGTATATACTGCTTTGTATTTCCATTATTATCATCCCGTGGACTGAGGTTAGTGGCGATTTAAGCATTTCGCCTTTTACGCAAAACTCATTCGATGGGGGCTTCCCAATGGCCTTTAAACAGAAAAAAAAACAGATATTGGCTTTCGAATAAACGTGGATAATTTATTAAATCTTGTTCTTTTTGTCTGAAAAATGTCATTATTTTCTGAATTATTTTCAAAGAGATTGCTTTTACTTCAGGGTTTAGAATGGTACCATGTTTGTGTTCGTATTTGAGTAGGGAACAATTCTGATTATGCAGTTCGTCATATTAATTTGTCCATTAAAGATGATGCAAAGGATAAGGGATAACCTAAACTATTTTCCACAAGCATGATATATTTCGAGTAGCATCTTTTGTAAATCTACTGTAATATTGTTCGCCGTGGTAAAATAGTTAATCGTAAACACGAATTTAAAGATTTGAATCTATATTAATAATGCGATAAAAGATTTTTATCATCATTAAAACACACATTTAGGTGTACTTCTTTTGTTATTATATGTTTTATGTTTTAATATACTTTAGAGATATGAATATTTTATATAATATACTTATAAAAATTATAAAACAATAAAATATATTATGTAACATCATAATATATGTTTTCGTTATATGTTATATTAATAGATAATACAATATAATATATTTTAATATATGGTATAGTGATAGTTTACATGTACAACAGTTGTAAAATATATTTTACTATATCACTATATTAAAAATATATTTTAATATATTAATAGACAACAGTTGTTAACATGATCCATGTTATTTACAAGTAGGAATGAGAGTTTTACGTGAATATTATATTCAAATCGATGAAAGTGATTACTCTTTGTCTAATTAAATGACAAAGATTAGCATATACAATAAAAAATATTGTAAGTGTAAATAACTCTAAACCTTAAACTGTCAATAATAACGTCCCTTTGAAAAACAAAATTAACGATCTTTGTTATCAACAAGGCAATAATATGGTTGTCATCTTTTCTTTTCAAAGAAAGTTGAAATTTGAAGTGGTCGATGAAGAGAATCGACTCGCTCGAAGGTTGGGGTAAATAGGTAATTACATTATTAGAAGAAATGTGAGTTAGGCCTCGTTTGGAATAAATTTCATATTTTTGAATATTTCAAGTAGTTATGGTTTTGAAAAACACAATTGCCATAAAAGGTGAATGTGGAAATTTTAACTCACATGAGTCTAATAAATAGATAAAAACAAAATTTGATAGTTTCGACATAAACACAATCAGCGTTTTAATTCCTTCAAAAAAAATTACAATTTACTTCGACGCATTTAACGTTTTGTAAATATTTGATGATTATATTATTGATAATATTATAAGTACATCACTTTCAATATAAGTGATCAAAGTGTCATTAATCCAATGATTCTCCATTGGATATTGTAATCAAATTCTGACAATATTCATTACAAATAAACATCTTGCAACACTTCAAGATGCGCCACTGGACGAATGAAGGTCAACTTATAAGTAAATACACTAGTGGATACAAATCATTCCGTTTCGTTTCATTTATTTCACGTGCTAACCAACTAATATTCTTTGCTAATATGTACGGTAGCACATGTGGCGCCAATCGACTAATTAAGTTGATCCAGAAAATATTGGTGAAATGACCTGTGCTTTCCGTAATCACGTTGCGTAGCGAGTGGGTTAACCACGAACGAGTATTTATCTGTCTGCTTGCATGATTTGATGATAAAGATAAAGTTTTTTTTTCTTTCTTGGTAATGCGGTAAAGATTAAGATAAGATAAAATTTTAAATGTGCGCCTACGCCAAAATTTTCTAGCCAAAAAGTGATAAGATCAGTCAAATTATAAAATATTGACAAGGTATTCTTAGACGAATGACCGAAAATAACAATATTACGTTCAATTCAACAGATCTAAATAAAGGCAATCGAAAAGACATTCCAAGCTGCAGGATGACGACGAAAAATAGTGCTAAAAATATTAAACGTAGAGGAAATTATCAAATAACTTTTTATATAGAAATCGATATAACAATTTCATAAATGGTATATTGATTTTACAAATAATTCGATATATCTATTTACCAAATGATACATCAATTTCAAATTTCCTAAATTTTGAAATAAATACAAATGAAAGTAATTTTTTTTTTTTACTTTTTATTTCACGTAAATTTTTATTAGATTACTAACTTTTCGATACTTTTCAAACTTAATAGCAGGATCTTAACGAATTTGACGTAATCATATTGTGCTTTTATTTAGAGGCCTTGGCATTTCGTTTTTTTGTGTAAACCAGCCTTTTAATTGGGACTCAAAAAAAAAAAATTGTTCGGTAGAAGACTACAAAAAATTTTTTTTTTGTCATGATCAAGCGTTTATGTGGCACTGCCCGGATGTGTGTGATTATATAATTAAGTTGATGTGTCGATTTTGTAAATTACAAGTTCATGCACGGAAATGGGAGCGTATCTGAAAATTGGATCCAGCATGCATCTGTCGCCCACCAACGGACATTTTTGCTTTTCCATCCATGTGATTTGATGAAATTTTTTTTATACGATCGAAAATTCAATTGAAAACAGAAGCATTCCCAGATGTTAAAAATACATCCACCGTCGAGGAAAATATTGATGTGGTTGTAAACAACACAGAGAAAAAAAAATAAAAAAGAGTTGTGATATTGTAATAGGCAACTGAAAACAGAGATCATGACTGATTTTGTCGCGGGAAAAAAATTTAGGAGAACTTTTTTGTAATTTCACGTTACGGAAATGTCGTGGTAAAGAAAAACCCCTGTTGCGGTTAATCAATCGCCAAAAGCCCCAGGCATCTTCTTGCCATAAATCCCCGAATATTTTCTTTGTGCCTGACCTTTTCTTCTCCAACTTACCAATCAATCGGCCACCAGCACATGATCTGCTTCGTGAACTTTCAGAAAAGAGACGAGAGTAATAGTTTTGTAGGTCATTCACTGCATGCAGATCTGCTCCACTTCTTTACGGTTCTTCTCGAATAAAAGTATTAGACTGATCTTTTCTTTGCCTGCTTCCGCTTCTTTACTTGAGCTCTCTTTATTCTTTCCCCCGAAACGTGCAAGGAAGAAACTACCCACTCCAACGTCACATTCGTAGTAGGCAGAAAACGAAGGCATCGGCCTCCATCCATACATGTTAAACATGCCCTGTGCTGGATAAGTCCCAAAGCAATACGTCTCCTCTAGCTAGATCCCCAAAATCTATGTGAAGATGCAAATGAGGGTGGCAGCTGGGAGAATCTGAAGAATCTCGAGGGCCAAAAGGATCGATTCGATGGTTGCGGTGTTCAACAAGGAGCTCCTCAGTTGGTACCTCATCACCCTCAAGCTCAGAGAAACCGTCGAAGGGGGTGCCACCAAATCCAATCCTACCAGTCCGTCAACCACGCAACCATCACTCCCACCTCCTGAGATCAAGGAAGAGGTCCGTCGGCCGCCTCCGCCGCCGCCACCGGAGTCGGATTGGGTAATCTCGATACGCGAAAAGATCGAGCAGGCGCGCCAGGACGAGACCGCCTGCCCCTGGGCGAAGTTCTCCATCTTTCGGGTGCCCAAGTCGTTGCGAGAAGGGGATGAGAAGGCCTACGTTCCTCAGGTAGTATCCATCGGTCCCTTCCACCGTGGCAAGCGCCGGCTCCGCGACTTGGAGAGGCACAAGTGGCGTTCGCTCCACCAAGTCCTCAGTCGCACCGGTCACGACGTCCGCCTCTACCTCGACTCCGTCCGCTCCATCGAATCCAAAGCCCGTGAATGCTACGAAGGCCAGGTCGGCGTTCTACATCCATCCTCGGAAAGGCCAACTACCGGCCGACCGGTTACCATGTATGGTTTATTGAATGGTTTTTAGTTCTGCAGATTCCCATCAGCAGCGACGACTTCGTGGAGTGCATGGTGCTCGACAGTTGCTTCATGCTGGAGCTCTTCCGCGGCGCCGTTGGCGAAGGATTCAAGTCGCTCGGCTACTCCCGGCACGATCCGGTGTTCGCAATGCGCGGCACGATGCACGCCGTGCAGCGGGACATGATCATGCTCGAGAACCAGATTCCTCTTTTCGTCCTCGACCGTCTGCTGGCCTTACAGTTTGGCTACCCGGAAACCCACCGTGGCATCGTCGTCCCTCTCATCCTCCGCTTCTTCGACCCTCTCATGCCCAACGACGAGCCGCTGCGTAAGGCGGAGCGCGTGAAGCTGGAGTCCACTCATCTCACTAACTCATCAGTCTTCGATCCGCTCTCCAACGATGGATTGCATTGCCTCGACGTATTCCATCGCAGTCTACTGCGCGATGGAGTGTATCAGGCGCCGAAGGTCCCACTGAAGCGGTGGTCGCACACCAGACGTGTCGCGGACCGCCGCAGGCAGCAGCTGATCCACTGCGTGACGGAACTCCGGAACGCGGGCATCAAGTTTCGTCGGCACAACACGGACAGGTTTTGGGACGTACGGTTTGAGGGCGGCGTCCTCCGCATCCCGCGCATCCTCATCCACGACGGGTCCAAGTCCCTCTTCCTCAACCTCATCGCCTTCGAGCAGTGCCAGATGGAGATCTCCAACAACATCACCTCCTACGTGATATTCATGGACAACCTGATCAACTCCGCCGAGGACGTAAGGTACCTACATTACCGCGGCATCATCGAGCACTGGCTGGGCAACGACGACGAGGTGGCGGATCTCTTCAACCGGCTGTGTCAGGAGGTGGTGTTCGACATCAACGACAGCTACCTGTCTGGGCTGTCGGAGCAGATGAATCTGTACTACAATCATCGGTGGAACGTGTGGAGGGCATCCCTCAAGCACAACTACTTCGGAAATCCCTGGACCATCATATCGCTCGTCGCCGCCGTCGTCCTGTTACTGCTCACCACAGCGCAGACGTTCTACGCCGTCTACGCCTATTACAGACCAATCGACTAACGACTCATAGAAGACACGACGGCCGACCGGCAAACGTCGGAGATTGGGATTTCCGCTGCATCGATCGATTGATTTCTTTCCACCCAACGGAAACAGGTTCTGGTTTTTGCTCTTACTCGTTTGTTTGTCAGGTCGGCATCACCACAATTAGCATAAAATAAACATAAACATTTAATTTGATTGTTTGATGTCAAATTGAAGACCTGTTGAGCAATAGATGATTGATTTCTTCTAGCGTCGGTTTTACGAAGGAAGGGGAAAGTAAATCATTCTGCAACGGTGGAATGGTCCTTTACTTTTGTTTTTTGAAGCCCATGAGGAAATAGATTAGACAAGCACCCAGTAATTCTTAATAGCTAGAGCACAAAATAAAAGTCCATGACAAAACAGAGAGGTAATTCTTAATTATTGTCTTTTCTTTTCATTTCATCTGTCTATCCGTAAAAGATCAGATTCAGTAGTATCATCAACATTTGTAACATTTACATTATAATCTAGTTGAACCTTTCATTTTGCATGTACCTCTTTCATTGTATTGTATCCATCATTGAACCTGTACCCAAATTTTCTAAAAAAAAAAAGATAATTTAGTCAAACCGTCAAATATTGAAAATATATTGTTAGCTGATCAATTAAAAATGTAGTTACTTCTTTCAAGCTAATAGGTTTAAATGAAAGCAAAAAAAAAAAAAGTATTCCATGCCAAAAGATGATTTCTAAAATAAACAGAGGTATTAGAATTAAAGGTTGAAATCAAAAAATTATTATCTAAAAATGATTTGCCAAAACCAAAAATAAATTTACAGATATCATTGGTGAGAGTTCAGTCACCAAAAAATGTATTAATATGCCAAGTTTTTAGGATTATTAGACGAACAGTCAGAAGAAGCATGCATAGAATATTCCTCACCAGGAACTTATTCCATCATAAAAAAGGCATCCGTCTTCACAAATAATTCGCTCCAGCAGTTCCCGTATGCATTGAATCGTTCACTCGTATTCCTCCTGTTTCTTGTTTGAATCGTCCACGCATATCCCTTCTTCTTCGCGATTTCGTCAAACTTTCTCTGGTCTTCTTATTTGGGTTCTTGCTCACCTCATGCAATTGGTATCGGGAGCTGGTATGGTCGATGAAGAAGCTCTTGACAAGATCATGATTTTTCTAGATCTAAAACGGAGCAGATTTAACTACTTATAATAACTAAGGTACAAAAGTGTAGTGACGCTTGAAATTAAATTTAAGATTCAAATTTAATGGACACAAAAAATTACTTCAATTATCTAAATAATAAAAAATACAGCAGAGTTTCCTGGCATTCCCAAGTTCAGACATCGACTAACCTCTTAACCACTACTATTAGGTGCGTTTTTCGGTTCGAGATTTTCTGAAATATTTTTTAAATAAATTGCTTTTCTGTACATCTTTTGGATGTAAAACGCCCACTTACATCAAAGCTTGGATTTTTTTTAATTTATTGCTTGGAATATCATCTGGTTTTCTTACTTAACCTAATTTACTTGATATATAATGAATCAGATTATGATTTGTATTTCCCAACACTTTACATTAACTTAATTCGGTTTGATTTGAAATAAAGGGTTAGAGTTAGCTTAGAAAGTCAAATGAGAAAACTCTTTTAGTTAAATTTAATCATTCTCTCGTATCATTTGATATTTTTTAAAATTAAATTTGAAAGAAAAAAATTAGCATAGGCATAGTCCTTTAAAATTGGGCTGCGCTAGCTCGGGCCGTGGTTCCTCCGAGCTGCATAGGCCTAGGCCGACGCTGACCTCTGGACTTTTCAAGCCTTAGCCAGACAAGTTTGACTTTCAGGGTCACCCAGCCCAAGGCTTCGGGCTGCCATAGGGTTGGGCTCATGGCCCAAGACGAAGTTTTCTTTAATTCTTATTATTTTGTTTTAGTTATACAATTGCAAATTACTTCACTATTATACAATTTAAAACATTACTTATTCGATCAAGTGATTATCAAAAATATTATCGGAAAATAATGTCTACATTTTTGTTGAAAATATTGTTTTCAAGAAATCATTTGGTCATATAAAATCATTTACTATTTCAAAATATTCCTACAAATATTAAAAAACTCACTAAATGGTAATTACATTACATTTTAAAAAGTCAAAATAAAATAGATAAATTTAAAAATATACACAGTATTTTTTTACATTTCAATTCATGATTTAACATAAAATCACAAACAACATATTGATGGAGTCAAAAATATACTATTTTCTAGAAGAAGGTTTGACAGAGTTTGAAGATCACATAATCCGAAATCGTCATTTATATGTCGATTGAAAAATGGTATACCAATGCATGTAACGACATACCGATTTGAAAATGAAAGTTATAGAATAGAAAATCATTTTGAGATACAACCAGCAAAAATTCAAATAATACTACATCGATTCGTGAAATGATTTACCGATCCCGTGAAGATTCTGACAAATCTTGGTAGATTAACTTCTTTGTTTTGAAATCTTAACCTCTACATTAATATACAAGTGATCTCATAGCTTGAGAAGTAGCACCTTTATGTACCTTCACTTCAATAACATTCATAGCTTTGAATTAACATCATTTTGAGAGATCTAAAGCAAAAGAAAGTTCGATCAAGTTTGAAGATCGAAGAGAATTTGTTGTTGCTTCGAAGTTCTCATTAATTACATCCAAGAGAGTTTAAAAGGTTTGATTCCACAAAGATTTAAACAATGTTACTTGACAGGAATATTTAGAAATAGTTTTGTGATTTGCTTAACCGTATTTAAGCTCAAACATGATTGATTTGTGATTTTGTTTTGGGTTTAAACGTGTGAGAAACCTACTTTGTTTCGGCCTGGTCGGCCCCGTACGTGTCGGAGGAGGTCCTCAATTTAGGTTTCTTTCGTTCGAAGTTTCCACGAGACAATAATTAAGAAAACGGTATACGCTTATCAAGAAGTCACTAAAAGTGAAATTTTAACTTGGGAATATAATTATTTCCATTTCCTCTCGCCGTAGTGGTTAAGGTCGTCTCAATTATTTATTTGCTATATATCTTGGACAATCTCGTGGTCCACCTTGAGTGAGGGGCCGTCGATGCATGTAGCGGCAAGACTAGAAGACTTCTGGAAAAAACAAATTAAAGGGGTGTTAGTGGTGTTGAAAATTTTAAAAAAAAAATTCAGGAAAATAAGAAAAACAAAAATTTATAGAAAGTTTAAGAAATTCAAAAAATTATTGATAAATGATATATGAATATTTAATAATATAATTATATAACATGTCAATCGATTAATGTAATAAATTTATTAATTACTTAAATTATTTAATTAAATAATAACTTAACTGATTAATTAAAGATAATTATATTACATTATTATCATACATAAATATAAAATTCTAAATTTGTCTAATTTTATAAAATTTTAAATTTACAAAATTTTTATGTATACGAACAGATTTTCTCTATTATTGCTTGTTGGGTAATTTCATTTATTTTTGTGTAGGTGATGGTAGGCGAAAACGAGCAAGGGTAGGTGAGAGCAAGGCAAGGGTGGCCGACATGTGCGTGAGTGAGATCGGTCGCGTACTACAAGCGAAGATGAAGGCGAGAGCAAGCAAGGGTGGGCAAGAGTGAGAGTGGGCGAAGGTGATCATGTGTGAGTGTGCAAGAGCGACCATGTGTAATGAGCGAAATTTTAGAACTTTCTCACCTCAAAGTGAGAAAATTTTTAAAAGAGTTGAAAACTTAGGAAATGTAATTATTTGAGTTTCTTACAATTACCTAACATAAAAAAAAAAAAAAAAATTCTTAACTTTTCTTTTTCCTTACTTTCTTCTATTTTCAAATTTACACTAATCTCTCTTAAATCGAAAAGGTTAATCAATCTGGTTCACGTACGAGCAAATCACCATAGGATATTTGAGAAGGAAATTCCACCCCAATGGTTGAAGATGAATAATTCAAACATTCAACCACAGGAAGGATTATCGTATATAAAACTAATACCCACCCACCATTTTTTCTCCACGAAGGGTAGAACACGCCTTCTATATATGTTCATTATTTACTTGAGGCCGCTGGTGTTTGAAGCCGGTAATCATCCTTGCTTTGACTAACTATCCGATGTCACACACACACACATATGTGTATATATCTGTGTGTGTATTTATACGGGCAAAAATAGTAATATAAATGAGGACAAGGTTTGTGATAAAAAATAATTAAATAAAATCAAAGATATGGACCTGGTAAAAAATCGTTTTAACACATACGTCAATACAAAATTGTGTAATTGAATGAAGGAATGAGGATCTACCTCTCTTTTAAAATTATGGCTGCGGGTTCCAATTCATCTAGATTTGAATACGTGGAGAAATATAAAAAATACACACACATAACAACTCCAATCGATATTGCTCAACCGATCCAACCATGAAACCATGCGTACGTGTGGATTTCGTGAGTTTGGCGATGATAGTCACGTTATCTAATTCTATAAGATTTGTTTTGGGTAAAATGGTTGCAGAGAAGGTTCGAAAAACACATAATTAATACAAGTTTGGTGCACCCGACCACCAAGTAATTACATCAAAAATAAACGTCCGCACACATTGCTGGGCTATCACATTCCTTACAACGAACTCCAATTTTAAACGAGTTATTCTTAACGCATAAATGGACGTCGTTAATTCGTTTAGACAAATATGACATCAAACGAAAGTTGAGGAATTAAAGTGCAAATCATGATGAGGTATATTTGAAGGTACACACTTGATATGTATAACATCTGATTCAATAAATTATGAAGTTGTTTGCAACTGCATCGTCAAGTATTAATTTCTATCATAATCTAAGTAGATTTCGTTATCGATTTCGAAAAAGAGATATAAATCGTCGTCCGAAGAAGAAGTCCGCATCGATTAATTTGTGCGATCGAGAATGCTTGGAGCAATTGATGGTTAACTAAATCCACTTGCATGTGAGTAAAGATTTTTCCGGCTATCCAAGAGAAAAATAAATAACGGAAATAGAATGATATGTTGAAAATAAGAGAAATTATAGATTTCAAATAATAAGCTCAATTGATATTTAATATATAAAATAACATTTAATAAGATGAAGGAGAATAATAGCATTCCCGTTCTCTGTCTCGCTCTGGCTTTTTGTCAACTTTATGGCTTCTCGGCCATTTTTTTTTCGCTTTATGATCTTAGCAATTTGCGATTTATATATTTCTCTAGCTACGCTGTTTCATAACTGAGATTTTGTCTTTAATATATTGTTTACCTTAAAAAAAAAACCGCAACGTATGATTCTTTCCCTCTCCGTATCAGACAAGGTCTATTTTATACTCAGTATAGATACACCAAACACATTATTTCCTTGTTACCGTCACATCGTATTAGTTGAGTCAAATAAAATAAATTATGAAGTTTTTCGATCGTTCAAAATTTTGTCGTTTTTCTTTAAAATTCATTATGTTTGAAAAGTATTTTTCAAAATCATGATTGCGCAAATTAAATCTAGGAATTCTAAAATTGGTTCAAAATAAGACCTTTAGCATCGACCATTTCCAATTGATTTTCCATTTAAAAAAAATAAAGAAAGATGTGAACATCGATATTTAAATATTAATAGGAAATAGATAACATCGATATCTTCACAAACGTAAATACTAATTTTGGTTTGGGTTGTAGTGGTGGTGAACAACTAAAATCATAGTCTACCTGTGATTCCATAATCCAGAAAAGAAAGAAAGAAAACCTTGATTATGTCAGATCGTAGGAGTTATATATCTCGCATGCAAAATATTCGCAATCAATAGATTACGATCGTACGTTGCCGAAAAAAAAAAAAGGGTTCAGTACTACGTTAATTGTACACAGGTCTTTTAGTTTGATTGTCAAACCTAACGACAGCCATCAACCCGTCTTCTTCAGTTAGGTAGGCTGTCCTGTCCCGTAAGGCCCGTTCTTCCTTCTTGTTTTTCAAAAAATATAAAATATGATATTATATTGTCCTGTTCAATCCATTCAAGTACCTAAAATCATATAGTCCTGTTCGATCCATTCAAATTCAAACCTGAAGGTTGCTTTCTATCTTACATACGTCTCACATACAAGAACGTTTCAAGCAAGAACATGTGGCCTACCATTATTATTAAAGTTTATCTTGAAATTTTATGTCGCACGAGTCAAGTTACGCGGTTACGCTGTATTTAAAACTGCTGGTTAATTTCAACACACATATTTATATGCACCCGCATCGACAGAAGTCCGACGCAGTCCATTGATTCTAAGCGCGAGTTCGTCGTTTTGGAAGAGGTAGTAGAGATGGGTCTCGCCCTTCGTTCCTTCTTCCTCCTCCTCTTCCTCGTCTCTGGAACGGATGCTGGCGGCCATGGCGGCGGCGGCGGTGGTTCTTCAGGTGCCCACGTCCCGTCACCTCGTGCACCACCTTACATCCCACCTCCTAACGTCCCATACGGGCCGTACAACTTCTGCGACACGCCACCAAACCATTCGACACCGCCTTATACTCCTCTGGGGCCGTACCACTCCCACATGCCACGCCTGTCGGAGTTCGTCAACAAGAAGCAGTACAGAGCCTACCTCGTGATCCAGAGGTTCAAGAAAACGATCACCTCCGACCCGAAGTGCATCACCAAGACGTGGGTCGGCCCTCACGTCTGCAACTACATGGGCTTCACCTGCGAGGCACCTCCCAACGCCCCCCATACGCCCACCATCGCCACCGTCGACTTCAACGGCTTCACCCTCGAAGCCCCCACCATCTGCGGCTTCATCAACGAGCTCCCCGACCTCGCCTTGTTCCACGTGAACACCAACAACTTCTTCGGGACCATCCCGTTGCTCCATAACCTCCCTTTCCTCTACGAGCTTGACGTCAGCAACAACAAGATGGCTGGATTGTTCCCGACCGAGGCCGTGACGGGGATCCGGCAGCTGCAGTTTCTTGATCTTCGTTACAACTCCTTCACCGGCTTTGTTCCTCAGTCAGTCTTCTCCGTCCCGCTTTCTGTGCTCTTCGTCAATAACAACCCCTTCGGTGGCAGCCAGCTGCCGGCGAATCTTGGCAAAACCACCTCCAAGTACCTTACTCTTGCCAACAACGGATTCACCGGAAGTATTCCCTGGAGTATCGGATACGCCGCGAACACCCTTGTCGAGGTATTATTTGTTCTCAACTCAATGTCGGCCAATTCATAATAACTTCTTGTTGCTTGTTGTTTGATAAAAATCCACTAGCTTGTGTACTAAAACCGTGTATCGATTATCCAATGTATACTAGGTATTGTTCCTCAACAACAGCCTCTCTGGTTGCCTTCCCCACGAGATCGGATACCTCAAGAAGGCCACCGTCTTCGACGCCGGAACCAACCAAATCACCGGAACCATACCCAAATCATTCGGCTGCCTGCTGAAGATGGAGCAGCTCAACCTTGCCAACAATCTCCTCCACGGCGAGGTCCCAGACGTCGTCTGTCGTCTTCACAACCTGAGGAACCTCTCCCTCTCCAACAACTACTTCACCTCGCTCGGTGGTGCATGCTATCATCTGCTGAAACAAGGGAGGCTGGACGTCGAGAACAACTGCATTCCGGGCCTCCCCGACCAGAGACCACCGAAGGAGTGCCACGCTTTTTCCTGCGTGCCCAAGTCATGTCCTACCACGAGCTTTGTTCCTTGCAAACTGCCCCATTATGGTGTATCCTCACCTCCGCCGCCACCACCAACATGGAGTTATGGTCGTCCTAAGTCATCGCCGTCGTACTCTGCTCTTCATCCTCACCCGTAATGACCTAGAGATGGCCTGCTGGAGTATGCGTTATCTTCCTTGTTGTTCGATTGTGCAGTGTTTTGCGTATCGCATCGCTATTCCTGTTCAAGCGTCTATCGTTGCCATAGGCTTTTCCTTTCTTTCTTTCTTTCTTTTCAAACTCCACCGTTGGCTGTAGCCGTATATAATTATTATTATTCATCGTTACGTGTATTTGCGTTGGTACACTTTCTTAATGCCTTAAACTCATAATATATGTACGAGATAATAAAACATCTTTGAGTGCGGATTATACATAAATTCTTCGCAAATTACTCTTGTACCAGCCGCATTCCTACCTTCTTCCTTTAGATGCACTTGGAAACAAATATTTCAAAAAAAAGTTTTTCTAAAATATACGTGTTGGAGATGCAATTTCTAAGTTTTTATTCAAATTAAGTACTCTTCAAAATGCTAATAAAGTTTGTAGAAATATTATCTTGTGTTTTTAAAGATGCGCTCTTAATTAATATCTACAAAAAAAGTCATCCAAAAAGGTATTAATAATATTACTTTCTGATAATTTAGCTTTTTCTGTGTTTTCGATCGTAATTTCAAATGCAACCTTGGGACGCAAGCCTCAGGTCTTGTCGGGCCTTAGGCAGACTACTTGAATTTTCTGGCCACACAGCGCCCTACGGTTGGGCTGACGGTCCAAGCTCAAGTTTTTAAATTCTTATTATTTCATTTTTATTTTTTTAGTTATACAATCACAAATTAGTTCACTAAAATCAATGTTGAACATGTAGAAAAAACACACGGATAATCAGAAATTCATTTTCTCTAAAAATCTTACAAAAAACTACAAGTTTATTGTTTACATCATCAAGAAAATAATTTTTTATTAAAATAATATATTAGTTTATGGCCCTTTTGCAAATCAATATATATTATTAAAATAATATATATAAATTTGTAGGCCTTCCCAGCATACTCGAACAGCCTTTCTCGACCCGAGCCTAGCACGGAAGCCAAGCCAGGCTGGAACTAGGCCTAACGTCTGGGCCGGGCTAGGGCTGTGGGCAAGCTGGCCCTTGATCAAGATTTTTTTGCTCGAAGCTGAGCCCAAGGGCAAAACGGGTTGGACGTTCTTGGCAGGTTTGGGGTCCGTGTTTGATGTCTACATAAGCATTATTTAATTTATATATATTAAAAAATAATAATATTTTTAAATATTAATAATTAAAGAAATTAGTTATATATAGTATATTTAGTTATTAATTATATCATTCCTAACCTATTTAAAATGCTATATGATATTTCTAAAGTTAAATTAATACAGTATTATGGAAACCAAATGAGTTCCTTGCCCAACATCCTAATAATTGTGTGCTACACAGGCAAACTATGGGTGCCTTTGCTCAATTTACTAATTTTATTTTAATAAATCAATCGTCGTTTAATCATAATCAATCTTTGTTATGTATCTTTGTTCGATTTAGAATTTCTTTTTTTCACGAAGTGTGAAAAATTACATTTGTTATATATCTTGGGGTAGATAATTCTCAAACTTATTAATAATACTATAATTTGTCTGAAAACTCTAACGATGAATCTGAAGCTGTTTGGCGCCTAACCCCACCCTTCTCATATTTGCCGTCCGATCACCATCAGACGGGAGGGGGGGGGTTTGGGGTGGTGTGTGGGGAGGGAAGAGTGCATCGGCGGTGTCATCGTTGTCGTCCATGCGCCCGTGCGTCGTCGTTGTTATTGGACAGGGGGCGAGTGTTAGGTAGGGTTGGGCGCCAACAACCCCCCTCTTGCTGCCTTCCTTGCTCAACATACATACATACATATATATATATATATATATGACGGGTGCTCTTCCTTAACAACCGCCTCTCTTGCTGCCTGCTTGTGGAGATCGGCCGCCTAAACAAAGTCACCGTCTTTGACGCCGGCGACAACATGATCACTGGGACCATACCGATCTCCTTTGGTTGGCTGACGAAGGTGAAGCGGCTCAACCTTGCCAACAACTTTCTCTACGGAGAGGTCCCCGACGTCGTTTGCCCAACCTCAGCCTCTCCGGCAACTTCTTCACTTCGTTAGGCGAATCATGCTTCCACCTTCTGAAGGTTGGCACGCTGAACGTCGACAACAATTGCATCTCTGGTCTTCCCTACCAGAGGTCTAAACACGAGTGCTACGAATTCCTCCATGAGCCCAAGAAGTGCCCGGTGCTGTTGAGTTCTCCGTGCAAGCTCCATGGTTACGACTGCACAGCTTTACCTCCTCATGGTATCCACCACTACCACCCTCCTAGTGATTATGGTCACGTACCTGCTCCGAACTCCGAAGACGTACTTGGCTGTGCTCGGACGTGAGAACAAGTCGTAAGGGCTCGTCGCCGTCCGGATCTTCCTGGGTTTGGTAGAATAAATTAAGGAAGATTCATGTTAATTGTATCCATGGATGTGTGCAATGGTAGTTTGTAGGATCGTTGCTCGCCAATTTGTTTTCTCTGTTCATCACCCTGAACAGGAATAAACAAAAAAGGATCTGCTTATTGATTCCAGCGCTTGTGCAAACGTCACGTGTTGCAATGCAAATTAATGGTTGTTGACGAGGGGAGAGGTCACTCAAGACCCATAATAATAAAATAAATAGTAGTAGTTTTTGTTGTACGAGGAACATGAGCTGAAAGCTAATTAATACAAATGGACAAACCATTAAATACGTAATATTTGTTCAAAAATAATTATGTAAGATCTCATGCACGCAAACGAGGGCACCGGTTGGCCATTTCGATCCGGCACGCTTCTGACGTGATCCGATTGCATTTTTACGTTTTTAACCACCGTACCATCATCTATTCAATATAAAAAAGTTGACTTATGTTTTTACAATTAACGATCATTTATTTTTGCCAATGCTGTTTATTTAGATGTAGAAGTTAAATCCACTTCGGACAAACACTCTGCTATTTTTACTGCAGCCTTAGATGATGAAGTTTCTATGTTACATGGGCTTGTTCCTTTTGTATCATAGGCGAAGGTTTTTATTTATTTATTTAACTGTTTATCTCAAAAAAAAGGAAACAATCAGCATTTAAAGATTTCTAAAATTGCATGAAGGCCTTTTTTTTTTTAAATTTAAAATTTCCTTTCTTCAAAATAAATTTAAAATTTTTTAAAATTATTTTTATTATTGATTTTAAAATTTTATTTAACAAAAAGCTACTTTTTTGAAAATTACACTTAAGTCCACCAATGATTTAAAATACTAATTGAAGATCCACCAACCATTTACAATTATTTTTTCTGTAACTTTTATCATGTACGATGTGTTTTAAGATTTGGACTTCAACGTAGTAAAAGTTCAATGTTTTTTGCAATCTAATTTTAAAAAATAAAATAAAATTGTTATTTCTATTATGTTATAGTATCATAATAATGTTCGACCTGAATTGACACGAAGCCTGACACGATTGAACACAATAAAACGTCACGATCGTCAAACATGTAATCTAACTGATGCTGGAAGAGTCATCAACTATCACACGAATCTTTTTAATTAATTAAGCCCACGGTCTCCTCTTTATGGTCGAGAGAATAATTAATACCTTCGTGTATCAATGATTTGTAAATTACCGGACGGGACGATGCCCTGGTCCACGGAATGGGACGGAGGCGAGAGGCTGGCGGTGGGTGAATTGCTATGGTTACTAATTAAAAATTAAAATACGGCAAAAGAACGAAAGTTGTTGCTAGTGTACGACAGCCGGTTTGCCGCTTTACGCTTTAAAAAAAAAAGACAAATCGGCTTGCCACCGTTCGTTCACGTGCTCTCCATCTCCGCTAAAATCCAAGGCCAGTCTGACGAATCGAATTCTGGTGAAACGACACATCATCATCCTCCTGCGTGTTTGTCATCATTTCACGTCATGTTAATTCCGTCATTTTAAAAATCTTTCGGCAAGACAAGAATAAGAATTAGAATTATTACCAAAGAAAGGACGAGAATAAGAATTATTCTGTACGTACTAGTTGTAATTTGTGATCAAACACGATATTAATTAATGAGTAATTACATATATGCACCATACAAACTAATACATGCCGTACCCTTTCCGTCCACGTGCTAGTCAAATTTTCGATCAACGATAAAAAAGAAATTGTTCCGCTACTAGATTTTTACTTGTGTATAACACGATAAAGTCCGGGGTTGCGTTACAAGATGATGTTTTGTAAATCTTCTGTTAAAAGATTATCTGTATAGTTTTTTTAATTTGTTGTTCGACGGATCGGATCTTGCATTCGGATTTATTATCGTTTAAGCAGCTGCAAATTGGTAACGTTGATCATCGCCTTTTTCTTTGTTACAGCGTTTTTTCATCATGGCGAAGATGTGGCGGTCTCAGCATAGATGGGAGCATTCCCTATCCTATCCGGTGTTAATATCTTCAACTCTGTCTCGATCAAGCTAAGTTCTACCAATTTCTTACCTTGGAAGACTCAGATCTTGGGTCTTTGTTGAATGTTCTGATTTATTAGGTTTTCTAAATGACAAAATCACAGCTCCACCATCAGTTTGTCACTGTTATAGACGATAATGGACGAACTATATCCATTGTTAACTCTCGGTACTTGCCTTGAAAAAAAGACCGATAGTCTATTGAAGGTTTGGCTGATTGAGACTATCACAGAAGACGTTCTTGAAATGATTTGAGTCTATTGAAGAATAGGAAGAACAATAACAAAAGGAAATAGAGAATTCGATAGCTGAAATTGTGATTTGTAGGATCCTTCCCCTGTTTCATCTCGTGAACACTACAAATTTTATGTTATTTTTGTTGATGGCTATTGATATCTTCCTCTTCAATCCTACAATTTTTTGTATTATATTTGGCCTTAGGAAAGCTCACACTCACCATTTTCTATTCTTTTCAGGTGCAAAGTCACTTAGCAATGCCCCTTTCGTTAGATGAAAAGCCGCTCGACATTTCCTTGAAACATCACTCAAACCAAAGTTTTCCCAGCACAAACATTTAATATGTCATTTCATTAAATTTACGTAAGTTCAACAAACCTTCATGTGGTGTTTAACGTAAGTAGGGGTGCTCGACTTTTTCATGGTGTTTACGTAAACTTATTAAACTATTTGACGCTCTTCTTCTACCCGATCAACATACACACCTAAGGATATCTGAAAGGCTAATAAATTAGACACGTAGGGGTGCTTAACAATTTCCTTATATATATTCGAAATCCTAATCTAGACTCTTTGATTAGTAGAATATATATGAACTTATTCATTTTGTATGCATCAATATATTGCATTTAGGTTTTTCCTAATTTTCTCTTAGATTAGACTAGGTGGTGACTTCAATTCCCTTATTTTTCCCTTAGGTGACCTTCGCCATTCTTTTTGTACACTTGACCTCCAAACTCGAAAGAGCGAGAGGGAGCACTACAATGATAAAAGCAAATTTTTTTAGTATTATCCTTTACATGTTAAATCACATCTTTTTCAAATATTTTTGCATTGTGGACAATATGTCAAAAATTAGTTTCATAAAAATATTAAAGTTTTTCCATTTGATGGAGGGGGTCAATTTATTGGAAAATATTTTATTACACATCTTGAAAATCAAGGGATTTCTATGCAATACTCTTGTCTACGTACTCCTCAATAAAATGGAAAAGCTGAAAGAAAACATCAATACATTTTAGATTTAGGCATGTGCATTATGGCACAAAGTTGTGTGCCCAGATATTTCTGGCATGAAATTTTCAGGCATGTTTATTTATTGAATAGAAGACCTTCAAGAGTTTTACAGGATGATAAAGGTATGCATGCCTCTCCTTATTTCTTATTGTATGGCTCTCATCCTGATTACGTGACTCTTAAACCTTTTGGAAGTGAGTGTTTTCCTTATTTGAGAAATTATGTTTGTGACAAGTTGAGTCCTCATTCACAGTCTTGTGTTTTTATTATAACTTTTTCATCCTATAAAGGTTTTCGATGTTTTGATCCTAAAACTAATAAAATATATGTAAGTCATCATGTTGTTTTTAACGAGGAATTTTTTCCTTATTTGAAGAAATCTATGTCTAATCAGATTATTAATAGTTCTCCTTGTACTAAAGTTATTAGTGTTCCTCGTGTTGTTGTTTATTAGGATATTTTTGTTCAATCTGTTCCTATTTCTTGTGAGCCTATTTCTAATGAGGTTGTATTGCTCATTGTGTTATTTCCAATAATGTTTCTAATAATGTCTCTAGTGATAAACTTAGTTTCCAATTTAAATAACATAAACATTTCTCTTGTTCTTGTTGAAGTTATTCTAGATGATGCTTCTAACAAGCCTTCTAGAGGAATAAAAATTCATTTAGATACTGGTTCTACAAGTAGTAGTGATAGTAATAATCTAATTTTTGTTAATGTTCATGAAGTTTCTTGTGCAAATCACTTAAAGATTGCTCCTGATATTGAAACTGTTTCTAGAGTACAAACTAGATTAAAATCTAGGATTAGAAAACCTAATCCCAAATATGCTTTTTTAACTACTATTCAATGCAACATTCCTCTTATTTCTAAAAATGTTAAACAGGTTGTATAGGATCCAGGATGGCACAAAGCTATGATTAAGGAACTGGAAGCTTCAAAACTTAATCAAGTCTAGGATTTAGTCCTGCCAAGTAAGGATCAAGATGTTATTAAGACAGAATGGGTTTTCAGAACTACATTGCATGTAGATGGTAGTCTTAAGAGATTAAAAGCTTAGTTGGTTGCCATAGGTAATTTTCTATAAGAAGGTATTGATTTTTACGAAATGTTCTCACTTGTTGTTAAGTTTACCACAATTAGAATTATTTTGTCTATTGCAACTATGAAAAATTAGAATATTAAACAGTTAGATGTCAAAATTGCATTTTTGCATGGTGATTTTCATGAAATTGTTTTTTTTTTCTCAGCCACCAGATTTTATTAACTCTAAAATAATTAATTATATTTATAAACTCAAGAGGCATTGCATGGTTTAAAATAGTCTCCTAGAGGTTGGTATGAAAAGTTTAGTACCTTATTATTTGACTATGGATTTTCTTCTGTACTTAGTGCTGCAATTTTATTTGTTTTTAAGTGTAATCAAGATATCATGTATCTATTATTGTACGTAGATGATATTGTACTAACTAGGAATAATGATATTTTAATGTACAATTTTATTAAGTCTGTCATAAGTAAATTTGCCATGAAAGACCTTGGCTCTTTGCATTATTTCTAGGGTATATAAGTAGTTCAAACTACTATAGGCTTACATTTGTCTCAATTACAATATATATATTCTATCTTGAAACGTACAAGTATGGAGAATGCTCAACTCATCAACCTATCAAGCTTAAAGAGTTTTTGAAAAAATCCAGCATGTTCTTCTTGCTAAGCAGGTTCTTAGATATACTAAAGGAACCATTGATAAGGGACTATTTCTATCTCTTACTAATCAAGTAACATTATGTAGTTTTTATGATGTAGACTGTCTTGTTTTCTTGCTCGTAGGTCAATAACAGGTCTTTGTATTCTCTTAGGAGGAAATTGCATTAGTTTTTTTTTTTTTTTATCCTTAAGGAGTATCGATAGAGGTGATAACATGTAAGTCTAAATAGACACTTAAATGATCTAAGGAGGTGAAAGCTTGTATGAGAACTTATTAGGCTCCAATATGGTAGATTTCTTCAAGTATTATACATTTTATCCCATAGAGATTCTCAACTAGTTGGAGGTACCTTAAGTGGTCTTATCTACCAACTCGATTAAGATTACTAACTAAGACGAGGCCTACAATGTTAACACATGAATTAGATAAGTGGTGCACACACCTACAACTTGTCAATACTTGAGTAGAGCCAACATTACTGCTTATAGGCACTGCACAAGAATTTCCCAGATGGTCACCCATCTTGGTTCTGTTACTGCTCAAACATAATTAACTCCAGAGTTCTTACAAGAGTAAGAACTTGATAGTAGGTATAAATGCACCTTGAAAAAATAACCAACTGTTTCGAGAAGTTCAATTGAGGCTGAATATCACGCAACTATTGAAATTATCTGAACGTCTCAGTTGTTGAAATAACTTCATGTTGATCTAAAAGAAACACTTGTTATACACTATGACAATCGAAGTACGATTCACCTTACAATTAATCCTGGGCTTCACTCCAAAGTAAAGCATATTGCTCTAAATTATCATTTTATCAAAGAAAGAGTTGTTTCTCAGCCATTGATTACTTCTCATACACCCTCCAAGTTTCAGACTGCAGATATATTTACCAAAGCTCTACCGATTGAGCATCATGATGAACTTTTGGGCAAATTTGGTTTATTATCCAAGCCAAGCTTGAAGGAGATTGTTACAAGATAATTTTTTGTTAAAAGGTTGTTCGTATGGTTTGTTAATTTGTTGTCTGACAGACGGATGTTGTATTCAGATTTATTACCGTTTAAGCAGCTATAAATTGATAAGGTTGATGTTCTGGGAAATCGTTGGGATCCCTAGATTATGGCCCTTTTTCGTTGCAACGTTTTTCATCAAGATAAAGTAAATATCCTTATTTTAAAATTGATTGAATGTGTGAAAGACTACTCAGCCCTAAAAGCCACAATATATAGATATATAGCAAGAGTGTGATTAATTGGAATGTAATTTGGAAATCTCTTAAAGTAATGATCCAAGAATAATCAAATTTAACTCAAAAAGTTTACCCCTTTAATTTACCTGCTGATCGTTTAATCCTAACTCATATAACCACACAACGCATGCGTGCTACCCTAAGATGGCCGCCGATCGACAAGTGATTCTCCGACGACAAGCACCAGCACACAAGACAGTGAAAGCCCAACAGTAGAGGTTTGTCAGCATTTACCGGTCCGTCTATCTCGCGCACTTGTGACTCCCCCCCCCCCCCCCCCCCACTTGAGAAAGAAGAGAAAGTGATCTTTTGTTAAACTCAACTTGATAATAATTTTTCTCTTACCGTCGCACCTTCGTCTGCGATTCTTCGATCTATATATATGTGTGAGACTGAAGTTTTCTTCCGTCTTCACAAGTGCACGGTAAATTAAACAAATATATACATGGTGGCTCTAATGTTCCACTTGTTCTTCTCCATCTTTGTGCTCTTCTTGGCACCAACGTTGGAAGCAATCGATATAGGCATAGGCATTGGAATCGGGATCGGCGGCCCACCTAGCGCGCCGTCGCCACCGGCGGGACCGCGGCGCTGCGAGTTCGTCAACGAGAAGCAGTACCAAGCGTACCTGGTCATCCAACGATTCAAAAGAACGATCACCTGCGATCCGCTGAACATCACCGGCTCATGGGTCGGACCTTCGGTCTGCAACTACGCGGGCTTCTTTTGCGAGAGCCCTCCCAACCTCAAAAACACCCCCACCATCGCCTCCGTCGACTTCAACGGCTACACCCTCGCCGCGCCCACCATCAGCGGCTTTATCGACGGACTCCCCGACCTGGCCTTCTTCCACGCCAACAGCAACAACTTCGCCGGCACCCTCCCCTGTCTCTCCGCCCTCCCTTTCCTCTACGAGCTCGACGTCAGCAATAACAGAATGACGGGACCGTACCCGTCGGCTGCCATATCAGGGATAAAGCAGCTGCTGTTCCTCGACATCCGTTACAACGCCTTCTCCGGCTCCGTTCCATTGTCCGTGTTCAGGATCAAACTAGACGTGTTGTTCCTCAACAACAACAACTTCGGCAGTCGGCTGCCGGCTAATCTCGGCGACACCACCGCCGGGTATCTCACGCTTGCTAACAACGGCTTCACCGGAACACTTCCCCGGAGCATCGGGAAGGCCGCCGAGACTCTGATTGAGGTACATTTTCCCTACGATTATTGATCATGCTCAAACATTGGTAATATTTAAGCAAACAATTCATGATTTGAGAAGGCTAAATTAATTGGATTATCAGAAACCTTCCTCTAGATGGGTTGGTGGATCTGGGTTCTGCACTGGGACGTGGTTTGGGCTCGCTAGGCTTTTTGTTTTCTTGCTCGCATTATTTCTCTGAAACCGGCTCTTGCTTCTAGTTTTGTTATTAAGTTGGAAATGCATAATTTCGGCTCTGCATGTTAACTTGTCCAGCACATGCTGTTTAAGAAAAAGATAAACTCCTGCGGCCCACGGATGAGATCTTTTCACTAGTGAATTCCGGAGAAGATTGGTGCGGCCCGATCACGAGGAATTCACGACACAAACTTTTATATAAAACAACAACAACATAGGTCAAAATACCAAAGCGGTGAGTTGTTTAATATATGGTGGTCATCTGACATTTAATAAAAAAAGCCATACCCACATAGCCCGAAGCGTAGCTTGGTGAGAATGTTAGCAACACTTAATGAGAATTGCACAGTTCGGCGAGGAATATCAGTTTGCGCCACAGGACAATCACAGCTGGAGCACGCCCCACCTCTCTGGCTCAAATGGATTATCTTGATCACATCACATACACAGACCTGTCTTCGGCCACCAGAAGAGCGCCACAAGATTCTCGATCCGCCTAAATCATTGACCTTAAAGCGATACCACCACCATCCGAAGGGTGGGATTGGAGAACACAAATCTGATAAATAACAAAGGGACGATGAATTATGCCATGGATTTTGCGTTGTTTTCTTGCATCAAGAAAATACGAATAGTTAATGAATTCTCATCACATGCCAAATTCTCGGTTCCAATTCCAGATTGATCATGTGTAGGTGTTGTTCCTCAACAATCGCCTCACCGGCTGCCTTCCCTTTGAGGTCGGTTATCTCCGGAAGGCCACCGTTTTCGACATCGGCAACAACAGAATCACCGGAACAATACCCAAGTCCTTCGCCTGCCTCGCGAAGATGGAGCAGCTCAACCTCGCCAACAACCACCTCTACGGGGAGGTCCCTGACTGCGTGTGCCGAATCCGCACCCTCGAGAACTTCACCGTCTCCGGCAACTACTTCACGTCCCTGGGACCTGAGTGCAGGTGGCTCCTTAAGCAGGGAAAGCTGCATGTCGACAACAATTGCATCCCACATCTTCCCAACCAGAGGTCTCCGAGTGATTGCTACGCCTTCTTGTGTAAGCCCAAGACGTGCCCGGAGAGTACCTACATTCCCTGCAAAGCCGAGCTCGACGGTGCCGACGATTACGCTCTCCCTCATCCTCTTCAGTCGGAGCGTCACGTCACCGACGGTGATCCCCCGACGACCTACTCCGTTCTCCACAGCCACCACCAGCCGTAGCATATTGCTGAATGCATGTGGCGGACGTGCTCGAGCTGTTTGATGATATGCTGCAACCGATAATTACGACGGGGTGATCTGAGGTAGTTGGCGTGGTAGGTTATGGTGGCATTTGCCTTGACGCAAGTCAACTTGTTGAATAAAAGCATGAATATGTGATGTGTGTTCTTGTAGTGGATTACGAGGCTGTCTCGTTGGTTGTTCATACGGCTGTGTGTTTGAGACATGATTACCCAAAGGTTCTCCAAGGCTGTGTCCTCCTCACTGCATGCACAAATTCACCTACATGGTAGAAGGATCGATCGAGGAAATCAATCTAGTGGGACTCCAACTGCTCGAATGGAGATGTATTCATCGTCGAAAGAAGGAAGGTGGAGAGAACTAATACGTACAGAGGTGATCGAAGAGGTGAGGAGTTTAGCCACAAACTCATACCATAATATTTAAATTAAAAGCTAGAAAAGCTACAGAAGTGTTTGCTTACTTAGTGAGATCACACTCAACATAAACGATCTCGTATCACAAATTAACATGTAAACAAAGACGCCGCCTCGAGTTCATGCATTCCACACGACAACCAAACCATATTCTTTCATTTTCCTACTTTGGACCCTTTTCCTTTCCGTGGATGATCGATGGGATGTTTGAATGAAGCCTATTTAATTTTTTTGACAAAAGCAGTGTGAACTATCTGTGTACGTACGACCTTTTCAAAGCCGAGGATCAAGGGCGTGTGAATCATTTACCTCATCATGTTCTCACGAAGCCTTCTAATATATGTTCATCTCCACGCATTTAAAGTCTTCAAGATCTTCTTCGATGCAAAGCCACAAGTGCTGGAACTCTAGCTAGAAAAGGAGGAGTGGAGACTTCCTCAAGATTAATAGAATTCTAGCCCAAGTGCCACTGTCAGCTGAGTAAAATAAAGTTAAGGTCAACAACATATAATACCTTAACACCTGGCAAATAAGTAAAATACAAGGATTATTGTGGACGGATGGAAAAATGGAGTGAGCGAGATAGGTTTTTATGTTTATGATTAACTATTTAGTATTTTACTTAATTAAATCACTAAAGTCAATAGACAAAAGTCATATATTTTTTATTATTGAGCTTCCAAGTCATCATCAATGGAAGAAGCGATTGTGGTACGGGGGATCCTTTTTCTTCCCATTTGGTGAATTTTCCATTGCAGTACATCTTCGACAACCCAAACACTTGATTTATTTTTCTCGGTGATCACATGCCGGGCACATGACCAGATAATCATTCATTTATTTACTAGAAAAAGGTAGTTAATATATTTCTTCAGGCACGAGACACACATCTCGAATATCATAAAATTTTTCTTCTTCTTTTTTTACAATAACAGTTTTTGTTTAGTTTTTTTTATTATACTTGATATTCACTTATAATCTTTTTTTATATCTAAAGTATCTTTATTTTTAAATGAAATGGACGTATTGAGACTTGAGGCGAGATGATCACATTGTTTTTACGGGATTATTTTAACAATACATCTATTATTGTCACAATTCCTACTTCAGATATTAATTGCTACTGGACCATTCGGCTTTATTTTTAGTTATATTTTTATTCTTCACCTTCTTGATTTAATTTATATTATCGCGCCGTAAAATAACATTTGATTAAAGACTCTTTCCTACTATGAAATGATCACAGACATCTATTTCTCAGGCCCATACGCCATCCAGAGAGTATTATCGTTCTTTTTAGCGTTTCCGTTATTAATTAATTTTTGTAATTTTTACTTTTACTTTTCTATCGTTTATAATTACAACCACAGGAGTCTTGTTGAAAAAAAGGAAAACTGTATTATCGAATATTTAAAAAAAAAAACTGGTCGAAGTCGGATCACCACCGAAGCTAAATTTTGTCACATTATTACACCGTTTACCCTCCCAACATTCTCGTCCTACGCACCTTCAAAAGGAAAACAACGACAATCTGGTCGTACGTAATAATACAGAGATTAATTAATTAATTAATTAGAAGATCAAGTCGTAAGGCACCGCTTATCATCTTCCGTTTTGCTTGCGGATCCCAAGGAACGTTTTATGATAGCGTTGGCGCGACGACCCAAGAAATAAGAAGAATTTTGACGCACGCGTAAATGCGAGTTTCCGCTGGCACGACGCCATGGCCAGGACTTCTACACCAACCTACCTTTGAATACTAAAATATTTGATAATTTGATTTCTCTCGAAAGTAGCAGAAAATTTCTTACCGTAACATCTAGCCATATATTCTAGTATCGACGGCTTAGATTAGGCCCTTCCCTTCCTACTTCAGAATATCGACAGAAGCTTCCGTTAATCCTATCCACGTATAAATACATATATTTATATATTCGTGCCCTGAAGGAAATACACGGCAGCCCAAAACGGAGTATGGATCTCTTCTATGCTTCGTCCCACGTCTTGCTCTTCTGCTTCATCTTGCTGTTCAAAACCCTAGCGTTGGACGCTGGAGGAGTAGACCTTGGTGCCAGCAGTACTGCAGATGGAGGATGGCGTCGGTGGAACCCTACGTCCTGGCTTCCGTATGGCAAGCCTTTACCATCAGCGACGATGGCAACAACCAAAGGGCTTCGCCAACGAGAAGCGGTACAATGGCTACGTCGTGATCCAGCGCTTCAACAATACGATCACCTCCGACCCCCAGAACATCACTGGCACCTGGGTTGGCCCGGACATATGCAACTACAGAGGCTTCACCTGCGAGCCACCTCCCAACGCCCCCGACAAATCTACCATCGTTACCGTCAACTTCAACGGCTTCGGGCCTGCCGCTCCCACCATCTCCGGCTTCATCGACCAACTCCCCGACATCGCCATATTCCATGCCAACAGCAACTTCTTCCGCGGAACCCTCCCGAGGCTCCAGTTCCTCTACGAGCTAGACGTCAGTAACAATCTCACGAGCGGGCCGTTCCCAGCCAAGGCGGTGGAGGGGATGGAGCAGCACTTGTTTCTTCTCGACGCTCGTTTCAATGATTTTGACGGTGGCTTGCCCCAATCGCTGTTCGATCTTCCACTTATGGTGCTGTTCCTCAACAACAATCCTTTCGACGATCCGCTGCCGCGGAATTTCGGCGTCACGCCCACGAAGTACCTCACGCTGGCGAACAGTCGATACACCGGAGAAATTCCTCGGAGCATCGGAGAAGCCTCATATACGCGTATATGAATATATTCACTTTTTTACTTTGGGTATTTCTTTCCTTATAATTAACATGTCTTTTCTAAAGCAAAACTAGTACGAATCTATTTCTACACTAGTAAGATGCTTCAAATGCTTAGCTAAACCGGCAATTTTATTCCAATATGCCAATTATCAGCATACAACACGCTATCTCCGTAGTCTTCATATTTCGCAGAGAATAGCAGTACGTTTTCGAATTTCATTTATTCAGTTCAGGTTTATTTAATATTGAACAATATCTTTTGTTAGGGCCCATTAGAAACAAGGATGAGCACTGTCGTTGGTTGTCTGGGCTCACCCCATTTATAATCCAAAGTCGACTCTTGATGCGTGTATCGGGACAGCGATGTCCAAACACAAGCCTTTAAAAAAAAAAATCCGAAGACAAGCGCACCGTACAAATAATGTCGAACTTGTTTTAACCTAGTTTTCTATCTTTTTTTTAATAACGATAATATTTCTATTTGGGTTGACATTTTCTTTCCGTAAAAATATCTTCGTTATCCATTACTGGCCGGTTATATATATATATATATAGTTTACTGATGGATTGACCTGATTAAAATATCATGCGCTTGTTGTTAACGGGTAACCTTAATTTGAGATCGAGAAGACGACCTGGATACAAATCGATGGCAAATAAAAACATGAGCCTTTTCCAACATCTTTTGGATCGCTTTCTTCCAACTCGATCAAAGAGTGTCGGTTTTTCAATTCGCCATATGTAATTAATTAACATCATCAATAATTAATTATCATTGTAGGCGCTGCTCCTCAACAACAGTCTCGGCGGTTTCCGAGTTGTCCGATGAGGCAAAAATAAGATCACCGGCAGAATCCCCAGGTCCTTCGGCTGTCTCAAGAAGGCCGAGGAGTTCATCCTCTCCAACAACCTCCTCTACGGACAAGTTCCCGATGCCGTCTGCCGGCTTCCAAACCTGAAGAACCTCTCCATCTCTGGCAACTACTTCACGTCGATCGGCCCCTCGTGTTCCAGAAACAGAAGATAATGGATCTGGATAAAAACAACTGCATCCCCGGCCAGAGGAACCAAAGGCCGAGGGGGATCTGCAATGCTTTCGCGAGGCAGCCCAAGCGATGTGACCAAGAAGATACTGGCACTTCTGTCAATTGCTGAGCCGAGCTGCTACCTCTGGTCATGCATGGCGCTCGATCAGCCGCGGCCGTTAGTCCGTTAAGATGTTGGCGATGAAGCGCTACGTACACATCACGTATATATATAATTACACTTGGTTGTATTCCCCGCGTACGAACTCCCTTTTCTTTTTTCTCCTTTTTTTCCTTTCCTGCTCGAGAGAACTGCTGGCCGCCTGTTTCCGGCATTGTGACCGCCAAATCGTCCGCCCCCCCCCGTTGTTCCCAGCCTTCGGCAGCCGAGGATCATTTCCACGTTGTTTGCCGGTTGAGTTATTAGCGATTTAGAACCCTTTCTCTCCACAACCTCCGTTTGAGCTGCGCCGCCGGGTTACTCGACCGTGCCAAACCGGAAGGGGTGATCGGCCGTAGTCGGCGGCAGTGGCTGAAATTATCCCTTTTTGTTTACTCAGCTGGGCAAACAGGGCGTCGGCCAGCCCACATCCCCTTCACCTCCTAGGTTTGGACGGGATGAGACGGCCGTCGTTTAGCGGGGCGCCTCCAGGCGTTGCCGGTTCCACCAACGAGGAGGCAGACGGCGTTTGCTCATCGATTACCGGAGAGCGGAGCCCGGACAAGGACGGACGGAGCCGTGCGTGCGCGTTCGGCACCTCCGTCGTGTTTCCGGTTTTTGTGTGTGTGTGTGTGTTTTTTTAACAAAACAAAAGGAATCGTATTTATGAAAGAAAAAAGAGGATATTCATATTTACAAACGTGACGTTTGGAAAAATCCATCGGTGATTCAATCAGTTTGACCGACGGATTGGATTCAAATCTGAAATTCGAACACATCTAATCCAGCATTGAAATAAAAAATCGCATATGAAAATTTAGAAGTATATGTTATAATTAAAATAATCAAAGACGAAAATTTCTTAATGAAGTATAAATTATTTTCTAAGCTTGCCCATGTTAGAATAGCATCTTCCCTTCAAAATAGTCTCATATTATTTTTGTAAAGATTTAACTTAATATATATATGTATATTGATTTCTTCTATTTATTATTAATTAATTTTAAATTAAAATTTTGCATGATATCAAAACACTTCCACATACGTTCACCCCTAAACTACAAGCAATTGTAGGTTAGAATTTCACACTTCTCCGATATCTTAATCAAACCATCTAGAAATGGCCTCCTATAAATGAAAACGTAATGTTCTCATCCTGTGCCGGTAAATTCAAGCGTATCTTCCTTCAAAAAAATTATGAATTCATAGTCTGAAGCCACCATATACGTGACCAGAGAAATTACATCGGACTGTTATTTTATTTTCGATGCGTCTCAATCACCAGGAAAGATTCAATCGTGAAAGACAAATCCAATAAAAGGAGCAAAATAGAGATAATTTGGATCACAAGAAGAAGATGTACTTTTATCTATGGTGGAATATCACAAGGTTGATTGATATCTTTATTCCGAACAGCGGCTAATTAATAACACACACACACACATGTATATATATGAGACTGTGACTGGTTCTTCGCCGAACGCTTGAACTTCTTGCAACAGTAGTAGTATTAGTGGCAGCAGTGGGTGGAGGAGGCTTTTATTTTCCATCAAATTCCACCCTTAATTTACGTACGTACGCTGGTGATCATGCCCTGGGATTGGTTGCGAACAGCTTAGTCAACCGTTGTTAGCAACGATAACTAATCAAATAAAACCAGAATATGATTGTGAACTTACGGTTCGTAGTCGATCCGGACCTTGCCGGCGTCGGGGTTGGCAATGATGGAGAAGGCCTCTTTAGAAAGATCGAGGGTGGAGCGGCACCCCGGCGGCGGGCAGTAATCGACGATAGTGACGGTGACGCTTCCGGGCTTGCATGGATGGGGTACGCTGTTCGTCCCGCCGGTGCACCGGACCCTAAACTTCTTCCCACACGCCTGGCGATTGTTCCACAGCGCGGCACTCGCAGCAGCGATCATCACTCCTTTGTCTTCGTATCCGTAGCATGACGAAGCTGCACGGCAGGCAGTAGAGCACAACCAATAACGTAACGTAAGTTAATTATAAGAAAATTAGAAAACATGAATGCATTTCACGAATCGACAAGCAAGTGGTCTCGTTAATTGATTCGCAGAATTATCTATATATATATATATATACGTCTGTAGACAGTGTAATAGGTCGCTGTTCCTGCTGTTGCAGCAGCAGGAGAGGATGCGAACCCAAGGATGATCGCCGCTGCCACCACAAGAACCAGCTGCGTTGATACAAGAACGGACTTCATCATGGCCTAATTAAAACAAAGAGAAAACTATAGAGTTAAGCGATGTGATTGTTGATTACCCAGGCGTTGATCGCTGCCCTTCTTATACATCATTGGTGATGGCGCCCATGTAGAAATTTCGTCGAGATGACGTCGATGGGTTTGGAGTACGTAGTTTTCTAGAATTCTTTTGGACTCTTGTCGCCACAACGCAGGAAAAATCATGGCTGCTGAATGTTTCGTGTGACGATGAAGTTCTTCCAGAGAAATCGCCTGGAATTCTCGTCCAAGTGCCTTGTTATTTCCACAACGAAGAAAAATCGAAGTGTGGAATTGACTTTGTGACACGTGACGACAGCAACGGACCACAGAACGACTAGCCAGAAGTACCGTGTGGGACGGATGGACGGACCACATTCAATGTGGCCACGGACCAGCAAATCTGAAGGACAAAATTTGATAACCTTGAAATCAATTAACAATAAGGAGGCGGGGGGGGTCTGCGTACTTTGGTATTGGATAGAAATGAAAAAATGTGCATTTTGGGAAAATGAATTTTCGATAGAACTTCATTCTCGTCTCTTTTTACAATTATTGGAATTTATTTTCTCACCTAAAAATATTGGAATCTCTCTCGATTCACGTTGAAAAATCAAGATTTAACATGTAATACCCAGCACAAGTTTGAAAACTTGCATAATTTATTGAAAGAAATAATATTTGTAGTTTTTAAATATAAAAATAACAATTATCATAAAAAATCATTTACTACTCATTTTAAAAATATATAAAAATCTAATTATATCATTATATAGCATGATAATTTATTAATGTAAGTAATTAATTAATTACATTTTAAATAATTACTTTAATTCTTTAATTAAGAACTTCATCAATAAATTACTTACAAATAATGATATTACATTATTCTTATAAACAAAAATGTATAAATCAATTTTGTACATTTCTATCGTATGTATAAATAACTAAATTTTAATTTTTGTCAAATTCATTTAAATACTTGAATTTTCAATTCTATTTTCATCAAATTTTACAGAATTTAAATTACGTCAAAATTTAAATTCCATCAGATTCAATTCTAAATACACAAATATACCTTAAGTTTAAATATTTATCATATATATATTAGCTTGGATCTGAACTTTGTATTTATTCATATCAAACTTATAACACATTTCTCCTCATTTGTAACTTAATGTAAGACTACAAGTGTTTTACGAGCGAATGAATACGCAAACATATTTTGATATCATGTAAAATATTAGATTTCAAAATTAATTAATAATAAATTAAGAAATTCATAATATACTAACTTAAGACCTAAAAGTAGCATCACGATAAATTTTAATGAAAAAAATTGAATACTTTGATGTTAACAATTTTATTTTTCATAAGAAATTTCTTAGCATATTATCACGTATTATAATATAAAGTAATTAGATCTATAATTATTTAGTATGTTGAAGTACATTATGCTATAATCTGAAATATTTCTTACATGTAATTTGTATATGCTTTTCATTAGTGCTTTAAGTATGATTGGGTAACTTACACCTATCATAGTCTCATCCATCAAGCAAAATGAATATGTAATATCTCACGCAAGTAAAAACCTTTTGTTTTTTCATTTTGTTCTTCGTATTCTCTCTTTTTTCCATCCCTACGTCCTTATCCATTTTTAATTTTTCCTTCTCTCATGTTTTTCCCATCTTTGCCTTTTGACAACCATTTGTTCAATTTACGCAAGTACACAAAAAAAAAAAAAATTTGATCAAAAATCGATTTGTTTTATTTCACATCTTTTCTTAATTTCCCTTGACGGTAGTACAAATAGATCTTGGAATACCGATCAGCGATCGATTAAGTACGAAATGCAATCATGAATTGTGTCTGCATACCGATGCATATCTCCAAATGCACGGACTCTTGTCGACTTCTCACTCTCTTTTGTGTTCATCTACGATCCACCGACACTCTCGCCAAAAGCCGAGAATCCAAATGCTGCCCCACAAGAATCAAAACCCAAGTGCCACGTTACTATCGATTATTTTAACTTTTCTATCACGGGTAGACTAATTTAAATTTCCACGTACATCGATCTGTAAATATACACAATCTTTGGGGGTATCATCACATGCACGTCTAAATTAACGTCACGAATTCCTTCAATGGTGGCGTATGACCAGCATCGATTCCGGTATATTAATGCAGTATCATATTAGCTCTATTCAATTCAGCTGTGCAGGTTTTAATTATAAGAAATGGGATGGCGGGGAGGGAGGAGGAAGAGTAAAGGTTGAGGCTTCGTCGGCTCGTCGGCTCATGATTCCACCCCGGAGACCCATAACCGACGTAATGCTATTTGCATTCAACAATGGTGATGTAGATTTTGTGACGGTATGTTTGTAATCGTAGTACTTCAAGAAATACTGCAAGGACTGATCAGATATATACCTTACGCGGATGTATATAAATGTAGATGATTCATTCACAACGACATTCGCCAAACAATGATTTCCAAAATCCAAGCCGAATTGATCTTGCGAAAGAGAGATACAAACGAGCCTGATGTACGTACATACAGGAATTAATTAAAATCCTCTCCGGTTCACTTCAAATCGAAAAAATCCCGAACGAGCAAAAGATTAGCTGGCTGGTAAGGCGAGATTAGATTTGACCATACGATACGTCACACAATAAATGGTGTGAATTGAGTGAATTTCAAAGATTTTATAATTAATCATGGCGTGGTGTACATGCATGCATCGAATTTAAGAATCCTAATCTGTCGGTTTGGTTACCACAAAAACTGTGAACCGAGAGAAATCAGCACAACCACGCAAAACAAAAGGACGTTGACCCAAACGCTGCACAGAAAAAGAAGAAGAAGTGACAGTCGATGTCTAAGATAAATTTAATTACAGGTATCATATAAAATATATGATTTAACGATATTAAACAGATATTTATCATATAATGACTTTGCAAATGTAATTGTCTAGTATTATTATTAAGTTGATACATACCACAAAAACTGAGAACCGAGAGAAATCAGCACAACCACGCAAAACAAAAGGACGTTGACCCAAACGCTGCACAGAAAAAAAAAAAAAAAGTGACAGTCGATGTCTAAGATAAATTTAATTACAGGTATCATATAAAATATATGATTTAACGATATTAAACAGATATTTATCATATAATGACTTTGCAAATGTAATTGTCTAGTATTATTATTAAGTTGATACATACCCACACCACCTAAATTGACGGCAGTCGCGAGATTTGATTTGTACGAGACAACTACTGATCTTGATGACGGTACGAACACATGACATTTTCGGTGCCTTATAATTGATTCATGATCTGTCCGAATTCATATAACGCCGATTCTTCTGATTTAAGTTCTGAGCCCATCTCGCTCGCACGTCTCATACAAACCCAACCCCTCCTCCACGACCACCGCCACCGCCGTCGCCGCTGCCAGCCGTCCGCCTCCACCCACAACCGTATTGTTCGTCAGTTGTTACTGCCAACATGAAAGGAATCACCAACAATAAGAACCCGAAGGCAATCCCCTTGTCCTATATCACCGCCAATGGTGGAGCGCCGTTCTCATCTTCGCACCGTCTCTGGATCTTCCTCGTCCTCTGCTTCTTCAGCCTTGCCTCCCTCGTCACCCTTTTCTCCAACACCCAATCCCAAACACCCGCCTGCTCTACTCCCACGTCTTCTTCAGAAACGACGACCACTTTCCCCAACCCCACCGCTCCTCTCCCCGCCGACATCTCCGAGGCCCTCCTCCACTACGCCACCTTCTCCAACTCCACCTCCCACATGTCCGATGCCGACATCCACACCATCGCCGCTTCCATACGCCGTCAGGCCCCCTGCAACCTCCTCGTCTTCGGACTTGATCATGAGGCACTGCTCTTCCAGGCCCTCAACCGCAATGGACGGACCGTGTTCCTCGAAGAGAAAGAGTACCGCATCCAAATGTTTGAGCGCCGACACCCCAACCACAACATTGAGGCCTATGATGTTTCGTACACCACCACGGTCTCCGAGCTTCATTCGCTTGTCGCCTCCACGAGGGCCCAGCGGAGGACAGACTGCCGCCCAGTGCAGAACCTCCTCTTCTCCGATTGCAAGCTAGGGATCAACGACCTGCCCAATCATCTGTACGACGTGAGCTGGGACATGATTCTGGTGGATGGTCCGAGCGGGTACAACGCCAAGGCGCCCGGGAGGATGGCCGCAATATTCACCGCGTCCGTGTTGGCCAGGAGTGGAGGAATGGGGAAGTCGGTCGATGTGTTCGTGCATGATTACGAGAGGGAGGCGGAGAGGGTTTGCAGCAAGGAGTTCCTTTGCTTGGAGAATATGGTCTTCAGCAACGGACTTTTGTCACATTTTGTGATTCAGAACCGGAGAGTTGGCGAAGGTGGCGGCGGAGAAGAGGAGTTTGAGTTCTGTGTTAACCGGAATGCTACATCGGCGGCGACATAGCTTCTTCTTCTTCTTCTTCTTCTTCTTCTTCTTCTTCTTCTTCTTCTTCTTCTTCTTCTTCTTCTTCTTTTCTTAAAATTTAATTAGTTTTCTTTTTTTTTTCGGATGCAGGGTTAATTTAGTTTGTTCGATAATAAAACACAATCATTAACGGGAGAAAACTGTTCAAAGGGAGTTTGTATGGCAAGCGCACGGACATCAGTCCTTTTAATTAAATCTTGTTTAATTATCACATGAATTTTCCTGTCAAAATGTTATTTTTATTGTAGATTAAAGAGAACCGGAATCTCTCACTCTTTCCCTGTTCTCCGGCATTGTCTTAACCCTCTTCTTTTCCATTTGAATGCTTTCAGGCTTTGTCATTTTGCAACTTCGTACAAACTTGCATCAAAAAAATCCTGTGGCGTTGAACAAAATAATAAATTAACAAGCGAAAGAGGTCATGGTAGGGTTAAAAGTGAAATAAGAAGCTTTAAATTCAAATAAAATATTATCATTACAAAAGAAAAAAAAAAAAAGTAATAAAGTTGGCAACCGAATAAAGTAGTTAAGTCTAAAGCGGCAAAGAAAGGCAGCTGTTGTAAATATTATAGCCGAAATATTGAAATGCTTCATGGAAATAATTTGCGATTCCCGAGGAACTAACTTGAGAGTAAAGATATCGGTCCCCAGACGTTGGAAAAATGAGATGATATTAAAGTCCGAAAATAGGCATCGACTATACAATATGTATATATGTATAGAATAGGGAAGGAGAAGTTCCACGAGGGTTTACAGAAAAGTTATAGTGCATATTCTAATATCTTCCTAATTGTGTAATTCAGTTCCGTGACTCTGGTTTGGACCATTGCAAGAAAAGAGACGTTTGTTTGGCTTCAAGAATGTGGAGGTGAGGATTAGAGGAGAAAAAAAAAATGTGAGTGAGCCAGCGTGTGTTAAAAAAGACTCGCGATAAAAGGGGTCGGATCTGTTTTATTTCGGAGCTTCACTTCCTTTGTAGCATTTTACAGGTTGTGACTTCATTTTTCCCAGATCTGGTGATTGTGCTTAGACCTGAGTCTAGAAAATCCAATTGCGTTCCATACGTTGTTCAATTCAAACCAAATTGATTTTAAGTTAAATGCTTCCATTTTAACAATACAACATCAAAATAACAATTATTATCATTCTTCATCAATTAAATTGTCGTAATTGATTCAAATTCCAGATATTGTTCCCGACCGCACGAGAATGGACAGAATGGGTGACCATCAATAGTGTCGGCCTTGATCTGTCGCGATCATATAAAATTTTCACTACCATCCAACTCACCGGTACCTCCGGTACTTTTCTAACGTAGGACAGGAATGGATCAGGAACAGGCTGCCTTCAAACAAATGGGTCTGAAATGGATATATATATATATATATAAATATATGCCAGCCTACACGAAATTTTTTTTTTTTCTTAAAAAAAAAGTGAAATTAAGGTAGTGGTCACCACGTCCGGAAGACTGTAAACTATAAAATTCGGATTCACAGAGTCAAAAAATTCTTGCAAATTAATTTTTTAAGTAGCCATTTTTTCCATGGGGATTCATAACAAATTTTTTTTATAAAGGTTTAAAACAGTATATTGAATTTGATTTTAATATATCATACAAAAACTAAACGTACCATTAACTATGTAATTTATGACATCAATGAATAAAAATAGATTATATAATTTATAATGTCAACGAGCAGAACGAATTATGTAACTTATGAAGTTAACACGTAAGATTAAAACATATGATTGACGACGTCATGTCGGAGTAAGTAAAATAGGTTATACAATTCAAGACATTTGTAAGTAACATTTTACGTATAATCAATAATGATGATTGGTACATGTAAACGAGCCTAAATAAATAATATATCTATGGCTAAGTCTTTCATGTTTATCTTAAACTAATCTTTCGTAACAAGTTAAAGATTAAGAAATAATATCATGAGACGTTGAATTATGAAGTACCAATGTTAAATAAATTTTAAATGTTACATGTGTTAGACGAAACTTAAATACTATTTGTATCACTTAGAAAGTTAGAAATTGAAAAATTAGAAAAATTTTCTTTACTTTTTTGAATTTGTACTACACAAAAAAGTTAAGAAAAAGATTCCAAACTTTCGGACTTTTATTATATGAAAGTTAGTAAAGTAACATAAAAATTATCTTCAATTAATTAATTAATTAATTATATTAAAATTAATTATAATTAAAGTATATATTGTTAATATAATTAAAGTATGATATATTAAGATAATATTTTTATTTAATTAAAGTATTACATTATTTTAATTATTACTTTGTATAATATATTATTGTTTTAATTAAAATTACTTCATATATACTTTAATATAATTAAAGTATATTAATATAATATATTATATTATTATTGTTAATATAATTAAAGTATATATTTTTAATATTGTTTTATTTAATTAACTTTTTTAATATTTTTTTATTAATAATAAAAAGTATTTAATTTTATTTTATAATATTAAAATCACAAATATTATTTTTATTTAATTATATAAATATTATAATATTAAAATTTCAAAAATTATATACTTTTCTTAGCTTTATGTTGGTGGCACAAATAGCTTTAAATTTTACTTTTCCACTTCTTGATTTTAAAATTTTCTAATTTTTTTATTTTTGACTTTTTATTTTATAACTTTTCTAATTTTTTGAACGACACAAATGAACTCTTAAGAATTACTTATAATCCAAGAATTATATGCAACTACAACGTCCTTACCACCAAATCAAACTTATTTGCTACTTGAAGAAAATACACATGCTTTATTAAAGTGCATGTCGTGTAGTTGATACGTATGTGATTTTAAAAATTAATATTTTTACATGCAATTCGTACGTGCTTTTCGCTGGTACTAAACTATATATTGTTTTCTTTCGTGAAAGGCAAAATGTATATTCATTTGGGTGTTCATCTTGAGATTATCAACCAATGCTGAACGGTAAAACCAAAGCACGTGTGTTGTCAAATTAATTACTTGGTAAGAATAATTAAAGTTTGGTAATTACAAGAGGTATAGTTGGATTATTAGACGAGTGTAAATAATAAGAACTGGTCTAAAATCGAGGTTATATTTCAATGAAAACCGCGTTACGTATGAATGTAAAAGAAAAAGGTTACGTTTACGTATGAATGAAGTTCAGGTTATATTTTAATAAATTTAATGAATTCCAAGTTACGTTTAATGACATCCAAATTTCATTTTAATGAAAGTGAGGCTACATTTGATTAATTAAAATTTAGGTTACACTTTAATAAAATCCAGATTATATTTGAATAAAATTTAAGTTATATTTTAGTGAAATCCAAGAGGAAGCTACTAATTTTTTCCTTTTATTTTTGTAAAAATGTAAATTTTCTTTTATCATGTTTTTTTTTTCTTCCTTTTTTATTTTTTTTAATTTTACCATGTCTAATGTGTTTTAAAATTTTAACGTCATTGATTTAAAAGTTAAATATTTTTTTGTAATATAATTTCAAAAAATGAAATAAAATTTTATTTTTATTATACCATAATATTTAACGCGACACAAAACACGATATAATTTCAGCACAATGGACCGACACCATACAACACAATTGGGCCTAAGTCCAACACAATGTTTCGGACCGATATAATTGGACCGCGCTATCTCTCCTTCGACGTTTCCGGATCTGCCGGAAGGAGGCGGCGTCGATGCAGCGCCAGCAAAGCAGCTTTGGCAAGGTGGAAGGCAGAGATCGGTAGGACGACCGAGCGTTAACTCGACAGGTCGATCCCCCACCCGACGCGGAGGTGTTTTGAGAATACTCCTTGCCGCGGCGAGCACGACACAGAGTTTATAATTATATGGTGGCGCTCTCGGACGGCTGACACGGTGACGTGGAAATGGTTTGAGATCCTTCGCCGCCCTCTCCTTTGGTTCACTTCATTTTTGTCGACGGTCTTGCTGATGTTCTGGATTTGTTTGGAGAGCAGGCAGCCGACGGAAATGCTTTGTAGATCGCTGGTACCATTGGAGACTAACAAAAACAACACGAGGGAATCGTTGTTTTGGCTTTTCTTTCTGAAGTGTGAGAACTCGATCATCGTAGGCTATTCAAAAATGATCTTTTATCTGTATCTGCAATGAACGAGAAAGTAATTACACTGCCAGAGCAGAAAAACGCAGATCGTCTTAGATTACGTGATTACAATTAATGGAGGGTGGCGTAGCGTAATGACTAAAATTTGCATTTACATTAAAAAAAACACGCATGATTCGATCGAGGAGGTAGCGCCAGCGCTATGTGGTATTAAATGGGATGAAATAATTCACTTGACTCACCACATGGTGTGACTGTTATTGTTGCGGTGGCAGTGACAGCGATCAGAGCATGGACCAACTTCCAGGAAAATCTTGCTGAATTGACTTTAATTCTATAGCGATAACTTTGAAATTGACATGTCGAAGAGCTAAACTAACGTACACGCCTCCAGAGTTCAGGATTACATTCCTTTCTTGTACCTGAATTAACTGGCGAGCAGTAGTGATATACATATGTGTGTGTGTGGACCAAGAAGCTCGGTCTGCCCTTCTCCGAGTTATTAATCGATTGTGTAAGCCATGTGTATGTGGGCTTGGAATTGTGGATTACACCACCTGAATCATCAATAAAAATGCAGGTTTAACAAGCTGCCTTTCCAAAACAGTCATTTACTTTATTCCTGTTATTGTTTCTTCTTAATATTTCGCTGTTGACACTGGTCCAGCGGTTTATATATATATATATATTGGCAAGCAGTATACCTTGTTCTTGAACGTGTACTTGCTGGAATTAATGGATCATCTCCGCTGAGGTGTGGAAGGAATTTTCCAGAATTATCAATGTTCCTCAAAACTCTATATAAACATTGCACTCTTTCGTAGATCTTCGTAGCTCCCCTCTCGGACTTCTCCAAACAGACGAGAACCTTGACATGAGCCCGTAGATTATTAGTTTCCTTACTTGTTAAATTAAGAACTAAAAATAAAGGTGTTCATGTGACGAGGGTCTCTGTCTTTCACATGCTGCACCAAACCCACTTGCGGTAGCATCAAGCAAAACCAGTCCTTTTTTCCCACTCAGTGGCGTGAAGTGTATAGATGGGGCAAGTAGGCCATGATTGTTGTTGGGTTGCATCATAGTAGTCAATAATTCGTACTTCTGGCATGAAATATATCTATATATATATATATATAGAGAGAGAGAGAGAGAGAGAGAGAGAGAGAGAGAGAGAGAGAGAGAGAGCACTTGGCCTCGCAAAATTAAGATGAATGTGATTGATTCATCAGAGATGGAACATGGATGGAAAGTAAGGTGTTGCATGTGAGGCACATGCCTGTCTCAGAGATGGAAAAGGATCTCATAATCGTCGGTCTAAAACGGAAGTCGAGGGAGAGGATACGATCGACATGTTGTTCTCCGTTTGGTTGGGTGACGACGAGTCTTGATCTGAAAGTTTTGTTGACCACTGGAAGGTGATGGATTTCTCCCGTCCCAGTCTCCGGTCATTTTCAAGGGTTCTTGGTTAAGCCATCCTTATCAGCATTTTCTATTATGCACGCATGCCGAAGCACCTTAGTTAAATCATTAAGAGTTACCGGTTTAGGCGTCGGGGTTCTTAAGAATATTTCATCACCACTTGACACAAGAGCCGTGTGTAATTTACAGCTGAAAACAAGGTGTTAACAACAGGCAGTCTTCTTCTTTCTCCTTCGAAAGCACCGGCACCAGATTGGCACGTTCCTCCTTTCGGCAAAGACTACGTCATCATCGATCATCAAGTAGGTAAGAGATGGAAACGGAAGGCTTGCTGATAATTTTAATTCAAAATCAATTAATAATGAAAAGAAAATTTTGTCATTATATAAGCTTGGATTTAATCTTTTGACGTGAAATTTTTTCTTCTTTTTTTTTTACTTACGGCTTACATGTATATAATAAGTGTCTATATATGCTCGAACGTAAATGAACCTGAAAATCTAACTTGAAATTACCATACATTTGATGATAATTGACACACTGATAAACTAATCATTCTAGTGGATCGATCTAGCTCTTAAATCTTCATACACCTCCATTCCCTTTTGATAATCCGAACTCTTCGAGCTCCAATGGTAAATCATGCATGTGGTGGCTCAAATACTGGCAAATGATCGACCCTGGCCAACGTACCACCCAAGACACCTCACGAAATTCTTCAACCGCAAACGTACGCAGGGTGATCATCAAATAATCGATGGCGATATTAAAGTTAAAATTCTAGCAACACACTTGCTTAATTTCACGCGTTAAAGCGGAAGAAATTAAATGCCGATCTAATCAGACACCTTTTGCGGAGCCTTTTTGTCTCCTGTATCCGGTTTTCTGGCGGCATACCTGTAAAGCAGCACCCAACGGAAAGTGGAAGGTAAAGAATCCAGAAAAAGGGCTCGACTGCAAATTATATTAAAGTATAAGTTAAAGTTTACATGCATTTAATATGCAGTTTTAGACGTTGGGAACAAATTAAAATACGGTGAGCATGCACGAGAAAAATGTTCTCAGACTAATAACCAAAAGCATCACATTCTTGGAGTGACCAAGTGGACTGCGTATCGTAACATGCATATATACCATTCCTTTCTTTTCTCAGCTGGTCAACAGTTATCCACCAACTCACCGGTCGTACGTGGCAAAGGCGCCGTTCGTTCGTCGGTGGAAGGTTGTTCGTTGCACAAGGCGTACTGCTACATGCGCGAAATCTAGAGTGGCGGAATGGAATGTTGCGTCTTAATTGTCTTCCATACATGGGTCAGGAAGAGGAGGCTGTGCGGAACGACGCGTATGGAGGAGGATGGCCGTGAGACCCGACCGGACATGTTCATGCAACGACAGCGGTGAACTCTCGTCAAACGGCTACGTGGCACCACCACGTGATCTGCGGCCACCGTGCCACTGTCCGGCCCGCCCACCGCCCGACCCCTCACACGTCGCAGGCCGTTGTCCATCCCTTTCACGTGCTCTGCGGATCGAAGCAACGGTGTGCACACACTGTTTGGTGTGAAATGTCCACATGTGAAGCCAGCAGTGCTCGATCACTAAAAATGCTTCGCGACGACAAACAACCAGTCGACAGGCCGGCCTGCCGGCCTGTGATTTCCGGGCTTTGATTTCAGGCCGTCATTAGTTTGCCCTGACACCAAGTTTTATGGGGGAAGGATTCTTGGTCCCTAGATTTGACTAGTTTGCAATGCTTAGCTGTACACTCCATCTATCTCTCTCTCTCTCTCTCTCTCGCTCGCTCGGTAGCGAGGAGTATTAAAGAATTGTACGTAGCCATGCTGTAAGCACTACCGAAGAATATAAATCCCAAGGGGACCCTCATGTACATGACCAGCAGCTGTCACACATGCTGCCCAGAAAAAAAAGGGCTGCCAGTTTGTGATCTCGTTCCCTTCCAAGTTAATCAAAGCCTGACATAAATCGACCATCCATTCCATCCATCATGGCAAAGGAAAAATCGTCAGTAATTCTTGGGAGGGATGTGCTTTGCCTGCGACTTCCAATCTCCTCCCATAGAAATGTCCGACCAAGTAATTATACGTACAACATTTTTTTCGGATAATAACAAGTAGATACAGTTGGGTATATGACCGTTACATGAGACGATATGTTCCAATTGGATTAGATTTGAATAGAGTTCTCTTTTGTTGAATGGAACAGAAAATTGATATGTTGGTGGTCTAAACTGTAAAAAGGTAGTTAAAAATGAAATTTTCTTTTATGGATTGGATGAAACGGCAAGGATCTCACATCCCATCCACCTCCATCGGCTTTCTTCTTCTGTAAAAGGGAAAATAAGGCCACCATTTTTCCTTCATCGGGATTGGCATTCGTTCTTTGTCTCCTTCCCCAACTTCCCACTTGCAGACCTGGTAAAATACATTAGTCTCAGGAGGAGAGAAGTGGTGCAGGAGTAGTGGAGGAAGGGTGATTGGCAAGCCTTGCTCCACCTCCTCCCTCTTCCACCACCACCATTCACCAACAGCGGCACCACGATCATATCTAAGATTCTCAAACAGAACAGGGTTGGAATAGCGACATTGGTGGGCTCTCCTCTGTGAACCTCAACCGCTGCCGCTGCAGAGTGCAGTGTGTTGCAAGGAAAATGATAGCAATCTTCCCCTCCCCCTCTTCCTCTGCCTGCCCCTGTTTCTGATACAACTACCACTTAACAACAAGCATCTATTTCTCTTCTTCTTCTCAGTTTTTCTGAGGACCCATTTTCGGATTTGGCTGGAATTCTCATCTGGAGTGATTTTTCCAGTGCATCTCTCGTGAAGTTTCCGTAAAAGGAGGAGCCTTTGTATTTAGAGAGTGAAAGATAGACGAGAATAGGAATCTTTCCACTGGGTTTTCGGCATTCGGCTTGTACTGAATTGTTAGATGAAGATGGAAAATGGAGGAGACGGGGATTGCTGCGTCAAAGTGGCAGTCCATGTGAGACCCCTTATCGGAGATGAGAAACTGCAGGGCTGTAAAGATTGCGTCACCGTTGTTACCGGAAAGCCTCAGGTGATTCCACCTTTCCCTTTTTTTTCTTCTTGATTTCAATTTCGATGTAGATATGCAGGCATTGCTTGATTGAATTAAGCCAAACTTGAGAGTTTCTTTCACCCAATTGGACGTTAGTGAAATGAATTGCCTTGAAGGATTATGGATTAGACCAGCAAACTTGAGATCTGTTCTTGTCGGCCCGCCTCCACCCTCTTAGTTATGCTGTCGATGGTTTTTTTACTTCAAGAGAGTTGGCTTGCACAAACCATGATGATGGAACTCTTTGTAATTAAGGAAGTGCGATGGGAATTTTGATTCCTAAGTTTTGGAGAAAATGGAATTTTTTTATAATGGTTGAGTGAGAAAACGGAAATTATTGGAGAAATTTCTATGATGTAATGCTTCCTATGGATGATCTAGAGCTAAAATGTAATATCGAATTCTGCAGGTGCAGAATCAAGCAATTTTTATGATCCACCAAATACATTTTCGCGTGTATTTATTTTTTTGAGAATAGAAATTTTTTTTCTCTTGGATTTAAATCCTGGAGCTCTTCTATCAGAATAGATTGGAAAAACAATTGTGTTATCCTTCTGTTGGTATTTTGGCATGTATTTATGAATTTCCAGTATTCCAAGTCTGGTCAGTGATATAACATAAGCTCCATAATCTCTGGTTTTCATCTGGCAAATTCTACATTTTTAACCTTATGATTATCTTTAAATGCAGAAAACTATTTCTGAGGATTCCCCATCTCTGTAGTTGAAATTTTTAATGCAGTTCGTTTTTTCCCACTCCAAGTGTTAATTATCCAATGCTATCGCTAACCACATACCCTTTTCTTTGATGCTAATTTTATTTGTTGGGGCTTGAATCCATCATCAATCATATGATCGCATTGGTACAGATGCGTGATTTTACTGTGAAACTATAATTTGGACTTCTGGAAGCACATGCATGGCCTACAACATCCAGACAATAATACCTTTTTTTATTATTCTCTCATTGAAAACTCCAAATGAAGACAATATATACATCAATTCTGTTAAATGCTGAAATTTCTATTGTCTCGTAGTTTAGTTGTTTGCTCACTTTTCTTGACTTTTCTTTGACATGTAGGTTCAAATTGGAACTCACTCCTTCACATTTGATTATGTCTATGGTAGTACGGGTTCCCCTTCATCTACAATGTTTGAAGAATGTGTTGCCCCACTAGTTGATGGTTTGTTCCAGGGATACAATGCCACTGTTCTTGCATACGGTCAGGTAAAGTGATGCCAATCTCTCCTCTCCATTACAATTATAACTCACCAATTAATCAATTATGACAGAAAAGCGAAATAGTGTGGTATGCTATTAGAATAATTAACAACAAGATAACATAGTTTTCACTCATGTAAAAAAAGAGGTCCTAGGTTAAAATCTAGGAAAACACACTACCATTATCAAAAGAAACCACATGTTGTTAATGCTTGATTTGGCATTTTCTACAAGGACACATAAATTTTTAGTGTAAGAAACTCAACAGTCAATTTCCCACAGACGGGTTCTGGGAAAACATACACAATGGGAACTGGAAGCAAGGATGGTTGTCAAACTGGACTCATCCCCCAAGTTATGAACATGCTGTTCAATAAAATAGAGAAGTTCAAGCACCAGGCTGAATTTCAATTACGTGTCTCCTTCATTGAGGTATGCCATCTCTCCATTAAGCCCAAGCTTTGTGAAAAAAGGGACAGAAGTGTTCTTTTTTACTTCTCTCTACTGATTGCTGTTTGGCACTGCTGCTTTGTCATGAAGATTCTAAAAGAGGAAGTGAGGGATTTGCTTGATCCTGCATCTTCTGGAAAACATGAAATTGCCAATGGACATGCTGGAAAAGTGGCCACAGTGCCTGGAAAACCACCAGTTCAAATTCGTGAGACATCTAATGGTGTGATAACACTTACTGGGTCCACTGAGATAGATGTTCAGACGCAAAAGGATATGATTGCATGCCTTGAACAAGGATCATATAGCCGGGCTACTGGAAGCACAAACATGAACAATCAATCAAGGTTAGCTCTGATTATTCTAATTGATTGAGCGTCGTAATGTCATATTTTGCTGCAATGTTATGCAGAGAATAATTTACCAAAGATATAAATGAGTTTTAAGTTATTTTGTTTCTGTATGTTTACAACAGTCGTTCCCATGCCATATTCACAATCACTTTAGAGCAAATGCGCAAGCTCGATCAGGTTTTTAATGTTGATGGTAGCTCAACTGAAGATATGGTAGAAGACTATCTATGTGCCAAACTGCATTTGGTTGATCTTGCTGGATCAGAGAGAGCCAAAAGGACAGGATCAGATGGTTTACGCTTCAAAGAAGGTAATGTAGGAAATTTAAAGTTCACTGTTAATAACCTAGTTTAATAAGGTTTTCTATTCCAGGTGTTCATATTAACAGAGGGCTGCTTGCTCTTGGTAATGTTATTAGTGCACTTGGTGATGAGAAAAAGCGGAAAGAAGGTGCTCATGTTCCTTACCGTGACAGCAAACTTACTAGACTTTTACAAGTATGTAACTTTTAAGGAGATGCTTTGACATCATAAGAATGTTTTTTTTAGATTTTATTATGATTTGACCTACTTCTCAAAAATGTTTACCTAGCAATGTCATATCTATTGATTTTCAAATTTGTGGTCAAATAACTTCCCCCATGCTTTTCCCGTTTACTTTAAAACTGAAGGTGAACGTTGACAGGAATGAAATTAGACCCATCTGGAGCAAATTAATATATCTCTCATTGGCAAGAAAGAAAATAAATTCATCCATTTTTGCTGATATGCTTGAAATTTTCCATTAGCAATCACATGGATCGACTTGTTTCGGACCTTGAAAAATAACAGATTTTCATTTGCATTCGTTTGTTATAGGATTCACTTGGTGGAAACAGCAGAACTACTATGATAGGTGAGGATCCCCTCCTTCTCCTTATGTATTCTCTTCATTGCATTATCCAAAACAACCTATTTTTTCAAGTGAAACAATAATCCTGTCCTTTTTGGTGTTTCACATGATGTGCCAACATGTTTCTCTTTGATGTGGACAAAAACTTCTTAGTTTGAATTTTCCTGTATAGAAGCTAGATACAGTTTATTTTTGTCAAGATTGACCCATTGTACCAACTGGAACTTTCTGTCTGTTCTAAATTTCTAACTGATATTGGCCCTATTGACCATACAAATCCTTGTCTGTTGTCAACTGTGGAAAACATCATAATATCTTACTTAAATTTCTCCCTAGCATAGACACATATATGTATTGACCAGCATTCTTGTTATAGAAGGCAAGTAGATGTGATGTGCTAATCACCAAGCCTACTTTCTTATGCTGAAATTCTGAAATTTTGCTTCTTCCAGCGTGCATCAGTCCAGCAGATATTAATGCAGAGGAAACTCTTAACACGCTTAAATATGCCAATCGTGCTCGCAACATCCAAAACAAGCCTGTTGTAAGTTATACATGATACTGACTACCTGGATCTTCCTCCGTTAAGGGAATCATTTCATGAATATGAAACCAATTGGAGAATTTCTTGCCTTTTTCCTTTGTAGGTAAATAGAGATCCATTGTCAAGTGAGATGCAAAGGATGCGCCAACAACTTGAATACTTGCAGGCAGAGTTAGTTTGCGCTCGTGGAGGAGGATGCTCCTCTAATGAAGTTCAGGTAATAATTTGTTTAAGGGTTAAATAGGATGATTCTCAATGCAGTATAATGGAGTTAGATTTACTGGTTCATATATGACTTGTTTGTATGATGATATTCATTATACCACTTCAATTTGGTGTTGTTTATGTATGGTAATAGGTTCTGAAGGAGAGGATTTCTTGGCTTGAAGCTAATAATGAAGATCTTTGTAGGCAACTGAATCTGTACCGTAGCAGATCCTCTGTCAGTGAGCATTATGAGAGAGATATGCAGGTAGTTTATTGGTCAGATCTTCTGTTGTCCACATGATTTGATTCAGCTTGTATTTTTTGTTAGCTTCAATTAGAATGCTGTATATCTGCACCTCACAGGAACTTCCCTTTTTCCGAAAGGGAGAGGCACTCACAAGGAATCTGAATGCTGAGAACTCTCTTGAATATCAAATGGGTGGAGGTGCAGGAGGTATAATTCTTCACAAGTTCGCATTTCACGATCCCATACAAAGCACATGACCAAAAGACGTTATTTTAAGTCCAAACATTAAAATACTTGAACCTTTCTATCATTACTTTTTGGCAGTTAATAATTCCAAAGAGATTGAAGAAGTAGCGAAAGAATGGGAACATTCTGTACTTCAAGATACCATGGGAAAGGAGTTGAAAGAGTTAAACAAACGTCTAGAGCAGAAAGAGGTAAAACAGCTGCCGATTTAAAATAAATGCATGTAATGATTCTCCAGTCATAATTATTTACATGGACAAGAAATTCCATGATATTTTATCTTAATTTTTTATGTATCATAAATATGAAATATACATGATTGTCTTCAATGTACATCAAAAAGTCAGTTTGCTTGCTTGTTTAATTTATACAGGAATTTTAGTTGATCACTCGAGTTCATTCTGCTGATCATGTTAGTGTAAGTTCAGAAAAGAGTTAAACTGCAATTGGATCAAAACAAAATTGAAATTTAAATAATTCAGTGATGGTTAAATTTGATTGAAAGAGTGGGTGTTTGTCTATAATATGTTCAAGTCTGTTAACTACTATTAAAATCTATGTTCATCTCCAAAAAATAAATAAATCTGCAAGTTGGAGATCATGAATGTACTTATAATTTAGGAATACACATACTTTTACCGTTTTGGCATAATTAATATCATTATTTAATTTAGAAACGTATCTGCATCCTTCCGAACATGGGACATTTCAATGGGGGGGATTTGCTGCTTACCAGGAAGAACTGAATGGAGAAAAGAATATAAGACAGCATAGCATAGTTCAAGTTTATTTAGTTTCCTTAAATAATTTTGACCATGTTCATTCCAAAAATCAAAATTCTAAATTTTAATGTCAATATCAAAACTAATATAAAACCAGATAAGAGCATGGGTGTGTTTGTAAAAGGTTATTTGATTAGCGGTCCTCCGTGCTACTAGTAGTAGGTTATATTATAATCCATGGCTCCATACAAATGCCTTTTCAGTGAATTTTTGTGGTTATATGATATCTTACTGTTTAACCATGCAGTCAGAGATGAAACTCTTTGGAGACATTGACACATTGGCTGTCAAGCAACATCTGGGAAAGAAACTCATGGAACTTGAGGATGAAAAGAGAATAGTACAGGTGATTTGAAAACTCTATAAATAGTTGCATTTTATTCTCACTTTAAAAATGGCCAATTACATGAAATAACAACGTCTCAGCAAGAGAGAGAACACCTATTGGCAGAAGCTGAAAGCCGTAATGCAGCCCATGATGGACAGACACAAAAGACTACAGACACCCACTTCCAGAAATTGAAATCTCTAGAAGCACAGGTAAGTCAAGCTGCTGAAGTTTCCTAAGTATTTGTTATTAATGTTTCAAATATCCAACTACTTGTTATTCAGATATTCGATCTTAAGAAGAAACAAGAAAACCAAGTTCTGCTTTTAAAACAAAAGCAACGAAGTGATGAAGCTGCCAAAAAATTACAAGAAGAAATTCATTCCATCAAAGCTCAAAAGGTCACCATTTCCTTCTTGTTGCTATCTTTTTTTAGCTCCAAACTTTTTTTATTCGCTTAGATCATCCTTGTTCAATTTTAGGTCCAGTTGCAACACAAGATAAAGCAAGAGGCTGAACAATTTCGACAGTGGAAGGCATCACGTGAGAAAGAACTTTTGCAGGTAATCTCCTTGGTATAGTTGTATTTAGCTTGACCGATAAGAGTATCAGCTCTACTTTCAAGTATAGAAAAGTATAATATCATAAGTATCCTGTTTAATCAAATGAGCTTTTCTATCCTGCCTTCCTGTATGAACCTTTTTCTGTATATTAGTCTTTTCTATCTCAACATGAACAACATATATTAATAGCCCAAGTGGTTGATCATTTTTCATCAAGTGTAGACCTGTATAATAGAGCACAAGTTACAATACAAGGGTGGATAAGGTTTTGCATGCTAAACAGTTATTAATTTGATTCTTTCCATAGATCATTGTTATTAGATTCTTTCAAACATTAATTTGAAACCTTGACACATTCAACATTTATTTATCATATCAAACCAATGCCTTCTGAGTTTTTGGCATCATATACCATGCCTGTGAGATTTGAAAATGCCTTTTATTTTTCAATTTTTGCAGTTACGGAAAGAAGGAAGGAAAAATGAGTACGAGCGTCACAAGTTACAAGCTCTCAATCAAAGACAAAAGATGGTAAAATAACACATGCCATTTACACCTTCCAAACTATTCTTCAAGCACTAAAATTTAATTAACACGGTTGTAGGAGGCATGTGCTGTTTTATTATTTGATAGACCAAAACTTGGCTCATATGGCCATTTTCTCTCTTTTTTGAGAAAAGCACTTGTACGGTACTGTAAAGTTGCTTCTCTTCATGAGAAAAAGCATACTTCTATGGTTATTTAAGCTTTTGTACAGCATCCCAACTCTTGCATTCAATGAAAATGCATTGTATGTTGCATGTTTTAGCTCCCTTCCTTCTCTTCAATTTTTGATGGTAGATACTTCCTTACATCACCCTCACTTGGAACCATCCTCCATTACTATTAAACCTTTTATCATAAAAATCGTATCAGTAATCCTAGCAGATCTGTTGAAATTAGCTAATGAGTAAAGTGAAGCAAGAAACTTCATTTTTGTCATACTGCTTTGCATAAAAAATTGCCTTTGTATTCACTGATATTGTTTGACCTTGGGGCACAATAATGTTTTAAGTCCTGAAGATATGAATAATATTGTTGCCTAATTATTAATTATTTTCTATGTGTAGTGTGGCCCTTAGTGTCATGATGTGGTAATTATTAAGCTTTTCGTCTAAATTTCTGTTGCTGATGTTTTTGTGGGTTTTTATTGTTGATACCGTAGGTTCTTCAAAGGAAGACAGAAGAGGCTGCAATGGCTACAAAACGGCTAAAAGAATTGCTAGAAGCTCGCAAACCTTCAGGGCGTGAGAATGGTGGTAGGATATTTTCTAGTGCTTTTTCGTAATTATGCTGCCTTTTTTCTCCCTAATGTTAACACTTGCACTCCTGGCTTTACAGTGATTGCAAATGGTGGCTCCCCAGGCATTCAGGTGGTTGCTTTCTGATATTTTTAAAATCAAGTTAATTATTGGTTGCTTCCAAAATTGTTGCTAATTAATGAATCCAAATGGTACTCAGAGCAACGAGAAGTCTTTACAGCGGTGGCTAGATCACGAACTTGAAGTTATGGTCAATGTTCATGAAGTTCGTTCTGAATATGAAAAACAAAGTCAATTGTATGTAATCAATTTAGTAGAATTATTTTTCAGCTTTCTTGTTATTAATTTCGTTGTTTGAAGTGTCTCTTCCTCATACATTATATTCCTTTAGACGAGCTGCATTGGCAGAAGAGCTAGCTATCATGAAGCAAAGTGAAGAGATGATTGCAAGGGGTATTAGTCCCTCGAAGGGAAAAAATGGATATGCCAAGTAAGAGATGAAATGGCTTCAGATCTCTAAAACCACCTATTTGTAAATATCAGTCAATATTAGTTAAAACTATGGGTGACTGATATTTACAAATATAATCATGTCAATATTAGTACAAACTATGGGAGATGAGAAGATATTAGTTTTTGTGGTCCTTGCACCTTACATGAAATGCATCTCTCCTTTCAGAATATCAGCCATGTCATCCAATGCAAGAGTTGCAAGAATAGCATCACTGGAGAACATGGTGAGTATTTCATCAAATACACTTGTAGCAATGGCATCTCAACTTTCGGAAGCAGAGGAAAGAGAACATTCATTTGCTGGGCGCGGTAGGTGGAATCAGCTACGCTCAATGGGAGATGCTAAAAGCTTGCTCCAATATTTGTTTGGTGTTGCTGTAGACGCAAGGTAATTTCAGACATAGCACCATTTGTTTCTTTTACTAGGAGGTGTTGCAAAAAAGTGAAAAACCTAAGATAACGGTGAGAGCATAATTCTTTTGTGAGATCATAGCATTATTTATTCTTGGTGTTTCTGTTTTAGTATCTATGACAACCTGGTTTTCGAAACCCATTGACATACATCTGTAGACGCTAAAAAATACTGGAGTATTTTGTTTAACAGATGCCAAGCACGGGAAAAAGATACAGAAACAGAGGAGCTCAAAGAGCAGCTCGCTGAGCTTGTTGGTTTACTCAGACATAGCGAAGCACGGAGAAAAGAAGCTGAAAAGCAGCAAAAGTGTAGCGAACAGCTTGTCTCTAATGCTGTGATGACTTCTAGCCTGGTGAGTTGACGTACGTTTGGCAGCCAGTGACTTTGAGTCTGACATAAGTAGACTTAAGATTTAAGAGTCCCCCACCCTCATATGCTTGGCTTTTATGCTACCCAATAACCCTCATATAGAAATTGCTACGTGGATACCATGAAATGTAAGAAGTTATTCTGAGTTAACTCATAATCATAGCCTCATCCTTTGTAATCCAGGTCTGAGTGGTCTGGCTTGGCATTCCGAGTAGTGATACACAAACTAACCTTGCATTGTGTCGTTTAAACCATGAGGCAGAGTGTACGCCAACAGTCAACAGAACACCCTATGTCATGCATTTCACTCTTGGTTGATGTTATTGTTTCCACACATCACTCATATTGCACCATCCACTGGTGATTTGAAAAGTTTTAAGGAAATTTTGTGCAGGAGAATCCATTTAACGGATCACTAAAGCATGGTGCAGATGACACTTCTGCACCGTCGTCTCCAATAGCCCTACCTGCACAGAAGCAACTAAAGTACACTGCTGGCATAGCCAATGGTCAAAGCACAGGACCTGCAACATTTATGAAACCATCACAAAAGGTTGACCGAGCAGTTATTTCTAATTCATCCCGTCTATAACATGTCAATCCACAATCTCCTAATGACTTTGATGCGAATTTCAGATGGTACCATTGTGCCAAGTGTCGATGGGAAAGAAGCTTGCCATCGTAGGACAATCCGGAAAACTTTGGAGATGGAAAAGGAGCCATCATCAATGGCTCTTACAGTTCAAATGGAAGTGGCAGAAACCGTGGAAGTTGTCTGAGTGGATCAGGCATAGTGATGAAACGATTATGAGAGCGAAACCCAGACAACAGCTTCTTCCTCGCTCAATGACGTAACCGCTTAGTTGCCCACATCAGACAACTAATTACAGTTCAAGTCGCTAACTCTTAATTCAGGGATCATTGCAATAAATATACAAGTATGCATTGGTTTCTTTTTCCCGGTTAGATTCAGCAGCATGCTTGGGGTTGAAAGGCATCATTCATTGAGAGCTTCATATCATGCAGATTTCCAACGATGTTCAGATAGATAAATTACTGTGAAGATAAAGCGCGTGAAAGGGCTTCAGTAGATAAAGCACGTGTGAAGATAGCGTGGGAATTTTTTTAAACTTTTACATTTTCTTTCTCATTGTGTGAAGGCTTCAGTAGATAAAGCACATGTGAAGATAGGGTGGGATTTTTTTTTTTTACTTTTACATTTTCTTTCTCATTGTTTTCACAGGAAGAAGTGGAATTTTCCTTTAGTGTGTGGTGGATGCCTTGATTCAATATTATGTAATGTGAAGTTCGGTAACTTTCGATCATGTAAAACAGCACAATACCGGCCTACAGTTATGAAGTAGTTTGTGATTTTTTTACCTGATGTCGCACTGTGGTGTGTAGTTTGTACTTTTCCACTCCAGGCCAAGACTCAAGACTCATACTCCTTGGTTGCGTCCTCTTCTCTGTCCTTTAGAGCCAAGCGCGTCGTCGTCTTTGCGGCGAGAGTGCTCTGGGGCCTCTGCATGCATGTATATGTAGTGGTCAGTGGTATGGAAGACGTGTGAGAGATGTATCGCAAGAAGATCAATGGTGGCGTACATCAGCGGATGCGTATTTTCTTTCTGAACTCCGTCCGTCCCTCCATCGCTTTACTTCCTTCCTCCTGTGATATGGTCATCCATCGCATCGTTTGTATCAGGAAAAACTGCGATTTGTAGGAGATATAGATCATTTTTTTGTACGTGGTCGATAGGTGTGTGAATATGATATAAAAGATGCTGACATCAAGGATCATAGTTGCCCGGTTCGCTATCTTTAAGAAAAACTAGCGACCTTGGTTTTGAGGCAAGTTCAACTGGCCATTCAAATTGATCACCCTTGCATTTTTTAACTAGGAAAAGAGAGCGACTTCACATCAATCTTGTTTAAACGTCTCAGTTCTGCAGAAGGTCCAGACCTGACACTGGAGAGTGGAGACCATTCCACTCACGTCCATTCTCTAATTTGTCATCACCTTTTTCAGATCTAAATAAAAAACAATGATAAAATCAAGACAAGAATTAAACTAAATATTAACTGCTATATGAAATTATTTCATGAGAATATTCACAAGCATCAAATGCTCCAGACCATCGAAATGTCTTCAAAGACACCCTCAGATGGGAGAGCAAAGTTCCATAATCTTACAGTTCTTGACAAACACATTATCAAGAGATGTTTCTTTACCACCCCCTCCCATCGTTACACTTATTTCTACCCAATCTTGTATTTATTCTACAGCACTTGCTGGTTCTGACGCCAATTAGCATGCCTAAGCCTCAATCCCAAATCCACGTCTGCTTCATGGTGTCCCAAGTCAGCATCCCGAGGGTTCAACTCCAGGCCATTGGAAACAATCTCTGCATCACTATTAGATGTGGGGGTGGTATCCTCCCCAAAGTTATGAAGACGCCTCCCAATCAGATAACGATCATCCCTAATGGAATTATGGAGGTTTGTGAACCAAAGGTGAAATCTTTTAGCGCAGAAGAACACCATACTGAAGAGCATACAGCCTAGCCAAGCAAACCGATACACAGCAGAGTTTATTCTCAGTGGATAACCAAACAATGGGAATATCCCCTTAGCAAAGACGTATGGTACACACAAGGCGGTAAGCAAGTTAGATAAAACTGGGATCACAATCTCACGTAGAACCCAAATTCCACGCATCTGTGAGAAGCCATCTTCCCTTACCCTCTCAAATTTAATGCGCCAACTTTCATCCACTAAAGGTGCCATTTGATTCAACATAACCTGAAACATGCATCCATTTGAATTAGCTCAATTTGTCAATCCATCACTTGGATTACATTTGATAATGATTCATACTAAGCATTATGCAAGCCCCTCCTAAAAATAGAAAAAAATACAGGTCAAGGTACCTGAAAGGTGAGGAATTCATACTTATCATGTACTGTAAATTGGAAAAGTTTAAAAGAATAAATTACCAGTCTAGTCCAGATCTTGAGAAATACCAGCCCTAAAGCCCAATCCTGGTAAAGGAGAAAAATAGGACTTTCATCCACTGGTACGCGCAAAGGCACGATCACCAATAACTCAAACAGGAGGCCAATCAGTACCGGGATGATAAAGATCTGCACATGAAACCATAATTTATTGGCTATAAAAGAATACGCATTGGGAAAAACTAAGCAGTATTTAAACACATGCTCTAATAATGGACCATTCTATGAATTCTCATCGAGTTACTTTTACACTTAGTAATAGGTTAATCTACTAAAAGTTCAGCATTAGGTTTTAATTGTTGGTTGTGTACTCTTAAACATGGGAGATTGTGATATCGTAACCTTGCCAATATGTATTATTATCTTTCATTCTCTACTTCTCTATAAATGGTATCATAGCATAGATTTTGAGGGAAGAAGAGAGAACCGCAAGCTACTTCTACGGTATCATTACAACGGAGGCAGATCCCCAGGTTAAAAGGAAAAACAATCTAGATTACACAAAACCCACCTCCTCCCTCCATCACACCCCAGCCTCCCTTCCACCTTCTTCCCGTGTACCAAAACCACTCGTGCACAACCACTCAGGCTTGTTTAGGTCAGATCCATGGCTGTTTTATCCCTAGCCATCAGTTGATAATAATGTAACCATGAAAAGTAGTGCCTGCTTAATTGTTGTACATGTGCCTACCAAGTGCTATCCCTGTCCATATGTTCCTGCACCAGTTCAAACCTCCAAGGCACATGTTTAGCCATTTTTCCTCTGATTTCCTGGTTAAGAATGCTCCCGTGCTGCTACATCATGCTTAATTGTAACGTGTGTTTGGGTTTTTACCAGACGCTCTGCAAATTCAGACCTATCAATTATGCTTTACCGAAGATAGTCTCCTTCCCTAGTCATCAAAAGGTCAATTGTGCCAATTCTCTTGAGCTTATAGTCACGTGAGGGGAAGAGGAATGGGTTATTTTTGCCAATTGTGCCTATCTACTGCAATTGTCAGTCAAGGTAATTGACCAATGATCTTGCCTGCGAGTACAAGAAAAGGTCAATGTGATTGGTGACATAAGATCAATGTGATTGATCATTGTGTGTGTATGTTATTGCTACTAATGCAACAACTACTACTTGCCTACCACTACCGCTGCTGCTGCTACAAATAGTGCTGTTCGTCTGTTGCTATTCCTACTGCTACAACAATTACTATAAGCTCTCTACTGGAATTGTCCGCAATTATTGGCTATAAAATAGTCTGCCATCAACTAACGTTATGTATCTTCAATTTTCTTGTGCAAGTAGTGCAGATATTTCAACTTGAGGGAAAATATTGGAATAAATGAATCCTTATATGGATCATCATTAGGCTGCTTCTACGTTAAAAGTTTAATTTTGGTTATGTTACTCCTCTATATAGGAGATTGCACCCTCTTGTTACGTAATATTATCTGCCACTCTATAGGACATATACGAAGTACACATATGGGCAAAAACTAAGCATTGCAAGAACATATACATACCCATATAGATAGAAGTACAAAACTCTTCAAAGCAATCTCACACCACTTCCCTATCTGGGAAAGCAACAATCGTGCGCTTTGCCTCTTAATATAATCCATTGAATACCTAATTCCAGCCACGAAAGACCATATAATGTAGCATCCAATATTGAATGCATAGAGATCTGAATACAACGCAAAAAATGAAGCTACCACAGAAGTTAGAAATTGTAGAATTGAATTCCAAATTTGATAGCAAAAAAAGATAACCTAAACATTGAATAAATCAAAATATGTGAAATATTACCATTACACTTTATGCCATGAGTTATAGGAAGACGTGGAATAGCATTGAATAATGCTCGTCCCAAAGAAATGGGTACAACGATCAATGCAGAGTTAAACAACAACAGAGTCATCCATGCCAATACCAGCAATATTATAATGCGCAATACAAAGCCATACCTGTCATAAATGGAATTTTGCAAATGAGTATTGAATACTACCAAAAGTGCAACTCACAATTCACAACACATCGTCATGCACAATTCAAACTTATAGCCACCATTTGCAGTACCAGATAAGTTGATGGGTAATACTGTAGACTGTAGTTAACAAAATCTAGGATCTTCCAAAAAACGCCCTGATGTTCAGGAAGAAAGAGATTATGATAATGAAGTATCATGAAAGGGAGATCAAAATCATTGTAAAAAAAATTATTTAAAAAAAAATGACAGTGCAAACATAGAATAACAGATAACCAGTATAATTGCAATTACCCTCACACTTGAATACAGTTATTATTAGGATAGCTGTAATTACAACAAATGCGCATAACATTGGCTTGGTGATGCCTTGAAAATATGCAACATAGGATTTTTTATATTAGCATTGTGGTTTGGGCATCTATTCCCTCCATCATTTTCACTTCTTATTTTACTGATAATTTAAGTCACTTTCCCAATCTGCTGCTTATATTCTTGATTAACTTTTTAGTTTGGACTCTGGATTAATGAAATTTGATTTACGATTTTAAAAAAAGCCTAAAAAACGCAACAAGACAATCCATGAAAGTAGAATACAGAAAAGACAAACTTGCTGTGTCAACTTAATTTAGTTGTTATAGATATTTAACTAAAAATCCAAGAAATGTCCTCAATATTTTGGATTGTATTAAAACTCATCTCCTTGGAAACAATTAATATACTTCCAATTATGGGATATTTCCAGTAATTCAAACTTATAATCATAATTAGAAGAACTAAACATGAATACTAACTCAGAATCAGCTTGGTCATCACTGTCAGAATCTTCAGCAACATTGCCAATCATATGAGTTCTTCTATCAGGATTTTCTCCAGCAACAACCGGCACCAAGCCTGGGTCTTGCAATCTGGCTCCACCTTGATAGCCATCATGAAGTCTGTCTCTCCTTGCAGGTTCTGCGTTCCTATTCTCCTGTCCATTGTTGTCCTCAGTACCAGGCAGTAGATAATCAGTCAAGCCAAGAGCCCAGCCAACAGCAGTAAACCACTGATGTAAAAAGGCTTTAACTGTTGCACGTGGCTTGAAATGCTCAATTGCAAAAGGGATACATATTTGAAATAGAAGCATATCTGCAGGAATCTCAGTAAAAGGATCAGACACACTGCAGTCCACAAATTAAGTTTTATCAGCAGCATGTTACAACATAAGAGAGAGAGAGAGAGGAAGAAAATGTCAGAGAAAAATAACTCAAGTGGATAATTTAAGAACAGCAGGAATTTACGTAATATCCAACGGGAAAATGGAAGGTGACAAACGCATGGCCATCTTGACAGGTAAGAAAACGAGCATGACAATTAAGCTCCCATAAACAACAACGGATAGCAAAACACGGCGAGCATGCTTGTGAACCGGATCATCTATTAAATCACGGAATGGATTGTAATTTGGATCAGCTGGATCTCGAAGAAAATACAGAACTCCATTTCGCAAAACCTATCAGGAATAAAAACAAAAGGTAGACATAAATTTACTGACATAAAGAAGGCCTTATCTTTTTTGGTACCAAAGGGAAAATAAAAAAGCAACAGCAGTGCAGTGAGATTGAAAAATTTTCAATAATTCGTACCCCTCTTAGGAGACTAACAAAGATGCTTATCTGAATCATGTAGATAATTCCTACAAGCCAATGAATAAAAGAACTTCCAAGTGGTGAAACAGAGAAGAACTCAATCCTTCGGCTTACTGTTGTGCCAAGCAATTTTATTGTGCAAACATCAAGCCACCAACCACACATCAGTGGGAAAACACCAAGCTCAATCACCAAAAGAAAAGCAACCTTGGCCATAGTCATTGTGTGTTTCATTCCTATTCCTAACTGCCTGAACAGTGAAGGAATTGCTTCAGCTATAGATGCTATTCCATAAAGCCTTCGGAATCTCAAGGGCTCACCCCGTGTATATCGAACTAAAGCAACAAAGGCAAGATAAATCAAGAACAAACAAAATATGACAAGATATCCAATGGCCAGAGTAGCTGCATCAGAGAGACGAGCAGACCCAAAATTTGTCTCTTTAAGTACATCAGTAGCTCTGCTGGTACTGTTTGACATCACATGCAAATCAGTCACATTTTTCAAGGATTCTGTAATGATCTCCACACCACTTCCTATATCACTTTCATTGTGGCTCTCAGAAGACAAATTCTTTACAGCAATAAGTGCATTTTTCAATGTAATGTTAGCCAAGGAAAAAGCAGTTTCTGTAAATGGCATGACCGTTGATATCATTGAGCTTGACGACACTGAAAAGAACCAAGACAGATAGAATAAAACCAGTCTCCCTAATGAAAAAGGAATAAAAATCACTATTCCAAGGAATATTGCATTGCTTGCCAACACCTGCAGAAGAACATAGAGTTATTATGAAATGCCCACTTATAGAAGGCATCCCTCAAGAAAAAAAATGCAGTTGATATGAGTTGCAATCTGAACTAGCAACTTAATACTGCTCTTCTTTCAGAAAAACCTGCTAATGGTTCAATACGTATTCCCTACAGTACTATACCACCAGCGAATAAATGATAAATTCTTTGCAATGGTAATGGAATTTTTCAATGCAATGTTAACTAAGAAAAAAGCCATTTCTGTAAATGGCATAATTGGTGATATCATTGAGCCTGACAATGCCAAAAAGGTCAAAAATAAGTGGAATAAAACCAGCATTTTTCAATGTAATGTTACAGCAACAACAATCAATCAATGCTTTAATCCTACTGTGTGGGGTCAGCCACATGAAACCTTCCCTTCCATTTATTTCTATCCATAACTAAATCTTCCATTAAATTATAAGATTTAGTAATTTTTGATCTTGATCTACCTCCTTTAATTTCACCTATATTAATTAATTCTGCTTTCCTCATAGTTGCATTTTTCAATGTAATGTTAGCTAAAGAAAAAGCAGTTTCTGCTAATGGCATATCATTTAGCTTGATATGCTGAAAACAACAAAGATAGGTAGAATAAAACTAGCCTCCCTAACGAGAAAGTAATAAAAATCACTATCCTACGAAATTTTGCATTGCTTTCCCATACCTAGAGAAGAACATTGAGTTACTGAGAAACACCCACTTATATGAAACATCCTTTAAGAATGATCCAATTTCAAGCAAAAATATAATCAATGATTCAATATGCCTAATTAGTTACAATCTGGACTAACAACTTACTACTGGTCTTCCTTCAAAAAGAGCTAAGGGTCTAATACATATTCCTACAGTACAACCAATGAATAGATGATACTCAATGAAAATGAGAAGACTTTACCAATACATAGTTGTTTCTGGGTGACATAGCTACGGGAAAGCACAGATTTAAGTTATCAACTGAGCTATGATATAAAGGATATTCATATAAGAAAAGTTATTTACTTGTCCGACAATTCAATAGCATATTAATTCTTAGGACTCACAATAATGATGTTGTCACATTCACATATTTTATATTTAGTCCTAGAGGCAAGGGACTCCAGTAAACAGAATGATCATGCAAAAGAAGAATCAAATATAGAATAATTAAAACCACAGCATGCTCATCTTCCAAAAAAATCAGTAAATCCTCCAAAAGAGGGGGAGAAAAAATCACAAGGAAACAATAAAACAAAGAACTTACAGTTATTGCATTTTCTACCAAATGAAACACAGGACCCTGCATACCAACAAGCTCATCGAAAGGCACATCTTCTGCACCATCAGCATCATCCAACCCATCAAACATCTGCTCAACATGTGCCTCAAGCCGTGCAGCCTGAAGCTCCAAACGGGCAGCAACATTCTCTGCATTCCTCCTAATTAACTGCCCTGCACCAGCAATTCTCTGAGCTCCACCACCATCTTCACCATTCTCTTCGACAGCATTCTGCAGGTTGGCAACCCCATTAGCCCTTCCTCTCGCTCTCCCACCGTGCCTCTCTTGACCATCCTCCTCCCTATCAGCATCGTTCCCTCCAAGCTCCCGAAGATGTCGAAAGTAGTCCCTTAGTGAAGTTGCCCCGAGGAAAATAAACACAATGCTAGCCGAAAGCAAGAAACCATGGAGACAATCTGTGAGTATAAGTGGGGCCGAGAGGTGACTCAAGAACAGCATCTGCGCTTCACCGAAGCTCCTAACAAATGTCAGCCTCCATATCCAGAATGTAATGAAGGGAATTATAAGTAGCCAAACCGACAAGACGAAAGCGAGCCGGAGGATAAACTGCAAGACATGGCACGCCTTGGCGGCCATCCCGACCACGAACTCCTGGAACGGAAGCCTCGCCGGTGCGTTCTCCGCATAGACGGGAGAGAAAGAGAACGCATGCTTGCACACCTAACAATGGTAGGCCAACATTTCGTAAGAAAAAAGGTCCGAATTCAAAAAAAAAAAAAAAAAAAACGCAACTTTCATTAATTGTTGGGGAAGCCCCAACCTCGCAGCTGCGGGCGTTGCTGTGGTTGAGCCACTGGAGGAGGCAATCCTGGTGGACGAACTTGATGCTGCCGCTGCAGGCACAGGGGTAACGCAGCGGATTCTCGGAGTCCCCCGGGTTCCGGCAAATTCTGCACACGTCCCCCTCCTCCTCCTCGTCCTCCTCCTCCTCCTCGTTGTACCTGTTGGCGGTGGGATTGCTTCCGGACGAGGCGGGGGAGGACGTTGGTGACAGGACGTTTTCGGAGGCGACAGGGGAATTGGTGGCAGACTTTGAGGGTAATAGGGATGGAGATGAAGAAGTGGAGGTAGAAGACTCCTCTGCCGCAGCAGACGCCGCCGTTGCTTCCGCCCCGATCTCCATGTGGACCAGATCGATCACCGCGAGGTGGAAGAAGGGGCCAGAGAAGCTGGAAGAGACGAGGTGGATTTAGCTGGATTTTGGAGGATCCGATTGGGCTTTTGGCGGGTCAAATACCTGCGGCTGCGCTGTGTCGACATTGTAAAAAAAAGTTTTTCAAAATGATTGTGCGCTATTTTTTATACTTAAAAATAATGACAAATAATATTACTTTTCAATGAGTCAACTATTTTGAAAAAGTTACCTAAGCAAGTCTGCTTTATGGACTTCAATGTTAGCGTATGAATGGAATTACGGGAAGTGTAGATCATGGAACGAGAAAATGTAAGATTTGATATTTATGATATTGTTGCATGAGATTTGTGATCATATGTTGATTTTTGATATTTGAAAATTGTTGATCTGGTAGGAGTAGTTTCTTTGAAAGAAATGGATAGCTCTCGTACGAATATAGTCACTCCAGTAGTTACTTTTATTACAGAGTAGGTTTATGAATAAAATGAGAGAACGGCTTAGAGATGACACTTTGCCATCGCCTTGTACTACTTCGTAAAGTCACACAAATATCAACATTAACATTGCTTATATCATAATGTCTATTCCCTCAAATAGATTTTCATCTTCCTCTTCTTTATCCTACAGGCCCCCACACTTTTAATACAAAGTGAAACTACCTTACCTAAATCTATATTTCGAGAATGCTGATTCCAGTTTACAGGCATTTTTAATTCGATGGATGAAACAAATTTTAACGAAAAAAAATTTTCTAGAACTTCAAAAACTCCATTAGAACATACGAAATGGTACAAAGTATAACCACATGTAATTATTTTGGAATTATATTAACATGATTAGAATAATAAAGTTAATAAATCATACATTGCAAGTGAAGCAAAACTAAGCATACTCAAAGAAAATTAACAATGACTACATTTGGTTCTAAATAAGGGTAACCTGATGCTGTGAGATTCTGTTCATAATATGAATCAAACACGCTAACACGGTTAATTATAACCATAATTTATATAATTTCAATTGGTAAATATGTAAGTAGATTTCCACAATGTACAAAATCAAATTTGCGCTTATCATAGATGCATGGGGTGAATAACCATTTTGATTTCAGAATACCTCACACAATTCGATCCTATAAAAACTGATCTAAAAGTGATTGTCAACAATACAAAAAATCTACTTCATGATAATTCAAATAGGTTTTCGGAAGAAAACGTACATCTTAAATCAATTCGGTTTAACCTCAGGAAACTTTCGGCCTAACGCCCAAATATTTGAATGCGAGCACAAAGCAGATGAAGATTTTGAGCATTGACTACAATCAAATCATCTCCAACAACACAAATCACACACGCCCACTATCACCATTTTGAAATCAAGAAACCTCAAAGTGATCATGAACAGATGATATATATCACCCAAATTAGATTCACCTCACCACTGAAAAGTCGAAATATCAACAGCAGCTCCATTTGGCAGAATGCAAAAAAGAACAGATGATAAGAGATGTAAAAGCAAGAAACCGGCACAGACCCAGAAGGCGGAAAATGACAACCATGAAAAACTAATCAGAACCTCTCGGCCAATCGCATGCGACACGGAAAACAAGGCAACATCCATACACCCAAACATTCACAGCGTCAAATAAACAATTTCAATAATTTACGAAGTTCCTATCGAAATTCAAATATTGATAAACGCAAAAATGTCGCAATTATTCTTAAAAAAACATGTACAAGGTGTCAAAACAACCATAAAGTTTTGTTTTCAGACCGAAGCAACCATAACCAAATCACAACATCAGCGACAAAAACTTGAATCAACGATTCGACAAACCTGATTTTCGCAACCATAATGCGGCTAAGTGTATAACACAGTAAGGATAAACATGACAGATTGAAAGGGAATGGAGAAAAGTAACCAAGTAACGTAAACAACATCCAACAACTGGAGCTCAGAAAATCGATCGGGCATTTCAACCACCAAAGCAACAAATATTATAAATAAAAAGTTATGTTAAAAGTTGGCTGAATATTCGAAATGATCGTCGTAGAAAAACCAAACCGTTCTCGATGCAACACTCACCATCAATACACAAAAACAGTCCAAACCGGTTTTGATATAGGGTTCCGTAGGATAGCGAAAAGGTGTTTTTGCTTTGAAAAATACTACTCGTTCAAGGACAGCCCAGCAAGCTGATCAGAAGCAGTTGCTTGCTGCTGTTGCTGCTGAGCTACGTTCCTCAGCACGTCCATGGCCTCAGCAACCTTTGCTTTCAGAGCTTCTGGAGATTCCAGCAAATGCAGAACTTCAGTCTGATCCATCTCTAGAAGCATACCAGTCACTTTGGCAGCAGTTTCATGCTCAAGTTGATCCACAAGTGGGTAGAGACTTTCCCCAAGCATCTAATAACAAATAAAAAATTAAATAGTGAGGAAGAATAGTAAACTAATAGATTGGAAGAGACAACTAGCCCTTTACTGCTGACGAGAATAACTAGAACCCAATATGCCGAAATAATGATATTAAAAATTTTGGAGATCATACCATCCTCTGTTGATCCGGAGAAGCATTTGCTAGGGCCGAAGCCAATGCTGAGATAGGCATTGGCTGGGGGATGCCACTCTCTCTTGCTGGAAAACCTCCTACATCATACGGGGAAGAAAGCATTCCTCCAGAAACACCAGCCATTTGCATGTCAGGCATGTTACGACCAGGAGGTACTCGGTAAACTCGACCTCCTCTAGGGAACATCTGCAGAGTTTACTTGCAATTATTAATTAGACGACATAGTAAATACCACCCAGTCAAATCTTGACTACGACCAACACCATGCTCATCAGAAAACCGTACTCCATACACAAAACAAAAGAAATGCAAGCAACAGAATATTAAGAACCTGCTGCTGAACCATAGGCAACGGTTGCTGAGTTTGTTGCATATGTCCTGGTCCAGAGCGGCGGCCCCCAGGTCGTGGCCCTTGCTGGCCTTGTTGGACAAACGGCATGAAAAAAGGAGCCCCCCCAGGCCTCATTCCAGGAACGATTGGTTGTTGGTAACCAAAACCAGGCTGCATATTTCAAGAGAAAACAAGTGTATCCAAAAATTGAACTAAACAGTAACAATTTCCAAGAATAAAATCTAATTATTCCCTTAATACTCAATCCTTAAAAGTAAATTTGCAGAATATTTTGAATGTCGAATAAAACACACAAGGAGTGAGAAACAAAAGATTGACATTTAGCAGGTATAAAGAAATACAAGTTATCATTAACTAATAGGAGTCCAATAGATAGACCCATTTTAAACAAAACAATTGCGGGGAAAATCATACGCCATAAACCCAGATACGACGACACTTTTTTCAACTTTCTGCCACAAAAGGAAGAACTCCTATTAAAGGTTCTTCCATTAGATAAATTAAAAGAGGATGCCAACAGAAAATTCAGCAAATATTTGTGATCAACTTATCTATCAGATGTTTTAATTACAACATGTGAAAGAAAACGAACTTCCGGTACTGAATCACAATCAAAACCCACTCTATTTGACCATGTGACAAAAAACTAGGAATGAAAGAATCCAATTCTACCTGATGGGAGATAATTGCTGGAGGGCCTTGGCCATAAAACATCTGTTGTCCAATGCCGGGACCACCAGGAGGATACATTGGCATGCGAGGAACACCAGATGGTTGCATAGCAACAGGAGGCATCTGAGAAAATTGAGCCTTCAAAAAGAAAAAATTTTATCAGATAATCAGCTAAAATTAAAATGTTGGCCTTCATATGGGCATGCCATATTATTCTAACATTAGAGAAATCAGGAAAAATTCGTGTACAATTCTGCAAAATAGCCACTGATGCTGTGAAGGCAAAAATAAAAAGCGAATTATCTGACCACCTATGGCATGCCTAGAGTACAACTGTCATAATTTTGGAGAAATATAATGTACATTGTATTTAACATCAGATACAGACAGATGTGATATTTACATTAGCATGCCCCAAAACTCATGAAATAGAGTACCTGCAACCTTGCCCTTCTTTCCTCTTTACGTTGTGCAATTGCTACATAAAGGGGTTTATTGGCAATCATTTTCCCATTCATCTCAGTAAGCTACAGCAAAAAAAACAATAGTAAGTCAAAAATGACCCTCACGACGGAATAACTTGATTAAGCAGAAGTAACTTACAGCCCGAGATGCCTCTTCTGAAGATGAGAAGGCAACAAATCCAGATCCTTTACTAATGCCACTAGGATCCCGCATAACCTTTTAGAGAAGCCAAGTAAGAAAGAAATGCAATGGTTGTCAAAGAAATATGGTAAATAAATAAATAAGACCATCAGACACCTTGCAAGAAGTAATACTGCCAAACTCAGAGAACAATTCTTTAAGTTTCTCGTCTCCAATGCTGTCATCCAAGTTCTTTAAGTAGAGGTTTAGCCCTTGATATTTATCAACATTTTCCTTCATGTTTTGCTCAAACCTACCCTTAAGTTCCTGCTCCCTTTCAGATTTTTTCTGTGCTCTTCCAACATACCATTCTTTCTCATCAAGTTTCCTACCATTAAGTGCCTCCACAGATCGAGCAGCATCATCTGGATTCTCAAAATTAACAAATCCAAAGCACTTTGACTTTCCATCCCCTTCTCTCATAACTACAGCACTAGTAATTAACCCATATTCACCAAAAATTTTCATTAAATCATCATCATTTGTTGACTCCGAAAGATTTTTAACAAAAACATTATTAAATTTTGTGTTGTTTACAGTATTTTCTCTTTCCTGCTTGCGAAGAAATGGCCCTACAAAGACTTGTTTGTCATTCAGAAGCATGCCATTGAGCTTTTCAATTGCATTGTTGGCTGCTTCCTCTTGGTCAAACTGAACAAATCCATACCCCTTTGACTGGCCAGATGCATCAGTAGCAATCTTGCATGAAAGAATATTACCAAACACAGAAAAAGTCTCATGAAGTGCTTTGTTGTCTATTGCCTTGTCAAGGTTCTGCAAATATAGGATGAAGAATAATTAAGAATATCAAGTAATGATAATAATAAATTATAAAAATACACAGGCTGAAAAAAAAAGGTCCATTGGAACATACTTTGATGAAAATATTGGCTGCCCCACTCTTACGTGTACTGGGGTCACGGTTTGAATACATGATACGAATAGGTTTCCCATTTAGAGGAGTGAAGTTCAAAATTTCCAAAGCTCTTGCAGCTATTAAATGACATTGTCAGGTTAAAAGTAACAAGAGGATGCTAAAATGATTTACTTCAATTAAAGTCAAAGACATACAGGAAAACTATCACCAAAAGGATATATAAAAAGCAGAATTATGATATCATGTGCATTCCAAAAAAGGCAATTCACCTTTTTATATTGCTACTTCTTTAGAGTAAAATAGATCCTTGGAAGACAAAACTCTTTCCCACATGAACTTTATGGCCATAGTCAATAAGGCAACACAAGTTTGCGTATTTAGCCACAAATAAAAATTAAAATATATTTAAACTATTTTTATTATTAATGTATTTTGAAACTAATAAAATGTTGCCACTAAGAGTATGTTTGGATAAGATTTATAGTAGTCAGATTATGAGATAAATCCAAACCAAACAGGTTTGGCATGACAGATTATGACAAATCTCAATGCAATTAAGCATAGATTTCAAAATACATTATTGCTAATGCAACATACTAATCAATACAATTAAGCATAGATTTCAAAATACATTATTGCTAATGCAACATACTAATCAATACAATTAAGCATAGATGTGTGCATTCTTAACTAACCCCTGAATAACATTCAAAATAAATAACAATACAACAAAAACTATATTCACATCATATAAGCAATTATACACACATCACCGTAACAACCATCAATTCCCTAAATCTTCCGTCCAATTGAGTAATTCCAAATCTTTTTTTACAATTTCTAACCAATTGTCTGATTTATAGCTGTTCAAACAATTCAAAAACTACAACCTTTTTACCATCCTGACAAGGAAATAAAAATAGCCATCTATTATTGATCTTCTAAAGAAGCACTAGACGAGTTTCAAAATGCATTTATGTAACGCTTAGATAGAATTTTATGTAACTCAGACTGTGAAAAATCTTGATTCTACATAGGATTTGATGTATGAAAAAAATCATTGATTATAAGGGACTTCAGAAAATCTGTTTAAATTAGAATAAGTAGATTCTGATTTTGACATGAAAATTTACCATTAAATAACGATTTTTCCCATACATATTATTTAGTACATTAAAATAGGTCCAAAAATTATTAAATTAAAAACATAATTACTATATTAACAAGACATTTGAAATCAATATTATTGGTTATAAGTATTATTCATCAATAAAGTAATTCATATAAATAATATTATATACATACACTTAGACAACTGGTACAAAATTTTAGAGTTAAGAGAAAAGGCCTCCATAAGATTTTCATTAATTTAGAAAATATTATGACAGAGCACCTAAAGACCTATTATAGTGAGTTTTAGAAAAAGAGAGTGCCCATAAGATATATTGATATTATAAAGAACATGTGTGAAAGAACACTTACTAGTGCTAAAAACATAAAAGGAGAAAATAGGGAATTTCCAATAGACATAAGTTTACACTATATGTCCTCTCAAAGTCTATATCTATTCATTTTGGTTATGGATAAAATAGCCAAGGAAATTCTAGGAGAAATACCTTGGTGTATGCTATTTGGCAATAACAAAGTTTTAGTTGATGAAAGTAAGTTAGGAATTAGTTCTAAGTCAGAATTTCGGAGAAACACTTTGAGTCCAAAGTATCTAAATTGATTAGGTCAAAAACTAATTATATAGAATGTAGGTCTAATGAAATTAAGAATAATGATGGATAAAAGCAAGACTTTTAGATACTTAAGATCTATAATAAAAAGAAATAATGAAGTTACAGATGATATTATTTATAAGATTAAAGTAAGATGGATAAAATGAAGAAATGCTACTGGTATATTGTATGATAGGATGATACCCTTAAAATTAAAAGAAAAATTTTATAAAACTACTATTCACTCAACTACACTTTATAACTTTGAATGATGGGCTAAAGCATATGCAAAGAGTTAGTTTTTCCAAGATGCATATGCTTAAATGAATAAGCAGTGATACCATAAAGGATAAGCTAAAAAATGATTTTATTAAGAATAGAGTAGAATTTGCACCCATTGAAGCTAAGATGGAGAAAATTAGCCTAGGTGATTTGATCATATCCTTAAGAGACAACTTAAATGAATAAGTGGCTATAGAGGAAAATTAATTAATGCAGAAGTAATTGAAAAAAGTAGAGGTAGGCTTAAAATTAGTTGGTTTAGAATCGTAAGAAAATATTTAAATTTATGTATTTAATTGAAAATTTGACAATAGATAAAAATACTTAGAAGAAAATGACTTATATACTTGAAGGTTATTTTCCTCATCACAAATTTCCTAACCAGAATCAAGACAATTCTGTGAGTATCGGCATTTTGTCAATCCACGGATTTCGCAAAAATGAGAACAATGACGCTATTAAAGATCTTATTAACTTTTCCAAAAATATGTCACGTGAGGACCATCTGTATGTGAATTTTCCAAACAACAAAAAAAAATAGAAAATCTGAAATTCTAGAATCCTATCCATATGGGGGATTAGTAAAAAAACATTTTCAAGAAAAGTTAAGGTGGAACCATAATTCAAAATGCATCTTTAGTTTTTATTAATATGACTTTGCGGGTTATAAGGGTAAATCCCCACTAAGCTTTTCACCTAAATGAGCTTCATTATTGACCTAGATTATTTCATAATTTTAGGGGAGAAACTTCTATTTCCTTAGTTTTGCAGTTTTAATAGAGCAATTTGGTGGCATACACTTACTTAAATATGAGCTTTCTACCCAAGAACTATGTGGAATATAAATACTTCATTATGTAGGGTTCTAATTTTTTTGCAAAGACTAAGGTTGTTCCTTTAGGGCTTGAGTTAGCAATGAAGCTAGATGATCATCAAAAATTATCACTGAATGAGATGTCCGACGGATAAAAAACTGCTACAACATATCTCATTGAAATGTATGAGATTTGGCAAAGGTGGAAAGACAGAAATCATCAAATTAGCACAATTTTTCTTTAGTGTATGCTATTCAATGGAAAAAAATTTAACCACGTTTAACGTACGATAATTGATAGGACAGTGATGTGATGGACGTTTTACTTGATTTCTTATTTAGCTATTAGGATTTTTCGCAGGTATGGTCACGACTACGAGAGCTCAAAAGATAAAGTGTTTATGGGAACTGCAGATCGTTCACATATGTGACAAATTTGTCGTAATAGAAATAACCATCAACCAAAAAAATAACTAATAATGGCGTTGCTCGTCAGAACCATGATGTCTAACTTGTAAGCCTATACTTCAGGTAATAATATGCAGGTATCATAGAACTCTTGGGATTAAGACAAACGATATCAGCGACGAATAAGCTCTAACAACAAATCAAACTCAGTTAATAGGTAGGTAGAACACCAATTCCCATAAAATCCAGTTAAGGAGCCAAGTACAGAAATTAAATCGAATATATATATTCACCTTCGAGGGGATTTCCGAAGTTGACGTAGGCGTACCCAAGCGACCTCCTCGTCGTCACATCCCTACACACCCTGACGGACACCACCTGCGTAAGCTGACTAAACAGATCATACAACTGCGAATCGGTGACGTTCGTCTCCAAATCGCCGACATAGAGCGACGTCAGCATCATCTGGCCTCCAGCGGCACCCCCCGCAGCCGCAGCTGGAGTCCCAGCTCCAAGAGCACCGGCAGTGGAAACCGCAGCAGCATTCGACGCTCCATTGATGGATGCTTGCGGCGGTATCTGCTGAACCTGCGCCATCACGCCCGAACGCTAGCAACAAAGAAAAAAAATGGCTACTTTCCTTTAGATCTGCAAGGAACCAAACAACCCTAATCCCAGCGGGATCTCGCTGCGATGGATAAGAGATTTTGGGATTTTTTTTCTTTTTGGGACTTGGATTTTTATGGTATTTTTTCGGGATTTTTTTGGGGGAATATAAAGATAGAAGTCGGAAATCGCCGACGACGATAGGGAGGACGACCAAATGGAGGGCAGCACAAACTGCGCTTCAAAGGGGGAAGGATTGAGGTTGGGAATCCCATTTATACCGTGGAAGGGTTGCGGAAAACCCTAGCGGCTCCGTGGGTGTATCTTGTCCGTTGGATGCAGAACCATGAGCGGAGGTCGGGAGCACGTGTGAAACTAACTACAAGAGTTTCGTTTCCTGTCTCGCACGTTTGCGCTGGAACGTCTTTCGGAGACGTTTCGGTCGTGTTTGGACACGAAGATCCGTTTTCCCTTTTATTTATCGGTCGTGCTGATCTCTTGATCCGATCACGATTAAGAGCTTGTTTGGTACTCGGACGGAAGGTACAAATATAAAATGCAGGAATAAAACGTAAAAAAATGGTCTAATTTCTACTGTCGCCTGGGGATAATGTTTGTTTATTTATTGCTAGAAACTTGGACGATGGAGCGGGCGACCGCCGGCGGCCGGTCAAAAACCGCGGGATCGATTATCGAAGTCAATTCCAATAATTTAATTGAATAATAAAAATAATTAACTTCTATTAAGATTTAACTTTTGATGAATGTGAAAAAAAGACTATCGTTATCAAAAGAAATATACCCTGTGATATCTATGGATTACTTTTTTTTATTTTTGAAAATAATGGATGGTATATCTGATTTTTCCGACGAAGACGTGAAAGTAAAAAACACGTAGCAAAGAGGAAACGTCCTCGTTTTTTGCAATTTTGACAATATTCTAGACTTCCATGGGACAAAAAACGACAAAAATCCCAGATATTACAAACAATCGGGAGTTAGGAACAAAGTGCCACCAGATAAATATAAATATAAAAATAAATAAATATATGTGTATAACAATTTTAGTGACATCCTTATTTTTTAAATACATTAAAGCCGCATTTGACAAATAGAGTGGACTCTTTGTTACATTAACAAGTTACGATACGAGAGTACAAAAATAAAAGTTCTCCTCTACGCACAAACTATAAAGTAATCGATGTTTATTTAATGCACTGGAACTAATCTTCTCTCCTGATAAGAAAATAGTTTTATCCGATGTGCCAGCCACATTGTTTATCGACTAAAATGTACCTTAAATAATGATGTTTGAACGTCAAGACATTGAAGTAGTTGCATAATTAACGTGCACTCATTAATGAACGAGTTTAATTTACTCTTTTATAACCAAGTAATAAAAAGGTAAGGCATGAATTTTGTTATCCTATTATTCGGTGGTTTACTTACTAACAGATAGATTTATTTAGCAACTTAAGATCTTTGAAAGTATTGTATGATTTTTGACATGTTGAGATTACGAATGAAAATTTCAAGTTAATCTTCAACGTAAACGATATATTAATTTTATTATTAATAGATCATACGTCGATAAAATAATTAATATGCTAAAAAAAATTTACGATAACATTGTTATATTTTCAACTTAACACGATTAATTAAATTGACATGAATAGATTTTAAATAATAAGTGGTGCTTGAATCTCAACGTTAAAAACTTTCAACATAATACAACTTAATATGAATAATGTTAAATATTTTATCAAATTAACATACATACATGTCAACTAAGGGAGGGTTTGTGCACTCAAAATTTGATATAATTTAAAATTTTTTATGTTAGATTTCGAGTCATGAGTTGTTTGTGCATTTTGAAATTCAAATTCTTTAGAATTTGAATTCCAATCATGTGTAAAGATTGAGAAAATGAATTCCCAACCTAAAAAGTCGGAATTCATTTTTCAAAAGATCGCTCGACGCTCACCCTTCCTTGTTGAAGTATATATTGTTAATATTTTTTTATTTAATTAATTATTTTAATATTTGTTTATTAAAAATAAAAATATTAATTATTTTATTATTATTAATATTATTTAATTTTATAATATTAAAATCATAAATATTATTTAATTCAATTATTATTATTATTTTATTTATTATATTATATTATTTATTATATAATATCAAATTTTCAAAAACCATATAATTTTTCTAAATTTCTGTGGCTAACAAAAACGAAGTCTTAAAAGTCATTTATGGCTAATAAAATGTTCAAAATTATATTTTTTTATAATCAAAGTATTTCAATAATTATTTATTATTTACTTTCATTTATTCACTTCATAATAATTATATTTTTATAAAAGTTATTTATTATTACATTACAAGGAATATAAAATTTATAATTAAACTTTTGTTGTTTTAAACATGTATTATAACTAAAAAGTTATCAATTTTTGTAATTTTTGATTTATTTTATATAATGATATACTTAATTAATTGATAAATGATATATAAACATTTAATTTAATAATATATACATTTATTAATGTAATTAATTCATTTCTTGATTAATTATATTTTCACTAATTACTTTAATTCATTAATTAACTTTATTAAAAATCAATTATGTTCAATTCCATTCAATTCTATCATGTGTAAAAACACCTAAATTTAAATTTCTGTTAAATTCCTGAACGTGCATAAATATCTAGATTTTGAATTCTTTCCATCAAATTCTGTAAAATTCAAATTCCGTTAGAATTCAAATTCTACGAAATTCAAATTCTAGGTACACAAACAGGCCCTAATTTGCAATGTTCAGATTAATATCATGTTTGGTTGAATTTGTGTTGCCCATGGTATATCGAAGATTTTTATAGATCGTATTTTTTTAATATTATTTATATAAATGATATTTTAAATTTAGTACAGATTTTTTAATTTTTTAAAATCTAATATATTAAATTTTAGAAAAATAAAATCCTTCACATAACCTAGATTTGACCAGACACTTTAATATAATTTGGCCGTACCAACTACGCTGTTGACGTCACCAATGACGTACGAAGTATTATTTTCTCGGCAAAATAAAGAAAAGATAAATAAAATGCATGAAATATTGGACCTCAAATGACACCGATCGACCGATTTTATTGTGTAATATTCCGAATATATATACTCGACGGTTTTTGAAGAACAGCGGCTACGAAATATATGGTTGAGATCGATAAAATACTGCTCAATTCCCGTTTACGAGAGAAAGAGAGGGGTAATTTGCAAAATATTTTTAAATGAGGAATTTCATCCAATTAAACGTAAAGTAAAATCAATTGATTGAGTGGAGATTTCATCTTGGTAATAGTTCATTTATTATTCTTAAATTTCTGGTCAATGTGTAATTATTTATTTCAACATTCTGCGTCACCTTGTTTAGATTCTACATTATTATTTTTTTTACTTTCATATCACTTTGAAATGTAGACATTCGACTTAAACTTAATTTGGGGATGCATCTCTATTGTAGTTCATTTATAATTTTGAAATTAGTCTGCGTGGAATTATTTATTTCAATAGAGTATTTATTGGATAAAGAAACTTCACGAATGCTCTAGGTGAGATGGCCAACGGAGAAAAGAAAATTCCAAGAAACAACAAAAAAAGGAAAATCTATGGGAACAACAACAAAAGAAAAAATCCATGGAAACAGATTGTTTTCCACCTCACACTATAATAATAAAAAATTAAATCTTTTGAAATTTACTTGCAATCTACCACGAACAAAATTCCAAGAAAGAAAAGAAATTATTTGTAGTTTTTATTAAAATTTAAATTATATAAAAAAAATAAAAACCAAAGTCACTGTAAAAAAAATCCGTATAAGTCAGCCCGAAGTTGATGGAGCCCATGGGCGCATGGGCTGAAAGCATGCTCGGCGTGAGAAGCCCATAACTATGGGCCTTGAGAGGTTTAATTTAACGACCGACCGTTAACGGGAAATGTAGATCGAGATGGCTTGAAATCTGTTTGTATATACATATACACTGAAGGATGGGGATGGTGTCTGCATCATCTCTTCAGACCTGAAGAAGCATGGCCCTGTGTCTGTGAGGTGCGTGGTTGGTCAGCAGCACAAGGACAAGGGATAATCACATGAAAGCTTACACCTGTTGGCTTGCAAGAAAACATAGGTGGGGCAGTGGAGCAGTGAGGGCGATGAATTGGGTTGGGACTTGGGAACGGCCCTACCACATGATACTGTCAATGAGAAGAAACCAAACAGACACCAACGGTGTTATATCATCATGGCATGTGGGTGTACGCAGAGAGGAACTCTTCCTTCTCCCCAGATTGCAGGACTGTTTCTATTTAATTTCTTCAAAGGTAGAAGGCACGGGTGGGTCTTTCAGTCCCCATCCCCCCACCACCACCTTCAGGCTTCAGCATCCGATAGAAACGGTTAAAAGGAGAGAGAGGGGTTTGCCTTGCAATATTGGGTGCGTTTTCAGGAAAAACTCAGAATGTGAAAAGACTTTTGAAGGTGACGAGATTGGCCAGAATTGTTCAAGACACACCATCTATGTCATACGACAGCCATGGGAAAAGTGGAACTTGATGAAAAACCCGTCAAATTCTAACCTATCAGTCTTCAGGCATTGGAGAGGAGCTCGCTTGTGTGTGTGGGAGCACTGATTAGCATAAATATTTTGCAAATGCCAGCTTTAATTTATTTGGGTTTGGCACATGCAGCTTTCAGTTTCTCTAATTAGGTGGGTTGAGTCTTTGATGACAACCCAAACCCAAAAAGGAACTTCGATTCCAATGGCCTCCACCCACCCAACCACCCACCTCTTCCTCATCTGTTCATGGTTCTTCCTGTGGTGGAAATTGGCAAACGGCTGCACTCATCTCAAAATGTGGTTTACAAGTTGCAAGGTTTACAAAAATAGGCACCGAGGAGAGTTGGCACCAGAGTTCCTATCACCGGGAAAAGAAATGGAAGCAAGCAGGCCCAACTAGTTTGACATCTTCCATTTGATATTCTGCATTCGTCCAATAAAGTTGAGGAGGTCCTTGCAGTTAAATGCTCCTCTTCTCTATGAACGGTGAAGGCAAGAAAAGAAAAGAAAAGAAAAGAAGAGAACCACTTCCAACGTTTTTTTAGGACAAACCTTATCACTTTTCTTTTTTTCGATTTGCAGTTAGGATTAATTTAAACTCGATTACTCTGATTTGACTGTGGACCATGCATCCTCTGCAATGAATCCATTTTCATCCAAGTCACACCCTATTATATACAGTAGTGAAAAAGGCACATCAGTGGCTGCTCATGTATATTTGGAATCATATGAAAGTTCCATCAAGTAAGCGGTAAAAAAGATGAACGAAAGGTAGAAGTCTGATTACCATATGCATGTCCCAGGCCGTGGTGTGTGCAGAGCTGCTCCATGTGCCGTTCATGGAATCGCATTCAAGAGCAATAGAGAAGATTAAATGCAACAAACCCTTTTGGATAAGGACTTGGGTGGTGATATGATACTGCCATCATAAAGAAAGAGAGCCATACTGTAGATACACGAAGGATCTCGACAGATACATCCACAGATGCAGAGGTGTATATGTCATTAATGAGCCAGCAAAATTGATTGAAGTGTCAATGAAACCTGGCCACAAGAGCTCACTTCGTTGGCTAAAAAGTGAAACCATATGGTTGATGTAGTTGATTACATGAACAAGCACAAGTACGTACCCAATACTTTTACAGTATCCGACCTGTGAATGTGCAATAAAATAGGACATACCCGAGTGGTAATCCCACCTTCCTCTATGAGCTCAACTTGCGATACTTTGCAACTACCATATATGTGTATATATGTACACATACACTTGAGTAAAGGACACCTAGCCAGCTTTAGACTAACCTTAACAGTGGAAGGGGCACCCTACCATAAAGGACCACATTATCTAAGTTAATCATACCCATCATCTATGAGATTCAATTTTACAGAATTTTTTATACTGTTAATTTTTATGTTTGAAGTTATAATTTAAAACTTGATAAAAACTTACAAATATATATCTACTTAAGTTAGATCGATCTTTGTAGAAAATATACATTCGAAAAGGGAGGGGATACATTGAATTTATTTACAATGTTTAACGTAATTTAAATCTGGGGCCCATTCAATTTTATTACTTTTTAGTGTTAGTTACATCCTTGTAGTGTTTAACATTCGAGTACCCTAAAATTTTTTCCATAAATTGTCTGCTATTTTGGAGTTAATCTATTGAAATCACGAGATTACTAGTTTAAAATTAATTCATTAGGAGTAAAGATACCTCTTTTTACATTTTCAATGCAGTTTCTTGCTTAACATTCTTTTATGAGCAAAAAGTGTTTTTACACCTTAATAGACGAGGTGCAATTGAAAAAGTTAGTTAATTCAAAACATTAAAATTAGGCCAACAACTTGAAATATAGAAACCTTGAGTTATGATAATTTAACGTATGATAGAAAATAAAAGAAGTAGCTATAATTCGTACATACATTCCTTGCCAAGGTTGATCAACTGCTCCATATTTTTCAACATCATATCATTACGTTGATGGCAAAAAAGTGGGTTAGTATAATGACATGCCCTATAGTGTTGGTGGGGTGTGGGGGGGGGGGGGGGAAGAAGGAAGATGGATCTTCAAAAATGGTTTAAAAACATGATATTATTAGCACACACAAAAAAATCTTGAGATGTGATGGTTGCGGTGAGATTGCGCTGCAGCAAATAAGGAACACAAGAGGGAGGATTCTGCAAACAAAAAGGCGTGATCATTTAAATTCTCTGGCCACAGCAGAGAAGGGAGAGTTTGGTGGTTCTCCAGGAGGACCACTTGATTGAAAGCTTCTTCTGCTGCGTTTGGTGGAACAGGAAACTCCTCCTCCTCCTCCCAAGCTTTTCTTTAATCTCAAATAGAAAACAAAACAGAGAGGAGAAGACAAGACGCAGACCAAAGGAGGAGGGGAAGGGAAGGGAGTTGGGGGGGGGGGGGCCTTCCTTTTTCCCTGCCCTTCCTCTGCAAACAGAATAAAATAAACAGCATGCTAACAATAGTCCCCATCCAAGTCGATGGATTATTAGCGCGTCATTAACACTAACCAACCGCCACGTGTCCAATCACCCACGACGTACGTGCCACGATGTTACTAAATCAAGCAAAGATGATCGCATTAAGAAAGAAACAAAATTGTGGGTGGACTTCCGTACGATTTCTATCCCTTCCCCTCCCTCCCCTCCCTCCCCTCCCTCCCCTCCCTTGCCTGTTGGCAGGAGAGGAGAAGCCAAAGTCCCTGTCGTCATTATGGCACCTACGCCACCCACGGCTGACACCGTAGTCGGCCGTAAATCTCTGATCCGAAGGACGGGGATGGCGACACGTCCTCTCAGTTGCCCGGCGCTCCGCCCCACGAGGTGTACAAGCCTACCCTCACCACACCTGTTTTGGCATTCGGAGCGCCTACGACGCACCGTATCGATCCAATCCCCTTCTCCCGAACAGTGATTGATGGCTGCAACAGTAGAGCATCAGACAGCATCAAAGGATTCCATCTTTGGGCAGCGATGTTCAAATCGCCCCCACTCTGATCTAATCTGACCCACTCTATTATTGTTATCAACAACAGCAGTGGTCCGTCACTGCGTCACATACAATCATGGGAAAAGAAAGAAAGAGTGGATCATCATCATCTTTGGGTTTTTTTCTTTCTGTTCAGTTTTAGGTCCGATGATTTTTGGTTTTCCTTTTTCCTTCGTTTTGAATCAAGAAGACAATAAGATTTAAAATATCAAAGAAAGAAAAGAAATCATGTAAAAAAAAAATTGGGTTCAAAAGTGCAGTGAAAACAGAAGATCGTAGAGAACGACGAAGTGGGTGCAAGATGGAAAGATGCAAAAACTGAAACAAACAATGAGTAGGCGGCTGAAGATGGAATTGACCGGAGCAGTAAATGGTGACGCGGTGGATCAAATAATTTTCATGTGGGTCTCATGACGGAGCGGAGCCCATTCTTCTGCATCCAATTGGGTGCTCGTGGTGCTGTCGGTTCTACCGTCTGCGGTGGGAATCCTGATGATGCTGCAGCAACGGTGGCGAACAATGGAAAGGGAGACATGGCGGTGGCCGGCGATACCGACGCCCAAGTACCTCCGCTCCAAGAAGGTTGTCTTTGTTGTTGTGGTTGTTGCTGATAGTGATACAGATGACCTTGCTGTTGCCGGTGCCGTTCTCCGATACCCAGAGACGGTCCTCCTCCAGCTCTCGCCCCATCGCTGCTACTTGGGAACTACAAATCAGGAGAGATAAATTGAAGCCATCAGCGATGGTCATAATCAGAAATGAAACACAAGCTGGTGATAAATTGCTTCATACACACATGATGGTAGGCAGGAGGATTCAACGGCTGGGGGACGACATGAAGCATCGGAGAATCACCATTCCTCCGGAGAGGTTGGCAGCCGTGCATCTCAATAGCCTTTGCTTGGGCCGACGCATGAACGTAAGGATGGTGTCCTCTGATTTCTTCTTCGAGCACCTTCTGCTTTTCACATCAGAAGAACACCAGCATATTTTCACATCATCATTATCGCCAACCAATCTGAATCATCACATGCTCTCAAAAACAGCGTAATTTATACCTTTGATTTAGTGCTCTGACCATCGGCTCTCTTATCGGGTTCGAAGGCCAAGGGGACCCTCTGATCGATCGTGGGTGATATATACCCATCGGTGGATTCAGAATTGCTCCGTTTCGATGCAGAATTCCCCAAGCTCAGGTCGAGATTGTGCTCGCTATTGCTTCTAACTATTATCACATCACACATGCGCCCCCCAAGTTCGTGAGAAATTTCCCAAAAACACGATCATGGACAGGTACAACAAGTTTTCGAAGAATAGTAACCTGGGCAATCGAGCTCTTTCTCGTATATGCTAGGGTCGAAGTTGGTGACGGCATCCTTCCCATTGCATTTGATTGCCGCTTTGTCATAAGCTCTGAAAATAAGGGTGAAGCATGTTACAAACCATCTTGGAGTTGAAGATGAAGAATTGAGTTCACATATTATACTACATACCTTGCAGCTTCTACTTCGGTCTCGAAAAGTCCCAAATAAACATACCTGCCCATCAAATGAGATTGGTTGTGTAAGTCAGATCTAAATGCTTCAATAATTCGAAGGAAGAGTGAAAGAAGATCGGGTGGAAGAGGGATAGAAGCAGAGGGAATACTTCTTTCCCAAGAACTGGCCCATTCGAGCTTCCCATCTCCCACATTTGTGAAGGGTGACACCCCTGTACTTAGAGCTGCCCCTCGGGAACCCGGTGCTTTGCCGGCGAAGAACATGAACGAATTCCTCTTTGGTGAGGTTGCCCATCTGCAATCCCAATCAACAACGCTCGGTTTTGGTATTTGGATTCGTACGCAACATCACAAAAGCAAGACCGTATGAGGTTATCATCCATTGCAAATACCTGTTTCAGATCGTCTTCGTAATCGTCAAGACTGAAATTAATATCTGCATCAATACCACGAAATTTGATCGCCGCCCGATCATAAGCACTGCAAAAAGTTGAAAAAAAAATCAACTCGACCATCTTACCAAGCTCTGATTATACCAGTGCATCACAAAAAGAAAAATCCTGAAATCAATTCAACAAGTAGAAAAGCGAGACTAATGAAATGAAGAAAACGCTCACCGAGCAGCAGCATGAGCTGTATCAAACCCACCTGCGACAAGCATCACCGTCACAACCAACAAGAAGACAATTCCAAGATCAGTAACGAGCAAGAAATCGGATGCAAAACCAAGAACAGCAAGAACCCAAATCTCCCAATAAACGGCACAGACAAAGAATAAAAGGAAGAGAAGAAATCGACCGTGACATACCCAGATAGACCTGTTTCCCGCAATCCCTGCAAATCGCGAGAATACATCAACAATCAAATGTTATTTATAATTACCAATTAATATATAAAAAACAGATGATACTGAGAACAAGACCATAATGGCATCTACCATCCAAAGTTCTAATCTCAGCAGTCAAAATGCGCTCAGGAATTTTAGCAAAAAAAATAAAAAGTATAGAGGAGCAGATTCACTCACCAAATATGAGACTCCCATCTACCAGTCCTCCGGTAGAACGTTACCCCCCGATATTGAGAGCTTCTAGACCTCGGCCCTCTCCTGCTCTTTTTGATCGGCTGAGCCACCTCCATCACCGCCTTTCCACCGCCGGAAGCGGCCGCAACAGACGAAACGCCACCCTCCGAGGACTGGCAGAATTTGACACCGAGCCAATGCGCCCGTGGAAGAGGAGCAGCTGCTCCAGCTCCGATGGCGGCGCCACTCGGAACCATCTCTCCACGCGAATCGGCGACAGGGAAGAACTGGCGTGTAACGACGGGTGGGGTGGTTTCACCGGTGTAAGTCACCCCATCGCCATTCCCAACATCTTCAGCGATCGAGAAGCCGAAGATTTTGCTCCTCCTCCGACCGGTAGCTCCACCGGCGCGTCCACTACCGATGCCCCTCAAGGTCAGAGTGGTGTTGTCACCGTCCTCTTCCTCGTCTCTACCCACATCGTCGTACGCCTCTATGACGACTGCGGACGACCCATAATTCTCGTTCTCCACCTCCATAGACTCCGGCTGCGACCCATTTTCCTCCTCTCCTTCCTCCTCCTCTGCCCCAGTAAAGGTGGCATCTTTTTCAGCTCCAGACGACGTCCTCACCTCCTTTATCTCGTCCCTCATCTGATCAGGTGAATCATTCAGATCCCACATCTCTGCTTGCTCTTTGCTCCCCTTTTCTCCCCCACGACTGCCACAACCACCACCTCCGATTTGGTGACTTGATTCTCTAATATGGAGCATGCCCTGCCATGGCCATGCGAAGAAGGAAAAATGCAAATATTACCCTCCGGTTCCCTCTGGCTTTGGATGCAGTTTTGTGGGCTTTCTGTGTGCTTTTTGTGTGTGTGTGTTTGGGGGAAGGGGGGAGACGAGGAGGAATATGGTATGTGTATATATATAAGTATTCAGAAGAGGAAAAGGAAAAACCTAGGACAGAGCCCCCGGGGGTCACGAAAAGGGTGATGAGCACCAGTGGGATGGTGGAGAGAGACAGAGGAACAGATGAGAAGATTATTATTTTCATTGATATTGGGAGAGAAGGAGGGGCTGTAGACTATTGTTGTGTCCCACCTAGCAAGGGGGACTTTAAAGAAACCAAATGGCCTCAACCCATCACACCAATTTGCAGAACACAAACAGAAAACCCACAAACAATAATTTCTTCTGAAAAACACATGGTACAGGTTTTTATTTATTTATAATAATAATGTTGCTCAAAATAGCAAATGTCCTTGTTGTTTCAAAGTGTTTATTTTAAATAATACAGAGATTGCAGAAGATAAAAGACAAATGATGTATGTAGTGACTGTAATAATATTAACAATCAGCTGGAGTGAAGGTGAGTGATCTATCATGTTCGAACTCCTTGGTATTAATAGGCTCATCATGAATCCAACTATCCCATTCTTCGTTCATTCACCTCTCTCGTCTGTCTGTCTGTCTGTCTGTCTGTGTGTTTATTACCCTCAGCATTCCAACCATCTGCTCTGCTTTCTCTCACATATCTGTGTTTTTTCAGCACAAAAGATTTGAACTCTGCTGCAAAAAAACAAAAGGGAAGAGAAATCACCATCATTATAAAAATAAAAAAAAATCAAAGGGTGCATGAGGTTGATTCTTCTTATGGCTCGAGCACTTTCTTTTCATTCATCCCTTTGGGGTGCCCATAGGTCTGTTGTGTTGTGCACTTTTCATTGACATTCAAATCTCTCTACTAAAAAAGTCTGACAAGATGGTAATCTTGGGTCAACATATGCATCAATGGCGCAGTGAAAGTGGAAGACATCTATCTCTAAGTTGCAAATGCTTACCAAAACCATCACGTTTGTAGCACACTCGAGCATCACAATCCCACAGTTGCTGCCCACTACAACCAGCCGACGTGTGTGTGTGTGTGTGTGTGCACGAAGGAAAATAAAAGAACTGAAAAGAAAAGAAAAGAAACCTTTTTATTACACACACCAAGAGAAGAGAAGAGAAAGAAGAGAAACAAGTACGAACGGGCCACAAAAGGAAGAGGAGGAGGAGGAGGAGGAGGAGGAGGAGGGGACCAAATGACCAGCAGCAGCAGCAGTTCTCCATCATCTCCTTTCTTTTCCTCTGCAATTTAATTTCCATTGCAGTGGTTCTCATCTGAAATTCTGAATGAATGGGTTAAGCCAGCCAGTCCACCACCGCCACCTTAACCATTCACATTCACTTCCCGACCCGCGTGCGTCCCACGTTAATCAGATCGAAAAGGAAGCGTCGCCCATGTGTCGACTTACCACGAGCGGTGGGGGGCGTTCCTTTGAATGCTTGGCCACTAATGGAAAGTGACTCACATCACACCATCCTATCTAATCTGACAGAAACAATGCACGGTTAAACAAATCGATCATTCCAGAGACATTAAGAATATCTTAATGTTATAAAACAATTTGGGACAAAACGGTGCTCTTCATTTTTATCATTGGTCAATTTCTGCTAATCACTGCACTATCAATTTATCGAGATGAGAAGTGGTAAGTTTGGACACAATGCACCAATAATTATAAAGAAGATACGATTAATTCTAAAAAGAACAACTACTAAGAAGATAAAAGTAAAAAGGAAATAAAAGAAGAGGTCACCAGTCAGATTTTCCTTAACTTCAATGTCATTCAACTGTCTTCTTCCGAACACGTTATCAAATTAATGATGATCGAACCGAAATTGTCAGCTTTGAAAATGGCGTTGAGAAGAGAAAAAACCTGGCCATTCCATTATGGAGCTACTTCATTATCTACGTCTCGTCCTTGCAAAAAGAATGTTTTAACTAACAAATCCAAACATAAAAAATATATCGATATGATATTTTAACCAACTCCTTTGAATAAATGTTATTGAACCAAAAAATGAAAAGAAAAAAAAAAAAAAAACTTAAAGAAGTGAGTGGTGCTAATTTGAAAAGCATATTTAATCCGACTAAGATATGGAAGTCAAAGCTACCTTGTTTTAATTTCATGAGCATAAATTTTGAAAAAAAAAAAAAAAAAATCAGAATGGGGGTAGATAGGACAAAGTAGGCACAAGCCCTTGGACATATTCAGAATCGGTCCCTCCTCCCTGTAGCCAGAAAATTTGGGACCGCGGTCCCACCAGACCCTTCCATTTTTCGATCTCTTTCAACGAATGGCTTGCTGATCCTTCCAAATACATACAATTAAGGACAATAATAATAATAATATAAGTAAACATCATTATTAACCTACGAGCGGGGGTACGTCTCCGTCACGTCATTAAGCACTGCACACCATCCACTATTATTATTATTACTATTATTTTACAATCGATGACTCACATGACAACAAGGTAGCTAGCACATTAATATCACGAAACCGACCTTAATATCTATCTAACTTTTCCTTCGCATAAATAATTCCTCGTCCAAAAATGAAAAAAAGAAAAAAAATCCACTACGTCAGGAGGAGCCCACAATTAAATATTAACACCAATGGGGACTCCACTCCCATCCGTTGGCCTAAAAATTACATTATGATATCTGTGCCGACTTGATTATTATATTCTGCAATACATAAATAATCAATAAATACCAACTAGCTTGCCTGTAGCCTCCCTCCCTGCCTGTAACGATTAAGATATCTGATTAATTTTACTATTATTATGTACGACTGTCTAATATTTCCAATCGGCTTATTTTTCAAAGGAGCGTCTCATAGAATTGCGAAGTTCAATGTGTCACGTTGACGCTTCACGGCCCCAGGCGTCTACGTACGTGTTTAATAATTTAATCGAAAGGTGAAAAATAAAAGACGTAGCAACCACAACCAAAGGCTACGTGTATTCAAATCGATCGACTTCGCACTATTTGTATTTATATTTTTGAGAGCGAGAGAGAGAGAGAGAGAGGGAGGTGGTTATTAATTAAGTAATTAGTGTTGTAGAATTAATTTGTCTGGAAATTAACGCATGAGATTATTCGAGGAATAATACTACGTACGAAGCGTTGCGAGGTGAGGTGAGGTGAGGAAATTAAAATTTCATCAAGCGAGAATCTTTCAAATGATTGGTCTCGATCGCATGTTGTTAATTGTTTGGATTATCATTAAAACTGAAATCTAATTATATAATTAATTAATTATACTATGATCCACTGTTTGTTAATTTTTCGACTAATTAAATGCTGACGACATTTAATTGGACGAAGAACCAGTACTTAAAATTTAATTTCGAAAAATTCTTACCACGTATTTATAATCATTTAATGCTAAAATCTATGCGATTACTTTTAAGTATTATGATACTCAAGTTGCTTCGAGATCGTGATGTCAAGCATATCCCAGCAGATCCGAATAAATTAAGATTACCAATAATTATTTAAAAAATATCAAAAGATAACGTAATTACGTATATTTTGATCTCTCTTTTCTTGTGATGTTTTTCTTCGAGATCGATGTCGCATGTGCACACGCGCGTGCTTCTGCCGCTGGGAAAGTTTAAAAAAAAAATACTTTAATACATAACACCACACATGTAAAAATAATTAAATAATTTGTTCCGGCAAAAAAGTTTACAATGGATATATATATATAGTTTTTTCTTATATATGCGGGCTTAAAATATGGTATTTGATTTACCACAAGAGCGAAACGTAGGCAGGGAGCAGCAACGGTTGGTGCGTTACAATTTACAACACGAAAAATTAAGTAAAAGAAAAGGAAGAAGGGATTGGATGGTTGAGGAACAATAAATAATACGTGTAAGTCGTCATATATCGGCGGTAAACGTAGGAAATTATTGTGATCGTAAGAAGAAGAATAATAATGAGTGGGCGTCCACCACGGCTTCGAAGAAAACAGTAAGAAGAGGGAGTGAGTTGCATGCATGAATGTTTCTTCTCTTTAATAATATGGTAAAATTATTATTCTTTTAAACAAAACATCAACTACATGCATGAATGCGGCGGGACAAAACTAAAGCAAACAGGAAAAGGGCCGGTTGGCAGGTGGCCGAGGACGAGCGAAACATTGATTCCACCGAGTTATGTGAATTTTTAATTTAAATGTAATATTCAAAAGTGAACGAAAACATCTATCGTTACGTTTTTCTTGTATTCATGAAACTATTTTATCTCGTCTCAACAAGCATCTATACTTTTCGTAGACAGATGATGCGTATGAATATATTTTTGATATCATCTGAAACTTTAACTTCAAATTAATTAATAGTGAATGTAGAGATTCATCGTCACAGAAACTATTACTCGTCGACTTTATTTTAAAATTAATTAACGGTGAATTAATAGATTCATCGTTACATAATCAGGGTTAGATATTTTCATTGCATCTGTCTATTGATGTGAGGCTATTTAAATTTTTTTCCTTAAGGTTTTATTTTATGCTTATAATTAAGTGTCTTCTTATAGGTGGACATGTATAGATGTTTTGATATTACGTGAAATTTTAACTTAAAATTAATTGATAGTAAATAAAGAAGGGATTTATCATTATATAAGATTAGTGTAAAATTTTAACTTAAATTAATTAATGGATTTATGCATCGTCGTATATAGACACCCATCACTATCGATTGAGTTTGTGAAATTTAAATTTAAATTTAATTGACAATAAGTAAAGATATCTATCACTGCATAAATTCAAAATTTTAAAAAATAACTTTTAAATTCTGTCACACATTTACCGTAAGTGTACAAATAACTTTAAAAAATAATACATTTTCACGTCACTTTCAAACATATCTGTTAATTTTGTTTTCTCCGCTCTGGATGACGCAAATACGTCCTAAGGTCGTTTTGATTCTTTTCTTTTTTCTTTTAATATAAAATGGAAGACTTTTGTGTGTAGTGGCTACGGAATTAATCCAAAGGCAGGGAGGTCGGCCACGTACGTACGTACGTGATTCCTTGGGTGGAAGCCATACAACAGCAACTAAACACCAGCAACCATGGGACGTCCGTCAACGTGGAAAGATGGATCCATCGTCGATCGAAGATAAGGGGGATGAAGTCGACCTCCTGTTTGTGGGGTCGCCGGCAATCAATCATACAACCACCACCAATTGCAGGCACGACGTTCCATTATTAGCAGTGAAATAAGATAACGCAGAGAGAGAGAGAGGGAGAGATGGAAGACGACGAATGATCAGGAAGCACGAACACGGATGGACGGACGGAGCGTTGATCGGGAGAACAGATGGACGACGTTTGGAGCTGGGGTTCGATCGAGCTCTCTCCAATAATGGAAGGGTGACCCACCACCACCACCGCCACCGCCACCATCACCACCGTCGTACGCAGTCCGTCGTGGTTATTTATGTGATTCCGGAGGGTGTCGTCGATCTCCGCTGCCTCGGTTGGACAAGTACACGAGAGGATCGAATTGAAGAAGAGGCAGATCCAACGTTGCCTGTGGTTGGATGGGAAGTGAATGGTCCAGACCTCAGTGTTCAAATCCGTGGCGTGTCCAACTGTTGTTGCTGTTCACATCAAGTTTTTTTTTAAAAAAAATAGATTCTCTTGTTCTCTCCCTCTCTCTCTATCTCTACAGGTAACCTCTTCTCTCGTCGTTTTTAGGTAACGTATTTTTTTTTTTGAATAAAAGGTATGAATAAATTATTAAAAGTCACCTCAGCGAGGGAGAACAAGACAAGCATCCGAACGGACCGAAATGTCCGAGGAACTAAAAAATATATATATACAAATAAAGTCTCAAACCATTACAGACCAAAATTAAATGTTTCTTTTCCTTTCGTCTTCATCCACCCATATCAGGCTAACTTTATCATTGTTCCCTTAAAAATTATTATATTCAACGTTACTAGACATTTTTGTATTCTACCGATTTTATATTGAATGGCCATCATTAATAAAACTTGTGTCATTATTACAGTCAAATTCTCGTAAGTTCCAAAATTATTGTGAATATCGAGTGAAATTTTCAACGTTACGGTTAAAAATAATATTACTTACTTTTATTAACCACGCTACGGCAAGAATAATTGGTATTTAGCGATTGTTATTAACTATGTCGACGATTAGAATCATTATTTTTTTAGAAAAATATCCTTTTTAAAATGTATTTAACGATTTTAGAATTTTTTCTTTTTTCAAACTTTGTGCCTTCAGAAAAGCTAATGTGAGTCAAATTATGAAAAAAAGAGAGTAGAGAAATCTATTAATTAAACTCCGATTATGAAATCTCGGTTTGCGCAGAGTTTACAAAATACGCAATGATTACGAACGGAGGAATTAAAATGAAGTTCACAGAAAAGGAATCACAAACTGGGAAGAAGTCAATATATATATATATCTGGAAACAAGATTATTCGTTAAGAAGAGGTGAGACTTAAGATATTGCGGTAATCGATGGAGATAATATAAATTAATAATAATATAAACGTAAGACTTAAGATATTGCAAAAGTAATTAAGATAATATAAGTTAAAAATAATCAAAGGAAATTCGCTGGAGACAGACAAACAGTACTCAGAGGAATGTAATTTTTTACCCATTTTTTAATATTCAAGTGGATTAAAAATTTAAAATTAAAGGCGTACGTCGAATTGGTCACGGGCGCGGTCAAAAGACGAACTTTTCGGGCCCAAGAAAAACGATTTTTTTCCCTGATAATAATCAAAATATTAAATTAGTTCGCATGTAACGTTGACCAACAATGAATATATAATTAATCCTGCTAACAAAGCCATTAGCCATTAACTAAAATTAAACCCATATTGAGCATCCATCCATGGTTTACACAGATGATCTTTCGTTATTCTCTAAATCAATACTGAATATTCAAAGTCCAACCACATTAATCATTTTTGAGAAAACGTTAAACCCATACCGATTATACTGCAAGACAGGATTAACCTCGATTCTTACTAATTGTTAAGATTTGACCTAGTTTTTCCTTATAGCATGACATCTAATTAACTTCAAAATCAAGATAAAATTTAAAAAAATTTTATACGATACATTAAAATTATACAAATTGTATCGTATTAAAATTAAGATACAATCATTATCTTATAAAAATAAGATCGATTATCTTACACGTTACCGAAGATTTAATTTTTTATTTTTTTATTTGAAGAAGAAGTCCTCAGATTACGAACCAACGGCTAGAAAAAAGTTTAAGAATAAAAGGAAGAAAACAACCGAAAGAATCTAACGGAAATAAGAACATAAAGAAAGAGAGGTTAAAATTAAAACAAATTATAACTAATCATCGTCGTTTGTTTCAGCTTTGTCCGCTGATATTCCCTTCTCGGTCCACGTTTCGCCACCTTGGTTGATGGAAAGATTAATCAGTTATGTGTTGATGGAGATTCTTTAATCAACCGTTGGATCTTCTCTTGTTCGTTGTTTTGTTTTCTGAAGCTTGCTCTTCTCTCTGATCTTATCTTCTGTAGCACCTACAAACCTCATCTCATGGACTATTTGCTCTTTCAACATTTACATCAACTTCACGAGACTATTATATTTCAATCCGATCTTATCCATCTATCTATCCCATTGACGATTTGGAGGGCACGAGACACGAGGAATCCAAGGAGGCAAGCGATTTGTTCTCGTTCTTTATGTTTTGTTTCACCCGGTGGCATTATGGACGTGAGCTCTCTGATCTCTTTCTCTCTCTTTAAAGGACGGGAGGGTGCTGGTTTCTGCCTCCCTCCTCGGCGATGACAGAAGTGGGTTTCCACGAGATCCCCCCCCCCACCCCCACTCTTCGTCTGCCTTCCACTCAGCCTGATTAATTGACTGATTGATTGATGTACTTGAGTTCTTTTCCTCCCCCTCCTCCTCTCTCTCTCTCTCCTTCCGGTGCTTCCCTCGAAATGGTTCCGGGTCTCTTTGATCTTTTGAACGAACGAATATGTTCTCTCTCTCTCTCTCTCTCTCTCTAGGTTTGATGTTTGATGTGAATGTTTGATATGATCTATGAACATGTGCATGAAAAATAGTGCACGAACAGTGCGATTCTACAGTGTTTTTTATTTTACCGCTACAGCTTCCATACATAGGCTGGCCTTTTTCTTTGGGTAATGTCCACAGGCTTGGCTCTTCCTCCTATCTATCTATCTATCTATCCATTACCTGCACAATTCTATTTAAAAATATTTTAACGTGATATATTATTATCTTCAAATATGATAGTTTTCTTATGTATCCTTGAAAACTTCATAATCGTAGTCATTTGTTTGTCGTAGTTCAAATCATATACGGTGCGATTTATACAAGTACATTATGTTGAAATTTTCTTTTAAGACTTAACTTGAATCATTATGTTAATTAACGCCTTCTTTTACTTATGACTTATTTTATGCTCTTATAAATACTTTCAGATATATATATATATAGATGTAAAGTTGTTGTCCCGCTACGTTGCAATTACATCTTACGTTCAAACAATTATCATATATCCTGTCAGATTCGATCAAGTCAGATGTAATTTTTATATTAATTAATCGATATAGAATTATTCTTACACAATGTCGGTGTAAATCATAATTTATGTGATCACAGTCTGCACTCGCTCGCGTTTCTTACGTTGTATAATATACATCGTTGGGATTCATGCACCTCCCCCCGTTTTGCGAATATTTTCCGTGTTCTTTTTTTTGTCGTTACCGAAGCGCATCGTATTTAATCAAAACTTATTGACCTGTTTTACTCGTTACAGAAGATCGATCTTTTCCGCTTGTGCATTTATTTATTTATTTTCTTTGCCTGGCGTTGTCTGCCGCGAAGCACTTATTATGGTAAATTTGATTTGATTGATGGTGTTATCATGCTACGTGGAATAAATAAAATGGTACTACATACGACGCTTCTAACCATCATTTATTGCGAGCGTCGATCTCATCGTTAATCTCGCACGGTACGCTCGCAAAACATTGATTTTCGTCCTTGATATCTTGTAAAATAATATTGTTTATTTTGCCTGTAAATGTCGAATCTTTTTGTAGAAAGTTATACGCGATAAAAGTAAAGACACAATTATATATATATATATATATATATAATGAATACTCTAATTTACTATTATACCGATCAATTCTAAGATAGAATTTGAGCATAAACCGCACCGCCCCGCCTTCGTTTGCTAAAAGTGTGAATTATGTACTTGCTTTTGTTTGTATTTATTTTTGTAATGATCAATCATCTATGACAGGCTGATTTTGGACGAAAGCAAGTACACAAATGACGTGAATAAATATTTTCATAACAAAAGGTTACGATTCGATCCAACTTTAATATTATGAAGTTGTTACGTTTTTTCTCTTTGTAAAAAGGTTGAAGGCCGGAAGAGTCATCAAATTACCCCAAAGGAAAAGAGGAGCCGGAAGAGTGCACTGTCATTTTCTGCACATCCATCCGTCCATCCGGGGCTGCAGTGGTGGACGCGCACATACGATGGTCCTTTTTTTTTTTTAAAGCTTATACACGTACGATCGTTTTCAATGCCTTCACATGCTCTCGTAAAGATTATTACTATAATTGGAAGCCACTTCGCTGGAATAGCATGCATCGACGTTTCATGCACGTAATCCACCGTGATAATTCAGGCACGTATTTCAGAATATTGTCGCGATGGTCTAACATAACAGTGACACCTTTGCATTATCATTATTATAATGGGATGTCATCACATGGGTCCGACTCATACATGGGTGGGTCCCAAGCGCCCCATCGGTTTACGAAGAGCTTTCTCGGTTGTCAACCATGACAGGGCCTTGACAACAACGACGTACATACCGCCGTGATTAATTTTATACGCCAACGCGAAAGAAAGGGAGATTTTGAATTAAAAATTTAGATCAAAAGGTCACCGTCGTTAAAAACTTTAAAATTAAGTCGGGTAAACGCAAAGCCATGCAACATTTAAAAAAACAACGCTGATTTGAAATTGGACCGGTGTTGATAAAACAATTAATTAAAATAGTTACGTTAACCAGCAGAATAACAGTTCTTCCAATTTACGTCGAATTTCAAATCCTGATAAATATTAGATTTATTACTATAAAAATAATGATAAAACCGATCTAAACCTGCTTGAAAGAATGACCAGATTGATGTTCCTTCGGCTCACTTTTTTCTTTTTAAGAAATCTCTTCTTTATTTTTCATCTTGATCTTGGGTCGGTGGTGACAACGATTCAGGCTGATAATTGAAAACAGCTGCATAAAATTAAATGTTCCAGACAAAACAATTTCATCTAAAGTAGGTTTGGCTTATTTTAATTCACCTAAAGAAAGCTTGCGAGTGCACGTTCGTTGAAATTAAAAAGGAGGGGGGGAGGGGAGGGCTAGAGCTTTATTTTATTTTGTGCGGAGACGTGTCACAATACATACCAACCATCACATTCAGTTTAATTAATGTAAGGGAGTATATTTCTTTTCTCCCCTCCTTTTTTAGGCCCTGCATGTGCTCAATACTTACAAATCACAACATCCTTGCCAAGGTAGTTGAGATACTCTCTTCTCCACAATTGGTGGTCCAGTTTAATGGAGCACACAACTCCATGGTTTTACATCGATAATTCTGGCTGGCCAAGGTTGATGATTAGAAAGAAGATTGATTACATAGATAGATAGAACGGCCTACTCATAAGGGTTGTGCTGAAAAGCACTCATGGTATGAGCAGGATGACCCACCCACAGCCATGGATGAATGATGCTATCAATTTCATTTGACAAGGTTTGGTTGTTTCGTTCCTAGGAATACAAGGTAACCTCTACTACCCACATACTGGTCAAGCAAGGAAGCAAGCAAAGCATGTGCCGGGCAAGTTGCACCCGGTAGTCACTCACGCTCTAACGTCCCCCCGTCATACGGGACCATTTGGTATGTATGGGTACGACGACAAAACCACCCAATCCACAAATGGGTTCAAGGCTTTCGAACCTTAAAACCTTAAACCAGGAAAAGCTTTCCTCGGGTGGGGATTAAATAAACCTACTGTGCATGCCTGCCTGCCTGCCCGCCACGACGTTGATGGAATGGGCCCAACCCGTCCACGCCACAGCTGTCAATGTCCGTGGGCTCCTTTTGCCCCAACCAGATGGCCCATGGATGGATGGATGGCCCATCCATAGCTGCCCCACCCACCCCCAATCACGTGTCGTGCCCCGCCCGTGGAGGTTAAGGCACCATTTTTTAACTTTTTAATATGTCACCTAAAAGTTTCCGAGGCTTGGTAGCTTTTGATGAAAGTTGGTAAAAACATTTTAAAAAAATAATTATTATTTTTCCCCTGATGTTGCAAAAATTTCCATCAATTTCATTCATGATCTACAATGCAAAATAGGATCCAACCACAAGAAATGCATTCTTCATTAGTTTTTATGCTGTCAGAAAAAAAAGACAGAAATTTGTTCATATACGTGTTTCTTATGTAAATGTTTTTTTGTTTGAAAGAATTTATTTTTATCAGATATTGTATTAGCATATTTTCAGCAATATTACGAAAATATTTTCCTTTTTCTCATTACTACTATTAGGAGCTTATGATTTTCAGATTTTGTTTATTTTTATGTTTCTATCTGATCGTTATTTTACAAAGAAAACCAACATTTATTTATAACAAAATACATTAAGATATGCTCACATCTTGTTTGTCATCAAGATTTGAGAACTTGTAGTTAAACTTCTTTAATGCTTGAACTCATGAACATTTTCCCTCGAGTGATCAGTAGAAAAGAGTCTTACATAATTTTCTCCAATAGTTCTATCTTTTTTAGTAATTCCTCAAAGGATTAGATTGCATATTTGGCTATTTCACACATAGAACATACTCAAAATCTATTGTAAATCCTATACCATTTACTTTGCCCAAAAAAAAAAAAAAAAGGGTCTAAAACCACACTTCCAAGAGTTACCTTTCCGCTGGAAAACTCCTGCAAGTAAACTTCTATTTATCCTCCCAGAACTTCTAGCAGTGGCTACAAACAAAACCGTTCCAATGGACTCTGAGATTTGCTACGACCAAAATCCAGCCGTATACTCTGCATCCCAGAGAGCAGTATCTTTATTCGTCGACAAGGATAAAATTACTTTTGAAAGAAGGCAAGAAGCCAAAGCAGGGAAAAACGCTAGAATGGTAAGTAGTGATGATGCAAATAATTGACATGGTGAGTTTAAACAACAGAAATAGGTACCTCTATGCTTTGCCCGAAAAAAAAACAACAGAAATAGGTACTTGTCCATCCAGCTGCGAGGAGAGGCACATGGGTGTAATCAAGACAACCGACGTCATGATATATAAAACAGTGAGGGGTCTGAAACATAATCTCTACAAAATAAATAAGGGACCCAGTTCAATGAATTTCGATGCTTAACAAACACCTACCAAAGGTAATTCATCTTCTGAAATGGTACAGATAGAGAAACACACGATAACATCTTTGGGTTGACAAGGGAAGCTTGTACGGCACAGCAGTAGAAAGGGAAACACTAGTTTGGAGAAAAATCTTAGTCAGCACAGCGTCATGAATGGCTCAACTAAAGTGTATTTTGGAAGCCACGGAATGGTGAGAACGATGATGATGTGATTAGAAAATGACTAGTCACATATATACACACTGTGATGTGATTACACGACGATAGCTAAATTAGAAAATTGATTAGAGCCGAATAATTCTATTTTAGGAACATCGCCCAGGCATCATTTAATTTTAGGAAGCTTAGGGAGAATGAACAGGGTACTGGACACAACGAAAAAGAGGGATCAATACCTTACCAAAGCTGATGATCGATCTTTTTGGTGGAATATTAAGATCCTGGCTAAGTGAGGCGCCTATATACACGTATGTACCGAAGATGTGAGCGCACTCAATCATGTGAACAGTAGCATTAATTCTCACCCCTAGATCAACCATGCTGAGGTAGGAAAAATGTATTAGAGACACCAGTCAACATCCGAAATCGTAGGAAACATATCCTGTTGGCGTTCTCTTTTCCTTTTCACGTTTCATTTTGAGTGGGAATTTAACAAGATTTCCTCTTCTAATCGTACGTTTCAACCTTCACGCATGGTCAAAACAAAAAAGGGGTTATGATATAGATTTTCACAAAATTAAAGAAGGGGACGAAGGAGATGGAGGAAATTGATAGATGCTTACCAGCGGCATCTACTACAGGAGATGGACCATATTTTGTTTCAAGTAACATCCTGGATTTAGAAAAATAATAATAATAAGTTCCTTTCTGTAAATACCGAAAGTATTAACAATAATTCAATAAGTTATGCTAAAGAAAGAAGAGCCTGGCGACATCCATCTTCAAGTTTGGTTGAAAGTGAATTAAAGCATTATAGAATTAAAGAATCTCACAAATGAATTAAAGGAGATGAAAGTGATATGCTACCATCTCCACTCACAAGAGATGTAGGATTTATACTTGCCACACTGCTCTGAACCTTAAAGTTTAACCCTTGCCCACACAGGACATAGATTATAGAACTAGACATCCTTTTAATCATCAGATGCGTGAAGAAATCTTTCGACGATACCTTCGATGGTGATTTTTAACAACCAAAGCACTCAACATGATATCGAAGATGTCATATATGAGATTACGCAATACTAATGTGAGATTTATTTATTTGTGAACGTCCATCACCATTCCTATGTTTTTTCCTGCTTGTGAAGACACTCTGACCGCCACCACAATCACAATGCTATGTTTTTTTAATTACACATATGTCAATGTCCAGTGTTTACAAATATCTGAAACCATTCAAATCCAATCCTCCCTATCTCCCTCGCCGGAACACGCAATTTCAGAACTAGAATCTCACAGCAGCTAAGAGAAAAAGGCAGGATTCCAATAAATTAAACTCACCGGCTCAGGGTCAATCGTCGCAACCCCTCCTCCGTTAACGACAGAAGCCGGCAGCAAAGTAAGCAACAGGACGACGGAAGATGAAAGACAAACCCTAGAGATTGGGAAGGGGCTACCACGCCACCGGTATGGAGGAGGATCGAATCGGTCGAAATTCGAATTCGAGAGACTTTTTCTTTTTCTTTTTTAAAGAAAATCCACCAACCATATAAAGACACCTAAGCATAGATATCATCAGGAGGACATATGCGATTTTCGCTAGAGGAGGAGGCATCATTGGAAAATTCTTCTCCGTTTTCAGGGAAAATATAGAAAATCTAATTCTCGAAATTGCATGAAATATTCCCTTGATTAAAAAGAGCAGCTGCCCAAATCAATCCGTTATATAAAGGAAGGAAGGAAGGAAGGGAGGAATTCGCTGGGTGGAATCCATCCTTAAAGAGACATAACAAGTGCAGTTCCTACCGAAGTTGGAATGCTTATAAAAAAATGAAGAGATGTGGGTGTTTTCATTTAATTTAAATTAATCAACGGATAAAGGAAGTTGTAGGCATTAACGGAAAAATTAGGTTGTTAGTGTCCATATAAGAACCATAACTTAATAACATCAACAGTTATAATTCAAAGTTAATTGGATTACCACTTATTCAACTATTAAGTTATTTAATCGACAAAACTTATTGTTACGGGCGATGGTTCTGATTCTTCTCGTCACATCTTCCATGTCACGTTCTGGACGGGTGAGATGGGACCGAACCAAGTTGGGCCCATGGGCTTAGGTGATGGGTGGGCTTTCAGCTGAGCCGAAGATAGTTGTAGGTCGATTCATCACAGCTGGGCTTAGGTTCATAACTCGTACGATACTTTTACGAAAAAAAAAAATCGTAATATCGAAAAAAAAGAAAGGTAGTGGTTAGCCATCGACTTAATTAAACTCCGCTTTTGATATTCAAGCCCACGGCAACAATCAAAGTGTTGACATCACCCAAAAAAAAATTCGAAGTGATGACGTCCAAAGCCACAGAACGAGACGATCAGATGCGAAGGCAGTCATGACATCATGCGTCGCCGTCGGATATCTCCGTCGGCGGCTTCGACGGCCCTAAACCCTAAGCGATATCCAAAGCAAGCCACCGTCGGCCCGGAAGCGAAAGCCATCCTCCCTCGTCCAGCCGACCAACGGAGGCCCACGCCCGTCCCAATCCAGGATAGGGGGATGAAAGGGCTCCAGATCCCGGCAGCAAAGTGGTCGTCGATCGATGGAAGAGAACAAAAGGAAATTAACATCACGCACGCTTCTGTGACTTTGGACGGCTGGAAACGATGACGCCGCCGTAAACCTCAACCTCCAAGCCTCAACCTCCAAGCCTTCCTTCCCAGATCATCCTTTCCAATCAAACACTGACATTCTATATATTAAAGATCTTCCTCTAATTATATTTATTTATATATTAAATAAACGATATTATATATATATATATATATATATTATATGATTTAATTAATAAAATAAAAATATGTGGCAATGGTAGTTGTGCTTTGAAAGAGTACAATGATAACAACGTCCCATTTGCTTGCGCTTTTGCTTTCTTCGCATGACGTCTGCGTTAATCTAAAACAGAAAATGCAAACAAATTAGCAACAGGAGAAATTATCTTTTTTATTACTGCATACATAACATTAAATTCATGATTCCTTATGATAGGATGTATTTATTTAAACTTTAGAGTGTGACCGTTCTATGTATAATTCTTGATTACTTTAAAAAAGAGAGCTGAAATTCAGGAACGATGTTTCTTTATTAAAATAATATAGTATGTAGAATTTTAAATTTATCTGCTAATCATTTTTTTAAGTAGACAAGTATTATAGCGAGTATTTAGTATGTTATAAACTATTCTTATTGATATTGTAATATTATAAATTATATGAAATAATAAAATAGATATTTAAGAATTTCGGTAATTTCCTTGGTATGTATTTTTTTGTTGCAGTTTGCATTTATTGACCCTTACTTCATAGAAATATCTGAAACATCCTAGAAAGCTCCATGCACAACTAACTGATCACTTTATCTGTTGATCATTTATTAGCTCATCTTATGTTTTCCATTGTTTACTTTTATTTTCCATTTGTATAAAAGCCAAAGTTTACTTCATTTTCCAGAAATTCTAAGTTTACTCCATTTTACGATATCAAATATTTTCCATCTTTGACTTAAAACATTCCAAAGTATAAAGGGATGTAAGAGCATTTCAATAAATTGACTAAAGACAGTCATTTATGATTTTTTTTTATATATTATTAATTAAATTTTATTATTCTCTATTATGTAGAAAAATACAAAAAAATTTAATTTATCATTTTACGTTATTTTCTATTTTATATAAAAATACATATATTTTGCATTCTCTGATTTTCTATCTTATACACACATATATTTTAAATTCTGTAATTTTCTATTTTATACACAAATACTTATATCTTCTACTAACATTTTGTAATTTTTTTTTCTTATCATTTTCTATAACTTTTTATGATTTTCTAAATACGCCAACATCCTCTCAACCTAATTTATACCCATGAAAGATTTAAAAAAATTGTTTGTTTTAAATGATAATTTATTACATATGAAACGATAATTTGCCAAAAATATTAATAACCTCGAGATATTCGGAATTACCGGACGATACTCTAACCGACCATTTTGCATAACTTATCTAGAGTATTCTTGTCAACAAACATTTTGTTTAAAATTTTGTTCCGCGTTTAAAATAATTCCAAACAAACAAGGTTTATCTGGTTTGCATCAACATGCAAATAATATTCTTTAACAGGTGATGCGTTATTTTAGTCACTCAAGTAAAAAAAAATATTGTCCACGTCCACAATAAAAATGACCGTTATTTGTAATATTCGTTAAAATTTAAACCACGCGGACACCGTCAAGACGGAGATCTCGGCGATGTGTTCTTGGTCGGCGACGCACGACTTGGAGCGTGGACACGGCAGAAGCGCCGTCAGATCGACACGTAGCACTGCAGTCGGGCACGTCCCCTACCTTCTCTGCGACTCTGCCCACAGCAATGTCGGCGGTTGTACACCTTAGATTCGATAGGCCCCAATCGATGCTTCGCCACGTGGCGCCCGCACTCGCCGACAACATCGTCTAGATCTCCCAAAGCGCAGAGAGAGGAAGGTGATTATCCAGGAAAAAATAAAAAAAATAAACCACGGAAGAAGGAAACAGTACCGTAACAAAAGACGGAAGCGTGCTCGTCTCCGCCACCACTGTCACCACGACCATCACTCTGTCTTTTACTATATAATAATAACTCCACCGGACCATCAGACCGGAAGGAGGAAGAAGAAGGCGACGGAGATTTATTATTTCAAGGGAGGGAGGAGAGAAGAGGAAGCAGCAGGAGCAGAAACGCCCATCCATCCATGGAAGGAGAGTGCTCGTCTTCTCCTTCATGCTCTCCACCTTCTCCTTCGATCTCCACCTCCGCCGCCGGAGGCCAGCAGAGGCGGTACCGGGGGATAAGGATGAGGAAGTGGGGCAAATGGGTGGCGGAGATAAGGGAACCCAACAAGCGTTCTAGGATCTGGCTGGGTTCCTACTCCACACCCGTCGCCGCCGCCAGGGCCTACGACACCGCCGTGTTGTACCTTCGGGGACGCTCCGCGAGGCTCAACTTCCCGGACCTGATTGGCGGCGAGGAGATCGAACAGCTGGGTGGCGACGGTGGCACGGGGTTGTCCTCCGCGATGATAAGGAAGAAGGCGATGGAGGTGGGGACGAGGGAAGACGCCGTACAGGCCGGTTTGGTGGTCGATTCGTCTGTCTCCCACCAACGCCCGGCGGTGGGTCAGGAGCAAGGCAGACAACCAAGGAGGGAAGCAGGAGGTGGTTTCGGGTCGTCGACCCCAAAGGTTGTGAAGTATCCGGATCTCAATCAACAGCCCAGCCCTGAGTGTTCTGACGACGACGACTGAGTGGCATGGTCCTTCATGGAGCCCAATCTTCCACACCCTCTCTCCCCCCCTCTCTCTCTCTCGTTTGAATTCTCGCTTTCTTTCTTTCTTTCAATATATCCTTTGTTTTGTGGAGCTTGAAGTTCGTCGGCCTAGCGTTCGTCGTCGACGACATGGGTTTTGCAGTTGTTCACGAGCGGCTTCTTCCGCTGCTGCATGTTCTGCCAAAGCCACGAACCAAATTCTTTGATTTTTCTTATTAAAGCGGACGACGCGTCTTTCTTCAAGTTTCAAAAATCTCCTAAAAATTTGCTTCTGTTTCTGCAAGGCAGCTGCCGGCGGTGCCCTTCCTTTGTTGCGGCGGGTGGAAGGGGATGTTGTAATAATTGAAGGGGGGGGGGACTGGCTTGGCCTAATTATGATGGTCGGTGGCGGTCGAGCAATGACGGTGGCCTTCGAAGTGGAGGGTGACGGCACCGGACACGTCACCATCACGGGCGGTATCCAGGGGCCAAAGTGGAGACGATGCATGATGGGAGGTCGTGACAGTAGATAACGTCGGTGGGGGGCGGCGTATGGTGGAGGTGGACGTGGCGGTGCGTGAAAACGACCGGGGAAGGGACGAGGTCTGATCTAGCCTCGTTGCTGTCCGGATCTTGATGTCTGGCTCATCCCTCCCCTTCTGGCCCTCTAGCTTTCCGTTCGAGTGGATTTTCATGGGCGTGTGTACTACCACTGTCCCAGTCCCACATTAGGGTTAGGGTTCCGTCGTCAGAAATAATCCAATTTTATTTCAATATAAATTATATGACATGTAAAACATTTTATTTTTAAATCAACCTTAAAACTACCTTTTAGTTCCAGATGCTGATCCGTCGGCTTCCGTGAACGACACCTGGCGGCTTTCGGCTTCTCTTGTGAATGATCGGCGACTAGGGTTTTTTTTTTTTTTTTGGTTTTTATCAAATTGCGAGCGACTGGTCATCGGTGCACTGGTGCAGGGACGGATGGATATGATACGTTGGAAAAGAAAAAGGGAATAAAATGTATAATATAATGAGAAACATGTCAATCGTTATATTCATCTCGTGTAAAACATTTATTTAAATCTTTAGGTTGATTTTGCCTATAATTCTTACTCGTAAATAACGCAGATCATGCGGTTGGTTCATATTCATTAATATCATAAATCACACAATCTACTTTTCTTTTCGTTATTCCATACTGTGAATCAAATAATCATTTGTATTCATAATTTTCTTTTGAATTATGAAAATAGTATATTAAAATTAAATTTTCTATGTTATTTTAAATATCTATAGAAAAAAAAAAATGTAGGTGTCTGTACCAAAATGACCTCTAATATAATATACAGATGGATTAGCATATATGTTATAATGAAATCAACTAATGATTCAGAGGAAATCACGCCATTCTTGAATAGAAACGTTCCAGAAAGCCTTAAATTCTTGTTAATCTAATAGGGATATCGTGTTTTAAAGGAATCATAATTATTTCAGAGCTGATACAAGTTGATTCTTGGGCAACACTTTTTTAATTAAAAGCTTGTAACTTTACTGGTAATGAGTATTAGAGTTAGAGGAGGAAAACACACTTACGCACACTTCATCGTCGACATTAAAAAGGTTAAATCAAGTGCAATTTAGCATTTAAGTAAATGAATTATTATTTACAAGACATAATAGATTCAATGCATAATGTCTATGTAAAATTTATAGTTGTATCTTCTTCTTTTTTGAATTTTGTTTACGTTGTGAAATATTTATTACAACTTTTACAGCAACAACTACAAAGGTTAGTTAGTTGGTATTCACTGTAGCAATCTCAACCATCTATCTTACGTCCAAGGATCCTGATGTCGGTAATGGATAAAATCCGGTACTTCAATTGCTAGGTTTAGGGTTAGACAAGTGAAGAAAAAGGCCGTGATGTTGTTTGTGCCTAATTTTTAAAGTCTGTGACGCTGTCTTGTTATGAATAGGTTGCTTAAGGTAAGTCAATATAGATATCGTAGGCCATTATTAAGTAATAAATTTATTAAAGTTGTCTATTAATTGATTTACCAGCTTGACCGTACTAAAACATATTAATTGGTCGGTATGCGTGTCCAATGTATAGGGACCATATGTAAGACTAGTTTACTCGTATTTGTTGATGGCCAAAAGGAATCAAAGTTTCATATCTAAATATAAACATAACTTTCGTAAATCTCAAACGAACAAGATTATTAACTGTTTTCGTCACTCACTCACAAGATTTATTCTAGTTTAATTACCATAATCTTGACGATCATAAATCTAAACCAAATGAAATCACAGACAGTATGGTTTTAGGTCAATTTTAAGATAACGAAATTCACGAGACTTCCACTCATTATACAAAATTTATCTACTCGAATTTTTTTTTTTTAAAAAAAAAAAATATATCTTGATTTTGATATCAAATCTCGTGTAAAAAAGAAAACATTGTGCAAAATTGAGAAATCAATTAGAATCGAACTTTCTTTCATTCTACGAACTTAGAAATTTGAATTACTGAATACTAATTAAAATATTCTCTGCTCTCTTCAAAACGTCTCGCCCAAAAAATGTGAATAATTTTTTTCCTAAAATAAAGCACAAATAGAACCTACGCAATTAATTAATGATAAATAAATCTCAAGAAGAGTCCAACATCAATGTCCACGCATTATCAAAACTTTATTTCAAGAAATTAATACAAGATGTATCTTAATAGTAAATTATTATTTTTTATCGTATTATTAACGTAAATCCGAATGCTAAACTACAGAAGAAAAAAAATCGTCGAAGCCAATTGCGTGTCGGTGTCATCGATTCATTCCGACGAGGTGACCTGCGGTTTCGAGTCGGAGGCCTTTTTTCTTTACGTTAATTAAAAGATTACCTGTTAAAAGGAAAATAATAAGATTCCTCTGATCTACGTTTTTGTGTTAATTTGACTTGATGATTACCGTCCTCGAACATCAACCCCCCCCCCCCTCCCAAAAAAAGAAGAAGAAGCGTTTTGTATTAATCTTAAATTTGTCGTGTTATTTGCACGGGTTATAAGTCAAATCTTTATTAGCTGTAACGTGGGAAGAGGCCACCCACTCGTTTGATTAACGATTCCCCGGCTGTCAATGTCACGCTGATCACGACCTCGTATGGGTTTCTCGTATAGAATAATATTTACTTTTCATAGAATAATATGTCTTATGTGCCTTACTTTATGTGCCAACAACTGTCTTCGGTATCAAGCTAGAAATCTTTAAACAAACAGAGCAGCGTCGTCTCTAATCGTCACTAACATCGATGAAATTGACGCATTTACCCCTGCATTCAAATGTTATCTTTCTTTTCTTTCTTTTCTTTTTTTCATCCAGCGAACTAATCATTGCATCTCCTCTACCCACCCTCATGTTCAGACATGTGAAGCTCATGCTTGAGCAAACCATACGTGGTCTATTTTGGTATCGTATGAAATTCAATTTAAAATCAACGTGTATATATTAAACATACAGATGTGAAATTGTTTTCGACAATACCACCGCTCTAATTAACTATGGTAGTTTAATTTTTTCCATGTATAATGGTGGTAGTTTTTCACGTGCCAATATTCGTAAAAGTTAAAAGTATCATTATCATTACAGTTTTTTTTGTTAATTACGATAATTTAATTAAAAATAATGATAAAGATTCCTACTAACATTTAAACCTTAGTAATTAAACACAAGCGCCATGGAGAAGAACACCAATTAATGTTACAAGAAAACAAACTTTAAATCTTCACGAACGTAAAAATTAAAATACATGAACGGTCAAACGAACCGCCTGCCAACCTACTGTTCTCATTGTTGTTTTATAATATTAATGTGTCAGATAATTAGATGTAGAGTAAAGTTATTTCTTGTTTCTACCAGTGGTGGTGGGAGTTTTTATCTCTCTTTAAAAGTTAGAAGTATCCGATCAATTTCATTATTATAATTTCGTCAAACAAAAAAAATTTGAGAAATGAAAGATAAAAGTGGGAGACAACAAGCGGATTATCGGCGGTTTTGGGTCCACTGACGTGACCACATGCCCGGGGTCCATGCACCGAGTTCGATGGCGTTTAATTTCTTTCGTGACGAGTTAAAAAATTTAACCACAAATATCAATCAAAGATTTATATCTGTATCGATAACAAGGTAAATTTGTTTTTATCATCATTATGATACGTTTTTAGGCATTGATGTTGATATTTTAAAGAAAGTGGAAAAGTGGAAGTGGATTAATAACACAGTGAATGAGTTAATGCTTAAGATTTAAGATTTCTTTACTGCGAATTTTTTGAAATGGTCAAAAGAATACGAAGTTACGAACTTCCTTTTTCAAGATAAAAACGAAATTAAATTAGAAAACATTTTGACTTCGTATGTTACAGCCGACGATAAAGATAAAGAACAAAGTTTAAGGTTTAAAGATATATAAGGAAAAAAGATCAACACAGGAAAGAGCGACACCCCAACAGAAGTCAAGAAGATAAAACCAAAAAAAAAAAAAGGGACAAAATGTGACGACTGATTATTTATCACCATCAACAACATAGGCCCATCTTTTAAAGCTTAATCAATCAGGGTCTGAACTTTAATTAGCATCGATGGAGCCTCCTGGTAAAGATGCAGCATGTTGATTTCAGGTGGACCGAGCTTTATATAGATTATCAATTCTATTATCTAAAGACAAGTTTTCTAACCCCACTCCTCCCCCCCCAAAAAAAAAGGGGGTTAAAGACAGGATTTTATAGAATACGTACGGAGTTGATATTGCAGACAATATCTTTAAAAATGACATTATTCTTATTTATCAAATGATCTAAAAGAAGGCCGTAATAAGAGCGTTCAAGGAAGATTAAAGACGTGATTCAAAGAACCATCATCAGGGAGAAAAACTCCAGTTCTTAAGAAAGAAAAATAAAAAATCATCCGTGTGGTTGCATGACATGGCTAATCTTTTTTTTTTTTAAAAAAAAATAAAAAATGAATGGATTGTTCTGGAGTGAATATTGTGAAAAAAGTTAATTAAAGTGAGATTCTCATGTGTCAAATAACACAAACATCTTAGACAAAAATAATTTATTTAAGAGGTATTTGTATATCTAGAAAATGATGAAAAATGTCAAAAAGGAAAATGTTAAAAGATTTTTCATTATTTTCTTTTGATATAAAAGAAAAATATTCTTTTATTTTTCCTAATCTTCAAAACTAATGAAAAAATAAGAAAAAGAAAATATGAATTATCAAAAAATATATTAACAACATGTAATTTTGATATAAAATTTATTTATATTTTTAACACATAAGAATTGATATTATGAGAGATATGTGGAACAATAAAGATGTGTGAAATGTATTTTATGTTATAACTATATTATAAATGACTCTATATTATATTATTTATTACATATTTTATTATTCTCTATCTTGTAAATAAATATAAAAAATATTTAATTTATTAATTTTAATATTTTTTATTTTGTGAATAAACATATATATTTTATATTCTATAATTTTCCATCATTTTCTATTTTATGCATGTATTTTAAATTACATCATTCTCTATTTTTGCACAAGACATCTTGATTTTTGATTGACTTTATTAATTTTTATTATTTTTCTTTCTATCATTTTCTATAATATTCCATCATTATCTTTTTATCATTTTCTAATGCATAAACACCTTCCTTAGATGTAATAAATATTAAAGTTAATAATTTCCGTGACCTTGTGGTAATTTCATAGTTATAAATTTTAACTTAATTTAATTTACCCTATCACACTTCTAGAAAAAGAAAAAGAAAAAGCACGATTAACTACGTTACTTCTTTTTTTTCCTTAATGGACCGCGGATCCGATATTTTTAGAGAAATTTGATTAAAATATTTATCTTACCTCAGGAAAAGCCGAACTACTGCTGCTGGTGTGTTTTATGTCTATTATTGTGAACTTAGATAGATTTGTGAATATAGACAGGCACTTAGAACTATTATAATTATGATGCTAAATTTAATTTAATTTAATATATTGTTTCATTTTTCCCGTAAATCATGAAAATACATTGATACTTTTAATCATATTATTATTATTTTTATAAATTATATATTTAATATCACATATAAACAGATTTAAATACTTACGATAAGAAATGACGTAAGTAATGATAGAAAAAGTAAGAAAGGACGAATTGATTTATGTCAATCATTGCTAGTTTCGGGTTATCGGCTGGACTAAACATGATCAGCAGGGAATGTTTTGCTTTGAATGGATGTGTACGAATGATATTTGTTGTATGGACCACCACTACGTGATATTCCGCCGGCAACTCGGATTAAGAAGATTATCTGTGTCACGTTTGGACCGACACAAAAATTGTAGATCTTATAGTATTTTTTCTGATAACGTCTGCAATTATTTATTTATTTATTTTTCTCGAGACCGTTCCGCACCGATAAATGTAAAATGTGACGTGCTCGCGCATGCGTGTGTGATTTTTTTTTTTTTTTTTAAACAAAAAAATAATACACGTCGCTGAATCGATTATTTTTATTCGGAATAGCTTTTTTTTTTTCTACTCCCTTTTTTTTCTTTTTTTTTATACTTGCAATCAATCTATTTGTAAATGAGAAAAATTATCATTACAAACATTCACATGTTGCCTATCCTCTAGTATTTGAAATCGAGGGGAATTGATATTAGGCGAATATGATCAAAGTTGGAAACAGCAATTATCGTTTCTCTATATGTTTTAAGCTTTGCTATGGTTATTTCTGGTTGTTTTTTATCTGTACTTGCTAAACCTTAACTCTGCATGTTTTTGAACCTTAATGTGGTTTTATATTAAGGTTTTTTTTTTTAATTGCTATCTCATCTACCTTAAAAAAAGAGAAACATTCACAGTAAAAGATATTATGAGAGTTGATCCTTAACTTTGATCTTGTGTAAAAACGCTTGCACAAATGTTGTCGATTTTATGCAAAAAAATTTCTCGCATAATTCATTTTTATCCTTCCACTTGTTTTTTTTAAATTTAGTTTATAAATATCGTGAATTGCACAAATTATTTTTACTCTCACTCACAGTGTCGAGAATCACAGATTATATCCTTGCTTTATTTTATAAATCACATAGATGACATATTAAAATTAAATTTGGTATGTCATTTTAGATGTTCGTAGAAAAAGAAAATGTTGTGAATATTTATTATAATTGAATTATGTGAGCACGTCAAGATGATATCTTCAATTTACCTTTTTGATATAATCTTCTGGGAAATTTACGTTTAAATATCGAAAGTTGGGTCTCTTTTCTTAAGGGTATATTTAAGAAATTTATCAAGAGATTCGCCTCCTCGCATTCCCTAGTAAACTAGCGGTAGGGTGGTAGCAATTGCACGAATTGAAAAATCAAATTATTATAAATGCATGGTAAAAATTTTACCTGAACTAAACAAATAATGGTTCTCGATCTAAATATCTTGAAATCGATCGATTTTCCTTAAATTTTAAATTCTTTTTATTTCAAATCAAAAAATAGTAACGAATATAAATTAGAAATCAACCGTTGCGATTCAATCAAGGAGGGGGGGGGGGGGGACAGAAATTGATTTAGAGAGAAGGGATTAGAGCGTTGCGATTCATTGAGAGTTGACTAAGAAAAGGAGTTAGAAGAATGGTTTAAGTAATCAAAGAGAAGTACATAAAAAATAAAAAGACGTCAACGCAAAAGAAATGTAAAGTTGAAAGAGGCGAACAACAAAAGCAAAAGAGATATAAAAATTAAAGATGTGGACGAACAACATTAAATTTTAACCTTTAATGTTTTCGTAAAGTTCGACTTTGTTGATTTTTTAACTCTGCAGCAGCGGACTCTTTTCATCTTGTTTATTTCGTAAGTAAGGTTTCTTAGTTGATCTATTTTTTTATTTTTATTTTTTTTAAAAAAAACTTTTACGAAGGTTCGTCATTGTAATAATTTAAAAAATAAAACAAAATTTTGTCGATGTAGGCTTCAAGTGGTAGTCGTCTCGTCGGCACATGCACGATCGTATCATTGCCACGGTGGACTTGGCACCATCCGTCCATCTTATCAGACCATATTCTCAAAATAATCCGACCCCATCATAAATAAAAAAGCATATCGAAATGAGATGAGGGTGTCACCCAAAGTTAATGGTGGCCAGAGTTGATAAATTTTAACGAAATCAGACCGTTGGAAATATTCCAAGTAAATTAGTCTTCGTTCCAATCCAATCGGATGAGCAGACGAGGTCGACGACAAGAGGTTGACGACAAGGAAGAAAAATGACCTCTGAAGTCCTTGCCGCCGCTTTGCTTTTGGAGTCTTTTTCTGTTTGCGTTTTCAACCTCTTACTTAAATTATTGACTTTTACTTCAGTCATCGCTAACCTTTTTTTCTGTTTTTGCATAGTATATGCATTTTGGAGAGTCACACGCCGTAGAACATAACGTAATTGATAATAAAAAAAAAAAATCATAAACTACCAAGATGAATCAGATTAGAATAACTAGGATTTTTAATTTTTTGCTTTTACGTGGCAAAATTAATGGTGACCGACCTGTTCTTGAGCAGGGATGGCGTGAAACTCTCTTTAATCCAAAAGGAACCGAGGCTTTACTGTTATTGATAATGGTGTGAGAGGAAATTAAGTTGAAAAGACGTATTCATGGAACTAACCTAAAAATAGCATCTTTCCGATTACCATAAAATACAACTTGTTCAAGAACATGCCAAAAAAAAAAAATCAAAGTTGTGAAAACTTGGTAGATGATTCTTTGCCAAAATAACAAAAACACTTAGTAGATAATGCAAATTTAAAACACTTCGATTTAATTTTCAGTGTTAACGAAGACTTTCGTTTACAACACTCGATTTTTTATTTTCTCAAAAATCTGTACTTTTTAACGGTAACAACAGTGATGCAATTGTAATTGACTTTTTTGAACATGGTTAGTGATAGTAAAGTATTACGTGTTATTATAAAATCATATGTTATCGAGTGACAGTGTCACTATAAAAAGAAACCATCATCAAGACAAAGGTCATGTCACAACACCATTTTCATTTAATATCGTTAACGTAACACTGTACCATTGCTTTACCTTACGTGTACCATCCTTGACACCTCCAGTACAAATCTTGTTTCTTCATTGCAATCGACATGCAAAATTAATGTATCGTTTATAAAAATAACATATATCAAAAACTAGACTTTAAATTTTGCAATTCAATATATCAAAAAATATAACCCAACACATTTAAACTGCCATTGATTAACATGACACAGACCGTGAACCGTTCCAAGACTACCTCCTTTCTCTCTCTGGACGAGATGACCCAACACAAATTCAACCAGGCAGATTCAAATCAAGCCATCGTCCCAAGACAACATGGGTGGAAGGATAGGTAGGTTAAACTAAACTACCTGAAAGGCCTACCCTAAACATTTAAACATGACCTTAATGAGATAAAAAGGATTACTACTCCAAGCAGTGGGATTTCCTTCCATGGCTGTTAACTTTATTAATCAAAACAAATCATGTGCTTAGCAACGGAGTTTTGAAAGACAGACTTCACTCTGGCTCGATACCCTACAAGGGCATTAGCAAAGTTAGGAGAGCATATATGAAGAATCATCAACCATCCAAATACCCTATTACAGTAGTCTTAATAACTAACAGCAGGGTTGGCTACAATGTTTAATTGGCTAGCCATACATTAAAGAAATTCCTGGCATTGCGTGCTAGGTAACATTTTTTTCATTGATTGGGGTCAACGAATGAAGTTCGCCTTATAAGTTTCTTGCTAAATTCCTCAACTCCATATGCCAGAAAAAAGATGCCTTCAAACATATTTTCAAAAAGAAACATCTATCACCACCAACGACTACCAAGTCTGGACCCTATGATAGCTCTAATAATCGAAGCCAACAGCAAACGTACTCCTCTACCCATTTGATTATATATGATCCAATTCCAAACCAACGTAAATGAGCAAACACCATGACATAAAATTTATTATCCATAAATGGTACCTATGGCGTACGAAGAAAAGTCACAATTTGTGGATTATCCCGATATAATAAAATCCGAAACATTACTCAATAAGAACCATTCCAGTAACAAAACATGAATACTTAACTCAAAATCCAAACCTGATCATCTGATTCGTGAAAAACCAAGAACTAAACATTTGTCCAACAAAATCGCACAACCATCGATCGTGGAACGCCTTTTTTCTGCTTCTAACGGTAAGACTTCTGGAACCTAGCCCTAGCACCACGACCACCAAATTTCTTGGGCTCGCACCTCCTGGGATCTGCAACAAGCAAGGTCCTATCATACCTGACAAGGATGTCCTTAATCTCCTTCTTCGACTGCTCGTCGACGTACTTCTGGAAGTACGCTACCAAAGCTTTGGCAATACTCTGCCTGATGGCGTAGATCCGGGAGGTCTGTCCGCCGCCCTTCACACGGATTCTCATGTCCACCCCCGCGAAGCGGTGACGGCCGAGGAGGAGTATGGGCTCGAAGGCCTTGTAGCGTAGCACTGCCGGCTCCACCAACTCTATCGGGACTCCGTTGATCTTTATCAGACCACGGCCGCGCTTGCAGTGCGTCACAGCCACCGCCGTCTTCTTCCGCCCGAAACATTGGACCGATTCCACCGTCGGAGTCGCCATCGCAGACAACGAGAGTTTCACAGGCTAAATCTTCAACCCTAGTCTGCAGAGAGGGAGAAAGGAAAGCTCGGGAGCGCCTTTGGGAAGGAGGATGCTTATATATGGAACGAGGATGTTAGGGTTTTTTGTCTGTGAACAGAAATCGGCGTAGATGAAGATTTATTTGCAGAAATTGCCACTGCTTCTTTTGGACTGGGCTTCGGTTTTTCTGGGGCCTTTGGAATTATTCATGGAAGAAAGCCCAAAAGAATCATTCACTTCGACTTTGACTTTTCATTTTGAGTTAAATTAATTAGTGAACTCCATCTTAAATTGGATTTTAAAGAATAATGAGGTCAACCACTAGACTTGATCTTAAATTAGGGTGATCTCGGAAAACAGTTTGGGCATCACCTTTTTATAAATAGGTTGAAATTTGATTTGGTAATTATGATTAACATAAATTAGCTTGGTGATTTATGATTGATGGTCAGAAAATATTCCAATTATTTGAGCGTGTACGAATTCATTTGTGCATTCTTCATCACGTAAACTTGAATTTATAGATATATTAAATTTGACCTAAGAATACTCAAGGCAAATTGGTTTGGGTTTTGATTTCAATATGTTGTGCAAATTTAGATAGAAATTCGAATTTCATTATGTTTAAAATTGTGGTTTTTATTTTTTGTTACAATAATGTAAGAATAATCATGCATTAATCACACCATTTAGGTTTTTTATAATGACATTTTTTACATTCACTAAGATTAGAATTTTAATGAAAATTACAAATATCATTGCTCTTGACTAAATAATTAAGTTTGATCACACCATTTAGGTCAATAGCATAAATCATTTCCCCTCCATTTGTTCTTTTTTCTTAAGAAAATCAATAATGTAAACATCTTCGCCACCCTAAATATTCAAATTTAGAGGCTTTAGATATTTACCTGCATGTCCTAAATATTGAAAACTAAAAGAAGAAAAACCAAGAGACTTGTGTTAGCGTTAATTAATGAAGATAATAAGAGATCAGCATAATCTTCAAATAAGTATGTTGAAGTTGATGATGAATGATTATCATAATCTTCATATAATGTTTGTGTAATTTTTAATTCTCCTAATTCATGGCACTTCTACAGAGGAGACGAGTAATCGATTCTAAAACAAAGGCAGAAAAAAAGAGAAGCATGACATTCAAACTCAACATCATCGAAGAAAAAAGTATCTTGTAGATTTCTTTCAATGTATTCCATTGAAACCATGACCATTTTGCTTTCATCGAAAGAATGCAAAATAAAAATTTAATGGTAAATCAACTATGATAGTTAAATTAATCAAAAACCATGATACCCATAACTCATTGAATGCAAAAACCACTACCATGAAAGAAAAGAATTCGGTGGTAGTGCTCATGCAAAGATGTCTTGGAACCAGACCTTTCTCATGGAAAAGAGAAAAAACCAAACAAATCTGTCGTGCAAAATAGACAGGGCAATAAAATTCACCATGTCGAAAAATGAATGAGATAGGTCAGGGATATATCTTCTCAAATGACCAGATTAATATGGTTCGATCCTCATCGAAATATCAAAACAAGAATAGAAGGTATTAATCAAGATGACTGTTGTATGCTTCATCACAGAAAATGTGCAATCTACATATAAATAAATAAGGAACAAAGATTAGGCCTCGACAACAGGACTTCATTATGTACAGAAAACTCCAGATTTAAGTAGATTTGTTTGCCTTTTCACTTTGCTTGGCTGATGTGAACTCCAAAACAAACAAAAACTCTACAGGGTAGAAGATATAGCAGGTGCAACCTTAGGATTCGTATTTTCCTCCTGTTGGCAACAATGATGCTGTCATCCAAAAGATGGGACAAAATAAGACCATGGAATTTTGTCTAATCAACGAAAACGATGACAAAGAAATCAGAGCTCACCACTGGAATAATATGGAAGAGTTTAGGCTCTGATCTCATTCTCATCATCTTTTCAAGTATTCAGAGCAGTTGTTTTACAGACTGGGCAAAGGTTCTTGTATGACAACCATTGTTTGATGCATTGAGAGTGGAAGCCATGTCCACAGTGAAGAGTACCTAAATCGTCATTTTCAGCATATTCTTCCTGAAAAATCAAACCAAGAAAGTACAGACATGATTCCGTTTCATATGGTACCTTTTTAGTTTGATACCATAGATACTGACTGAGATATAGGACGTCTACCTGACAAATACAACATGGCTCACACTCTTGGGATCTTTCACCTGAGATGGCAGTGTACTTCCATTGCTTCAAGTGCTTCATGACAGTTTCCTCGGTCAACCCAGTGCATACATTACCAATTCTTTCTTCTAGAGCTAATAACTCCTGTATTATTAATATTAGGAGTAAGAGAAACATCACCGACAAAATAAAAAAACTAAAACAAACTTTTACCTCATATGACATGTTATCCACATCGAGTCGCATGTCTCTGTGCCTATCGTGCAAGTCCATACCCCCAAACATTAAGGACTGGACAACAATTGAGACATCAGTTTCAATACGTGCCAGTGCAACGATGTTGAAATAACACCATTCAAATAAACGTATGGTACAAATACCAGCTCACCAAGGCTTTTCTGCTAGCTATTAAGAGATTATAAACAAGTTAGGTGTTTCAACGCCTACTTTTTGTGATTAAGGCTGCAGCCCAGTTTTAATGCCTATTCGTAAGTTCTTTTTTTTAATGCCATTTATATACTTAAAAATCTGATTATTCATTATAATCAACCCCACGTGGTGACATCATAGTTTAAATTATTTTTGTTGTTACATATTTAAATATGACATTTTCATGTTTTATATTCTTGCTATACTCCTGTAGAACAGTACTGTTATAAAGTTGAGCAAAAAAGGATATCTCCATTCGTGATGCATGTACAATATGATAAGTGGAAGAACGATTTTTAATTATGACACCTTGGTGCCAAGGCACTCTACTGCAACACCTGTTGAGCATCTTCGCACCTTGGTGAGTACAAGTAGCATCAACCAGAAAAAGGACTTAGAGGTGATGTTAATCTTGTGTATACATCTTCCAAGTCGGCAAGTCAATGACAGGAAACATTAATTAGATCACAGCTGATTGAAATATTTGCCCATTTGTAACCCCACTCTGCTGATGTGGTGTCTATGGGAGAATGGAAGTGTTGATACTGTCAGGGGTTTTCAAATATCCCAAACCATCCAGGTGGGAAAAAGATGCAGAGGTTTTCAAATATCCCTTTTTCTGGCGTAAAAATACATTCTCGTACAGGGGTCCAGCTCAACGCAATAAACCAATCCCCTTAAAACTAAGGGAAGAAAATTAATCAGCTACATCTCACAAAGATTCAGTCACCTCACCAACCAGATCAACAAACCAACCCTCTTCAAAGTAGATAAGCATAACCTCTAAGGCATTGTCCAATAGCAGTATGCCACGTGCCATCTGCTCAATGATCATATCCAACCAGCCAGAGCTCATAAGAGATACCTAAAGTCCCATTAATGCACAAATTTGAGGATCTAATTTCCTATTCCCTTGCTTTACCCTCCAAGACCTGATCTCCATGATCACCAGACTCCTCTTAACTTGAGCATAAGCCAACCTTTGACTTCCCTCAAACTAGTGGCTAATTGATCATTTTTTGGGCATAAGTGAATGACATCACGATCCAATTGGCTTCTAAACTACACAACACGTACTCTTCCAATCGAGGTATTGTCCGTCATCAACAAGCCATTCCCACCACGTCTAAGAAAAGGACCTAAGATCACATTTCATAGGTGAATTTTTCATTCTAAAGATAAATTTTCCTTGTAGCATGAATCTAAAGTAACAAATCACATTACTAAAATAGATACATTGGCATCAAGCAGTCAGCCAAGTGAAAACGAATTTCATGTTACAAAAACTACCCTTCAAGTATGATATTATGTGTAAAATAATAGTTCACAATGTAATACCATGAAAAGCACACGATACTCACCTCTAATCTTAGATTCTCTCCTCTTACAAATTCATAGGGGAGTCCCCTACGAAGGACATCTAATGCACTGCGAATTTGCTGCAACAAGAAACCAACAACATATCATGGTAAACAAATTTTGATCAAGGTAATTGAAACCAAAGAAAGCTATAAGGGCGCTGATTCCCAACAGTTGTCATTGACTGATTAACCTCATACCAAATGATCAAAGCCATCGAAACTAAGTATAATTTAGAGTTTATAAAAATAAAAATGGCAAAAATGAATGTAGTAAATGATAAAATACTCATACCAAACGATGAAAATTAAATGTCACATTTTTCTTTAACAATTACACAGGAATTGCATTGGTAACAAGACTTGGTATAGCTCAATAGATGATAAGTTCCAACTTGAATTGATTTGAACATATATAACATACTTGAATGACAGAAACAATTCGTTTCGAAGTGTGACACCTATAGATATGAAAAAATCTGATGTAAAATGCAGGTACCATTAAGAATAAAAGAAGGTTGTTGCCCATTTTATTTGTTTTAGATGTATGGTTACTAATGTTGCCTATGGAGGTTTTACCCTTTCATTGTTGTTCTCAAGTCTGGATAAAATGGAGGACGATTAATGTTAGGTAGACAACCAACTATTAAAATTTGTCAACTTCTCATAAACATAAATCCTAAAGATAATTTGATGAAGTATAACCCTCTTAGCAACGCATTATGCTAGGCCTTGAGTGTAATGAAAGGAAAATAAGAGTCAACAATGGAAGCTATTCATTTATTTAAACAACTAATAAACAATTTTAGAATTAAGAAACAGGACCCCTATATAATTTTCATTGACTTAAAATAAGTATATGAAATAGTACCTAAGTACCTATTGTAGTGAGTTTTAGAAAGAAAAGTAGTATCCATAATATATGTTGATATTATAAAGGGCATGTAGAAAAAAAAAACTACTAATGTTAAAATTATGGAAGAAACTAGGAAACTTTCAATAGACATAGATTTACACCAAAGTTCTTCTCTAAATCTATATTTCTTTGTCTTAGTTATGGATAAAATAACTAAAAAAAATTAAAGGGAAATACCCTGATACATGCTATTTGTTGATAACATAATTTGAGGCGATGAAAGTAAGTTAGGAATTAATTCTAAATTAGTATTAGGGAAAGATACTTTAAAGTCTAAAGGATTTAATTTGAGTAGGTCAAAAAATGAATATATGGAATGTAGGTTTAATGAAAATAGGAATAATGATAAAAACAATACTAAGATAAAAAAGTAAAACTTCTAAATACTTAATATCTATAATATGTAGCAATAGTGAAATTATAAAGGACGTTATTTATAAGATTAAAGATGATTGAAGTGGATAAATGCTTCTAAAGTGTTATGTTATAGGAGGATACCTTTAAAATTTTAAAAAATTCTATAAAATTACTATTTACTAAGCTAAATTAATTTAGAACTAACCTCAGTTATCGCCCTGTTCCTTCCTTCTCTAAGAGCAGCCATCCTAACACTAGGCAATCCATCAATATGCCCATCCACAAAGAACGTGGATCTGAGGAGATGTCTCTGTTGGCTACGCAGCCTGGTTCCCGTGTTAGAGGCAATATCCTGTGGGGAAGTAGAATGACTTGGATCTTGCACACGTATACTACCGCTCTGAACCCCAGTATTAGAGACAATTGATGGAAGCAAATGCTGAGAATGATCTGATCTTAATGGATGCTGCAAATGTGAAATTTGATGAGGTGCCCAATTAACAGGTACAGATGGATTAGTTGAATTTGGACCAGCTCGTGATGTAGAAGCTATGTTTCCTACTGGGCTTATACTTCTGGTAGACAAATTCCAATTTGTTGGATCCTGAGCCAAACGTCTCACGTCAGATACAGGAACAGGAATGCTTCTCACAATATGCCTTGAAGGGAATCTTTCCCTTGACAATATATGGGAACTTGAAGAACTGTCGGCCCTTGAATTTGGCATACCATTCAATATAAAAGGGTGTGAATTTTGCAAGGAAGGAATGGCAGGTGTACTAGAATGAGATTGGGAAACTGAAGCAGATACTGGTGGCACAACTTCCGGTAACTGACAAGGAACAACGACAGATGGTTGACATGGTGACTGAATATTTGCATGCCTTGCAGGATTCTCTGGAGGCCATAAATTGGTTTGAAATAAATCACGCTCAAGAGAAGAATTTTCCCTCCTCCTGACATTTCTGTGTGTGTGCTCCAAAATTCCAGATGCACTAGCAGAAGAAAGAGAACCAGAAAGTCCTAATCCTGAAACAGGACCAGAACTTGGATTTATACCTTGCACAGTGCTGGTACCATTATTATCATATGAATTTGAGATATTTAATCCACTGTTTATACTATTATTCCCCAAGGAAATGGTCTGCTGACTGTTCTCACCTTGATGCACGTGATTCACAATTCCACTGGTAGAAGATTGCCCACCAGCTTCTTCAATCATCTTTCTCTTGCCAGATCCACACTGTCCATCCATTGGACCTCTTGGTCTACCATCTACATCTTCTGGTAAAGAACCACTGCAAGAATTTGTACAAAGAAGACCAGATTTCACTTGCCTTGAATCATGTCCACAATAATTAAATGAATGACATGATGCTGAGAGATGACCATTACTATTCATGATTTCTGCAGTATCTGCTGTGTTCTGACATGGATTATACTCTTGACGAGTGGTCACTGGGTCATTTGCAATGTTTACAACCACATTATCCAACGATAGTGTGTTACCAGAATCAAATCTCCCCTCATGTAAAATTGGAGATGCATCGCCACTTGACACTGTAGCAGATGTCCATTCATGATCCCTTTTTGTTTCTTCAATATTAGCCCTATTAGATGCATTTCGACTAGACTCAGGAGTATTGAAGTTCCAGGCATTAAGACTTTCACTTTCTGGATTAACGGTAGCAGTGAAAGGCATCATGGTATCATCAGGAGGTAGAAGAAAATCTGCAATATCTCTAGTGTCCATTGGATTCAACATATTACCCCAGCAAATAAGAGGGTCAATTGAGGAATTGCTTGAACTGGATCCCTGGTCTAATTCCATAGTACTTCTTTGCCCTTGCATTGGGACCAATTCCAGTCACCAAATAGAAGGATCCTTCAATAGACCTACAAGACCCTTCAGCCAAAGCTACTTATGGTGAAGAGCAAAGGACCCAAAATCTGCGCCAACTAAAGAAAACAGATAAAATATGTTACGAACAAATTCATACTAGAGATGGCTTGACAACAATGCCATGGTAGGGGTTAAAGGAAATAAGATCTTGATGTATGATTTAGCAAATTATTTTTAAATATATTATTCCTGAAAGAAAAGTTCATTCACAAGAGAAACAATGTAAGTTGACAGCATAAAATCTAGCTGAAGAAAAACATCAAATTTTACAGAACAGAAATATCATGGTTGCATATAATATATTCTTAAAGGAAAATGAAATTCAGGACATCTTTATTAACTGGGAAGATGTCACTGTTCTTTTGTAACTGCCGGTTTCCTCAAGAAATTCTACCCTTTATTCATTCATTTATACAGTATCATAGGGAAAAAAGAACAAGAGTTAATAATGCTGTTAAAAAGTAGACTGCTAGTTCAATTGGTTCATCTACAATATTGCTGTGATTGGGTGCAGTTTTGGTTGAGTTTGTACCATGAATTTAAAAATCAATCCAGCCTAATTTGGTTCAATTGATCCAAAGTTTAACCATGTATTGAGTCACTTATTTACCTAAATCATGGTTCAATAATATGAAAACCAACAGTCCAACCATAAAAAAACCAATTAGTTGGCCCAAAGTGGTTGAACCACTGGTTTGATAGTTAAAATTATGGTTTGTAGTGAAAGAATTCACAAGGAACTGATATGGCATTTCACATACATTTTTGAAGAAACAACTTGGTCAAGATCAATAAGATTGCAATAAACCTGGGATGGAATTGGCAGAAGAAGGAAGCCATGACTTGAGGAATTTAAAGATATTTAGACCATTGCTATTAAGGTACCAAGATGGTAAGCCGAAATACCTTGGGTACAAAGGCACCCATTTATCCATTTTTAAAATTTTCAAACACATATTATATATCTTTGTAAACATTAAATTGTATTTATCTATACTTTTAGCTCTATCGTTTCCTAAAGAACATTGAAATACATAAATAATCCTAAGATGGCACTAAAATATAAAGTGCAATAATACTAATATGTATATTTCAGCAAAATATATGATTATATATTTTAATAAGTATGCATATTTCAGTAATACACCATCAAAAAAATATTTATTTTTTCTTTTCAAGAAACCATCTTAAGAAACTTTAAAACATATATTTAATTAAATGGATTTGACAAACGATCAACTTAGTTAAGTTAGGAAGATTCTAAGGTGTGACCAACTCACACCTGAGTGTCTAGGTGCCCACCTTGATAAGTATGATTTAGACTCGTACCAAATGATCTAAGATACACAAATGGTATACGAGAAAGAAGCTATTGATGAAGTAAGTTATTATTTAAGTTTTGACCTATTAATAGTGGGACAAATTCAAGATAGACACTAGGCTAGTGGACTTGAGCCTGAGTTATGACACATCCTCTATTATTGTGATATGTACTACTAAAGTCCATTAATAGTGTGAAAATTTCTAGTTATATCATAAGTTTGCTTGCATCTCCTAGGAGTTTGCTATTTTACAAATTGACCTATTTGTTTTTGATGTCTATGCAACAACATGATAACTTGAAGCCAAACTATTAAGTAAAGAAAGTAATCATACTAACTTATGAACAAAGTTAAAACATGGAGGGAACAATAGGGCTGTCTGTGGACATTTGACATCTGAATATCCACTCCAAGTTTGCATCAAAATTTTTATCCAAAACTTAACTGATGAAATGAATTCAAACCTGAAAAAATCATATGAAAAATCTAGATCAAATTTGAATGTTACTGCATCTGATCCAAATAAATCCAAATCTGAAAAATATTTGTACCTAATCCAAATTTGTTTCTGAATCAAAATTTATCTAATGTATACATAAGTCATCTTTAACTAGAGCTTGGTTTTATTTACGTGGAAAAATATATGACTACTTAAATAATATAATAATGTAAGCATATCTTAGAATGATAATATTTAATTATATTTTCTATTATTTCAAACTAATAGAGTCTATGAATAAAAGGATCCTCATATGGATCCCAAGTAATTTTATGTGTTATAGATGGGTTTAGTCCAAAATTGCTTATGATGTATTTACTTTCTCTATGTGGCCTTTATCTATGGAGGTCTATGTTATTACAGTAAAACATTCCACTTTCACCTATTCGTTTGTGTTCCAACGTGATATCCAAACTTAGGTTTTGAGAGTACACAAAGTGTAAGAGATCTAGGTAGGAAGGAGGAAAACCCTAATCACACCCTCCTCCTGGCCACCATCAGCAGCAGCCTTGTCAAGGCTGCCACCACTAGCATTGTTGGCTCCTATCCAAGCTATCTGCCCCTCTCGGCCTCTCCTATTACTGCCAACCACTAATGCCATCTCCTAACTTTCTACTGCCACTAGCCACCACTCTCTTTATTCTCTAAACACCAATCATCAATCGCTGCCATTAAACCCTCAACCATTCCATTATTTCCAGTTAGTCTCTTTCCATTGCTACTTCCAAGTTTTCTTCTCCCCCCACTGTTACATCATGGAGGATGTTGTTGCTTGCAAGGGACTCCTTTATTTCAACGACAAAACAAGGGAAGGAACCCTAGCCCCCATTACTGTGGACAAGGGTTTCACAACCCTCCTTTTCTTTTTGTAGCTACCATCAGCGGAAGTTTCACAACTACTACTACCTCCACATCTAACTTCACACAAAAGACAAAAGAGAAGATGGACAAGGGAGAGACAAAAAAAAAAAAGAAAGTGAGGGGGAGAGAGAATGAAAAAAGGGAAAAAAATGAAGACGAATTAAAAAGAAGGAGAAGAGAAAGGAAATAAAAGAAAAAAAGGAAAGAAGAAAAGAAAAAGGATAGTATGTTAAAAAAAGGAAAGAAAAAAATGAGAAAGAGAAAAAAAGATAATAAAAAATTATGAAATGGAAGAAGGTTTTGATGGTGTGAAAAAAAAAGGAAAAATAAAGGGAGAGTGGGATAGTATGTTACAAAAAAGGGTAGAAATTTTTAAAAAAGAAGACAAAAAAGAAGTATTTTAATACTTCATTATCAATCTTCAATTAAAATTAGTCATACTTTTCTCATGTGAGTCTCGACATTATAACAATATAGCTTCATCAAAGTCCTTTGTCCTTCACAAGATCAGTCTTGATGTTAAATAGTGTTGTCCTATTAATTTTATTGGATGATTGATGATTGTTGTATTAGTGTTTGTAAAATCCTGTGTGTGAGCCTTTAGTATGTGTAGCTATTCATATGTTAATGATGTCTAATGATATTAACAACGAATTAGCCTCTTAATATGTGCAGGTGTTTGAATGTAGACTAAGTCTAATGATGTTAACAATAAATTAATGTTTACACCTGTTAAAATGTGGTCAACTAAAGTTTTAACTATTTTTCTTGTTTGCACAATATTTTCGCTACTTCTAGTTAGTGTCTATCTATTATGAATCTCCTTGTTCAGTTATAATTTGTGGAGTATTAGAGTCTACTAATAAACAGATCCTTGTATGGATCCCAAGTAGTGTTATGTGTTATAAGTGGGTTTAGTCCCACATTGCTTATGGTATATTTGCTATCTCTATGGTCTCTATACATGGAGGTCTTATGCTATCATAGTAAGCATTCCACTTCCACCTACTCTCTTGTGTTCCAACACAAACATTTATAGATTTTTCATGTTGAAAATTTTCAATCAGTATGGATAATATCTGAATTCAGACCTATTTTTTGGATTCAGATAATGTCTGAATCTGAATATGTATGTCCATTAGATTCGGATATGGATTAAAGATTTAATAGTCATTGAAATAAGTGCTCGAACTTGAATGTGACTGGATTTCTTTTGAAAATGGTTGGTTGAATCTCATTCATAATAAATAAGACAAATCCAGAGTAAAACAAAAAAACAAAAAGATCAACAAAGAAGGTGGATGAATTAAAAATTGGCAAATCTACTTCATATCCACCCCATCTACACTCCTACATGACAGAAGAAACGCACAGAATTGAAGGCATACCTTGCATACTTTTTGGAGTTTCCTAACATGTAGTATATATAGAGGTGTTTACATGTAAAATGCAAAATCACCCCTTACTCTTAAGGATGATGCAAAGTACATGACAGGATCGTGTCAATATCATGGAAGATAAACATCTTTTAATATTTTCTTAGTTAGTAAAATTATGATTACAAATGGACAATGAAGTTCTGGCCATTAAAAACAAGATGATAAGATCTACAATGTGTCAGCTAAAAGTGATGTTAATTAATAAGTACGTGCTAAATATAACGTACTTATACATAGTAGATCAACTGTTAATGTTTCTAACCAGCTCTTTCCATTCATTTCTCATCAAAACATAGCAGCATGTGTAATCTCAAACCAGGAAACAAACAAAACTAGGAAGAAATGCTTTGGTTAAGCACGACTATCGTAGATTAGAGGATGCTACTCACAAGAAGGATAAACACTACAGATTATGGCAGTGGAAATCTGGGGGAAATTAGCTCGCCGACTGGAAATATGAAATAAAATAATACTAAAGAGACGTATTAAATATAAAAAAACCTAACATCCTAGAACTAGGCGAATGGCAAACCCAGAATAACAACGAAATCCGCCCATTACCAGCAGTGCTAATAAATAAAGCCGTAACAACGATCCAAACATCAACAGGCTAACCGCAGCAGCAGAAGATGAAGAAGGAGGACGAAAATTTTTCTTTTCTACTTAAAAAACTATGTTTTCCATCGAAAAACTAAAACCCGATAAATTCCATACATCAATAGTATAAAAAAAATCTGATTTGATCATAACAAACGAGAAAAACAATTTTTCCCTCCTAATACAATAGATAAAACAGGATTCAGGATAACCAGAAGACTCAGCGAACCTGAGAAGGGCAATCCCCCAAATCCAACGAGCAGATCGCAACCAAAAGGAAGATCCGTGCTCACTCCTAACACCTCCTCCCTCTGCTCCCGCCGCCTCGCGTGAAAATCCAGCAAAAAAGGCAGGAAGTTGCGTCCTCGGAGGTGAGACAGACTGGGGGAGAGCTGGCGCCCTCCAACGAAGAAGAAGAAGAAGAAACGGACGGCGGTACAAGGGAGATAGACTAGAAAGAGAGGTTGTGGGGGGGGCGCTAAGAGGTGGAGATGGTCAGGTGAGAAACGGGCATGGAAAGATGGGCGTGATTCTTGGGGTTTTCCCCTTATTTTCCTCTTGGGGTTTTTCTCTCCTCCTTTATTACCGTCATCAAACAACAACAAATCCCGAAAAATAGCTTAACAAACCCACCAGAAACGACTAATCACTCCTGCACACCGTCCGTAATTTTGTCAATAAATTAACGGGAAATCACAATTCAGATACAACTAAAGGCATGCCTGACTGCCTTCCCTCGATGCACTGACTGACATCACAACCCATTCCTACACCTACAGATCCCTTTCTCTTCCCCCCACTTGCTTTTCTACTTGGGTTTGTTTGCTAATTCTTTATCATTTATCTCCTCCTCTTCTGTCAGCTTGTGTTCATTCGTGAATTGTGATGCACCTACCGTCAAAAGGGTCCAAAGCAAAGAGCCGAAGACCCTTCAATTCTAACCTATCATGCACCAGTGGTGGTCTCTCGTTATGAGAGAGCTCTTGTGAAATACGACCCCATACCCCATTTAAAACTGGGATACCTTGTGGTACCTTCTTCCATGCAAACATGGGCCTCCATCATTGTCTCTTACCTTAGTCCTTGCCCAGCATGTCATTGATGGTTTCGGATGGGAGGTCAATGAACAGTCAGTCATACCATTCTATTCTTTTCCCCCTTTTTTCTGAAATCGATACCATTCCATTTCTTTTTTCTTTACAATTCAGAATCATTGGAAACCACATTGTGCAAACATTAAACATCCCAATGCAAGTGGACCCTTGAAAAGTACATGTTCTTTGGTGGGCTCATCATCTATTTCTTTCCCATATGAAAGGCTAACTATAGAATAAACCGGAGTATACGAATGGGGTACATCAAACTTATTAAAGGCATTGATTGATAGAAGTGGGAGGGGAATGATGTGAGGGTGGATCGTGGATGGATGGATGGATGGTATTGGGAAGCCACCATCCCCACCCACAGCTCTGCAAGCCACAGCCACCATTCAGCAAATTTGCCTTTTTCTTGGTCTCACGTCTTTGAATGCCTTTGATTTATTGACCAAGTTACACACGGTGCATGTGTTTGGCTTTCTAGGCAAATCTTGTCCCTCTTCTTCCTCTTTTTTTTTTTCTTCCCCTACCAATGGTGCAATCCTTTCACTAGTTGCTCGTTGGAAAAAAAGAAAGATGTGGCCTTTTTGGTCAATAAAGGGGGTTAGCGTGCATTTTAGAAATCTGGGAATCATACACAAATGGAGCCGGAAAATTGAATGTATACATTATCTTCAATAAAGAATTTACGTCGTATTATTAACACAAGTTTAAATTTTTAGATTCGTACTTGTATTTAAATTTACCATCTTAACACAAAAAAAAAATCCCCCAGACGGTATAAATGAAAGCAAGAATACAAAATGTAGATTACCATGAGTTATTACATTTGTCTTTCCCCCCCCCCCTTCTGCATCACCGTGCCATACATCTTCTTCCATTAAAATATATTAGGCACCAAGAGAGAACCAGACGCCCTTTGACAACCCATTCCCCTTTTTTTTTTTTTTTTTTTTTGACAACGAACCCCAACACAAGGATCTGACGTACTTTTTTATTCAATCACACGTAAATTGACATATTTACAACTAAACACAGTCATATTCTTCTTTTTCTTTTTCTTTTTTTGTAAATATAAAAAATAACATATCGTTTTTAGATAATTAAAATGAAAAATATTATGCATGAATTTGATCACGAGCTGGAAACGTGGTGAACCGAGCGACTCCAAAGACTTTCCAGTCGGCAGGTCCAAGGTTTCTCCGTTCTCTCTCAATCCCATTCATCCACTTGTCTGTTGTGACGCAACCCATAATTACCGTCGTCCGTTAGCTCTGGTGGTGGTCATTTCTTGACTATGATAATAATTAATCACTTGTTTGTTAACTGGTTTTCCTGCCAATGACTAGGACGGACTCCTCTCGATCGACCTCTGGATGCGACCAGAGATGTCGTGTTTCGGTGCTTGGTGTGATCATTCGGATCTAATATGCTAAATATATACCAATAAATTATATCTTTTCCAGACAGCAAAGGATCAGGATCATCCTCCTCCTGCGGATTTACATAATCTACATACAAACACGGGCACGAGTCACATGACCTGTACCCAAGTCGTGATGTGTTGGAGGCTAGAAAGTTTGGTCTGACTGGCAGATTTCTGATGAGTTGTTGATTGAGATTATATATATCATCTCCTCCTGCCTACTTTATGAACTCCACAGAACTGTTACCGTACCCAAACGCCACAAACATAAATCGCACCACCTCCACTGCTCTCCTCTGGCTCTCTCGCCGTCGGCATTGCCAGACATGGTGTTGCGTTATACACGAGTGCCACTACGTCTCTGAGCTTCGTGCCAGCTACCATCGTCCCTGCGGGACTTTATGTCTATGGTGCCATTGTTCCTTCGATGCTTCCTCGGGCTAGCGGTGCCATTGCTGACCCAACCCATGGCTTCGATGACGACTATCCTCTTCCACAGCGAGCTACTGCCGAGGGACGACGAGCTTGAGAGGCTCATCTCCGACGACCTTTACCACGATAATTACTTCTTCCAATTCGTCGTCGGTTTCCTCAGGTGCTTATGGTAGATCCCTGAGGAGGGTCAAGCCAGTCCAATGACTTTTTCATCAATATTGTTGTGTTTTTCGATAACGGTGTTTTGACCGAAACTCTCGTAATCAATTGAAGTACGACGATTCGTTGACAGACATCAATATTATTATTGTAATTTTTTTTTTGATTACCATTCTGCCCCGTTCCTTCTTCTTTTGTCCAGCGTCGCTTGTAAGACCCGCTGTTTCGAAACTTGGTAGTGAATGACAAAGACGATCGAGAGTCTGAATTGTTTTACCAATCGAAATTTGAAAATGTCAGGCACCCAACAATACTTGCCTTCCATGAACTGGCGCCGCCTTTTATTACAATGGTGGTTTTTTCATTCACATTAGAATATCAATACAAATCACAAATACCAATATTCCTACTTAAACAGTGGCGCCGTCTACCGGAAAGAGAGAACGGCACACAACAATCTCAAAAATTCAAAGGCGGTTCCTTGGAATAGATGATTGACATCGAAAATTCAAAGGCAGATTTTTTTGGAACCTGAAGTTTTGCAGGCTTTCGACGGAAGCCTTAAAGATAATGATTAAAGGCCTCTAATTTTAAGTGAGTCATTGATTAAGAGTTACATAGTACTGCAAACAGGAGAGATCCAAACTACCGAACGCAATGTTCATGATTTAAATCATTCAAAGTTTAAGCCATAATGTTGTCATTGGACATAAATTACTGCATAACCATGGTGGGAGCATGCAGCTCTTATTTCTTACCGCTCTTCTTAAGACCAGTACCTCCAAATGAACCCTTCTGGGCTGCCTTGGACTTCAGCTCTTTGAGTGCCTGTTCCAAACGATTTCGACGTACCAAATTAGCCATTCAATGGAACAAACAAGGGTTCCTGAAAAGAATAAAAAAAGAAAAGCTGCTCCAATACAAATACAACGTAATGATGATACCTTTTCTTCCTCTTTCTTCTTCTGAAGATTAGCCTGGTCGATCTGCAAGTGCATGGATAGAGAAATTAAGCATGACTTGCTCAGAGAGACGAAGAATAATTTTCCGCTAAGCTTGAGTATTTTTAAGTAAATAACATTGAATATTAAATAATATATACCAAAGAAATCTTTGCGTACACTTTCTGTTTATTGTGATTCCTTTTTCTCTGTCTATTATTTGAAAATGATACCTAAAACAACGCTCTCTAATCCTTTTTATTCCTATTTCTATGTATTTTGAGAGCTCATCGATTTTTCAATGAAGACGATAGAGATAACGTTACGGCATTGGCTTTGGCACCACTAAAATGTAAACATAGCAGGACTACTTAAATAATATGAGTCTAAATTATGTAATATCTAAAACTCATCTCCACACCATTCAAAAAAAACTCATCTCCATCCATAGCTACAACAAGATAATCCAAGAAAATAAATCAAGCATTTCAAAATAATCTATGCAGGACAAGAGAATAGTCAATAAAAAAGCTATGATTTGAATAGCCACAACAATTGTCTCAAAGTGCAGACCGTCCATAGAGTTATTATCATCAACGATGATTGAGATGCACGGTTAGTCATTCACTCTATCATGATAAAAGTCCTCGGTTAGAATCCAAAATAAAAACAGTTCCACCATCAAAAAACAGTAGAGCTTTGAAAAAAGCCCCTCACTTCCAAAGAAATTCCAAATATAAACAAAAACAGTTGTGCATGAGGAATTTAACTCATCCTATATAACCATCCAACAAGAAGGTAAGAGGAAGAATAGAATATGTTCCAGATCTTCATAAACTTCTATCCATAATCCACTAGGAGTGGTAAGCCACCCTTGTGCGGAATTTCCCAAAACACAATGTGTAGTAATACAGCTTTTTCCATGCCATTCTATTTCTTCTCCTCTTCTTTCATAGTAGGGGATACATTTATGATGAAGGGAACATATCAGGTTGTAGGAACCCATACTATTCACATTACTGGATCAGATTAGGAGGAAGAGTAAGCCTACTGAATGAATACAAGCTGTGGCAAAGACCCAAGGCATAAAAGAAACAATTTCTACGGGATCCCAAAACTACTAGCCGCCCCGATATAAATCATGATGAGCCTACAAACTTCCTGATGAGATGGTTAAAAACAACTGATTCATTATTTAAAAGGTGGGTAAGAATGATAATGATAAAATAGATCACATCCTTGATTCCAAGACGTCCAACTTTAATTATGTCATATAAGTACCTCAAATTGTAGATGGTACGGATTTTGTGATACTAAATCATTATTTAAGTGATGGGTATGAATGATAGCTATAAAATAAATGACATCTAACTCTAGTGATACATTACCCAGATGGCACCTCAGCTCAACAATTAAATGTGTTATCATACCCATGCACCATGTCTAACTTCATAGATGTCTGATCTTTGATAAAAAAAAGGACCAGACTCTTGGGTTATTTGCCATTGTAGATGAGCTACTTTTCTAATTATTCACTGGCATTTCCTATAATTTTTTATGGAAAGGGAAGGTCTAACACATACTTTTTTAAGAAGCCATGGCAATGATTTGGAACACCTAGGTGGTTAGGGTAAGGATAATGTTTTAATGTGTGTGTATAAAATAATTTCCAATGTGCATATATTTGATTGAGAATGTGACTTTGATCATGCTTATTGTCTATTGATCAATAGGGGGTGAAAGAGAACTACCCATCACCTAAATAATTGCCTAAACAAACTACTAATGGTCAAGTCATAACCATGCAAGCCGTTGTGCATAGTTTGTGGAATCATTGATCTCGTTTTGATTTAAATGCATCAATAAGTTCTTATAAATAATAACAACAAGAACAACAATAAGTCAATAACAAATTAAATGCTTAAATAAATAGTAATAATTAAAAGCATATAAAATATCTTGACAAATGCAAAAATATATAAGTATATAATCCATAAATATGTCAATAGCACAAAACATTAAACACATGATGATTGTAATGACCAAAAAATCGGAATAATCCACAAATATATCAATAATAAAGCATATTAAATAAAAAACTAATTAAACATTAAAATGCAATATAATATTAATTTTTTTAATAAGCATCTGTACCTAAAAAACCACCAAGGCACCCCACCTACGCATCCACCATAAAAATTATGCCCTAACCTTTCTTTCACAAATTTCTTTATAATCATTAGTACGAATTCAAAATATAATCTATCATAATCAACAACATTCTTTCTTGATTCCTGTTGTCAGCTCACTTCATTCCAGAATTCATGAAACCAAGTCATAAATCCCCTGTATCAGTTACATATGATAAAACCCTAAAGATATTGGAATTGAAAAATATTAAGCAATCCAATTTAAAATAGAATTAATTACCTGCCTGAGAAACTATAAATACAATCAATTACAACGATGATCAAAAAGACTTCCCCAGTAAAATATCTATTTGAAAACCACACATTTAAATACTTTGAAATTTAAATGACTCCTGCGGAAAAAATCAACTTTTATACCTTAATAGCACAAGACATCCCATGGCCTCTAATAGTATGTTGAAAAATACAGTTATATTTCAATAAATTTATTTTCAGGAGATAACAAATACCACAAATGCCGAAAGAGGCACATAAATTCATATCAATTGGGAAAAGATCTACAAGGCAATGAAAAAAAAAACTGAAGTTCGTGAAATATAACGATTCACGTTCTCACAAGCACGAGATAAACCATGATGCCGTAAAAACATCTACCCAAACCCCAAAATCAAATGACAAGCTCACAAAATATCAATAAAGATGAAAGTGCAATCAACGCAAACAGAATAAAATTCTTATGGATACAACAAGTTGAAGAATAAGAAGGGGGCCGGACGCACAAACCTCGTCGTAGTCCTTCTGTTTACCCTTGGGTTGCTTCAAAGGCTTGGCCTTTCCACCTGGAACAATCAAGAAACATTTTTGGGGGGTAAAAGAGGAGAAACAAGACAATCCAAACACCAAACGAACAAAACACCAAGTAAATCAGGGAAAACGAAATCGACCTTGCTTGGACGACATGGCCGCTTGCTGGAGCGAAGAAGGGTAAGATTCGGGGCGGAGATCTGTTCTCCGAACTTCAAACGAGGAAGGCGAGCGGAGGACGGAACAAATTGATGAACGTTTATTAAAAAATTAATGAGAGGTCAAGAATCCGGATTCTAGAAATCTGATGTTTTGGTTAATTAAGAATCCGATTATAAACATATATTTTACTTTGTTATCCTGTAATAGATATAATCTACTCGAATGAGTACTAAATAAATAAATTATATATATATATTACTTTGAATTCGAAACTAAAATTATTTAATAAACTCAAATTCTAATTTGTATTTTATGGACATTAATTTTTAAATATCTATTCAAATCGACAAATACATTTTATCCAAATAGTATTAACTATAAGTACTTCGATACGTATTCTACATGATTATATTATTTAAATTATCTTACATGCATGTAAAATAAAAGTGAGTTTTATTTAAATATTACCTATTTATATATAAGAAGGATTTTGATTTAAATACAAATTTGGATATTTTTACCAATACAGATATTCTTCAAATTCGAATTTTTAATGTATCACCATCGAATTTGCTAGGATGATTTTTTCGTATTTGAATTCGTCACATCAAATGCATTTTACTGCATGATTTGAGAAGGAAACTTCATTTAAAAAAATATTTGAAATTATATATTTACCGTTGTCAGAAAATTAATGGGAAGATTATTGCAATTTATGATATTATATGATCTGGTAAATGTTTACGGATCTGGAATTAGAATTAAATTTGAATTGTTGAAATAGTCAGAGAATATCGATCTTCTCGCCGAGTGGAACGTTGATTTATATTATCATATGTTAAATTTTATCAGACACAAATGATTAAAAATATAATCTTTTATTGTAGTCGATATCAGATTGATTTCAACGTCTCATATTTTAAGGTTGAAAAAATCATTGAAAGATTACAGTGGAAACTCAGAACAACCACCCCAGGAAAGACGGGTGAGAGGAGGTGGATCCGTTTACGGCTCATGGGCCGTAAAAGACCAGTACGCCCGGAGCTTTAATGAAACTGGATAACTTAACCGTTATCTAAAGTATAATTGTTAATCGACATAAATAAGTCTGGCAATGGTCAATTCAACCAGTATCAGGCTATTTAACTGTCAAATGCGAGTATGTTAGGCCATGACAAGTTATCTTTCAGATTTATGTTCAAGAGAAGTTGATAAATTTCTTTTTGGTAAGTCTTCAATCTATTTATGGGACGGAATCTAGTTAAAATCAAAAGTAGAAGTGGAAAAATCCCCACAAAATTAGATCACAACTAACTAAATAAAAATTTAAATGTAAGAATACTGATCAAATATTAAAAAAATTTCTAAAAATTTACCAATTCCTAACTTTTCTGACACACAAATCATTTCTAACCTTTCATGTAAGATCGAAAGGTTGAAAACCCAACTCATCATATCTAATGCTCTGCTCAATCGACAAATAGTTTGATGCGATGGTTGCTGTACCACACAACCAACTCTACCTTACTTTAATCATCAGACAAATTTAAAAAACGAAGGGAGAAGTTTCGCCATGACTAACGAGCGGGACGGACGCCTTTAAACCACTCCGAGTTCTTAGCTACAAAACTGCAAATTTGAACGTCCAAATTTGTTGGATGTTCAGCTGAAGCAACACTCAAATCCCAAAGAGGAGGGGGGGGGGGGGGGGGGGGGAGGAGGGGGAGTCAACCATGGGATTGTTGGAATTTGATGGTCTTGTGGGTTCAAGCCAACAAGATTCTTGGTTTTTGGCTGGAAGGTAGCTTTCCTACCTGTATGGAAGAGGGACGAGCGGTTTTTGAGTCCAGAGATGGGCATCTCAATTTGAAGAGTACAGTTTCTTATATCAAAACAAGCTCCATGGAAAGCAACAGTAAGACCACCACCCATAAGCTCGGTGTGTGTGTCCCGCAAAAGAAAAGACTTCCGGTTCCGTGCCAAGCAAGATAACAAAAAGAGGCGTCATAGGACATCACATAACATATCTGCTGAAGAGGAAGGAACCCACAAAAGTTTTCGCAAATTTAACAAGCTGCAATAATGCAATTAGTCAGGAGTCATTATCAAAAAATGCAGTTAATCAAGAGTAACAAAATTTCTAATTTTTGTTGAAATTCAAACCTTGTCAAGAGTAAAAGCCATTAATATTATTATCAAAAGAAGGGCCTATGAACAAACTTGGTGAAGCCTTCTCAAGGAATCGATCTTGTGCTGGTCTTCTTTTCATGTATCAGGATAGGATGTTTTATTTAGAACTAGAAAACAAAAGTTCTTCTGGAAGTGTCGGTTTGGTCTCTGTTTCTTGCTTGGTGAAAAGAAGAAGCATTTGGAAAGGACCCGTCTCCTACACCTGTAAATAAATCTTGCCCAAAAACGTACGCCAAACGTAGCCCAACTTCTTTGAGAAAGAATGATAAAAACAAATGAAAGCAGAGCATAAATCAAACCAACAACACAACGCGTACCAAACTCCATGGAAGTCCACCAAAGTCAATAAATAATAAAGGAAAAATTGAGCATTACTGCTATATTTGCTCCTGGTTCACTATAATTAATTAAGTAGAAAAAAGAGAATAACTGCTATATTCGCTCCCCTCCCGTCGTCCACGTAAACCAATAAAGGCAGTCTACGTAGCCAGAGTTAAGTGTCTGTGGCAAAGCGCGGATAGAATACGCCAGGAGAATCCGTTGAATTCAATGGTATATCTAGGAGAAGCGACAGAAGGAGTTTCGTTCTTTGCGCAACCCACGGTGGTGGTGGTGACCTGATTCGGGTTCGGCTTCCGCGTGCTGGTTTGAGCTGGTGATGAGGTGAAAGGCGGTTTTTTTCTTCTTCTTTTGCTTTGATGATGTGTTGTCTCCCTTTTTTGTTTCACTTTTCAATGGGAAAGGCAGGGTTAGGTCTCATGCTGGAGACGGAGATTTGACATTGAGGAGGGTGGGATTTAGTGGAAGGGATTGGCTTCTGTAAGCCCGTGATCAGATGGCGTTTAGGGCCATTTACTGCTGTGGTAACGCTTTTAAACGGTAGGTTGCCGGCGGTTTTGCTTTGCGCCCTGTTGGTTTGGAGGAATGGTTGGAACTTTATTTTCTTTTGCCGGGTTTTGACGCGGAAATGTTATGGTCTGTTTTGGGTCTCTTGTTGCAGGAAGGGGAAGGATAAGAGGAAGACCGAAACATGGAGGATTTTCTCCCTGAAGGAGTTGCAGTTGGCGACCAACCATTTCAATTATGACAACAAATTGGGGGAGGGTGGATTTGGGAGCGTTTATTGGGGTCAGCTCTGGGATGGATCACAAGTATGTTTCCTTCTTGGTCTGTAATTTCTATCACATTTATGTTCTGTATCGTTGAATCTGTTTCAATTGATTTTGATTCTTTGTTTTTTCACTCTCAAATTGTTCTTTTAATACGAAAATAATTTTCTTCATATGGATGACCATCGCTTATTACAGTAAGATTTTGCTGCCTTTACTTGCCTCTTAGCATACTCTATTTCGTATTGGGTTCAAGTAATTGATGGTATCTTCTATTTAAATTCCAAGGATATGTGTTTAGCACTAATGGAAACGTTAAATTCGGTTAATAGAAAAAGGAAAATTCTATTGTACTCATGTCTTGTCTCATATAAAATAATAACTACCAATGGGTACTTTTAAGTTTTCTTCCAAATCTCACCAATCTATCTTTTCAGATTGATGAATAACGATTAAAAGTTTTGGTGCCTCATGGATACCATAGACACACCCAAAGAAAAGAAAAACATGGGCACATGAAGCACAAAATATTTGGCATTTCTTGCCTATTTTTTTGAAGGAAGAAAAGCTTTTTCATCCATTCATGAAAATGAAAGTTGAGCAGCCACTCAACTAGAGATGCCTGTGTTTCCCTTGGATGTTAGATTCTTATAAAACTCATTGCATCGGTTCCTTTAGGGTTTAGGGTTTACGGCCAATGCATTTCCTTCTTTTCAAGTTAGCCAGCATCAACTTGTTTTTTTGGACAATAAGAAATTTGTTAATGCATAAAAGGAAATTTCCCTGAATGACAAGAGGAAAATCGTATGATTGAATGTATAATTAACTTTGAGCTCTTATATTGCATTTCGTATAGTGAAATGGAATTACGTTAGAATGGAATCAATTCTAGAATGAAATTGTAGTGGAAATGGAATGAAATAATTGTATTCTAGTTCTGTGTTAGGTAGACTAGACAAGACTGTTATTCTTTCCCATTCTATTGTTTGATGAGTATGAAGTACAGAATCGGAATGAAATAATATTATTAATTACGAACATTTAGATTCTATAATATAATAATACTGTTACAAATAACAAATAAATATTATCAATATCTCAAATAACAATACATATATTCAATACATACATATAGCAAAAGAGGAAAAGGAAAATGGATGCAGAGAGAGATGAGAGAAAGAAAAAGTTGATCTACATGGTTTACACTTTTCACTAGGGATTCTCCAGTCAGAATTACAAAGGCTGCGTGCCCTTCCTAATATGGGAGAAACCAGGGTATTATTGCTATAATAAAATTACATAAATACCCTCCTATACTTCAAAGTATTTCTCCTGATTATACATTAAGTTGTATCCGCAGACCTGAGGATTCACAATTCAAGCTTCACACTTGACCTTAATTACCCCAGTTGGCTATATTTGTTGTTTTCCCATGTCGAAGTGACACAGGAAAATCTTTATTTCATAAATGTGTTCCCCATGTCGAAAAAGTTTCCAGCCACTCTCAGTCCTATCTTAATTGTCATCATTAACCAGAGAAAGTTTTTACTTTTAACTTCTACATGTGTTTTTTAAATTCTATAGTGGTCAATTTTGTTTAGTAACATCCAGATTTAGTCTTTTTATTTGCTTTGACTACCTGACACCGTCACTGTCTCTTTAACAACTGCTTCCAAGTGTGTCATTATGCATATAACAATCCGCAGTTTCTGTAAAGGCTAATAAAGGAAATCCAAATTTGACACAGATTGCTGTCAAAAGGTTAAAAGTCTGGAGTGACAAAGCCGAAATGGAGTTTGCTGTTGAGGTTGAGATCTTGGGTAGAATCAGGCACAAAAATCTTCTCAGTTTACGTGGATATTGTGCTGAAGGGCAAGAACGTCTAATTGTGTACAATTATATGCCTAACTTGAGCTTGCATTCACATCTACATGGTCAATCTTCACAAGATTCTGTTCTTGATTGGAAAAGGAGGATGAATATCGCAGTGGGAGTAGCTGAGGGCCTTGCGTAAGTCATCCAAACTCAAATGGCTTCATAAGATACATTTTTTCATAGTTTTGTCATTGTTAACATGTTAATAATTTTCTTAGCTATCTTCACCATCAAGCAACACCACATATAATCCACAGAGATGTCAAGGCAAGTAATGTACTGTTAGATTCAGATTTCCAGGCACAAGTTGCAGATTTTGGATTCGCAAAGCTCATTCCAGATGGTGCCACCCATGTCACCACAAGAGCGAAAGGCACCCTTGGTTACATTGCTCCTGAGTATGCCATGCTGGGGAAGGCCTCGGAAAGTTGTGATGTGTACAGCTTTGGTGTGCTACTCCTAGAACTGGTTAGTGGTAAGAAGCCTGTTGAGAAACTCAAACACTCGATGAGGAAAACTATTGCAGATTGGGCACTTCCTTATGCTCAAGAGAAAAGATTTAAAGAACTGGCAGACCCAAGTCTCTACAGAATTTTCATTGAGGAACAACTTAAAAGAGTTGTGCTTGTTGGATTAATGTGCGCTCAAAATTCACCCGAGAAGAGGCCTACCATGCTTGAGGTGCTGGATCTTCTCAAGGGGGAGGGAAAGGATATGCTGACCAAGTTGGAAGATGATGAGCTTTTTGAGGTAAAGCCATCTAGTAGGGACCAAGAATTTTCTGGAGAAGATGACATCAGCTCCTATTCATTGTCAATCTCTGATGAGAAGAATATCACAACAGATTCCAAAACTACGTCTGGATCAAGAACTGAGCCAATAAAACAACAAAAAATGGTCCTAAACAGCTAAGAGACATTACAATGAAAGTTGCATTTCTGAAGAGACTTTTTAGGCGCTGTAATTGCTGGTTCTCAAACTTCTGAACCTGTGGTGTATTGGTATTTATTTATGGATACTTTTTTTGATAATATTTATGGGTATATTATATTGGTAATTGTGGTGTTGTGGAAGGTTTCTCCATCTTCGGGGTTCGATCCTTTCTGTGTGTTGTCTTATATGGAAGAGATGTTATACCTATAGATGTTGTCAACATTTTGGACAAATTATTTTAAATTAGCTCAAAAAGGGTGTCTCTTGCAATTATCTCTGTATTTTTTTACAATGATTGTATTATTTTTTATTCAAATCTTAAAAGAAATTATAAATATCACATTTTTGATCAATTAAATTATTACAATTGATTTTGCAATTATGGGTCTGACTGCATGATGAATGAATACCATGCGCATTTTGTCTGCAAATATGAGAAATGTAGGCATCATGCTAAACTGAATCGATCAGCTTGGGGGTCGAACAGAGCATCCTCTTTTCCAACGGAGGATCGAAATCAAGATTCAAAAACCTCTCTGGCTGTTTGCATCCAGAAAGAAACCTTCGAGGTTGCCATTGATTTAATGTGCAAAATCCAGTGATTTGCTCTTGGTCGTTCAGCAATATCTGAGAAATTAATAAATAAAGAAGCCAGCAACTTGCGGAATGAACCAAAGCTCAATTGACCAATAAACCAAGACAACTTCTGATGGGACATGAAGAGGCATGTGAATCTATTCTCTGCATTTCGGAGTTCCTTGGTGTGAAAAACATTCCTTTTTAGAAAGGTATAAATCTATTTTCATATTCATGAATGCCAATTTCCCGTGTGCATGTATGGCTGTATTTTAATACGTTACTCTCTTGTTGTTTGCTAATTCTACTACAGGCCATTTGTTAAAAAAAATGGGCAAAGGCAAACCAGGCTCTGACCGTGTTTGTGAGGTATGTGGAGGGTCCAATTGTAGGCAACATTTACCTATTTTAGTTCATTTAATGCATATAAAATTTGACACCATTTTGTCATCTGCTTTTGGTTGCAACTGTTAGGACTTTAGTATTTTGATAATGTAAAAATTTATGTGAAGAAATCAAATTGTATTTCACAGATATAATAGCTCAACAAAAGATCATAAAGCAAACGAATAGATGGAGAAAATTCCAGAAGATGCTGCTATAGAGCTACAAGAAAATCAGACAGTTATAGGTCTAAGTATCCAAAAATCAAGTTTAAAGCAACAGCAATACTATCGGATAATGCATATAAAATTTGACACCATTTTGTCATCTGCTTTTGGTTGCAACTGTTAAGACCTTAGTATTTTGATAATGCAAAAATCTATGTGAGGAAATCAAATTGTATTTCACAGATATAATAGCTCAGCAAAAAATCAGAAAGCAAACGAATAGATGGAGAAAATTCTAGAAGATACTGCTATAGAGCTACAGGAAAATCGGATAGTTATAGGTCTAAGTATCCAAATAGTAAGTTTAAAGCAACAATAATACTATCGGACAGTTAGAAGAATAACTATCCGAAATTATAAAGCCTTCGGAGAGTTATGAAAGGCAATTGGTTGAATGATTAGAGAGTTAAGGAGTTAACTATCCAAACGCAAAATGAAAATCGAAAAGTTAGAAAGGCTAACTATCCGAAACTTAAGTCATTCAATTAGCCACGTATAGAAATTTAGAACAGAAGCTTAAATGATTTTTTGGAGAGTTAGGAAGATAATTATTCGACCTTTTTGGTTGAATGATCAAAGAGTTAAGGAGTTAACTATCCGAAAGTAAAAAGAAAATCGAAAAGTTAGAAAGGCTAACTATCTGAAACTTAAGTCATTCAATTAACTACGTGTAGAAATTCAGAACAGAAGCTTAAAGGTTTTTTTAGAGAGTTAGGAAGATAACTATCCGACTTTTTTGGTGAGTTACAGGTATAACTTTCCAGAACTTAAGTTATCTTATTACACACGTGCAGAATGGAGAAGACGGCAGTTAAAAGCTTAAAAAGAAAAATTGAAGAGTTAGATAACTATCCGAAATTTCAAGAGAGTTTCGGTGAGTTATAGTTTAACTATCTGAAACTTAAGTCATTGAATTTCTCACGTACAGAAATCCAAACAGAAGCTTAAAAGGAAAATCGAAAAGTTATTGGAGATAACTATCCGAAATCTTGAAGCGTTTCGGTGAGTTACAGGTATAATCATTCAAAACTTAAATTAGTCTTTTATGCACATGCTGAATTGAAGCAATCGAAAACTTAACGAAGGGTTACTATAGCTAACTATACGATAGTTAAGTAACAGTTCGGTAAGTTACAGCTACAAGTATCCGATTGAATGACAGCTCGCATTGTATGATCTGGAATCCTACATGGTAGAAAGACTTAAGTGATCTTTCGGTGAGTTACAAACATTCTTCGGAGAGTTACACAGCTAACTATCCGAAAGGTTAAGAAAATCGGAAGGATATCTTGAAATATCTTTCTGAACGGTAACTTACCGTATTTGGGACTAAAGTCAAATCAAGTACAGCAGAATAAATCCGTTGAGGAGAAAATATAATCGTTGGATATTCAAGCATATATATAGTCAGATCATTCAGTATTCAAAAAGAGCTTACAAGTGAGATTACAGATGCAATTACATACATGGATACAGTATACATTATAGATCAATTACTGATATAGAAGAAAGCTCAAATTCAGTTCAACAAAGAATCAATTGAAAGCTGGATTTACAAGAAGATTCTTAAAGCTCTCCATATGCTGAAAGTCTAATCCAAGAAGGATCATTTGGTTTGTGGCTTCAACCTGAAAGCTTCATTCAGTTGTTGGTTTGAGTTTTGACCTGAAAACTCAAGAGGTTGGTTTTCTGGAGTTTATACCAGAAAACTTTTGAATGTTGGTTTTCTGGAGTTTATACCTGAAAACTTTTGAGTGTTGGTTTCTAGAGTTTATACCTGAAAACTTCTGAGTGTTGGTTTTCTGGAGTTTATACCTGAAAACTTTTGTGTGGTTGGTTCTTGCTTCGACCTGAAAGCAAGTGTGTAATTGTTGAGACACTTAGTGAAGCCCAAGTGACCCTTGGGGGTGGACTAGCCGAGTTAGTGAACCACCTAAAATTCTCTTGTGTTTCTTACCTTTATTTTCGCTGTGTATGATATTTTTATCTGATTATTATTTGTGCAAACTGATTAATCAAATTAGTTAGTAAAGTGAAAAATAGGCTTAAATTCACACTATTCTCCATTCACCCTTCCTCTAGTGAAGTCATTCGTTCCTAATAGCAACTTATGACAGGTATAAATTAGAAGTTACCCATTTTTTAGTGGACAACAACTTGAGCAACAAAAAAGGTGATATCTAAAAATTAGGTGATCATGAGATCATCAAAAACATAAAATTTAGATAATTAAGATCTATAATAAACAATAATGAAGAAATTACAACAAAATATCATTCACTGTACCAAGATAGGTTGGACAGAGTAGAGAAATGTATCTAGAATATTATGTGATAAAAGAATATATCTAAAATTATACACAGAGTACCTTTTTGCCTAGTTATATTTTACAATATAAAGTGTTGGATTGTTAAACATGAATATGTATAGAAAATTCCTATAACAAGCATGCATATGTTAATATAGATGTGAGTATTAATATCATAAGAGAAAGTTTTAGAAATGATTTCATCTAAAATAGATTAGAAGTTGCATCAATTGATGATAAAATAAAAGAAAATCATCTAAAATAGTTTGTTCATAATTTGTATACATGGAAGGCCTTTAGATGTACCTTTATGGAGATGAGAATTAATTAATCTAGGTGAAATTAAGAGGGAGGTGAAGATTAAAAATTACTTGGCTATAAATATTGAAAAAAAGATAAATTACATAATTTAATAGAAAATTTAATGATGGATAAGAATAAATAAAAGTAAATGGTTCTTTTGGTTGAATCCACATAATGAGATTAATTCATTTATTGTTGTTGTTATCACCATTTCTTGGCCCCTATTGTTCGTAACCTTATTTCAAAAAAGAAGAAGGAATCAACTGTTTTCTTGTATGATAAGAAACCTAATGATCATGGAGGACACTGTGCAATAAGTTTATCAAAGTCACATGGTTCACCGATCCAGTGATTTATATGTTAATACTTTTTGTTTGTGTAGTTTGCTCATGCAATGGATGATGATTTTGTAATTAACTATAGGACGTTTATGATTGCACACATGTCCTTCTCAAGAATTTTATCAGACAAGTGAATCTTTGCAGTGGCTTTATTTTTTAATTAAAATGTCTTGGTTCTACTCTCTATAGTGGAGAACTTTCTTAGACTCTGAGGGGGCAAATTATGGATTCAAAGGCTTTAAAAAAAGGGATATTTTGGGGAGGGGGGGGTGTGTACGACATGGTCTGAGGAAAGAGGTTTGTATGTTCTTACCATCAAAAGCAGTGTCTTGCCTTTGTATGCATCAAAGCATAATGCATACGATTCAACATATGCAGAGAGGGAATATCTTTCCTCGTTTAAAAAGTCAGACTTTGAAACCATAAAATCTTAGTAGCAGGTTGTCAATCATCTCATTTCATTTGCATCATTCATTTGAATATTTTTTGTGTGGATGTGCACCTTTCATTGACACATGGAGTAACGAGCATAAAGTCTCCTATGGCTTTAAGTTAAAATAATTCAGATTGTCATTATGAAACCATTAAAGCAGTTTTTTAACGACCAGCAACATGCAGCTGTACTCTGGTCGGTTAACTCATGTCATGAAATATAAACCTGGGTGAAGGCTTAGTGATCATCAGTTGAAAATAATTATCTCATATAATATACATTTCTTAAATTTCCTAACACTTAAAACTGTCTGCAAATTTTATCTGCAGCCGTCAGTGAAATGATAAAATATACCGGTAATTAATTGCCAAATGCCAACTACTGATACCCAATCATACCTCCATTTTTAATGGTCCAGCCTTTTCCCTTATTGTTCAGATCTGTTAATCTATTCAAAACACTGCATTATCTAGAAGCATAGCAGACTTGATGGTAGGGTCCTAGAACCCTTGTTCTTAGTTTCCTTTCACCATTGACTGTCACGTTTCTGTCTCAGGCATATTTGGAGAAGCACCTCTGACAAGTGACAACAGCCTCGCAACCTAATGCGTTCCATAACAATAAATTCGCATGTTAAAAATTTTCTTGTAAATATAAAAATTAATCAAATTTCAGGTATAAATTAGTGGCAAGCTCGTGACCATTCTATCGTCACTTTTAAAAAAATTGTAGTCGGCTTTGGTAATAGAAATGCATTTCTAATTCTTATCTGGGATTTTGAAGAACCATGCTAATGGAGGGATGGTCTCTTAGAGACTACTTACGAATATTTGAAAATTTAGATGATATTCAAACACCATTCTCAAGGTCATTATGCACTCTCAACAGCCTATTCACTTATAGAAGTTCATTAATTCTTTGATAACTACGTCCTTTTGGCATCATATATGGAGACAAATTTAAAAATTCAGATGCAGTGGCACTGTCTCCGATCTCTTTTTTTTTCTCAAAAACTGTCCCATCCTCCCCTGTATCAGATGCAAAGATGTGTGGATGCGACCACATCAATCACTCCAAATTGAGATTAGCTGCTACTTATTATTTATACATGGGGAATAAAAATAAAATATGCTTGTCATGATCTTACTAATGAAATGAAACAAAATTGTTTGCTTGCACAACAATCTATCCATTTGTATTTATCTACAGCGTATCTCCTCCACCCAAGCACAAGATCTACAAAGTTCAGGGAGTGAAAATGTCTTATTGGAAAGGGTGTGGTGCAAATGAATTTAAACAATTTGTTTATGTTGATCAGGTATTTTATGTTTAGTCTGCAACTAAATGTATTTGATTTATTTCTTTCTTTACAACTTGCAGGTGCGGACTGATAGGTCCCTCTCTTTTTTATAAAGGAGATGATAATAAAAATGTTGATCTCCTGCGAGATGATATTTTATGTTGACATGCTACTTCTACGACTTTGACCTTGGCTATTCCCAGGTTAGCATTTTACTGCTTATGAGTTGATCTTTTCCATATGATGATGGTTTTGAGAAACTGGGGTATGCATTTTGTTACAAGTGATGATTTGACTTTCCTAACTGAAAACTGCATTTAACCAGGAGATCAAGATGATTTGCTTAGGTTGATTGACTCAGCTTGTATAAGTTGAGTGGGACAATATTTTGATATCCCTTCCTAGTGTGTCTCAGGCAATTTTTAATTTTTCCACTTATATTCTTGACAATAGACTACATGCTTGCTTTACAAAGGAAGCACATGGTGCCACAAGAAAGTATCATGTGTTCTTATCCTGTGCAGGGCATGAGCAACTTTTTCTCGCTTATGTAACAACAACGTGAGAAGAAGTAATATTAATACCTAGGATTGTTCACATAAGATAGGGTTTGTGTACTTTGAAATCTGATGAAACTGAAATTTTTTTTTTTGTTAAATTTTAAATGATAAGGTGATTGTGTACCTTGAAATTCAATTTCTCAAATAAATTGAATTTCAAAATAGATAAAAGTTGAGAAAATGAATTCAGGAACTTTCACTCTCGACGCTCACCCACTACCATCTTCCACTTACAAGCTCAATGCTCACTCGCCGCCATCTTTCGCCAATCTGCTCGACATCGCTCATCTGTCGAAGATCGCTCACTAGTCTCCTCGATGTCGCTCGTCTGCCACCGCTTCCTCGTCTGTCGAAGTCTTCCACTCGCGAACAGTCCCAACGCTCGCTCGTCGCTTCCTTGTCTGTCAAAGTCTCCCACTTGCAAACAGTCCCGACGCTCACCCACCGCCATCTTTCGCTTACAAGCTCGTCGCTCATCTGCTTACCTCCGCCCGAAGGAACACAATAGGTTTTGCATCTTTGGTGAAGATTTTACAGTGATTCAAGTTTACATGTTAGAGTTGCATGTGTTATTAGATATTTGTTTATACTATGGTATCTATAATCCATTATACGTACGTAGGCATATCCAATATTGTTTCTAATACATGGTACCAAAGCACTAGACATAAACCAAGAAAAAAGAAAAAAGAGAGGACAGCAACTACTGTCGTTGGTTGATTGAGCATCATTAACTATGTTTATCCAAATCCACTATGGTTCTGTGCCAAAATGATGTTCCTATTTTTGTGAATGTCACCAAGGGACTCTCGGTTCCAGACTTTGATTTGTAAAATGAAGTGAACATTTTTACAATTTTAAATCTAATCATCCATATGTTTTAATACATAATCAATATTTGAAAATTCTGGTGATTGTAGAAGCCTTTGTAGCATTGTAGGTATAATAAGCATGCTTTTTGTAATGATAATATTTTTTGGTTTTAAAACTTAAGTTTCTTATGTTGAAAATATAATAAAATAGTAGTAATTGAAATTAATATCACCTAACTGTGAAAATATTCTTTGGCGACCAATGTTTACAACCAGACTTAAGAGAAAGAAAAATTTTGGTTGGCACATTACCTTTCAAATGATCTTACCAAGCATAATTTGTATGCCTCCATCACTAATTAATATATAATAAGAGTGTATTGAATAATTAGATTTCATTTGACTAGATCATCTAAAATGGTTAAATGAATGGTATTCATTTCCCTTTCAAGCTTCGTAATTCTAAACACATTGATTGAAATTCTACTTTTAATAGATTTTGATAAGAACCTAAAAGACATCCAAGATATCCAAAACATCAATCTATGACAAATGCTATTTATAATGTATTTATCCTTTAAGGAATTTTTCTACTAGATCTGTGGCATAAATTTTTTTCCACTAGATCTGTGCCATCATTTGATGTGTCTTTCCATGTGTGTTAGCAAATTAAAATAGATATAATTTTTTGTATGTTCTTGCATTAGCTAAGCCTCAAGGATTTTATACATGTGAGATCATGCTATTTTAACGATTACTAGGTTTGTTCCATAAATTCAAATACACTAGATTTGTGTCATCATTCTATTCAAATTATATAGTTTTTTGTATGTGTTAGCAAAAATAGATATAATTTTCTATATGTTCTTGCATTAACCAAAAAGTCATTATCTTATAATTCATTATCTACATGCAAAAACAATTTCTACTTGTATTCTCATGCCAAGAATAATTTTTAGAATACAATATGAATATTATATGTTAAGACTATGTCTAGGATAATTGTTATAAATACATTCATTCTATATGATAACGATGCATCATATATCTACCATTGCTTTAATAGGATCCAATAATAGATGAATTGGCTAGAAAATTTTTTGATCTCAGTCATAAAATGAATAATTTTACATTCAAATCTTTATTCCACTATATGAAAGGGAAAAGGTTCCTTAAATTATTTTTTGAAATTTCATTCAAGGTAGTTTTAAAAATTAATTTTGTGAATGCATACTACCTATTAAATCTATGCAAGTGAAATTTCAAGCATTGTTTTACACAAAGTTATATGTGAATCTAATGTTATGGTGCATTTTATATTATGTTAACATATGCATTCCTAGGAAATGAAAAATAAAAAAGGTAGAGGAAGATCCTATTTTAGTTAGAGTATTCAAGTGAATGAGATGATATTAACAAGGTTGTGTGATGCTATTAAAGAGGGTAATGGTAAAACTCCTAATGGAAAGATATGAGTTGATACTTGGTTGAAAGTAATCGATAATTATAATAAAGAAACAGGAGGTAACATATAAAAGAAAAATATCAACAGACGAATGAAAATATGGCGACAAATGTACAAGATTTATACCAAGATCAATGTACAAAGTGGTTGGGGATGGAACTATATTCATGGACATACTGATATCTCAAAAGAAGTTTGAGATGATTTCGTTACGGTTGGTTGAATTTTTTCAAATTTAAATTTAACATCTGATTAACTTATAATTTATACTAATATATTTTTTTGTAATAGATTCATCTAGAGTGTGCATAGTACAAGGGCAAGACATGCCCCATATATGACTAGCTTCATATAATATTTGAAATAAATCTTGCAACAAGCTCAACTAAAATGAGTACAACAAATTTGAGAACAGTTGTGAACTTGAATGAAGATACAAACTACTTTGATAATATACCCTTTACACAAAATGCTATAGAATTTGAGGCTAAAACTCAAGATCCTTCTCCTATTCAAGGTCCTCCTACTCAAGCTCTTTCTCCTAGTTTGAATGATATAGACTCATGCAAGAAAGGAAAACATCTACATCCACGTGTTGAATCACAACTTAAGACAATTACAATGAAGGATGTTGGTGTATTACTTATGAATTATTTTAGTGAGGATATAGAAGAAAATATGAGGAAAATGGTATACACAAAGCATGTCATACAACTACAAGAGAATATGATATCGATCCAAAAGGAAAAGATGACATTTACACAATGTATTGAAGAAAGGAAATTAACATACATGGAGAGGAAGATAGAATTGTTAGAGAAAAAAGATCGTGAAGAAGATGATGTTCTTACTATTTTACTTTCACTTACAGATCTTACAGAAGAAGAGAAATACAAGGTCATGCAATTATTGGAGACAGAATCAAAGAAGAATCAATTTAGACATCTACCATCAAACATGAGAACTTCATGGTTGAAGTTTAATTTGAAATGATGTACTTTTTTCATATGAAATTTGTCACTTATGTTGGACATATTTGAATTTTTTTTCACTTGTGTTATCCTTTAAATGTTATGGAACATATTGCAAACATTTTGTTGATGTATGTGCTGGTTTTTTTATTTAATTATATGCTATTGTTATGTTTTCTTTATTAAGTCGTAATTGGTATGATGGGTGCAAATGTAGGGACTAAAATTTATGAAGACATCTATGTCTATTATTAATGAAGACAAAGAATGAATGAAGAAAAAAAGAAAGGTTATATTGGGAACATGACAATTTCTATGTAAAATTATTGTAAATGAGATTCAAACATCCACCACTCGCATATACAACATAGAAGGAGCAGAATATATACAAAGATTGTTAGATCTATCATCACTATGTCAAGCATACAATTGTAGGAAAATTTATCAAATGAGTCAAAATATTTTTTCACAATTTTTTGGATTATTAAGAAATATGAAAGTAATATCAGATAGTAGAAATATGAGTGTAGAGAAGAAACTTACTATTTTTTTAGTGACAATTAGACAAAATCAGAGATATGGAGTAACTAGAGAGTGTTTTCATCACTCAGCATAGACTATTAGTACATATTTCAATGAAATGGTAAATGCTATATTAAAAATAGATGATATACTTTTAGCTAAACATGAAGTTATTACACAATCAAATTCAGAATGACGTCAATGTTTATCCACACTTCAAGGTAAATACTTCAATCTTTACAATAATTTTGATATTTGATGTTATTCATTTATATATTAATTAAATTCTTTTTGATATGAGTAGGATTGTATAGGTGTTATTGATAGTACACATATTAAAGCCACAATTTATGGAAAGGAGAATGCCTAATTTAGGAACAAAAAAGGTGAATTGTTACAAAACCTATTTGATGTATGCAATTTTGATATGGAATTTACCTATATTCTTAGTGGGTGGGAATGTTCAGTTGTTGATGCTTGACTCCTTCAAGATGCAATAAGTCAATGCAATGGTTTGTAAGTACCATGAGGTATAATACTTATGATCTACCTTTGCTTTACTTGTCAATTAAAATTGAATTTATTTCAAAGGATGTTCAAATACGTGTAAGTAAATTTTACTTAGTTGATGTTGGATTTCCAAATAGGTCTGAGTTTATATGTCCATTTCGAGGTGTTCGATATCACTTATTAGAATATGAAGCAAATTGACAACTAACTAATGTAGTGGAAAACTTCAACTATAGATATTCACAGTTGAAGACAATAATTGAATATACGCTTAGAGTAGTCAAACTTCGTTTTGCAATATTACAAGAATATATGTCATTCCCTTTCACAACTCAAGCAAAAATAGTGTTAGCATGTTTTTTAGTTCACAACTTCATTCGTAAAGCAAATAAAACAAACTTATATCAAGATCTTGAAGATGAAGTATAAGAAGATGAACGTAATGTACAAGTTGAAGAGTCTACAAATGTAGAAGTACAATATGAAATAGTTAATACTATTGGGAACAACACACAAGAGTAAATGAAAGAAATTGTAGATAAATTTCATGAAAATATCATAAATGCAATATAGGATGCTCGTGAATGATAATATTACAAACATCATAATGAGCATATTTATTGTAATATACCTTTTTTTGTATCTTTAAATGGAATCTAGAATTTAATAATATAATTTACCTTTTGTTGTTTTAAACATATAATATAACTAAATTGTGTCAACTTTTGTAATTTTTTATTTAACTTTATATAGAATAAATAGAATACAAGGATGATCTACATAGAATAATGATATACTTAATTAATTGATAAATGATATATAAAGATTTAATTTAATAATATGTTAATTTATTAATGTAAGTAATTCCTTCCTTGATTAATTACATTTTCACTAATTACTTTAATTCGTTATTTAACTTTATTAAAAATCAATTCTATTATGTGCATAAATAATTAAATTTTAATTTTCGTCAAATTCCTATACACAAACACTTAGATTTTGAATTCTTTATGTCAAATTATGTAAAATTCAAATTCTAATTGCACAAACAAGTCTTAAATATTTTTTTCAAATATTTGTATTTATTACTAAATCTTCAGTTAAATTACATAAATTTAAATCTTTTCTTATAATTTCTAATTAAATAGTTTTAGTCTTATTTCTAGCTTTTTAAATTTTTTTGCATTAATTAATTCTATTTCTTTTACATTCTTTAACCTAATTACGGATGAGTTAGAATCATTTTGGTGTCTTGCCACACTGATGGAACGTCTTGGTCCAAACTTCAACCGTGACCAAAGCAAGCATGCAAACTCAACCTTTTCATTATCAAAGGTACTATTGTTCTGTATATAAATCTCTAGTGTTTATGGTACTTCTATCATTAGCCTCTGAGACTTTTATGTTTCATCTAAAGTGCTATTATTTTGATGTAAAATACTAAAATTGTGAATGTATTCCATGAATAACTAAGCTGAACATGGATATTTTCATGCTAACATAAGTACGATATCATGTATGTCATTTTCAACTACAATATCGTAGTTTGATTATTATATTTAAGCTCAAACATGCATAAATTATTTTTGAATTCGATTTCACTTTTATACGTACGTCTACTAACCCATTTTTAAAGCTAACCACGTAATAATTAAACTAATATCTGGCAAAACCTTGTTGAATGAGAAAATAATCATGTCAAATGATCTCAAAATAAATTCATGTTCATTGACTATAAACTACATAAATGCTTCAAAGCGATTCAAAAATTCTTTAGATCTTATCATGTGGTTATGTCATTTCAGGTGGTTGTCGTGTTAGCTTTTTGATTCAAGTATTGGGTTGTAAATGGAGTGAATTCAGATCGGAAAAACCTATGTTCAAATCTCTATCTCTTTAATATTTGATTATTCAAATTCATTTGATTAATATTTGGATAAGAATTTAAATGTTTGATTTATTTGAATTTCATTGATTAATAAGCACTTAAAAATCTACCATTAGATAGCAGCAATCATTTTATAATCATTAAAGTAAAGGCCAGACAAATAACATTACGGATATCAATAGCGTCACAAATAAGTTGGCCCAAGGCAAGCACATGAGCGTCGACTGATTGGAGATTACGATCCAAAATATTTAGATATTTCCACGCCCGTAAACATATCATCGATCGATCAGCTCGGGCATGTGTAGTCCGACGGTGGGTGCTTGCCGCAGTCGACGAGGAGCTGTAGAGCCAGGGGGAGGACAATGTTGATGTTGAGAAGCTTGGCTCTGATGGTGGTGCAGAGGCACAGCGCGGCGTCGAGGTCGACGAGGCCGGAGAGGAGCGGGCAACACGTGTCGGTGACGCTCCGGCCGATGATGACGTGCACTAGCCCTCCGAGAATGTCCACGCAGGCGCTTAGTTTCAATGCGTCGACTGGGCACGTACCCGACGATGATGGGGGTGATGGCACGACTGGTGGCGGCGGTGGGCACGGTACATTCCCTGATGGCTGTCCTGGCGGATGTGGGTTCGATGATGGTGGTTTGATGTACGGTGGTGGCTTGACGTGGGGTGGTAGTTCTGCATGAGGGGGAGGCGGCGGATTGCAAGGAGGTGGCTGGAAGTATGGAGGTGGCTGGAAGTATGGAGGTGGCTGGACGTATGGCGGCGGCTTGACATGAGGAGGCTTGTGTGGTGGTGGTTCGACATGCGGCGGTGGCTCGACGTAGGGTGGCTTCACGGGCGGATTGGCGTGTGGTGGAGGTCGTACATAAGGAGGAGGCTTGTGCGGTGGTGGCTTCACGGGCGGATTGACGTATGGAGGAGGTCGTACATAAGGAGGCTTGTGGGGTGGTGGCTTCACGTGCGGCGGCTTGACGTGGTACGGTGGTTTTCCATGTGAAGGCCGCTTGTGCGATGGTGGCTTGACGTGGTATGGTGGTTTTCCATGTGAAGGCCGCTTGTGCGGTGGTGGCTTGACGTGGTACGGTGGTTTTCCATGTGAAGGCCGCTTGTGCGGTGGTGGCTTGAAGTGGTACGGTGGTCTTCCATGTGAAGGCCGCTTGTGCGGTGGTGGCTTGACGTGGTACGGTGGTCTTCCATGTGAAGGCGACTTGTGCGGTGGCGGATGGGAGTGTGGAGGCCGTTTCACATGAGGAGGTTTGTGTGACGGTGGTTTGACATGCGGCGGTGGCTTGGCGTGGGGTGGCTTCCCATGCGTTGGCGGCTTGAAGTGGGGCGGTTTCTCATGTGACGGAGGGCAGGTTATAGGCCTACCGTGAGGCGGTTTAACATGCTTAGGAGGCTTGTGTGGTGGTTTTACATGGTGCGGCGGCTTATGGTATGGATGGTGGTGGTGAGACGGCGGAACAGGGTATGGACATTTGGGACAAGCGTGGGAAAGGAGTGGAACGCTCAGGTTGAGGAAGACGAGGAGGAAGAGGAGTGTTAGCAACGGAGACTTGGCCACCATGACCACACCAAGCAAAACGTCGAACACTTGGCACGCACACCACTGGCATTGGCACAAAGAAGTGGGAGAGCAAATGAGACACATTATATAGAGCTGAGAAGGGAAGAGAAATGAGTTTAAGCCTTCTTCTTCTTCTTCTTTTACTACGATAATAATAGTAATTTTTATCAAGTAACAAGTACCGACACGAAAACTTGTGTATTACAATGATTTGAGAAACGCTCATTTCATCACTCGGTTGCCTAACGGTAGGTACCCGTGAAGCGTTGATATCGATAAAACTTGTGTGTTTGGTTTAAAGGTACGAGGGTGAAGTGTTAAAATCTCCGGTGAAATCGCAACCATCTGCCCCAGATAAGTATCAAAGCTATACACAGAAATGTCATTCTCACCTTGATGAATTACTTAGATGAGATATAGAATACGTTGCCGCGTGAATATAAGGGACGAGAGGGGAGGTGCCAAGATGACGACGCCTTTTCTGTCCTCTCCTGAATATCTCACTGCTCAATAAAGGCCCCGTGACTCCCATATAGGAATTGCATTCACATGACAAGCTTCCCCACCAAAAAGAAATCTGAACGAGTAGTGTTGTCATGGTACTCCGCAAACTAAACCGGGTAAGTTTTCATAACTTGAATCATACATACTATTCTGATGTCAGCGCTTTCATAAAATGGTAATGGAGAAGAAATCTGTGGATAAAATAAAAAAAACCAGCATCAAAAAATCAACTCTCCGATGAATCTGACGTTACTGTACCAGTGCCAATGCATTCTGACTGGGACCAAAGGGAGGCCGGCCAGGAAAAGGGCTTGCCGGGAATACATGAAAAGGTAAAAGGAAAACTCAGAAAGTGTAAACTACCACATGGTTTTCCTGTACCACGGTAAAAAAGGTAAACAGAAGAATGGATATTGTGGTAGATTTCCTGCACCAAGGTCCTGGATTCTCGTGCAGAAGAATCATCTGTCCTTTCTCCTTGGAAGCAGCACCATGTCGGCTTCTCCTTTTCAACGTTAGCGCTAAATTATTTGGGCATGTGAAGTGCTGTGACGTGCGCTTCCGGATTCCAGCGGCAGAAGAAAACGATCTCCGATAGAAATGCACTGCTGTGGAGGGGAAACAGCATGTCTTCGCACGGGTAGAGTGAGAAATCAGGAGCAGCTAAAATTTCAGATAAATCCGGAAATGTAAAGTTTTCTTAAAATTTTCATTTTATTTGTTGTTAATAATAAATTTTTTATTAAAATTAGCTTTTTCAAAAAGGTTTACTTGAATATGTTAAACATCTATTTGTGGATTGTGTATTCTCTTACGAAATTTGATCTTTTTGTTTAATAATAATATTAGATTATTTTTTTTTAATCCTTCATAACTGATTTATTTTCTCTCTCCTTCCATATTTTCTTCTCTTCAGACTTCTCTCTGCAGTTTACCTTTGTTTTTACTTTTCTTTGGGTGATGTGAAGTAACAGAGATAATTTTATTTTTAGATCTTGTTCTCCGAATATGTTATTCAACTTTATTATTTATTTAATCATTTTCTGGATAAATAATCTTTCAGTTAGAAAAATGTATAAAAAAGATCAATAAATTTTAATCAACTTGAGATATTCATGTTTGCTTGTGGAACTTTGCCCAAGCTTGCAATATATTGTACGGTATACTTTTAATCCAAGAGTGTTCTAACATCAATTTTTATGGCGTAACTTTTTATGAAAAAGTAAATCATCCATTTTTGATTTCTTACAATATTTTAAAAATAAGTAAGGTTATCAAACAAGATAATTTTTTTTTGATGATAGATAATAAATTAATTTATTTGACTTTGTAATCCTATGCATCTTGATTTGATGATCCATTGACTATCTTGATGATATTTTATTTAACCTAATAGATAAATAAGCTACACACAGATCAAATGGACAAGATAACAGTTAAAGTTCTTTTTTGCTTGGTCGATTGGACTTGCTAAAAAAAGATAATGTTGAATAATAATAAATCTTAAATAATCGTAAAGAATATCAGATTCAAGTCAAAACCATATGACACCCACATCTTAATCAATATAAGATATATCTATAATTCTATCACACTTACTGTGAGTTATCAAGTCAACACGTATCTCTTTTCATTGTCAAAGTGAAGTGTTCAAACCAACAAACGACTTATAATAAGTACATATGAGATTCTGATTTTCTAATATTATATTAGATTCAACTTAAAATCATACGATAAAGAATAAAGAACTCACCGTATTATAAGACCTGCAACTTCTACATCTTAATTGATGTAGAATATATCAAACAAAGAGAAAAAAAAAAAAAAAAAAAGAGGAATGAGGAGAGAGAGAGAGAGGGGGAGAGAGAAAGAGAAGGGTTGAAGAAGAAGAGCAAACATGGAAAAGAATTTTTATAATAAAATATGTTTACTTAGTCTCAAATTTTAAGACTATTACCTAAATCTTAAACAAACTGCAAAACATGATGATGCCAAAAATATTTTGGCATAAATATTTACGTGTGCATTTTGTTTATAAATAATTTGTATCAAAACAAATTGATTGAAGTGTCATGCATATGTTCATCCATCTGACTTTCTGGAGCATGTAAATTCATCCTTCAAAACTTTGGTTGTCTCATTAATTTGAACAGATTACTGACAATTTCTTTTTCTAAATTGATTAGAGGATGTAGCGAATAAGATTTAAATCTTACCAACTAAGGTTACCTATTTATAATCTTAACCAGATCTCATGGTCATATAAATATCTATGTACCGATTAATCTTTTTCACACTTTCCGGACTATATACGTTAAGCATGCTTACCTTATTACAAAAAATTCAAATACATCGATAGCCACACCATAAATCTACAGATTCATATGCAAAACCACACCATACCAATTTAGATTTATTTAATTCGTTTCCCATTTCTTCAAGCTTTCAAATAGCAGCGCTTACGTTAAATAAGTGATAGTCAACCGTTGGGTGTTCTGTAGGTAGAATGTTTGAGCAATTGATTATTCAACTTGTTAAATTTCTTGTTCTCTCTTAATACATGGGGGCATTAACTGAAATGAGCCACGTCCAAAGTTTTCATGATTACAGTACCACAATCGATCGATTTAACGATACCTTAAATAACGCAAAGGCATATGAAAAAAACATTCATAATAAATAAAGGCCGGAATACTTCTTGAAAACTTAAGCTGGATAAAATCCCATAAAATTGTCCGGAGAGATCCATCTTTCACAGGTAACCAACTCAGAAAGCAAGAAAGAACAAGAGAACGGAAGAGACATGAGTTCCATGATTGCCCAACACGCAGAAACATACGCCTCGTCAGGTTTTCTTGTTAATCATCTGCGACACTCCACCAGGATGTACACCGGCTTGCCGTTCAACTTGCAACGACCCTGAAAGAGCAATGGCCATGAGGGACGTGTTGGAAAAGAAGAGATCTTCACGACCGAAGTAGGAAAAAGGAATTTGGCAGATGGAAGACAAAAGGCAAGACGAACCTTGAATTTGGGTAGACCAATCACGCAAGCACATTCGGCAACATCGGCGCCAGCACGCTCTACAGATCAAGGTCAGGACATGCAGCAAAAAGCCAGAAAGACATGATCATGATTGAGGTTTGGTAATGTAGTTGGCCATCCGTTGTAATTCTTTTGCATAGTTCTTTCTAAGGAGGACCAACTACGGTCTATTAGTTGCATCAGAGCACATCATCAGATTAAAAATTCATGTATTATAACAACAACCAACACCACCACCTATTACATATGCAAGCACTTCATCAAATAGATTCATGTACAATGCGGATTTGGAATTAATAGCAGGACATTCAACTCGATATTGGTTGAGAGTGAAAAAGGTCTATCGTCATATATTTTATATCAAGCAAGTCTCGTACCATCCCCAGTGTGAGATAATTTCTACATGAGCAGAATCCCTTTTTAATATCTTTGATTAAAATATCAAAAGATGCCATCTGAGAGTAATGCTCTAAACTATTTTTTATAAATTGGAAATAGAGATGACCATCAGAATTTGAATTTCGATCACAACCAGCAAGACTTGGTTATATATAGAACGAAAGATTTGAATCGGTAAAAAAACCAAAACACAATACTTATCTTCCAATATAGGATTAAAGATGCCAATAAGAAGTATTACCTAGAAGTCTGATTGCAGCACACAAAGTCCCACCAGTAGCAACAACATCGTCAATGATCACCACACGTTCCCCAGGTTCAACAGCTCCAACATGCATCTCTAAACAATCATTTCCATACTCAAGCTCGTACTCCTCAGAAATCACTTCTCCTGATGAAAGAATTGAACTACATCAGCTCTGCACTAACGAAAACATCCATAGAACAACGAGCATAAATGCAAAAAACAAACTGTTGTAATTAACTTACCGATCTAAGTGAATCAAAGGTCCAAAGATAGCCATCAAAACCAAATAATGTATGAATAGAAACACAGAAATAATGATAGTACACATGCCTTAAAGAAATCAACGTTCCACAACTTATATGAATGGGAGTCCAGAATCATGAACAACGGAATATGTATAGGCAGTTGACCTTCCCTAGATCAATTTTCAATCTTGCAGTATCCAGCCCATCTCCAAGTAACAAAAGAGAGACCAGAAAAGTGATTACCAGAGACAAGGGATGCATTTGACAACATTATCACTTACTACCATAGCAACAGAAATTACTACTGAACAGCTTTTCACAAAAGAACTTGAATATGAATAGTAACTACAATTCTAAAAAGTGCAAGAGCTACTGTTCAGTAACTTATAAAAACATTTTTAGGAACAGTATTTCCGAACATATGTAAAAAAGTTAAATTTGCTGAAATGCATATGCCTATGGATAAAGAGTGATGTTATACGGAATAAGCTTAAAAATGACTTTATTAGGAATAGATTGAGAGTCATGCTTATTAAAGATAAGATAAAAGAAAATCAACTTAAATGGCTAAATCATATTCTTAGAAGTCCAAAGAATGCAGAAGTTAGAATAGGAGATTTAATTAGTGCTAAAAAAGGGTAGATAAGCCTAAAATTACTTCATTAGGAATTGTTAAAAAAGATTTAAATTTACCTAATTTAACAAAAAACTTGACAATATATAGAAATATTTAGGTAATTTAACAAAAGTATTCATGTAGTCAACCACTAGTAGTGAGATTATAGTTCAGATTGTTGTTATTTCTCAATAAAACTTTATGTTATGTTGCAATAACAGAACAAAATACATGCAAGAACTGAAGCTGGAATTGGGAGCATTTAACAATTGCATCCAAGGCTTCTGAGAGAGTGCAAGCATTACTAACGACTGTAGAAAGATTTTTAAATAATGTACATCACGTCCAACACTTATTACAACCAAACTCTTAAGACAATTTTAGCTTTTTATTTTTCCGATTATGACATTCAAAATCAAAAGAAATAACTCTCTGCACACTTACAGAAGAAACACATCATTCTGGACATCTGATAATCATCTATTGATCCACTGAAAGTACTTGCTGTTTAATATTCAAAGAAAAATCAAGCAGTTGCCAACAAGATACCTTTTATTTGAAAATTTTTCCAAGGATATACTTCAAAAATATATTTCCTGAACATGAGACTTTTATGAAGGGAAAACACATTTCTAGCACATATTTTAAGACACTAGTTTTTGCCTTCATAATGGTTGTTTTCGAGTTCTCAACTGCTTGGCGAGAACTACAAGCAGATGTTCAGAGAATGTTAATATCAAAGAACTTTAAAAAATGAATCAAATGTTGTTATGAATCCCTTTTTTGCTTAAGCGTATCAAATGATAGCGAAGGTATATTATATGTACCAGGCAATTTCTTTGGTTTACGCAGCGGAACGAATTTTGCACCAATAGCCAAGGCAATAGGAGGACCAAATATGAAACCCCTAGCTTCAATTCCTGAGAGATCACAAGAACGTCTTGAAACAAGTCGCAAAAAATAAAGCTTATGTTAAAGAAATATTCATACTAAACACCAGAGTTATTTTTTACAACTTTTAATGGTTAGCAGGGAAGACTGGTTTGTAGTTCAACGGATGACCACCAGAAATTTTTTTTGTTATCTTATGAAATATAGAAGAGATTTTAAGCTTAAACCCAAACAAAAATACTAAAATCAAAAACTGTCCACTGGACCAAAAGTTATTACGGTTAAATGACAGGGTAAGTGTCCAACTGGATGGAATTATAACAGCATAGAAACAAGAAAAAGACAGCAATAGTTGTCTAAATGAGAGAGATGGGGTCGTATTTATTATTCTTTATGTCCCTCAACAGAATATTAAACGCGAAATTATTTAATGCTCTCCAACGCTAAAACAGTTGAACAAAATGAAAACTAGTTGTCACCAAAAGTTGATCTTCCACCTCATCATGAAAAAAAAACCCGGTGTTCAGAAACGCTAAGATTTCATGAAGTGAAGAAAATTAGTTGTCACTGAATGAATCAAAACAGGACAGCGAGAGCAATTTAAAGTTGAAATCTTTAGAGCTCGTCCTTGTCTTGAGAGGGGAGACGAAGCATGAACCGATGGTTTAGTTTACTGCGTGGAAGAATGCAATGCGCTTGTAATGTTTGTGAATCAAAACAACTTAGAAACAGAGAAATTCGATCCCGAAGAAACATGACAGGGGTTTGTACAGAAACAAATTGCATGCATCAATAACAACAGGTAGGATGCCATGAATAACCAGAAGCAATGGAAAGTGAGGGAGGAGGAGGAGGACATGCAAAAGTGGTATCAATACCGGCAACAACAGAGATACCAGCGTCCCGATATCGATCAACAAATATATCAACGGCCCCCTTGAATGCCTTGGGACGGAGCAGGACCGTCGTTATGTCGTTGAACATGATACCTGAAGAAACCGAAAACCCAGAAATCAAGCAAAACGGAGAAAAGGCAGGGAGAAGAATCACAAAAAACACAAGAAACGACAGGACCAGACCTGGTTTTGGAAAGTTGGGAACAACACGGATGGCGGCAGAAATTGCCTCAAGTCTTGGATCGACAACACCCACCACACCATTTCCATTTCCATTCCCATTCCCATTCCCATTGGCATTCCCTTTCTCATCTCCTTCCACCATCTCCACCATCTTCCTCCCCACCTCTGTGTCGATTCCCAACCACCGACGGTCGACTTCTAGTTCCCCCTCCACTGCTCTTCAAATGCTGCACCCTTGTCCCTGTCCCTGCCCCTGCCTCTTCCCTCTAAAAAGCACCTCCCTTTCTCACCTCTGCTTTGTTGTAGTTGTAGCAGAAGCAGCAGGGCAGGAGGGCAGTCGTAGAAGTAGGGACATGGGTGGTGGTAGCAGGGGCGTGCGTGGTAGGCGTTCTGCTTTTCCTCGCTGTTCTTGCTCGGTCCCGAGGGATTTGGGTTTTGAAACTGTGCCAAAGCTACAAGTGGCGAGGACCATTTTCCCCCAACGCATGATCTCTGCCTCTGGCAAGTATGGAATTTTTTACAATAAAGGTTAATCTCAGTTTATCACTTTTTTGGTACATTTTATTTTTTATATTTTTGCTAAATATTTTTTACAATATTAAAATATAATTCATGCATTTCAAAATTTTAATTTAATTTCTCTAATATTCAAATTCACGATCTAAGATATGCTAAAAGGTTTTTATTTATTTTTTTACCGTCTAAGACTGAGTGCATCATCTGGTATATTTTTTTTTTGTTAAATGTTACAATAAAATTTATTACAAAAAATTTAAAATAACGTGAAATTAAGATGTTACGGTGAGACATCGATACTTAAAAATATTATCTGTGTGTATCTTACGATTTATATATAATAATTTAAAATCTATCAGTAGTAAAGATTTCATTTTAAATAAATAAATATGTTTCTTTTATAAATATTCATTTTTAGATAAAACATTTATGATTATAAATTTTAAATTACTATATTTAAAGTATGCTACGTATATTCGTAATATTTTAAATTTATAACAAATCCAACTTTTCAAGAAATATTTTATTTACGGATTCACATGGATTTTGCATCTCCTTTCTCTTCTTTCGTAGTAAAGGGAGACGGGCAGTTGTTAAAGCGCATGTGATGATCTTTATGAACATCCATCCGCTGACCAGAATCTATTCTTCCCATGCCCTCATTGAAGGCATCCCCCGTTCTTCTGGTAGAAAATTTACGCCCATGGGCGTCCACAAATAATATTTTGTTGGAATATTTACCTTCCAGGCATATCTAAATCTTTTAATAGCTTTTCTTTGGGGTTCTATGAAATCGATGTAAACGCTAGAATTCGAATTACGGTAAAAACGTAAAACCTTGCGGTGGAGGCGTTACGGTAGAAACTTCTTCCACCACTCATCATCTTGAGTAACAGTTGCAGATCAAATTAAACGTTACCAAAAAACAAAAAAAAAAAAAAAGTTGCAAATTAAACGTGAGCTTTAACTTTTAGAGCAGCAGCTTTTGGGAATATTATTCCCATGGTCCGATGAGTATTTTTTTTTTAGGAGGTTATCATGATAATTAGGGAGTTTTTTGTCGTATATTTGATTACAAATTTACGAAACCTTTAAGTTAAAGATTCAAAACCTTTAAGGTACTTTACGATTAAAAAAAGAGAGATCCCGCCATAACAATCTGGAGTTCACATCAATAGTCCTTTAATTATTTTTTTCGATAATTAGTAGATCCTTGATTATATATAAAACTTAACAGGTCACCTTTTTTTTTAAGCCTTAAAAATGAACATGTAAAAAGGGAAGTTCAAGTGCAACTTCTAAAACCATTAAGAACATTATCTTAATATCTGATAATATGATTTCTTCAACCTATTTTTGTTCAAAAAAATCTAGCTGAATAATAATTTAAACGAAGAAAGAAAGAAATAAATAATCGCTTTCTTTTGGTTCAGTCTATTTTGCATGTATGGTTTTTGTTGTTATTTTTTTCCGGTGAACGATGTACTTTAACTCTTTATTAGTTATGACTACATAAACGTGTATTTATCATTTATATTATTAAAAAAGAAGAAGAAAAGGGTTACCGTTGTGGATAATGGAGATGATAATTATCAAGTCTTGTCGACAATGACCTTTTGTAACTTTTGTTCCATCTTTCTAACGTTACCTCCTCCATGTCTTAGTTTTGTTCTTTCTCGGACATCCAGTTAACTTTATTCTCTGTCGTGTGACACTTCTTCTTTTCAACCGTGTTTTCAGACTTTAATACTTATATTAATATTGTCATGCTACTTTTTTAAAAAAGATTATATATATATATATATATATATACCATGCAAGAGGTAGCGTTAAAAATTAGAATTTGAAATAAACACACCCTTTTAGCCTAACAATGTAAAAATGATTCAAAGCGAGATGATGAATCTATCTAACTATCGATAGTTTTCTGCGAGGAGGGTTAAGTGCGCGCGCAAAAGAAAGAATATATATATATTATCGCTGCATTTTCAAAAAAAAGAATTTGCTTCTACGAAATAAAATAAAAGTCAAACGTGCTCCACGGCAAAGATATGGAAAGCCCACAAAGATCTGATGTACAAAAGGATGGATTGTTGGCGATGGTTACGCTCGCTCGTTGGGAGTGGAGACGTGTCTGCCACCCATGGAAGATCTGGTCGCCACGCAGACGGCGAAGCAGCCCCAAGCACGGAGCAGAGAAGACTTATTTCGTTGTTTTTATTTTTCCCTTTTCGGTACTCCGAAGTCCGAACCTCTCTCTCTCTCTCTCTCTCTCTCTCTCTCTCTCTCTCTGAGTCCGCTGCATTCTCGAACGGGGAGAAGATCCGAGGGAAAGATTGTGTTCCCTGCCGTGCGGGGCCACACAAGTAAAGCATGGCTTATCTCAACCAACGCATGTGTTAACGCTTATCCCTACCTCTTCCTGTTTCCCCGGTCTGAGATCTGTCATGTCGTTTTCCAGCTATGCATTTGGTACGGATGTGCACCCCCTCCATCTGTACATTTCCAAATCTAATAAATCAAACTCATCATCCATCGATACGGAAAAAAAATAAAAATTCAATAGAATGTGTGGAGAGAAAGTTTAAAATAATATTAAACAAATTTTTTATTGTCAAATAAAATATCTCATCTCGGATTAACTGTTGATGAACGAAGAATTTGGATTATTATCAACAACTGTCGTGGAATATTTCACAACATTCTTTATCTTTATTTCTTTCTTTTTTCATTTCAAATGCACCGATGCTACTCGAACTCCGGTTGCCTACCCCTACGTTCGCTGGCAAGACGATACACCCCTACGCTCGCCACGAGCCCAATAGCGCCGGTAATGGGTCGAAGTCTATATCCGAGATCGTGTGGGTCTATAAAAGTTTCGTTCAAAACCTGGAACCCTAAAAGGGGTACGTTTGTCGTAAAGATTGTCCGGGACCGTAGCTTTTATACTACAGATTAAATTATTTTTATAAACATATTACTTTTTTAAAAGTTTTTTTTTTTAATTCCGATTAATTTACGTTCAAGGAAGAAAATAAGGTGGTAAAATTCCAACTCCAAAGAGTTGAACAACTTTTTAAATAAATGCCTCCTACGACTCAAGTTTCGATTTTTTAAGTCTAAATCAGAAAAATATTATAATATAGTAGAGTTTGTACATTTAGAATTAGACGAAAATAATTTTGAATTCTATTCAATTCTAAATAAAAGGTATTTATGCATTTGAAATTTTAATTTTAAAAAGAAATAAAATTATGTATTACAATATAAATATGAGAACGTAAATTCTCATCTAAGAACGTGTGAAATTGAACGAATATTTTTTTTGTATGTCCTTCAATTATTGATAAATAACATATGAATATTTAATAATATATTTATATAACATGATAATTGATTAATGTAATAATCTTACTAATTAATTATATTTTTATTAATTAAAAAATAATTCTATTATATTATTATCATATATAATTATAAAATTTTAATTTTATCAAATTCTATATTATATGTAAATATTTAAATTTCAATTTTCATCAAATTCTTGAATGTATATAAACACTTATATTTTAAATTTTATTTCTATTTAATTCTATAAAATTTTAATTCCATCAGAATTTCAATTTTACAAACATACCTTATATATATATTGTATATAATATGTTGGAATAATAAAATTATTATGATATTTAATGGTAATTGATAATATATTCATGCATTGAATTTTATTTATCAAGGAAAAAAATATTGATCAATATGTTTACCATATAAAATGAGTATTATAGCTAAATAGATGCATTTACATATATATACTTATACTCATTTTATAGAATAAATGATATTTTTATAGATGATGTGTACGGTTGTTGATAGGTGTCTTTTTCTCTCGTGAATCAACTAGAAACTATAATTTTCTCACGCGAGAAAGAAAAATCAATTTTGATATTTTAGTTTATTTAAAAAGACCTTAAATTTTATTAAGAAGAATTATAATTTATTTAGAAATTAGAATCCTGGATGCTAACCAGAGATCCAAACACGTAAAAAAATTTAAAAAAAAAACTATTTTCCGGGAAAGTCATTCAGACCCATTTCTTTCTAACTGGATCCGATTCGATCCGATAAGAACAGACGGCCCACTAATTCACCATCTCCCAATCCACACTGAGAAGCGTACACCACTCTCCTCTGGTCCTCTCTCCGATGGCCACCGCCATTTCTTTCTCGCCTCTATGCTCCATCCCATCCTCGAGCTTCGACACCTTCTCGCAGCAGCGCTTCCTCCTCTGCCTCCGATCATCCCGATCATCCCTCTTTCTCGACTCCCACTCATCCTGCTTCACGTCCCCCTCCTCCTCCCGCTCACTTCCCTTTCAGCTACATTACTGGACAAGGAAACGCCGTGGTCGTCGATGTCGGTCACACTCCTTAACGGAAGATGTCGGCGGAATTGGAGTCTTCATCACTTCGTCTGCCGATTACTACTCCACGCTTGGGGTTCCCAAGTCCGCTAGCATCAAGGAGATTAAGGCTGCATACCGCCGTCTCGCACGCCAGGTAGGACGACGTTGATTCCCAAGATCATTCTTCCGTATGGAGTTCAGAGTTCATAGTTCTAAGAAGTTCTATTGTCCCATTGGTGTTTTCCGGGGCCTTAACGTGAAGACAATTAAATTCAGGTAAATTGATGGATGCGTAGAATCTGTAGGTTGTAAATTGATGCGTCATGGGATTTGAGAGATTCTACTATCAATGAAAAGAAGAGAAAACAATGACATGCAATTGTTTGGATAGATAGATGGGACTCATTGTTTTTGCCGTGCACCTTATGGTGCATTGAGTTTCTCCTGGAGGTCAAGATGTGCTGAATTTTTGAATATCTAAGAATGGCGATTTCCAGAGGTTTTTATAACTTGCAGGCTCACATAAGGTGCGTAGGAATATAGGGTGAACATGTGTTTAAAGAAAATTATCCACCTCACACACAACGGACATCAAATCCATCTATATAATGAAGATTACAAAGAAGAGATTACAAGACCGTTACAACAAATAGGATTAACAGCTATAATAAACACTACAAACTAATAAATTTAATCCTTGCCCTAACACCGCCATGAGCTTGGTCTCTAGATTGTTAAAACGATGAGAAGACAATAATTTTGTTAATGTGTCAGCAACTTGGATCTTGGGTTGAGATATATTGTACATCAAGTCCTTTGGCTACCACCTTCTCACAAACAAAGTGAAAGTTTACTTCAAGATGCTTGGTTCGAGAGCAATACACTGGATTGCCAGTGACGTATGTAGCATCTATATTGTCACACCACAAAATTAGACGAGAAGGCAGCCTGAAACCAAGTTCATGCGGTAAATTTTGGAGCCACATAATTTCTATTGTTGTAAAGGCTAATACATGATATTCAGCCTTTTTGCTAGACTTTGACACTATGGCTTGTTTCTTTGACTTTCATGAGATCAAGTTTTTGCCCAAAAAAATACAAAACTTGCTTGTATAATGTTAGATCATCTAACGATTCAGTCCAGCTAGCCTCACCAAAGGCTTGTAGATCAAGAGAAGAAAATTTTTTTAGAAACTGTCCTTGTGAGCTAGTGGATTTTAGGTATCTTTAGAATCCTTTGTGCTGCTGTCCAGTGCTTATCAGTGCGAGAACGTAGGTACTGACAGACCTTGTTCACGCTGTATGCAACTTCTAGCTGTACTCCTGTAGAGAGTGGGATCACCAAAGGGCTGATCAGAAGTTTGTGAGAGTTTAGTGGATGTGCTTGCAGGTGTAGCACAACCTTTGGTTCTTGACATATTTACTTTGTTTAAAAGGTTTTAGATGTATTGCTGCTGTGACAACAAGATGCCATTAGATTTGTACTGGGCTTTGATCCCTAGGAAGAAGTTTAGATGGCCAAGTTCTTTTAGAAAAAAATTTCTGGTTCAGGGCATTGATGATGGTGTCAATCAGTTTGGTGTTGTTACCAGTGCTAATTATGCCATCAACATATACAAGGATATAGATTAGGTTAAAATTGTGATTTTAGACAAATAATGATGAATCAGACTTTGCAGAAATGAAACCAAGCTGGGTTAAAGTGGTACTAATGCTGGAAAACCAGGTCATAGGGGTTTGTTTGGGCCCAAATATGTTTTGTGAAGTTTACACACATGATTAGGATAGGTGGGATGAGTGAATCCATGTGGTTGTGTCATATAGACACATTTTTCGAGTGTATCATTAAGGAAGGTGTTGTTTTATCTAGCTTCCTTAAAGACCATCCATGAGCAAGAGCAAGGGACGACACGACTGATCGTTGGTGCTTTGAGAAATGGGTTGAAGGTCTCATTATAATTGATGCTGAGTGATTGATGAAACCATTTGCTTGCAGGGCAAGCACGGTATCTTTCTAATGAACCATTAGGTATGTTTTTGATACAAAACATCCATTTACAGCCTGCAACATTTCTAGCACTAATGGCATGGACAATGGACCATGTGCCTTTTTGTAAAATTGTATTATATTCATCTAGTGTGGCCCTGTGCCACCTTTCATCTTTAAGTGCTTGGGTCTGTGAGATTGGTTCAGAGTTATTTAGATTAGGAGTGCTTGTGTGGGCATTGATACCATAGACATGGTAGTCAGCAAATGATCTGGGTTTTCATGTGTGATCTACAGTCTTAGTTGTCATAGGGTGGTGAGAGAGCAGGTTAGGTTGTCAGGTGTGGTGGGTTGTTGTACAGGAGATGGAGTGATGAGATGTGATTGTTGCTGGGAATTTTGGTTGGGGTGATCACAAGAAGAAGGCAGGTGATGTTGGTGGAATTTGTTACTACGATGAGCAATGGGACTTGTGTGATTGGTTGTGGTTGTAGGAATGTTGCTGGCGAGAATGGGATCAAGTATAGAGTACTTAATAGGATATTGTTGTTCAGAGGATTGATTTAGTAATCTGGTGAATGGAAAATGACTATCATTGAAGACAACATTTCTGGAAATATATAGGGTTCCATTAGTAACATTTAGACATCTATATCCTTTGTGCTGGCTACTGTAACCTAAAAATACACATTCTTGTGTTCTAGGATGCATTTTACGAGGAACATAGGATGTTAACAAGGGGGAGTAAGCATATCCAAAGACTAAGGGTACCATAGTCTGGTTCATTGTAAAACAATGTTTGGAAAGGAGAGATCTCACTCAAAACAATTGTAGGAAGCCTATTGATGATAAAAACAGCACCACAGAAAGCATCATCCCAATATGTGAAAAGAACACAAGCATGTGACTTGAGAATTATGCCTACCTCAGTGATTTGTCTGTCTTCTTTCTATTGCACCATTCTGTTGATGCATATGGGGACAAGAGATTCTATGCAAAATGCCATTAGATTCAAGATATTTACTAACAGATTGAAATTCTCTACCCCAATCAGATTGTAAAGATTTAGTAGAAAGGTTAAAAACATTTTCTACTGGCAAGCAAAATTTATGAAAGACATCAAGAACTTGAGATTTAACAGCTCTCAGAAAGATCTTAATATATTGGCTATAGTCATCTGAAAAGGAGACGGTATCTATTTCCACTTCTTGGAACAACATGAGACGGTCTCCATATATCAACATATGCTAATTCTAGAGGTTGAGTTGAGTCGACATGTTTATTTTTAAATGGCAAGACATTTGACTTTCCTAATTGACATGAAGAGTAAAATGAAAAATGACATTTTCCATGCATAGGAAGAACTCCAAAGTTTATAAGGGAGTGCACCAGACGTGTAGAAGAGTGACCCAGTTGCTGATGCCAAATATCAGCTATAGTTTTGCAACTAATCAAAACTTGTTTTCCTGATCTAGAATTGATGTCATTGCTATACAGTTGGTAAAGATTCATTGCTGAGTTAAACTCTCTCTTGTGTAGGACTTGATCCATGTAGATGTCCTTAATATGACAATGAAAAGGATAAATGTCAACATATACACCATTATCATTAGTGAATCCTTGTTTACTTAATACATTTTTAGTAATAGCTGGAATATGGAGCACATTTTTAAGAAGAAATTTTTGACTAGAGGGTGAATAAAGATAAGACATACCTGAAGCACTTATTAGTAATTCTTCTCCATTACCAGTTTCAATGGTGCTGTTTCCATCATAGACAGCAAGATTAGCAATATCATTGAGCTTTGTAGTTAGGATACCAACTAATATCATTACCTGTGGGAGTGGCAACAAACATAGCTTGATTTGGATTTATTTATCAAGGAGGAAACAAATTATTTTTTAGCAAAGTAACAGTTTCTTGCAAAATGGGCCATCTTGGAGCAAATTTGGCACTGAGGTTGTGGAGATATCCCAGAAGATTTACCAGCATAGAACTCCATGTAAGTTGTCAAGGGTCTCCTGTAGTTTGGCACAGGATAGAAGTTGCCTTGAAATGGAGGAAATAAACCTCAAGACCTTCCATGACATCGCCCCTTGACTTGGCATGACCATGATTCTCAGGTACAAGAAGTTGATTTTTTGAGGTTTTTTGGTAATAGCATTGACACTTAAAGCCTCTATCTCATTTGCAATATTCTTGGCTATCCTTGTTTCGTGATTCAAGAGTAAACTCTGAAGGTCTTCAACCATAAAAGACTCTGACCTTGTTTGAATGGAGGCTGCAAGAGAGTTGTAATTAGCACTCAAACCACTCGAGATATGGAGTATGAGATCATTCTTGTCCACTGGTTGACTTGTAGTTGCTAGATGATCAGAAATTTCCATGGTCTTCTTGAGATATGCTGTTACAGTGAGATCCCCTTTCTTTAATGTTTAAAGTTGTAACTTTCATTGATTGATCCTCACTCTTGATTTTGAGGCAGACAACTTCTCCAATGTTGTTCAAAGAGAGTATGAAGAATCACAATGTGTTGCCTGTGCAAGAACTGTAGGTGTAAGGGATGCAAGCAATCATCCACAAAGCAGTTAGTCTTGCTTCATCAAGGCTTGATCTCTTTCTTTCTCTGCCATGACTTGATGATCTTCATTATCACCAATGGTGCTTCCTTCAAAAGATTGGCATGAGCTCTGTTTGAGCAGTCAATGAGCCGAAGCAACCCATTTCCATGAAGAATGGGCTGAACCTGTGATTTCCATAGCAGGTAGTTGTTGTGATACAAATGTATATTGATCTGATGATTGAAAGTTGTGATGGCAGGCATGGGGTTCACAAGTGTTTCTTCCATGGGATGGTAATGAGAAAGAAAAGAAGGAAAAGAAAAAAAGGTGGGAATCATGTGGCTTCTACAGCAGAGCTTTAGACCAGGATTCTTGATGCATGTCACATGGCTCTGGTGCCATGTAGGAATATAGGGTGAACATGTGTTAAAAGAAAATTATCCACCTTACAAATAGAGGAGGACAAGGGATCTATTTATATAATGATGATTGCAAAGAAGAGTTTACAAGACTGTTACAGAAAATACGACTAACAGCTACAATAAACACTGCAAACTAATAAGACTTTATCTTTATCTTAGCAAGGTGCTTGAGATGGAGAGTTTATAGTTCAAGGAAGTTTGGAAATGGTTTTGCTATCATTGTTTTAAGCATGCCAACCTTTTGAGTGATTGAACTTGAGGTTTAGTTGTAGTGTCGACATGGTGGATGTTTTGAAATGCAGGGGGGTGCTGCCACAGGAGTTTGCCGTATTGTATTTGTATTGAGTAGTCTTATAAAATTACCAGTCGTGTGACGCCATATCACCCATTAATTTGAATTTAGTTCACCAGGTCAATCTAGATTTGCATTTTATATTTGAACATGTAACAAATATTTAATATTTAAACGTGCAACTTTATTTCCTTTGTTTTTCAATGCATACATTATCAGAGTATAACCTTAAACCTTCAATTGCACTTTATATTTCCAGCATCTCCCAAAAAGGTGTTCTCTATAAATGCCAAATTTCTCATTCTCAAAAGTTTAATAGCTTGAATTGATCTGGTTCATGGTATGACCTTCAAGTAGTTATCACGTTGTTGATGGTTTGGCTTTCATTATTTTATTGTTCTGACATAGAGTTTTACTTGTTAAAGTATCATCCAGATGTGAATAAGCAGCCCAATGCAGCTGATAAGTTTAAGGAGATCAGCACTGCATATGAGGTACGTTACATATTCCTCCATTGCTTTGTAACTACTTTATCACCATGCACATCATGTTGATTATAGTCATTGCACCACTCCAGCTTCGGGTCAAACTCTAGCAAAATTATTACAAGTGCCTTCTTTTTTATGAAAGTAGTTGATGTTTTTATTTTTTCTCTTTTCATTTGTGATTTGTTTACAATGATTGCATCAATTCTCTCGTGTAAAATGATCTTCATGCATTCTGGGCCTTTGGCTTAGTTTTTTAGGCAATGATCAACTAACTCCTTGAGTATGCTTACAACTTTTTTTCCTCTTTTTAGAACTTTTTTTTGTTATTTTTTATCTTGAGAAATGTTTTTGAAAGTTAAGATTTAATAAGCATAAGTGGTGTGATTATATCTAAAATAATTGTTGAAATTTGAAATTGAAAATGAGTGCTAGAATTTGTAATATAGTTTTGATTGATGAAATTTATTGATCTGCAAATGAATGCTGAGATCTAATGTAGATGTTTAAGATATGAATTTGAAACTTAAATTCGAATATTAAATATTGGATGCTACTGAAAAATCAAAATATAATCAGTATGATTGTTGAGCAAAATATAGAATTTGTTGATTTAGCAAACTAGCCATTGGAAGCAATTTCTTTCTCATTCCCTTATCTACTGTGCTAGAAAACTCAGTTGTCTTGCACCAATTGTCTTCAATATGTTGCTTGCTCTTGTTCCTGCAAGGGTTGACTTAAGCAAATGTGTCAATTTGCATGTGTAATTTGGCAAACTTACTGTTGTCAGGATGTTAGCATTTTTTTCCTCATCTAAACACTGAATAAATATAATATAGGTATTGTCAGATGATAACAAGCGGTCTTTGTATGATCGGTATGGTGAGGCAGGTCTGGGAAGTTCTGTAGGTGGTGGAGCTGGCACCTATACGGTATCATTAAAATTCTTTGCAATTGTTTGTGTTGAAAATTTTGATTGTTTAGAGTGTGTCATAACTTAGCTTAATATCAGTTTTTCACATCCTAAACAAAAACAAAAGATAAATCACCCATTTCTGGTTTCTGAGGCAAATAGTATTGAATTTAATACGGTTTGCCTCAATTTAATTTGAAGTTTATTTTCACATATCAATTTACATGAGATTATATTTATGGGCCCTGCCACAAACTTGGCAATCTAAAATTTTGGAACCATGTTCCTGGATCATCATTCATTTGAAATATTTGCATCTTATAGATGCTCTAATATTTTGTTTGTCAAGGACGTAAGGTGTCATTGGAAATTTCAAGCTATCTAACCTTGAAGTCAGAGAAAGCACCAAATTGTTATTTTGGTTCTTTCTGGTTTTCTGGCGTGGGTTAAGCAAACTTCACAATATGGTAACAAAATCTTGCAGCTGTAAATTGATTAGAAGGAATTTTTGAACGACTTAAGCTCTGAGAGCTTTACATCATAGTTATTAAAGTGTTATTGTGTCAAAAAGATTTTAAATAGATTCTTTTGAGTATTTTCATCATTAATGTTATATATTATTAAGTGTATTTATATGCATAAATATGTGTTCTTAACTAATCTGTAATTAATATTGACATATATGACAGATAAAAACTAATAATGCAATTAAGAATAAGATTAGCATCATAACATCAATTATATCCACACATTAACGTCTAAGCATGTTAAAAACATTAAAATTTGAAATTTTAAAATGTTAACATATAAAATACGGGGATCCTTTCTATATGATATACTAGGTTTGATTAAAACAACACAAGACAAGCTGTGTAAACACCTAGCCACTCATCATACCTTGTCGACTAATACCTGCTTTAATAACCATTCTTAACATGGTTTTTGTTGTCATATTTATAGATTCTGTTGTTACCATCTTTGTAGATCTATGATGTTACCATCTTAAGATTTTTTTATAATCTTAATATCTATGATGATTTGTTGTTACCATCTTTGTAGATGAAATGCAAACTAAATATGTATGTAAAAGCCTGGTCGATTAGGGAATGAATCAAATGGACTATCATGAATCACATTGACTTAGTGTATATGCTGCTCAATTAGGTTTCAAAATTGAAGAACTTCATGTCTCTTTCATGAACTTTGAGTTTTGAATTACTCACATGGAATTGAAATTTTTTAGTTGCATATGTGTTAGCTATTATTGTTGCTTTACTCCTAAAATGATATTATTCTTTCTTCTCGGGAAACATATTTTCCCTTAGTCTACATTTCATATCAGTAAATGCCTCGATATTTGCAGTGTTTTGATGGGGTCAAATGTTCTCATATTTACCATTTACAGATGAAATTCCACAATTCCATAAGAATCAAAGCTATGATTTTCTACTCAACTATAAATAGAATTGTTTTCACTTGCTTACCGTTAGGAATATACATGGTTCATGAGTGCAATGTTTTAAAAAGATACGTGTACTTCTGCATTCTTGTTTTCCTTGAAGCTTGTTTGATGGCTGCATCATTTTACATATTCCTTTTCCTGTATTAACCGCATATTTATGTACCTAGATTTGTTTTGTTTATTCTTTCAATAGAGTTTTTTTCTTACTGAATAAACTGTATTTTTTTCTTGAGATCCACACTTGTTTCTATATTGGAATCATTTCACTTTTTCAGTTGTTCTTTGATAAAATTAACTAGAGTTTTTTTCCCTTGCAGACTAATCCTTTTGATTTATTTGAGACTTTTTTTGGTGCAAATATGAGTGGCTTTTCTGGCATGGATGAAGGCACATCTCGCAGTCGCAGACGTGGAACTGTTTTTAAGGGTGAAGACATACGGTGAGCTTGAAATTGCTGTGTAAGATCAACATGCTATTAAATTTACTATTCCAATATTTCTTATATTATTTTGGAAAACAATATCAACCTAACTTGCATGCTGCAAAGATCCACTGTATACTTTTACTCTCCACAATCTTATTGTATGGTAGCTCAAACTATCATTAATTTAGACTTTATTGTGTGTGTATGTACGTATGTATAGACAAGCACACATACCCACACACATATAGTTTAATTTTTCATATAGTAAGGCTACATCCTAGCCATCATCATGAAGGTGTTGTTAAAATACAGGAGGCGAGAACCACTAACCAAAACCAGATTTTAATTTCTGGTTTTATAAAAGGATTCAATGAAATTTTCTTTGCATTCAATATTCATGATGCTAGTTGCATGGCGATGAAATGCACAAAGGAAGGAAACCTTCATTGTTTAACACATGGGTAGCCCATCCTTTGACACATACCTTCCTCATTTGACTTGTTCTTGTAAACTAGCTTCCTCATTTGGTGCATTCACACTCCTCTCCTCACATTCAAAAATAAAACTTATTTCACGTGTTCACACCTCTCTCTCCTTTTTTGCATCCCTTCCATGTCCCATATAGAGACCTCCAATGACGACAATTTGTCTTGATCATGGCAAGGTATGGTGAAAGACTCCTCCCACTCGAAGAACACATTGTCTTTTGAGCAGTATGAGGGCTCACTTAACTGTTAGAAGTTGATAGGCTTTCAATCTTTTGGTGATGAAGGGCCTGCATTTTTTGAATGAAGAGGTATTTTATCCTCTCCAATAGATTAAAAAATGATTTCTCCATCAGCATTGTGTTTGGGTATCTATCAGATGTCCTACAGTGGAATGCAATCGTCCTCCTTCCCTAGCCATGAAGGGGCATGCAACACCCTTTTTTTTTGCGCACACAATTGTTGTCCTTGCAACAATTACCACCCATGTGGAGCACATCATCCAATTCATATCATTGTTGTCAGTCATGGACATCATGTGTTACCACCAAGGTTGCCTCACGTAGTGCCACCACCCATGATTACATCATTGTCATATACATTGTTGCCACGAGCTATACATTTTTCTATTAGTTTTGTGTTTTTAGTTAGGTGTGTAATACCAAATTGTACCATTTTATTCAATTTTTGTGATAATGATTTCTGATCTCGTTGATCAGAAACATGAAATAGACAAATAGTAGTGCTAAACTTTTTTAAATATTGTTTCATGTTACATATTTGTGTATGATTATAAAATTACTTGAAATTAAAATCAAAATACGAAATTACACCATGCAAATTACTATTTTGCTTTACTAATATAATCATTATTTTGCAAGTTTAAATTAATAAATAGTAATATGTTTCATCATACTATATTGAACAACATATTAATTTTCAATACAGTAATACTAATTTACAAAAATAATAATACTACAGTGTAGAACATAAATTCTTGAAGTTGAATATGAAATTACATCTTTTAAATAATATATTCTTGAAATATGAAATTTAATAACATTCAAAGATTTTATTTTCAATGAAAATATTGAAATTCTGTGTACATGTCTTACATCTGGCATTTAAAAATAGTCAATCATTGAAATTCAAATGTGAGTGTGACTTAAATGCAAGCAACAGCCAGTTCGGAAAAGTCAACAAACATTTAAGCATGCCTTAATAATAGGAAAGAGGATATTTTAGATCTATGCTATCAAACATTATATATGTTATGAATGTTTTCTTCAAAACACAGTCACTAGTGATTTTGTTCTAAACCCTTCATTCTCGATAGAAGGATTAGAGCAAATCTTCCCTTATCAGAGGGGGAGATGTAACTGATCTATAGTGTGTGCATCTCCATCCATCCACTCACATGCATAAATGCATGGCTAGATTAATACTGGAGGAACATATCGTCTTTAGTAAGGATTCAATGTAAATTGCATTTGGAATGTAGAGGAAGGAAGCTTGGCTGCTAGATGTTTGTGAAGCCTGTTTTTCCTCGAGTGTTGCAAGATTTTTGTTTAATGTATGGATCAGAGGCGTGTTTTCTGCCTTACCACTATAGTTTAAAGATCTATAAACTCATTTTTGATTTTCCACTACAGTTTTCCCCTTACCTTGTACACAAATTCACATCTTTTGTTGCCTAGGTATTCTGCATCATATTCTGTGTGTTTTTCTTGCAATTTATTTTAATTTTGACCTTCTTCTCCTATAAATTTTTCATTGATGTAAAATTTCTCAGTCTTCCTTTTGAGTTTATAAATTTTAATGAATGTGACTGTTGTATTATTTTTCAGATATGACATAAGATTGGAATTTTCAGAGGTCATCTTTGGATCAGAAAAAGATATTGAGCTTTCTCATTTGGAGACGTGTGAGGTTTGCAGTGGGGCAGGATCAAAGATAGGTTCCCGGATGAGAGTATGCTCAACATGTGGTGGAAGAGGGCAAGTCATGCGAACTGAGCAAACACCATTTGGCCTGTTTTCCCAGGTATGTTAGGAGTGTAAGGTCACCAACCTATAGCTTTGAAAATGACTTAATTGCTTTCTGTATCGTTAGGACAATAAACATAGTAAACATCACTTAAAAAGAATAGTTTGTTTGTAAGTAAAAAAAATTAAAATACACAGATTCTTAGTATCTTAGTTGCCTGTTTCAAAGAGTAAAAGTTTAATACAGAGTAGCATAGTGCCTTTATCCTGCCATTATATTACCAAAGTAGTGTAACAAAAATGATGGAAGAACTTTCATTGCACATGTAAGACTCTAAGGTCCATCTGAAGACAATCTAACATTAGAAGGTTAGAAATAATATAGAAGGATTTGTATGCATTTGATAGAGCTTTGTAATAAAACTGAAAAAGATGTTTGGCTGCTTGATGCTTTATTAGATGCAAAATCAGTTTCATTTCACCCTCCCACAGATGTGGATATCTTTGCATCCATACTTAGTTTTGATTCCTGAAGGGAGCAGGTATTTGATTTGGCCTTTATAATTAGACTTGTCAAGTTTTCTTTGTTGTGTTCCCCTTAACATAAAATATTCATTCCAGAAAATAATACTCATTTCTGATGGATGTCCCCTGTTCTCAACTACCTAGGCTTATGTGTCACTTGTCCTCTTTGCTTTAATGCTATAATTGAACTAAAAATGGCCTAAATTCGTTCACTTGAGCTGACATATTGATGCTCATCTTCCACAACTGATAATTAAGCAATGGATTGACCAAAAAAGAGCTAGCCCCGTATTGGTTCAATTGGATAGTCTTAAAAAACCCTTTCCTCTTCATCCTGCGGCATGTACACACTTTCCAGTGCTTAGCCTCTCCCTTGGCAATACCAGTCTCCTTATTCCCACAAACTCCCTCGCAAGCCTTGTGTGTCTACTGGGACATTATTTCCCCCATTGATAAGGGTCGAGCCCTTGCGTATGAAGAAACAAATGTCAAAACATAGGAGAGCATGAGAAGAATTTTGTAATTGAAGGAGAGTAGTCAAGAGGATAGTGATAAAATTACTGTCATGGCTTCTCCCTGTCATGGCACCAAGGTTCAACTGTTCAAGGGAACTTCCAGATTGGCAGGACCACCACCTGGAAGTATTTTTCCCTTGGAGTCTCAATGTTTGTTAGAGTGATATGATTCAAGGATACGGATACGGCATGATATAGATTGAAGGATTTGGTAAATTTCTAAAAAGTAAGATATGACAAGGCTAAGATACAACATTAAACAAATAATATATTTAAATAAAATATTTAAAAATTTAAAATAATAATACATTCAAATGACAAAAAGGCATATACAACATGCATGACTTAATTAGTACATAAAGATTGAGTGATACTGAACAATTATATTAACATGTAACAAAATAATATGGTGATATATTGTCAAAAGGGTATGAATCTTTTTGTTCGCTGTTAGATATTGACCTAAAAAGCCCAATAAATTAAAGAAAATTTATTAAACGACCAAAAACAACATGCAAAAATTGAAACAATAACCTATCGTAACGAGTCTCATGACTCATGCAAAATAGTATGCTTTTATTTTCTATAGTCATGTAGCTCATATAACAAGAACAATTTAAGCCATAATCTCATTGTGGGGTTGATCACATGAATCCTTTTATTTCATATATTTCTATCTATGATCAAATCTTTGGTTAAATTATATGAATTTAATTTTTTTTTTTTAATTTCTAACTAAGTATTTTTAGATCCTCCTCTACTTCTTTTAGTTTTTTCTGCATTAATTAATTTTCTTCTCTTAATTAATGTATTCTTTGGTTTCCTAAGGATATAACCAAATCACCTAAGTTGATTTACTCTTATCTTATCTTTAATTTGTACAACTCTTATTCTATTTCTAATAAAATCTCTTATAGTAATATCACTCATCCATCTAAATATATGCATTTTAGCAATACTAATTTTTTATATGTTGTCATTTTGAACCATAAAGTATAAATAGGTGAATAGTAGTTTTATAGAATTTTCATTTTAATGCACAATGTAAGTGGAACAAAAATCTAAAATTCAAGCATGCCACTCAAAAAATATTCAAGTACAATCTCAGTAAATACCAAACAGTTGTAAAGTCATAAAAAAGTTGAGTTTGCTAAGAGCTTTACGGTCAACACAAAAAAGTGTGAGTGTAATTATAGTTGTAAGTTTTAATAAAAGTAATTAAATGTATGCAAGAAGTATCTTAGCAAAATCCAGGGCAAATCATGATTATTCTTGACCAAAATAACTTGTACATGCCATTTGGCATATCCAATGAGTATCTTAGCTGTATCTAAGCTGAATTCATGTCTAGTTGGCTATGGTGCAGGTGTGACTAGTGTCTAGGAGAATCCATGTTTCATGGTTCATACTCCATATGCCAAAATCATTCAAATTTGCCTACGTCTGGTGGGCTAGAGTTTTCCTCCACACTACAAAAGCTTTCTAATCTCATTGAGTCGTTGGAGACAGATGTTAATTGGGGTTATTGTTGGAGGTGCCCATTGGTGCGTTCTCCATGTGGATTTAGGAGTCAAGCAAGGAAGATACTTTTAGATCTTGAGTTTTGACTACCATGTGAGATTTGCCATAAGTATCGTTAGGCATGGACCCATCTCCACCATTTATTGTAGATCAAATGGCCCTAGTATCATCTAGAGGGGAATCTCAATCATAACAAGAGGATGGTGGATATGTTGTGACCTGACATCTCTATTCCATTCTTACTCCACATGTTTGACAGTGGCCATTCCCACCTCCCAACCTATGTGGCATATTTGATGATTTCCCCTTCTTTCATGTTGACTACGCCAATTAGAAGCATACCGTCCACTTGAATTAGATTCACTTGTGCCTGTTCATCTTCTTTGATATCATCCAAGCATCTGAACAACACCAGAGCTTCCTCTGGTCGTTGGTGTGAAGTCACTAGTTCTGATCCACTGCCATCAACCTTCCTCATTCACCATTAACACATTCTCATATCTTGAGCCTACCACCATAAATCTTACTTGATACTTCATACCTCAACAGAATTTGTAAGATTTTTGGCACCAATAGGACCTCCACTAAGACAAAATGAACCCCAACATCATGCATTCCCATCCTTACCAAGTAAGTCACGTATGAAGTACATGCTGAAGCTTGTGAGTAAACTTTTCATGGTGGTCACTGTGGTTAGGTTAGGGGGAGGTGGAAAATTGCAAGCCACCACCATTGGATGGACACAACGTGCTTCTAGAGGATTTGAATCATAGAACCATGCTTTTGCATACCTTCACCTCAATTAATATCTCCTATTTTGTCTTTAAATCCATAACCATGTTCACTACATGATTCTTAATTACGTGAATAATTGGAAGGGCACATCCTTGCCATTTATGATGTGAATGATCATACAAGACATTGCAGTTTGTGTCACCAATCCAACTCACCTCAATTGCCAATTCTAATTTTCCCCTACTCAATCTTTTCAACCATTGCTGCTACACCTTGGAGAGCTTGGGCCCTCTTCCATTCCCTTTTGATTCAAACTCTGACAAGGAGATCTTTGTGGGCACTACACATCTTTGCATGGAGTGGGATGCTGATAATGCCACTATTGGGATGACAACTCAATGCCGACCAACCAATCGAAAAGATTGCTTCCCATTGCTCCACTCCACAACAATGATGATAGACCACCCTGTGAGGGCACTCATTCTTCTAGTACACACTTTCAAAGCATTTGAGTCATATAAGATTGGTTTTTGTCCCTAACACAAATGTCCTTTTCTTCACCATCAAGCTACTGAGAGGGATCTTGTTTGGTCCCATAGCCAGAACATGCAGAGGTGTTATCTTTTGCCATTGCCTCCACCGCTGTTGCTGTTTGATGTTGCTAACATGACACTGGTTGCTACTCATTGGCCCTTGGTTGAGCTTCCCTCATCGTGCAACTGCATACTATTTAGATACCTTGTTGTTTAGCACTTTAGTAAGTATTTAGTTATATTTTTCAATTTATTGGCATGTTATTGGGCGATGATTACACTTATTCAAGATATATTTCTTCAAACTATATTACTTGTGATTGAATTAAAATTTATTTTATCTAACAATATCAGATATTATGGTGATTGCATACATATTACTGTTATGTATATCTATATCTATTTAGTTATACTTTTTTTAAGAAAGCCCTTTCTTAAGCTCTCTTAAAAAGCATCCTTTTGATAATGTTAACAACTTTTTGTAGAAAAACCGTTTTGATCTTCAATCCACCAAATGCCTGTTTTCTTTATTTGGAAAACATTGGTGGGGTAAATGGATGCACCATTTTCTTGCAGTTGTAGACCCAACAGCTGCATTATGTTAGTCCGGACCATTTTGGTCTGGATTGCAACAGGAAATTTCCCTAACATGTTGTCCAATCCAAAATGAGTTGGTTTGAATTAATTCTGTCAACCTTCAGCACAATTACCTATTTAATAAATCTATTTCCTTCAATTGATTTTTCTTCTTTGATGGATTTGGCTCTATTGCTTTTGTGGCCAAATGGTTGTGGATTTGTGCTTATTGATCTTTATATGGATTTAATCCATTTATTAATGGGAATGCATTTTCACTTTTAAGGTGTCTGTTTGTCCAAAATGTGGAGGTGATGGTGAGATGATTTCAGAATATTGTCGTAAATGTGCTGGTGAAGGTCGCATACGTGCTCGAAGATCTATTAAAGTTAAAGTTCCTGCTGGAGTAAGCAAAGGGAGCACTCTTCGCGTGCGTGGTGAGGGTGATGCTGGACCAAAAGGGTATACCACTACCACTTGTCTGTTTTGAATAATATTCCTTCTGAAAGATGATACTTCAGTCCAGCATTGGTACTCAAATAGTGCACTTAACAATTTGCTTATGTAACAATTGCTTCATTTATAACTTTTCACCAGGGGACCTCCAGGAGATCTTTATGTATGCCTTGATATTAATGAGATACCAGAGATCCAAAGGGATGGCATAAACTTACGCTCAACTGTTGCAATCAATTATATTGATGCCATTTTGGGAACTGTTGCCAAGGTGAATTTTCAGCTACTGTCAAGTTACACATTTTTGTTCTTTGAGTAGTGATGCTTTTTCCATCTTTAGCCTATGGGATTAAAACGTCCAGGATTATCAGCAAACCAAATCAAATAGTAATTTAGTTGGAATCCATCTCTTCATATTGGATGTGTTGAGTTGTATTCAAATATATATTTCCCTTGATTGGAATTCCTCTTACAAAATTCCCAGTTTCAAATTTAATATTGAGATTTTGCTAGGTAGTGTTACCATTTTCTTTTTAAAGTTTGTGTTTAACAGGTGAAGACTGTTGATGGGCTTACTGAACTTCGAATACCTTCTGGCGTGCAACCTGGTGCCGTAGTTGTTTTAACCAAGAGAGGTGTCCCAAAGCTAAATAAACCATCAATACGTGGTGATCATTTGTTCACTGTTAAAGTCACAATTCCGAGTCGTATCAGGTGAACTAGTATCCAATTTTATTGTTGCACTTAATGCTATAATAACTATTTAAAATATTTAAAAAATGTTCTTTTGTCATGTATGGTTGTGTATAATGCTACAACTCTACAAGCCATATAGAATATAGTTTTTTATATGCTGATTGCTGTTTTTTTTTTAAAAAAATTGTGATTTTGCTTCTGGATATGGACAGCATTTCATAAAAGGGTAAAACTTACTAACTCTCATATTATCAATCTTTTGCTGAATATTATTTATTTTAGTTTACCAAGTAGATAGGAGAGCATGGTTTAATAGAAATGTGTCATGATCATTATGATGCCTAATATGTTGATACCTATTGAAATCGATTACTGTTTGTCTTTGTGGTGGGCTTTATGTTACCCATGATAAATTTTCTTCTAAATAAGTCCGGTTTGTATCAGCCTCAAACTAATATCTTATAAAATATTTTCATCTCTTGGTAACTTCAGTGCAAGAGAGCGTGAATTGCTTGAAGAACTTTCAACCTTGAGCGATAGCAATGTTCCCCATGCACAGACACGGACTAAACGCCAAAGTAAGATTCAAGTTTGATGTCACATAGTTTGGAGGAATTCCTATAAAATGGGTTGGCCAAATTAATTTTAGTTAAATTTTTATGAAACGGTTTTAGAGCAGGATGCAACACGTCAATGCTATAGTAGGGCAGTTTTGTCAAGGCAAACATTTGAAACAAAATATTCTATCGATTTTTTTGGAAAAGGGCATCATTTGGATTTTCATTTTTTTAGTTTAGTTCAAATAGTCAGTAACCTATACACTAAATATTTCTTTGTAGTTAAAAACACAGAAAGCCGGGAAAACATTGATGTAGAGGAACCAGAAGGTTTTGAAGAGAATAAAGATGTTTGGCAGCAGCTAAAAGATTTTGCAGGGTAAGACATTCTTTTCAAATAAAAGTCTAATTTTGTTATTTAAATATTTTTGGATTAGAAGTCAAGAGTTAAATACTTAGACCTGACAAAATATAAATGTCTTTATGACCTCATAAATGATCCGAGCCAACTTGTGTAGGCCTCCTTGTTTTTCTTATATTTTAATTCAATTCTGTTTTACTGCTCAAAAAAAGGATCCAAGCAAAATTTTAGGCATTCCTAAGATCAAACTTGCAATTATCCGAGTTTCTTTGTTGCTACAGTAAGTAATTGTGCAATATTGCATTGTGGATGGCATCTGTATTTAATATCATTCTTGTAGGAACTTCTCTGGTAATAACGAAAAAAGCAATAAGCATGTAAAAGTTAGGCATTGATTACTATATCATTATAAACCAATTAATTCAACTGCTTGTTTCATGTTTTGATAGAAGTTTCATGTATCTGGATCGTTTAATGCCCGTTCATGATGGCTTAATGTGCAAAATAGTTTTTTTATGTGCAAAATATTCAACAAAAGAGTCCTTAATAAACTCGATTGGATTTGGGATCATGGAACTTGTTAATGCATGATATGTTTTATAATAAACATGCAAAAATTGAGTACTATCAGGTCCATAGTATGACAAGGTCCCTTGCATTTGATACGAATAATATTTAGTTTCACACAAACTGTCTTTAACTTGATTAATCATGAGTCATTTTTGTTTAGTTTGACAATTACACATTAACGTTGGCATGCATGAAAATTAGGTCGCCAAACAAGGTGGGTTTCTTATTGCTAGGTTAAAGAGTGATGTCCTTTAAAAACTATTCTCCCACTGTGGGCAAACAGTTGAATATTCTATACAAGTAGCGAGCAAAATACACATTGAATATTCTATACAAATAACATATATTCTCCTATATGCTTTTTCAAGTTTTTTTTAACCTTCTTTTCCTCTTGTTCGTGGTCTTGTACTTTCATTGTCTCTCTCATATTCTTTTAATCTTAAATTGTTGTGCATTAAATTTAGATAAATATATACATAATTTTTAGATTAAATGTAGCAGTGCATGACTTTTTTGGATTAATATATAATGTAGATATGAAATAAAGGTTGCATACTAAACGTCAAAAAAATTAAGCCATATGCTGGAATAAATATTTACTGTTTTATTTATTATGTTGCAGATCTCTTGCCAATGGCGCTCTTAAATGGCTGGAAGACAATATTTGACGGTTCTCTGTAGAATTCTGTCATGGTAAACCATCCATTGTTTTATTTTCCTTTTTTTCATATGCTCCTTTGCGCCCAGGCTATAGTTTACCGCGTAGCGGGTCGGCCTTTGCCCCCGTCTTTCATTTTCCTATTCTTTTGTCAAGATTACGTTCTTGGTGTTGTCTTGAAGAATATTTCAGTCTCCTTACGTAAATTTTGTTTTCTATGTATAACATAAATTTTCATATGTGAGGAAATCAAACGATAGAAAACACTTGACAGCAAGAATTTTTCGATGCAGGGAAATATGCTCTGTTTTATTAAGGCTTAGTTACGAAGCTAATCTTCACTTGTAATATTCATGCAAATAATTAGTACAAATAAAGAAGCAATTTGAATAGATTTTATGCAATTATGGTGGTTAGGGGAATTTCATGTATACCATCTAAAATATATGAAATTTCAGAAATATCATTGAATTGTTCAAAATACCATGTATATCATTATTTTACTTCTTATTCTCATGTATGCCACGATTGTACACTTAACCTGCCTTCATTGAAATGACTAATTTACCTTCATTTTTACTTCTAATTTTCAATCCTTTCCATTACTTAAATCTTGAATGAATTAAAATCTTAAATCAACAATCACCATTCCTTTATAATGTGTTATTTCAAAATAGGTGTAAACGAAGAAGAATAGAAACATATTATTCTCTATTTTTCATTTTAGATTTTTTAAATCTTTTCAAAGGTGTTAAAACTCCAACCTAAAATGATCAAAAAATGATTTTTGTCCTTTTAAAGTAAGAGAACATGTTTGATTTTAGGAAAGAATAGTGAGTGGAGTTGGAGATTGCACGGGTTGAAGATTTTAAAGAGATTCGAGATCATATTTAAAGGGTAAGACGAAAGGAGGTAAAAAAGAACTTAATTCTATTACTCTTAGACGTCGTAAGTAATTTCGTTATTTAACATATAAAATGGACAATCTAATAAACATTGTTAACTTTAAGTCCTTAACTCGTTGACAAATATAAGATTAAAAAGAAGTAATAGCGGTATACATGATATTTTCGAAAGTTCATGTATTATAGATTCCTCTAGCATGTATGAAAATTCCTCAAGGCTTTTTTGCGACATTAGTTCGGTCTCGTCCCGTGTAAATTTGGCTAGAGTCGGAAATTCTTTTATCGCGTTTCTCAGCTGAATCTTTGATACCAATCCAAAGAATTTTCCAAGTTTCATTGGTAAAAGAAAACCTGTACCCCATTTTCCCGTCTATTGTTCGGGCCATGGTTTGCTGACGACGGCTTCATCTGGTTCGCGGACGTGGCCATTTTTTCGATTAGAAAATAATTTATATGATGAACCTGGTATAGATCTTTGGACATTTTTGTTATATTTTATGAACTTAATGCTTTGGGTTTACGATCCGCCTCCATAATCCATGTGAAACTTGTTTATACCCTGTAATCGATCGTAAAAGTATTCTAGTCACATTAGCTTACAAACCAACATAGTCTATCATCAGAATTAGCATGGAGGTGTGGTCGTTAAGATTTAAATCGTGGTGAAGAATATGAAATCACAGTCCTTCCTTCGTCTAACTCAAATACTTGGATTTGATCCGTATTTTGTTCACATTAGTTGTAGAATTTGCGAGCAATCCAAGTTCATCTTCTTTCCAATCGTATTTTAACTGATGTTGCTCCGAAATTTTTAGAGCCGATAATGTCGCTTAAGATTCTTACAACAAAATGAACAATTCAAGAATAGTTTAACAGATCGAAACCATCCCGTTTCCAGCGCAACTCCGATTATTTTGCCCGATAAACAGAAGAGTACTGTCAGCCATGCATCCTCCGTTGTTGGATTTTTTTTGGAATCGTACTCCCTGCAGAGTACTGTGAACCTGTGGCCCACTTGCAAGATTACCGTGTCGGTCTCTGGCGTATCTCATTCATGTTTCTGGTCCTGCAAGCCCACCATCTTCTCACAGGTTCTTCTAATATTTGTAGTGAATAGATTATTATTATTTTTTTAACTTTCCAATCTCAACATTTTCTTTCATGCTTGTCGCTGGCTGGCACATCTGCTCCTTTCGACGAAAGAAAAAAAATAATCATTGCTAATGGAACTGTGGCCTTCCTTGTTTATTCTGGTTTTCTTGGAAACATCTTCTTCATGGTTGATGTTGTGCTCCGCTCAACGACGTCCAGAACACCGAACAAATCGCTGGAAGCGTATGGGAACCAAGAGATGGCATTAACTTTGGTTGAGGAATCCATGCAGAAAGTACAGAAATTCTTAGCGTTCTTCCTTCTTCTTCTTCTTCTTCTTCTTTCTGAAAGACGGGGCTTAAAGAAGTTGCGATGACGGTTGCAGAGATGTCTGCTGTTTTGTTGCAAGAAAATTCAAGTGCCATTCCGAATCCCTAGAGTAATGACATAACAAGGAAAAATCAGATCTCATGAAAAGAGAGACGAATTGTGTGTTGGGATCTGAACCATTCTTATTGCCAACGTTCTTCATGTGAATTCCAGCTTGACATCACAGACCCAAGAGTCCAGCAGGACGGAAGGAAAGAAAAATAAATAAATCATGAGCTGTTGTCTCACAAAAATTATCCAGGAAAAGTAGTGATCACTCTACGGAAAATCTCAATTTATCAATTCATATGGTTCTCGATATGTCTGGGCATTACCGATCAAGCGTTGAATTTTTATTTTATTTTATTCTTTCTTACACTAACTTCCGCTTGCATGAGTAGCGTCTCCTCGTACTTTCTACTCTCTTCTACTCCTACTCTTACTTGTAAATGTGGATCGTATGACTTCTTTTACTTATACTACTTAATCGTTGCTTACTATTACTCTCGTACATAAACATCGTAAATCGTACGACTCACTCTCGCTTTTAGTTCCCTCTTGTTCTGCTTTCATTTCTAAATGTTGTAAATTACATGATTTACTTTCATTCTCTTGATAGTATTTTCTTTCGAAAGGGCCTCCAATGACATCATACCTTTTTTAATAATACTGGTATAACTAATACTTTGAATCTTTAAACATATAAAAGTACTGAAATTATGAAAGAAAAAAAACCTAAGATACCTTAGTTCATCAACTTGATGTGACCTATTATGCTCACATCTCTCGAAAAATTTTCTGACGGATGTTACATTAAACATTCGTGCAAGTTCTACACCTCGTACATGTTTCAAATTTTTGTTGTAAAATACAATCAATTGTCACTAAACCTTTAATGTGACAAGGATTTTAACCATTGTGGGCAAATGAAATTTATCAGCGTTTGTAACAAGCAAAAAAAAATACCTTTTTCCATTTCTTGCCAATTTTACACTTGTTCCTATAATGATCTTTTTCAATTTTTTATTAAGTAAAAAGGATAGAGATGTAAAATTATTGGATCATTATTTCAAAAACAAAAACCAACGATTCATTAATTTGAACAATAGAAAACAAAGTAGCAATCAAAACCTACTTTGAGGATTCAAACCTACATTTTTGGGCTGTGAGATATTTCTCTCACTGTTCCAGTACACAGTTAAATATGCATCTTTTCGAACTGTGATTTGATAATGTTTTTATTTATATTTAAATTCAGAATTTTCTTTTTTAAATATCATATATTTTAACTTGGCCTACAAAGGTTTATCCTTTAACACCCAATTTTAAACCTATACAGAGTAAGAGAGTCAACACTTAGGTAATTAAATAACTGAGTGTTAAATTTTTATGAGCATGAATCTAAAGACTAAGAAAGGGATTCATCTAATAATAAAATTATGTTATTATAAATATCTTATGAGATAAGGCAAGCTTTGATTCGTTTGTTTGGTTTCATGGAGCTGTCATGTCAAGCCAACGTATATACGATGGACAGAATCCACGCAAGCACAGTATTTTCCACCAAACTTTTGACGTTTCTCAACCTTTAATGACATCATTCCACTCCAATTAATATTCTAGTTTTTTTTGTTACTGGTCTTGTCAAAAATTAAAGTGGCACATGCATGTCCACGTTTAAAAAAAAAAAAAAAAAAAATGCATTCCAGTGTAAAATACATATCCAAATCTAATGTTAAGAGCCATCCACACATCTCATCCAAAATATGTGATGATTCATTTAATCACGAACTTTCTTCTGATATTAATTGCTGGTAATGTTTTTTCTAAAAATTCTTTACATGCAGATCTCATAAAGTAAGAGAAAAGCAATTATACAACACCATGCTGTACACTTTTTAGTTATAGTTTGAAGTTGAGTAGTGAAGTATACTGTGGTTTCATGACTTTCACATGCATCGTCGTCTGGTGGTAGAATGTCTCCAATCATCGATCTCTAATCTAAACCTAAACCATGCGAATTGTGTGATTTACTGGAAGATGTTAGAACATAATTACTTGACTACAAATGCCAAACTATATACAGGAAGTTAATTATCCTCTCTCAAAAGAGGTAGATCTACATTAGAGTTTGTTGTGTGGACTCCACTCAGCATGTGAGAGATCCATACTTTTGAAATGCCAAAGCTTTGAAGATTCTATTTGTTTTTGATAATGGGAATAATATTGGTGAACATGTAATGGTAACTACCAGGGATTTAAAACTTCACCAACCCACTTTGGGTTGATTGGTTTAACGAGTTGAGTTAATTATTTACGCAAATTATAGTTTGCTATAAGAAAAGTATGGTCTAATCACCCATGGCCTGTTCTAAAGTTCACAGAATGGTTAGACTTCCTTTACCTCACAAGACAAATGAGCTGAGAAAATATCGAATTCAAATCTAACCAAAAACAACTGCTTGTGAATGGGTTTCTGCACGCAAACATGAACAGGTTTCATGGGGCTCTTTGTGACAGCTTAATTTCTGTCGCTGTTGTGGTCCAAATAAATGTGAAGAGCTAGGAAAAATTATTGCAGACAGCGATTTTTTCTTTTTATCTTGCTTGCATTAAGTTATTGATCTCAACAGAAAAAGACAAGGGTCTTGAATTCTTGACGTGGCAATCACTAAGAATAAAATCATCAGAAAACCATAACGTAACTGGTCTCAAGGTAACCATCTATAGTTTCCAGCTGAAGAATGGTTTCTTTCTGAGTTCACTAATTCGGGTGATTGATTGATTTAAAATTACTGTAGAAGCTATTGAATGGTGTGTCTGTTAGAATGGTTTTAGGATTCAAACATGCCATTCGTTGAGCATAGTTTGACATGACTGATCGTTTCTCATTCTACAAGTACTGAAGAAAGAGCCCAACTCCACTACTGTAATATTATAAAAAAAACAGCTCACAAGAAAGAGTTGCAGAAAAAAAAAGAACCCTTACGTACTGTGTTAATTATTAAACAACAGATGATACTTTTCAGACCATCACAATACAAAGGTAATTAACTATATAAGAAGGAACCATCCATGCTCTCTCACTCACATGTCAATGAAAACAAGCAAATAAAAAGATTGAAAATGGGAGACAGGCCACCCACCTCTTGCTTGGCATGGCATAAACTGGAGACAAAAGTTTAGTGTTTGCCAGCTCTAATCTGTTGTAGTAAGTGCTCCTCTGAACAAACAGTTCTATTAATTAATATTCATGGTGCGGACTAACTTCTTCTTCTCCTCACTTTCCACTCTTATCCTTCCCCCCTCCACACCCCCTTGTCTCAGAGAATAACAAACCTCTAAGCGTTTCCTGTCCAAACCTAAACATAACCTTCCATGTTCCATGCAGAGGCCAACTGGTCTTCCCACACATGTACTGTAGCAAAGGGAATAATGTGTGCTGTCTTTGTTAATCTGTCTGCAATATAATTAAATCTGCTCTTAGCTTTTTCTTCCCTCTTAGTGGCCCATCTAACAGGTGGAATGTCTATTAGATATATGTGATCCGATGAATCTACCACACCATCAAGGAGTGGATTAATTGCTACTTAACCAATCTTGTGTCCTTTCCCTTCTACCCTATCAGGCTTGTCTGGCCATTGTCCCCTCTCCACCGAATAAGGCCCTCCCACACGTATATAGTACATAGGTGGTACACCTCTTGTTATTAACTTTTATTTTGAAGTCCATAGTCCCAGGTGAGTTTTCTGTGATGAATGCTACATACATTTGATGACAAAACCCTAAGCCTTTATATTTTACTGAAGTTGAGTAGTCTTTCAGTGTTGATGAATTACTGTGGTCCTCTTTAATATGGCCCAAAGCTTCAACTGTTCAGTTGATAAAATGCAGGTGATGGATGGTACAGAGAATTCAGATAAAAATCTAAATTATAGAATTATTTTCTGCAGTCATTTTTCATTCACAAAAAAGTACCTTGAAATCTAGTTCTCTCCCTTCTCTCCTCATCCATCCTCACTTCCTCTTGTAGATGAAGGGTTTGTGTAATCTTTGATATTACATCCTATACCACTTTGCACAACCAATTCTGCAAGGCAAACGAGGACATCTACAATAAAAAGAAAAAACTTAACTATAAAATCACAGTTAAGAAAAAATTCCAAGAACAGATGCCAAAGTTCCAAGCTGAAAAAGAAAAATATAAAAAGGTAACCAAAAGAAAAGGTGACAACCACAAAAACATTTAAGCAAAGGTAGAAGCAGAAAGTGAAATAGGGCAAAACACAACATAGGAAAAGACGAAAAAGGATAGCACCAAGCTACATTCACCTTCAACTTTGTCAACCCACCATCTTGAAGTAGTAATATCAAAATTCAATTTATGGCTAAAATTTCCAACATGAACAATCCTGTAAAGTAACAGTATATTAATCGATTGAACTTCATTTACGTACAAACAAATGCACACGATGGCCATGCATGAAGAAGAGTGCAAGATCACATACATGTACCTGTCGCTTTTGTTGTTGATAATGCTTCGAATTTAAAATCTTCCTTCAAAGACTTTGGTAAGGGTTTTATATTCAACAAAGTTTAAATCTTTATAAAAAAAATACAAGTACAGAGTGAGGAGGAAGGAATGTTTGACGTGGGTGCATGGGAGGTGACGGGACTCGGGCTGTGGGTGGCGGAGACAGCGTCTGATCCGGGTCGGGAAGAGGGAAAGATCCGACAACGTCTGATTCAAGGCACCGGAGTTTGGGCGTTCGGTTCACGAGGCAGTGGTAACCGGCGAGCGAGCGAGCGAGCGAAGGGAGGGTGGGGGTGGGAACGAGTTCCCACGCCCATGCCACGCATGCGAGAGCGAGCAGGGGAGACCACCTCGGTTCCGTCCATGTGAAGGACAAGCACACGAGGACACTCCTCGATTCACCCGGGCTTCGCCATTAAAGTCTCGTAAGATGGTATGTTTCTGGAGTTTTCATCGCAGTATACTTGTTGTTCCCAACAATTCGTTATTAGGGTTTAGGATTTTTTCTAATAATTCGTCGTTGTTCTTGATTTTGTCTTGATAACTTTATTATTTCGAACTTATTATCTAAATAATTAAGATTAGTTTGACCGTTACTGACATTATTAACTCCTAACCTTAATACTAGTGAAATAATAATAATATCAATTGAAGGATGTATGGTATTCTCCCTCTTATTCGTTATCTTAGGATTTAATTTAAAATTAATTGCCCTTGATTAGAGAAGTTTCTCTTTATATATTTGTCTTATTTGCGACATTATTCATCGAGATATAGTCTTTTTCTTTTCCTATTAATATTTTTTGTCATTTCATCATCGACATAGTTGATAGTCAAATTAACCTAAGTGTATTTACATAACAAAATTGAAGCAAGGATGGTACTGAGATAAAATAACAAAGGCTTGTTGAGAATTATAAAAAATAATAGTGATATTATGATAAAAAAATCTTATGTTTTCTTAATAATGCTAGTATTTTTGTTTGACATCAAATTAAAGATTGCAACTCTCATAATAGAGTTAGGTGATCAATTTTATTACCATATTGTTGATAAGGCTTACAAGATGTTTACAAGAAAATATAGTGGTCTTTCTTTAACCTGTAAAATTATTAAAAGAAGAAAATTCTAGGTTAAAATTAAAAAATACCAATATCAAAAAAGACTTGCAAGATATTTAACGTTGAAGCTACCACACTATTATTATATACTATTTATGAGGTGTGGGCCACCCTCACTGTTTTTCAGAAATGAGATATTAAGATGTTCAAATTCTTTAGAAACTAAAGCCCCCCCCCCCCCCCCACACACACACCAGTTGTTCAGAAACAATTCCAAAACATAACCAAATAACAAAGTCCACTTCTTGCAGGATGCTAAAAATTATGCAACAGAATTTTGAAGCATTTGAATCCCAAGCATATGCGTTTTCAAAAAAATGAGATTTATCTTCTTTCATTTGTTTTTCAATGTTAGCTCAATTCATCTTGGAAAATAAATGTTGGCTTAATGACTACCACCACCTCCACTTGATTAATTAACCCAAGACTGTAGGGTTGAGTACAGTGTCTGCTTTGCCACCAGTGGAAAGGAATAGACTTTAGATAGAAAAGGGCCCTACCTCAAAGTTTGAACTACATTTTCAAGTGAATCCTTCAATTATTCTATTACTAATTCACAATAACCAAGGTTGCAACTGAAGTTTCTACTAAGGTAATATTTTTTTTTTTAATATCACTGAAAGCTGAACTATGATCTTAAATCTTTTAGAATAAAAAATATCTAGATTTCACAAAGATATAAACCTAGAAATAAGACATACACGCAATACCATATCATGCAATATGTTTTGAGTTCAAACTCGACTACATACACTATTGTTATCAAAAAAATTATTATATCATGCAATGCTAGATTTGAATTAATAATGGCATTCGTACAGTAATAAAACTTCATCATGTATCCTTAAATTCTAACTAAATTGATAGGGAGAATTTAATGCATCCAGCAATCCAGACTACTAGATCTCTCCAACTTATTGCAAAATGGGGTAAATTAAAAGCTCAATCACTATTCAAAACCTTGGGAAAGCATGGTATTCGATTAAACATGAGAGGTCAGTCGATTTCCCTGGTTTCAATGCACTTGTAAAGATGCAAATTTTTTTATTCATTCTTATACGTGCTAGTTGTAGTTGTCTGCTCAAATAAATCAATTTGTGTGACCGTGAGAGGGAAGATTTACTTAAAAAAAGAGGAGAGAGGAAAGAAACAGAAAAAAACAAGTGTTTAGTGTGGCTCTTTGCTTGCCATGGGACCAAATGTCCCTCTCTTGGGATTGGTTGCCTCCCTTCTTTCTCTCTCTTCTGGTCTTCACACCTCCTATATATACCCACCACCCTTTCCTTCTTCATCTCATCCCACCACATCCCTTCGTGGCTTCATCCTTGTGTCCCATGTCCTCTCATCTCCCTCTCCTTCCCTCTAGTGATGAATGGCCCTGCTTGTATTCTTCCACAGCTTTCTTGAACTGCTTTATCAGCACCACCTCTCATGAATATGGGCTGGAGAGACATGGAACAACCAATTGCAGTTCAACAAAGCTGTGGGAAACTACAGGAAGAGGTCAAGGAGCAGACACATGATTCAGCAGCAGATCTTGGTCAGAATATTAGAATTTTCTTATATATATACATATATATCTATATATATAGATAGATAGATAGATAGATAGATATAAGTTCATTCTTCATGTGCATTCCTGCATGGATATGATTCCTTTAGCATCTGAATTCTGCGTTGTCTCACAGATCTGCAACAGATCACCAACTTAATCTTTGGCAGGTTAAGCATTTAACTGAGTTGAGCGGTTTTCTCTGGTGATTTTAATTTTGCGTAGTCATTATCTGCGTTTTCTAAACACAAGTGACGCAGTTCAACAATATTCTCCTTTTTGTAATTAAATTAGTTACCTCCAAACTGAAACTTTTCTTTACTGGCATATGCTATATAACCAGGAGCTGACTAGCACACCTCAGTTCCTCATTTGGTTTCTCACATCTGGCTGTAGTTCGTACGTTCTGGTCCCTATATTAAAATTTTCATCTACATCCCTCTGTCTTCTTTAATTATAATGATTTAATTTAGCTCAGATCTAGTCTATTAGCACGCATGTGTTTTTTTTTTAATGAAAGATATCACCGTGTATTATTTCTTTTGATATTGATGGTATTTTTACTTAAATTTGAATCTAGAATTTCATCTCTAACAGTAAAGTAGATGACCAATTCTAGTATATCACTGTTGATTGATATTACAGTATGTTATGAGTGGTTTCGTTTCTGAGATCAATTGCAAAACCTACTCATATTTTCTGGTTTTTTAATTTATACCTTTATATATTTTCCAAGTACCATCTAGATGTGGCATTTTATCCACTGGTTGTCCATCTCTTACCTGTGCTTTCTCTCCTATCGGTACTTGTTTCAGTGAAAAGAGACGACTGATGGCAGTAGAGGAGGAACACTCGTACGCACCTCTAAGGTTCCCTTTTTTGCCTGCACAGAAAAGGCCCATTTCCTTTCAGCGGTCCTTAATCACCCACGTCTAATCCTTAATACGACAGCACAATTGACTGTGATAACACAAACCATGTGAGGTTACCGAACTGATGATCATCGTCAGAATCAGTGCTCACATGGTGTAATTTCCACTTATTACCAGAGAATTCACTAACTGATGAACTAATTACCATATCCTAATTGGCTAAACCTAAGGATATTCGTGGTTTTTCCTGATACCGATAGTTTTTACATTTACTAGCATTCAAATTCTAATGAGAATTATAAATTGTTCTGGTTAATTAAACTATTGCAGTTAGTTTACTTATAGTTTCTTTTAAAATTTGAATCTTAAAGAAGATGAACACCATCATTATCCCGGCTGTAGTATGTCCAAAGGAATGAGGTATCGTCAGTGTAGAGCATGCAACCGAACCCATGTGATTGAATCACTTGCAAGATCTTGGGTTGTCCGTAACATGAATGCTCAACAACCAGTGCACACATGAGCACTCTACTAGGACAGGCCCACTTCAGGAGGTGAAGTCACAAGTTTGTGCTTATTTTTGTGTTGTCAAGGGACTTATACCTTCTGTTATTATCTTTTTGTCGATCTTTTTAAGTTCGGAGATTCTGAGAAAAAAGACTTCCACCGTCTTATTGTGCATGGGTTATGATATATATATATATATATCTACAGTGATCTTCCACTTCATCGTGAGAAAATAAATTTTCAAGTTCTAATCAAAGCAAATACACTAGCATTACCATAAAAATATATGTCTAATGTTCGACATGCATCAGATGTAGTCTTCTGTAACGGTGTCTTTTGGTGTCAATCCTCCAAAGGCATTTTCCTTTCCGTTGGTTATATAACATAGGTCTGATTTGGATGTAACTCCATGAATCTCATTGAGATAACAACTTCTGTGAGGTTAACATCTCTAAATAAATGAATTGACTAGAATTATGTAATCCCCTACTTTTCATCAGAGTTTAAATCCTAATGTCATCATCTCCTTACTAATTTAAAACACCTGTCAGGTTACATGGATAACACAAGGAATTAACACCAATCTGAAAATTTCTCGAGAGCAGTGATTCTGGGAAATATGGTTGACCAGAAAAAGAAGAAAACTTGGGTCAGTCGTCAGCATTCCCATGTAAAAGTAAAGTTTGGGCATCATGTGTGTTGCATATCTGAAATTTGAAAAAGAGGCGTTGATTTACAGAAAATTATTCAAGATCCATGTTGGTATCAAATGCCTGCAACAGATGACAATTCGATGGAGCGCAGCAACCGCAGAAGATTGCTGAGATGGTAGCGTTCCTGGATAAATAATTAAAGAAAGATGATACCAAACTAAAGCAAGAGGGTGCATGTAATTTGTCACAAAAATTAATTTTTTTTACTTGTATGCTAAAAAAACAATTAACCTTTATTTGTGTATCATTCAAAATTTATATTTATTTGCATATTATTAAAAAAAATCTCCATTTTATTTTGATATCCCATTTGTTCTCCTTGCTACGTTAACTGTAAAGATATTTTAGTAAGAATTATAAATATTTAATTGTATGCAAGTAAATATAAATTTTTAGATGACATATAAGTAAAAAAATCCAAAGATTTACTGCAATTTAGAATTACATTATATGAATAGCATTGATTCTTAAACTATTTCTGTATTAATTTGTATACACATCAATTTCACTAGGCCAATTTGAAACAATTAATTTCTTCCTAATTCATTGCCCTTGCTAATTGCTAGGGAAGATTGAGGCCACCTTACAATTCTATCACCACAAGATGAAATTTTCTTTGACCTTTCGGAAGGTCATCTAAATCAAGGGTCAATAGACCAGATGAAGAATCATAGCAGAATTCAACCTCTACAGAATCCACAGAACACATCCTAGGCCTTGTTGACGAATAAGCACCAAATTTTCCACATCCTTTGACTTCCACATGAGCAGAAGCAATGGGCCTCGTACTTCCATTTGTCTCCCCAGCAAGGTTGTCGTTCCCTGTTTCATTGATATCATAAGAGAGTCCATCAATTGCTCCTCCTGCATTGTACATTTCCACCAAACCTAGAGGCGCAAATCCTATTCCCTGGGCTAAAACCTGCAAAATAGAAGAAGAATTCAGCAACCAAATTTGATAATGATTGGACAAATGTGCACTGAATACTGCATTTAGAAATTTCTGTTGATAATAAATAAGCAAACATCTTCAAAATTGTGACTCTATCTACTTCATGAATCATGTTTTGGACTCATGCAACTTCAATCCAATTCCCACTACAATTGAAGCAAAAGCATCCGTGGCATTGTTAAGGAACAAGAGCAGAGATGGATGACGGACCTTGATAGGGGAGACGGTGAAGATGTTTTGCTCAAGGACCTTGAGGGAAACAGGCATGTTGGAATTGCATGGTAACACCAGGAGATCCCCATCTTCATGCCGATAGAAAACACAATCACCGTTCCATTCAGGGTCAGTCGCTGCCTCTGCAATGAGGTGGACGTCATCACCTTTCACAGTGCATGTGAGTGCATCGGATCCGGTTTCATGAAACACGTTCTTCTTCTCCTCGGTACTCCAAGCAGCTCCTTGGCAGTTGAACACACCAAGGATTCCCGTGAATTTGTTCATGTTCCAGATCTTAAGCAAGCTATGGATATCAAAGGATATGTCCGTCAGTGATGCTGGTCTGCATAGATCGAAGGATGGCATGGAGTGCAGAGTGAAGTGAGTGCTGTTATGCTCATTTACCTAACACCGTCACGGGCAGGGTCAGTGAAAAGGCAGTCTTTAGTGGGACGACCGGGTAGACGTGCTCGGAGTATGGATCCATCAGGCAAGACTAGTTTGCGCAGCAATTGAAAATTGTGATTTCCAGGTGCATCACTGTTCAAGAGAAATTTCAGAGAGAAACCAAATCAGTGCTGGTGAAAATCTTGACCAAGAATTCATCATTGGGCGCCTCGTCTTCCGCAATGTGCTACATGAATCACCTTACATAAATAGGGCCTCCACTAATAGCACGGGCAGAAGCATGGTATTCAGCAGCAGGATGAAGTGAATGGAACATGTCCCAGTCAGGCACCATGAACTCTCCAAGGAAAACACTGTTGTAGGCAACGGATGCCAAGTGGATGGTATGGGAGACTGGGTCTCTTGGGTAGAAGTCGTCAGAAGCTCTAACCACCGCTGTCTGCTTTGAGCTGTTTGTGATAGAGAATTAGACAGAGGAACTGAACATCATCCCAAAGGTGTTAATTTCTTGAGTAGGGAAAAATTCCAAAAGCAGAGACAATGCTGCTTATGGATATCTTGCAGGTGAGAATGGTAAAATATTTTTGTAGATGACATCTGATGATCTGATAATGGGCAGATTGGAAAACATGGGTTGGGGTATATCTTGATGAAAATCATTTCATGGTACCAATTCCAATCAAAGTTATATAGATATTACCATCACTGTTTCATAAACAACTGAACAAACATGTGTGGTTAATCATGGAATATGAAACCGATCAGATCAAATACATAAAAAGCTTGAACCTTCCTAACAATACAAGGATGATGAACAAAGTCATACATATCGTGGAGGGCTGAAGAGAAAGAGGAATAAGGCATACCAGTAAAGAGCATCAGTATTGTGGCTCATGCAAGCAATGATGTTGTTGCCGGAGAAATTCTTCGCCACCGACGAATCCAAGGCTTGGTGGTACCGTCTGGTGAGCTGCACCCTACCACCAAGGTCACCACCAAGCGTCTCCAAGATACATTGGACATCGACCTTCACACCATCCACACCAGCAGATGCCAAGTGGGAATGCATCTCATTGTAGAATTGGAATACCTTCAGTGGATCTACGAGCCCAAGGCCCTGCACGGTCAAGACGTCTGTCTTCAGCGTTGGCTCATTCTCCATCATCGCCGGCGATATCTTAGGATACCGCATTGCTGCATTGTAGCTCTCCATTGCTGGTATGTCAGGCCTCACACCTCCCCAATACCCAGTGATCGCGTGCCAAACATAAACATATGCAAGGCCATACTTCTCCTTGGCAATGTTGACAATGTTCTTGATTCCCTGCGGAGCAATGTCGGACTTGGTCTGGAATTTTGGATTCTCTTTGATGTCGGTGAGCCTCATTAAAGTTGGCTTATCATTGGCATCAGATCTATCATGCTGGTCTAGCCCAGTAGACTGCCATCCATCATCGATTATGACAAATTTGGGGGGAATGCCGCCAGAGATCAGTGTGTCGAGCCCCGATTCAACACCTTCTTGAGTGACATCTTGGTAGAAAGCATCCCAAGTGCACCACCCGAAGCAGTCCAGTATCGGGGGTAGCTGCTTCTCCATCCTTTGCCTGAATGAGTTCATGTGATGCTTCACGACACGGATGGCATCCGAAATGGCAGCAAAGGGATCAGAATTGGCGCAACCAATAAAGAGCAGATGAGAAAAGGAAGAAGCCTTGGTGTTGATGTCGCCACTCTCGATGCAGAGCTCTAGCACGTCATCGGAATTGCCCTGGATACAAGCCCGGAAATGACCGTCGAGAAGTGGGAGGAACGCTGTGTAAATGGTCTCCTCCCCGACACCACCGAGTTCAAGGAGAAGAAACTGGGTCTCCATCGGTACATCTCTGCCGCTATTTCCCATCTTCTGGGCCATCCACCACAGCTTGAAACGGAAGCACGCCATAAACCTCACATCTCTGCCCAATATTGAATTTTGCAAACGAATCAGAATCAGAGAACAGAAATCCAAACTTGGGTTTCGTTTTATTTTCTTTAATTTCAGGAGCATCATACTTTAAGGTTCCGACTGGAACAACGTGTCGACTACCGGATTGCCCAAGATCCGCACCAAGGAACGCCCCACCGCCCGCTCCAGCGGCGGAAATGAAGCTCACGTTCGCTGGGACGCCTGTCAGCACTGTTCGCCCATTGATTATAAGCTTCCCGTCCGCCGAGATCCGAACCGACGTCTCGATCGTCATCTTCTCTTCCTCTGCACTTACGCAAAGTTCCTGGGGATTTCTCCACTGCCGCAACTCCTTCACCAAGCCCTCTGTCTTGTCTTCGGGAAACGATCCCAATCCCATTCCCTGCACACACCAAATGCACAAATTCCAACTTCAAAATCCAAGTCCACCCCCCCCACCAAAAAAAAAAAACAAAATCTAACCGTTCACACCTTACTGGCTCTGATGCAGGACCACCGCTGGCACCAACGCCGCCCAAGCAAGCTACACCATGCTTCAAAGCATTAGCACCCAACAACAAACCAAACCCCCTCCCCTCCCCCACAAAAGGAAAAAGGCAAAGCCAACAACAACAGAAATAGGAGGAGAACGTACAGACTTGTACCAGAGAAGGCGATTCTGAAAGGGGGATGAGCGAGAGAGAACGGGCGGGGTGAACTACTTATAGCAGTTCGGGGAAGAAGGAACTCCGCACGGGTGCAACCCATTGCAGCCCTTCCCCTCCTATCCCGATTGGTGGTGGGGTTGGAGTCTGGGGAGGAGATGGACGGACAAGGAAGACGGGGGAGGGGCGGCTTGTGGATGGAGACTACCGGCACGTAACGATAACGCAGGGGCGAGGTGGGCGGCGGATCCGAGTTGGTGCTGCGTCGGGTCCGAGTCAGAAGCAGGACCCGCCCTTACTGGGTTCCCATTGGTGGGCTCGCGGTGAGAGCAGACGATGTCGACGGCCCATGGACGCTGGGCCGCGAAAAATAAGCGGCTCCTTTTACGATGTGATTGATGCGTGTAGATATGATATCTTCAATCAAAGATATGGTTTTTTTAGCAAATAATATACGGAAAATAAGCATATCTTCAATCAAAGATATGGAAAATAATCAAATCTTTTTTTGAACTTTTAGCAGAAAAGATACGTTTTTTCCTTGGATCTTAACAGAAAGGACAGGTGATATTTTGAATCTTTACCGGAAAGATGTAATAGAAAATGCTAAGTATCTTTTTAGCTTGGTCAAGGAACTGGAGCGACAATGTCACCTGCTTCTGCTGTAATTTTATTTCAGAAATTGCTAAACATCTCTTTGTGTATTGTTTCTTTTTAAATGAATTCTGATTTTTTTTTTTGTTAATAATAAGATTCTTCTCCTGCTTGATAATTTCCTGAATTTGCTTTCGACTTGTCAAATGATTTAAATTTTAATTTATCTAAGAACACCTGGTAAACAAATCAATTTAGTGTTCTTTTAGATAATCTGGAAATAATGTCATTTTCAAATGTTCTAATCGAAATATTAAATCTATAATTGACAGAATTTTGTCTTTAACTTACTTTTGATTAAAAAAATTATTTGCAAGAATTGATGCAGACAGTACGAAATAAAATCCAATCTATTTTTGAAATTACTATATGTGCATCTAAAAAAATGACGAAAAGAAAATAATAAAATATTATAAAAAATTTATAGAAAAGAAAATAACAGAAAATAATAAAAAATTAGTAAAAAATTAAAGTGTTTATGTACAAAATAGAAAATTATAAAATATAAAATATATATGTTTATTTATAAAATATAAAATGTTAAATTTGATAAATTAAATATTTTTTATTTTTTTATAAAATAGATAATAACAAAATTTAACATAGATAATATAAAATAAATTTATTTATCATAATAGTTACAACATAAAATACATTTTATATATCTCTATTATCTAATATATCTCTCGTAATATCAATTTTCATCTACCAAAAAGATAAATAATTTTAATATCAAAATTACATGCTACTAATATATTTTATAATAATTTACTTTTTTATTACTTATTTTTTATAAATTTCAGAAATCAAAAGGTAAAAAAAAAAAAATTCTTCTCTACGGCGTTTTCCATAGGTGTACAAACCCCCCCCCTCCCCCCCCCTTAATCTTATCCCACTTTCCTTGTACCCCGGTGTCTTCGCTGCAAAATTTTGTCCTGATCTTGGCCACTTCCTTGTCTTCCCTTATTTTTTCCCTTTTTCTTAATCGATCTCCCACATCAATGTTCCAATTTTTTTTACTGTATTTTAACTTGTAAACTCTTCGTTACTTCGGTTGTGACTTGTATGATCGAAGTTTTCTTTTTAATTTTAAGTTATCTACCTTGGAAAAAAAAATATATGATTGGTAGTTTCGAGGCGGACACAAGGACAACAGTCTTGCGTCATCTTTTTTCTCTGTTCATTTGAATATATTGTGATAATTAGAATCTAATATTATTTACGATTATTTCTTTTTTTTTATCTATGTATTGTATAGTTAATCAAAGTTTGTTTACAAAATAACAATAGTCAAAATCCAAATAAAGTAAGCTCTAAATTTAACAATGGGTCTAATATTTCACCAGAAATCCAGTTCCTTTTTCTTTGACGTTTTTTTCATGATATATAATAATAAGTCACGTACAAATAATAACAAGCGTATGTTGGTGACGAGAAATCTTCTCACCATATCGAGTGACTATAGATTTGAAATTAATCTGTCACGTCCTGAATAATTTCCGAAGGAAATTTACAGATTTTCAAAAATAAAATGTGAAAAATCTCTCACATCTATCTATTTTATTACGTAAATGTATTTATACCCATTATAGCTTTAAATCACATAGTATAATAAAAACCAAAAAGACATCATTTATAAAATTTAATTTATTTTCTGAAACATACAAGTATCTACTACACATATGAATACAAAAGTATTTTCACTTATATATAAAATTTTTACAACATCTCTTGATCACATAAATACAAAATACAATATTCACTTTTGACGTAATTGTGTCTCACGATCAAGTACTTCATTATGCCTTAAGGTTTAGATTTAAAACAATCATAAGATAAGGAATAAGTTAAGACCCAACAAGTATAACCTTATATTATCAAAAATGCAAACTACTCATACAGTACAGCAAATAAACATATGATATGATATCATAACCAAAAATAATGAACAACAAATATCAAATATTTACACGAGTCTTATCATATAATTGTTATAACATATTTATTTCTAAGTATTTGTACACAAATGTAAACAGTCGCATGTCACAAATCATATCAAATTACATATCGTCCTGTGATAACGTTTGAGATAACTTATACAATCTATCTTGTCACATATCTTATTATAATTTTTATATTAAAATTACATGTTGTTAATATATTATGTGATAATTTATATATATATATATATATTTTTCATCAGTTTTAAATATTAGAATGTTATAAAATGAAAGAAAATTTTCTTATACGTTAAAAGAAAATAGTAAAAAATGACGAAAACTTATTTGATACACAGACAACTACTCATCTGTAATTTTTCATTATTTTATAAGTACACAAATATCTCTTAAATATTTATACATTCTTTTTCAAAGTTAAGATTTCTTTACATAATTCTAACTCAGTGATTAAAAAGACAATGGAAGACTCTCTCACTGTCTTAGTATATAATTTCATGTATTTTAAAGAACTATACGTTGAATATAGATAACTAAATTTGGATTAACTTTACCAATTATATGTAGCAATAATAGATAAATAAAGGATGATATTGATTCCTTTATCTTTAGTCTTTTTTTTGATACGTTCACTAAACAAGTCTCTTTCCATGATATAAAACTATGTGGAACACGATATTTATACAATAATCATAATAATGTTCAATTCAATGCCGTTCCAAGTGTTTTTAATATGCTGTAGGGGAACATTTATTTAAACTTTTATTGATGTTTATGTGGAACACGATATTTATACATTTATTTATCAATAAATTCTTCGCGTAATGTAATTACTTTCTAACCTACTAAACTATTTAATTAATCTATAAACTAGGAAACATTTATTGATTCTTCTGAACATATTGCATTTACATACAATACGTTAGGTTCTCTAGGATTATTTTTAAATTCACGTCAGATGCAACACAGTCTCGTTAGAAACAAAGCATGGATATAATATTAGATACCTCTTTTAATATTTTTATCCATGTTTTATTGGTATAATATCATGTTATATACGACTCGTACGCCTACTTTTTGTTATTTGAAAGCGTTATTTTGAATATTTAAATATATTTCTTATTTTAATGTTGTACCCTAAAATTTAGAGAATTATTGAATCCTTCGATCCAAATCTTACCATGAGGTCTGGACTTCGTGATGGACATTCGTGACCACCAACCTACGTTCAAATTGTTACTTAAACTTTAAAAAGAATTAATTATATTATATATATATTTTTTTAAATTTTCTTTTTAATTAAAAGTGATTATATTAAATTAAAAATGCAAAATTATATTAAACAAAATTATCTTAACATAACTATATTCTATCGTTATACAAATTATATTAGTATAACTATTAATTACAAATTTTAATTCTATCATTATGCTCGTCTTGTTCTCCTCACCCAAAACATGTTAAAAACCATATTATATATTAATATAACTTTGTTAATTGATTACGCAATATGATATATATAAATATGTACTAATATAATTGCATTGATTATTACATATTATGTTGACATTAATTATAAATATTACTAATAAATACATATTGATTAATTACTTGTTATCTCTACTAATAAAATATCAATTACACTTTTAAAAAATAACTTAATGGTAATTTTAGAAATAAATAATAATAATACTTCTATTACAAATAAATGTCAGTCTTAAATTTATGATTTTTTTTATACTAAAATTACTTTTCTAAATTATAACTTTAATTTCGCTTTAAGAAAAAATTACGGAGCGCTATCAAACATATTCTTAATTTATTTAATTACCGGTGTCTCCGCAGATGAAGAAGTCATGTCAAGCATTTTTATTTCACCTCCTATCATTCACCACCTCGCTTTGCAGTTCATTTACGGTCATGCCATTTCCGACCGTCTCTCGTAAAAGAATATGCCCCAATCATTCTTTTCTTTTTTTCCTTTAATCTACCATGAAATGTTTTACCCCTTATAATTGGTCTTTCACTTTATTCCAACGCAGGAAGAAAAAAACTATGACATGTTTTACTATTTCATATTCTTTCTAAGGATACAGCTCTACTGTTTTTTTTGCCAAGAGGGTTTAAACTTTAATGGTGTGCTTTGATAGTTTTCAAACTACTTTATTATTATTTAACCGTGCATGAATTTACACTTTAATATCAAAAAAGGTGGAGCTAGTACCATTGCCTTTTGTGAAAAAAACTAATTGTTTTAAGTTGCAAGTGTATAAATTTTTTTACAATTTACGACTATTTTTTTATGACTTTCACTTATTTTCCACACAACTGGAAAATGAAAGAAAAGTTGTAAAAAATAATTGCAGGTTGTAAAAGATTTTGAAAAAAAATTGTAGTTTGTAACTTTAGGCATTTACAGCTTAACAGCATATCAATTACAACAATTTGTTTTGCTCTGCACACCTTATTGTAAATCTTTGTTTATTCGAACTTCTAAGAGGCCAGGGTTGTATTTTTCTCACACAATATCTTTGGATTCTTCTTGATATGACAATAGAGGAAGAGTGACGATGTTGTCTGTGTACCTCTAGAGAGCACAGAAGGAAAGTGCCTGGCAATGGTAGGACATCTCTTGAAACCGTAGGATCTGGAGGGAGTGGAAGCGGCTTTCACCAATTTAACTGCAGCCAACGCCGATTGTATTGCAAGTGCAGATCCAACATGGTTTGCTATCTCATCACCATGTATACTTGGAATTAATCGGTTTGGAACATTCTTAGTGTGGTTCCTTTTGCTGTAGATTTGGAGCAGTACATTGTCGTTGTTTTATTTCTATCCTGCAAAATATAACGCAAGGCTGGATTTATCAATCAATCAATCCCCTTTCGTCTCGTACTCAAAGCAGAGAAGAGCGTGCAGGAAGAAGCAACCTCTCTCGACTTTCAGACGGTTTACCACTCTTTGCAGCTGGGACGAAGCATTTGGTGTTTCTGAACCTGCGGAGGCGAAATTGTGGTGCAGGAAGTTTAAGGGAAGGGAAGAGAACATGTGATGGGTGTGTTGCGCGCGTAACACCCCAGCTGGAAATACCGACCCATATGTGGAGTTCACGGACTGGCACTGCAAAGATCCAAAGAGAGACTGGACGGCGGAGAGAAAGCAACAGCAGTCGCTCACGGACTGGCCGGACCAGCTCTGACGGCCATGGCCCCCGCCCCCCATTCGGAATCCTACACCACTCAATGGAAACCATTTCCCTACTCCAATATATACAGGGAGTACGAGTGGTGGTCCTTTGAGACCCCATGCTGGTGCTCTCTGTTTCTCTCCCAGATCGCTTGGGACCTCTCATTTTCTCACACCAAATGAAATATAACTGAGATCGTGTATCAAGATATAATATTAGAGAGTCTTATAAATTTGAAATCCTCGAAGACAATGCATGCATGTTTCATGTGGGTTACGTACGAAATGATCCGGCACGATGTGAAAATTAACCATGTATTCGTAACGAAGATTGCCCTCAAAATTAAATTTTCGTAGAGCAGTAAAATTGGAGTCGAGTTTTATGAACGTGTTTAAATTGGACAGTTGAATAAAAAAAATTTCTTGATTCTTTCGCTTGAATTCTCCTTCACGTGAACGTCTTTCCAGATCCTTCCTTCCTTCTCTCCTCCTCGATCTTCTCTATAAGAGAGCGCCACTTCCCACTTTCTCGCATCAACCCAATCGGTAGCTGCAACAGCACGGTGGAGTTGCAGAAGTGTGGCGCCATGGATTCCTCCTCCAAGGCCACGGCTGCTCTCCTCCTCGTCGTCATGCTCTTCGTCTCCAGCACTGCTCCCGTTCTCGCATGTTACCCCAAGTGCAACGGTCACCACAAGCGTGGAAGATCAGGGGGTCACAGATATCACAGGACCCCGCCCCGTTCCAAGACGCCGCCGCTCGTCCCACCCATCATCGGGGGTGGCGGCGTTGGCGTTGGCGGCGGCAGCGGAGGCGGCGCTGGCGTTGGCGGTGGCAGAGGAGGTGGCTTTGGCGTTGGCGGAGGTGGCGTTGGCGGTGGCAGAGGAGGCGGCGTTGGCGTTGGCGGTGGCAGAGGAGGTGGCTTTGGCTTTGGTGGCGGCAGCGGCCGTGGTGGCGGCGGTGGCGGTGGCGGTGGCGGCGGCGGCGGCGGCGGCTCATCTTCCGTCCCGTGCACCCCACCCGGGACCGGTCACAGACTAACTTTTCTTACATACATACTGCAAGCCTACTTAATCAATTAATGTTGTTTCATTGACACGGTTTGACGCGCGTACAGGATGTGGTAAACCACCAGGGGGGGGTCCATGCTGGTCGCCGACGCCGACATGCCCATTGGATGCTTTGAAGCTCGGCGCGTGCGTCGACCTTCTCAGCGGACTGGTCCACGGCGTCATCGGTGACCCAGTGGTGAACAAGTGCTGCCCGGTGCTGCAAGGGCTGTTGGAGCTGGAGGCTGCCGTCTGCCTGTGCACCACCATCAAGCTTAAGCTGCTTAACCACAGTATCTACATTCCAATCGCACTGAAGCTGCTCATCACTTGTGGCAAGGTTCCACCTCCGGGCTTCACCTGCCCTTCTAGCTAAGAAGGTCCGAACCAGCAAACCCCTTCAACATTACCTCCTGAACTTGTTATTTTCGTTTGATTTCACCAGCTTCCACTTCATCAGTGCTCTACTTTAATCAGTTTTCTTCCCCTCCGCTGCACAAGAAAATAGATGAGAAAGCTTTTGTTTTGCAGGTGTGCACGGCTGGAAGCGGAAGCAAGACGACATCGATGGATGAGTGAGAGGAGACATGAGGGGATGTGGCCAACTCACTTTATCGTTTGTGTTTAATCAGTGATTAATTTTCTCTTTCCTTGATCTTTGCCTCGCGCAAATGATGTCATTATGTACGATTGTTTGTTCGATCAATAACGTCGTTGTATTTCTTCGGTCTAGTAATTTGAATTAGACTTTCATATTACGTCTATTAAAACAGATTCATGCATGTCTACTTATAACCACGTAAATAAACTACAAATGAGTAAAGTTCTTGTCACAACATTGCCGAACGGAACCAATCGAGGAGAAATAAATTAATCGTGTTGCACGTGGGAAACTTCGAATGCGTGCAGTTGTCGCGTGAATTTTTTTCTTTCCAAATATTTCTGTTTATGGTCGAATCTTGAGGTAAATTATATAGATTTAAATCTTTTTTATAATTTCCAACCAAGAACTTTAAATTATATGAATCCAAGTAAGCAAAAACTTAATAATTTACGCAACCGAAAGTAAAGCAAGAAGGCATTAATACGATGTAACAAAAAAGGATAAGCAAATAAGCGAAAACCTTTAGAAATTCACACAACTGGAAATAAACCAAGAAGGCATTAATACTTCAATCAATTTTCGTGAAATTGCAAAAATCATTGATTACAATCCCCTTATACTCTATTGTCCTTTTTTACCGCATTGCCTTCTCCTCTTTCACCATGTTCTAGTGCATCTTTATTTGTGCACATGAGTAACCATAAGAAATAAAAGAAAAAGAAACGAAAGAAAAACATTTCTCATAGCCATTCCTATTCGTGCAAAAGAGAAATACAGGGAGAAATTATTTTCCTCGTATAAAAACTTCTCCTAAACTCATTTCCGATCTCCCCCCACCCCCCCACCCCCCCCTCTCCTGCAACGTCGGGAAATCAAAATCACGACTCGACCCCCTCGCGCCTGTGAGCCCCCCCCCTCCCCGCCCCCCTACATTCTCCTATTTCACCCTCGCATTCGTTTGATCGCCATTGCCTGAGCGTCCATCCATGCATTCCTACCTTTGTTTGTGCATCTACGCGTTCGTTCTCCCATCGTCGAGAAAGTTTCGTTAAATCGTTGAGGAAGCTTCGTGCCTGTCGCCTGCGCATTCTCCATTGCGTTCGTCGTCGACAAAGCTTCGTTCAATCGCCCAAAGTCTGCGTATTCTCCGTTGCGTTCGTCACCATTGGAACGCTTCGTTCATCTCAGGTTTTCTACGATTTCCCCATTTTTAAAGCTTCTGTGGTCTTCAAAAATTTCAAAATCCATGATGCTTGTCATTTCCCATATGTATTGCTCTTTTTTATTCAACTCAGATTGTGTTAATGTCATAGTTAAATGTAGTTATTGAGGGTGTTATATCAATGCCCTAGTTAGGGATTCCAAATTGATTATGTAGTTATGGACGGTGTTATATCACAAATGATATTATTTTCTTTTACGCTGATTCCTATCTCACGAATAATTATGGTGTGGTTATGTTGTTGTTGTAATATTATAATGTCATTAGATTAATCGTGAAGTTACGATGTGATGTCCTTACAAAAGGTAAATCTTACTTACGAGGCTCCACATTTTGAGAGTTTACCTTCAATGATGTCCTTTAACAGTTAAACATGATTAAAATTAATTGGCTAGTACTTGTTACCTTTTCCTTCGTTATCATTGTTCGGGCTTTTCGAGTTGTTTAAGGCCCAACAAATGACTAAGGTTTGAAATGGTGTTTAAGTATCAAGAAAAAGATAAGTGAATGTATTTTAACCTACCTCTTCCGTCCGGCGCCGCCAACGGAAAAAGAATGACGATTTTTCTTACAAAGTTAAAAAGACGATGGCATTAAAATCATCTCAATTGTAACAACATTTGGAAAACAATGTTTACAAAAAGAGTTAACAAATGAGTTTTAAGTGAGATAAAAAAAAAAGGCAAACAACTTCAAGAATAAAGCAAAACAAAAGGAGATGTACAAAGAAACTAATTTTTTTCAAGCCATAATATTATCAGTGGAAGCAAAAATGATAGAATTAAATGTCTCCATCCTTAACTGCCTAAGAATTCCAAGAAGTACCATATTATGCAACATTCTAAGTAAATTATACTTCAGTTAGTTTTTCTTTTCCATCAATTGTGTGTTGGAATTGGTTTTTGAAATTTGGGGAGGAAGTTAGGGGTGGAGATGGTTAATTCTCCCTATAACTATAAATAAGGGTGATTATATGAAATTTAATACATTTACATTTTGATCATTGAAAGAACTTTACCATTGAAGTTTCCAAAAATCTCACTATTCAATTGTTGATTTTTTGTCCATCCAATGCAATCTACCTTTACCATGATTCACCACATTTTACCAATTCATCATTGGTGAAACCAACAGTGGTATCAGAGCGAGGTTGTCGATTATCTTACCTACATGTCTCGTTTCTGCCTATGTGAGTCACCACTATTATGTGTGTCATTGTTGTTTCACCCATACACGTTGTCGCCATTTTGCTCATGCGAATCAATGTCTATCTGCACACATGTGCTCCACTTCCGTACGTCATCGTCCATGCATTCTACACAACTTCGCATGTAAAGCTGACCATTGAACATATGGTTGCTGCCTCATGTGCACCTTTACCATTTCTACACATGCCTCCCACCTTTGATCACTAACTCTACTTTTCACGTTATTACATTAAGTCGTTCGTCCAAAATAAGGGTAGCTAGTTAAGGAATTTTGTCTCCCCTTCCTCTTTTTTTTTTGGTATAGTATTATAATATAATATATTATATTAGAAAATTAAAAAAATACATATAATTTCTTTTTTAATTATTAATTTTGTTAGTCATTATTTAAATTACATGTTTAGAAATTGCATGCTTTAATTAGTAAGTTTAAATCTTTGTGTTTTGTTAATTTAAATTAAATCTTTTGAAAATTTGAAAACCAAATTTTTGGAATTGGTTTTTTGGAAATTTTTTTTGGTTTAAAATTGAAAATTTGAAATTTAAATTTGAATTTGAATTTGGAATTCGAAATTTTAAATTTGAAGTTGGAAATGTACAATTTAAATTTGAATTTGGAAATTTTTGAAAAATTGAATATTTTTTGGAATTAGTTTTCTCTTAAATCTAATTATTTAAAATTGAAAATTTGATTTAAATTGTAGAAAAAAATGGCTACTAAAATGTTTACAACTGAGTTAGTAAGAATAAATAAATTAAATAGAGTAAATTATGAGATGTGGTACTGAAAAATTAAAAATGTTTTAGAATTTGATAACATAGAATATGTTGAAACTAGTCTTCTTGGTAAGGCTTCTGAAGTAGAAATTAAAAAGGCTAAAATATGAAAAATAGAAGATAAAAAAGTAAAAAATATTATGTTTATATTTATGGAGTATAGTTTGGTTAAATGTTTTGAACATTACGTTACTTATTTTACTTTATGGAATGCTTTATAAGAGAAATATGATAAAACAATTGAAATGAATACTCAACTATTCCTTCAAGTAACCTATGTTTGAAAAACTACAAATAATAATTATATTAAATATTTTTCCACATAGTTATGATATAGTTATCACATCTCTTAAGTCTACCTTACTTTAATTGTTTGAATTGCTAGGTAGGTTAGGTATCGAATAAGAAATAATGGTTAATTAGAGGCAACATGAATCCAATCTAAAAGAAGTCAACGTTGCATTTCAAAAGCTCAGATTTGATAAAAGTAACAAAAAAGAAATAGATCAAAAAAGAACAACTTCAAGTCAAATCAAACATATGGAAAGAAAACACGAAGGTCTTGCAATGCTTGTGGCTAATTTGGTCATTTCAGGGTAAATTGTTCTAACAAGAACAAAAATAAAGGTAGAATTTCGAAATCAAACATGAAGAACAAAAAAACCTTTGTAGGAGTTGTAGAATGCAACAATATTGTAATCCCTAGTTCAAATGACTTGTGGGTTGATTCTAGTGCCACAATGCATATTGTCAAAACCAAAAAGAAACTTAACTCATTTAAAGAGTTAAGTCTTGGGGAACAACGCATCTATATGGGCAACAATAATTATTTAAATGTGAAAGGTATTGACGTCTTTCATTTGGACTTGGGAGATAATATTATGATTTTGAAAGACATCCTCTACGCACCTAGCATAAGGCAAAATTTGATATTTGTCGGCACTCTCTTGAAAAATGATTTGAAAGTTCAGTTTTATAATAAATGTGTATTTATAGGTAAAGACAAAAAGATATTTGCTATGAGAATTTTTATATTAGAACATGATTTGTTTAAAATTTATGTTGTTGATAATGAAATAAATGACGTAACTTTTGATTATATTGTGTGTTATTTATCTAAGATTGATTTGTGATATTGAAGATTGATGCATGTTAATAAATTTAGAATACAACAATTAATAAAATTAAATATGTTGCCTAAAATTAAAAATATGGAATTAAATAAATGTCAACATTGCTTAGTTGGAAAATTGACTAAAAAACCTTTTGGTAAGGGACATAGATCAGATGAATTATTTGGTTTAATTCATTATGATATGTGCAGTCCACTAAGTGTTAAAACTTACAAAAATAAAGAATTTTTTGTGACTTTTATAGATGATTTTTTTAGATATACTTTTGTTTATCTATTAAGTCACAAAAGTGAAGATTGACTTGTTTTAAGAAATACAAGTTAGAAGTAGAAAAACAACTTAAAAGAAGTATTAAAATATTAATGTCAAATAAGAGAGGAGAATATAATTCTAAGGAATTTGAATTATTTTGTGAAATATATGGAATTAAAAGGTAAACTACAATGCCTTATACATCAAAACAAAATGATGTGGTAAAAAAAAAGAACAAAACACTTATGAATTCTGTTAGATGCATGCTTTCATACTCAAGTCTCTCTAAAGAGTTTTAGAAATAAGTTTTAACTATAATGAATTATGTATTGAATAGAATATCCTCCAAGTTTATGTCTAGCACACTTTATGAATTATAGACCGAAACTAAATCCAACTTATATCATTTAAGGAAATGGGGATTTGTAGCTGATGTACTTATTTCTAGTCAATTAAAGGATAAGTTAGATTCAAGTACATTAAAATATAGGTTCATAGGTTATTGTGAAAATTCTTTCGGTTATAGGTTTTATAATAAAAAATAGAATTATTGAATATATGATGTCATTTTCCTAGAAAATCTAAATGAAATGGAAGATATAGGAAATGAAAAGAAACATGAACCACTATTTATGGTCAATGATGACTATTTCAATAATGTTTTAGAAAATAACCTTAGAGTTGAAAAGGAACAGAACGTTGAAAATATGGATGAACCTATAGATTTGTGACATACAAGAAAGTTGAGAATTTCCAACTTTTGTATATATAAAAGATTAGAGATTCCAAACTTTCAGACATCCCCTTATCTAAAAGTTGAGAAAGTAGTATAAGAATTATCTCTAATTAATTAATTATTTTATTATTTAAATTTAATTATAAATAAAGTATATATTGTTAATATAATTAAAGTATAATATAATATTTAATTTAATTAAAGTATTATATTATTTTAATTATTATTTTGTAATATACTTTGTATAATATATTATCATTTTAATTAAAATTACTTCGTATATACTTTAATATAATTAAAGTATGTTAATATAATATATTATTTTATTATTGTTAATATAATTCAAGTATATATTGTTAATATTTTTATTTAATTAATTATTTTAATATTTTTATTAATAATAAAATATTAATTATTTTATTATTGTTAATATTATTTTATAATATTAAAATCATAATTTTTTTTACTTAATTAATAATATTATTTAATTATATAATTTTCTTAGCTTTTTATCAATGGTACAAACACCTTTAAACTTTACTTTCTGAATTTTTAATTCTTAAATTTTCTAATTTTCTAATTCTTAACTTTTTTGACTTTTTCGTTGACATAAACGGACATTTAATGTATGCTATATTGTATATGAGACTAGACTTAACATATGTTGTAATTATAGTTAGTAAGTATCAAAATAATCTTAGAATAAAACATTGGTAAGCTATCAAAAGAATATTGAAATATATAAAATAAACTTTACACTATAAGTTGACTTATCAAGCGGATGAACTTGAATTGTTTGATTATACAGATGTAGATGTAGGTAGTGACAAAGATGATGATAAGTACACTTTAAGACATGTATTCATCTTTAAAAGTGTAACTATATCTTGGATTCAATAGAGATGTATTGTGATAATTAAGCAACAATAAGTTTTGTATATAATGTTGCAAATACAACTAATTAATAATATATAAATATATATTATCGCTATATTCTTGATATCGTAGGAAAATAAGACATAAAATTAATTGACATCCTTACAGAATATATGATTGATGATTATTTGACAAAAGAAATTTTAACAAAAAAATATATTAAATTTGTGAACTTAACGAGATTAAAGAATATTTCTGATAATGAAAATGAAGAACATTCTCATGAATAGTAGAATTGAAAGATTGAAAATGTGTTACCTACAAATAATAAGGTTAGAATATAAATATGACACGCTTTATTGGATTTGGCATATAGAAGAATATAATTAGTTTTTGTGATTAAGTGAGAAATTGGAATTGATCAAAAAGATCAAATACAAATTCAAAGATTGAATTTGATACTAGAATTTGAAGAGTAGTTTAAGGATAGAGACGATAGAAGTATTTAATCCTCACCACGAATATAAATAAGAGTGTTTACATAAAATTTAATATATTTACATTTTGATCACTCGAAGAACTTCATTATTGAAGTCTTCAAAAATCTTATTATTCAGCTGTCGATTCTCTATTCACCCATCTAGTTGACCTCTACCGTGATTTGCTGACTTTCGTAAGCTCACCGGTGGTGAAACCAACATTGTAAATTAGTTATCTAAAAGCAAGATCAATAATATTGACTTAATATTTTAAAGTAAGTCTTTAAATATAATATTATTTCTTTTATTCCAAATAATCCAAAAAAGAAAAACACATTACCAAGTAGTTTTATTGAACGAGAAAGGAGAAGTAAAAGAAGGCGATAAAGAAATCAAAATGTATTTTCCATAAAATGTTGCGCAGAGGAGATCCTCCATCTAATCCTTCTTCAAGAGATTAGATTTAATTAGAATTTTATCGTTAATAGAAAGCCACGCAAAATATTTTGACTTTAAGTAAAAATAATAATTTTTCAAATTTGATTTTAATAATTAAACCTAAGATCTCTATCCATGAGAAAATAATAGTTAGTTTTAGTAGTGAAAATCTCCTTAAATTTTAAATTCCAAAAGAGGGGTAATGTTACCATACATGTTCTTTCTGCATGTGACAATAAGAGTGAACATTGACTTGTAATTCATGTATATGTATAAATAAGAGTGAGAATTATACAAATAAAAACGAAAACTATGCAAACAAGAATAAAGACCATATAAGAAGATCATTTCTAACTATGCAAGTAGAAATGAACATTGACGACTCAAATAAGTACCTGAAAAAATATTAGAGTATGACCAGAAATATATTTTTTTAAGAAAAAATTGTTGCCAGTAAAAATCACGACACTCTAGTTATATGTTGTATGTTTTAAAAATAAAATTACATCTCAATTTCATGTATGGGGCGTGGAAGACGATTAATATGAAAAAAATATTTTCAAGACATCTCCAGGAGTATCTTTAGAAAAGTTTCTTAAATCGTATGTTTGAAATTATTCGATCAAAATGAATGTTTACGACGCATCATGTGATGCTTTCCATCGGCCGTTTGCGTTAGATGGTTTTTATACCAGAGATTTATAGGAATTTTCTTAAGAGATACTTGGAAAAATGCAATTTTTTGAAAAATAAATTGTTAAGTGTTTATTTATTTTTTCGATAAATGATTACTTTATTTTCCTTATTTTTTTAAAAAATAAGTAAAAAATTCCAAACGATAAACTTAGAAAATATCTCCATGAAAAACACCCCTAATTAATATATTTAAATCATTATACTTGTCCGTGGATATCGGCCAACCGGTCGGGTCGGGTCGGAACAAAATCAAGAAGATCCGTGTAGCTCTAGCTCAGGCAAAAGATCCTGGTTTCATCCGTCCCACCCTTCAAAATTCCACGAGCCCGGCAAGCCTTGTCTTCTTTTGATTTCCAAAACCCTATGTCGTCGATGGACAGGTACAGAGGCGACAGAGCCGGCGGAGGAGACGGTGGAGGAGGAGGACGCCATAGGACGCAGTCCCGTTGGTCCGATGGCCCCATGGATCCGCCTCCGATGCAGAGCCACCGGCAACCGTTTGGCCACTCCCGCGGCGGAGGAGGGGGGCGTGGAGGGTTCTCTGAAGGGCGGCACCATCCGTACCGTGGTGGACCGCATGATTATCAGGGAGGAGGAGGAGGAGGAGGAGGAGGAGGAGGAGGAGGAGGGAGGAACTCTGGGTTTCGATCTGGTCCTGGGGGATATGGTGGGTTCGGTGACCAGCAGATGCCGATGGGTGGGCACAGGCGTGGTGGAGGAAGTGGGTTTTTCGCACCTGGAAGAGGGGAATCTCCGAGTAAGTGGAAAAATATTTTATTTTTTGCTTGATTTGGTTGTTGAGGTAGTGGAATATAATTGGTTGATCTAGGATCTGTTCTTTTGCGTTAGGAAGCACCATACTTTCATGTCGAGTCTTTTTGATTTGTGGAAATGGCTTCCGTGTAGGTGGTCCTTAATTTATTTTGTTTGTCATATATTCAGGTGATGAAGTCTGTTCGAAAACCTTATGTATTATGTATTATAATCTTATATGTAATGTAATTGAATCACATTACGTTACCAAATTAAAATTCTTGGTAATCAAATATAAACTAATTATGAGATTATTTAAAGAGTCAATTTTATTAGGATGCAAGTAGGACATGTAAATGCTTAGATGGATGAGTAGTAATACTACAAGGGATAAGCTAAAAAATGATTTTATCAGGAATGGAGTAACACCAATTGAAGATAAGAAAAGAGAAATTTGGATGCATTAGTTAAGAGAGGAGAAATAATTAGTCTAGAAAAAACTAAAAGAAGTAGTGGGAGGCCTAAAACTACTTGGTTAGGAATTGTGAGAAAAGATTTAAATTGATGTAATTTAATTGAAGATTCGACCATAGATAGAAATGTATAGAAGAAAAGGATTCGTGTGGCCAAACCCACTTAGTGGGATTATGACTCAGATTGTTGTTGTATATAAAGGATCAATTTTACCATTTAAGTTCATGTTTATTTAGTTGAATGGTATTCCAAAGTAATTGATTTTTTATATCAAATTCCAAGTCTCATAAGCATAAAAACTCAAATATTGTGATCCAATTAAGAAATATAATTCAATTTCATTATGTTACTGTAACATAACATTGACTAAATGATGTCTAATTGGAAAATGTTTTGCATGCTTCCTTGTTTATGAATTTTCACCTAGTCTTATGGATATCATGTGCTCTTAAGTAATGGAATTGAGAAATCAAACTTATAAGACTTTATTCCTTTATTTGGGTTAGGGTTTAGTGTCCAAGATTACATTTTGGGATTGCAAAGATTTCCTATTCTTTGTGGACATTGTGTCCACTTAAGTAATGGAACTTATTAGATTGATGGTTGGCTTGTTGAGGAGGGACTAGGTATCTTGAATTTCTCCTAATGCCCTATAAGTTTCATTTTTTGTCATGTCACACATCTTCATATTGATCTCCATCTAATCTAGAAGGAACATTCTTTGCATGCTAATGTGCATCCATTTCTTTAGTGGTTAGATGTTTCTGTTTCTAGTTCTAACGTGGTTCTATTAGTTTCTAATTTTTGTATTTGATTTTTTTCCGTCAGGTAACCATGATGGTACCAAATTTGCTAAACTTTTTATTGGATCTGTCCCAAGAACTGCTACTGAAGAAGATGTAAGAGTTTATTTCCTGTTTCCCTTGAGGTGAAAATCCTCTTATAAAAAGCTCTATAATATGGACCTAGCATACTAGTTCTATAGAATTTATTGTGGTTGAGTGTTTCAATTGCTGTAAAGATTTTCTGTTTCAACTTATCATTACTCCAAACACATTTTACTTAACCTACTATTGATGGAGAGTGAATTCAAGAAAATGCATGACAGAGAGAAGGGGCAATTGCCAATAATGACTAGGAACATGTTTTCTCAATCCACCTGAAAACTGCAAGATTGTGATTGAATATTAAATTTTGTAGTTTTGGCTAATTTCATTGAATTTTGCATCAGATCCGCCCATTATTTGAGAAACATGGTCATGTCATTGAAGTTGCTCTTATCAAGGACAAGAGGACCGGCCAACAACAAGGTTTGTAGAAGTAATTGTAATTTGTTGTTAGTTTCCATTTATCTCTCTTTCAGGTCATGTGAAGGTTTGAGAGCGACATACCATTACAGTTTGCTCAGTATTGAAATCATTTACAATGCCTATCAGTTTTGTACACACCTTATCTATCGTCTCTGTTTGACAAGAAGGAAGATGATGGATTCAGATAACAATTTGAAATCTGGATTTCACTACCATACCATCATTAGAGGGCTTCCCACTTTCACTAACAAGTCATACACAATGGAGGTCCATTGCAACACTGAGGAAGTTAGCTGTGTGATTCTCCTTCTCATGTGCAATTATTATGTTGCAAGTAATAAAAATTGTCAATATTTTTTAGTTTATTGACAAGTGAATTCAAAATGCAAAAGATCACTTTATGATTTACACGGTATCCATATCATATCTTTTGAATCATTGAACATGAAATTTTTTTTCATGTGCCTTTTTGGACATCCTTTGGGCATTTGTGAGGCCACTCTCTGTTGCTCCCTTGTAGCGTTATTACATCATGTAGATGGCAATCTTGCGTATTCTGGGCAGACATTTGCTACATTTTCTGCTGAAATGTGAAAAATTGTCCCAACAACCTATTGTTACAAATTTGAGCCATCTGGGATTTGGGTTTGATTGGATTTTCATATTTATTTTTTGCAGAATGCAGTGGTTCTGTGAATGTTTTGTTTTGAGGGTGCTGTGAATATGTGTTGCTTCTGAATTTAGGTTAATATGCTTTGCTTGGCATGTCTGGAAAGGGTTGCTACTTCCATGTATCACTAATATGTGGTATTGTGTAATGTAGTTAGCACTGTGTCATCGTAATGGAGGGGCAACATGCTCAATGATGTGTGTGAAATTCATAGATGTGTGCTAATCTTACATCTGTAAATTTTTATGTAGTTAGCACTGTGTCATCGTAATGGAGGGGCAACATGCTCAATGACGTGTGTGAAATTCATAGATGTGTGTTAATCTTACATCTGTAAATTTGAAAACCATTTGGGATTGAGATGGCTAGCCTGGCACTTGTCTATGGTTTGTGTCTGCAAATTCTTTGATTGATCTTGTTCAACTTCAGGAGAATTTTCTATTATGATGGGATGACAGTTCAGCTGCCTATGTTGATAAAAAGAGCATGATTTTTCTGCTATTTGCAAAACTAGATGCTCTCATGTGAGTCTTGATCTTTCTATTTTGTGTTGGACCAGCTTGTTGTTTGTTGTGGTTATAGACCTGAGAAGCTGAGTTTTCATGTATATTGTTATCCAATGTGCTATTTGTTGGTGAGGGAGAAAGATTTTGATGTCTTAGTCCTCATCTGTTTCAGACTGACTTATGATTTTTCATTATCTAGATTATTCACACTTTACAAGGATGAAGCAATCTGTTTGATTTTGGGTATATTGTACATGTTCTATACATAATCTTGTCTGGTTGGAATTGCAGAGCACCAGATTGTTGGGTGGATTGGGGAATAAAAGTTATAATTGGCTGTGAATTCTCACAATTGGGATGCTGACAATTATGAGGATTGTGGGAGGGAAGAGACCAGTGTTATTCAAAATCAAACAAATCATCCATAAATCTGTCATGTTATTCATACTTGGTTCAGGTTGTGGTGAAAATTCTACAGCCCCTTAATTGAGCTCTCCACAATCTGAATCAAACAAGACCTTAGATGACTATACCATATTATGATGATATCCTCTTATTTTTCTGACAGAAGGATTGTCATGTATTTTATCTGCAATGATGTGGTCTTTAATGCATGCCTATCTGATGTCTCGCCAATATGGGTTGTATATGGGTGGACAGGGATTTTGTTAGGGATGTGAGTCATGTGGCCCAATTACTTCTTTTTGTTTGAGTGCATTCCTTGGAATTAATCATATGTTGGATCATTTTTGGTGATATGGCTTTTTAGAAGCATCCATGTGTTTTGGTTGTTAACATTTAGTAACTCACATGGTTTTGCTTGCTTGGAAATGGTAAATAACACTTGATTGATTATCTTTGACAACTATCTCATTTGTTTGATTATAGAATGCCTTGCATTCCTGACTGGACTATTGATTGCTTCAAATTAGTTGATTTTAAGGAGGATCTACTTATGTCTGTATGTTTGTTATAAATTTATGTATTTTTTATGTTAAATGGGTAATCATTGGCCTCTTTCTCCATTAATGGTTGCTTGTGATGGTGGGGCCTCTATGTATGCAAACCTATTGACTTTGCTTTACCCATTTCTTTCTTTTGTTTGCTTGTTAGTTTTATGTATAAGAGTGGCAGCATTTTCTTTAGAGCTTTTGGTGTATAACAATGTGATCAATGTAGTTATTTGATTGTGCCTTTTTGCTTGCTGCTTGCTTAAGTTGTTTGATGCTGATATTGGTTTTTTCTGTTGTTTATTTGTTGGGGGAAATGCATCTCTTATTGAAACAAAGTTTATCTGTGACTCCTTTATACCTTCGGATTTGACAGTGTTGCATGTCATTCTTCAGGGAACTGTTTGTTGTGGTCTGTATATTCTTGGTCCAGTTTGTTGGTTCAACTCCAAATTCCTATGGAAATTATATTTCTGTGGTGTGATGTGTTTTTAATAGTATTGTAAAGATAATTCATGTATTTATTTTTTTTCTAGGTTATTTATTCAGAATGTGGTTGTTTAAACCTTTCCTAGAATTATCCTTACTTATTTTTCTGTTGTATTGTTGAATACATTTAATGGTGCATCAACTGTGCATGTTAGTGTGAATGCCTGAATGCTGCAATTCTTGCATAGACTTGAATGTTGAGCTTTGAAGTTGCCTATGAATGTAACAAGAAGAGCATGGGAATGTTGGGGGAAAAAGTGATCTAGTCTTGCTCGCTCTTTTGTTTTGGTTTTCTTTATGTTGGCCTGAGCTGCTAATTGTTATTTTCATTTTGTTAGACAACCTAAATATTTATTTATTTTTGTTGGTTGTGTAGTTAATTTATGGAGCCTTCTGATGTGTATATCCTATCTACTAGGTTATTTCAGTTTCATAGTGTTTGGTAGTTGTATTTTGGCCCAAGGTATTTTCTTTGATAAAGTTTTATCACTTTTGGCAATTTTTGTCCAACTTTGGCTCAAGGCATTTAATGTTGGAGATTTTCATTTAATAACTACTGGTCGTTTCCCCATCATGTAGGTAATAATTGATTCACCAATGAAGTGCTTGCTTGTGCCCTCTCTTGATCACTACTTGGCCTTTGAAATGTTTTTGAAGTATCTACTTTCATTTAGTGTTGCGACTCAATGGGTTGTCCATTCTACCCATTATTTTTGAATACAACATGAGCAGTACTTTATACCATTAAAATGCCTTTTCTCCATGCTAAACTATAAGAACATTAGTTAATATTTGTTATCAATAGCTACAAACTTTTTATATGTCAGCTAGATTGTCTTTAGATGGATGTTCTTTTGTGTCACTTCTTATATCACAGGGTGTACTCATGTACACTTGTGAATACACATACCTCTTGTTTTGTGAACCCAATAAAACCATGTGAATATGCATACTGTAACAGGTTGCTGTTTCATAAAATATGCTAACTCAGAGGATGCAGATAGGGCTATCCGATCTTTGCACAATCAATATACTTTGCCTGGGGTGAGTACAGTGCTATTGCTGTGGATCTAAATGTCAGATATATGATTGCTAGTTTTACTAATCATTGGATTAATTACCTAGGGCATGGGTCCTATCCAAGTTCGCTATGCTGATGGAGAGCGGGAAAGACTTGGTAATTCTCTTGTTATTTTTCCTGATAATTTCCTATTGATTTTTAAGTTTACAGCATCATCACTTCCATAACAGAAAGGTGGAAAGCAACACTTCATTACTTTCTTGGTCATTTTCTTTCATCTTGGGATCTGTTTATTATTCTAGCTCTAAAGCCAACACTTTGTTGTTCACTAAATTAATACAAGATAAATAAAGTTTCCTTAAGAAGGTAGAGAATAATTCTTTCCATCCATCTCTTCTTTCCTGACGGTTAGGTCTCCTCTAGAGGTGGTTGATCAATACAGCTATTCTCACCTCAACTACCTTGTCCCAGAATAAGCACCAATGTCAAGAAACTCTTAAAAAAGGATTATGCACATCTCCATGTACATAAATAATTTGAGAAGATCACTAGTTGAATGCTAAAGTGTTGAAAGAATAAGACATCAATTTAAACATTCTAACGAGTTTCCTTTTTGCAAACATGCCACAGTAAAATCCATTTTCACTGCAACATCAGTTAATACAGGCAACTGATTCTCCATGTTTTAAATTTTTCTTCTAGAAAATCATTTATTTTATATGTTGGAACTTTATTTTATTTATAGAAAACAAGCAGAGTTCTTGGAAATGGTGATGCTCTTTGTAAGTTTTTGATTTCTCCTTGCTGATATTTTTTGTCTGTTTTTTCCATCTTGATATCAGGTGCAGTGGAACATAAATTGTTTGTTGGTTCACTCAACAAGCATGCTACTGAAAAAGAGATTGAAGAAGTAATACTTCATAAATTATGTTCTTTTCAATGGATATACAAATAGGGATGTATACTTACAATTTTCTTTTCAAAGTATTCAATTAATGTTTTCTCTGTGGACTATATCGATACTAGCCTTTCAATAATTTGGGCATTCTCTCTTCAGATATTTTCTGCATATGGTCGTGTTGAGGATGTGTATATAATGAGAGATGACATGAAGCAAAGTCGTGGTTTGTTATTTCTCTTAAAAATTTCTTAAGTTCAGTTTTTAAGAATAATTTTGGTATCCACTTATGTTACAGCATTACTGATGTTCACATATGATGTTTTCTGAAGGATGTGGGTTTGTAAAATTCTCTAATAGAGAAATGGCTGCAGATGCTATTAATGCTCTGAATGGTGCCTTTGTTATGAGGGTATGGTTAGGTTTTCGGTTTATCATGTATGCAACATTCTCATTATTTTGTGAAATGGTTGTACTTATTTTCTTCCTTTATTCTTAGGGATGTGAGCAGCCATTGATTGTTCGATTTGCAGATCCCAAAAGGCCCAGGCCTGGAGAGTCAAGGTTTTTTTTTTTTTGTGGAGTCTCCCCACTTATTTTATAAATGACAATCTTTTGTAGTTAATTAGAATGTCTAGATAATTTCATCTATGAAAATTTTCTCTATGTGCTTATGTATTTTTTTTTTTAAGGGGAGGGCCTGCATTTGGTGGCCCTGGTTTTGGTCCACGATCTCAAGCACCTCCAATGAGCAGGTTGTCTCTAAATTCTGATGGTTCTGAAGTTTGCATTGCAGATTAGCCATCCTATATTCATTCTTTTTCTTTCTTTATCTGTTCTCTTAGATCAACTCTTAATATGGATGAACCTATGGGTGGCCAACTTCCTCGTAATTCATGGCACCAAATGAGTCCTGAATCCTTGGTGCCATCATCACATGGATTTAACAGTCATTTACCATCAAATGGTGGCATGCTGACATCTACTACGGTAGGTTATCTTCCAACATGCATTTGTATAAATTTTGTTTGTTTCCTTTGTTCTCATGGGAAGTTTGTCCTTATTAGGTCATGTATTGCTTGCCCAATGTTGTATCTTTCGTTTGTTCATCTGGAATTTTCTAAATTCTGAAGTAATTCTATTACTAATCATGTTATCTGTCTTTATTTGGGTATTTTCTCTACTTATATCTTTTTTTCCTTTTTTCTAGGGCTTTAGTCCTAGTGTACATGCACCACCTGTCAGTCAGCAGATATCATCTCTGCAGAAGTCAACTTTGTCTCCCCAGCATCTCCCACCTTCATCATTTCAACTACATCAAAACCAGCAAAGTTCTGCACCTTACTTGCAGAATCAGATAATGCAAGCACCAGGGCAGCAGCTTGCCCCAATTCAAATACCCCCTTCTGGGGGTTTGCCTGCTTTCACTCAATCTTTACCATCACAGCAGTTTATTGGTCTAGGTGGGCAGTTGCCTTCCTCTCAACCTTTGCTTCATCAAGGTGTGTCTGCGAATTCTTTACAACTCCCACTAAGTATTCCACAAAGTGGCCCTTCTGGTATCAGCCAGCAGCAGTTATCTGGATCTGCTGTATCACAGCTCCAGCAGCCCATCCAACAGTCATCATCAGCTCAGTTGCAAGCACAGCAACAAGAGGCACAGAATTTACAATCAAACTTCCAGTCTTCACAGCAAGTATTTTCTCAGATTCAGCATCATTTACAGTTGATGCAACCATCAAATCTAAATCAGCAGCAGAATTCTCAGCCAATAAAGCAGCAGGTATTACAGGTTAGTTATTGATTAGCCATTGATCTCCTGGTTATGGAAATCTGCAACTTGTAAAAGGACGGTAGCATGCCTCCAGACCTAAATTTACATTCGTGTTACATCATCTATATTATTTGGTGTTTGTGACAAAATAAATTTCTGGTAATTTGGCCTGATTGGAGTGATATTGGTGTTGCAGTCTGTTTCCGGTGCTCTCACAGCCACAGCACCAGCTGCCGTACCTTCTTCTAGTTCTCCTTCACTTCAGCTCGGTAATCAGGTAGCAGGTCCTCTAACTTGCAATTGGACAGAACACACTTCTCCTGAAGGGTTCAAGTATTATTATAATAGTGTAACCAAAGAAAGCAAGGTGATCCTCAGTTTTTCTAAGTTCTGACGTTTGGTTTTCTTGATATAGTCTGACTACTGTTTCATTCCTCTGCTTTTTAGTGGGAAAAACCAGAGGAGTTGGTGCTTTTTGAGCAACAACAGCAGCAAAAGTTGGCTATTCAGCAACTTCAATCATCTCAAATGCAATCCCAAACTCAAGTACAAGCACAAACACAAGCTCAAGCACAAATTCAGACTACACAATTGCCTCAAATGCAGCTTAGACAGCAAGCACAATTACAACAAATTCAACCTTCTCTATTGGTCAGTAGTTTTCATTAAGTAATGTGAGTCATTAATAATTTAGTTGACTTTTTTGCTTGACTTGTTATAACTTGTAAATTTTATTTCAGTATCAAGCTTCTAATGCTCTAAGCAGTCAAAACATCCAGGTAAATTGTTTTCTGTTTCATGTATTACTTCTTTGTAGAATGAAGACGGTTTTGTATTTTTTTGACTTAGATTTGATCTTGAGCTTAGGAGAGATGTCTCAGCTAGATAGGACTACTACATAAATAGAAATGCATGGCTATTTCTTTCCTTCAAGTGGGTCAAAGACTTTATCACATTAGGACCTTCATACTAAGAGAGGATTATAAAGCACAAAATCCTCTCTTTTTTCTCCTTTTCTTGGTTAAGATCCTTTTAGTTAGAAGTCTGTGCGTGCTTGGGTTAGGCATGACAACAGAAAGAGGCTAGGGTATTACATTGACAAAATAGCTATTCCACCCTAGGATGCCCCATAGAGAACTCAATAGGCATCAATTCCGATTAATTTGTTGATTTTCCCTAGACCAGTGTAGCCTACTCATCATCCGAACAATCCCTTCCCTATGCGATGATCTGATTGTATCTGCAACTAAATATGCATTAGTATTGCATTACCTTCTTTTACTTGTTGCATTACTCTCTGATCATCTTTCCGTTGATTCATATTTCATAGGCATTTCTGTTCAATGAACACTTTCATTCGATAGGTTAACACTCATTCTCAGCATAATAATTTACTGACACTGTTGTCCTATCAGTACCCACATTCATGTTCTTGGGTTTTATGCAATGCACGAATGATGTTTTTCCTTGTGTACTCATGTACAATCTGAACTGTGTGCCGTTTAAAAGCATTGGTTCAGATGTGCCTTTTGTTTTGCCTTTCCCTGATCCAACTTGTCTGATTGTATTTCCATTTTATCTGTATTTGAATTATCAGGACCTTGCTTACTCCCAGCTACAAGGATCAAACAGTGCCATTGATTCTGGCCGACCACAGAAGGTATCCAACCACTTGTTACTTTACTGAGTCAAAGGTAAGAGATCTGATTTGTCTTGCGTCATTTTTCCATCTGAAAGTATATGCAGGGAGCACAGTCTGCACAGGATTGGATGTGGAAAAACAAGTCTGCAGGTAATAAACTGTTATTAGAGAGCTTGAAATATTTTCTTTTTCTTTGAGCCAGTTTCAAACTTGCATAGAAAATTTTCACCAAGACACCCTGAAAATATCATATTCTTAGGCTGCACTTGAATATGATTCTACATTGATTTTAAGACAACAAAAATTGTAAGATATTGAGGATATGCAAAATCTGTTTGGGAAGATGTCACTTGCATGATTCTCAACAGTGAGAAAACCCCAAAAGACTTACATTGTTAAAAAAATTGACGGCACTGTTTGAATATCGAACAAGAATCGGGAGTGTGTCCAGGCATTTTCTCAGTTCTTCAGTTCTGGCCAAAAAAAACTTCACATCATTTTTGAAAATTGGTCGATTTTCCAACAAAATTTATCATTTTAGAAGCGTTTGGTAATGATTTTCCATAAAATCAGAGAATCGCAGAACTGAGGCACCAAAAATCTTATCCAAACAATGCCTTAGATTCTATATGGATTGTGTTCAGGTGAAGATATATGAAAGTAGTCTACTCATTTGGAAATCTCTTGAATAATTTTAAATTTCTAGACTTTGATCCCTCATTCTTGTTGGATTATTAGACTGCTAGTCAAATAAATTTTTTCCTTATTAGAAAAATATCTCAAAGAATGAAGGATTGTAGCACTATATGAGGTGAAAATATAACTACTCAACACATGTTGTCGGTATTATATGTTAGAAATAAAACTTGGGTGGAAAAATGATTAAATACGTAGGAATCCTAGGATTAGGTTGTGGAAATTAGATGGAGAAATAAATGAACTTTGGAATGGAATGTTTACTTGTATTAAAAAGATTGATAAAAAAATTTTAGGACACTACAGACTTAGGAGGGATAGTACCATAATTCTATTATGTAGGGTTGGCCACTTGTGGCAGAGGGAATATTACAGATAAGAAAAGAAAATGTTATAAAATATAAATGCAAAAATGATGAGAATTTTTGAAAGTGTAAGATAGCAAAAAAGAAGTCAAGAAAATAGTCAGTGAACTTAAGAATCAAACTTGCAATTTGAGTTACATAATAGTTTGAACATAAAACAAGGAGAGAACATTATTTATAAATTGTACAAGGCAAGAGAAAGAACTAGAGATTTGAGTCAAGTGAAGTGCATTAACGATGAAATTAAAGATTGGTTGTGTAGATATTTTGATAAATTATTTGATGATAATACTGTAGAAAATTCTTATATGCAAAATTTGGGTAGTGGGATAAAGACATTGTTATATTCTTCTCAGATTACATGAGAGCATGTTTAGGCAGAGGTATACTTTTCACTTTAAATAGAACTGTTTTCCTCTATCCTTGAGATCTCCACTTGACGTGTCAGATGGCCAGTTAAAATTTCAATTCATTAAATCATTTATCAAATTTAGTTCTTTTGAGACTTACACGTAAAAATCTTCTTTTAGCTTCTTGCATGGCGGATGGTATCATCTGCAAAAAGGATATCTAGGAATAGCATACCTGACATCATCGACAATTGACATGCTTGTTGGGGACACAATTAACTAGCCTCTCTTGGTTGACATTCAATTCTTTGCCTGTTTTGCTAATTTTTGTCCTTTTCCTGCCACTGCTGTATTTATGCTCATGTTGTGTGCATTTTCAATATGTTCAGGTACTTAAGTGAACTGCATAAAATCTTAGTTGCAGCGGCACGACGAACATGGTCCATTAGAGGAACTCCCTGCTGCAGATTATTCATCCTATGATCTTGTATGTGCTTCGGGCGGATGTAATTTATGTACGCTATTTAGAACGTCTCCAGTGATTCTCTTCCCTATCTTTTGTTCAGCGTTTTGTTCATTTTTCTGAACTAGTCGGTTGAGGTTCGTGTAATTCAGTGATCGGTAAATACCAAGGGCAAATAATTTATGGTATGCGTACTAGGGCCCTCGACCATTCCATCGTACCAAACATGACTAGGTTAGTTATTAAACAATGCCGCAAGTGGTTGGATTTTTCCTTCAGTTTATGGTTTCTTTCTACGTCAATTTTGACGAGTTGAAATTTGCGGTTGGGCTAACGTAAAATCTGATATGATCGAATATCAATATTATGAATTTCAAAAAATTCACAATGGCCTGCATCTGAACGTTTCAAATCGGTAGTGATTGAATCGAATTTTTTTTATAGTCGGTTTCAAAATTCTATAAATTCGATTCCTATGATTTCAAATTTTGATTTTATTGGGATATAAACATTGTACCTTTCTATGAATCCAACTTAAAAAATAAAAACTAAATAGCCCTAATATGTAATTCTACATCTCACCTTCAAGATTCTTATGAAAAGTATTTGTATCAAAATATGGGATATGTATTCTTCCACCATCATATGAACGCTAACGCTATGGACAACTATTTTTCTACAATATTCATTTTGGTGATTGGCATGTAATCAAACTAAATAACGGTTAAACTGCGAATCGCCTTTTAATCAGATTTGGATCGATTTGTAAATTGCTCAAATCCATTTGATTTTCATAAATCAAAACAAACCATGCATACCTCAAAAGGAGGATGCTCTGTAAGCTGCATCCAGTACACCACAACGTCGTAGGAGAATAAATAATTCTATTTAATTGTTTCTAGTTTTATTGTTCAAAGATACTAAAACCCTACAATTCCTGGTCTTGTAATGCTGATGGAAATAGAGCTTGTTTTGAATAGTGGAAATCCTCTGATTTTAGATAAAAATCAGTGAACCCCCACCGGTCTTCGCTACTGGAATTCAAGTTCGTCAACCGAGAAACCTTTTTAAACCAGAAATTTTGAATGACGCACCTGACAATGCTTACACAAATCCAGTATTTGGTACAAAATTTATATTATTGATAAAGAAAGAAAGAGACTGAAAAGGATCTATTTATGATCAGATCTGAGACAAATTCACATAACTACCAGAATAAACAGAGCAAAAAGCCAATCTTGTTAAAAGTAGACTCGTAAGACTTCAAAATGTGATACACTAGCGCATCTCTAAAAAAGGGTCGAATAGTTAGTAAATTTTAAAAAAGATGCAAGACGGTTTTCCTCATCTACATTGTAGACTTCACAGGCAACTCACAAAAATCAAGATCAAACGACTAAAGCAATGCCCTACTAGTAAATAAATACATCAGGTATAACAAGAGAACCTTCACGAACGATACATATGTACAGAACGTTGGCAGCCACTGAAATGATTGGTACTGGTATTTGTTCGAATAAGTCAAATGTAAAAGACCCACGGAAAAAGGTGTTGAATTATGCAAAAAATATAGTGTTGATTACACAAATAATATAGATATCAGGGACGTAAACATCACAAGTGCCATTAATATCTGCAGATTGGCTACAGAAACCACAAAATACACTATTTTCTAAGGGTGATGAAGTAAACACAAAATTATAAATCAACTTTATTTGCACGTATTACGGGCAATAGATAACAAATTGGAATGGCGGCTAACATGTATTGCTTAAATTATCAACCGGCATGCCACATTGGGCACGTGGGATGACAAATAAAAAAGGCCAATGAAAAAGGTTTTTTTGGGGCAGTAAGGGCTTTAGAGAACTCAATGGTATCAAGATGGCTTGCACTGGCACACCACATCGGTAGTTCAGTAGTCTAGTCATCTTATCGAACCACTCAAGTGATGCAGCATTAAATAGGACCAAATCAACATACATTAGGTATAACCAATGGAGGGTCTTCTTCATATAAGACCAGCTACTCTATCTTTTTCCTGTTGTGGGGCTCGTCTTAACAAAAGATGACATGTTTTTTTTTTATACCAAACATATCAAGTCATTGACAACACCAACGAAAATGCATAACAAGGTGATACCACATGAGAAATCAAACTAACAGATGATGTCGTTTTGGACTTTTGATGGTTGACATGTTAATGCCTCAATGGTGTGGTTCAATATGGTATTGTCGCATTCTTATCACATGGCGATATTGGATTGTCCGGTTACTACATTCTTACCTGTTGGTTGTATTGCTATATTGTTGGATTGTCATATTTGGTTGTACTTGAATGAAAACTGTAAGGATTGAAGGGGGAAAGTAATCAGTAACAAATGGTTCATTGCAGTTGCTAGCAATGCAGATTGGATAGAGATAAACCCCATAGTTCTTTATGGTTGCTGAAAATGAGGATTAGGGAGAGATGAGAACCTGGAGAAGAACGGGTAATAGGGGGTTGGCGGTAGTAGAGGATGGGAAATGAAAATACACTATATAATATTGAGAGACTATTAAGGTGGTTAAAGAAGGGCATGGACACATGGGCCTAACTTTAGGTATTTGAGGAATGGAGAGGATAGATTAGGATTTTGTAATAAAAAATATAATATAGTAGTTATTTACATTTATTTATACAAATAACACACACAAATACATACTTCCCGATTTTGGGTAAGATTAGTTATTTGAAAATATCATATCCTCAGAAGGTCTATAGATGTATGTATAAGAAAAGGAGAATCAATTAATGTAGATAAGATCAAAAGAAATAAAAAGAGACGAAATAGCACTCAGTAAGAAATAGATAAAAGGACTTAAAATTACAAAAACTAATGCAAGATTTAGTGATGGATAAAAATAAAAGGAAAGAAAGTATTTATGTAGTCAAATCTCACATAGTCAGAGTAATACATTGTTGGTGGTGATATTTTTAATCACCACCTTACTTCAATTGTGCAAGTGTCTCAGTCCCTTTTGTTTCTCATCTCAAAGCTAGAGCGTTTGGAGGCTTTATAAGTTGGTCATGCCTATTTGTTTGATAACTTAGGGAAAACCACAAAATGGAGTCTACGAAATTCAAACAAAAATTCAATAGATAAAAAAATAGAGATAAGGCACTTACTGGACCTCCTGGAGATGTAGCTTATTTCCTAGAAAAACAATGAAAAACAATGCTTATCAGCTTATCAAATGTAAAAAGTGCGTTTCTGATAAGACAAGAAATATTGACTATGATATAAAAATGAAAAGGTGAAAGTAGTCATATACAATCTTTAACATCCAACGCTAGCATCCTTCCATCCCAAATTTGAAACAACCTCCAGATCCATCAAAACATTAATCATGTGTCATACACTAAAATACCGTATGCAGAAAAAAGCCTTTTCCGATGAAGAAATGAAGGATGATTTCCATATCCTTGGGTCAGTAACTTTAGTGGAAATCAATTGAGAACACAACCTACTCCTACAAAATGCATAATTTTTTACTCTAGTTAAAGTATTTTCATTTTAGTCCACTAAAAATGTATTCCCCATGTTAGAGCATGTCAATTATTTTTCTCATTCACAGTTGGTGCATGTCAGTTTTAGGGTGCCAAACACAGTAAGCTGCCCTTTAAACAAAACATGATACCTTCATATCGCTCTCTTAGCATCTAAAGCAGTGACAGGGTAGCTTCATAGGCTGCCAGGGACCCTGAATTAAAGAAAGAATTAGATCTCCAAAAAATAAATATTTATGAAAAATCCAAGTTCTTGGAAGAAAAGAGAAAGTAATTTGATGAATAAGAAACGCAATGACAATGAAAAAGTCAAATCAGAAAAAGAAAAAAGGCTCATATAATTAGCATTATAAAAATAACACCCAGAAATCCAAAGTCAACTAAATCAGTAAGAAAATCATAAAGCTTATCACCATTTTTGAACTAGAGAAGATTTTGTCTGCATAAACTCCATGAAATATGATTTACAAGAGATATGAAACGCCTTTGGCATGTTATCTTACAATAGAACAGACACCCACAAGTTGAAGTGAGACGATCCCCAAATCAAAGTCATCTTTCATGCTTCACACAGCAAGGACACGAACCCATGATCTTGGTCCAATGCAGGGAGGAGATAGATTAATACCAAAAAGATGAATGATCTAAAAGAATTGCTACAGCACAATTGTTAAATGTAGCTTAACAACATTCCTGGGCTCAAAAAATCAGCATCTCAATCACTTGCCCGTAATGAATGGATGACTTAAAGCTTGGGAGACAGTCAGCCTTTTTTCAGGATCGAGGATAAATATTCTCTCTAATAAATCTTTAAAATGAGACAACATTTTAGGGTCCTCTTCAGGGAAACTAGTTAAGATTGTCCCCATGTCTTTAGGCTTGATATTGAGCAACAAACGTTTAACAGGCTGCAGATAAGCACAAGTACATTCATGAGCCCAATGATACATGAAAATACAAAATAATAGTTGTAGAAAATATGAATCATCTCACCTTCTTTGTAACAGGATCCTCTTCGGTAGCAAGAAAATTTAAGTCATGGTCGAAATGCTGATCGGTAAATGCACCCTGCTCAGGTATAAGAATAGAAAGAAATCAGAGTTGCAATACAAATTCCCAGAAAGAATGATTGAAAAAAGAGAGAGCAGCAACTACAGAACATAGCCAATTGATTTGTTACCTTTCTAAGCATCTTCTTAGGGAAAAGTCCCTTCAGCTCCATATGAAGCCGAAGCATTTCATTGTTGGATGGACCAGGAAACAGGACCTTTCCATTATAGAGTTCAAATAAACAGCATCCAACTGACCACACATCCATGGGATGATCATATGACAATCCTAGAACTGTAGAGGGCAAATTGAAATCAATAGGAAAGACTTCCATCTTTCTACCGAAGAAAGTACATTGAAAGTTCCAAAGATTACAGCTTACTTATTTCAGGTGAGCGATAGAAGCGACTAACAAGGTAGGGAGTAATCTCATTTTTACCCGCAAACATGGCATTACCAAAATCACATAACTTCAGTACATTCTTAGCTTCATTAACCTGAATAAAAGAAATAAAAGGCTCCAAATGAGAGAGCAAATGACTAGAGTGCAAGGTTGATGGGTGAAGCAAACAATTGACAAAACAAAATATTACATTGTTTATTTGCCTATTATACAAAATTTCTCAAAGCATACCAGCATATTATCTGGCTTGATATCACAGTGCAATACTCCACAGCTTCTAAGATGCTTCAGTGCAATAAAGAGCTGCTTTGCATAGGCCCTCACGGCAGTTAGCTTAAGGCCAATATTACGACCAAATTTCTTTAGAACCTCACGAAGATTCATATGAAGAGTTTCAAATACTAAACAAAGATGATTCCGATACTTGAAGCTTGAAATAAACCTGACACAGTGTCGTTTATCCCCTGGATCAGCTCGAGCTATCTTCTTCAATATAGTCAGTTCTTCTAACCCAGCTTTATACCTTAAATATAGCAAACAAAATCATTTGAAAAATGGACATGGAAATAGTGAACATAATTAAAATAGATAAACAAGAACCCACATGGTATCATTGTTGCGTATAATCTTTATAGCTACTTCAGGTTCATCCTTCCCAGCCCTGAGATCCTTTGCACGGACAACAGTTGAAAAAACACCCTTACCATGAGCTGCAATGATTTCATAGCGACCATCAAGTACTTCCCCAAGCCGGTATGCTGAATAAAAATGAGTAAATTATATGATGTCACAAATGGAAAAATTGAAAGCAAAAAAAAAATTGAAAGATAAATTTTTTAATGTGAGTCTAAATAATGTCAGTACTTACAATAGTATCCCTCAGCATCATCCCAGTTGTCATGAGCAGCAGTTCTCTCTACAGCCAAATGGGTTTCTTTTCCCTGCAACAGATAAAAACTTGTGTAAGAGTGCATAATATATTTGTATTTTCCTTAGATATATGGCTAATCTCATCCCAGTTATAACAAACAAGCAAAAAAATTACACTTTTTGTTGAGGCAAGTGGTTTTGGCGTTTAACTACAGAAATAAACTGGTATTTGTAAACACAATCTTCTATTGTTTACTAAACAAGGTTAGTTAAGAGGATGAGTACAAGTAACTAATTATACAGCAGAGATCTTCAAATTTTTGGTACACCTATCTGTCAATGTAAAAATAAGGTGAAAAGTAGAACCTAAAATAATTGCAGAAAATATACTAGTAGCACTCACTTAAAATGCAAAAGAACCTATAAGAATTATTGATGGCAACATAACTTCCTCTCCTTCGTAATTTTTATGTGAGGAAATGTCATATAATTTCAGATAATGCATTCGTGCATGTTTTAGAAAAATAAAGCTGGGAGTGTTACCATTACACGAACCCCTGCTGGTGATTCACCAAATATATCATCACAAAACATGTCTGCTGATCTTTCACTCTGCAAGTGATTACAAAAGGCAAAAATTTAAGGATTTCATTGTGGAAAGAAACTAAAAGCATCATACAAGTTCACAGACAAATACAAGTGAAAAGAAAGTTGATAAATACACTGAATCACCCAAGGCAGAATTTGAGATGTTTTCTGAGGAACTCAATGTTTGCTAAATTACTTTCCACTAACATGAAAATATATCTGAGTTGAAGATTATCAACAGACCTTGGGAGAACTATATCCTGGCCCACCTGCAGCTTTCTCAGGGATCACTCCATTTTGGAGAGGGGACCCCCCTATTGAGAATTTCATGTCTGGTGAATTTTGTTCACTAGTAGATCCTTTGGAAGCAACCACTTGAGGCACATCAACAGTAAGATTATTGTTTGCAGCCACAGATGTCTTTTCCTCTGAAAAATAAACATGATGTTTACTGAATTTTTAATAATAAAACTGAGGATTACATAAAAGCAAACTTTTTGACAAATAACATTGCCTTACATTAATTGCAGAAATCCAAATATGTTAATAAAGAGACTACACTGCAATAAAATCCAAGTATTGCAAGTAAATTAATGAATGCTCTACCTTCCTCTTCAATGCCAGTGGGAGGTTCAGAATGCTTCTGTGACTGCTGTTTTTTATATTTTTCCAAAATAGCCTCTCTTCTCCTCCTACTCTCTTCAATAATTTTTTTGGGGTCATCGTCCTCTTGCTTTGCAAGTTGCTGCTCTATTTTCTCTTGATAATATTCCTCATCCTCCTCCCTGAAAGAAATAGTTAGAATAAATATAGACTGTATTCAATGAAATGGTAATAAATAAATAAGGTCGTGAAAAATGCATGATGGAGGTTCCACCTAGTAGATGTCTTCTCTTTCAGATCCTCATGATTATGTTTTGCAGATTTAGATCTTGCATTATCCTTGTAATGTTCTGGTTCATCATATCCTGAACATCGAGATTCAACCCGACTATTGTGAATTCTAACCCTATCCCTCTCCTCCCGTCTATCTACATCTCTGTTACACAATCTGTGTGATGTCCTGCCTCTCCTAACCCTACTGCTTTCCCTATCATTGTTGTCCCTAATCCTTCCCTTGTCTCCAACTCTCTCTCTTGTCCTGATCCTTTCTCTTTCATTCTCCCTACCTACTTCTCTTATCTTCACATGATCTCTATCCTTGTCCCTGTTTCTGTCTCTTACTATTTCCCTCCCTTTGTCAATTTTCCTATCTCTACTTCTCTCTCTTTCCCTCTTCCTGTTCCTCTCCAGATTACCGTGCTTGCCTTCACATCCATTGTGCCTACCAAGGCTGCTGGCACTGCATTCTCTTTCCACTCTATACAGTTTATCCCTTTCATAGTCCACTTCTTGGCTTTGTCTTTTACATTTATCTTGTTTATCATATAAAGAACCTCTTTCACAGTCAGAGTAACTTCTAATACCATCCTGAGAATCAGAGGAGATTGCACGAAAAGTCTGATAATCCAGATCATAGGATCTCTCCCTTAGACGTGAGGAAGACCTTGACCTGTGCCCGCATTTTTCATTGTCATGGTACTTACTGTGTGATGGAGATTGTCCCCTAGTTTTAGAAATTTCATTATAACTTTCAGGTGATGCTGATCTCTCCCTGTTGTCATAGGACTTTCTATAAGAATCCCATGACTCTGAATGTCTCTGTTCTTTGTGGCCATTCAAGTCAAGATTTTCTTCTCTTTTTCTCTTAGTGCGAAGTTCAGTTCCCCTGAAACCATGGGACCCTGACTGAACCTCTTTTTCATTTTCTCTCTCGATCTGGGATACTTCTTGCTGTGACCTAGACTTTGACATTGCTGCTTCATCATGAGATGCCATTCTGTACTCATCACCATGCCCAAACTTGCCATCTCTCAGGAAACAAGCTTCTTGCTTTAGTTCACCATCCGCCAAAGGATGGTTCATCAATTCTCCCCTGACCTCACCAACATTTAGAGCAGCGCATTCCTTCGTAATTTCATCAGGCTGTTAATTACAACAAAAAAAAAACATAAATAACCCCAAGCCGCCTAGTGAAATGCCGATTACAAGAAAAATAAACTAACGCTACACGGTCTTCGTTTCAAAAACCTGAAAAATTCCTTCTTTGCAAATTCCAGTTTTGACGAATTGTTATTTGAACTCTGAAATCCAACAAAAACTTCACAAAAATGATATTAAACCCCTAGAAACAACAATAAGAAAGGGAAAAATGAGCAAAGAGCGGAATCAGAACAGACCAGATGAGCGCCATCGGAAAACGCATCCTCCTCGTCGAAAATCTCACCCTCTTCCCTCTCTTCCACATCCATCACGGAAGCTCCACCACCATCAACAACCAGCCGCTCCCCTTGCAACACTTCGGCTTCCTCCTGCGAGACCTCGCCTTCCTCCCTCCCGTGCTTCCCATGACTTCTCCGGTGGTGTCGATGACCATGATGCCTGCTGTGGTGGTGATCCCGCACCTTAGATTCTTCCTCCACGCCCCCGTCTTCTTCCGAGGACATCTGGTGCCTCTTGCGGGATGAAGAACTCGGCGACGTGCTGTCGCCCCCCATGAAGGAGACGAAGACCACGCCGAGATCGAGATGTACGGTTGTTCGATCTCTAGGGTTTCGCTCGCACGAGAGAGGGCCAGGTCGGGGATTGCCGAAACGAGGGGTTCGGCGAGCGCATGTAGCCACGAATCCGGTTCTGTGTGGGTTGGGGCGTGGGGGGAGAGGAGTTTAGGGACCTCTACGTGTCTTAAGGGTGTCGTTAATCATGATTAATTAGATTTAATTTTTTCTATAACATAATAATATTTTTATTTTCACTATAAAAAAATATATTTATTTCAATTTAAAAGAATTTTTATTTAAAAAATGTAAATAATGACTTTAATTATTTTTATTTTTGGTCAAAGTTCACGTTATTGTTTTCGCCCTTGAAAAGTTGCCTAACCACCTCTAATCTATGTTCTATAAGACATTGTTGTTCTTTTGTCAATCATCATGACACTTGATTTTTACAAAATTTTGTTGTAATTTTATAGTACAGGCTTGTTTGTGTGTTTTATAAAATTTTATGGAATTTGAATTTTATAGAATTAGATAAAAATAAAATTTAAAATTTAAATGTTTATGTATATTTAGAAGTTTGATGAAAATTTAAATTTAAATATTTGTACACATAGTAGAACTAGATAGAATTGAAATTTATATTTTTTTATGATAATAATGTAATACAATTATTTGTAATTAATTTATTATTAAGTGTTTAATTAATTAATTAAAGTAATTAATAAAAAAATAATTAATTAACATATTATATAATGATATAATTAGATCTTTATATATAATTTATCAATAACCTTATGTAACAAATATTAATAACAAAATACATCACTAACAATAATAATATGCATGACTCGATAATAATATACACCAATAAAAAATAATACTAATTTTGAACTAATTAATAGAAAAACTTAGAACTAATAAAGGCTAAATCTAATAAAAACCTTTAAAATCTTCTTAAATGCAAGCTATAGAAGTTTTGGTGGAAATGATTTACAGAAGTATTTGAGTTTGTATTTCATTTTCGTCAAATTGTAAAGAAGTAGAATTTAATTTTTAATAAAAAATATTTATAGAAGATGCACGAACATCTTTATCTTGAAATTAGAAAAGTGGTAAAAATTAAAATGAAAAAAATTACAAAAAGTGAAGGAAAATAAATTTCTTTTATTTACTATTTCTTTCGTTTATATTTTTATTAAAAAGTTACGAGTGTTCAAAAGTCAATTATTTGAGTTAAATTGACACTTCAACACCGTATCAAAGTCAACTAAATTGACACTTAAACACCGTTCAAAAGTAATATCTTTTGGTAAATGATTAGGCATTAAATTATAACAAATCAAATTTAGAAGTCAGATATTGCAAGCTTTTTTGGGTCAAGTGCCCGTCGTAGGATTGAACTTTACATTCTCGGGATTTACTTTGAGGAGATCTAAGAGCGATAATTTGCAAATTTCAGCTTCATACATCTTTCCCATCATCTCACAACAACATCTCTTTCATACTTTTCATGCCTTCACATACGGTGGTCAAATAATTTCACTGCAACTAAAAATAATAATTGCTTGTTGCCACAAGTAACGACAAATTTACGCCGAAAGAAAGGAAACAACATCCGTGATCAATCACAAGTAGCTCCTTTCAGAAAAGGATTGTAATACACAGACACATGTTTGATACGCAGATACAATTCATCTTGCATAAAGAAGGCCATTACCGGTTATGAATTATTGACTCAACTCAAGTACCGAAACATCCACCAAGAGATTTGAATCTTCTTCCTCTAGGTGCATATCACACCTTCATCTATAGAGTCAAGGAAATGAACGTTGTTTGCCTGAAGGCGGTACTGCTAACGTTGGCAGCGATTATTTTTTGCAGAAATCCAAATCTGTACTATCTGTAATGGCCAATGGCAAATTTGCAATAATCAATCAATACCTATCGTGTCAATGGACTGAGTTCAGGCCGCAACAGCTTGGGCAAAGTGTCGAACAGCCTTCACTCCTTCTCCAGCTTTATCATCATCCACTGGAGCATCCGCTTCCGGCACCAACCCAAGGTTCCTCAGTATGGCCAGCACCGAGAACTCGGCGTTCATGGTGTAGAAATGCAAGGCCTTGACGCCATGGGCCAGCATCTTCCTGCACATCTCGGTCCCGAGCTTGATCCCGTACGCCCTCACGGCCTTCTTGTCGTCCTTGATGGCTTCCAACGTCTCCTTGACCTCGATCGGTATCCTGGTCCTGCACACCTGTGTCATGCGCTTGAAGCCGGCGTAGGTGGTGATGGGCATGATGCCTGGGATTATTGGGCACCTTATGCCGATGGCCCGGCAATCGTCGACGAACTTGAGGAAGACGTCGACGTCGTAGAACAGCTGCGTGATGATGATTTCTCCTCCGGCGTCCACTTTCCTCTTTAGGTACTCCAAGTCGCTCCGGTAGCCTTCTTCCGTCGCAACGTCGCTGCCCTTGGGTATCTTGCAAGGGTGGGCTTCTGGAAATCGCAATGGGAGATGAATGAGATCGAGCTCGGCACCAGCGATTAGGGCGGGCTTCTGGTTCGTTTCGTTCTGTTATTACTTTTATCAATGTTTATTTTTTTTTAACACTCTTTTTGTTTATAATTTATTTATATACATCTACGAGTAAATCTTTGTGAACTAATTTTAATGTTATATTAAAATTTTATCTTAAAATTACTTAATAATAAATAAATAAAATTCATTATATGTAAAATTTAATTTTATGCCTACATCCAACCTGGATAGCCAGCTACGACGATGCCGAAGTAATCCCCATGTTTTTTCTTGATGTGCTCTACCTGTAGATAAATGTCATCATCACTTAAAAATATCAGTTTCGACCTTTAGATGTAATAAGATAAATGATTGGAATAACTAATAACATGATAATATAATTGATTTTTTATTATATTGCAATAAAAGAAATTTTAGCTTCGAATTCGAGAAAAAGTTTCATTAAGAAGAAAACATCTAAACTTCAGAAATAAAGTCTGAACGTAATAAAGATTAAGACAAACAATAATTATTTTAACGATATTCGTAGTCGTACGAAAAAAACTAAAAAAAAGAGAGCTAAATGTTGCTGTTGATAGGTTTTCGTACATTAATTTAAAATTTATCTTGGGTGAAAATTATATTTAAAATAAATGCTTAAAAAGGTAATTTAAAATAAAAGGAACAACTTTATTCTTAGAGACATTTTGTCAAATATTCTTTAACATCATTGTTTTGAGGTTAGGTAATTTCTCTATAAGTGTGAAAAATAATAAGTTAACTAAAGTCCAGCCTACATGAAATGTCATTTAATTTGGTGTTTTCTATCATCTCATTGTACATACGAGTAGATTTGTTATTATCTTTCTTGTTGTTGAGAACGATGTTGTCTTCTTTACCTTAAGACAAATGGACAGATATTATTGAACAAAATAGTGGAAATTAACTCATCGAACTCTGTTTCTTTTTGCATATTTACTTCTTTTCGAAGTTTTTCAGATATTGTTTAGATTAAACTGATTTGTCTACTACAACTGAATTTATTAATTTTAATGATATTTTATTTGAAAAAACTTATAGTATTTTTAATTACGAGTATTTTATTTTTCGAAAAAACTGTTAGCACCGAAAAAAAAGAACCACGATTTCGAAGGACGTGGTTAGCCATGAAGAAAATCGGCGAGGAGTCCGTACCAGATCCATAGCGCACTGCAACCCGCCGGCGATCTGGACGAAGGTGTCCTCCTGCCCGATCGGGGGATCACCCTTCAGAGCCAGGATGTTGCTGATGCCGCTGGCGCGAGCGGCGTCAAGGGCGGCGTCCACCTCGTCCAGGGTCATGTTGAGGACGGTGAGGTGCATCATGGTGTCCACGCCCACCTCGTTCTGCATCCTCCCCGACAGTTCCAGGGATAGGCCGGCCGTGGAGCCACCGGCGCCCCAGGTCATGTCGCAGAAGGCGGGGCCGTGGCCCGCCATCCGCCTCACGAGGTCCAGGAAGCTGTCCACCGACTGGCCCTTGCTCTTCCTCGGCGGATGGTACTCGAACGAGAAGATCACGTTCCCTTCGTCCGAAGCGGATTTGACCTTGTCCACCAGTCTTGCTCCCGCCATCTACGGTACCTTTCCTAATTCTACCCTTCCTTCGTGGTTCCTGTTCCTTTTCAAAAAAACATAATTATTTAGAGTTACATCAGAGCTTTGCTGCAACAAGAAAAGCAAGTGACGATCTCAATCGTTGCCAACCGTTAAGAAACTCAAAAACCCAACAGCTAGAACCAAACAATTTTGATGAAATTCGACAATCTTCCTCTCCCGAAACTGGGTTTCATACGTAAAAGGCAGAATTTTCTGTCATGCTTGTATAATAAAAACAGAGCACACCTGTCAATAGTTTTTATCAAAGCAACAAAACTCTTAATTTTCTGGAGGAGTGTAGAGATTTCTTTGAATTATAACAACGACAACAACAACAACCCAAAAGAAGGAAAATAAATTAAGGAAAAAACAGATGGAGGGGAAACAATGAGTGAAGCACCAACATTGATCAGTTCCATCTCCATTTCCAATAACATGGGAAGGAGGAAGAAAACTACAATGCACCTGAAAGCCTTCTTTTCTCCCTTTCCTGTTCACCTCCACTCCTTTCCCCTGATTCTGGGATGAATACGCAACAAATGCTTGATGGGATTCTCCCCCCCCCCCCCCCCTGTTTCCCCCTATATACACAAGTACGTTGAATGTGCCCTCCTGTATGACCCACCCTACGCCTTAGTGGTTACGCCATTTATTTGCTTAGTTGATTATTTTTAAGTAATATAAAAAAGAGAGATTAATCTTAAGCAAGATATTCTGATGATCAGGACTCCATTTTAAATGTAAACAGATGATAACCGTTATGGTTTAATTTCTTTCGTAAATTTAAGGCATCTGCAAACCGTGTTGGAATAATAATTTTATTGCATAAAATTATTTTTTATATAATACATTTGTAAATTATACAATACGAAAGATGGGCAATTTAAATACCATTATTTATATCAGTCAACAACAAATAAATTCACCTTAATAGTTAAGAGGTAAGTGCGTAATTACCTTGTGATTTCCCACTAACTACTCTCCGAAAAAGTCATTTTCCTCACCAACAACCACCTAATTTACCAGCAATTCGTAGTCTTTTTATGGTTCGCAATTGGAAAAGAATCCTCCACGTCTCAACTAAAAAACGACGGTATAAATAAATGATACCAAGGTCAGACCGTATAACTAATCATTTAATCTATCATAAGTCCTCTAAAAAACGAATCCTCAAAAAGTCGGATGAAACCATTATAAAATGGTGGAAGAAATATTTCAGTAATTTTATTTTTTCCTTGAAAGTAAAATATCTTTCACTCACGGCTTCACCTACCAAGCTCCAGGAACAACGCCGACGCCGATGGAACATTTCATGCTTCTACGTTGGCCTTTCCTGCCTTGACAGATAACAAATAATGGTAGGTAAGAATTGTTATACATCTACCAACTTCTGGAGAATATGCATCATAGACGGATGAAATCTTTTCCACATCTACTACTTAATTTGAGCATTGACCCAAAACTTCCAAATTCACCAACCACCGAGGTCTCCCTCAGCACCAACCTTTTGAGATGCAATATTTTATCCTTTGGTAAGATGTGCAGGAGGTTGGTATGACAGCGAAATGAACTCTGGCAGGCAAGAATAAGAAAACGAACCATAATTCAACATCTATCTCTGCTCCCTACAATAAATATCAATACACCGTTGTAAGCTCAAACCTTAAATACACGAGATGGAAAAAGGCCACAGACGAGTAAAATTGGTGAAACAAAGGACTGACTTTAGGCTGCATCGATCAGAAAACAAGTGAAGAAATGGTACCGATAAACATCACGTGTGAAAATTAATAAAAAGACGTAAGCTATCGATTTTGTTTCTTTGAGGCATATGTTGCAGCAGTATCCATCCACCACTCAAGAATTCAAGCATTCGTCAAAAGCATTAGTGGTCCTTATATGATCTTGTTCCTAATATCCTCCAATTTCTTTAGAATTTCGGCAGGAGTTCGATCAAGTTCATCAGCAATCTTTCTTTGTAAATCCAATGGAAGACTCGGAAACTGTTCACAGAGATCTCCATCAATCACGTCCTGTGAAATAAAAGTTCAGAAAATCAATATGAGGTAGTTATGTCTAAATCGTATTCCATTAACACTCATTTCGAAGAGTAGGTCCAGATGGAAGAAGGGACAGATATGTAGGAAAGTCGATATCAGGAAATAAAACACATACCTTCACGGGGAAATATGCAGATCTATAGGCCATATGATCCCTACCACACAATGGCGGATGCTCCTGCCTCAAGTGCATTTCCAAGTGAGAGAAGAAATCTACATCCTCCCTAGATGTGAAAGCCAGTAATGCCCCTAGACTTCCCATCACCGTTCCATAAATGAGGCATTCTCCACCGCCAGGTATAAGTGAAGCCTTCTGTAAGCATGTGACGTTATCGCCAACGTGAAACTGTACAATCTCCTCAACTTTGTTGGGAGCACCATTTAATTTACCCTGTTCCCATTTTATCTTCCCACCAGTTGGATCTTCCTCAATCTCATCGGATACATCCTGTGGCAACCTAACAAAGAAAATGTTCCCAAACTTATCAGCACCTGCCATTGTGTCAAAATCCACATGGATCGTTGCAGTTAGCCATCTTGGGACAGAATCATCAGCAAATATATATAGCTGATTTTCATCTCTCCGATACTTGCAGTAATGAAATGACTGCAAAAAAAGCAATGATACAAATAAGTTAAAACATGATGATATGAATACAACATATTACATTAGAGCAAGTATAATAGCTTTTTTGTTGAGTTAACTAGGATTCTGACGTTACAACATTTTCTTTGTTATATAATAGTGCCACTACCCTGAGTGATTGACTTTTCTATTCAAAAAAGAAGAAAAGAAAACAAGAAAAATCCATTACTGCAAATTGAAAAATACTTAATACCAAATTACTTTAGGTGGAGAGAGTTTTTCTACTCTGAATCTGGTAAACACAGCAACTCAAGTAGTTACAAAAAAGTGCTAATACATTCAGCAATAACAATTTAAGCTATTATCCCACTACGTGCAGCCAGCCGTGTGAATTCTTTTCTTTCAAATATATCTATCTATTGTCAAATTTTCATTTAAATTACAAAAATTTAAATCTTTTCTTACAATTTCTAACAAAATAGTTTTAGATCTAACCTTTACTTTTTTTTAAATTTCTACTGTGCGAATTTATTCTCCTCTCTTAACCAGGGCAATCTTTAGCCTCTTAAGAATATAACCAAATCAGGTAAACCAATTTTCTATTATCATATATTTGATAAATGCAACTCTTACTCTATTCCAAATAAAATCATTTTTTAGCTTATCTCTTATAAGCAAAAAGTGCTAATACATTCCAAGAAGAAAAATTGTCCAATCATTACTTGCAAACTAAGAATTTATTATAGTAGCATTTCACAGAAGGACAAATGTCCATACTAAGCATACAATTTTGACAATAAAAATGAGAATAACTGAATAAGGATTAAAATGAAATACAAATGAATGTATGAAAAGTATAAGAGAAAAAATGCTCAGGATTTATTATACATGATGCTATTAACAATTGACACTTTATGAATATCATTCAAAAATGTTTCAGATCAAAGTCATCAATTAATAGTTAATGCCTTAATTGAATTCTAGGAAGATCTTCCTCCTATGATAGGAAAATGTGAAAGCAAATATAAACAAATTCAGACCTTTATGTGTAAACAAATGTAAGCGCATGCAAGGAAGAAATCTAACCAAATCTAAAAATATAGGAGAAAGGAATCAAATAATTGGCATGCATTAAAAACGTGGTGTAAAACCATTAGTTGGAGATCATGGAAAATTGACGCATAGGAGTCTGAGTTTTTCCGGTGAAAGCTACCTTTCCAAAATTTCTTAGTTGAGCAGTTTCTAGTGATCGATTGATTGATAATACTTCACATACAAAAATAATAATAACAATCAATGCATTGATCCGACTATGGTAAAGGTAGGTAACATGATTCTATCGATAACTAAGTACTTACAACTCCACACAATAATGAATACCCAATAAAATGTATATTGTAGTAAAACTTGCAATGCGCATGCCAACAGATGCTACAGTGTATCCCCACAAAGGAGGATTTTTGAAGAACCAAAAGTTAAAGTTAAAGAGTCAAGAAAATTTAATTTGGTTGTTCACTAAAGCATGCCTTTAATTCTAAGTAATATGTACCGGAAGAAAATGACTTGGACAAAGGAAGATGTAAAATAATACCCACTGATAGGTTTAACTTCTCTGATCGAATAGATAGATATCTGCTAATTTGTCATTTTTTAGTGCATCAAGAAGAAATAAAGTTGGAACAATTGTGTCTCCACATGTAGGAGCAAAGATAGAGGTTTTCAGAAATTAGAAGGAAAACAGGGAAGCATGTCTTTAAGCAAGAACAAAAATGAGAAACAGGTTAACTACTGAGAAAGATTGAAAATAACACACCTCTTGAATATCACCAACATAAATCCGATCACGATATGTATGGATAGAAACTATGCTGTTGGGAAAAAGCTTGTTTTCACATTTTCTAAGCAATCTCTTTTTACCCAGATCGTACAAACGAAGGATGGACCCAACTCCAGCAAGAAGCCTTCCCTGGAATTGACATAGCGCAAGAGGGATTCCCTCCACCTGCGTCTTGTGAAGAAGCTCCAACCCAACAGTTTTGTCCTTTCCTTCATCAATAAACTTATAAATATGAATGAAGCCTGCAGTAAGATTCCTTTTAGGCCAAAACTGCATGTCCTTTGCTGTACCAACAGCCAAGAGTGTTCCATGCTCCTTATCGTGGAAATTGACCGTACACAAACTAAATGCAGCCTCATTATTCTGCAACTCTAGAATGCAAGTTTTTTGAGGATCCCTTGGGTCAAGAATTCGAATGCATGAAACCCATTTATCAGAGACAGCCTTCGGGTAACCATATTGTTCGTCGGAAAGTGCATTCTCTCCCTCCTCATCCTCAGCCCCAGCACCTCCGTTATCCACTGCATTTCCATTTTCAGTGGCCCCAATACTTTCAAAACAATCTTTCTTGTATTCTTCACGCTCTTGTGCAGTAAATGCACCTTGATCACTTTCAATAACTACAAGATGCTTTCGCTTAGGAAGAAGCACAAACTTTCGTGGTGTATACCTCAAGGGGATGACATTCTCATCAAAGGCCTCTCCTAGACGCTCAATAGTGAAAATCTTCAATTCATTTTTAGCAACTGCTACAACACCTTCAGCACACTGATCAGATGAAAATGATGCAGCAAACTCCAGGGGATCATATGAGAGAGAGGTCAATAAGAAATGTCCCTGATAGATATATCCAAGCCAAGGTCTGCTTGACAAGCATATCATAGCCTGTCTGCCCCTGACAATGGCTGAGAATAGCTTAGGTGGCCTCAGACCTAAGAACCTGGACCTGGTATCTGAAAGTTGGCCTGTAACCATATCTACAACTGTCCTGAAAAGAACACCATTCTGTAAGCCAGCATTGAGGAAAACACTAGCAGGGTGGTCAGCACCATCTTCTCCTCCAATTGAGGCTTGTACCTCAAGCAGAAGTAAAGATTCTGGAGGTGCAGAAACACTCTGTACACTCAAGATCTGCATACAATCATCAGGATCCAGTGAGAGTATTCTGATTGTATTGTCATATGAACCTACAGCAAGGAATCGAGATCTTTGTCTTCCTTCAGGAACTGGAGCAATGTCCAAACAAGCCACATCTCCGGGCATCTCATGCTTCTCAACCTCCATCAATTGACCAGTCAAGTCCATCTCAAAGTAGATAAGTTCCCCTCCACTTAAAGCAATCACAACTTGGAGCCTATTCGAGCCAACCTTGACTATTGTTTTCTTTCCAGGGGTTTTCCATTCATTTATGCGACCATCTTCTCTGATATGACGAATCCCATTGGGGTGCACCTGCATCAGTGAATCATCTCCAAGCAGCGAAACGGCCAATGAAGGTGTTGTATCAAGGAATCCACTATCGCTGACTTCCTCAACAGTCTCACCAATAGATAAAACTAGAGTGGCATTAGCAAAGGACACAACAATATATGCATCAAATTCATCATTGACATTCTTCTTGACTGTCCAAACCGCACTTGGAACGCCAGGAAGTGTTGAGACAGCCATCTCACTGACAGGCAAGCCTGGTTTTAGGATTCTAAGAGAAGAACGAGGGCCCCGTCCACATAATGTGAAAATTTGTGGTGTCTCCTCCTCAAATAAGTTCATCACTTTCATGTCCATTATGGGCATGAGGCTCTGGATCTGATCAATCCTCATCAAATTCTTCAACTTCCTAGGTTGGAAGAAAACAGGCTGGAAGCCCTCCTCTGTCTCCATCAATGTTGTGGACGAAGCCTCTACATCATCCTCACCTCCAATAGCTTGGAACTGGTAGAGTGCATGATTCCCAAATTCTGAAGCAGCAAACAGGAAGCCTGTCTTGAGTACACACATTGCAGAAGCAACAGGAATTGTGTCAAAATACTTTATCTTGAGTTCTGTAACTCTTTCACCCTCATGTTCCAGTGTCACCTTAAAAACGTCTCCATACTCGGTCTGGAGAAGGAAGAAAAACATTGACTTCTGCTTGTGGGTTGCAAAAGACACAATGAGAACACCACGCTCAGCTGGAAGATCAGCACGACGTGGAATAACAGCCCGCACATCAGGGTGGCCCTGGTTTTTATAGATGACAAAATTCTCAGCACAGACAAGAACACCACTAGGACCATCCCCACCACCGGGTACGGTAACAAGCATGTTAGCTCCATTATCAATAGGCTCCGACCACCTTCTGGACACGTGATTAAGACCCAGATCAAGCTCGTAAAAGGTCAAGTGCTTCTGTGCCTCATTCGCCGACTGCCCGGTTGAGTCCTGGTCTGCCTCAGAATAATCTAGCTCAATTGCAGCAAACAAAGGATTTTCAAACCCACAATCCAAACCCGTTATTGAGTACACTATAGTATGCGACTTATGCGCCTCAAGTGGCGATGAAATCGTAAGCCTTGCCGATGTATCCCGGTTAAGAACATACACAAGCTTCTGCTTCTCACACGCCCCAATCATAACCGCCCTACCCTTCGGATCCACCCCCAAGTACTCCCCGGGGACGATCCTTCGGCACCCAGACTTCCCAAAAGTCTCCTGGTGGATCTTATCGAATACGTTCCTCTCTTTATTGTACTCCAAAATCACTATCCTCCCGGAATCGGATCCAACCACAATGTAATCTTTCTGAGAACCGGTGAGACGGAACTGGATGAGCGACCTGATGGCGCCAAAGACCTCGACGGAATGCAGCGTTTGGAGCTTACCGTTGTCGTCAGGACGTAGGAGGTCGAGGACCTTGCCTCGGGCGACGACAATCTCCTGGGTCTTGGCACCGACGAAGTTTCCGTTCACGGCGCAGACGACTCCAGTCGCCTTCTGCAGGGTGAGGTTGTAGAGATACATCGCTTGCCACTGCCAGATGAGAAGCAACGGTGTTCGGCAATTTGGAGGGTTTTCACTAGGGTTTAGGGAAGAGAGGAAGCGGGAAAAAGCGGAGGAAAGAGGGAAAACGAAGGGAAAACGGTGGAATTAGGTGTGGACGTGAGATATACCACCTGAGGGGAGGGAGGGACATCCGAAGCACTGGGGGACAGGTGAGTCCGTCGATCCGGATCTGAAAATGGATCCGAACAGGGATAAGTTCATGCTCCATTTAACTTTTAGCTTCGTTTTCAATTCAGTGTAAAAAAAATCAACTGACGTTTTTCAACGAATAGGATGACATTGTAAGCGGACAATAATAAATTTATTCATAACTGTTCATCCCGTGTGGCTTATAATTTAAAGTTAGTTAAATAAGTATTTATTTTATTTAAAATTGATTGAATTGTAATCGTTCGATATTATTAAATTATACCATTTATACCGGAAGATGAATACTTACAAACAAGTTTACCATCGATATCAATAGTGGCATTTTTTATTTTTTAAAAATTCCAGATAATTCAATTTTTATTCATTATTTTATTTTCATACGTACATTAGGTTAAGTATGCTTTACCAAGCATTCTTTCCGTAATTTATTATTAACTAGAAAAGCAAATAATAGCGAAATATCCTCTTCAGACATGGATTTCAATCCTTATGCAATGTAATGTACGTATCTTTGTTATGTGTGAGAAATCCAATGATGGAAATTATCTTTACACCAAGAAATTTTTTTGTCACCGAGGACATTGAGAAACATGACCTGTGTTGGTTTGTATCCTTCTTGATTGATCTCAGATAGTTTTTTATTATTAAAATAATATAAATTTACGTTAATAATATAATGTAGTTTTTTTATACTAAAGTAAAAAAATTAATCATTATTTTTTTATAATGTAATTTACTCTAAGAAAGTGTTTGTACAATCAGAAAATTGTGAAAAATATTGAAAAGGAAAATGATAAAAAAATTTCTATTATTTTTTAGGTATTTATATATTAAATGAGTTTTCGAAGAATTCTATCAATTTTTTCCTTTAGTATATAAAAAAATTTCTTTCATTTTCTAACCTTCTAATCTTTAAAAATGATGGAAAATGAATAAAAAGAAAATGTAAATTATCACAGAATATATTAGTAGTATATAATTTTGATATATAAATTATTTATATCATTGATAGATGAAAATTGATATTATAAGAGATATGTGGAACAATAAAGATGTATAAAATATATTTTATATTATAATTATTATCACAAATAACTCTATCTTATATTATTTATGATAAATTTTATTATTCTCTATCTTATAGATAAATTTAAAAAATATTTAATTTGTCAATTTTAATATTTTTTATTTTATAAATAAACATATATATATATATTTTACATTCTATGATTTTCTATCATTTTTTATTCTATACACAAACACATGTATTTCAAATTACATCATTTTCTATTTTATACATAAACATCTTGATTTTCTACTAACTTTTCATTTATTTCTGTCATTTTCTTTTTTTATTATTTTTTATAATATGTTATCATTTTCTTTCTACTACTTTCCAGATCTACAAATACCTCTAAAACTTTTTTCAAATATACAAACACCTCTAAAACTTTTTCCTTTTTATACTAACTGGCCGCTTTCTAGAACAACCCTGTGTGGTCAACGTTTTTCTTCGATTACTTTGTTATTCTTCTTGTCTTTCACAAGATTATGCAGAACATTCAAGTATTTAAGAAGAATCATGAATTGCCCAATGATGTTTTTCAATTACCAATGAGAGCTGTTTTCCATGAACCATATACATTTGTAAATTATATTACACTAACCAATAATATTTTCGACATGAATTTAAATTTAGTTCTTTTATTAAAATAGTGTATTAAGATCAATTACGTTACTCCAATCTAGAATATTTTCTCTTACTATGAAGTAAAAAAACCATTTGTGTTGTCCATCATTATTAATAAATCATGGTGACCTTAGGGACCTTATCCTTTTGTACCTAGTTTAATGTGAGTAGAAGAAAGTCAAGGTCCCCAGCGACTTGTTCTCCAACATAAATTAAGGTAAACCTCCTGTGATTCTAGTACTTGATGACGCTTGTGACCTGCACAGTGCTTAATTGAAGCAGAAGCTTGACACAACAAGAAGAACGCTTGTTAAATATAAGTCGCAGCAATGGCAAAACAAATCCTGAGGATTCATAATCACGCTGTATTCCAATCTAGTACAAATGATAAAGTCCATTACACTGCAGTTGAAATTCAAAAGTTTCCACATAGATCATATGAAAGATTCTTATTTCCCTCGTTCTAGAGGAAAAAAATGATGGTTATAAATAATAGAGAAACTTCTGCACGATTAAATATGGTGCCCATTTTACATTAGCTTAGAGCTAACGTAAGAACTGGGTTTCGGAAAGCTACCAACAAAAATTCAAATAACAGCTACTAAACTCTTGAGCAACATCGTATACTTTCGTCAGCTACTATTTGTGACGGAAGCTGCTTCTGCAGCCCTCTTTTCCTTCAGTTTCTCACGGCGTTTTTTGTTTCTTAAAGCATTTTTACTCATTTCCCTGAATTGAAAAGAACGAGCTGTTACAACTAATTATAATAGTTTAATGAATCAGAGGCAGTTGTATTTGTAGTTCTCCTCAAAGTTAAATCTTGATGAACGTAAAAATCATTATCATTATAAAAAAAAGAATAAATAGTTACCAACAGTGGATAACATAGTTATTTTTTTACCCTACTATACCAGATCCCCTGTTTTCCATTTTTTCCTTGGGTAAGGAAAGATAACCTAAATTTGAACCTAGATAAAAACATTATCATGGTTAAAAAAGAACAAATTGTCTAACACCAAACCTGGTATGAGCCCATGCCGCCATCCCATCTTAATGGCTACTTATCTGCAGTTTTTATTAATATTTATCTACAACTTCATTTAGGCATGGCCACATTTTTTACAGGAGTCTGAAAAATTAAATTATCGTACTTTTTAAATTTGAATGGCAATTTTGATGCTCCCCATCGTTTCATAATGCACACTCCCCATTTCTTATTCATAAAGACAATATGCGGAAAAGACTGATCAAAATACCAAAGAATTAATTAAATAAATATTGAAAATTTTAAATAATTAAAAAGATTTAACAGAAAATACTTACTCTGAAGAACCAATCCCACCAAATAGCTGTCAAAGTGAAGCATAAAGACATTAGGTCAAAAGGTTGCAATAAAAAAGTAAATAGAAATGCAATTGTATCCAAAAAAGAAAAAACCAAGGAAAACGGAGTCATCTTTTGATTGAATATCATCTTTTACGTAAGCATTAAAATGCTGGAAAAAAAGAGAATAAAATAAAACCTAGAAGCATGATGAAAAGTAATCAATAGCATACATCAGCTTGTGCTGCAGCAGCTTGTTTAGCATGTGGTGGACGATAAGCAGTTGGTTTCTGCATTGGCACTGGTGTGGTTTTTGTGGAGGTTCCAGAAACTTTTTTATCTGATGTTGAAGTATATGTGGTCATAATGTAAACATAAAAAAAGAGAAAAAAATTTCGTAAAGTCATATTTCACAATGTTCTACGTTCCTACCTTGCTTCTTGTTGTCATCAATTTTCAATTTGACAACAGACTTCAGAAGTTCGCTAATATCGCCGAACCTTTCTGGGGCTTCTGGTTTCCATTCAGCCTACACGAATAATGAAAAAATGTAATATTCATTTTTAAGCAGAGTATAAGGGTCAAACATAATGGTAAGTAACAAAGAATTCAAGTTCATAACATTTACTGTGACAAACCTGATATAACTTATTAAACATTTTCTTAAAATACAAAGATCCGTCGTGATGGAAAATTTTTATCCTTTCCACAAATAAAATCAAAATTATGTCAGTTCATTACAAATATAAAATTGATAAGGATAAAAAAGAATATAATTCTAACAAAAAAAAAATACCCATTATCTATTTGTAGTCTAGGAGCTGTCGTAGCAGTCATAAAATAGCACCCATCTGAAGACCATTCACTTGTTACAGAACATTCGGCCTTTGTGGTACCTAGCAGTTTATGCTCAGAATAATTCCAAAATGCCTAGTACATAAGAAAAAGGAGTCAAAAATCTAGAAGAAAGCTGCTAAAAAAGACGCTGCATCTTAATAAACTGAAAGAAAAATCAAAGGCAATGTTTTTTTTTACGGAAAGTTCAAATATCCATCATGATTTGATCAAATAAAAAGTAAAAGCTGGACAAAGTAATAAAATACTGTTGGACCAACAACAATAAATATTGACTAACCTTCCTGTAAATGGTAATGCACATCATTTATTATTACTTTATTAGATCTCTCACTGAGAAACAGTTATGTAAAAACAAAAAAAATGCCATTTTATAAAGAAATAATATTAAAATGTAAAACACACCATGTCACCTGGCAGATTACCAAAGCCAGCCAAACATAAGACTATAAATTGAGTTAAGGTCCATAAGAAAATGGGAAAAGCTTACGCAAAAATGCATATCTGAATATTTTGGTGATTCAGGGACTACACAAATCAGGACATAAGGATACATCTTCCTTTTGGGTTCCATCTTATCGTATTGTAAGGCCCAGACCCAAGCTCAAGTAGTGGATTACATTTCTTGTCAAATATGGTTGCTTTTGCAGGCATAACTGATGTGATTCAAGACACAGTAGGGTGAAACAAATAAATATTATACAAAATGTGCAACCCAGGTCAGGCAACCATATACAACAGAAAATTCACAAGAATACGGAAATTAGAAAATAACCCACATCCATATACAGCAGCAAATTCAGAACCCGTGAAAGACCATTGGACATCATGGATGGGCCCTTCTTTCCCTGACATCATTAGAAAATGTAGTTGATTTTCACATGCAGGCATTGCATGTTATGCCTCTCTACAAAATTAGATAGGAAACATACGTAAAGGCACAAGTCCTTCATGAAGCCCATCAGTTGTCAGGTAGTTCAACTTAGATTCACCATAGTAGCTTTGGTTGGTTTTGTCAACATCAGACTGAGCAACAACTAATAGCCCTGTTGAGCCACGGTTCCAATGTAATTGCACAGTGGAGCAACGGAAAAAACTTCGACGTGCAATAGCTTGGGCCTCTGCATCCTTGCTGCAAGAAAATATTTGTACGCTGGCTGGGATACCCTGAGCATGGATTTTAGAAAATGGCTAACATAAGATATATATTACAAATTTTGTGGCATTTAGATTGTATTAATTTATTTTAAACAAGTTATTATAAATCATTCATCTCTAATGCCAAAAATCAAGCTTTATTGTCATTAAGAGATAGATCCTTGATGAAGAGATGATATGCCCTAAACCGAGTTGCGTGCAATCTGATATCACTCATCACTTTAAGTAGATCAGCAAAAAAGCACAAAACCAGTACCCGAGATTCTCACCAATGTGGAGTTTGAGGAGGATCCAATTGTATGTATCCGTACCCCATAAATGGAGAGGGTATTTCCTAGTATTCAAACCATGATCTCCAGCCTCCAGGCTACCAACCTTATCATTACACCAAGGCTCACCCTTTCCTTATGCAGATCAACAAAGGATGACAAAATTAAATCGTGCAATTGACTCATGAAAAGTACGTTGACTAACCTTTGATTCAGGAACAAATGCTGAAACATGTGATCCAGGATCTTTAGAAAGCTCTATTGCTGCAATACCGGGTATCCTCAGTCTCTTAATTATTCCTTTTGAGAAATTACCAGCATCGAAAAATTGTATTTCATTTGTCACCATTCGGCAGGCAACAGATTCATCAGAACAAAACTGAACTGCAGGCCTAAACGAAAATAAAGAAATAAACATAACCTACATATAGCAGCAACCAACATAGGGAATTGTTGTGCATAAAAAAACCAACACAAACCATGTAGTCTTAGACATGTTTTTCTGAAAATGCTGATGAACGAAAGCTCCATTTTCAACTTCCCAGACAGACACATTCTTATCCTGAGGCGTAGTCGATCTCTGAAAAGTCTGGAGATATCTACCACGTGGGGAAATGGTTGCCGATTGCAGAGATGGGATCTCAAACGATCTAATCTCCGAGAAATTAGTGCAGTCGTAGACGCAGACAGTAGAACTGCTCTTTGTTACCATGAGCCTAGACCCATCCTCGCTGAATTTTATGGCGGAGCAGGGGATTTTCCCAAGCTTAGTTTGTGGCGAGCCATTGGCGAAAGGAGGCCCCTTCCAGACGGAGAAGCCATCGGGTTCTCGGACTGAATGAACACAATCATAATCAGTGACTCAGTAGTAATAAATTGATCACTGCGATTTCAAGAGTGCAACACGAACAAGAAAACCACAACGTAAACACAGGCATGTGAGCAGAACATTCCTGGATAGCAAAAGTACCTAAAATGTCCAGAGTTGGGGGAGATTCCATATCTAAAGTAATGGATGGACCAGGGCGGCGCGAACCCAGGAGAACCACCAGTCTACAGATACTCTATCCCAAAACCTGCAAAGCGATTCGACGAAGTCAAGCAAATTTCCCAATTATCACCGCAACTCGGATTGCGCATGTGATGAACAAGTGAACGACTGTGATCTTCGAAGACAAATCAAGATTGCAAGCGAGAGAACAAAAACAGGGCGAGGGATTCTGCGATAGAGTGACGGTAGAAGGAATAGAAAGAGATCAACAGAAGAAACTGAACTCGAGGAGAGGATCACCTGCAGGATTGAGGCCGGTAGCGGCACCGGCGGGGACGAAGAGAAAGTGGAATGTCGTTGAATGAAGCCACCGTCTGATTCTCATCCTGCGGCTCGCGATGATGTACATTTTTCATTTTTTCCCATAATTTTATTGTCGTGTTTTTATCACGATTCAGATCTAAAATTTCCTTTACGTGGGAATCTTATCAACCGAGAAAAGAGTATTAATATTATTTAACATCAATTTAAGGATTTTTTTTTTTTAATAATGTTTGAGGTTGCAACGATAACAATATTTCAGCTTATAAGTTTATTAACTACGATGATCAAATGAATTTTTTTATATTTCTATCTATAGTCAAATTTTTAGTTAAATTATATAAATTTAAATTTTTTCTTGTAATTCCTAATCAAATAGTTTTAAACTTTACTTTATTTCTTTTAGTTTCTTTTGTACTGATTAATTTTCCTTTTCTACATTAGTCTCCCAAATATATGATTAAATCGTCTAAAAGTCTATTCTTTCCTATTTTATTTTCATTCGATGTAACTCCTACTCCAATTTTAATAAAATCATTTTATTAACGAAAACAAGAATGAACATAAGCAAACTAATGTAAGATCAATGACATCCATGCAAGCATTTTATGCAAAATCAACTGAAGATTAGAACTCACATAATTTATTACTACAAACGTCCACGGTAACTCTACTCCCATACAAAAGCTAGGTCAAGCATAACATCCATAAAAACATTCTACCAACGACTAACTTCCAATTCTTATATTTTGATGATTCAGCTTTAGCACATCAAACCATCACATATAATGCAGAACACGGTCAACAAATTCAAAAGAAAAATAGGCCCACGAAACTGTCCTAAAGAAATCATATCCATGTCTCATGCAGAATGCTTCATTTTGATCTGTCGTATGCGGCTATATTCTGGGGCTCACATTCCGGACTGAATAGTCGAACTAAAAGAGCTGATGTTGAGCTCACAGATACAGTTCCACATGAAGCCCACCTGAGACTCCTTGGTATGGTAATCCTAGGTCCTGCATTCACAAGTGCATGCATACTTCTTAATCAGAAGGACTTGATTTCAATTCCAAACTACTAAAAAAGCTTGAAGTGTTGAATATGTGCTGGGCATTGCTAGAAACTATCAGAAACTCGGCGGTAAATAAATTTCGTTGTTGAGCAATAATAGTAAATATATTTCAATAAACCATTATAACTTTATAAGAATCCAAAATATTATGTTGCAAATCTTGAGTTGAATCCATTCAGGTGTAATCTTACCCAATTTCGTGAAATGGTATGAAAGGAATCAAGTAGACACCCTCATCATTTAGCAGAGAACAAACTAGAAGTGCAAGGTACAGACTAGATTTACAAGCAATGAACAATTTTTATGCTGTAGATGGCAAACCTTCCATCAATCCTGATAGCTTGGCTAAAATATCCATTGAAACATGCATCTAAAGAGATACATTTTCTTTTACTAATTGGATCCAAGCAAATATAACCCCAATGATTTAAGAAGTATCCAAGAAAAACATATGGTGTAGATCGAAAACTAAGTTTGTGATGCTGATGGGGATATAAGATTGGAAAACCAATGCACCCGAAAACATGGAGAAGTTGATAATCAGGTTTATAGTGAAAAAAGAATTTCATAAATTGATTTATGATGAAAATATCAAATAGGAAGGTGATTATGAGATGTGTGGATGTATAAAAAGCTTCTACCCAACGGTTAAGATGATTATTTTCTTCATTGTTCATCCACTTTTACATGGTATCAAGAGCCACAGACCTATGTCGCTGCAATGACCACCACCACAATCTCTTCATCCTCTCCTCCACTAACAATTCTAGTTTGGGTTCTACCATAAATCTTCGGCAGCTTGTTCCTCTTAAACTTGATCACCGCATCTACCTTCAATGGTGTTCCATGATCAAAGTGACATTGCATGGTCATAATCTTCTTTGCTTTGTTGATAAGAGCTTTCCTTCTCCTGACACCTCCACGCCAGACAGCCTATCTAACGATTCTTCTTCCACTGTGGGTTCTTTTACTTCATGGCAATGTGCGTGGCTACATCAAGATTCCCTCATCCTTGGCTGACTTTTTGCCCACAAGTCACACTCCATTTCATGGTCTCTGAATGACATTGGAAAAGATGTTTACCTCAAAATACAAAGCTGGCAAGTCCATGCTTTATTATATGGCCCATGCCATCTCCATATCAGACTCTCTTGCAGCTGCAGGTGACGTTGTTTCTGAGCAATAGTCGCGTTTATTTATTCTAGATGGCCTAGGACCCAACTCCGAATCCCTCATGGTCTCCATTACAGCCCGTTCCAATGCTCTAATAACATGTAAAAGTAAATTAACAGTGAAGAAAATAATACCACTCGTCACTATTATTGATGTATGAGTATAATTTTTTTTTTACACTTGCATGGATGACTTTTAGACATCCACCATCAGCATGTACAACACAATGACGCAAAAACATGTTAGCCACCGTCACAATCGTCAGGTGGTTTATCAACCCGTGTCTCACATTTCTCTACAAACAACCTCCACTACCATAAATTAGAGTTCAACCTACATACGTGGCTAGCTACTGGATACTACCATAAGGCTAGTACTTTGATGCAAATTAAATAGCGGCTCCCAACTACTTACTGCTGCGAGGTTGACCCACTTTTCCAATGCCAAGTTGTTCAAGATTACCGCAATTACATATCACCAAAATATCTTTCATTTATCCATCGCATAGTTTCTACTTTCTAGTCAACTCGAAGGGAGCATCCCAAGGCTGTTTCAAGAGCGAGCCAACACACACATTTACGATTTCAAGAGCGCAGACAAATATTCCCCAAAACCCAGTCCGACACCAATTGCAGAGAAATGGATGCCCAATTCTACTAGATAAACCACGCACGAAGTGACCTTAGTTGGAATGGAAAAAATCAGGAGTGTTTTTAATGACTGACCGTAGTGCAATCTGCAAAGAATCCAAAACGCCAGCCCTCCGCCGACGCTGAATATCCCAGCTGTGTGCCTCATCAACCTCGTGCAGGGTTTGCAATCGGGCCTCATCAGCTCACCCTCCGACCATCCGAACGCCCGCCGCAACGCCATTACTCGCCCAAAACCACAGAACACAACCCTCCAGCTCCCGCGCAAAAGGAAGATGCAAGGATAAGATCGCCTTCCGGTGTGCGGAGCAGAGGGGACCGCTCGGCCGAGGGTAGACGAGCACCGGAAGGCTGGGCCTTCGAGGGTGGCGCTCTGTTAGGGAATGAATCCACCGTATACTTTTCATCTTGCGGCTGGCATTTGTCCCCTTCTTGATGAGAAGAAGGGTGCGTTTGGAAAGAAGTAGATTTTATTTTCATAGCGAAATAAATAAATATTTTTTATATTAAAAAAGATAATAAATAATATGTTTTACTTTCGAACCAGAGAAGTAAAATTTTTTATTTCTTCGAAATTTGTTAGATTTTAATTTATTCCATTTTGATAATGTGAAATGTTGGAATGACTTATCGTTTGAAAAGTTTATAAACAAAATTTTGAAAAGTAAATAATGACATTTGCACTGAACAGAAAATTTAAAAAGAAATTTTAAATTTTTCTTGATATAATTATTAAAGTTTTTTAAAACTTTCCTTCTTTCCTTCCTCGAAAAGTCTCACGAAAAATTTTAAAAAATAATATTATTTTCAATAAATAAAAATAAATTTTAATATCGATAGTTTATATACCTTTAATTTATGCATTTGTATTAATATCAATATTATCTTAATATTTGATTTTTTTATTAACATTTATATTTGATGTTAATATTAAATTTTATTGATATTACTATTTAATATTTTATATTTAAAAATAAAATTTATGATTTATTTTTATTTTAAATTTCTAACTTTCCATGACATACACAAACTGTTTTTTTTTCTTCTTAACTTTTTGTACTTTCTGTTTTTTAATTTTTCTGACATTTGTTTTTCTTGATTTTACGTTACACACAAATAGCCCCATAATTGAATGATGAAAAATCCCTCCTAAAAACCTACGGATACAAGTTTGAACCCGGTTAGATCAGAACACCTGGAGAAATCACAAAAATAATGTGAAATTCTTCTTCTTACATCTGTAGAATGTACTTCAGGATTCTACGTATCAACACATGCCGCACTCCAACATGACGATGATTGAGGCAGGTTAGTGGTTGAATCGGTTGTACCACTCATCTAGGTAATGTGGCACATCAATTCTAAGACACCTATAATAACATCAAAAGTCTTCATTTCTATTGCCTTGTGAAAGACGCACGCCATACTCACCCATGTGTAATCATTCAACATGTCGACTCTCACAAATTATATCAAGTACCTTCTCACAGGCCTCACAGGTGATGACCAAACAAACTCATGACTTCATGTCAAGTGGCCTAGAAGTAAAAGAGCTTACAACTCCATGCTTAATAAGTTAATGGCTCTCCATACTTTCGATCATATCCACATCAGTACGAGGAGAGTTAATGCTCTGTAATGTTTTAAGTTACATAAGCAAACTAGATTATAATCAAATACGTAACATGATGTTTGATAACATATAATATAATCATTGCACTCTGCTTCTCTAACACAAATTAACTTTATTAGTGTATTTGATCAAGAAGTTCGACATTACAACAATCACGAACACCCATCATGTCAACACAAGTCAAGTTATAGTACTTACAAGGTACATTTACATATATTATCAAATATCTATTCCTACAATAACTTTAGAATTAACTATATTTAAAAAGAGAGTAAAATCAAAATAATTAACCAACTAAGAAATTCTCGTGCAATAAATATAAATAATAATATTGATTCTACTCAAACATTGACAAGTCGTAAATATGTACACCACTTACCCAACCTATGTGTCATTGTTACGAACCTTATCTAAATCAGTACTGTCAATCAAAATGATGGATGAAATCACTTAAAATACCCCTGACTAGTTAAAAATCTATGTAAAATAAAATGTACAATACTTAAAGTAATCTACCATATTAAGACTTAACAAGAACTCCCGTAAGTTTTGCCTTTTTAGATATTCCTGATGTAAATACAAAACTATTTGAATGTCTATTAAGATTTACATATTATAAACTTCATAAATATTATTAGTATATATCATATTATTTAAGTATCCATAAAAACTCATCTTCTATCACTTCCAAAGATACTCTTATTTAAGTGTCTAAGGAAGATCACAAAAAAAAAAAAAAAAAAAAGTTACGAAACTTACCCAATTCTGAGCCTAAGGCACAAATCAGTCCGACTTTTTTTTATCTGATTCTCAACACCCACCTCCAACGTGCTCATTCTCACTTGGCAATAATTGATCAGCAAGGGTTAAAAATTCCCGGTACTCCAATCGGTATACACCTCTGATCTTAATAATGCAAATTTTAGCATAGATTCAATTTCAACAGTAATACTCCCTTGAACAATAAAAGATAATCGAATTGTCAAGTTCTGTACAAGGGCTCTACAGTTGCTTGAGCACTTTAGAGATGAGCTATTGGAAAGTAAAAGTTGCTTTCAAGGCACTTACAGCCTGATGCATGTTTTGAATCCTTCTTTCCAAAGATTCTTTATGGCTGTTGTACATTTCAAAAGCATTTTACAGCCACCCCATTATATAGAATATTCGGTTCTGCTACAACTTCAGATTCCCAGAAAAAGATTTCAATGGATCCAACAAATTCCATTTGACATAGACGGTTATTACCTGACGCTACCATAAACTCGGAAAGATTCCTTTAACAAATATACAACGCATTTCTTATAGCAGAACCAACGAATTTGCCCAAGCATTTCTCGATAGAAAGAAAAAACTTCACCCATGGAAATAAAGTCGAAGCAACGAAGAAAAAATTTCTAGCCCATAACAACAAAAGCAGGAAAGAAAATAGCAAAGCTAGCCGATGAAAACAAATTCAAGTTATACGTTGGGTCTATGTAAACCATCAGTAGAGTAACAAACCGAAACTCATCGAACAAAAGTAGAAACAGTCAGATTATGTCCAAGGTAAGAAAAACGGGAAAACGAATATGCAACAAGTTATATTCCAAAATTGTATCCACAAGGGAATTAATGGAAGAGATGAGAAAAAGAGACGTTTATCTAGTACGTTCATTGAAAACATCAGTTCTACGTGCAAAAGAGAACAGTAACGAGTATTCCAATCACATTACGAAGAAATAGATACTGAATTCAATTACATATAAAATATCATAATTATCAAAAGAACGTTCAAGATAACCATCTGGAACGAAGAGAGTTCTACACGATATATGCTATAAAATGATATACTTACACTAAGTAAAGGATAAACACCTCATCTACCCAAACTGTCCTTTCCATTACTCCGAAACCCACATTTTCCTGAAAGCACCACAAAGTCGTCAGGACAATGTAGAGCGCGTAAACCACTCACAATATCAGCAATCTCCTCTAACTCTCAGATGTCATCCAAGAATAATATTTCAGCCATTTGGAAGAAGACATCTTGCAAAGTGAAAACTCACCTTTGAATATTCCCGCTAATACCGGCCAAATGCATTTCCAAAATTGTCATGACGTCTTTGCCATTGAAATTCACCGTAAGTCTCGTGAGGATGAGAATGATTCTCATCAAGATATGGATACCTGCCTTGGGAATCCGTTTGACCACTAATTCCTGCATAATCAGGATTCCCAGAAGATTGATCGTAACCAAAATAGCCAGGTTGATTATAAGATTTGTGGTGTGGTTGCTGTTTTATCTGGCTTTCAAGCCGTAGAAAATTTTCCCACTGTTTTGTGTGTGCTTCCCTCAAGGTGGCAAGTTTCTTCACATAATTCTCTCGAAGTTCACGAATACACTGCTATGACCAAAAAAGTGTTAAAAACGACGACTGAGAAAGACAATTTCACCGCATTTTCTTGGCGATGTGGGTTGAATAATTTTCAGGTGAAAAAAAAAAACATATTGAACTCAAATTAAAAGAATGGAGAAACAAAGGCGTTCCATCCTAAGATACTAGCAATAAAATTAGATATTATTGCACTTGTCTCGATGAACTCTTGAAATAAAGCACCACGTTTCATTTTCTGCAATAATCACAAATCTCTAAAACCTGCTTCTTTTTCGCATCCACTGTTGAATAATTTTCAAAGGCATATTAAACTCAAATCAAAGGAACGAAGAAACAAAGGAATTTAATCAGATATTATTACACTTGCCACCTTGAACTCTAGAAATAATATACCACATTTTATTTTTCAGCAATAATTACAAATCATCAAAGCCTACTTGGTCCTTTTTAACATCCATTATCCACTTATGCTGACAAACATAGTGGGGCGGCATTGGTTGTTTGTTTTCTCCAATTACATTTCTCGGCAATATTTTAACTCAATCATTTCTGTCCCAATTATCCATAAATCCCTCGACAAGTACCATGTTAACGTCATGTCTTCTGGACTTGTTGAAGTGAATAAGCAGTATGAAAATAATTATACCCCAATGAAAAAGGAAGTTGTGCTCGCTATACATTCAAAATGCTTATCCAAAAAATTCTTCATACCTCACGATGCCTGTAGTTTTCTTCGTCTTCTTCTTTGTCACGAACCCTTCCAAATTCCATTGCCTCTCTTTTGAATTCCATCTCTAGTTCTTCCAATGTTCCTGGAGCATGTGAGAAATCAAACTTCTGACCAGAGTGAGCATCTGAACCACGCTTCTCTACATCCCGGCTGCCAGAAATATATGGCATAGTTTTTCTTTCTTGACCACCATATGGACCAAATGAATTGGTGGTATATATAGATTTTTGTGGAGATTTTGAACGCATGGGTCCGTGTTTTGCTCCTCCATTATTATAAGCTTCATACAATGAATAATTTGTAAGTGACTGCCACTTTGTTTGCAGCCATCTACGAAAGGTGGAAACTTTAAAAGAAGTGAAATTAACAGAAATGACCGGCTATGCAAAATAAAATTCATGAAAAGAGAAAGCATCCAACCAATTTCTGTACATTCCTGGTAATTTTTTTGTATTGCAGACTAGCTGCCAAACCCAGAACCACGCTGAAAACAACTGCAAATTTGGGGACATAAAGCTTGAACTTACCTCTTGCTGCAAAAAAAAGGATAAGCAACAGGAGAATTCATTAAAGTATGCAAACTTACTTTGGCATGTATTTATGCAAATACAATGAGACTTGGATTTACCAGTGCATGAGGCTGTAAACATATTTGAAAAGGTCCCTACCTTGTGAAAAACCCTTTGACATCTTCTTTGGATCTTCACGGGAGTGATCTTCGAATATCTTTTCCTGCCTAATATTCCTTTTTCGAAAATTTGATGCATTTCTTTGACTAGAATAAGATCGCTCAGTCTCAGAGTGCCTTATTTGGGAATCAGCAGGAAGTTCATTAGGAGATCTGGGTTTGTTCTTCAACGAACTAAATGTAGGAGATCTGGATCGGTTCCTCAATGAATTAGAATCAGGGGATCTGGATCTGTTTCCCAGTGAACAAGAAGAATCTTTTCCCTTGTCCTTGTCCCCTGCCTGGATAATTTTGTGCACAGCATCTACCCCTTTAGCCAAAATTAGTCTATCTTTTCCACTAACAAATAAAAACTTCTCATCCATCCTTAGTTTGCACCCAACATCTCTTTCAATCTGGTGGATGACCTTTTCAGAAAAGAGGGCCCTTACACGGGCATCCCTTGCAGGCACCCTCTCAAAAAAATCAGCTGATTTCCTATTTGCTCCAAGAGTGGAAGGGCATCCCTGTAGGTGGAACGTCACACTCAATAAAAGTAACGACATATTATGACAGCAATAACTAATGTTAGCCTGATAGATGGTGGGGGTCAAGCAAAATGATGAATTATATTTTTATTTGTAATATGTTTAAAAACCTAAAAAAAATGATAAATCAAAAGAAAGCATTGCTATCCTTTAAGGCAGGTAAATATATGAAATGGAAAATAAAAATTTGAAATGCAGTAGAGGATGAATAAACTATAAATCAAGAAATTGTTGAAACAACTCCTGTTACCTGAGTAAAATGCCCAGATTCCCCACATATCTTACAGATAAGTTCTTCTTCCTTTCTTTTTTTCCAGTTTCTTTCTGTAGCCTTAGCCTTAGCCTCCCAAACTCTGGCCTCTCTGCTGGTAAAGTCAGTAGGAACGGCATTTGGATCCTTGCCTTCCTCATTGTCATCAGATTGATCATTAGACCTTTTAGTAGAACTTTTACCAATGACATTGTCAGGGACCGAAGTTTGTGGACCAGTGTATGCTTTTCCATAGACTTCATCAAAAAGTTCATCATCAATTTCAGGGCTAGATCTTGATGCCATTCTGGGATTATGCTTGACCAATTTCAAATCTGCATCAGCTTCAACAGTTCATACCTCATATCAGTATGCATTTAGAGAAGAGGATACAAGACACACCAAACAAGAGGAGACTGCCTAGATAAGCATGCTGAAATAAATTAGCAGCCAAAGAAACGAAGTACTGTGGTATGAAAAATATAGGTGATAAAAAGAGCATAATATGTGCCTCCAGCATTATAATGAATCATAATTGATTCCTAGATTCTGATTTGATTTGATGATACGAGTATCCAGTTTACTTGTGGCTACCCAACCAAATGACACTATAATGTTGAGTTGCAAAGTTCTCTTTATTCCTCCTCATCTTCCTTTCTTGCTTTGTGTTGCCTCTACTTTTTAAACTTGATTTCCTACTGTTAATATCGATTAACTTCACTATAGGATGGGTAAATAATGAATTATGATGCTATTTTATCAGATTAACAATTATATGCAGGAATTTAATGAAGTAATGCAATAGTAAGCTACGAAAATGCAAAATAAATGAAATTAAATGTGCAAAACACAAGTACACAATAATTTATAGTGGTTCACCTCCTCAAGTCTTCCTACTCAAGCCCTATACTAATCTGATATTATAGGCTAACACACTACTTTTTACAAATTCTTCACAAATCTGCCAAGAAATCCCTCCTCACAAACCAAGGAATCCTCACCATAATCTGATAGGATAAGCTTTTAAAACCAAAATAACTTACAAACGTGAAGAACTAAATTTCAACCTTTCTCTCCTTGTAATGCTTGAAAATCTTCAAGAATGCTCTGCAAGGAAGGCTTTCTACCTTTACCTCTTTTAATTTCTTCCACATTAATTAATTCTCCTCTCCTAATTAATACATTATTTGATCTCCTAAAGTTAGAACTAAGCTACATTTTCCTTTATCTTATCTTCAATTGATGCAACTCTTACTCTATTTCTAATAAATTCATTTTTAACTTACCTCTTATGGTATTATCACTCATCTACCTAAGCATGCGCATTTCAATAATACTAACTTTTTGTATATAGTCATATTTTATAGTTCAACATTTTGACTCATAAAGTATAGATAGGAAAAATAGCAATTGTATAGAATTTTCATTTTAATTTTAAGGGTATCATCTTATCACATAACACTCTAGAAGTATTTCTCTACTTCATCCATCAACCTTAATCCTATGAATAACATCCTCAAATAATCAACTTAACCACCTCTTGAAAAATTCAAGTCGATCAATGGAAGTGAATCAATATTTTTCTCTAGGAATAGAAGAACCCAGTATGTGTACTCGTACTGCATAAAGACAGGATGAAAAGGTCACAGTAGAGACAAAGACAAAGAATAACCAATTAAGAGAATGGGATCCTCTCAAGTTCCATTAGTTTGTGTCTTTCTTACTGGATTTACTCAATTATTCTTGAGTTAGGACTTGAAGCAATTCCTACCTTCTCATTGAAGAAGACAAAATGACCAATGGAAAAGAAAAGACTTATTCTTGCAAAGCAGGCAATTCAGGATTCTTACCATCTTCCTTGTACTTGCTTTAGAAGTCAATTGAAATAAGTGATTTGATCAATCATCACTGTTTTTTTTCTCAAACAATACACAGTGTTTAGGATGTTGAACAAATTAGGGTGCTAAACTACTTTCTACTTCATTGTTGTGAATGCGTGGCTTTGGTCCCTACCATGGATCCCCGGGGTTGTGGATTTTGATTAAAGTGTATGTATTAGAGGAGACTGACAAAATCTACTATTTCAAATTGCCAAATAACTTGAATAAATGACATTTGAGAAGACTACGGCGACAAAGATTTAGGTAGTCACTATCGTTCTTCTCCGCTGCTGGAGACACTATGACTTGTACAAAGCCTAAATGCATCTGAATATATCAAATCTTGAAATTAATCTCAAGCTTCTCTTCCAGCTGCTGCAACATACAACGTAAAAGCTACACCACGCTTTGTAACCAACAAAGTTTCTGTCGCATGATTTCGACTTACAGATTACGTTACCACGGAACTCAAGTAAACAATTCTTTTATCGTTCTACAAGCCCACCAAAGTGGCAGAAAATGATATTAGCAATCGTCTATGGACGCACAAAAGCATGAAACAAATGCTCTCTTTTTTCACTATTTATTGAGAGTGTGCTATTTCCCAAACGGATGGAGAGTTCCAGCTTCCAGATACAACATAGGTACAAAAAGGCAAATAATCAAAATGACATTAATATAAACAAATTTCCATCATATGAAAATCACGAATATGCGACAAAATGCGAGGGCGTACCTGAGATTTGCAAACGACGCTCTTCCGCTCTTGCTGCCGCTGGTTCAGCGGTCAGGCCGGCAGCACCTCTGCTCGATGAAACAGGAACAAGGCGGGAAAATGTCCCCGTTGGTGACTTCGACGGAATCGAATGAAAAGGGAAGGGACCGCTAGGGTTTACCGTCGCAAGCCCAAAGAGGAGGAGGGAGACGGAGCGAGAAGATTTACAAGTTCAGGTTTATCAGCTTATTAAATTTCTAATTCTTTCTAAATTCTAGAACATATACAAAGAATCACATTTTAAATTTTATTAAAAACATGGATAATAAAAAGCTAAAGAAAAAAAAATATATTTTCTTTCATTTACAATTTCTAGTAAATTTTTTATTTTCCTTTCGTCGCTTTCTCTTTCTACAAAGCATTATTATTTAATTTAATGTGTGAAAATTTTTAATAAAAACACATAAATATTTTTCCTCTTTATATTCTTATTCTAAATCGAATCTTTTAAGGTAGCATATGAAAATAAATTTATACATTAAAATATATTTGATTTAAATATTTGAAAAATACTAATATATATTTATAGAGTTTAATATTGTGGTTAGTACTCATATTTAAAATTATTATAAATATTCACCTTATTTTTAAATATATCAACAGTGAATATAGCATATAAAACAAACACACATCACTTTTTTTATAAATACTTATTTTAAATATAATTTTTATTATATCCTAAATTAATATATTTAAATCGTAAGATAAATACTATAGCAGTTTTGACCATCAGTCTCTACGTTATTACTTTTCTAATTTTTATATATTAGATCGAATAATTATCACAAAGTGCTAATGCATTACTTCTTTCGTCTTGGAAACTCAGATACGGTAGAATATTAAACTATTAATTATTCATAATCTATCTACTAATATAATGTCACGTGGTTCAAGAATATATTTTGAAATATAAAAGTGAGAAAAAGAAGTTGGAATTATCTGTGAAACAATAATCGAGGCAGAAAAATAATTATCACTTTCTTTTATGAAAAACTAGTCACAAAAACAATTAATAAAAATTAAAATTAGTAGTAACAATTTTTAAAAAGTCATATTAATTTTAGGTAAAGAATAATTGAAAGATGTCATATGATGAATTATATATTTATAATTACAAATAAAAGACGATGTTATGGTAAACGCTCAATGTTTTTTACCATACATACATACCCTTCTTACATAGAGCGTGTGACAAGAATAGATTAAGAGTGACAATAGGTTATACGATTCAAAATATTTATACAAGTAAAAATAAGTTATGTAAATAAAAATTGTACAATTCACGGTATCTATGCAGAACGAAAACAAAATAAGCTATATAAGTGAAAATGAAAATTTTGTAAGAACGTTGCTAAGACACTTGTATGTTGGGTTAACGTGCCACGTAGGTCATTTTAATTATTTGCCTGAAGTAGAATTTTCCTTTTTTCTCCAGATACGTGTGTAGAGACAATAGAAAAATGATTCGATAATTACGATAATATAATAATATTTGTAAATGTTTTATGATAAATAGATATTCAGCATCATCTCAGTCATTAAATAAATGTCAGCCTCACGTTACTTGTAGAAATTCCTTTCTGTTGTAAGTGTTTTGCCGCCGCAGTTTATTTGTTTCCAACCTGTACGTTTGGAGTCTTGGATTCAGAATCATAATGATTTTCGATGACTTAACTTGCGTTATGATAATTTCCCATCATTTTTATGTGTCCTTGGGTAGAAATTAATCTCCTACAGTACCACATTTTAGTAATTAACTTCTAAAAAGAATCTAACAAAATTTTGCAAGAAATATGAATGGAAGAATCAAGAGAGAAAAGAAGCAGAAACAAATTCAAGCTTATTTTAGAAACAAGAAAGTAATTAATTCTTCTCGAAAATCTTAAGCTAAATGTAGATTATCAGAAGCAATCTCGGTGGTATCAAAATGTAAATATGTCAAGAGTTACCATATTCTCACATAATTTTCTCAATCAAGACGCATTTTGGTAGAAAAGAATACACCGTCAATTTTCACCTTAGGAATTATATAGAGCATGGAATAAGCAAAAAAAAGAACACATCAACGGTTGAATTTAATTATTGCTAGATACATGGTAAAGTATTCAGAATTGTTAGATAACTGCTTACTAGATACCAATAATAATCGGACAATATAATCGATTATCCACTTTATTATGAGAAATACAATCCAAAGTTCAGATGCCCACAACAAAATACCATTGTTAAAAAGAAATGAAAAACATACAAGCGGAAAATGCAGTTTGAGTCTTTTTGTATTATTTATCTTCTGCAGTAGTATATGCATATATATTTTTTGCAAAATAGAAGAAGATAGATAAATAACATAAAGTATTATGAAATTCGTTAGTATCGAACCTTGTCACGATAGTACACCTAAAGAAAGATTAACACAACACCTTTTTTTTCGCAAAGTAAATAATACAACATCTATTTATGTAACCTTATTCTTGCATTTTACGTCTCAAGAAGTAAATATTTTGCACCAGAGGATGATGAATCTTGCGGTGCTGGCTTTGCAGATTAATGGTTTCGAGATCTGGTGCTGGCAAATACTTGTGATAGATACATAAGTTTTCTTGTTTAATTATTATTACTCCGAAAAAGATTCCCAGACCGGCTGGCTATCATGCGAGACGCGTTATTGGACTGTAACGTTTAAGTTATTCTCAATCCTGTGGACTAACATGATATATAATTAAGGATTGATACATTAAAAATGATCTAATGCACCACAGTCGAAGGCTAAACAATTAATCTACGTCAGTTCTGCGATCACGCTTTCTCCTGCACAATTAGTAGCATATAGATGTAGTCATCATGGACAAGAAAGGTGGGACAGATCTTGCTTCCTATTTCCTAATCATACCACAAAGAAGAACAAATCAAAAGCTTCAACCATCAGATGAGCTGAAAAAGAAAATGTCGATAGCTATAACAAAATCAGGACCAATCGTAATTCTTTTTATCATTCTGTACAATCTATATCAAGAGCCCACTAAAATCCCTTTCTAGATTATTCTTTTCCGAGGTAAATATTTACAAGGTCAAACTGCACTCAGGAGGCACAAATTCAATACCGTTTGCATCCGAAACTGTGCTCTCTCAATTGTTCGGGAGTGTGCAAGAATTTTCATCTCTACAAAATAACAGTAGAAAGTAACCAAATTCAATAAATCAGATCATTCACAATTTCTATTAAAATTCGAATAAAGGATAGAATTGAATCAAACCTTGAGATAGCATTCTGAATCACTTCCCGAACCAGTAAGAGAGAGCCTCATGGATCAAATGGTGAAGTCGGTTCATTTTTTGAGTTTCTGAATTCCAGAAACTCTGCGCAGAAGCCAATCCTTCAAGCAAATCCGAAATGGAATAACCAGAGGTTTTCCCTTCGATCACATGCAGTTTGAATTGCTCGGCCACTAAAAGGAGGCTCCCCATAGAACCTCTGCAGCAATTGTGGCCTCCTCTGCATTGGAAATTGCTGCCTCCTTCACCCTCCTCAAGAGCTCCAACTTGAACCAACCCTTCTCCCTCCACCTTCTCAACCCTTCTCCGACCTCAACCTGTACAGCAAACCTCGCCACCCACCTCACGTCTCTCCGAGTCCCCTCCATCTCCAACTCTGCCACCCTCACCCCTTCCTCCACATCCTCCCCACCTACTCTCCTCTGCAAATCCACCAACCTCTTCACCACCCCATTCTCCAGCATACTGTCCAATGTCTCCTTCCTCCCGTAATAGCCCACCTCCATCAACACCTCTGCCGCCGGCATCCCCACCACCACATCCCCTACCAAACCAACCACCCTCGAAATCTCTCCCTTTGCGTCCATCTCGTCCACCAGCGGCGTTTTGATCTCTGCCACCAGCGACCGGACTGCGGCGATTGACACCGGAGTGGACATGTCTAGAAGCAACTCCACCGTTCCCCCGAGCAGAATCAGACCGACGAATACGTCCGTGTTGAACTTCACCATGGACGCGACCACAGCGGCGCATGCTTCTTTAACTTGCTTCGACGCAGAAGAGCTGCCAAGTGCGGACTCCACCGCCTCAAAGGTCCTCGACGTGAGAAGCGAAGATTGCATCTTCTTATCGAAACCACGACTCAAGCGCGAATCCAGTGCCAAGAGCAAGTTCACGATCTCACCTTCTTCGGTATTGTTGTCTGCCCTAAGCATCGTGGTGAGACGGCCTAGGCTCTCGCGGTCGATCCACGACTGAATCTCTGACTCGATCGACCCAGCCACCTCGGAGATCTCGGTCTCGATATCGTCTCTCCGGAAGAAGAAAAGTAAGGGGGAGAGGAAGAAGAGGAGATCGGTCCCGGCCTTGCGGTTTTGGAGGGAAAGGTATCGAAGGCGGGAAAGTAAGAAAGACAGGGTGGAAAGGTTAGGGTCTCCAAACAAGAGGCGGTCGGACTTCCTCTCCAGCTCAAGTAATGCTTTCATGGAGGGCGAGTTGCAAGGATCACCGTCGGCGGCAGTGGTAGAATTGGAACACCAACTGGAAGATGCTGCGCTGGTGGTGTCGCGATTTTTCTGAAGGTCCCTACAGGCCTTCTTCAGCGCCTCTAGCGCCCGGAGCACGATGCTCCGCTCTGCCATCGCCACCGCCAATGTACGACCCCTCTCTCTCTCTCTTCACACTGTTCTCCTTGCTCCCTTCCTGCTACACCAGTTCTATCACGAATTCCTCTCTCTAGATTCTTCTTCCACTGCCTTTTCTTGTTCGCCGATCCAACTCTGCAGACGAAAATTCCTTCCTCCCTCTTCTTCACCTCTTCTGCTGTCTTCCTATTCCTTACACTAGAAATCGTCTCCCCTCCTCCTCCTCTTGCCTTCCCTCTCTACATATCCCTTACCTATCGCGAAGTCTACCCGTCCATGTGATTCCGACCGTCCGCTGACAGGTAGAGTTGGTTTTACCCAACTCGATCGACCGTCCGATCAGTTTTCCGTCCGCAACCTGGACGGATAAGAATGGTTTGGAATTCGTGCTTCCGCCGTGGACGGAAGAGATTGGTTCGGTTTTAGGCGTGTCGTGCCGTCTGAACAACCCATTTAATTATTTTCATTTTTTGAAAAAAAAAAACAATCGAACGCGTCAATGATTACGTGAAAAAAAAATCCTATATCCGTAGAAAAATACGCAACATTAAAATCAAATGTCGTTCTAATTCGTCTCTTTTCTCGCTTCGCACTAATTAGTATAGATGGGTCGCGTCGATTTGTCAAGGAATCACAGATTTTTGTTTTGGGTTAATTTTAGTGGTCATAATAATTAAATCTTATGTCAAATAATTGGCTCCAGAAACGGACCTGGTGCCTTGCGAGGCGGAAGAAGTATAGACCGTGATCCAAAAATTTCGCCAAATTGCAAAGCACATCCCTATGGGAACATTCCGTTTCCGATCCATGAATTTCTTCTTTTTTCGCTTACAGGCCGTGTCGGGCAAGAAAACTTTTTTAAAAAACCTGTAAATTCATTTCAATCGTAGGCGATAATGTATTCATGATTTAACATTGACAGTAAATTGTATAATTTATAATATTTATAAGTAAAAATAAAGACAAACGAAAATAACAATAGGTTACGTAAATAAAAGTGATCTAATTTATAGTATTTGTAAATAGAAATGTATAAATATTATGTAATTTACGATACCTGTATAAGTGAAAGCAACGGTAGAAGTTTTATACAATATTAACGATGTCTTCCTGAGTATTTTATACAAGATAAATGATGAAGATTAGTACTTATAATATTGTAGATGTTTATATTAATATTTTTTTATTTTTTAAAGTAATGTAAATGGATGGATGCTTGTAATAAATATTTAATCTGCATTGTGCCTGGAAGAGAATTTTTGGGAAACATTAATCTGCTTGAGAAAAAAATTACAATAACTCATATGATCAAAAAGAGTGATACTTAATTATTTATATATTTTTTTATAATTTAAATTCTAAAAAACGCAAAATTTGTTATCATTGTCAACGACAACATTTGCCCACTTATGATGTAAAGAATACTTGATCCAAGCTGGCTTAATGTGACCATATCTTATCTTACACCATAAAATTTTTGAATTTGGTTGGTACCTTGCATTTTTTAATTAAGATTGTTTTTTCCTTACAGATTTGGAGATTTAAATCTCACAAAAAGGTACAGATATCATTTTTAACTAATTGAATTATTGGTAACTTGCGCTGTCGTATTACCTTATGAAAAGGGAACGAATGGCAAGCTATAAATAAGCATATTTAAATAAATACGCTGCATTACTAAAGTACTATTTAGTGACTAACTAATTGAATCGTTTTCTCTTGTAAGCTATAAATAAGTAGATTTAAATAAATACGCTGCATTACTAAAGTACTATTTAGTGATTAACTAATTGAATCGTTCTCTCTTGTAAGCTATAAATAAGTAGATTTAAATAAATACGTTACATTACTAAATTACTATTTATAATGTGTTAGTACACACAAAAATTCATAGAAAATAAAGGAAAGTTTAAAATTTCATTTTATAAGTCGTTAGTATGCATACTAATTGATGGAAAAGAATTTCATACATTTTCGTTCATATAAAACCTTAATTTTCCATTTCTGCCGAAAACTTTCTCATCTCGTGCATGTGATTCTCGCTCTCACATTAGCCCTCCTTCACGCTCGCACTCACCCTCGCAGTCGCCCTCACACTTGCCGTCCCTCATGCTCACTATCCCCTGCGCTTGCAATCTCCCTCGCACTCGTCACTACACTTGTAGTCACCATCACGCTCACCATCGCACTCACAAACGCCCTCGCGCTTGCCATCGCACTCCATTAAGCTATCGCTGTCACCTGATTAAGCTGTTGTTGCTCGAAGCCTTGTATTATGTTGATGTTGTAATAAGTAGAATGATTTATATCTTTGGATTAGTCTTTACATCGATGTTGTAATACTTTGTATCTTTAGACTAAAAAATTAATTAAATTAAGTAATCTTATTTAATTAAATACTTATAATATAATAATAATAATATTTTTAACTGAAGTTTCAGATTAATGTATCAATTACAAAATTTTAGGTAATATTTAAAAATTATTTCATTACTTTTTTAATTTTTGAACATTCTGACGTACACTAAACCTTTATGAGAATTTTAACTTTCTGAACTTTCCGGTATATGCACTAAATCCCTACAATTATTTTGACATTTTGGACATTTTATTTCATTTCCTTCTGAAATTTTAATTTTCTTTTCGTCTGAATTTTCAAGTGTGTACTAACAAACCCCTAACGACCAACTAATTGAATTGTTCTCTTTTGTAATATTTAGAGTAGATGGAAGGTATAGAAAATTTGTAGTCTCATTTAATGGGAGATATTTCAGAAATGCTATGATTTTATTATTATTTTTTGATCGCATGAATAGAGAAGGAAATGTGTATTTTAAGGGAGAGATCATGTATTTTTTTGTTATGTCCATGCATTAAGGGATTGCTGTTGAATAATGAATGTCACTATTTTAAATTTTTTTATTTATAATGTTAGTATTTTTGTCTAAATTTAATCCAAAATTTTACCTCCCGCGACAAGGAAATTAAATGACTGTAGTTACTGGTGATTAGACTAGAATTTTGCTTCATTTGATGTTTCGAAAATCAAATTACATTTTTCTTTTGATGCTTATGGATTAATTTTGAACTCAAATCACATTTCTCCTCCGTTATTTATGAAATAAAAACAATATAAATTGCATAGACCAGTAGTTGAAGACAGGGCTGTTCTATTATTAGGAGGTACTTGTACAAGGAAATTAAAAAAAAAAAAAAACAAGTGGTCAAATACAAATTAAAAGAAAAAAGAAACAAATACACACACACACACATATATATATATATATTCCCTTTAACTCCAATAAATACTTATGTATGCATGAAAATTAAAAGAAAATGTTTTTGTTTCGAATTCTACAGTTTGGACGAAAAAGAAAAAGTTAAAATTTTGAAAGTTACGATAACAACCAAAGAAAATTCCAACGTAAAGTAATCGAAAACAACCTTTTGGTTGTTATGCACATTTTGGTCAAAACAAATCCTTCCTGTTGGTTTTTATTCATTTCAAACGTCTCTTGGTAGAAGCAGTACCTTAAATGCACAAGAATTCCATACATGAAAACGAGTAACACAGATTACAATAATCTAATTGGTTGATATTTGTAATTTTTATCAAATTTTAAATAATTCTTTTACATTTATCGAGATTTAAAATTTCGCACAAATTTTCAAAAATATGTAGTTATAGGTACTCAGTAAAAAATATTACTGTTTTTTATTATATGATTTAAAAATGTCAATTTATAATTTACATTAAAACAAATAGATATCTATTCTTCGTCAACATTTATTTCAGATGAGAATTTTAGTATTGACAGATTTTGAATTAATTTTTTTTTGCGTGACAAGTAATAATTCAAAACTACAAACACACGTACAAAAGTAATTCGAAGATTAAACCAACGTACAGCAGCAGATCATCACAGAGGACAAAGAATTCACAAAAGTTAAGTAGAAGAAAAAAGGAGAATAATGGGCGATTTCAAACTTTCACTTGATCTGCTCAACTAATATAAACTTCATTGAACGTTTTGGATTGATGTGTCTAAAAATTTCTACGGTATCTTAGAAAGCGTGGTCATCGAACGAATTTGTGTATGAGCGCGCACACGAGTTTCAGTAACGTCGACGTTCCAAATCCACGGCAGTAAATTGCAGACCAAAAATGCGAATCACATCGAAGAGCCGCGACGGACGGTGGACCGACTGTGTTCGGGTCTAATCGTCCGGCGGCCTTCCTACGCTCGGTCGCTGTCCGTCGGTAACCAGTCAAATCGGAAAGGATGGTGAAAAAAGTTACTCCAGTTTCCGTTATAGAAACGGAGAATTCAATCACTCCTTCGCTCCGACGCTGTTTCCCATGTCGTCACACACGTGTCTCGTGCCCAGCCGTCCTTCCCTTCCCTTCTTCCCTGCGCCACCAACCCCTCTGTCTCCTCCTGCAGACTCCAAGTGGTCATTTAAGACCGGTACTCTTCTGCAGTGTGTGTTTGTCTCTGTATATACTGCGAGGGAGGGAGGGAGGGAGAGAGAGTGATGGTAAGAGGATTGAGCTGAATGAGAGGCCAGGATTGAGGAGAAATCTTGAGAGGGTAACCAAACCCCCATCCTTATCCTATCCTCTTTGTTGCTCTTTCTCTCTCTCTCTCTCTCTCTCTCTATATAGAATTATTCTCCTTACTTCCTTCTCTCCGCCTCCTCCTACCCTCTTCGTGCCTGCGGAGGGAGAGTGGAATAGAAGCTCGTCATGGCTCCAAAGGGTGGGAGAGGCAAAGGCAACAAGTCCAAGGGTGAGAGGAAGAAGAAGGAAGACAAAGGTCAGTTTGCTGATTACAATGAAGGTCTTCCAGTGATCCCCTGCTTCGTATTTCCCCAGTGGGAAGAGAAGACAAGGGCATAGCTGTATAGCTTCTTTCTGGGTCTTATGTTCTATTGTTGGTTGGTTTGTTCTTTTTTCTTTGGATGCAACAGTTGTGCCTAGCGTTCTTGACATCACGGTGACTACTCCTTATGATACACAAGTGGTACTCAAGGTGAGAACGGCACTTCAGATTTGTGGATTCTGTGGTTCCATTGGGTTTGTTGTTGCTGCTGCTGTGCTTTGCTTGATACGGTTCGTTGGTTTGTTTTTTTTCTTCTTTGTATTGAGGATTGTTGGGTTTATGCAGGGGATATCAACCGATAAGATTTTAGATGTGAGGAGATTGCTGGCATCCAATGTAGAGACCTGCCATCTCACAAGCTATTCATTGTCCCATCTGGTAAGTGTGTCTAAATACTTCAATCTTGGAATTGAGGATGTTGTTGTTGCTGTTTCCATCATGGCCAAAGGATCGACATACATATTTCTGGTTTTTTCGGGCAATCAGCCTTAGAATCGCGTTTTCCCAATCGAATCGATTGTTGAATCTTGTAATTGTTATATTGGACTATTGTCATTGTTGTTGCAGGTGAAAGGACAGCGATTAGGCGATGGTGTGGACATCACTTCTCTCAAGCCCTGTGCTCTGAAGATTGTTGAAGGTAATCACCGTTGCTCAATACGTGCGAAATCTGCAACTTACCTTGTCGTTTATCGATATTCCAGTTTAGCGATGAAAATTTATCTCTCAAAAGCCCGCAAGTTGCCATATCATATACTAATATATAAGTTTTTTCAAATGGGTAGAAAGAATCCCAATAGAAAATATAAAGTCAAGTAATCTTTGTCAAATTAAGTGATTAAAATTGTTTATGTTACATGCTAACAGACAAGTTCATTTTAGAGTTATACTGATAAAAAATTAGTGATGAAGTTTTGTCTCGTGAAATGGAGGTGAAGCTCTTAAGCTCCCCATGGGTTACTGTTGATGAAGACGAGGAATCTACATACGACAAAAGCACAGATGATTATAAAAAACCGTTATTAATTGGGTTGGTGGAATACTTTTCAAAGAGCAAAAAAAAGCTTGGTGACTTTTCTAATAGCGCCTCTTAGCAAAAAAAAAAGACATTTCTAATAGCGCCAGGTGTAAGCGTGGAAAAGCGGGCAGCCTTTTGGCATATTCCTTCCCTCTGCCGGCCAGCCGTTCAATGTGATCAAAAAATGATAATTATTGGACAAATGGACGGACAGAATCCATCCACGGAATCAGAGATGCCAACAGAAAAATGGGGACTGTTGCATTAGCTCTGAAAACATTGCTGGTTTTTTATGTACCCTAGAAAGCCCTCTTTTTGTTAAATCTTATAATTCCGAGGTGTACAACCCATCCACAGGGTAAAACCTTACTTTGCTTGATGACCCATTTTACCACCAAGCACGTAGTTTTGTTTAAACCAATAAGGGGATGCTCTCATCATGATTTGAATTTTGATAGAAAGTAGGAGATTATATAGTTTTAATCAACTTAGTTAAGTAATCGTCACCTAAGAATGTAGAAAAAGTATTGTATACTGTAGTAGGGGGTCTGATGTGGTATTTTCCTTCTCTTTTCTTGGCCCTGTAACAGACAAATGCCTTTTTATAAGTAGTTGAATAGTTAAATGCCTATGTGAACATAACTACCATGCTTAGGGAGGACAAAGATCAAGTCCAGCGATGATTAAATAATTGTGGTCATGTTTCAACTTTCAACCTCTGAATCTCTACACGATTCATGGCATCGTTCACACGTGTACTGAGCTAAAAAAATGTTAGAAGTGAGGCCTATGCTGGTCCTGCTTTGGGACTATCACCTACCTTGGGCACTGGGACTCATCTCATCACACGCATCGTTCTCACGTGCATTGGGCTGGAAAATGTGAGAAGTGAGGCGTATGCTGGTCCTCTGATCAATGAAATGACTTTTTTCGTCACAGGCATGTCGATTTCCTCAATGAATGATTATTGCATATTTTTTATATCATTGAATAGGGACTAATTTTTATGTTTTCTTGAATTTGACCTTAAAATTTATGATATACGGTTCTTTTTCAACTTTGCTGTTATGTTTGATTTAATGATTAACACCGTAATTAGTAGTATTCTACTCTAATTAGAGGAAAGTACTGCTAGCTGTGTTTATTTTGCCAAGAAATGCAATTTAGTTCAATGGAGAGATCATGTGATCATGAGGTATTCTTAAGTTAGATTTTGATCCTCTCTTTAATCCAAATCAACTCAAGTGGGTGAGTGATCCTTTGCGTAGTCCCTTATGTTGAGATCTCAATTATTTAATCAGAGTTGTAGTTGGATTTATTTTTCCTATTTAGGTAATTCACTATGTTACTTTAATTATAGCCACTGCAAAAAATTGAGAGTCAGGGGTCCACGCACATCATTTCATGGCATTTAACTATATCAAAGTACTCGAAGTTCAATCCGAACTACCTAAGAGTGGGAAGAATTTTTGTATTGGGTTTGAGGTTTAGTCTTTGAAGAAATGTTATTGCTGCTCCATTCCTAATTTCATGTATTTGAAAGATTGTCATTGCTTCCACTGAGCATTGTTGATGTGAATAGTGTCAAATCTAAATTTTCATGCCTAGAGTTTGAGTTTGATTCTTTGAATTTGTACCTTGGATGGAAAGCTAACCTTCTTTTTCTTGATTCAATTATACTTTTGTCCTTTCATCAGTACAAGTGGTGTAACCACCAAGTAGATTGTAGATTGCAATGGAAATCTGTTAAGCAACATATGCTATCAAATATACCCAATAAGCTTGGCATAAGATTCAAGGATTGGGTTCATCAAAAATAAACATATCCACCAAAAAACTTAGATCCAAGCATATCTAGAAGACGACTTCTAAAACTACTGATCAATAATAATAGTGGTCTAGCAACTTCAATGTTGGCATTGCAGAGAAAGTTTTCTTGTATGTTTTTTATAAAAAAGATAATAATGATTTTTGATCTCATCAGGATTTTAATGCATTATGAATACTGCTATTATTAGATAATTAAATTACTATAATTTATTAAGCTTTCTTCTACGTCACTGTTTTGCCTGGAGAAGCTAAAAGCAATTGACTTTGTATGCACCATTGATTTCTACCGAAGGGCTTGAGGAGTTTTCTTGTTTTTCTCACAAACTACTGGCCTACTGTTCCACTCGTGTGCAGAGGACTACACCACAGAGGAATCGTCCCTGTTGCACGTGCGAAGGCTACTGGACATCGTCGCCTGCACCACCTCCTTCACGTCCGGTGCGAAGCAGAAGTCGAAAAAACAGAACCCCGCGAATGGCGAAGCCTCCCCGCTGCCATCATCTCCTCGCTCCATCATCACTAGCGATTTCGACGAAGGTCCGGTCCCGGCGATATCGGAGAAGTTCGACATGGAGGCGATCCAGCCGCCACCGAAGCTTAGCGAGTTCTACGAGTTCTTCTCCTTCCCGCACCTTGCCTCTCCCGTCCAGTGTGAGTGAAGTTCCCTTACCATATAATTTGCGGGATTTTTATTGGTTTCGGAGGAAGTTTGAAAGGTGTTTCTTTCCACTGCTTTATAGTTATCAGGAAGCGGGAGAAAGGGTCCGACTTGGAGAGGAAGGAAGGTGACTACTTTGAGCTTGAGGTGAGAAGCCTTTGTTCGGAAAATGAAAACTCCCATTAATGTGTTGTAGTTATTAACGCGTATTTTAGCTTTTAGATAATGAAAGATGAAAACTGGAAATTTACTGAAACTGTAGCTGCAGTGAAAAATTCATTCCCAAAGTTTGTTTGTTTGTAGCTTTGAACAAATACCTGCATTTGATTATTCCAGTTTTTTCACTTTGTGGAAGAAACAGTTGCATTAGTTTGCACACTGTTTATGGGAAACGCTTATGATTTGCTTAAGGAAATTAAATTTTTTCCTTAGCTCCATGTGGTTTAATCATACTTGAGACGTTTTGCAGATTAAGGTTTGCAATGGGAAGTTGCTGAATATAGTATCTTCTCTTAAAGGCTTCTACACTTCAGGGAAGCAGCGTATTCATAGCCATACTCTCGTGGATTTATTGCAGCAACTTAGTAATGCTTTCACAAATGTGAGTAATTCTTCCTAGACTCGAATACTTCAAAGCTGTACACTTAGCTCAGAAATCTTTCCTGACTAATCTAGCTTGTTATTTCTAATTATTAAGTAGTTTGAATACTTCCTGTTGGCTATAATCACCTCTGGTTGTTACGCAGGTCTATGATTCTCTCATGAAAGCTTTTATCGAACACAACAAGGTGGCATTTCTGAAACTAATGTGTTTTAGATATTACAGGATCTTAATTTATTTCCTTCTGTGGGCATTTCAAACATTTGGAATATTCTTGCTGACAACTTGAAATTTTGTTCAGTTTGGTAATCTTCCATATGGATTCCGTGCAAACACATGGCTTGTCCCACCATCTTTTCCCAAGACTCCGTTGAAATGTATGTTCTTGCCAGCAGAAGATGAGAAATGGGGTGGAAATGCTAGTGGAAATGCAGGGGAAGGGAAGCATATCTATAGGCATTGGGCCACAGACTTTTCAATTTTGCAAAGCATGTCATGTAAAACTGAAGATGAGAGACTCATACGTGATAGGAAGGCCTTTTTGTTGCACAACCTGTTTGTTGATACTGCTATATTTGTAGCTACCTCAGCAATTCGTCGACTTGTAGATCACCATTCTTATTCAAATTGTAACCCAGGCTCTGTTGTTCATGAAGAGCACATAGGAGATTTGATAATCATGGTAAAACGAGATATTCCAGATGCTAGTACGAGGGTAGTGGATAAAATTGAGAGAATTCCTTTGTCTGGTTTGTCCAGAGAAGAGGTTGCACAGAGTAATCTCCTTAAAGGGATAACTGCAGATGAGAGTACGGTTATTCAAGTAAGGACACAATGCTTGTTCATACTTTCTTCCATAAACTTGAAAAAATATATTTATTTATTGCAAATTCTGAAAGGCCAATTTCCTTGCAGGATATATCCACCTTAGGTGTTGTAATTATTAGAAATTGTGGGTACACTGCAGTGGTTAAGATTACTAGTAATATGGAAAGAAAATGCAAGAGAACATTTATTGATGTAGATGATCTGCCAGATGGAGGTGCCAATGCCTTGAATATAAACAGGTACGCACCCTTTACATCTATATCATTCCTTTGTTTTCCACCAAAACTTTTGTCAGAAACTGATTTATTCTCCCAAGGATTATTCACTATTATCTTCCCTCCACCCCTTCCCCTTGCAGTTTTAGAGTTCTGCTTCCAAAGAGTGGCAGAAGCTCACTCAGTGTTGTCCAGAATTCACCCCGTTCTGATATTATAGAAGATGCATGGAGTTTAACCCGAAAAATAATAGAAGACAGTTTGGAGAACTTAGGTAAGACAGCCAAAAGTAGTTTGCAGACCATCAGGTGGGAACTTGGCGCTAGCTGGGTGCAACATTTACAAAAAAAGGAAACTTCTGTGGTAGAGGGGGCTAAAGATACTGATGATATTTTGGCTGTGCCTTCCGTTAAAGGTCTTGGTAAGCATTTTGGGCAGCTAAAGACACTAAAGCGGAAATCAGATATCTCAGGAGTCATGCCTGATGGGGTTGTGAAAGATTCCAATGTAAAATGCAATTTGGCCAACGAAATGCAGGAATCAAATGAAATTGTATCACCTGAAATGAATGTGAAATCTGAACTACAGAGATTAATATCTGAAGAAGATTACTTGCGCCTGAAAGATTCTGGGACTGATCTTCATCTCAAGGTATGGAAATGGATATTGTAGGTGCTGCTACAACATTTTATTTCATATACATGCTAATTTATTTATTTACCTATTGTTTCAAGGTCTTAAAAAGGCAACAACATTTTTCTCATTAATTATTTGGAACTCAAATGAAGCTAAAAGTGTTCACTATAGGCAACATTGAGCACTTGACATTTTTTATTATTTCTCTGTTATTTGTAACTTTAAGTATATTCAAATTTTATTTTATTTTTTATATAGCACAAGAATTTTTATTGCAATATATGTTTTGTCTATCATGTGCCAGTCACTCATAGTTCCAGTGAATTGATTAATGTTCTTGTTGGGCAATGCCAATATGTAATTTTAAACTTTCCCCTTTTGCCAATATTTGTACACCAATATAATAGTGTTGGTGGACATATTGTCCCCAACATGAAGGAAGGGTCATGTTGTCTGACAAAGATGGTTGAAGGAGAGGAGCTTATCTTGCGAAGGTTAAGTTTGGCATTTAATTGAGGAAGATAAACTCAAATTTTTACTAAGATATAGCATTCTAACTAAGAATCCTCTTTACGTTCATGTTTATTTGTCTTAGTTATGGATGAAATAACCAAGAAAATTTAAGGGGAAATACTCCTATGTATGTTCTTTGTTGATGACAATTTTGGGTAATGAAAGTTAGGTTGAAGTTTGTTTTAAATTAGAATTATGATGAGATACTTTAGAAAAAGGTGGAGTAAGTGAAATATATGAAAGCTAAAGATAGAGCAAGTGAAAACTAAATATACGTAGTGCAAGAAAAATATGATTAATAATGAAGGTATATAATGAAGTGGTCATGAGATTTATAGAAGTAAGACTTTTAAATACTCAGCATTTATAGCGAGTAGCAGATGAAAAATTGTAGAGAATATTATTCATAGGATTAAAGTAGAGTGAATTGCAATTCACCTTTATTCCAAATTTGCAATATCATTTTCCTTACCTTTGTTATTTTTATTTACAGTCCATGGCAGAGCTTGTCAAAATGGCCCACAGATTTTATGAAGATGTCGCATTACCAAAGCTGGTGATCACTTTCTCTGCTCTTCTATTTTCTCAATTAAATTTTCACATGGTCATTTACTCTTATTTTCACTTTGAAATTACCGCACGTTCATGGACTGGTTATTTACTTTGAGCCTTAAAAGGCAACTTTCATATTGTTAATTTTAGCAATATTCTCGTTCACATAGTAGGAGCAAATTATGTCATTGTTGCACATATGAAACTTTACATTGATCTTTCATTTTGTCTAATTTCAGGTGGCAGATTTTGCTTCACTTGAACTCTCGCCAGTTGATGGAAGAACTTTGACTGATTTCATGCATATAAGAGGCCTAAAGATGTGTTCACTTGGCCGTGTGGTAATTGGAATATACTATTTCATTAAAATGCATTTTTCGATGACTATATTTCCTTTTTTTCATGAATGGTGTAACTTATATTTCCATGTGGAATATCCAATGGACTAGGTTGATCTTGCTGAGAATCTTCCCCATATTCAGTCGCTTTGTATTCACGAGATGGTTACCAGAGCCTTCAAGCACATTGTACTTGCTGTCATTGCTGCAACTGGCAATGTAGAAGATCTGGCAGCAGTTATGGCATCACTGTTAAACTTCTTACTGGGATCTGTAAAACATGACAAGCATAATGAAAAATTGATTAGTGATCATGATCTCAAAATGAAATGGCTGGAAGCTTTCATTTCTAAAAGATTTAGTTGGAAGTTAAAAAATGAATTTCAGCATTTAAGAAAGTTTGTCATTCTTCGAGGTCTCTGTCATAAGGTATCTTCTTTTGTCAATTATTCCATAAAGATTTGTTATGCACATAAATTAATCAGGAAGTCTTGCATTATCAGGTTGGACTAGAGTTGGTTCCAAGAGATTATGATTTTGACAGCCCAAACCCATTTCAAGATTCTGATATTATCAGCATGGTGCCTATATGTAAAGTATGACACAACTTATTTAATTTTCTCGTTCACAAGTTTACCTTGAAAACATTTTGTATTCACATGCAAACTGTCAATGCTGTGCAGCATGTCATCTGCCTGTCTGCAGATGGGCGGAACATGCTGGAGTCATCCAAGGCAGCATTGGACAAAGGGAAGCTTGAGGATGCTGTCAACTCGGGCACAAAGGTTATTTATGTGATTGATGTACCATTTTTGTGACATCCCAGTACTTTCTACTTGTTACTGAACTTGTCATGTTCTTTGCAAATGTCAAGGCACTGTCAAAAATGATTGCTGTATGTGGACCTTACCATCGAATGACAGCCAATGCTTACAGTTTATTAGCAGTTGTTCTTTATCATACTGGAGATTTTAATCAGGTAGATTCAGTATGGTTGATTGTGAATGCTGGAAATATTTAATACAAATGGTTGTATGTTCACACTGATCAAGCCCATCTCTTTAACCTTAAAGTGTAAAGGGTGATTCAACATATCATTGAAATTGCATCTTGTTGGGAAAACGGCATTTTACTAGCATACTATATTGATGTTTTCTTTGTCATATCTTTTAGGCTACCATATATCAGCAAAAGGCTCTAGACATAAATGAAAGGGAACTTGGTCTTGATCATCCGGAAACTATGAAAAGCTATGGAGATCTTTCTGTTTTCTACTATCGCCTTCAACACATAGAGTTGGCTTTAAAGTAAGTTTTTGTTGTCCTTGTCGTTTTTCGTTTTTTAAGTCAATGTTTTCACTTCACTTTATGATCAAACAAAACCCTTACTACTTTTTGTTATCATTACATCCAAGTATGTTGCAAAATTGATCCACATGTCATTGTTATAACTCTATTGAGTGGTATGTATAGTGTTGTACGTAATTGAAAACTTCCTGTTGAATCTGTTCAATTTTGGCCATCTCCACGTACCTTCAAAATATTTGGACGATAAACAATCTAGTATTATCAATAGAAAAAATTTATCTAGGTTGTCCTTTGGTTCGAACTCTACTTGCAACTTTTATTGTGGAAAGTTCAAATTTGTGTGGATATATTAATCTATTAGGGATTGGTGTTGTGTGTGTGTTTAATCTTACGTTACTTAAGTTGTATTTGTTTTCTCCATGTAGCTTTTATATCTTATGTTTAATCTTACAAACATTATTTAAGTCTTGTGCTTGCTAATAAAATAAATCCTACTTCCATGTATTTCTTATGTTCTCACGTGGTATTAATGTCTTAATCCTAAGTCATCACCGTTGGCCTAGTTCATTGTCACTGCTGTTGACTCTTTTCTAGTATTCTCTATTCCCAGGTATGGCTGTAAGCCATAGGTTCTCTTCTAGCCAGTGGTGCTAGGCTGTCAGGCAACCAGACTCCATCTATTGCTTCATTACCATTTCCCCTACCACTAGGGTCATTCGGCCACATTTCCATTGCTACAAATCCCTTTCTTGCCGTCGTTGATGCATCCTCTTTTACTTTTTCCGTGGATGATAAACAATCTAGTCTTATCAATAGAAATATTTATACAGGTTACCCTTTATTGTGGGAAGTTCAAATTTGTTTGGTATTATTTATTACCCAGCTGCTGTTTCTTTGAAAGGAGGTTTTTTGCTGGTCTTTCCATCTATTTGGTCATTCATTTGGCAAATTTTTGTTCAGCAACTACCCATACCTCCATCTGCACCATTTCTTAACATAGAATTAAATTTCTTCAAGATAATAATATTCTTTAAAATCTAATCCATGTTACAAACATTTTGTATCATATGGTTGGACAAAATATTTCATGTAAACCACTGATTGTGTAATTGGGTTTGAAACAATTCGTAGTTGAACCATGGTCAAATCACTTGACTTTTAATCATCGTTTCTAATGGTGTGCAGTTTAATGTCTTGGTTATTTTATGCAGCCTAGTATCATACAACTGTGTCTGACTTCTTAATGTTGCATCTAGTTAAAAAGGATCGCTATATTCTTTTTGTTTCTATTAGCGAGTCATGACATTTGATTGTGTCTTTAGCTCTTGGAATGGTTATGTGACATGATATTCCGATGGTTAAACTTTAGTTATCATGCATTCTTTTTGAAATTCTGCTAAAAGGTCACAGCTCATTCTTTTGCTAATTTATTTTCTGGACATGCAAATGTCCTATATTCTGGCAACCCTTTGCAACAAGCATGATATAGGTCATTACAATAACTATGAATGAAAGTTTGTAATTGTGTTTTTTTTGTTAGGTATGTTAACCGTGCACTGTACCTTCTACATTTCTCATGTGGACTATCACATCCAAATTCTGCTGCAACCTATATAAATGTGGCTATGATGGAAGAGGGTATGGGAAATGTTCACATTGCTCTTCGCTACTTGCATGAAGCCCTTAAATGCAACAAAAGATTGCTTGGAGCTGACCATATACAGGTCTCTCTATCTCTCACACCTCCTAAAAAATGCTAATGATTGAGATTCATTTGTGTGCACATATGAGATTATACTGAAAATAATAGGTATTGCTGATAATGAAAGATCATTTCAAAAGAACCTTAGCACCAGTTATTCCTTGCACTTTTATAAAGCAAGCATGAGCTCCCTCTAAAAAATACTCATGTTTGAGATTCATTTGTAAGCACATACGAACATATGAGTTTATACTGAAAATAAAAGGTCTTGCAGATAGTGAAAGGAATCATTTCAAAGGAACCTTAGCACCAGCTACTCTTTGCACTTTAAAGCAAGCACACGACAAGATATTAACTTGTGTTTTAGACTTTTAACTAGCATTCTAACCTTCTGTTTGATAGTTGAAAATGTAATGGCCATTAATTAAATGTCAATTTTTGTCTGGGATTCTATGTTATTTGCTTGGACGATTTAGCTTTAGTAGCAAGTTTGTCAGCATTTTATGTTGGTTTGATGATCCTTTGAACTAATAATGGTTTATTTCTAAGAACAGACTGCTGCAAGCTACCATGCCATTGCTATAGCTCTTTCAATGATGGATGCTTATTCACTTAGTGTGCAACATGAACAAACAACATTGAGGATACTGCAAGCAAAACTTGGCTCAGAAGATCTGCGCACTCAGGTACCTGTCTTCTTATTAATGAAACCCGAAGACGTGCATCTTGTCTAAGTTGAAAATTTATCTTCTCAAACAGGATGCTGCTGCTTGGTTGGAGTATTTTGAATCCAAAGTTCTGGAACAGCAAGAGGCAACGCGCAGGGGTATCCCAAAACTTGATGCATCCATAGCAAGCAAGGGACATCTCAGGTAGCAATTTACTAAAATTATACCTCTTAAAGAAATGGTTCACTTTCTTAATTCTTAAATGTGAGATTTTTGACCATTTCAGTGTAGCAGATCTCCTTGACTACATAAACCCTGATCAGGAAGCCAAAGATAAAGATATGAAAAAGCAGCGGCGTTCGAAGGTAATTGTTATTCTGTCCTTTCTATCTAGATTCTAAATCTATCATGTACTGAAACAAATCTAACACTAGTGCGTCATTCAGTGATATTATCTTTAAGGAAAAACCTGCGTAATGGTTGTCTGTTAATCCATACCACTTTCTAATAACACATATTCAATGAAAACTTTTTATTTTTCCATTTCTGCCTTTCCAATTTGATTCTTGAATTACTTCATTTATTATTTTTTGTGTTTCAGAACTTGCCTTCTAGTGAAAGGCCTCATCAAGTGGAAACTAGTGATACTGAACCTCACGTGGTGTCTGATAAGAATTCTCCAGCCATAGATTCTAACTTGAAAGTATCTAATGTAGAAAAAAAAGACGAAGAATTACACACAAATATAAATAAAGAAGAAGATTCAACTCCATGGATAACCACGCCTGTGGATTTAAGATTAGTAGATGATGATTCAGATGAAGGGTGGCAAGAGGCTAATCCAAAAGGACGGTCATCACAGGCAACCCGGAAAAGATATACAACTAATTCGAAGTTTCACAGAAGGAATTATGGATCTCTGGATTTAAAAGACGTTCATTACAAGAAGAAAACCAGCTCATCACCCCACAAATCCAACACTGCGTTTGCAAAACCTGTTCTAATTGATAGTTCCGTTGGCAAGCTAACAGAGGGTGGAAATTTTTCTGGATTAGCTTTACCACAAGTAAGGAATCAAGACAAGTCAACTGAACATGTACACAAGTCAGATATAACTGCTGATACTGTGATATTTGGTTCAATAGCTTCAAAATCTGTATCTTACAAAGTTGTAGCTGTATCACCCCCTGGTACTGTTTTGAAAGCAGGAACCGAGAAATCAGAAGAAACGAGAGATGTAGAGAACCATGCTGAAAACCATACATGCTTGATGGAGTCATGTAAAGTTGAGAAGACTGGTGTAGATGAAAAGATTTCGCCAATCGATACACCAAATGAAAATAGTGAGGCTGGCTCAGACGTATCAAATGCCGAGTCTTCAGGAACAGAAAATGCCACTTCTGAATCTGAGAAATCTTCTCTGCAAGTACAACAGGCAAAGGAAGCCTTCGAAGCAAATCAAAAAAGAAGCAAGCTTTCAGCTTCGGCCCCTCCCTTTTGTCCAAGTTCCTTCTTGCCTGCACCTCATTTGTTCAACTCAGGTGCGAAAATTGACCACCAGAAACTGGCATCTTCACCTGTTGGAATTCCTCCTAAATCCGTATCTGGAAGGGTCCCTTCTGGCCCTAGATTACCGTTATATCATAAAACTGGTTACTCATTCCGCAGGAGGAATGGCAATTCATTCCGTCAAAATACTGGTGTGGGCAGTGTCAGTCCTCCTAGGCCAATGAACCCACATGCTGCTGAATTCGTACCTAGGAGTGGTTGGGCAAATTTGGACAAACCTAAAGTAATTTCAGAGGTCCAACATCCTGTGAGTGATTTTTCAGTGGGATCACCAAAATCTAGTGAGGACGACTCCTATGAGGGGATATCTGATGAGAAGGTATCTACCAACGAAACAGCCGAGACTGAAGGTAGTGAGTGGAAGGGAAGGAATATTACATCGAACTCCCAGAAATCAGAACTGGCGAGACAGATCTTGCTTAGTTTCATTGTCAAATCAGTTGAACAAAGCATGGTTGCACCAAACGAAACAAGTGGTTCTACACAAGCAGCCGGAAGTGATAGTTCCATTTCAAAAATGCAGAGTGGAAGCCACAGTAGAACAGAATCAGGTTCTCAGTTCTCAAAACAGGAGCAGCAACCTGAGGCAGTCGCATCAAACAGGAAGAGGAACGGGGATATAGATGGATTTACACTAGTCACAAGAAGGCGTAGGAATAAGCAAAAATACACCAACGAAGTACTGGGTTTGCATACATCGCAACAATCCCTCTGCACTTCAGTAAGCTGAATTTTTGTGCAGCCTTAATCATCTCCTCTTGTGATAGTGATACAATGGCTTGTGTGTTGAAATCTATGGCAACAAGAGATCTGAAGTAGCGAAAGGCTAGAGATTCCTCTGGCTGGTATAATCACCACGCAAAGCATACCATTGAATTTTATAAATTAAAAGTATATTTTTTTCACTACACCAATGTCATTTCTCAGGGCTGAGAAACCATGAAGTAACATTTCATCTTAAGATGTTCTTTTGTTGCTTTATCTGCATCAGTCAGCTTTGTAAAAAGCTAGCAAATCATTAATAAATAAAAAGTTAGTCCCGTTTCTAAGTTCTTTTATGTTCTCCTTTCCTTCTAATGTACCAGTGCTGTGATATAAATAAAACAAACATTTTTCTGTGAATTCTAATTCAACTAAAGCTTGTCTCAGAGACAATGGACTGATTCCAGACAGTGAATCTGCTACTTGTAGACAATTTTTTACCTGAATCCTTCAACCCCATGCAAACAACTCTTTATGGAATTCCATTTATTTGTGCTGCATGTCCTTCAAAGCATTATACCTCTTCATACCCCCCTTTTCCATTAATGAATATCATTCACATGCCTGATTTTTTGCATCTTCACATTAATAATGAGAAGACACATACAAGTATATACTACATGTCAGCCCATATGTTAAGATAACACATGGACATTTTATAAAAGCAATCCCCACCATTGTTCTGATCAGCAAATCACAAATATTTTTCTTCACCCAATTGGCTGGTGTTCTACTTACACATATCCCATTGTGGTGTGTGTGTGATGAACCCAACCCAACACTCCTTTTATACCTTCCTCTTGGTAGATATTCCCAGACAACACTTGATAAGTTGACGTTACCCATTAACGAATATCTTTGTAGTTTAATTACCATCCTTCTCTTCTCTCTTCGCAGGTTCGATACTCAGTTATTATTTTTACCTTTCCAAAAAAAAAAACTCATCGAAAAGCAAAGGTGCAAGAAAAGATGACTTCACTTCACATGAGGAGCCTTTTTAGCAGGAGAAGAGTTTGAAGTTTCACATGAACATTTTCCTAAAGTTTTACAAAGGTTAGGGTGAAAAATTGTTAGCGAGTTTTACTTTTACATCATTAGTAAATAATAATAAACGAGGAAAAATGAAGAAAGTAGGTAAACACCTCAAGTTACAACCTTTTCCTTTGTTGTATTTTTAGGATATACAAACACCACTTCAATTGATTAATATCATCTTCCTCTCCTCTCCTTCAATTATGGCGCACGTTTGTTTGTTTGTTAATTTTTTTATTTATTAGCTAGCTAACTAACTCATTGACAAGAACAACACCACTTGTATTGATATCATCATTATTTTTCTTCTAATACCTTAATTTTTTATCTTCAAAATTCGTACATGTAATATTTTCTGACGAAAGTTGAGGACGAAGATAGTAGAGGTAATCAATCCTCCTCCTATACCTATAAATAAATAAGGATGATCATATGAAATTAATACACAATCAAAAAATATATTTTTGATCACTAAAAATCGACTATCAATCATCAGTCTCCAATCATAGCTACCAACCACTGTCCTTAGCCATTCTCCACCGTCACGCTTTCTTTGTCGTAGGCCGCCACACACCAACATAATTATTTTATGGTCTTTTGTCCACTTAGCAAGTGAGGTCGGTCACATGTGCACGTTGAAGGAAGTAGCTGAGGATCAGGAACTGACAAATGAGCAAAGGAGTTTGAAGTCTGAGTGGAGAGATTAATACCAAATATTCAAGAATTTAAATCTCGGTAGGTATAAAAATTAAATAAAAAAAATCTAACAAAATAGGTTTTTATTTTTCATTTCAGTTTTAATAAAGTATCATGCGTGTATGAAAAGTGAAGAAATATATTTCTTCTTTTAAAATATGTTTTAACAGATGATTAAAATATACAATCTATCTTATCTTAAATTTACGGTGGAAATCAAAGGGCTGGGCTTCTCAATGAAAGGTAACCCTTCTCAATGAAAGGCAAATTAAAGAACCAATAATATTGAAGACATTAATCCTAATCGTGCAATCACATCTAAGGTGAAGAAGAATGACAAAGACAGACTCGAGAGAAAAACAATCAGAAGTAGAGGAATTAATTTTCACCATTTTGTTCAACGATATCAACTCAACTTCTAATAATTATATAGAGGCAAACAAACATCTTCGACAACAAAAATAGGAGTAGGTCTACCGTCAAGATCGAATGAAATATACGTGCAATACCATAATTATGAAATTGGGTTTTGGTCAACAGGAGGGAAAGCGCCTTTTCTTTCTGTTTGATCTCTCACTTTTAATCAACGTTATAGAATTTGACCGAAAAGTGCTGCTAAATGCAATCTAATCAGGAGGCGATTGTTTAAAAAATCTCTGGTTTTCTACATCAAAGAGTTGGTAAGGTATATCCTACTCATTTTTCTTTGATGTATAGGAATCAGATCAAAAACCTTTACAAAACCTAATATGATTGCAAAAATAAGTGGGTTATTCTTTTAACAAACTTTTGATCAAAACCATATAATCTCATGTGTTCTACTGAAATTTAAAATTTGAAAGCTGCATGTTCTTAACAATTGAAAAAAAGAAGAAAAAAGAACTGCAGGTTGAAACAGTGAAGTCAACATTAAAAAAATGGGATTGTAGGTTAAGGTGCAAGAGTAGGCCGTTTGTTTGAAGGAATTAAGGAGATCCACCTATCATGAGTGGGCATGTAACCAACAATAATTAATCAATCAATCAATCAATTCACTGGCATCAAATCAGACTTTAAACTGAAAGATTATTGATCTTGACTGAAAGAGATTCAATTGACATTCTAACAATATTATCATTCACTGAATTGATTGATATGATCATTTTTAAAATATCATAAATAATGAAAACCCATTTTCTTTCACTATAAACTTATACCATAAATTGGAAGAATGGTAGGTGTAGACCTGTTTTGTTTTCTCTGGTATTAGTAAAGTTTTCTTTTCTTCTTATATTTGAATTCCATTTTTTTTTTTCCTCCATTGCACAAATATTGAATAGTTTTCCTATATAAAAATAGTGACTTGTATAGTTTAAATTTTATATTCAGTCAAAGTAAAACGTGACCAATACTTCAAATTCTATATAATCTAGACCCACGTCTATACTATTATTAATCAAAGAGGGGAAGAAATAGACCAGACTGGAATTTAATATGAAGTGTTAGAAATTGCCCATGTTGAATACCCAAAAAGTCTTCTTTATATTACTTTACTTTCCTTTCCCACCAATTATGAAGAATTTAAATTTTTTTTTTTTTGCAACTTGCAGATCTCTGGCACAATAAAATATATTTTATTGAATAAAGTCTTTAAATGGTACATTAAATTTAAGACTTAGTATATTTTATTGAATGTTTCTTCTTCCCTCGTTAAATAAATATTCCATTATTGAATGTAATATAAAACTCTGATAAAGAGAGAAGATTGGCAGAAATCTGCACTTGCGCGAGATTTGTATTTTGTTGAATTGTTGCAGAATTTGCTGCTGCTGCTGCTGTTGTTGGCAACACCGGCATCTCATTGTCATTATTAATCCAGAGAGAGAGAGAGAGAGAGAGAGAGAGAGAGGGAGTATCAACTGGAGGAGAATGAGAGGCTATTAACCAGATCTGACAGACATCTATATTCCTCAACTTCGACTCCTTGATGGGACGGGGGACCACCACCAATATCTAATCTACTGAACCAGAGGTGAGGGATTGGGTGGTGGCGGTGGTGATGGCGGTGGCCGGCATCGGGACTCGTGCTGGGACGATGTGGATCTCCGTTTTTCGTAGCTAACGATCTGAAAGATCACACCTTTGTTTACTTTGTGGTCGTGGTGGTAGGCAAGGAGGAGGGGGGAGATGGGTTGGAGGTACAGGGCAGGGCTTGCCCTCATTGGGGCTGTCGTTGTCATATGGGTCTCGTCGGCGGAGGTCACGCAGGTCAGTGGGACATCTCTGTTCTTCCCCCCCCCCCCCAGCCCCCTCAAATTTTTTTGGAATCTCGACATTCTAAGGTTTTGGAGGGTCGTTTTGGTTCTTTGGGCGGTTAGGGCTTGTTTGGAATCTCCGTTTTTCCGATGGCTCGTTTTGGTGACTTCGAGTTACCATCACCTGTTCTGCATTTTATTGTTTTGAATTCACACGGGACGTCTTCGTTCCTGAGACACGAAGAATGTCTTATTTGGGGATGAGCATACTTGTTCATGGTCTGATGTGAGGAAATCACCCCTATATACTTGTTGGTTAGGACTCATCTTTGTAAAAATATCGTTGTTTTGAATATTTGGGCCTCTTCTTACCCCACCGGGTTTTGCATCTGCTGCCCATATGTGTTGTAGAATTCAATACATAATATATATTCTGAGATGCCCATAATTTGCCCTTTTTCTTGCCCTACACTTGAGCCATATACTTGGTATGTTTCATCACAGTTGTTGTGTTTCTACCAGTATTGGATTTTCTTGAATTCACATGTTTATAACCAGAACAATGGATATGAACAAATTCTCACATGCTTCATATCATGCAGCGCATTTTTACGGACTACCAGCAACCATTTGCTGTCACTTACTTAGGAGCTTCCCTTATGGTGGTGTACCTTCCAATAGCGTTCTTCAAGGATTGCCTACGCAATAAATTGAGAAGAAATTCATCTGGTAGTGGTAAATCTGCAGAACATGGTGGAGCGTCTTCGGATGGAGTTGAGCCCCCTTTGAAAGTTCCAGACGTGCAAAAAGCAATTGAAATGGAGATGCAGATCAAATTTTCCAGCAAAGAGTCCGACCTTGCTCTGTCTGCACAAGAAGAGGGCATGCCACTTATTGATAAACAAGTAACCGAAGAGGAAATGCTGGAAAATAAAAAAGAGTTTGCTGCGTGGGGAATTGCAAGATATGGTTTATATCTTGCCCCTCTCTGGTTTGTAACAGAGGTATGCTGGTTTCTATTTACACATCTTGTTCCTCGGTTTCTGTTCAAAAAAGGAAAGCATATATACAGAGGTATTTCGTAGTTGTTTCTATTGTATTATACTGCTTGTTTGACAGGTTCCGTTTAAAGATAAATATATGTTATTTCGCACTGTATCTTTGGATTATTTTGTTTTTGCCTGCGACTGCAAATTACTTGGTCAGAAACAGCAAAAAAGATTTAAAATTGAATAATTTAACAGTCAATAGAAATAAATGGAAGGAAAAGATTCATGTTGCCACTCTTGCATTGAAGGGATGAAGGCATTGATTGTTGTTGACACTGCAAATTGTTTTCATTGGTTAATGAATGCTTTTCCAGAATCTTCTATGCACAATTGATGTCTCTTGATAAACCTCATCTTCTGCATTCCTTTTCAGTGGCAGTGGTGTTAGGATCTTCATATCAATATATTGCAAGAAGTCTATCCATTTTTATCCTCGAGTAAGGATTATAACAGGGTGAACTAACTATTATTTACATAAAATGCAGTATTTTTCAAATGCAGCACTTGCACGTACAAGTGTTGCAAGTACGACAGTGTTATCGTCGACTTCTGGGTTGTTTACCCTTTCTATTGGTGTTTTTTTGGGGCAAGACTCGTTAGACGTGGCAAAAATTGTTGCTGTCTTCGTTAGCATGGCTGGTGTTGCAATGACAACTTTGGGAAAGACATGGGCAACAGATGAGTCCCAGATAATCTCTCGATCGTAAGTGTGTCTTTTCTATCACAGATGGGTAAACCTCTCTTGATTCTTTCACCCAATTCACGAGCCTACTTTTGCCATTCCTACCTTATAGTTACGTCTATCTAGATAAATAAACCAAGATGGTCAGCTCGAAGTGTTTCCATTTCCATTTATGCTTTTTTCTTGTTCTTGTACTTAGGCATGCTCTCCTTTGCAGAAATGGACAACGGTCTTTGATAGGAGATCTCTTTGGACTTCTCTCTGCTGTGTCTTATGGCCTATTTACTGGTAAATTTTTTTCCTTGATACCTCTCCTTTAACATGATAAATTATATTGGTGTACTCTCTATTGTTGCAAATATTTCAGTTTCTGATTTTGAAAAGAATGCAGTGCTCCTCAAGAAGTTCGCTGGGGAGGAAGGAAAAGGGATTGATGTGCAAAAGTTATTTGGATATGTTGGATTATTTACCCTTGTTGGCCTTTGGTGGCTTGGTTAGTTTCTATTTCCTATTTCTTCCTTTTTGTGTATGCTGGGTTTTGCTTACTAGATTTGAGAATGCTCCACTTAGTTCACTTGCTAAACTTATCAACCGAATCATACCTATTCACTATAACATTGTTCTATTTAAATTCAACCACTTTGTTCTATGGAGCTGAACCAAGTTGAATTATTCAAAATTGATTTGGCTAATTTTTGAAACAACAATGACAATGAAGTAAATTTGAGCAACGTAAATATTGTTCCAAATGTTCATATTTGAAGTGAATCAAATAATAACAAGACAAACTACATTATATACGTTTTTAATATCATGCTATTATTAATCTTAATTTCGTATCTAAGTTTAGTAATGCTATTTAAATTTAAATTAGACGAGTGTGTGCACATATATTAATTACGCAAATTACATAATATGTAATATTTATTAATTATTTAATATTTATATGCAACTTACACATAAAATCAACCTCAAAATCATGTGTATGAGATTGAGACATACAATTTAAGAAATCGAATCGAACCAACAAAGATGATTCTACTTATCAACTTGACTGATTTGGATACCACATAATTGCATGCATGCATGCATTTTTCACCAAATTAGGACAACAAATCAGGTGTGAAGTCCACATACCACTAAAAAGCTTTGCATCTAAATTGACCACAAGATTGAAGACTACATATTTATAATTCAACTGCAGCTACGACTACTACTGTTCATTATTTCAATCTAATCCAATGCAACTGAAATGCGCATGGCATCAAGCTGGTCAGTATTTGTATAATCATCTTATGGCAGTAGTGACTTATTTATTTTTCTTAGTTTGCAAAGATTGCCAAGGATAAACACCTGTGATTAAATGTAAATATCATCTGAATTAGACTAAAAACAAACTAACTTTAAATAACACTTTTTTTTTTATCAAAAACCAATTTCTCATGGTTGAATGCTTATATCTTTCAAACAAACCTTGAACTATCAGCAAGTTAGTCCTTTGCCCTTGCGCTTACTGTTTTTTATGTATTCCTTTTCTCAGTTTTGCCATTAACGGCACTTGGAATAGAGCCAAAGTTTAAAATCCCCCACTCCGTCAAGATGGATGAAGTTGTCTTGGCCAATGGCTTTATCGGAAGTGTTCTCTCTGACTATTTCTGGTATTCAAGGAACATGAAAGACATTGCAGTGCACATCTTCTCTAGTATCCATATGATGAGAAATATTTGTCTCATGCAGGGCTCTCTGTGTTGTGTGGACCACTCCATTGGTAGCTACCTTGGGCTTGTCCCTCACCATACCACTTGCCATGGTTGCTGACATGGTTATTCATGGGCGCCATTATTCTGCTGTATACATTCTGGGTTCGGTTCAGGTAAATAACTCTGCCGACAATTAATTGATTTACCAGAAAATTATGTTCTGAAATGTGGCAAGTAAAATTTCTTGACTTGGGCTGGCTTTCGACATTCAAAAAAGTCTCAGTATGGTGAAAGCTGTATAATACAATAATAACAACAATCCTAATTATAATTCCATTTTGTAACATAAATCCTTTTGTATTTCTTTTTATGGTTAAATCTACAGTTAAATTACATAAATATAAATCTTTTGTCGCAATCCTTAAATTGAAATCTATATGATAACAAATAAAATTGTATCGCATATGCTAGAAGTAGTGCATCATTTACTTAATCGATATTTCTGTTCTCTTTTACAGGTTTTTCTTGGCTTTGTATTAGCTAATGTTTCAGAATTGTTGTCACAGAAACTGGGCTTATAGCCTTTTTTCCTGCAAGACAAGATTATAGAAGTTTCAAACAAATGTATTGTAGTAAAATCCGATACTGTTGACATATTCCCTTCAAAAGCATAAGGAACTGTAAAAATCACAAAGCAATTTCAGTTTTGTAAATGAAGGACATGAATTGTCCTGCCATTGTTCCCACGATATACTTTTGTTGTTTCAAGAAAACATCTCCGAAACTCCTGCTCATGTGCATAATTTGTTCTTCATGGTGCTTTAGTTTAGTTGTAGAATGCAGTTTATCAATTGTGGAGGCCTTTGAATGATTTCCTTTTCATGTTAATGTGCTGTTATCTGTTGGTCTACATTCATCAAAATGTATATTCTCCACCATCAAAAAAAATGTTTTTTCGCTCAAATGACATTGTAGGTTTTCTTAACATATTCCGAATTTCATTTCTTGACCAGAATGAATCCTCAATTTTTCGCTTGGACAACCACCAAGCTTGCCAAACTAGGGGCAGGGAAATCTTTTAAGGTCTCTTTGTGTACGAAAAGTTAAAAAATAAAATAAATTAGTAAACGGAAAGTACAGAGAATAAAAAAAGAGAGATTATTTGTGTATGTTATGGGAAATTAGAAATTTAAAATAAAAATGTATTATAAATTTTATATTTAAAATAAAATATTAAATATTAATAAAATTTAATATTAACACCAAATACAAATATAAATATTACACATGGAGGTGTACTTTAGCGGTGATAAAGAATTTTTACCATAATATTAACATAGGTTCAAGTCTTACCTTAGTACAAAAAATATTAAATATTAATATTAATAAAAATGTATAAATTAAATACATTAATAATGCTTAACGATTAATTTTTATTTTGATACTCCATTAATAACAAATTTCGGCCAACTTAAGAAAGAAAATCGAATCCCCACTGGTAGTCAATTCGGTTGATTCTCTTCTTTTTCTAATTTTCGAGTAATCAATTGTACCAAGTTAAAAAACACGAGGTCATTTTATTGTTGAGTAACACAACACGACACGAGGGAAAGACTGGATGTGGAGAACAACCATTTTGGATAAAAGCTCTTCAGATATTACAAACAAACTCGACATAATGATACATTATAAAGAATAATGCATTCTTCCCTCCAATGAAAAGAAGAAGGGTATGATACAATCAACACAAACCTACAGGACATTTCCCCTGCAGAAAATTTTGCAGGATTTTATTGGGCAAGCAAAGCCAAGATATGGCAAAAGAATGTTAATCCTAACTGTACAAATCAAACCTTGACGAAGAATTGTAACTCGTGAAGTGGGGTGGCTGCTCTGGCCGGGGTCCGTCGGTCCCAAGAATCATTGCATTCAAGGATGCTGTGCAGTTTCAGCTTCCCATGTGGGATAGGGAAACGACGAGATCAAGGCACCATATGGGATGCGGGACAGGGAGCATCGTTGCCTTGCCAGTTCACTGATGTCCCTGACGATGTCAAACACAGCTTCCGGTTGTGCAAGCTTCAAAGCATTTTCTGACATCTTCTTCAGCTCTTCAGCTTCTGGTCCGAACCACTTTGCAACGAGCCTCGCTGTTTCTTTCGGGCTACCGGAGAACACTCCGGCTCCATTGTCTACAACATATGGGACGTTTCCAACTTCCTGTGAAACCAACCAAGACGAAGTTTATCACATTGTGTATTGTGGACCATGTGAGAGATGGTATTCATAATCTCCAGAGGAAAGGTGGTGGGTACTTTGCAAACACTTTTGAGTATACTGACCTGGCCGGGTATGAAGTCGTTCAGGATTATTGGAAGACCTCTTATCAATGCTTCAGCTATTGTACCTGGTCCTGCCTGTTCATGGAAATCAGAATTATCACGCAAGAATTGCATGGTCGTAGAGAAAATTCTGGGATGCAACCATATCACTAGCAGAGGCATCAAAGATGGTACAGCCCACCTTTGTTATGATGCAGTCACATGCTCCCATCCACTTCTCCATTTGAGTTTCAAATCCTCTGATCTGTGATCACATGCGCGAGTCGTATATTAAATAGATGTCAAAGTTCTCCTACGTACGGAATTTCATACAACAAAAAATAAACAATGTCTTTAATATTACCGTTGAGACAGCATGCATTTTTTTCTTTTCTTTTTTTCATTATTTCAGAAAAACAATACAAGGACTTCTTAGGAGATCTCTCATGCATGTATGTTTATTTGTGAAGTCTTTAACGCGATCTTATGCCTTTTGCAGGTGTGATCACATGAATGGCACCGATCATCAAAATCTATGAATATAGGAAGGGTAGATGGTCACCTTCACAGGGATCTTCCATTCAATTGCTTGAAGGGTAGATGCGAGCACCTTATTCCGACCACATATGACAATCATCTGCCCGATTGCTCTGCCAAATTCCTCGTCATATAGTGCTTCCCCAAGAGCAATGGCAGTTTTCTTCACTGGACCCATCCCCTCACCACCTCCCATCAGCAGAACTGCTGGCAATTGTTTGTCCATTTCAAGCTCTTCTCTCAATTCAAACTGCAAAACATAAGAATGCCAAATAGTGGCAAGAGAGACGGAGAGAAGATCTGTGCAGACAAACAATGTTCTGAAACGAACTACTTATTTAACATTACTTTGGAGAGAACCGCTCGACAAAATGACGGCCGTATGGGGAGACCAAATACTCGAATCTGAACAGGTTCTAGGTGGTCGAGTAAGGCTCTCTTGGACACCTCGTCCGAGGGGCAATAGCATCTGGTCACATTGGGGTGAAACCTAAGACAATGAATTCAGCTTAACAATATGTTTGTGCAACTTTTGTATTGTCTTCAATACATGGCTGATGTATTAAATCCCAAGAAATTTCAACTAACCATGTGGGATGGCAGGTATTCAAGTCTGTAATGACCGTGACAAACACTACTTTCTTATCCAGGCCCTTCCACTTAAGCACCCATAGAGGAATATGCTGCATGAGAGGGTGAACGCTGATGATAACGTGGGGTTTGTACTTCATTAGACCAGCCTCAACCTTCCTTCAACCAGAAAATTATAGGAAACAAGGTTACTTATTAGAGTTCCTTTCTGCGGCATAGAGTTAACTGGTGCAGGTAAATGTAAAAAACATAATCGATGGTCTAATTAACAGGTTCCAATCATGCGTTAATGATCGTAAATCAAATTGCTTGTTTGCCACCTCCAAAACTCAACTATGTATTTCAATTGAATTTCAAATACGCTTTTTGAAAAAAAAGGAATTTTGATCTGGATGTTTTCATATTCCCGAACCTAAAAACAGTTCAGAAATAAGAAATGACTAAAATAAAAGGTCAAGCTGCAAGAAGATAAAGAAAGCAACACAACTAAAACAATGCCAGCATGTCAAAATTTCCAGTAAGAAAACAGCTAAGAAAAGAATGGTAGGTGGCTTGACCATTGTTATACATGAGAAATGTTATGGCAGAATTGTAGCTGAATGCCCACATCAATCAGCGCTCCAAAAAAAAGATAGTGGAGGCTTACTTAGCATACAAGGCAGCGATGGCAGCAAGGTAGCAACCATGAACCCAACGAGGTGAGGTCCCATGAAATGCAACCTTCCATAGCTGGACATGTTTCACCAAAAACTTGTAGGACCTCTCCATGTCGTTCATGGGCCAGCCACCAGACTCCTTCCACACGTCCTTTACAAATACCTGAAAAATCACGAGCACCATTTAGATAATTCAGTGTATTAATGGGATTATCTTCACACTGAAATGAAGCAATCGTCAAAAACTAAAACAAAACATTCGATTTTTGGTTTCAAGATACAATAACACCGCCTGTGAATGAGGAAGGCTCTGGCATTCTATTCTTATGGTCCTCCTCGCCAAACTAAATCGAACAAGCGACAACCTCCGACAACCAAATGAACGGAGTTGATCCAATTCTCTTAAGAAAGAAACGAAGAAAATTTCTTTACTGGAGGAACAGAGAGCATATATAGATCAAATCAACCAGGAAAAATGATAGAAATTGCTTGTTCTGCAACTATTTCAAACCTCCTAAAGGTGAAAGAAAGAAGAAACCACATTAGAGATCAAGTACTTTAGGATTACGAAAATAAAAACATTACGAATATTTTTAAATCTCCGAGAACAAACATCGACAATGTCAATAATAGCAATCACAGACGAGAAACAGCGAAGGACACGGAACAAACACCCAGATTCCGAAACCATCACTCGAAAAGAAAAGGAAGCAAAAAACAAAATCCTCCTCCTCACCCTATAGTCATCTCCGTACTCCATCCTGAAGGCGTCCCTGATGGCTTCCGCTGACGCCCTATGCCCACCGCCGGTGTCGCTCATGAGGATCAGCACATTCCTTGTCCTCTCGGCCCCGAGCTGCTCCATCTCCATCGTCTCCACCCCGCTCTCCTCCGCCTCGACGTCCATCCATTCCTCCTCCCCTATCCTCCCCTTTCTCCTCCCCCCACTTCTATGGTACGACGACGAGAACGGGTAGTACCTTCTCCCTCTACCGTTCCGGAGCCCGTGCAGCACTGTCTCACGCAACGATCTCCTCGGTGACGCCACCATCGACGGTTGCCTCCCCCGCCCACCCAGCGACGGGAAGTAGCCCGACGATGACGACGACAACGACCACGACCACGACCACGACCACGACAATTATGTATCGTTGGGTTGCTTTTACGTTCTTTCTATATAGACTGGCGTGATCGGCCAGGGAATGGTGATGAGCTGGCAGGTGGTCCCCGCAGATGGTGATTCGCATCCCACCCTTGGAAGATTCGCACCTCCGCTTCCAATGAAAGGGGGCATATTCGGTAATCTACTTTGATTCTCAAATGTACGTGGCAAAATCAGGTTTACGTTGGATTTTTTTTTTTCTTTCTAAATATTTTTATCTAGAAAAAAATATAAACGTTAGACACTTGCAATTTTTTACGTAGTTGCCATTTTGCCTCGTCCGTAAATTACATAGACCTACGTGACTTTATCACTTACGTACATTTAATATTGTAAAATAATATATCAAAATTAAATTTATTGTATAATTGAAAATACTTCAAGAAAAAATAAATGAGACCATAAGTATTTGTAATGAAAAATATTGTAAAGATTCACTTTACGATTTAAATGTATCAAATGTAAAAATTATATTTGAAATAAACAAATATCTCTCATAGTTAATAGATTTTAAGTTAATTTAAGCTGTAAGATAAGTCTCTATAGTATTTTTAGTTGTAACAACATTATATTTTTATTTATTGTCGAATTTTTGATTAAATTACATAAATTAAAATATTTTATTGCAATTCTTAAGCATACGTCTTTTAATTTTTTGCTAATTAAAACATTGGAGAAAATTTGATTTAAATGAATTTTTTTATTAATTTTGCAATTAAAAGCAAGTAAAAATAACCATACCATGTTCAGAATTGTAATGAATAAAAATTTATCATTATCAAATAAAACGATAAGATAATGCAAAATTTATAATTCTAAATTCAAATTTAAAATAAAATTAGAGTGGAATACATTTGAACACGTCCAATTGCTTTCACGGAATGTTTTCCAAAAACAAAATTTGAATCTCCATATATAATCATCAATGTTTATAAGATGTGACTGCTTGCTTTACATCTATTATATTAAATTAAGGGCATATTGTATTGTCTGTAATCTACATGTAATGTAACTAAATTACTTCTTTAATTACAAGTGAAGCACAATTACATCATGGCAGTTCACAAACTCACCTCATTTTCCAATTGAAATGTATATATTTTTCTAGCGAAAAAAAAGGGGATTCATTGCGGTCAAGTGTGTCGTTGTTGAAAGGGACAATGAAAACCAAACACTAGGCTTTAAGACAAAGTAGATTACAAAAGATTCTAACTCTCTTATGGCTGTTCACCGAAGAAAACAAACCAGTTGGTTGTTTCGGACAAGCATTGGTATGTGCAGAATAATGTATGAACAAGATTCTGAAGATGGGTTTATCAAAGAATGAGACAAAGAGCATCATTAAATATTCGGATTATACTTATCTGCTCGTACATCATCTGGTTGAGAACGTTAGGACAATTTTTTGAAACAATCATGGGAAACACACTACCTTATTCTACACCTTTCTCGGCAATGCCTCTTTGTCATCTCAAACGATATTTTGAAATTCAACGGTCATGCCTAAAGGTGTCAAATGGACTGAACCATTGTACGCCGATCTGATCTAATTTGTAATGAGTTGGTTCAATCTAACTTAATTTAAAAAATCAAGTTAAATCAAACTATAATATATTAAAAAATCAGTCTAATTGGGCTGACTCATGAACCGGTTTAGATTTTTAAAATTTTTATATTTATTTTTTGATTTTAAATAAAAATTATATACTACATATTTTTAAAAAATTATAAAAGTAAACCCACAAACTAAGGCCCAAACCCAACTTCTCTTTGGGTTGGGCCGATTCAACCTAATTCTAGTCATGTGATAGTAGCACATGTTAAACCTGCCAATTCAATATTAGCACAACCTGTTAATCAGATTAAATTACACAGTAATGTTCTTTGATGTGATTTATATTAAAGTCTAAGCCAATTTCAACAAGCATAAATTTCCTTTCATATGTTCCTATTTACTTGTATAATTTTACCAAAAATCAAGGCTTTAATGGTACCATCAGTTACATGAACCACAAATCGTACACCCCTCTATTTTGAAGTTCACAACCAGAGTACTTGCTATTCGATCAGAATTAGTTGACTGTAGTTCAAAGAGAATCTGCAACATCTGGTAGACGGTATGTCGGCTTTAAACATGGTGTGTTTCTTTACCAACACTGGCAGGCATATGCAAATACCTGGAGCAAGTGGACCATGAAATTTTCCTACGGCTAATGTGAAATCCTAATTCCTATGTATGCTTCCAAGCATATCAAATTGCATTCATATGTACAAGTCAAACTTCATTCCTAGGTATGCTTCATTTCTGATATATACAACGACCATACACACTTCCATTTCACGCAGGAATACTGTAAAACTAAACAGTGCTAAGAAAGCATTTAACTTCATTGATGTACAAAAAAACCTTCTTCACTTGGAAAGGACTAATTTCCAAAGGAAAAAAAAAGTATCATTAACGTTTTACACTATTATAGTTATTACACAATATAGCTTTTAAGGACAATGTTAAGAAGAATATTCAGTGGAAGAGCTTGACTTCCAAGGGCTGATGGTGAGATATTATAGGAAAATTAACTATTCAAGGTTTCTAAGTAATGCTAATGTAGTGCTTCAAGAGTACCCATCATATGTCACTTTCTCAGTGGAGAAATAATTCCCAGAGGATTCACTGAGCAAACAGCCAATTTCATAAACTGATCAACCAGGAGAAAATCACTGATCCATAAACAAACAAAAAGAACAAATAGTTGATTTTACCTGAACTCCTAAGCAAGGTGAAGATGCATCGAGGACAAATGTGTTATGCCAACCGGTGCCATTTTGTTTCATATCACAAACGTCATTTGCCACTGTTTCTTCCAGCAACTGAGTTACTACTTCCAAACATGTAAGATCAACATTTATGGGACCTTTACCAAAAGATTTTACCGCTGATGTTTGGTAACCACCGACCAATCCCATATCCGTAAGGAATCCAAAGACACGCAAATTCTTACAATGTCCTTGTTCAGGAGGTTTGGTCATTTTGGAAGAACACTCCAAGATACCAAATATACATGAAGACCTGAGGTAAATTGACTTAAGATGGAAGTCAATTTCCTACATCAAAGACCAAAGATCTGGTTAAGAAATATAATAGCCCATCCTTCTGATATTTACACAGGTGAAATTGGCACAGAATTATTGAGTTCCTTCAATTTCATAAGCATACCATTATCTTGGATAAATTACCTTGTATGTTGTTGCTAAAATAGGAAAGGAAATAGAGATACAACATGTTGACATCTGTTTTTAACTCTGATCTGAAACTTCCCAAGTATCTAATCTTGCACAAATGGCTGCAATGGTAAAACATCAAAAATGTTCTCCCAGCCTCAGCCCAAATTCCCAGCAATTCTATTCTTGTGCTGAAGTATACGATTGTTGGAAAAGACAACAATTGAAAATGTTTTTCCCTCTTATGGCAGTGTCCACTAGCTGAGCAAAACTTCCAGGACAAATGATCAGAAATATGGTGCATCGGAAAGATAGAATGCTAATTGCTCCAAGAAGTTAAGTACTCAAATCCCACATTGCATATCCAAATAAAAAGACCAAGAAACAAAGCACTGCAACAAAGATCGAAATTGAATACAGTATTTTGTAAAAATGATCAGGATATCAAAACAGACACATGAACAAGGAAGGGATATCAGTCTTACCCATGGATAATGGAAGAATCAGAACAGGATATCTGCTTTTCATCAGTGTGTCAATTAAATTTATGTCACTCTTGTGAATAATTGCATTTATGAGATTCGCTCACCATGCATTTTCTCATACAACAGCATAGCCTCACTTATTTTTCCTTGTATACAAAATCCATAAATGATAGTCTTGTAGGTCACCACATCAGGCTTACATCTTTTCCTTACCGTAGACATTTCGTTCAGTAATTCCAGAGCTGTTTCAGTTTTTCCAGCACAACAAAGTCCTTTGACAAGTATATTATATGTTATAACATCAGGATAGCACCCCAAATTTGGCATTGTGTCCATAAAGGCCACTGCATCAGCAATTCTTTTTGTTGTACAGAATCCTTTAACCAAAACACTAAAAACTCTAACATTTGGATGGACACCCTTTTTTAACATATCTCCAAAAAAACCAAGTGCTAAATCAATTTGATACATGCTGCTGCAATAATTGATTAAAGTACAGTAAGTGAAGACATCAGGGTTGTGTCCCATCCTTGAGCATCCTGAAAATAAAACTGTTGCTTCAACAATCCTATCTGTCAGGCAAAGACCATGGATCACAGAATTCAATGTTACGACATCAGGGGACAAACCCTCCTTGAGCAACTTCCCAATGAATCCGAAACCCAAATCCACCAGACCCATCCGACAGCAGCAGCTGATCAAAGTGTTATATGTACACAAATCAGCCGCAAAACCCATTTCTACCATTCTCATAAACAAATTCATTGCATCAGTAATATTCTTCACTTTAACAAACCCACTAATCAGCAAATTGAAAACAGTCCTATTCGGCTGACAACCCCACTTTACCATGCTACCGACAACAGCCAACCCAAATTTCACTTTACCCATATTGCAAAAACAACTGATAAGAGAACCATATGTAACGACACCAGGCATGCAACCCAGCTTGGGCATCCTCTTAAACAAATCCAATGCAGCAGCAATCCTATCGTCTTTACAGAGCCCATTCATCAACGCACTCAAAACTACAGTATTCGGTCTCCACCCTCGCTTCAAAAAATCCCCATACACTGCGAACCCCAAATCCACAACTCCCAAGCAACAACAGCAATCGATCAAAATGCCATGAGTGTACACGTCAGGCGACACCTTCCCAGCAGACAACGCCACTCTATAAAGATCAAACACCAATTTATATTCCTTCATTCTCTTGACTTGGGTCAAGACAATGTTGAATACGGGCACCGTCGCCGACGGTGGATGATGCACCTGCCCGTGCATCATTTTATCAAACATCTCCAGTGCGTTGCCATTCACGCAGAAATGGCGCAACCCACATTGCTCCCTCGGTCGGATTCCTAGTTGGCCAAAGGAATTCAACAAATTTCCATCTTTCCGTATGATACGAGCGGATGGGAAAATTTTCATCGTGACCATGGTGGTGCAGCATTTCTTTAGGAATAGAGACAGAGTCACCGCAGAGGTGTTGGGTCTTCGTGGTAGGAAGAAACTGAGCAGAAAAATCATATGTCAGAAGCGAAACAGGGGAAAAGATCCCGACCTGAGGCAAATCACCCATGGAAACGCCATCGAACGAGAACCGGAACGTGAAAGCGTCGGAGTTGTGGAGTCTTGCCGGGTGATACCTTGAATTTATTTACCTGACGAAGAAACCGATGGATTGAGATAGAATTTGGACTAGATAATAATTTTTTTACTCATATTTAATTAATTTTGAGTTTAATGCATTACTTTTTTTTTGTAATGTAGTAATGTTTGAATTTGAACTTAAAATTTCATCTTAGACAATAAACTAGATGATCAATTGTACCGTTCTATTATTAGTTAAGCTATGTAATGTATTATTAAGCCATGCATAAAGTGTAAATGTTTTTGGATCGCATAAGTACGAGCATTAGTTTATATTTAAATACCATATTATACAAGACAAAGACTAATGCTCAGTCATAGTTACAATTCATATTTATATATATTTGCATGTTATTCTATTTTCTAACAATCTATAAGTGTATAATTTAGGCTGAAATGTGAATGTCTTGTTTAAAATTAATTAACAATAAGTGAATTTTTATTTTTTAAAAATTTTATTGATGTGAAATTATTTCATCACTCTCCTATTTTGTTTAGGTTATATTAGTTTTTTTAATAAGTAGATGTATAGAGACCTACTAAGATTTTTTTACTTTAATATCATATTAAAATGTAGACGTTCAACTTTAAAATAATAAGTATGAGTGAAAAGGTTCTTTATGTTAATCTATAGATGTATATTGGACTAGGTTGAATCATGTCAATCAATGACACAACACAATTCAATAGATTATGTTAGGTCATTACATGGTTAAACTGTATTATACTAACATGACATGGTTTAATAAGTTATGTTCGACCTACTACAATTCAATCACAAGTATAAGCATTTGAGTGGGAAAGTCAGCAAATAGATTTGACGTATGGACAAGTTGAGGTAGACACGTATCACAATCTATAATAAAATTGAACAAACCTATAAATCATAACTTACGACACAATCAACTATGTAATTGATCGATACGAGTATATATCAATAAGCTATACTTATAAACTACATCTACAATGAATCGTATTGACCTAGCCTAGGATGAATGGTAACCAAGTTTGACATGGCCCATTGACAGCTTTATATGAATTCCTATATTGTTTTAAATTTTATCCCCCATTCCATCAATCAAAATAATAAATGTAACTATGCCTTAATAACATACAATCCTTTTTTTTATAATGAGATAAAATTATATTAAAAGCAAAACACTAGTTATGCAATCACAAATGGTGCCAAGGTAAAGCAAAGATAGTTTCAAAAAGTACAAAAAAGAGATAACAAGATCCTGAAAAGACAAAAAGGGTGTCCATAAACAATAATATACAATCTTATGGTCTGAGATACGATCATGCACGCCTTTATTAGCTTCAAAATATTTTTATACAATTCAACCATTCGATTTGCAGTTTTCTTTTTACGAAAATCTCAAACTAATTCGATCATACAACTGAAGCTGCGTTGATATATCGCTGAAATCAGATCAATCCAAACCAACACAACCATGATTGCTAGAATGACCCGCGTCGCTTCTAGTTGTATTGGTTGCGAGTTGAATTTTTGCTCAAAGTTCGTATCATGGATTGAACTTAACTTGGAAAAACTCGAATCAAACCAGAATGATGAAGTTTTTTGTAGAGCATGTAATGCAGTGAACGGAGGGAGGTGTGACAACTATTACCGCCCACAATTTATTCGATATCGTACATCTATGCAATTTGAGAGGCATTCACATAAAATTGCATTCCTGTACACACTTCTCTGGTACAAATACAATGATACTTTCCTCTTCATACGAAAAGAACAAGAAGGTAATTCTTACAAAGCATTTCGCTTATTACACAGAAACCAACTTGCTCCGGAAGAGGATAATGAAAAAAGGTGAAAAAAATGAAATCGGGGGAAAAAAGAGCTCACTAATTATATTTTTACACGATGGGGTTTTCGGCGGGAAGAATGCTGGTAGGCGATGGTATGAGCGCCAACATCTGATTTTTAATGATACCCATGCAGGCCTCTATTTCTCTGTAGATCGGAAGGTTCTGCGAACAGCAAGGTAGCAAGCTTGTGACCGCAGAATCAAGAATGTGAGCAACCTCGGCTGGTGGGTACTGACGTTCTGTACACCTCTGAGAGTACAAGTTTACAAAAGACAAAAAATCAATACCCGTGTTAAGACTAATTATAAAAAAAAATTGATTAAATAAATTTTTTGATATAATTAAAGAATAATCACCTGAATCATAAGCAGAGTGGAGACACATGAAGATATCAATTCCGAAGGAAACTGCGATTCATCACCAATGGATGTTTTGTTTGACTTTACATCAGCTGCGTCAGGCGCTGCCGTTGTTTCAGGCGCACAGGACGTAACTGGTTCTTGAGAAGTTAAATTGGCATGAGCTGGCTCGCTATTATGAAAAGATTTCTCTGCCAGCGTTCCAAAATCTGTTCCAGAACGACATTTCCTCAAGGAATCTAAAGCCTCTCCCACCTTCACAAAAACATCTTCTCCCTCCTTTAGGGAGAACATGGCCTGGGATCCACATAAAAATTAATACAAAATTAATAATGTTCACAAAGTAGTTACAACAGAATTGCCGCCAAGTTGTAGTAATTTCACACATGAATGTGAATTTTGTCTTTTGAATAACAGGGTAGGTCACTTCAACAAGAGAGAATTCCATCAAAATTATATTTTTATGTAGCTAAACGAGATGTTAGGAAATGAACCCCGTTAGCCTTCAAAGAAAAAGTCCACCCCCAATTCCTAAAATAAGAACTAACAAAAACTAGTTTAATCGATGTAAGAAACAGATTTTCTCAAAATCTTTTTAAAGGAATTATTAAACAGACAAGCATCAATCTTCCTTACCTGAGCTGCCACATCAACCATAGACTTTGCTTTTCTCCTTGAGGTATCAACTATCCCAATTATATGCGATCCAGAATCTCGACTTGGAACAGAAGATCCATTGTATGGGCAACAAGGCAACACTGCTTCGGTAGAATTCTCAACGAGTCCTGCCTGGGGAGACATTGAATTTCCAACATACGTATTGCGATTTCTTAGAAAAACAAGAGCAGCAGCAACCTGCAATTCTCAGGCAATTAACAGGAGCTTACCAAGAAGACTATATTTTTAAACTTTAGTTAGTTTTTCAATGAAGAGATCAAGTAAGAGTAAGATGGAAAACACCAAAAGCACAAACTCAGAAAGCAACAAACCAAGTCATTAGCATCTCTCAGCTGCAAGAGAACCATGGCATACTGCTTTCTGAAATTCTCTATATCTTTGATGGATTCTCCCTCCTTTTGCTCCAAGGACACTTCCTCATTCATGTGTCTCAACTCTATCAGCAAAGCCTCCTATTTTTGGTTCAAAATATAAGTCTCCAGTAACTAAATAATTTAATATTGAATGCACAGCTACTAATGCATGATATAATGCATTGTAATTTGTTGATAAAAGGATAGCACGGCTAAAAAACCTTGAACACAAAGAGGTAAGCTTCAACTTGTATACTGGACCACGCAACGCACCATTTTTACACCATTATATTCTTTTTTGGAGTTTTAGGACTATTTAAATTTTATTTTTTACTTCATTGCATTAAATATGGCTTTCATTTAGCACTAAAATAACAAAGTTATTGGTCATAGTAGATGTTAATGGGTGTATAGGTAAATCCATAGTATTACTAGATAACATATACATACACGAAAATGACCTAGCATAGTAGATGATGTAGCTTGTATTCCCTCCAGTGTTCTACCATAAAAAAACAGCAGATCTTGACAAATATTCCAAGAATCATAAGATTATATTTTACTTTTCTAAAAGCATAAATCATCAGCATCATCATATATGATCTGTTAATCTGTTGAAGTGGCTTTTATTAATAACTGTTCAATGTTATGCATCAAATACTAATTGTTTACGACTTATACAATACTGTTTTGTACTTGTGTGATGTGTTCAAATCATTCATTTAATCATGAACATGAGTCAGAATTTTTAGGAAAATTATCATAAGCAATTCCATTGAATTGTGAAATTACTCAACAACATACAATTGCAGTAATTTAAAATCTGCAGTAATATCAAGGATTCAAACCTATAAGTAATTTTCTTATTCTAGTTTTGTTAATTGCAGGAACAGGAATGAGATATATAAACAACTATAACTTTTCTTGTTTAGGTTACCCCCTATCGTGCAATTATAACTTTTCTTGTGGGAGCTCATGACACTATCAGAAAGGGTATAAACAAACCTTTTTATCAAGAGCACGAGTCAGTTCAGCAAGGGCTCTTATATCATCCTCCTTTGCTTGAATTTGTGCAAGAGTACATGGCTGACTGAACATAGCATGTCTTGTTGCAACGGCAACTTCATTTGCTGCAGCTTTAGCCTGTACAGTGCCATCAATAGTGTCCTCCTGTCAGAAAGGGTTACTGTCAAGATAGCAAACATGGAAAAGAAATACTATCATTTCCAACCAAGTACCATGACCACCGATCAAATACAAAAAGTCACCAACCTTTGCATGTTTTATCAAGGTATGCATTGGATAATCAGGGGCATAAAAGTGCCCAAACCCATTTGTAGTTTCCAATTTTTCATTTGAAGAATTGAAGCCCCCTTTTTTCCATTCCTTTAAATGATCACACGATTTCATCTCACTGAACCGATCAAAGAATTTATTGGTTACAAGATTCCGCTTCCTCAAAGCATCAGGCATGTTCTCCAAAGGATCAAGTGGCATACAATCAATATCCTAATAAAAGAAAAAGAAACTGTCAATATAAAAAAGGTTCAATTTGAATTAGCATGAAAATTAAAGAAAGAAAACCAATATGGGCAACATGAAGATTTGTCTGAATAAATGAAAATTGAGCACACAATTTATTGCAACCTGCAGCTGCTACAGGAAAAAAAAACTCCCAAGTGAAGAGGAAATATGAATAAAAATTTTACCATTACAAATTCAACTCCAAGCTCAGGTCGATCAAACTGAACCCTACACCGGTTGCGATCAACAGTTAATACACTCCCATCATGAATTTCTCTAGTCTTAGGATGACAAGCAATCACTCGTTGTCCAACTGATAAAGGACGAGCAAGATCTGTAGGGAGTCCCTCTCGAATGCCTGCCCTCAATTCAATGTAATGCATCCGAACTGATTCACGATATTCCTCAAGTTTTTCTCTTTCTTCCTGTATCAACTGTTGAGAAAACCTACGAGGCTTGCCAAGAGAACTGCAATAAAAAGGAAAACAAATTAATATTAAGATATGTGAATAGCATGACCATCTTTAGTTTGAACGGAAAATGGGGGAGTACCTTCTTATGACACCCCATTCCACACGAGTTAATCTTGGAATATGTGCCAACCCAACATGAGTTAGGTACTCAACATATTCACTTTTAGCATACCAGGGGTAATCAATAGCACTATAGAACCATTCAAACATGCACCATCTTCGTAGCAATGGAGATGTCAAACAGTGAGAAAGTTTATCCTGCATTGCAAAGCAATTGTATGAATAAAAAATATAAATTTAGATGAGTTCAATTTTCAATGGCAATACAAATACTAGCCTTGAGATCCATTATCCAGTCACTAGCTGCATTTTTATCTAGATGATTTTCTCCAGCACCCTCCGAAGACTTTGCTTCTTTCGGAGCCATTGCATTATATAGATTCATCTTGCGCCTGTTCCTTTTCACTGGTAAAGAAACATCATTATAAACTTGAGGAGACATTTCTATGGCCTCTGCATTCGCTCTTCCCACATCAGTGGTAGAAGAAGAGTACTCTGGTGGCTTTGCATACTTTAATTGTTTGGAAGGGGAAAGAAATTGGCTGGGGCGTTTGGTTTTTGGTGCAGCCTTTTTTTCTTCTTCAACTAAGGGCTGAAAATAAATAAATAATATTATTAAAACACATGCGTGTGCACATGCACACTCACACAGAAAATAGAGTTCAAAGACCACAGCGGCACAGTTAGAAGGCAGGTTAAACGTGGTGTTTGGAAACTGATAACAATGTGTATTGATTTGATTGTAATGATGACGTTCCTATATACTTGTTCAGCAATAAAAGAGAGTTGTTTGGCAGGCTGGACCACAAATGGCAGAACACACGTTTCAATTTTATAATATGACCGAAAAATCTCATATAACTACCACAGGATTGATTGTCTGACATCTGAAGTAGTAAACAAAAAATGTGTTTGATGATAATTGTGACAACAATGGTGGTATTTTGATGAGTGGAGTTATGGTGGGGAGGCGCAGCATAAGGCATAAACCCTCTACATATTTGATGCCTACGTTTTGGGCACTTCCAATGAACTTTCTAGTGAACTCCATTTAGTGTTCAACATGCATATATGCATACATACATATAGACATGCATACATATATGTTTGCATGCATGCATATATACATACATACATACATACACACAGCTGAATGTGTGTATCACTGTCTGTGTATCATAAATAAAAAAAGTGCATAGTTGTTGCCTAGCAGCCATGGAACCCATGGTCAATGCCATCACACCTTAATGCCTCAACGAATATGATCTCCCATATATGGGAAAATAATTACTTAACCTACAAATAACATATAAACTTACAAGTAACTTAATAACATAACCTTAATGGCTCATGGTATGATATAATGATGCAATTATTTTAGCACTTGCCATCCTTTCGTGTTTGTCTAGTGTATAGAAAGTATTAATCCAGTGCAGAGCATGGATTTAAAATTGAATCCAACTGAGTTTACATCAATTGTTTTGAACAAAGTTTAACCATATGTTAAGTAACTTGTTTACCAAAATCACAATTCAACAAAATGAAAACCAACGGTCCAATCATTATATATGTGTGTGTGTGTTGGATCTAAAGTGGTTGGAGCACTGGTTTGGTTTTATAACAACGATGCAGTGTCATTGTTATATAGCAACAGTGTTAATTACCCTTTATAAAAATCCATTCTTGAAGCATTTCATGAACTTCCTGAGCTGTTCCCAGGAATAAGAGTAAGTGCCAAGGGAACAAATGATAATACCTTAATTTTTGGAGATTTATCAGAGCAGGGTTCCATAGGGAGTTCATCTTTCGAGGCCTGTAGACATAAAAAGCAACAATGAGTTGAAATTTCAGAAAATCAACTTGGCAAATGTGACTGAGAATAGGAAAACTTCAAATTCATCAAAAATAGATCAAAGCATACTTGTGCAAATGGTACCTTCCTTTTTCTTGTCTGAATCTTGACAGGCATGCTGCCTTCCTGCTTTCCTTCAGAAGAGGCATTTGAATCCAGTGCAGAACTCTTACGATGCTTGGAATTTTTTGGTTTCACATCAACCCCTCCTCCTAGGATTTGGCCTTTCTCCTCAGTCTTCAAGGTTCTAGTTCTGTCTCTTTTGCCATTTTTCAAAATTTTCTCACCTGGAACAGGTTTTTCAGCATCTAAGCATCTTTTCTCCTCTTTGATCTGTGCAGACGACTCTGAGACCATGAAATTAAAAAGGTCGGTGAGGCTGGGAAACTAAGTGAAGATGTTAAATAATATTAGAACAAAAAAAATCAAGAATCTAAATTGCAATAAGTAAATTTTCTGACCACAGCTGACATGCCCTAGATATCTAGTTGAAATGCAGCAGCACTGTTTCCCTTATTTTAAGGATGAGCCTATTTCAATTTCTATGAAACAATGAACCATATAATTAGAAAATCATTCATCACCATTTCTTCTTGAATGATTTGTTGCACCTTGTTGGTAGCTTAATTTTTCTACTATAAACGATCTTAGGAAGATTTTTTCTCAATCATTTATTACTGTTTTGACTCTTAGATGTGATATTTATTTCTTAGGTCGTTTAGGACTAATTATAGTTTATTTTTGTTATAAATGTTCATAATATCCTAAAAAATATATGTAATATGCATATATATGTATAAGCTCTCTAGAAAAATATATTATTAAAAAAAGCAACCAAGAAGTACTAGGCAATGACAGCCAACACTAAATCACCCTGCCACCTTAAGAAGTACGATACTAATATCAATCATAAAAATGTATTGCATATCAGGATGTCAATAATTGCATCAAACAATAGAAACATAAAAAGAAAACAAAGTGGCCTTGTACAATATCAAGTGTCAATAACGATATCAATCAGACCTGACTCAACTGTAGAAGATGGCAAAAGCATATTTAAAGACAAATCAGCCAACGTCTGTAATGCATCAAAAGTAGTGTTTTCATCTGCAAGGATAGACACATATCTGTCAAGAATGATAAAATAAGTGTATACCAAAGCTTGCATGTAATTCACATAGGCAACAAAGCAGATGCTTAGCATGATACATACAATAAAATCAAAGGAAACCTATTACACAGCATTTTATTAACTTGTGTGTGTGAAACTAACATTAACAAGAAAAAATTAATGATACGTGATGAGTCCTTTGATAATATGACAAATGAGTGAATAAAAACCTTGTACCACCAATTTGTTCAACTCAATCTGAAGCAACACCAAGTATGGTAGCAAACACAATATTGAGTTCCAATTTGATTCATGATTCATCAGTAATTATAAATTTACCATTTGGAAAGCAATTGATCTAAGAAAACTAGAAATATTGTGAAAACAGCTAGTGAATTAGGGTTTAGAGCATTCTCCTAATCATAAAACAAAATGAATGAAAATAGCTCATGATATAAGAACTGAAATGCTGCATGGATGTTTGTCTGTCCACCAAACTTTGTCAACGGTTTCATCAAACATAGATGTTATTTCAAAAAAAAAAACATAGATGTAAACAGACAGGAGATCCATCAATAATAAGATGAAAATGGCAATGAGTTTAGACTCAGTGTTTATTATTTTCTTCTCAGAAAAATGTTAGATACTATTGTACATCCAGACATCCAGGCTTGATAATAGCAAATTAGGGGTCTATTCAGATAATAATGTTTCTTTCATAATGATGTTTTGAAGCTATCTTTTGCTTTTATCAAATCATTTTGAACCAATTGGTCAGACCAGTCCAACCATAGACAATGCCCTAGCAGATCCTTTATTAGTCTTTGGACCATTTTCACAGTACAACAAAGCACTGATTTAACCAGGCAGTCAGGCTGATCTTTCCTGTGATGGGACACTTGATTACTTTCCCTAACCAAAGTCACACTCATGAGCAAATTGCCAGTCATGCAACCCCAACATTTTGGTGACCTAAGACCTTGACATGATGACACATCTAGAACCCAACTCTCGACTTCTCCAAAGAGGATGATTGTTGCCAACAGATACCAACTCCCAACTTCTCCCCCACAAGCTAAAACATCTAAAATGTCTAGCTTGCAACAAACTCAAATATAATCAAAGAATTACATAAAAAATCTAAGATGAAAGTACAGTTGAGGTTGGTCATTAGGCAGGTAGCAACAACAGCAAGCAACAATTAGCTGATTTGATCCATCAAACTTAACATGATCAACAACACTTATGGACATTCAGCAAATCCAAACATTAATCAGATTGCTGAAGCCATTAAACTCAACATCTGCACAACATATTCACTAAGCCCACCAATAACCCCAATTTATTCATATACTCTAACATCTATATATTGTAAAAATTTCTGATATTTTGAATTTCCTCCCTCCATGAAGAAACCAAAGGTGGCAAACTGGTGGTTTCTAATCTATATACTTGACAAAAGTTGATTGATTAGAAAGTTGAACATCTCAATTTTTCGAGCCATATTGTCTTGCAGAAATGTGTAACCTAGAATGCCTATGTTTCATATGTCAATTCTCAAACTTCGTATCATTATCACAATCACTAAAGGCAGTATTTGTAAGTTCTCACTGGCAGATTTGTACTAAAGTCATATGATGGAGCATAAGGAAAAAAGCTGAAGCAATAAAGGAATTTTTTTTTGGAAGACGAGAGAAGACAGTTTTAAGAAAGCATTCATTAAATGGTTAAGCTGGAAAGGTGTTTTTCTGACGAGCAAAATAAGCTAAACATGTATGGAACTTCCTATCTATGGTAAGTTCTTATTTCAAAACAAGTACTTTCTGATGAGCAAAATAAGCAGATCCAAATGCATCATTAATCTCACAAATTTTTACTATTATTTGTTTATATTGTTATTTTGTGTACAAAATATAAAGACACAAAGGGTGATATATGGCTGTGAAGTCTCTACACAATGTAAGCTCGCCAGATATTAGATATGTATCAAATTATTAGATATTACTAGGAATAAGGTTCATAAAGGAATCACTAACGGAAGGTATCCAAATTTTACAACACCAATCATTATTTTAGCAGAATTAATGTAAACAACAAAGCAAGAAGTAAGAAGCATATTAAGCAATATATGAGTGGAAGAAGATTGTGCTTGTGTGACCATATCTTCTCTGAAACAAATAATAATCAGACCATATAAGATAGCATACCTCCAAAAAATAGTTGCCGATTTCTCTTTCTTGAAGTATTAGAATATGCTTTTTTCTGATCAGCAAGATCCTTCTCTACTTCCTCTTTTAAACTTCTAGCTGCAATCCCTTCTTCTGTACCACTACAAGCTTCTCTTGCATCATCATTCTGGTTTTCAGCCTCTCCTTTTGGCTTCTTTCCTTCCAACATCCTCATTTTTGGTTTGACTGTGTGTGTACCAGAACATCCAGAAATTAGCGAATGATTAATATCTTTGATGAAATCCTCATTTTCAGCTTCACGGCTTCCTAAGCTCCCTTCTGCACAGTCCTCATCAATCTGAACAATGAATTTTGAGTATACCACATCTGATTCAGGATACTAGTACAAAGGTAATACTAATCTACTGATCAATTAGATTTCAAATTTGCATGAAAGGATTTGAAGTTATGAAGACTTCTTACTTTTCTTTCTGTGCTGTGGATATCTGTTTTACTTCCTGGAGTTTGTGACACCTGTGGTGAACCACCATGATGACAAGCCTCGGCTAATGCCAATGCCGCTACATGAGCACCTTCATCATCACTACCAGAATCTCTACCAACTTTGAAACATTGCCTTTTAGGTAAAACACTCTTATTTCTGTCATTTTTATCAGAAATATATGAAACAGGAAACCTGGGAGTCCTTTTTCCAACAACTCGAGGATGGCCACCTACAAAAACTTTAGATAGATGCAAGTTAGCTGATAAAGACAAAAATGTTTAATCCAACACAGAAGAAAATATTCATAGACAAAAAAATATATGAGCATTTGTATTGACATCTAATATTAAACCAACCAAACCAGGAACCAGCAGGTCTGCAGTTTTGAGGTCCATCGTTGGACCATTTGGGTGGTCCACCCAGTGAACCAGCAATATCAGCAGTTTGACCAATTGGTCCTTAGGTCAACTGGTTGCATTTTTTAAATGCAACTGGTAACAGAATCCAACTCCATATAACAAAAAAAATAGAAAAACCCTATGTCCCAGGAGTCTCCACCACACACACAGAAGGCCAGAAAGTCATATGTGAACTCCAAACACTCCCACTGTCACCACCGCCAACCATGCCACTGCCACCCCAGACACCATCCCCTAACCCTCCTGTCATTGCCTCTATTTGCCACAAATTAGGTTGGGGATTTTTTATCTTTGTAATTTACGATTTTTTTCAGAATCATTTAGGTTAAGGTTTTCTTATATTTTATTATTTCCAATGCTATAAAAGAGAATGTTGATTTACTATAGATCAGTAGATTAGGATTTTTTTTTTTGTTCATTTGCTGTAATAAGTTCAGAATTAATCACATAGAATGTGATTTTTTATCTTTATCATTTACATGATTTTTAGTTTATTAGAGTAATTAAATATGAATTTATTTGAAATCTGAAATTTATCTTTGTGACTTGTTATCTTGAAAACATTATTTAAGATTTTTTTTTTCCTGATTTATATGTAATAATTAATTAATTATGACAATACACTGACATCACTTATTCAACAAGTCCAGATGACCAGTTGAAGCAATGAACCAACCACCCCATGACAATTCCAGATCGATGTCTGGTCCAGTTCTGAAAACATTGCCTACAACACTTGACTCAAAAAAAAAAAAAAACACACACACCACGTCTTGCAACATGTGGGACTAAGGCATTGGTTATTGCTATTGATGCCTTATGGCAAATGAAATATATCTTGCATGTTCAAGTTAAAATGGGCTGCTTAAGGGACAGTTTGTGAATAGAAGTTTGCTCCAACTCCAACGCTAGAATTTGTCTATCTACCATGACCATCACTGTAGCAAAACTTCAAAGGAAAGGAGAAACGGTTGCTCGCAAACCCAACTTCAATTCAGATCTCTATTCCTAAGATTCCCAATAAAAAGAAATAGATGGTTGAATTCTTCTTCTTCTTCTTCCACTTTGTCAAGAACCTTGCTCAATGGGTTCTTTGATTGATTTCTCACCAGAAAAGTGGATGAATACTCTCATCATCAATGACAACAACCAATCTGACCATGTCATGAGCATGTATCTCATGACTACGAAGTGTCATTCCAGATCCTTGAAGGATCTTCTACAAGACACAATGGGTTCACAACAATCTCTAGAAGGGAAATTGTCAGCATGATGAAATACAATGGCATTTTATCAAAAATTTATTTGTTAATAAGGGTAGGATTCACTTTTCACAACAAGAAGATATACTATGAACCTGCTTATCCACATCTCAGTTTTCCTACTCATTTCTCTCTCCTAGTTCCTGTAAATTATTTCCTAAAGCAACTCCATTTTTGGTTTGGATTGGGAAATCAACTCCCAATCTGGAGCTTGAGTGGAAGGAGTTGAGAATCTCGATTCCCAAATCCACCCTAAGTGAAGTTTACACGGTTAGAAACAATAGTAAGGAAAATATTACCTTTTAACCAAAAGGTATGTACAAAATCTGATTTTTCTAATTTGTATAGGTATTTAGCATATTATACAACATTTTTATGATTATTCATTAAGGAATTTGATGACAAAATAATTGCGTCATAAAGTTTTCTTTGTATTTCCATGTGCTATAAAGTGTGTAATTTTCAATAATTATTAGTTAACATCTTATTTTGTAATTTATGTATGTATGGTATGTTTTACAACATTGACATGATTTTTAGTATGTTCCAGTTTGCCTATGGCTTGTGTAAGACCTTTGATTTTAAAGATTAATTTTGGTGCTGCTCAAAAAAAAAAATTTAGTATGTATTTTATGACAAAGCCCATGGCTCATATCTTGTTTAACATATTTTCATTATATTAAATAACTTCCCATTACTAACACGTGATTTTGTAGTATCATACGTGTGTTTAACGTATGCTACATCATTCTTATAACATAAATATTAAGAAATAGTCTCTGCATTTGTAGAGAAGGTTGAATAGAATTGGACCTCCTTTAGACCCCACATTGTTGGGAACATCATGCATTATTAGCTTTACCCTTAGGCACCTTGATGCCTTGAGAAGTATGATACCAAATGAAAAAAGCCCAATGATGACTTTTTGGTTATATTTCTATTTGCATTTTAGTGGATGTAGATGGATAGATAGGCAGTAGAGGAATTTCATTCACCTAACCACCAAGTTGGTAACATGTTTATCTAGTTATTTCGTGTCACAATGAGAATTCTTCTTGTGGGTTGTTACACTTGAGTCTTTTTGTGACAAACTAGGCATTTTAAATACAGAGTTATCAAAAGACAATGATTTATAATATTTAAAGTTTAAATAATTCCTGGGAAATGATTTCTCCATTTATGGTTGTAAGGTTGCTTAAAATTAGGCCATCACAAAACTTCTCATTGGTGGGAGCTGCGTGCATTGGTTTTTCCTTTTAAACAAATAAATAATGAGACTAAGCAGCAAATCATATAATGCATTAATAATTAAATTAAATATAAATAAAACAAATAAATATAAAAACATCATAGAAAGTACAAATAAGTCAACGACAAAAGGAAGTTAAGTAATGTAACTCAATCAAAATCAAATAAATTCAATGTTTACCATTTAATTAATAGCGAACACTAACAATAAGAACATTAAATTTCAAACATAAGTTCACAAAAAATAAAGTCCAAAGGTATTAGTGGACTAGTCTACAAGAGACTAACGTCTAAATAAATAGATAGTAAGATACTTAAAGGAATAAAATTTCATAAATCATCATCATCGATTGCCTCTTCAATGAGGTATTCTAAGTGAACAAAACATTGGACAACTGAGGTAACCCCCTAGGCGATCAAGGTGCATGCCCACTTGAAGAGCCTCCCACAACCTATCCTCAAGCAAGCATCTCCCTTCAATAAATTCCATAGTTTGAAATTTGAACAAAATAAAATGACAGAACTAGAAGTAATATATTATCCAAAAAAAAAACTACAAACAATATAGCATTATTTCTTAAACAGTCAAATTACCACTTTTCTTCTTAGGTACTGGAAACTCATAACCTGACGATTGAAACTGCAATAAATCAGGATAACGCCCAGTTATTCCTTTGGATGAATTGGCACGAAGCTTTCCCCGACCACGTTTTTGTGGCTTGATTGATGTCTTTAATCCATCACTTTCATGGTCACTATCAGATCCATCCTGCCAAAAGTTTGATCCATTAGTTATAGCCACAAGATAAACCCAAGCAAATAAACACATAAAAGGCATATTATCAAGTTAAAGATATTTTCTCTCTTTTCTTTAGCACTACAAGAAATCAGTGTTTATTTCCGAAATGCATATGTTGTCTAGCCAGTTTAATCGTAGACAAACAGCAGAATGCAAACACAAATACATATAATTCCATAAAAGAATAAACAACATACATCAAAAAATTAGTTGCTAAATAATTTAGAAAAAAAAAATCTTTTCTACAACAACAAAATTACAAGGAACATGTTTTATCTTTTTTTGAAAGGTAAAATACCAAACATGCTATTGTGACAGATTAAATAGTAATTAATTTCAGAGCAAGGCAAGTGCACTGGAGCATCTGTACTTGCAATTCACTGTCTTGAGGGAAGAAAACATGTTCATGTTGACCTCTATAACTTCGAAATTACCAATGCTTGTGTACTTTTTATAATTCCATTTGTTCCCAAGGGTTTTGCTAGGATCCCTTGCAATAACTCATCCAATGTGACCCCTTTTCTTCTTTGAAACATCACTGAATTTAAATAGACGAAAAATAGTTTATCTCACAATATTCTAGATGATATGCATAGTGTTGTTGATAGTTTTGATACAAGCAATCTAAAACAAAGCCTTGTCCATCCCTAATTATGATAATATTTGTTCTACTTCACAATTGTTTTAAGATGTTTTCTACTTATAATTTTATTTGCAAAACAAATGCAACAAATTTACTTAAAGATCTTCAAAATAAATTAAAAGAAACAGGTGTTGCTAATCTATTAGAAGTTCCTCAAGATGTGGAAGGAGAAAAAGAAATACGTAATACCATTGGATTAACTCAAGAATGAAAGAAGAAAATAGCAAATAAAATACGTGAAAAATTTATGACATCTATGTGACACGATCAATATTTCTAATTCATTTTCAATAACTTGTATTTGCACTTTATACACTTGCATTAGTATTTATGAAATTGTATCTTAATTTTTACACTTTGTTATGCTCAATAAGTAATGTATGATAAATTTCTTTATATTTTCAAATTTCTGAACATGCACAAATACCCAAATTTCAGTTTTTTTAAAATTTTTGAAACAAACACAAACATCAAGAAAGTGGTCAACAAGAAAGTTTTTTTGTTTTTGTTTTTTGCTTTCCATTTCCTATGAATTCCCTTTGATTCCTAGTTTTCCTTTTCTCTACTAAAGTACACAAATAGGCCTTATGCAGAACTTGACCCTCCCTAGACCCAACAATGGCAAGACCCTTGTGCACTAGGTTTCTCAATGTCATAGAAAAATCATGATCAAGATTGGAACTTCAACCAAAAGAAATGGAGAAAATATCTATGTCACAACTGACAAGAGATTAACAAGGATAACTATGTATAAATGCCAGAGTTCACATTTCTGTCAAGATATCAAGTACGATAATAAATATAGGTAAATAGAGAGAGAGAGAGATCCAGGGTAAATTAACCTTTCGTTTATATAAGACACCCAAAGATGTATAACCATAATCTCAATTTTAAGTTAAATCTTACAAGCATATTAGAATGATCAGTCATCATTGCTATTAACCCAGCTGCAGTAGCCATTCCATCGGGCAAAGAGAGGTATGCCTACAATCCATCAAAACAAATCTAATGATTGTATGTCCCCTAAACTTTTAAATGAGATAAAAGAGCATCCACGTCACATAAGGTGGTGCGTGAGAATAGTAAGAAGAAAAAGAGAAAACTTGTGCCCAGTTAGTCAATCAGAAGCAGATATTTCTATTTTTTAGAGATAAGACACGTGAGCTCAAAAAAGGAAAAAGGAAAAAGAAATCAGGTTTCTAATTACTGTCACCTTGTTCATGTTGTAAAGGGCTTCCACCATCTGCAATGATCTGTTGCGGATAGCTCCTGCAACCTGACAATTCACGAAGATGCTTCCTTTTAAGCAATAAGCAGTCCTATACCACTCCAGAAAAATTGGGAAAAGATCATACAATTTTGAGTATATAAGCAAATGATTATTTTTATTTCACGTGGCATTGTAGCAATAAAAGAAAAACAACTTGTACAGCACCTTTTTTGAACGGTAACTTGTACAGGAGATATGACGCAGATGAATTTCAAAATTCTTTTGAAACATTTCGTTTACCTCCTTGACGGACAAATTTTTATGGTAGAGTAGGAGAAAGAAATCCAGTATGAATTTGGCAATCCGATACTTGTGGCATAAGAAAAACATGCAGAATTTAATTTGGCAAACCTTTTTCCAATTTTTCCCGTATTTCCTATAGGCTTCATAAAAATCTTCGAGCTCATCCTTGCTCCATTGGCAACCCAGCATATCTGACAATTTCCTCTTCTGCAAAGGACAAATGCCACGGAAAATTAAAAATATTCCCAGAAAGGATATGCATCCATGGATAAATTCATCCCTTTCCTTCGAAACACAATGGAAACCAATGTCCAATAGTTCCACTGTATTTCAAATACCACAGAAATAGTCCGATTCACATCAACTCGCAGAAATTCCTATTATGCCTAAACAATAAAGCATAATTTAAAGAGATATCGCCATTGGAACATTAATATCTCTACATCCAACCCCTATCTACCAGTTCAATCGGTACATACGATAATGATTAAGAAGAATCCAGTAACGCAAACGAATAACATCCACTCCGTAAACTTACTCTTGCGTTGCCTCTATTTCCATTTCCCACATCCTTCTCCGGGGAATCCTCCCTTGGCTTCCCTAATCTCTTGCTGGCGTTCCTTGATTTTCTTATGGAAGCCATGAAATTCCACCAACCCCACCAAGGAAAAAAAAAAAATCAACACCGCCCGATCTACCGCAGAATCAAAAACCCGTCAACACGTTTACTGCCGAAAAACAGGCTACTCTGCGCGCAAAAATTCTTGGGAAGGAAAACCCCGGCCTCCGCAAGAAAAACAAGACCAATCGAGCCTCTCGCCGGAGATCACAAAGGGGACCAGGGATGAAACACGATCCCGAATCCAGGGGGCGGAGAGAGAGAATCTCTCCGAGGTTTCCCTCGGCGGATGGATCTAGGCGGAGGAGGAGGCGCCGTGGAGGAAGGATGATCGCTAAGCCCTAACAGGTGAGGAAGTGTCGAGGTGGACGAGGGAGAAGGGGATGGAAGCTGAGAGAGATCGGTTTGGCGGGGAAGGAGGAAAGAGTGGGGGGAGAACATACAAATCCGAAACTATAATAAAAATTAAAAAAAAAAAACTTTAAATTTATAAATAAATATCTCTTATCCAGTGTGGACGCGAAATTTTTCGAACATTTGCACGTTTCGTGCATTTGTGAGTTTTTATTTTCTTTTTCGGTTTCGTACGGCAACAGTCGGACCTGGGCCTGTTTATGGGCTGGACCGAGCGTCGATTAGAAGTGTAGCTCTTGACTTAATGGGCTGCTTTCGGAAATAAAATAGAGGATGGAGGTATTAACATGAGAGTAGGAAAGAAGGAAAATTTTTAATTTTAGATTTTATTTTACTTTTCATAATTTTAATATAAACAAATAAAATACACATAAAATATTTTAAGTGAATAATACATTTTCTCCCACACGTTGTCTATGTTTTTTTCTTCCGCATTTTTCTCGCCTTTGTCTACATGATTTTGCATATTTACAGAATAATACATTTGTCGGTTTGGGACATGATCTTGGATTGGCTTGACAAAAATAATATACATTACTGGCTTAAAAACTAAGAAATAAGCTTGAAATATTTTTTTTATGATGATGATGATTTCTGTATTCGTCTGGATTTAAATCTTAGAAAATAAATAAGGCTTTTTTTCTTGTGGACCTGGGCCAGCATGGGCCCGTCCGAAGACCATGACTGCAGCAATTACGAGCCCAAGCCCTGAGGAATATATCTTGCATTATTGGAAGCGTCGAGGACCATACCCATCCAAATGAGGACGATGTTTGAAATAAGGTCTTTACTTGTAATATTGGACTTAAACGTAGATAAAGAAAATTTGAAAACATTTATAATAATATTATTATTATTATCGTTATTATTATTAACTAACGATGAGACGAAAAATCATTCACCGCCTCGTATAAAATGAAACGTCTGTTAAGGCGATGAATTATTTTTACCGTCGTTGAGAACGAGAGGGTAGAAAAAGAAAGAGAGAAGAGAGAGAAAAGAGGAATAAATTTTGGGTAAGGTAAGTAAATTTATTATTTAGTTTTTAAAAAAAAAAGTATTTTTATTGATTTATACATAATTATTGTGATTTATACATCATTATGGCATTATTTACATGCATATCAGAGTTTGAGCATGTTATAGAGAGACGAGTGCATACATATTGATTTTTGCACGTTTATATTGATTGTTGTTTAAATTATGTATTATACGTAATTACATATAGATTTTATGTATTTACGTGAACTCTGCATAATTATTGAATTTTTGACATTCGTGAAAAATTCATGTTTAAATACATTATATATACAAGTAATATTAAATGTGAAATACTTATTTATGCATATGTTGCATTAGTAAGAAATAACATATCATTGGCTATGCATGATATTAATAACTTGAGACTCATGACGATAGTTTATACATAAGAGATTGATTTAGTTACGTACAGATCTAACCACAAGAGATTAAATTATGATATTATATACACAATTGAAACAAAATACTTTTAACTCAATGTTAGAGTAACTATGTAACTCAATCACAATGAGATATTTGACATACAGATTTTGTCGATGGAATTAAGTGCAGCTGTAATTAAATTTATTGAATATGTATAAAATAATGGAGGCTGAGTTTGTTGTTTTATTTTGCGTAGTTCATATTTAGCATGTTTGTTCTATATTTTACTATATTGTATTAATTATTAACTAAATAGTTGTGATAACTTGTTATTATTTTCTTGTGATATGAGATGAGATTATCTAGCTTGTAATATATCATTGATATTTTGGTTGTATGTATTTTAAAATGGGTGAGATAGTTGAAGATATAAATAATTGAGGTGATATTGGTATTACTTTTCTTTTAAATATCTGTGATGAATATTTTTTATTAATAGATTATACATCTTATGTAAGTTTCTAGTCTTATAATATCAAAGAGAGAAAATTTTCAAGCACTTTTATTTTTTTATCTGTGATTTTTCTTTCTTTAATGTTTACCAAGTTTGGTGTTTTTTGAAGAAGCATAGTGGTAGTAGAAAATTCTAAAATATGGATAGTCTACATAGGTATATCTATACATTCTCTTCTTATGTTGTTGTATTGTGTCATTGGTTGTTGATGAGAGTGATGTGTGATTCATCTAGTTAAATACTATAGAAGACCCTTTATACCTATTATTTGTGATAGTGGAGGTTTCGGGGTAGACCGATTAATCTCATAGTTTTTACTTCTTACATCGAGAAGTTTTTCAACGTAAATATTGCTGTGTCTTGCTTATGTGTTTTGTTTGTTTTTTTCCTTTATTTGTTTCATTAGGAAGAAGTTTATCCTTTCACTCCATCTAGGTCTCATCATAACCCCAACAAGTGACACCTTCTGTAGGGCTAAGGCATGGGGCAAGGACTTGAGATAAAATTTTAGTTCTTTGTGGTGAAATGGAAGCAAACATGAATAAGATGATTTCATTGAATGGAACAAAATATCAAGCCTAGAAGGGGAAGATGGAAGATCCTCTCTTTGTGAAAGAATACTACAATCTGGGGTTTAATGTAGAGAAACCTAAAGATAAATCTAAGGATGAGTGAAGAATACTTCATCACCAAGCATGTGACTTTTTTCAATAGTAGGTTGGTGACAATGTGTTAGAATCACATTAGTGATGAGACAAATGTAGGTACCTTGTGGCGAAGGTTAAAAGAGTTATATGTTCAAAAAGAGGATATTAATAAGATGTTTTTAATTAGACAATTGATGCATTTGTAATATTGAGATGGCACCCATGTGGTAGATCATGTGAATACATTTTAAGGGATTATAAGTCAATTGTCTTCAATGGGCATCACATTTGATGATGAAGTGAGAGCCTTACTACTTTTGAAATCATTGTTAGATACTTGGGAGACATTGAAGGTCACACTTTGCAACTCAGCTCTTGATGGTATTGTTACTTAGAATTATGTGAAGACCTAAGGTAATGAATGAAGAGTCTAAAAGGATTGCAGAAGGTTGTTAATGCAAAGCCTGTAAGTTGTCTGCTTGTAGCTCAGTTTAGGTTAAAAAAGAAGTAAAGTCCTATAGATGAGAAGAAAAGGAAAATAGAAAATATTTTATATATCTCAACTGTTGAGAGTTTGATGTATACAATATTATGTATTAGACTTGATATTATTTATGTAGTTAGCATAGTGAGCAGATTTCTCTCAAAACTTGGAGAACAACATTGGGAGGTAGTGGAGTGGATTATAATATATCTTTGAGACACTTCAAATATGAAGATCTATTTTGGTGGTGGAAAACCAACCTTATTTGGTTACACTAACTTAGATATGGCAAAAGATATGAATAACTCAAAATTCACCTCATGATATTTATTTACCCATGTTGGGGGAGTTGCTTTATAACAATCTGGATTGCAAAAGTGCATTACATTATTTATTACAAAAGTTAAATTTATTGCAACCACAAAAACTTGCAAAGAGATAATATACCTAAAGAGAATACTTGAAGAAATTGAGATTGTATAAGATAAATTTGTATTATTTGATGATAGTCAAAGCACAATCCACTTGAGCAAGAATTTGTCATTCCACTCAAAGTTAAAACATATAAAGGTAAAATACCATTGGATTCGAGATGTTGTGAACTCAAAAGAATTCATATTTGAAAAAGTTTGTACTAATGACAGTGGAGTTGATATGTTGACTAAGGTGGTGATGAGAGACAAGTTAAATACTTACACCTAGCTTACATGATTGGTGATCACATCTATGCAGTCGAGAGGGAGATTTTGTTGGATACCCCTCTATATCTTGAAGATGACCCACCCATTTATGTCATTTTGTCACTCTACAAGGATCTTAGCATAATTTACCTGCATAACTCTACTACCAGTGATTGTGGAGGACAAAAGAAAAAAAAAAAAAAAAATTAAAAAACACAACTACTTTTTCAAGAGAGAAGTGGCCGTTGTAATTTTCGTCTCTCTCATTTTTTATTGCACCACCTTAATTATAGGTTCAAATTGGAGGGGTGCTTATAGAAAGACAAGGTCTTGACTTTATATTCTTTAGATTGAACAGTTGGATCAAAGATCAAAATAATGGAGAGTTAGATTCAAATAAGGTTTCAGAAGGATTTTTCGTCTATGGAAATTCTGAAATATGAACAACTTGCATATCTATACATTCTCTTGTTGTGTTATTGTATCATGCCATTGGTTATTTACGTGAGTGATTTATTTAGTTAAATAATAGAGAAGACCCTTTATACCTATTATTTGTGACGGTAGAAGTTTCGAGGCAGACCAAAAAGATTTTCTAAGTAAATATTGGTATGTTTTGCTTATGTGTTTTATTTGTTTCGTTAGAAAGAAGTTTGTCTTCTCGCTTCATCTAGGTCTCTCATCTTAACCCAAACACCTTTACTTTTTTTCTTTTTTTTTTACACAATTTTCTCTTACTCTTACTAGTTAAAGCGTTATATCAATTTAAGTGGAACCTAACAGTGCTGACAAAAATCTAATCTGGTCAAATTGTGTTATTAATCAACAAGATACAATTTTTCCGAATCATATTGGACTGTTATCCAACGAAACCAAGTCGTGTCAGCATGATTCAGTTTAAGCGTACAAACTGATATAACGTAAATTTGATATGTTGATTATAGAATCAGTATGTTAAAACTTAAAAATTTTATCAAAATAAAAATACACTTTAGTATATTAATTACTTTATAATTTAACTATATCAATGTCAGATAAAACAAAGAGACGTATAATCAATGATAAAAATATTACTACAAATACTTACCTGATCGAACATTGGCCGGTGGTGTGATGGTGACGACGACAACAGAAATCATGCACGCCACGACCCGAAATATAAAATGGAATATTGTTTGGTTGAATTTGACGTTAACAACAACAAAAAGAAAGTTAGGAATAAAATAAAGCTTAGGATTGAAATGACGAAAACGATGTGGGAATAAATTTCCCAACCGTGCTCTACACCTCTTCCTTTTGTTATTTTGGTCCAGAGGAAGAGTTGGCGACAACTGTTCCCCCATTTCACAAGCCAGCAAAAATGAAGTCGATGTTGCGCTGCAGTAGTCTAATTAAAAAGCATCGTTGGCGTGAAAAAATTATTTCCATCGCAATAATAAAATTCCAAGTCAATGGTCGTCTAACAGGAAGTTTGTGTTTGCAAGCTTGAAATATTCTGCTCTTTCTTAGACCAAAATAATCACGCATAGCCCTCGCGTACAACAAGACGTTTCTTCTTCCAACCTCCCAGCGACAACATCAGCATGACCAGAGGCCTCTATGTATGGATTAAACAGCTTCATCAAAAGCATCAAAGTAGGTCAAACTTCTTCTCTGAACATCTACGAGGTCTTGAAAGAAAGAATTACACTGTTGAAAACGGGCTTCTAGGATGGAACTTGACGTCACAAAATTGAAGAGGTGGGTGGCCTGGTCTGCATGCACATGGTGGCGAGTTGTTCTCCCACGTGAAGACATCGACTTTCAATGCGGGGAATTAAAGCGTCGGCAGGCGCCTTGTCGCGGAAATCCGACGACCCACGGAATCAAAATCCATAGTTTTTTTTTTCTTCTATTTTGTTTGTTCGTTTTCTGTCACCCATATCAGACGCCTTGTCCGCGTGCTTGTCTTCTCCCTCCCGTACACATTTACTTCTCTCCTGGGTCGCTGGTTTTTCTTCCCTTCGGACCGACGACGACCCACGAGTACAATGCATGCATGCACTGCACGAGGCGTCTCGCCGTCTCCGTCCCCTTTTTTTCCTTCTCTTTTCCCGCCGGAGAATATTCACGGCGCCGGCGGATTACAAGCATGAAGGAAAGGCTGTAAGGTCGCAAACTTCAACCGGGTTTACCTACGTCGAGAAAGAAACGTACGCATTCGAACAATTGAACTTGATCGATCTCCAGAAGAAAAGTGTCGTTCTTATAAAATAAGCCCCACATCCATCTGAGAAATATGTACTTCACCTACTCATGTTCACTTCTCTCTTTTCTATTCAATCGACACATGGTCTTACGTGTATCATCATCTACGTACGTTCAATCTTGGGGTCAATATATGAGTGGATAATATTACAGGTAAATAAATAATAAGATAGATATGATTCCCTGTGTCTGCATTTGCATTAACAAGTAAAAACCTGCCTCGTTTGGAGGCCTACATCTCACTCCTTAAAACTCTTTTTCTCTCTTCTTTGGTACCGTTTTTAGACGTTCGTATTTTTTAAAACCGTGATTCTTCTGTTCATTGCAATGTAATATAAAGATCACGAGATTTTCAACCATTAGACGTAGGTAGAGTTTGTGTGCAAGGGAAAGAAAGTAATAAAAAATAATCTAGTAGTTAGTTAAAAAAGTTTCCTGAAGTAAAGAATTCGTTTTCCCTTCTTTCATAGAAATGTTTGAAATGAAATTCCTCTCACTCATCTACCTTTTCGTTGGTTTGTTGTTCTCAACCCAAAGTGTTCTTGTATCAACCTATACCTAAAGAAGTGAGAGTACCGTAAGTGTGTTTAAATATAGTGACGTTAAAAGCCAGGAAACTACATGGCGGAAGTCGAAGCCACAGAAATTTGATATCTTGGGCGAGAATGATGCGTTACGATTAAACAATAATTGAAAGAGTTAGATTACAAATTTACGTTGCAGGTGATAGGCAAGGTACGAGAGAGAGAGAGAGAGAGAGAGAGAGAGGTTACTTTAAGAAGTATTTGTAAATTAAAAAATATCTCTAAAAAAAAGTTTTTTTTTTTTTCATCATTTTCTAGATGTTTGTATATTAAATGAATTTTCGTTATTTTCTGTTATTTTTCTTTAATATATATAATAAAACTTTTCTTTCACTTTCTGACATTTTGATTTTCAAAAATAAAAAAGAAAAGAAAATGTGAATTATCACAAAATATATTAATAATATGTAATTTTAATATAAAAATTATTCATATATACTTGATAGATGAGAATTGATATTATAATAAATATGTGAAACAATAAAGATGTATAAAATGTATTCTTATATTATTTATGATAAATTTTATTATTCTCTGTAGATAAATATAAAAAATATTTAATTTATTAATTTTAATATTTTTTATTTTATAAATAAATATATATATTTTACATTTTATGATTTTTTATTCTATGCACAAATACACATATTTTAAATTTCATCATTTTCTATTTTATACACAAATACTTTGATTTTTTACTTAATTTTCATTATTTTTTGTTATTTTCTTTTTCATCATTTTTTATGATATTTCTTTTTTTTTTTTTTCATCATTTTCAATACACGAAGACCTCTTAAAAAAAAAGTTAAATTACAAATTATTTTCGATATACCTTTTTATAAATAATAAGTCGAAGGATGGATATACACAGATTTTAAATTTTAAAATAAACACAAACATCACTAAAATGAAAAAAAATAAAAATTTCTTTACTTTTTATTTCTTATTAATTCTTTCGGAGTCTCAACATGACATACACAAACACGTCCATGGAATGCATCCCAAACCGGGCCTCTCGGACGTACGCAGGCACGTGCTCCGGTCTGGCGTGAATTAAAACTTCATCATGAAGGAAACGAAAGGAAAAAAAATGAAAATAAAAATATAAATCTCTTCCAAACCCATGAGAACGTCGTCATCTTCCGAGAAAATATCTAGCGCTTCTGCTTCCAAACCCGTTTGCAAGACTGCGAACCATGTTTTCCCAACGTCGCTCAGATTTTTTATTTATTTTTGTCTCTATACGTATGGGAAATTATTAATTATATAAACGATGCGTCACACCGCATTCGTTTCTTTCCACCCACACCTGTCCCATCTTCATCTCGCCAACATTGCCTATATCTTAACTTTCCGCCGTTTCCCACCCACAGGAACCTGTCGACGAATTTGTCGTTCCAGGGGAATGCCGATTGCCTCGTGAGCACACATCTATATATATATATATTTATATTTATGTCTTAGGCATGCAAGCTAAAGCCCTTCGACCCCTTCTCTGACAAGAATCATGGTAGATGATTAATTTGATATTAGATCTCAAGTTGGTTTAGTCTTTCACGTCAACCTTCTAATTTAAAATCAATTGATTAGATGTGAGTGGAATGATCTAACATGATGTGAGTATTTTATTTACTTTTGTTTTATAAGTCTACTTTTGATGTTATATGAAGTTTTAACTACATACGAATATATATGAACTATTCTAATATATTGTTAGTAAAAAAAATCTATCATTATTAAACTTAGATTTCATTACTTTTCATGGGAAAGAGAGACATGTACATTTACGTCAGCTGCACAGGCCTGCATGTTCAGCCCTTCAGGTGTACAGTCCTCGCATGGCCTTTACCTGCTTACCTTACGACGATGGTCCCAAACGCAGCTTTCACTGACAATTTGGTTTATTCGAGATATATATATTATTGTTTGAAATCTTTTGATAACCATTTTGTAAATACAAGATAATTAAGGTTTGAGATCAATCAAGCATTCCTAACCACTTCGTGATCGTCAACGCCGCCGGTGCATATTCTCCGGCGACAACGACGGTGGCCGTCATATACAAGCGAATGCTGCTTGCCACGACCATTGTTTTCCATGGAGATCCGGTGGTTTACGAAAGACGTGCGTGGCACGAACGACCCGAGGTTGTCGATGGCGTTCAGGTTTTTTTTGGTGGATCCGTCGTTAATCGGAGCCAATCGGGAAGTCCGACCACTGCCATCTCGACACAAAGCCTGCCTCGGAACTAATAAATGCCTAATGGTTATGATTAATAAACTCAAATTATTAACGTAAATTCAAATTTTCTTACCTGTAGATGAATTTATTATCTCAATGATTAAAAAAAACAGTGATGAGTACTGCCAACAATTGATCTGTTGCTGATAAATAATTACGACATAATTGAAGGAAAAAATGTAAATATAAATATTACCATTAGCTAAAAGAAGGAAAGAAGAAAAACTTCAATCAGTACAAATAATATAACAAACAAGAAACAACAATTTGACTATTTCAAGTATTTCTATCTATTATCATTTTAAATTATATAACATTAAATTTTTTCTTACGATTCCTAATCAATTAATTTTATGTCGACTCCTATTTTTTAAATTTCTTTTATCTTGATTGATGCATTCTTTCATATTTTAATGATATAAAAAGTTTGAGTAGCTAGCATTTATCGTAAAAATGACGATAAATTAACAATGTCATTCGCCCAGGGCCCATCGTAGGTAGAGAAACCAGAAACCTTGGAATCGAGGTGGACTTTGCTAACCGGAAGGAAAAATCGAAATGGAAAATAAAGATTACAAAAGAAGAAGAAGCTTGGCATATGGTTTAGAAAAATACAGAAAATCTGATCATCATCAGATACAAAAATCATCAGCCATTATCACTTGTATGAATAAGTTGGATACAAAAAGTTATGGAGCTGAAATACCTAAGGTCGGCGACACTCCCTTCCGGAACAGGCGGCGAGGGGGGGTGGAAATCCGACAACCCTGGCTGTCGTATTACGATGGATAACTCCGAATGGAAAGTCGAGGCGAACGCCTCCTCTCTCCGCTTCCCCACCGTCAACGTCGGCGGCCCCTCCCCGTGCTTCGTGGCGAACCCTAGCTCTCGTCCGCGCATCGTGAGCTTCCCCGCCTCGACGAATATTCCTCGATGGATTCGTTCGAGGCGAGAATGACAACTTTCGTCGTTCCCCTGTTTGAAAACTTTTCATTTTTTATACAGGAAAATTATTTTCTGATCCAAATATATTAAATTAAGATTTATCTAAAAATAAATAAACATTTATTTAAGATACGATAAACTTAAAACTTTTAACTGAGTACCACAATAATATTAAGTTGTTTTTTACAATAACGATAATAAAATCATAAACTCTCCCAGGCATGGTATCGAATAATTCGCCAAAATATTTCTCTTGCTGCTACGGGAAACTTTTTTGCTGACGCCACTAACTCTATTAATCATCTATTTTTAAAGTTAAACATAATTATATAATTAATTATTCTATGACATAATTTAGCACGCATTTTATTTTTATATTAATTTGACTTATATTTATTATTATATATTTACTTTTAAAAAATCAATAGTTAAAATTTAACAGAAAAGTGTTATACTTCAAGACCTTTATAGATTTAGAAACAATATTTATTTAATTTTGAGTGAAAATTTTGTCATGTATTTAATTCATAACCGAGTCACGCCGTTACAAATTCAATGATTTTGGGTAGTAATTGATTCCGACGTTCACAAAATTAATAGAAATGTTATGTACCTTATCAGAGTTGAATGTAAAATTAAATCATATGAACATTTTTTTATTTGGTTTCCATTTTTTCTGTATATTTTATTTTATTTTTTCTCAACACAAACATTGGCAAATTTTGATAGTATCCATAATCACAGATAACAAGATACTCCAAAGAAGAGATCCTTTTAAGTTCTATGAAAAATGACTACTATTATAAAAGACTTTATTTAGGTGGACATTACCATCTAAGTATTTTCAGTATATAATAAATCTAATTGATTATAAATCAACTTTAATTAACAACGATAATTCCGTAATTCCTTCCAACCCGAAAATAGAATGCAAAAATGACTTCGTTAATTTTTTTTTTAAAAATCAACTACGCTAATTAAGTTAATTATGAATATTTTATTAAGCTTATAATAAGGAAATACATGGCAAATTTAGAGTATTATGAATCCTGATTGAATGAATTTACCGTTGAAGATTGTGAACTAAAACGATAAGAATGCATGCAACTAACATGAATAGATTAAATACACGTAATAAATAATGATGCTCATAGCTTTTATTAAAATAAAAAACTTCGTCATGCATTGCTAATAATAATAACGAAATACTCGAGAATCTACTTTAATAAAACCTTCCGACACCAATGCATAAGTTTGCGTTCAGACTGGCCGAATACTCATCCAATAATGCCTCTCACGACATAAATTTCCACGACATTCCAACCCCGTCCTCACCTCTTCCCCTTATTTACGCCCAGTGCCCCTCTCTCCACAACCCTCTTATTCACTATATAAGCACCACCACCTCCCCCGCACTATCACCTCAAAATCCCCAGCACCATCCAGTTCCGGCCAACTCTCTCTCTCTCTCTCTCTCTCTTCTACCTGTCTGTGATCGAAGAATGGGGACGGAGACGGCGAAGGCGTTACTCCCGGATTTGCTGACGGAGGTGCTGATTCCGGTGATCGCCGTGATCGGGATCATTTTCGCGCTGCTCCAGTGGTTCCTGGTGTCGAGAGTAAAGTTGACGGCGGATGGAGGGCCGGCGGGTGGGAACGTCGGGAAGAACGGGTACAATGATTACTTGATCGAGGAGGAGGAGGGCGTCGGTGACTCCAATGTTATCAGCAAGTGTTCCGAAATCCAGAACGCCATCTCCGAAGGTGAATCGGTTCCGTGACCTCTGTCTGTCTCTCTCTCTCTCTCTCGTTCTTTCTCCTTTTTTCGTTGGATTTGCGATTTTTATTTATGCGTTGCGGAAGTTAGTGTGTTTTTCGAAAATATCGAATCATTTGAAGGTTTTGATTGAGGTTGTTCTCAAAAAGGGCTTGGGATGAGTTGGTTCCTGTTTGTTACTCAGGAAAGTGTGTATTTTCTTCGGCTTATTCTCTACATGGCGTACGTCTCAACGAACAACGATGGTTCTTTTATTTCTGGAGTTTCACTTTTTTACGTTTATTTTTGTCTATTCTTTTACGTTCAATCGTCTGGGTTAGAAATCCTTTAGATGCGGTCTAGTTTTGTAGCTGCTGTTTAACATAATCCGTACGAAGGACAGCAGTTTCATAATCTAACTTTTTAAATTAATCCAATATTGGATTTCTCGGTTTGATATTTCCTTTTCCGTGTTGGATTTTGCGAACATTACCTCTATTTGTTGCTTTAGAAAAATCTTTGAAATTTACTTTTTTACTGCCGCTGTTAAGTTTTTCTGATATTGACTTTGTTTGATGTCCCGCTTCTCTACGGGTTTTATTTCACCGTTGCAAAGGCTGCTTCTTATTGTCTCTCTATTATTGCTTAATATTTAGTTTTTTAATGTTCCATTGGATCCAACTTTTTCACCTTTTAATGGTTAGTTGACGATGCTTGTTTGTGGTGATTCTATTTAACATATCTTTTTCTTCTTCTACTCTTTGTTCTCGTTGACTAATTGCCAATTTCATCTAATATTTGTTCATGGTTTTTGAAACAGGAGCTACTTCCTTCCTTCTCACGGAATACAAATACGTCGTGATGTTCATGCTTTTGTTCGCAGTGCTGATCTTCCTCTTCCTTGGTTCCGTGGAAGGTTTCAGCACAAAAAGCCATCCTTGCAACTTCGACCCGGAGAAGACCTGCAAGCCTGCTCTTGCGAATGCCATATTTAGTACCATATCCTTCTTGCTTGGAGCTATCACCTCATTGGTCTCTGGCTTCCTTGGGATGAAAATTGCCACCTATGCTAATGCCAGGACAACCCTGGAGGCGAGGAAGGGTGTTGGTAAAGCTTTCATCATCGCATTCAGGTCTGGTGCGGTGATGGGCTTTTTGCTAGCCGCCAATGGGCTCCTGGTTCTCTACATCGCCATTAATGTCTTCAAGATTTACTACGGAGATGAATGGGAAGGACTTTTTGAGTCGATTACCGGCTATGGACTAGGTGGCTCGTCCATGGCTCTCTTTGGGAGGGTTGGTGGAGGCATCTATACAAAAGCTGCCGATGTTGGTGCTGACCTTGTCGGCAAGTTGGAGAGGAACATCCCAGAGGATGATCCAAGGAATCCAGCTGTACGAAATACTTTTACGTAGATTTTTTTGTTATTGATGATACATAACTTTTATGTTGTTTTTCCGCTATTTGACATACTTTGGTGGTACTGAGAATGTCTGATGACGTTATTTTCCTGAAATTATTCAGGTGATTGCTGATAATGTGGGTGACAATGTTGGTGACATTGCCGGGATGGGCTCTGATCTTTTCGGCTCCTATGCGGAATCTTCATGTGCTGCCCTTGTGGTTGCTTCAATTTCTTCTTTTGGAAACAATCATGAATTTACTGCAATGTGCTATCCCTTGCTCATCAGCTCCATGGGCATTTTAGTTTGCTTGCTCACCACTCTTTTTGCAACTGATTTCTTTGAAATCAAGCTGGTGAAGGACATTGAACCAGCACTGAAGAGGCAGCTCATCATCTCCACTGTTTTCATGACGATTGGAATTGCTGTTGTTAGTTTGATTGCCCTTCCTCCATCTTTCAAGATCTTTAATTTCGGAGAACAGAAGGAGGTGAAGAATTGGTAAGCCAATGATTTATTTGATTTCTGAAAACTTCTGGATCCAAGAACGATTGATTGTGATGCTAATGTAATTTGGCAGGGAACTCTTTTTCTGTGTTGCTGTGGGTTTGTGGGCTGGCCTCATCATAGGGTTTGTGACAGAATACTTCACAAGTAATGCGTACAGGTAAGTAGATGAATTTACCACTCACGCAGCAGATGTTAAGTTTTTCTTTTTCCCATGGCTCGTGCTGCTCTCTGCTACTCAATTCTTATGACATGTGTTTTTAATGATTTTATCCATGGCTCTTTGCAGCCCTGTGCAGGACGTTGCTGATTCTTGCAGGACTGGTGCCGCAACCAATGTCATTTTTGGACTTGCTCTGGGTTACAAGTCTGTTATTATTCCAATTTTTGCTATTGCTATCAGTATCTACGTCAGTTTCAGCATTGCTGCCATGTATGGCATAGCCGTTGCTGCATTAGGAATGCTGAGTACCATTGCTACTGGTCTGGCCATCGATGCATATGGCCCCATCAGTGACAATGCTGGTGGCATTGCTGAGATGACTGGCATGAGCCACAGAATCCGTGAGAGAACTGATGCCTTGGACGCTGCAGGAAACACCACTGCTGCCATTGGAAAGGTCTAACTGCTCATACGTGACATTTTAACTTTCTAGAAACTGCCTGTCATAACATGGTTGTGGTTTTCTTAATTTCTCCTTAAAATGCTTCGATGCTGACACTGCGTGCCATTTCTCATGCAGGGTTTTGCTATTGGTTCGGCTGCTTTGGTCTCACTTGCACTGTTCGGAGCCTTTGTTAGTCGTGCTGAGATTAAGAAAGTCGATGTTCTTACCCCCAAAGTCTTCATTGGATTGATTGTGGGTGCGATGCTTCCTTACTGGTTCTCGGCCATGACGATGAAGAGTGTTGGAAGTGCCGCTCTTAAGATGGTGGAAGAAGTCCGCAGGCAGTTCAACACCATCCCTGGTCTTATGGAAGGTACCGTCAAACCTGATTATGCTAGCTGTGTGAAGATCTCCACCGATGCTTCAATCAGGGAAATGATTCCTCCCGGTGCCTTAGTCATGCTTACCCCCCTCATTGTTGGCACCTTCTTTGGTGTTGAAACATTGTCTGGGCTCTTGGCTGGAGCACTTGTTTCTGGTGTCCAGGTACTTGAACATGGATCTCTACTACCTACCTGTTCATTCAGTTATGCTTTTCATAAATGATAGAATTTTAATAAATGGGTTGACGCTCTTGCCCCTTTTGAAGATCGCTATCTCTGCATCAAACACTGGTGGAGCTTGGGACAATGCCAAGAAGTACATCGAGGTACTGGAAAAACTTAATTCTTTTGATGTTGTGAACATTCTAACTTACTCTAAAAATTAGGCCGACTGGAGCATTTTGTATAATGTAGCGCCACTGTACACCAGTGAAAGCAATGGTGCCAATGAATAGAATATAACCCAATGCGTAAGCAGAGACATGAATTGCAGCACAGTTTGTAGGGCATACATTTTTATTACCCAAAATCTCATGATGTTCTCTTTAAGAGACTTCTGAGCAGCATACGATGCCTTCTCGTCACTCTCTTGAAACTTCCCTCCTAACGAATATTCTCACATACATGCATACATATACGTTCCTCTCTACATAAACTGGTTATTTCGTTGGCTTTCTACCAACGCCTAATGTTGTTTTTTTTTTTCTACAAGGCCGGAGCTTCGGAACATGCAAGAGCCCTTGGCCCCAAGGGTTCTGACCCACACAAGGCTGCAGTCATCGGTGACACCGTGGGAGACCCACTCAAGGATACATCCGGGCCATCACTTAACATCCTCATCAAGCTAATGGCAGTCGAGTCTCTCGTCTTCGCACCCTTCTTTGCAAAACACGGAGGGCTCCTGTTTAAGATCTTCTAAAATGTCGCCGAAGAGCAGAGTTTTCTACAAACTTTGAAGCCTAATCCGGTGGGGGGGGGGGGGGGGGGGGGGGGGGGTCTCTCTCTGTCTTTCAATTCCATGCCCTTAGTTCTTTGTGTACGTCTTCTGTAGTCGGTAGGTCTGCCTGTCGAGAACCATTTTCGTGGCAGACAAATTTTCCTTCTGGCAGGTGAACTTGGATAAATGGCCTTTTTCTTGCTTGTGAAACATTTATTTTGGAAGAGGCTTTTGTTACTTCTTTGTATCGACCCATGTCTATCGAAGTCTATATCTTTTGTCCGCACGTGATTTTGAGAAGATATTATATAAAACCCCTGTTTTGAGTCGGTTCTTCCAATTAATGTTCCGGTAGCTTTGCTCTTGATTGCATGGCAATGGCGATCACGCCCTTTGTTGCGGAAGATTGGAATTGATGTTGGAAATAGTAGCGGAGATCATAAACAATCTTTGACACTTTTGAATCTATCCTTGTGATCGTAAATTCAAATTTTTTGAAAAACGTCTATATAAATTCCGCCTGAGGAGTTTAACACGAGTACAAGGGATAGCATGGCAACAGGAGATCGTTGTATTAAAATAATCATGACCCATGGCTCTCGGTAGATTCATAAAATTCATTTTATTAATTGATTAAACATATCATTAGTTAATCACTAATCCATAATCAGTTGGATTAAACATTTATAATCGCCTACAATAAAATAAAAATAATCGCTAATTACTGCTATTATCATATAAACTATTTAATCGATTGGACTTCTATTTCTAATCATTTAATCCTTATGTTTTAAGCGCAAATACAGGTAAATCTATAAAATTAACGAACAACATGTGACCGTACGATCTAAGTAAATTCAGTGGGTATTATGCTTCTGTTCTTGTGGTGCGCACTCCTTTTCAGCTTCTCTCCACTTAAATTTAGTTGAAATACGTTTCCTTCGAAATGCAATTTCAGAGGTGGCACCGTTGTTCCAGTGTGATCAATACCAATTACGTGTGGTTTGTCCTCTCATGTCTTTCTTTTTATGTTGACGATGGAATACAGCAACTCATCATCTTCACGGTAAATGATGCAAGATCTATCTTTACACTCCAAAGATGCCAACATCCTCCTCTTTCTTCTTTGCTAAATCTGGTGTGCACCCACTTCATCATCTTTACTTCACTTTCCAACAAGAGGGTTCTCTCTACCAGCCATTGCTCCCACTGCCTACCTTCCCTTTCCTTCACCAACCCACCACCGTCCTTCTTCACTTCCTCCAACCTTTCATATAGATCGGTATCAATATTACCAATAGAACCGCTCCCTCCCTCTTTCTGATATCAATAATGTTTTTGTTAAATTTAAAACCTTCGATATTATAGAGTAAGAGAAAATCAACTACACTGTTCACTGTTTGGAACCATAAACAAAACAGATCCAGCTTAGCACAAACTCGGTTTGACATGATGGGGGCACTGGATCCAAGTTCACAAGTGAAAAAATGAAGGTCCGGACCAAGTCTTACACATACAACTGAAGAAATTTCGACAATAATACAATGGAATGAAAACCCAAATACAAGGCAGATGTAGTACATCATCACTCAGTTCTGCTTTTCCTATTTTCACAGAATCAAGCCATTCCTATGTTAACAACGATATATTCACAAGGTAACGAAGAACACCTTTCTGAAACATTGAACAAGGCAGCTTAAGCACGGTGACGCCAATCTTAACATCAAAGAAGGTTAAGAAAAAGCCCGTGAGGAAAATTAGGTGCAAGTGCATACAACCGCACAAGCTTCTCTTTTGTCTTCCAGCTTCCAACTGAAATTGAAGGAGGAGGCCAAAACCAAAAAAACCTTGGCAGCTAGAAAGAGTACCACTTGAGAGTTAATTGCTTAGTTTTCTGCCAGTTGCAATATGTGAACGTACGTTTGCTTACCTTTGATTTTGAAAACTTCCAAGTTAAGAAAGGGAAGTGAAATTGGACTTGCATCCTCCATCATCTTTGTGCTTGATCTGAACCCGATGTGCCAGCAGGAGTGGCTGTGGACATGCTGCTAGCCGACCCATTCTCCACAGGTGGTGCTACACCCCATTTTCCTTCCGATTCAAGAGGCTCCAAGACATGAACACCTCCATCTGTTACTCCCAGCGCAAACTGATTCGGTTCTGTTGGATGTGCAGCAATGACAAGTGGATGTGTTGATGTGCTGGGAGATGCATGCCAAGCGAAAATCAGAAATACGGTAGTGAATATTCAATGATCAAGAAAACAAGGCAAATGCATTTTGGAATAAGAAGGATGGTAAATATTGGAAATGCCGCAAGTCCCACAACATCACAATCCTTATTTTATGGGAAGCCTAATAGTGTGTAGTTTCTTTAACAGTAGACAAGCAAAGATGATTGCTCCAACTGTTTCAAGCCTTATTATTCAGAATATGGGAAAACCACCATATGATTTATAACTAATTAGATTATTTTCGGTAGAATCAAGCCTTGTTTTATGAACATCTGCCAAAGCAAGTGAAACCAAAGTACTTTGATCTTGAAAACAGGCTTAGTTTTGCAACGAGCATCGAAATGTTTATAACAGGAAAATCACAAAGAGAGCATTTCAAGCAAAAGAAAGAAAGAATTTATCGCGCAATTGTCTAAAACTTTGCATTACAGAAAACAAAGGAATATTTCACAGATCCCGCAGAATGTCAGGTGCATTCAATAATATCTTTGTCAGATTGATTGCAGGGGCAATGATTTTAAATGTGCAGTCAATTCCATTAGTCTACAATCTCTACCTTTATGCCACATGCTTCTCTTCCATGAACAACTCCAAGAAACCATCTTGGATTAGATTTACAGAATATTGACAAAATGCGAAAGAAGCTAAAGGTGAACCCATAAACGCAAATCACTAACAAGATTTACCTGCTATTCACCGGCAAATAGGCAGAAGGATTGATTTTACATCGCAATCTGAGATTTGCAGCATTGAATATGCATATAGAGGCATCAAGAAAGCTAGCATATACTAGCTGACTGTCGCAAGAGAATGTAGCATGGGATATAGGTGGAGAAGATTCACGGCATACCCACTAAAACGTTACGAAAAACAAAGAGTTAGTAAGAAAATACACATTGTTGCTAGGCAGCTAGACTGTGACGAAAAGAACCTGCTTCACACACTCCAATTTTGTGATTTCGTAAATAGCAAGCTGTGTTTCATGCACAGCCAAGAAATGCATCTGATCCTGTTGAAACTGCACACGTGTTTCTGAAATTGTAGCAGGTGTACGGCCAGCTGGAATCTGCAAAAATCTGCTCTTCTGTTTCTCCCATCCATCGGTAGCCCAGACACACATCTGTAGTAACACAAGAGAACATTGAATTAGATCAACAAGTAAATGAATCACGACATATAAACCAATCAGGATTCAGTTCATGTGCAAAAGCAACAGGAAATTAGGCAATAAAGAAAAAAAAAAAAAATCATAAAATTTTTGATATGAACCTGTGAATCTGCTCCTGACGAGACCAGAACATTTAATACATGTGAGAAGGCAAGACCAGTTATCCTTTTGGAGTGGCCTCTGAGCTTGCTTTTGACCTGCAGAAACACAAGTGATTTATTGATAGGAGATTTCCACAGGATAACCAAAATTTTCTTCTTCAAATAGTATCAATGCCCCCCAGATAATTATTAAAATGTAAAGGTGGATTTTAACATGCCTCATCAACTCGAACATTATATATCTGGATTGTTGAGTCATCCATGCCTATAGCAATTATATTGTTATCCTGGGGATGGAAAGCAAGAAATGTTGCTGCAGGTGGTGGAGGCATAAAGGTTGTCATTGTCTGCAGTTAGAAGACAAAACAGATCAGATATAAGTTGTATGGCAGCCCAGCACCACCTCGGAATAGTTTTGGGGGAAAAAAAAGGTTAAGTTACCTTAAAGGTCATCATGTTAAAGAGGGAAATTTTTCCCCCTGATGCAGACATGACATAAGAATCATTCTTCGACATTGCAAAACAAGGTACTGCTTCTTCAGGATTTACGTCTGCAATGTCATTAGTCATCAGTATACCACTGGGTGGTTGCCATAACTGAGGAGCAACACTTGCAGTAGCCTACAGGAGTTGGACAAGTTAATGATTGCATCAAAATTTACAATGAGAAAAGACCACCAAACTATGACTTTGATCACCTTTCCACTAGAATTGCGTTCACCGCGTGGCCACTTCCAAAGTAAATGAATGGCATTCGATGCCAAAGCTAGTAGTGCAATACCAGAATTAGTATAAATTAACCTCGATATCTGCAAAGATGAAATGTAGTGGTAAGCACATTGTTAGGAAGAAAAAATATCTGTATCATTTTTCTAAGTGAATTTGACTACGATAACCAAGGAAATCAATGCGAAACTCATTTGATAAGAGATTGTTGTTTGTAATTGTAGATAGCAATCATACCTTGCTTGTTCTCAAGTTATCCATGAGTCTAAGTGACCGGCATTGGGCCGGTTCATTTATTTCAGTGAGCTTCCAAATCTTTGATTTATCCATTGACTCTTCAATTAATCTTGGTTTCACATCTACTAAACTTCTTGTATCACCATTCTACCAAATTATGACAAAGTTAACTTCACAGATTAGCAAACAACGTAAGCAATATAAAACAAATACATCATGTAGGTATCTAACAAGAGTTTCTTATACAAACCATTGCAGTATTAGGCAAAGATGAAGCACCTCTATCTGTCATTCCAGTATTTGTAGGAGTAATAGAAGCCACTGAGCTTATTATGGGCTACACACAACCATGAGTTAGACAATAGCATTATGCACAAGATATTGGAAGATACGCGATCTAATTTCCAGCACACCTTTTTTAGTGTCTCAGAAACAGCCCTTGAAGTATCAAAGGAACGGTTATCTACTATGCGAAGCAGTCGAAGTCCATCAGCATTGGCCAATATTTTTATCCCATTATCATTAGTGGAAACAGCTAACAAAGTTCCTTCCTTATTAAAACGAATGCGTGGACTTGCCTAATAAAAAGAAGATTCACAGTTTAGAGCCCAACACATACCACAAGAGTATTATCAATATTTAGGCATAAGTTTCAAGTAGAATCTTACTGGCAAGCCACCCTCAGCGTCCATGGTTGTCAAAAGATTAACATTATCCATGTCCCAAAATTTTATTACATATTCATCACCAGCAGCGAGGAATCTATTCTTTGTGGTATCAAACTGAACAACACCCATTGAATGTTTTCGGAATCCTTGATAGGTCCTCTTCATAGCCCCATCGCTCTCATTCCACTCTACAATGTATGATTGACCTTCTTTGCTGGTCCCACAAGAAAAGAGCCTACAAAAAAAAGTCTAAATATTTTGAGACATCTTCTGTGGGGAATGCACATGATGAAAGCATTAAGTTGTTCATCCTGCAGAGATAAATACAAACCTGGAGCCATCAGCACTATAAGCCATGGTAGTACACCAATACCCTGGTGCATCATAGTCAACTCTAGATCCCATATTATCGTAAAGCCAAGCTTTTATTTTTCCATCTAACGCAGTGGAAAAAATAAACTACAAAAGTTGGAAAAACCATCTTTATGGTCAAAGACAATAAATGCAGACCAACTAAACATAATCAGTGACAACTAGCACAATTAGAAATGTGAGAATACAAGAGATAGGTGGAAGTGGTGTATGATTTCATAAACAATCATATGCCTCTATATAGAGAAACTATATAAAAAAGATAATACAACTTAAGCAAACATAATCCTTAACCCTAATATAATAATATTTTCTAACACTCCCTCAAGTTAAACCATCCAACTTGCAATGAACTCAAACTTAAACATGGCACAAGATAACAGATACAAAAGGCCAATTTTTGTAGCAGAATTAGTAGCAAAAGGATGTAGTAGTTGTTGCAACAAAACTAAAAACAGCAAGAATAATCTAAGATAAGTTTAAAATAACTGTAACTTAGTAGTAGAGTAATCATTGGATGATATAATTCGAGACAATAAAAAAATATATATAAATATAGTCTATCTTTTAAAAACAAGTAGATAGATGTGGCCTATCCTCAGATTTTTTATAACCTTTTTTCTTCCTTTTTATATACTTCCACCCTTTTTTTCTTTTTTACAAATTTTTTCTTTTTTCTCTCTTTGCATTTTTTCTCTTTTTCTAATTTTTACTTCACTATTTCCTTCCTTCTTCAATTTTTTTTTTTTTTCTTTCTTTTTTTTACCCCCTCTTCTCCTTCCCTTTTGTTTTTGTCTACAAAACAACCTAAATGGGTGCAAGCAACAATGAACACAATGAAATTTCAAGAACTAATGGTGACAAGAACTATATGGGATTGGTCAATGCAATTGGATAAGGGAAAATGAGAGTGGAGTCAATGGTGAGAGAGAGGCTTAGAGGCCTTGGCAACAACAAATATGGTCGACATAGAAGAAAGGCAATGATAAGGAGGAAATCTTGGACTCTTATCAATGGCCACACAAGAGGGTTATGAAACCTCTATCAATGGTATCTATGGCCACTGTGGCAAGGAAGGACGTAGAGTTTCTCCCCTTGTTTTTCTGATGGGATTGGCAAGTGGGTGGAAGAGAAGGTGGAGAGAGCAAAAAAGATCAGAGGATAAGGAGAAGGGTATGGACACACAAGAGAGAGTAGAGGCTGGTGCAAGGGAGTGGCAATGGTGAAAAAAAAAAAGAACTAAGCAATAGTCAATGATGGTTAAGAATGAGAAGAAACAAACCAACAATGTTGGTGTTGGTGACTAGATAGGGTTGGTGATTGTAGTGGTTAGGAGGAGGATGGTGGCTAGAGTTTTCCTCTTAACTATCACCCTTCTGCCTCCCCACCACAACTAACAACTTGTTGAAGGTATCACTCTTGTTTGTGTCCTCTTCCTTCAATGTCTGTTGTGGCTACGTGAGATTGTCCTCCCTCCCAACCATACTTTCAGTTCATCTCCTCTCTAGTATGAGCTCCTCTCTACATGCACATCTTCTTTGTACACCAATCCCTCTATGTCATTTGCACTGGTTCTTCCTCCTACCAATGTCGTCATTGTACGTCCTTCTTGCACCATCTCATTTGTTTCCACAAAAAAAATGGTGGAAGTAACAAAAATTTTAAAAAGGAGAAAAAAAGACAAAAATATTTATCAATTTCCAAATTAGAAAAATTTGAGATTTTGTGGAATAGCCTAATTAACAATTCACACTATTTGAAGTTTTGTGGACATCTCAAAGTTAACAATCTACAACTTTCTTAGATGATCAATAATGTTTGTATGTAAGTTTTCCCTTTAAGGTCAATTAGGGATTGATTATTTCTCTTGCACTTCTATTTGTCCACAATGTATCTACTTATATCTCTTTTTTTATTTTGTTGTACTTTATTTATGTATAAGTCTATTTCAAGTTGAATATTTCAACTTGAGGGAGAGTGTTAGAGTACAAATATTGTATTGTAGTGAGTTTAGCCTCACATTGCTAGAGTCTTATTTGTATTCTTCTTGTAGTCTTTAGAAAAGAGACTTTATGTTATGTTAATGAATTAATCTCTTCCACCATCTCATTTGTTTTCACAATAAGGAAACATAAGGTTTCTATATATAGAAATTATATAAAAGAGACGATACAACTTAAGTAATGTAAAACTAAACCCAAACATAACCCTTAACCTTAATACATTAATATTCTCTAATAAGAAGCATATGAATTTAGCAAAAACTGATAATATTACCTGAATATTTTCCTTGTAATGTGGGCAGACAGAATAAACCGGTGCCTCGTGCCCTTCAAAAGTATATAGTTTTGTGCCATTTGCTGCATCCCATACCTACATTACAGGTAGAATAGTTGCGATAAACCATTTAATGGGAGATGAGGTTTTTGGGGAAACTAGCACCAGTAGAATTGCACAAACCTTGATGGTCTTATCATCTCCACATGTTATAACACAGAGTTGCTTGTTGGGATGAGAGAATGCAATATCGTTGACACCACCAACATGAGCATCAATCTAAATAGTCGGAACAGTTTGGAAGTTTAGTAATAGATAGAAAATGGTGATTGAAAAAACACCATGTATAGGGTTGTTATTGCAGGGGCATTTTTTGATGACAGGCTACTCTGTTTACCTCCAAATGTGGCTTGATATCATCACCACCATGGTAAGAATATATTTGCACTAGGTGTCTTGAATATGCAGCTCCTGCAACAAATAAATAAGGGCTGTTACATCTTTGTTATATTGGTTTTTTTGAGAAAGCATTTAAACATTTCAGAAATTACCAAACAAAGAGCCATCTGGGCTCCATATGATACGGTTAACTGATACCCCTGACTCTTTAACTAGAGCAGTCTGCGTTTTGGTAGGAATGACAGGTCAAAAGGACATGAGCATATCTGTGTGGTTAAACCCAACAATTTTATTATTCATGCACATTCAAATATTCAACAGGAACGTACCTGCAGAGATGTAGAGGATTGCCCTAGATCCCAAACTTTGAAATTCTTCAAGACCAGCCTTTCTCTACTACCAACATCCCATAGTCCAATATCTCCGATATTTGTACCAACTACATGATCACAACAGCATCATGTACAAAAGTCAGCAAGACAATTAGAAGAAACTAAAATAGCAGTCTATAAGTTGAACTGCAAAAATGACGCAAAGCAAACATTCAAATAGCAGGCATAAGCTCACCCAAGAGTAAAGTCTGCTGAATAGGATGAAAGTCCATGCTCATTGGATTTGAACCATGGTTTAGTGTCCGTGCCACAGTCTTAGGCAAGTCATCTGGACTGTACAATGGTTGGTTGTGGTTCTGTCCTGGATATGTTACTGGCATTAAACCAACAGGTAAATTTACCTGCAAAATATAACGACAAATAACATGAAAGTCAATGACAACTTCCTTTTACAAAAATCACATTGTTTTAATTCATCAGTGTGATGACTAATATCTTGAGCTACTTGGGTCTGTATTGTGCATGCTGACATTACCTCATTAGACAACCCAAGCGACCTTGTTCTTTTGACTAGATGATCAGAATCTGCTGATTGGTAATCTACAACTGGATTTGTTGGAGGTGTCCTAGGATGCTTCAAGATTGAAGCTGCAACAAAATAATACAATAAAATACTATGGTTAACTTTGGGTTCTAAATGAGAGTTTGGCAGCACAAAGGAGAAAAATTACACTGTGCTGTAGAAACACTAAGTCCAATGCTTCCACCAGAAACAGATGGATGTGTAACAGTTGCTGGATTGGACATCCAACCTGCTAAAGGAGTGGGAACTGCTGTAGGTTGAAAAGGCTGCATACAAGGGAAGTGCTTCTGTCATGTTATGCATCACCAAAATGAAGTAGCCAAACAGATTACAGATATTCAGTGAAGCTAAATCACAGAAACAACAGAGTGATTTACCCCATGTGCACCTAATGGAGGAAAGCCTCCAGCCTTTGGTATTGTTCCAAGAAGTGGATTGTTCGCTGGTGATGGAGCATGGGCACCATTTGGTTGGCCACAGGAATGATCCACAAAAAGGGTTTTGATATCTGGATTAGGTCTTGGATTTTTGCAAAGCTGGTGCTGCCAATTTAAGCTGCCAGATATTAAAAGTAGGTCACCAATATATCAGATATCTAACATTATGTGAATTTATAAATTAAGTGCTACAGTAGGAATTCATGGGTAGAACAACAATGCATATAGGTATAGCAAGAAGTAAGAAAAGAGCGTAGCATGCATGTGAACCTTTGCACGATAAGAGGTATCAACACATAAAAACGATACATTATGAAACTACAGCACATGATCATATATAACCTACAAAAGCCCATCTTGCAAGAGAACATAGAGAACCAGTACAAACAAAAATAATTGATTCCACAGTATTGGTCACTATTCCAAAATTCAAAATGTAGAAAAGAAATTCACTGCCAGAGTTGACAATATGAAATATGATAAAGTGAAAAGTAAGGGTTGTTTACTATGCATTGAATAAGGTGATGAACAGGGATTCATGTTTAAAGAATAAAATGACAATACACAATAATTTGCACAAAAAAATACTCAGAAAAGGATTAAGGATCCTGTAAACCTCTGATTGATGAGTGTCCGCAACCTTGAATTTTTGAGGTTGGGAAACTGAAATTTATCACGAAAAAGTGGGTTTGCTTCGATGAGTTTCTTGAGCTCCACTAGCATTATCGTTCTTGCAGACTTGGTGTCCCCATACTTGGAGAGTTGCTCGTTCTCCCTATACGAGAAAAAAAATTCATTCGTGAGATACTTCCATTACAACAAAACGAGCACGATAGACAAAAATAATGGTACTAAACACAAGATGCAAATTTTGAAAGCGAACCTGAAATTTTCGAGTGTCAAAAGCTGAGTTATTTCCTTGAATAACTCTTCATTGAATGAGGCGAACACCTTCAAATCTTTGACAAGGATGTCAACGGCCTTCGAGCGATCATGCCTGGAAGTAAAGTATGCAACTCAATTCACATACACTCTCCACCAAAGGAGCTTGAAAATAAAATTGTGAGCCCTCTTACTTGTCCAACGCCTCGAGGTACTTCTGTTTCCGGATTTCAAAATATATCTTCATGGAATAGCGATTATCATCGACCTTGGTGAAGCCGGAGAGGTACCTCTCAACCTCATCCCAGTTCCCATTGTGCACCTCGTCCTCAAAATATTTCATGTTGAAGAAAAAACCCGATTCCTGCTCAAGCCTATAGAACCATTGCCAGAGGTCAAAGACTGGAAATTTTTTCAGACAACGAAAGGCATAAAACTAATAAAGCATGCTGGCAGAAGAGCTTCTCTCTCTCTCTCTCAGCTTTCACTTACTTGTGAACAGTCTCCTTGAACTTCTCCTCGTCAAGGAACTGTAATATAAGAAACACCAGCTCTCTACTGAGAGACGACATCTTCCCACCAACGACGCCAATCTCAGCCTAACCCTAGATCACCGCATCAGAAAGAAAACTCAGATCTCGCCCGAAACATGAAGGATATTTTATAAGGCACCCAACTAACCACCACCTTCAACGCCACCATCACACAGAGAAAAAAAAAAATCCTAAAAAAACCACCGACAAAATTGGAAATTAACACGAGATTCCTCTCCCCCCCTCCCCCCCCACAAAATGCAATTCGAAATCAACACACGGCCCAAAAGACAACAAACCCCTCAAACTCACAGCCCCTTGCGGAAGATACCTTCCTCGCACACCAGGACTCCCGAAACAGAAGCTTGAGAGATCTTGGCACCAAACGGAAACCACAATCTTGACGACCTGGACTGGTCGAGATTGGTCTTCGGCACCAAAGACGACGCCTTCAAGCTTTTCGGTTGAAAATTTCAATACTTTTTTGAATAGGTTGAAAATTTCAAAATTTTAAAAACAGAAAAAGGAAGCGAAGGAGGAGAAGAATCTCGGAAAAAACAGCAGTTTTCACCAGAAGATTCCAAGCAATAAACCACCCATCCCCTCCCCTTCCCCCCGGGCTAATCCCAGCACCCAAACCACTCCGCCCTCGTCCTCCCCCTCTCACCTCCACCGCGGGGACCGGACCAGAGCTGCAACGCCACCACGCGACACGAGAAGCCGACGACGACGATGACGAGAAGAACGAGAGGGTGGGGTGAAATATCCACAAGAAAGCGTGCAGAGATGGAAACTAACGCCGAAGATTTCTCAGCCGGGGTGGGATCTTATATGAGCTGTCCGTATGATACGTCATTGTACTTATCAACACTTATTGTTGATTGAGAAGATATGTGATAAGAACATTGATACAGACTTTTGATACGTAGAAGAGGACTATAGCGATCGCGGTCGTGAGTGGTGGGGACCGCCACTCGGTTACTGACTGACAGCTGTCCGTCTCTGGTAAGCCAGGAGGGGTGGGGTCTGGTCACCTGACGGTATCAGACGTGCCGATAGATCGTGGATGGGAGAGATCCCGTGGGTTAGTGACGATATTTTTATTAATTAAAAATGAAAAATGTTAACGTCTACTTCGATTGGGTACGAATATTAGACGGGTTAATTTTTTTATTAATTAATCTTTATTTTTAATTTTTAAATTAACGTCAACCGTGGATGACGTCTGCATCTGCTCTATTATTGATTTAGATGTAACCGTGATCGTACATTTGAATTTAAATGAAAAGGTTGTTTTTTTTAGATATAACCCCTTGTTTTAAAACCATTCGCAGGAATGGTGTGTAGAATTCTCACCATCCTGCTGCGATCGTGTGTTTTAAATTAAAAATTTATAATTGTCAAAAAAAATCAAATTGATGATGTTGACATCTCATTTGACTTCGAAAGAAGAGGTGGAAGTTTAATTGTTAGGCTTAAAGAAACCGTATTAATATGAGTATTCAATGTCAAAATCTCTTTTTAACAGTAACAGTGGCTTTACATTTATTAGAATTTAAAAGTTGACATCTATTTAGATGTACCGTTGCCCTATATAATTGAACTGTTTAAGTTAATTTATGACTTTATATAGGATAATTCCCTCACCTGCACGAGGATTTATGCTAAACCTTTGCATGCATGAGAGGAAACTTCAGAAAATAATTTTATCAAGGTAAAAGTTAAATTAAATTAAGATAAGTCTTAGGCCATGAAACTACAATTAAATGGGAAGTCCAAGTAAAGTTCAACCGGCAGCCGAAAAAGGCTAAAATAGATACAATCAATCCGAGAGAACAAGTTAAAAAAAAAAAAAAAAAAAGACCTAAATATCAATTTTCATCGTCAGCTTTTACCCAAGGCTCAGGAACATCTTTATTAATGTAGGGCTTTTATTTGCATCATTAGTGAAAGAGGATTTAGAAATTTAAAGAGAGGTTTATTTCAATTTGAATTGACCTCTTTGGTAACTAGAATAATCTTTCGTAAATCATTATTTTAAATAGAATAATATTTTTTAATAACATTCTGTAATATTGTTTTTTATAGAATCTATTTTTAATGTAGATATTCATATTATTTTTTATTACGAGTATTCAAAACGACATTTTAGAATTTAATTTCGATATACCTTTTAATGAGGTTGAACGGTCATGAAAAGATAAAATAGTGTTATAATTGAAAGCAATAAGGTAAGATGAAAGCAAAATGAATTTAATACGATATTTTTAATAAAAAATGGCCGAATATTTAATCAACATTTTTCTTCCTTTATAAAGCTGAGACCAAAAGCGTCCTTCGTCGAAAGCGCTCACGTGGATGGACAAGTCCGCGTGGCCTTCGACGAAAATGATTCCCACGTGCAAGTGGGAAATTAACGTACGTGTCACTAAAATACGTCGACAGTGACGTTTGCCGTCCACTTCTCGCTGGGACGACGGGTGGGTTGTCATCTCGCTTACGTCGTTGAACGTCTCGCACGTTTATATCGCGAGAAAAAAAATCCGTAAAATCTCTTCTAACATCTCGTTCATTAGTTTTTCGGGGTAACGAGATAGATAGACCTAGACCACTAATGACGATTGTACTTACGTACAGAATAGACTTTTTATTAGAAAAAATGAGATTACAGGTACTTAAATGTTTATTTTATAATTTAAATATATTAATTTAAAATTAAATAGATTTTTAGGTTCACGATATTTTTTATTATAAGTATTTAAAATATTAAATTAATTTTTATTTCAATATATCATTTGGTAAAGCAAAACATGTAATTTACAAAAAAAAGAAAGAGATATTCGAACTATCAAAAAAGATGAAGAAGTATTTATTCACTATCCAGATACATAATTTCGTGTTATTTGTAATTTTTTTAATAGCTTTTTAAATTCAAAAAAGTCAAAGAAAATATTTAAAAAATAAGATAATATAATATTTTTTCAGATTATTTGATTCTCATCAATTTTTTTACATGTACTAAATTTAAACCAAAATGCAGGACCTTTGTTTCTACAAAAAAAATCTCAAACCGTTGACATCAATTTCGAACCATTAAAAAAAATAATTTCTCTGCAAACTAGACCTCCAAATACAATCTTAGGGGGAATTTAAATGTTCGAATTTTGGTAAAATCATGACTCTTCGTGGATCTCAATTTAATGAAAATCACGAAATTTTAATTCATTCTGCATAAAAACTACCATTATAAAAGAAAGATTATTTTTTACCATATGCACTTACAAAGTTTTTTTCTCTTTACTCTCCATCATGCCCTTTTTTTAATTTTTTGTTTGATTACGTAATTGACGATAAAATTAACATATAAATCTCGTTACCTGCTTAATCGTGTGATTTTAACAGAATGTTAACATTTATTTAACATTTGTATATGTGATAAAAATTATTAAAATTTAAATATACATACACATGAAAAAAAATTAATATAATTATATTTTTATAAATAAATATTTACAACAACAAAAAAAAACCCACAAGTATCGATACAACACTGTTCATATAAAAAAATATCGTCCCGCTACCTTTTTGTACGCAAAGTTCGAAACTCATCCCGCATTGAAATGAACTTTTCAAATTCCAAAATATCGTCTCGCAACGTAAAAAGCCCGTCTCCCGCTTGCTTTTCCAGCGGCAATGCCGAATCCTCCAAATTCCCGTCACTCTCTCGCGAGACGAGAAAATAAGAAAAATAAGCGATGCTGCGATGGAAAGCAACTGATCGGGAGCTGGCGACACCTGCATTTCTTTTGAAATGTAGGGGAAAATCTGCAATTTGCCAGAAAGGAAGAATCTAATTTTTTTCGGTAACGAAAGCAAGCGTATACTCAAATATAAAATATAACAATTCTTCCCCCAAAAAATATAAAATAGAATTTTAGTTTCACAAAATATTCTTATGCCATCGTAAAAATATTTTCCAATGTTTGAATTTTAGAGTTTTCATTTCTGGTTTCTATCACTTCTCTTTTCTCTTAATTAAAATTCAAACTTTTCCAAAGTTGTTTGGCGTTCTTTAATTATTGCTCTCTTTTGTTTTAACTGGATAAATAAAAATAGTGTTGTTTTCAAAAATGTTAGATATAATATTAACTCGACATTATTTTAGATTTTTGGTGTTATTATTTTTTAAGTTCAATACTACTTCTATAGGTGTTGTTTAATATTTTAATATAAAATCAATTATTGATAAATGAAGAGAATCAACATAAATAAATCCAAGTCTTTTCTTTTTTTAATCTGATATGAAAATTTTCCCAACAATTTTCTGACTTCATGTTTAAGTTCAAACTTAAATGCTAGAGGATATTCAATCTGTTGGTCTTCATGTATATTTTTAGAAATAGTTACTTATATTATTAAATTGACTATTTATGCTTTTTAATATCAATAATGTTTTGGTCTTCGTCTAAAGTTAAGTATAATTGAAAAGCAAGAAGGAAGAACAAGGTCAAAATGAAAGATCTCAAGGATTTTTCAGCTCCTATGTTGTCCTGTATTTTTACCAAATGGCAAATTTTTTCCAAAGGTCAAATGAGTCATAAAGAACAAAAGCAAATTTAAAGGAGAAATTCTGATAAATTATTTTATAATTTTATCATTAAATAAATTATTACCAGTATATACATTAATGAAATTATTTTGAATTCCATGGCAAAGAAACGTTCCTTGTGCAATTGTTTGGATTGATGGAAGTCCACTTCTAAAACCAGGTGGGCTCTACTTGTATCAATCAAAGTTTTGAAACCATATTTTTCAATTTAAGATTTTTTTCCATGAAAAACTGTGATTAATAACCAAACACCTTACATTATTTTCTAAAAGTGTACCTTCAAAAGCTACATTTTTTATAAAAAAATTGATTCTACAGGGTTACCAAACAGATCTGTAGTGAACAATCCATATCCACAGGATTTAAGCCCCAGAATATTATTTATGATGAATGTGCTGCCAACTTGTCAAAAGTCAATTGTGTAATGAAGACAACCATGTAAGTACTTGAAATCTATCAATCTTTCAAACAATTGTGTAATGAAGGCAATGACTCAACAAGCTAATGCACATGTGAATCTCATGCAAATTCTAATAAAATTTCTTTTGAAATAACATGTGAGTTGTAAAAGATTTTATTGAGAGAATATCTCAAGTTATTCACAACTGATGGTTAAACTCGCTGGTATGTGTTAAATGATTTATTGGACAGGTGTTTGTACTTTGTAAAGAAAATCATGACTGTTAAAGATTTGACCAATGTTTGTCAAGTAACAAAGAAAAACAAAGCATGAGCAAGAAGGGAAAACAAGTGCTCATCATTTAAATTTAAAAGTTCAAACACAGTGATTGCGCAACCTTGGTATAATAACCATCATACAAAAAAAACACAGCTTTATTCAGAACAGTCATGCAACAATAATTAGAACAAAATTACATAAAGTAGAACTGGAATGACTTGGTAACCAGATCTGTAATTCCAGTCCTGATGAATAGGTCTTCTTATCATTGAAAGTGCTGAACAAGTTAACTTAGAAGTGCAAGCGTTTGAGACCTTCAAGGCAAGTGAAATGTATAAATTCAGATCACCATTCAACGTTTCCATGACTTTCAGGTTTGGTCATGATATCAGACATCTGACCTTGCTGCTGCAGATGCATAGCTTACACTGCTGTCTCGCATGCTTTTGCAACGACTTGACTGTTCATACCTCAGAAAGTTGATAAACACTTCTGTTGAGCAATTTTTCAACATCTGTAAACCACACATGAAAGCTAACGTTAGAGTTCAAGTGAGCTTGTAACATCACTGGAGGAGGGAGAAAGAAGGTGCACACATGTAGGAAAACACTGATAGGATGCCGCCCACAGATGGTGTTGTCAAATTGCAGAAGATACCGCTTGAATGCATCTACATCTCCAGTTTCTATGATGTCCATGCCTGCATGGTCCAATGCCTCAATCGACTTGTGGATCGGACCATATTTCTTGTCATAATATTGGTAGTTAAACCTACATCAAGGACATGGATTGATGCAAGACATTGAGCTATCATGTAACTTTAATGTAATATTGTAGTATTGCAGCAGGTATCTGAAGGGCTATATTGACATCTGACATCAATCAAAAATGAAGAGATGCATATGAATCCACACATCAGCAGGGATCTCATAACTTTGAGTGTATATGCATTAAGCAACAATCAAATGTTTGAGGTGTTCATCTCCTGTCAAACATTTGGGAGTGGAAGAAGGGCTATATTTAACCTCACAATTATAAAATTGTAACTTATAAATTGGGAGTTTTGGACATATGATATTTATAGAAGTAGATGCCTTTAGTCAGGCAAGGAAGACAACCACCCAAAAGAAAAGTAAGATTGCTCCTAAACTAGCATCCAAATGTGTAATCATTCTCCAGAAATTAAGTAGTTCATGCTCTCATTTGTTTTACCTGCAAGAAAACAAGCTTTGAAAGTGTGCACCATCCAATCAAGAACAAGGTGGATATAGGGAATGATCCAATTCATGAAATCAGAAGATTTGTTATGATCATTACAGTTCACCAATCATATTCCGGTGTCATAAAGTCAAATAACGGTCAAATGATTCACATGTTAGACCATTACATATTTCCAGAAATGTTAGAAAACATGCTTCACATGCAAGCAAAACAAAATGCAATGAGCATGTTAAATGAACTTCTGCAGAATCAACAAAAATCCTGGGTCATGTATGGTAACAGCAAATTGGAGAAGCACCTGGAGCCCCAGTGGCAGAAGTCTGATGACACGGAAAAGAAATTTTTGGGATCATCAACATATTTTGCAAGCAAGCGTCCGTACATTGCCTCATTTTGTGAGCTAAGGGCACCAACCAAAATGGGCACAAATTTTACAGGGTAACTGAAAAAACAAGCAACAGATTAGTTTCTTTTAATTAAAAAAAAAAAAAAACCAGTGACATGAAACCTTACCCATGAAAAACTTTAGCAAGGTAAGGAAGGTGCATCTCCATGCTATGTTCTGCTTCATCAACACTAATACTCATAAGTTCAAAACTTCCCGTTGCATGAAGTTCCTCATTCACTGAAAACATAACCAAATCAAGAAACAATATGTTAATAAATTTTGGGTCCCGGCTGAAGAGAAGCAATGAAATTAAGATATTCAGAAAAATCTAATCCAAAACATAAATGATTTATCAGTTGCTTATTTCTAGAAAGGTGAATTTACAACATGCCAAATATCTCATTGCTTTTACTTGATTTTCTTGAATAACTATTTTGAAGGATGGTAAACACCATGGGCATCCCAATGCTCATAAGGTCCTTCCTTCCATTGGAAGTTGGAATTTGGATAAGACGTTCCAAATAAATAATTCTAGGAGCAAGTAATAACACAACTTTCCCTGTACCATATTATTTTCATTATGTTCTGTTTTGGTATTTCATTCGCAATTTTGCATAAACATTCATTACAAAAGAAAGTGTTTAACCATTGATGGATCTGATGACGATTATGAAGTTTGATTTATGATTCGATCACAAGAAAAAAGAAAACTTAATCATTAGAATGCAAATCAATTCCTACACATCAAATGAAAATGTGTATTTAAACTATGGCAAAAAAATGTAACTACTAACTAAAATGTATTTGAACTTTGAAATTTCATCAACCAAGTGTGGTTTGTTATTGAAAAATTGCTGGCAGTAGACCACAAAAAATTCATTGAAAAATTCCCTGAATAACTCCTAATAAAATAAATTTAACTGCAAAAGTTTTAAAAGGATTACCTTCCAAATCAATTGGCAGGTCACCAAGCGGCGTGCTGTAAATTGTTGCTCTTGTAAGAGCACATTTTGGCGTGTAATAATGGTGAGATGGTCCAAGAAGGAATACACGAGAACTGAAACAAATTACTTGGAGTTATGTAGTTGGAGAACTTATATTATTTAAGCATCAGAATTATGATAGCATACTTCAATAACATTAGCAGCATAAAATGAAATGGGAAGAGCTAAATAGAATAACTCACATGTTTTTTGGATCTATGTTACCAAATGCATATGCTGCACATTGACCTGAATAAGAATAACCAGCATGCCTGTGGTATGGATACCACGGAGGAAACTTCAATGAAACTTGATAAAATGTGGAAACATCTCTGTAGACAAAAAGTAGGAAAGTTCTTTTAAGGATGGTATAACCAACTCACGGGGCAATTACTCCTCTCACAGTTGGAGATTTGGTCAGTCCTGTTGCTCTGAGCCATCCATCAAGCTCTTCTTCTAGTTTTTGTGCTTCAGTAAAAAATAATAATAATAATAACAATAATGAAAAAGAAAAGAATATCAAAAATGAAACAAAAACAGAGATTTCTTTCCTTTGACCATGAATCGTACTAGAACAAGACCCTCCTGTGCAGATAAATATGCACTTATAGACCTATAGCAATGAATAATTATAAAAATTTAATTGTAGTTGTCATCTTTGAACTCAAAGTATAGGTTAGACGGAACCAGCAAAGCCATAACTGAAACTTGGCACCAAATGCAAAGAACCTCTGATACACTACACTAAATATCCCAGTTATGTAGAAGAATCCACACCTCCATTGCAACAGGAATCCACGCCATAAATCTAACATAAAATGCTAGACTCATTTCCCTAATTCCCATGCAAACAAAACATCTTGGAGTTCAAGCAGATGACTAGACAGACAATAACCAACAATAGTCCCATTAAGCCATGATCACTACCGGAACTTCTCCCACGCAGAAATCTACCATCGAATGCTCGATCCACTTCCAAAATTTCCAAAAATGCGTAACCTTGAACTCCAACTCGACTATTCTCAAATCGATGCCAAGCAAACAAAACCTACGCTTTAACAACAACAGCCAATAAAGGAATCTCATGCAGACCATCTAATACTATATCCATTGCCTAATTATGCAATATGGTATAACCTTGACATGAAACACACGGAAATCCACCCCCCCACAAACGCTCCCCTAATTCAAAGGCTCCACCTTTTACATCTCGGCATCAGATTAGAGGCAAAACGCCACAAACCCAACATGCACAAACGAAAACTCAATTCGAAAAACGCCAGACTTCGATTCGATGGGTACCAAACGAACCCAACTCACCATCGCTCGTGTACCAGGAACCAGCATGGATGGATTTCCTGATCGTCCCCATCTCTGCTCTTCTCGAATTTCAACTCCTTCCGGCGCCGATCTAATCGGCAACGACCAATTCTCCAACAACAGCAATCCGTGCCGTGCGGTGAAGATTTTGGTGGGTCTACTCCCACCACTGCTCTACTCCCCTTTCCAAACTTTATACCTCTGCGTTGTTCTCACGCCTCGGCGTCAGATGACGATGAAGTCGTAGATACCATCAAATCTTCACTCCCACCACCCACATCTACCTGCTTATCATAAGTTTCAACTCATATCTTCCTATTTATTTCATGGGTTTGCTAGCTTATTCAAAAAAATTTGAACCATAGGGATCTGTGAACGGTTGAATGCATACGATCTTAATTTAGAAAACAGGCTTTGGGATTTTCAAAAATCGGATGATAACCAAGGTTTTTGAAATTGCATTAGGAGTTAAATCAAAAGATTTTTAAAGTAGTTTAAGCAAATATTTAAAGTAATCCGACCAATACTAACGTCTGACGTCGTTATTTAACAACCTGGCTAATAAACTATTTTAGATATCTTTTGAAAGCTAATAAATGAATTTAATTGAGTTTTTTTTAATTTTAAAGATATAGGTATATTAGTGTGTTACAGTAAATATGATAAATGCTAATTTTTATTTTATAAACGGTCATATATATATAAATGGTGAAATCTTTGCTTAATTTAAGGCAACGAAAATTCACGACATTTTGGATTACTGTCAAAAAATGTTTTGAAAATTTCCCATTTTTTAAAATTTTGAAATTGAATTTCACGACAGCTGTGAAAAATCATTAAAAATTTAACCTTTTCTTAATTATATAATTATGTAAAAAATGAAATGCAGAATAAATCTTTTCCGCGAAACCCTAACATGTCGTTATTAGTTTGACGAGTTTGATCCGAAGTCTAGATACGGGATACCATTCTTACCCGATATCCGAATAATAGCCGGATTTTCGGATCTTTCTGGTTGCGGCTAGGTTGATGGAGTTCAACGTCAGTACGAAAGCAGTGACTTGATTCGGAATTCGGAAGCGTCGAAATAGCGGGAAACCTATGGATTCAGGCAGGGGAAGTTCGTTTCTCTCAGGGTTTCTCTTCTTCATCTCATACGCCATGGCTTTCTTCATCGGTCCCCTTTCGGCTAACAGAGTCTTCGCCAGCATGGGTGCGTTTACATTTTTCCTTGGCGGTTTTCGTCTTCCTCTGCCAGTGATCTAGTGAAATTTCACACGTTTCAGTGATTTGGGGTTTGGGTTTATTGGGTTGTGGTGGAAATTTTTGAACTGTTTTTTTTGGGGGGGGAGATCTCTTTTCTCTTAATCTTCCAGTGAATCTAGTGCCGAATTGTGATTCTGGTTGGTTGCCAAGTAATATGATCAAATTCACCGTGCTTTCTGTTCCTGAAGACGTTCGATATAATTCTATTAGAAGCCGTGTCTCTTGCAATGCGATTGTCGATGAGATTTAATTGCTGATTCTGATGTTTCTCAATATATAACATTTTAAATCGTTGGTTGGTCTGTTATTAGCAGGCTTGTCTTTTGGTCGCAGTTCTCGTGAACCCAAGTTTAAGATTGAGTTTCATTCCTTGGAATTTCCCTTTCATCCGGTAAGTGAATAAACCATTTCTGTATACATTCATGCAATAAACAAGTTTTTATCTCCATTCTTCTGTGTATTCTACTTCGTATTTTGTAGTGTTATCTTAGTCGATGACATGTAAAATTTCATGTTATTGGTTGTTCTAGATTGCAAATATCATAGAATCTTCTGAAACTACTTTACACCTGTGTGTTAGTAACCAAGGGGCACTGAAATTGTTTGCATGGAACTTACTGCAGAATGCTGAACTGGAAACAATGACAATGTCTAATAGTGAAGGGAAGAGATATCTGTGCTTCTTGCCCATTACTGAAGAAACAAAGAGTGTCAAACCTGTTGATCAATCTAACACAAGCAACGTAATCGTGGGGACTGATCAAGGAATTAAATGGAAGACACCAGATGAGCTTATCGATGTGCTCAAAGATAGATGCCTAGTTAGAGTGAGACTTTTAGATTATTATTTACTTAATTAATTTTGATTTCTTTTAGGTTATTATCATACTTGATGCCCTGCTTACATCTTTTGAGTAGTTTTGAGTTATTTTCTTTTACAAAACCTTTTGTATTTGCAGTATGAAGGTTGGTGGTCTTATGAATTTTGCTATCATAAGAGGATGAGACAAGTCCATTTGGAAGAAGAAAAAGTAGGTTCATAATCATTTCTTGTTTTTGGAGAGGATATTTGCCATGTTATCATAAGTTATTCATACATGACATTGGATTATAATTTTTGGTAATTATTGTTTTTTCACAAAAGTAGTTGTGCCACCAAGAATTTTTTCCAGTGGTGCCATCTATTTTTAAGTATTTTATTTTTAAATTAAAAGATAATTATATAATTAGTTAATCTATGATATAATCATACCATAGTTATTAAGACGATGCTCAATAAGGTGACCTAAGAATGTCACCTTAATCGCTTGTCACTTGGAAGCCTCGTTGAGGATATGCTTGGTGATGATGATGCCGGATGATGCTTGGTGATGGCAATGATGATGATGACTAGAAAATGCTTTGGATGTTTAATTTCATTGTTTATTACTTTAAAGTTTGAATTTCATAAACCATCACCTTCCTTAATTAGGGTATTGCCTCACCTCTCACTTCTCATCTGAGGCATTTTGGAGGGGGTGTCTCCTTGACATTACCTTCCACCTTAGTAACTATGTAATCTACTACGTATTGAAGCTCAACCTAATCTGAGTTACATTTGTTATTATTTTATCATTTTAAAAATGGTTGAATTTTAAGACCTTTAGGTTAAGGATCAATGATTATTTAATTCAAGTATAGAAATTTTACCATGCATTTATGGCCATCTAGGAAAATCACCCAGTGGTGTCACTACAAAATTTGGCTCCTTTGTTATTTTCTTGAATGATGGAATCTAGCATGATTTATTGCTACAGAAAGTCTGCTGCATCATTATTTGTCAAAAAGAATTGAATGATTATGTTTATTCATTTCTTAAAAAGAAACTGAAATAAACTCTGAAAAGTTTAACTTAGTTGTTGATATGTCAGGCTTTGACATCAGCCCTAAAGAGTTACAACAGTAATCCTAATTTTGATTTTGTCTCTGCTATTCATTTGCTATGCCTGTTTCTGTGTATGCTTATTCTTCCACGTCCTTTCATTGCCTACTCAATATGTTTGCTTATTTATATATGATACAGCAAATAAAGGTTCCTAAAGTTATGTCTTTTTGGAGTGCTGCATGACTTAGGGACCACAGATTCCCAGATTTGTGACTATTTCTGTCATGTCATCTTTTTTGTGTAATTGAATATGAGAGTTTATACTGCAGATCAAATAGATAAATATTAATTTTAAACCAGAAATTTACCAATTTCAAAATCAGTAGACTTTTAAACATGTTTTTTGGTCTTTCCTCCTTTATTGTTTTGAATATCGTGTAACTTAAGTAACAAGGATGCCGTTACTTGTTGGCAGTGTGTTTGTTTTAAATGGTAACTAATCTTGCTAATCATTGTTTCATCTCAAATTCTGTCGCATGATAATGATGAGGACCAGATGTTCTCTCACTGAAAAAGTTTTTCTTTCATCATTGCTGCAGGTCATTCAAGAATTTATTTTGGGAGAATTTGATCCTGTAGCCACAGCTGCTTTCCGTGAGAATCACACTTACATTTCAACACTAAAAGACCCAAGCTCCAAAGATGCCTCTCAACGGTATGCTAAACTATAAATTTGACAATTTTATGCGACGTCTGTTTATTGATTGGTTACCATCGTTATGAATTGCTAGCAGGTATCATGCTCATATCTATACAAATGGGACACTTTGTGATCTAACAAATCAACCACGAGAAACTGAGGTTAGAGAGATTGGAAATTCCAAACTATATTATCTTCTCATATTGTTATTTTCTTTTACAATTAATTTTCCTGTCTTATCCACAGGTTCGTTTTGTCTGTTCAGAGTCCCCAGTAATGATCAGTTCTATCAAGGAAATATCCACATGCAAATATGCTGTAACAATCAAATGTCCACTTCTTTGCAAGCATCCGTAAGTCTCTAAAACTGCTAAATATAGCAAGATAGTGTGCATCCTGTAGACACTACCTGCTCATTCACATCTTTTTATTTATTGGGGGTGGATGCCAGTATTTCACATGGACAATCACTCAACCGAGATTGGGCAGACTACCCTGTATTAAATTTTAGATCTGATCGTAGCATTTGCTTGCCAGGATGTTTAAACAAGGACGGCCAGCGTTGCATATCATTCATTGCAATGAGTTGCCACGTGAGACCAAAGATGCACAAATGGATACACAACAGGCGGGTGGAAAACAGATTACTGTTGTGACAAACAACAATGAGCGATTTGCTACATGATAAAATAAAACGAATAGCAGATTATCACATCCTCTGCCAGGATACATAAAAATGCGGGAATTGGTCATCTTGGCGTGCTTCCCTTTGATGTTCTTGAACCTTGCAACCGATAATACAAAAACTCAGCTGTGAGCTTGTTTTCAGCTTCTCGTTTTTTCTTTCTTTTCCATTTTTAACATTGATGAGAGGGTCTTGTATATTCCAATGAAGAAGGAAAACTTGGAAGCTTATTATATGGTAGTAGGATGCATTTGTGAGTTGGATGTGTACATTTGGAATTTTTCATTTGTATTCAAGAAATGCTTATTGATTTAGGATACCCTGATCAAAGTTGAAAATTTTCACTCATTTGGTATTGATGACTCTTCCTCTTCATTTTTCAACATTTTTTGCTAATGTTATTACTTTTGTGAATCCAATTATTTTTCTTACAACGAAATTGAATATCAACATATTTTACTTCGATTATGTTTATAAAATTTGTTGGCATCGCCCAATTGTGTGATATCCAAATGGTCCTCGAATCTTTCAGAGCTTGATCTTAAATTATAATAATTACAATGCATTTTTTATTTCATGTGAACTCATGGAGCCCATGAACATTTGAAGATTTTTTTTGAATTTTTATTCTCCTCCCCAAGTTAATCACATAAAATTAATAAAAAATTAAACCTAAACTAAACAAATTATGCATATTCTTTACATCATAGATCCATGAGCATTTGCATGCATTTATCTCATGCGTTATATAGCACACACACTTTATTTGCTAAATAACTAGAATAATTTTTGTTCTAACATGGTTAGGACACAAAGCATGTGTCTTTCTCGTTACACCTACATTTGATTGAGGGAACGAAGTCACAACCTTTTTCATCTCTTATAGCCTCCTTAAGTTCTTTTTTTTTCACATTTTCTTCTCAATTGTTTCATACCATTTAGACTCCCTTTAAGCTTATCTTTCTCAATTCTTCAATTTTTACATCTAATTTTATTCACTTTGTACTATTTCAACATTCACAATCTTAAATATTTAATGCTCATTTGTGACACCAACAAAATTATAAAAGTTAGGAAATAGAAAGTCAAAAAATTTAAGAATAAAAAAGTCGAAAAGTAAAATTTGAAAATATTTGTACTTTCAATGGAAAGCTAGGAAAATTATATACTTCTTGAAATTTTAATATTATATATTAAGTAATATTATATAATAAATAAATAATATTTATGATTTTAAATATTATAAAATTAAATTAAATAATATTAACAATAATAAAATAATTAAATTTTATTATTATAAAAATAATTAATTAAATAACAAATATTAAAAAAATATACTTTAATTATATTAACAATAATAAAGCAATATATTATATTAATATAATTAAAGTATATACAAAATAATTTTAATTAAAACAATAATATATTATACAAAGTAATAATTAAAATATAATACTTTAATAAAATAAAATAATATATTATACTTTAATTATATTAACAATATATACTTTAATTATAATTAATTTTAAATAATAAAATAATTAATTAAACAAGGATAATTCTTATATTACTTTTCCAACTTTTAGATGAAAAGAAATCTAAAAACTTGTAATCTCTAACTTTTTATATGTAAGAAAGTTAAGAATTTATTTTATATGGTACAAATCTTAAAAAGTTAAGAAAATTTTTTCAATTTTTCAATTCCTAACTTTCTGAATAGCACAAATAATATCTTAGAAGTTATCCACCTAACCATAATAACTTGAGAGGTTGAATTTTTTAAATGTATAGGATGATTAACATGTTTATTGTATGTACTTAAAGCATTTACTTGAACTTTAGTTTACCAGATCATAGTCTTTCACATGTAAAGGTCATTAACTTCACTCGTACTTTAGATATAAGTTTTTTTTAATTTAACTTTAGAATTAAACTAAATGATGACCACATTCTTTTCATCATCTTTTTAATAGATAGTGGTAGAACTCCAAGAAGTGGAGAGGATGTCATTCGTCTTCCTTCGCTGCATTTCTAAGATTACAATTGCCTTCTATAAGACCTTAGTTATATGGAGCTCCTTTGGGTGTATGACGGTAATCTTCTTCAAGTTTCTGCGTGATGTTGGCTTGATATTTATTAAAACCTCACTCTTTCATTGGGAATCGAATAGATGAATGTTGTCCTGGAACCTCAAATATAGAAAGCATCATTTATCATTGCATAATTATTAACATAGATGCCAAACTCGATCAAAGACAATTTTATTTCCAATCCTGTGAGGAGGAACAACATTATCTGCGAAGTACCATGGATAGATAACTCACCTTATTTGTACTATGGAATCGACGGTCCTCTCCGGCGATGGATGGCAGTTGAACACAGACGAGTGAAACGCCGACAACACCACAAACACCTCCGCCATTGTCGGTCTAACCGCCGGATCTGGCGTCACGCATCGTCTTGCCAATTGTGCCATGGCAAAGACGAGGTCCATGGGGCACTCCTCAGCCAAGCTGGGATCAAGGAAATTCTTCAGCTTGTCCCTTGCGTCTTCTCCGGTGATCACTTCCTCAATGGTGGAGGACAGTAGAATATCCTTCCCACCACCTTCGGAGAAGATGACCTCTTTCCCGGAAAGCAGCACCACCCCGAAGGCGAACACGTCGATCTTGGCCGTGATGAGGCCATGCTTGAGGTACTCCGGTGGCATGTAGCCCTGCATTATTATTAACCATCCAAGTTGGTGGTGATCAGTCCATCTCAGTGCTCAGTTCAGTTTATGTTGTGTTGTGTTGCTCCTAGTGTTCTAATATTAGAAGTTCTTTTGATAATGGTAGTGCTTGGATTCAAATCCAGAAATTTTTGCAATGTTAATATTGCTATTGTTACATTTGTAAATAGATTTGAGCTGCCTTTCAAGTTTTGTAAGAAATGAAACTAATAATAGTTGAGATTGATCAGACATTACTATCCAACACGACCTGTGCATCCATCGATATATACCTGAGTGCCAACAACATGCCGTGCCAGCAGTGGCGTAGCTCCGTCGCCGGGGACGGCCCTTCCAAGGCCGAAGTTGGTCAGCTTCACACGAAGCTCAGCGTCGAGAAGAACGTTGGAACTCTTCAAATCCTTATGCACACACAGCAGGGCGGTGAAGTTGTGTAGATAATTCAGTACGTTGGCCAAATCGTAGACAATCTGAACTCTCTGCTTCCAACTCAAACCACCAAAACTGTTCTTGTTCCCGTCGCCGTGGAGCCAATCGGCGAGGGACCCTTTCTCGGCGAAGTCGTAGACGAGAAAAGTGTCACCTTTGTGGGTGCAGTATCCTAAGAGACGGATAAGGTTGGCGTGGTTGATTTGTTGGAGGATTTTGATCTCGTTCGTCACATCGCCCTTCATCCTCTTCACGGCGACGTCGTCGCCGTTGATGGTTCCACGGTAGACAGAGCCACCGAGTCTGTACGACTCGTCGAACCCAACGGTTGCCTTTCGAAGGTCCCTGTACTTGTATACCGCCAACGATCCAACCAGTGCCTTTGCGGTGGCGGATAGCATGGCTTCGGAAGACTGCGGGTCTTTTCCCGATAGCGGATCATAGCCCACAGTAGAAATTGAGCCACTGTTATGCGTCATCACCGGCAACGTCGACCGACGCCTGCGTCTGAAAAAGCACAGAGACCGATGAAACACACGGCAATCACAACTCCAACGATTACCCATTTCTTGTTAGACCCACCTCCCCCCACAGGAGCCACCGGTGACTGAGGGGGTGATGACTGCGCCGCGATGGTAGTTCCGGCAACCATACATCTGGTTGGCGGAGTCTTGACGGGCACTAGGAGGGTGGTGAAGGGGAAAATTGTTTGCCCAACCTCAAGCTGATTCGCATCCCACACGGCATCCGCAAAAGTATCGAATCTTTTGGCAATGGTCGCTATGTCATCGCCCCAAGCAACTCGATAGCTCAGCAAGAACTTATAGCCCGCCATCGTCTGGTTCTGACTAGGGCACGCGCATCGGAGCGGGACCTTGAGCCTCATATTGACGGCTAGCTTCCTGCTATCATGGTCCGGATTCTGTTGCATCATCGCTTGACAAGTAGACAACCCCTGGAACCAGAAAAGAAGGAAGAGGTAACGACAGCAACCATGATTCATCTGAAATCCCATGGTTTGTCTGGAGAAACATGAAATCTTTACCTTGAAAGTGTTGTTAGCGACGGTGAAGTACGTTTCACTCTCATTCTTCTTGGTGTAGTAAGCGTCATGCTGGTAGTAGGACGGCCCGTCAGGGCTGGGGCCGTTGCAGGAGCAACGGACGGGGACCAGGACGAGTCTGTCGACGGGGAAAACGAAGACGTCGTTCACGCCGTTGATGGCGGCGATTTCAGTGGCGGTGGAATTGAGGAAGTAGGCGATCTGGCTGGGTGATTGGTAGTTGATCTGGGACCGGAAGATGAGGTAGGAGTCGCAGGTGGTGAGAGGGCCGGTACAGTTGTAGCCGAGAGTGGACGAGCCGTTCTTCGTGTAGCAGTACTGTTGGTCATTGTTCTCGTATGGTTGCTGGGATTCGGAGATTGGGAGGAGTAGGAGGTGGACGAAGACGGCCAGGGCCAAGGTTATGGCTGGCTTCTCTTTCTCCATGGTTGCCAGTGGAGTGGTCGTCGCGCCGGCGGTGATGCGTTCGAGGTACTTCACACGTTGAGGAAGCTTATTCGGAATCGTCAAATAAGCACAAATTTTAAATAATAAATTAATTAGTCCAAGTCAAAGTTTGTGTCGTTCCTTTGGAAGTCAAGGCAGCGTTTGACAAAAAGATCTTTGCTTTCTACTGTCGTTGATTTTCAAGGTATCTGTGTACCAAGAAATTTTCTGTCAAAATCCGTCCTTTTTATTTGATATAAAAATTAAAAGAGTATTTGTGTATTTAAAAATGATGAAATATATATATATATATATCATAGAAATGATAGTAGTGAAAAATAAATAAAAAAGTTAAAATATTTATGTATAGAATAGAAAATGATAAAATTTAAAATACATGTGTTTGTATATAAAACAAAAAATAATAAAAAATCATAAAATATATATATTTATTTACAAAATAAAAATATTGAAATTAATAAATTAAATATTTTTTATATTTATCTGTAATATAAAAAATAAAAAAATTTATTATACATAATATAAAATAAAGTCATTTGTGATAATTATTACAACATAAAATATATTTTACGTATCTTTATTATTCTATATATTTCTCGTAATATCAATTTTCATCTATTAAAGACATAAATAATTTTTATATCAAAATTATATATTGTTAATATATTATGTGATAATTTATATTTTTTTTTCTTTATTTTCTATTAATTTCAAAAATCAAAATGTTAGAAGATGAAAGAAAATATTTCTTATATATTGAGAAAAAATGATGAAAATTGATAGAAAATTATTTAATGCACAAACACTTAAAAAATGATAATAAAAAATTTATCAATTTTCTTTTCAATATTTTTCACAATTTTCTAAGTACACAAACATCTTCAAATTTTTCTGCTATTTTTTGGTCTCCTTTTGCAATGAAACTGTTATTTTCTTTTTGCTATTTATGAGGAGTATAAATACCTTTCACCTTTATTTTCTCGTATATCTCTCGTTTGCTTGTCTTTTTCTTTCTTTTTCTTCGTCCTATCGTATAAAAAACTCTGTAGTGCTTTCCTTCTTTCTTATAATGTTAATTAAAATTGATTTTTCGCCCGAGACTGGGCCTTTTATCGACAACATCACATGAAAATAAGGATATAAATAGAAGTTTTAGATATTTCAAAATATTTATTTGTCTCGTCGCGAAAATGGTCGTCTAGGTATAACCCTACGTATTTTTTCCTTGTAGGGCACCTACATTTTGAAGTATTTTATTTTAAAATAAAAATATTTATAGAGGCTTTTAACTTACGTTATAATCCTATTTCTATCTAAAAATAACGACTGAAATTAAAAAATATTTATAGAGGCTTTTAACTTACGGTATAATCCGATATCGATCTAAAAATAACGACTGAAATTAAAACATAAATTGGTAAATTTTTATAACGTCGGATCAAAAATCAATACTTATTTGAATTAATAAAAATAATTTTACGATATATTCGTACCTGCCATTCCAATGGATCGGTCAACGGAGATGGAGTTTTCCATGTTCACGCATTTTTATCTACCAAATAATCCAACGTATATCACAACGCCGTGGAAATTTTACAAGCCAGGGAAAAAATAAATAAGACTTCGATGTTCATTGATTTAAAATTTATTAATAGTAAATATTATATTTTAAATATTGATTTATTTAAATTTAATATTTATTATTGATATATTTTAAATTAATATATTAAAAAATATCATTGACTTGACATAGTACTTAAGCGATTCCCGAGAAAAATAATAACACAACTTGTCATATTATCATAACATTGACGATAAAAAGTGAATTATATAATTCTTGATATCTACAGATTAAAATAAAAGTGAGTGAAAGAGTAATAGCAAGAGCAAAAATTTTATATGAAAAATCAACGATGTCTATGTGAATATTCTACACGAGATAAATGATAAAGACCAATACTTATAGTGTGATATTTTTCATATTCATGTCATAAGATGAATACCTGTAAATATTATTTTCTGGAAAAAAACAGTTAGAATTAGGAAAGAAGTCTTCGATGATTTATACTCATCTCCATTGTTTAAAGACAGGCGCCTGTTTAGAGTAAGATCAACATTTAGAGTATTATTTAATTAATTACTTTAATGTTATTAATTATCATACATGATTATCCTGCCTACATCTTAATTTTGAGTATATTTGAGTTAATTTTCTTTTACAGAACCTTCACATTTGCAGAAAGAAGGTTGGCGGTCTTATGAATTTTGGTATCATATATCAGAAGATGCAGACAAGTCCATCTCAAAGAAGAAAAGGTGGGTTTTTATTTTCACAACTAAAAATCAATTGCTTATTAGTGAAGAAAATTAACATATATAAATCTTAACTCATAAAGCGATTTTCAACAGATATAACCTAAAACAGGGCAATCAACACCGTCATAAGCTGTCATCTAAACAAAGTGAAGTTCCTTCTTTCAGAGAAGAGCAAGAAAAAGGTCGCCTACTACCTTTCTTACATGCATCTCCTTTGGGTCTAACAGCAAGCTTCTTCAAATTTCTGCTTAATGTTTTTGCCATGCCAAGCACCTTGGTTTGATATTTATGGGGGATTGACTGCATGAGTGTTGTTCTTTAGCCACAAATATAGTAAACATCATTTATCACTGCATAATTATTAACATAAATGTCAAATGTCAAAGCCACAGACAATTTTATTTCCGTTCCTGTGAGGAAGAGCAGAATAATCTGGAAAGTTCCATGCATGGATAACGTCACCCTGTTTGTACCAAGGAATCCACGCTCCTCTCCGGCGATGGATGGCAGTCCAACACAGACGAGTGAACCGCCGACAACACCACAAACACCTCCGCCATTGTCGGTCTAATCGCCGGATCTGGCGTCAGGCATCGTCTGGCCAACTGCGCCATGGCATAGACGGAGTCCATGGGGCAGTCCTCAACCAAGCGAGCATCGAGGAAATTCTTCAGCTTGTCCCTTGCGTCTTCTCCGGCGATCACTTCCTCAATGATGGAGGACAGTAGAACATCCTTCCCACCATCTTCGGAGAAGATGGCCTCTTTCCCTGAAATCAGCTCCAGCAGCACCACGCCGAAGGCGAACACGTCGATCTTGGCCGTGACGAGACCGTCCTTGAGGTACTCTGGCGAAAGGTAGCCCTTCATCGACAATTTAATAAGATTTGTGAGAAGGAATAGATCAAATAAAAAAATAAACATGTTTGTAAAAAATATGAATTATTTTAATAAATGTAACTGATAATAGTTGAGATTGTTCAGAAATTATTATCCAACTTGACCTTTACAGCCATACCTGAGTGCCGACAACATGCCGTGTCTGCAGCGGCGTAGCTCCGTCGTCGGCGACGGCCCTAGCAAGGCCGAAGTTGGTCAGCTTCACACGAAGCTCAGTGTCCAGAAGAATGCTGCTACTCTTCAAATCCTTATGCACACACGGCGGCGTGGCGTAGTTGTGTAGGTAATTCAGCACGTCGGCCAAATCGTAGGCAATCTGAACTCTTTGCTTCCAGCTCAAGCCACCAAAATTGCTCTTGTTCCCGTCTCCGTGGAGCCAATCGGCAAGGGGCCCGTTCTCGGCGAAGTCGTAGACGAGGTAGGTGTCACCTTCGTGTATGCAGTATCCCGAGAGACGGACAAGGTTAGCGTGGTTGATCTGCTGGAGGATTTTGATCTCGTTCGATACATCGCCATTCATTCTCTTCACGGCGGCGGTGTCGCCGTTGATGGTTCCACAGTAGACAGAACCACCGACTCTGTGCGATTCGTCGAACCCACAGGTCGCCTTTCGAAGGTCCCCGTACTTGTATACCGCCAACGATCCAATCAGTACCCTTGAGTCGGCGGATAGCACGGCTTCAGAAGACTGCGAGTCTTTTCCCGATAGAGGATCGAAGTCCGCGGTAAAAATCGAGTCACGGCTAGGTTTCATGACCGGCAACGTCTCCCGATGCTTGCGTCTGAAAAGGCAAAGGTAGAAGACGACGACGCCACATAGACAGATGAAAAACACGGCAATCACAACTCCAACGATTACCCATTTCTTGTCAGACCCACCGCCTCCCCCCGTAGGGGCCACTGGTGACTGAGGGGGTGATGACGGGGGCAAGGTAGTAGTTCCGGCAACCATATCTTTGGTTGGTGGAGTCTTGAGGGGCACCAGGAGGTTGGTGAAGAAGTAAAACGTCTGGCCAACCTCAAGCTGATTCGCTTCCCGCACGGCATTCGCATCGGTATCGAATCTTCTAGCGATGGTTATTATTGTATCGCCCTTCCTAACTGGATAGCTTAGCAGGAACTTATAGCCCGCCGTGGTCTGGTTCCGGCTAGGGCACGCACATCGGAGCGGGACCTTGAGCGTCATATTCTGCTTCAGGTGCCGGCTATCATAGTCCGGATTTTGTTGCATCATCGCTTGACAAGTAGACAACGCCTGGAACCAGAGAAAAAGGAAGAGGGCACGACAACCCACCACGATTCACCTAAAATCCCATGGTTTGTCTAGAGAAGCATGAAATCTTTACCTGGTAAGTGTTGTTAGCGATGATGAAGTATGTGTCAGTATTGTACTTGATGGTGTAGTAAGCATCGTGCTGGTAGTAAGACGGGCCGTCGGGGCTGGGGCTGTAGCAGGAACAACGGACGGGGACAAGGACGAGGCTATCGATAGGGAAAACGAAGACGTCGATGACGCCGTTGATGTCGGCGATTTCACGGGCGGTGGAATTGAGCAAGTACGCGATCTGGACGGGTGATTGGTAGTTGGTCTGGGACCGGAAGATGAGGTAGGAGTCGCAGGTGGTGAGAGGGCCGGTACAGTTGTAGCCGAGAGTGGAGGAATCGTTCCTATTGCAGTTCAGCTGGGCGTTGTTCTCGTAAGGTTGCTGGGATTTGGAGATTGAGAGGAGGTGGAGGAAGAGGAAGACGGCCAGGGCCAGGGAGATGGCTGGGTTCTCCTTCTCCATGCTTGCCGGTGGAGTGGTGGTCTCGCCGGCGGTGATGGATTTTGCCCTACCAAGGAAGGAACGACCCAAGCTGGTGACGCCTTCTTTATATTCCACCGATCTAACTTATATCACACGTTGCGAAACTTTACAAGCGCTGTCATTCTTTCCAAAAGATCGATTGGATCTGTGGAAGAAGACTTCGTCCACTTGTTGACCGGTACGTACAAGATTTTTTTTTTTTTTCACAAGTGGAAGCAGAAATAAAATCAATAAAACGATTTTACTGTGAGGTCACAATTAGAATAAGGAATGATTACTTTTATTTTAGAATTTTAATTTTAAAGTTCTACCGTATTTGAAAAAATCATAAATATCTGAAAATACAGACGAGAACCTTTGACCATCAATCTTACTCGGAATTGTCAAAGAAGAAGAAACTTCTAGAATGATAAATCGGCCTTGGTCAGTCAAGTCGTTATGCGAGACAATTTAATAATAATTATAACATGCTGGTAATAAATTTCTTGGTAACGACAAACATGATATAAAATCATAAGTCAAGACAAATCTCATTCAATTATTTGCGTGTTGATCAGCCTTTATTCTTTATTTAAATTCCTTAAAAACGATTAATTTTTGTTAAATTTCCTTCATTTATTTTTAATTCAAATAATCTTAACGAATATAATTTAGATTAAGTTAAAATGTATGGTAGATTATAATATAAATTAAATAATTATACAATAAAAAATTAATTCTTTAATTAAAATAATTAACGAACCTCTACGAATGTTTTCTGTTTTTGATAATGGTAGCTTTTGTATTCACCAGAATTCAAATTCCAGTAAAAGTTAAGAACAACAATTGTTTTAATAACTTGAGTTATCGCATTTATTATATATATAATTTGCATTTTTAATAGCATTTATTTTTCTGTTTTTGTTTTTTTTTTAATATCATTATTCTTTGAAACAACATTATTGTAAGAGAGAATTTTTTTGTCGGTGGTATTGCGAAAAAGAGAATAACATATATATCTATCGCAAGTCTTAACGGAGGGTAAAGTAAGAAAATGAAATTTTAAAAAAGTTTGGAAATGTGTACCTGACGGAAAATAAAGAATTCATTTTTCTATTTTCCTAAGTATAAAATGAAGTGAATTTTCAAGAATCTATTTTTCACCCTTGATAATCTATAGAATATTTACTTGTTAGAAGGAAAAAGAAGAAAAAAGAAAAAAATAATAGAAAAGAAGAAAAGAAAAGAAAAATAAGAAAGGAAGGAGAGAAAAAAGGAAAGAAAAATGAAAAGAAAATGAAAGAATAAATAGATAAATAATAATAAAATAAAATAAAATGAGAGGGATAAATGATAATAACAATAAATAAGTAATCTTATAGTCTTTTATAAGAGGATAAATAAAAATAAAATAATAATAATTCCATTAAAATTTTACCTTTTACCTCAATTTTGACTTTACATTTTATGCACAAATACCTTTTTTTTCTTACTTTCTAAACTTTACATTTTTAACAATTCTAAATTTTTTGTTCTCTATCTTTCTAAGTTTTTTGTCATGCACAAATAAATCATAAATGGAAAGTTTAGAAAGTAAATATCATTTGTTATTTGAGAAACTTTCATAATATATAAGATCTTTCAAGAATTAACTAATAATTCTATGTCTTACACTTTTTATAGAATGATGTTTAGTTTGCATCATGTTAATCACACTAAATACACACAACATTGGAACATATAATTTTATTACTTATAGAAAGAATACATAAAGATGTTGTATAATTGAAAATTACAATGAAATAATATGAAAGAGGATTCATACTTATTTCAAGAAGTACTTAACATTTTAAACAGTTTAGGTTTGTATTTAGATGTATTTTTTAATTTTTGATGGTTTTGGCTTATATTAAAATTTTTCTAAAAAAATAGTTTATACCCATATCTAAGAGTATTTTACATGTTTTAATGCACATAAAAGCATTTTGATCATTTTGACCTACATTGAAAGTGTTCTAATAATTTGGATGCACACAAGGGTATTTTAGTAATTGGATTATACACAGGTATTTCAATAGTTCAAGAATGCACAAGGGTAATTTTGGTAGTTTGAAAGCTTGTATGGGTAATTTAGAGTTCATATAGGTATTTTTGGATTTAGGAACCTATGTGGATGGTTTTGGTACTTTTGGAGTTCAAAGTGATATTTGGGTGATTTTGAAATTTATAAAGGATGTTTTGATAATTTGGGACTCATTAGGGTATTTAAGTCATTTGAGGTTTACAATGAGATTTTGATCAATTGGGCTCACAAGGGCATTTAAGCTATTTAAGACTCATGATGTCATTTTGATAATTTTAGCTCATAAGGGTATTTTTATCATTTGAGCTTTACGAAGATATTTTGAAGATTTAGACTTCACCATTTGATTTAAACCCACCTCACAATTCACTATTTTTTAAATTTCTTCTCTTTTCCTTTTTCTTTTTTAGTACATGAGTTTCTAATCTAGTCCTAAAAGTCTAATTGTCTTTTTCATCTTTTTCTTTTTCTCTTCTTCTTTTAGGATATGAGCTAATGATGTCAAAGCCCAACTTGTTTAGGGCCCAATACTTTTATTCTCTTTCTATTATATTTTTTTTTTCACAACTTGGGTTGGCAGTCCAAATGAGTTGAGTATATTTTCTCCTCCTTTTCTCTCTTTTGTTCTTTCTTTTATGTTGCAGGCTTGATTGATACTTCAAATATGCTGATTCTGTTTCTTTTTTCCTCCTTTAATTCCTCATTGTTCAATTTATCATTTTTATTTTATTTTTTTCTTTTCTTCCTTCCTCCTCTTCTTTAGCCAAAACCCTACTCTATCACCATTGTTAGAACTATTGAAACCCTAACCTCACCACCGTCAAAGGTCACTGGTCTGTCTAGTAATGAGCAACATAACACCTTTATAGTCATGCATGATGATTTTTTTCCACACATGTTGTGGTTGGTCTATGTTATGCTCACATGAGATTGACTTACATAAGGTAAGTTAGCAAAGCTAAGGTTCGAAGTGACACTCAAACCAACACTATAATAATGTTGATCGTAATTAATCCACCTACCAAGGGAACAACAGAGTAAAACGTTGATAGCTACGAAGGAAGAAGAGTTATGAGACAAGCAATTTAAAGTTGGAATAGTGAAGAGGTGTGTCAATTGGCAAAGGAAGCCAATATGTCATTGGGACTATGAAGAGATGCACCAATTAACGAATGATGCCAACACATGCCAATGGGAGAACACTACTAAAACGATGTCGAAGAAGACAAAGTGTCACACCATGGAGTGATGGCAAAGCTTAAGAGATGAGACTCTCAAGCATAGGTCGTGATTATAAAAGGTGTCTGAGCAAGTAAAGCTAAAACGAACGCTACTTTACATAACTAATGACTTGTTGAGGGTGAAAGCAAGTCACTAGACATCAAAGGACAAACATTATGTGTAAAGCTCTAATAATAATAGAGCGATCACTAACTTTTCAACCATTGAGTACAAAGATAAGCTAACTAGAGAACAAGTTTGTTGTTGTCGATGGAGATTTTGTTAACCTTTGAGAAAAACCCTATGATAGTGGTTTCATTGCTAGGATGGCAAAAGGAAACTCCTCTTTAGTTATCAATGATGGTATAGAGTAATCGACAAAGAGTATCAAGCATAGGTTGATTTCAATCAAAAAATCACATGGCAACATCTAGAGGTTGCTGGAAAAAATGAACGAGATCAACTTGGAGGTTAATGTTCTTCAAAACTAGTTGTACATCCTGAAGAAGGTAGTCACAGGTGCCACAACCTCACCCTCTTCCTCTTCTAAACTACGCATTCTAGAACCTAAGGCCTTCATCAAGATACACAAGACGAGGAAGTTGGAGAAATTTTTTTGAGATATGAACTACTGCAAAGCTTGTCATACTCTAAAGGAGAAGAATGTGACATTGATGAGTATGTTCTTGACGATTGACGTGAAACTATAGTAGACATTTTGTGCACAAGATATAGATCCTATGATGACAAGGGACATGTTTAGTAAGGAACTTCGACAATAGTTCCTATCGAGCAATACCTCTTAGGTAGCAAAAGATGAATTGCGAAAGTTCTAACAAATGAGCATCATGTGGGACTATGTTAAAGAATTCAAGTACTTAATATTGTAGATCACTAATATGATCGAAGAGAACAAGTTGTATAACTTCCTCTTGAACTTTTAGAGTTAGGCTTAGGTGGAGTTTCGATGACAATATGTCAAGGATCTATCGAGTACCCTCAACGTTACAAAAGCACTTCTTGATTACAATTCTAGCTTCACGAAAGATAGTGGTAATCCTAACAAGAAGTACAAGTCTACAGGTAATGTTAAAGGTGAGTAACCAAAGTTTGATGGGTTTAAGCTACAAACACGTAAGAGTAAGGAGAAGTCTAATGGGTGTTATATTTATAATGAGCCACATCACATGAGGGATTATCCAAAGTAAGAGATACTCAATGCCTTAATCCAAGAAGGTAACAAGTTATCGATGTTAGAGGACTATCGTGTTAATCTGCTCTGACTTAATATATATTAGAAGACATTGAAGTCATTCATAACTTCTTCTCAAAGGACATTACATTTTAATATATATACTTCTAAGCATTTCTCATGTACTTCTCCTCTTTTCTATTAGAATTATTCCTTTAAATCACAATTATAACGTCCTCTTGATAAAATAACTCGTATAAGTTATAAAGGGAAAAATATATATATAAATATCATAAAAACAATAAACATCGTATAAATTCACCGCACAAGCGAGAACGAGTGAACTCATGGCATCCTCGAAACAAGTGAATTTATTTTTCCAACCAGAAACTTACCAAAATGATAAACTCGGCTTAAGATGTAGGCATGTCTCATATATATTACTGTTGTAATTCTCAGACAAAGATCGTTCTTTTCTTGCGAGAGGTAAGAGTAGATAGATTGAATGAATAATCTCAGCTGTGAATTAATTCAACAACCAAACAAAGCAAAGTCAAGAGAAGGTTTCCACCACCTTAATCAAATTAATTGTCTTCTTTCCTTTCTACCTCGTCGGCTTGTTGTCTCCTCGGTTCAAAGGTTGGTAGCTTGTTGTTTTCATTTAAAGTTAAAGTTACTAATAACTTCAACATCAATGTTGGCCGTTAAATTATTTAATTAGGAAGAAGTAATACTTAAAACTTTTATCAACTACAGGCTAAGATGTTTAAGACTTCTGAAATCTAAAAATAATAGGAAGAGCAAACGTCATGGCATTTTCATCCTCTTCTTGTGACAAATGACGGACATTTTTTTTGTTGTTACTTCCGGAGCAAGCATGAAGTCGTGAGAGAGAATTAATAATTAATATTATCATCCTCTGGAGGTAAATTCATTGGAAACTGCGAAGACTTTTCTGTCGTTGACGGATCGCCCGACCAACTCTGAACTTGCGAAGAAACGATAAGGATGATGACGCAACGCATACAGTAATAAAGGAGAAGAATGACGCACACACGGCTCCTCGGTAATATTATATATATATATATATAAAGTTATTTTATATTGACGTAAAATTAAATTAAATTATCATTTACAAACACTATCATCACACAGATATCATAGAATCTTCTGAACCGACTTGAAGACCATGTGTTAATAACCAAGGAGTGATGAAAATGTTTGCATGAAAGTTACAGCAGAATTAATACTGAACCGGAAACGCAAATGGCAAATGTCTAATAGTGAAGGGAAGAGACATCTGTGCTTTCTTGCGCATTGCATGAAGAAACAAAGAAATTAATCTAACACAAGCAACATAACCGTGAGGACTGATCAAATGGAAGGCACCGAATGAGCTTATTGATCGTGTACATGCTCAGAGACAGACGGGTATATAATTTAGAGTGAGATCGGCTTTTAGATTATTATTTACTTAATTACTTTTGGGTTATTATCGTACTTAATTGCCCTGCCTACGTCTTAGTTTCGAGTATATTTGAGTGAGTTATTTTCTTTTACAAGTAACAAAACCTTGCGCATTGGCAGCAAGAAGAGAAAGTAGGTTTACAATCACAACTCAAAATTAATTCCTTATGAGTGAAGGAAATTGACATATATAAACCTAAATTCAATTTACACTTAAGATAATTTTCAATAAATATGAACTAAAATATGGCAGTGGACACCATTGTAAGTTGTCTTCTAAAGAAGGGGAAGAAAAAGATTGATTTCTACCTTGTCACATGCAACTCCTTTGGGTCTAACAGCAAACTTCTTCACATTTCTACACTACGATTTTGGTATGCCAAGCATGCTGGCTTTGACATTTATTAAAATCTCACACTTTCATGGGGAATTGATTACATGAGTGTTGTCCTGGAACCTCGAATATGGTAAGCATCATTTATCATTCTATAATTATAAACACAAATTCCAAAGCCACGGCCAATTTTATTTCCGTTCCTGTGAGGAAGAGCAGCATTATCTGCTAAGTTCCATGGCTGAATGACTTCACCATGTTTGCACCATGGAATCCACGCTCCTCTCCGACGATGGATAAAAGTTCACAGACGGGTGAGCCGCCGACAACACCACAAACACCTCCGCCATTGTCGGTCTAATCGACGCATCTGGCGTCACGCATCGTCTTGCCAATTGTGCCATGGCAAAGGCGAGGTCCATGGGGCATTCCTCAGCCAAGCTGGGATCAAGGAAATTCTTCAGCTTGTCCCTTGCGTCTTCTCCGGCGATCACTTCCTCAATGGTGGAGGACAGTAGAATATCCTTCCCACCACCTTCGGAGAAGATGGCCTCTTTCCCGGAAATCAGCTCCAGCAGTATCACCCCGAAGGCGAACACGTCGATGTTGGCCGTGACGAGACCATGCTTGAGGTACTCCGGTGGCATGTAGCCCTGCATTATTATTAACCATCCAAGTTGGGGGTGATCAGTCCATCTCAGTGCTCAGTACAGTTTATGTCGTGTTATTCCTAGTGTTATAATATTAGCAGTTCTTTTGATAATGGTAGTGCTTGGATTCAATTCCAGAAATTTGTACAATGTTTATATTGCTATTGTTACGGTTGTAAATAGATTTGAGCTGCCTTCCAAGTTTTGTAAGAAATGAAACTGACAATAGCTGAGATTGATCACAAATTATAACCCAATATAACCTTTCAATCCATACATACCTGAGTGCCAACAACATGCCGTGTCAGCAGCGGCGTAGCTCCCTCACCGGGGACGGCCCTTGCAAGGCCGAAGTTGGTCAGCTTCACACGAAGCTCGCCGTCAAGAAGAACGCTGCTACTGTTCAAATCCTTATGCACATACGGCGGCGTGGCGTAGTTGTGTAGGTAATTCAGCACGTCCACCAAATCGTAGGCAATCTGAACTCTTTGCTTCCAGCTCAAGCCACCAAAATTGCTCTTGTTCCCGTCGCCGTGGAGCCAATCGGCGAGGGACCCGTTCTCGGCGAAGTCGTAGACGAGGTAGGTGTCACCTTCGTGTATGCAGTATCCCGAGAGACGGACAAGGTTAGCGTGGTTGATCTGCTGGAGGATTTTGATCTCGTTCGATACATCGCCTTTCATCCTCTTCACGGCGGCGGTTTCGCCGTTGATGGTTCCACGGTAGACAGAGCCACCCACTCTGTGCGATTCGTCGAACCCACAGGTCGCCTTTCGAAGGTCCCGGTACATGTATACCATCAACGATCCAATCAGTTCCCTTGGGTCGACGAATAGCGCGGCTCCAGAAGACTGCGAGTTTTCTCCAGATAGCGGATCGTTGGCTACAGTACGAATCGTTCTCACCCGAAGCCAGCGTCTGAAAGAGCTGAAGAAGAAGACGGCGATGCCGCAGAGACAGATGAAAAGACACACGGCAAGCACAACTACAACGATTACCCATTTCTTGTCAGACCCACCTCCCCCCGTCGGGGCCACCGGTGACTGAGGGGGTGGTGACGGGGGCATGGTAGTAGTTCTGGGAACCATATCTTTGGTGGGCGGAGTCTTGAGGGGCACCAGCAGGGTGGTGAAGGGGAAAATCGTCTTCCCAACCTTAAGCTGATTTGCTTCCCACACGGCATCCGCATCAGTATCGAATCTTTTGGCGATGGCCGCTATTGTATCGCCCCAAGTAATTAGATAGCTCAGTAGGAACTTATATCCTGCTGTGGTTTGGTTCCGGCTAGGGCACGCACATCGGAGCGGGACCTTGAGCCTCATACGGCCGATCAGGTACCCTCCGCCAAGTTTTGGATTTTGTTGAATCATTGCTTTACATGTAGACAACCCCTGGAACCAGTGAAGAAGAAATAGGGAAACAACGAACCACCATGATTCACCTAGTATCCCATGGTTTGTGCAGAGAGGCATGAAATCTTTACCTGGTAAGTGTTGTTAGCGATGATGAAGTACGTGTCAGTTTTGTACTTGATGGTGTAGTAAGCGTTGTGCTGGTAGTACGACAGGCCGTCGTTGCTGTAGCAGGAGCAACGGACGGGGACAAGGACGAGGCTATTGATAGGGAAAACGAAGACGTCGATGACGCCGTTGATTTTGGCGATTTTAGTGGCGGTGGAATTGAGCAGGTACGCGATCTGGACGGGTGTTTGGTAGTTGGTCTGTGACCGGAAGATGAGGTAGGAGTCGCAGGTGGTGAGAGGGCCGGTACAGTTGTAGCCGAGAGTGGAGGAGTCGTTCCTTTTGCAGTTCAGCTGGGCGTTGTTCTCGTAAGGTTGCTGGGATTCGGAGATTGAGAGGAGGTGGAGGAAGAGGAAGACGGCCAGGGCTAGGGAGATGGCTGGGTTCTCCTTCTCCATGGCCTCCGGTGGTGGTCGCGTCGGCGGTGCTGAATCTGTCCCTTCCAGTGCAGGAACAATCGAAATGGTCGAAGCCTTCTTCTGCCTCGGCTTTTATTTTGAAATTTTAATTTTTAAATTCCACCAAATATCAGAAAAATAAATCTAATTTAATGACGTATCTAGATATGTCAACGGCCCATTTTTGTATCGGTCTTGGCGTGGGCTGGGTCGTGTCGAGCCAGTCCGTGTGACACGTGCCAGGCCCCCAGAGGCCGTCCTGGGCACTGTTCGTGTCAACGGGCCTGGGCCATGCTGTTTTCCGGCAGGGTGGGTTGGACCTGGGATGAGGTTTTAAATTCAAAAATATTTTATAAGTAAATTGATGGAATTTGAATTTATTATTTTTAAGAAATTTTAATATCATATCATCCTTGATCTACATTCAATATATTAATAAAAATATAAAAAATTTAATAATCGCTCCTTAAATTAAATGAGGAACAAGAATTATATTTATTGATTTTATGAATCATTTACATTATTTATAATAAAAAAATTTCATAAGATAAATATAAATTACATTACGTAATTTAAATTTATAATTAAAATCTACATGTAATTTTGAGATAACCATACTAAAACATTTATGTTGTTAAAATCGTTGATCGAATCATCATATTAAGGAGGGGTTTGTGCATTCGGAATCTGATAGAATTGAAAATTTTTTCCGTCAAATTCCGAGTCATGAGGTGTTTGTGCATTTTGTGTAAAAGTTTGGAAAATAAATTCCCAACCTAAAAGGTCAGAATTCATTTTCAAAAATATCACTCGACACTCACCCTCACTTGTTGAAGTATATATTGTTAATTTTTTTATTTAATTAATTATTTTAATATTTGTTTATTAAAAATAAAAAATATTAATTATTTTATTATTATTAATATTATTTAATTTTATAATATTAAATCATAAAATATTATTTAATTCAATTATTATTATTATTTTATTTATTATATTATATTATTTAATATATAAATATCAAATTTTCAAAAACTATATAATTTTCCTGTGGTTAACACAAACAAAGTCTTAAAAGTCATTTATGGCTAATAAAATGTTCAGAATTATATTTTTTATAATCAAAGTATTTTAATAATTATTTATTATTTACTTTCATTTATTCACTTTATAATAATTATATTTTTATAAAAGTTATTTATTATTATATTACAAGGAATATAGAATTTACAATTATCCTTTTGTTGTTTTAAACATGTATTATAACTAAAAAGTTATCAATTTTTGTAATTTTTGATTTATTTTATATAATGATATACTTAATTAATTGATAAATAATATATAAACATTTAATTTAATAATATGTTCATTTATTAATGTAATTAATTCATTTCTTGATTAATTACATTTTCATTAATTACTTTAATTTATTAATTAACTTTATTAAAAATTAATTCTATTTAATTTAATTCAATTCTATTATATACACAAACAACTAAATTTTAATTTATGTTAAATTAACGTTACGTGCACAAACAGTCAATAAATAAATATTTCGTATCATTTAACACTTAAATACCTTATCTCTAAAAATTATTTTGATAATTTTTACTAAAATTCTCTTCTCACCGTCTTCGCACACGAAACGTGAATCACTCATTTCTGATACAGACATATGGTACTAAAATTGCAGTGGATGCAAAAAATATTTTCTTAAAAAATTTTTGGGCTATCACAATTATCAGTAAGTATTACGTGGGAATTGCGATATAATTTAACGGTTGTGATGTAATTGTCGTACAAAAATGGCCAGGGCCAGCCCATCACCACCCAACCCAGCACCTCGAAACAACCACCAGTGCCGCCACTTGGGCCTTCTCGTCCTGCTCCTCGCCATCCCACGAATCTTCTCCTACTTCCTCGTCATCGACTGGTCGGCGGCAACGGTGGTGATGCAAGCGTCGTCACTCTCCTTCCTCCCCAGGTCCTTCTCCAAGTCTTCCCCTGTAATCAGGTCGACCTACACCCCGGCTTCCACCGGGTCCGATCGGTCCATGGCCGGCAAGTGGGCGCAGAAGACCGTCGCCATCCCCGCGCAGAGGCGCGGCTGCCACCTCATCACCTCCAGGGTATGGCTCCTTCCCCCATGTCTCTGTTGTTGGGTTTCGTCAGGTTTCTATGGATTGCCATAACATAACCTACCCATAACCTAAGTGTTATTGTTTCAAATGTAAATCTTGCTTTTTTTGTTCGATTTGAAGTAGTAATGGCTGGGAAGATTATGTCTTTCGCTTATGCATTACTGTGCTTTTTAATTCGATTTGACGTGTTGATGGGAAGAGAGATTGGGTCTTTCATCGTTTTCAATGATTAACAAGGAAAACGATGGTAAGAGTAGTACCATAACCGTGGATGTGCTATCGAGCTTTGATGGCCTTCCTTTATGATTACAATCATCATCTCCAGTTATGGTGCCAACTGCTTATTGTCGAAAATGTAAAACCGTGAAATTTCTTCATCCAACATTCTATCCTCTAGTCATACGTATTCCATCATGATAATGCCCATTTATGGTGTTCAGCGTTGACCACTTCTCTAGTTTTCTTCAAATGAAAATTGTGAATTTTCTTCATCAAACATCCTATCCAGCAAGTCATAGTAAATGAAATTTGTTTCTTCCATCTATCACGTATCAACACATCCCTAATGCTGGAAATTCATCTGTCATTTTTATATCTGATGCAGAGTAGGACAAACAATTTTGTCCATATTTGATACTTAATATGATTTTGTTTCTATTCAGATAATGAGGGAAATTGAGGCAGATGTATCTGGGTTCAAATGTGGGCTTGCTCATCTTTTTTGTAAGAGATTACTTTATCTCGGTAATCATCAAATGTTTATGCGTCTACCAATCTCTAAAATGAAGATCTAATTTCAGTGCAACATACAAGTGCTTCGCTGACCATAAACGAGAATTATGATTCGGATGTTCAAGATGACACAGAAACATTCCTCAATCGGATTGTTCCTGAGGTTTTTTGGTTCTTCATCTTCTTTTTCTCCCTTTTTGCTTAACCTAGCAAAAGATGCGTTTAAATCTTGATGTTGTTTTCAGGGGCGATCTGCACCTTGGAAGCATACTCTAGAAGGTGTGCACTTTTTCCTGTTGGAGATATGCATGTGCAATTGATTTAATAGTTTTAGATATCCTTTTTTGTTCAAACATTTTCTATTTTTTGTTCTCTGGATATCTACTTCGTTGATAGATGATCTTCAGTTGACATTCATTCTCTATATATTTGTTTGTTCAATGATTCCAATTTCCACATAGTTTGATTATAGTTATGGATAATATATGTTGACATCCATTGCCTATCATGGTATCTGTTAATAGTAGAAGTTCAGGATCAGGGATGATTTCCTTTTTGTTGGTAACATATAATAGGCAATGCACGGCGGTGACTTCTGTCTGTTGAATTTTTTATAGGCCCTGATGATATGCCAGCTCATATCAAATCATCAATGTTTGGTTCTGCATTGACGTAAGATTTTCCATCATTTGTGTGAACTATATTTGCTCTCCAGTAACATACATCTCATCGTGGAATTTCGGTTTGCAGTATTCCTATTACAGATGGACACCTCAACATGGGAACCTGGCAGGTAATTAAACATTGATTCTGCTGTTAATCTCCCAAAGAATAGCGATATAATTTCTGATATTCAGCTTTCCATATATAGCAAATAAAGTGCTTGTAATTTCGGAGGTATGTGTTGTGGTTTTATTTGAATATCCATTATCAACAACCAATTGGAACTTGCTGCATAAGTTGTAGGAGTTTAATCACTAGATTTGGACACTATGAGTTTGAGTCATGTTATAGATGGCATTGGTCATGAAGGAAAATGTTTGTTTAGCCTTTTAGACCAGTCTGCCAGTTTTCGGTTGAGACATTGGTAAAACTACAAATAACTAGTTTTACTTGGTACAATCGAACTCAGATATCTTATCTGGATAAATAGTTTTTAATGATTTGTGATGTTGACATGAATTCAATAAACTTGGTAATATGGAGGGTATATCTTTGAATGAGGATAAATAGGGTGGGGGTTACAGTAATTAAGGATAAAATGAGAGGAGATTGTCTTAATTAAAATCATAGGTGCACTTGATGGCCTTGCTTCTGTATCAAATTAAGACATTCCTCCACTCAAGAGAAACAAGCATCGAGATATGTATCTTATTTAAGATCAGAATTGAACAAACTTTTTATAGAGCTTTACCCTCAAATTAGAATCAATACTCAAATATATTTGTAAAGTGATTTCGGTGTCTTGCTAATCATGGCAATGATTATGATCCATGAATCGTGGTATCTTTTGATAACCATGTTTTTATGTGGCTTTCCATCAAAATATCTTTACAACTTGTTTGCTGTTGGGAATAATGAAAAGGTTTAATTTTCATACTGTAGGGTATATGGCTCTGTGAGCACCGGGACCATGCAACCCCTCGCAGAATCGTGGTGACTCTGAATGGGATGTGAATTCGATTGTGTGTTATCTTTTGTAGACACTGGCTCCATTCCCATGAGTCGAAGCCGTCATTATGAACCATTAATTTCGTGTATTTAGTTTGATTTGGTTTCCTTTAGGAAGCCAGAGATTGGTGGTTTGTACGAGAATCTGATATTGCAATTGACTTTTTTCCCTTTAATTTTCCTGAAGATTCAAGTCTTAATATATACAAAAAATTACTATTATCAAAAAGTAACTAATGTTGGAATGACTTTGCTATTGGCAACGATTTCTTTGGGTTTTTTTTTTTTCTTCATATGTTGAATGTGCAGTTATAAGAAGACTGCTTGTCATTGGTTGCCTTCTCTCGCAATGCTCATTTGTCTGATGATATTGTAGAATTCTCGCATCTACCTGATACCAACATGGTTCCACACGCCTTTTAATAAATTCAAATGGAGAATTTTTTTTATAGTATTTTATTGTTCATTCATTTTTCTGTTTATGGTGGTAGAAATTTATGTTAATAAAATTTGCTTTTTTTAAAAAAAAAAAAAGTTGTATTTTTACATGGAGGGCGAGACTCGAGAAAAGCTCTTATACAAAAAATGTCACGTACAATGAATCCCAGCGACCGTCGTTCGTCTGAAATTTTATATTTTTACAGATCATTGACATGATATTAATAATTCATTTAGGAAAAATGTCATTGTTAACGTCAGCAACAAAGCTATTTAGAAGTGTCTACTTAATGGTATGAGATACATCATTTAATAATATTAGATGATTATAATTTAATTAACTTTAAATTAGATATGTCAATGAGTCGGACCTGCACGATCCATTTATTATTGTTCGTATCGGACTGGATCGTGCCGAGCATCGACTGCAAGTCGGGGCATAGCAGGCCCGTGTTGAGCACAACCGAACCGTACAGGGCGGTTCAGCAATTACCCCAACATTCGGGAGCAGGAGAATCAAGAGTTATCCGACCCATCCTCCGTGGTCGTCGCCTTCTCCGACGATGCATCCCAAGGTCGCCAGGAGGCAGGGCCGATGTAAAGGCGATGCGCCGATCAAACCCTAGGTTGATCTACCCCTAACGCGTCGCTTTGCAACCTCTGCCCGTCATCGTCGTCACTCTAATGACGTTGTACGTGACAGTCTATTGTATTTGTCGGCTGCTACGGTTGAGTCGACCTGACTTTACCGAGTTAAGCCGACGTGATTGAACTTGATTCATTCGATAAGTCTACGTTAAACAAACGTTCGTTTAATTAATCTTAAGTTATAAGCATTTAATATTATTAAATCATGTATTTTACATGAAAGAATGTACACCGACGACTTTGTCATCGGCAGTCTTCTTGGCGGTGTTGGCCGGTAAGAACCCTTGCTGACCTGGGTACAGTTTGAGAAGTTCACGACCAAAGAGCGAAGGTTTGATTCGAAGAAGCCCCTCTGGAGAGCTTGCTGCGATGATCGGTATAGCTCATGGAGATCACGGTTGAAGAGTTAAGACAATTCAATGGGTTCGATCTGAAGAAGTCCCTTTGAATACCTTACCACCACCGATACGGCTCAGGGAGATCATGCCCGAAGAGTCACTGGTGGCACGGCAATCGGTGAGATCACGACGGAAGAGAGCTCTAAAACTTCAGGGAGATCTGCAGAAGTCCCTTTGAATCCCTTGCCACCACAGATACGGCTTAGGGAGATCATGCCCGAAGGGTCACTGGTGGCACGGCAATCGGTGAGATCACGACGGAAGAGAGCTCTAAGACTTCAGGTCGATCTGAAGAAGTCCCTTACCACCACCGATACGGCTCAGGGAGATCATGCCCGAAGAGTCACTGGTGACACGGCACGGCAATCGGTGAGATCACGACGGAAGAGAGCTCTAAGACTTCAGGGAGATCTGCAGATGTCCCTTCTCCTTGTTGGCTATCAAGGAACCGATCTTGTGTCTTCTTCGTCGTGAGATCGGCACTCGCTTGCAGCAAGAAGAAATTGCTGCAATTGCCAATTAATTGCAACAATTTTCTCGTCGTATCATTGTATTGTATTGTGACGATGAAGAAGGCATCATGAACAAACCATCATAGCCATGAACTCCTGGAAGTTGATCACGCCGTCGCCGTCGAGATCGAAGGCCTGGATCATCACCGCGCACTGCGCCGTCGTTGTCTTCTCCCCCAACCTTGCTAGCATCCTCCTCAAGCTCTTCGCCGTGATCCCGCCACTCCCCTCCGCCTCGTACATCACGAACGCCTCTCTCATGCTCTTCACCCTCATCTCCTCCTCGCTCACCTCCACCAACCCCACCAAGTCCTCCAACTCCAGCAGCCCGTCTCCGTTTCCATTGGTCCACCCCACCACCTCTTCCACCTCCTCCTCGCTCAGCTCCTTCCCCACCGCCGTCAGCCAACTCCTCAGCTCCGACGCCGGTATCTTCCCGTCTCCGTCCCTGTCCATCCGCTCCAACACCCTTCTCATGAACTCCTGCTCCACGACCATGTCCCTCACCTCCCCCATCTCATCACAACTATGATGCCTGGAAATATTGTTCATGACGAACGTACGTACTGGCTACTTATGTATACGTATATGTATATGACGGAGATAAGCCTGCGATTTACGGGATGAGCAGAAGCTGCTGTGGCGTGCCTATCGAAGAGTTTGGCTTCTCTTCTCTTCTTCCTCTGATTCCTGTGTGCGTATATATTTATACATCGACATGGAAGAAGAATCCAATGGGCAGCTAATTTGTAGCTATGATGGTGATTATTCATCCCCGTGGCTTCCACATGCGTTCCAGCCTCTTAGCCTGCGTGGCTTATCTACCATTCTAGTGAAGACTAATCTGATTTTTTTGACGCACAAAATAAATATTCGATATAAGAGTCCTTGACCGGTGACGGCGGTGACAATTATTCATCTACGCGCCCATGCCGTGTCCCGTGGCTTCGACGAAGTTTTCCGGCGGTAAACGTCAACGACTCGCGATCGGAGAGATGTACGGTGTGTGGTCGTCGATCGGATTTCTGTACGGTGGCGTTTCCGTCGACATCGCCGAAAACTTAACGGCGTAAGTATCAAGACGATTGCGTGGTGCACTTAATTTAAGTCGACAACTTGGATTGATTTAAAGCCAACGATATTTATTAGTAAATACTGCCAGTATTTAAAAAAAAAAGAAAAAAGTCGTGGTTGTTGGAATACTACAACTTAGAGGTAAAATCTTTTTCATGAGGTATTTTTATCTATTGTTATATTTTCTGTTAAATTACATAAATTTAATTTTTTTATAAATTTAAACTAAATAATTTTAGGCCTATTTCTGATGCTTTAATTTTGTCTATACTAATTAACGAGAAATAATGAAAAAAGTTGGTTAGAACATTCTGCAGAACCTGGCACGAGTAATTACGAGTCTCGAATCTCATGGAATTCGATTATACGAGAATAGAAGATAGGAGGAGTGGTGGTTGTCGCTGGTACAAAATTTTTACATCCATCAATATATAAGTATTATTATTTATGGTGAACTAATTAATCAAGATATTTCTTTAATGGAGTTTGTAAAGGTTTAAGGTTGTGACTGGGATCGATTGTAAATGTTTTGAAATTTGCACAATTATGTCGTCGTATCGTAGATTTTGAATGGTATTTTATATTTTTTTTAAAAATGTTAGAATTGAGAGAAAGGTTGACTTTGATTACTTTTAGATGGTTGTAACGTCGTATCGTACAGTTTTTTTCTTTTAGTACGAAATTTAATTTTAAAATCGAGAAAAAAATTTATTGGATTTTGCAGAATGAATTAAAATTTCGTGATTTTCATTTATTTGAAATCGAGGAAGAGTCATGACTTTAACAACATTTGAACATTTAAAGTCCACCTAAGATTGTATTTAGAGATCTAGTTTGCAAAGAAATTATTTTTTTTAACGGTTTGAGATTTTTTTTGAGAAACATAGGTCCGATATTTTTGGTTTAAATTTAGTACAGTTAAAAAAATTGATGAGAATGAAATAATCTGAAAAAATATTATCTTACATTTTTAAGATTGTCTTGAACATTTTTAAATTTAAAAAATATCTAAAACAAGTTACAAATAACTATCTGGATGGCAAGTAAATACTTCATTTTTTTGGGTAATTTGAATCTCGTGAAAATTAAAAATTTAAATTACAAATAAAAAAAGTTACTGTTAATACTTTAAAAAAAAATTAATTCAATTTAGTGACTCTAAGTTCGAACCTGATAATTGTGACAATATTGATGTACCATTAATCAATATTTCTTTGAATGTAATTTTTATCATTGATAAATTTTAAGGTAAAAACTACCATTATGAGTATTCATTACATTTTTTTACTGTAAGTAATTGATACGACATTTGTTAATATTATAAATACTTATAAACTCTGTGGATTATACAATGTGCATTCATTCTCACTTTTATTTTTGTTTATAAACATCATGAATCACATTAATATTATTCATATAATTTATTTTTGTTCGTTACCTGTAGATGTTATGAATTACCTAATCTATTTTTACTTGTAGACATGTTTTCTTGTCGTTTTTATTATTACTTTTTTCTCTCTTGTGAATTAAATGTTTGACTTGATCAAAGGATATATCGAAATTAAATTTAACGAACACCTTCAACACTATATTAAAAATATTATAAAATACAAATAGACTTAAATTTAAATTAATATATTAATTTTATTTTTTTAATAAAAAATTTATTCTAAACGTTTTTACTGTCGTAACTGGTGACCTGGGTCTCATGCTGTGGAGATCCAGGACGTTTCGAGATATTGGAAGAGATTTTACGGTTTGTTTTTCTCGCGATATAAACGTGCGAGACGTTCAACGAGGTATGCGAGACGACAACCTGTTGTGCCAGAGGGACGTGGACAGCGACGACATTGTCGACGTATTTTAGTGATCACCTTCGGCGAAGGACGCTTTTGGGCCGGGCTTTATGAAAAAAATAAAATTGTTAACGTAAATATTCGTGCATTTTTTTGCTATAATTATTTAAAAACATCATATCAAATTTTTTTTTTGTGTCATTTTTTTCTTCCATAAATAATGTTTTTATATTTTATCTTGTCACCTTCAATTGTGTCACAATTGTATCTTTTTGTAAACCATTCATTTACTTATGTCAGAAAGTATATCAAACTCTATTTTGATATGTCATTTTAAATACTTAGGATAAAAAATAATAATTATTTATATTAAAAATAGATTCTATAGAAAAATAAGATTACAGAATATTATTACAAAAGATTATTCTATTAAAAAATAATTTAAAAATATTATTCTATATAATAATTTTCAATTTAAAATCAGTTATTGATAAGCGAAGAGAATCAACAACATATATGAATCCAAGTTTAGCTTCTTTTTATCCGATGTTAATGTTCAGACTTAGATGCCAGAGGATATTCAATCTGTAGGTCTTCGTGGCAATACTTAGAAATAATTATTTATATTATTTTTTGTCTTTATGTTTTTTAACGTTTTGATAATGTTTTGGTCTCCAACTGAAGTTAAGTCTTTCGTTTTTCTAGATAATTGAAAAGCAAGAAGAAAATAATAAGGTTAAGATAAGGAAAGAACTCAAGTTTATTTCATCTCGTCGTCAGTGGCAGTCCGTCGCACGTGCCTGAAATATTGCTTTGATGTCATGACCAATGTACGTACCAGTTACGTGTGTGTATATATATATGAACATGAAAGAAGAATCCAATGGGTGGCTGACTCGTCGGAAGGTGATAGAAACGTTGGCCGCCGCCGCCGGCGACGGTGTTGATCATCTACGCGTCCATGCCGTCTACCCGTGGCTTCCACGAAATTTTCCGGCGGTAAACGTCAACGACGTGCGATCGGAGATGTAGAGCGTGTGGTCCTCCGTCCTCCGATTCTGTGAGGTGGAAATTTCATAGAATTGTTGTTTCTTCGACGTCGGCACCTTCCGACAGAAAAATTCTGGACAATTGCGTGGTGTATTTAATTTAATTAAGTCAATAACTTGGATTGATTCGAAGCCGACGATATTTATTATTAAATACTGCCATTATTTTTGAAAAAAATTAAGCCGTGGTTGTTGGAAGACTACAATTAGAGAGAGAGAGAGAGAGAGAGAGAGAGAGAGAGAGAAGGAGAGATGAAGAGATGAAGGGAGGGAGAGAGAGTATTTTGTCTAATTAATTTAATTTATTCTTTAAATTTTTTATTAAAAATTAATTTTATTCTATTCTATCAAATATATAAATACTTAAATTTTAATTTTCATCAAATTCTTAATACCTAAATTTTAAATTATTTTCATTAAATTTTAAAAAATTCTAATTCCATCGGAATCTTAAAATACAAACCTTCTTTAGAATTAAAATTAAGAGTAACGACGATAATGAATCACAAGGTAAGGTTATTCACGCAAAACTTTTTATCTATTGTTAAAATTTCAATCAAATTATATAAATCAAACTTTTTTTGATTTTTAACGAAATAATTTTAAACCGATTTCTGCTATTTTAGTTTCATCTATTATTAATTACTGGGAAATAACGAGAAAAGTTGGTTAGAACATTTTGCAGAAGGTAAGGGATTTTATCTCCGATTGATGGATTTCAACGTTTAAATAGCAGGTTGCAATAATGTCCTTGTAATTATATTAAATTTTGTAATTGTTGACAAAAAATAAACAAACGAAACAAAAGAAAAAGAAGGGAAAAAACGAAGCTTCGAGAGAACCTAAGATTGGGTGTCCCCGCACGTCGCCTACCTCACAAATGCACGTCGTCATGATTAACAAAGGTTATATTAAGTTGTTACATAGATTTAAAAATATTTATATTGTAAACATTAACTTGTATTACAGATTAATATCAAGATTAACAAAGGTTAAAATATCATAGGAAATTCAAAGAAAAATCAGGAAGAAATAAGCCTATGAAAGTGAAGATTATCGAAGATGTTTTAAGAGCGAAATATTTTCTGTGTAATCTACTTGCCGGATTATTTCTACTAATTTAGGGCATATAAGGTGGTTTTATACTTAGGTTAATTTTCCAGATACCTTAAATTGATACACACATAAAGTTAAAAATCAGGTCGTAGTTCTCGTAAACAAGTTCCCATTTCTCATTTGTCCAGTACATGTTTCAAATGAAAATTTATCCAACTTATATTTTTATCCAGCTTAACCAAAATCTCATCTAGGTTCGATAGAAACTTGTTTCTAGTATAATCGAAAGATTTAATTATGTGCTGACTGTCAAAATTTACTTTCCATTTAACCAAAGATCATTTCCAGTTTAACTGAAATTATCTTTCATCAAACCAAAGTTATTTTCAGTCTAACTGAAAATGGTTTCTGATTTAACCGAAGTTATCTTCAGTTTAACCGTTGGTTGAATTCAATTGAACCAAATTTTTGAAGGTTATTTTCAATTATATGTAAAAAAAAAAAAAAAAAAACTCTTGAAACAGGCAATCGTGCACTTATTGGATATCCTTCCAGATGTTATCTACAACCAGGAATTATTGGTTCAGACCGGAAAGCTTGCCGGAAATCTAGTCGCCACCACCGAACACCGCCACTCTCAGACGCCGCCGCCGTCGAACTCCTTCGTAAACAATAAAATGATAATACACAACAGTTTGCGCAAGAATACACTTAGAAAATGATTAAGGATCCTGTAAACATTTTAAATGGCGCCCTCTATGATTAATGATTTAATAAGTTATGAATGGTAAATTTACGTTGATAAATTAATTCTCTGTTAATTAATAATCTGAGACCAGAAACATGGTTCAAGCTAAATTGTTTAAACTAATTTTTTAATCTAATTTAAACTAATTTTTTAATGTTTGGTTGAACTAAAGTCAGCGAAAGTTCATACGTTCGATTGTACATGGTATGTTCGGCCGAAGTTGAACGTTATTTATAAATCGAATGTTAAATATTTCGATTAAAACCAACGTTAAAATATTTTGTAACGTTTGTTTTTTAACGAGGGATGGGTTTGAAAAAAATCTATAAATAAGAGAAAAGAGAGAATAACATTTTCGCCGCAGGCAATTCAATATTTTTCTTCTTATCTATTCACCGATTACAATTTTATCTCAATAATTTACAAGTTCACAATCATAAGCGGTACGTTTTCTCAAATTCAACAAAACAGCGTAATACAGGTCATTTAAATAAGCATTTAGCTGTTTATGCTAAAAAAAAAAGAATAAATTAATCTTATAGTTCAAGTTGCTATAGAAAAAATAAATTTTTTTATTAATAATATTAAAACTACAATAGCTTACATTGACAGTGATAATAGACATTTGAAAGAATCTAATTATATATGTGATTGTTTTAAATTACTACATAAAACATTTATTATAGATGTACCTTATAGATAAGATTTTTGTATTTAATGTTAAAAAAGTATTAACTCATAGAAAGAGATAAAAGCTTATTATAATGATAGAATTGGTGATAATACAATACTTTTAGATGAAGATGATTTTTAAATTTCTAATTTTTTAATTAAATTTTTAAAACCATTTTATAATGAAGCTAAACATTTATTTGAAATATATTATTCCATAGCTATTTATGCAATTCATCACTTATATAATATTACAAACATTTTTAATAATTACGATAATTATCTATTTTTTAACCAATAATTGAAAAAATGAAAGTAAAATTTTTAAAGTATTAGAAAAATATATCTTTTATAAATATTAACTATTTGTTTAGATTCTAAGACTAAATTAAAGTTATTAAAAAATATTATCTGTAAAAAAAAAAAAATTTAAATAGAGAACTTAATGAATGTATTGTAAATATAGAAGAAAATTTAAATAACATGTTTGATATGGAACACGACAATAAATACAATATTCACAAGAAATAACATAACTCCTATCATCATCATCATATAATTTAAGTTTATTTATTGAAGATAATGAAACTTTTATATTAATAAATAGGTAAGAATTAATTAATTTTAATAATATTAATCATACCTATTTAGTTAAAGAAAATTCTAATTTCATTTAATGTAATTAAATGGTGGGAATTTTAAAAAAATGTATATATTATTTTATTTTTAATAACTAAATATTTACTAACAATTTTAAATTTTTTTGTAGTGTGCAAATAATCATTTAGTCTTAATAGAAATTTTTTAAATATTAGAAAAATTATATTAAAAAATAAAATATTAGAATGTTTAATGTATGTTAAAGATTGAGAGTATGTTTGATTTCATCCTCAACAACAATATGATTTCATTGAAGAATTTGATAATTTATTAATTTGAATGTAAATTAAATGTAAAAATATTTGTTGCATTTGAAAAAGAAAATGCAAGTGATAATGTATTTTAAAATTCATTTCATTAAATAAAATAATTTATTTTAACTATATGGACTTGTGTTTCAATGTTTCTCTTGAGTATTTTAAAATTATTATATAATAAAATATGTAAAAACAGTTTATCTTGTAAATTATATTAAAAAATTAAAAGAAATAACGTTCTTTTTTCCGAAAGCTAAAAAAAAACCGTTCGTTATAAAATAAACGTTCGAATATTGTTCGATTCGATATTTGATGGCCTGCAATTGGCCCATGGCTGATGCGTAGAGAACAAACTTAGTTTCTACAAGTTTGATTTTGTGAGTCGGCCTGACTCGCAGCCCATATATGCTAAAAGTCTGTCTTCAGGCCGGTCCGGCCCGGCCCATTGAAACATTTAGGCCCTAGTGTCGACCGACTTCCGTGCACGGCGAGGAACGGCGTACCCAGCGACGCTAATCGGAGCTACGACGCGCGTAGACGCCGGTCGTCCGTGTTCGAGAGCGAAAGAGGTACGTCCCTAGCCAATTTCCCGTGATTTTGCTTGAGTGAGAATGGAGAAGAATATTGTGGAAACGGTACGTCCCTAGCTCCTTTCCCTTGATTTTACTAGATCGAGAAAGGGGAAAAGATAGCGTGTAAATGGGATGCAGACGGCAGGGGTTGTCGATTTTGATGTTGTTGCTTGGAATGAAACAGAAGGGGGATGCTTGCTTAGTTAAAACGAGGCATCCCCAAGGAATGCTCGCAGTTTATTTGGTGTTTTTCATTTTTGTATCGACAGAGATGGGAAGGGAGTGCCGTCTTTCTAACATAGCTTATAGATCTCCATTCCACCAACTAGCAAATTATGATATTTTTCTAAAACAACTAAATTTTTTTCTTTTACTAGTGTGCAAAATGATAATGTCCAGATATTCCCTGATCGATTTTGATTACCTAAATATATAAAATGTATACAACGGTACTTGATATCATTTGTTCAAAGTTCTTCACTTCTTTGCACAACTACGTCAACTGCAGTATTAGAGATAACTGAACATGAAATTACCTTTGTACTACGATTCCTTACAATTTTCACCGAGTACAAAAAAGATGTGTCGTATCAACTGTTTTTTCAGTACCTGTCCACTATACAAGCCAGCGCATGCCCATGGGCTGGTTTAAGAAAAAAGAGAACCCACACGCATAACTTTCTATCATACATATAATTATATATTTCATCTTCCACAGATTAGAAGCAATTGGTCCATCAGTCATACAGTCGGTAAGATGTTCTTGTTTAATCATGTTACATGTTTTTCCTTAGTGGAGATTAAACGTATTTATTTGTTTTAAGTTCATTTTCTAGACGATCTTATTGTACTTCATTCTTTTGTTTTCTCCCAACTTTAATAGTTTAATATGTATTTCTATGTTGGTCAACTTTTTGTTACTCTATCATTCAATATTATCAAGGAAAGTACATGCATAAAATCATCTGCTATTTTTCTTTTCAGGTTCATCAACATCTTATCGCTATTACATTCCTGATTGGGAACAATGCATTCCTTCCTAATCAAGGTTGATTTTGATATTGTGTATTGATATTCCGAATTGCTATAAGTTTCAAGAGACGCTAGAATGTTGATGATTGTTAGTCACCTCATATTGCTTCTAGTTGTTGCAGCCACAGCCCTGCAAAAGGTTGGTTTTTATTCCGACAGAAACATTACAAGTAAAATGAAGAAAATTCCATGGACAAATGGTACTCAAGCTTTTCTGTTGTTTGTTGTTTGGACTGAATGCATCAATCCACATACTTTCTCAATTCATTGATAGATCAGCGGGTAAAATAATGTAGGTCCATTTTTATGCAATAAGGAAACTCATAAAATGCTTACATTTCTTTTCTATATTGCATGCACATATCGCAAAGCGAGCATTCCGGTATCCCATAGGTGGTATAGATTCTTATTCAACTTTGCAAGTCATTTAGTTCATGGAATTATCTTGTGATTTAGTTTGTTGAATTTATGAAATACTAGAATTCTGAAATGACTTCAGCATGTCGTTTATTGATACTAAATGACCCATATACTAGTATGGTTTCAATGAAATTCATAAAAAATTCTGTTACTTGAAGCTCAAGGTAAAATTTAACTTATAAAGAATACAGTGCCAAAGGTTGTGATGACGGTCATTGTTTAGAGAAATTTCTTTATGGACGAGAAAATGTAACTTGTATTTTGAAAGTTATGTTTCCTGTGATATGTGGGAAAAATAAATGCCATCAAGGACCAGTTCGATGGAATTGAAAGGCTTAGATGATGGGGCTTAGTAGGATTGAATGACATATCTATCTAAATACACCTTAACCGGTGAGTTGCTCTCATGGATGGTATCTTATCTCTAGATGCTACACCAATGTCAGTCCTATAAACAAATATTGTTATAGACACGTTCACACACACATGGGAAGTATAGTGAAAAATGCAATTCTAAAATGCAAATCCAACAGCCCCAAACAAACACCAATATCGATAGTCCCAAAATGCTCAAAAACATTGGCTGAGAAAACATTGCATACTATTCACAGCTTATCCAAAAATGCTGAATTAAACGCTACCTTAATTTCCAACCCTCTTTATTCTACTAAATTTCTGAGTTTTGTCCTTGAGTATCAATCACAGTTTGTTACCCTTAACATATATTCTTGTATTTCTACAAGTTTTATCCTTGCAGTAATTTTGTTTATCTTGTTGTTCCCCTTCAACTGTATTTCACTTTCTCAACCATAAAATTTGACTTCTTTCATGTCAGAACTCTGAAGGAATTACCAAATCCTATATCTCTGGCTGCAAACCTTGTACTCATAAGTTCATCGTCAAATCTTATTTTGAAAAGCATGAAATCTTGGTGGATTCTGATTTTGAAGATTTCTTAGCCAAGGAATTTCCATCAACCGATTCTTGCCAATTGTCTCAGCATCATACAAGTGGCATGGTTGGACCTTCAATCTCTCGTCATCTAACTGGTGAAGGATCTCATCGGCATCTTGTCACCTCTGTCAGACTTGATTTTGGTGCAATGATGTCCATGTTTGACGCTGAATTTTGCAAAGCAGTTGTAATCGAAAGACTTCCAGCAGGTGTTTTAGCTGATCCTTTCGAGCTGCAACATCTTGTTCAGCACAATGGTAAGGCAAGCTTACATGTTTTCACTAGCTCAAATGGTCAACAGTTGATGGTCTAGCAATAAATTTTTTTCTTTTGCAGTATTTTTTGATGCTGCTGTATTTGGTGATACAAATCTCGAATTGCCATCATCTCTTTCCAACCGTTCAGCTGTAGAGATTCACAAGAATACGTGGAAATATGCATCATCAAAGCAGTTGAATGAAATTGAATTTACCATTGAGGTTCCATTACATGCAAGATATCAGGTAAATTTAGTAGAAATATCGAAGGACAATATTGTTGTATGATGTACTAATGCATAAGTTATGTATGGTTGTTTCATTCAAATAAGTTTTGATTTTATTGACGTTTTTATTTTCTAGCTAGTCTGATGCGGTTGTTTAAAAAAAAAGCTAGTCTGATGCTAATGAGGTCTGAGTTATAATATGCTGTTATCATCTATGCAGTTTCCACATCTTTTACCCTAGCTGGACTGGTATTTTACTTGTTGGAAAATTGACTGGCGTATATATAACGTAAAATGTGGAGATTGGATCCATGGTTCTATAATGGAGTCCTGAGCGTCTCCACATATTGTTCTTTCCTTTGCTCATTAAAGAGACCGTAAGTCTCTTGTTTCTTTCTCTTGGTTCGTTAATTAGGTCTTGAAATCTTTCTTGTTGGAAACCGAAGATTGTCTTGGTACCATTTTTTCTTGATTTATGCTTAATCCGCTATTTATCATGTGGTTCTAGGTTAATGTTTATGAGGATTCCAATTGTTATAGAAAGTCTAATCTAAGTGTGAATTAACATGCAGCCACTAGATTCTAAAGGTTACTCAACAGTTGTGATGGGGCAACCAGATATAATGTTGAGATGCACCCCAAGAGAATGCAAACATCACAATTGCTCGTCATTGCTGATTAGGTGGAATGTGCAGCATACAAGCGATATTGCCTGGAAAATGCCTTGTGGGAGTAAGGAGTTAGCTAGGTTTGTAGATGTTATCACTTTTGCTTCAGCCCTCCTGTCTGCTTTGTTAATTGTTGTGTTTTCTATGTCCCATTCTTCAGTTAATAAGGATCTTTAGAACATGTAAAGTGGAAGTACAAAACAATATCAAAGATGTTCTTAAGCAATTTGTCTTGATCTCTTTGTGCTTTCCCACATCCTTAATGAAATTTGTCTTGCTTTACTAGGTTTTACCTCTGTTGTCATTTTGGCACTTCTGACCTGCATATTTTTTGGGTTGACATTTTTTTTCTATGATATAAATATAACGCATTACAAGGTTTAAAGCCAATGAATTTTTCAAAACTAAAAATCTTTGACCGATTTACCGCTGCATATTATGATCAATGTGCTTGGAGTGTTTTGCCACACTATTTATTTCTACTTCTTGTGTACTCAAATGGATTTCACCAAGTCTCCCTTTTTATATCACAGGATCAATCAAGTTACACATTTTAAAAGATCAACCAACTACACTGCAGTTACTTGGATCAGTATTTTCCATTGAAACAATATTAAAAAAAGGTTGAGATAGTTTATTTCACTGGTGGAAGCAGTCATGAGCCCATTGATATGTATTCCACTTCTATGGATGACTTAGATATCATCCGTTGCTTTATTGTTTTCTAGGAGATGAGAGAATTATCAAGATCAATTGTAGACCTTTTAGTTATGGGGAAACTTCCCACTCATGATTTCAAAAGGTCTTTCATCCATGGTAAGATTTAACATCAACAATAGCAAAAAAGTAATCACTAGCTGTATTTCCCACCCAGTTCTGCTGTTTCTTTGCTTGCTTTCTCCGTTTCCTTCGATACTGGCTTTGATTCATTTTATGTTCCAGCATGTCAAAGAAAAAGGGTTGTCAAATATATCAAAAAACCCTTCAGGGTGCGGTACTAACTCGCCGGCCTCAACATTAAGCCCAGTCAGGGTGAAGAGTTTCAAAAAAAAAGCCTGGGTGAATGATTGGTAATTTTAATGAACGGTCCAAATTACAACCTAAATTATGTAAAAGTGAAAAGATTGTTGTAGATGTTTATTTTATTCTTTATTGTGAGTATCTAAAATGATATATCGAATTTAATCATTAAGTATGTCATTTGTTATTTACATATGAATTACATGACGTAAATATATTATAAATTGTGTGACTCTTATTTACAAATGTTATGAATCATATGACTCTTTTTTGTCTCTATTTCTTTGTGAATCATATTCATGCATTCTTATTTTATTGTTTTTATTGTATTTTTATTTTTACCGTAAATCATGTTAATGTATCTCATTTTAACGTATTATTTTAAATATTGATAATAAAAGATATTATAAATATCTATCATAAAAATGAATGAAATATTTTAACTTAGTGATGATTGATTTAGTCACCACAACCTCTATCTAAAATCTTAAATTATATTTTTAGGGTGCGTTTCTTTTATCTAACTCCTAGTTTTAATCTATGTAAAGGTGTTAAATGAGTTAGGTCATTGTGGGCTAGCTTGATCTGATTTGATTTTTTAAATCAACCTACAGGGTGATTTAGATTTTTTAATTATTTTGATTTTTTTATATTTATTTTTTGATTTTAAATAAAAATAAAAGAATTACATATTTAAAAAAAATTATAAAAGCAATCCCACAAGCAACCCATTGACTAGCCCAAGCTTGACTCGTATGAGATCAAGCTATAGGTCAACCTCACCTGTAACCCGAACAAGTTAATACTCTTTGAATTGAGCCGACTTGGTCCATTGATACCTCTAAATCTACAATAGAAGTTTGAAGTAGTCAAATTGAAAAAAAATACATCCATTCTAGCATTTAGAGTTGTAATGTAATAATTTCTAACTCTTGAATAAGTTATCTTTGAAAATCAATTAGAACAGGTTTTCTTCCGTACCTTATCTAAAGATCAACACTTTCTCATTTATTTATTATTATTATGTACCATATCATTATTAACAATATTATCTATTATTATTTACCATATCATTATTAATAATATTATCTATTAATATTATTTATTATTATTTACTATATCATTATTAACAATATTATCTATTTTAATATTATTGTACAATATTATCTATTATTATTATCATTTACTATATCATTATTAACAATATTATCTATTATTATTATTATTATTTACTATATCATTATTAACAATATTATCTCTTTTAATATTATTATATAATATTAGCTATTTTTAATATTTATTTTATTATTTCATATAATTTATAATATTACAATATCAATAAAAGTAATTTATAGCATACTAAATATTCATTACAATACTTATTTATATTAAAAAATGATTAAAGAACAATTTTAAAAATTTCTGTACACTACTTCTTTAATAAACAAACACCACATATTAACTTTTACACTTCTCTACTAAAGTTACTGTAAGTCAAGTACAACTACATTATTACTCTTATCTAAAATTATCACACTTCAAACATTTCTTAGACTTCTTTACCATCAACCTCTTCCTCCATACTTGCACCTTTGTTGATTTCGTTAGTCTAATAACATAATACACAAGAATTACATATAAAACTAGGAATTGAAAAGTTGAAAAAAAATTTCTAATTTTTTAAGATTTGTGTTACATAAGAAAGTTGGAAATTTATTTTCAAATTTCTTATATATATAGGTTAGAGATTTCAAATTTTTGAACTTTCCCTTGCTCGAAAGTTAAAAAAGTAATATAGGAATTGTCTTTGTTTTCTTATCTTACGTTGTCTCATCGTCTCATTACACTTTACATTTCATGTCCTTGAAATATTAAAACAATACAAGTATTCACCTCAACTTCATGTCGCCTTGTCATCCTTAACTCTCATTTCGTTGTTCTATCTCAAGTGATTTCGCTCAATGAAAATAGAAAAATAAGAATGTAAATAAGTAAATTTTAAATAATAAATATTATATTAAAATACATTATAAAATATTGTATTTAAAGTAAATAAATATTTAACAAATTATATTACAAATCTACTCGATAATTTACTTTTATTTTAATATCTTTGATTTATGTTTTTTAAAATTTATGTTCATAAATAATTAAAATAAATGATTTGTGATTTACATATCCAAATCACAAAAAGATAACGTCTAATTATTAAGTTCAAATATGTATTATAAGTAAATTAAGAAAAAAATTTAATAACTATATAATTTTCTTAATTTTCCATTGATAACACTTTTCAATTTTACTTTTTCGATTTTCTAATTTTTAAATTTTTTAACTTTCTGATTTTTTATTTTTTTATTTTTCTAACTTTCTAGGTGACATAAATGAACCCTTAATATGATCGTGAGAGAGATTATTAAACTTAAACATTAGCATAATTCCACTCTAATTCTGCAATGATTAAAGAACTCATGTGCAGCTTACTTCCATGCAGTGGAAAGCTTGATGCATGATGCTTCAATACCTCTGCTCGGGAGCTTTCTTCAATATGGATGGGCATCTCGATCTCTCACAGATCCATCCTTAGCATTGTCACGCCATGGCATGGCCGGACGCAGCAGCATATGTTCCATACACGGCGAGGACGAGGCCGAGGATCAGAAAAACCCAGTCCAGCAACCGTTGCCGGAGGCGCAGAGACGAGCCCAACAAGGCGAGGTGGAATGTTGTCGGCAACACGAAGCAAAGAAGCGCACAAACGGTGCTTCCGACGAAGGAAATGAACTCGCCGAAGCCTGGGATCAGCGAGGCCGCAATGGCTGTTGCTAGTACCGAGAGTGCATTGACAAGGTGCAGCCCAAACCACTCGGCCCCGTGTCGGCGTTGGCAGAGCTTCTTGAACCAATCGCTTTCCTTCAACCTCTCATCTACGATTTGGTGGATGGGATGCATCATGATCGGAAAAGTTAACGCAAGCGCCGCGCAGAGGCCGACCTGTTCAAGCAAGCAAACAATAAGAAATGCACGACCAGACGACGGGAAGATTGGAGGAATGATGGGCTATTCTGTTCACCTTGACGATGACGGCAGACCAGTCGTTGGGAAGGTTCAGGGTGACGATGTCTCTGGTATCATCACCATAAGCCATATACCCAAATAACCCAAAACATGTATAGACCGCCGTGATGCCAAAGAATGCACGGGTCAACACCCAACAGAAGAGTCCACGGTCGATCATCGACGCCTCCAGTGGTAGTGTCATGCCGAACCCCTCGAAACAGAACACTGAAACTCCACCGGCGAGGGGCAGGCCCCATAACCCATTGAAAACATGCCGGTTCATCACGTTCGAGAAGCCGTCGAACTTCTCGAAGTCATCTTTGATCACAATGGCCATCGCCAGGACATTGCAGGCGTCGGCAAAGGCACTGAATGGTGCCAAGGTCGAAAGGGATCGAATGAGGGAAAGTAAAATCTCCAAGGGAAGGAGGACGAGAAAAATGAGAGTGGAAGGGTTGATGTGGGAAAAAGAGGCAAGAACAGAGGACAAGTTCTGGGCTATAAAGATAAGGTAGGCTATGGCACCACCCGCTTGGGAGACGAACACAAGGAAGTCGGTAAGGTGACGACCTCTGCTACCAAATGCCTTGAAACCCAAGTCACCATAGGACAGAATCTGGACAGGTTCACCATCTTCTTCCAGCCTTCTCCTGCATTGGACCTGGACACAAGAAATATACTTCTGAGTCAGAAAGAACACTTGTTACTTGCTAGGAAACGAGGACCTGGATATGAATCTTCTCCGCAGAAAAAGAAAATTGCCCAAATGGCCAAATCCAAGTTTCAGCCATGGCGGAATGAAGAAATCATGAGATCAATAATAACAGCTGATTCAACCAGTTGTTAGATTAGCTTGGAAACACATGAGTACTGCTAATTCTCATTAAAATTCTAATCTAAACTAAGAAATGGTCTCATGTCACATTGGAATTGCCATCTGCAGATGCCTCATCCGTAAGAGCAAGCCAGTAATCTCCTGTAAACATACACATTACAGGCACAAACAAAGGAAAATGGAATTCAGAAGCGGGAACTTCTACATCATGAAGAACAAGTGAATAACACAACTCATTCTTGAATGTAAAGGGGACCACCACTAAACGCTCATGTATTACGACGGCGGCCTTGAGGGGAATTCTTACCAGGAGGGTCATGGTGTAGTACGTGGACAACCCGGCCGCGGCGACGCCGAGCGACCCGGCGAGCGACCCGGCGGCCTTGAACGCGTATGGCAAGCCAAGCACGCCGGTCCCCACGATGGACACGACGATGTTCACTAGGGTTTGGGCCCACGTCGCACCGCCACTGCTACCACTCTTCCTCGGCTCCAGCAGCGGCGCTCTCGTGTGCCAGTCGACCTCCGCCATCGTCACCGTCCCGACGCGCTCCGCTTCTCCTTCGCTCTTTTCGGCGCTCGTTGGAAGGATGGCGTGACGCCGCCCGTTGGTTTCTGAGATTTATGTTTGATCTATATTTTTTCCGACACGTGGGAACCGCAACCAAAGTCTGACACGGAAAAGAGAATTTTTATTTATTTAAACGACGAGAAACTTAAAAAGAGTTATTTGTTCTAAAATTCTTGCCAAATCTTTTATTTTTGATATGCCCCAGACAAATATTCTTTTGTACTCAAAATTTCATAGAAAATTAATCTCAGAAGTAATAAAAAGAAAGAAAAAATCAAACTTATGAGTTTTTTTGTAATGAAAAATCAAACTTATTATGTAAATAAAAAAATATTTTTCAACGAAAACCAAGCATAAATATCTTATTTTAAACGTTATTTTTTATTTTCTCTCGTATCACCGATCATCAAATATTTTCGAAGGTGCCCAGCAGAAGACCACCTTATCTACTCAGCGACGACTAGCGGCCGCCGGCGGCGAGGAGGAACGAGAGCGTCCTACCTCCGAACGCTCCAGCATCCGAAACCATGCGGACCGCGCCGATGGCAGCGCCAGCCTCGCGCATCCAATCTTTCATTCTTCCCTCTCGCAATCAGCACTGCTTGTTCCGTGGCAGGAGTCTTGGCGGAAGTCGAACTGTTCGCTTTTCTCAGCTCAAGCCCCTGCTTGCCATGAACCAGCCCAGGAATGTGAGTGATTTTCGTCTCTGAAATCCACCCCCCCTTTCACTCCGCCCCCTTTTTGTCCGTAAAGTTAGCGTCTTTGCGTTGGTATGTCGTAATTCGTAAGGTGGATTGGGATGGTCGCTCCATATTTGGTTCGTTCGTCAACATAGAAAAGAATGAGCTTCTTTTGAATGATGTTGTATGTGTTCCAATCAAATGCGGTTCACTCCGTTGTTTGAGGGGTACCCTTTGGTTATTGGAAGATCATAGTTCCTTTGGACGTCGGCGCGTTATTCAACAGTGTTAACATTGGATTTTTGTTTGAAGAATAGCAGTTTGATCCCCTTTTTTTTTACGAGGAGCTAAACCTAGCCGACTTCTTTACTCCGATTTCTAGTGGCTCCATCATTTCCCCAGTTCTAACTTCCAGCTTGCTCTTCCCTACGGTAATTAATCGTTTCTTTGATTATTCGCAGAATAGAAATGAAGACACAGATGAGATGTTCGACGATTTATTAGACAAGTATGGGAAGGTGGTTTACAGCAGAAAAGATAAGAAAACTCCCACCGCTGAGGCTGACGATGATGGTGAGAGTTTGGCATGTAAGCTAAGCTACTCCTCGTTGATTATTTTCTTGTTCATTTTGTCTTCCTGCATTGATTAATAATATGCATGATGAATATCAGTAATGATATCAGTTATCTCTTGATTCAGAAAGCTCAAATGTGCCGTAAAGTATAGAGTTATTATCAAATATTCTATTGTATGCAAGGTGTTCAGAGCCCCCCACATAACGTTCGGTTGTAACTTTTAAGGAATAATTCCTTTGCAATATTTTTATTGGATAAGCGTCCTTGAATCTGTGGTGACTGAGAAATTTGGTCAAGGTTATTCGTACTAGGATATTTTACCTGAAGGAAATATTCCTCTACGTGTGGAGTACTAGAGCTTCTTGTTCCTTAAAATGTTTCCTTGGGCTACGAAGACACTTGATCATTCCATCATCACCCTTTGTTCTTGTGAAATAGTTGTGTTCTTTAACTTTTTAATAGTAATGCTACTTGACTATCTCAGTCTAAGTGAAGCATGGCTGCAAAATTTAGAAGGCACGACAATATAATAATCAGTTACAACTATGGTTTTCTTGTGGATGTATTGAAATGTAAACATCAATGTGGGACTATTCCATTAGAATTCTTTGCTTATTTCTTATTGTTGCATGGAACATCGCCCATTTCTGAGCAATAAAAAATATTAAATGATGCAATTGTTACATTGAGAACACAATCATAGCCTGATCAAGTTCATGGTTTCTGCTTGACCACTTTTTTAGCAAGTTCTACTATATTTATCCAGAACTTATCGTCAACATAGTGGTTCTTTGAGATTTTATTATTTTCATGATTACCTGTATTCTCCTTATGGTTTATAAATTATAATATCACAACATTTATTTATTGAGATGATCGTAATTGTAGTTGCTGTCGCTCTGGCCAAAACTGCAAATGATGTCAAGGCTGCAGATATCCGTGTTCTCTTTGTAAAGCCTCTTGTTTATTGGACACGGTTTTTTATCATCGTTACAGCATTCTCCCGTCCACAAATTGATGCAATAGCGTATGTACGCAATCATCTGAATTCTTTGTCGTGGTTTAAACTTAGAGATGTGAAATTTTTTGCTACACTAGCTGCTGGTTTTCATTTGTATACAGACTAAAGGAATGTGATGATTGAGGAATCATCTTTTTCCAATAACATGTAGGTCTAGAATAAGAGATATTGCCGAGAAGCAGTACAATAAGGTGCCATCAGGGGATAGCAAACCCAACTCATGGACCTTGCTGGACTTTGGTAAGTTTCTCATTTTTGGTTAATTATTGAAATTTTGAATGGAGCAAGCGCTTTAATAAATATATCACTGTATTTCCCCATCACACATTCCAGAGTATTATAGTGCATCAATTGTTCTTGAACCTTAACTTTCTTAGGAATCTAATTAAAATTTCAGGTGATGTTGTTGTTCACATATTTCTCCCCCAGCAGAGAACATTCTATAACCTTGAAGAGTTCTATGCCAATGCTACACCAATCGAACTACCTTTCAACAACCAAACCCCATTCCGAAATTAGTGTCTTTCTCTGTTCTCTCCTCGAATGGGTGTTGATTTGCCGAAGATCACCAGGGCATCCCTTCCATGGAACATGACCACCCGAAATGCAAAGACTGACAATATGATTAAATTTTTGCAAGTGTGAGCTGTGGATGCCAGGATTACAACTCCATAGTGCATGGTATTTACCATCTATGCGAATGCATTCCTAACATGAGCAATGTTGTAGTACAGTTGATCTTCTATTTCTTTATGAAGAAGCAAATCTTGAGTTCAAACTTTACAAAAATGCCATCACCATCAGAAAAAGCTCTAATGTGTTCTATCACAAAAACATATTTCTGTCACTCTGGCAGTCCTTTGACAAACATTTTTGCTAGCTTTCAGCATGCGTTTGTTACTGTCATGATCCCAAAATGTCTGCATGCAGATTGCCAACGCTGGATTTTCTGCTTTATTAGAACATGAGTTTTTTGTGAAATTGGTAAGAGAATATTGTCATCAGCATTTACATTTTAATGAAAAATATGAAATCACACTGTTCTAATTAACTTAACCATGTACAATTAGTTACTGGTTTTGCCTGAGGTTTTTGGTATTATAATAAGTAGATGCATTTACCAATATTTGTGGCCAGTCCTGATTGGTTTCCTTGGCAAGGCTTGCATCCTCTTTTTTTGGAAAGTTGTTTGTCCTCTGGTCAATTTGAATTGGCTGACTGTTATTGATAATTGATGGTCACGTTGTATAGTAAGAGTAAGATAACATAATCAATAATCTATTTTGAAGAGAAAGAAAACAGTCAAAGTGTATTTTGACTAACAGTAGATGATATAATTGGTATTCTTATATCTTATAAAACTTATGTGGGAAGGTCTTATATTCAAATATCACCAATATAGTGAAAAACTAAAGTCTATTTTGGTATTTTGAAGAAAGCTCAAAGCATATAGGTTATTACCCCAAAATTTACAAAATTTTTGGCTTAATAAAAATGATGACGATGAGGGTTTGAAAACTTATAAATTATTGGAATCAATCTTTTTTATAAACTTTAGAGACATATCTATATTAGTGAAACATAATAAGTAATAGTTATTGTGATTTCTTATAAGAAATCAAGCATCATAAATATTGCTAAATATTTTCACAAAGAATTGCGAGCAATTGATGATACAAGTTAAGGTTTGTAGATTTATTATTTTTTATTTTCTGGTATGTAAGCAGACGAAGGATTGAACTGCAGGCCTAAGTGATTTTATCAAACAATTTAACCAATTTAATCTAATTTAACACAATTCACTGCAAATTAATGGTCAGAATGGTTTTTACAAAAGAAGAATCGATTTTACGGTCAATTCCAAATTAACTTTAACCACTCGATCGTTTCGAAACAGTGACGAATACCTTCTCAGTAAACCAATTTTGAATGCACGTGTAGAACAAAACAATAGCCGGTAATAATTGAGTTAACGAAGAGTAAGGGCATTCATAACTAACTTTCATCAAAATTGAAACTCCATTGATTGCAAAAAATAACTAATATTATAAATAAGTAAAATCAGAATTTGGTTGCATTTCCACGATGAATGGTGTGTAGCAAGAACATGCATGACACCACAGATAATTGGCAAAGTCAAAAAAGAGGCCTGGATTTTACCAGAAAGTAACATCCAATAAGTTCTTAAAGATCCTCTTCCTTTGACTTTTACATGATAACGAAAGATTAGTGTACATAGAAAATCAAAAAAAATGAAAGAAGAATTTAAACTTTTCTTTTATAAATTGTTAACATCCCCCTCCTTCGAAACCTCGACTCCAACGACAACCTACCGTCGATCTCTACCAACATCTGACCGACGCTCACTGACTGTGCTCGTCCGTTTGTCTATCTGTCCGTGGGGAAGGCATTTATTCAAACACTGTTTATTAGGACTTCTTCGCATTGTTCGTTGTTTTCAATCGATTTGTCGAATGCTTCTGGTCATACCGTGCTTTTCAATCCATTGTAGTCAATGCTTATGTTGTGCTTGTTCAATTGAATTGGGCTGACACATTCATATTCTGCTGAGAACGTAGTGAGTTTTCAGTCCACTGCAGTTGGGGAAGGAACGAACAAGCATGGCTTGTAGAGGATATTAATGTTGAGCAAACATTTCTGTTTAGAAATTCCCAAGTTGGAGCATGTATGCACCACATCACATTAGCAACAACTGACACCAATATAGGAATTTGGATGATGACACCAATAAAATATAGTGGAAAGGGTAGATTTTGTGTTTGTACCATTAAAAGCTCATCTCATACTGAATCCAATTTGATGTAGTATCAGGCCTCCCTCACATCTAATCTTCTTGGATTTGAGAAGATCTAATGCTATCAAGGTAGATTGTGGTGTGAGAAGATCGCTTGATCTTTGTTAGAGAAGACCGAAGATTGACGAAATCCGACCGATCTTGCTTATTTCCACTCAAAATTGCTTGGATTGTGTTAGATGCTCTTCTTCTACATCACATCCTTACAAATTCATAAGGTTGACGGAAAAAAGAAGAAGAAGAAATTTTTGTGTTGATTAAATATAAAATATGTATGAGTGTATCTAATTATATGAATTATTATTTGTTTTCTTATGATGGTGAATGAAGACCATTTGAAAAGAAATTTCTACTCTCGAAATTTTTTAACAGGGAGTGAAGAAAATTTTCTTTTAAGGCAAATTTTGAAGAATTTGGAACTTAATTAAAGAGGTAGTAGACATGCTTCTCTTAGCTTGGGGAAATTAAAGATTGTAAGAATAGTAGATACCTTCTCAAAGTTTCTGAAATTTCAAACTATTGAAATTCAAATAAAAAATCATCTTCACAAGGTTCTAAACATTTTCTTTATGAATGTAAAATTTGGTAGAGATTTATGCTTAGTATTTAAAGACATAAATTCCCGAAGTTCAACATGCTCAAGCTGTTTTGTTATCATACTCCATAATCAAAAATAAATTTGGAGCTTTGTTATGTATCCATATTTTTTAAAAAAATTTGCAAGATGTTAATTAATATTACCATAACTCTATTAAAATTTAGAGAATTTTTATTATACCATATTCTAGTACATACTAATGTGTCTACTTACATAGAATAACTGTGGTGAATTATTTTGAATTTTATTATATTTTTTGTTGCCTAAAAATTTTATAAAAATCATGATAATTCTTTTTATTAGTTAAGTAGTATTTTATTACTTTTTTAATTTTCAAATATTCTAACGTATATTAAATTTCTTATAAAAATTTTAACTTTTTAAACTTTCCGATAGATATATTAAACTCCTACAAAAATTTTGACATTTCATTTTTTTTTTTTTTTTAACTTTCCAACGTACACCGACGAACCTTTAAGTATCCATAAAGTAAAGATAAATTTAGAGACTGGTTGTTAAAAAGACAACACATCCATAATAGAAAATAAGGAAAGGAACCTGCCTATTAGTGGTAACACTCATTCATTGAGAAACTGCTGGCTACACTGTCGTCATCGACCAGTTTCAACTTCTAGATCTTCTGCAGTCTACTCATGCGTCACAGTTGTGCAAGCCAGCGTGAAAACTCTTGCCGCCTCTGGCATCTTCGAAAATAAAGTGTCATTGGGTGACCCATTGCATGTGCCGTCGAAGAGAGAACCATCCCCAGAAATGAAAGGATGCAGATGACCCGAGCAAAGATTACTGATGATTACCATTTGATCAAAGAATTAGCATGAGGATACATGAATCCTGTGAAGCATACATAACCATTGCAATTTGATCGTATAATGAAAACAACAAGGATATTTATGATAGTACACTTTCCAGTAATCCATGAAAATTTCAACCAGATGCATGTATTGTACTGAAAACTACTAGTGGCTAAAAATTAACGTCTTTAAATCAAAGGTAACTAAATTCAAGAAACTTCTAAATTAGAGAACCGTGCACATCATCAAGTGAGTCGTGTGGAGATTCCTAGTTCAAAGAGATGAACAAGCTGGCAAGTACAGCGATATTTCCTACAACATTGTTATTGTTTTTTGAACGGTATTCTACACCATTACTGTGATTTATTGTAGCACCAAGCACCAACGCACGAGAACAGGGAAGAATTGTTCACCTGGACTAGCTTTTTCTGTCCGGCGTTGCGGCATTGAATTTATTAGTATTCACGTGCAATGTCAGGTTAGGCTTCTTCAGTTATGGTGAACCCAATGGCATTCTCTCCTTGCCTCCTTTTCCGATAATGCTGTTGATTGGACATTGATCTGATTACTTGGAATTGAAGGGACTGAAAAGGAGATGTCAACCTCGTCAGAAATTTCTACAGAGCTTGGTGTGGTAACAAGCTCATCTGCACTGAATCCAAATGAATCTCTATAAGATTCAAGTTCTTCCATATCTTGCCTGTAGACTTTGTTGTGTCTATTTCCACCATTAGTGTAATTATCTCTCTCCTTAGTTATCTCTTCCACTTCCTGCTTGTAGGCTTTGTTGTGTCTATTTCCACCATTATTGTAATTATCCCTCTCCTTAGTTATCTCTTCCGCATCCTGTTTGTAGCCTTTGTTGTGTCTATTTCCACCATTAGTGAAATTATCTCTTTCCTTAGTTATCTCTTTCACATCTTGCTTGTAGTCTTGGTGTCTATTTCCACCATTAGTGTAATTATCACCTTTCTTAGTTATCTCTTCCACATCCTGCTTGTAGGCCTTGTGGTGTCTATTTCCAGCAGTAGTGTAATTATCTCTCTCCTTAGTTATCCCTTCCACATCCTGCTTGTAGTCTTTGTTGGGTCTATTTCCACCATTAGTGTAATTATCTCTCTCCTTAGTTATCTCTTTCACATCCTGCTCGTAGGCTTTGTTGTGTCTATTTCCACCATTAGTGTAATTATCTCCTTCCTTAGTTATCTTTTCCACATCCTGCTTGTAGGCTTTGTTGTGTTTTCCACCATTAGTGTAATTATCTCTCTCCTTAATTATCTCTTCCACAACTTGTGTGTATGCTTTGTTGGGTCTATCTCCACTATTAGTGTAATTATCTCCCTCAGTTATGCTTAACCTGCCTTTGGAGGCATGGGATTGATGAGACTGCTGTGCCCAATCCAAATGGAATCGTTCTATTGAAAGGCAAAAGAAACTTGAGTCAAGAGACAGCATGGAATTTTCGAAATTAGATGAACTACCACTGAATAGCTTGGAAGATCCATTTCTGGTACAGGGGACATCTTGAGAAGATGCCAGACCATCCCAGTGGGAGGGAATCTCTGAATCGGGAAACGGTGAACAAATTCCAGTCCTGGGAGTGTCAGATGTCGGAGATATGAGACTGCTAGAAGGGCTTCCAGGATCAAATGCATATGCCATCTGAAGATCATTTCCAACCACCACACCAGTCACTTTGTCAACACTTTTAAAATCCATGGAGGATGAAAGGTAATGAGCATAAGGTACGTCAGGGGATGAAGGTGTTGTTTGATGAGCCAGTTCAGGTGGAGTGAATGGAGTAGTAGAAGGCTCAGTAGTAAGTGCCGAGAAAACAGGAGGTGAAACAAGTTGTGTTTCGTGTGCATATGGCCCTGTTGCAAACATTGTTGATGAGGGCTCTCCAAGAGAAGAATCTAATATTGAACGGAAGCAACTGGGAGATTGGGCGGTGGAAGGCAAAGAAGAATTTGTAAAAGAATCAGGTGAGGATGGTGGAGCAAGAAGTGGTTGAGGTAATGCTACAGTTTGATTTGAGCGGCCTAGAGGTCGAGATCCATTTCCAGGAACCAAAGCAGCATTCCCATCCGGTACACAAGAGGATGGAACAACTTTTGTTCTCTTGTCTGAACCAAAACAAAACAATCCACCCCAACAACCTCGCCTTTCCGATCCATTCCACTGCATAAATAATAAGCATAAAAAATTATAAGCATGTTGATAATGAATACCCATTCCAATAATATACAGTATAAATTCTAATAGCAACTTACAATAGGTTCATCATCAGACAATAACGTAATAATTTTAAAAAGGTATAAGTACTTGAAATCTGAATAGGTATATGTACCATACTTTGCAAAAAATGCATTGTCGAAAAAGAGATGCCCAATAAAGATCATCTTTCATTTTCTTCCTCTTTGCTATCTCATCTTCCTTTACGAAACTCGGTTGCTGCAATCTTGGTTACCTACCACTTATCATCCTATATTTCGGACAGTTAGCAATAAAACTTCGGCCTTATTCCATGGTAGGTCGGCTGGATGATAGAATATATATGCCGCCATCACAAGCTATACCATCAAGACTAACTACATGTCTATTACCTGAGAAAGATTGCTTCCTCGGGTAGATATTCAAACTATCTACGACCTAAGAGACCATGAATCCCAGCTAAGAAGGCCATCAAGACAAGGGAGGTCGCCAAAGTAAATTTGGATAAAAATTGTGTAAGCCTATCTGTAATTCTTGCATCGAAAACTGTTGCAGCGTTAGACATCCCCAACTAATCCAGCAACCAAGAAGTCGACAGGGATGGTCAAGACACAACTGCACTTAAAGTTAAAAGAGCTATCGATTACCAAAGTAAAAGACCCCAAACATTCAAAAAAATTGTCGGGAAGAGAAGGTGTTGAAGGAGTACAATCCACCCGCGAACCAAATCACAGACAATTCCAGCAACGTGAACCTACGGAAGCACCACGACACTGAAAGGTCTGTCCCATCACACTGGCACTTACAACACAACCGATGCAGACAAAAAGAAAAATCAAAGCGAAGTCCCACAGGAATATCCCCTCTTTCCACGCAATGACAGCGGAAAACCCCCAAAAAGGCAACAAGATAGAGGCCGACAATCACACTATGATCCGGAATTACCCACCCCCTCCCCATCGAACCCTAAGATCTGTATCATCAACATACCTGTTGGATGCGAGAAGAAAATCTGCTCTCCGCGGACCCGACAGCCGCCACAGCCGCCACGATAGATGCCGCCCCTACGTTCCCGCTCCCGCCACCACCTCCATTGTCCGCCATCCTCCACCAGATCCCCACCCCTCCCGCCGCCAGATCTCTCGACACTTCGAGGCCACAATGCCGTTGACTCCGCCTCCTCCTCTGGCTTCCCTGCCGGATTTTGGCGCTTTCTCGCTCTAGAATTTGGGTTTGTTCCCGGGTTTCGGGGTTATCGTTCTTGAAGAGCAGCGTGCGGACCGTCAACAGTGCCACGGGAACGGCTGCTTTCTCGAGATCGAATAGGAAGCTGCCGTCGCGAATCGCTACCGTGTTCGCTGGTCCCAGGGCCGGAGTTTGACTTTGGTACGACGAAGCTCAGATTCGGGGTCGGGCACAGGTGGCCGAGCACTCGTGCGTCGACTTTTTCGTTTTGTTTTATTTTTTATTTTGAGTTTGATTTTTGTTTCGTATGAGTTAATTTTTATCTATTCTATAATTATTATTTTTTACCTGAGCAAATACTTTATCTTTTATTTATTCGTGAAGTGCAATACGTTATTCCTCCGCGCGTCGCTCTCGTCGCTGCACGCACACGTTCGGTAGCGTAACTTCCACGACCTCCGTTCGGAAATATTCTTGTGTGAACGTGGGCGAATGAAAAATTGTGCCAAACTAACACGACACTACCGTCGTTCAAGCATTTGACATTAATAATCAATAAATACTAATTAAGAAATAAAGATGGAAGATTTAATATATAGGTAGATTAATATTAAGTTGAAAGACCTCTAACTTTTGACCTTAATGTAATTGAAATCTGACGTAAAGTAATTTATTTTCCATGGGATTTTGACTGTGACCTATTTATGTATAAACAAAATTTATTTTTTGACGTAAAATAAATTCCATTTCTATTTGAACTTTGAAAAAAAAATTTCCCTAAATTTTGGGTTCAAAATTTAGTTATAATTTTAACTAATATTTTATTTTATTATGATGACATGATGATCCTATTTTATAAATTTAATTAAAATTTTCTATTTTTAAATTTTTTGATTTCAAGAATAATCATGAAATACATAGATGTAGATATATACTTATATTTTTACATATACTTGATTTTGATAAATGATATATACTTAATTAACTAATAAATGATATATAAATATCTAATTTTGTAATATATTAATTGATTGATGTAATTAATTAATTATATTTTAACTAATTAATTTAATTTATTATTTTAAAAAATTATTAAAAATTAATTCTATTATATACACAAATATCTAAATTTTGATTTTTATCAAATTTTTAAACATATACAAACACTTAAATTTTAAATTCTATTTTCTTTAAATTTTGTAACTTTTGAAAGACCTCTTCGTCGTATTAACTTAAGTAAACAATGATTATATGAAATGAGTGATATAGACAAATGTAAGGTAGAACAAAGACTTATTCTGCTTCTTTTGTTGCTACAACAATTATGTGAAGTATGTAAGGTGCAATTTTTACTTCACTTTATAACATAATTTATGTAAATAATATATGATGCAACAAGTATGCTCTCCATTCTGTAGAGAACCGTTGTATTTGTTAATTGACGACATGACCCTAATGAATACATAATAACTTGTGATGTAAATAAATGTATTCTCAGTTGTGAGTTTGAATTTCTTAAAATCAAAAGTTTATATCTTAACACTAAAAGAAATCCAAGAGAGAGGAAATTTTCGTTTATAAACCTAATTTTGTATAAAAAGTGAAATATATATATGTAAGAGAAAAAATTGTAAATACCAACGGTTAAATTATTATAAGTGTTATGATCAATAACGTAGATGGAAAGGAATAAGAAAAGTGGAGTCATTATGCTTGCGAGGTTTAACTGAAAGAAAAAGTAGACTTATCAATTTACAAATGTCTAATTCATATGTCAACTTCAGTTAGTAATCTCAATTGAATTGATGGATGAAGTCACTTAAGGTATCCTAACTTGTTAGTAATCTCTACGTAATAAAGTATACAATATTTGGAGAAATTTATTATATCGAAGTTTAACAAAGATTTTTTAAAATAAAGTACGTAATACTTAGAAAAATCTACTACGTCGAAGCTTAGCAAAACCTCTTATAAATTTTTACCTTATTGGATATTCTTAGTGTATACCTTTGAGTATCTATTGAAACTTATATTTTATCAATTTCATAGATATTACTAAAGTATAAAAAAAAGGAGAAGTTATGAAGGTCTAATTTTAATTACACACATGTATTATATAATCAACAATAACATTCCAACATATAAATTAGCTATAAAATTTAATTGATACAAATATCCAAAACACACTAATTCAATGTACTAAAAAGAATACATCGATATTTATAAGGAAAAATCACATCTTAGAAAAATTGGAGACGGTAAAGCTAACATCACGACAATTTAACTTTGTGTTTACGAATACATTATATATATATATATATATATATGTGATAATACATACAAAAGTTACTATTTTTATAAACAAAGCATATAAAGATAGATTTAATTTATTTTATAAAGTTTCCTTTAAATGTTAATCTACATAACATGATTGTATGTTAAACGTTGGTATCATTGAAATAATATGTATAGGTTAATGAGTAATGATATTACAAGAAATATATTTAAAAAAGAATTTAATGAAAATAAAACAAGAGTTGCATAAGTTGCAGATAAAATAATAGAAACTTGATTTAGGTGATTTAGTTTGTCTAAAAGACCAAAAAATACATTAGTTAGACGAGAGTCGAAGAAAATACATTTACAAATTATTTCTCTTTTATCCATAAAAATATTATTATTATTGTTATAATGATAATATTTTTTAAATTATAAAAAAATTAATTTCAATAAAATTATGAATATTATTGTTCCCGATGAATTGACTTATTATAATTGCATTTTCAGCGGACCGGTTGCTTTCGAAGCCCACAGCCCATTTTATAACGAGGTCCATTTCAATTCCTCAGTTTCAATTTCCCGCCTCAACCGCTAAAAATCATCCCCTCCCCCCGTCTCTCCTCTGGTCCAGGTGAGCTTCAGCGGCCGAAAAATCTGTCCCGTCGCCGCCTGCTTCCTAACGATTCCCGGTGTCGTGCGCTCTTCCGGCCTCCACGTCACTATAGGTGGCCGCAATGGGGCCTGCAGTCCAGTCCGGGAGCGACGGGGAAGTGAGGCCGTCGCCGAAGTGCAAGCCGAGGTTGTTTATCAAGGAAATGGTCATGAAAAATTTCAAGTCTTATGCTGGAGAACAGCGCGTTGGACCATTCCACAAGGTATGGGTTGTTTCGTGGTCCTCTCGTTTGAATTTGAAATTGCTTGGTTTGAGCTCTTTCTTCAGTGTCGAAGATCTACTCGAAGGGGCGTCTCGAATCCCAGGGGTTGATAATTATTGTTTTTTTTGTGTGGGGTGGGAGGGGAGGCGTCTGTGTGCGTGAGTATTTTGAATGCTGGTTTAGGGATGCCAACATTCTGAAATATCGTCAAGAGATCACCTACGGAGAAGAAACAACGTTTTGACAGTAAGGGAAGCTGAACATATTTACTTGGATCACGTGTATTTGGCCTGTGTATACATGCCGATATCTCATTTTACTATGGAAACTCCCCTTTCCAAGTTGTTTCTGTTATGATGCCAATGTTAGAAAAGCATCATGATGAAAGGAAATAATAGAATTTGTTGAACAAAGAGGTCGTTTACTTGAACCACGTATTCACTACTTTACTGATCTAGTCTGATCTGCACGAATTCAAATATCGTCTATTGTCGTAAGGGACCGCATACAGATCCTTTGATTTGAACCCGAACATTTTTGTTTAAAACAAAATGCACATGTCAAGTTATTTGTTAAAAAAAAAAAACTAATCTTTGTTAGACAGAGCTTTACAGCTGTTGTTGGGCCCAATGGGAGTGGTAAAAGCAATGTGATCGATGCTATGCTCTTTGTCTTTGGAAAAAGAGCCAAGCAGGTAAAGTAATCATACCATCACTTCGGGTTTTGTTTCATGTCACTGGAAGGGTTTGGAGAAGCTGGCAATAATCATTTTATGTTTGCATATTTGTCTTTGCAATGCGACAATAAAGATGCGTTTGAATAAAGTTTCAGAGCTGATCCATAACTCCACAAACCATCAGAATTTGGAGAAGGCTGAAGTTTCTGTACATTTCCAGGAGATCATTGATCTGGTATGATCTTTAAACTCTGTATTATTTAGATGCATAGACCACTTGCAATATATTGCCAGAATATAATATCAAAGGAAGCAATAAAAGGAGGGAAAATGTTCAACAAGTTTTTTAATCTTCACTTCAAAATTTCATCAGTGTATAATATCAAAAAATGAAACTAGAGGAAAGGTGTGGAACAATTTTTTCCCATGTTCATTGGTATCAGCTGGGCAATAATTACAGCTCAGACGGTAATGGATTTTAGTCTCTGCATCCAACATTGCATTTTATGTGTTGAATGTTATCTCCTGAGTTCAGGATGATGGAACCTACGAAGTGATCGAAGGCAGCAATTTTGTGATTAGTAGAGTTGCTTTCCGTGACAACTCATCAAGATACTATATAAATTATAAGGGAAGTAATTTCACTGAGGTTATTAAAAAATTGAAGGGGAAAGGTGTGGACTTGGATAACAACCGTTTCTTGATATTGCAGGTAAGTGGAAAAAATACTAATTTATTCATATTGGAATATCCTGCACCGAAGCATTGATCTGTTCCATTGTTTAGTCCTTTTTTATGGCTTTCTAAAACAGGGTGAGGTGGAGCAAATATCGCTTATGAAGCCAAAGGCTCAAGGACCCCATGATGAAGGATTTTTGGAGTACCTTGAGGACATCATTGGAACAAACCAATATGTAGAAAAAATAGAAGAATCAAATAAGCAGTGAGTTCCTCTAATTTTGTGACTCTCTTGCGTGTGTGTGTGCGTCAATCATAGCTGAAAATGTACTAAGGCTTTGCTCATAACAAAACATAAATAATAGTTAACTTTGTACAATAGAAACTATTATCCCCGAGGTTGGCTTTAACTTCTGTATGTCTGGCATCTATTTTCTGTCGGAAAACATACCAACTGATATAATGTTTTTGGATCCAAGAATATTCCTTTTCCTTGTATTTTTTTTATTGATTTGTTGATATCCATTTAGATTACAGTTGTCTTTATTTTCAGAATTCCATAGGAAAATCACATATTTTTCTCTAAGTTCCATGGTCATGCACCATTTCTGCAGGCTGGAAACTCTTAATGAGAAAAGATCAGGTGTCGTTCAATTGGTAAAGCTAGCTGAGAAAGAAAGAGATGGTTTAGAGGTATTATGCTTTTACCTTTGTCTTCTTGCTTCTTTTTAACTAGGTTAATGTCTGTTGTCCTTGTTCTACAGAATGTCAAGAATGATGCAGAAGCATATATGCTAAAGGAGTTGACTCTGTTAAGATGGAAAGAGAAAGCAATAAAGTTGGCCTCTGAAGATGCTAATTCTCATGCTATTAAGTTGAGGAGTGATGCATCTGACATGGAAGAAAGTCTGAAGAATGAAAAGTTAGATATTCTGTTGAGTTAATCTATCCTCTAGATGCTTTCGAAACAATGGTGCTTAATTTTGGTATCTGAATTTTCAGGGAGAAGATTCTGGAGAATTCTAGAACATTGAAAGACTTGGAACATGTGCACAATAAGCATTTGAAAAAACAAGCGGTATATTTTTTTCATAATTGTAAAGTTGCTAGAGGCTTATAACATATAATATCTAGGGAAATTGTCATTTTTGATTGTCTCATGTAGAACCTAACAATACATTTGGGATCCAAAATCAATAAGAGAGATACTAGAAGGTAGTTTTATTACATATAAAAATAAGTAGTTGGCTTATGGATGCAGCTACAAGGTAGTTTGAGTTATGTTGGCATCAAAAGATGTAGAGGAAGCTTAAGGATATTGTTAAGTAGTGAAGGCTCAAGTATATATATATATTTTAAATTAGTGTATAACATGGAATCAAGAAATTCAACTTTAATTTGTCTCATATTTCATTGAGCTAAAATGACCTACATGTTTGTGCAATGTTGATGGAAATATGGAGAAGAAAATCACTCTGTGTCAACAAAATTAACTTGTTGATATTGTACTACCAAAGAAATCAAAGATAAAGTTAACTCAAGGTGACATCTCTTGAAAATGTATAAGGCAAAAGGTGATAGTTTGACTAAAGTTAGGTGATAAATTAAAAGGAAAGAAATACATGTGTACCATGACAGTAACAATCTATTCATTCAACTAGGTGACAGTGTAATTAAAATATCAAATGCTATAAAAAATATAATTCATGAAAAGTGCATTATTGATGTCAACATACTTTATTATACAATATTGAATATCTAAAAATTTGTAACAAATAAAGAGGATTTTAGTAGTATATATGGTTTATTTCACATGTTATGTGGATTGAAAATGTAACGTGAGATTAAAATATGATAAATTCTTATGTACTCGACAAGATGAAAACATAAACTTGTGCATTTATATGAAAAGTTGAAAATAGAGGAAAATGAAGATAAAAAGGAGAAGAAGAAGAAAAAGTCAAGAACTAAGCACCAAGAAGAGAGTATAAAAAATCTCAATATATGTGGTCAACCATATGATTTGTGTACCTTTTAGTCTATTCCTAATAAAATCATTTTTTTTAATTTATTCCTTATAATATTGTCAACCATCCATTTGAGCATTTGCATCTTTGTAACACTAACTTTTTGCACATGATTATGATTTATAATTTAATATTTTGAATCATAAAGTAGAGTTGGGTGAATAACAATCTGAATAACACTCTAGAAACATTTCTCCATTTCATACACCCTACTTTAATCCCATGAATAATATCTTTTATAATCATTGTTGCTTATTATAGATCCTAAATATTTAAAAATCCTATGCTTATGAATATCATGGTTGTCTAATTGTGTACCTTCATTATTATTCTAAATGACAAAGTTATCAAGGAAAAATAGAAAATACAAGTATAGAATATAAGAGGAAAATAAAATCCTAAAAGACAAAAAGAAACACCATTAAGGGTATAAAATTTTAATAAGGTAATCAAGTTGCATGATGGAAACCTAAGGTGATCACCTAATTGTAAAATATTATGCTTTAGGAAATTAAGAGTATAAAATTTAAATAAGGTTCAACTACCTAAAAACTTGTCAAGGTTGTGTTTGTAAAAGGATATTTGCAATCCAAAATTTGATTTGATTTTAAATCTGTTTAACATGAGATTACCCTAATTTGAAATTTTACATTAATTGGATTTTGAAATTTATATTCAAAAAATATTAGGAATGAATTTGAATATATTTGATATTTGTTGATTAAAATCCGATTTGATGTCGTTTGCTTTTCTAATTGGATATCTTGTTATTTGACAAATTTTATATTGTTTTTATAAATTTATTATTTTATAATTTTATTTATATTTTATATAAACCAATCATTTTCAAATTTGAATGTCTTGATTTAGATATTTGAATTAAGCTTTTTACAGATAAAATATAGTATAGAAATATGAAATAGTCATATTTAAATTTAGGTTTTCAGATTCAAATTTCTAGATTCAGATATTCAAATTAATTAGGATTTGGATATTATCTAAATTCAGATTTTTAGATTTGAACATTTGGATTGAGTTTTCTCATATTATGATATTATTCAAAATTTGGTACATCGTCATATATGGATTTAAATAGTTATTTAAATATTAATGGGATGGATTTGAATTATTTGAATATTAATTGGATATGTATCTAGATACAAGTCTACTTAATTCAATTTTACTTTCTTTACACCCTTAGTCAACGTGGCATGCCTCACTTGGCCTAGCCAAATGACTCGAGTTGAAATTAGGAGAGAAAAATCATGGATTAGGGTTTCATTAACATAAAGAGGAGATACATATACTTTCATACATGGATCCATGTATAAGAGGATCTGAATACTCGATTATGTGTATAACTTTAACACTCCCTTTCAAGTTGGAGTGTATAAATTAAATAATCCTAGGTTGTTACAAAACTCTTTAAAGATACCCATACTAAGTCCCTTGGTGAAAATGTGTACAAGTTTTTGAGGTAATTGAGTATAATGTGAGCTAATGATTTTTCTTTCTTCAAGATCTTGAATATAATAATAGCCAACTTTAATGTGTTTTGTTTTCATATGAAAAGTGTTATTGTTTACTATGTATATAGTTGTTTGATTATCACAATGCATTATCATTAAAATAGGAATTGAGACTCTAAGTTCAGTCAAAAGAAACTGAAGATATACTAACTCATTGATTGTCTGTGATGTAGACTAGTAATCTACCTTAACTTTTGACTTGGAGATAATATTTTATTTCTTGTTTCTCTAGGTCATCAAATTTCCACCTACATAAGTATAATAATTAGAGGTAGACTTCTTATTTGCCTTGTCACTAGCATATCTTGATTTAGAGTATGCAATTACATTCATGTGCCCATTTTTTGAGTAAATCAATCATTTTCCTAGATTGTTTTTGATATATGTTACAACTCTCAATGCTCCATTCCAGTGAACTAGTTTGAGCTCTTTAATAAATTGACTTAGAAGTCTAACTACAGAGGAAATATTAGGTTGGGTTACAATAAGATAAATTTTTCAACTAACTTGTGAAATTGTCCCACATCTTGATAGAGCTCAAAAGTTGTGTCCTAGAATGTTGGATTTTGCTTTACTAGAGTTTGTTTTGGCTTACACTCCAAGAGTCTTGTTTCTTTCAATAAATCAAGAACATACATCTTTTAAGATAATGCTATTTTACCTTTGAAGTATGTAAGTTTGATACTCAAGAAGTATCTTGACTTTTCCATGTTCTTAACAATAAAATGTTATGGAAGGAATTACTTGGCAGTAACAATATCTTTTACATCATTACTTGTCAATAGAACATCAACATATATCGCTAGAATGGTATGACTAGATATGCTTTTTGATGAAGACAAAAGTGTCTATAACACACTTTTTAAACCTAGAGGAAAGCATAACAGAGTTGAGTTTGACAAATCACACCTTAGGATTCTGTTTAAGTTCATAGATTGCCTTCTAAGGTAAGCAAACTTGATTCTCTCCTTAAGCAATATATTCAGAAGGTTGCTTCATGTAGACTTTTTTTTATAAATCACCATAGGGAAAAAATTATATACATAAAGTTGAGATAGAGTTCAAGAATAGTTAACTGCTAAGGATAGAAGAAGATAGATAGAGTTAAGATGGGCAACTAGAGAAAATATCTTTTCATAATCAACACTGTATGTTTGTGTAAAATCATGAATAACTAAACATGCTTTGTGTTGATTAATTGAGTCATTGGGTTTATACTTAATGGTAAAGATTCAATGACTACCCACAACAAAAACATCTTGGGATCAAGGCATAAGTTGTTAGGTGCTTCGTGATAGGAAAATTTACATTTCAACATTCAAAGCTTCTTTCATGGTGGGAGGGTAAGTGCATCTTGATAATCATTAGGTATAGATTTTGAAGAAATAGCTAAGACAAAACATTTATAATTAAGTGAAAGAGAATTATAGGAAATAAAATGAGAAATAGAGTACCATGTAGAAAAACATGTACTTTTGTTGAGAGCTATAGGCAAGTCAAAAATGGAGTGATCTATGATGGTAGAAGAGGTGGGCATAGTTGAAGGTGTAGGTGGTACACAATGCTGACATCACCACTAAATTTGTAGAGGTGGTGGTGGCAAAGAAAATTTTTTAGTGACCTAGAGGAATTCAAAGGGAGAAGAGAGAGATCAACAAGAGGTGACTGAGGTATAGGAGTAGGAGGAAGTTCAATTTTTATGGAGGAAAAAAATGGCATGTCCTTTAAAAATACAATATCAATAGAGATAGGATATCGATGTGTGAGAAGATGGTAATAATGATAATCCTTTTGAGTGCGTGAATAACCAATAAAAATACATTTAAAAGATTGTATAGAGAGTTTATCTAATTTACGAGCAATATTTTTTAACAAAAGTTGTACATTCAAAAACCTTGGGAGGAAAAGGAAATAACTCTTGATCAGGTGAGAGACATTGGAGAGAAATTGCACCATCTAAGGGTGAAGAGGGTATATTGTTAATAAGAAAAGAAACTGTGACAATTACATTAGACTAAAGATACTTAGGTACATGCATCTCAATCATAATGGTATGAGTAATATTAAGTAGGTGATGATGTTTGCATTTTGTAACATCATTTTGTTAAGAAGTATGTGTAGAAGTTATTTGATGAATAATGTCATATTAAGTGTAAAAAGAAGCAACTATTAGATTGAATAAACTCAAGAGCATTATTTGCATGAAAAAACTTGAGTAAGAGTAAATTAAGTTTAGATTTCATTAAAGAAATTATGAATTACATCAAAAATATGTTGATGATTTTTTAACAAATAGATCCAAGACATGAAAAAATTATCAATAAAAATAACATAATATCAATAGTCAGACATAGATGTGATTTGAGAGAGTTCTCAAATATCACAATAGACTAATCAAATAATCTTGAAATAGATGATAACTCTTGACTTTTATAGATGGTATGAAATTATTTACCTATGATGCAAGACTGACAATGAAATTCATCAATAGAAACCTAAAGAAGTGCCTCTTGTAGCTTGTGAAGTGAAGGATGCTCGAGATGATGATGTTAAAGAAGAAAAGAGTCACTAGAAGTAGCTATTGATGCAAGGTTACGAGGAATATGATCTTTAGCAAGGATGTACACACCACAACCTTGATCATGACCTAAATCAATTGTTCTTTTCATCTACAGATCTTGAAAGATGTAATGAAAAGGGAAAAAGGTGATGGAGTAATATAGTTGTTTTGTAATAGCACTAATTGATAATAAATTAATGAGAAAATTAAACACGTCAAGAAATTTTTCAAAGAAATGTTAGATGTAATGGGATAATTCATTCACTAGAAATAGATGAGGTAAAGCCATTAGCTAAGGTAATAGAATTGATATTGGACAAATGGGAAAGACATTTAAAAAGAGAGAGATTACCAGAAATGTGGTTGGAAACATTAGAATCTATTATAAAAGAATCATTAAGAAATGACATATGAAGAATAAGTACACTAGAGGAGAGGACATGTGCAATAGAGACATTAAATATATGAATTGCTATTTTGTTATGCTTGATCATAAGTTTAGCATAATCAGCCTAAGAAATCTGGATAGTGTATGGAGTTGGAATGGTAGTAACTTCAGAGGAGGAATACATAGTGACCACATTGGTGGTTGAAGATGTAGAAGATGGATGTTCAAACTTTTTCCAACATTAGTTAGATGAATAATTCTTTTGCTTACATTGGATACAAGAAGGTTGAGGTTTCCCATTTGAATGACCTTTGCCATGTTGAGAGAACGATTAAGAATCCTGATAATTGGTAGTGGTAGCCAAGGTAGTTCCTTCAATTGTTGTGGAGGAAGTAGTAATGGAGATCCACAAGGCCTTGTTGAAGGTCATCCGTAAAGAGAGAATAGTATTTGTAGTGAGAATCTATTGAATTTAATTAGAGATATCTAGATAAAGACTAATAAGGAAGAGAGTAACTCTATGTTCTTCATTGTTGTGTTTAAAGACAGCAATATCAATCATACAAGGTTGATCTATATCTAACTCATCTAAGAATGTATGCAACTGATTGTAGTAAGCATGGACAAAGGTGTTGCCCTGTTTATGTGAAAATAGTTTATAAACTTCACAAACTTGAGATATATTCAAATCATTACCACAAGTAAAACACAATGTATCTCATACATGTTAGGCAAGGCAAAGGTTTGAAATGCTATGGGCAATGTGATCTTCAATGTTGTTTAATCCTCTAAGATATGACAACCTAGTAAGCTGTATGCCACGAGGAATAGTTAGTGACTTTCATATCTAGTGGGTCTTCTGTGATATGGTGTTTATGCATGTGGGCTACAAAGAAGGTCTCAAGTGCACTAGTCTAATGATGGTAGTTGGTTTCATTGATTTTTATTCTAATTGCTATAAGCTTTGTTAGCCAATGATCATGAGAAGAGTCCATTGTGCTAGTAGACGAATAGGAGAATGGGTGTTTGGTTGATGAATAGAAGAACCAACATTTAGTCGAATAGAAGATTGATGTCTTGTCGGGCAAAAGGAAGAAGCATATCCAATGAGCTTAGTTTGGAGAAAAGTTGATAACAAATGAGTTGTTCGACAAGTGTAGGTTGAATGGAGGGGGCAAACTATTTGTTGATTGTTTGCTCAAAAAACCTAACCATTGTAAGGGGACTTCGGTAGTTGCAATGGTGGGCAAGAGAGCCTTTGACATCAAAGAAGAGAGCAGATGGACGAGAACTGGTCAGTTGAGCTCTAAGGTTGGGTTTCAGCTTTGATACCAAGTTGAAATTAGGAGAGAAAAATCATGGATTAGGGTTTTATTAACACAAAGAGGAGATACATATACTTTACATGGATTCATATATAAGAGGATCTGAATACTTGATTATGTGTATAACTCTAACAACCTGAGACAATTAGGTGGTGTGCCTTGATAGCTAAGGTTGACATTGGTTTTGATGACGTGTTGATTAATTCTATGTTTGGATATTGCCTAATAGAGAATGATGTAACTGGCTTCACATAGTGGGTTATTAGGCTCATGATACACCGAAGCACAGAATTAGAACTATTTTTAAGTTACTAGAATTCCCTGGAATTTTACTGGTAAAACATGTGAATCTGTTTTAATCTAGTACCTAAGACACTGTTTCGTAGCAATCAAATGAAGCTGTGGTGGTAGCCCACTAAACTTTTCTTAAAATATTCACCTTCCTTTACTTGTTTCATTGCATGGCTCTCATCTAATGAACTATATTTCTAAAATGAATCTATTCTCTTGCTTGTGTTGGATAACAGTTGCCATAACAACATACCTCTCTAGGATTCTCACATAACTCATTTATTATAAACAGAATAATATTGGGCCTCATTTTTTGTTGTTAAAGTGCATATGTTGATATGGATTGGGAGTTGTATAATAAGCATCCAGCCTTAATTCTCAAACATGAAAAGATAAACATAAATCAGTATATAATATATACACAAAAATGTTTCAAAATCATCTAGCTATGTGGCAAGTGATTTTTTCTATTTGGTTTTTGCAGCATTAATCTGTGAAATTGAGATCATAGATTCTTGATTTTTTTAGATAATGACCTGAAGAATGTGTTTTTCAGGAACTTGACAATGAACTCAGAAACTGTAAAGATCAGTTTAAGGAGTTTGAGAGACAGGATGTAAAATATCGGGAGGACTTGAAGCACTTGAAGCAAAAAATCAAGAAAATGGAGGATAAGCTCGACAAAGTATGCAAGCTCAACTTTTTGTGTACATGTTGGAAACTAACGTGGATCTTGATTGTTCTTGAAATATTTCTTCTCAATGTGACAATCACACTTGTGGTTGCTCAACTTGTCTCAATCATGATGCCCAATGCAAGCATATTAGAAATCTTGCACTTAGTTGCACTAGGTCATGATTGCCATGTAATGCTTTTGGCGTGCTTTTATGCTGCAGGATTCATCAAAAGCTGAAGAAATTCTAAAGGAGAGTGATGAGTCAACTATTATGATTCCAAAACTTGAGGAAGAGATACCTAAACTTCAACAAATTCTAATAGATGAGGAAAAAACTTTAGAGGAAATCAAAGAGAGCTCGAAAGGTGATATGAGTTGATATTCTTACTGTACTTTGTCTAAAATATTAGTATGATTTGATTTCTTTTAATCGTTATTCTATTATATCAATATATTCAATTATCATCATAATTTTAATCTATTATTTTATATCATGTACAATAATTGTAAAGATGAAACTAGATTCACATGGACTTAGGAAGACAAACTAACAATGTAACTCTTAAATAAAAGCATAGATGATAGGCATAGTCAATTATGTTCCATGGTTTAGAGACTCGTAAAAAGGTCGGATTCCCTAAAGTGTGGGAAAGTCAATATGAAATTTAGAAGCAAATTTAAAGTAACGTTTGTTTTAATGATATTTTTTGTTTAATCCTCACAAAAGTTACATGCATGCCTCCCATTCCACAAGAGTCAGTGTAGGATATGGCCCAAGTTCAAGTTTATTTTGACAATGCAATACCTAATCACTAGGTGTTGCATTCCATTATTATGCCATAATATGAAAGTAATCTTTAGGATTTATATTGATGCCTCCTAAGAAGTCTCTCAATTTTTTTTTTCAGAAAAAATGCTGCATGTCATGAGTTTTTTCTAGTTTTCACTTTTCATATAGCTCCATCTCATTGCACTTTCTTGATTAACTGGACAAAAAAAATGAATACAGTCGAAACAGAGAAATATCACTTGGAGCTTGCAGAGGTTCGTTCAGAATTAGAACCATGGGAAAAACAACGTATCATGCATAAAGGAAAGCTTGATGTGGCAGTCACTGAATGCAATATTTTGATGGGAAAGGTTGGTTTTACTTGATACGTACAACATCCTATGTTAACATATGTGTGTGTTTTTGGTTAAATCTTGATGTCTAATTATTCATAACTTTTAGATAATTTTTTCTCTCACTCTGTAGCATGATACTGGCCATAAAGCTTTTGAGAATGCGAAAAAACAAATGGATGATATCAATGATAAGATCAAAGATAAGAAGGAAGCTATAACAACTATTCAGAATAACTTGCAGAAGCACAAATGTGAGGCTTCCAGGGCACATGAATTGGAACAGGCAGGTTTTGGTTCCGCTTTTTAAAATCTAGTTATGCTGCCTCTTTCTGTTCTGCATGTTATAAGGTCTACCTTGCTGTTTCTAGGAATGCGTGAAGCAACAGGAGAAGCTTATTCCTTTGGAACAAGTAGCTAGACAGAAAGTTACTGAACTTCTCTCGGTTCTGGAAGCAGAAAAAAGTCAGGGATCTGTTCTTAAGGCAGTAATGCAGGCTAAAGAGTCTAATGAAATTGATGGAATTTATGGTCGCCTAGGGGATTTGGGTGCAATTAATGGTAATAACCAACAATTTTTGGTTGCCACTTTATGATTTTCTCTACTTTTCCTAGTAGACTTGTTCACTTGTGTCTGCTTGGCGTATGGTCAGCACATAGTTCTTTTATGGTCTTCTTGCATTCATATTGTGGGGTTTTGAGTCACTAATATATGCCATCCTATAGTATAAAAAGTTTTAGCTCTTATTTTCCCATTTGCAGATGCCATATTTTTGCTTGATCTCAATTTCTTGCTTTTCCCTGGTAAAATCTTCAAACATGAGGGTATTTTCTCTTATAAAAAAGGAAATGTTTTATTTCAGCAGTGGCATCAAATAAGTATATCCAAATGCTTTGAATTGGTTTTTTGTTTCTGTTAACTTATTGGTGTGTTTGTTGAACTATCTTGGATCTTGTGGACGTTGGGATAATTTCTTTTTAGTGTCCTAAATCCTCTTATTTGTAATTGCCTTTCCTGTAGAGAGTAACTTGGTTGTCACACTCAGTGCCTATCTAATATATTAGTATCTTGTTTCAAAAAATCACATATCTTTTTCTTGTTTTTCTAAATGAATTATAATATCAATTTAACCTAGACATCTCTTTCATTTGGGGATGCTAGATATAAATGTTGATGGTGAATGCTAGTCTTTTAGATGATATTAATACTCGGGTATGATTGATGAAAATCTTAAGTATTTCTTTAAGGTGAAGCTCTGTTTTTTGTTTGTTCAAATAAGGAAATGATTTTACTGAATGGCTAGCCCAAGCACCATGTGAGAATACCATGAAGGGTAGTTTATATAAATCCCTCACTTTTGAAATTAGAAATTTTTGTTGTATATAAATAAATTAGGGTTATTATGTTTTGTGTTGTGGATGATAGTCTCACATCGCTAATTTTGTATCTTTCCTCATTATGTAGCCTTCTTATATAGAAGTCTTGTCTTGGTTAGTGAAAATATCGATCTACTATTTTTTGTTTTTATATGATTTCAAAGTTTAGGTTTTTATTTAGAGAGCCAAAAAGTACTAATTAACCGCACATGCTATTCATGGTCAGGTTAGTTAACTTAAATATTGATCTAAAGTACTTCTATTAACTGGCTCAACATATTGCAAGACAGTTGGCCATTACCTAATCTGATTTGGGTTCGTTTACAATTAATTGTCAGATAATAGTTAATGTATGCCCCTATTGGAGCTGCACATGTCGTTCTAATTTCTTAATTAAAAAGGGAGAGAGGGGAAGAGAGAAGTGATGTATGCTTTTAAAAAAATTATTGGTGAAAAAATTGTGTTTTTTAAAAGTAGGGGAAAGAAAGAGGAAAAAAAAAGGAGAATATATGGGCGGGAAAAATAAAAAAAATTTAAATAATAAAATTGATGTCAATATATCTACCATCGAACCATTATCAAAAAATACATCGACCATCAACCTTCAGTTTCCTTCTATTTGTATTATTTGTTTTTTGAGTGAACATTGGATAATGTTACTTCTTCAATATGGTAGGATTTGTCTTCCATAAGACAATTCTCGACATCGAACAATGTTGCCCTGTCAATGTTATTGAATGGTTCGATAGTGGTTGTTAGTATTTGTATTGCTTACAAATTTTAGACAAATTGCAATAGATTTATTTAGACTTGTAGGTACTGGCGTTGGTTTTTAGTGGAGCTCAAGTTTGCATATTTTTCTGTGATTATGTTTGCAAGTTCCCACCTTTGTTGATTAAGTTTAGTGATGTTAACATTTTTATCAAAATATGTGTTTGTCAAATATCAGTGACGATTATTGTTGACCAAGTCATTCTTATCAATATCAATCACAATTATTGTAGACAATTATCAGTTATCTAGTCTGATGTTCAAACTTGCCCACATGTAATCGAAGAAATTGGCCGTACTTGGATATTGTTGTTTTCTGCTAGTTATCACTAATGCTACGACAGCATACTACATTTTCTGCCTGTTTAGTGCCTATTGCAATGCCTATGTTATTTCCATCGTTTGTGGTTATGCTTGAAAGCCTGTGCATCTTAGATGCTTTAGTTTGAGGATGAGTGCTGGAGAATATGAATAAATTAATAATTATTGTGTTGTGGGTGACAGTCCTACATTGGTAATTTTGTATTTATTCTCATTTTGTAACCTCTAATATATACAGATGGTATCTTGGTTAATGAGAATATCAATTTATTTTTTTGTTTCCACAGAAATCAATCTCTCACCTTTCTAAATGCTATAGACATTCCTCTCTTTTTGGTGTATCAATTTATCCATTGATGATATTGGTCGTTGACATAAATGCTCTTTAAATTTTGAAAACAGTCATTGTATTTGAGAAACATCCTTCTGGTCGTCTGAATTGGCAACTTTATAAAGGTTTTCTGAAATTGCATATAGTATTCTGTTAGGTGGTTTCAATTAAATCCCAAATAAAATGCACTTTAAGCATTATGGAGAGAAAAATTACTCTAAAATTAAAATATCCTTGGAGGCTGCTTATGCTAAAATATGATTTTTTAGTGCACCTATATGGAGCTGGAAGATGTAAATGAGGTCCCGAGTGAAAAGGTTAGAAATACTGAAGACAGAGTAAACATATTTGTTTATATAATACAATAAGCTTTACCCCTCTATATTAATTCCTTTACTGTCAGATAGGCAGGTAGAAAACATACTGATTACATCTTTTGATTTGTTTCACAGGTGAAAATGTACAATAGCCTTATTATTCCTGTCCTTTAATGTTGTAGCCTTCTCAAAGCTGTGTATATTTAAATGATACTAGACTTATGCTATCAATTTTTTACTGCAGCAAAATATGATATTGCAATTTCAACTGCCTGCCATGGACTTGATTACATAGTAGTGGAAACTACTTCTGCAGCACAAGCATGTGTTGAGCTGCTTCGAAGGAAGAACCTTGGGGTTGGCACCTTCATGATACTGGTATGGTTTCTAAATTTTCCCTCAAACATCCTTTTTTTCGTCATACCTTACATTAATTATCCTGCTGAGAAGTATAATTGTTCACATTGCTTTCATTGTGTAAAGTCCATTTACATGTCTGCAAATTCTAGTTTTCCTTTTTTTCACTCAAATTATGTTCTGATTCATCCTCTGGTTTCATCAACTTTTTCGCTTCACATAATTTTCTTTTTGAAAATTTGAAGCAAGTGAAGTGAGAGGATTCATGTTGCCAACCTCAAATTGTGGGAATTAAGGGATTGGTTGTCTTTGTTCCATGTAATTTTTTTATTCGGAAATGGCACACTGACGATCGCTCATTATTAACATATTGATTATTTCTGACTCAGGTAAAATGTCATCCTATTTTACATGAATTGCCAATGTTTGAAAAGCATGTTTCTCCTGAACCTTAGAGATGAGGATTTTGTAAATCATAATGTGGTCAGTGAGGGACGTCTATTACACTATTTGGAATCCTATAGTCTGTGTTGTGCATGTGGATAATTTTTTTTGGATCAGAATTACTGTCTGCACATTTTTGAAGTGAACAAGTGATGAATAATGATCAAAACTTTAATTAATATTGGATTTCATTGTAAATGAAAGGAGCAAATATGTGGGATTTCATGTCACTTCTACAAATGACTTGAACATCATAATATGATATAGATTATGAGTCTTTCCTGTGGCATGAGCTCCCCTTGCCTTTCAGTTATGGATTTCTATCATGCCATATTGCACTCTTAGTTCTTACCATTTATTTTTGTTGTCTCAGGAAAAACAGGCGGACCATTTACAGAAAATGAAGATGAAAGTTAATACACCAGAAGGAATTCCACGTCTTTTTGATTTGATAACTGTTAACAATGAGCGGCTGAAGCTTGCATTTTTTGCTGCTTTAGGGAATACCGTTGTTGCAAAAGACCTTGACCAGGTTTGTGTTTAGTATTTGCCTTATGTTTTTTTTTCCTATTTCACAGTCAATGTGTATTGCTCTTTCTTTGAAAACAATAATTTTCTCTAAAAATGTCATTCTAAATTATTAACAATTTGGCTGTTTTGTATGCATTAATGTATTGCTTCTTACAGTCTTTTCCACTTTCCAGGGTAACTCTAATTATAAATTGTCCAGATTTTTTTGGTGTTCTGTAACTTAATATGCTATTCCGATCAACCAGTAGACTAAGTAATCTCTATGTTCAGCCGGATATTTCTTTTCTTTTTAGTGTATTTTAAGTCCACAAATTTTCTGAGAATATCAGGCTACAAGGATTGCATATGGGGGAGATAAAGAATTTCGACGTGTGGTAACACTAGATGGGGCACTCTATGAAAAATCTGGTACCATGAGTGGTGGTGGTGACAAACCACGTGGACGTAAGATGGGAACATCTATCCGGGCCAGTGTTTCAGGCGAAGCTGTTGCAAGTGCTGAGAAAGAGCTAACTGAAGTAGTTGATCAGCTAAATGTTCTACGCCAAAAAATTTCTCATGCTGTCAAATGTTATCAGTCTTCTGAAAGAGTAGCTGAACAATTGGAAATGGAATTAGCAAAAACTCAAAAAGAGGTGAATTTACATCTGCCAATTTGTTGCTGCATATGTATGATTTATAGGGCTTGCTTATGGTATATTCAGATTGATTTCTCTCTGAACAGATAGACAGTTTGCATGCACAATACAGTTACATTGAAAAGCAACTTAGTTCATTAAAGGCTGCAGCAAAGCCAAGCAAAGAAGAACTGGAGAGGTTGAGGGAACTGAACAAATGTATCTCAGAAGAAGAAGCAGAACTTGAGAAGATTTCTGAATGCTCCATTACACTAAAAGAAAAGGTAGGAGGTGGTGTTGTGTTTATGGATTTGCAGATATTTATAATATTTAACAAATGCGTATAATATTTAAATATCTAGTTTGACAAGTGTGTTGAGTGATAGCTTAGGAGCACTCAGTTGAGTCTTATGACTTACTGGTTCCTTTCTGAATTTTTTGAAGTCATTGGTGTTCATCTTTACATCATTCAGGCCATAGAACTTCAAAATAAAATAGAAAATGCAGGAGGTGAAAGGCTAAAGCAGCAGATATTGAAGGTCACCAAGATCCAAGATGTGAGCTACCCAATCAAATTTAAAATTATCACAAGTATTTGAAGTATGAAATCTTATATCTTCTTCACATGCCAGGATATTGACAAAACCAACACAGAAATAAATCGTCTCAAAGTTCTGATAGTTTCTAATCAGAAAATGGCAAAAAAGTTAACAAAAGCGATTGAGGACTTAAAAATAGAAAAATGTAAATCCCTTGCTGACAAAGAGAAAAAGGTTGCTTCTTTCAAAGAGATTGAACAGAAGGCATTCACAGTCCAAGAAAACTATAACAGAACACAAGAGGTAATGTCAAATCATGTAATGTATATTCATCTATAGTCCAAGTTGATTGTGCATTCAATTGTTTCGTTGTTGATGTGCATCCACAGCACATTGACAAACACAAGGATGTGTTGAATGAGGCAAAGGAGCAATATAATAAAGTAAAGAAAACCATGGATGATCTGCGGTCTGCTGAGGTTTAACACCTTCAAATGAACTAGTAAATTCTCAGGTATTTGTTTTCAAATTCTTCCTTCATTTCTTAATATCTATTCTTGCAGGTGGATGCAGAGTATAAATTGCAGGATGTGTGGAAGCTTTGCAAGGAATGGGAAATGAAAAGAAAGGGACTTGAAAAAAGGCTGGAAGACACAAAGAAAGAACTCACCAAATACATGAATCAGTATGTCATTTACTACTTGGCTACCTTCTTATGTTTTACTTGTCTATAATTTCTAACTAGCAGATTTCCTGCAGGATTCAAAAAGATGCCATTGATCCTGAGAAACTTAAAGAAACGTTATCTGATAATTCTATAAATGATGCATGCGACCTGAAAAGGGCATCAGAGATGGTGGCATTACTTGAAACACAGCTTAAGGATATGAACCCAAACCTTGACTCAATATCAGAGTATGCATTCATCTCATTAGCTGTTTATAATATTACTTTTTGGTTCCTATTTAATCAAATTGTCACTGGTAGATATCGGAAAAAAACTTCTTTGTACAATGAAAGAGTTGAGGAACTCAACACTACTACACGGGAACGTGATGAACTAAAGAAACACTATGATGACTTGAGAAAAAAAAGGTAATTCAACTATATTGAGATTCCTGTTTATCCTTTGTAAGTTTATGATTTTATGACATCACTTTTATGGTTTTTCAGGTTAGATGAATTCATGGCAGGATTCAATATAATATCTCTGAAGCTAAAGGAGATGTATCAGGTTCAAAATAACTTGCTAAATAATGTAGAGCTTTGTTTTATTTACAGAAATTATCTATAAGAATTTGTGGTTGTCATGTTCTCCCACGACATAAATAGTGAATTTTTTGAGAACAGAATTACTGCTTATAAAAAGAGAGCAATTATTTGTTTAATCTTGTAATGGTCCTCTCACTTTAAATGATAGATGATCACTCTTGGAGGCGATGCAGAACTAGAGCTTGTTGATTCTTTGGATCCTTTCTCAGAAGGAGTTGTTTTCAGTGTTAGGCCCCCCAAAAAGAGCTGGAAAAATATTGCTAATTTATCTGGTGGTGAGAAGGTGGGTAGGCATTGTTTATATCAACATTTTGTTTTTAATGAATTTGTCTTGTGGGTAGCAACAACTAGTATACTTCATCCATGGTAGCTAAAACTTAAGGTAGCATTTGACAATTTTATAGTATTGAATAATAAATGTACTTAAATTGTTTATTCAGTATTATGGCTGAAATGTTCAAACTCTTGTCCTTCCTGCTCCCTATGTCCGAATGTCCAACTGACTTGGCAATTCTTCTGTTCTTCATCATTAGCTGCTTAACAAGTTTTCATCAGCTACTGAATATTTCTGACTTCTAGAAGTTTCCTGGATACAAATTGACATTTATAACTTTGTTTCCGCAAGTGGAGGACAATAGTTGGTGTTAATAGTATGTAATAATGGCAGATAATTAGTCTCACATTGTCTCTATGTACTAATCCTATCCGTGTAACCTCTATCATAGAAATCTTATTAGTGGTTAATAAACCATCAATCTTCTACTATTCCTTGTTTTCTCAGTGAGAACCTACTAATCCCGTGAAATGCACATTTATATTGATAGTATTAATTGTGGAAATATAGTAGGAAGTGGGATGATATTTACAATGTGGATGGTGTTAGATGGGGCTTGACAACTTGCGTTGAGCTTTTTTTTTTTTGTAACTTTTGCTATCTTTTATGGGATTATCTTGGTATTTTTCTCACTTGCATTTCCTGAAATTTGATGGATAAAGGTGGTAATCAACACACTTTCTAATTATTTTGGCATTTATTATACTTTCAGACGCTTAGCTCATTAGCACTTGTGTTTGCTCTTCACCACTACAAGCCAACACCTCTCTATGTGATGGATGAAATTGATGCTGCCTTGGGTACTTGAATTTTATGTAGTTTAACATGTGTGCTATCTTCTTAATGGCATTTTTATTTTTTGAAAGAGTAATGGCTTGTTTTGTTTCTGCAGATTTTAAGAACGTATCTATTGTAGGCCATTATGTGAAGGATCGCACAAAAGATGCACAGTTTATCATCATTAGGTAAGCTCATCTATTTGATGATTCAAGTTAGAAATTAATATATTTTCAATCAAGTATTAATTTGAAAAAATTAGTACTGATATGAATGTATCACCAAATCGAAGCTAAACATGCGCACCATGGAAATATGTTTCTGCCAACCTATTTCTCAAGTCATTTTTGCTTCCGAAAATTCTTATAATTGCTGGAAGATAACTGTGTTATTTCTTTTATCTCACTGTTTCTCAATGCACCGTGCAGTCTTAGGAATAACATGTTTGAGTTAGCTGATAGGCTTGTTGGCATCTATAAGACTCAGAATTGCACTAAGAGCATTACCATCGATCCTGGGAGCTTTGTTTGTGAAAAAGCCTCTTGAATATGTGCAGTGCAAGTGACGCAATTTTATGATAGAAAGGCTTCAGGGCTTGGAAATACAAGCTCTGTATTTGTGCTTTCCATACTGATAACTTATGTATATATAAAAATGATGATGGCAACGTCGGGTTGCAAGATATCATGTATGCTATGAAGGTGTGTAATTATGTAGGGTGTGTTTCTATTGATGTGTATTATTATATCAGTTCCATAATAAAGTGACGTGAAGAACAGGTATTCTTTACTTTGAATTTGTGGCTTTTTTGGTTATAGCTACATTCAACCAATGCATTCTTCAAAATTTATTATGCTTTAGAGATGTCATCAATTGAAGATTGACGACGTGGATGCCCCCAAGATGGTAATCAATATGACTTATCAGTATTATTAATTTCTTATGATGTCTTTTAGGTTAAGGAATGCTCTCGTAGGATTTATTACTTTCTGTATTTTGTCGATTGTTCGTAGAATGACCATTTGTGTATAGGCTATTTCTGTTCTTTGGTCGTATATTCGAGTACTGTCGAAATAGAACAGAAAACTGTTACTATTTCAAAATGTTCATGATTTGGTTTAAGTGCCTTACATCTACATCAGCTGGAAGAACAGAGCGTTGGCTTTTTTCTATAGATTTCTTCTTGGAAACTTCTGCATTAATTTGAAAATAAATTTTGAGGATTACATGTGTCGCTGTCTCTGACTTGTTGAATTATTAGTGTATATACTTAGAAGGGAAGAAGAGAGGAAAGAGGCGCCTGCCTTAGGTGACCATGAAAGGTGCCAAATGCAACCATAACCATCTCAAGGAGTTTGCTTAAAGCAACGTGCAATGTGTGCCCTTATTTGGTTTTCAGTGGATCAAATACCACCGCAAGTTCTGTAGATCCACCATCATGTGTTCTTGGTATATCTATTGTTATTCTTCATAGTGAGCATCATCTTATATAACTCATCATATTTCTCATTTTCTACATGTCATATATCATCTAAACCATACCAATTGTTGGTTTTTCCAATCTATTTCTTTGAAATTTTTTTTTTAACAGGAATTGCTTAGTCAGTGTCTTTGATAGTACATTGTAGAAGCAATAAATGGATGAGTAAATAAAGACGTTAAAGTACGGTGGCACAAGTAATTTGACTGCCTATCCTTGGGATTTGACTGCCATAGGTTTGCCATTACGTGTTGAGTGTGAAACATAAATCACGTGACTTCATTGTAATGTACAAAGAAAAATTATTTGCAAATGGTTGATGTTAGGAGTGGAGGGTTGCAGACATCTTCCTTCATGTTATCATCGATCTTTTCCTTTTACTACCACTTTAATGTCACTTTTATCAAATTTAGGATTTTTGTGTGGATGTACTACCTTGTTGATTTGATCCTACAATCATACGAGTAGTGAGAAAACAGCTCACCTCTAGGCACATTGGCAAGTGTTATCAAATTTAGGATTACACAACCTTGCAAATAAAAATCAAAAATACAAAAAGTTGTATTGCAAAAACAAAAATACAAAAATCATAATATTAAAGCTCTAAGGAATTAATTTATGAAGGATGTTAACATCAAAAGAATTAATTTCCACTTTGCCTTTAACAAATTTCAGCCAACCTTTTTAGTGGGCAGGTGGTTATAAAATGATAAATAAATAAGCCTGTTGGACTTCAACACTTGCTCATAAAAAAAATATCGTTTATTTTTTGATAAATAATTAAATAATAACGTCGAACTTAAATTAATCTTTCTTTAGTTACTTACAATAATTTATTCACGTGACATTTGTTTCTCTCCTCCCACTCTTTCTCCTGCCCTACTCAATCAATCATATTCAAATATATGGTACACCCAAGCGTAGATTTGCGTCTTAAATTACACAACAAATGTGAACCCGCGATTTATTTATTTATTTATTCCGTCGGTGACAGCTGGCGCTGGGAAGAAAAGGAAAAAATAAATCCATGGTTGACCAGGCCATGCGGAGAAATCTCGACCGTTCATCGTTTTCATCTTCACTGGTCATGCTGATTTGGTTGCCATGTGGACTTCTGGTTTTTTTTTGTTTTCAATTATTCATTGTGTTCCCCAACTACTATTATTTTTTTCTATATTGGTAGTTCTTTTGGAGTATGAACTTCAATCTAATATATTTTTCTTTTATGGAAAGGTTAATATAATCTTTCTGGGCCAGGACACTGAAAAAACGACACAAATGGGGGTGCTGTTTCCTTTTGAGTGACTTTACCATGCACACACAACTCCTCAAATTTAAAAACCAAAGCCATCTCTTTTTTTATTCAATTTTTTATTTTTTTATTATTTTTACCTAAATTTATATGTAGTATTTCTTCTCTTACGACGGCGACACTCCTTTTTTTATTTATTTAGCAGGCCGTAGTAGTCCTAACTTAAGGTAAATAAACTTATGACTTGGACTAATTCTAACTTAATTAGTTTAATCTTCAGGAGGTGGGTGGGCCGACACTACTACGGAAGGAAGGAAATTAGAGACTGTTAACTTGTAATTTCTTAATCTTTTTTTTTTTTTTTTTTTTTCTTCCTTCTTTCGTTGCTGCCTTGACTAACTTAATTTTATCGATGCGTTACCATTCACATAAATGGAATTTTCTTTTTAATTTTATCTATTTTCTTACTTCCAGTGAAAAAAAAAAAAACGTATCAGTACACCAAAGCAAATCAACACGGACCGTACGATGAGTTGGACAAGTGGAATCGGTCGGCCGATACGTTCAGATCACGGGCTTGGAAACGTACAAAACTCACGTGCCTGCCGCAAGAAATTGTTGTGATTTTTTTTCTTTAAAAAAAAATTCAGCAACATTTTTTGATTTAAATTACGAACGTCAACCGTCCAAGATTTTCGTTAAATCCAAGTAAAGTTAAAATCACGTTGGAGCAGATTGTCTGAGATTTTTACGATTTCTACGTACGCTTAAATTCGCATTGTGGATCCAAAGAACAGATCTTTTTTCACTCAGCTACGTAATTTAAATAGCATATATAGTTGGTATTTCCTCATTTTATAGGTATAAAAGGAAAAAAATAGCTTGAATTCAAACCCACTCAACATCATCATCAACTAATTAACCATTTATTAATTCTCTCATTATTAAATAATTAACTAAAATAATTCAAGAGCACGAAAAATTTATCATCATTAAAAGAAAAAAAAAAAAAAAAATTTAAAAGTTGCTGGCACGTCTACAAGTTCTCCCCCTCCCACATCCACTTCAGTCAAACGCCCTTGTGTTTCTTCCATGGAAAGATAAATATTAAATAAATCTTAATTATTAAACAGATTTGCAGAACATGACAACAGAAGAGAACAGGTTGGGTTTGGGAATTTAAAGGTGAAAAGATGAATATTAAATAAATGTAGGTTGTGAAACTAAGTTAGCAAAATAAACAATTTGACGGTAGAAACAAAAAGAAAAAATCCTGAAGAGCGATTGAAAATGAATAAAAAGCTCAAAAACAATAATTATCTCTAAAATAAGGGGCAGGCGAGTGTATTAGTCATCTATTCCTTCAAAAGCATCCGCTCATCTCTTTCTGAGGACATCAACATTGGGTTCTTCGTTTCATCCTCGCTGTGACGTGAACTGCTGCATTATTAAAGTTTTTGTAGCATAAACGTCTTGCTTAAATTAAAATTCACATATAAAAGTGTCGACAGCAACGCTTGCAATAATTGAAGATCTTTGCCTATTGGACAACTTTCACTTTCGGAGGATTTATTTACATTTGGTGGGAAGAAGAAGAAGAAGAAGAGGAAGAAGAAGATTCCAATCAGAACAATTCCTTTCTCGGTCTCCTCTTGGATTAGTTTTATGCCCACGGGACACAACTAACCTTCTTCTTCTTCTTCTTATTATTATATTATTATTGATTATTTTCCTGGTAATAATGTTCACGTGATAATAAACTACAACTAATTATTTCTTTTTGTATTTCAATCAAAGATTTCTTTTCCTATGATGTAGTGCGGTAATAATTCGCTGATTTAGAAATAAATATTGCTTTCCTACTTTCTTTGTTGATGCTGAGGATTAAAGGATGGAGATGATAGATAAATAAACCTAAAATAAACATTGTAAGAAAATACTTAAATTTACATAATTAAACCAAATATGTGATGATAAATAGAACCATAAGGATGAAAATAATTCAGGCATGTTGCAAGATTATTGCTTAGATTATTATTGTCGGTGGTAGTTAATTATGTGGTACTCTCAGAGCTTTCTTTTTTAATTATCTAGTGGGTACATGGGCATGCTATTGCTTGAGAAAGCTCCCTCCTCCTTCTCCATTTAAACATAGAAAAGTCTTGATTAGCTGTCGTTAGTCTTATATATCTCACATTATAAAATAACTTCACTACGTACAATGCAAACAAGGACTAAGTCAAATCCTTATAAATAAGATACATGATTGAGGTATGGTTACATTCCCTTGTATTAATAATTTAGCAGAAGAGAAATAATGATCTTTTCAAAGGTTTTGACTGGAATATTAACTCAATTAGTGAGAGAACATTGTCCTTATATTACTTTTAGTTAGGAAATTTCCCTTCAAAGATTGCTACAAGTAGTATAAATGAGATTCAATTTATTTGTTCATAGAGTTTAATATTGAATTCTTTGTTGATTTTTATGTTATGTTAGCTTTCTCTTGTTGTTGCTTAATTGATTTATTAGATCAATGATAATAACTTTTTCCTTATTTTTCTTGTAGATTTTTTCTTTCCTTGGTTATAATTATTATGGTCTAAGATTGCTTAATTAAATAAGTAAATATCTATCTTGTTAGCAAAAGAAGTTCCCTTGTGTGCTAACTCACACCAATCACAAGAGATTTTTTTTTTTTTTTTTTTTTTGTATTTAATAGGATTTGAACTTTGATAAAAGTTATAGGTTTTCATTGCTTGTGATGAATTGAATTATTATAATTGATTTATAAGAGAAAAGCACATGATTTTGATGTTTATGAAAAATAATCAAGTACTGTGTATATGCAAATTTGTCCACCTTGGATTTGTCCTTTTTTTCTCAAAATGGTAATGTTTTTAGTTATATTTAAATCAAGAATCTCTTTTCTTACAAAAGAGTAGAAGACCAATTCTGCCATTCTAGATTTGGTAGCTTTATTTTTTGTGACTGTATTCATTGATTTTGAAACAACAACGTTCGGAGATATTGTTTTTATCATTTAGAAAGTTTTACCAACTTTGTTGATAGAAGCATTAGTTGACTTGACGTTTTACTGATTTCATTTAGATTTCCTAGATTTGTCTAAATTCCAACAAAAGTTACAAACAGAGCTTTTTTCTTTTCATCAGTTCAATTATTATAAAAAAAAACCCATCTTTAAACACCAATGATTAACAGGACATAATTTTTTTTACGGTTTCAAATTATCTACTCTCATCCTAATGATTAACTACACCCAATCATGGTTTAGTGATGCGGGTCATTAGTAGAAGAAAAAAGGAGAGAGGGAATCATTTATGGGGTTTGGGGGTTGTGATTGGTTAATGGTGAGAATTAAGAGGGAGGAGACAAAAAAAAGGTTGCGACTTCACCACTGAAATGATTTATTATGCTAGCAAACGTTAGTTGGAATCAACTTCCATGCATAAGAACACCGGCATCATAAATCGTTGCTCTCCTTTTTCTCCACCAATACATCAGTAAAATACTTTGATATTTTTTCTCTTCCCTGAAATAAATATATGCAGGGATGTATGTATGTGTGCGTATATATGTATACATATATATATGCATCAGGTGTCGGCAGATACGAGAGAGAGAGAGAGAGTGGCGGTGTTACAGTTGGGAATGGAAATTCCAAGAAGATGCTTTCGTCTCTGCGGTGGTAGCAGAAGACGTCGCGTTGTTTGTGAGATGGCAGGCTCAGAGGGAACCATGACAATTAAAGGAAAGAGACGAGAGAGAGAGAGAGAGAGGGGGGGAGAGAGGAGAGAGGAGAGAGAGGAAGCGGAGAAGGTTTTTTTTGTTTTATTAATGGAGAAACAAGAGAAGTCAGTCACCACGCGAGTCGACGATCGCCAAAACACAGCACACGCAAGCCCACCGTCCAGCTGAGATCTTTTTTTGACATTTATGTTTTCACTGCTTCGCTTCTCTTCTCCCCGGGTTGAATTTTTCCCTCTTTTCCCCGTTGGTTTGGCGGTGGTGGTGGTGGTGGTAAGAAGCAAGGAATAATAAAGAGTGTGCAGACCAGCTGGACGGTCACAGACAGGCAGTGCCAGCCATCCATCAGAGAGAAGGGTGGGGGGGGGGGGGAGAGAGAGAGAGAGAGAGAGAGAGGGGAAGAGGAAGTGACGGAGAAGTGGGGGCGACTTGGGTTTGCTTCCATTATTTCTATCGGGACCGGTCTCGGGGGAGTTCCTTCTCGCCCCTTTCTCCCTCGCTTTCTCACCCCTGCCGTCTCAGGGAGTCTGGGGTTGCCCTGTTTCTGAGAGGAGGGAGGAGGGGTTGGTTCTTTTCATTTTCGTGTTGTGTATCGTTTGGTGGATCGAAAAGTGGGGTTGTGGAGAAGATTGGATTTTGTGGTGGGGTGGGTTGTTTTCGGAATTGCCCGATCCGGTGGTTGGTGACCGGCATTTGTCGTCGCCGGTATGGAGGCCAGCGCCGGGCTAGTTGCCGGGTCTCATAACAGGAATGAGCTCGTCGTCATCCGCCGCGACGGCGAACCGGGCGTAAGTTGTTCTCCGCGTCTCTATCCGCTTTTTTTAATATAGGACGTAGGACGCTGTTGAGATCAGTGGTGGTGGATTATGTTTGTGGGCATGTTTGGGTTTGGGAAGCATTGACTTCATCGTTGCTGGATCTCTTTGTACTTGCAGTCCAGGCCATTGCAGAAGCTGAGCGGCCAAATCTGTCAGATTTGTGGCGACGACGTCGATCTCACCGTGGACGGCGAGCTCTTCGTCGCCTGCAATGAATGTGCTTTCCCTGTGTGTAGAACTTGCTATGAGTACGAAAGGAGGGAAGGGAGTCAGATTTGCCCACAGTGCAAAACTAGGTACAAGAGGCTCAAAGGTGAGGTCTTTCGGAATCCTTGGGGCTTGAAGAAATCAGAATTTTCCTCCTCGGGCTTCTCAATTGTGAACTTATTGCAGGATGCCCTCGGGTCGACGGAGACGAAGAGGAGGATGACATTGATGATGTTGACAACGAATTCGGTTTTGCCGGCAAAGAGAAGCATGACACGCAGTATGTTGCAGAGTCTATGCTCCAAGGTCATATGAGCTATGGCCGTTCTGGAGATGTCGGTGACCCTCACGTGGTCAATACCACTCAAGTCCCTCTTCTCACCAATGGCGAGATGGTACTTGCCTCCACCATGCATCCAATCCTTCATTTTTCTCCCGAAGCTTTTCCGTTTTCCTTGATGAGTTGGTTCCATTTATAGGTTTCTTACTGTGGACATGTTTACCATGTTTCATCTTCTGCTGTTTTGTAATTTGATCTCTGAAATTTAGCGACACTGCTTTGTGAACTAGCTCGTAATATTTAGTTTTTCCTGGCTTCAGGTTGATGATATTCCTCCCGAGCAGCACGCTCTTGTACCTTCCTTTATGGGTGGAGGAGGTAAAAGGATTCATCCTCTCCCTTTTGCAGATCAAAACGTTCCAGGTATGTTGGTGTTCTTTGATTTAAACTCGATTTGTTCCATGAAATTCTAGTGAGTGTCTCAAATTATCTGCGAATTGTGCACTAAATTCTTTTGTTATTTTTGCAGTGCAACCTAGATCAATGGATCCTTCTAAAGACCTGGCTGCCTATGGCTATGGAAGTGTGGCCTGGAAGGCAAGAATGGAGAGTTGGAAACAGAAACAAGAGAAATTGCAGCTTATGAGGAATGATGACGTTTTAAAGGATTGGGATAATGATGGTGATGGCCCAGATCTACCCTTGTAAGTTATTGAAATCTATCAACTGCACGAGAACATATGAATCTATTTACAGCTTACCTTGTCACTACGGCTGATTCCATTGACTTAATTTACACTTGCCACTTAAAAGAAGCTATGGGATTACATGTGATGTGTCCATAATCATTAATGTGGAAGCTTTGAGTTCAACTCTTTGACATTAAGCAAATTGGCTAGCAGTTTATCAGCCTCTCTGCTGTTAATTTAACTTTTCAAAATTAAGCATGTCAATTGGCATGTTGTTCTTTTTATTTGTTCTTTCAGCGATAGAGGATTATAACTAACTCCTCGAAAAAGGACCAGAAGATTGTTCAACATTTTCGATAGGAATGGCATTGTACTTGCTTTCTGTATTTCCAAATATCCATATTGTTAGAAAGTGCATACTGACAGTCCTTGATATTCTCAGCATATATGGTGTTGGATAACAGGGTTCTTTCCTGTCTTTGTTAGAATGGATGAAGGGAGGCAACCATTGTCAAGAAAGTTACCTATTTCTTCAAGTAGAATCAATCCATATCGGATGATTATCGTAATTCGATTGGTAGTTGTTGGTTTCTTCTTCCACTACCGTGTCACTCATCCTGTAAAGAATGCATATCCCTTGTGGCTCATATCTGTGATATGCGAGATCTGGTTTGCGGTATCCTGGATTCTTGATCAGTTCCCAAAATGGTTGCCTATTGAAAGGGAAACTTATCTGGACAGATTGTCATTAAGGTGGGCCATTCTTACGATTTATTCTCTCATTAAGTTCTTTTTTTACAGAACTTTTTTGTCATTTTCTTTGATCCATTGTTATTGTAGGTACGAGAAGGAAGGAAAACCTTCTGAGTTAGCCACTGTTGATATATTTGTTAGTACTGTTGATCCAATGAAGGAGCCACCAATAGTCACTGCAAATACAGTTCTATCTATTCTTGCAGTTGATTACCCAGTAGACAAGGTCTCATGCTTTGTTTCTGATGATGGTGCTGCTATGTTGACATTTGAAGCCTTATCAGAGACATCAGAGTTTGCTAAGAAATGGGTTCCTTTCTGTAAGAAGTTTAGCATTGAACCAAGAGCTCCAGAGTGGTATTTCCAGCAAAAAATGGACTATCTAAAGGACAAGGTTGTACCTTCATTTGTGAAGGAAAGAAGGGCAATGAAGGTACTTGAGATAGATATCCTGTTATGTATTTTCATTTTTTGTCCCTTGATAATATGATGCATAAACCTTGGTATGATTGCAGAGAGACTATGAGGAGTTCAAGGTACGGATCAATGCTTTGGTTGCAAAAGCTCAAAAGGTGCCAGAAGAAGGATGGACCATGCAGGATGGGACACCATGGCCTGGCAACAGTGTTCGAGATCATCCTGGGATGATTCAAGTATGGAGCAGATTTTCATCTTGTTTGTATAATTGTGTATTCCTGAAATTCTCTGCTGCATATTAGACCACTATTGTTCACTCCAAAATCCGAAATTCAGGTCTTTCTGGGTCAAAGTGGTGGTCTTGACGTGGATGGAAATGAACTGCCACGCTTGGTTTATGTCTCCAGGGAGAAGAGGCCTGGGTTCAATCACCACAAAAAGGCTGGTGCAATGAATGCCCTGGTATGTGCAACGCAATTTGTTTATCTTGGTCTTCTTTCATGGATGAAATCAATGGGAGCTTATGTTTGCTCATAAAAGATGCCAAATGGTTTTTATATGCCTACAGGTTAGAGTGTCTGCAGTGCTTACAAATGCCCCATTTATGTTGAACTTGGATTGTGATCATTACTTCAACAATTCCAAGGCCCTCAGGGAGGCAATGTGCTTCTTGATGGATCCACTGATGGGGAAGAGAGTTTGTTATGTCCAGTTTCCACAACGATTTGATGGTATTGATAGAAATGATCGATATGCCAATCGGAATGTTGTTTTCTTTGATGTAAGCATAATATTGCAGAATTGTGGAATTGTGGTGCCTGTTTTTGTTCTATCATTATGGGCTTAAACGCTTGTTGCTATACAGATAAATATGAAAGGTCTTGATGGAATCCAAGGGCCAATTTATGTGGGAACTGGATGTGTTTTCAGACGGCAAGCACTTTATGGATATGATGCTCCAAAGAAGAAGAAGCCTCCCACGAGAACTTGCAATTGCTGGCCAAAGTGGTGTTTCTTCTGCTGCTGTTCCAGAAGGAAGAAGGGCACTAAGGGTAGAACTGATAATAAGAAGAAAACGAAAAAGGGCAACAACATACCACCTGCATTTGCCATGGAGAAAGTTGTAGAGGACGCTGAAGGAGGTATTGACGAGATTTGAACATAGCATAGTCATAAAGTGGCAGTAGTTTTTAGCCATTAACCTCTATATGTGTATTTGTAGTTCTTAATGAATACATAATTTATCTTAACTCCTCTTGGACTGCAAGCATTTTCATTGAAGCTAACCACAAAATGCTTTAAAGTTTGGTAGGGCATTTGGATGGATGAGTACCATTTGTTTTCTTCTCTTGGTTAGCTTATGATGTAATTGTCCAAGACAAACCATTCTGGTTGTCTTGCCCAGGATTTCACAATCTAACTAATCAACATTTTCTGGAGCTTATCCATGCCAGATCCCCTATACTATATATTTCTTTTATAAGCATCTTGTTATTGAATCATGCTGATTATGGGAGGAAAATTGCAGGCATTAAAAATATAAAATCAGCTCCCATTTCTCAAGAAAAGTTGGAAAAGAAATTTGGGCAATCTCCTGTGTTTGTTGCATCCACTCTGCTTGAGAATGGTGGGGCACTAAAAAGTGCCGATGCAGCCTCCTTGTTGAAAGAAGCTATCCATGTGATCAGCTGTGGTTACGAGGACAAAACAGACTGGGGATCTGAGGTAACTTTCCCAGTCAAATTTCATAATTTCCCTATCCCTGCATGTTATTTAGCATATAACTTTTTGTTTGACCAAGTGCTACCTTTCTTAGGTTGGATGGATTTATGGTTCTGTCACAGAAGATATCCTGACTGGTTTCAAAATGCATTGCCATGGATGGCGATCAATATACTGCATCCCACATCGGCCTGCATTCAAAGGTTCTGCACCCTTGAATCTTTCTGATCGTCTCCATCAAGTCCTCAGGTGGGCTTTGGGTTCTGTTGAAATTTTCTTGAGCAAACATTGCCCTCTCTGGTATGGCTATGGTGGTGGTTTAAAATGGTTGGAGCGCTTGTCTTACATAAATGCCACAGTGTATCCGTGGACTTCGATACCTCTGCTGGCTTATTGTTCATTGCCTGCGGTTTGCTTGCTCACACAAAAGTTCATTACTCCAGAGGTGCGTTGCCGCCTACCGTGATTTGGCATGAGGAATTATTCTGTAATTGCAAGTTAACTCTTCCTGGTTTCTTCATGCAGCTTAACAGTGTTGCTAGCTTGTGGTTTCTGTCGCTCTTTATTTGCATCTTTGCGACTGGTATCCTTGAGATGAGATGGAGTGGTGTAGGCATTGATGAGTGGTGGAGAAACGAACAGTTTTGGGTTATTGGAGGTGTTTCGTCTCACCTTTTTGCCATCTTCCAAGGGCTGCTGAAGGTTCTGGCTGGTATAGATACCAACTTCACTGTGACCTCGAAAGCCAGCGATGATGATGCTTTTGCAGAACTGTACACATTCAAATGGACGACACTGCTCATTCCCCCTACAACTTTGCTTATCATAAACATAATCGGCGTGATTGCTGGGGTGTCTAATGCAATCAACAGAGGGTACGAATCATGGGGAACTCTATTTGGCAGGCTTTTCTTTGCGTTTTGGGTGATCGTTCATCTGTATCCCTTCCTAAAAGGTTTGCTTGGACGTCAAAACCGGACGCCAACAATCATCATTGTCTGGTCCATTCTTCTTGCCTCGATCTTCTCCCTCCTTTGGGTACGGATTGATCCTTTCTTGCCCGGGAACGAAGGTCCCGTCCTAGAAGAGTGCGGATTGGACTGCAATTAGCACACATCAGTGGCATGTTTGGGTCTGTTTTTTTTTTATCACTGCAACAGAGGAAGATATACTACTAAGAAAGGGTAGGTTTCAGCATTTGGTTGTGATGTAATGCTAAAAGCTGTTTGTAGATAGAAAACACTTCTGCTGCAATTTTTCCCCAGGTGGAGGGAGTTCGGCCCCATCTTCTCCAGGCAAAAATCAAGAGGTTGAACTTTTCCGTGTAGTTAATAGAAGTGCTGCCACCACTATGGTACTCTACATATTCTTTATTAGTTGAACAGAAAGTGAGAGGAAGCATCTATGAACATTGTTCTTGTACCATTATGTTTTTACCACCATTGTTTTCCTTCCCAATAAGGCAGGCCTCATCTGCCATGGCAAGTGAAGCAACCACTAAAAGGTTGATGTCGGTTGCTGCGATTTTCCGGTTGCTGACTGTGCCATCTCTTTACCTCTAGTCTCCAAGTGACACACTCTTGCAGGTAAAATATTGAAAAGAAGAGAAGAGATCCACACCATTAGATTGAGATTGAGATTGATTCCTCTCATGATGTTTGGGTTCTGTAATAAGATGTGTTTGCTTCTCTCTTTGTTTAAACAGCCATATGTAATCTGTGGATATTTATTTGTCATTCATATCTGGGTATGTCTGTGGTCAGTGTCCATTTTCTTCACGCTGTTCAAACATCAAAGTTTTGTATGCCATCCGTCCTCTCTGTTTGTGACAATTCTGAACTGTCTACAACCAGGTTTTTGTTGGCTTGTTGTAAGCTCTTTCTGTTTGTCTTTTAAACGTTTGCCACCTATCTTTCGGCTTTTGGTGCCCAGCAAAGCCCCACGCGTTTTCTCAAAGCGGTGACCGATCTTTGTGGGTGCTCTTTTATCACACTCCCTTTCCTTTTTTTTTATGATGGGTAATGTTTTTATTTAGTCTCAAAACATAGGATTCCATCCTTTGCAATATAATAGATGATCAATTGTGTTATTCTCTTTCTTGACTTATCACATTTTCTTGGTTTAGTTAACTAAGAGTAATGTTTATTAAGGTTCGAAATATAATAATGAATGTAAAAGTTATCATTATCAAGAAAAGTTATGATATGAGAAATCTGTTAAGACCCTTATTGAAACAAGATTTTTTCATCATCAGATATTTGGATTTAATATCAACAGTCATTACACTGATTTGAAAGGACGGCAGGTTGCTGTATGATGGTGACAGAGCTGATCCAAAATTTATGGTATCAAAAAGGAAACACATGCCTGAAATTTCACGAGTCAAGAAGTCATCACATAAATATCTGAGGATCATTTACTTTACTCATCAATAACTTGTACATCCCGACACCATCACCCCCTCATAACTCCAACCCACCTTCCTCACAGCATACATTTCCCAACCTCACCACGTGAAAGCATGTAAAATCACCTGCAGGACATGTACTTAGACACCAGGCCACTTGCATGCATGCTTCCATTGAGATTGTTTCTTTACTCTGAACGAGGTCATCTCAAGAACAGTGCAAGTCATGGCTCCGGGAATGAGACGACCCTTGACTTACGTTTCAGGGCACATGAAATCTCACAGGCCTTGTATCTCTTCAGTACCTTCTAGTAATTGTCGGGCACTGAACTCTTCTATTAGACCAATTTTTTTTTAGTAGTGAAGCAGAGATATTTGATCAATGTGGTGGTTGGTGCCAGCACCGTCCAGTTTCCTTACAGATGGAAAAACCCTTGAAGACTGTCGGCTCACACTTCAACAGTTGTCCTCTCTATAATGTTTGCAGATACCTCAATTAACCAAGAATAGTGGTATATTATTTGTAATTTCTATCAATATTTTGAATCTTAATCAATGTAAAATCACTGCCATTATCAAAACATCGCTTCCAGTCATAAGACTGTCAAGTGTAAGTTATACTCAAAATTTGCTCCTCCATGATCCATGAAAATGTTTGAGTGACAATGGAATATTGGAATGCATGGGATCACCAACATTTACCTTTGAAACAGTTTTCCCTGATCTTGGATGGTATCTCTATTGATTGATGATAGCTGAGCTATCATATATGTGGACTTAAGTACAAAAACATATCCAAGTTAATCTTGTCATTCAAGCTTTCACATTAAGAAAACATGAAATGCTTAATTAACAGTTTTTATCTACTTCAATCAACACTACCTGCCTCCATTTAATGGTAATAATCATGCCTTGCAAAATCCCATGGCAACAAATGTGCACTAGGAAGAAGAAAATTTCCTATCAACAGCAATATCAACAGATAGCACATCAATACTCCAGTGATATGGGGTACTGGATCAAACCACTAGTGCAAGTCAACTTGATTGGGAAGCTCAATCCAATCTTGATTTGTAAGAGATTTCTTCATTTTTGATGGTCATCTCTCCTTTGAGCCTTATGGTGTGCCTTTATTTTTCTGATGTCACGTCATCTCTCCTGAGCTTTATGATGTGTCTTTATTTTTGTAATGTTACTTTCGATAAATGTGGCATGACTTATTACATATGTGATACAATTTTTTTGTAATAGAAGTTATGGTTGTGGTCATTACAAGGAAATTAGAAGACAAGGACAAATAGCAAGGCTGAATTGCCATTTTACCATCTATGTTTTGTGATGTCCAATGTGTTTTGCAATATGTATTACATGTATTGTGATGTCTTTTGTGTTTTGTGATTTACCTTATAATAATTACAAGAAAATGGAACCACAAGTATTCACAATAAAAAATGTTATATGTATTCATTTTACAATTTAGATATATCAACTTAAAATTTATCAATAATAGATATCACATCTGAAATAAATACCATTTTTTGAAAAAAGATTTGTTTTAAATACTTCACCGTTGATAAATTTTAAATTAATATATCTAGACCAATAACATTTTTAACTGTGTTAACATTGACTTTTATTAATTATTTTGGGTGGTGGAAAAGAATGATGACAATGTTACCGTCTTATCATCATACTTAAGGATGCATGATGAAAGGAAGATGTGTATGCATTGCATTTGAAATTGGAGAGAGCACAACCATGCCAATGGTAGGAACACAACTCAACTTAGAGGAGGTTCCTAGCATTAACTAAATGAGTCATCAGATCATAAAGAGACAACACAGATCGAGAAGGCTAAGATGAGCTAATACATCATAATAAATCGTCCCAATCACACTACCAAGCTATTAATCAGCCAGACAAACCAGACGTTCATAAACATTCATACATCCAATCGTTGAAACATATAAACAAAGCATGGCCTCCCACCACACGACAAATGCATCTATAGAATTCGACAGAAACACGAGAAAATAAAAATAAAAATAAAAGACTAGTAATGAAACAAAATCAAAAGGAAAAGGATGGACCAATTAAATAACTGATGCAGCCTATTCTACATACCTTTGCAGTAGGGAATGCTCACCAAAACGATGGAGTTTACAAAGCAGAAAGAAAATTGAGACGGTGGCCTACGTATCGATCTCTAGTGACCAGCTGTTTATAATAAAAGGTAGGCATTCCAGCCTCATTGCCCTGGCCCGCATTAATGCACCAATTTGATGGATGACAAATACCAGAAGCTCCTTGGCTTCTTTTCTCACTGCATTCACATGCCATGCCTCCGCACACCTGGAGGTGCCACTGGTGCCGGAAGATGGACATTCACGTATGGGCTCTGCAAATGCAGAAGGAAATGTAATTTAACAAACATTTCTTTTATGTTGGCGTTCAAAACAGAATGGTACGATCTTGGCTGGTAGTGATGTTATCATGTATGCAAGTGTACTCATTTCGATTAAGACTATAGAGGTCTTCTATATACATGTGTATACAAGTTTATTCTTATTTTGCAATGTAAGGTAATTTTGACACTTCCTCTGATTTGAGACATTTTTTTAGTATTATAAGTAACTTTATTTTTATATCAAGTGAATGTGCAAGGATTTAAAATTAGACGACTATTTTCAACTTTGATACAATATTAAAATGTGAAGGCACCAAACTCAAAATCAATTATTTATGAATAAAGTTTTTTTTCTTTATATATATGTAAGTATTATGCCCACTTTTTATAATGTAGGACTTTTGAACAGGGTGAGTCAATTGACAATGGTTAATATAATATCCTTTTGCAATCCAAGAGGCCAGACACGTCCAGCCTGTGAACAGATATTTTACCTACAGGGAATTCATTTCTGAATTCAGCACCCATAGACCCCTCAGGCCATCACCAATCTGTTCGGCCTATTGTTTGCATATAGAACCACCTAGATGGATATATTGGTTTTGTAGAGATTTAGAGGCCGTTTAGTAACAATTATTTTAATCTAATGTATGAAAATAACTTGACATTTTCAAAAAAAATTGTAGAACTAAACCTTTTTACATTACATTAACATTTTTAATTCAAATTGTAGCATTTTTTAAACTGACATGTATAAATAAGTTGGCGTATAAATAATATATTTGGTAATGATTATTGAAAAATATTAGCATATTTCCATACGTTGTTGGAATAATTATTACCAAATGCTTCCTTAGTTTAGCAATCAAGAGTCCAATTATTTCTAGATAATATTTCTTTCATCTTCAATTCTAATGACATCACAAAGGTTGAGAATGCCACACAAAATTGATGACATATTTAGACATATAAGTTTCTTTAGTAATGGTAGTGATTTTTGTGTTCGTTAAGATTCAAATCTTGATGAAAATTATGAATATCATTGTTTTTAGTCAATTAAATTATTTTAAGTGCTTATCTTTAGACACATAAGTGAAATATGATTTCTGAATTAAGATATATTTTTATTCACCAAAATTGAACCGTCAAGGAAACAAGGATACCTGGTTGGAAAGAGTTTCAGTACTTGGCTCCTTGGAAGAGAAACTTGGTGATGAATCAGAAAAGCTCCCAGAAATGTATTGTTCCTTTCCATTCAACCGGTTTTGGCTCCCACCATGTGATGACTCTGACTCATTTTCATCCAATTTAGTCTTCTGCATCATTGTATCATGACCAACTTCAGCAGGTGATACAGATATCAAAATAGAGAGACAACACAAAACAGAGAACCTGGAATATTTTTCCAAGAGTTTTTAGTCCTTTGGCACGGGCACGAAGATCCTCTTTCTTGGATCCATCTTGAAGTACCTGGGTAGTTTAGTATAAGTCCATACATGAGAACTATATGCTTCCACTTGTTAGATACATGTAACCAATTGAATTGTATGTAAGAGACTAAACATTGTGCACGAAATACAAGAGAAAAGACTGAAAAATTGGTTCAACGGATGTATCTACAAGTGAAGCAAAGTGAAAGTAGTGGGAGTCAGCAGAAGATTACAGAAGCATGTTAACCTCTTGTAATGATAACTCATGTTTAGCTCGAAAATGAAACTAAACAACCAATGGCAAGTGAATGACATGCTTTATCAAAAAAATAAACTTCAAAGGTAACAGTTGATCAGACCATCTGACAGACACGGGAAAGTGTTGCTTCAATATCAGCAATGTTGAGTTTCCAAAGAGAGTCGGTCATCAATTTCTTGTGTTCCTGCAAATAACTTTCAAGCTGTTCGTCTGTGAAATTTTCATCCTCACTGAGGTGTTTCTTCAGATCCTCTTGCAGTTGCATCAGAGTAATTGCACCTGAACCACAAATGAATTGTAAAAAAAAATATCTGGTGAACAAACTTATTCCAAAGTCGATGAATTAAGAACACTGGATTGATGCTTGATACAATGCAGAAAATCTGCAATCTAGAATCCAAGATTTCTACATGAAAGACTAGCCATAAAAGGAAGCACAAGAAGGTCATGCAAGTTACTTTTGTGTCTAGAGCATAAGTACAAGACTAGGTATTGTGAATGTAATACAAGATTTTTTTCTTAAGAGAGAAGCGTCAGATGATTCTCATTAATAGTTATTACAAATTACCTGAAAGGATGATCAATAATACAAGGCAACATGTGTGATCAGAAAAATTTAGTACAGGAAAGTTATAGTCACCTGTTGCTGCATTTACTTGGGATTTGATGAAGTGGCCCTTGTTTCTAAACCACTCGGCTATAAATGGCAAACCCAAATACATTGCTTTTTTGCCAAGCACCTTTGCAGCCTGTCTGGAGTATATATAGCCAATAGTGTTCAGTATATCAGCCCCGTAAGCTGGAAAATATAGAGAGATAAATTCAAAGGTTGAAAAAGTTATTCTACTCAATTATTGTAAACACAGATAAATAAAAATAAAAGAGATTCTAAAATACGTGTAAATAAGCATAGGCAATGATCCTCCAGATTCCTTTCTTGATCAAAATATAGATGGATGCTCAATCAGCAACAATTTTTCCCACCCACAACCTCTCCTTCCTAGGGAAGGGCTTGAAGTTGGATTTTTGCCCAAATCAACAAATTTAAGGGTCAGTCTGTCGGTGTCCAACAGATGACAGGTAAATACACTGACACCACTCCTATGTAACAAGGGATAACATCTCCCTAATTCTATGCACCCAAGATGATGGGAACTTGACTAAAACACACACTATGCATTCACACCTTTTACTTTTCTCATCATGGGAGAGAGCTTGGTTTTCTCCTTCCCGTGTATTACATCTGCTCTCTTTTTCAAATGGCTTCAAAAGAGTCATTGTAGTGGGTCCCTTTAGATATGGTACCCAGTGGAGGTCGGCAAAACCCTTGGCTTTGGAATCCATTTCCTATAGGCATAGTCCACACATCTTTCAATGTCCAAATTCCAAATCTGATCTGTCTCAAGATAAGGGCTTCTACAGCCTAAAGTGGTATAGAAGGGGGCCCTTTTTGGTCTTGTTTTCTTTCAGTATGACAGGCAACAAATAGAAAGGGATGGCCATGTCATCTTGGATTAGATGCGTTCTATAAAATGATATGACAGGTAATTTACAGCTGTGACCAAGTACACTAGCAAGATGTGACTGTCACTCAAGGTTACCTACAACAGTCTCTGTGTTATCTGCTATACCACAGGAAATATCCAACACTGTTCTTTGTTTATCAGAATCAGCAGTGCAAATATGCTTTTATTGGTAAACAAAATTCTTTATATCACAGAAAACATAATAATCGTCAACTGGAAATACAAACTTGTTGACATCACTCCATTTCTAAATTAGAAAAGGGCTCGTCACTAGTTTCTATTTTAGGTATTAACTATATAACTAGTATATGATACATTATAAGATACTGAAATTCACCCCTGCATGTAAAACTACACAAGATATTAAGAACTTGAATAACGGACTTCATATCCATTTCAACCTGGTGAATACATATTTCTGCATATTTGAAGAAGAAAAATCAACATGGACAAGGCCCATATATCCAAACAGAAAGACCTTAGGCATGAAAACATTATAACTGCTAATAAAGAGATTTCCAGGCATGAATGCATATATCTGCATACTTGAGGATGGAAATTTGACATGGACAAGGCCCATATATCCAACCAGAAACCCCTTAGGCATGAAAACATGTCAAATGAGAATAAAGAGATGTCCAGTCATAAAAAAGAACCTGCATTGGAGAGCCTAGAAACCTCAGCTTTGGCATAGACAATAAATTCATCCTTTTGCCCTAGGACGTATGGTTGGAGACGATCTTTTAGAAGAACAGCAAGCTTTTCTTCTCTTTCCTTTTGGACATCCTGTGTTAAAAAAAAAAGAGAATTGATGAGCAATAACAAAGCTAAGAGATAACAGTTGCAATTATACAGAGTATGCAGTATATTGATCCATATGATATCTACAACAATCAAAGTTCATAGAAAATGTCGTATAAAATGAAGTGCAATCAATATGATGTAGATTCTTTTCAAGATGGCCATATCCACAGCCATCACAAATAATCCAAAGGGAAAAATATATTGCTCAATGGATTTCATCAATTTTGGTGTGGAGGACTCTCAAGTTTGAACTTTGAAGTTTGAACAATGCCTGGCATACATGATTTTAGAATTCAGTGACATTTTCACCTCCCCCAACAATACCACTCACATGGATACAATATGCAAAACCATAAAAGTACACACATTGACCAACAAACAACAAGACAAAATAAACGATCAGATATGATTGCTCTACTCAACTAAGTTAGATTGCATTCAAAAAAAAGGCAAGATACAGAAATTTGAATTGAAACCAAGGCCATTGGAGGATCGTTGATATACATTAAGTTAATATCTTATATATTTTTTCAGGGTAGGATACTTCAATTACTTCTGAGAAATCTAGCTACACGAAGCATTCCAGAGAAGATACCTAATGCAAAAGAAAGAGGAAAAACTAAAATTCATATTAACATATAGTGAAAAAAAAGGATGAAAGATCTGTATACCAATCAAATTAACGCATAATGTAAAGACAGAAAACTTACTTAACATCCTTTAAAGGACTCATATTCAATTCCATAAGCAATTGTGGATCCATAACACTATTTCTCAGATTAAGTCAATGTCTTCTACATGATTAAATGAAAAACCTAAATGAGGAGATTGATAAGCAATTTTATGGTTGTCTCCTTAATAAAGATATAAAACACCAAAATAAAGTTCAATAACACTGGCTTTCTCAAGGATAATTCTAATTATATCTGGAGTGACTACAATATGTGATAATCATCAACAATTACATGAATCCTGTTTAAAGAGAAACCACTTACTCTCATTTTCTCTTGGAGTATTTTTGGATCCAACTCTTCTTCAGTATTGAATATATCAAGAGAAGCCATTGATGCCATTGCAAGCTTTCCTATATACTCCTCAAAAAGTTCGCTACCAAAGAGCATAGCAAATATTGCAGCAGGATCAATTATTTCTCCACTGTTGCATATGGGAGGACATGCAAAAGGTAAGTTTCAAATTTCAAGTATACTAGACATAAGGTAGATTTATGAGATAATGAAACACAACAAGCAGCTTTGTTAGCTATTACAGAAAGGAGCTACAACTACATTGAATTATATATTCAACTGGCATGTGCTTCCGTTTACAACATTTCTCTTATGTAGTTCAGCTTCTTTTGTATATATAACTAGGGTGTATTCACATTTGGGTGATTCCACCCACACTTTCTACTTCAGTCCCCTATAAGGAACTATCAGAATGATCAAAGAAAACTTACGTGGAAATCCCTGCTTTCCCATGAGCATCATAGGCTTGTCGCTGTGAGGTATTGCTGAGTACCTGGTAAGCTTCCCCGAGAATCTAAAAAAACTGTAGCTGTCAACTAAAATGCAGAAGTGTGGATATGCAACAAATGCAATTTCCTGGTCCTTTTCTGGAAATTCTTTTAGATTTTTGAGGAAGTACATGGCATGGAAAATGGTGAAAAATTTTGGGCAAATGATGATGAATATGGAAAACAGAACAATGAAGAAATTGCTTCATCCTAAATACAGCAGTCATCAGATATGCAAACTCTCTCCCCCACCAAAAGATAACAATCTTATTGTGTTGCCATGCCCTGATGATCCTATCTAGAAAGTCAAACCACTAAAACTTCAGTGCAGGGAAAATTTTGGTCCATAAAAAGAACAGCCTCAATTTGCAATTCTTTCAGACTCAAAGATTGGATGCCAAAGTGACCCAGGGTTCACCAAAAAAGCAAACCACATTTACAAATAGTGTTCAAAAGATACCAAAAAGGGAGTTCCCTATTTTGTTAAGTACAATATATTAAAACATTGAAGTGCAAAATATCTTTTATTTGAAAATTTTGTGATGTATACAAACATGCATGAAACAGAATCCATATATGTTGTAAAAAAAAATCTCAAAATGCCTCTTGAAGTATATGTAAATGTCTTTTAATTACATTTTTGTGATGTATTACAGACATGCAACAGATTCTTTGTACCATCAATAAGCTAAGCATGCCTTGCAAGTATATGCAACGATGCAAGAATATCCTGAATATTTGAAATGGTCCATTTTGTTTTCAAGCTTACATAACAGTCTTACAGATGATGAACTACAATAAAGGATCTGTTTTCCATAATGACTTGTTCCAACCCATGTCTATGCAATCTGAATAAGAAGAAAACCAAGCACACATGCAGTGGGCAAAACACGAGGAGAACCCTTAGGTATGTTGAATCAATTTGTATATTAAGAAGAAGAAGCAATACACCCACCAAAGACCACAGACCTGTCAATGAATAATAACACTTCTATAATCCGTTACAACATAAACTTTTATTCTGTAAGTTTCATTTTTAGAAGATTAAGAAATAGTCCTCTGTAAGTTTCATAGAAAATAAACATCATTAAGATTTCACAAGTTTCATGGGTATGGTAAAACATTTTGCATCTCAAAATATAGAGCATAAAAAAATAGATTTTTGAAAGGCATGGAAGGTTTTTATGAACTTGCCTGAAAATTTTGTGCTGCAAGTGGGTCATTGGGGTTTTTGTCTGGATGAACTTGCCTTGCCTAGAGATAAAAGGAGGTATTATGCTATGGACATATTTCATTTCAATTCCCAAATATAGAATAGAATTTTAATGTGAAAACATAAAATTGTACTTCTAGTGTATATAAGGGTAAGTAAACCCCAAAGAGATAAACCACCTGTAAGCCACCTGCAAAATACTTAATTCTGTTTGGATCTAGAATAATTGCTGGGATAATTCAGAGTAGAATTAGAATGCCATATTGATGTGAAAAATTGAAACAAACCAGAATACTAATTTGGTAATTTCTATTTTGATTTACTTAGACTGAAATACCTAACCAAGGAAAATAATGGAATGAAATATTCCTATTTCATTGTATGCACGTGTAACTTGTAGTTTGAACTTTTGTATAAAAGATTGCACCACGCAATCAAGTTGATTACCATTAATCTACATAATTTGCTTATTGCAACACTTTTCTGATAGTCTTTGTTTGAACCAAGCCAGAATTTTTCCCTACAGACTCTTAGAAATATTATCAGAATACTAATGCCACTATCTACTTATTCCTGTTTATTTATTTAGACATGGAAAGAGGGGCTGAATTTCTAGATGAGGAAGCAATGAAATCAGTCTCTAACATCAAATAAATCCAGACTCCATATTACGTGTATCATGCAAAATTCATTCTAAAGGTTGATGCCACAGTGGACATCAATAATTCTTTAGGGTAGCACATGCAAATCCTACCTCTTCTAAGTTGGCACATTTCTTCTTCTTCAAGACATTGCACATGCGATCTTGTCCATGTAATCAACACACTAAAAGTACAAATGCTTAACAATATTAGTTGACTTCATAGTCATAGATCTGATTTGAATGTCCTTCCCCAACCACCGCCACACACACACACAAAAAAAAAAGCACTGAAAATGTAGTGTCATTTGAGTTTAGATTATTCATGTCAGTCTCAATGGTTTGAACTTGATCTGATTGACAAGCCACAAAGTTTGATTAATCATTTAGAGAAAATTTTTCACAGAAAAGAAAACTCAAGGGCTAATTCTAAATAGAAACATGTCACAAACATATCCAAATATATTTAACAATTGATTCATAATGCATGGAACTTCCTTTAAGTAAAACAGAATTTCTTTTGTGTTCACAAATCTTATAGAGATCAAGCATTGTAACGTGATAGTCACAACAACAGGATGCAAAAAGCTTAACATCATATCAAGAAATTCCACCCTGTTTAAAATTCAGCATCTTTGGCTAGATTCTGAACTCTGAGTAAAATCATCTCATTTACACTTTTGAAGCATCATGCTTCTCAAGTACCTATTCAAACTAATTAGTTAGTTTGCTGCGGCCAAAGTGATAGTTCCCTATTTCTCTTCATAAAAATGATGAAAAAAATATTTCAAAATATATGACAAAAATTCCAATAAGCTACGCTTCTAATACGGCACGCCTAAGTCTTATTTAACTCAAAGAGAATGTAGCTCCAATAAATTCTAAAATAATTCAATCAAAACTACCCGATCAAAAAGTGTAAAATAAATATATCCACGTCGCGCTCTATAAGACTTTTAAACTGCAATCATATCCGCATAAACCAAGGTCACTATCTACTCCCGACATACGCTGGTTCTAAGCTTCAAGTTCACATTCACTTCACCTCCCACTTTCAGAAACCTCTCGTCTGATGTCTCCTCTCCTTAACAATAATTCCACGAAAGCCTTGGACAAAAACCTGCGAAAAAATTCTCACCTTGATGTAGTACGCCTTTTTTATCTCTGCCTCCGTGGCGTCAGGTTTGACCCCGAGTATGTCGTAGTATTCTGTCTCCTTCGCCATGCTCGCCAACTCCGAACCGAAACAGCACCACGGCTTAGGAGGAATATGGAGATCCGATCGGAGGTTCCTAGCTTACCTTCGGAGGCGAGAGACGAGAGAAGGGGGCTAAGAATCCTCCGACGGAGTTCGAATTTCCCACCGGAGGAAGAGGGATCGGGTCGTCGCCACGAATTTCCCACCGGAGAAAAGTGGTGGACACCGCCAGCGGAGAATTTGTCAGACGCTGACGCCACCGTTGCGGATGTGCCCTTTCAACGTACTTGTGGTTCCACGCCATGTGGTGTGGGAACACCTTTTATAAATATTTATATATTTATATTTAAACTTTGCAAAAAAAATATTTATATTTAATTTCAGAAAATAGTCAATATCTTTTATAATATTAATATTTTTACAATTTTCATATTTAAATTCCAAGGATTTGATAAATTGAACTGATGTGTCTGATTTTGAAAATAGTTAATATTAATTTTCGTATTTTAATTTTAAGCTTCATTTGGTTGATTGTAATGCTAACATAATGTAATTAAATTACATTACAAAAACAATTGCTCATACAACTAAACAGGTGGTTTTCGAAATTAATAAATGATAATTGTTAGCCATTTACTAAATTTGTTTAAATCATTATTCACTTAAGCAAAAAAACAATTGAGAGGACGTGAGGTACATTAACTAGTTAATAATTTAGACAAGCTTCTTAATTATATTTGTATTTTGTAATTATAATAAATTTTTTGATAAATTCTAATTTTTTCGTATTATTCATTATCGATAATTTCAACGTGCAGTGTAGAGAAAGAATAAAAAACCATTTATATCAATACATTCCTAATATTTCTTGCTATTAAAATTTTACACAAGTTTTGGACAATTAATTACACACAAGAAAAATCAATGTTACAAAATTAAAGGGCAAGATTACAAAAATGTGCATAAGATTGGAGGCGGTCAGTGTTGGTGGCATGATCACCACCAAATGGTTGTGAAGGTGATGTACTTAAACCTGTAGGCCACATTCCCAAGGTGTGCTTCCACTTGGAAGGCAAGCTTTTGGTAGCTTTGCTGATGTGCATTAGAAATCCTTTTTAACTTCAAACTCTTGCGATGTCTACTTGTTATCTGCTGATTTCTTCATATAATCCTGCACACACTTTAGCTTCTCCTTGAGGTCACTAATTCTCTCGTCTTGGTCAGGAAGCTGTTTTTTCCCCCATTAAGAGATATATATTTGTCCCAAGTATTCCACCTATTGAGAGGCAAAAATGTGCAGTGGATAGGGCGTTGGTGAGATATCAATGAAGGGTTGTAGGAGCCCTTGCAATTCGTTGGGTTGGACCTTGTCTCCTTCAACTTCGACGTAAGTTTACATAATTATTCGGATCGGCGAATCTTAAGAGGTGGTTAGTATTGGTGGCACGACTATCCAATGATTATGAAGGTAATAAGAGGAGTGGAGCGGTGATCGTCTTTAGTCTTTAGATAAGGAAGGAAGACGATGATGCACATTCTTGCTCTAAAACATAAACTTAAGTTAAAAAAATAAAAAATCTATAGAAAGAATAAATTAATCTTTTAAAATATTGATAGTCATTAATGGTTAAAATATAATTTTCTTATCAAAATACCCCTCAAGCAGATCGTAAGGTAAAACTCCTAAAAATAACATTAATTAACATCACAATTAATCTAGAGGCCGCTCCTGCTCCGGGGTCCACTACAGAGGGGAGATCATCGAACCGCCGCCTGCCGCCGCGGCCATGGCGAACGCGGTGGCGAACGGGCTGGCGGGAGCTGGGGGAGGCATTATTGCGCAGATCCTCACCTATCCCCTCCAAATCGTAACAAGCCGACGCCCCCTTCCGGTCTCAACCCCAATTTTCCGTCGAATTCTCGCGATCTCATTGAAAATTTCGTGTTTGCAACCTCCTCCAGGTGAACACTCGGCAGCAGACCGAGCGGGCAGACAGGAGAAAGAAAGGGCGGAAGGAAAGCTGCAGCCAGGGGGAGGCAGCTGTGGAACTGCCCCCACTTTCTGGGACGGGAAGAGGAACCTTGGTGCAGATCCTGCAGGTGTTTGCTAGAAGAGTCTGGATTCTGATTTTTTTATTTTTTTTTGTTCTTATCTCAAGTTGTCTCCTTATTGTGTGAGGTTGTTTCTGATAGGTTATAGAGACTGAAGGATTTGGAGGGCTTTATAGTGGTCTGAAGCCGTCGCTTATCGGTACCGCTGCATCTCAGGTGACTTCGTGCTTCAATTCATTTGATTTGCGTGATTTCTAGTCGAGTTATGCTCACGCAGATTTTTATTTTCCGGTCAATGCAGGGTATATATTACTACTTCTATCAGGTGCTTAAGAATAGGGCAGAAGCTATATCGGCTTCTCGCAAAAAGAGGGGTCGTGGCGATGGTACTGTTGGAATATTTTCCTGGCTTGTTGTGGCAGCCATTGCTGGGTATGTGTTTCTGCTTGTTGGATCGTGGGATTGATTTTGCATTTTAGAATGAATGTACAATGCTGAAACTACCGTATTCCTTGCTAATACCTTGCCTTAAATTTCATCGCATACAGATGCTTCAATGTGTTGTTCACAATTCCAATTTGGGTTGTGGTGACTCGCATGCAGGTATTTTCGATATGGAATGTGAATACACTTGCAAATATTATCTATCTCGTCCATCGTTCAAGATGGACACCTGCTCACCATCATACCGTATGCCTAATGCGTAATACACGTTGAAAATTTTATCTTGCTTACAGTAATTCCTGTACACACAATTACAATTGTTTCTCTCTGGAGTCTCTTAATCAGTGCTACAGAAGTGTTGTCTGCCTTTATTATAGTGATATATTTATTGTATAGATAAGGCGTCATGGAAAATTTCCACTTTTCCTCAGACACGTACTCAAGCAGAAAGAAAAATTATGGAGGGGAAGAGACAAGCTATTTTAAGGGATGTATCTGAGAACAATGCAACCGATCGTACACATTTCCATGAGAAGCTTGCTGAACTTGATGCTGTCAAGCCCAGTGCCTATGGAACCATTCAGGCTGTTAGTATACCTTTTCATAACAACAAACGTTGTGGACCATTCGCCTTTCTTTTCAACTTATTTTAGAGATTGAATGGTTGGATCAATTACGTTACCAACTTACCATGCAGAATAGTTTTTAGCATCATTTGACAATTTTTTAATCTTCATGAAAATTTTGATGATCTACTATTAAGGGAGAGACCATACTACTAGTTTACATGCCTTGATAAATGTTAGTGTCTAACTAGTAAATGCTTCCAACAAATTTAAATATGTTTAGAATAATTCTGATAATTCTTTATGCTATTAGAGGTAACTTATAATTCCATCTGTGGAGATCATCTATACATAGCTGGTGTCTAAGCTAGTAAAGGATGTGGATTGGCATTAGATTGACAATCAGTCATAAAAAGTTATTAATCTAATATGAACCTTAATCCTAGGTGTATTAAGGATGAATTTGATGGAGTCTTGGTAAAAGTTACTGAAATTAAGATGGCATAAATACTTTGATAAGTTTTCTAATGAAGCCACCATAAAAAGTCTAATATGTAAAATTTGTGTAGTTACACTAATAATAAAAGCTGTTGTTATTTTTGAAGAATTAAAGTATTTAAGGTAAAGAAGCTATTACAAAGATAAAATATGGAAGTGTTGCTGGACTTATGGTATTCCTATTAAGGCTTGAAAATACATGGAAAAGTAAGAATTATGTTGTTAACTTAACATTGTAATATAATTTTAAAGACTAAGAATATGTCAAATGAATGAAGAAAGGGCAATTTAATGCTTATATTTCAGAATAAAGATGACATCCAAAATTATAATAATTATCAAGGTATAGGTAAATGAGTGTTATACAATGAAATTTGGAAGAGAATAATTTAACAAAGGTTAAGACATGTAACTATAATCTTAGAAAATCATTTCAAATTTATACTAGATAAATCAATAACGGAAATTATCATCTATTAAAAAATTAATTGAAAAATTAAAGTTGGGAAAAATGACTTTCATATGGTGTAGAGTACCTCAATACTTATTGTGATGGGTAGTAGAAAGAAAAGAATTTTCTATTGATTATATTGATATTATCAAAGATATGATAAAGTGGCAAGTAGTGTTAAAACCATAAAAGGCAATACAAGTGCATTTCCAATAAATATAGGTTTATACAAAGGATAAACTCTAAGTCCTTACATTTTTGTGTTGGTTATTGATGAAATAAATAATGTAATCACCACTCAAAAATAAAAAACATTGAGAAGCACCTTCATGTATGTTATTTGTTGATAATATATTCTTAGTTGATGGAAGTCCATCTTTCCCAGCTTAGTGGTCTAGTTGATTGCTCTTCCATTTCACATCTCCTTTTTGTCTGTGTGAATTGAGTGGCCAGCTTAGACTGTACGGGGTGGCCTTTGTTTCTTGAAAAACAAGAAAGTATTCAGAACCCATTAGATGTAGGTCATCATACACCTTTTGATGTTTAAGACAAGATGGGCACGATGAGAGATTTGATTGAATTTCTTGTGGCATAACATACCTATAAAGATGTAAGAATGACATATATCTAACCTCATTTGTGGTAGGTAAGGTTAGTTGGAAGCTAGCAAATTGGAAAATGACATGTCCCTAGGGTTGGCCTAGCAAGCACGCTTGGAATGATGATCAACTAAAGGTCAAAGTGATCTCATGACTCATGAGATGAGTGTCTTGCACAGTTAACAAGGCCAAGTGTCAACAAATGGTTTAAAGTAGGCACGAGCAAATTTCTACACTTGGGAGACTCCTAGACTGTCGTTAGTCTGGTCCTCACACTTAGATTGATTCGAGACTTTGATTGGAGGCCCCATCTCAAAGGTAAAGTAAGAATTTATTCTAAATTAAAATTGGATGATTTTGAGATCCTTAAAAGTAGGAATTTTAAATCTTTAAGATCTAAAATAATAACAATACAAAATATAGAATATGCCATTTACAAAATTAAATTAGGTTAAATGACATGGAGAAATATATCTAAGTTAAAAAGGTAATTCTATAGGACTTTTATTTTCCCAACCATGTTGTATGATGGTGTGTATTGGACTGTTAAACTTGAATATAGATGAGTAGTAATATTACAATGATTTCGTCTATAATAGAGTAGGAATACTAACCTATAAGGGATTTCATCTGTTATAAGAGAATTAATTTTAGGTGATTTAGAAAAACATTGGATTTGGTCATATCCATATGTTTATAGATGCACTTGTAAGGAAAAAAGAAATAATTAATCTGGATAACTAAAAACAGTAAAGAAGACAAAAAAATTGGTTAGAATATAGAAATAGTAAAAAAAAAATTAAAATACATAATTTAATCAAATATTTAATAATGAATAAGAAAACCTTAAAAGAAACAATTCATGTAGTCAACCCCAAATAATAGGAATAAGACATTGATTGATTGGTTATTATTGTTGGAGGTAACTTACCAACGAGTGGCATTTATCTAAAACAATTATGCTGACAAATATAAAATGACTAAAGAAGCTTTGTGATCTCTTTTGATAGTCCTGGAGCTTTCTTAACGAAGTGTGTCTAAACTCTAAAGAAGGAAAATCGTTTTCACCTACTAATGTATCTTCGCCACTTTTCTGTTTATATTTTTATTGACAGGCAAGAGAAGTTTATTCTGAAGCAGGGCTTACTGGATTTTGGAAGGGCATCATACCATCTCTTATAATGGTATGTACTTGTGGTATTCTGATATTTATTCTAAAATTTCTAAGCATTTTGATCCATTATCTACGTGTTGATAATTTCTGCCAATTCATAGGTGTGTAATCCATCAATCCAGTTCATGATTTATGAGACCTCAATAAAACGCCTCCAAGCCAAGCGTGCTGCTGACAAACGTGGCTTTAAAAATGTCAGTGCATGGGAGGTGTGTTCATTTAAATTTGATGAACCATTGCTTTTCTTATAATATTAACAATGCAGGGGTGAGATGAAGTGATGGAACCTGCTCATCTCATTGTTTCGCCAAATTGCATCACCAGGTTTTCTTGTTAGGAGCTTTGGCCAAACTTGGAGCAACTGTTGCAACCTATCCTTTGCTTGTTGTTAAGGTACGTGTGCAAGACAATCTTATCGATGCTTGTGTAGTTTGCTAAAAATCCCAACGAACATCAGAGTCCGAATAGTCGCTGGGTGTTGGCTCACAACCTGAGTCTGTGTACTTGTACCTAAGGTTGTGAGACAATGGCACTGTGAGTGTTAAAATACATAAACATAGGTTGTGATTCACAACCATTTTTCTGTACCATGTAGCTCTCTCCTACTCTAATAGCGAAATTTTTGGAAATCACTAGTTAATAATGTATTTCACCATGTTATTCTTCCTTCTTCGTTTTTGAAAAAGTCTGGACTTCATTATCTTTTGATGGTTCATTATATTTCCTTATGATTTGTGCTTTGATACCCATATCATAACAACGTGAATGCAGTCTAGGCTTCAAGCAAAGCAAGAGATTGGTGGAAACTTAGAACTAAGATATACAGGTATGCCAAGTCAATTTCTTCGTCATGGTATTTTTATTTTGCTTCTGATTTTCACCATTATTCGTTTATTACCGTGGTAATGGATTGCTTGCTATTTACATTGTGCCATTTTTTATATGTATTAGCCATTTAGCTCATCTGCAACAAGTTCTTTTATGAAATCACTCTTTTTTCTGCCGAATGGCTTAGAACTCATTCCAAATGTATTCGGTCTTTACAAAGAAAACTCAAAAAATATTGTTACCGGTGTACAACCTGATGTCTAATATCTGGCTTGATTTACTCTTACTAGTAAAGTAGATTCGTTAACGCTACAAATTGCTGGAGTTTGTGGACAGGTGCCTTGGATGCTGTTTTTAAGATAATCCGTTATGAAGGATTCCGTGGTTTCTACAAAGGGATGGGAACAAAGATTGTCCAGAGCGTTTTTGCAGCATCCGTTCTTTTCATGGTAAAGGAAGAATTTGTGAAGGCATATTTGACATTTGAAGAGAAAAGTGGAAGAATTCTCTTAAAACTACGGAACAGATAGTGCAGAGGGCAGTAGTCATCATTTTGGTTTACTTTGCACGGTTGAACTCAAGAAGCCAAGAGACATTGCGCGGATTGCAGACAATTACAGGGCATAGAACGTGTTCCAGTCCCAAGCTAACTAAGTAAGATGATAATTGGGAAGTGGTTTCTGTACACGGTATTTCAAATAACTAACAGATTCATACAGTAAAACGGCTGCATGCAGAGAGAAATCTCAATACAGTTTGTGTATTGTATTAGACAATTGGTTTGATTATTTCTGGCAGTGGAGATTGCAAAAGCATCGCCACTGTGCTAAAAAGTAGCTGAAAAAATTGTATCATTCATGGATAATGCTATCATCACATGATTGATTCTTTTGCATGAAGTAAGACTTATTTGGATACTCTAAGCTGTGGATGGACATGATGAATCATTTATTTTTATTCAACGATCCACTACTTGATCTCATTGATTTAATTACTACACCTTCGAAAGAATGGCGTGATTACCTTCAAACAAGAAGAATGACGTAATTACCATACCGTATGAAGGGAATGAATGAAAGGGAAAAAATTGATCTTTAGCTCTTTAGTTTTCACGATGCTAACATGCTAAAGGTGGGGTTTTTGTCACCAAATATAATAATTGAAAATTGTATAAAAGAAGATTAAGCCATCAAAATCTTTTAAAATTTTCCTTTTGTAATTCTCTTGCATCATAGGCCAGATTAGCTCGTTCCCAAGTCACATACTTAAAAACGAAACTATGATAACTTATTTTTCACGTGATTTATCCAAAACCTAACAGAATTTTTTCCCTTGCCAATCACATGCAATGGTTTACCAATTCAATTGGGTAAGAAAAACAATACGGGTGAAGAAACGACTACACCCAAGAGTACTCAGAAAAGTAGTTTCATGTCGACCATTTGGGTAAAAAAACATATACAAAGAACTCATTAACTAGGAGAATTAAATAATGACCAAATTTTAAAAAAAAAGCCTAGAATCCCCTAACAAGTAGGAAAACACATGTTTTTGCTTTCAATCAAAACGAAAAATGTTCTCCACTCACTTGTTTCCAATAATATAAAAGGAAACATTTCCAAACCTACAGAAAAATACCTCATGTCCCATCTCTCGGAACTCCTTCCTTCCTAACGTCTTTACCAAACCATATGCCTCAGGTTAAAGCAATACTCAAATGTTCATTAACTGTTTTGTAACTTGATTATACGTTATTTCTTTAAAAAAATATTATCATGCAAAAGAAAAAAAAAAAAAACTTAATTATTAATTTCCATTTGATTCTAGTTTAATCAATAATCCACAATTAACCAACCAGCTTGCACCAAAAGGTAGTTTTGATTCATAATAGAGATTGTCTAATTTAGGCATCATAATATATTAAACCTGTAAAATTTAAATATCAAACTTACATAATAAGTCAATACTTTTCCTGAAATTTGAATAATAGTTTATGATTCTGAAGCCAAATCGATGGTGTACTTGACATCAATTTCTTCCTTTCCAAGAAGAGAACTCTATGCATGAATAAGGTATTTAGGACAAACAACACTCCTAACTTCAGGAGCTACTCTCCAATATCACACATGTTTTAGCCACTCCAGTCGAGAGTGGAGCAATTGGAGCACTCAAACAAACACACCCTTAGTGCACCAAATTTTCAAATAAAATGGGTAGACAAAATTTGCTTGCTCATTACATTTAAACACTTAAGATATATAATAAATAATGATGGTGAAATTATAAAATATGTTATTCATAAGATTAAAGTAAGATGGATGAAATAAAGAAATTTTTGTAGAGTGTTATGTGATAAAAATATAATTTTAAAATGAAAAGGAAAATCTTATAGTTTAGAATGCTGTAAAACATGGTCATATATAAAAAGTTAATATTGTTAAGATGCATATGCTTAGATGAATGAGTGGTAACGCTATAATTTTATTAGGAATAGAATAGGAGTGACACCAATTGTAGGTAAGGTAAGAGAAAATCAACTTAAGTGGTTTGATCATATCCTTAGGAAATTAAAAAATTCACCAATTAGAGGAGAATTAACTAGTGTAGAAGAAATTTTGAAAAACAGATGTAAGAATGAAGCTACTTGCTTATGAACCATAAAAAAAAAATTAAATTTATGTAATTTAACTGAAAATTTGACTATAGATAAAAATGCATTCATGTGGTCAACCCATGTAACCGGATTATGGCTCAAATTATTGTAGACAAAATTTGTCTCCATTATCACCTCAAAAAGAAAAGAAGGAATGCAAAAGAGAGAATTCTTAAATTTTCTTTTTGATCCCCTACAAAATTATGATTTAGGTAGAATTGCACAAAGATAAAAGGTATACAAGACATAACTTAAGCTGAAACTTCCATACCTTCACTTGATCGACCCAACAACAAATTTCCTGTTTATGGAATTCTAGTTGTACATTGTAAATTCCCTGGGTTATGTTTTCAGGAGCTTCAGTTTGTCCAGGTTCTCTAAAGGAGTCGCAGTCTCTTCTCTTATTCTCTTGATTTTTGGTGTTGACAAATACTTGTGTGCAAAACCATACATCTCCAACACCTGGTTGTCTGCAAAATTAAGCGCCCTCTCCATGCTTTTTAGACACCTCTCCATTGGGTAATCTCCATAGCTGCCACAGGGCTTGCACCCCACAAAGTGGGTCACAAAGGGCCATCTCTCGTCTCCCAATCCGGGGTGGTTCTTCTCCGCCATCTCCTCATATTTGTCAACCAGTCCTGTCCAAAATCCATGAAGATAATATGAATTCTCTAAGAAAACCTTGCCCATCCATTGATTCTTCTGGGACAGAAGAAGATAGATCAATGCAGACTGGTCGTCGGCCTCAAAAGCAGGCCGGCCATCGAGATAAGCAGTCAGAATCCTCCCTGCTTCCTCCCTTACTGTTCCCTTCGGTCCCATTGGTGCCCAAGCATCAAGCAAATTCAACGACCACTGACAATTCCTGATCAGGAAACTACCTGTATTCAAAGCAATCCAAGACTTCTTATCAAACATAAGGTCTGGGTAACCATGAACAACAAGATTATACCCCTCGTACTTGGTCAAGGGGATCTCGAAAGCCATGTCAGTGAAGAAAGCATCACTGTCCATCCACCAGATCCATTCCAACTCTGGATGCGACAGCATCAGGCGGCGAATCAAAGGCAATTTGGCCCAATATCCTGCTAGTTCATGGTCAAGATGCGCCATATTGTACACGATTTCTATCTCATGAAGCCGGCAGTAATCAATTTTGTTCTTTGTCCCCTTTAGAAGGTAATGGTCACCAATGGCATTGTCACATGGTTTAGGAGGCGAACCGGTCACCAGCAAGATCCGAGCTTTCCCACTCCCCCTACCGACACGGCTAGGAAACCCAGGGTTCTGCTCTAACCACAACTTCCTCTGCTCGTCCCAATCCGAGATCTTTGGTCCCAACGTATACGTCGAGTTCTCCAGCGTATAAACCACGGTTTCCCCACCAGCACTTCCATTCCCCGTGCCATTCCCACCAGAAGCCGCCATTATCTCGTCGGGATCGGAATCGGACCGGATCTCTGCAAGAATCCTGTCGATGTCCTCGATGACCTTCTTATCGGCCTCCGACCCACGGCCAACCCCAAGATTTCCCACCCCAATCGTGCCCCGGAGGACGAGGATCGTGACGAACCCGCACAAAATAGTGATCTTGAGGTTGTTGAAGGTCTTCTGGATCTGCCGTCCCCGAGACAGCCTGGATCCACCGGATCTCGCGGTGGTGTTGGGAAGCACTCCTCCACCGCCTCCAACACCGGAGGCTCTTCCCCGTACCGAGGTAGCCTTGAAACCCACCCCTTCCGGTCCCATCCGATCGGAAGGCGAAACTAGCAATGGTCACGCCTTTTCAGTCCAATTTATCTTTTATGCGGGAGCTCACCTGAGAGGAGCAGAAGCAATGATCGTGGCGGCGGCGGTGGCAGTGGTCGTGGTATCGGCGGCGGAGAAGGGGCGGGATCGGAGCTCCTGCTCCTGCTTCTACTTTGGCGTCAGGAATGGAAATGTGGAGCTTCGCATGGAGTTTTTTACAGGAGGAGTTTTTAGCTTGGGGTGTTGGAATAAATTTCCCTCTTTGAAATAAAATGAATCCATCTTTGTTAATGATTGACTTATTTTTTCATCGATATTCGAATATCAGTGAATACCATAAATATTATAACTTTTGATTAATGCAACTGTTATGATTGATTTATTATTGGACATCGTTTTTAGCATCAACACTTCTTACCATATTTGACCAATTGTAATAATTCAATTTAACCTTGCGGATGCAGTTCCATTCATTTTTCAACCAAAGCTTCTGTTGAGTGTTTTTTTGGGAAGAAGAGATTTGTTCAGATTTTGAGGTGACGTAAAAGGTAGAATTGGACCTTTTGCCTTGTTCTTTTTGTGTGTATGTTGTTCTTTTTCTGTTGAGTTGGTTGACTTTTCTCAATTTAAGGCTTCGAAGCCCTGATTCAGATTTATCACAGTTGATCACAAGACTGCCTTCTGCTCTATCTTTCATCCTGATACAGTAGACATGCAGATATATATATATATATATATATATATTACCCTGGATGATGAGCAAGTACCCCCCAAGAATTAACCATATGCATACATGCTGCTTACTGTTTGGATAAGTTGCAGTGTTTGGTTGCTAAAGATGATTAATTTATAAAAAAAATGAACTAATTGGATTACTTATTTCATGTCAAATAGGATGCAGCAATCAGCATGATCAAGAAAGTGATCACAATGTCGATATCATACACTTTTCCTCTCCTCTTACCCTTCACTTCAGTACCCATCAATCCTGAGGATCTAATGGCCAAGGCATCACTGGTCTGGGTACCATTGATTGCTACTGAAGAGCTGTTGCCCATCACTTTCCTGTCATCCAAAGCACAATCCAAACCAGTAATGAGTTAGTCTAATTTTCACTGGTTTGCTTATCAAGATGTGCTAAAGAATAGCAGATCTAACCTTCCAGGAAAGTTGCAATGCCCATGACCTTCATTGAGAAAAAGAGTGAAAGAAGAAAGTCAAAATTGAGAAGAGATGTGGAAAATGACTAACAGTGATACCGCGAATCGGTTACTAACAACATAAAAAGAGGTAAAAGAAACATACCATGGATTCATGAACTGCAAACCATTGCTTGTATTAATAAGTATTCGGTCTAAAGATTAAAAGTCATCACAAGAACTTGGCACAGAATTCACAGGTCACTGGTGACGGCAGCAATAATTTATGCAATGAGATCAGAAACCCCACAGAATGGCCTCTCCTAGCTAATTTCTTAAAACTCCAAGTATTTTATATTATAGGTAGTAGTGTGTAAAGTTATTTTAATAAATAAAAGAATTTATAATATTTTAATTCAAACCACGCCCATACATTTTCCAATGTCGGCAGGATTTTCCAGCCCGATGGAAAGATAAACAAGTGACAAAGGATAAAAAAGAGAGCAGAGGAGAACAAGATACGACAGCAGGATCCAGCAAAGCATACTGCATGCTACTGCAAAACGATGGGAACAAAAAAAGAGAGCATCTTCCAGTTGCACATCACCACCACAGCCAGAAACGAAGAACCAGGATTCACAACTACGGTTCATCTATGAATACCATTGAATCTAGAACATTTTTTTATGTGTGGGTTTAAATTTAAGAGCTCTTTCATTAGTTCAGAGTGAAAGGTCATTAGTTCCGAGTGTAAGGTATTCTTATTATCAAATCGTGGTCAAGAAATCTTACTTGGGTCTGTGGTGGTGATCATGGCGAGGCCCTGGAAGTAGCAGGAGCCGGCGGCCTTCCCTTCCTTCTGGTAGTAGCTGTCGAAGGCGTACGACGCATGGCTTCTCACATTGTTAGGCTCGTAGCACTCCTCCCCTGGCTGGATCCCAGAACAATCAGCTCTCCCTGGTCCGCAGGCCCAATCCAAGGCCGCCTGAATCGTCCGGGTATCGGCGGTCGCCCCCTTCTCCACCACGCAGAACGTCCTATTTGTCGTGTCATTGGCCAAGAATGCACCGGTGCCTGACACATGTAGAAGATATGCCGGCGTCCCGTTTCCGTGGAAAAGCCCCCAGTTGGCTTCGGACATCGGTCTAGAACGGAGGTCCTCGTTGAAAAGCTCGTAGATGTACACACTCGGCGTCGACTCCGGCCGCAATGGCGTGCCCAAGCGATCGACCAGCACTCTCTTGATCAAATTCGAGTTGTAGGTGTTGGCATTGTCCTTGGTAGCGAAAGGCTCCACCTTGGGGTCACCCTTCGATGGCCAACCCGTCTCCCCCACTAGCACCGGCACGCCGGTGACGTTGAGGTTCTTCATAGAGAAGTAGGCCGCGTCGATCATGGCATCCAAGACGTTAGTGTAGTGAAGAAGGGTATTAGGGTCAACCTCCTCCTTCGATGGAGGGAGGGGCTTGAACAGGGCATTGTCGATTGGAACGACTCCTCTATTCCTCATGAAAACATAGTAAGGATACAGATTAAGCATCAGAGGTGAAGAAGTATTGGCCAAGAACTGGATAATTGGGGAGAGATGAGTTCTTGCCAATGACTGGTTGAAGAATGCTTGAGACGGCGGGAAAGGATCGAGAATGACCGCAGCCGAGTGGCTAGTGGAGACCTTGACTTCATCAGAAATGCCGGCGTCGACGAGAGCGGCGTGGAAGTACTCCATGGCGCTGACGAGAACCGATGACAGAGAAGGGGAAGAAGTGAGCACCTCATCACCCACGACGATCATGGTGATCACGGTCTTGGGATGGAACCGAGTGACATAGCGGGAGACCCATTTGGCGGCGGTGGCGGGGGAAGAACCGAGTGCGAGAAGCTGATTGTTGGGCACTCCCAGGGCGACCCGTACGTGGGTCCCGGCGAGGGCGAGGAGGATGCCGGCGTCGGGGTTGTAGAGGCGGATGTGGGCGATCTGTTGGGATTTGAGGAAGGCGGCAAGCTCAGAAGGGGAAAGAAGGTCAGACACGCTGGTCCCGATGTTAACACCAACAAAGGGCCCGTCGAAGCCCTTTCTTTTCTTCAACGATGCTCCGTCCACCGGCGGCGGTGCTGCTGATGCTTCTGTTACGACAAGGAAAACAGAGGTCAAAAACAAGGAGACGTGGTGAGATGATCATGGATTTGAAGAGTTTATGGCTTTCTACCCGGAGGCATTATGGAGCAGCAGAGGAGGAAGAAAGCTAAAAGCTTATCCATGGATTTGCTACTTCTGCCGCTGACGTTTCCTGGGATATGGCATGTCCGGTGACGAAAAGCTGTCACCTTCGCTTCTGTCGATGCTTTCTTCCTCCTGCTGCAATTTCTGGAAATGGGTTCTGCTCTCTTCATGAATTTTCTTCTTCTTCCTCCGCCTCAGCTACTCCGCCCCATTCTGCAGCTTCTGCTACTCCGCCCTATCCTTGCTACCACACTGGAGGGCACTGGAGGGGAAGCTTTGTGCTCGCTCATGGAGTCCAGCATGTGAAGAGAGAGGGTGTGGGATTTGAATCGAAGAAGTTTTGGTTTTTTCCTCTGCTCCTCCTGTTGTCCGTGGAGACTTGTGTTGGGTTGGGCGATGGAGCTCAGAACTGATCTTTGAGAAAATTCGACGACAAGCCAACATATTGAATAAATCAACTAACAATAGTGATACATGATATAAATCTTTTTCTTTAAACTTTTTAATAATTATTAATCATATAAATAATTTTAGATCTACATCTACTTATTTTAATTCTTTTCTGCTGCATTCATTGGTTTTTTGTAGATATATCAAAACCACAACTGGACCAACTCCGATACCATCTTTTATTAATGAATAAAAACATTAAGCTGTTAAGTAGAGAAGCAATGAAAACCAAAAACCTCCAAAATATGAATTGAAACGTCCAATACAAAATACATGGTAGAACTAAAGAAACATCTTAATTATACAAATGAGTCTCCCACCATATTAATCATGCATTTCTTATTGTCAGCGCATCTTGAATATTCTGTTTTATCACATTCTCATGATATTTCATAGAAATATAGCTTCATGTCGAAACTCCAATCACAAAATAAATCCTAAAGAGAAACTCATTGTAAACCTGTCACGCGTGCCTTGAGTCTACTACTAAACAAGTGTAATTTTTCAAATAATTACAATGATAAAAGCATTTGTCATAAGTATCTATGAAAGAAATTTCTATTACAACTGAAGTTTATATTGCAAGCTATTAGACAATTCTGCTCTATTACTAGTTATATATAAGCTGTCTTTTTTACACCATCTTAAGATCTGATCAAGTTCATGAATCTAAAACAAAACAAATAAAATATAATGAGTTAAAAACCTAACAGGTAAATTTGTAAGATACGTAGGCATTAGGTACATGAAATGAGTGAAAAGAGGAAGGGTTGAATTATTAAACATCTCTTCATGGTTAAGGTACTTGAAACACCACAAATGATGATGGAAAATAATGGGACACAACGTTCTGTAAAGAGCAAAGGCATCCTCCACGGCAGGATGGTAAAGCCTGACTTTTGCCTCTTTCCAAACGGAAAGTACAATCATATGATAATTAACAACAATGATGAAAAAAATGATGCTAAGAGAAATAAAAATTTGCATCATTTAGAAAAGGTGTGGGGGTAATAAAAGGTATCAAGGAAAAATACTTCTCTTTTTTTCAGCAGAAATTAATTATATGACGTGGCAAAATAGTAACATGGTGAAGAAGTTATAAAATTTACAAATGAGATTATCTTATGATGTTTCTCTTTAATTTTGTGCAACATCAATATCAAATATTTAATAAAATTCATTGTTATAATTACGTTGTTCAATAAATATAATCCATTTAAAAAAAAAAACGCAAAGGACCAACCCAACTAGTGAACTAGAATAGGCCCGGTCAAGCCCGAGTGTTTAGGGTTAGATAAGCCGAGGGCCTTCATGATTAGGCCCAGCCCAACCCAAACCAATCCGCCTCTTATCACCCTCATTTGCGAAGATAAGACTTGACAACACTGAAATGCATTGATAGCGAAATGCATTGAAACTTCAACAATCCCCAGCAAAACGCGTCAATGACGATGGATGTGGAGGAGTCAAACGAAGAGATGATTGATGTAGCCTTCCACGAGAAAGAGATGTGCATGAATCAACGAGGAGTGTGGAGGAGGGCGGAAGCCATGAAACATCACAGGAAGGGAAGAGGGGAAGTCGTGAAGGTTCGGGTCTGAAAATCTTAACAGTACCCTCTCTTATACCTGATGTTCTCCTTTCTTTTTTCATTTTCCATCTAATGGTACCCAGTTCATAACTGTAACGATCATTAACGACGGTTCAAAGAAAAGACATAGTTTACTCTTCCTTCTATGGACAGATTTACAGCTCAACATTGGCAAATTCCTGCTTGTGCTGGGGCTTATACCATACAACGTTGAAAAATAATACCCACAAGGTTTTTTTTTTAACATTGGAAAGAGTTACGTGTGCGTGTGTATATATACACTGTTATTTTTAGTCAACAGAAATCAATCCTTAACCTATTCGGCGGCAGTATTTGGATGGAATGAAACAAAGGTCCATTTACTCTTTGTAGAAAAGCAAACGACTCATCGTTACACCAACCATTTATTGAAGGGCAAGGAGGTGACCGGCAACTGGTAAGCGTGGATAGCCTCTGACGAGATCGCGAAGGTTGACAGGCACTGCGTATGATGGAGATCCTCTGTATGCATGCTTTGCCGCCAAACGACTAGTGGCTTGGGATGGGTGGACGTTGTCCCAGAAGACGTACTTCCTCCGGTCACCGCACAGGGTGGCATTAGCCGTGCACTCTTCCTCTGCGTTCAACCTTCCGCCGCCGCAACACGCAGACTTCACTTCTCTGAACCCTGATCAGAATCATGCACCATCGATCAATAAATTCATCAATCACCGGTCGATTCTGCAAAAAAACAATAACAACCAAGACGTCCTAATTAACCAATCCTACGTACCGTAACGCGTGGGGGTGGAGAGCACGTCGGAGACGAATCTGTAAGAGTTTGCGATGGAATACTTCATCCCTGGGAGTTTGGTGCTGAGCTCTCGCAGCTGAGCCGCCGTGGCGTTGTTGTACCGTTGCGATAAGTCGTTAAGGTAGTCAGAGCAGTTGCCGTTGGCGTCGAGAAGCCTTACAGATGGAACGCAGCCGAGTTGGCTGGTGCCGAGCACGGCGAACTTCCTCCCTCCCACTTCGTATATTTTCTGCAAAGCGTCACCATAATAAGGGAACAGATTAAAATATAATTAGCGGTGGTTTAAAAATAATATCTCAGTTTAGAGTAAAGCTTAAATTCTAAGTATTAAACCTTAAAAGTTAAAGATACAAACGGGCTAACGAAGGTTTAACTACGAAGCAAATCTTATCACATCCTCATCGATGTCTCTTCTCTCTGTGTATATATATAGATATATAAGACATTGAATACTTGACGTGGTCATTGTCAAAACCTATAGACAAAGACCTTAATTTTGGCTAGATAATTTTGTTCCTGGGGCAAGCATATGTACATAGCTTAATTTGTAGCTACTCACCTGAAGTTGAGCGCCGAAGTCGGAGGCGAGGGAGGAGACGAACTGGTCCCTGACGGTGGCATTCTGAAGTCCCAGCCTTTGGAAGAAGCTAAACATGTCGTTGTTTGCTGTGCTGAAGATGAACACCGACTTGGACAGGAACAACGCTGTCAGCTCCTGCCCTATGCTCTTGTTCAGGATCTCCACCATCTCGGCGAAGTATTTGATCTGGGTGTTCATCGACAGTGAAACGTTCAGCCCCTGCATGCATGTCCACCCTACTGTATTAAAACTTCATCTCAAAACTAATTAGGGTTTAATTTTTCCTACGACATGCACCATCCAACGTACACAGTTGGTTGGTGATGGGTAGATATGTTTTCCTACCGTGGTGTCTAGGATGCCAGATCCGCCGGAAGCGAAGTTTACGCCTCTGAGCACATCCAGCTTGTCCTTGATGGATAGATACGGTGGAGGACTCTTGTGGAACCCCATCATCATGGCTGAAATCAATACACATATGCTAGTGATCCATCAGATTGCAAGTCTTCTGATAATTAATTAATTAACAGGGACACACACACACACACATGCATAGAGATATATGTATATCTATACGTACCCAAGAAGTCAACAACATTGAAACCATTGCTAAACCTTCCGGTCGGAACACCGCCGTGGTAGTCCACGCCGTAGAAGGGGTGGTTCGCCTTGGCTTTGTCTCCAGGCAGGTAGTTGTTGTTCCCCACATCGACGGTGGAGTCGCCGAAGACAAAGACGGCAATCGGTTGGACGGCCTCGACGGTTGCCAGCAAGAAGACGGCTGTCGAGAGAAGAAGGGCAACAATGGCGGATGCCTTGCCTCCAGCCATATTGGTGGTGGAAGAATCCGTGTTCTCCGCCCCTCACATATATATAGAGAGAGACGGTAGCGGCGAAGGATCTTGCACATGGAAATCGTGATTAAATTTTGGTAAGAGAAGACGCAATTGAACGATGGAAGATGTCTTGGCATTGAACGAATGGACACGACACTTCAGAAATCGCAAAAGAAAATATTAGACTTAAGGAAGGTCAGTCAAAATCAAATCCACGGCCGCCATCCGTCACCAAATCGAAAAACGTGCGTATCCAAGAGAATACTTCGATTCTAATTTTTAAAAAAAGGAAGAATAATCCAATTCTAATTAATCCTGATTAGTGCTAAACGACCACTATTATCAAAAAAATCAATTATAATAATTTAAATGATATTTTTTGGCAATGAATTTAATCGACAGTAATATTCTTATTTGTTAAAAAATTTAAAATTGAGAAGCGTAAAAGTATTGTCATTATTTCGTCATGAAAGGCGACCAACGGTGTAAGTCGTTTCCATGGAATTGTGGGATTAGATTAATTTTAATAATTTTTTGAATAAATTCCAAGATAATAATAAATTTAATGACTTATTTTAGTTAGGGGTAATTTGGGAGTGTGGAAAAGTCATCTCATTGCTTATACGCTAATATAGATAAGATTTTAACGGGAAGTCGGAAAGATGAGCAATTAGGTAAAGAATTGAGGAAGAATTTCGTTGAAGATTTTAGATTATTAGTTTTTCATTATATAAATTTAATATTAATAATCTATTCGTAAAATTTATGTTACGTGATTTAGAAATAACGTGTTAGACCAAAAAACATATATAATTATTTTTATAATGAGATAGGAAAATTAAAGTAAATAAAACACCGGTTATGCAATAATAACCACAAAATAGTTTTAGAGTAAAAATAAAAGTTACAGCCGAGAAGTAAATTACAGTAAAAGAATTCTAACGAATGATATATTAAAATTAAATTTAATATGTCAACACTTTAAAATTATAAAAAATGCAATGAATACTGACAGTAACATTTTCACAAAAACTTCTGTGCTACTTGCTAACTTTTAAGGTTGTCAGACTATCTTGGTCGACGGAGCTGGCCCATAAGATTCGGGCTTCTCTATATCTGTAACGACAGGCTTTTCTGAATTTATTGGGCCCAATTATTTCCACCCTGGACTTGACCTTGCTGTAGGAAAAATATGCAGTCTATGAATATCACATGAAAGAAAAATTGAAAATATGTGTTTGATTTGCTTAGTTTCATTGGTTTATTGTGAAAAAACAAAAGAACAATTGATTTTGTTAAACTGTATGTATTTTATGTTTACAAATTTCTTTGGTTTCTCGTTTATTTAATTTAGTTAGCTAATGATGGATTATTTATTGGACATTAATTCACTCTTCTTGGTTGTTTCTTTTAGATTTTCCTTTAAAGCCGTAGGTGAGACACAAATTAGAGAGATCATGCTAAAATATATTTTTGTAGACAGGTTGCAAGATCTTTCCTTGTTAAAAGAATGCATGTTTGTAAATTTTTTGGTGATTGTAAATATTTGTATACATGTGAAGTAAGACAACGTTTGTGATATAGATAGTTTTGTGAATTTTTGTTAAAATAGAGACATACAAAAGAAGTGATCTGTTAGTCCTTCCGTTATTTTGAATTTGAATCTTCACTTATTTTATTTATTTTTATCGATGATTTAAGTTTTTATTGTTGTTAAATTCATTCTTTTTAGTATGTGACGTCCTATAAAATTAAAGGAAGTGAGTTTTGTAATTTTTTAAATTTACGGAATTTTTCGTAACCTTGTTTGAGGGCGTGACAATGAAAGTCTTAAAACGTTGTTGCTCAACCTAAGGCTAAGGTCGTGAAGCGTCACAAGAAGTGTGGAGGGGAAGGTAGGGCTAGAAAATTGGAACAGGACCCCCTGTTATACCCTAACATTTTCCTTTTTTTTACATTTTCCTTGTGTTGGGGCTTATATTATACAACCTTGAAAAATAATATGATTATCACTTAGGTTTTTGTTTAATATTGGAAAGAGTTTGTATGTGTGTGTGTGTGTGTATATATGTCATTATTTTTAGTCAAGAGAAATCAATAATTTAATCCTCAACTTATTCTGTGGCATTATTAGGATGGAATAAAACGAGGCCCCCATTTATTCTGCATAGCAAAGCAACGACTCTATCGTTACACCATCCACTTATTGAAGGGCAAGGAGGTGATCGGCAACTAGCAAGCGTGGATGCTTCAATGGCCTCTGACGAGATCGCGGAGGTTGATGGGCATCGCGTACGACGAAGATCCTCCGTATGCATGCTTTGCCGCCAAACGACTAGTGGCCTGGGATGGGTGGACGTTGTCCCAGAAGACGTACTTCCTCCGGTCACCGCACAGGGTGGCATTAGCCGTGCACTCTTCCTCCGCGTTCAACCTTCCGCCGCCGCAACACGCAGACTTCACTTCTCTGAACCCTGATCAGAATCATGCACCATCGATCAATAAATTCATCAATCACCGGTCGATTCTGCAAAAAAACAATAACAACCAAGACGTCCTAATTAACCAATCCTACGTACCGTAACGCGTGGGGGTGGAGAGGATGTCGGAGAGAATTCTGTAAGGGTTTGCGATGGAGTAGTTCATCCCTGGGAGTTTGGTGCTGAGCTCTTGCAGCTGAGCCGCCGTGGCGTTGTTGTACCGTTGCGATAAGTCGTTAAGGTAGTCAGAGCAGTTGCCGTTGGCGTCGAGAAGCCTGACAAATGGAACACAGCCAACTTGGCCGGTGCCGAGCACGGCGAACTTCCTCCCTCCCACTTCGTATATTTTCTACAAAGCGTCACGATAAGAAGAGAATATATTAAAATATAATTAGCGGTGGTTTAAAAATAATATCTCAGTTTAGAGTAAAGCTTAAATTCTAAGTATTAAACCTTAAAAGTTAAAGATACAAACGGGCTAACAAAGGTTTAACTACGAAGCAAATCTTATCACATCCTCATCGATGTCTCTTCTCTCTGTGTATATATATAGATATATAAGACATTGAATACTTGACGTGGTCATTGTCAAAACCTATAGACAAAGACCTTAATTTTGGCTAGATAATTTTGTTCCTGGGGCAAGCATATGTACATAGCTTAATTTGTAGCTACTCACCTGAAGTTGAGCGCCGAAGTCGGTGGCGAGGGAGGAGACGAACTGGTCCCTGACGGTGGCATTCTGAAGTCCCAGCCTTTGGAAGAAGCTAAACAAGTCGTTGTTTGCTGTGCTGAAGATGAACACCGACTTGGACAGGAACAACGCTGTCAGCTCCTGCCCTATGCTCTTGTTCAGGATCTCCACCATCTCGGCGAAGTATTTGATCTGGGTGTTCATCGACAGTGAAACGTTCAGCCCCTGCATGCATGTCCACCCTACTGTATTAAAACTTCATCTCAAAACTAATTAGGGTTTAATTTTTCCTACGACATGCACCATCCAACGTACACAGTTGGTTGGTGATGGGTAGATATGTTTTCCTACCGTGGTGTCTAGGATGCCAGATCCGCCGGAAGCGAAGTTTACGCCTCTGAGCACATCCAGCTTGTCCTTGATGGATAGATACGGTGGAGGACTCTTGTGGAACCCCATCATCATGGCTGAAATCAATACACATATGCTAGTGATCCATCAGATTGCAAGTCTTCTGATAATTAATTAATTAACAGGGACACACACACACACACATGCATAGAGATATATGTATATCTATACGTACCCAAGAAGTCAACAACATTGAAACCATTGCTAAACCTTCCGGTCGGAACACCGCCGTGGTAGTCCACGCCGTAGAAGGGGTGGTTCGCCTTGGCTTTGTCTCCAGGCAGGTAGTTGTTGTTCCCCACATCGACGGTGGAGTCGCCGAAGACAAAGACGGCAACCGGCCTGGAGGCTTCGACGGTTGCTAGCAAGAAGACGACGGCTAAGAGAAGAAGGGCAACATTGGCGGCTGCCTTGCCTCCTGCCATATTGGTGGTGGAAGAATCCGTGTTCTCCGCCCTCACATATATATAGAGAGAGACGATGGCGGCGAAGGATCTTGCTCATGGAAATCGTGATTAAATTTTGGTAAGAGAAGACGCAATTGAACGATGGAAGATGTCTTGGCATTGAACGAATGGACACGACTCTTCACAGAAATCGCAAAAGAAGATCAGTCAAAATCAAATCCACGGCCGCCATCCGTCACCAAATCGAAAAACGTGCGTATCCAAGAGAATACTTCGATTCTAATTTTTAAAAAAAGGAAGAATAATCCAATTCTAATTAATCCTGATTAGTGCTAAACGACCACTATTATCAAAAAAATCAATTATAATAATTTAAATGATATTTTTTGGCAATGAATTTAATCGACAGTAATATTCTTATTTGTTAAAAAATTTAAAATTGAGAAGCGTAAAAGTATTGTCATTATTTCGTCATGAAAGGCGACCAACGGTGTAAGTCGTTTCCATGGAATTGTGGGATTAGATTAATTTTAATGATTTTTTGAATAAATTCCACGATAACAATAATAATAATAAATTTAATGATGATTTTTTTAGTTAAGGGTAATTTGGGAATGTGGAAAAGTCAGAATCTTATTGCTTATACGTTAATATAGATAAGATTTTAGAGGGTAGTCGGAAAAATGAGCGATTAGGTAAGGAATTGAGGAAGAATTTCATCGAAGATTTTAGATTATTAGTTTTTCATTATATAAATTGAATTTTAATAATCTATTCGTAAAATTAATGTTACGTGATTTAGAAATAATGTGTTAGACCAAAAAGCAAATATAATTATTTTTATAATGAGATATGAAAATCAAGTAAATGAAACACCAACTATGGAATTATAACCACCAAAAGAGTTTTAGAGTAGAAATAAAAGTTAAGTCAAATAGTACAATACAGTAAAAGAATTCTAACAAATGATATATTAAAATTAAATTTAATATGTCAACACTTATTATAAAAAATGCAATGAAAACTGACAGTAATATTTTCACAAAAACTTCTGTAATACTTGCTAACTCTTAAGGTTGCCAAACTATCTAGGTCGATGGAGTTGCCCAGAAGATTCGGGCATCTCAACATCTATAACAACAGGCTTTTCTGAAATTATTGGGGCCATACTTGCTATTCCCCTCATAATAAAGGTTACAAATGCCTTACACCTTACGTCATCTTTGATGAGTAGTAGCTTCTAACCAAACATCGTCCTATAGTTCCCACTGGTCCTCCTAATTGGCCATTATTCTATCCTCACCTCTATCACATTTTCACTCAAACCATTACCTTTCCTCCCACTTCTTATTGGCCAGTATCTTCACCATCTATGGAGAATTCTGATTGTATTATTCCAATAGTACCTCCCAATGCCTAAACCCCTAAGCCACTACCTAATATTAATAGCTCCTCTCCTCCTTGCCATCTTCCACGCCTCTCTAGTATTTATCAAAGCTCTTTTCATCCTCTTCCCCAAGCTCTTCTCATTGATCTGCATGATGAGTAGTACTATAAACCCTCTACTTATATTGAAGTGACTATATATCCTCATTGGTGCCACGCTATGGATGAAGAATATCATGCCCTCCCACGTAATAATACATGGACCCTCATCTCTCCTAATTCTCAACTGAATGTGATCGGTTGTAAGTGGAGATATGACACCAAATAGATTACTGGTGGATGACTTGAACACTATAAAGTCTGCTTCGTTGCTAAGGGCTTCCACTAACAATAAGGTTTGGACTTCGATCAGACCTACAGCTTGATTGCTTGCTAAACACACAACTATACGATTACTCCTCTCTCTGGCAGCTACGTTCAGATGGCCCCTCAAATAGTTAGATGTCTGCAACACCTTTCTTTAAGGTGACGACAATGAAGATGTTTATATATGCCAACTTCCCAGTTTATGGTCTCAAACTCTAGCGTGCCATTTATGGACTTAAACAAACTCTAGCGTGCCACGGTACTTCCGTCTTCAAGAATTTTTTAATTTCATCTAGCTTTCATGACAATTTCTCTGACACCTCTCTGTTTATTCGTCATCAAAATCCCACTCATCATCTTCATCTTGTCCTTATTTATGTGGACGATATCATCGTCACAGGTAATGATAACTTATTGGTCCATGAATTCATCACTGTTAAGAGGATAAGAATTATACATGTCATCTCATGATTGGTTCAGCAATGTAATAGTTACGTCTACCATGTATATACTTGTCTATATATATCGTATGTATGTATGTATGTATGTATGTATGTATACCATTAATAACCTGCAGCAATACAAGGAAATATTCCCCTTGTCACCAATGTTGCCAGCAAGAAGACGACAGCCAAGAGAAGAAGGGCAACATTGGTGGCTGCCTTGCCTCCTGCCATATTGGTGGTCGAAGAATCCGTGTTCTCCACCCTCACATATATAGAGAGAGATATGATTGTGGCGAAGGATCTTGCTCATGGCAACCGTGATTAAATTATGGCACGAGAAGACGCAATGGAGCGATGGAAGATGTCTTAGCATTGAACCAATGAAGACGACTCTTTGGAAATCGGAAAAGGAAAAATTAGACTTAAAGGAAGGGCATTCAAAATAAGTCATGCAGGATTTAAATTAAATTATAATCGATCACTATTATAAATAAAAAAAAATTATAATAATTTAATTGATTGTTTTTTGGTTATGAATTTAATTGATAGTAATATTATTATTCTTTAAAAAAATTTAAATTTGAAAAACTTAAAAATATTATCATTATTTCGTCATGGAGGACGACAACGGTGTGAGCCGTTTCCGTGGAATTGTGGGATTAGATTAATTTTAATGAATTTATTAAAATTAAATATAATTTTTATGAATTTTTTAATAAATTCCATACTAATAAAAAATTTAATGATTTTTTTTAGTGAGGGGTAATTTGGGTATGTGAAAATTTCCGAATCTTATTGCTTAAATATATAGATAGGATTTTAACGTGAAGTCGGAAAGATGAGCAATTACGTAAGGAATTAAGGATGACTTTCGTGGAATATTTTAGATTATACGTTTTTTATTATATAAATTTACTTTTAATAATCTATTCGTAAAATTTATGTTACGTGATTTAGAAATAACGTGCTAGACAAAAAGTCACATGTAATTATTTTTATAATAAGATAGGAAAATTAAGGTAAATGAAAGACCGGTTATGGAATTATAACCACTAAAAGAGTTTTATTTCAAATTTTGTCGAATTCAAGTTGCAGCCGAAAAGTACATTACAGCAAAAGAATTCTATCAAATGATACATTAAAATTAAATTTAATATGTCAAGACTTATTATAAAAAATGCAATGAATACTGACGGTAACATTTTCACGAAAAATTAGTACTACTTGCTAACGTAGCTTGCCACCCTCACCTTGCAGGCTTTTTAAGACTATCTAGGTCGATGGAGCTGGCCCATAAGATTTGGGCTTCTCTATATCTATAACGACAGGCTTTTCTGACATTACTGGGCCCTATGACTTCCACCTTGACCCATACGCATTTTTCTGTGTTTACACATTGTGAAGTATCGCTTGTTGAATACTTGAATTTTAGGGAACCGTTTGATAGCGATTATTTATGTTAAAGTATAATGACAGTATTTTTCAATAATTTTTATTAAATGGATTATTTATATGATAACTTCTTCTTTTTTGTAGCTTAAAAAAGTTGCAGTTTGAACTAAGAATGCTAAATAAAAAGAAATTTTTTATTTCGTATATCTATGATATGGTGGTAGCGCGCTTCTTCTAAATGTTGCTACAGTGTAACTCCAGATGCAAGAGTAATAGTAAGAACTATTAAACAATAGCAAAAAATGCTATTATAACAAAAGATAATAGTAATTGCTGTAATATTGTACCTACAATGAAGTATTGCTGTCCAGTTATTTTTAGAAAATATTTTTATGAACAGAATTAATTTTTCAATAACCTGCATTTATTTAAGAGCTGTTCACGGAACGAGTTCTAAAAATACTATCCAATATTTCCAAGAACCTCTTTATTTTTCTTTCTCAAAAACCACTAAAAATTACAAATAATATTATTTTCGAATATGCTATATTTTCAAAAAATTATGATTCCCACCTTAAATTCAAATGCAAACTCAGGTTATTGTGACACCAAAAATTAACAGCATTCTTTCCTGACAACGGCATACACCAAACACACTATTCAATTTTTTTTTTTATCAACTAAAATATTGTAATTAATTTGAATTATTTATCCATTAATTAAAAACAATAATATTTAATTTTTCATATTTAAATTTTAATAAACTTAAAAAATTAGCAACATAGAGGCAACTGTAATGCACAACAAAGGTACTAAAATGAATTCTCAACATAGATGTATGTCAATTATCAGAATTACTCTACTTGTGGAATATTATGTATTGGTTTAATTAAATCTTATGACTATATTAATTAATGTGAGACTTTCAGTATTTTCTCTCGTCTATGGCTTATTTGAAGTTTAGAAATGGTTTACCAATAGATTTTCTATATTTTCCCTCAAAAATTGAATTTGATAATAAATGCAAGAATTCATCTATGCGTGACTTCTCTGCTCCGGCCTTACTTCTTCAATGCTCTCCATCCATGCACGACACCCCCGCATTAGATTCTGCCAGTCTTATTCGATCGCCGCCGTATTTATAAAAGGGTGCGTATATGGTCCATCGCCGTAGTACGTGAGTGGTTGATTGTTAATTGTGATCGTCGTCTCCATCGATCGATGGAGGTGGTGGAGGAGGAGGAGGAGGAGGAGGAGGACAAGAAGATGATGCAGAGAGCGCAAAGCGAATGTTGTGGGTCGGCCGATGATCATTATCTGGAGGTGGACAGGCGGAAGGCGCCAAACGCACCGCCGCCGGAGCGGCAAAGATGTCCCCGGTGCGGTTCCATGAACACCAAGTTTTGTTACTACAACAATTACAGCACTTACCAGCCCAGGTAAATTTAATCGATCGACTAGTTAAGTAATTAATTAATCGATCAATCTTTCCGTTCAACTCAAAATAGATTGAAAACGGCGTGGATTAATTGTTAAGATACCATAGTCGTCGATTAATTATTTAGTTTTTGTAATTATCATCGATCCCACAATCAACAGATACTTCTGCAAGAATTGCAAGAGGTACTGGACCAAAGGGGGTGCCCTTAGGAACGTACCCTTCGGGGGCGGCTGCCGGAAGAGCAAGCGGCAGAGGAAAACGCAGGCTTCCTACACCCATATGACCATCTCCACCCAAGAAGCAGACACAAGCACTCCACCACCTCTGCCGCCGGCCATCGACAACGGCCACGGCCAGCGGCTTCAACACCAGCTTTTGTTCAACAACAAGGACAGTATCGGCACCTCCACTACCACCATCGGTGCTACGAACCATCCATCTAACTTGCATGGGCTGGGAGGGACTAGTTACGAGGGGGGTGGGTTCTATGGATCGACGCATGCACAAATCCATCAGTTGTATCATGGGATCATGACCGGATCAGAGCAACTTCATGATCTCCGTCAGCATCTACCACCAATGTTATTATTCCATGGTAATGGGCATACGAAGCTCCAAGCTGCAGCCGGTGGTCTAGATCCAGCTCCACTCCTTCTGCCGGCGATGATGGGGGCAACTTCTCCGACCACCTCTCGGTTTGGGTGGCAGCAGAGCTTTGCTAGTCCCATATTTCCCACCACCGTCGCAGCCAGCAGCGTTGCCGGTGAAGCAGAGACAATAAGGAATCAGCAGCAACGGCACTTTCCGGGAAACCCGTTTGTATAGGGTTTTGTATCATTTTACTGCTTGATTTCTAGAAACCTTTATTTAATGTATTCTTTTTTTGGAAATGGAACTTGTTTTCTAGTACTCTGCATGGGTATTTAAATCTTAATCAAAACTATAATTACGTTTCTTTTAATCCGTTATTTGATATGTAAAACTTCAATTCAAAGTCAATTATTAATAAGTAGAGAGAATAATATATATATATAAACTTAGGTCTTGACCTTCTTCATCGTGGAACTTTTACTAACGCTCTCTCTATTAAATATGATTTATTTTATATACCTACAAGTACGTATGGGCAGATATGCATGTATGAAACTATTTTGATATTATGTAAAATTCTAACTTAAAACCATTTATTAATTGATAAAAAAATCAACATTTATAAATTTAATTTTTGTTTTTTTTTTAATCCAATAAGATCCTTTTTCAAAAAGACTAAAAATATTGTAAATTTATTTTTTAGGTCCACTTCCAAGAAACAAGATGGTTCATTTGGTAAGGCATGTTTGTTCAATATTAACGTCACCCTGGTTTAGCAAATATATATTCACCAAAAGCTTGTGAAAAAACGGAAAAAATCAACGAAAAATAAAAATGATTTTTGTCTGAAAAAAAAAAAAAATTATGTATGTAAACGTAAGAAGTCCCTGTTGGAAAACAATTAAATTGTATGGTTTCTATCAAAAGTTTTAAAATTTTTCCTCCATTTGGGGGGCAAATATTTTTCCTTGAATTTTTTATACTAAAATAAAAAATTTAAGTACAAGTCTAAAGACTCAAACTACGTCAATCTCATGGTAGAACGTAGAAGTTCTTTGATAGTAAAATAGACTTCTAAGTATACCTTTTATGATACATTTACATGTGAGAATTTAAATGTCTTGAATCAAATGACCTATTCTTATATATTATACAGTAAATTAATATCATGTCGTGTTTTTATTTCTTACTAAGGAGAGGTTTGTGCACTCAGAATCTGATGAAATTGAAAAATTTTTCCGTAAGATTTCGAGTCATAAGGTGTTTGGTGTTTGTGCATTTTTAAATTCAAATTCTAAAGAAATTTGAATTCAAATCATATGTAAATGTTGGAAAAATGAATTCCCAACCTAAAAGGTTGGAATTCATTTTCAAAAAGATCGCTCGATGCTCACCCTCCCCTGTTGAAGTATATATTATTAATATTTTTTTATTTAATTAATTATTTTAATATTTATTTATTAAAAATAAAAATATTAATTATTTTATTATTATTAATATTTATTTACTTTTATAATATTAAAATCATAAAAATTATTTAATTCAATTATTATTATTATTTTATTTATTATATTATATTATTTAATATATAATATCAAATTTTCAAAAACCATATAATTTTCTTAACTTTATGTGGCTAACACAAACGAAGTCTTAAAAGTCATTTATAGCTAATAAAATGTTCAGAATTATATTTTTTTATAATCAAAGTATTTCAATAATTATTTATTATTTACTTTCATTTATTTACTTCATAATAATTATATTTTTATAAAAGTTATTTATTATTACATTACGAGGAATATAGAATTTATAATTAACCTTTTGTTGTTTTAAACATGTATTATAACTAAAAAGTTATCAATTTTTGTAATTTTTGATTTATTTTATATAATGGTATACTTAATTAATTGATAAATAATATATAAACATTTAATTTAATAATATGTTCATTTATTAATGTAATTAATTCATTTCTTGATTAATTACATTTTCACTAATTACTTTAATTCATTACTTAACTTTATTAAAAATCAATTCTATTCAATTACCTTCAATTTTGTCACGTACACAAACAACTAAATTTCAATTTCTGTTAAATTCATTAACGTGCAAAAACACCTAAATTTTGAATTATTTCCGTTAAATTATGTATAATTCAAATTTAGTTAGAATTTAAATTCTACGGAATTCAAATTCTAAATGTATAAACATATCTTAAGTGATGAAAACGATACACTGAAATAAAATGACTCTTATCTGAATCTCATTCCTGACAAGTTGTTACCGTCTTCCATGAGAACAAACAACATCTACTGTTGTTTTCCTTGTCTGCAAGCACAACGACCACTGCTGTTGCTGCACAAGAAGTACACCCATGAAATAACAGCTGACGCCGCCGCCGTCGCCACACCCACGCCGCCGGTGGTGCATGGCTCCGCCGCCCTACACGCTGGAGTACCACTCGTACCAGTAGTAGCAGTAAAGGAAGGGAGTGAGGAGAGGGGACAAGGAGAGTTAATGCCTCCTTGGAAAAGTATACGTACTAGAATTCAAACAGTGTTTGTTGTTATCATTCCTTCCACCTTACCAGATTTTCCAAAGTTGTAGTCTCCACACTTGTGATGTCAGTCACAAATGTCGCCCTTCGACGTACCAGATCTACTTACTTTCATCTCATCTTCATTGTTAACCGTCAGATCGGCGTCAATGATAAAGGACGCTGTGAGTGCCAACGTCTTTGTCTTTTAGGAATACACCTCTCTTATTCTTCTTTAGCTGCTAAGATAATATTTTCGTTGTCAAATCAAACAGAAGCTCAATATGATAAATTAATTATGCTAGAAAATTAAAGCTCCTTACATGTAAGTACTCTCCGGGTAATTCTTTGAGTTGCAATAAGTTAACAACATATTCATGTTTCTACAACTTAATTCATGCAATAGGAGGGTTTTGATTTTATGAGTTGAAAAGAATCAAAGTTAACACTACAGCATTGTACATGAAGCCACCAAAGGTCTTTAGCTTATTAAAGCAGATAATGCAGTTGATTAATTTGAATTGAGGTAAAAGCATCATCATTAATTGTCCAAATTAAACAAACACTTTAGTCTTGTGATAAAATTCTGATTTCTTTTTTTGAATGCTGTTGATGATGGTACTGAGTTTTGAATCCAAACATTTCCTTCCTCTGATATATACTTATGGAATGGAAAAGGTCACCAGCGCAATCAGTACCGACAGTTTAAAATTTAGGGTTTCTCCATTTTCATTTTATGAATACCAACGAACAGTTTTTTTTTTTTTGAAAATAAAAAAGGAAGCGTTAAAGCTTCAACATTTGGAAAAAAAAAATTATGACACCAACAAAAAATCTTGGTTTAATGGTAGAATATCTAGATCTGGATGTTTCCTCTCTATTAATGAAAGTCAAGTAAAATGCCCGGTCCAATAGAATGTACGCTCGTTAATATTCAAAATTTAATAGAAGTTATAAATATCGTTGCTTTCAATCAATTTAACAATCATTGTTGGTTTCATTACGTATATATAATCGAGGGAGGTCAAGCAGCAGATAAATATGATGAGCTGGATATGAATAAATTTTAGATAAAGCTGAAGCTTCAAGCAAAAAGTAATCTTGAACTTTAAAGAGAAGCATATGCAGAGGAGACCACTTCAAGGAATCGCTTCCAACAAAAGCAAAAGAAGGCCAGCCCCATGACCTTTGTCAATGGACTGCCGTAAACCACTGTCAATTAAAAAAATTATAAACCCGATCTGTTGTAAGCCATTAATGTATAAGCAAAATTAGGGAAATAATAAATATGATCTGATAGAAGAGAAGATTGGAAACATGAAAAATTCAGGATATAGAATTAAGGATAGAGAGAGATTAATGTGGGAAAAAGGTAAATCTCAGCTTTGCATATATAGATGCATCATACATAAATTTCATTTGAGAAGTGTAGAAAATGGAACAAGTTTATCGTCCTTGTGATCCACATATGAGAAGAAAAACAACTAGCTATTAATGGGTGATGCATGGATAAAGGCAGTGAGGGATAGCTTCCTGCTGAATGGTTTTGCTATGCACAGTAAAATGAAAAGAAATGGTCCAGTTGCTGCTGCTACAAAAGGGAGAAAGAGGAGTGGAACATTTCTGATCACAGAAAAAGATTTTGTAGAATTCCAGCTTGCCCTCATGCAATTAACAGTATCCATTGGTTACAAGATATAAATGCAAATATGTTACAAAATAGAGTTAAACCTGTCAAAAATGAGAACTAAATTAATTAATTAATTGATGGGTATCCTCCGCATGAATAAGTCAAGGGAGAAAGAACAAGCAATGTGGCAACAAGATTTGTTGGGGGTGGAGGGTGGGGGGGGGAGGGGATATTGGGGGAAGACCACATGCACCACGGAAGGAAAGACCATCAACCACTCATGGAGAATACAAAACCAAAGCAGAAAATTGCACACTACATGAGATTAATCATTTATCCCAAGATCCATTAACACCAGAACTAACATGTACATCTACATAAAATTATTAGCACAATATGGATCATGCACCAAACACATGATGTGATGATGATAACATTGATCTTGTCAAATCCTGTTGTCGATGATGATGAGAAGAAGGCCATGGACTTGTTTCCCACAGTTGAACGTAGCAATGAGGTATGCCAGATGTGTATGGTGTGCCATATATATATGCCCTCTATATATGTACATCCCAGGTGAGAGGCCAAGTGTTACTTCTCTGAGCTTCCTCCCTTTCTTCCTGTTGGATCCGAGGTTCCTCTCCGAGCAAACAATCCTGTATTACTTGTTGTTGATGCCAGAAGTAGGAAGAAAAATATAATTTTCCCGGACTTAGTTGTTCGATCACCAGATGTTTGCAACCGAGATGATCTCTCCGATCCATCTGAGCTATATATATTGCTTTCTAGAGATCTCCATATATCCATCTCTCTCGTCTTTTGCTTTGATATTTGGATTCATAAGTGGTAAAAACTATTGATCACACTGATTAATTCACACGGAAAAAGGAAAATTAGAATGGAAGTAAAATAAACTAAGAATGTTAGAAGTTGAAGGTTGGAATGATAGCTGGACTAATTTGTTTAGATCAGAGGTGTAATAGAAGATCCACAGTTGGTGACAGATTCCGGCCATCCACCGCCGATACCGGTGGCCGCATTGGAGTTCGGCCAGTAGAGCGATGGGCTGGCATTGACGGCACCGATGTTGTCGCAGGGAATTTGCCACTCCAACCTGCTGTTGTGGTTTATGACAGCGTTACTCCCGTCTTCCTCCTTGCTCTCCTTGAAAAACCCTAAGGTCCCATGATCTGGCTGGACATCGTCGTAAGTGGTAGGCCAACCGGGTGGATTGGTGGCCTCCATCTTCGGCTGCCTGTGGGTCGCGGCAATTAGAGACGCGGCGGCGGAGGAGGACAAGGAAGACCCAAGAAGCGAGTATTCATGCACGAGAGAGGTAGAGGCGGCGGTGCTCGCGGCCAACGCGGCGGCCAGATCTGGTGCTTGGAATTGGATGGTTTTGTGGCCTTGGCCTTGGTGTGCCGCGGTGGTGGTGGTCGTCGTCGTGTTCATGGGAAAGCAAAGGCCAAGGGAGCTGGGGTGGGAATTCATGAAGTCGTACTGGTCAGTGCAAGGGCCGAGGCTGGACATGAGATTTCTTTGCTCCAAGCTCTTCAGGAAGGACGACGAGAAATCGACGGCGGAGTTGTTGTGGAGTCCGTAGAAAATTGGATCCACGGTGTTCGAAGACGACTGTGGCAAGGAGAGATTGGAGATCTGGGGAGGAAGATATAGTGGTGGATCTGTGGCGGCCCAGGCGGTGGCGGCGGACGTCGATGTTGAAGAGGTTTTCTTGATCCTTTTGTTCTTCCGGCATCCTCCTCCCACTGGAACGTTACGGAGGGTACCACCTCTAGTCCAGTATCTGTTAATTCTTCACATCAATTGATCGCAGAATAATCTGGAATTTTAGCAAAATTGAATCTTAACAAGAGAAGAAATTAATATACCTCTTGCAAGCCTTGCAGAAGTGGCGGGGCTGCGAGAGGCTGTAGTTGTTGTAGTAGCAGAACTTGGTGTTGGTGGAGTCGCAGCGTGGGCATTTGAGGGTTTGTTGGTTGTCCGTGGCTCTTCCGGCGGTGGCCACGGAATGTGGGCCAGGCGCCGTTGCACCATGGAGGTGCTGGCTAACGTTGCGGTGGTGAGGATGATGCTGATGGTGGTGGCTTGCCGGCATCAGAGTCACCCTTTCTTCGATCAGCTGCATGGATTATTCGACCAAATCAAGAGGCGTGAAAGGAGGAAGAAAGAGTGGGGGAGAGGAGAATTGATGGGGGAAATGGGAAGAATGGTAGGTGGTGCGTGGAAGCAAGAGAGAAAGAGGGGAACAAACAGGTTAGGACGGGGAAGATAGAGAGAGGTTCCAGTCCAAGAGCTAGCAGACAAATGGATGTGGGCATGCAGTATTATTGACCCACCGTGACAGAGAAAGAAAGAGAAAGGACATGGCTAGTGTGTGGGTGGCGGTGGTGGTGGTGGTGTACGTCGTCTGGAAATAAAAACCAACCTGTGGCCACTCGTTGGTGGTGGCGGTGGTGGTGGAATTGGAAATCCTCATCTCCTGCTTTCCCTTCTTTCGGTGGAGGCTCCTGCTCCTTCCCTTCTGTGACACTTCAGTTTGCAGATGAATGAGATGCTGCAGACCCAGAAACCGTCAGACTCGAACCAGAGATTAATAATGGGTCCGATCCATCGATCAATCTTCCAGAGACCAGCTGCAGTTGGAATGGAAGAACGAGAGGGTGGTATTTGGCGAAGAAGAGGCAGCGGAAGGCGTGTAGAATGAAACGTAGAGGAATGGAGATAGAGAAAGTACAGCCGGGAAGGTGTTTGTGATTATGTACGAGAGATGCTTCATTGGAGAAGAGAGAATGGGAGGGTGGGGCTTCATTTAAAGCTTCGTTGGTGTATAAGACATGGCGAATCCCGAGGGCGTAGACTACCAAACTTTGGCAGTGCTCACATCTTTGGAGAACGAGAGAGAAAGAAAGAAGCTTGCTTGTGAATATAATTGAGATGATATTCTTGGATCTAATCCACCCAATCATGATAGCGAAATAGTCTTCATTAATAATGTTTGATCGTAGTTTTAAACATGAATATCTTAACTAATGCATGTTTAATTCATCGTACCAGCCGAGTACCTCCTACAAGAAGTTAAAAAATTGATGTAGACTGGGTGGAGATTTAGAGTTCTCTGCTTTAGTGTGGACGCATGTAGTAGCCTCTTCTTTCTGTTTCTGTTTCTGTTTGCAGCGGAGGGGCACTGTTTTAGTAAAACTGATCAAAACCCTAGCCAGCACAGGAGGAAGCAGGAAGCTGCTTCTCCCTTCCTCCTCGGAAGCAAGAAAATTCCCATGCGAAAGCGACATTACATTTACCAGTGGACCATGCAGTCCTCTTCACATTCCATCTACTTTGAAATAAATCTAAAACACCAATTCAACGACACATTCTTATCGTCTTGCATGTGTTTTTTATAATGATAATAGATTTATGTTCGTTGATATTTCAGCTTTGAAAGGAACCGTAAATATCAAAGAATGTTCAGGTACCGATGGTTTTTTGTGCTTGACACACAAACCAATAAATGGTTCAGAAAGAAACTCCTTTGAACGATAATGGGTAAATATATATATTATCGATGTCAGAAAAATAGATATTATAATTTGTTATACTATTTTATTCCTATCAATAATATTTTTATCTAAATTTGAATGAGGTGAGATTGGAAGAAGCATATTATATACATCGAGGGTTTTCGTTAGTTTGGGGTTGAATATTCTAAATGCTTTGGATTTTTTGTGTAGTTGCCAAACGCCATTGACGAAGTTTGGGAAGAATCGATAAGATTTTGGGTAGCGTTTTGTAGCTCACATCATTTATCTAAAATCACGGAATCTACAAAAATTCAATTTTGCTTGATTTTCAAAATTTTGTATGATTTTATTTTGCAACCCAAAATTCAATTTCAAAACCGAGAATCGATGTTCTAATTAAACAGATTTTGTACGCATCATGACCTAAATTTTCATAATTTTTATTTCAATGAAATTAAAGAAGAATCACAATTTTATCGAATATATATATATATATATATATATTTTTATGACGATGATGATAGTGCACACTGATTATGTGTTCTTCAAAATTCTGAATTTTAATAGAAACTAGGTATTTTTAACCTATTATTCAACTATTGCAATTAGGGTTTCCTTACGCTATACTTCTCTGATCTGATTTTTTTTTCTTCTTCAAAATAAATTAGATATGTTGAGAGATGATTTCTTGTTTTACTTGTTCTCTCCTTCTATTAGACTCAATTTCTTGCCCTCAAAATCTATTTGGTACTCTTCCTCCCTCTTATTGCCTTCTTCTTTACTAATTGACAAAAATATCATTTCCTTTGGTTAAGGTGACTATCAATTTTAATTTGTGAAATAATGATGAAACTATCAACCCTTCCGAAGAAGTTGGGCGGCTATGATGGGAGATGGTAGAATCAATTAATTTTTGTATTTGGACTATTTCTCGTTTGAGATTTTAAACTTTATCTTCCATATCTTCTTCTAATATTCTTCAACTGTGATTTTGCGGTTGAAGTGTCTATTTTAATTTAATTTATCTTCGATTAAAAAAAAAGGGTATACTTCTCTTAGGGGAAGTCCGTACTCGTCCCAGCCATGCATGGTGGGAATTTATATATATATATACATATCTCCCTGGAGGGCCTTACCCATGTGGGCGGCTCATGAACACATCACCGACCCTTCTCTTCCTTTTTCCTTTTCCCTGCGACGCTCTACCATAAATGCATGTTCGCACACATGAAACAAAACCCTAAAGCCAGTTCTACCAGAAAAGGAAAACCCTAAAAGGTGAAGAGAAGACTGGAAATTGCATGTTTTCTGGTGGTATGATGGGGTGGAGGATGGAACACATGCATTTTTGTAGTTTCCCTAGGGATCCTGAAACCCACCCTTACTCCTCAGTAGGGAAAAAAAATCTTGTAAGACTTTTGAGAGAATAAGTCTTGAAGTTGAATTAGATAAAAATATTACCGATATAAAAAATAAGTGAACAATGTTAGATTACCTGTAATGTTTTCTATCATAGATGTATGCCCTCTTGTGATGTATAACAGGAGTAGGAGCAGTAGTGGGAAGAGAAATATGATAGAAGCAAGGATTATGTGGTTTACAATGTTTATGAGAATGAAAAGTAAGACTAAAACATGTGAATGGTGATTGAGCAATTTACTCTATCTGCATAAGCAAGAACGATAAAAGTTATGCATACAAGTGAAAGTAAAAACCAGAAGTCGTTTTTGCAAACATTAGAATCAATGATTAACGTAAACAATGACTTAGGCTGTCATTAAAGGATTCTCTTTCACTGAGGATGTCAGTAGTTAGAATTTTTCTAACAATGAAAAAAACAATCAGTCCTGGTCAACAATCCACCCCCTCCGTCTCTATTACTGTCAGAGGATCAAGCATGAAATTTTATTTTATTCTATTTTGCTGCTTTCACAACATCCAATGCAAACCAATATTTCTTAATAGATCGTCAATCATGAAAATAAATTTAAAAATAATGATATTCCTAATTTTTAATTACTTAAGTTTAACTGAAAAAGGACGTCTGGGCTGATAAGAACAGGTAGTGATCAGAGGCTGGAGCTGGCGCACAGGGAGACCATCGACAAGCACAAATGTCACTGCCTCCGGCCTCTTTGCTTGCAGTTACATTTGTTTACGTCCCTAACATTCTTCCGCAGCCAGTGCTGGAAGACGATAAACAATTAATATATACGACCAAACAAGGTGATATATATCCACTTGCATGAGGACGTCCTTGCTGATATATTTATATATATCTTCCCGGGTCCCAATGCATTCCTTCTTCCACCATGTGCATGATGAGTGCAGCAATGTGTGTGTATACATATGTGTGTATGTCTTTCCCACGCCCAGGTCAGATTCCAATCTCGATTTTAAAATCCACGGCGTGACATGAAATTTTGCTTCGAAACTACGTTTGCCCTGATAAAGTTGACGCTAGAACTCTAATATAGTAAAAAACAAGGGGCCGTTGGGTACTCATCGATCTCCGGTGAGGGGAATATCTGTGAAGACACCACTAGTCTCCTGCAAAACTTTCAATCTTCATTTGCATAACTTATTCATGTTTTCACTCTTATTTTATGTGAATGCAGTGAATCATATGACATTTGCTTGTTCTCATTTTCAGGTGTTGTAACTTACATAATCATTATTCATATAAATTGTTCTTACTGTTTTATTTTTCTTTTTGTAAACATTGTAAATTATATAATTTACTCATGAGCTGTATTCTTTTTCTTTTTTTTTATAAATCATACAAATGAGTCTCGACTCGTCCCTATCAGTTGTATTAGGTTTTGCTTTATTTGTGAGTTACATGCACAGCTAAGTTTTACTCATTGCTTCTAGTTTAGAAAATGAAATATTGAAATTAAATTTAGTATATTAATTTTTGCTTTCGTCACTCAAATATAGTAGATATCTATCTTATAATATAAGACATGATTTAATGATAACATCAAATTGCTACAAATTAGCTAATTTTAAATAAGTGTTCATTTAGTTAACTTTGAGCTGTAGTTGTTCGATATTATAAAATCATGTATCCTACCTATATCATAAAATAAACACCAGTAATATAATTTTGTTATTGACATCTACAACAACTTCCCTGGTTGATCGATATCGAGAGAGGCCCAAGTGTAGTGCATGTTGGTAGTGGGCTGTTCCAAAGCCCATCCAAGATGGGCCGCGGCGTCTGAAGAGGCCGATGACTAGATTCGGAAAACACTCATTTAAAAAAAAGAAAAAAACAACGCACACACAGGTGGTGTTCGTCGACGTAGAAGAACGGCGTGTCGTGAAACGTGTCACGTTGGACTCCCACGTGCATGTCGCACGGCTCGCCACCTTCTATGCACGTACGACTATTTGAGTCGAGCAGAAGAAAGACATCGAACGACGCTAGCGGTGAATCGATCATTGCTGCCGCCGCCAGCCGCCTCTTCTTCTTCTTCTTCTTCTTCTCATCTGGTTGTATACAATACAACCATGACGTCTACGTCGTTGGGAAGAACCACTGCTCTCCTGAACAACAACGTGCCTAAGGCCGCGCCGATCCGACCGTCGGCTGGCGGACCCAGCAACGTCCGTTTCGGCTGAGCTTCGGCCTACAGATCTTCACAGGTGAGCGAATTAAATAAAAATATTGGAACTGACTGGTTCGGCAAAGGTACCGTACCTGTTTTTGTAAGTATTCGAATTTGAAAAGGTTCTTACTTTGGTTTCTCCAGGCTCACAACGATGCAGATGAAGAACACATGGGCGACGGAGGGAGGAAGGAAGCTCACGCGGCGGAATCGGCTAAGGAGAAGATGAGCGAAGGAGTGGACAAGGTAGAGGAGGCGGGACTTGAAGCCGGGGAGTCGGCGAAAGAGGAGAGGATGAGAGAAAACGCGCGGGAAGCAGACGAGGCAGAGAAGGAGACGATGAAAGAGATGCAACACGAGGGGGGTCAGGAGAAGGCGTCGCCTTCGGCGGAGGAGGCCAAAGAGAAGGCGTGGAGCGCAAAGGAGACGGTGAGGGAAGGGATGGAGAAAGCAAGGGAGAACACCAGCGACGCTGCGGAGGCCGTGTCGAGCAAGTCCAAGGAGGAGGCAGGGAAGGCGGCGGCGGACACGACGCAGAAACTGAGCGAGAGGGTAAAGCAGACGGTGCAGGAGACGTGGAAGGCAGCGAAGGAGACGACCAAGAACATCAAGGAGACGGTGGTGGGGAAGGCGGCGGAGGGCAAAAGGGACGCCGGCGAGAGCGTGGAGGATGTTACCGCCGGCGAGAAGATGGAGAATTGAAGTGGTGCAATCGTTGGTTAATTATGGTTGCGGTCTGGTTAAGATTGAACCGTAGTTTGTTGTTTTTTTCATTACAGTGCTTGGGTTTTATTTTTTTTGATTTGTGTGTTTTTTACTTGTGAATTTTGTATAATATAATATCGGAATCAATTTCTTTCATGTGCATAAAATAACATCTCTGAAAAGAGTGAAATTCTTTCTCTCTGTTTTCCCCAAAAAAATATTTAAATGGTCATATGTTATTAAACAGAATGTTTTACTTCGTAATTTTATGCCGTACGGATCAACATCAAATAAGTACGACTTTTACATAGTTGTTATTCTCATTAAACAAAAGCTAAGCCTAACAACCGCAATAGTTCAAAATGCATGACAGATATTGTAAAAAACACCTTTATGGTAATTCGTTAATAAGTCAAACCTATAACCACAGTTTTCTTGCATTACCGGTGCGATGGGTCCGGTCTTTGTCGGATCCGGGCGCTCCGAACGGAGCCGTGTTTTCGAACCCGCACCAAGAGTCGAACCTTAACACGGGAGGTGGAGAACACCAGACCTCTCAGCCTCCAAGTCTTTCTCTGTTTTGGACAGTACATTTTCAATCGATCTGCTCGTCTTCGTTCGGGATCTACTCTTAGGATTTCAAGATTCGTGTTCATCCCGCTGGCGGCGAAGATCGTGTTGAGGAAGCAGGCCAGCAGGTTCTCCAACAACAGCAGGCGAGTTACAAAGCACCGCATCTACTTTCCCAATATCTAGCGCCGTACTCTGATATCGAATTAGCTCTTGTTGTTTTTCTTTTGATTCCGTAGCGATCTGAGTGCAGTTCCCGGTGAAAGCGGAAGAAATTGCTCGGCGTTTTTGAGAAAGTTTGTGACCTATAACCCTTAGATAAATTATATATCTATAAGCTTATTTCGGTTCTAAGGAAATTATGTGAGGTGAGGAATTAATTCCACTTGAACTAAATTGAAATGTTTAGAAGTAGTTGTCATGCTTCAACTTGATTCAGGCAAAAACAATGGTGTACAAGTAGTGAAGGATCAGAAAAAGTTTATTGTGAATCTCGTGACAGAGAAACAAATTCTGAAGCCTACAAGCGTATCTTGCATTTTGTTATTTGAAATAATCTAATTTTATTTATTTAGATATTTTATTTTAAAATCTATTGATTTTGAAAAAAATGAGACTATCATGATATGGAATATAGGTTTGAAGACAATGTTTGCGATGTAAGATTTTTTATTCTAACATTTTTCCAGGTATTCTTAGCCTATAATTAACTTACAAGAGAACACACATGAACTAATTCCGAAATTATGTTGAAAGTTTAACTTAAACTAATTAATAGTAAATGAAATGATACATCATATATTAACTTAGATCTTATTTTTTCAAAGTGAGACTTTTCACATTGTAAACAGTGTGGTTAAACTTAGGTTCTATGTTATGATAGTCTTGTTTTCTCATGATAAAATATTTTACATAATATCTGAATAAGTTTACACACATACACTAAGGTATTTGTAGATTTAAAATAAGTTATAATGAAAGAAAATGTAGAAAGTTTCATATCGAAAAGTGTAAAGATAAGATTTAAGTTAATATATTTCTTTAATTAGTATTAATTGATTTTAAGTTGTATTTCAGCACTAATAACTTGACAAACATGTAACCTTGAAATTTTTGTTTATTGACCTAGTATCTTGATTCCTTGAATCCAATCCAAGGTTTTGTAGTTGGAAAACTTTACCATGCTGATGATCAAGTTTATAATATATGTACTGTTTCATAGGAGGGCAATCTTCTCTCATTCTGTTTTATTTCATGGACATGCTACTGAGCCGAGCCTATGCCATGCACACAAAAGCCATCTCTCTGACTTCTTTGGAACCATACGATAAAAATTTCCATGTGATTGCTATGGAAATGCAGGTTTAGATCTACCAGTCCATGTGGGAATTTTTTCTTTTCTACTTATGCTCAGGTTAACATCCTCGGGATGTTGTGAAGGAGAATGCAGAGGTAGGGCTGAGCTTGGTTCCTTTGGGCTTGCTTGGAATGTGAATATTTTTTTCATAATCAATTAGTAATAAATAAAAAAATTTATCATATATCAAGTTAGGTATTGCCCTTACATTTATTAATACGAAACATTCTATACTTTTTCTCACTTATGACTTAAGTCTATAATTATCTTACAAGTAAATTAAATGTGTATGAATCAATTTTGATATCATGCAGAATAATTTATTTTATAATTAATAAATTTTGAAATAAAATATTTTATGTAAAAACTTCAATGCCTTAAAACCTAGATCCTAATGCCCCTACCAACAAAATTTCTCTGGTCGTTTAAAGAATTCACTGGCCTATTTTCTGCAGCTCTTGTTGTAATTTATTCACAAGGCAGGCCGGCACGTGATTTATGTGATCACGTGTTTTTCATCAATGTTTAATTCCTACATTTTTTTTGTCCACTTATAACTAAAGAATGTGGTCCATCTCACATTCCCACTCCATGCCAAAGTGACCAAAGCTCACCAGTAATCGCTATGCGTATATACCTGGGGGTGGAGCTACCAATATAAAGCCAACTAAGGGCACATTGATTTGAGAAAAATATATTTAAATATTAAGTATGCGTCTGTTCCTTTTTTATAGTAGAGTTAGTTATCATGTCATACCTTCAACTTTACTTAATTACTACTTTACTACTTAGATTTAAAATGTATCACTTTCGTACTTTGGATTCCCATTTTGTATTGATTTAATGATGATGTTAAAATAAAATGTGGCCTTTCCAATATGTCTTTATAGGTCACAAATAATTTATACTTGGGTCATAACTCAAACAAATCAGTAAACAATAGTCAAGTTGAATAATTTAGTTGGCCAACTCACTCTTATCGAAGTCACAATTCATTATTATCTACATCAAGTCTACATCAAGACTTAACTTTCAGGTTAACTAACACTGAGATATATATATTCAAATCATAGATAATCCTTATTTAGTGGCTCTAATCCTTCTCCATGGTGTCATCACTCGAAATTATACTTAATATCCTTATCTTGGCAGGAATGTGTACCATTAGCAGATATCAAATGGTTATGATGAGGTCACAATAAAGGACCTCAATGTCTTAAGTAAAGAATAATAAAGTTACAAGTAATTAAAACAAGGGCACAAGTAAAACCAATGGTGGAGTTAATGTTGACAGTACTCACGAACAAGTTAGGCATTCTTGAGAAACCATAAAAACGAAGATATATAAGGGTAATTTTTCTCAAATTATCATAATAAGACGAGGCATTAATTTGATGAAAATACGCAACAAGCAAAATTTAATGTACTAAAATAATGTATTTTAAAGTTTAAGATGGTAGAATGATAATGGTGTAAAGTTCACACCTTGCACATATAAATAGATACAATAATTCAAAGAATCCTACAGGAGCAAAGAAACGATTTAAAATAGTCGAAATATTGATTCGTATTGGACGTTTTGTCGAACGTCACACAAAAATGATATTTCTCAAAAACCTTCCAACAAAATGCTTTTGACAAATATCTTAAAAGGATTATATATATTCATATCATATCATCTTATCACATATCAATTTAAATCTCTACAATTTTATTTTAATCATCGATACGATATCTAACAAAATCAATATGAAATGCTTTAAAAATACGCCATGTTTAAGGAGAGTGATTTATTTTTATTACGTTATTTCCCACTGTCCATATTAATTGTACAACAATAACGTTATGTACATAAAAATTACTTAACTCCTGTTATGATTTTCTTGTAGCTTATTATTTTAATATTCTCTCATTTACTGGTAGCTTATTTCATGTCTAATATTAGGTAGATACACCTGAACTTACTCATATGCAAAATTCAACTCAGATTCATCATATACTGGTTCTGATGGATAGAGATAAGCCTGTTGTAAAACCTGAGAGTTGGGTCTGTCAAATAGGAAAGAAAATTAGAGGCATTCATGCAGTTTCCTTGTATATGCATGGCACCCATTTCATCAAACCCTCTCTCTCCATGGGTTTGAGGATATTTCCACTTGCTTAATTTGTATTAATTAACATCCACTACGTTGTTATTCTGATTAATACCAGCAGTTTTAGCATCGTATAGCAAATCCAATGGTTGTCACTTTGGGTAAGCAAGGCTTTGTTGGTGATGCTCATATATCATAGAATATTTTTGAACAATGACTGTGAAAAGATCCGCAGAATTTGTAAGCAAGCAACAATTTTTATTTTTATTTTTATTTTTTCAAAAAATTGTTGCATAAATTAATGGTAACAACGTTGCAATTTTTTTCCTCAATATTTAAAAATGTACGTTTTGTCATGTATTTTGCAACACAAGTTGCAATTTACCGCTGCATCAAAAATCTCATCCAGCAAGAATAAAATCAACGATCTAGATTCGTCGGACCAATGGATCATCTTTTCCATGTGATTGTATATGTCTATACCATAAAGCTTAAAGTAGAGTTGTTAATACAATTCGCATACATCCATTTAAATTCAACGCAAGTAAATATAAAGGAATAAGATTGTAACTACTCAGAGTTAACATTTAATACTATAAGTATTTATCATCTTAATGGTTAGATATATCAAATTAAAATATTCTAATCGTAAATATTACATATGAAGTAAATAGATATTTATCATTTATAAACATTTATTTTAAATACAATCTTCATCCTCATGGACATCTAAAATATATATTTGATTATAAAAACATGCAGTAACATTAAAATTGAGTAAACAATCAGATAATTAATCATCCAAGACAGAAAGCAAAAGACACGAGAGAGAAAGAGAAAGCGTGAGCGGCATGGGATTTGAAGCGTTACGCGCGTCGTTTGAACTCTCCAGTCAAGCTTACATATCATTATTATTATTCAACAGAAGGAAAACGCTACCTGTCTCCTTGACCATAGAATATATTCGATTTTTCTTCTTGATTATGATGATTTTTTAAGGAAAATTTGGAAACCCTACTTTTGTTACATGTACATCAGGTTACGTTGTTTTCCTTAGAAAAAAGAAGGAGAGAATAGCATAAAAGTAAGTTTTTGTTCTGTTTCTTTAGGCCTGTACGTCTCTCACCGGTGGAATTGTCGTGGCTTGGGTTGTGCAGTTAAATAGATGCCAATAAAAGTTACAGTTTTCAAAAAGAAAAAGATTTCTTTCGATGGAAAACTTTTTTTTACAACTAAAAATTGGGTAATTTTTTTTAAAAACATGGTCACAACAATTTTCTTTTTCATCCAAACGATCTATACTAATAAGGTTATTCCTTTGTAGTTTTTCTTATAATTTTTACATCTAGCAATACCAGTAATTAATTATGAACAAATGAATGTTTCTTAATTAACTGTGTGGTGTTTCAGTTGGCTGAACAATGGTATTTATAGTTTTTATAAATGTTGTTGAATGCAAAAAAACTATGATTATCAGAAAAACAGATAGAAAATGAATGAACGTTTCTTACGTCAATCATCTTAAAAAACAAAAATGAAAAACAAGATGTATTTTTTTTTTATGTTTAATAATCAATCAACAATAATACTATGTTTATTAAATATTTTAATTCTACCGTTTTAGCTAATTTCTTTAAATGAGGAATCGAGCTTGCTCAAAACTGGTTAATTACAGATGAAAGTATTCTTGCATTTTAACATTTCTGAATAAATGTCTCAGTACTAAAAAATCAAAAATAAGACATGAACCGAACAAAATATTTTTTTAGTTTGTCAACTTTAATTTCATATAGAAGTTACAATGATAATAATCGGATAATTAGATCGATCTGATCTATATAAAAAAAAGGCTCTTTTTTATGTACAAAAGCCGGCCGGCGGCTGGCGGATGGCGGCGGGCGGCGGGCTCGCTCCCCACATTTACACGCCGTCTCTAGTCCTCTTCTCCGGCTCCACATCGTAGATGGAGAGGTCGCAGTCGTCGAAGCTGGGGAGCCTCTCGAGCCGCCTCATGCCGTATCCTTCGCCGTCGAAGAACGAACCCGAGGGGTCGGGGAAGTGGAGGCTGCTGGCGTCTCCGGACTCCACCGACACGTCGAAGATGCCAGCTGGCGCCACGCCGGTGGCGTTGACGTCGTTGTTGGCCGAGGAAGAAGCCGTGCAGTCTCCTCCGACGACCGTCGTTCTTCTTCTTGAACCGCGCGGTTCGTCCGGAGCGCTCGGCCCCGGAGCTTGCAGATCATGATCGCCGTGCTCTTGCGCTTCATCGTGCAGCATGGATGGGTGGGTCATCGTCGGCTGAGATGCTGGTTTTTCTACCCTTCGGTGGCAGATGTACTGTGTTCAACAAAGCTTAGTTATAAACTTCTTCACACGACGAGACGACGACGACAACGAAGAAGAAGAAGAAGAAGAAGAAGAAGGGGATTCTTCGTGTTTCTTTACAGAATCAAAGTGTGTATGGAGAAAATATGATCTCATGTTAGTTATTCATGGTTTCTATCAAATGTTTGAATATTAACTAACGTTCATTATGTTTAGTGATAATATTAATGATTTTTGCATTTATAAGCTGTTGCAGTTAAATTTAAGAATGGCTACTATTATACAAAAACTCGACCATATATATTAATTATCATAAAAAAAGATGTGTGGCTTACGAGCTGCTTGTTCATGTCTTGGTAAAGAGCAATGTAGTCTCCACTTTTGAGCCCGTGACGTCTGATGAACTCACCTGTATCCCATGCACATGTTCTACCAATTTATCAAAACTATATATATAGATAGATATAGATATAGATATAGATACACAGAGAATATTTTACCTGTGTTTTCCAGTACATACATCCTGCTCTTGTTGTTGGGCCAAAATCTGGAGATGAACGAATTAATAAATCAATGAATTTGAACATGAACTTAAGAAGAAACGGAGATGCAAGGGTTTAGTTACTTACCTATACCTCATTCTCCAAACGTAAGGAGTGAACAGCTCCAAGATGGTTAGCTGAATGCCCTCCTTCACAGACAAAAATGGAAGGCTGGCCTCTGATTCTCTCTGCTAGATCATTAAAATATTGGGTCAAATGATATGTGTGAGGAGCGGAAGTACCAATAAAATGCTACCTAGAGCAACCTTCCGAAGAAAAAACAGGAAAAAAAAAACACAGCAGGAATGTCATGGAAAATGGTGGGAAAGGGGACCAAACAAATCAAAAGCTTTTGTGATAATACACACATATATACATGGTAGTGTAAGTATTGACTCATGGAAATAAAAAATGAAGAAAATGGCCCATGAATTCAGAACATACTGATGCCATGGAAATAAAACAAGAACAGGTTATTGGCTTCACAGAGGTCGAGGAAGAGAGCAGTGTTAGTTATTGGTTGCAGAGTTGGCCTTATCAAAATAAAGCAAGTCCCCATTGCAACTGAATCAGGGCAAGTTCGCTATGGGCTTGTGCTTTTTTGTGGTGAGTGAATGAGAAATCGACAGTGGGCAGTGCTCAGGCCATGGAAGAGGTGGGGAAGACCTTGGGGAGGACTATTCTTCCAATGTTGCTCACGTCGCTATTCTTCAGCTCCTTCTGAAGCACAAATCTGTAACCCTGTTGTCAAAGAGAAGCCACTACACATGATAAGTTGAGAGAGAAAGAGAGAGAGAGAGAGAGAGAGAGAGAGAGAGAGAGAGAGAGAGAGAGAGAGAGAGAAAAGAGACGCACGACATGGTCAAGAGAAGGGAAGAGAGACAGGTCTTGGGTGTAGGGAGGGTATTGCAGGACGACATCCATCCATGGAGAAAACGGAGATGGAGCAGGAGCAGAAGGAGAGGTGGAAGTGGAAGGAGGAGAAATGGCCGCTGTGCCATCGTCTCTGCTGATCTGCACTCTCCCAGCCATCGCTGGAATTATTGCACTTCGCTGCTCTTGCTGTTGTTGCAACTGAGACCAGTTCCTCACGCATCCGAGTTCGTACTGTTGAGGACCAACCTCGGCCATCGATGATGTGCCCCCGCTAAAACCCATCTGGTCATCGGCGAAGGGCCACCATGCCTGCACGGAATCGGAACCGCCCACTTGACACCCGTGGTAGTACTCATGTTGAGCGGAGGAGGGGAGTGGTGGGTACGAGGGTTCGAAAACTTGCTGCTGATGCTGGATTGCGATCGTGGTGGGCTCGTTTTGCTGGTTCTGAGTGAGTGGATCATGGAAAAAGGGAAGAGACGGAGAGGGAGAAGATCCGGGAAGGGAGAAGTCCACGTTTTGCATGTACAAGTCGGGTGGAAACGATGGGAGGGTGCCGCTGCCGCATTCGGAAGAAGTGGGAGCGCCGGAGGGAGATGGGTCGGCCATGGGGTCAGCGAAGAAGGAAGGGAGAAGTGTTTGAAGGATGTGTGTGTGTGCTTTGGGGCTGTGGTAGAGAGAAGAAGGGTATAAGTAGTAGGCTGGGTATTAAAGATACGACATCAATGGATTTCAGGGAGAGGATCGATACTGCTGTGATGAGGTGAATCGTGAATCCTCCATGTGGCAAGAGAGATGAAAAAGAAAGAGAAAAGAGAAGAGGGTGAGCACAGGAGAAGCTTGAGGAGGAGGAGGAAGATCGATGAAGAAGAGGAGCAGGAGAGTAGGGTTTTGGGATGCACATCGATCCCACCAATCCAACTAAGGACACAAACCAAGACTTGGCCTTTGGATTTCAGGCGATTGCTCACGGATACCAATCTAAACATGTGTGGTTTTTTTCTTTTTTTTGGAAATCTTCCAAATTTAGTGGTTTCCAACGTACCAGCCAGGGGTTGGTGGTTCCAAATACGGCATCTTTCTTATCTCACCCAAACCCTATACCACTCCACTGTAGTGTAGTAAAGGTTGATGACTTGTCGTCCGAGTCGGACACAAACCAGAAGCTGACACGTCGGACGTGTGGACATGGAGACCAACATGACAACAAGGTGCGTATTCCATTTACAAAAGCCAATGATCAGCTAATCACAAGATGATTTCTAATACTTGATTAGATAAACAGCTAATCACAATATAGATTCCCAAGTCCCTCCTCTTGCTCATTAAACAGTTTAATAAATCGATCGATCGGCTCGACATGCTTGGCGAGGAACATTTAGATCTTGATCTATCCCATTTGCATTGTCTACATACAGTACTACGTACTATAACGGTATATGTTGCACTTGTGAACTTATGTATTCATGTATCGATCGCATCTGGTTGATTAATGTAATGTCGTACATGGAAACAAGAACAAAATGAATCAACGGATCCCATTGCTATATATATATATGCATCTATCAATTGTGTTGCACCACAAATGCATGTCAACCAGAGCAAATGGTCACTTCTCATCTGTTATATCTAAATCAAGGATTACTTGTTAATATCCCATTAATATAGAAGATTACGCGTTCTAACCAAACCAAACTCGCTTTACCAAAACTCGATCTTTACCCTTGAACCATTAATTTGACATACGGATCTATCATATATGTCTCATCCTTGTCACAGCTAGAGAGAGATGAGATATGTGGTAGTATCAAAAAGCCTTTTTTTGATCCTCTCCCTTATAAATGTTGGTTGACTATTTTGGTGTAGAACAAGCCTCTTCCAATCGTCGTAGGTGTTTGAATCATGATTGGACTTCTACCTACTGTTTGACCTCAAAGAGTTTTCCTTTCTTAAGGCATGGAACCAAAGAGTAAGCAAAATTACTACAAACATGTATGGTTTAAATATGTAAGACCCTCCATATGGTAAAGGCGATCATCATGGAAGCAAGCAGAGTTGTCGAACTATTATTACTTTAAATTCCCAATGATGATTATACAAGAAATTAAGAGAAAATGGGATGTAAGGAAAGTCAATTAAGATGAAGCCCTAAAATGAGAAATCTTTCATTTGTTTCTGGCAAATCTCCCCTTCCATTTATTGACAGCTAGAGTAACCGCGATTGCACTCCATTAATCGGTCAATGAACTATAAATTGAGGTTTAGGGTGGGGCAAAATGAAAGTTCCCTCATTTGTTTGGCAAACCTCCTCTTCCACTCAACCACCACCACTCCTCTTTGCCCCATGCGAGTGTGAATTAGGGTTTTTGGGTCAGAAACGAGGAAGCCCAAGCTCCAAGTCGAAGGAAGAAGAAGAAGCTTTCGACTTGAGTTTGATCCAAGAGAAAGTAAGGAAGTTTGCACCATTGGAGTGAAAAGTTTTTGTGTGCTCTCCATCTAGGTATGGGGAACTTATGGGTCAAGAAGTGAGGAGATTCCTAGGGGCCATATCCTCATCCCAAGTAATGGTTAGATGTTTTGGGCCAGGACTAACTTTTACATGTAAGATTCCATTATTTCTACAATGATGAACTAAGGTTTGCATGTTTCATGAAAGTAGAGCAATAATTCCCAATGTTTTTATGGATTCCTTGAGTATATGTTAGGTATTAATTATATGATATGAATTGCGTAATGCAAATCTTGTTTTTGCGGATTTTGTGACATAGTTTGGTGGAAAATCATGTTAGAGTGTGAGACCAACCATCCGAACAGTTAATCATCCCTGTCATGCATACATAAATAATAGAGTTATATATCTATCAACAAAAGTTATTTTCATAACTCGCATTGTCGCTTATCATGTCTAGAGATGATTGAATAGTTGACCAGGGAGGAAAAAAAACAATCGAATGGCAGATCAGTCAAGACTTAGGACAGTTCAAGTATATAAGTTTAAGAATGGTAGATCAGTCTTTTCTAGGGTTTGACTTTGTGTTTTTATTGCTTATTAATAAAATATATAACAAAGTGATACTGATAATATGGCCTAGCACACCGATCCTTTCTCAAGGATTAAAAAGATGGTTACCAATCTAATGAGACTACTAATGGGCAAATAAGTATAATTCTTGACTCCGATCTGTAATCCACTAACAAGCCTAGCAATGGTTGACACCCTTGCTAATATAAGATACAAGCAATTTAATTGTATATAAAAATTATGTTGTGTATTGTTACTGATTAATAAAACCTTAATTTCGGTGTGTATATATATTTGCCATCAATCTTACTATATATATATATATATATATACACTGCAATCTGCCACATTAAAGAAAGTAAAAACTAATTAAAAGGGCAAGGAAGGTTTGTATTATAAATCTTGAAGCAATGTGCTGCACCGCCAGCTAATATATTGTTTTTGTCTACTGATAAATTTACTGAAAGATTAAGAAAAGATAATTGAAAACTGAACTGGTACTACTTACTTGTGGTGGCTGTTTTTATTACTGTCAGTATTTTCCTACTATTTGGTATCATTTATATCAATTTGCTATATTTCATTAATAAATTGTAGTTTTATGAAACAATATGTTAGTTTAATTTTACCAAATCTTTTTCTTAAACTATTTAACTGTTAGTATTACTTTTATTATTTCTTTTGCAATCTAAGTTCATGTACCTCGGGTTGTGGTGCTTTCCATTGTGAATATATGGTGTTATTTTGGATACCTCAAGAGGCGAAGACTCCTGTGCCTTCCCTCTATAGTGTTATTACTAGTGTTCCTTGTGGTAGTTTTGTTTTAAAACTGGCTTTTAAAATAGTTGTTCCTACTATTCAATAAAAACCATGTTGTAATAACTCTTAAATTGCATTGGTAATTTTTTTTATTGTTTTGGAAATGGCTTTCACACTTTTGATTGTTAACTCAATCAATCAATGTTTAATCATACTTAATTATCGGTACATAAAGGCAATTTATAACCCACGATAATTAATGACAGACTCTTTAAATAAAGGAATGCAAAGTTTTTCATATTAGTAAGCATGCAGGCCAGTATTTTTAGTTGGACTCAATTTTAAAATCTTCTTCTTTTATAAAGTTTATAAAAGAAGAAAAAATCAACTTCACCATTCACAGCTGGTAATTAACAAAGGAATACAAAGTTACACAAAGTAAATGGATATCAATACTGATCACTTCATGCACTCATGGATCATGTACAATCTATGACTCATAAGGTGAAACCAAGTTTTCCTTGTGAATTCAATCACAACTTTAACTCCTCCATTCTTTGATGCTTAATTAAGTCAAGAAGAAGGTGACATATATAGGTTGGTTTGATAGAATTGTCTTGTAGCTTTTAATTAGGAGTGGGCTTTTGGCATTGGGCTTTAAAGCATGCATAACAAAAAACGTTAAACCTAGAGCCTTTTTCAAAATTGGTTTGAAAAGTTAAAATTTGAGAAGAACAAAATCACCCCTTCTAGAACATGTGGTATCTTACCTTTTGGAAAAGGGCGGGTGAAATCTCTAAAACTCATCAATATTACAATAATACCAGGAGTTATTTTCGTTATATGCCATCCACTTTTCCTAACAACAGTAGAGGTAGCATAGTTAGCCTTTTATATTCTTATCAAGTGTACAAGGAAAGAATATTCTAAGTTATTGTTCGGATAAAAAAACATTATCAATATCAAAAGATATTAAAGAATTCTTACTTCTATGATCACATCAAAATTAAGTTTTTCTCCATGTCAATTTCTTTATGTTATTTAACCGCTTCTGTCTAATATATATGCCATATTAATTCCCAAAACATGCATGGTATCATACAAGTGTTGAAGGATATGTACTTTCACTTCAATTATACGCATGAAAACACAACTTCCTAAAGTGGTAAACTAACATGTATAAATATGGTAAACTTGAATTCTTCCTTGTCTAATTGTCATAGATGATATATATTTAATGAAATGAGAAGAATAAGATAATTTTATAGACCAACCGAAACATGAGCCCATGGATCACAATCTTAGGAAAAAACCCACTTCACTCCAATTTATTCAAAGGAACCAAGATTAAATTTGACTTCCATACGTATGAATATTAAGAAGTGAAAAATGTCGTCATGGACACTCGTAACATTTTCCTATGGTATCCAAACTTGACTGTTGAATTTTTTTTTTACGGTAAGTTATATGATTACTTATTCTCACTTTTGCTTATGTTACTTATAGATATTATGAATTGTATAACTTTTATTTATTTTTGCTTGTTACTCATAAACTTTGTAATTCATATAATTCTTTTTTTCATAAGCATGTCTCACCTAAATGTATCAAATGAGTTAGCCCATTGCAAGTTAACCTAGTTTCAACTTGATTTAATTTAAAAAATCAAGTTAGATTGAATTATAATATATTAGAAAATTTGTCTGTAGGTCGATTTAAGCAAGACTATTGGTTGGGCACAGGTTAGCCCAACCTGTAGCCTGTAGGAGCTAACCTAGCCTAACCTACAAGTTGGGTACTTTGAGTGGCCATGCCTCGCGTCCATTGGTTGCTTTGCTAGAGTTTGGATCATCGCTTCGCTTGTTATGTTGGTTACGAATGTTAAAATAATGTTTGTTAAAATAAGATATTTCTCTTATATATATTAAATGTTTGTTTAGATCTCAAGACTAAAGTAAAAATTGTAAAAAAATTAATAAATGTAATACAAACTTGCCTAAATATAGAATTTGATGTAAAAATTGAGAATGTAGAAGAAAATTTAAATAATACGTTTGATATATATGTTACAAAATATTGAATAGAACAAACACAAAATATGCTATATTTTTCACAAATATCGTCATTATCATCAAAAATTGATTATAGAATATTTGTTGACGAATATAGTGATTTTAACATAATAAATAGGTAAGAATTAATTAATTTTAATAATATTAATCATAGTTATTTAATAAGAGATAATCTTAATTTTTTAGATTTTGATGTAATAAATTGGTGAAAAATACAAAAACATACATTTCTTATTTTATCATTAATGGTTAGAGATTTATTAACAATTTCAACTTCTTTTGTACCATATAAACAAACATTTAATATTAGTAGTAATATATTAGATATATAAGAGCAAGATTAAAAGATAATATTTTAGAAATATTAATGTATGTTAAAGATTGTGAATTTGTTTATGTTCTTGGATAGCAACAAAAATATGACTTCACCTGTGAATTTGTAAATTTAAATATTTAAATGTAAAAATATTTGATGTAATTATAAAAAAATGTATTCTTAATTTAAATTCATAAATAAAATAATTATTTTAACTTTATGACTTTATTTGAATGTGTTGATAGGTGATGAATCATGAATGGTGAGTTGATGATGCATTGATATTAATATTAATGTGATGAATTGTAAATAACGACTTATGTTTGATGTTTATATATTTATAAATAAAATAATATATTTAAATGATGAATAATTGATTATCAGATAATGTTGTAATTTTAAAAAAAAATTATTTTAATTTAAAATCAAGAAATAAATATAAAAAAATCAAAAACTTCGATTGAACCTTTTGATTAGATTGAAATAAAAAAAATAAAAAACTTTGATCATACCAAAGTTCAAAGTGGTCCGATGAAAGTTAAAAAAAATAAAAAATTTTAGTTAGATTGAATTTAAAAAAATTAAAAACTTCAATCGAATCGAAGTTAAAATAAAAAACTTCTTTAGTCGAATCAAAGTTTTGATTTTTTTTTAAAATTTTGTTACTTCGATTAGATTGAATCAAATCAAAGTTTTTTATTTTTATTTTTTTTGATTTGATTAAAGTTGAACCTCGAACTAATTGAATTTTTGATTTTTTTTGATTTTAAATTAAAATAAAAAATTACAAATTACAAATTACATTTTTTAAAAATTTATAAAAATAAGCCCGCAAGTTGGTTTATGGCTGAGTCGAGTAGTCCCAACAAAATTAAAATTTTTTTCGACTCGACTTGTAACCTAAATAAGTTAATACTCTTTAGGTCAAGTCGGACCTGACTCAATCTATAGACACCTTTACTTTTACCTTAGTATTCTAGATTGTGCCTTTATTTTCCTTATAAATTGTATAAATACATTTTACCTTATTATTTCTAATTATATCTTTCCTTTTTGTGTAAAACATATATCTTATTTTACTAAACAATATATATTAAAATTAAATTTGACGAACTATTTAAAATATTTACAACAAAAAATATTGTAAATAATTATAACAAAAATAAATTTCGTTAAAAAACTGATTAACCTAACCTCATGCATACACGAAAGTATTAAAAAATTTATAACATTTCGATCGAAATCATTAATCGATATAATTTACCATTTAAATACTTTTTCTTAATTTTGAATTATGAATATTTTAAAATACGATAAAGTGAATTTAAAAATATTTTTAGTGCATTTTTTTTTTTCAAAATTCAAATGCGGAACATAAAATGACGGTATTGCAAAATCACCCCCCAAGTAATCTATATTACATTCCGTACTCCAAAGTCTAGCTGCCAAAAACACCAGAAATATAAATACCCACGTCTAAGAGGTAGAAGCCAGAAATGGAGAACGGCACTCACATGGACAAATAACAGCCCAGGGAAAACAGGGGGAGAGAGAGCGATCGAGAGAGAGAGAGAGAAAAGACAGAGAGGGAAGGAGGGAGATCGGCCATGGATCAAATCTCGCTGGTAAGTGCAAGTTTCCCGTTTCGTTTAGCTTCAGAAAAAGTACTCGTTCTCTTTTTACGCCTTTGATTTGTTAGGTATTTGAGAAGTGAACTCACTTGGATTCCAACCAGTGACGTTCTGTTGTTCGCGGTGGTGTTGATGTTTCTATTTGATACAGGAATGAAATTTTAGGGAATGATTCCGAGGCCGCGTGGCACAACTGAAGGTCTTGTGGACGATTATGTTTGATTTGTCTTGGGTCGGATATGTCGGATACGGTGACTGGGGCTGGAAACATCGAGGACAGGTTCAGCTCCTTGGAGCTTATTGGGAAAGGATCTTTCGGGGACGTCTTCAAAGGGTTAGATTGCACTCCAAATTTTGCCTTTTGTGTTTTTTGTTCCTCGTGGTTTCGTCCAAAATTGTTACTTTTTGAATGCCGACGGTCAGGTGGCTTGTGCTGATTTAGGAATTAGTCGTTCATTATTTGTTTCAGAATGTGGAGAACCAAAAGCAGCATTATAATTTCTCAGAAATCTTAAAGCTGCTGCTAAAACAAGTATTTTTAACCTAGTTCTCGGAACATGATCTGGAAAATAGAGTTTCTCTCCTTTACTTTGTAAACTCAAACGATTTCGGCTGGAGAAATTTTTACGGAGAGGGACATCGAATCTCCATTCATTCATAAAAGGAATTCATTCAAAAGTACCCAAGATCAACCATGTATATAAAAATGAATGTTCATATGGGGGTTTTAGCTCAAACCTTGTTCCCCTACCACAAAAGCATGTGTTGGCTCACCCAATGACGTACCATTTCAACGCTACCTGACTAGCTTGCCACACCAATGTCAGACTCTCAATCTATAACATACATTATCTCAAAAAAAAACTGTAGCAAATGCATTCTCCAATAGTTGTGTGCATGTTTGTCATGTGTCCGTTAGTGATTGGTCAATCCCTACCTGTCATTGCCAACTGTGACATTAATTCAAATACATCTTAGATGTATTTATCATAGAGAATAATGTAATTCTTTGTCAAACACTTACCCAAAAGCTAATCTCTATCATCAAATCACTTGTTTAAGTGACGGAGAGTCTTGGTCCTCTTACACTACGGGCCAATTGATCATGTTTTGGCAGGACAAGAATCAAATATTACTCATCAGCTTCTTGGTCGTCTGACATCCTTTCTCAATTACATGTCATAGACCTCTAAGCCTGAGAAAGGAATCAACTGCAAGTAAAGTTCTTTGTAGTTTTAAAGTAAGGCATTTTGGCCATGTATAAAGGTAATTGTATGCAGAAGATAGGCTGACTTGGATGAAATCATAGTTCAGTGCTTGGGGAGGACTCCTGACCGTATGAGGAAAAACACAGTACACAAGTTTCCCACCAATATGGGGTTTGAGGAGGCTCTAATTGCATATAGCCTTACCTCTATAGATGGAGATTGTTTTGTAGGGAGGACTCCTAACTGTCCAAGAAAAATACTTTTGTAATTTTTAATATGGACTATGGTTTATGTTTTTGGTAAAGGATACTTTATTGATTTTGCACTATGTTTTCATCTATTAGGTCATATTACATGTAACAGTAACCCCATTTTGATCCATGGGATTTGTTGTTTTATTGCTGTAGAGAAATATCACGTCATGCCATTTGTATCATAAAATTCTTTACTTTATAAATCAAAGTGATCATGTGAAGAAATGCTGGATTTCTATCATAATAAAATTGTAGATTGGGAGTTTGTCTCAAGAAACGTGAGGTGAAAGTTATGTTATTCTCACAAAGTTATTATTCCTTTCAATTTGTTGTTGCAAGTATAAAGCCATCGGCATATAAATTTTGCTGCTATTCTAAATATTAAAATGATATGTTTTCTATAATATTTTATTGGAGTGGCTCTGTTCACATCTATAACCATCTGAACATACTTTCAGATTTGACAAGGAGCTGAACAAAGTGGTTGCTATTAAAGTGATCGACTTAGAAGAAGCGTGAGTATTGTATAATTTGGTTTCATTGCTAGCTTGTAGGGCTTCATTTTCTTCTTTCATTTTCCACTTTCTTGAATTGGCTCCTGTACTGATTTTTTCCCTGTAATAATATAATCCCATCTTGCAAGCTAGAATTTATAATATGCACACCTTTGATAATTATTTGATTTCCTAAACTGAAAATCTTAGGTTCAATGTCACAGTTAGTAGAAATTATCATCAGGCTCCTACAAACTTGTACACCTTTGAAAAAATGTTGTATGCATTGGAGAATGTGAAATATGCATAATTCATAATCAGCTAGGGTGCCTCATTGTTTTTTTTACGGATAACCACACCCTTAGAGGTAAAGGGATTCATTGAGCTATTCAAGTCATGATCTCTATATTGGTCATTTGTCTGTCTTATTCCAGTTTATCATTTTGGTTTTGAAAACATTTTGGGCATGCTATCAGATGGTTCTAGAAAATGGGGAATGGAAACTTTTGTTGCTCATCTCCACAAATGATCATTCATGATTCCTATACCCTAATGTCCAACTGGTTTTGGAGATCAAAATTCAATAATGGAAGCCATATGAAATTCATATGTATTTGACAAGAATATTGATGAATTAAATATTTTAGATATTATTTAAAAGTAGGTAAAATTACATGATCAATATTCAGTAGATTAAAATAGGTGCTGTCATTGCTGATTTTTGTTAAATGCTTAACAAGTAAAGGACCAAGGCATCAATAAAGAAGACTAACAAAAAAGGACTCATAATTTAACTATAATGTTCCAATGGAAAAAGCACCATAAGCCATTTTGTGAATGATGTAGATGACCTAAGTTGGATTTCGTTACAAGGGCCTGAATTTAGCTGTTTTCTTGATTCTTTTGGCCAAGATGAGTAATTCTTACCCTCTACAGGATGGCTTAGTGGTAAGGTGCCTCTGGGATCACTCAATGTTAAGGTTTCATTGAAAAACCCTTCACATGAGAAATCCTTTATTCAAACCATGAACACATATAAGTGTAGGTTTGGGGAAATCTAGTGGGGTGTTGTGTGTGAATCATTCTATGTGGATTTAGAGAATTTTGAGTTTGGAATCTGCACTCACCTTCTGAGGGGTTGTGGGTCTAGGGGCTTTCAAGGATATCAAGAAAAACTAAGTATTGTTTACAAAAGAGGTGAATTTTGATTCCCCATGACATTTGGTGGTGTTGATGACATGATTAGTACCGACTAGTTCTTGAGGATTAAGGGATTTGTTCTCCACAGTAGAAGCTTATATTCAAGAGAATCTTGGAATGCTCATCACTCTTCAGAGATGCTTTTTCCTTGACATATGCAACAACAACTGTGGTTAATGTGGTTGGATTGTAATTAAGTTCTTTGTTTGTACTGCTTTTTGCTACTATTTGGCCTTTTCCGCCACTTATGGTATGTCTTCTCCTTTTGGTTGTGTTTTTAGGATTAGACTTGTTTTTCTTCCTTTTTGTACCCTTTCCAATCTAATAAAATATTCTCTTCTTACCATGCCAAAAAATTTCCCCTTGGTTTCAAGATTTTGAGATAGGTAATGAATGTAGATAGAGAATGATGCAAAATGGATGTTAAGGAATGTAGCTAGTTGGGGAAGATGGCAGATAAGGGAAAATTTGTAAGCATAATGAGACTCCTTTGTTGGATTGTTAAAAGATGCAAGGAGGCAGCCAAGCAAGCCTTGGTGGCAATCAAAACATTGAAAGAGAATTGGTGGGGGGTGGGAGAAGAGGATCACATGCATGTAGATTTCTACTAATCAATCGAACAATTAAAACAAGCACACCTGTTACAAGCAAATCACAATAGGCACAAATGATTTATATGTTAGAACCTTTGTATTTTGATAATGCAAAAATCTGTGTGAGGAAATAAATTGTATTTCATAGATATCACAAGACAGTTAAGCAAACTGAAGATCAAAAGACAGATAATCAAATACAAGTAATTTAGAAATTGCTGTTATAGAGATACAAGAACTTTGGATAATTACAACACAAGTTAAAGATTAAGTATCCGAAAGAAGAAGAAGATCAGACAGTTATCAGTTTAAGTATCTGGAAGAAGCAGACTTTCAGAAGGTTAAATGGTTAAGTTTTCGGAAGATCATTTAAAAGTAGCAGAAATACCTTCAGATAGTTAGAAGGATAACTATTCGAAAATAAAAAAGCATTTGAAAAGTTAATAAGATGGTTGTTTAGAAAATCAGAGAGTTAACGAGCTAACTATCCGAAAGATCAAAGAAATTAAAAAGTTAGGAGATTTAACCATCTGAGAACTTAAGTCATTAAATTACTCACATGCAGAAATTCAGACAGAAGCTTAAAAAGATTTTCGGAAAGTTAGAAAACTAACTATCTGAAAAACAGAAAGTTTCAGAAGGTTACAGAATGAACTATCCAAAATTTAAGTCATTCTATTATGCATGTGTCGAAATAGGAAGACTACAATCAGAAGCTTTGAAGAAAATCAGAAATTTACTGTAGCTAACTATTCAAAAGTCAAAAAATGATTCGGTAAGTTATAGCTATAAGTATCTGAACTTAAGACACCTCACGTGCATGACTTAAAATCCCACGTGACACAGATAAAATGACTTAAGTGGATTTTCGGTGAGTTACGACTATCATTCGGAGAGTTACATAGCTAACTATCCGAAAATCAAAGGGAATTGGAAGGTTACAAGTTGGACAGTATACAGAACGGTAACTTATTATTTTTGAGACTGACTACATAGTAAGTACAGCAGAAAACACCCGTTAGAAGTGAATACGATCGTTATACCTCTTGGTATAAATATGATAAGTAAAGGAAAGATAGAATTGACGATTATCATATATTGAGAGCTACTCAAAAACTCTGGAAAATACTTAGTTTGCAAATATAGAAGTGATATACTCTCAAACATATTGAAGCACAAAGGCTCCCTGCACTCAAGTCTAATTCAAAGTTTAAAGTTGTTGGTTTGTGAGTTTGTACATGAAAACTCACTATTGGCTAAGAGCTTAGACCTGAAAGCTCGAGAAAGGTTGGTTGCTGAGCTTCTACTTGAAAGTTCAAGTGTTGATTCTTGCTTTAACTTGAAAACAAGTGTTGTAAGTAGTTAAATATTTAGTGAAGTCCAAGTAAATCTTATAGGTAGACTAGCCAAGTTGGTGAACCACCTAAAATCTCATTGTATTCATTATTCTTTACTGCTTTGCATGCATATTCATTATTTAAGCTCACAGTTTAATCAAATCAACTAGTAAAGTTTAAAAAGAACCTAAAATTCACTTAGATCACCATTCACTCTCTTTCTGATGAGTCATACGATCCTAACATTATATTGGTTAGGCTAATGCTTATATCTAAGTCCCATGCACTACCACGATGTGAGCTTTTCTCACAATAGGCACAAATGATTTATACTGGTTAGGCTATGCTTATATCCAATTCCTATGCACTACTATGTTGTGAGCTTTTCCACTATCTTCTTCTCTCTCCCACAGGTGGAGAATGAGTGTTACCTACATCTCTCTTTTGTAGGTAGAAATCCATTCCTTCACATGTCTTTCTTTCATAGACGGAAATCCTTCTTTCACAAGTCTATCATATGCCATACAAGATGAATGCTCTATATCTTTGGTAGAGTGATGAGTACATGAGGTGCATGTTGTGTTATTAAGGCTTTTATATAAATATATAAGAATGGGAATTAAAACTCAAAATGGAAAAGCAGTCATTATTATCCCAATGACTAGAAATGAACACTTTAACTTCTATGCAACTACAAACCTTGAATTTCTAAAAATGTTTTTTGTTTGAAACTGCTTCTAACAAACACTTAATCTTTAAAACTTGAATTACAATAGACATGTTTTGATTGAAACTACTTTCAACAGATACTTCATCTTCAAAACTTGAATTGCAATAGCTATCTTGTAGTTGTAATAGCTTCCAATGGCTAGTTTGCCTAATCAATAAGTTTTATATTTTTTTTAACAAGCACAACTCATCATTTTTCAACATCCATCATTCAATATTCAAAACTTTAGATCAGATTTAAACATATACATTTCAACATTCATTTGTACATCTAACCCATCAACACATTTTTCATCAATCAAAACTATATTATAAATTTTAACATTCATAATTTGACTTTCTGATTTTATATTTCAAATTTGAACAACTATTTTAGATTTAATCTTAACAATCATGTTTAACAAACGTTAACATTTAAAATATTTTATTAATAATCAAAAACTACAAAAACAAGTTCCAACAATGGTGTATCATTAATTGATTTGCAGGAGACTAAGCCAGAAGAAATAGATGGCCCTGTCCTTAGAAGGATAGATGGCAGATATTTGTATAGGGTGGCTTTCAAACTATCAGGAGGTGTTTCAGGGGGTATCTTATTAGCATGGAACTCTAAATGGTTAAAAGTCTATGATTATATGGTTGGTTTTTTTTCAATCTTGGCTCTGATTTGAAATTAAGACAATGTGTTTAAATGGCCATGCTCTGTCATTTATGGTCCCTAAAGTGTCCAGGAGAGTGTGGAAAGTTAAACAGAGCTAGATGAAAACCAGCAGAAGATGGCCATACCCAAGAATCATCAATGGAGATTTCAATTGCATCCAAACTCTGGGAGCAAGTTTAGCAAGGGTAGGTACATAGTGATTATGTCTCTTTTCTACATGGATAGAATCACATGAGCCTCTAGATCTACTGATTGAAGAGCACCAATTTACAGAATCACCCAACTCAATCAAGGTTAGATTGCCTTCTTATTGATGGTGGGAAGAACAACTGCAGTGCAGATTGATGGCTTTAGCATGGATTGGGTTAGAGTGGCAGAGGAACCCTTTCATATTGCAGGACAGGTGGTTTGGAAATCCTGAATTTAGAGAACTGGTGTCGAAAACTTGGCAGAAACAGGGGAGCAGGAAGACATAATAAGGAACTTTGTGCAGAAACCCAGATAGGTCAAAACAGTTGTCATCAAATAGTGTGGGAACTACTAGGAGTGCAACCAGCAAAAGGAAAGAATCTTAAAAACAATTTAGAACCTAGAGTCTAAGGTGTCTTCCAAGAATCTAGGTGAAAGAACTTCAGCGTCTTTCTCCATGCTTCTTCCAGTGTTTTGACAGAATTTTGAAAGAACGTAGGCTGCAACCTGATCCATCACAATTTCATTTTGATCCCAAAAGGGATGGGGATTGAGTACATCAGTGAATTTAGACACATACAGCCTAATGAACACTTGTATGAAGATCATTACTAAAGTTCTCATTAGTAGACTCTTGAAGGTGAACATAGTTATACACCTGGTACATACCACTTTCATCTGAGGAAGATGTTTATTTGATGGCTTTTCAGCAGTACAAGAATCTTTGATGAGTACCCACTGCTTTAAGAAAGGCCTCAATTACAAGATTGACTTCAGAAAAGTTCTTGATACATTGATTGATAGTTCCTCTTAGACATTTTGGACATGTATTTCTTTCCGGAGAAATGGCTTAAGTGGATAAAAAAACATTCTGCCTTCTGTGTGGGGCTTCATATTACAGCTGCTCGAGGGGGTTCTTCCATATTGGGAGAGGTATTCCTAGTTAATGGCCTTATGCTCATGTGTGACAGGGCCCTGAAGGATGGTTATTAGCGTGAGAGATTGGAGGTGGCAGTGCCAATAGTTGTACTATAGTATGCAAGTGACACCCTCCTGTTCTGTGGAGCCTCTTTGGAACAAATCAAACCTTGAACATGAGGAATAACTTCAAATACATGCCAAAAAGTTTAACAAAACAGGGTGTTGGAAAGCCTTCAAGCATTTAAAGAAGATTGGAGTGGATTTAGAGAATGACTGGTAGAGAATCACTTGGGGAATCCAACTGATTCACATCAAAATATGAAAATCGATAAACATGTGTTTGTTGTATCCGTCTTTATGTAAATTGAAACATATCAACAAAAGTTTGCTAATATGCCTCAGAAATGGTATTTCATTCTCTGCTTGCGCATGATTAAAATGGGTGAATTGTCTAACAGAATAAATTTGAGGGTAGCAAATTGTCTCATTTTATAAGCAAAGACACTAAAAATTGACCAAAGTTAGAGGCAATGAACAATAAATTTCTCATAAAACAACGATATACTTAACAACAACCAATCAGTTAATACCTTAATTTCATTGTGGGGTCAACTACATGAATCATTTCTTTCCAATTATTTTTATTCATAACTAAATCATCTATTAATTATATAAATTAATTTTTTTTTTCACTATTTCTAATCAAATATTTTTGTTTTTCTCTACCTCTTTTAATTTTGCTTACATTATTTAATTCTTCTTTCCTTACAAGCACATCTATAGGTCTTTTGTGGAGGTGATCAAACCATGCTTTTTAAGGTGCCAAGGCAGTAAGCAAAGGTGCCTTGGGCGCCTAGGCATCCATTTAGATATTTATTTTTAAAATTTTCTAGTACATATTATATATATTTATACATATTTAATAATAATTATTTATACTTTTAACTCTATTATTTCCCAATAACATCCAAATACATAAATAATCGTAAGACAACATCAAATATGAAGTATAATAATACTAATATATATATTGTAGTAATATATATGATTATATATGTTGGAAAATATAGTCCCACATGGACCAAGTAAAAGATGAAAATTGGGTTAATATAAAAAATAACCTTTCCACTTATAGCCTATTGGTTATGAGCTGGATGTCCACATTTTAACATGGTATTAGAGAAAATATATTCTACATCTTTTATAAAATTTTCATTATTTCTTATTATAGATCCTAACTATCTAAAATTCATATTTTTAGGGATTTCTTGATCATCCTATTTTATACATTTGTCATTACTTTTGTCATTACTAAGCTTACACTTCATGTGTGTACGCATTGACCTACTTGGTCTAAATCATTTGGATTTTATGGTATCTCTTCATAATTCTAATTTAAAATTAATTTCTATCTTTTATTAACAGCAAGTAGTATATACTAAGATATTTTTCCTTGAATTTCTCTAGTTATTTCATTCATAATTAAGCTTAATATGTGGACTTAGAGATGATCTTTGATGTAAATCTAAGATCATCGCCTAATTGGAAACAATGTGATAGTTTATGGATATTTTTAGGGTGGTACATTGTATATGGTCCAAAGAATTGGAGGATTGGTACTTTGAACTCCAGAACAGATAAAATTAGAAGGAAACTAGCAAAGCCTTAGCATTAGCATTTATACTTTCTGGTGATGTTTTCAAAGCTTAACTTTATATTTTGGTTCTCACTGACCTGAGGAAGAAAATTAACATCAGTTATTTTTGCATGCTGCAGAGAAGATGACATTGAGGATATACAGAAGGTAAATACTTACGAGAGCAACTAATCAATTTGTTATAGCTTTTGTTTTATTTAATGTGATGTAATTCTGATAAGGTATCTGCTGCAGGAAATTTCAGTGTTATCCCAATGCCGATCTCCTTACATAACCGAGTACTATGGTTCCCATCTTCACCAAACCAAGCTATGGATAGTAATGGAATATATGGCAGGTGGTTCCGTGGCTGATCTGGTATGTGGCTTGTATCACCTATTTTATGTTAATCAAATGATTTTATTTTTAATTATTGAAATCTAATATTATATTTCCTACATACATCCCTCACCTAATGTTTACATTTTTCTGGTAACCGAAGTGTTTTTGATATACTTTTTATTGAAATCCTTGCTCTTATATTAATGTGTCTGCAGCTTCAATCAGGTCAGCCTCTGGATGAATCATCAATATCATGCATTTTGCGTGATTTATTGCATGCTATCGAATATCTTCACAATGAAGGAAAAATTCATCGTGATATCAAAGGTTCTCTCTGTTTGAATTATATTTTATGTCATTTTGTTTCTTAATCATGCCATCATGCTTGTGATGCTTATAAATTTTTACGACCTTTGATTGATATCTATTCTGGATTGAACTTTTTCACATGGTTTTGCATTTTAGTTATTTCACATCTTTTTCTTTTAGTGCTATTTCTTTTCATGCTAATGTTTTTAAAATCACTTATTATTATTAAATATTTAAATAAAATCATTGATTATTATCCTTGCAATTTGACAGCGGCAAATATTCTTCTAACTGAAAATGGAGATGTAAAGGTCAGCATTTCCCTTTCATATGACAAAAGAAGTCATCAGAGATATCAACTGCACCACTAATTATTTATATTTTTTTGTCATTACTGTTTAATAGGTTGCTGATTTTGGTGTTTCTGCACAATTGACAAGAACAATATCTAGAAGAAAGGTAAAGTTGAAGGTCTTTCTGTTGTCTTTTCTTGGACACGTGAACTGTGTGGCTGATTCTGCTTAAATAAATATATATTCGTGGCCGGTCAGTGCTGAAAAATAAATGTGGCCTGTCCATCTATGGGGTACCATGTGCTTTCTCAAGGGCACCACATTTACCACCTTGTGATCAGAATCGTCTCCTAACTAATAATTGGTATTGCCCTATTCAAAACAATGCGGCATTATCATTGGAACTGCCAACCACTGATAGCCTGATATTCTTGACTAAGGTAGCTGAATAGAACTATTTGTGGTTTCAAGTCATGGGATGGGACATTTATAAATTTATAATTAATTTTCTGTTTTATGCGTTGCATTCTACTTAAAGTGTTGGAAGTTAGTCTTAAGAGGTTGCTTCTCTGTCTACTGTTCCATTTACAGGTTTACTTTAGAAATGGTCGTGCTATCTTATTTCTTGTTCTGACTGTTACAGACATTCGTTGGAACACCATTCTGGATGGCACCGGAGGTGATTCAGAATTCAGATGGATATAATGAAAAGGTGTTGTTACCGGATTGATTTTTTTTTCATGTGTTTAAATTTTATTGCAATGCATTTAAAGAGTAAAATAATGTGACCTGTAATTTTTCACCGACTTTAGCAAAATTTTGGTGTATAGACAATTTTTTTTGAAGAAACACGTATAGTCAATGTTGTGCTCCTGTATTTATATAATTTTTTGTGCTGCAGGCAGATATTTGGTCTTTAGGTATAACTGCTATAGAGATGGCGAAAGGTGAACCTCCTTTGGCAGATCTCCATCCAATGAGGGTTCTTTTTATTATACCTCGAGAAAATCCACCACAGGTCTTCACCTTAGCATTTATTTGTTAATGTAAATTGAATACATCTTCATTTAAGTTTCAAAATTTATTTTATTGATGCAGCTTGATGAGCATTTTTCTAAATCTATGAAGGAGTTTGTCTCTTCATGTTTAAAAAAAGTTTCTTCTGAGGTAATTGCCTGCTGTTTTACTTTTTTCCGTTTTCTCAGATTGACCTCCTTAAGAAAGAAATTCTGTATCATGTGCTAGCTTACTATGAAGTAGTTGTCACAGTGGGGTGAGCATATTTCTCTTGCACATTTTTTTTGTTTGCTGTAAAACTTTTCCCATTCTTATTCACCTAGACTAGATCATTTTCATTGTTAAAATAACCTTAAACACTAACTCTTTTCTCCTTATCTTACACATCAAATAATCATAAGGAAAACAAAAAAGATAGAGTTAATTGGAAAAGTTTAACATACAAACAACAATAACAACTCATGTCATAATCTCGCTAAAAGTTTAACTCAGAAATAGAAGTTAAAATAAAAATAAACAAAGCAAATTAGAGACTGAAATTGCTTCAAGCTTCCTTTCAAGATGCTGCCAAAGTGCTAAACCCATACTTCCTACTTAGGCTACAAGCACCATCTGCCAGCTTTAAGTTGGGACATTTTTCACTTTCTTCTTGATTCAGATTATCTTACAGGGCTGTTACTTTTTTGAGATATTGCATAATATATTCCTTGATTACATATACCATAGTAAAACAGATCTTTCATTGTAGTTAATTTCATATTATTTAAACAAACTCAAGTAGTTGAGTTGTCAGAGATTTTTGTTGTTCAGTCGCTACAGAAGTTCAGATCCTGGACTCAACAAATTTACTACTATTTCTACTATTTTCAGAAAAATTAAAGTTGTTTAGCCTTAGATTAATGATTTGTATTACTTCTGAAGCTAGATCTAAAAAGCACGTTGCCACATGTATTTTAGCTTTTTTCAGAGAAAGGGCTTAGTAACACGAGTCTTACTAATCACTGTCCTCGTTACTGCATATAATTTCATATAAATTCAATTTGTTTTTCATGGTTCTGAAATTATACATGATATATTTTTCTTGTAACATTTTTTATCTTCCTAAAATTCAGAGGCCAAGTGCCAAGGAACTTCTTAGACACCGTTTTATTCGAAATGCAAGAAAAAGTACAAAGCTCCTGGAAAGAATACGGTATGATAATGTTTTCTGAAGATATGTTCATGCAAAGTCCTCAGATAGTAGAATTAAGGCATTGATAGTTAAATCTGTTCATTGAAGCCTGTTATCCTTACAATGAATGATGTTTTAGTGCTTTACTTATGCTTCATATAGGGAGCGGCTAAAAGTCCAAGCAAGTGATAGTGAGGAGACACCACGGAGTGTTAGTAAGGACTTTGATGGGTCATCTGGTACTGTAAGAGTGATCAGCAGACAAAGGGATGAGATTTCACAAGCCAGGTACTCAAAATTCAAAGGTATCCAGAATTTCCTCCCTACTTTCCCTTTATTAACCAGAATACTTCACGCAGCCAAGAAAAGGCCCGCAGAAATGCTGGTTGGGACTTCAGCACGGGGTCATTCCAGGGTACTGGAACTGTCCGAAGTGCTGCAAAGCCACCACATGTTGTTTCAGCAGAAAAAAAGTCAGATGCTTCATACAGTCCTATGCCACCCCGAACTCCCACCAGGGCAAACCTATGGTCTCCTTCACCTGGGAATGCGCACACTCACCAATTATCATCTGAAGTAGTATCTACAAGGGAAAATATGAAACATGATGCAATATCAGAAAGTTCTGTCGGCAATGTATGATTTCCTTTCTATTGTTTAGCAAGATATATTTCAGTCTAGTTGTGAAGGTATTCTCTCTTTTCCTTCTATCTATAGTTCTATTGCTGTGTATGATTTCCAGGTACAATTATCATCAAGTACAGGAACAGTGGTTTCACGATTTTCAAGAGAACCTCTGGTATGTGTCTGCATTTCTCTATGATTTGAGATTTTTCACATAAAATTTGTTTATGCATACCATGGACTTTTCCATGAATAAAATCTCTTTTTCTTTCAAGTCTTCAAGTGGCAGCCCTATCACAGAAGATACATTTGGCACTGTTGTTTTGCATGGCCAACCAGATGAACCTGAAGTACATACTCCAAAGTCCAGATTAGGGATCCTAGAACGATCATCAAGCTCCTCACGTGAAGATAGTGCCACAAATCTTGCTGAGGTTCTTTCTCATGAAGATGTGCCATAAATCATCAAGCTACAATGAGTGGATGCTTTAGCTAACCCATCTTCCCGGGCTTTCACTTATCAGGCAAAAGCTGCTTTGCAAGCTGCATCAAAAAAGGGGCTTGCTCGAGAAAGATCTGGTGCGAGTAAAAATATTAGCAAGTCAGCAGAATTAACGAGTAACTCTGACTCTTCCAGGTACATGATAAAGACAGATTTGCCAACCACATGTTAGAACATTTCTTTTACTATATCCTTATTATTATTTGCTAAAAATTCAGCAATTTTTAAATTTAATTGTCTTTAGATCATATTTTCAATCATTAATTATAGAAACTCTTCTGAACTTTTTGATGGGAAAAGAATGAGCCAGAAACCACGACAAAAAAGCAATGAAGATGGAAGCAACATTCATCTCCCTGCCTTGTCATCATCTCCTGCATTATCTTTGCTTATTATTCCTTCGTTAAAAGAGGTAGATACAATGATCCTTTTTTGTCATATATGGCATCCATGCTCTTCTATTACGATATCAAATGGCGAACTAGCGATGCATAACTGTGTTTATAAACTGTTTTAATGTACAAATGCATTCTCGGTGTAGGATTTTCCACAGCACCATGAGTAATGGCAAATCTGTAGTTCAAGCATGCCATTATTTTTCTAGGATCGTCCTTACAGTGTTAACAAGATTTTAACAGTTACAAATTATAACTTGAAATGTTTGGTATGCCAACGTTGGTTCCGAGACCAACCAATAATCACTTATTACAATATTAACATGAAATTTTGACAGTTTCCTTTGTCTACGAGCATGTGAACACATGCAAAATTAGCATGATCTTAGGCCCATGGGACGTGGGTTAAGACTGAAGAGCCAAGCTCCTCACTAAATGTTTTGCAATATGGATTCATGTTAGAAATTACTTATCAACCTTAACATAAAAATAAGCGCATTTCACATGTTCTGATTTTCTGTAGGCCACCACTGGCGATTCTGACAGAGCAGTGGTTTGTTCTGTGGTGGAATCGCTGATGGAAATGGAGTATCAAAAACCTGGCTCCTGTGAATTCCTTGTTAAGAAATTGCTCCAGAGGCTGGGAAGGTCAATCTGATTTTGCTGCTGTTGTAGTTTATATCTGTTTTGAGTACATGATAATAATCTAACCATCTTTAAAATTTGAAACAATGGCATGCATTCTGCAGTTCCAAAGAATCTTCGGTCAAGGGACTTCAGGATCTGGCTGCCAATATTTTTACGAGCAGCAGCTCTGTATCTCAGGATACATCAGAGTCCAAACAGCAAGTCAATATAGAAGTGCAGGATTCCCCAAGTCTAAGCCCATTAGCTAGGTTCCTGCTGTCAAGGTAATGCGCTGTCACAGGATTTCCCCTGTAAAATGATACATATGTCAGAATGAATTGAAGATGAACGCCTGAAACCTTGGCTTTTTCAGATGGCAGGGCCAGGTGTCTCAAGATCTCAAGTCTGTTTAGATGACCAGAGTTCCGGTCCAATCTGTAATTCCCGTTTGAGATTTTGTTTTATAGCTTTGGTGTACATATTTTACAGTATTGTTTGCATTTTTTTCCACCTAAGCTATTCCTGCGGAGCGCCATCGCCGTAGCTGTGCACAATAAGAGCTCTTATCATTGTTTGATTTATTGAGAATCTTTTATGAAAATTAGTAGTGTTTATTAATTTGTAGAAACTTCTGTGGCCGATGAGATTTTTTAATCATTTCTGTTTATTGTTAACTGCAAAATTAACTGAATCTTGCATTAGGATTTAAGAAACCAAAGATTGATCATAGAGAATAAATAATATACAAAAAGATGTGGTTGACTTACCTGTATTAAAAATATGGTTCTGATTGTTTATTTTTATCATTGTTATGGCATTAGGATTTAGGAAAATCTACACACGCACACAACCACGTCACTCCGTGAACCTTGGACACCTCCGCCGACTACAGACTCTTGCAACCCTAGATCGTGTTTTGCTGTTGAGATCGTCATCATGCTCACCACCCATGAATTTTGGACGTTTCTACCTCTTCCCCAGGTGAACCTCTTGCTCCCTTAGTCGTTCTTCCTTCCCTCTCTCGTGCGGTTGCCCACCCTCTTCTACTTGTCCTCCTGTGCTGTACCCTGCCCTCTCCTTTCAAAGCTAAAACCCTAGACATATATGTAATTACTCAATAGTTTAATAAAGATCATGAGAGAGAGAGAGAGGCGATCAAGAGATAACTGCTCTTAACCATTCATTTGGTGCTTATATATATATATATACGTAGATGGTGAAAATCTCCCGAAGTAGTCGTAAACATGTTCGGCACTTTTCATAGAAGTGGTCTCAAAATGATATTCTTTTACATTTTTTGAAAATAATGCATAAATTTTCTATAGTTTTGGATTAAAAAATTATGACAGAAAAACCTACGGTACACATGTACAAACGCTTTCAATTGCTTGTAATAACCGATTATAGTATCAAATTCCTTTCTTGCAAAGAAAGAACCAATTTTCAACTTGAACGAGAATTGATTCCCCATTAAACTAAAATTCTCACACAATTATTGCACCAAATTTGAAAAAAAGAATGATTTCGATTCAATTATACATTCCAATCACCAAACACAACGTTTGCATTTGCTTGAGTATAGTTCTCAACATTGTAGAAGAGTTATTAGAGTACAATGCTAAGAGTTGCAAGAGTTAGATTTTCCCAACTCTTGAATTTAACTTTGAGCTATATAGTATTAAGCAGAAATATAGCTGTCAAGAACTAGAATCGTGTATCCATTTGTTTCAAAAAACTATTTGAAAATCATACAGAAACTGTTCTCAAAAACTAAAGCCCTTGGCAAATGTACCCTTGAAATTCTTGAATTATTGACCATCCCTATGGTTAAAATATCATTGTTGGTTTTCTTTAGGATAAAGTAAACATGACATACCTAAACGAAAAGGTTATAACCACAGCAACACCAAGAAAAGCCAAGGGGGGGTGGTCATCATATTGCTAAGAACATCTAGATCCATCATATTTCATCCCAAATGACTGCTTCCATTTGCATGACGAAGCTTGTCATGCCTTCTTGATGCCACTTAGACAAGCCCAGCCATCGATTTCTGACGTGGATATCCTCTCCAAATATCTTGAGTAACAATTTTGGATCTGTGGAAGCTGCAACAGAGAGAAAAAGGATGAAAGCATGCAAATGGAAGCCACCAACACAACAAACCTCTAAATGAGAAGAGTATAAGATAAAGAAATAATCCAGATGAATAATATGCCATCATGGAACTTTTGAAGTACTTGTTCCTAAATAATGACCCTTCTTGATGGAACCGCAAACACCAACAGATCAATGTCATTCATGGTGATTTTTGGAGTATAATGAAACTCCAAGCATTTCATTTCTCAGAAAATCTTATGGTTCAGTTCAGTCATACCTGTTCTGTTAGGATTCCTGAGAGACCAATGACTGCTCCAGGCTTACCATAAGAGACAATCTCTTCTGCCAATTCTAGCAAAGGATGCAAAAGTATATTTGCAAGCACAATGTCGAATGTTCCTCGTTTAATGCTTAATCCTGAATCACAAGAAGCCAAATCTTGTTTGTCATCAGATGCTCTTCCATCTGATGGAAATGAAGCCGCTTTGCTACTGGCCAAGTATAGTTCCATTCTGTCTGGATTTATCTGATTTAACACAATATTCTGCTGTGCAGATAAAATGGCCTGAGGGTCTATGTCCACTCCTACTGATAATGAAGCGCCCATCTGCAAAGACAGCAGATAAAATTATAGGTCTTACTGATATGAAATTGTGTTTTGAGTGCTGATAAAATGCAGCCAATTATAAAGCCTTAGCTTTAATAAAAAGACATTTTCTTCTTCATTTGTTTTCGATGAGTAACCTGAGCATCCAACTTGGAAAAGCTGTCACCTAGTAACAAGTAGTGACTGGAAAATGAAATTAGTGCTCATACATTTCAAGGAAGCAAGATTTTTTCCAGATGAGTAAACAACAAAATGTTTGGAAGGCCAAATATCTATAAAGAAATCAACCTTCTAACTATGGTTAATGTGGGACAACTTTATTTTAACTTGATGGGAAATTTTTGATTCTATCTGTCTCTAATGATCAACTACTCAAGAAAAAAAAGTACGAAAGAAAGAAGGGAATAGGGTACCTTCAATCCTGCAATTCCCAGGATTCCAGAACCAGTTCCATAATCCAACAGAGTTTCTCCTCCTTTGATCAACCCATTTAGCAAGAGTAAACATAACTTCGTTGTGGGATGCTCTCCTGTTCCAAAAGCCATCCCTGGATTTAAAATTATATTTGTAGCTTGGCTGTTCTGTTATGCATCAAACAGGACAACCTGGATGATCAATATAAATGCAGTTTCATAAAGAATGAACAATCCAAGCTACTTTTCAAGAAATTGAAAAAGGGTTTGACAGAATGACGGCACACTACTGTAAACTCAAGGCATCATGGAAAGTAAAGAAAATGTGCATGAAACCACAGTTGTGCTATCAATAGTTTAAGAATAACTAACACAGTAAAATTCATATCCAAATGCAAAAAACTGAACTTCTGGATCTCTGTGAAATTATTAGTTTACAGAATTCTGCAAACAAAAGGTGCATGCGCTTCTAGGCACTAATGACACTTAAGTGTCACAATTTTCAGAATAATTTCAAGGTTGATTGCTGTAATGTAGAATCATTTAGCGTAATTGCTGGCAGGCAGCAATTTCTAACATTTCAAATTAAAGTTTGTTCCAAAAAACTTGAGTTATTGTAATATTTAACATATTTAAGTAAAACTATTTACGGAATCTTACTGGAGGTGTTTTCCACTCAGGCACAATCCATAGTCCATTAGCAACTTCAGTAGGATGGAAGCTTTCCTGAAACGGATAATATAAATATAGAAAATTTAGGATCAAGATAGGAATATATTAGAAATACAACTATTCACACACAATATCACACAAGTTGAACTCACCTTTAAGAACTAAGGTAATACCATACGACTGTTGGAAGAACTATTCTCTTTCAAACAATCTCAACTTAAAACTATTAACTCATAAGAAAAAGTAAATAATCGTAAGATGAACAAATATAGCAGTTCTATTTCAGAATCCCACACTTTAAACACTACATCATGCATGGATCACTTGGTGACATTTTTTGTTTTTTTTCATGCTGTTTTTGTGTTTTTCTATTTTAGACATGGTTCCATTATATTTTTAAATACTTATAACAAATTTATTTAAACGTAAAAAATTGCTGTGCAATAACACAGACTTTCTCTAGTATTTACAGAGGAAGAAGAACATAGTATAAATGTGAATCAACTAATCAACAGTAAAGAAATATTTGAAGTTAATCTGTTAATGTATTGATTTTCCAAATAAGCAAACAAACCAAATGAACAATAAAGCATAATTGATGGAATATTTAACCTTTGTAGTATTCAGCCAATTATATTGATCACCGGCTCTGATTTCATAGCTTGGTGCCTTCTCAAGACCAATTGAGTCCGCAGCAAGTGAGATGCATCTATGAGCATCTTCATGATTCGTAAATATCACACTAATGCAAATCTGGAGGATAAATACATGAATCACACAAAAGATTGAGTCATCTATACAAATGAAAAATTGGAAAATTAAAACATATCATCACTATGAATAGTCAAACTCAGTGAATCTTTACAAAATGCACAATGTTGAGAGCATCCATCTATTTGGTCATCAGGTGCAATTGACACAATGGAGAGAAAAGATTATTTCAGAGCCACCCACTATCAGGCTGAGGTCTAAAGACAAAGGACTGGTTATCCATGATTGATTTGAGCAACAGTTGTCTGGTTAGGTAGGTACATTTCTGTCTTTTTGGGTCAAACTCACACTGATTGCATTTATTTTGTCCAATCTACCAATGCACCTCTCTTCAAGACTTGTATCAATGTTGCATAGAATCTGGAAAGAATTGTGCATCAACGTCTGCGGAAAGGAGGTAGAAAAGGGAGATCATCAGGTCTAAAACTTGTTGCATAGAATAAAGTTTGTAAACCAAAATAGGAAGGGAGTATGAACTTTCTTTACCATGAACTTGACTTTGTTGAGTAAGGCACCTTCATAACGTAAAGGGAATAAACCAACATTGTGGACTGAGGGAAATGGTATAAAGGTGATTCATGGAGGTGATGAAGAGGGAGGTCAGAGAGGGTGGCCAGTTTTTGGAGGAGATTCTGGAGGTCTATGACATTCTAAGGACTAGGTGAAGATTATGATTGTGAATAGGGTGGGTATCTCCTTTTGAGGAGATGTTTGGTTTAGGGACTCTCAATTGTAGATGTTGTGTCTAGTGCTATTTCCTTTGGAATCTTCCAAGATAGGAACAGTATGCCATGTCCAATTTAGAAAGAACCTGAGTGGCTCAGAATCGATAGCATTTGGTAGTTTTCTTACTTATCTTCAAACTTATAGCTTACCTCTTTATATATCATCCTTTGCATGTGTGAAGCCAGAGTGGTGATGACACTTTTCTAGGTTAAATCACTTTACTGGATCTTGACTTATGGATGTATGCTGATGGGTGTATGGAAGCTCATTGCACCTCCTAGATTTCTTCTAAGGTCCAATTTGTTTGCTTGCCAAATGTGTCACAATGGGGTGCCCACAGAAGTTGTCCAGCAAAAGTGGAGATTCTGTTTAGCAAGTACATGCAGATTTTGCTGAGCAGGTGGAGACATGCTGACATTTAGGGGACATTAGGAGGAGACATGCTGACATTTAGGGGACATTAGGAGGGGTTGCTTGGTCCTAATATATACAATGTGGAGATATAGAAAATTTCTAGGATGTTTGGATGATAGAGATTGTGGAGTATGGTTCTTCATACTATCTAGTGGTGTAGATGGTTGGAGAGGAACAATAAGGTGTTTCATAGTGTTGCCAAGGATGACACCTATTTCAAATCAGAAGTCATTGGTTGTGTGGTTGAATGAACAAGGCAGTAGTGAGAGTTTGGTGACTTTATTAGTAGGACTCGTACCCCTAGGTTGAGAGTTTGTCATGTTTTGCATTCATACACCCACAGACTGTACCTTCATCACCCACCCATCATCATACTGCCTCCACAGTCAATTGTCCCTTCTACTCACCAAACGAAGACTACCCTCCATCTTCCATTGACTGCCCCACCAAGTTCCTGTTGGGCACAAACACCCTCCTTCATAGTATCTTAATTTTTGTGAGTCATGAATGGCATGTGATTTGTATTATATGGGGTTTTGGGTTTATGTGCCAAGGGATTGTACAGGAACCCTGTTGGAGTAGTTCTTTCCTCTACCAGCATCTTGCCACTGGGATTTTCTCTAATTTTTTATCAGGATCCCTGATTCTTCTTCTATATTTATTCTTTTTGATGGAAATTGTTGATAGGAAAAAAGCTAACCTGTTTGTTTGTTTTTGAATGTAGATGTATAGAGGATTTCAAAAAGAACATTGTGGTCTCTACATAATTTGGAGGAGCATGAGACAACAGGAAATCTTTTTTTCTCTGATATGTGACAATGAAAGAAAGAAGAAGAAATAGAAATAGATTTACCTTTGTGTTATTGCTGTTGTTCTTTCAGTATTTATTGTCATCTTCTCTTGGTTGCCATTGTTCACTAATTTTCATTATTCTATCATTCTAGATCTAAAGTTGTTATTTTACTTATGTATCAACACGAGTGATCAACACTTTTAGCTTTTTTACATTATATTTCATCAAATTAGATAACTTTTTATTGAATGATCAGAAACATAACTTGATTGTTGGTGATTTTTTCAATGTTTCTTTTCTGTTGGTTCTTTGATTGATAATATAGGATTATTTGCTTAGGGGTGTCATTTATATAGGATTAATGCACAACTAGATAAGAATGTTCTTAAATAGGAAATTTTTTAGATTAACGCAAATTTGCATAGATTGCTTTTAAATAGATATTTTATGGCAATTTTTTAGTTCATTGTTAAAGACAATGATTTAGGAGAATAATTGGGAGCTTTCATTTATGTTGTGGGTGTTTGGGGGAATTCCAAAAAGGGCCGGTTGTATTGGGAGAGAGTTTGCTTAACATTATAGATATTGATAAATGCACCCTTACAACCCCAACATTACCTACGACCATAATATGAAGGAAACTGAAAAAGAGGCAAATCTTAAGACAAAGTCACCAACAGAGATTTAACACCACAAGCACCAATCTTACAATATGAGATGTAAAAAAATCATACATTCCTATGATTTATCTGTTTCATTGACGGTTGGTCATTCATTAGGACTCAAATATAGGGCAATAAAGAAAAAAAATAAGGCATTGAAACATAGCCAGTTGTTAATGCATGTTAAAAATTGCACAGTAACTGAATATGACAACAGGAATAAATTAATTGTTGAAAATCTCACTTCATCATCATCTTCGCAGTCGCTAAGTTCATCCATGCTAGCAGAGCTTGCACCATAACACAGAAGTGCTTCGGAGAGTACATCCTGTACACTAGAGCATTAATTTCAACTTATTCCGCACTATAAGAAACAAAAAGGATCAAATCGCCCATTCCAAACCGAAATTCATCATAAAAGAAATATAATTGTATCAAATCATTAGTTCAACGTAATTCACCACAAAAGAAATATGGTATTCAAATCGAACTCCAAACCAAACTACCAAGGAAAAAGTAAAAGCAATCTAGGTTCTCCTACAGGGTGGCAAAGAAAGAAGCTAATCAGATACCCAAAATGGATATTTGGAATGATGGTTGCTAACATTCCATTCTATTGGTGTCACAAGCAGAGACCAGCCGTAAAGCTAGAAATACGACAACACTCACGGCTTCATGCTGTCGGCAGCGAATATCCACATTGACAAAGCTACCGTCTTCCCGATTTTCTCTCATGGTGGAAAGAGAAGAAGAGGAGGAGGCGGAGGAAGGAGAAGCACCGGTGGAGAACTCCACCTTTCTCCTCCACTTCACTTGTCGATCGTCACCGGCAGCACCCTTGGCACCATGGCGTCGTTGGCTGGTAGTGTTGTGGTGAAGTGGAGAACGCTTAATGTGGGTCTGGAAAACGGAGACGTGGCAGCGCAGAGAAAGGAGAGCCGCCGACAATAAGCGCGAATGGCAGCAACGACTCGCCGCCAACATCTTCTTCCCCACCTTCCGGAGAGCCCTGTTTTTTTTTCTGACGATGAAAGCAGTGGTCCGAAGTTTCTTTCCAAAGGTTACAACATTATCTATCCCATTATTGTTAAATTAAATGGAATTTTAATTTTATCGTTTTTTTGTAATAGGGCGGATGAGTCTCACGTTAAACTCGCGAGTAAGGAATGATTTGTGCAGAGGAAATAATGAAAAATAAAAAGAAAAAAAAATTAAAGGAAACCATTTTTTATAATTTTTATGTTTGTATATTAAGAAAATAAGGGAAAAACATTTTCCTCTATTACCTTGATATAAAAAGGGATCATCTTCTCGTTTCGATCCTCCTCCCATCGGAAAGAGAAGGAAATCATTGTTGTCAAATCTTCCGACTCTTGCAATGCAAGCTCACCTCCATCAAATGTCGTCCAGTGCTAGTTAGGGATCATCTTCTCGTTCGACTCTCCTCCCCTCGAAAAGAGAAGGAAATTGCTGTTGCCGCTCACGTATTGTTGCCAAATCCCCCTGACTCTTGCAATGCAAGCTCACCTCCATCAAACGTCGTCCAGTGCTAGTTAGGGATCATCTTCTCGTTCGACTCTCCTCCCCTCGAAAAGAGAAGGAAATTGCTGTTGCCGCTCACGTATTGTTGCCAAATCCCCCTGACTCTTACAATGCAAGCTCACCTCCATCAGACGTCGTCCAGTGCTAGCTAAACATCCAATGTCTTCCTCTAATGGAGCTTGTTGTGTGAGAGTTATCTAGTGTGTTGCTCTCCAGTGCCAGCTAAACATCTAGAAATCGTTGTCGCCGCATGTGTATCGGCACCTCCAAATCTCAAATCTTCTTAATCCCCAACTCTTGCATCTCACTTGATTCTCAACTATTGCATCTCCATCAGACGTCGCCTATTGTGTGCAAGTTCTCTGGTTCATTGCTCTCCAGTGTGAGCTATCCATTCTTCAATTCAAGGTCTTGTAAGCTTCGATTCAAGTTTTGCACTCGTCAATCTCTATAACACTACGCTCCATTGTTTGGGTTCACCATTTGACTCTGCTCTACACTCGTTGATCTGTACAGTACTAGGTAATGCATGTGTTTATTTTAGTTATGCATCACAAAATTTTCCTAGTCCAAAATTTATGTAGATTCTTCATTATTGGTATAAATCATTGACAATAATTGTATTATTTTATGCTCGAAGTCTTTGACGTATCATTGGCCATTGTTAGTCTCAATGTTGATTTATTTGTACGAGGTTGTTCTCTTCTTTCTGCTGTTGTATCCAACTGTTTGTTATTGCTTTAGGATTAATTTTTTGGTCTTATTTTTCATATTTTTGTATGGTTATTAAATGTGTAACAATATCTTTTTGATTTATTCTATGAATGTTCAATTTATAACAAGTGATCTAAGATGGAATTGTGGAAACATTTTATGAATGCTATATATGTTTATTGAATTTCCATTTCATAATTTTTAAACCTCATCTTGTGTTTTCATTGCATGCTTGTTTTTGTGCATTTCATAATTAAATGCCCATGTTTTTGTTACACATATAAAGATGCAATCTGTGCCATGTTTCACATTGAAACAATGCAGCAAACACATGTATAGTTGTACACTAAAGCCACCATCATGATGTCATTGACAATGTATTTAGCTAGTCATCACAAATTTAAAAATATCCACCCTATGTTCAATATTCTAGAGTGAATGCATTGCCATCACCCTATGATGAATATATTTTTGCCATTATCATCCAAGTATTTTTCCTTCTGCCTAACTAACAAGTTTAGCAAATGCACATCTATAGCTTGCTTATGCATTGTTTTGATCATTTATTGGATTTCCAATCCAAATCACTAACCATTCTTTTTTGTACATTACAAAAATTTGTCATTACAAAATAATTGTTTTGTAGTAGTCCATCTTGGCAAAGCAAGTGAACTTACATGTCTTGCTTTGAATGCTAATGGACTTTTAATAAAAATTTTATTTTTTGGATTACTATTTAGTTGTTCAAATGATATGTATTGGATTGTGGATTGTGATATATAGTTCCTTTATCAGTTTGATATATATTGGATTATACATTTTCATTTTTTTGTTTGTTTGTAGTTTGCATGTAGATGACAATCAATAAGTACATCTTACTTTTCATTTGAAATTTTATTTTGTAATTTTTAGCTTTGTTAATGTACATAATATAGGTGATGTTAATATCAAGAAACCAATCTTTAAGTTCAAAATTTTATTCCTTGTAATTTTTAACTATGTTAATGAACATAATACAGGAATATGACTTCTTCTAGGAGAAAGAAGTACGTGAACTAGAACATCAGACAAGATGAAATTTTTTTAGGTATCTTAGCATCAAAAATAAGGAAGGGAAATGCTAAAGCACATGATGAGAAGATCAGAGTTGAGATATGACAAAAAGTAATTGCTGAATACAATGATAAAACTAATGCCAATGTTGAGAAAAAATATATAGAAATTAGAATGAAAACATGGAGGACAATGTATAAAAATTATACAAAAATTTCCAAACAAAGTGGATGGGGGTGGGACTACATCTGTGGACATACTAACATTCCCAAAGAAATTTGGGATGAATTTGTGCAGGTATGTTATTTTATTTGATGGTATTTATGTATTTCTTCGAACTTTCATATATTAAGTAATTTCTTCATTTATTTCTTATAGAAGCATCCAAAATTTAAAATATGTTGCAAAAATTCATGTACAATGTATGATGATCTGTATACAGTATTTAATGGAAATATGGCAACTGGAGTGAATAGTCACGTTCCTCAAGATTTCACAGCGTCACAACATGTGGAACCCCAAGAACCTGTGGACACCTTCCCTGTATTCAGTACTCAAGTTCCTTTGATACTTTCTAATAGTAGAGAGGATGAACATTCACTAAGCCCTTATATAGGTGAAAATGTCAATAGAAAGTCAAGGAAAAGAGCTTGACTATATGCTGAATCATCTCATTCAATTGCTATATCAATAAATTAATTTAGTAAAAGTATGGCGAAGATTGTAGAAAATGATGACAATTGACAAAAATCAGAACTCACGAGAGAAATTAATGAATTTATTCTCCAAATATGGGATCTTGAGGGTCTTACAGAAGTAGAGAAAATATTATGCTTGGATTTGCTAGAACAACTTGTGAAAAAAGCTATTTTTTTAGGGTTACCTTCTAATGTTGTATAAGTTATATGGATAAAACATCATATTGAGAGAATGTAAACTACTATTTGTCATATACACCTCTGTCCAAACAATTTATTGTGATGTTAAGGGTGGATATAGTTATCCCCCTTTTTATTGTGATTTGTAATAATTTGTAGTTAGATTTTGTTGTTGTTATTATGATGTTTGTGAATTATGTTGTTATTGAAAGAACATTTTATTGTCATATTCAAACATTATTGTTATTATTTACCTTCTTTGCTTTATTGACAACACTATTATCAATTGTGTACTCTAATTTTATTCTTAAGTACTTACTTTCCTTTGGTTAAATTTTGATATATTTGACATATTTGTTTTTTTACATATAGTTTTCCTCTACATGGACAACTACAATGAAAGTTCTCAATGACGATTACAGAGGCAAAGACGAAGGTAAATATGCAACATAATTACTCAAGCGTGTGGAGGAGTTGCACATAATATTACACATATTAGAAGGAATTCTACTGAACGAATATATAGTAAGGAGGGAGAACGATATACTAAGACATTATTAGATTCATCAATAACCCATCAATCATATAATTGTCAAAAAATATATCACATGAGTCAAACTGTTTTTATGGAATTTTGTGAGTTGCTTAAAAAAGAAAGAGTTATACAATATAACCGAGGTATAAGTGAAGAAGAGAAATTAGCAATTTTTCTTGTTACACTTAGTTAGAACCAATGATATGGAGTAACTACTAAGCGTTTTCAAAGATCTGCTTGGACGATTAGCACATATTTCAATGAAATTGTCAATGCTATAATCAAATTATATGATATACTTATAGTAAAACCTTCATCATCAACGTCAAACTGAATTCTTAATGATCCAAATGTCTACTCATATTTTAAGGTAAAATGTGAATTATATTATTATATTCTTCTATTTTATTGAATGTATTTTACATAGATGTTTAACAATACATTTTTTACATGTTCTCAATATAAGATTGCATTGGCGCTATCGATGGTACACATGTCAATGCCACAATTTATGGACAAGAAATTACTAAATACAAGAATAGGAAATGAGAATTAACATAAAATGTATTAGTAGCTTGTAATTTTGACATGAAAATCACATATGTACTTGCTGGTTGGGAAGGATCAACTACAGATGCAAGGATTTTACAAGATGCGACTTCTCGACTGCATGGGCTTGAAGTACCACCTAGTATGACAATACTATTGCCATTCAGATTATTTGTTTATATAAATGTAAATAATAGAAAGTACTAAATGTTATGTATATTGTGCAGGGAAGTATTATTTGGTAGATGTAGGATTCCCAAATTGTCCGAAATTTATTTTTCCATTTCGAGGTGTACGATATCATTTATCAGAATATGATCAAAATCGAGTTCTAATTAACGTGGTAGAGAATTTCAATTACAGACATTCTCAATTGAGAAATGTTATAGAACGTACATTTGAAGTGATCAAGCATCAATTTGCAATTTTACGAGGTTACATGTCATATCCATTGGAAACACAAGTTAAAGTTATTTTAGCATGTTTTCTTGTCCATAATTTCATTAGAAGAGTAGATCGAGAAGACTTATTTCAAGATCTAGCAGATGAATTGCATAAATAAAATGTTGTATTAAATGAAGAATTTGTTAACAATGTTGAAGAAGATAATGTACATTGTTCTGTTAATTTGAGCATAGAACGAAGGAAAGTAGTAGCTGATGTAATGCGTGAAAGAATTATGTATTCTATGTGAGAGAGGGATAATATATAAAAAAATATATTCAATGTAGTTCTAATGAATTTTACTTTTGATGAAAAAGTTATTTTATATGTGCATTTTGTATAGTTATTTGAAGTTAATACATTAAAAATTTAGAAATATTTATAATATATATTTAAAATAATTTATAAAAGTAAATTTAAACTATGTAAAAAAAATTATTGTTATTTCTTATCATTTCCTGATATACACAGATAGTTTAAACTTTGATGTCATTTCCTAGTGTGCATAAATATTATTTTATTTATTATCATTTTATGTCATTTATTCTTCTTTCTATTTTACACTATTTTCTGGATCTTCCATTATTTTATTCTTCGACAGAAAATGTGTACAAACAGATTTTAAAGATAAAATTATAATTAAAATATAATTATAATTAAAGATTGATTGAATAGATATTTATTCAAATATAATTGTTTAATATATATAAAAATAATATCGTTGTGGTGGAAGACCAGAAATAAACAACTGAAACGTTACTTTGAAGTCAATCAAACATTCATTAGTTTTTCGTAAGGAACAAGAAAAAGACCTTTTTACTTTTTATATATATTAAAAAATAAAAGAATTGTTTTTAAAATTTTTTATATAAATAATTTTTAAAAAAAATTCAAAATTTATTTTTTGACGTTCAATAAAGTGCACCTCCTACACACCTTACACTCTTCTTCAAATGTTATGACGTGACAATGTTTGATCCAACGGTCGTCGTTCACCAGGCGTAAGGCGAGGACGCCCAAGATTTATTCCAGCGACAATGCTCTACTAAAACCGGCGGCAATCTCAAATAAATAAAAGTTCCGCGTGTACTTAACCCCGGTACGAAAGCCGTCGTCTTCACAGTCGCCGTCAACTCGGTTTCCGCCTTCCCACTCCCACGGAGACCAAGTGCCGAGACTTTCGTCGACCTTTCTAACTCCGCGCTTTCTGCGCCCACGGATTCTAAAAGGAAGCCTCCCCTCGTCACTGATTTCGTCAGAAGGAGGTTCGATTCGTCGCAGCTGAGAAGAGGCGTTGTTTGGTTGCTTATTGGATTGGAGTTCTTCCTACCGGATCGGGATGGCACGAAGGGAGATTTTACAGAAGATTAAGGTTTCTAATGTTCCTAAATCCCTCTTTATTGCTTGCTTTTATTAAGAATTGGGGGTTTTATGTTGTTTTCTCGAAAAAAAAAGTTCAGATTACGTTGGCTGTTGCTGCTCTGATGTTCTTGGCTGCTGGTTCGTTGGTTTTTTTGCTGGTCTGGCGGTGTTTTTTGGTTAGGATTTTGTCATAATTGAAACAAAGATACGGATATCTTAGGCAAAGGCTTGTTTGATGCAATTCGAGCGTGTGATTTTGTTGGTCTTTATTTATTTGCCTGATATAAATCTGGATCGCCGGTAGGATCGATCCGTGTGTAGAAAGTTTAAAATCTAAGAACGTAGGAACAGAACTTGGCTAATATATGATGAAGCCCTCCATTCATCGTCAATTGATTTCGAGATGGAATATTTCACACCATGGACCCTGATTTGGTGTGGCTTATCTGCTTGTAAGTGTGAGATTCACCTGTTTTTTTTTAATGCGCCTAAACACGCAACATTAGTTCTGTTATTTTGAGTAGTTGGAGGTAAAGATCAAGTTGAGATATTTCTGTGTAAATTGAAACATTGTCGGGGTATCAAAAGACTAATGATTGTCAATGAACATTCTTTATCAGTTTACACTAAACACAATGACTCTAAATTATTTGTTTTCTTGTACTAGTGATTTCACATGTCATTTTTAAATGCTATATCCTTACAGCATGCAAATGAATAGGCTCTATTGAAGAAGGGAAAAAAATCCAATGGACGAGATTCTCACTAACGTGGGTTTGGGGAGAGATGGATGGTCCAATTCTACTTAGCCTTATTCCCATAAATGAAGATATTGCTTCGTAGGATTGAAACCCATAACCTCCAGGCTACAATGGAGCAACCTTGTAGATATGTTGCTCTATTAATTAGGAATATTGCATCTGTGGTTTGGACTTCATATGCACCTTAGTTGATAAAAAATTTGCCTACATGCATACTTTTCTCATGTTTTTTCCTTGCCGGTGCTTATAATTAAAGCTATTTTGTGGTAATTCTGACAGTGGGTTTTTTCATAAAGTTGTAATTTTAAATTGTAAGTTGAGAAAATGAATTCTTTTGCATAGGATAAAGTGGGGTTTAGTACATCAACACCAGATACAGGAAAAGGCAAGAGCAAGTTACACAAAAACATCAAGCATGGATACCACTTGGTCAAGGGCAAATCTTATCATGCAATGGAAGATTATTTAGTGGCAGAATTCAGAAATGTGGATAAAAACGAGTTGGGTTTATTTGCAATATTTGATGGGCACTCTGGTCATGATGTTCCTGATTACTTGAGATCACATTTGTTTGAAAACATTATTAGTCAGGTAAAAAGCGTTAACAGCACAGCTCTTATCGTCTGTTTTGTTTTCCCCATTGTTGTGTTTCGTCTATTTCATCATTTCCCTTTCTCTCTGTGAGCAGTCTGATTTCTTGAAGGATCCAGAAAATGCTACCAGAAAAGCATACAGAAAGACTGATGAGAATATTTTGGAGAAATCTGGTGAATTGGGGAGAGGTGGCTCTACTGCAGTCACAGCTATTTTGATCAATGGGGAGAGGCTTGTCGTAGCTAATGTGGGAGACTCGCGAGCAGTCATTTGTAGGAATGGTGTAGCTAAGCAACTATCTATTGATCATGAGCCTAGTGCTGAAAAAATGGCCATTGAGAGCAAGGGTGGATTTATTTCAAACTTTCCAGGTAAGTACTATCAAACAATCTAGTATCTTTGAGGGTTTTTTTTTTCTGAATCCCTGCTGCATAACTACTTAGGTAATCTATTATTACCAAAAAAAACTATTAGGTAATCTATTAATTTTCACCTGTTGAGGTCTAATATATCTATTCAAACTTTCACATGACTATTGCTATGAATGCAGGTGATGTGCCACGTGTTGATGGGCAGTTAGCGGTTGCACGAGCTTTTGGGGACCGAAGCTTAAAGATACACCTTAGTTCAGAACCAGATGTGATGGAAGTGGCAATAGATGACGAGACAGAATTTATGATTCTAGCAAGTGATGGATTATGGAAGGTACTGCTTTAAAATTTTAAAAAATTCAACTATAAATGACTAACAATACTTTTGGATGGCAAGAACAGATGATGGATATAGTTACACTATTATGTAAATAAGAAGCAATGCACTTAAACAAAAATATATGGTCACACTTCCAGCTTTCTTTTTTTCTGGGTTATTGTTGTCCATAGACCAGGATTTTTGGTCCTAAAAGAAAGAAATAAAGATTTAAGGTTTATCCTGTGTTTCATCATATTATGGAAACAGAGAGATCATGGTCCCTGTGGGTATGTAAGAGAATCTTCACCTCTAAATTTATGAATTTTGTCTAACAAGAATAAAGCAAAATGGCATAGAAGGGTACTGACATGATAGTCTCTTCTGAATAGGTTTCTCTGATTGATATGAATCCCGTGATAAATTTTCCAGTTGTTAATTGTAATACGTAATAGTGCATTTCTTTTTCTTCAGTTGGGATTGATCACAGTGGAAAATGCAGTAAATTAAGTCTTAACCTATTTTGACTTTATTACATGTAATTAGCTACTTTTTGATGCCATGATAGCATAGAAGCATCGTGCTGAGGAAATTAAATTATGAACATCACCCAATACTCTTTAGATTTGAATTTCAGAAAAAATAATTGATGTGGCTTTGAAGAAGCATGAATTGAAGTCAATTACAAAAGTAGAATCGTACACCGATAAAAGAGTTTGCCTTGCACAGGTCATGCCGAATCAAGAAGCTGTTGATGTAATCAAAGATATAACAGATGCTCAACAGGCAGCAAAGTCCCTTACTCAAGCAGCTCTTTCTCGGAATAGCAAGGATGACATCTCATGCATTGTTGTAAGTTTTCAGTGATTGTACGACATTCTCTTTCTTAACAAGTTCCGTTTTGCATATGTAAACCTTCTTTTGTAAGCAATTCATGGCACTCTGATAAATAATCAGACGGACGTTGTTGAAGATCATTGTGGACAAACATGGTATAACATCTTGTACTAATAAAACTGGTTCTGAACAATGTTCAAGGTTTGAAGCGAATACTGCCGGCGTCATGCCAATTATTTCAAAGCATTCATATATTTGTCTCAGCATTTCACCCAACAACTTTTTCTGTCTACTTTGTCAGATATATGTAAAAAACCATTGCTTTTATAAAAGAAAAAAAATCATCACGTCAATAACCAACATAACTTGAGCAAGCATGATAACAGGGCCACCAATGCATCACAACATCATTTTAGTGTTTCCAAGTTCAAATTCATCGTGCGGTAATCATTTTTAGATCTATTGGTGGAAATCATGAGTGAATTCTATTAAAAATTGCTGATTATTTTTCAACCTGATTTTTAAGTAAAGGGCAATTCAAAACTTATTTTAAATTAGGATATATTTGGGTACATGTAAATTATGCAATTCAAAGTTGGAGGGTAAAGAATAAAAGGTCTGTTTGGATGTGTCAACGTTTTCAAATCATATTTTTCGACTTAAGGCTTCTATTTTTACTTTCGCATGGGATATAAGGGTTTTAAGTGGTGTTTGAAAATGTAGTTTTTTTGAGAAAAAGAAAACTAGGCATTTGCAATGGAATGTGAGTTTTTATTCATAATCAAACATCTTAAATTATTATTGCAAACTATACTTTTCAGTAAAAATGTTGTTCTGCGAGTTTACCAAACACATCCTTAGATGAAAGGTAACTATATCTTGAAGAAGGGGAGACAATTATAACTTGGATGATGAAGAAAGAGATTTGAAAGATGGATATCAAAAATGTTAAATTAATATATATTTATTATTCTATAATGAAAATTTGTATTTGATGGTTGAGGTCTTGTTGGAAGAGTAGTTAGATGTCGGTTTGAATTTTTTGAGATATTTAGTTCATCAGTTGAAGGGTAATTTTGGTAAATAACAGGAAAAGTTGATCTGCTTACATCATATAGGAGATGTTGGCTTATAATATGGATTTTTATTTGCATATACTATTACAAAATATTAATTTCTCAATTTATTCTATTAAAACCTATTGTTATAATGAAATATTATTTTCGTTACAATGCTACTTTAATTCAAAGTTACCATCACCAATGCATCGCTTCACCATTGATATACAAGGTAACATTTTGTAAGAGCAAGATGAAAAAGCTTTTCACAGCTCAAACAAATGTTAAACAACAATTGCAGTTCATGACTGTTAAACTTAATTTTTAAGGGGAGAGAAATACATGGAGCTAGAAATTAAAAATTCAAAATACACAAAAAATACCTTAATATTAAAAAAGAGAGAGATTTCCAATCTGTCTGCTTCCACAGCCCATAGGATGGAAACATGAAACAGGAACCCAGAAAAACAGAGGTATAAATTATTTAGGGCCTGAACTGTAGATGGTGGGGAACAGAAACCAATACTTAAGTGGATATCATCATGCCATCACCATTACCAACTAATAATATTGCTTTAATGATCACCAACTTCAACTTTGCATCTCCCTGGCCATTAGCCCAATAAAAATCAAAGCAGTAAAACAAATAAAGGAAAGGTTGGTTTTAAATTAAAGTGAAGGTCACAGCTTACAGGTGACGGCTGCAACCCAAAAAAATACAAAAGCATACGTATGTAATCTTCAACACGAATCTCAAGGATGGGAATGGGATCAGATCATCAGGGTTTTCAGCGTTGTCGCGTCGCTGTTACATGACTAGCTCGATGACCCAATCCAGATCTGGTCCATCCTCCTCCGGTGCCGGCGATGCCGACGCATTGTTGGCAGAGGATGGCCAAAACAACCCAAGTGTTGGAGCGGAGCCGAGATCCATGGCCTCCATGGACTTCACCACCTCGGCATAGGTGGAGTAGTACATCTCCAACGTCGTAGTACTCTCGACACCATGGTTTCTTGCCGTCACAGTCACGTGACCGCAGGTGGGGGACAACGGCGGCGAAGGACAAGGGAAGCCCGACAACGCAGATGTCGGTGAGGAAGACGACGACCCACCGCTGTCCAGCGATTGCGGTTTTGGTAGGAAGATGCATCGCATTTTGCGAAAGGAGGTGGTGACGGTGGCGGGACGGAGTTGGCTGGGTGTGTGAGCAAAGAAGCAGACCTTGCGGCGGCAGCTCCGGCCGTCCTTGCATGGCATGGTGCGGTAGCGGGAGGGGTGAAGCCAACACTCGAACACACCGTGCGAGAACTCACATGCATCGCCACGGCCACAGTGCCCGTCACGGCGAAATGATGGGCAAACCGTGCCGGAATAATGATACCTGCAACTCCGGTATCAGAAAAAAAGCATCAATGATTTCTATGTTATGGTATCAGAGAGGGTTTCCCTTTTTTTTGGCTCTAACTGGTTCTGATGTGATTATGAACTAATTAACTTATAGTACCAGCGAGGGTCACGACGGCGAGCCTTCTCCCCAGGATGGGCGAAGGGACACTCCGTCCAGTCGTGGTTCCTGATCCTCATGCATCGACGCACTTTGAACTCGTACATGCGGAACTCGTCGGAGGAGTACACATCAGCCGACCACCACCGTCCAGACGAGTCCTCTTCCTTGCCCGGCCCCATCTCTTCCACTTGTCCAGCGGCCATGCAGATGTTGCGGTTATCATCATCATCACCACAACCCCCTCCTGCTCCTCCTCTTGGAGATGGAAGGAGTTGACGTCGGCTGTGATCAGGAGGGAGGTCCATGTCGCGGGGGAGAGAAGGATTAGCTCCGGTCATCGTCCTCCTCCGTTCCTGCTAGGGAGGAAAAGGGTGACGGGAGCGACGCATATATGAGAGACGGAAAGGCGAGAGCTGGAAGGTGGAAAGGTGGGATTTGCTGGGCCATGGATGGGAGACGAAGATCTTATTTATTCCAACACAAAAGAGAATAGATTTATCTAACGTAAGATAGAAATTATCAATAGATCATTAATTAAGCAAACCATTTCGTTTCAAATGTTAAAAAGTTGGAGATAGGAGTTGGGTTGTGGAAAGGCCGGGAAGCAAAAGATCTCCATGATCGGATAACATATACGGTACAAGTGCCGTGGCACAGAGTTCGAATGTGAGCGTGTGATGTGTGGTCGATCTCGAGGCAGAGGAGAATTAAGATGGATGTGTTATTTGTAATAAGCATAAAATTTAGATTAATATATGATACTTTAAAATACGTATATTAATAATGTGTGAAAAAAAAAAAGTGACAATAAAATAAGGATAAAATCTAAATTAATATAGAATTTTGAGTGAAACAGAAAAGGTGTCCGGTGTTGAGAGCGGAATTAAGCTGCAAGTCATGTATGTGTCACCAGCTTTGGACATGGAAGCTACATGTTTCACCAGATGTGGTTCTTTCCTTCGCTTCTTCGTCGTCGACGCTCTTAGGGTTAGTTTGACACTGTTATTATTTTGCTTGATGATGATGAAGCTGGTGTTTCTTTCGAAGGTGAAAAGACAACTACGTTATTCAATATCTTGGATGTGTATCCATAGGTTTCTCTAAATTACGTTTTTCCTTTTTTCACCTAATAATGGTATGTTACGGGAAGCAACTAAGATGGAAGTAAATCTTTCGGCTGCTCTTTTCATCTTTGTTTTGAGTTCAATTCACGTTGTTATCTGGAAAAAAAGCAACTGTTTACTTTCTAATTGTGATCTCGTGATTAGGGATTTTGTATTTTAATATTAATTCATCTTGAAGAAAAAAAGTACATCAATTATTTGGTACATGTGAGGATCTGAGATGGTCATCGGGTGAGAGTGAAAATGGATACACATCTTCTGCTCTTACTTCTTATTAGGTCTTTTTCTGATTATTCTTTTAGATTCAATTTTAGAGTAGAATTTGAGACTTTAAACAGATTCTGTAGACTTCCCAAATGCACCTTACATAGAATTTAAAGAGTATAGAATTTTTACAAAAGACATTTTACATGGTATTTTCTAACTTCGGTGTATTGCAAAATTCCCGAAGCCATGGACTCCTAGGACGGCCACAATTAATTAGGATGAGATCAAAGTTTCGGAAAATGGATTCTATTCTGATTTTATGATAAAGAAAATAAAATGATAGATAAGCTGAAGTTGGAAATAATGATAGACGGGAAAAATACGTACGACCACCGAAAATCTACTGCAACGGCAGATGATGGGATTTCCGGTGAGAGATCAGAAGAGAATGCCATTCTTCCCCAAGGATTCTGAAGCTACGGAGAAGCATGCCAAGACAAGTCAATCTATATGGAAGTCATTATTTTTTTGAAAAAGACTGAAGTCCTCGTCATCAAACAAATTCTACGCCGGAAGTTGACCAACAGTTCCCTTTGTCTGTAAAGAAAAATTAACCTAGATTCAAATCTATGCAAAACATTGTCAACATCCCCAAAAAAAAAAAAAACCACAGTAGAAGTGCGGAGCCTTTTACATACATTTTTCAGTACATTCCATTTTGTCTACCTTTCTTAGCTTTCAGGCATAGCAGATAACTCCAATCGTAAAGCAACTCTTGAACCTTTCAAATGCATTGCCGTACGTGAGCCAGTGTTTAATCAGAAGCCTCTTTGTGTAAGGTGCCACCAACATGTCCAATAATCTTAACGAACAACTATAAGCGATGACAGTTATTCTCGCAGTCATTCTCTAGGGACGATGATGCGTTCCTACTAATGTCAAACGCAACCAAACACCAAGTGCCATACAATATTTACAAGAAGAGGGTTTTTACAATGACAAAAACCAATTGAACGAAAGGAATCCAGGGGGCATTCTAAAATCGTTTGAGACAGATCTGAAACTAGCCAACGAAAATTTAAATGTTTCGGTAATTAGGTTAAAAGACACGGGTAACAATCTCATAAGTAATAATAGATGAGCTGAATGACTAATTCTACTTCAAAAGATTTCACTTGTAACTTCAAACAACCTTTTTTGTTGAGAATGTTAAATGTTCATTTCAAAATTAATAATGAAAGAACGAAACATTATATTATAAGACTTAATTACATCTTTATCAATGTGAAATCATCCTTCAACACTTCCTCACACTTGTAGTCTTTTCTTTAGTCTACTAGTGTTTTACAAGTAATATGCGAAAACCAAGTTCTGATATCATATTAAAATTTTAACTTAAAATTAACTAATAATGAGTGAAGAAAATCAACATATATAAGCTTAGATTCGATCTCTACTTATTCAAGCAAGATTATTTCTAATAGAGAAGTCAAAAAGATTATTTTCCATGGAAAGCCTCGATCATATGAAAAAAGATATAAAATTCTTACGAAGGATATATAAGCCCATCAAAGAAAAGACAACGAAATAAGAACATGAAGTAAACACTGAAAGAAAAAAGAAAAAAATTACTGTCAGTGGTACGAAAGCATGAACACTTCAATGCTTTAAAAAGTAAATCCACCTCTTTCAATGACAAGAAGCAAAGCACAATAATTAGACAGAAAAATTGACTCTAAACGGCTTTAAAAAGTAATAACAATCTGTATGGAACGTTTCATCCCACATTTCTATATGAAGGAAACTAAAAAATTGTGTTTTGATATCAAAACTACATGCAATAACAAGTATAGTCTCGAATTAGCACATACTTTCCAAAGAGTAAATGACAAAAAGTTCCCGTGCCAATCGAAAAACTTGAAAAGCCCTACATTGCAAATATAAAACAATGCACTAGCTCGTAAATCATCTTTTAAGTTGCCTCCTTGCCAATGCAGGGGTTTTCTTTGGAATGTAAACCTTGTAGTTTACCTGAAAAAGAACAATCAACAACAATAAAATTTAAGGCAATAACAGATGTTGCATCTATATACTACTACAAACCACGTTCACATGTGATGGATTGAATTGAATACTATTATACTAGGGTAAAAAGAGGCAGAAGAATATTTTTCAGAGGTCCGCAGATATATAATATTTAGTTCATTGTAATAAAACAAATTCCCATCAAAATCGTATAAAGAGTAAAAGACTCATTTTAGCATTAAGTGTTCCCTTGTCAGTATCATTCCCAACACATAATTTCAGTGAAAAATGAGTTCAAATAGTCCAAGAAGTGAAGAAGAAACTCGTATGGAGAAAGGAAAGTGGTGATTAAGAGACAAGTGGGCAGCAATGCCTTGGAGCAAAAGCATGCTCACTGAGTATGAACCAATAAAAAATACAAAATGGTGACTCACCCTCAGACAACAATTATATGAATACTTATCCAAGAAAATGTCGTGAAATTGATTTTGGAAAACAGATGGCAGAAAATTGCTATCTGACTAGGCATCCAGAACAAACATCTCTCCTATGAATTTGTATTTTTTCCTATTTATATTTTTAATCAAACTTCAATGTTTGCTTAACTGAACCCTGTCTTGATCTAGGTGAGATTCTTCAGCTCCAGGAGTTAATGGCCCAATGAAGTAATTACTATTGTTTTCATGTGGTATGGAATGTATAGACTACACCCATACTAGCTCTCCCTAATAAATTTGTAATTTTAAATCAAACTCCTTACCTGCACCGCTTCTCCACCACGCATAACAGTCATTGTCTTATTTTGCAATTCTGTATCAGTCTTAGAAGTTGTTCCTTGAGCTTTAATAGCTTCAGTTGATTCTTGAGCTTTAATAGCTTCAGTTGGTACTTGAGCTTTATTGGTTTCAGTTGATCCTTGAGCATAATAGTCAGGAACAGGGAAGAGACCAGAAGTTGACCCTTTAGCTTTATTAGTTTCAGTTGTGTGACTAGCAGACCGTGTTGCAGTCTTCAACTCAGACACCCCATGTTCAACCGGCACTTGCCTCAACAAGTTATTATTTTGCTTCTTGTGCTCTCGCCGAACTTCAATGGGAGAAGCCTGGCCTTTATTGATGGAAGAACTGGTTGTTGAATTCTTACGGGTAATTAATCGTGGACTTCGACTAACATCCTGACAATTAGCAAATTCATTTCTATTTTTTTGTTCCTGGCTTCTAAGCAAATTAGCCATCTCACGATGCAGGTTCAAAGATTTATCTTCATTTTCAAGCTGGAAGCTTCCATCTTGAACTTCAGATTTCTCTTCTGCTGACCCACTTGGGATTTGTTTTGAGGACATGTTAGGCTCTTTTGAACTCTTACGATCATCATCTTCTATTCTCAAACGAGATGCCCCACATGAATCACTCTGAACAAACTCATCTTTTTGCTGGCCTGAAGGTTTTGCAGATCCTCTGAATTTCTTGAGATTTTCTAGTGCCTTTTTTCTCAACATTGTCTCCAAGTCATCAGTCTCAGACACCACCTCGGCATCAGCATTAGGCACAACAACCACACTCTTCAGCCTTCTAGAGGTTTTTCCGGCAGATTGTGATTCACAATTAGCCTCAACATGAAGATAAGCCCTTTCTTCCTCTTCCATATCACCACCCACTTCCTGATTGTTATTTGCACCCCATCTTGTGTTTCCACTGCTCTTCCTCGCATTTTCCTGTTTCTCCGCCTGTGAGGTCCTCATCTCGTTTTTGCTGATCCCATCTAAACTGTCATTGCTCCTCGAATATGGGAAATCGGCACCATCCTGGGTAATCTCCACCCTTCCTTCGTAGTCACCACATACTTCCGTAGATTGACTCCTCTCTGTAAATCTCCCCCTGCTACGGAACTGGATGCTGCTTCTGCTACTAGTACTGCTACTACTGGTACGATGACTGCTACAAGTCGAACAGCTCGGGGACCTGTACCTCCCTCGTCTGCCATTTTTCCTATCCTTCTTCTTAACGCCAATCTCATTCCTTACTCCAGAACTTCTTCTTCTCCTAGACCTCCCTCCCTTATCCGATCTCTCTGGCGAACTACCACTCGAGCGACTACACGTCGAGCAACTCGTCCTCCTCTTCCTCTTCCTCTTCCTTCTCCTTCTCAAGTAGTCCTCACTCGATGACGAATACCCCGACTCCGAATCGACGCTAACGCTGCGAATCCTTCCTTTCTTCTTACGCCTTGCCTTCTCGGAACCATCCGACTTCTTTCTCCTGGATCCGTCGCGGCTGACCGACCTCCGCCGCCGCCTCCGGTCCTTTTCCCTCTTCTTCTTCTTATCCTTCCTCCTCCGACCCCGTCCGCGTGCATCGCCCGAGGAGCAGTACCCGGAGGTGGAAGGAAACTCCGAGTCTTGGCGCAGCCTCTTCGATCTGGCACGGGACTTCTGCTTGTGCTTCTTCCTCTTCCTGCTCGATTCCTGAGAGATCCAAGCCAAGGCGAATCAACTTCAAATCAAACATCCGATTTCTTAACCGAAGCTTGTGAACTACAGCAATTTAGCGAGGTAAGTGAAGTTGGATAGAGCGAGAGAGAGAGAGGGAGAGAGCAAGAGTACCTTGAAGCCGTCAGCGGTGGTCGTAATATTCTTGTGCAGAGGAGGAAGCGTGGGAGGGTCGGTGGACATGGCAGAAGGAACCGAACGCGAGAATGGGACTCGTGGACAAAAGCGAGGTGGGATGGGATCGTAGGCTGCGTGTTTGTGTCCGTTTTTGGTCACGGGTCTGGAGAATTGAATCTTCTGGATTGGGCTTTTTTGTGGATCTGATCCAGATAAGAATGAAGATTGGGCCCAGAAAATTTTAATTCAATTTTATTTATAATATGATTCAGAAAAAGAGAAATTTGTGTGGGTAGGTGGGCAAGGTGGGTGGCGGCCGGTCCGGTCCGGTCCGGTCCTCTCCTCCGACTCCCGTGTACCGCTGCCATCGTTCGAGGGTAGGTGAGTGCGCGCTTCTCTCTCTCTTGCTCCCTATTTATACGACTCTCCCACCAGATCTCTCAACCCCACCTCTCTCTCTCTCTCTAAAACAGGGCGTTTGGTGAGAGATGGCGATGGCGGCGGCGGCGACGACGACGACGACTGCATCCTCCCCCTCGTCTCTACTGCCGAAGCAATTTGTAAAGGCTCCCAGGTCCACAGACGGCGGCCGATCCAGCTCGAGCCTCGCCTTTCTGCAGTCCACTGACCTCCGCAGGCTCGCTTCCTCCAATTCCCCGTCCATCCCCGTCCTTCGGCCCCGCAGGGCACTAGGTGCTGCTTCTTATGTTATGTTGCCTGTTTTTTGTTTGTGGAGGGTCTTTTTTTTAATTTTTGTTCTGTGCGTTCTCGTCGTTATTGGTGTTTTTTTCAAATAGTAGATTTCAGTAATAAGGTTTGATTATCAGACCACAAACGTACCCGGCAAAGTGACAAAGTTTAGACAGCGGGGTTTGATGGTTGGCACATAAAGCTGAACTGAAAATTGAGATGAAAAAGGTGGCCGTGAACTAGAGTCAGGTCACGTCCAAGGTTGACGGATCCAGAATTCATAACAGAGGAGCAACTGGCTTGCTCCCGCATTGTTGCATGCCATTCTCCAATAGTTCCAGCATCGACGTTGATTAAACAAGCGATCTGTCCATCGTTAGTCTGAGATCTGCATTGTCCTCATCATCTTCACGACCCCATTCCCCTATGATAGAGTTGTTCTGATTGGCTTGTGTCATTGAAGTTGAGGGACCTGGGAGTTCAGCAACTGCAGGCTCCATAGGAGTAACTGCTTCTCCACAGAAATATCTACCAAGGGCTCATTTTTGAGGTTGATGGATTGAACAGGGTGCTCCTTTTGGCTGTTCTGCTTTTTCAGCTCAAATGTCTTGGCAAAGAGAAAAGACACGTATATTTTAATGGCAATCCAACTTCATTAGTTGACGTGCTCGAGTCCCTTCAATTTTATGCTTTATTTCCTCTTTACTGTTATAGCCTTATATATGTATGTGTATAGAATATTGTCCTGAACTCCACGGTATTACATTTTCAGGCATCTTCTAGTTGCATATTGTAACGCATGATGCACCATTCATGGCATAAAAACTTTATTTAGTTGAATAGGGTTAGATTTTTTTTATTCCTAGCGGACATTTTACTTTTGTTATTGTAATATGTGACATACTCAAATTTTCTTCAATTATTTATTCCATCAGATGATGGTTTACAATTTTTCAAAAAAATTAATGTGTTCAAGTCTGACACTCCAGAGGTCCAAGCCATTGGTAATGTTTATGGAAACTACTTCCGTGTTGCAACATTTGGGGAATCTCATGGGGGTGGTGTCGGATGCATTATTAGTGGATGCCCTCCTAGAATTCCTCTTTCCGAAGCTGACATGCAAGTGGAACTTGATCGGAGGTACGTTTTTTTTCTTAAACCATTTGTGTTATCTTTTTCAAGGTATTTATTGTAAGTAGAAATGAATATTTGGTTGGCCTCACACTAAATTTTATGGAAAACAAATACTGTCTTCAGGAGGCCTGGTCAAAGTCGAATAACAACTCCAAGAAAGGAAACTGACACATGTAGAATTGATTCAGGGGTTGCCAATGGTGAGTTGTTTTCTCCATTGCTTAGTTATTTTTATCTAAAATCTTAAAATTTGCTGCCACTTTTTTCTTCTTGGCTTAATTTTCTTTCATTGAAGGGATTCCATCAACTCTCTGAGTAAACTGATCCAAATATATGCATGCAGGGGTTACTACAGGAACTCCAATTCATGTTTTCGTACCCAATACAGATCAAAGAGGTCATGTGAGTCTCACCAATCAACTGATATCATTCTCAGATCATACGGGTTGTCAGATAGCAGTATAACTGTAACTTATCAATATCTTCCAAGTGAATTTATTACAAAAGCTAAATATCTGCTGAAGAGCATAGCTTTTAACATTCTTTTAATGCTGAGCATGTTTTTGACTTGTGATATGCAGTAAGGAAATTTAGTTTGTTTGCAATTGTTATATTTACACAAGCAATGATGTTTGGTTTTTTGTTTGACATTTAGTCACGTTAATATATTGTATGGTTATATGCTGTCTTTTGAAATTCTGATGTTGTACTGTAGGATTATACTGAAATGTCAATTGCATACCGGCCCTCTCATGCTGATGCAACATATGACTTTAAATATGGTGTTAGATCAGTACAGGTACCTTATTTTAATAATTTTCTACTTTGCATATAAATAAGATACAGTTCTTGATAATTTGGCCAGCGGCAAAACATGATCTATATGCATTAGAAATTCAATACAAAATAATTTTAAACACTAAATCATTACCATAGGAATGTAAGAATTTCTTGCCAGAGACTTGAATACACATAACATAAAAATGATCTTTGGAATGGAAATCTGTAGAGATGTTTATGAACGTAAAGTTAGGTACAAAGAAAACATTTATTTAAGTTTCATACATGATAATATTGTTTACAAAAAAAGTTTCTTACATGCTGTAAGGCACATGTTTTTCAAATGATCAATGTGCTTTCTTGTCATGATTTGTTGACTTGATTTGTAAATATTTTCTCAGATCATCTGGAATACATCCACAATTTTATTATTTACATGTGATATGGGTTGACATGAATGATGGATTTTGTAAAATAGCGTAATTGTATATACTACCTTTATTTTCCAAATGATTTGATTTTAAAAGCTTTAAAACATCTTTTATGCATAGAAAATGGTGGATCTCTATTATCAGTATGTGCAATGAGCATCTATCCAAAATTCTCAGTATGTGGATGCATCAGTTTTGAAAGAAGACTAAGCGAACTAATGATGTTGTAATTTATGTCATGTTTGCCTTATTTTGTGATGCCGTTTGTCATCCTTTGGAATACTCTTTTCAGGGAGGTGGCAGATCTTCAGCAAGAGAAACAATTGGAAGAGTTGCAGCTGGAGCTGTTGCTAAAAAGATACTTAAGATGAAGACAGGAATGGAGGTAGGCATTTACAATCTTCTTGGAACTTGAATAACAATACACATAATATGGTATAGGCTCTAAGAAATTCATTTCCTGCATCATATATTGTCTATATTGAAATACATTTGAAGTGACTTTGGTTGGATGATGGTAAAAGAAAGATAAAAATCATAGCTACTTTTGCTTGTATCACAAAAAAGTAATTTTAATCTTTCCTAGACAATGTAAAATGTTTGCATGAGGTGGAGCATATTATCTCCTTTTCTATCATTTAATCAAATTGGGCTTTTTTTTATACAATAGAATAGATCTTTTTAATAATGTTCTTGACTCCCATAATTTTCACTAAAGACATAGCAGTGACAGAGATCACGAAATCAGTTACTAGAACTATACTCTTACAGGAAAGAATAAAAGTCTTTGGACAAAGTTAACCTTCAATATCCCTTTTCAGATATTAGCATATGTTTCTCAAGTGCACAAAGTAGTATTACCTGATGGAGTGGTGGACAATAACACCGTGACCATGGATCAGGTTTGTCTTGGAATGTGATTTTAAAGAATTCTTTAAATCTTTAATTATGCTTCCATTATTTTTTTGATTGATGGTTCTTTTGTTTGTTCTTAATTGTCATTCTCTATGCCTCGTCAAATTTTGATTATTCCTAATGAAATTTTACAGATTGAAAGTAATATAGTTAGATGCCCTGATCCAGAATATGCAAATAAAATGATTGAGGCTGTTGATACTGTTAGAGTGAAAGGGGATTCTGTTGGAGGTGTTGTGACATGTGTTATAAGGAATGCCCCTCGGGTAAGAGATTTGTTCCTCATTACATTTTTTGTTATTTTACATGTTGGTGCAACCATTTTTTTTTATAGATTAAATCAAAATGTCGTTTCCTAGTTGATTCATTGGAATAACATATCTGAAACTGCATTTGTAAAAATAATCAATCCAATGTCTTTCTTATATTTTCTATATGTTATCTCTATTCGTGTAACTATACTTAGAATTTTTTGTTTCTTTCAAAGGGTATTGGTTCACCTGTGTTTGAGAAGCTTGAAGCTGAACTTTCTAGAGCTGTCATGTCACTCCCTGCAACAAAGGGTTTTGAATTTGGAAGTGGCTTTGCAGGTTAGAACGAATGTCATTACATAGTAATCCTCGAATACTGGTATTGGAGCCAGGTCCAAAATATATAGGTTGATAGTCATTCATGAAATAGGCTTTTCTGTAAACTCTACTTGCGTTGGTAAATGATCATCAACTGCATGCAGGCACTTTTATGACTGGCAGTGAACACAATGATGAATTCTACACAGATGAAAATGGCAACATCAGAACAAGAACAAATCGGTCGGGGGGGATCCAGGTCAGAGTCTTTTTTCTGTTCCTTCTTGTTCGTTCATATTTTCAGCAATAATCATGGTTTTTTGGTTTTTTTCATTTCTACTCGTTTTTTACATCATCGTTTCAATTCAGGGGGGAATATCTAATGGAGAGAACATATACTTCAGAGTAGCTTTCAAACCAACTTCTACAATCGGGGTAAAGTTATCAATTCTATGCTTTTTTTGTAACTGTATCTGCAAATTTCAAGGCATTGGGTTTGTAATGCCGCAAAATATACCTAAAATGATTCAAGAAATTCAGATGTGAATGTCGATCATACCATCTCATTAGTTTTCAATATCATTCAGCATGTTGATCGATCATTTTATTGTTTTATTACCAAGAAATTTCTGTTGCTTTTTCTTGATTCGAAGGTAGTAAATATTGTTGACTTTTCGCAGAAGAAACAAAAAACCGTGACCAGAGACTGGAAGGAGACTGAACTTATTGCAAGAGGTCGCCATGACCCTTGCGTTGTTCCTCGTGGTGTGTATAATACAATCTTATGCTAAAATTTAGAAAGTGTTTCTTTCAACTGTTGTAAATGTATACTGATAATCTGAACCACGCTGGTTTATGTAGCTGTTCCGATGGTGGAGGCTATGACAGCCCTAACGATGTTGGATCAACTGATAGCACATCTGGCGCAATGTACCATGTTCCCTGGTGATGAGTCTCTGGAAGACTGCAATAACCTTCCAAATCCTCCTTCAATGCTGAAGACCGTGTAAATCAGCTTGTCTCTGTTTTCGTCATAGATTCATAAGTTACCCTCCATATAATAAAATTAATAATCTCCGAGAGAAAGGGAAACAAAATACTTAGTAGATCATATATTATTTGATTTTGGATTGAAAGTTTCATAAGGATGTCTAATTATTGTTCACTCATTGGGTCCAGCGGTCTCTAAGAGGTTTGACGTCCAAAGCCATTATCATTTTTGTGATCTATGCATGTACTCTGTCGGGTAGGATTAGGGCAGTCTGGTCTTTTTGGGGTAATTATGATTATGTATGTCTGGAAGTCAATGTTTTTGTTCGTGGACTACATAGACATGAGTTCAAGGTTCCCATTTAGCTCTTCTGAAAAACGGCAATTCTGGTGAGCATATCTGTGAATCTTGTAACATGTAAAGGATATCACATATTTTGAACAATATCGTAAATGCGAAATGCTGCCTTTCATTTCTATTGCTCATCTGTTTGCCAGATAAATATTTACCACACTAATCTCAGGAGATGTACCGTGAAACTCAACACATGAATTAGAAACTTTGTTTCGAGTTGTTAAACTTCCTTCAAATTTTATATTAATACCTTTAACTTCAAAATAGATCACTTGATGCTTACAAATCTCAACCATAAATAGTATTCACATTAATGTTAGATTAGCAAAAGAAAACATTAATGTATATTAGGCTTTCTACGTTTTTATAAATATGTTGTGACAAGGTAATATTCTTCCTCCTGTAGGCTATTCTTTACGCATTTCTTCTTTTCTGGATATTTTTATTCCACTTACACTTATCATATATTCAACCTTTGGATATAAATCCCTCTTCCTCAAGCTTCACATCTATATAGGTTGTTGGAAATCGACTCTCTTTGGTGAAGTTGATCAAAACAAAATACTTTGCTACAACTTGAGTAATTCGTTGCCACACTATTGCGTTTATTTGTGGCATATTCCTGAGTTTGCAATATAATTGAAGAGATTTATGACATGATAGAATTGATTTGTTATATGATCAGTAAGTAGGGATACATAATTTTATTTGCAATAAAGGAATTTAACCAAATTGAGCCAGTAGAAAATGTGTCTTATGCCTAACTAAATAATTATAGACGATTAATAAGTGGATTGTGGAAACCGGTTTATCAAATGGAATCAGACTTTAATCAAAACGGATGCTTGTATCAAACGGAATCAGACTCTAATCAAAATGGATGCTTGTCTAACTTTTTTTCGGTGAGTGTTCATTAGAAAAACCTAATATAGAAATTTGAAACAGGGTTGTGACACCACTGAGGTTAGGGTTTAACAATGATTTATTCTCGTCTCAGAAAAGAAACCCAATAATTTTCATGAAGCAAAATATAAATAAATAGTTGATCTAATTTATGATCAAACTATGCTTGAAGTTTGTTTCTTTAATCCATAACCCAAGAAGATTTTTATTTCACCGAAGGGAGGAAAACTTTTTTTAATATTAACAGTGATTTCTTACTTTAACTAAAATTTAAATAATAATAATAATTGAAATTACCGTTATTTCGAGTCGACTTAAAAAACTCTTATCCTGACGTTGCCTTGAAGGTAGGACCAACGCGAATAGGCAATTTGATTCCGTACTCTCATCCTTATCCCTTATCTCCTCCACATGCCCTGTTCTCCAACCAATGCGCTGCAACGTTAAATTGTCATCCTTATCCGTAATAAAATAACTCCTAAAACATAACCAAATCTACCTAAATATCTTGAAGTCTAACACTACAATTACCACCGAAACCGAAGTCACAGATGACCTGCGCCAACCAATCACATCAGACCATTAATTCGCGATGGCTGCAATTACCAAAATATCTGAACCCTTTTGTTTGAACGGTAAAATATCTGAACTTTATCATCACTTTCTGGTGGAAGGTGGCATAGCGTAAACTCTATTTATAGCCCCAAGATTGATGCCAAGGAGAACACATCACAGAGAAAGAAGGAAGAAACGAAGAAACGAAGGAAGATGTTGGACAAGCTCTGGGACGATGTTGTGGCCGGCCCTCAGCCTGAGAAGGGCCTCAAGAAGCTCAGACAGATTGTCTCTTCCAAACCACTCTCCATCAACGGTAACAACCACCACCACCATATCCTCAAAATCTACTTCTACTCGTATACAATTAACAAGTAGATTACCTTCCAGTAGCAGCAGCAGCAGAAGAACGCCACCTTCTTTTGTTTGTTTCTTTCTTAAATAATCGTGGTAATATATGGCTTAGAGTTTAGTTTACCTGGCTGATGCAAACATATGGATTTGTCTTGCAGGCGACGTGGGTGAAGCTGGCGTTGGCGAGGGGAGCAAGCCGTCGCCGGCGTCGATGAAGCCTACCACGTTGACGCCCATCACCCCGGCGACGCCGGGAACGCCGTCAGGCTCGACGCCGAGGGACAAGCACAACGTGTGGAGGAGCGTGTTCAACCCTGGGAGCAACCTGGCCACCAAGGGCATAGGTGCCGACATCTTCGACAAGCCACAGCCCAACTCCCCCACCGTCTATGACTGGTAGTCCAGCACTTTTCCGACCTCACTTCTTTGTCTCCTCATCAAATTAGCTCATGCTACTGCTGCTTCTTTCTCTACCAACAATTTTGGGATAATCATCAGCTTCCGGGAGAAAAATCATAATTAACATATCAGATGTAATACCTAGTCCAAAGCACTTCGGTTTTTTAATAACTACGATATCTGATATCTTAGTTGTAGTTAATCAGAAGCATGATTCCTTTTCAAATCTGAATCTTAAAATTTTTTTTAAAAAAATCCTACCATCATCTAGAAAAAACACTTGGATTTTTTGAGTTCGTTAGACAAAAAAAAACATTTTCTAGAGATCTAAATCTACTACTCATCTTGCAGGCTTTACAGTGGGGAAACAAGGAGCACCCATCGTTGAGCAAGGTTCTGATGCGTTCCACCTTATGCTGGATATCATAACTATGTAGAGAATAAGTGATGGTCTATATAGGTGACTGAGAAGAGTCTGATGGGTGATTATGAGAAAAACTTGTGGAACCAGCTAGTTCTCTGTTTTACCAGCTGATCTTACTTCTGAGCTTCATGGATCTGCGTATTTTTCTTCTTGTATAGCTCACTCTTAGCTGAGCTGTAGGTACATGAGTAGTTCACTCCTATTAAAATGATGGTACAAATTATGATGAATAAAAATTAGTTGCTATTCCACTTATAAGAAACATCTGGTGGATTGAAGTGAATGGATCTGAATGCTTGTGTTCCAAGTCATCTGTGTTAACTGTATTTTATAAATTTAATACCTTTGAGTGGAAATTTTAAAAAATAAAGATAATAATAGAGAAGGGTAGGTGGAAAGATGAGTATGGATCTTATCCATTGCCTCCGTCGCAACCAGGTGGACAAGAGGACAACAGCATCACTTTGTATGCAAGATTAAGTTGTTTTTTCCTCAAATCCAGAATTTATCAAAAAATTCGAAAAGCAGCTGAAGTGATAAGAATCACTGATTACCTGGAGATCATGAGAGATTCCATCGAGTATTGAGAGGTTAGGTGTTGTATCTACAACGAGCAATATCTGAAATATTTCCGTGGCTTGTAAGTATGGTCACAGAGGTAAATTTTTATTTAAATGAAATAAATATTGATCTTTAAGTTTAGAATTATTGAAATTAGTTAAATAATATTAAATTTTAACTATTGATTTTCAAATACAAAAATCTTAACGGATTAGGTTTAAATTTTAATCTTTTAATCTTAACCATACCTTCTAATCCATAAATGATGAGATTTGAATCTAAAGAAAGTATTTATAACTATCAAAAATAATTATTTCTTTGTAAAAGATTCCACAGATATCATAATTTCTTTTACTATCATATAAAGTCGAATTATATTTCATATGTAAAAGAATATATCAAATCAATTACGATAACTTATTAATCAAGCAAAATGAAAACTATACTCACGAGAATCATATAATGGCAAAAATCAATAATATTATAAAAACACACCTACTGTACACCTTTTTCCTGATCAAGATTAAATTATTACAATAGGAATATAACCTGAGGCCCAGACGATGACGATGGCTTTCGGTGCCACACCTTTGATCACCACTGGTCCCTGTAGTCTACTAATAAGACAAGTTGCCTTCAAATTGTGAAAGCGAACTCTCAAGCTGGCATTGGCAATCGTCGATGGTTTCCAGTGGAAACCACGGCAGAACATGGTTTTCAATCATGTAATAATGATTGTCATGATCATGCTTCCAATCTCCATCTTCCCACATTATATCTACATAGCTCGAGTGGCTATAACCCATAAGTTCGTTTTTAATTGTTTTTGTTCATTTTTTTTAAGTTCAAGTTTTTAGTTATATAGTTGCCATAACATTTTTTTATATTTTTGTTTAATATATAATATTAATTACAATGTTTAATACAAATATAAAGAACTTATGTAAAAATTACAAGTTACTATTTGGACATTAAAATCCAACCAAACAACTCGCAATGAATGGTTCAGATTTGTAGAAACTATGATATGGCAATAGCTCCATGATCTATCATGTTTTTTCCAGGGCATTCCTTGTAACCGATAGAATGATTTCTACTTGGTAAGTTACTTTATCATGAAGGATAAAATTTTAAATTCAAATTTAGAAAAATATTATCATTATCAAAAATACAAAAATTAACAAAATGATCGTACCAAAATAGATAAGGTCTATGATTTTTATGAGATCTAAGAAACTCTTCAGTTCAAATTCAAACAAGAATACCATCAATGTCAAAAAAAAATGAAAATCATAGCTCCAATATTGTAATTTATTATGTACGCTAAACCCAAAATAGTTGAAATCAAAAGAAGTGTCTTTTGGGAGAATTCGTTCGCTTAAACATTTGGAAGTATCGGGGAATTGGTTTGAATAGTCGACTAAGCATATATATAATGCAATTGATTATAACAATAGTAAATAATGTAATTGATCTTTCACATATATAATAAAATAAAGTCTTAAATTTGAATTCAAATAAAAATACCATCTATATCAAAAAATAACAAGATGATCATGCAAAATAGTGTAATTTATCTTGTACACCGTTACGAGAAAAAAAAAAAAAGATTTAAATATAAATAAAAATATTATTAACAAAATGTCACATTCTCCATATCTCTGTAGGTATTCTTAAAATCTAAAAGATCATAAAAAGAAAATGGTAAATTGATCTTTCATAGCGTTAGGGGTGAAGAAAATCTAAATTCAAACATAAGAAGAATACAACCATTATTTTAAAAAAAATCTAAAAGAAGAACATAGTCTGAATTTGAAATCCAACATAATTGAACATATTTAAGAAAAACCCTAAGTAAAATTATCAGGTTCGTCTAATTACTGCAAATTCCATGATGTGCACTTCAACAGTTAAAAGTTGAATAAGGAAATATTTATAAATCAGCCTTTCGCACCACCAACCCCAAAAATACTTATAGGTATGTCATCTTCATCTAATTTAAGTTGAAATAAGAATTGAATATCTTTGCTACTTTCTCTTGAATTACTAAATAACAGTCATAAATTTCTCCCAATGTTATTGTGGCACCCCTTTATTTTGTACCCAGTAATTTATGGAAAGTAACGCCTTCAAATCCTCTCTTACAAACATGTGTTGCTTTAGATGGTAGAATACCACAAATAGATGAAGTATCAACTAATTCCTTAACTATTCAGATAACTTAGTATGAGAATGAAGTTGTGCTACCTTACTAGGTGCCATAAGAATGTGATTATGTTTTTTAATAAAATTATCAATGATCAATAGCCCTTGACTTCATTGACAAATATATAATCTACCTTGAAAATCCTGCAGGGTATATCTTCTCCTAATAACTTGTTTTCCAACGTACAATTTATCATTTAGAACCTTTTATCCTTACAAAAACTAAATCCCTTGTTATCATCCTCTCATTAGTTATTGCAGATTCTATTGGAAAATGTTTTCATACTTGCATATGCATTTTGATAAATATATGCATCATTTTCTGAATTAAATTTCAAACAAATGTATTGGCAATCAAGTAATTGAATAATGAAAGTTCTGTCCAAATCACGTTATCATCTAAAAAATGGATGATGCCCTTACTAAAACAAAAAAAATGAAGTTTTACCTTCAATGATCCATTGATGCTGAGTCCTCCACAGGCGATGGTTTGCATCTAAGCATTGGAGAGGAAATGTTTCAGCCGTTGGATGTGCAACTCCAGATAATAAGCTCACGCTGCACGCAGCAACATTTTACTGTTTATAAATCTACAAAACAAATTCTAACTTTGTATGCTACACCAAAGATGGAAGGGATTTGCTTCTCTCGCTCAATAGAGCTTATTAGGCAAAACTAAAAATAAATACTAATTTAGGAAATTATTACAATTTAATAACTAACAAAAAAGGATGCAGTAAGTTAACAGAATAGTTAGTATTACCCTCGGAACAATTGGTCAAGCAACACAATTATCACATTAGTTTATTAATTTTCAATCTCAACGTGACAGGAAAATAACATTGGAAAACAAGAACATCTTGGTAAGAAAAATAAAATTTTATATAGAATATTCACTGCTGACAAGCCTTCGTGTGGATGCGTCTCTGTTGTATGCCTCTGTAGCTTTGCAACTTTCTTTAATCCACATCTTGCAAGTGCAGGAAATTATAATCATATAGGTATACATGGTACTATGTACATGGGTTTTCCGATGCAAACGGCTTTCTAGTTTTTTGCCCTGTATACAAGAACCTGGCAAGAAAGACGTGGGAGAAATGGAATTGGCATGCTATTCTAATTATTCAATGAACGAATTGATTGGGACGCTACAAGATTTACCAGATCGCCTGGACTAGAAGAAAAGCAAGCATGCAGGCCAGAAAGAGATTCTTGTGCTTCAAGTATTTGCAACTCGTCATCTAAAGTATTAACTTCACCCTTGGGAACAGGATCATTGACAGATGGGACTGTATCTGTCCGTGGCTTTTTTACCAAAATCTCAATTTTCTCTGCATGTATCGAAGTCTCATGTGCAATAAACTGCATATGGCAATTCAGATGATTAAAAGTGAAAGAAAAGAATGTCGTCGACCACAAGTAATGCATATCTAGAACCATCAAAACATGAACAATTTAAGAAAGTTTTACAGGACACATATGCTCAAAAGTGAGAGAACACCATTGAGCACATGAATGGTTCACTTTTGGAACTGTCAAACAAATGAAGAAAAATTCACCTGACAAATGTGTTTGACAGACAAGGTTGGTCGGCAACATAAATAAGGTCGCTCCAGACAAGGTACATTCTCTTTGTCGATAGGAAGAAGGGTCAAGTGCATGTCATACTGAAATAAGGAATCATATATTAATTCACCATGATGATGAGCATCATTTTCGTACGAAAGTAATAATAAACCATTTTATTTACCTCATTTTCTTTTTCATCTAAGTTACGAAGGTAATCTACCAGTCTTGTTATGCGGTTACCCTTGGAATTCTTGCCATTCATACCACTTCCACTACCATGTCGTGTTTGACTTCGGACGCCACCCTTGCCCCACACAAGCACCTCTCTGCTTCCCATTAGTCCAGGAGATGTGCCTCGTGTTTCCTTGCCTCCTACATCATCACTTTCATCACAACATCCATCAGCATTGCTTGTTCCTAAAGCAGGTGAAAGCCGTGACCCTGGTCTTCTCCTAAATCTCTTTGACCTTGTCTCTGTGCAACGCTCATCCGCAGAGGATGAGTCCTTACCCACATCATTGCCATCTGCATCTTCATCCTCATAATCTGAACTCTGAATGGCATCACGAGAAAAATTTCTATTTCTTCCCCTTCCAAAATTACCTGATTTCCTTACTGCACTCCTTAGTCGTCTCTTACCAAGTGCTTCTGTTTGTCTTCTCATAGTCTCAGCTATGGATGCCTGAATCTAATATACAACAGCTAGAGATCAAGCTCCCATGGATTTCCCTTCAAAATCTATGATAATGATGGCTGACTCTTACCTTCTTATTGCGATTATTTTCCTCTTCATGAAAAGCCAGTTCCTGACACCAGAAACTCATGCTCTTAGTGATTTTAATCAAAAAGCTAATAAGCATGATATCAACAGGCAATGAAACTTTTCAATACCTCCTCTTCATACTTATCAATATCTGGATACAAAACTGAAATTAAGGCATCATAGTTTGGATCATCACGCAAAGAACGGCGGCTTGCACAATGTGTACGGCAGGCAGGACATTCATTATTCCTGCAAAAGGATAAACATTTAGTTAATAAAAAAATTTCATTATCAGCAACCATGTGTATGGAGGGAAGGGATGTATTTGTAGAAAGAAGTTTTCACACTGCATACCCAAGTCGCATAGATTTGTCAATACACTCCCGACAAAACCGATGTAGACATTCCATTACCGTTCTTGTTTTTCTAATAATCCCTGGACATGGTGGGAGAAATCAACCACTAAAAATTTTAAAAATTGTTGTAGTCATAACTCATTATTGTTGTTTTTCTAATATCAAGGAAAAATATACTAGATAAAAAATATGTAGTATCTTCAAAAAAAATCCAGCAACAAATTGATAAAAGTGTTCCCTTTTACACTGCAGACCTTTTTGAGTACAAGTTTAAAATGCAGATTTTTAAGTGCAGAGAATAAGGGTTTGCATGATGAAGTCGGTAATGATACAAATGTAGATGATTAAAACCTATAAATGAAGAATAACAATCAACAACTTGATTCCACTACGTAAGGCCAGTAAAATGTATCCTTCCTCTCCATCTACTCCTATAGATCACTAACTTTTCCTTTAATATATGTGAGTTTTAAATCTGTTTTTGCCATTTTAGTCAACATTTGGTCTCCATCCAGCTCTTTAGTTTCATATGTATTTATAAACCTTTTTCGTTCTAGAGTTAGGTCATAGAATTTTCTTAAATAATTAATTAAGAATTTATAGGTTTTTAAATTGAAATTTAAATGGCCTTATCAGAAGTGAATGAATACATTGCAAAAGTATAAAGAAAATTACTCTTGAAGGCAATTATTAAGATTTTGGCTTTCTTAGTAATTAATCTAGAATTCACGGAAGTGTGTAGAGACTTTCTTAGACTTGAATGATTTGGAGGAAATGAGAAAATAATAATAATTTAGAAACTAGAGGAAAAATGTTGCAATTTTTTTAGAATATGTTACGAAAAGCAAATTGAAAGATATCAGAGTTGAATAATATGTTACTTCAAATAACAAAAATTACACTATTTACACATCTTGTAATTTTTACTCATATTTTAACATCTTTTATGGTCTTATGAGCTATGATCATATACAAACTCTGTGACAAAAGTTTAAAAGTCACATGCCAACCTTGTGATAGAACTTTGATATTCATCATTTTGACTAGTAACATCTAATTATAAGCATAATAGTACAGTATTAGCTCTTGTAGTCAGACGCAAAACATAACCCTATTGCACTTTTTATTTCAAATCAATTATATCAAATCTCTTTTCTTTTTCCATAACATAAACAAAATTTTCCAAATAACTCATTTTCAATGAAAATACCTTCTTAATAGAATGTGCAATATCAATTAAGATAAGTAAAAAAATATCATATTCTGTCAGTCTAAAAACCATTCTAAGAATAAAAGAATAGTAATCATAACCATCATATGGTAATTTTCCTAAATCTTAAACATTCACATAAAACACACAAAATTGATTTTGAAACATAAAGAATTGAATAGATTCACAACTTAAAAATTTATAATTGAATTTAACATTTATTGCTAGATTGATATCATAAAAATACATTTGATACTAAAAGTAGTTAAGATATATAATTCGAATGATATCATCAAATTACTTAACTGATACGCTTGACCAAGTAATTTCTCTATTTATTGTCTCTTATTTTCATGTTCCTATAAGTTTAAAAAATACAAGCACAAGCATCACACCACTATCTTTTAAATAGTCAGTTGTAAACCTAATTTTTCCTATTTACCAAATTAAGTCATCATCATGGCCAAGACCAATTTATAATTTCTATCATGATCCCTATTTTCTTTGTATTTGATTCTTAATAATCACTTGTATATGTACACATATAATTATTCTATACTTATCCAAGCATAAATGAATTGACCTATCTCTTAATTATATACCATCTAACATACAATATAAATAATTATTCTACTAAATAATTTTACATAGCTTATTTTTCACATCTCCTCTACTTCTTTGCTTCTTTTTCCTCTTCTTCTCTCCCCCTTCTTTTCTCCCTCTCTCTCTCTCTCTCTCTCTCTATATATATATATATCATTGGGTTGGTTAAAAATGATCCCTGAACTCCCACTCCCCTCCTCATATAAAGGTAAGGGTGGGTGGTAATTCACCACCACCCCCATGTAAATCTCTTTTTTATTATTTTTGATTAAATTACATAGAGACCTTTAGGTTTTTCTTTCATTATGCAGAGGCCCAAATATTCACAACTAAGGAAAATCATTGTTTGCTTTTCCTTTTGTAGGCTAAAACAGTCCACCCTATTTTAAGCCACACTAACCAAGCCAAATCAAACAACTCGGCAAGTCAAGTCAATCGGATTCAATATTACAAGTGTACCTTGATAGTTTACCATATTATAAGATAGCAAGTATGTGGAGAACACAACGACCTTTATTGGTTAGAAGTGTACATATTTACATATTAAGGTTTTCCCAACTCATGCTGATAAAATTTGATTAATATCACATCTTTCAAGAAAGACACTTATGACTGAGATCACAATACAAGAAGCCAGCATCAAAAAAATGGTTGGCAGTAAACTACAACGTGTCTCTAATTCAATACTTGATTTGCAGGTCTACAGAAACCAGATTACTTGCAGTAATTAGGTCGTGAAAAGCTAATTAAAATGTCTAGTTTTCCTATTAACACCTAGAAAAATGACCTTTCTTTTTCTCATCTCTACTAGACATTCATGCCCACAAGGACAGAAAACAAGGAAATATTTTTTATTTGGATATTTTTCCCCTTGAAAGAAATATTATAATGCAACCCAACAAAAAATCTAGAATGTTATAAACAGATGTCATTTAAACAAGCACAAATGTCACTAACTTTACAGACATTGTACAAGACTTCGTCAATGGAAACAAAAGCAAATGGATGTGCATGTAGCATGTATGGCTTAGCTACATAAGCCATTTCACACCAAAAAAGAAACAAGTACTGCTGAATCATAATCCTGTCCAAGATTGAAACAGAATGAGTAAAAATATGCCATACCAAGACATATAGGGCACTGCACCTCTCTTCGTATATCTGCCAATCTCACTTGGATATATCTGCATATAACATATAATATTAATATCCTTGGCATGGAAATTAAAATAACATGTTGTATGCTATGGAAATGTTACCATAGTAACAACTCTGCTTATATCTATTCAGTAGCCTAGAAAGAAAGTGAACATCGTGTTTATTAAAACTAATTGCAAAAGTATAACATATTTTTATGTGCATATATCATCTATTGTCATCTGAAAATTTCCAGTGATGAGAATTAAGTGGTGAATTTACCCACAAACCACATACTAGATTTATATTTCAATATTATGATAGGCTTTGGCATCTTTAAGTCCAAAAGGAAACCGCTACAAACCATACGCATTAATACTAAAGTAATTATACAATGGAGGAAATTTTAATAAATTATCTGAAAAATTCTCGATTTAAAAAAAGCATTTTACGAGGATTCATAGAGAGGGCAAACATTTATGAACCCATACTAGGCAACCTCATGGAATAGCTACAGTATACGGGCCCTTCCTTTGTTGAGCAATCCTACACAACATTCACGAATCAGTTGAAAAGGTTACGTCAAAAGAATCAAATACAGATCCCCCTCTCTTACTCTCTCCCTCATAAAACTAATTATAATTTTTAAAAACCGATATATAGATTATACGATATTGTACTACTTCGGAACTACCAATCATACGTTCTTTGCTTTCCTGTAGCAGAAAAGTAAACTCACTCCACCTTATGGACAATCATCTCTCCAATACTTCACTTACCTCTCTAATTCCCCCTCGCAGGGCAGACAAAGAAACGAACAAAATATACACGGCAACTTCTGACAACAAACAACACCAGATCGTATCAAACCAGTGCTCTCCGCCCGCTAACTCGACATGGAAACAAACAACCAACAAAGCTCGAAGAATAGCAGCTGGATTGAGAGGAGAAGAAATCGATGATGATGTCCCACTCCAGAAACAAAAGGAAGCGCCGGAAAGCAAAAACAAAAGCATACGGACGTAAACAACACCGATGGACAAGGAAGAAGCAAGAAGGAAGGCTCCTACTCATCCTTGGCACTGGAAGAAGAAGGACTTCCGCCATCTTCACCATCAGAACCTGTTCCACGGAACACAAAAACAAACTCTCATCATCGTGAAGCTCGTCCTTTTCGAAACACGACTACCTCTTCTTACCAGCTCGCTTCTCATCGCACTGCTGAAGCAACGGTTCCTGGTTCTCCTCTACCTTCTCCTTCTCCTTCTCCTTCTCCTTCTCCTTCTCATCCTCCTCCGCCACCTCCTCCTCCATCGCCACCTCTTTTACCTCCTCTTCCACCTTCTCCTCCACCCGATGACTCTGCTCCGAGTCCACAGGGGCTGCTCCTCCTCCTCCTCTAACACCACTACCGTCCCCCACAGAATGGTCGTGCTGTTGCTGGAGATGATTCTCGGGATCGGAGGAGGGAAGGGGCCGCTTCTGTGCCGGCATTCCTGCTGTTCGTCAGATCACGTCGCTTCCCCGCAGCCTACGTCCACGGCAGAGGACGAGGCCCTTGACTGACCTAGAATCCGACCGCACCCGTAGGGAAGAAGGACCGATTCGTGGCGCTAACCGTCGAGCAACGGCATTCTAGGAAGCATGCATATCGGATGGGAGGAGGAGGAGGAGGGGAAGAAGATCACGACCGTAACGCCGACGACGACGACGACAACGGAGATACCGAACTCGACCGAATCCTTCGCTCCCCTTCTTCGTCTTCACCTTCCTCCCCGTTTCTTCTCGTCTCCTCTATTTCTTCTCTCTTGCGTTATGTTGGTGTTGGTGGTGGTGTCTGCTTCTGCGGCTACTAATGCCTCTTCCTCTCTTCTATTTTTCTTCTCCTCTCCTTTCTCTCTCTCTTGCTTTCTATCTTTTTTTTCTTTTCTTTTTTTTTCCTTTTGACGGTGATGAAGGGTTGGCCTGGTTTTTCTTATTTTGTTAATATTCTTTTCTTGCTGCCCTCGCTATCGTTTACTTGCACCCTTTTCAAACTAAATGAATGTCCTTTCGAAGCCTATTATTCTTAGAAAAAATTTTTATAATACTAATTTTTCACGCTCTGGAAATTCTCACCACCTCCAAGTCATCAATTTCTTCGAACCAATTGCATACCTCAAAAACAATATAAAGATTCTAAAAGAAACTATCCGTAATGTTATTTTTATTAATTGAATTATTATAATTTATTTTTAAATTCAATAAAAACTAACGAAAGTTATTTCACGAAACACTTTCTCTATGATTTTTTTTTTATATATTTACACAAAAGTTGCAAACATTTTTACTTTTTGATGAGCAAACTTTTCTTTAAAAATAAAAAAAATTAGAATCCCAACTGTAATTTTAAATGCAGCTTAAGAACTTGCCTGGCGGCATATTTTTTTTAGTTTTTGTCAACTGCTGAAGGCTACGAATCATTTTATCTGAAAATGATAAAATACGAGAATAACGAGCTTAGGTCTTGAGATCAACAGACGTCGTAAATATTATTTGTTATCCATAAAATTAATAGACTACAAATAAATATGAAAATTAAAAATAACTACCTAATTTTAATATCAAATTTATTTCTAGAAAATGCTAACTAATATTCTTTTTCAGTATATTAATATTGCACTAATTACCACAAAATCAACACTTTTTATTATTCTTACATATGTATTAATATTATGTTATGTGTTCAAATATAGATAATGTCAATAATTCAAACCGTAATCTCGTCGTGTGATGTTAGTCACATGAATCTTTCTTCTTTCGCATATTTCTATTCATGATCAAATTTTTATTTAAATTACATAAATTTAAATCTTTTTTGACAATTCTTAACTAAGTAGTTATAGGTATTCTTCTTCTTTTGATTTTTTTTTTCATTAATTGATTCTCCTTTTCTGGCTAGTGCATTCTTTGATTTCTCAAAAATATAACCAAATTATCGAAGTTAACTTTCCCTTATCTTTAATTAATTCAACTTCTATGCTCCATTCATCCAAGTATACAGATTTTAGCAACACTAACTTTTTACGTATGATTTTTTTTCCATTTAATTTAAATCATTTTGACTCTAAGTATCTCCTTATAATCTTAATTAAAAATTAATTCTTACGTTCCTCCTGTCAACAAAAATCATTGCATCAACAAATAGCTTATGTTACTTGAAAATAGGTACCCTATGATAAAACCACCTTCAACTCCTCTCACAAACACAAGTTCAACTTGCAACCTTTTTATTAACTTAAAAAAAAAAACAAATAACCTGTATTAAAGATATTGTTTCTTAAATTTCCTTGTTTGGTTCATTTATAACTAAGACAAATAAAAGTAGACTGGACTCTGTGTTTGTATCTCTTTTGGTTGCACAAATCTATGGGTTTTGATCTTATAAAATTAATGATGTATGATACAAGTTTAACAGATCTAGGGCTATAGATAAGCACGTATAATTTTTGATGATCTTTATTCTTAACACGTGGGTCCAAAGGTTTAGGATTTAATGACTTGTACTCTCATGGATCATGTACCAATCAGGTCAAGGCTATGATTTGATAGTTGACTTGTATTTTTGAGAATGATGGTATTTTTTGTATGAATTTATATTTAAAATTTCTAACCTCACGGTAAATAAAAGATCAATTACACTATTCTACTAAAAAACCATAATAATTCAGTTGGTAAAAAATAACAGTATTTGTAACTTGCATCAAAATTCAATTTTTTGTAAATACATAAAACACTATTATTATCATCAAAAGTTACAGAATTGATGGGAGCTAAGTTATTGGTTGCTTTTAAAAAAAAAAATCTAGTAGCCTTGGTTGCTTGGAAGGCACACTTGAGGAGTAGAGCCGAATGTTGTTGATACTGAAGTCTGTAGAACGCAGAGATGGCTAATGTTTCTATCCATGAGCACATTGACGTTGATTGATTAAGGTTAAGATTTAGGATTTAACACATTACCTTTGGACCGCCTAATAAGATGATAAGGTCAAGCACAAACATTAGCACCAACAAGTTAAAATTTGATTTGGATGACAAACCTGCAAAAACTAATGGGTGGAAATCTTTGGCAAATGGGCAAGCTCATAAAATGAATTTTCCTTAACAAAATAAAACAAGGAAAAGCAGATAAGCTAGGCTATAAGCAATCATTGACGGGAGTACATGTGTCCTTAGAAACCAATGATATTAGCTATTTAACCCCATTGGTCAGAAGCTTTTGTCTTTGTGGAATTTATTGGTCGGTCTTATATATTTAGCCACCATTATCATGTCTTGCATTTTCGTGCTCGCTCTGTATGTCACTACGTAAAATATTCACAGTTGAATGGTAAAAATATCCCCATGTTAGAACGGACAGGACACTTACAGTCATTGTAAACATATTTTATCTTAAAAAGGATGGTTTCAAGGATTAAATTGGTAAAAACTGAATCTTGGTTTTGGAAGATTCAAGTAGTGGCTGATGGGTCAAGCTCAACTTGAAACTCTGGTTATATTTTTTTCCATAGAACCAGATTATATTCAAGCAGTGGATGATTGAAGTGTATGAACAGGAGTTGGACTGACCGTGGGCCCGCAACCGATTGGAACCGTGAGCCCACAGGCATGTTTCAAAACAAAGGCCGACAAGCATAACATGTTAAGACACGTCACGTATCTTTTCTGCGAGTTATTCAAATTTCCGTGTATCATTCCTTTGTATGATTAGACATAGGTAGCTTCAAATTTCCTCCAGCTTCAGAACCACAAGGAACAAAAATATATTTTTCTGGAATCGGAAACTCGCAAGGAATATGCGTTCGTCTTTCTGTACTCCCACCGGAAAACAAATCAATATCAGATGAACAGACCTTACTCTTCAAGAAAACGCAAGGGCAGGTCAACTTTTTCCTGCTAGAATACCGTACTACAGATTTTGATGAAGTTGCCAGAGGCAAGAAAGAAACATACAAAAGCATTAAATATTAATATGAACCACCTATCTTATTACAGCATATAAAATATCACATCGTTCAGGATAATCGCATGTTATTAAAGTTCTTCCATTTTTTTCCCAACTAATTAGGAAAAAGTGGCAAGAAAAGTGTGTTAACTGGTATTGGCAGTGAATTATATGCAGGTGATGTAGCACGTATCACCTGAAATTCAAAGAAACAGAATGTCAAATTATAAGAAAGGCTGGATATCCAAGGGAAAAGAAGCATACACGTTGAATGATGTGCTGATTTGCGACTAAAATATTGTCCAGTGTTCAAGATTTAAGCTGGAGGCAGGGGACGCCTGCATGTTGGGCATTCCATCTTTATATCCATCCATCTTTGTAGGCAACCAGAGTGAAAGTAATGGTCACAAGGTGTTACCTGCAATGAGAAGCAGTGCATTTTTTTTGGGTGTTAATTTACAGTGAAAAATCAGGAATAACTTACTTCAAAGTGGATTGCGATCGATTAAACCACATACCATGTATTCATTGGACATCTGAGTCAGATCAATGGTCGTCATGCAAATGACACAATCAATAGCTTGGTTTGTATCATTTTCGATTTTTCTGCAGTAGCTGTATCTCTCCGGCAGGATCTGAGATGATTGATCAATATCTCATTAGGCAACTCAACAAAATGTAATTCAAGAGGAAAGAAGATTATTTGGTAATTTTCCTCTCGAATTAAACAAGAAAGAACTTATTGAAAACATAGTGTAGATATTGCAAGAGTATTCATGTGCTAATGCTTCTCTAACGAAATACTCCTTTTAAATCAGCAGATACTAGAAAGAAAATCAAACCTGTCGGGGTATGAACCATCGAGAACCGAGATAATGCTGAAGGAGAAGAATTAATGCTTGCAAGCCCAAAAATGCTCCCAAAAATTTACAGAAACTTTGATCAACCTCAATTCTCATGAAATTGCTAGGGCATCCAAATAAGTACAACGGAATTGCAAGCCGTGTAACACTCATGCCAACTATATAATATGGATGCAATGGTTTTCTTGTATCATACATAACATTGAAGACTATTTGGGGTATCCAAAAGGAATACATAATAAAGAGGATCAGGTGTAGAAAATTGTGGAGTTCATAAACGACCAGGATGCCACCCAAAAGAATACCATCTGCCAACGAAACAGCAGTTTTCAGCTATTTCAATTGATTGAAGAGGCAAAATAAGAGGAAATCATAATGGTGACTCATATGAGCTACAGGCATGTATTAGATTTGGACTACCAAAACTTAATCAGTACAATCCATCTTTAGTTTAGAAGATATCCATGAGATCATGAAATCAAACGTAATTATTTTTGTGCATAATCAAAATTTAGCATGGATTCAAACTATGAAGTTACGATTAAAAGAGCAACAAAACAATTTTTTGTTAAAATGGATGACTTTTGCATCTCCTAATATAAAATAGAAAAAAAAAACATATGCAGATTGCACATGGGAAAGCAATTTACATTATTGATTAGTATTTAATAATATGAATTTATATGAATCCAATTTCCATCAAATGTATCATTTATAATTAATTATTCCTAATCCAATATTATTTCTATGTTTAGAAGAATAATTAGTATTGAGTGTTTAGTACAAATTATTTTGTATTCCATATTTAGTATTATGGGTATTTTGAAATTTTAACAAAAGGCTGATTGCAATTGAGGTGGCGAAGGGTGTTTGTTTAATTATATAAATAGCATTTTTAGTAAATTACAAATTTGTTCGGTAATAAGTTAACTTAATTGGGACTGAAACACCAGGGATTTGCATAGGTCCATAAAGCTACAATTGATTTGGAAATTTCTCATTGGGAAGACCTAAAAGCATAAATCTGAATTGAAAGATCAAAAACACATATTTGATGTATCCTTTTATCTTTCCCAAAAAATAGTTGCAGTGCTTAGTTAAGAAAATACACTTCTTTTCGTGTTTTGAAGTACTTACAAAATCGGCTGTAGAGAACAGACAGGTCTCGTCTCACTGTTTCCCAACCTTCTCCAGTATTAGTAGGTCTGGTAGCTTTCCAAATGGCAAGAAGATATCGCATCTCAAAAATAGAGAAAACAACAAACTTGAAAAAGGCTGCTGTAGCAAATGCATTAAAGAGAGATTCTGCACACATGAAATGCAAATCATTACATCCCTATGCATGTTTCTTTTATAGAAATATGTCAAACCACGCACCTCATAATTTTTTATACCAAATCTAAATGATTTGAAATTACATAGTCAATGAATGTAGTGATTGATGTGGATAAATAGAAAGGATTCAAGTTTTCAACCCAACATAGTGGGATTATAGTATCAAATGTTATTGTTCTAGTCTAAACCAAGAAAAGTCAAAACTTTACACACCAACTAGTATTCCAGCAGTTAGATGCAGAAGACAGAGGTATGCGTCCATGATGGCTTGTTGACCAATCATGAAAATGGAAACTTTAGCAGCCCCCTGATGAAAAAATTTTATAGTTAAAGCTGCACTTGATATGTGCACCCAGCACACCAACCAAAAATTTCCTTTCAACTTTTTAGAGTGAACTTACTGATTGTGTATTACTATGCTCCATCTGCCGTATCAACAGAAGAACTTGAAGAAAAGACAGCTAAATGCAATGTTAAGGATTTTCAAAAGAAACTACAGCACATATTAATTGGACTTGCATGAATTTACAAGGATACAAAGGTCACCATCAGGGTGTAGTTAACTGCTTTGTTATAGTAAACTTCAATGTTAAGTGAAGTAACATTCAGCCTTATAGGTGAGAAGCAAGCTCCATCATCATCAACAGAAAAACTTTGCATAAGTCCTTCCAAATGATATCTTTCATGATCTCCTCCTAACATTAGTAAAAGACAATGGAGAATTAGAGATCACACACAGATATTTTAAAACATCAAATTTCTCACAAAATACACATTTTACATAATGCACATGTACAGTAGAAATTAAAGAACAAGCTCCTAGACAATCTCTTCAATTGCCTGTACAAACATCTCCCTACCAATGTCCTCAGCGGCAACAATAGTATTATATACCCGTTTCTTTAGTTCATTTGTATCTAATAGTATGCTCTCTTGTCCAACTTTCACAATCACAATACCATAGATTTCTCATTGAATATAAAATGTATCACACCTACATACCATGAAGTACTAATGTTTTGTGAAAAGAACAAATGATTTATCAAAAATTGTTTGAACACATACCCTAATAACAAGATGAAGGGGTTGAGCAAGGAAATCCACATGGTATTAGGCTTCAGTTAGTGTTATTTTTGTAATTCACTATGTATTTTTAACATTTTCTTATATGTTAAGAAATTAGTTTTGAATGTATTTTTCTTTTATTGTCATAAGCAAAGTAATTATATTATTCCTTAATTTTTGTTATTGCTTAATTTAGCTCCTACTAAAAATACATATGGGAGAGATACTCAATATCTCAATTTTGCACTTTTTAGATTCTAATGAATACCCTCAACCCTAACACAAACACTTACGACAAATTCTGATGAAAATCCAATTGATTATCAATAGTGCTCCTAAATTCATTCTTGCAGAATTGGAGAATTGACAAAATTTCCAATTCTAGTAGATTCTCGTACTTTTGATAGTGACCCATTTTTTTGGACAAGATAACCTTAATTCATTCTCACAGAATCAGAGAATCAACAAAATTGTCAATTCTACAGGATTCTTAAAACTCCCAATGGTGACAAATAATATTCAATGTTTAGTATAGTTATATCATTATGATATTATAATCATATTATATTAATATCAGAACTATAGTCAATAGAGTAGGATCACCTTTCGGCCATTGGTATTCAATAGAAAATTAGAATGTATAGTAAATAATCCAAACAAATTTTCTCCAGTGATCCATAATCTCAAGATTTTTTCTAAATTGAAATTGATGCAAATTCTCAATTATCCCATAATCGGACCACTCAAAATCCATCTTAAACACTACCCAAATTTTCAAATCAAAATTCCTAGATTTTAGGATATTTCCATGGTCTTTTATGATACATTATAGTCTAAGATGTTTCCCTTTTCTATTGAACACAAGTCCTACTGCAAGCACAAACACAAGGATTTGCAACTTGCAGATACAAACGAAAATATTTTCTTGTAGAACATGAATCTTTCACTTTTTCTATTAATCTTCCTTCAATTCAAGAATCAACTCACTTTTTTCTTTTCTTCCTTTTTCATTCTTTTATTTTCCCTTTGTAATAATAATCATAGTATTAAGTTAATAAATCATAATAATGAAATCATGAAAAAGGGTAATTGAGCAAATACTAAGACATGTAACTGAAATTACAGAAAATCAATTTAAGTTTATGTTGGGTAGGTTAATAATGAAAGCTATACATTTACTTAAACAACTAGTAGAAAATTTTAAGATTTAGAAAAAGGACTTTCATATGGTTTTCATTGATCTAAAAAAAAACTTATGATAAAGTACCTAGAAACCTATTGTGATGAATTTTGGAAGAAATACTCGTAACATATACAGATATTATAAAGGGCATACATGAAAGAGTGTTTACCAGTGTTAAAACTATAGGAAGAAAAACTAAAGAATTTCAATAGACATAGGTTTACACTAAACGTCTTTTCTAAGTTTATATTTGTTTGTCTTGATTATGGATGAAATAACTAAAGAAATTTAATGAGAAATATCCTTTATATGCTATTTGCTAATGACATAGCTTTAGTTGATGAAAATAAGACAAAAATTAATTCTAAATTAGAAATATGGAGGGATACTTTAAAGTTCAGAGGATTAGATTGAATAAGTCAAAAACAAAATATTTGGAATACAGTTTTAATAAAAATAAAAATAATGATGAAGCTATACACTTAGATGACCATAAGATTCATAAAAGTAAGATTTTTAAATACATAGTATCTATAATAAATAATAATAGTGAAATTATAGAGGATGTTATTCATAAAATCAAAGTAGGATTGCTAAAGTGAAGAAATGCTTCTAGAGTGTTATGCCATAGGATAATACCCTTAAAACTAAAAGGAAATTTTCATGAAATTATTATTCATACAACAATACTTTATGACTCAATGTTTGAGTTATAAAATATGACCATATGCAAAAAGTTAGTTATGCTAAACTACATATGCTTAAATGGATGACTAGTAATATAAGAAATTAAAAATTAATTTTATTAAGGATAGAGGAGTTGCATCAATTGAACATAAAACAAAAGAACATCAATTGCTCATGTCCTTGGGAGGTCAAAAAAATGCACTAATTAAGAGAGGAGAATCAATTAATGCACAAGAAACTAAAAAAGTAGAGGAAGGCTTAAAAATACTTCATTAGGAATTATAAGAAAAGATTTAAATTTTTATAATTTATTCAAAAATTTGACCATAGATAGAAATACATAAAAGAAAAAGATTCATGTGGTTGACCCCATGTTGTGGGATTATATCTTAAATTATTGTTATTTATTTTATTTTCTCTCTTAAGAAGAGCACATACCATGCACCACCAACCACAAACATGAAAACAAAACATTGATTAGCATAACATGCATGGTACACAACCACCAACACTGGAATGCAACAATGTGCTAGTGATCAACAAAACGCTCACCTCAATATCACATACCAAACCATAGTCAAAGCATGGCAAAGGATGGATTTTGAACCCAAAAAGAACCATGAACAATGCAAAAAACATGATCCACAATCAATAGCACCAAGGTCGACACTGACACAAGAACCCTATGATTAACACAGGGATAGTAATGTGTGTGTGTGCATGCATGCACACATACACACACGTGAAAAGAATACTTTCGGGAGTTCAATTATCACTGTGCTATCACAATGATGGTACCTAGGTTATTTTTTTCCTTTTCTTCTCTTAATATCTAAACTCCAATACCATGTGAAGAAGTAGAAAATAAAATGATATAATTGTGTGAAAAGGGTACAATCTCTTATATATAGGAGAGCCATTACTTGATCAACAAGAAACTAATTGTCTAATTGACAAATATCCCAATAAAAGTTTATATAAGGATCCACTTATCCCGACAATATCCATTCATTCTAACACATCCTAGACAAAGAAGATAAAATATATAATATTTGGCATTAATTTTTCAAAAGAATTTGTGAGAAAAATAGCCAATGGGAAACTCATTACATGAGAAGAAATTATTTTGGTGAAAATAATAGCAAAATCTATACCATTCAAGTTTGATGACATCTGTGAAACTTTAGTGGATATGTCTAGATTGCAATGCTTCTCAATTTCGTAAGTCAATGCTGTTAAAAGGAGTAAAACATCAGTACTAGGGAAAAATCCAACAAAAACAAAGGCACACTATTATTAGAATGATGACACATGGTTGTTACATTTTCTTCTTTGGAACATATCTCGTGATGATTGTTGAAAAACTTGAGAGGAAAAAACTCCAAGCTGTTTGAAATGTAGACAAGACCAACTAATTAATCTTCATGAATATGAATGATATGAGATGATGAAAACAATAAGTATGCAAGTTAAAGTAAAATAGATCATCAAGACATAGAAAAAGGAACAAAAAACAAATGAAACAGTAACAACAAAAATTCAAAATTATAAAACTAGAATGCCTTTCAAACAATTCAATCTGAAATGGATACATTCATTGGCTGTAGGAAAGAAGCAAATCATCGTTTTCACCTGATCATCAATTTTTCTGCAGTATATGTGTACCCTATCTTGGGAGTTGGGAAATAGAATGCCCTGGCTGACCTATCTCAGACACTTAGTGCCCTTTTACCAATCAAAAACTGCCATCAGAGGTTTTGTTAATCATGCAATATCAGATTGACAATAATTAAATTGCCAACTGACCTAGAAAGTTTGGCCATCATCTTTCAAAAAAGAGTAGCATCTAAGCCTCATTCATCAGCATGATTTAGTATCAAATTTTTTTTTAATGTAATAAATGATGAACTACCTGCTTCATTAGAATCAAATCCTTAAAATTCCAAAATGGTATGGGATAGAGGACACAAAGCAACTTTAATGAGCCAAAGTTGTGTAAGCACTATCCTACATAACGACAAACTACAATAGAGGCAGAACTTCCAAATCACAGCACAATACATCACAAAGCAATGCTTATCCATAGTGCTTGTTGTTAGATTCTATAAAAAAACATGCTGAATTTATTTTACAAATCACCGATTACATCATTCAACAAAATACTTATAGTAGTAATATTATTGACAATAACTTTCAAGTTATCAATATATAACATTTATTGAAATGCCTCATGTAAGGTAACATATATTTTAAACATAATGTCATCAGGATGTTGCACACTTACTCATCCTTCAGTCAGTGTAAGAGTTGAACTATCTTTGGCTTACTATGCATTTAATTTCACATAAAAAGTACACAGAATATATTATTTACCAAGTGATATGGATGAGATAGAAAGTAATCATCTTCTTGGTCCATCTCTCCATCTGTTCCACTGAAAAATAAATATATTTATTATCTTATTAATAAAGAGAATCACCCTAAATCTTCCTCAAAAAATCAATACATTTATTATGTCAGCTATAAATTCCATATATCCAATAAGAAACATAATACAAACTCAAAGATAAGATACTATCACAAATTTATGAACAAAAACAGGACAACAAATTAATGACCACACAGGAAGCTTTTCAGCCTAACACTAAGATATGTAAATTCCAAGCAGTGACAAGGATTGACAGCTATTCTGATGCCCTATGGAATATGGCAGAAGTTTAACATATAGTAAATTTATTAAGCACTTTTGACATGATTCCTTTGAAAGAAAATCAAATGTAGCCCAGGAACTTTATAAATATTTCCTCAACATTTGTCCTGCTTTTTATTATTTTCTTTAGCTTTGTTAATTTCAATGTTATATTTACATTTGTAATCACCTAAAAACTTAGCAGTTCGCAAGTGGCTGAAGATTAACAGATCATTAATGTACTAAGTTCTTCAAACATGGTTATTTGCCATGTCATCAAAGAAGATAAAGGTCTCAAGACTCGGGACTCCTAGTATGTATATATGTACATACATACATGCATGTGCATGTTATCTCATGTACTGAATAAAAATATTGTGTTAACTAGCAGTTTTATTTCATATGTTGCTTTTGGAGGCTTAGATGCACATGTTACAGTTTATATCATCAAGCAAAAAATTTGCAGGAAGATCCATGATTCATTTAAGCTTGATCTCTTGATAATGGTAAAAGGCCTATACCATTATTTCAGGGTGAATATGTTGGTCCCAAAATGCATTCCAATTTATGCTTGAATAAATATGAACTGATATCAAAAATATTCTTGCCACAAATTAATTAAATTACATAAAAAGTGGCTACTATTTACTTTTCCCATGATCAATTATAGAAAAGCAATTTTTAAAAGCATTTTGAATCTCAAAAGATATTTTGGGTTATTATGTACTTCATCAAGAGGAAACCTAGAAACATTATCCAAGTTCACAACATCCAACCCTTGAATCATATGGATGGAAGTACAACATATATATGAAAAAATATCAAAATTTGTTTATTAACCTTATTTTGATCATTTTCAACATCAATTATTCTCTTACATGGTTATGGTTATAATTTATAACCAACCAAAAATATTTTGTATTAGTGAATATCTCATTGACATAGATCTATAGTAACTAAGTGTAATGTGAGTACAACACTTCTGATAAATTGCAATAGTATAATATTGACCAAGATTTTTCTAGTCATTTAGCATTTCAAGATACCTACAGAAGCATTGAGATAGGAAAAATTACCTATTGATTACCAGACGAAGTTGCCTGAAAGGCCAGATATAAACACCTTCTACCCTAATTCGAGCAACACCAAGATCATTCGCATTGCCAGACACATCATGAAAAATAACAACTCCCTAATTTGCATGGAAAGGAAATGAAATCAATTCAATGATTTAGTATAAATGAGATACAACTGAAATACAAGAATGTGGTGAACAAAGTAAACTTGTATATAACTCAGTGCATGAGTCTCCACCAATATGATGTCTAAAAAGGGTCCAATTGTATGATACATTGTACCAAGATTCATCCTCAAAGTAGAATCACATGTATTAGGAAATACTTTACCTAATTATATGATTGAGAGGAAGAGAGTGTCCCTTGTCATAATCGGTCTAAGTAGATTGGCATCTATGTGTAATGCAAGTCCTAGAAAATTATTGAGTACAATAGCCACCTCACCTGAACAAGGTGAACAGCACTTATTTGTGATTGGGAACTAACTAACTCAAGTAGAACTACACCATTAGTTTTCCCAAAATTTGAATATCTTGAAGATCCATTCCCATTTTCTGAAAGTTTCCAAGTACCTGCTCCATGAATGTTTAAAAAAAGAAATCAGGAAGTATATACAGGTTTAACAAAAGAAACAGCTGGTGAAACTAATATTTTCTCAAACGTAGCAAGCCTACCAATAAACTGTATTTTATAGCATAACAATCATCTTTTCCCTCTTTGACTATCATTAATTTTTTAGAAATAGCCAAAAAGTTGTACTGAAAATCGAGAAAAAGTTCCAAACAAAAAAAATACAGGAAAAAAGTTTGATTAAGACCCAGAAATATGATTATTTTGACCAAAAGGTATCCTAGTTAACAAGATTTCCTCGATACGCTCATGAGAATTCAAAAGAATATTAACAGTTTTCAACAGTCTGGAATGGCCTAAGGAATAACCAGAACCAGCTCCTACCACCTTATAAATCTTACACTATTACATCACAAAGAGTTGATTTTCTTAAGAAATATGACAAGAAAAATGCACTTAAAAGACAATCTAAAAAAAATGGGAAATTTAAAAACCTCTATATGTTCCTGTGATATTCCAGTTAGAAAATGAGTTTGGTTCATTGTCATCTCTTCTATAATAAGATTGCTGCAAGATCCAACAACAAAAACGTAAGTAAAATGATTAGTTCACAAATTAAATGAGGTCAGCACATCTACAAGAAAGATAATGAATGAAATTTTTATAAGTCAACAAAAAGGCACACAACCTTTTTATTCATGGAAAAATGTCCACCAAAAAATAATAATAATAATAATCCTTGAACACTTTCTCAATGTGGTGGAAGATGGTAAAGTAATAAATATTTTGAGGCCTTCAACCGTCTCAGATATCATTGAAGGCCCAATTGATGGTAAAGAAACCCCATTTTTCAGGCCCTTAACACAACCAACACAAATCCGTGCCTTTAATTTAAGAATATCGGTATAGAATATATAACATAAAATGGCAATTTCTGAGAATTTAAGAAATGTCATAATATACAAAAAAGTTTGATTGGGCCAGAAGGAAAATAATGTTATCCTCGACTACCAGCTGAGTGGACTGATTTGATTTTCATCAGAAAAGCTTCTACACATCATGGTTTTATTCCCTTGAAGAATCATGACATTTTTAGATTTAGCAAAATGAAACGAAAAAGGAAACCTAAATAATCTAAAACTGTTATCATTTGGACGATGGAAAGATCGTATGAAAGCTTAATGGAGAGTATAAAAATCATATTGATAAACCAATGTAGTAAGTTAAAGGGTTGGTGCTGTGGATTGAACAAAAAGCACTTTTGGCGGTATAGAAGTCTGGAAAATTCTTTTATTTACTTCATCTTAGCTTCGTTTGGTATGCGCAAAGGTTATCATAGAGCAACAAAAACTATTACATCGACCAAAGAGACAAAAAACCAAATTTTACCTCATCAGCCCAAGATGCGCTGATCGACGCAGCGCTGGCGGTAGCAGCGTTCCTCTCCCTAATCGGCCGCAGACCGCTCACTACTCCCACAACCAACCCCAGCAAGCACGACAACAGCAAACACCTACTCATGCCACCACGACTGAGAGTCTGAGACGCTCCACCTCGAGAGAATGTGATCACGACGAAGGGGGATCGAAGGGGAGTATGTGTGCAAGGGGTTGCTTCGGGAGCAGTCTAATCAACCAACCAAACAAACAAACAACCGGCACAAAAGGGAAAGCGACAGAGCACCAACCGATACGTTGGCTGCTGCTGTTGCCGCCGCCGCCGCCGCCGCCGCCGCAGCACCGCAGATGGTGGTGGATGGCAAAAGGTCGATAGACCGGCGACCCTAAGAGTGGGGGGATGGATTGTTTTCTCGAGTTCGACGGCTTCGTCCTCGTTTTGACCACGGAAGAGGGCAGGTGTGGTGGACGATCGCTGGTGTGAGTTGGTGTCGATGACATTCAGCGATATTAAAATGTCTATCTGAAGCAGATTTTTTTGCAACAAATAAATAAAAAAGAATTTAATTTTAATATATTTATTATATAATTTATAATAAAAAAATGTCAATTATACGATTCAGGATTCAATAAATGGAAATAAATTATATGATTCAAGATATCTATAAATGCAAGCTAAATAAGAGTCATAAAATTTATAATATCTACAAGTAATGGTAAAGAAAGTATAAAGTAAAAGCAGTAATTCATAGTGTTTACTAGTAACAAAAAAAAATAATCAAAGATTCTAAATTACAAAATCGAATAAAAATGAACAAAAGTCGTAAATTATGAGATCGATGATTGATATTAAGTATCACGTAAAAAATATTATAAATATTGAACTCCAAATCAAGAATTTTTCTTAAACATCTTATAAATCAGTAAAAAGTTAATTATCTCTTATCAATTTATGAAGTCCGGAAGATCAACTACATTATTAACTTTTGGAAAATATTTTAGACTACCTTCAAATCTAGAATTTCCCTTTCCTTTCAAAATGGAATGGAATATCCATTATATTATGTTATCTGTTACGGACGAGAGAAATTATTTACGTTAACTAAAGCTCAATGTTGCGTTATAAAAGTCTAAAATTTGCCGGTTGGAAAATACTATTCCGGGACAGGCACATGTTAACGCCTCAGAGGTGAGATTGCGACACTGCAAATTTAAAAGGCGTACTTCAGCCAAACTCCTAGAAACGTTACACGATTATCAGTGCAGAGGTAGAGAAGGTCCACAAAATTGAGAAAATGAAAGGATTTGAAGATTGATTTAATATAGAATTTCAAAGGAACGGCCATATTATTCTTTAATGTGGTTTTGCCCCCCATACGTGCCTTTTAAGTTTCAATCAAAATCAACCTGTTTCTTTCTAAATGTTCTAATTTAGTAATAGAGCTGCGTTTGAAACCAGGCGTCCATTTTAATTAGAAACATGGACTCATTCATCACAAGATTGTGATAGACAAAAGTTATAAGTTGTACCAAACGTTGGAGTAATACGCAAAATAAAAAAGTAGCGACATTACATCAGCAATTTGTTAAATAACGGTGAAGTGAAGAGTAGTAGTGTTGGTGGCAAATGACAGGTAGTAACTACTGTTTTATTCTCATATCCGAGGTCGAATCGAACCGAGCGGTGTCGATCGATCGGTAGTCGTCTTCCTTGTCCTTTGCGTCGTCGCAAGCGATTCAGTTACACGCATTTCAGCTTAAATTTTCTCTTGCGTAGTGGTGGACATGTGATGATGTCTACCTGTTGACCAGAACTTTTTTTTTTATCTAACCTAAAATAAAAATTTCAAGATGAAAAATTTAGAATAAAGAAACAAAAAGTCTAAAATAGTTGAAACCAGAATTTCAAAAAAAATTAAAGTATTTATGTATGTAATGAAAAGTCAAACTTATTAAATTCCATTTGTACTTAATGGAATGTTAACAATCGAATTATTTTTATTTTTAATCAAAGTACTTTAATAATTATTAATTATTTATTTTCTTTATAATATTTTTATTTTTGTTATTTATTTTTATTATTAATTACACTTATTTATTTATCAACAATGATAGAAACAATACATATTAAAATAAAATTCTCGATATAAATAAAAAAAATTTAAATATCTAATTAAACATAACATAATACAAACTATTACATTTAAAATAACTTAAAATTAAATTTTAAAATAAGTCATCGGCGAAAGAGACAACCTAAAGAAGAGTAAGCTAAAGTCTAGATGCAGAATACGCCATCGATAAAAAAAAGGATGATTTAAGGTGAGCTAAAAATGCCTAAAGCCCAAAGTAGATCATCGATGAGAACATCAGCTCCGAAAGCGTGACAGAATTATATTAGCTATTAGTAGAAAGGGTATCTCCCAGTAATCTCACATCGAATGTGAAAATATCGATGTCAACTTAATCAAGAAATAAACTCGATATCTTCCTTGCCAAATCAATTTTTTGAAATAGATTCACTAAACTTTTATTAGATTACAAGAGCGAGGACAGAGAGCGACGTCGATGGTGTACTTTAAAAGACCGAGAATGTATAGTAAGTTAGGGCTTTAACGATGGATCGTTTCAGGTCATTAATTCTTATAAATCACCAATATTTATAGCCATAAAGAGGATTAAATTACATGTATCATCTTCACTCTTAAATTCCTCATTTAATTTTCGATAGTTACCGAAAATTGAATTTCAAATTTAATTTTAAATTTGAATTGGAACCTAGTCTTTTGACTAATTTTAATATCTCTCACTTGGTCACAAAGATCAACTATATTCATTCATATGTCACATCTAACAAGATATATCTTATTTTCATTTTACTCCCACTATTTGTAGTTAGCACAATTTCAATCTTACACTCCCACTATTCATGATAATGTTTTTCATTTCTATTATCTATAGAAAAGTTTCTTAATCCCATTAAATTCACAAACTTAATGTATTTTTTCACTAGTATTTATTTTGTCAAAGAATCAAATATCATATCTTCTATAAGTATATAACTTAATCTTATTTCCCCCTTTCCTACAATATCATAAATATGGTAATAATGTATATTTATATGTTGTTTATTTGTTATATTTGCATCACTATATACAAGGCTTATTGTCACTTGGTTATTAAAATACATTTCTATTAGACTATTAATCAAGTTGAGATTTAAATCATTTATGAATCTCCTGATCTAAATTGCATGTGCCGCAACTACACTATAAGCAACATATTTAACTTCTTGTGTGTATTTTGCTACACACCCTTGCTTCTTACTTCTTCAAGATACAGTTATACCTCCAAAGAGGAATGCATGTCTTGAAGTAGACTTCCTATCATCTTTGTCACCACCTAGATTTGCATTTGTATAACCAAATATTTCAAGTTCATCTACTTGATAAGTCAATTTATGATACAAAGTTCCTTTTATATATTTCAATATTCTCTTGATAGCTTCTCAATGTTTTGTTCTGGGATTACTTTGATACCTAATAACAATACTTACGGCATATGTCAAGTCTGGTCTTGAGCACAACATAGCGTATATCAAACTTCCAACCACTTAGGTATACAGTGCTCTTAAAGGTTTCTTCTCCTTTTAAAGACATTGGTCCTTACTTAATTTTTTACCTAAAACATAAGGTGTAGGGACTGAGGAACAATTGCCTATTCCAAACCTTTTTAACACCATGCACAGGTATCTTTCTTGATTTGTACTCAGCATTCTAGATTTTCGATCTCTTAAGATCTAAATTCGAAGAACATAAGATGCTTCCCCCATGTTCATCTCAAATCTTCTACTAAGTTCTTCCTTTGTTTCATTCAATATGTCAATGTTATTTCTAGCAAATAAGATATCATCCACATACAAGGATAATATAATAAACTTATTCCCAATATTCCTGACATATACACAATAATCTAACCTATTTGAAACAAATCTCATTTTGACAATTATATCATGAAACTCATGATATCATTGTCTAGATGCTTGTTTTAAATCATATATTAACCATTTTAATTTGCAGACTTTTTCCTCATGTCTTTCCACTTGAAATCCCTTAGATTATGACATGTAGATTTTTTCTTACAAGTCTTCATTTAGAAATGCAATTTTTACATCCATTTAATATAATTCCAAATCTAAATGTGCAACTATAGCCAATATAATTCTTATAGATGCAAACTTAGCTATTAGAGAATATGTCTCATGAAAGTCAATTCTTAATTTTTGTGTATAATTTTTAGCAACTAAATGGACATTATATTTATCAATAAACCCATCAACCTTTAAATTTTTTTGGAATATCCATTTGCACCCTGTAGCTTTTCTTCCTTCAAGTAAACCACATAATTCTCATACTTGATTCATTTTTATGGAATCAATCTCATCACTCATGGCAGCCAACCATAAATCTTTTTCATGAGATTTAACAACATCCTTGTATGTCATGGGTTCCATATGATTTTACTTCATATCTATCAATAAACAAGAAAACTCACAGAAATACAAATAGTAGTCATTCATCTATGTCAGTTGATGTCTGATCTTTTTATTACTAACAGGTACATCTAGTTCTCTATCTTCTCCATTCCTATTAATTTCTTCAATTCCATTTATAGGCTCATTTTAGATTCCTCACATGATTTCTATGGGTTTATGGTTGTTTCCATCGACAATTTCCATAGATTCATCTATATTTTCAATATTTTGTTCCCTTTTAACCCTAGAGTCATTTTTCAAGACATTATTGAAATAGTCATCATTCACCACAAATAGTGGTTCATGTTCCTTTTCATTCCTATTTCTTCCTTTACATTCAAATTTTCTAGGAAAGTGATATCCTTATATTCAATAATTCCCTTTTCTTTACTATAGAACCTATAACCGAAAAAAATTTCACAATAGCTTATAAACCTACACTTTAGAGTTTTTAAGTTTAACTTATCCCTTAATTATTCAAGAATAAGTATATAGGCTATAGATCTTCATTTCCTTAAATGATGTAAGTTGGGCTTAGTTTCGGTCTATAATTCATAAGGTATGTTAGATACAAACTTGGAAGGTATTCTATTTAATACATAATTTGTTGTGGTTAATACTTCTCCCCCAAAAACTTGGAATGTGAAAGCATACATCTAACAAATTTTATAAGTGTTCTATTCTTTCTTTCAGTTACACCATTTTGTTGTGGTGTATAAGGCATTGTAGTTTGCCTTTTAATTCCATGCATTTCACAAATAACTTAAATTCCTTAGAATTGTATTTTCCTCTCTTATTTATCCTTAACACCTTAATACTTCTTCCAAGTTATTTTTCTACTTCCAACTTGTATTTCTTAAAACAATTTAATACTTGACTTTTGTAACTTAATGATAAATATAAGTATATTTGGAAAAATTATCTATAAAAGTCACAAAATATTCTTTGTTATCATGAGTTTTAACACTTAAAAGACCATATACATCAGAATGAATTAAGCTCAATAATTCATCTAATCTGTATCCCTTACCAAAGGGTTTCTTAGTCATTTTCCTAATTAAGCAATGTTAACACTTATTTAATTCCATGTCTTTAATTTCAAGCAACATGTTCAATTTTATCAATTGTTGTATTCTAGATTTATTAACATGCAACAATATTAAATTTCACAAATCAATTTCAGATAAATAACACACAATATAATTAGAAACTATATTTATTTCATTAGCAATAATAGAAAGTTTAAACAAATTATGTTCTAGTACAAAAATTCTCATAGCAAAAATCTTTTTGTCTTTTCCTATGGACACATGTTTATTATAAAATTAAACTTCCAAACCATTATTCAAGAGAGTACCAACAGATATCAAATTTTGCCTTATGCCAGGTGCGTAGAGGACATCTTTCGGAATCATAATATTGTCTCCCAAGTCCAAACGATAGATGTCAATACCTTCTACTTCTAAATAAGTATTGTTACATATGTAGATGCATTGTTCCCTAAGACTAAACTCTTTAAAAGAGTCAAGTACCTTTTTGGTTTTGACAATGTATCTTGTAGTACCAAAATCAACCCACCAATCGTTTGAACTCGGGACTACTACATTATTGCATTTCACAATTCCTGCAAAGGTTTTTTTATTCTTCATGTTCGATTGTAAGGTCCTACCTTTATTTACATCTTTATTGGGATATTGTGCCCTAAAATGACTAAATTGGCCACAAGCATGGCAAAATCCTTGCTTTCTTTTCATGTACTTGATTTGGCTTAAAGTTGTTCCTTTTTGGTCATTCCTTCTTTTATTTCTTTTATCAAATTTGGGTTTTTGAAATGCAGTGTTAGCTTCTTCTAAATTGGATTTAAGTTGCCTTTAGCTAACCATTATTTCTTATTTAGTACCCAACCTAGTTGGTAGTTCAAACAATTAAAGTGAGATAGACCTAAGAGATGTGGTAACCATGTTATAATTGTGTGATAAACTATTTAATATAGTTACTATTTGTAGTTTTTCAGGTATAGGAGTTCCTACAGTAACCAAGTCTTTTGTCATCGTTATCATATTGTTTACATGTTCCACTATGCTTTGTTACTCTAGCATCTTACAAGAATTATACTTTTGAAAGAGTAATTGAGTGTTCATTTCAGTTGTTTTGTCATATTTCTCCTTCCAAGCATTCCATAAAGTAAAAGCAATAGTATAATTTTCAAAACATTTAATCAAACTATCCTCCATAAACATAAGACTTTTTGCCTTTTTATCTTCAATCCTATATTTTTCAGCCTTTTTAATTTCCACTTCGTAAGCATTTTCAGATAATTCTAGAGAACTAGTTTCTACAACATGTTTATGTTATCAAATTCTAAGGCATTTTTAATTTTTCGATACTACATCTCATAATTTACCCTATTTAATTTATCTATCCTTACTAACTTAGTTGTAAACATCTTGGTAGCAATATTTATATTAGGATCGCTTGTAGGTGGAAGACCAAAGGGCTCATGTGACAGTGGTCAGCATGCATTAGGGAGCGACAATGTCAGGTAGTGTTTGAATTTTCCCAACACTACACTAGAAAAACTTGGATTTGTTACTTCTGTTTTTACTTAGTTAATTTATATTTATGCCTATTCTTTCTTTTAGAAGTAAACAAACAACTTTTAATACAAATTAGATATTAATTCCAATTTGTACTTTAACTGCAAGTGCACAGTGTCTATTGTATCAGTGTGCAAGTACAGGTCAATCTCATAGGGAATTGTTGACGAATTTAAGAACTGTTTGATTGTTAACAATTCAAATTTATATTCAATAAGCACTCCGTTGAATTACAGTTAACTCAACGGACAAAGTTTGTTGAGTTATGGCTAACTCAACGGACTATCCTCATGGACTTAAGTTAACTCCACGAGCCTGTCTCTTCTTTATAATATTGCTATTTACAGAGGAATTCGGCCAACCATTGGGCGATTCCACAGATTGTAAATAACATCAATTAAGCTTTTTAATGCTAGTTAACATTGGATTTATCATTAAGCAATACTAACATTCAGATGATTCAAATAGTAACTATTAAAATCTTTAAGTCTTTTGTACGAACCAATTTTAGTAAACTGTAAAATTAAAATTAACATAAAACAATCACAAAACTGATACAGATAACATTAATCACGATACAACACAAACAATACAACACTCAAATACAACATACAAACAAAGATAAATTGTTTTTGGTATTTTTATTTTGATGTGAACATGGAAATGGGCGAAAGGTGAAATGTAAAGTAATCTCACTTGATAGTAAATACTTCCGACACTACTTGCAACGCGATTACACCACTGAAAATTAAACCACTTACAATTCTATCTCCTCTCCCTATAGAATCGCGAGTCCAGAATTGCAAGATGATCTCCTCTTCAACATACAGGCATCAACCCGAAGCCAAGACTAAAAGTTTTACGATCTTCTGAAATATGAGTCGGCGCTTAGTGAAAATGGCTTCCCTTCCCGCGACGCGATCACTCCTCACAGTGGTTGTCAGGCACTATGTTTGGCTCGGAATCGACTCGACATCAGGCAAGTATCCTCACAGACCTCCGATGGTTGGTGATTATGGTGGTGATGATGGTGGTGATGATGGTAATGATGGTGGTTGGTGTGGTACTTTAGAGAATTGCGACGCTCATCCTCCTCTGCACACACTGTCCATCCATCGATCACCATTTATTCTTTTCTTTTATATTTCTTCAATAGTAACTGCTTCTGCTTGAATGATCGGTTGGATTTCCTTCCTTCAGATCAACGACGATGCTTCCTTCTCCTGTGCGATACTTGCAAACATGATTTTTCCTTCCAACTGTCTTGTTTCTACAACCGCTACAGTGGCATATTAGAAAATATATAGTCCGTGGAGTTACAGATAACTCAACGGACTTTCTTCATTGATTTAACTATAAAACACATGCAATAAAGAAATAAGCTGCTAACATAACGCGTTACCTTAGTGTATATTCATGTAACTCAACGCATATAGTTATGTTAACTTAACGAGTTAAACATGTGCATCTCACGTGATATACTAAAGCATTTAAATTCAACACGTGCATAAATTTAACTATTCGATGCTCAGGTGCATTTTGGATACTTATAAACTTAACTATCCGATGCTTAGATACATTTCAGATAGTTACAATTAACTCACCGATATATAACTTAAGTAAATCTACCAGATCTCGACACGTGTCAGCAGTAGTTTAATCATAAAATAACATTTCGGAGAGTTACAAGTCTAACTATCCGATGCTCAGATGCATTTCGGATAGTTACAATTAACTCATCGATATATAACTTAAGTAAATCTACCAGATCTCGACACGTGTCACCAGCTACTTTATAAATAAAAAGAGATTTCGGAGAGTTACACGTATAACTTTCCGATGCTCAGCTGCAATTTCGGATAGTTATAGATAACTCACTGAAAGTTCACTTAAGTCATTCATTCTGATTTCGACACGCGTACTTCAGGAAATAATAAAATATTCTCTCAAAACATAAATGTTCGGCAATTTAAACATAATTATTTGATACATATTCGGTCTGTTAAACATAACTGTCTGAATTTGTTCGGTATGTTAAACATAACTGTCCGAAATATCAAAAAATTCGGATACTTAAGAATTTCACAGCCTGCAACTTACCGACAGTTCATAAATGTACTAAATTAACATTAATTCCCCAAAATTAAGCAGATTCTTCAATTAAAGCATATAACAGTGCAATTATAACATAATGGCTTAATTCTCATATGATAAGCTAAATATTGTGCAATTAACCGTTAATAATATGCAATTTTTCATTCTAAACAAGTAGATGTGCATAGAGGACTGAACAATAGAGGGGGAGTGCACAAAAATTGTGACATCAAGTGGAGTCATAGTGGCAAGGGCGAGCGAAGCTCATGGAATGGTAGAGATCATGAATCACAAGCAAGAGGAGGCATGCATTTTTGGGCAAAGACGTGCGAGTAACGACAAGCGGGTGGAAGCAACAGTAGTGTGCGAAATTACATGGAAAAGGGGGAATGTGCACACTTGCAAAGGAGTGGGTGGCGCAGCAACGCGACGTGCATGCGAACAGGGGGATGGCGAGGTTGGGTGTTTGCACACAAGAAGAGGCACACACTGTCGTGTAGAAACACACGAGTGTCAATGTGTAGTGGATGGAGCTTGCATTTGCAACAAGCAGAGTACATGCATGCAAGTGAAACTATAGCATCACGTGAGGTAGCAGTGGCGACAACTCACATAGGTGGAGTACCGACTCTGATACCACTATTAGATTGCACAAGCAAGGACGAAGAGTGATGTCAATGATACACTGTGAAGGATCGAGAATGTATAGTAGATTAGGGGCTTCAATGGTGGATCATTCTAGATAATTAATTCTTGTAAATCATCATTATTTATAATCACACAGAAGATTAAACTACTTCTAACATCTCTGACTCTCAACCTCCTCCTTTAACAAAAACTACTTTCAAATTTCAAATCCAATTTTGAATTTAAATTGAAACTTGATCTTTTGACCAATTCCAACGTAACACAGGCACCTAATTACTTCGGTGCTCGGTGACATTTGTAAGAATTAATTTGGTATAACGGGCCTTTGGATCGATATCTTTGCTTCGTTACGCTGGTGGTAGTTTTGGGATTGGTGGTTTTGTTTTCCGATTATTGATTGATAAGCATTACAGGCCACTTTTCGTTGTTAGGTATATATTGAAGTATGACTGGAATCAGTCTTCCACTGTAGAGAAAAAAAAGATCACTTGCATGACCAACATTGTATTGTTAGAATCACGTGTAGTCACGAGATGCTCCGGTTTTCTTTGTGTCGCTAAGATTTTTTCTATTTTTAAAGCCAATGACTGGTTTCATTTTGTGGTAAAAGCTAAATTCCAGATAATTGCATGAGGTTGGTATTTCATTATGCTTTTTTAGTTTGGAAGAAACTCTCTGGTCCGAACGTTTTAAATCTTAATCATTCTCAATAATCATCACGACCTTGTCTTCTCTCTTTGTCATATCCTGATCAGAAAGTGAGACGTATCTTTTGTATCGTGTGATATTGATTAATCTGATCGAATAGATAAACTAGGGCAGTTGATGTAACAGGAATTTAGTTTTTAGATGATAGCAAAGCTCATTTCCATTCTTTTGAAGTTACTCGGTTCTCTTGTTGGGATATTTTGTTGTACGCGGAATGCTTCCAACATAGGAGAAGAAACTGCTGCAAAGAAGTTAAGTCCTTCGGAAATACATTTGTAGAACTACAACTTGTGGAAGGGGCCTACAAATCAATTTCTGGAAGCAAATATGATATTACAGACGGTTGGAGCTTCACCTCTGGTTAAGCTAAACTCTTTCAGCAGATGCATCTCGTGATAAAAGCAGATCGAGGCTGATAAAACTCTTTGCAAAATGGCAACCATGTGTATATTTGCAGTTGTGGACTCTGCAGCTTTCAAGAATTTTGATTGCAGATTAGTTCCTGTAATTACATAAGTACATTGACTTTCAAATTTCTTAAAATTTAGCCTGACTTTCTTTCCATATTTTAAAAATTTAGTATAATCGTTGTAATATTAAAAAGGAAATTTATATTTATAAAAAGATATGTAAAAAAATAAATAATATTACAAGAACAAGGTATTTGTCAGGGAAGTTTAACAAAATTTCTATTGCATAACATAACTGATTTTTCATTAAAAAATCAAATATTCTTTCAACTACAGAATCATCACACATCCTGTAAATTAATTATTTACAAATATACAACAAAATATGAAAAAATGATTGTAAACTTTAGACTCAACCTCAAACAATTATCGTAATCGGTTTTTCTTTTTAGCAGGTCTTTCGACTAAACTTCGAGATCTAAAAAAGCAAAAGAATTTAATGAATTACAATTCAATAAGCATATCATAGTTTACCTAAAATACATTTTAAAGTATTTTAACATGTATACACAAACATAAAATTTTCATGTCATCATAAAAAGGCGAGTCTAACAAGTTTTAATTTATCAAATGATATCATAAGTTAAACATGTTTGAACAAGCAACAAATCATACATTTATATAATTCACTATAATTACAACTAAAGATTTTATCGTGGTTGTATATATAGTCTTACAACTTAGACCTAAGATCACATTTCGCCCTTATGATTAGAATTCTGGAGTCGACTAAATAATAAATCTTAATTATATACATAATATCATAGCTTTTCACCTCTCATAATTAAGTCATAACATAATCATAAAGATAATTATCCACAAACTAATACATAAAACACAATAAATTTAATCATACATTTGGTATAAGTAATTCAATATTTCAGTTTTGTTTTTTAAATCACAAATCATATAAAATACAATAGGCTCCAACATACTTTACTTTCAACTATAACAACACATTCAACCTTGCATTTTGAAAATAAATCACAGTGAACTTACTCATGCATTTTCATATTGCATATCATTTCAACCCTCTTTGTTCAATATTAAACTATATAAAAATGAAGTCACTCAAAACATACATTTCATCTCAATAATTCACATGTTAACCTTATTTATTCAAATATAAATTATGTGAAAATGAATTAAGCTCCAACATACAATTTCATTTCAAATAATTCACAATTTAGTTCTATTAATTCAACAACTTTCACTAAAATTCTAGAGGAGATTTATTTATGTATATTTTCGGTAAAACTAAAAATATACCTACCGAATAACTTATTCGAATAAAAATCTCCACAAACCAGATTTATACATATTTTTGGGTAAAATTAGAAATATACTTACTTAAAAACCCAGCTTGAACTCCCCTCCTCTTCCTTCTCCTTCTCATGATGTCTCCCTCATTCTCCTTCACCTTTCTCTTCCTCTCTCCTTTCCTCTCCCTCTCTTGGAAGGTTAAGGGCGGTGAATAATGAATTCACCCCCGTAAATATATGAGGGGGAGAGGTGGTAGTAAATCACGGCCTCTTCCATCTACTAAGGTTTTTTCTTCATTTACATTACAATCCTTAAATTATATCTAATTACACATAAGTCCGATTACTTAAAATTTTTTATCCTCTCACATTCAATTTTTCTTTTGCATTCTAACAGCCATCCAAAACTATGAAATGCTGTACAGGTTGCTTTTCAAAAAGCAGATTTTATTGTTTAGAATCTCTAGGCACCAATTAATAACCAACCTTTATTGCCTTTCAGGTTTATAGGAACACTGCTTCATCTTTTTACAATCATTTTGTATTTTCTGAATTCAGATGATCTTCTTCTCTCATGATAGAGTGAAAAACCAATTCTTATACTCTAATTGTTATTTTACTTTTATCTTGCTGAGATATTAACATTATTTATAGTTATTTGTTGAAGATAGAAACCACAAAATTTAGCGGTACGTAAATATATATACCTGGAATTTGAAACCAAGCTAAGCCACTATACCATCATGTGATTCACAGCCACAAGTAAAAAACAATATTAGATATTTTACATTGTAACAAAAATTTCAAATGGAAAAGATAACCTAATATTTGCACATGTAGATCTGGTTTTTAGCATGTCAAGCTTTTGATTTATGTAATTACGAGGCTCAAGTTTCAAAACCTTGGCAAGATGATTCGTATACAAAGGTATCTCTTATCTGAAAGTTTTAAGCCCCTTTGTTTTAGATACAGAGATTGGTTTCAAAATCTTCTTCCTGTCAAATCACGTTTTTTGACTTAAACATTAGACATTTTTGGTGTCCCTTACACTGATGTCTAGTGTGTTTGTTGAGCAGCAAACAACATTCTTCTTTGCTCTAGGTCATTTGATATCAAGTTTTTGGTTTATGACTATCTCATAGACAATGAGCCTTCACCCTCAAAGTGCAAGAAGTTGCCTTGTTAGTGTAAGGTATCACCCTCTTAAGAATAGGGTACAACGGTTGACAATTGGTCTTGGGCCTATTATAGCAATTTTTTTAAAACAATACATAGATGTTTCTATATTAGTTATACACACATTTGATTTTCCTTTACAATTGAAAATTTCAAATATTAAATTTTTTTTGAAACTTTGTAGCTTCACTGTAGATGTGATCCCTTAGATTGAGAAGGGCATATGAATGTAGGCTCCCATCTTTTGAAGAGATGGAATTCCCAAATGGAAGGGATGGTTGAGGGCATGGCTTAATTACCAAGGGAGTAAGAGGGAACATAAGTTGACGTAGTTCTTTTTTTTTTTTTCTGATAATGGTAGTGTTTTTGTGGGAACACAAAAATGGATGTGAAGTTGCTAATTTCCCTGATGCTAATGGAAGCCCATGATAAACAAAGGCCAGGCTTCTCACAATGAAGTCCAATGATGACAAAAGAAACAAAGTAAGGCAAGTGTCTACCGAACATGGGGCGTTTGTGTTGAAGATTGTAACATGGCCTACTAACCATAAAACTGAAACTGATAAATGGTGGAGCTATTGATCAGATAATGTTGGCTGCATTTAAGTGGGGAATTTCACGCAACCTTCACTCCAATTGCAGAAACTTTTACAGGTTCTAATCCTCAGATGTATTGATGGGATGAGCTGCTCCTTGGAGGAGTTGATTGAATCAAGAGAGAAATTAACACATCTATGGATCGAAGTTGGTGGAAGCTTGCTTCTCATTGCAATACCAAATTCTTTTGCGAAAAGACAATGTTGTTTGCAATTTACGATAAAATGCCCCTTTTTAGATGATTATGTCTTACATAAAGCGAAGTAAATAACCATGGGGCATAATTTATTTTTGGGTGTGATCTTCTTCTCATTTCTTCCTTTCAACCCCCTTTCTGTATGCCCAGAGAACGATGGATCGTACATGTATGGAGAGTTGCATGATGCATGGAAACTATCACAACAATGAACATTGGAAGGCTGCACATGGAAGCTGATGCCAATGGGTCGTCAAATCTTTTTGTGAGGTTTTCCCCGAAAATAGAGTACTTTCAGGGATTGGAAGGAGATAGTGGGAGTAGCTGGTCTGCAATGCAATTTGCATCTACATAATATCCTTTTTTGGAAAATAATCGCGCAGTGTCATTTTCCTTACGAAATCAGATCTACACTTATAATTGGGTTAACCATGGACATTTTCGATATTTTATTAATTAAGTGGGAGAGGAGAATTTATGTTCCCAAATAGGGTGGAACTTGCACCGTGAAGAAGTAATCTACAGGAAAAAGGAGACTGGATGCAGAAGAAGTTGAGATTCATCACAAGATCCAAAGTTGCAGCCAATGTTCTCAAATGGCACCTTTGATGGGGCAAGTTAGAAAGCCATGGATGACTTGAAAACGTACATCTTTTTTCGTTTGACGATGTTATTGTTTTCTGGCTTGAGAATGTACTGTTAATGGTGCAAGTTGATCGTATGCATTTAACTCAATAAAGCAAGAGTCGTTTGCTCTTATCAGTGGACTTCCATTCTTATCTCAATAGGTACATGTGTGATACAGTTGTAGCATTAATGTTTGTTTGTTATTTGTTGACTTCTTCCAGTCAGAAACGGTTGTGATCGATACTGTGAACATTTATAGGCGCGAGAAATTCACAGAAAGAAGGAGAATTAAACTCGTGAGTTTGATATACGCTACATGTGAGTATATTACTTGTTATATTTTTGGTAAATATATTTCGAATACTTTCTATACGCTACATGTGAGTTTATTACCTGTTCATCAGGAAATGTATAGAATGCAGAGACGGCAAATAATCTTGATTTATGGTATAGTGAGCACTGAGCAAGCATCTAACATGTGTGTTCCTCTTAATCTTTATGTTTATGCATCTAAAGATTATGAAGGTGCATCTTATTTTGAATTTAAAATAAGCTAACAATATTATATTTATTAATAAATTCATTAATATCCATCGAATTTTTTACACATATACATATGAAGTAAATCATACATAGAATTAAGAGAAGAATCCTACAAATAGGTAGGAGAACCTCCTGTGCAAATAGTAGAGGAGCCCCTCTAAACATAGATGAGATAAAACATTTACTACAAACAATATTTTTATTGAACCACTTGAGGGTTCGCAAGCACACTCCATACATCAGGATTGTGATATGCATATCCATCTTCACGTAACGAGTTTTATTTTTATGTTATTTTGATAATAGTAGTGATTATTTTCTCTAAATTGTAATCCAAGACTTCTTTCACGGTAGAGTAGAATTGAACCAGCTATATTGCTATTGATAATTTTATTTGTACCTGGAGAAACTAAACTCATTACATAAAAGCAGCTGTAAGATGGCAAAATTGGTTTCTCACTAGACTAGCAATAGTTATATGTTATATTAGATCTGATCATTTACCGTCACAAGTCATGAACCGAATTTTATTCAAAGGAAAAATTTTCCATTTTTCTGAAAATATAATTTCCATTATTACTGTATTTTTTTAGTTCCTCTCCACTCCATTTGTACATTACAGTTGCTAACTTTTTTATATAAATGCAGGGGTTTTCTATTTTCTGAAAAGCTTCAAGTAAAAGAAATTTGATGCGACCTTCGTCCTGTAGATCACACGGATGACCAGAAAAAGTGAGGTGAAGCAGTAGATATGCAGTATATATCTGAGAACGGCTCCCAGTGAATTTATTCAATATTGATGTATACTTCGTTATTGAGAGCATTTACGCGCATATACCTCGGACACTGATTTCTCTATTTTTAGGAGATTGAGAAGGAATTAAATGCTTAAAGAAAACAGACAGATAAACACACAAACACAAGGCATTACCTGATTCAGTCAATCCATTGAGAAGAGAACCAACGAAACACTCATGGAAATCCACCGCCAGCCCCGCCACCATATCCTCCACCACCTCCATACCCACCACCATATCCTCCGCCACCTCCATACCCACCACCATATCCTCCGCCAGCACCAAATCCTCCACCACCTCCATACGTACCACCGTATCCTCCGCCAGCACCAAATACACCACCTACGCCGCCTCCTCCGGTGTAGCCGCCGCCCAGCGCAACCTCTCCTCCGAAGTCAGCACCTCCAAACCTGCCGAGCCACTTCTGGTCCTCCTGACTATCTTTTGACGGTAGCCTCCCTGCATTATTGGTGCAAACAAGTGCACCAAGAAGCACAATGAAAAGAAGCTTCGAGCTCATGATGCTCACCTGCTTGGACTCTGCAGGTCTCCAGATTGTTGGAGTTCGTAATATATGCGTGAGTTGGAAACGAGGATTTTATAGGTGAAGAGTACGATGGCCGTGATGATGGCGTAAAAACGAAACACGTTAAAAAAAAAATGAGGGAAGACGAGTGCGTACAGTGGAATAATTAAAGAGTAGGGGGTTAGTGATCGATGGAATTCAACTGACGGAAACGAAAATTATTGAATTCCGTCAGAATGTTGTTAGTGTGTATTACATTTGACTGAAAGGAAAGTCAGATTTTACCGTTGTATAAAATCCAAAAATTTTCTTTACCGTCAGAAAATTTTCGATCGCCTCCATTCAGAAAATTTTTCTCCCTCTCTCGTGTCTGACGGAATTCGTAAGATTGATAAGGAATATTTACTTGAAGACCTGCTAGATGAGTTGGAAGAGTTAAATATTATTGATGACATACAACCAATGGGAGAGATACATATAGAAAGCAATGCCCAGGTTCGAATGATTCAAGAATAAAGAAAAGAAATGGCAGATAAGATGCGAGAAGATATGATGATGTCAATGTGGGATGTAAGAACTAGATGATATTATTTTGTATTGTAATATTTCAATTAAGATGTATTTGTATTTTTCAAATATTAGTTGTAATAAACTTTTGTCAGAATTTCCATCAGAATTTTCCGTACTACACTAAACCCCTCTCAGAATTTTCCTTTTCATTTCCGTTACAAATTTTCCATTTCATTTCCGTCAGAATTTTACTTTTCATTTCCGTTAGAATTTTTTATCATGTACTAACACGCCCTTAGTTGTGGTCGTACATGGTTTGGAAGGTATGCCATCGTGTTCTATAAACTTATTGTAGTTAATTTCTTTGGAAGGATAAATTGTTGCTATCACAGTTAATGAATAGCGGTGCACCAACAAATCGGAACGTCCAACGAAAAAGTAGTTGGGGGGTATTTGCTTATCTAGAAAATGATAGAAAGTAACGACAAATAAGTGAAAAATTTTATGAAAAATAAAGTAAAATGTTTTTTCTTTTTTACTTTCTCATTAGAAAGTAAAGGGATTTTTATTTTTTATTTGGTTTATATTTGATAAATAAGTATATCAAATTATTTTAAAATCTTATATACCATGTCTATATAAACAGTGTACTCATTCCGATAATCATAATAATTTACAGAATTGATATACTATTTCTATAAATAATATATCAAACTCAATTGTATATCTAAAATGACATGTGAAAAAGTCCGACATTTTTGTTCGTTTGATTTTGTCTTCATTGGTATTGTAAAGGATTATCTTATTAAATTGTCATTCTCTTTTGCTTGTAAACTTCAAGCTGGTGGCTTAATTGATTTATAATTTAAAAAATAGGTTATGTTATGCAACTTTCAATTGGAAGCGAAGCGTGGATTAAATTTTGTTATACTGATCTACTACATCGATATATGGTATAAATTATTTTTTTGGTTTATCTTGTTTGTTTGAATTTGAATCAATATGTTATTTTGTTTACCACGAGAAAGTCGTATATTTTCTCCTCTCAAAGCTGTTACTTCGTTTTCTACACGAGATTTTGAAGCAGAATGATTAAGGAGTTTCCCTGATCGTAAATTCGAATTTTTTTAGAAATCAAGGTTTTAAATTATGGGATGGTTTATGGAAAAAAAAAAAAAAAACTATTACTTTATTTCTCATGCAAACAAATACATTATAGCAGCACACCAGGGCCATTTTATTCACTACATTACTAATTACGAGAAACAGGTTCAACAGGAAATACATGCTGCTTAAGGGATTCCACCACCACCATATCGCCGTCCGCCACCACCGTACCAGCGGGGACCACCACCAAAATAATTACCTTGGCCGCCACCGTGCCCTCCATTTCTTCGGCCACCACCGTACCCTCCTCCATACCCACGACCACCACCGTACCCTCCTCCATACCCACGACCACCACCGTAATCTCCACCATAGCCGCCGCCGCCGCCACCACCACCACGTCCTCCCCTGTAGTCATAGAACTTTCCATCTTCTAGTACTGCACCACCGATCAGCAACTTCCGGGCATCGTTGGCGCAGCAGACAAGTGGTGCTGCAACAACAAGCAGGAGGAAAAGAAGCTTGCCGCCCATGATGTATTTATTCCTCTTGTTCTTCTGGCTGGGATGTGGTCTGAGATGAAAAGCTTCAAGTGTTTATATAGGATTTACCAAGTACCAACTACTTGAATTGTGTGTAGAACCAGTTAAGAAGCTGTTGCAGGTGGTAGAGTGTGGACGCCAATGGCCATTAATGGTGGCCTCATCCACAAGGAAACTCATCAACCAGCTGTTGACACCGAGAAGATCGATCATCGATGGTGTTTTCCTTTTTCTTTTTCTTTCTTTTTTTCTTTTTCTCGAGAGACCAATGGTGATTGTGTTTACTATCAGAAAGGATTCATTCATTTTTATCAATTACTTTTAAATTAGAATTTCATGTTATAAATAATTAAAAAAACGCTGAAAATAATTTCACATCGAATAAGTAGAAATTAAATATAAACTTATATATAATTTCACACTTACACATTCCATACTTACATCTCAATTCTCTGGACGCCTTTTCTTTCCATGTTTAATCCGTTTGTCATATATATATTTCGAACAATGTGCTAATCTGAAGTTGCCTAAACTTTAGTGACCAATCTACAATTTCGAAAAAGTTTAGATAAAAGTTGTAATTATATTTAATAGACTGGTGATAATTTATTTTTCAAGGAGAATTACCTGTGGAGGAGGTAATTACCGTAACTTTACGTACATAAATGAAATGGTATTTATTCAATGGAAGACGTATTTTTACATCCAAATAAAATTTTCAATAGTAGACATAAATCTTATGATTTTCATTTTTTTAAAGTTGACACGAAATGACAATTTTCATTATCCAATATCCGTTATCAATGCGGCCCATTATGAGTTTTAATTGGATCTTTGAACAGCGCCCATAAAGTCGTCTGTCTTATTTAATTTTTTCGTATGGAACTATATATTCAAACCAATGTTTCTTTTAAAATTCGAAGTAATGCTATAACGATTTTGAAATGGTTGTTAGATCATGACCTGAACCGTAATCTGATTAACTACTAATTGAGTAAGTCTTCGGTTGATCAAATAAATGGTTCGACTTAGTTTGTAAATTCATGGCCTAATTAACAGGAAATGATTGCATCATCCGTTATTGCCATTTGTTTTGCCGGGCTGCTAATTAAGCTTATTTTAGTTTTATTTTCGTAACGTTGAATTTAAATTAAAATTTGAAACAATAAATGATGTTGTGAAATACCAAGGAGATATTTTTCCATCTAATCATAATAACAACGTTATTACATATATGACCAGGACGGGTTAGTTTTTAATTATGATGATTTGGCATACACTGGGCAAATTGCAAGATAATATACATATTTAAGGCTACGTTTGTTTGAATAAGTTTATGACTCCTAACATTATTTGACACTCTGATGACATTAACTATAAACGAACAAAAAAGTTCCACGTAATATTGAAAGCTTCGCTTTTAATTTTGTTCGTCAGAACGTTAGAGACGCGAATGACTACAATACAATCAAGAATAACTTAGTCATCCTCTATATACCATTGGGAATATTAACAATTATAGCAAAATAACTATTACATCGATAAAATGCAGGTGAATTATTCTCCATTTTACAAGAGAAAGAGAGGGGTAATTTTAAAAATATTTTTAAACGAGATATTACATCCAATTAAAAATTATTTGAATGAACATCAGTGTATAAAATAAAATAGTTCATTTATTATTCTTAAATCAGTCAATGTGTAATTATTTTGAACATCAGTGTATAAAATAAAATAGTTCACTTATTATTCTTAAATCAGTCAATGTGTAATTATTTAGTTCAACATTCTGCGTCGCCTTATTTAGATTTTGCAAGTATTTTTTTCGAATATATATATATATTCATTAAGATTTTTTTTTTACTTTGACATCACGTTGACTGTAGGCATTCAACTTAAACCTATTAGTTACGAGTCAAGGAATCCATCACTATTTTATTTTATTTACCATTTTTAAATTATTCTGTGTGGAATTATTTATTTCAATAGAGTATTTATTGGATAAAAAATTTAACGAATGCTGTGGTTGAGAAGGCAGAGGAGAAATAAGGTACTTTCTACCTTACACCATAAAAAAATAATAATAATAAATGTTTTGAAATGTACTTGCAATAAACCACGGACAAAATTCCAAGAAAGGAAAGGAAATATTTGTAGTTTTATTAAAATTTAAATTATAGAAAAAATAAAAACTACTGTCATTGTAAAAAAGATTCGTGTTAGTCGGCCCGAAGCCAGCGTCGTGGTTCTCTATCTTCAGCACTTCGTTAAAAGCCCATGGGCTGAAACCATGCTCGACGTGAGAAGCCCATAACTCTGGGCCTTTAGAGATTTAATTTAGCAGCCGACCGTTAACGGGAAATCTAGATCGAGATGGCTTCAAATCTGTATATATACTAAACGATGGGGATGGTGGCTGCATCACCTCTTAGACCCCAAGAAGCATGGCCCTGTGTCTGTGAGTTGTGTGGTTGGTCAGCAGCACAAGGGCAAGGGATAGCTTACACCTGTTGGCATGCGAAAATATAGATGGAGCAGCGGAGCAATGAGGGCGATCAATTGGGTTGGCACTTGGGAACGACCCTACCACATGATACTGTCAATGAGAAGAAACCAAACAGGCGCCAACGGTGTTATTATCACATCATGGCATGTGGGTGTACGCAGAAAGGAACTCTTCCTTCTCCTCCTCAGATTGCGGGTCTGTTTCCATTTAATTTCCTCAAGCACGGGTGGGTCTTTCAGTCCCCCTCCTTCCCCAACTACCACCTTCAGCACGTACCGAATAGAAAGGGTTAAAAAGAGAGGGGCTTGCCCGGCAATGTTGGGTGGGTTTTCAGGAAAACTCAGAAAGTGACGAGATTGGTCGGAATTGTTCAAGACACACCAACTAGGTCTTATGACAAACATGGAAAAGTGGAACTAAGATGAAAAACCTGTCAAATTCTAAGCTATCAGTCTTCAGTCATTTGAGAGGAACTCAATGGCGTGTGTGTATCTAGGAGCACTGATTAACATGAACGTTTTGCAAATGCCGGCTTTAATTTATTTGGGTTTGGCACATGCAGCTTTCGGTTTCTCTAATCATAGATGGGTTGAGTCGTTGATGACAACCCAAAAGGGGACTTTGATTCCAATGGTCTCTACCCACCTCTTCCTCATCTGTTCATGGTTCTTCCCGTGGTGGAAATTGGCCATTAAACGATTGCACTGATCTCGAAATGTGGTTTACAAGTTGCAATGTTTACAAAAATAAGCACCGAGGAGATTTGGCACCAGAGTTCCTATCACCGGGAAAAGAAATGGAAGCAAGCAGGCCCAACTAATTTGACATCTGATATTTTGCACTCGTCCAATAAATTTGAGGGGGGCCTTACAGTTAAATGCTTCTCTTCTCTATGAATGGGGTGAAGTCACGAAAAGAAAAGAAGAGTACCACTTCAACATTTTTTGGGACAAAACTTATCTCTCTCTTTTTTGTTCGATTTGTAGTTAGGATTAATTTAAACTCAATCCATGCACTCTTGATGAACCCAATTACTCTGATTTGACTGTGGACCATGCATCCTCTAAAATGAATCTATTATCACCCAAGTCACACCCTATTATATACGGTAGTGAAAAAGGCACATTAGTGGCTGTTTATGTATATTTGGAATCATATGAAAGTTCTCATCGGAGAAGCGGTAAAAAAGATGAATGAAAGGTATAACTCTGATTACCATATGCATGTCCCAGGCCGTGGTGTGTGCAGAGCTGCTCCATGTGCTGTTGATGGGAATCGCATTCAAGGACAACAGGGAAGATTAGATGCAACCAACCCTAAATGGATATGATACTGCCATCGTAAGGAAAGAGAGCCATATCGTACATTCTTCAAGGATCTTGACAGATACAGCGATGTGTATGTAATAAATGGGCCAGCGAAATGGATTGAAGTGTCGATGAAACCCGGCCCACAAGAGTTACACTTCGAAGGCGATTAGGCTTTTCACGTTAGGGCTTCAGACGGGAATGACGTGAGGGCTTTGGACGGAAGAAGGCTCGTGTGGCGGGTCGGCAGAGTGATTTTCAGCGGAAGATGATTTTTGAACAGTTGGTTTTCCCAGGATTTCTCATGCTGATCGGTGGAAAAATAATTGATTGAACACATTTATATGAGGGAAATGATGAAAATCATTTCTCGTCCTAAATGCCTTTGATGTTTGTTGACTTTGTCGTGAACTTTAACTCAGATATGATTTCATAGTTAGTGATTTTTTTTTCTTATTAATACTTTCATCTTTTAATTTACGAAAAGAACAACACAGTCATATATATTCAGCTTAAAATTGTTGAGGAGATAAGATTGTATAATTTTATATTTATTATTAAGATTCAAACTTTAGTCATGGTATTTAAAAAAAAAAAAACCCTACCCTACACCCAAACTACACGACTATTATGCCGGCAGTGTGAAATCGAGAATCGACGGCATCGATCACGTGTCCTGGCCTACAACCGACGTCTTTTCGCCGAAGGTCGGCATTCGCATGTCAAATTTGGCGAGCGCCGACCCGTGAAAGCACAGTATCCCATGGACCGCTATCTCTTTACAATTGTAATTTAAATGTCAATTATGAATATAGTCGTGATTTCCCTACCATGTTGATGTGTACGTAATATTGCTTTTTTTTTTATTTTTAGAAATCTGACGATGACAACCTCCATCATCGGCGACAGATGCCCAATTGTCGTTCGTTGATTATGACGTCTGGTCATTTCCATTGACGACACTACACTCCTCTCTCTTTCTCTCTCTCGGCACCATCCTCCTCCTCCTCCTCCTATATAAAGCCCAGCATCGTCCCACACTCTCCTCACCTCAGCCAAGCACTCAAGCCCTCCTCCTCCTCCACATAATAGTGAGCTAAGTTCTAGCCAGCGGAATGGCTGCCAAACTTCTCTTTCTCGTGCTCATGATCTCGCTACTCGCCTCAGCCATCAGCGCCCGCCAGCTCTTGGCGGATGCTACCGAAGAAAGCAAAGAGGTCGAGCCTGACTCTGTACAAGACGACTCGTACGGTCGTGGTTACGGCCACGGTGGAGGCTACGGACATGGCGGTGGCTACGGCCATGGCGGCGGCTACGGGCATGGTGGAGGCCACGGACATGGCGGTGGCTACGGCCATGGCGGCGGCTACGGGCACGGTGGAGGCTATGGACACGGCGGTGGCCACGGGCACGGTGGAGGCTACGGACACGGCGGTGGCTACGGGCATGGTGGAGGCTACGGACACGGCGGTGGCTACGGTCACGGTGGAGGCTACGGCCATGGACACGGGGGTTATCCTTGAGAGAAGTATATGTACACGTACGTGGACATGCGCGCACGTGTGACATATTTACATATGACGTAAAATAAAATGGATCTCGATCTTATGCACGTTAAATATATATCTACGTATGCAGCAAGATCGGATCTATCTACCCGTGCAAGTTTAATTATGGTAGGTTGTTCCCGTTTTGGTTGAATAAAATCCATGTTTCATGCTTAATTATGCTTGCATGCCTTCCATATAATGGTATCATTAATCTAAAATTCACAACTCTTTGTAATCTAGAAACCGTAAATATTAAAAGAAATCATAATTAGCTATAGAATACATGTTTTTGTTTTGATTTTTCACGCCCATGAAACGAAAGCCTAAGGCGGACGACGATAGGAGAGCGAGCTCATGGACAACACAAGCACAACCATGCACGATAACTTAATGTCGATCGTATCTGCAAATAAGTAATTAACGTTTTTGGTGTTTGTCAGGATTTGAATCTAAAAGAAGCGACCAATATTGTTACTTCCGATTAACTAAGAAATTGCAATCGAATAAAACAAATATTTAATGGACGAGTTTGACAAAATTGCCCACCAGACAGCAAAAGATCATTTGTAGCATCAGTGGTTTGCCCAAGTCGTCTTAATTTTCCTGCCTCTTGACAAATCCACGTGACAAGTACTCAAAATTTGATATCCAGAAAAAATAATCATTTCCAAAAAAGAAAAAACCACGAAAGCTACGTCAACCAATTTCACACGCATTGCTATCTTCAAATGTAAGAAGAAAAGAAAACTGGAATGATATGTACATCTCACAATATAAAAATTAACGTTTAGCGATAATTTGTAGTTACATGCAAATCCATCGACAAATTATCAAATTAGAGCACTCCAGTCCAATGTGAGCGATTTTTATATTGTAAAAAAAAGGGAATAGTCAGACAGTCTTTACGAAATCGTACGGTGACATTTCACTTTCACTAATTATTATATTTTAAAAAGTTGAAAAATGTCAATCTCGTAATAATAAAAAAATCCACCGGATGTTGAAGTGCTTTCTTTTATGATGAATGCTTCCAACACGGAAGCGGAAATTCGTCGGAGGAAGCAGACGTATCGTTGTTGTCCGGCTCCGATCGATGGGTGTCCTCCTCCTCCTCCTCCTGCTCGCTCTCCAGGCACTTGTTTATAAAAAAACTTTCGTCTTTTCGTATGACGGAATTAAAATCTTACTGTTTCATTTTCAATTATACTTAACAAGCACAACCCCTGCTGAGTTCGGTGGGAGGTCGTTCTCTCGGTTGACGACGATTTTCAAGTCCATGCACGACATTATCGTCTTCTGCCACCTACCATTATTTGCAGGATGTGCTGGCTTGGTTTATAGGTTCACGACAGGAAGAAAAAAAAAATAAAAATTCGTATATATCTGATAAGAAAAAGGTGCCATTACCAGCAGGAGACGTGAAGTGGGCCGAAGCAGCCTTAGGTGGTCCGATTACCTGATCCAACCCCGACCTGTAAAAGTCACCTGGGCCTGAGAGGTCAGCCCATGGTGTGATCGCCGTGGGCCCAATTTACGCCCACCTAACAAATGTAACAGCTGGACCTAGCGTAAAAATGCTATACAAAAATTATGATAGAAAAGTTTTACCTAACGATGTTTTACAAGTTTGACATATTAATTCTACAATTCCATAAATACAAATAAATTATGTAAACATTTTTGGCACATTAATTTCATAAATGGTACGTATACCAATTTTAGAAAAATCCAATTGAGAATAATGTCAACTCACAAAGTCATGTTTATGGTGGATTTTTCTGTATTTAAATACATTTATGTTATTATTATGTATTCAAAGATCTATCAAGAATTAACAAGTAATTTTATACCTTACATATTTTATTGAGAATAATGTTTTATTTACATCATGTCAATCGTATCAAAAATATATGTTGGTGGTTTATACATTCATCAAAATTTACAAGATAGTTTTTTTTTTTTTAATTGCCCATTCGTCTTCTTCTTCTATGGCATCTCCGATGTCGACAATGATCTTTGGCAAGTGTGGTTTCATTGGCTAGTTGTTGTTTTCATTGTTTGTCAAAAACGATTGTCATGGACTTTCAACTAAAACTTATGGTAATTGCCTGATGCTACCAGTGGAAGGAACTTGAGTAACCGTCTGTCATTTCTTACCGTCTCTTGTTCTTTTACTTCTCTCGTCGCTTCATTTTTCAACGAAAAAAGTGTACAAATATGGGCCTTTAAGGTTCTACCTAATCTCGTTGACGGTAGAAGCTTAGATGAAGGTCTTTCTATTCTGCACAATCTCGCCACCAACGGTAAGAGGTTGGGTAAAGGTCTTCTTGCCTTGTCCAGTACTACCCTGGTCGTGGTAAGAGCTTGGGCGGCGAAGGTCTTCCGTTGATTTCCCTTTGCTTTTTTAACTGTTGTTTGTTTGTCAGTCTTTCTTTCTTTCTTTCCTTCTGGTGAAGAAAATTCGAGCAATGGGCAACCTTGCATCGAATGTGCTCTTGTTAAGAGCATTGGTAGTGTGCAGTAGATGTCCTTTGCATGGAAGGGGCGGCTTCGCACACTTAGGTGTTGAGGGGTGTTCTCAGGCGACGTCATGAGTTCGACAGCTTCATCTGCAATCATCTTCGTTATTTACCAGAATGTGATATTTATGCATTTTATTGTTGATTGTCAGGTATTATGGTGATTATGTGTGTGTTGAAGCTTAAAATGTCAACTATTCCTTAATGTAGTTAATCATGCAATTATGGTACTTAATAGTGATGGTAGCCTAATCATCCCATAATTAGTAAGATGTGCAGAGGTGCTTGAGTGTATTAACCTATATTTCGGTTTTTGGCACATATTTATTGTTTTGCACGATATAATATTGATGATTGTCTCTTAGTGGTGTTGTTTATTATGGTTTATTTTGATTATATGTATAATATGGATGACAATGCATAATATAGTTGATTTATGTATTTTATGATATGTGATTATTGTGTATTACGTGGATGCCTAACATTTTGGAATATTGGGCAATAGTGTGAGACTTAGGAAATTATTTTTGTGTAGTGGACAACTTATCATTATTGATGAATCAACTATATTAGCTACAAAACCTAGCCATGGGAGCATGATACTTTGGTATCGTGTATATGATTTGAAACATGATACATTTGACCCATCTCATAGCAGCTTGAGGTATCTGAAGTCTGGTCATAAGATAATATGTGACTATTTGACTCTATTGTAGCAGAAAATATGCAATCATACTTAACACTACTATAGAGAAAATATGCATTCATAGTTAATTAAATAAAAGATGTATTTGCTAGCTTAGTCTTCTTTGTTTATTTTGTTAAATTGATGAATTGCTGAATATGTTTCATATCTTGTACATAATAAGATTGTAGCTTTACATGTGCAGCATTTTCTTAATTCATTTTTTTTTTCTAATTGTAGATGAATTACTTACTAGACATTAACTCACTTCTTTTGGTTGTCCCTTTTTAGGTTATCTAATTGAGCAACAAGTGAGGCGTGTGTTAGAGAGGTCACACTAGTACATTGTTTGACAAGTTATTGAATTTTTTGTCTTAAATGATTGTACGATGTAAACTCTTTTGTGGATGTAACGAGTTTAAATGTTGTTTATCTAGTTCATTTTTGTTGAGATTTAAGTTTATTTTGATATCTTGTTATTAAATTCACTCTTTTATCAAGTGTCGTCTTGTAAAATTAAAGTGAGTGAATTTTTCTACTTTTTTAATTTTACAGCATTTATCGTGTCCTTAACGATGAAGTGATGAAACATTCGTTGCCTCATGTATATATATATGTGTAAGGGGATTTTGACGTTGAATTATTTTCATCGCTAAACGAGAAAAGAGAGAGAAAGGGGAAGAGGAGGAAGAGAAAGAAGAAATAGAGAGAGAAAGTAGGAAGAAAATTTGTAGATATTGGTAAGTAATTCATTATATTTAATTAAATAGTATATGGATTAGTTAAATGATTTAAATTTTCTCACATAATAATTAAATGCGTTTTCTTTTATTATGCACATATATAGAAATATATAATTGACATTATACGCGATCATATTATTATTATATATGATTAAATGACTATAAATAATGCTTAAAAGGTTTGTGTAACTATCATAAACTCTGCCACAAAGCTGAACTATAATCATTACCTTGTCATAGGATTGGTACGTGACTGTTACTTTGTTACAAGGTGGATATGTAACTATTACCTCGTTAAAGGGCTAGGCTAGCATGTACCTATTATCTTATTATAAAACTGATATGTGACTATTACTTTATCACAAGACTAACATGTGAGTAGAGTTTGACTTACTACCTGAGGCAATCGTAGTACATTGAGAACTTTGAGCGAGTATCTAAGTTACAATGAGTTAGTCTAAGATTATGGTAGATTGCTTATTGAGCGTTTAGTTCATTATTGGTTTTCTTGTGATTTTAGGTTCTCCTCGTAATACTCAAAAAGAACGTTAGTTGAAAATGACAGTAATATATGTTAGTTGTGTTTGATGTTGACTTGAACAAAACGATTGTTGCGCTCTTAATTAGGACATGACAGATATGACTTTATTTCACATGACAATAATATAAAATGATTTGAAAAATTATATTATGCCCATTGATGAAATCATTTAACTATTTCAGATTGGGCCCGTAGAGCTAAACCAAGCCCAATTCACATGTCTGGACCACACTCGACCCTTTTTTTTTTTTGTTCATAGGCTTATTTCCATGTTCCATGTGACACACGAGGCGGACGTAACATGCTCTTGCGTGAGTGTTTGGTCACGTGAAACGAACGCAAATCTCCGACCCGTAGATCGAGTTCAAATCTGACTCGGAAGATGCGATCCATTGGTTTAGGCCCGGGAGCATGCCTGAGTGATCCAATGACCACTACACAGACCACTGGAATCGGTGTTTAATCTCAGTCGTCTATAAATGGCTCTTTTAATTTTGTAATTATTTTTGAACGAGCACTTACCTAAACAAACTTTTAAATGGTCCTGATCTTTCTTATTTAATGAATACACAGGTACAATCATTTCTACCATATTATCTGTTTGTCTACATGTTGAACTTGGCAAGAATACGAGTAACGTCGTATCCTTCATTTTACAAGTCTATATTTTAAAATGTAGTTTTTTGAATAAGATGTCTGACGACAGTCTATTAGATAAATCGTACAACAAGGGTACGTCTATATTTTTTGATAATTATTATCAAACTTATATTTCGCATGCATTACTTATTTATTTGCAATATTGAAATAAAAATGTTAAATAAAATATCAAGTTCTACATTTTTTTTTGTTTTGAAAATGGACATGATCGAAAATCCATGCATAGCTGTAATTATAATCGAACTTGTAGTTTAATAAGTTCATCCTTGACTTTCAAGCATGGACATACGGGCTTATGCACATGATCGATAATCCAATGCACAACCAAACTGCAATAGAACAATTAATTAAAGATAATGATATTCATAATTTTTACTGAAATGTTAATATCGTTAGATGTAAAAATCACAAACAATGCCTGAAAAAAGACTAATGCAGTCAGTAGTGCATTTACAAAACAATCGAAAGTATTTGTAGTTAAATTTCATATTTCATACCTTTTTTTTTCTTGAGGACTCGATCCGCACTAGTAAGGTGGTGGAGGAAAACTTATACCACTAAAATACATTTACAAGTGTAAATTTACTGCATCGTTGCAAAAAAAATGAAGCGCCTGTACAGAATCCCGTGCAACATTAATTGATAAGTGAAGCGGAAGCTTCCACAAGGAAGCAAGTGATTTAATCGAGAGAAAAAAAATCTGCAGTCAATCCAACCACTGCTGTGTCGCTGTTCATCTCATTCGCTCCCTCTGCTCTCTCCCAGTGCCTATAAAAGCGGGAGGTGGTGAGCTTGGATCAAGCATGCAATACCTCGTACTCGCTTGCTTGCTGGTGGCAATGGGTGTCTGGAGGAGATGGACTCCAGCGGTTCTACTTCTATGGGGTGTCTTTCTTCGTATGAATGTGATCGCTTTTGCTAACGTTGATCGGCTTTGTGATGCCAAGTCGATCCTCGGTCCTGGTGTTAACTGTCTGCCGTTCGGCCCAGGTGGGGGCCTCGGAGGAGGAAATGGTGGTGGTTTTGGTGGTGGGTCTGGGCAAGGAGGAGGATTTGGAGTAGGTGGTGGTGGTGGTGTTGTGGGTGGATATGGTAGTGGGTTCGGTGGCGGTGTAGGAGGTGGTGGTGGTGTAGGTCATGGTAAAGGAGGCGGCAATGGAGGAGGTGGCGGTGGAGGATTCGGTCTTGGTGGTGCACATGGGGGAGGATTCGGTGTTGGTGGCGGTGTAGGCGGCGGTGGCGGACATGGTGCCATTGGTGGTGTGGGTCGTGGTAAAGGAGGTGGCAATGGAGGGGGTGGTGGTGGAGGATTCGGCCTTGGTGGTGCACATGGGGGAGGATTCGGTGTTGGTGGCGGTGTAGGCGGCGGTGGCGGACATGGTGCCATTGGTGGTGTGGGTCGTGGTAAAGGAGGTGGCAATGGAGGGGGTGGTGGTGGAGGATTCGGCCTTGGTGGTGCACATGGGGGAGGATTCGGTGTTGGTGGCGGTGTAGGCGGTGGTGGCGGATATGGTGCCGTTGGTGGTGTCGGTCGTGGCAAAGGAGGTGGCAATGGAGGAGGTGGTGGTGGAGGATTCGGTCTTGGTGGTGGACATGGGGGAGGATTCGGTCTTGGTGGCGGTGTAGGCGGAGGTGGTGGACATGGTAAAGGAGGTGGCAATGGAGGGGGTGGTGGTGGAGGATTCGGTCTTGGTGGTGCACATGGGGGAGGATTCGGTGTTGGTGGCGGTGTAGGCGGCGGTGGCGGACATGGTGCCGTTGGTGGTGTCGGTCGTGGCAAAGGAGGTGGCAATGGAGGAGGTGGTGGTGGAGGATTCGGTCTTGGTGGTGGACATGGGGGAGGATTCGGTCTTGGTGGCGGTGTAGGCGGTGGTGGCGGACATGGTAAAGGAGGTGGCAATGGAGGGGGTGGTGGTGGAGGATTCGGTCTTGGTGGTGCACATGGGGGAGGATTCGGTGTTGGTGGCGGTGTAGGCGGTGGTGGCGGACATGGTGCCTTTGGTGGTGTCGGTCGTGGTAAAGGAGGTGGCAATGGAGGAGGTGGTGGTAAAGGAGATGGGAATGGAGGAGGAGGTGGTGGAGGGCATGCTGTTGGTGGTGGATATGGAGGTGGACATGGACATGGTGGAGGTAAAGGTGGTGCTCATGGCGGTGGACATGGTGGGGGAAGTGGTAATGGGCATGGCAATGGTGGTGGTAGTGGTGGAGGAAGCGGTGGCGGACATGGTGGAGGTAAAGGAGGTGGGAATGGAGGAGGAGGTGGTGGAGGGCATGCTGTTGGTGGTGGACATGGAGGTGGACATGGACATGGTGGAGGTAAAGGTAGTGGTCATGGCGGTGGACATGGTGGGGGAAGTGGTAATGGGCATGGCAATGGTGGTGGTAGTGGTGGAGGAAGCGGTGGCGGACATGGTGGAGGTAAAGGAGATGGGAATGGAGTAGGAGGTGGTGGGGGGCATGCTGTTGGTGGTGGAGGTAAAGGCGGTGGACATGGTGGTGGATATGGTGGAGGAAGCGGTGGCGGACATGGTGGAGGTAAAGGAGGTGGGAATGGAGGAGGAGGTGGTGGAGGAGGAAGCGGTGGCGGACATGGTGGAGGTAAAGGAGGAGGAGGTGGTGGAGGACATGCTGTTGGTGGGGGAAGTGGTAATGGGCATGGCAATGGTGGTGGTAGTGGTGGAGGAAGCGGCGGTGGACATGGTGGAGGTAAAGGAGATGGGAATGGAGGAGGAGGTGGTGGAGGGCATGCCGTTGGTGGGGGAAGTGGTAAAGGGCATGGCAATGGTGGTGGTAGTGGTGGAGGAAGCAGTGGCGGACATGGTGGAGGTAAAGGAGGTGGGAATGGAGGAGGAGGTGGTGGAGGGCATGCTGTTGGTGGTGGAAGTGGTAACGGGCATGGCAATGGTGGTGGTAGTGGTGGAGGAGGTGGTGGAGGAAGCGCTGGCGGACATGGTGGAGGTAAAGGAGGAGGGAATGGAGGAGGAGGTAGTGGTGGAGGGCATGCTGTTGGTGGTGGAAGTGGTAACGGGCATGGCAATGGTAGTGGTAGTGGTGCAGGAAGCGGTGGCGGACATGGTGGAGGTAAAGGAGGTGGGAATGGAGGAGGAGGTGGTGGAGGGCATGCTGTTGGTGGGGAAAGTGGTAATGGACGTGGTGGTGATGGAGGTACAAGCGGAGGAAGTGGTGGCAGTGGACATGGTGGAGGTAAAGGAGATGGGAATGGAGTAGGAGGTGGTGGACATGGTGGAGGTAAAGGTGGTGGTCATGGCGGTGGACATGGTGGTGGAAGTGGTAACGGGCATGGCAATAGTGGTGGTGGTGGTGGAGGAAGCGGTGGCGGACATGGTGGAGGGAATGCCGTTGGTGGGGGAAGTGGTAATGGACGTGGTGGCGATGGAGGTACCAGCGGAGGAAGTGATGGCAGTGGACATGGTGGAGGCAAAGGAGATGGGAATGGAGTAGGAGGTGGTGGAGGATACGGAGGTGGACATGGTGGAGGTAAAGGTGGTGGTCATGGCGGTGGTAGTGGTGGCGGACATGGTGGAGGTAAAGGAGGTGGCGGAAGTGGCGGAGCGCATGGTGTTGGTGGGGGAAGTGGTAACGGGCATGGCAATAGTGGTGGTGGTGGTGGAGGAAGCGGTGGCGGACATGGTGGAGGGCATGCCGTTGGTGGGGGAAGTGGTAATGGACGTGGTGGCGATGGAGGTACCAGCGGAGGAAGTGGTGGCAGTGGACATGGTGGAGGCAAAGGAGATGGGAATGGAGTAGGAGGTGGTGGAGGATACGGAGGTGGACATGGTGGAGGTAAAGGTGGTGGTCATGGCGGTGGTAGTGGTGGCGGACATGGTGGAGGTAAAGGAGGTGGCGGAAGTGGCGGAGCGCATGGTGTTGGTGGGGGAAGTGGTAACGGGCATGGCAATGGTGGTGGTAGTGGTGGAGGAAGCGGTGGTGGACATGGTGGAGGTAAAGGAGATGGGAATGGAGTAGGAGGTGGTGGACATGGTGGAGGTAAAGGTGGTGGTCATGGCGGTGGACATGGTGGTGGAAGTGGTAACGGGCATGGCAATAGTGGCGGTAGTGGTGGAGGAAGCGGTGGCGGACATGGTGGAGGTAAAGGAGGAGGGAATGGAGGAGGAGGTGGTGGAGGGCATGCCGTTGGTGGGGGAAGTGGTGGCAGTGGACATGGTGGAGGCAAAGGAGATGGGAATGGAGTAGGAGGTGGTGGAGGATACGGAGGTGGACATGGTGGAGGTAAAGGTGGTGGTCTTGGCGGTGGTAGCGGTGGCGGACATGGTGGAGGTAAAGGAGGTGGCGGAAGTGGCGGGGGGCATGGTGTTGGTGGGGGAAGTGGTAATGGACGTGGAGGTAGTGGCAAAGGAGGAGGACATGGTGTTGGCGGTGGTGGCGGACATGGAGTTGGACATGGTGAAGGTAAAGGACATGGTTGGGGATATGGTTGGGGATATGGTGTTGGTGATGGTCATGGTGGAGGTAAAGGTGGTAAAGGGCATGCTGTTGGTGGTGGACATGGTGGAGGTAAAGGTGGTGGTCATGGCGGTGGACATGGTTGGGGAAATGGTGATGGACGTGGACATGGAGGAGGTAAAGGACGTAGCACTGGTGGTGGAAACGGTGTTGGTGGTGGACATGGAGGAGGAGGAAGTGGTGGCACTGGTGGTGGTCATGGTGGTGGATACGGTGTTGGTGGTGGTCATGGTGGAGGATTTGGAGTTGGCGGAGGCAACAGTGAAGGTGGAGGTGGTTATGGTGGAGGATATGGTGTTGGCCATGGCAAAGGAGGTGGTAGTGAAGGAGGCAGCGGCGGTGGATCACATGATGGTGGTTATGGTGTAGGATTCGGCATGGGTGGTGGGATGGGTGGTGATAAGGGACGTGGTAGTGGAGGAGGTGGCGGTGGAGGACATGGTGTTGGTAACGGTGGAGGATTTGGTGTTGGCGGAGGTGTTGGAAACGATCATGGAGGTGGCGGCGGCGGAGGAGGAGGTGGTTGGGGTGGAAGTGGAGGTGGCCATGGTCATACTCATTAGTCGATCTCCATGACTTGTGCATGGCAATGACTTTTAGCAATAATATTTTATATAGTGAGACGATTAAGATATGAAACATAAACTATCGTTTTTTCTTGTACTCTTGCCCCTCTAGTAAAATAATCTTCCTTTGTTTTTTTTTTAAGAACAATAGTAGATCGAACTTTATTACTGCCTAATGTAAGGCAGAGAAGAATAAATTTTTAAGTAATATGTTGGTAATTAATCCCATAGCCGAAAGCTCTTCTTTTAACACAAGAGTTCAACAAATATGTGTTAAAAATCTCAATCCAAGAATTCTATTTCTAAGACAAATATTTTTGGTTACATTCATATTTCAAAATTTAAAATTTTACATCTCAAAATTATCATTGCATTTACAATTGATAATTTCTAATCAACAATTATATATGTGATTTTCATATCAAAATTATAAGCTACTATTACATTTTGTATTAATTCTCTTTTTCTATTCTTATATTTAACCGTTTATTATTTATAAATTATAACATTGACATGTATACCATCGATAGTGTCAATGCAATCTTATATTAAAAACAATATCAAAATATAAAGGTTATTTCAAAATCAATCAATCACACACATAAAAAAACACCAAAATTTACATGATTCAACAAAGCCTACATCCACAGGCACAAGGGAAATACTTCTGTACTATAGCATCATTACATTCTATGTTACAATTTGTACTCATACATTGATTATAGTTACCAAACACCTATTTATAGTGTCAACATTAGGGTTTATATGTCACTAGACAAGACACAAAGCAACTCTCTTAATCTACACATTTCTCGAACAAGTAGTTGCTAACCCTCCAAAATCCTCAAGTATTTCAAATAGTTACATGGCTGAATTATTCGTCCATCCACTACGTTCCACTCTTGTTTGGTTGTAATCTTCAGATACTTGTACAAACTAACTCTCCAAGGGCTTCAAACACCAAGCTACTAACTTGCCATTCAACTTCATATAGTTTATCTAAACAATATGAACATCTTTTGTTGTATTTGGCTAAACACAATGGACCTTCAATGTTAACTCTCCAACTCCTTTGGAGACTTGTGCATTAATTTACTAAGCTTCTTTAGCTAAGCCAACCATTAACTATCTAACATCCATGGTAATTCTCCATCCAAACTTTATTGTTCTTTAGGTACTTAGGAAACAACTTAACTTCATTGTTTTGTAGAGATAGTATTGTAACAATGCCTAGGTATGACTTTTATGGAAGATGAACCTTTAAATTCTCTTAAATTTAGAAAAAATACAAATGGAAAAACAAAAATTAAGAATATAATACATCCAAAAATTTTATAGATAGTTTATACTCTTATCTAAGTGTATTTAATATATGTCATATGTTGATAATATCATTATATTCAAGCCAAAAAAATATAAATTTTATAAATAGTGTCTTGTTAGCTTAAGAGTATTTTTTTTATAAGTAACAAGTAATTTCACAAATAATATTTAATTTTAGTAACTTAGTTCATTAAATTGACTACAACTGCACAATATTTATTGTATAAGTGTGCAAGTACAAGTCGAATCTACAAAGAATAATCGAAATTAATTTGACTCTTTAAATTTTTATAACCATAGTTTAGTGTATACTCAAGATATGCTCGCTCTGTTGATTTACAATTAACTCAATAGATTTCCCTCGTTAAATTACAGTTAACTCAACGAGCTCTTTGATAACCTCCGATTTGTATTATTTATTGCAAAAGAACTCAACCATCTATTAGGCGATTCATAGATTACAAATAACATCTTTTACGCTTTTTAAATGCTATTTTATATTGCATTCATCACTGATCAATTCTAGCATTCAAATACTCCAAACAATAAATAGATCAACTAAGGTTTTAGAGATTTATACTAACTAGTTTCAACAACCAATAACACGATTTCCTATTAACTAGAATAAATTAAATAGGAAGTATTCAACATTTACTAACTAACAATACAAACACAAACAATACACACAAACTTGATAAATAGAAATATGCAAATGTAAACAGGTAGTTGTTTTTGTTTTGTTTATTAAGGTGGGTGAGTTATGAAAGGTAAAATTCTCTACTAACAGTAAGAAACTTTCATTACTACATACAACGTGATTACACCATTGAAAACTTAATAACTTACTACCAATTGCTCCTCTCCCTATACGATTGTGAACCTAGACTTTTGTAAGTTGATCTCCTCTTTAGCATATCGACATTTACCTGAAACCAAAGCTAGAAGTTTTACTGTCTCTTGATAGATGATTCAGTACTTAATGAAAATGTCCTTCCTTCCTGTGACATTATCGCTCCTTACAGTAATTGTAAATTACCATGTTTTACTTAGAATCGACCTAACATCTAGAAAGTATTTTCATAGATTTTCGATGGATAGTGCAGTGGTAATAGTGGTGGTAGTGGAAGCTTAAGGAATGTCTGATGTTTTCTGCAATAAGCGTGATTCTCACCTCCTTTCTATCCTTTCTCTTTTCCTTTTATATTTCTTTTAGTAATAACTACTTTGGCCCAAATCACTAGTTGAATTTCTTTCATTCGTATCAATGATGATAATTACTTATTCATTCTACAATTTAGATCATGATGTGATTTGTGCAACATGGTTTACTTCGTATTTCCTATAACTGCTTACAATCAAATATTATAACATAACTAGTTTATAGAGTTAATGTAACTCAATAGACTTATTCCATTAACTTAATTATTAACTCAACAAACCAACCTTATTAAGTTAAAGATGCTTTAACTCAATAGACTTGTTCAATTCTACAGTTTAATAAAATAAATATTTATATAACATTTAACACTTAATATGTAAACGAAGTAATTTTTAATTCATTTATAAATGATACTTAATTAACCATTAATTCTTTTAAATTATGCAAATTCTTTAATTAAGGCTTATAATTGTAACATAACAGCTTAATTCTCATATGATAAGTTAAATATTATGCATAATTTTATTTTAAACAGATAGTTTATATTCTTATCTACGAGTATTAAATATATTTCATATATTTTGTAGATAGTTTATACACTTATCTGGGAGTATTTTATATATTTTGTAGATAATTTATACTCTTATCTAGGAGTATTTTAATATATTTCATATATTGGTATTATCATTATATTTAAGCAAAAAAAAACATAAATTTTATAAATAGTTTATACTCTTATCTAGGAGTATTTAATATATTTCATATATTTTGTAGATAGTTTATACTCTTATCTAGGAATATTTAATATATTTTACAGGTAGTTTATATTTTTATTTAAGAATATTTTATATATTTTTGTATGTAAATAATTTATATTTTTATGTATTTTAATAAAATACTTTATATATATATATATTCATTATTTTGTTGTTCCCTGTATTGTTATTACATTATATATATTTCCTTATTTGTTGGAACATGATCGATTGAAACGCATATATATCTATTATATTTTTTTTTTTAATAAAAACTTCTCCGATCGGGTTGAAGCATAACTTCAGTTCAACCAATTTTTACTTTTCTGTTATTATTTTTTTTACATTTTTATGGTCAGATCAAAGGATGACTTTGGTTCAATCAATCATTATATTACCCTTATTATTATTTTTATCTTTTCGATTCTACTGAAATATATCATCAATTCAACCTAACTAATAATAATAATAATAATAATATCATTATTATTATTATTATTATTATCTTTTAGTTGAATCAAAATGCATCATCAATTCAACTTAACCTTATATTATTTATATTATCATTATTTTTATCTTTCGATTAGACTGAAATATATCATTAGTTTAACCGAACATTATATTGTTTTTATTATATTGCCATAGCTTTTTCAAGTGTGACAAGATAATTTTAATTTTGTTTAAAAATAAATTATATAAAATAGTATTAAGAGCGACAACTCAGTTCTAATTGATCTTGAGAGTGTATTATGCGTTTGATTACTTTTCACCTAGTTTCAACTTCACACGGTAATTAGAACTGAAGCTGAAATTCAATAAACACACACTTTAATCTGTAAAGGCGACATGTATGTACGTATTAAACTTTAATATCATGTTAAAATTTTCTTTTAAAATTAATTAATAACGAATAATTTATTTTATCGTATATTTATCTAAATTTAATCTTTATAATAACTAACTGCTATTGAAATTATCGTCGTAGGTGTCCAAATTTAGGTGCTTGAATGCGGTGAGAGGGGAAGTAAACGTCAATTACAACATTTCCACTTTTTTTTTCTTTAAAGGAAGACATATAATAACAACGAAGAGCAGGAAAACTTGAATTTGAGAAATTTTTGACTGACGCCTCACGAAAGACAGTGGAATGTTATTAACGCAAGTGGTAGCAATAACAGATATCCGTCGCCTTCAACCTGAGGTGCCGATCTGATCATCCCACAATACATATGGTCGTCATATTTTACCTTTTTATCCGTGGCATCCTTCCGAAGGCGCACAGCCTCTGTTGTACCCGTTGACCGGAGAACCACCCCCGGGCCTGCAGAAGGCCTCCGTAGACCCGGGATCGCATGGGATGTGGTCTGCTCCGCTCCCAGGGTAGGTGATTTGACGTATGGCACCCACTTCTGCCGTTACGAAGACGGCGAACAGCACGATACCCAGAACACACATCACCTTGCCTTTGCGGACTGCCATCTTCTTCTTTTCTTCTTCTTCTTCTTCAATAACTCTGATGGGTGCCTCCTCTTGTGTCGATGGGACGCCGGTTTCTTAATATATATATATACGTATACGACGACCGGACGTGCGTGCTGCATGATAACCGTCTATTTTTCTGCAATACGTTTTCGACCGGTACAGAATTGCGATCTCTGCATCGTTGCATTTTTCTCTGCTGGAAATGATCGGTTCAGAAATGATCAAAGCCTTCCATTTTTTTAGAGGACGAGGTGGTGATGATGGTCGACATAGCGGTGGTGAATCAAGGAGATGGGGATGATGGTGGTGACGAAAGTAGTTTTTTTATTATTATTATTAAAGTTTTTAAAATATATCTATATTTTTTTATTATATAATTTTAAAAATTTATTTTAATATTTAAATTTTAATAAAGATTTTATTGTAACATTTATTTCTTTATAAATTATACCAATTAATTGTATTTTACTCATTGTATGATGTGAACATTGAATCATTAAAATTTTAAATTATTTAAAATATTTTTAAAATAATTCTCCTTATTTTTTATTATACATTAATATTTCTTTTTTCTTTTTAATAGTTTGATGAGTAAAGTAATATTTTTCTAAAAAAATTAAATAAAATTGAGTTCAAGTAGATATTGAATTAAGAGATAAAGTATATAGTTATCTTTTAGTTGTATCTTTTAAAATAAAGGAAATATATTTAAGTTTAATAGCATTTATACTTAGATTAGACATTTTCATTATTTAACAAATTTCATTAAATTCTCTAAGAAAATAATAAACATCTCCTCATTCTAATTCATAAAAATATGATAATTGATAAATATAATTAGATTTTAGTTTAAAATTATCTCTCTTAAATGTTGTCAAACGTATGACATTAGATAAATTTTATCACATATGACAACTAGACTTCCATCTTTAACTACCTTGAAACTAAATATCATTGTCTTCACGAGTTTCTAACTTCTATTTCTAAAGTAATAAATGTAGAGATAAACTTTTTTATTGCATTTTTTCATGGGTTCCAACAAAAAAGATTATGTTTTAGTTGACTTTGACGAGTCTCTGGACTAAATGTTAAAACAACTTTAGATTTTTTGAGTTAATATTCTTTTTTTCTCGACAAGGGAATCTGAAGCTCCTCTATAATTATAGAATTTCGAATGTATATTGATGAAATTGAAGATCCATCAACAATCTAACCTTTCTCATATAAAAACATACCCTTATTGTAACCCAATATATTAGGTGTTATGTTGTCGAGTAAAGATCGTAACATAAGAGAGTCAGTTGTTAACTTCAATTTTTAATTAAAGCACCACAATCATCGACAGATGATTGCAAAGTTTTGAAAAAGGAAACACTAATGAAGGCATTCACTGATTTACAAAGGCAACATAGTCGACATGCTTCCGTTGCTGATAATTGGAAAAATACTTCCATCAATATATCATTTGAATAATGCATGCCTATCGATGAACTACTTGTATAAAGAAGTTTATTAGCATATACTCAATCAAATAATTTTTTTAGTATTTGATTTACTTTAATGCTACATATTATATATATATTCAAATGCTCATGATTCACATTTAAAACAATTATTGGTTTCTTAAATATTTATATCTTCATTTTTAAGACGTTGTATTTTATTTTAAACACATCTATTTTGTATTTAAAATATTTTAATTCTAATTCATTGAATATTTATATTTTTATATCCAAGATATTTAATTATATATATTTCCTTTAAGATACCAATATTTTGTATCTAAAATAGTTTGATTTTATCTTTAATTCATTCATACAACTCTAATCCACCATTAGATCAAGTACATATAAATATACAATGTAAAATAAATGTTAAGTCATAACTCTACGAGTTTTTTATGATTACTCAATGACTTTTCATGTAATAAATTTTAATTCCCACATGACCCTTGTATTCTTTCATTTGGTTGTCACACACATCACGAAACTTAACTCTTCATGTAATTGAAATTTGTTATATATATATTATTATTGTTATTATTAAATTTATTACTCTTTACCCTTTTTTATCATGAATATATTAAAATGTCACCTAGCATATGTAGAATAATTTTATCCAAGTTATTTGATTATATATATATACATTTTTTTATATATTTAAATACTAATATTTCATATCTAAAAAAATTTTAATTTAACTTCTTAGATCATTATAATCTATATTTAAGATGTTTAATAATTTATTTATTTTAATTGCAAACACTTATATTCTACATACAAAATATCTTGATTTTATTTTTATTTTTTTCAGATATCTTTATATTTTATAGATACTTGTGTCGTATCAAAAATACATTTTCTTAAAACTTTACACCTAAAACCCGTCAGGTTTACGTAACTTTATAGACCACACCTAAATGTAATAACGAACTAAGTCCGTTTTGTGGAGATAAAGTTAACGGACAAAAATCTTTTATAAATATGTTATAAAAGTTTAAGTTGAATCGAAGATAAGTTGTAGTTGAATCGATTCTTTTCTTTTTTTAATAAACATATTTTAAAACTTCGGTTGAACTGATTAACAACTTTAATTCTGCTGAAATATATGTATATTTTATTATACATAAATTCCTCCATTTAGGTTGGACTGAAAATCAGTATCAGTTCAACCAAAACTTATTATGATATTTTAGTATGGTTATTATTTTATTATTTACTTGTCATCATTATCGTAGATATCTTTATATTATATTTTTTTTCAATAAATGTATCTAAATGTTAATCGATATTTACAAAGTTTGATGATGTTGACCCAACATTCGAAAATGTCGGGTATTATTTCTCTCTTTTATTTTATTTTTTTTTCTCTTTTAATTTTTATATGTCACATAAATATTTAAATTTCACATGTCTAATGGATAATCCAATGTCTTTTATTAGAGAGTTACAAAGAACTTAATTTTTTTATTAAAGAGTTATGGATAACTCATTATTTTTATTAAAAAGTTATGGATAATTCGTTGTTTTTATCGAAGAATTACATATTATTCATCGATATATTCTGTTGAATACGTCTTTTGATTATATTTAATTTTTTTTATTCAACTGAAATCTGAATATACATATATTATTACTTATAAAAAATTTATAATTTACAAAAAACAAATTTCCCTTTTTTTTATACCATAACATATATATTTTCTGTGCATTTATGTAGAACGACACTTGATGCTCTTTTTTGTAAATATTAGGTGACTTTCTCTATTATTTATAAATATATGTATATATATCTTTTCTATTTCAACACATATACTTCATCCATTCGTGTCAAATGTTAAGTGACATTTGTAAATGTTATTACTTAAATGTTATCACAATGTTTCGTTGTTTTTTTTTTTTTTTTTTTTTTTTTTTTAAAAAAAAATATTTCCGCTTCTTTCTACATAGTTGAATATTGAAAGAAAATTTTCATTAAAGTTTTTTCCCTTTTATTTTTTAGTGGTAATAAAATATTTAAGAGATAACACTCTAATAGTGTTTATCTTTTATATATTTTACAAAACAAAGTGAAATGCCAGATATAATACTCTAACGATACTCATCTTTTATATATTTCACAGAAATAAAGTAAAATAACAAAGATAACACTCTGATAGTGTCTATCTTTTTTATATTTCAAAGAAAATAAAGTAAAATATTAGAAAATACTTTAAAAGTACCCATCATTTGTATATTTCACATAAGTAACATTCTAATGGTGTCTATTATCTATATATTTTATTAAAGAAAAGTAAACTATTAAGAAATAACACTCTGACGGTACTCATTTTCTTGATATTTTATGAAAAAAAAGTTAAATATTGAGAGATAACATTGATGTCTACCTTTCTATATTTTACAAAAGAAGAGTAAAATATTAGAAGATAATACTCTAATGGTATTCATCTTCTCAATATTTTATAAGAGAAGAATTAAAAAATAAAAATAAAAAGGAAGAAGAGAAAAGAGTCCTTGTATACTCTCTTTCTCTGTAATTTTTTTTACCTTCTTCAAAGAATAAAACTTCGTCGATCGACAATGTATTTACGTTGAGAAAGAATTAAGTCGTGAAAAACAAAACACTGTTGGTACAACTGAAGGAGGGCAAAACTCCGACATTATCCTTTTATATATAAATGTAAATCGACACTACCTTTTTTATCGATATATCCCTCTATGCTGAAGACGTATCTATTTACAAAAATATATATAATTTACATTAATTAACTACGACACATTCATATATCTTTCGTTACGTTAACTTTTAGTATAATTATTTCTACAATGATTATCCTCTATATTTAATCTATGAAAATATTATCGCCAACATTGTCACATACCAATTCGAATAATCGATTAGTCAATCACCACCGTATTGCAAGAAAATTGACTATACAAATTTGACCCCAAAAGTGATATAAAGAGAATCATTCGTGTTCATCATCATTTATTTTAACGAAGATATATGTTTTAATTTCTAAATTCTGAAAATTAAAAAGAGTGAGACAAAGAGAAAAAAAGATTGCTCTCCTTCTTTTTTGGTAATTATCTAATCTATTTGTATTATTTATTAAAGTTCTTTTTAAAAATAATATTCAATAGTAATAACAACATTATTAGGTTTAGGTTAAGTACATTATTTTTGACATGAGAATTTGAGATCATGTTTATTTTAGTTTCAAAGAAATATTGTAGCCATGTCATTAATTTCAGTAAAAAAAATTAGAAATGTAAAAGTGACGTTTGTTTGATAAAATAATATTATTTGTATATTTTCAAATTTTCTTATTTTTAATTTATTCTTTTTTTAAAGTATAACTTACATTAAAGTTCAGTTAGTTATTTACTCTTTATGACACTATTTTATTATTGTAAATGATTTTACCCTTTCCATATGTAACTTGAGTATATTGTACTTATTTTTATACCCGCAATTTCTAATTAATTTACTCTACGTCAACCATTAATTTGCTAAAGTTATTAAATTAGACAAGATCGTGTTATTTTACGTTTTGTATTATAGTAAAAAGTTTGATTAGTATAATTTTATTATTTTAAAAATGAGTTAATTGTTCCTAATATATTGTGAATAAAATTTATTATTAAAATCTAATAATAATGTAGAAAATTATTTTATTACAAATGGAAGAACTATTTTATGCAAGAAGGATGAAAAATGAAATAATAAGATAGTAATTTACTTTATAAATAGACAACTCCAACTAAAAGTTGATTCTAGACGTGTCATACCTCAAAAAAGTATATGACAAATACCATAATAGTAAAGAAAAAAAATACATATAAATAAAATTTTAATACGTGAAAAACTCTTTTATTTAATATTATAATATTACAAGACGATTATCATATCTTTTTGAAGTGTGACAAGATAATTTTAATTTTGTTTAAAAATAAATTATATAAAATAGTATTAAGAGCGACAACTCTTTTCTGATTGATCTTGAGAGTGTATTATGCGTTCGATTACTTTTCACCTAGTTTCAACTTCATACGGTAATTAGAGTTGAAACTGAAATTCAATAAACACATACTTTAATCTGTAAGGGCGACATGTATGTTCGTATTAAACTTTAATATCATGTTAAAATTTTCTTTTAAAATTAATTAATAACGAATAATTTATTTTATCGTATATTTATCTAAATTTAATCTTTATAATAACTAACTGCTATTGAAACTATCATTGTGGGTGCTCGAATTTAGACGCTTGAACGCGGAGAGAAGGAGAGTAATCGTCAATTATAATATTTCCACATTTTTTTTCTTTAAAGGAAGACATATAATAACAACGAAGAGCAGAAAAACTTGGATTTGAGAAATTTTTGGCTGACGCCGCACCAAAGTCAGTGGAATGCTATTAACGCAAGAGGTAGCAATAAATGATATCCATCGCCTTCAACCTGAGGTGCCGATCTGATCATCCCACGGTACATAATGGTCGTCATATTTTAACTTCTGGTCTGTGGCATCCTTCCGAAGGCGCACAGCCTCTGTTGTACCCGTTGACCGGAGAACCACCCCCGGGCCTGCAGAAGGCCTTCGTAGACCCGGGTTCGCACGGGATGTGGTCTGCTCCGCTCCCAGGGTAGGTGATTTGACGTATGGCACCCACTTCTGCCGTTACGAAGACGGCGAACAGCACGATACCCAGAACACACATCACCGTGCCTTTGCCGGCTGCCATCTTCTTCTTCCTTTTCTGCTTCTTCTTTTCTTATTCTATAACTCTGATGGGTGCCTCCCCGTCTTGAAGGGACGCCGGTTTCTTAATATATATATATATATATACGTATACGACGACCGGACGTTGCGTGCTGCTGCATGACAACCGTCTATTTTTTGGCAATACGTTTTCGACCGGTACAGAATTGCGATCTCTGCATCGTTGCATTTTTCTCTGCTGGAAATGATCGGTTCAGAAATGATCAAGGCCTTCCATTTTTTAGAGGACGAGGTGGTGGTGGTGTTGGTGGTGGTTGACATAGCGGTGGTGAATTAAGGAGATGGGGATGATGGTGATGGCGAGAGAGTACTTCTTTTTGTAAAATCTTTTAAATATATCTATATTGCTTTATTATATAATTTTAGAAATTCATTTAGACATTTAGATTTTAACAAAAATTTCGTTGCAATATTTATGTTTTCATAAATTATATTAATTAATTATGTTTTAATTATTGTATGATTTAAACATTGAATCATTAAAATTTTAAATTATTTAAAATATTTTTAAAATAATTCTCCTTATTTTTTATTATACATTAATATTTTTTTTTCTTTTTAATAATCTGATGAGTAAGGTAATATTTTCTAGAAAAACTAAATAAAATTCAATTCAAGTAGATATTGAATTAGGAGATAAAATATATAGTCATCTTTTAGCAATATCTTTTAAAATAAAGAGAACATATCTAAGTTTAATAGTATCTATACTTAGATTAAACATTCTCATCATTTGACAAATCTCATTAAATTCTCTAAGAAAATAATAAACATCTTCTCCTTCTAATTCATAAAAGTGTGATAATTGATTAACATAATTACATTTCAGTTTAAACATATCTTCCTCAAATGTTAGCAAACGTATGACATTAGATAAATTTTATCACATATGACAACTAGACTTCTATCTTTAACTACCTTTAACTACCTTGGAGCTAAATATCAAAGTCTCCACGAGTTTCTAACTTCTATTTCTAAAGTAATAAATGTGGAGATTGTAAGCATCTCAATTTTGGATATATATTAGATAGATGTTTATTTTTATCTCGATGGCCTGCGACTGCTATCCACACCCTTGATCGTGCATTTGTGCTATCTGTTTGGCGTTTGCATGCTTGAATCGTTTAGATCGACTCTGGACAATCCTGACCCTCCATTTGTGAGGTGTATGATCGACCCCACTGTAAGGGTGTGATCATACTCATCTAACCTCATGATGGAGGTCATCACCCTCTAATTGATTGATCCCTTTGTCGGATCATCAATCAGACCTCTTGATCATCTCAGATAAGCTCTAAATGATCTTAGCCATCCATTTGTGATGAATGATCCGCCCATTTATTCAAATGACAGTTTGGTCAACCAATGTCCTTAAAAGGATTAACTCCCCTCTGATTGGCTGACCTTTCAGTTAGATCACTCCCGATCAACTTTAGACGATCTAGGCTCTCCATTTGTGATGTATTACTTATCTGACGATTCTGATGTCGATCAGGCCATTCGACCCTTGGAAAGAGGTCTTTATCCTCTTGATTGACTGATCCTTCAATCAGATCATCAATTGAATGCTCGAATCGCCCTAGATCAGCTCTAAATGATCCTAACCCTTCATTTGAGATTTGGGCTTCTCAAGGCCATTTGAGCCTCAACCAAATCGAATTAGCCAAAATGGAGGTCATTTTCGGATTCAGCACATTCAAATTACCCAAGGAAGACATTTTTCAGTATTTTGATAAGGTGCCACGTGTTGCTTACTAGATGTGCCACGTGCTGCACCCCGAGGCCACCACGTCAACAGTAGTTGTAGAGCATCCTGCCAGATCTGGATCCACTTAGCCTGAATTTGAATTTGAATCCAGATCTAGGTAGTATAAAACCACCTAGGGATGCATGCAAGAAGTAGGAAAATTGCTTTCAACTTACCATAAAACCAGCTGCCATGCTGCTACTGTTGACAAGCTTTTCCAGCGACCTGTAGCATACTCATCCGCTTAGGTAATCTTCTCATTTTCGCTTCCTTTATTCACGTATCCTTGTTTCCTGCATTTTTATGCATGAATTCAGATGATTGGTGTGAGACATTGATAGCATTTCTACCTTATTCTTCATGGATTTCCGACTTAGTTTTCTCTTAGCTTTTCTACATGCTTCTGGCCTCCACACGATCGATTTTCTGCTACGTCAAGCTTTGGGAGCTTCATCTCACTAGTATGTCTAGTGATACAAGCTGAGGTCTACTCTCCTATATGCTTGGAGTCACCAAACATTGTCATCGTCATTGGAGACGACAACCTTGCTCTGTCTTAGAGTTCATTGAAATCTAGTGAATTTTGAACGATCCAAACTGTCTGATCTCACGATAGCAAGATTTGGACCGTCTGTTTTCTTTTCTCTTTTTTTCTTCTTGATTTTCTTTTTTCAATGGAAAAATATCCTTCATCAGATTTGGATCGGATGGACTAGATCCATCTAATCTCCACAAGTTCAAGTATAAATCTTGGCTGATCTTGACTGTTAGATTTAGATCTGACGGTCTTGCTGCTTGCCGCGTTGTTACGCTCCACCATTGGCAATGCTGCTAAGTCGCGTGCCTTCCACCGTGAGCTCCATCGATCTGTCACTGCCTGATGTCGCTTAGTCGCATGCCTTCCACCATGAGCTTTGTTGCTCCGTCGCTGCCCAACGTCACTTGGTCGTGCACCTTCCACTGGGAGCTCCACCGCTCTATCGTTGCCCAACGTTGCTCAATCGTGCGCCTTCCACCATGAGCTCCATTGCTCATTCGTTGCCCAACGCAGCTCAGTTGTGCACCTTCCATCGTGAGCTCCACTACTCCACCATGACCTCATCATCACTCTACTACTACAATTCCTCACATCACTCACCTCAAAGCCTTGGCACCTTAGGTCACGTTGTCGTCAGTCTACCTATGCACTGGAGCATCGGAGACTAAGAGGTGGGAGTGGAGAATGTAGTCATGTGCTCTCCGTGAGTTCGTCGGAAGACAACTGGTGGCACCAAAGACGAAAGTCTCCTTTGGCGTGATTCGATGACTCCTTGTGGTCGTCGAATGATTCGTACATGAACGATCTCGATCGTCCAAGTGTCCTAGTCTGTAATGGATATCGAACTAAGTCAGTCGATGGATTCAGGATCCAGATTTACTGGTTCAACCGGTAAACCTCAAGTTAATCCCAATTTAGACCTTGATTAACTGATAATAATAGGTTAATCAAGCTTGAGTGATTGAATTAACTAGTTAATCTGCCATCTGGGGTGCTAACATCATCTTTCTGTCTGATGATGTCACCTCCTATTTGCTGACATTACCATTCCATCTACTAACATCATCGACCAATTTTTTCTTGGTGACTTCCCATAGATTTTAGACACCCTTTTTGACCATTTTAGTCACATCTTTTCCATTGTAATTATGTGAAAATGACGTTATTAACCCTCTAGGGAAGTCCCTTTCGTGTATTATGCATGTTGACTCAAAGGGAAAATTTCATGCATTTTGTGGCAAAGTTCCAAGTCATTGTATTATCTAGGGAGGCCTCATCTCCTGCTAATGCTTAAAAGGAGGAATGTCATGTACTCTAGCAATATTCTAGGTCACCTTATCCTTTTAAGGGGGTTTGACTTTTAGAAAGTCAAACCCTCCTTTCTATTAAGTTAGGCTTGGACATGGACCTTTTGAGGGTTGACGTCTTTTGTCTACCTTAGGTGGAGTCATCCTATAGTCTACCTCAACCATAGGTTAAGATTTTAGTGGACTCGGTCAACTCTGTTGACTTTGGTTGAAGTCAAACTACTAACTTTGACTTATCAAAGTCAATAGTTGACTTTGACTTTTGCATTTCTCCACAATTTCCACCAAAGACCTTTAGGGTCTTTACATGGGTCTCCTAGATTCATGGTTTCTTTGGAGAATGCCTAGTCCACTTATCCTAATACATTTAGAAGTTAAGATCACTTGCACTCATCTCTTTGAAAGTTTGACTTGTCTAGGCGAATAGGGTGTCTCACACCTTCTCTATCTGTACCTAAGAAACTTACTTGAGTCTCTTGGATCAGCTCATGAGAGATTTCAGTTTCACACCGCTCAGGTTTTCTTAGTCTTCCTCTAATTAGACTAGGCGATGACTTCGTTCTTCTTCAATGCGAATGAGTTAGCTCACATTGTTGGAAGTGTCATTTGTAGACCTTCTAGGATTTTTTTCCATCTCCCATTTTATTTTCCTCATGCAATGTAAGCAAAATTTAAATTTTCTTTTCCTGCACCTTTTCTCGAAAGGGGTTTATAAAGATAAACTTTTTCATTACATTCTTTTATGGGTTCCCAACATAAAAGTTTATGTTTTAGTTGACTTTGATGGGTCTCTAAACTAAATGTTAAAACAAATCTAGATTTTTTGAGGCAAGATCAACATAATTATAGGATTTCAAATGCATATTGATGAAATCGAAGATCCATCAACAACCTAACCTTTCTCATATAAAACATACCCTTATTGCAACCCAATATATAAGGTGTTATGTTGTCCAAAGAGTTTGATGAAACTCTTGAGTAAAGATTGTAACATAAGATAGTCATTTGTTGACTTCAATTTTTGATTAAAGCACCACAATCATCAACAGAGTCGACATGCTTCCGTTGGTGATAATTGGAAAAATACTTCCATCAATATATCATTTGAATAATGCATGCTTACTGATGAACTAGTTGTATAAAGAAGTTTATTAGCATATACTTAATCAAACAAATTTTTTAGTATTTGATTTACTTTAATGCTACATATTATATATATATTCAAATGCTCATGATTCACATTTAAAACAATTATTGGTTTCTTAAATATTTATATCTTCATTTTTAAGATGTATTTTATTTTAAACACATCTATTTTGTATTTAAAATATTTTAATTCTAATTCATTGAATATTTATATTTTTGTATCTAAGATATTTAATTTTATATATTTCCTTTAAGATACCAATATTTTGCATCTAAAATAGTTTGATTTTATCTTTAATTCGTTCATATAACTCTAATCCACCGTTAGATCAAGTACATATAAATATACAATCTAAAATAAATGCTAAGTCATAACTTTACGAGTTTTTTATGATTACTCAATGACTTTTCATGTAAGAAATTTTAATTCCCACATGTAATATAAAGAGAATCATTTGTATTCATCGTTATTTATTTTAACGAAGATATATGTTCTAATTTTGTTTAAAAATAAATTATATAAAATAGTATTAAGAGCGACAACTCTTTTCTGATTGATCTTGAGAGTGTATTATGCGTTTGATTACTTTCCACCTAGTTTCAACTTCACACGGTAATTAGAACTGAAGCTGAAATTCAATAAACACACACTTTAATCTGTAAAGGCGACATGTATGTACGTATTAAACTTTAATATCATGTTAAAATTTTCTTTTAAAATTAATTAATAACGAATAATTTATTTTATCGTATATTTATCTAAATTTAATCTTTATAATAACTAACTGCTATTGAAACTATCGTCTTGGGTGCTCAAATTTAGACGCTTGAATGCGGAGGGAAGGGGAGTAATCGTCAATTATAACATTTCCACTTTCTTTTTCTTTAAAGGAAGACATATAATAACAACGAAGAGCAGAAAAACTTGGATTTGAGAAATTTTTGGCTGACGCCGCACCCATCGCCTTCAACCTGAGGTGCCGATCTGATCATCCCACGATACATATGGTCGTCATATTTTACCTCTTGGTCTGTGGCATCCTTCCGAAGGCGCACAGCCTCTGTGGTACCGGTTGACCGGAGAACCACCCCCGGGCCTGCAGAAGGTCATCCTAGACCCGGGATCGCACGGGATGTGGTCTGTCCCGCTCCCAGGGTAGGTGATATAACGTATGGCACCCACTTCTGCCGTTACGAAGACGGCGAACAGCACGATACCCAGAACACACATCACCGTGCCTTTGCCGCCTGCCATCTTCTTCTTCCTTTTCTGCTTCTTCTTTTCTTATTCTAAACTCTGATGGGTGCCTCCTCGTGTTGAAGGGACGCCGGTTTCTTAATATATATATATATATATACGTATACGACGACCGGACGTTGCGTGCTGCTGCTGCATGACAACCGTCTATTTTTTGGCAATACGTTTACGACCGGTTCAGAGTTGCGACGTCTGCATCGTTCAATTTTTCTCTGCTGAAAATAATCGGTTCCGAATTGATCAAGGCCTTCCATTTTTGAGAGGATGAGGTGGTTGGTGTTGGTCGACATTAGCGGTGGTGAATTAAGGAGATGGGGATGAAGAATTGGTAGTGATAGTAGAGGATTTGGTGTTGGTGAAGGCATTAGTCTGAGGTGTAGGAAGTGGTACGTAGTAGAAGATGTGGTGGACAATGAGGTAGTACTAGTGATGGAGGAGGGAGAGGTGGTAGTCATCAAGGTAAAGGAATTAGCAGCTGAAGTGGTGGCAACTTTGGGTTTGGGCACCTATTACAACTTTCTGTTTTGAGATAGGAAATTTCGAACTTTCGATGGAAAAATTCAAACACTCATTTTTTTTTTTTACCATTCAGGTAATTTATAGATTTTAGTTTGTGATGAAACAGAAGCATATTAACATAAAAAATTAAATTTAAAAAGAAAAGTTAAAAGGTCTTCTCTATGTTAAAAGAATATTACAAACTTATGTTTAACGTAAAAAAGTTTAAAAATAAATTTGACCAAACTACCGGACGACCATTCCTATCGAAGCAACAGACGACAACCATTAACAATGATGAACTGAGGTCGACCAACAATGCAACATCCGACGAGACTTAACACGTGACTGACCACCACAGAAATCATGAACATCATGGTTGCCACCATGATAGACTAGTGTAGAGAAAGGTGAGTCGGGAGAAAAGGGGAAAAAATGGAAGAACTGAGAACGACAAGAGCGAGACACGAAGACACAAAGATAGATGGGACAGAGTCAATGGTCAGGCAAGAGAAAGTGGTCGACGAAGGAGAAAAAAGAGAGAGAGTGTGGTCAGTGGTCTATTTCTAGAGATTATTTGAGGTTACAAAAGAGGGATGGTCAAGAAGGTGGAGAAAAGTTTTTGTGAAGATTGAAAAATTTTTAAAAATACTTTTTAAAGATTTTTGTAATACACAAACACCTCTGGAAAACCTGTTCAACCTTACTTGACAGCACAAATTCCTCTCCTTAACTTTGTACTTGATAAACAAAGGATCTTGTCTCTCTTTGTTTAAAGTTTTAATAAAAAATAATTTAATTATTCGTCATTTATTTTTTTTATGCATATACATTGGCAGTGGTTGAAATATATGTTTTCAAAAGCTCATGATTATAAATACTTCTTTAGAATGTTTTTTGTAAAATTTAAATATTATTACGTATTTGCAAATCAAAGGGTTTGCACTCAAAACCAAAAAAAAAAGATGACGTAAGTCAGTCACCATCAACTCGTTCCACGTTATCGTGCTACTAAATGATTTCTCGTTGTAAAATATTTATAAAATAATAGGAATAAGCATAACCTGGCTTGGAACATTCATAAAACGAATAAAATTATTTATTCTAATAATATAACTTTTTATGCTAGCTTAAAAAATAAATCCTCCAATGAATTATTGATTTCAGTAAGTAATTTAAAGTGCCACATGCCTATTTATATTTTCACAACATGAATGAATGAATTAATTATCAGCTGATGGTATATCTTCCGTCTATAAGTATTATAAAAAACACTGAGATTAAAAACTATCTAAAATCATTATTCAATGATTATAAAATTAAATTAATTCATTTATAATTTTGTTCGATAACCCAAAGTTGGACGAAACAGAGGCGTGCCGCGGCCATCGATTGTCGATCGATCGCTTTGTGAAATCTCCTTGCATAATACGTCTTCCTTCTCCACATTGGCACGAAACCCTTCCCATTCTTCTTATTGGGTTCTGTTCTCTCTCTTTCATTCTACATTTCTACTTCTGTCTGCGATTATCCGCCTATTCTTTCGTCCTTGTTCGATCTAGGGCTTTGTGTGTTCGAAAAGCTGCGATCTTTGCTCAAAAAGGGGTGAAGGTCCTGATATTTGCTTTATTTTGCGTTGGGCGATAGTAATCTGTTGTGTTGATGTTTCGTCGTTTGCCCTCTTCCTCCCTTTTTTTACGATTTCTGGTTTTGATTTTGCAGGTTGAATTCCTAATTCGTTGTTGTCAAGGGAAAGAGGTGCACTAGCTTCGATGGCCAAAAGCTCGTTCAAGATTGAACATCCCCTAGGTATGTCCAGTGTGTGCTAGTGCCTTTTTTTTTTACGTGACATTCCTTTGATTTTAGGGTTTGTTTTGATTATTGTTTTTATGTGTGGATTATGGTTCCTTTTCGGATTGTTCACTTCAGGATTTATTTTTTATGATCTTGTCCTGGTATTGTCAATGAATAGAAATATTTGGATGAATAGGATTCATGTGGCCGTAGTGAGGTTATAGCTAGAATTGTTGTTGTTGTCCTGATATTATATGGATTTGTGATCCTACGCTGTAAACCTTGGTTTCGCGATTTTTATAGCTGAAAATAACTAAAATGAAAGAGTGATTTTCTTATCGCATTTTTTTTTAAAAAAAATTTCAGTACGTGCTGCGAGATCGACTTTCTCTGCTATTTCTCAAGTTTTTGATCAATGGCTGTGTATATTCCTTTGTATGATATTGTTATAGGCATTCTATACGGACTGCTAATTTATGGCCAGAAAAATTCTTTGTTTTGGATGCCTTGATTGTGCTTTGAAGTTTCTAGGTGTTTTATCTTGTTTGTTTCTCTTTGTTTAACAAGCTTGCTGGGTTCAGAACTACTACTTGTGTTATTATTATCTGATTTACATACTGTTCAACTTCTTAATGTCTCGTTCAGTTCTCATATTAATTGTTTAATTCGTTTGACATCATTAAATTACTTTTGTTCTGATATTCTGTAGAAGACTTGTGGAAGTTATTGATTCTACACTTCTACTTGAAGCAATTATTCATTTAATTGCAATGCACTTAGGCTTGGAATATGTTCAGTCAATCAAAAGGAAATAACATTCAGAGTGTTGGACCGTTGATGAAGTAAACCATTTTTGAATTATTGGACACCTTAATTCTTTCATCTACAATATAAATTTGTAATGATAACACTAGCGGTTTCCCATTCACTTATTTCTGGAACTAAAGCACCATTATTCAGCATTGCACGTTGCTGTCATTTCTTTTCTCATCGTGTAAATGTTTCTAACATGTGTCAAATTGGCACTTTGGCATATCTAATGTCTTGCTTGTGGCATTGTATTGCCTTTATGTTGCAGAAAGAAGGCAGGCTGAAGCTACACGTATCAGAGAGAAGTATCCTGATAGGATTCCTGTAAGAAATGTCTACATACGTTTTTACATGCGGAAAATCTAAGTTATAGATGTCTAACACATCAAAATTTTCCTTTGATGTAGGTGATTGTTGAGAAGGCCGAGAGGACTGACATACCAGATATTGACAAGAAGAAGTAAGCCTTTACAACCATACTGTATATTAGAAAATTGACTTTTTGGGTGATGGAATGATATGAATGAATGCTTATGTCAGTTATTACCATGGGAATTTTCCATCATATGTTAGTATACCATTCTATATGCATTAAGTAAATATTCCAACTTTTTAAATGTTTTTCATCGGTGATTGTGGATTTTTTTTTTTGTTTCTCTGTGAAATTCAGATCTTTAGAATGTTAAGATGGATGAATGATGATAGAACAAGAGATAAGAAAGGATTTCATCTAAAACATGATAAGATCTGCACCTATCAAGGATAAAATAATATAAACTCTTTTTAGATGGTGAGATCATATCCATATTCCATCGAAGGCCTGTAGACACACTTGTAAGGAAAGGGAAAGTAATTTATTTAGGTGAAACTAAAAATGGTAGTAGAAGACGAGAATCGGTCGTTTTACTAAAGCTCAGCATCTGCATACTATAATGCATTTCTTTTATATTTTTAGAATTTCAATGCTCTTCTGATTTCTGAATCCCACATTCCGTCAAAAAAATATTTTATGCTTTCCTAGTGAAATCGTGTATTTCTTTGTGGATGCATTCTATTTCAGGACCACATTTGTAAATTTTCTTGAGAACATACAAATATTTTAGTAGCAATTTTATGTTTATATTGTGGTGGTACTAAAATATCCTTAAAATTTCCTCTACTATTCGTGCATGCTTCACAGACAATGTAAATTTTGCGTTCGACATTTTGTATTTTATTAATTATCATTTCTAATATATAGCTAATTCATACATGTTGGTAAATTTTCTTGATTACATTCAAATATCTTACCATCTATGTCATTGTCTAGAATTTGATCGTGCATAACATATCTTTTGAAACTTACTCCAACGTCAGTGCGTGTTTCACATTCAAGTAAACTGTTGGTTGTCGTTCTGAAGTCTCCTTATTTCTTGTTTCTATTACATAATCAATTCACCTGTGTTTGTTACGGTTAGATATCTGGTTCCCGCTGACTTGACCGTGGGCCAGTTTGTCTATGTTGTCCGAAAGAGGATTAAGCTCAGTCCTGAAAAAGCCATCTTCATTTTCGTCAAGAATACTTTACCCCCCACAGGTGAGACATGGTGCTGCAGCTGAGTGTGGAAATAAACGACTATTTTGGCAGAGTAAATGGTACCTGAATATTTTGTGCTTCCTGTAGCTGCGATGATGTCTACCATCTACGACGAACACAAGGATGAAGATGGTTTTCTCTACATGACTTACAGTGGCGAGAACACCTTCGGAGATGAATGATTTGACGGTCCAGGAGCGCTGTCTTGCGTCGTGATTCATACCAGTTCTGCTGTAAAGAGGTGTATATTCCAGTTACCTAATTTTATCATTCTCGTGGGTACCGTACTTGAAAACACTGGACGTTTAGTTTGCTTAATTTCTACCCCATATACAAACTGATGTGCAGCATTATTCGCATGAGGTATCTCTTTTATTTTATACATTGAGGTGCGGTTGAAGTTCGAACCCATCTCCGAGCCCATCTCTCTCGCTAGCGGCAAGCCATTTAGATGTGATGTTTCAATCAAATAAAGGAATGAATCGTGCAATGCCGATACAATCAATACAACCACGATCCTTCAAACTCATCTCTCGCTTGTGGAAACATTTAGAATGATAATAATAACGGATGTTTGCAGTCTGAGAACAAAGAAGAATAGATCATTTTGTGGTCCTCTTCTGGTACTGGCTCTTGAGCCAGCCGTAGCCAGCGCCGGCACCCGACTTGACCTTCCCAGCTCCTGTGATGGTTGCAGACTTGGCTTTGCCGAAGCTGGTGGAAGCGAAGGACTTCACCTTGGCCATCTTGGTTTGCTGCGATGCCTTCTTGTCATTGTCGTCGCCGCCACCACTCCACTGGTCGGCCCAGGATGGGGCATTGTTCAGGGAACTCATCTAGCGGATGATACATGGAACCACAAAAATAGATCAATCCACCCGCTAGAGGAGAATTCAATGAGAAAAAGAAAAGTAGTCGTGGGTCTAATTCCTGGTGTTGTTTTCGACCATGAGCAACGGATTTGTGTGTGATTCAATCATCTACATCATCTAGTCAGCTTGGGTAATTAACTAACAACAGCAACACAGCGAGCACGATGAAAACCAATACGTATTCTATCTATGTTTCTTTCTTTCCAGTAAGAGAGAGAGAGAGAGAGAGAGAAGTGGATGAACTCACCTTGATTCCTCAGAAAAGAGTTGGGCAGATCTGTTTCAGCAGCAGATCGAGTAGACGGAAGGGAGGAAGAAGGGGAGGAGGAAGAGGAGAAGCGGAGGACAGGAGAGACAGGTTGGGTTGAGGTGTGAAGGCACGGATATGATATTCGTGTCTGGTGTTCCTCCTGCAAAAGATGGTGGTCAGGATTCCTTCCGTATCCTTGTCTTATTGGGTGGCGTTCGTGAACGTTTTTTTGTTTGATAATGGTGGACTTTTTCAAGTATTCAAATAATTACGAACCCTGGGCGTGCAGTTCACGTCTTGTCTCGACTCAAAACGAAGAATTGAAATAATAATAATCATGTTATTATTATTATTAAATATTACATGACTATGACTGATAATATACGGTAAAATTAGTATTTCGTAATCTTGAAATTGCGTTACCTTAAAAGTTAAAGCAAAAACATTACCACCTCAAAAATGCAACTAGCCGTCCAGTGGAATGATCGGTTAGAAGGTATGATGGTTTTAACAAGATGATTGCGAGTTCTAATATCTATCTTTATCAACCAACTACAATAGTTTAATAATTATCTAAAAATATTAATACTATTCGCAGTCATCTTTAAGATTTGAATTTGAAAAATGAGTAATTTCTAACTTCACTTCCGATGGCAAAAATAAAGATTCATAGCATTTTTTGGTAATAATAAGGTAACCATGTAGATTTTATTAGTATATTATTATAAGTTTATGTTAAAATTTTTACTTAAAATAAATAAATGTTGATGGTTGAACAAATTTTTTAGTAAGTACTATTTAAAATCCAACAATTTTTTGTTAAATTTTAATCATTGACTTTTGAATAAAAAGTTTCAATGAATATAGTTCAAGTTAAGTTGAAATTTTAACACATAGTTGGCGATGACATATATTAACTAATTTATATAATTATTTTTAATTTTTTTTTAAAATAAAAATATTACATTGCCAGGTGCGGTCGGCGGGGGAAAGGAAATAAAATATAACTATTGGGTCGCCTCTGCCTGGCCATGGGTCAGACTCAGGCGGAACCTGGGGCTACTTTCGAGTGTTACCCATTCCAGGCTGAATCGGGCCCTAAGGCGGGCCGGGCCGTTCAGGCTCAAGTTCTATATCTAAATGGGCCCCCCCTCAGTTTTGATGGTTTGAAAAGGAATTGTTGAGTATATAAAAAGAGAGTCCTTTTCCCTCGCAGTCAAATTATTTTAATTGAATGTCTCGTATTTGGATATGATATATATCAAGTCAGAGATGGTTTTAAGTAAGTTTTAAAATCATTTGTTGACATACCTATTTTAGGAAATTATACATTTACGTGTTGATGGATGAGGATGAATGCCGACGAACGCAAGAAATCTCCAACTTCAAAGGCCGCCTAATTAGGCATGTGCAGGTGGAGAACGCAGAGGTGACATCTACCTAACACAAAATTATGATGTAGGACAGGTTCTCAATTCTATTTCACTTTAGTATACTATTTATGTAAGTCATGGAAAAATAGTGGCACGATCGACGATATGATTCACGGCTCTTACGAACAGGAGAGCGGGAGTGAAAGTTCTACACAAGATCAATAGTGTTTGCATGAATGTTTCGTGCGAGATCAATGATGAAGATTTGCTGAAATTACACTTTAAAATCAATTGGTAACGAATAAAAAGATTTATTATATATAAGATCCAGTTCAATTCTCGCTCTTATCGATACAAGATGTTTTAACATTTTCCTTCATTTATGACTCTTACTTATATATTTACAAAATATCTGTGAGCAGATAATGTGTACAGTGTTCAAATTTTATTTTAAAAGTAGTTGATAATAAATAAAAGAATTCATCGATAAGATATGATTCAATCTTTACTTTTGCAGACGTGAAATTTTCTTGACAAGATCGATGTTGACATTGCTTTTTACCGCGAGCGTTCAGGACATTTTCCCCGTATAAGTAAAATTCATATGATGATCACCTTCTCATGCATGTATTTATAAGAAAAATTAAACTGCCTTACCTAACGACGCAGGAACTGCAACGTTGAAAGAAGAATGGAGAGAGGGGAAGGAGCAGTGGTATCAGAACGGATCCCATGGCGTAAATGCCACGAGATAAGGTCCTGCCCCTGCCCCCCCTTGCAATTGAATGCCCCCAAGGAAGGTGCTGTCCGATCCTTAGGTCAGTTTCTGGAACGCTTACAGCTGTGTGGGTTGACAATATATATTGATGATGCATGTTAGGCGGTAGATAATCTTGATAATAATGATGGTAGTTTAATTTAGGGTTTGATTAAGGACAAGTATCATTACTTTTGATCTGTATATCAAGCTATGGTAGTCGATTTTGACATGAGTTTGCTAGAATTCGAATTTTGATAAGAACTACGAGTATATATGAGTATCCATTGCTTCTGATTGGTTTCACCTTCTCATTTAAAGTCTTATGATCTAACTGCTCGTAATAATTCAATTGACGAAGAAAGGCAATGATATTTATAATTATTTTAAGATTTTAATACTGGAAAATGTAGAAGAAGAAAAAAAAAAAATTCTTAATCTAGCTCCACTCATTCCTTAATTCTGCATAGATTAATTCGTTCATTCTCTTTTATTTCTCAAGAGAAGTCATTCCAAAATTCTCTCTAGCTCTTGATTCTTTGGTTCCCTTCGATCGATCTTATCGCTCTCTCTGCAGTAAGTGGAAAGTAAAAGAAGATATCTGAAAAAGAGAACGATAACCTTTGAGACATTTTCCTCCTGTTAAGAATTTGCTGTTGTAAAACTAAGGAGAGGCAAGCCAAATTGGTCAACCTGCGTATGATGGTTCTAGATCATATATACATGGGTTCTGAGCTGATCAGAATCTAGATCAGTGAGTAGATCAAAAGGTGGAACCACGGTAAATGGTGAAACCAGGCACCACAGGCAGGGGGGGGGGGGGGGCATCTTCGATCCTATATCAACTGCAAGAATTGAATGCCCCTTCGCAGTAAAGGACATCATCTAATTCATTCGATAAGAGGGAGTGTGGTCCCTTAATATACACCACACTTATTATTGCACTGAGTATGTTGTTGGATTTTTAAGTTGCGAGGGAGAACACTTTCTGCCAAGATTTTTTTCATTTGTTGAACTATTGAGATTAAGGTTTAAGATGTGTTCGAGAATTCAGTTCCGCGCGTGCGCTCTTGACGCTTAACCTAAAATCCAAAAGAGTTGTTTATATGATGATATCTTGAACTTTATACTTAATTATCATTTTGGCACCCTAAACTTTCAGGTGCATCAATGTGATACCATGAACTTTTATCCCATGTTGTGCTCGTAATTTCAGTGTGGTGGTTCACTTATAACTTCGATGCTATTATTTCATGAACATAAGTAACCACATTGAGCTTTCAAGTGACCATACATATGAAGCGCACAAGTGATTCGAAATGAAAGTATAAATGCATCCAAAAATTGATAATTAAGAAAAGTTCAATCTATATACACCAAAGTGTGGTACTTCAAAGTTTAAGATATCATCCGAGTGATCAATGAACAAAGTTTAAGGTACCACAATGTAAATAATAATGAGAGAGAAGAACTTCTTTCCAACACTGTGAAAGAAAAAAAATTATCATCATCATTCATGTTATTGTTAGTTAACGAGAATAAACGCACATAACAAAATGGAAATAGGGTTTTGCACCAGATTTTTGACTGGAAATCTGCTGTTGTGACACCCTCGGCAATGTCCAGCCGAACAAACTTTGGCGGAATCATCCATCTCAAGCTTATCTTATACTAGCTAGGTCTATGCATGGTACACATCTACATATATGTATATATAATTTTGAACGCAAGGGAGATCCCAAGGCAACCAACCATCCAAAGGAATGAACTAATCTTTATAAAAATGTTGCTGTAAAGAAAAGTTTATATATTAAATTTTCGTATTATCCTTATTTTTATTGACATAAAATTTTTCTAACACTCCTCGTCACTTATAGATTTATTTGTTTACACTTGTTGATAGGCAGATGTATGTGAATCAATTTTGACAATATATTAAAATTTTAATTTAAAAATTAGTTACTAATAAGTACTGAAAAGATTTATCATATATTAGATCCAATTCTACCTTTCCTTTCACTCACGTGGGACTTTTTCAATAAATATTAAATATGCAAGCTCTTCTCTTGGGTGCCAAGGTCAGATTTGAAGCAACAACTCTTACATATGGAAAGTAAAACGTAGATCACTTTTTTTTACCTAGTACCTTCTTCTTTTATTTAGTTGTAAAATACTATCATTACCAAAATATATATATATATTATGCGTTTGGAACTATGGTTTGGATCTAAATATATATTTATTTTCTTTTTTGGAGTGATCTATTTTTCTGCGAAAGATGGTTGCAATTTTTCCATATTTTTAAATCCCAAAGGATTTTGGCAGAAAACTACAATTAACAACTAATAGAAACACGAGGTTTGAGTTTGATTAAGTGAAGCGGATTGTTTAATTAATTGCCCCGGCCCAGTGAAGCCGTGAAGGTGGTTTTTTCCTTAGTTAAATAATACTGGAATAATAATTAATTAAGTCCATGAAAGATACGTAGTGCCTGACGTATACGTATGTAAATAGATAGATATATATTAATTAAGTAGTTGTTAGGAAAGAAACAAATACGTGGAATAGGAATATTAACGAGGTGTACGGCATGGGGATAAAGACCACGCTAAATAATAGTTCATGTGGCCATAAAAAATATATATAGCTGATGTCAATGGAGATGATTATTTCAAGCAATGTATAGAAGTAGGTTAGGCAGGTACTTTTCAACAATCGTTGCCCGACGTAGTATTATATTTATATATCAAAGTTATTTCTATACTTTTTTCTTCTTTTCTTCCTATACTCTACCTAACTTTATTTCAATACGTCAACTTAAAAAATATTGTAGTTTGAATTAAAAATGTTGAATGAAAAAATGATCAATAATTGTACAACTTTTTTAAAATCGTCAACTTAATTTTCGTACGTTTGATTAAAAAGATCAGTAGGAGCGTTATGTGTCCATGTGTCCTTCCCCCCCGGTCTTCAGAGCTCCCTGGTCCCTTCTTCCCTGCCAGCCATTGATGCTAAACCTATTTCAGAATTGGAAGCTCTCGGGGGTTAACCAGGAAAGCTCATGGATAAGGAGAAGATTTAAGCTTTTTTTCCACACCCAAACGCACCGATTCAGAGGTAATCCAACTTGGCACCTTCCGTTTCTTGTCCCTTGATCTCCTTCTCCTCCTCCTCTCTCAAACTATACATGCTAGCGTGCTACAGATTTTGCAGGCCTTCCATGCTTTTTCTCTGCCTTGCTTATTGTATTATCTGACTTCAGTGATTAATTCATCTGTTCAATTTGTTGTGCTTTTGTGATGCAACATCTGCACGCACCAGGAGAAATACAGATAAACAAGGAGGTTCACTCTCTCTCTCTCTCTCTCGCTCTTATATATATATATATAGCGAGAGAGAGAGAGAGAGAGAGAGATTTGTGAATTCACAAAAAGAGTGTGGGAGACTATATATGCGAATCTCTAATTTTTTCAGTTATGTTTTGTCTTAACCAAGGAACTGATGAAGAAGAGGAGGAGAGCTGGAAGATTAATGGAGAAGCTAGCAAGGAGATATTGCTGCGGCTCAATTCGAGGGCTTGGTTATTGGGTTTGGTTCTAACCATGTAATCAGATTGAGCCGCGTCAATATCTCCTTCCTCCGTTGGTACCGCCGCCCCTATTCTCTCTTACGACGCATAAAATCACAAGCTGCTTATTCGAAATCAGGTCAGTATTCTCACAGATTCATAATTCTGAACTAGCTAGGGCTTTCAATTCAACCACGTACCCAGAGAAAACAAGAAAGAGCTTTTCTTACTTATTTTCGCTTAGAAGCTGGCACCAAGATACGATGACGAATTCTTCGTTTGGCAGGACTCCCCTTCTGCCGAGAGAATGATTAATGGGTAAGTGAAATCCAGATAAATAGATCTGATTATGCTAATAGCTCGGGGATTTTATATAATGTTATCATCCTCTTCCTTACCTAAATAACCTAACCCCCCCTTCAATCTTCCCGGCTATTTTTTTATTGGTCTACAAGACTCCAAGAGCAGAATGGCAAATCAAGAATTTGTTTCATACTTTACCATGTATTGTGATTTATTGCTTTCCGGCTTGATAGTCTTTATTCTACAGAATTAGATGAAGAAATATGAATGAAAATCTCCTCCTATATATATATGAATTGAAATCATGTATGCTCCTCGTTATATAAGCTCAAAAATTAAAGCCACATTTTTTTCTTTGACGAGCATATATAATTGTACTGGGAAAATGTCTTGACAATTTCTCTGTGTCTACTATTTTTTAAATTCTTTTATTGTTAAAGTTAAAATTTATCTGTAACATAAACTATTGTGTATCAAAGTTCAAACATCAACTATTGGGTTACATATGTACGTTGTTATTTTTCATTTAAACATACACATATGGTTAATATTTAACGAAAAGTCGGCCAGTGAACGACCTCTGCGTATTTATGTAATTCAAGTAAAAATTTATGATCGTCTATGTGAAAATCTATATAATTACTTTAACCATCTTTTGCATTTATGAAAGACAATGAAAATAATACTTGAAATTTTGTCTAACACAGCCTCTAATTGTGTATTCTCCCTTGAAGAAGAACATGCACTGGAACCAACGATGAACATGATAACGAGACACCTCACACCTGTGGAAATTATTGCCATTGGCGAAGAGACACAAGGTCATGTTATAAATTAGTCTACTGTTTCTTTCATAAATATTATAGATCTAATGTAAGCTAAACTACGAGAAAGCCACTACTTACTACTACAGCAGCAAAACAGAAGAAATTGAACTATATACTAGTCCCACGGTAATAAAAATTAGACTTTAATCAGAACATTAAAGATAAACATCGTGTAAGCTAAGCTACAAAATATATATATGGAGTTTTCTGATAAACTATAATAATAGGAAAAAATTAGCAAACAGTAAAGGTCAAAAGGTTAAGAACAAGAAATCTAAAGAAACAAATCCAACTCTGAAACAATAGTGCTACTGCATTTAGCTTGTTATAGTTTATAAAGAACAAGAAATCTAAAGAAACAATAAAGAATGGTTAAGTAATGAGTGAATAAATTTATTATATATTAGTTTAATTTTTATCTTTATATTTATCGAAATGAAATTGTTTATACTCTCTGACTTATGATTTATTTTAAGTCTACAAATATATTGCAAATGAACATGCATGGGAATGCAAGTTTAAACCTTCAAATCCTTATTTCATCATTGCTCAATCCTTTCCTTTCCTTGCATAATAGTGTAGATTGAATTTTTATCATTAACTTCATGTGTACTCAATCCCTAGCTGTCGAGTCAAGGATCATTCCTGCTTTACTGTATGGTAAGTATATATCAATGCTTCAATGGTGATATCCAAGGAGTTTCCATGACAGTTTAATAAATTTCCACTGTATAGTCAAAATTTCTAATATTTATAATTAAGACAGTTTATTGTACTACCATACATACTCATTTATCATGCTTCCATGAAATTTTCCCCATTTTCTGCGGGCACCAAAGGTTTCTTCTTCTTCTTTTGTTTTGGATTTGCCCATCTCTTCTTCAACACCAATTGAAAAATGTGGTATTGATAAATAAGACGACATCAAGATTATGCAAAACAAAGCAAAAGTTTTTGGCAATGATATATAATAATTTGAAATTGCTGAATTTGGTAATGCTAGTTTGCTGTGGATGGAAAGATTCCAACCAAGAATTCAACCTGTTAACTACAACGCAACAATTTTTTTTTTACATAATTTAAAATTCACATTTTAGAAGAAATAATTTTGACAAACCAAATTGATAATAGTTAAACAATCATGTTCTTAGTGGCTAACAAAGATTGTTTTTTGTCTGTGAGCCATGCAGCTTTAGAGTCGGCCGAGCAAAGGAGTAAAGTAGAAGGGAGTTTTTTTAGGAAAAATTGTCATTTAGAATTTATAGTATTTTTTTTATATTAATTAATTTAAAACTAGTGTTATTGTTGATTATTACACATTTATTGTGGACTATTACATAATATTATTGATTAATGCATATTATTGTTGATCATGGATTGATACTAAACATGACATCATTATCGAAATTATTAGTGATGGTTGCATAACCAACATTTATTATGTTGGGGTTGCATTATTAATCTTTTTATTTATTATGTACATTTTTTGTATAAATGATTAAATAATGGGAAGACTTGTTTTATTATTGTGCACGTGACAATTTAAATTATAAAGAATATATTTACGGTAGCTACGTATTCATATATTGGCTTAATTGAATTATATGATTATAATTCATATCTAAGTAGAAGATTATGGTATGATTACATTCAGGACTTACCATAAGAAGTTAAACTATGGTATTATCATGAGTCTGGTCAACTTTTGAGCTTCGTTATGAAGTTATGTATGGCTTTTATACCCCTACTAGATTACTTATTGAATTATAACTCACAAGACGTGTTTTTTGTTTTTTGTTTTTTGTTTTTTTAAGTCCTTAGGAGAATTCTCATACTAGGCATGTGTGTAGGATGAATGACTTTATTATAATGTTGTACATTTTATTTTCAAAGTTATTAATTTGTTAAATCTCTTTTAACATAAATTTCCTTCTTCCTTCCTGTCTCAACGATTTTTATTTTTCAAATTTTGGATGCGTTACATTATAATCATATAAAATCAAGCACCATCAAAAATTGAGATTTTTCCCTCACATAGAATACAGAAAGTCGAACTCGTGATCATAAGTACTTGAATATTTTTTTCCACGTGTATTAAAAATGTGGAAATTGGAATTTAAGGTTTAACCATCACTGGGATCGAACCCTCGGCCATAAAAGTGATTGGTCAAAGTTGATCTAACAGGGTTTGTCAGCGTCAAACGGCCACCCAACCCAAGCTACATTTGTGTTTGACGACAAACAACACTTAAATGATTAATTAGGACATGTTAATTACTTATTTCCATGTTGGAGAAGAAAGGTTTATCAAGACATTAAAAATGTCTACAGCGTTTGACTCAGCGAGTTGGTGTGTTTAATTCACATTCCGGGGAACAAAAAAAAAAAGAGAAAAAGAAAATTTATACTTTTTTAACTCAAAATTTAAAGCTAACACTCGTTCCAAAGTGAACACTTACATATGTTAAATCCTACGATCCCTTACCTTACTTCAATCATTTGAATTAATAACCAATATGATCCCCAGAAAATAGAAATATATGCACTCTATCTGCTGGCAATATTTAGCTCATGTAAATGTGGCTTTGTCGTGATTTGACATCCAAATTACGCGTAATGGTTAGGATTATGTATTTTATGATACCATTAATTAAGTATTATTGCGTATAATCTTGGTTGATTGGGATTGTTCGTACGCTTTAAGATCTTGTAATTATCTCATCATCACGGCTTTGCATCATAAGCATATTAGATTTAATCTTAACAAATACAAAAATGCTAATTATCTAACAATTAATTGTAATAAATTAATTAATAAAAAATAATGGTATTAATAAAATTTTAAGATTTAATCTAGGAAAATGCAATCGTTGTTTGAAAAATAATAAGATATGGATGAGTTGGTCATCTATTCCAACGCAGGGAATGAATGTAAGGTTTTAATTTCCTGAAAAAATATAAGGTTTTAATTCAGATAAAAGTATTATTATTAGTTTTTTATAATGCAAAAATATTATTATTATAAAAAGAATCCGTAAAAATAGAAGAAGACAAATAAGTAGTCCAGATATTCATGGGTAATACCACCTTAAGCGGTGACCGCATCCCATCAGTCGTGGGAAAGAGTAAAGCAGACCCGATTCCCGACGCCTTTCCCAACATAGAGAGAGAGAGAGCAGAGGGAGGAGAAGACGATGACGGCTATTGAGGCGACGACGAGCGGGGTAGGGATGACACGTCAGAATGACAAACGGATTCGGGGACGAGGACGGCCGAGGAAGGTTACCCAAGATCACCACCACTCCGGTCGACCCTCACCATCACCGCCTCGCTTACCTGTCTCCCGCCGGAGCTCCCGTTTGCCACGGCAACAGCTCCGGGAGGACTACTACAACGTGGACGGGATATTGGTGGACGATGAGGAGGATGGGTGCTTCGGACGGAAGCAGGTATCCGAGGAGAAGATGGAAGAAAAGGTGGTGGCTGCGGAGGAGGAGGAGGAGGATTTTAAGTCGAAGAAGAAGCTCAAGCTCAACCAAAATCTGCAAACCAAATCTAATGCTAGATTAGGAAGTGGGTCGCGTTCAGTTTCGTCCGATGGGGACGGGTGCGCTCCTGGTCGTGAAAATGATGAGGATATTAACGAGATTTGCCTTCATGAGGTCGTATGTTATTGAAAAATTGTTGTTTTTGTTGATGACTTGGTCACTTGTTCCTCCTTTTCTTCCAAATAAATGGGGTTTGATGATATTTTTGTATCATATCTTTACTGTTTCTAGCTTTTTAGTATTGTTACTTGGTTTTTATTATTGGGTTTTGATTGATATGGTAATGTATTGATTAGTTTATTGCTTGCGATTTGGTTTATTTTTATTTCTTTTTCCAGGATGTGAATAGACGTCTGGTTAGCAACTGCTGGAGCTCTACTTCAGGTAATCTCTTCCGCGTTCTATTCTTTGCTTGGATTAGTTTGCATACATAGGTCGCTTACATAGTGCTGTTATGATTCTTGTGAGGCATAACTCTGCTTATTTTGGTTCAGGGACTGGAACTCCATTGCCAGATTCGAAGACACTAATGTTAATCCTTGGAAAGATTCAAAAGTGAGGGATTTTTTTCATGTTTTTTGTTGTCGTTAATTAATTTCTAGGTGCTTGTGTGCATTGGGATGATATCACAATAAGGAACTATGTGTTTGCTGATTGACACAGAAAAGACAAGTACGGCGTATTTGCAGAGCCTGTTGACCCTGAAGAGGTGCTTGGAATTCTTGTCATTGTACTTAGGCTGTTGTTTTTTATCTGGATAACGGGAAATATGACATATACTTTTGAATTTCGCTGGTTTCTTAGCTTCCCGATTACCATGAGGTGATTGAGCATCCAATGGATTTTGGCACGATAAGAAAGAAACTGGCGAGGAACCTCTATTCCAGTTTGGAGCAATTTGAGGTTAGTAAGAATCTGAAATATAAAAAAAAATAGATTTCCATAGTTTGACGTGTTTTTTCTTTCTCAATTTGGATAGACCAAGTTCAGTCTATCCAGCGTCATTTCACTTAAAGGATAGCTCCTAATACATTCCCGACCACTATCAGTCTCGGAAAAGATATTACAATGATCTTTCAAAGTTTTTTAAGCTATATCATGAGCACAATTGTTGTTTTCTCTTGTTGTAAAGCTAAATTTTACTTCCCCAACGGCCCTCCTCAGCCTAATCCAACTGTTGACTCCTGGGATTGTCCATTGGGATTATATCATTCTAACATTTTCTATATAATACAATGCAGAGTGATGTTCTGCTGGTGTGCAGCAATGCAATGCAATATAATTCACCAGAAACAATCTACTTTAAACAGGTGAGCTATTCTTTTTGCGCATTGATATATCACCTGAACTGTTGCACTCCTAGTTCTTGAAGACTTTGGCTTTTATTTTGACGAAGTGACTTGGTATGGAAGAAGTGTGTTGTATGTATGAAATTTTAAGGAAAATAACCATTAACCACTTTAGAATATTCTATTATTAATAGTGATATTGTTTTGCAAGTAAACCCACTTCATAGGGTTGACAATATGAAGAATTTTTTCTGTGAATTTGATAATTTTACATGATTAAATCCTTCCTCAATTCCCTTAATCACGTTATTTTATTTTCAGCTTTTGATTGTCTTACCTGGATTTCACATGAAATATTCTTCTCTCATGTCTTCAAGTTGAATAAAATTCCTTTTAGTTGAATCATCTTTTTTGAAGATGTTTAAAGTGTCTCCATTTTATTATCAGTGTTATAGTGCATTCACCTTGAGACCTTTTTGATGAAAAGGCGAGCTCCATGCAAGAGTTGGCAAAGAAAAAGTTTCGGACTATCCAAGCCAAGAGTAATAGCTATGAACTCATTCCAAACAATGTACAAGGAAGACAACCAAACACTGCCAATACACCAATGAAGGACAGGACAAGGGAGTCTGAAAAATGCATTGAGTTCCAAGATAAGCTACTTTCTCCCAGGCCTATTAAGGATCAGCCAAAATCATCAGCTGACAAACCCAATGAAAACCGATCAAAGTCGCTTGCTGGCAAGCCATTAGAGAATCTGCCAAATTCTGTTGATGACAAGGTCATCGAAAACCAAGCAAACATGCTAAAAGAAAAATCAGTTTGCAGCTGTTCAAATCCTCAAGCTGCTTTTGTTGATTCACATGAGACCATTTTTGTTTCCAATGGAAATATTGGCAATGAGATAAAAATCACAGAAAATATTGGTTCCAAGAAGCCTGAGAATTGTTGTGCATCTGTGGCTACCTCTGTTCACTGTGAAGGCTTTTCTGAAAAGGCAGAACCTTTAGGTATGTTTGTTAGTGTCTTCTCGCATTGTTTATTAGTTGCACTGATGTCCAGGTTGATCTTTCTCAAAATAGGCTTTTCCTTTCAGTAAAATTCTGTAGTATTACAACAACAACAGTAGATTGAAACACAATATTCAGATTTGAAATCCTCATTTTTTTGAACTTGGTGAAATGTTGGCACTACTAGGATTTGATCATTGATGGAGAGTTAGCTTGACCTTGGTTTAAAGGTTTCTTAGACAATGCACAAGAAAGTTATTGTATCTAATGGTGAAAACTCTTTTATGATTGTGACTTATTATGGAGCATGTGAAGTGCAAAACTCAATATATATGCTATGCAACCATTAACATAAATAAGATAAGAGGTTTGTCCTCTAACACCCCCCCCCCCCCCCCCCCCCCCCCCCCAAAACCCCCACACTGAAAAGGATTGCTTGTATATTATGATACATGCACGTCTTTTACCTGTTTTATATATGTTTTGTATTCTTGACGGAATCACTGTCTTTCTTTGCATGATCCTTTTAATCATTCAAATGATTGAATGTTTTTTTTTTTTTAACATCAGAGAAAAGCTTTCCTTGGAGCAACAAGCAGAAACAAACCTTACCAGATGAAGACCGTCATGCTACTTATACCAAGTCAAACAGTCAACCAACCCTTCCATCTAATTCATTGTTTGCAACCTTTGAGAGTGAGAAGAAGTTGGTTGCTGTATGTAATTGGTTTCCAACTTTTATTATTTTGCATTTACATTTGCAACCATCTAATCCTAATGTTCTGAATAGGTTGGACTGCATGATCAATCTTCCTATGCACGAAGCTTGGCTCAATTTTCTGCTACTCTAGGGCCTACTGTGTGGAGAATCGCCTCCAAGAATATTGAGAAGTCATTGCCAGCTGGTTTGAAATTTGGTCCTGGGTGGGTTGGAGAGTATGAGCCACCTCTAACCCCAATTTTTTATTCTGACTATAACCTCCAGCAAGTTTCTATTAACAACAAAAACCCATATAATAGGACGACATCTGAGAAGGAAAAGAATAATTGTCATGATCTGAAAGCTAAAGAAGACAATATCTTCCAAAATAGGCATGCAGATACCCTTTCAAATGGTCATACTGCTGAAGTGCATGGTAAACCTAAGCCAGCTGCAGTAAATGGAGGGATATTTAGCAAGAATACTGCAGAAGGGAAGCAGGCTTTGTTTGGATCTCGCTTGGGCTGCCAACCTCGAATCAGAAATGAAGCATTACAACTACAAAGAGATAGGTTTGCTGATAATTCTGCCAAGATCCACGACAGCAATCAAGCTAAGACTGATGCCTCAACTCATGCTAGAAGCATGACAAATGATGTCGATATTCCTATAGCAATGCATTCAGGTTATTCGGATGTTGAAGCCTCTAGATGCATGGGCATGCATTTTAGCAACGAAAGCAACATGACGTCCAATACAAAGTCAGAAAATTCTATGATTGAAGTTAAAAAAACTTGCAGAAGAGCTGGTGATTTGCCTGAGTTGCAAGACGGTAAAAACTCCAGTGACCAGAAACTGAATGGTTCTGTAGGTTTCATTCAACCTAGTGAAGCTGATACAATAAGCAGGTCAAGCTCACTTTCCACTAACGATCAGAAAACAGATGATCCTGTTAAGGTATTAAGGATGCTTCCTGGGAATGTGCCAAACTCTTGCTTGACAAATACTACTGAACGGTTCATATCACCTGTTCTGTCACCTAGTAATTTCACTAGTTCTTCTTTAACCTCTAATGCCCATTTATGGGTGCCTGCTAGATGTTCTGCAGAATGTGAATCATCAAAAATATACATAGACACCCATATGAGGATGCATCCTCAAAGTTCTCCCAAACATGATTCAACAAGAACTTCAGATTCTACAAAGGTTCAAATCAAAGTTCCCACAACTAAGCCTATTTGGATGTTTCCTCATTCAACATCAGGGTTTCAGCAAGTCAATTATAGAGTTCCTGTTCCACAGTCTTCCTCAAAACCGAACCAAATGGTGGTCAGAGATGAAGGGTTTCAGAATAAAAGTACTGTAGCTTCTCCCCAAATTTTTTCCTCAGATATGCCAAGATTTTATGGTCAATCTCCTTGGCAGGGTTTTGTTCAACATTTACAACAGGGACAAAAACATAATGTGCATCCTCCTGACTTGAATATTGGTTTTCAGCCCCCAGGATCTTCAGTGCAGCAACCATCTAGTATTCTGATTGATTCCCAACAGCCTGATTTGGCCTTGCAGCTCTGAGTTTTTGAAAATTTTGATTTTTTACTAGTCCATTTTTGTGGATATCATGAGCCCATGACAATGCTTGAAAAGTCTGTTGGAAGAGAGTGAGCTACAAAATGGACGGTGTTTTAAGAGAATCACATTGTTTGAATGCAATAACCTGGTTGATATACATGGAAGTGGATGCTCGAAGCTGGCTGATATACCCTTGTTTGTGATTTGGAATTTCGGATATTCAGGCGTGAGTAGTGTGTGACAACAGTAAACAGTCCTTTCCAAGCGGTACCATCTCTCTCTGATCACTCATTTTGAATTTTTATATTCCAACCACTAACAAGGTTAGTTTTACCAAAACCTAAATGCATGGAAAATCCCCTGCTTATATAGGGTGTCTTTCAGAGTATATTTTTTTCATATTCTTTATTATGCTGCAGTGAAGGAAGAGTTTTGATAAAAGTTCCACACGATGATGATACCTGTTGATATCAAAATGAGCTGCCTCATCTAGATTGGCATGACCCTTCTGACCCAGCAACTAATAGAACACTTAATCAATTTGGATGTTTGCTGCTCCATGATGCATACATTGGTCAAGTTATTTGATTTTCGGTAGGCATCTAAAAGACTTCCCTCTGCCAGATTACAAACATAGGTATGTATTACAGGTATAGTGTGTATGATAAAGATGTTTAGGCTTGCTGTATGCCATACAATTTTGCTCATATTCTTCTGTCTGGTGTTTGGCAATAGAAAGTGATCTTCAGGATCGTGCCAATTATTATGGCCAGCTTTTGATGCATCTAATAATCAATGTTGCGTCTTAAAATCCTTGGACTGTTGTGTTGCAATACTTATTAAATCATTTGGAGATGCTCATTGATAATGATTGCCAATGTTGATACATTTTGTTGGTTAGGATATCTTAGGTAATTAACAAAAGAGCATCTGAATTTGCTTCACATCTTTGTTGGGCCCGTAATGACCGGAATGTCACCATATCCAATTTGGGTCTTGCTAGTGGCTAAATAGGGGCCGAACATTTACATCTTTCTGTGGTGAGGGTGGAACCCATGGTAGATGGTTATGAGGTTCTATGGTTTAACGAGGGGAGCATTGGAATGGTGAATACATTGAAAGATAAGAATAGGAACTGGTACATATATACTAAGACAACAATATTTCTTTACTCATAATCATTTGATTTTGAGTTAGATGTCAGACATCTCACGTTTCAATATAATATCAGAGTTGTCTCGTGCATAGTTTCTCGTGTATCCATTCGGTCTAAGAATACAGACACTTAAAAGATTCCCAAGAAAAGACCTCTGGAATGAATGGAGAGGGATTTGGAAAGTCTTGAAAGGTAAGATGAGATTTACACATATATAATAAGAGATTTCTTTATTCGTGATCAAATCATTTCAGTTGAATGCCTCCCATTTCCGAAAGGTATTATAGTTAAAAATGCTCACTTATTTAATCAAGAAATAAGAATACTTACATGACCTAAAGAAGACTTAAGGCTTAGAAGACTATTTATGACCTAAAGAAGGCCACATTTGTTTACATTTAGCTATGTAAATTATGAGACTTATAACATTCACGTTTCTTGGTGCGATTTAAAATCGATATGGTTTATGTCGTAATTGATCATATTTGTTTCAGATTTCTGTCGTGGTCGGAAACATGATACCGAACATTCGAAGAGCCTTCCTTACGAAATCTTCTAATAAAAAATAGGCCCATAAAAATGCGGCCTGTGCTCTTCTTGTGGTTCGCAGGAAACGAAACGACGCGGCACATCTAGAGCCCCGTGAATTATTTAGGCCTTGCACAATCGGCAGTCCACGTGCACGTGACCAGAGTTCACACCTGATCAAGACGTATGGCATCGTACATTAATATAATGAGTTTTTTTTTTTAATAGTTAGTTACGATTTTTTTTACCATAAGTATTTAAAATGATTTATATTAAATTTGATGTGACGAGATGTATCTGCACCATTTATGTATGGAAGGAGCGCGTGCGTGAGAATGGATGGAGTGACTCGCGATATTTACGAAGCGTATGGTAAATGATATATCGAGAGTAAATTTATTTTAAATATAATAATAATTTTCATAGATATATATATTTTTTATTTTACATTATTATTATTATTATTATTATTAATTTAAGCACGTGAGAAGTACACTTACATCTAGTTTTACATTTATATGTTTAATAATCAATTCTAGATTATAAACATAATTAATAATGATTTCATTGATTAAAATAACAATATCTACTGATATTATTACTAATATTGGAATGGATATGAAAACCACTGTGATTATTTGAACAAAAAAAAGAAAAAAAAAGAAGGAGAAGGAGAGAAAAGAAAAGGAAAAAAAGAAAGTCTGGGGTGCGGTTCGTCATCGTCATCAACGTCGGCAGCATCACCCGGACGGCGACCTCCACCACACGTAAGAGTCATTGCGAGCGAAACTCGGACGCATGCCCACCTCCCCCTCCTCTCTCGGTTTCCTTCTTTGGGCCTAGAAAGCTTCATCCTCAAAATCAAATATCTTCTCCCTTTCCTTTATCTATATCACCACCACCACCCCCTTCTTTCTTTGCTGTCGATTTCCTTCTCTAGCTACCTCCCTATCTTCCTGTCTCCGTCTCTTTTTGGACGTGACACCTCCTCTGTTCTTCCCTTCTTGGTTCGATAGCTCAGAACCCAAATAATCAACAGATAAATATGTGACACCAACGCCCCCTTCTCTGTTGGCTTTTGATCAGAAGAATATCAGAATTGCATAACCCATTTCCCTTTTGGCCTCTCCATCCTCATTCCGAAAATTTGATGTGGTGATGGTGAATTTGGTGATCCTTGTTGAGTGACGACACCACCGCCACCCGACCACAGTTGCTCGGGTAATAGAGGAATATTCGCCGAAGGATGGGTGGAGAAGGGTCGGGGAAGGATGGCGATCAGGGACCTGGAACGATGAAGAAGGGACCGTGGACGGCTGCGGAGGACGCCATACTCGTGGATTACGTCAAGAAGCACGGGGAGGGGAATTGGAATGCCGTGCAGAGGAACAGCGGGCTGTCGAGGTGCGGCAAGAGCTGTCGCCTCCGGTGGGCCAATCATCTCCGGCCGAATCTCAAGAAGGGGCCCTTCACGCCGGACGAGGAGCGCCTCATTCTCGAACTCCACGCCAAGCTCGGCAACAAGTGGGCTCGCATGGCGACTCAAGTATATATGATGATCTCCACCCACACCAACCTGTGGGATTCCGTCGTGATATTAAGGTTGGTCTCTGTTTTCTTGCAGCTACCGGGAAGAACTGACAACGAGATCAAGAACTACTGGAACACGAGGATCAAGCGCCGGCAGCGCGTCGGTTTGCCGCTCTATCCACCCGAAGTTCATCACCAAACCAGCTTTCGTCAGCAGCAACACCACGACCAGAGCCGCCAAAGCCTGCGACCCGACAACAAGCTAGCCCAATTCGCCGCCACCCCTGCTCCGCTCTCGTTGTTTGATCCCATCCGCATCGGTTTCTCGTCCGCCTCCTCTTCTTCGACCACGATGGGGGCAGGAATGTCTTCGTCACTGATGGGTCATTCTCTTTTCGGCAATTCGCAGCAAAAGCAACTCAAACGGCCTAGAGAGGAGAGCTTGGGCATGCCCACGATGTTAATCGGAGGGCAGGCGGCGCCGGCGGTTGGTTTGGGTTGCAGGAATGACGTTATGGGTCTGCAGCAGCAGTACTCGCCTTTCTCCATCGAAATGGAGCTCCCTTCAAGCCAATTTGTGCCGGCTCCTCCGGCTAACGGTGAGGATCCTTGGGCCCGAAACAACAGTGGCTTGTTGGATGCCCTGCTAGAGGACACACATCGAGGTCGTGCCGCGGCAACGGAAACCACCAACCGTAGTATCGGCGTTTGTGATCCGTCAAAGGACATGTTCCTACCCAAATCAACTTCTCAGGAAAACACCAACATAAAAGGCGCAGCTGAAGATCTGAAGCTCAGCAACGACAACGGCAACGGTGGCAGCCACGGCCTTCCCTCAGGTAATCCCTGAATTTATCAATCTACCTTGATTTGGGTAGGAAGGAAAGCCACAGTTAATTTACCAACCAACATCTTCTTCCATTCATACGATGGTATATCGTTTTTGTTTTCTCAATTCTTGTCCATAAATAATGTCCCATGCTTAGATCCTCATGCGATGGAAAACACCAATGAGCTTGAGTTCTTAATAAATTACTGTTTGTTTTCTTCTTTCCTTAAAAATTCCAGCTCTGAGAATCTCATGTTCATGCAGATTTCAGTGCTGTCATTCTTAGTACTACAGCTCAGTGATTGTTTTTGGGTATTCCAATCTCTGTTGGTTATGACTGGAACAGAGCAGTTCTCCTGGAACCCTCCCTCTCTTTTTTTTTTTTCACAGTTTTGTAGGCATCCCCTGTTTTGTCACAGCTCCTTAAATAGTAAACACCTCTCACCACAGCAACATTTTCCTTTGGTTGGTTTCTTCTCTCGAGCTTCTCCTTATGGTGGTGATTTGGCAACGCCTCCTAAGAGCCATGCCGTTAACCTTTGCATCAATACTTGACTCTGATTACCAATAACCATGAAACCTCACAGAGTGTTGTAAGATGAAGAATAAGCAACCGGAGAACGTGGCGTCAGGGAACGAGGACCTATCCGCTTTGCTTGACTTCATGCCTCCGTCGAACCCCATGGCGGCCAACTGGTTGAAGAACGACAGCAGAGAGACGTCGAACGGGCAGTCGTCCGGCGTGACCGAGGACGACCTTGGACTTGAAATGCAGCAGTTGGCTTCGTCTCTGACCGTGGCGGCCGACGACCATGCCTGGAACGTTGGATCCGATCACTGGGACAACATGCCCGGGATTTGCTGAGCCAACCAGTCACCACCGTCACGATCCACCATCCCCATCATGGTTTGGTGGCCTTCGTGACCTGCAACCTCCTTCTCTCTCTCTCTCTCGTTTCTCACCCAGCTTGATCATCTCCAGTGGATGTTGATTTTTTCCTTTTTGAACTTTCTCTGTAAACAATTGTGTGGTTAGTGCTGTCGTTGGATTTCATTTTCCATTGCACCCACCAGCAATGGTGTTGAAGTCTGTCGATCAATGATGGGATGCCATTGCGTAAAGAAGCTCTCAAGCTCTGTTCATGTGGGCTGCTTGCTTTACTTCATGATCCATCCGCCTTTCCTGTGGTCCATATCCCAAGTTATCGATCTTGCCCGAGCAATTGGACTTGTCGGTGCAAGTGCTCTGCTCAGATTAAAGGAAAACAAAAAAAAGAAAAGAAAAGAAGCCAAGTGTACTTGCACGAGATCACGACAAGCAAGTGTACTTCCATAAAGCTTTTTCTTTTTCGTAACAAGTAAGAATCTCACAGAAGTTAAAAAATTAAAATATGTAAAAGAAATCTAAATCCTAATATCTTAATCTTAAAAATTTATATGCAAGTGTGCTTCGTCTGACTCGCTACAATCCATTTTGATACCAAAAAATGGGCAAATAATATATTAGGTTTTGATAAATTATTGTCTGTGATATATAATTTATGGAAATTTATAAAAGAATAACTATACATTCTTGAAAAAATTGAAGGATCTGATATATATTATCTTCCAATATCTCATTTACTATATTGCTAAATCATAAGATCTGTAAATTCTTCTTGACTCATTATGCAATCGTGATTGACATGATAAAGCTGTACGCTGAGGAATGGTTTAACTCAACTAGAAATGAATTAAAATTTAATCATAATTTTAAACCAATTTGTATAGATAAGCTAATCTCGAACATTATTGATTTGGCTGTTTCGACCTAATTAATTATCAGCTTAAAATTATAAATTGTTGAAATGTGTACGTTCCAACATTCTCTTTTGTCTGTAACCTTCTTTAAAGTTTTACTTTGAGATGGTATGCAGATTTGTTAAGATCTTTTTATTTCTGGCATTATGTTGAAATATGAGCATCTAATTTAACTTTTTATAAATAGAAAGATCCTTTTCTAAAATTAATTTATATCTAATTTCTAACTCTTGAAGCATGGGATTATCTATTTCTAACAGGAGAAACTTTTATAAGTGCCTGATTCCATCTAATTGAAATGCACAGAGAAGCGAACGATCTCAGACTTAAGGTGGAGAATGGTTTTTGAGAGAGAAAAATGTAGATATAAATTTTATAGTATTGTTTTACTGTAAGTATCTAAAAATGATATATCAAATTCTTTTTTAGTATGTTCTTTTGATTTTTTTTTTTTCTCTTTTGTAAATTACATAGGCACGTCTCATCTCGTTGTTTTTGTCATGTTATTATTTTCTCGGTAAATAGTACGTTTAATACTATAAAATAATATATTTAAATTAAATGCGATATATTATTTTAGATACTCACAGAAAGAATATATATATATATATATATATATATATATATATGTAAGTATTTATAGAAAAAAATAATTCTTTCTGATAATTCATTTACTCTGTCTTTGATCGAACGATTTTAATTTTTTTTTCATTTTTATTATAATTAATGATTCAAGTGTCCCACCCACCATACACACGCACTACGAATGATCTCTCAAAATGCTTGTCCACGCAAGTGACATGCACTTATGCATGCTTTCTGTGGTTCTCTTCTTCACTATCGTCTTAAGCCACTAAAATCTAAAATCCTGCGCATGCCATTAAAATTACAAATATCACTGTTCTTTATAATCTAAGATATTACAGTTAATTCTGACAGAATAGATGGCTGATACATCTCTGTGACATGGTTTAATGGACCCTTTCCTTCAGTCAGAGCTCCAGATCGATGTTTTCTTGAAGTTGAAAATGAAAATCTAATTTTTAGTTGGAAGTTATATATGATGGACGGGCTTATATAATTATAATTCACCTTAAAATGCTATTTTGAGAGAAAGTCATTAAGGACCCCTGATTCAATCGTGCATGTTGATTAAGATCGAATCACGACTACTTAAATCTGTCCTTCCGTCTGCCCCCTTGTTATTTTCGGAGTAACGTCATTTTTGCCCTTTAATTGTATAAAAAATTTCAGTACTTGGTGCTTGATTGGTGTCTTGTGACCTTTGTCGGAGATTTCATCTGAAAATTCAAACTAACCTACCAAATATTATGATTCTTTCTTTTATGTCGCTTCTCTAGTACTTGTAACTGCAGCACATTTGTTATGTACATTCTAAATATTTTGTAGGATAAATATAAAGTTTTATAAACTTCCCGGTTTAAAAAAGGAACTTTTAAGAACTTGCCAGGGTCAGCGTTTCCTTGCAGGTCTTCATAGTTGCAATAATATACAAGAATTAGTATAAGGCATGAATAAACACACGATAAGTCTAATTTTCAAATTTTATATAAAATACGCCCATATGCGGGAATTTCTAGTATGGCACCGTAACATGAAAATTACAATACATAATATGACTACTTTCTAACTTGAACTACCGACGGGGTTGCACCAACTTCGCCAGAAGCCAATTTATTTTGTTCGTCACTTAATTTGTCGTAGGAAACACCACGCAATTCCCTCGTTGTAAGTGGCTCTTGGTAGCACATGACTAAGACACTTCTTCTAGCTCCTTCAGGAAATCAGAGTTGTCGACAAGGACCTAAACATTAAAGGATTAATTCTGTTAAATACCATAAACAACAGAATAATGATTGAGATAGATGGGACAGGTGAAAATATGAAAATTCAAACTAAGCTTGCATTTTTCAGTGAGAAAGTCATCAGATTGACTGCGTAGTTACCCAGCCACAAACAAAGAGTAACGATGGTATGACAATAGAGAAATGAAACCAAGGATAAGTTATCCTTGGACTCAGGAGTCGGAATGAACATAATGAAAAATGAATTTACATTAATTATGAAACATAAAAAAAAAAAAAAACCTAAACTGATTGATAAAAGTAAAATTTTTAAATACTTAATCTATGAAAATATAGAAAATTTTATTCATAAGATTAAGGTAGGATGAAGTAGAAAATTATTTCTAGAATTTTATGTATCCTTAAAATTAAAAAGAATATAGTATAAAACTACTATTACTCAGTTGTACTTAATTTAGAATGTTAAGTTGTAAAATGTGATATATATATATATATATATATATATATATAAGTTAGTATTGCAAAAAATGCGAATACTTAAATAGATGAGTGGTAACACCACAATGGATAAGTTTTTTAAAAAAAATTAAAAAAATTAGAATTGCATGAATTGAATCTAAGATAAGAAAGAATTGATTTTGATAGTTTGGTAATATCTTTAAGAGACTAAAAGATGTATCAGTTAGAAGAGAAATTTTAATTAATATAAAAAAATAAAAAATAAAAGAAGACATAAACTACTTGGTTCAAGTGGAAAACTAAAAGAACTAAAAAATTTAAATTTATATAATTTAACCGAATATTTGACTATAGATAAAAAAATATAAAACAAATAGATTCATGTTGCCAACCCATATGACACAAGAGGTTATTATGGAACACAAACATAAGTATGTAGTAAATTAGATAAATACAATAATAATGGGTGATTCCAATGTTACTTAAAAGCAATAGTAATCGAAAGCATTTTCTAGGCTCACCGTTTTCCAGCCATCTGGGTCAAGGAAGGAAGTTATCTTAGTGTTAATTCCAGGAATTGGTCCGGGTTGACGAGTTATTTTCCCACCAAGCTCTTCCGTCACATGCTTAACAACTTCAGCACTTTTATATACATCATCTGTGCTTATAGCAACCTAAGAAAGAAGACAAGCTAAATCTGTCAATGACGAAGTACAAGATAAATAACCATCCTGTTGGAAGTTGTGAGCAATCCAACCTGTGCATATGCATTTCCCTTAGTATATTCGGTCACATCATAGTTGTACGTCAATTCCAGGACTGTGGTCTCATGTTCATCGCCGTAACCCATCATGGCAACCGTGTACTGTATACATCTGACAAAATTTACTCTATATCCAAAAAATGTATTTGATACCAACATCAAAAAGCTAGAAGTATGTGTAAGAAAGTTGCCTTGTATGAAGCATTATCAACCTTCCTGAACAGTTTCATTCCAAGTGCCTACAAAGAACAAAAGACAATGACCTCAATGATTTTTGAAAGGTCCAGATTCAAAGAAGATGGGAAAGAACATTAAAGAGTTGACAAACATTAATCAAAGCAAAAATGGGCTCTAAGAAGGAAAAAACTATGATTGTCAGAAATTCATTAAGTGGGGAAGCAGAATAGTTTGGCATGGCATTAATGTTTGCAAATAATTCCACCACCTGATCATATTTGCTACCCAAAGTAAACACTGTCATGGTATTAATGTCACTAAACAACAAAAAAGAGGGAGATAAAAAAAGGCCACTCAATTAGTGGGACGGTAACAAACACGAAAGGTCTGTAGAGCTAACTAAAACAATGACTTATATACAGCAGTATATATCACATCTAATAGAAAAGCTAACCAGCTGCATAAATGTCTCCGAAAATATCATGATTTTAGGACAGTGAACCAGTGTGCTCAATAAATTTCAAGGTTAAGTGTACCTTCTCATAGAATTTGATTGATTTATCAAGGTCTCCCACACGAAGCATAAACTGGCATAGGGGTTCAGGTTTTGGACCCCCCTGGATTAGCACAAAAACATAACCATCTGGGTCTTCCACAGATGCAATCATAGTGTTCCCACCTCCAACTGTGCCAGGCTCACGCTTAATCTTACCACCCTTTTCCTTGACAATCTCAAGCAATTTATGAACCTGAAGGGAGACATACTCTCTCATACAATAATCAAATTAAAGCTGTACGAAATCAAATACTTCTATATTACAACAGTACACACATCTTCAGTTGCAATTGCAAAATACCCAAAACCTCCTCCAATGTCATATTTATCCACCCCATGATCTGTTAATCAAAGAAAAAATAATAACAGTATTAATGCAAATGGAAGGAAATGCATGATTTTGGAGGGCAATCATGAGTGAAACAGGTCACAGTAATTTGCATTTAAGATTATATCCGCTAGTAAATAACAAAACAAGTACACATCAACTTCATAATTTGTAACAAAAGGTTTGAAATTGAAATAACTAGACATGAGACAATAACAACAATTCAAACTATAATCCCACTACATGAAGTTGACCACATAAATCTTTTTCTTTTAAGTATTTCTATTTAATATTAATTTTTAGTTAAATTACATAAATTTAAATCTTTTCTTATAATTCTTAATAAGGTAATTTTAAGCCTATCTTTACCTCTTCTTTTTTTGCACTAATTAATTCTTCTCTCCTAACATGGACATGAGGCAAATAATAGAAACATGGAAGGATCATCCTATGTGATAAGCCTTATTGAATAATAAAAGAATATGTGATAAATGTATTGGTACTTAGTAACATGGTGGCAATTCTAGGATAGGAAGCAACTGTAATTGCAATGAAAATGTTGTCAGCACAGGGAATATTACAGACTTACTGTATGTCAGCTCAAGAACAAAATGGGAATGTTCTGGCCCAAACCCAAGGAATGCATTAGAATACTTTTCTTCTGGCATATCCCTCTTCCTTAGCAACTTCATTCCGAAACATTCAGTGTAGAATCTGAAATATTAGAAAAGAATGAGTAAGAAAATGTGAAGTTGGCACTATCGGGAAAAAATATTTAAATTTCAAAAATAAAAGCATTCAAGAGCAGGACTTTAATGATTATATAAGTACACATACTTTATGGTGCGATCCAAATCACCAACTCGGTAAACAGCATGCAGGAAACGTCGCTTGTCACTCTTAGCCCATTCCAACGAGTTCTCAGTATTGAGACCCGTTTCAGCTTCTGCTGTGGATGCCATTTTCAACTGCCTATGGCTACTTATTTCAGTAGCGTATGCAATGATGTCAGAAAGAAAATAATGTTCAAGTAGACAAAAGATTGCATTAATGTTCAAAAATATATTCATTCAATCTTCCAAAATGAAAGAAATAATAAAATCAACTTCAGCAAGGTAAATCTCTTTGGTTAAACCATATTGTATTCCATGAATTACAAATGTGATGTTGAAAGTTCCTTATGAGAAAAATTCAAACTAAGAAGGATAAATCATCCAGTAACAAGCACTCCAAAGGGAGATTATAAGAAATTTGCAGTTCCTCCCCTTCATATATGCAAACAAAAACAATAAAACATATCAACTAGAAATTCTATATCAGAGAAAACTTCCTACGACATAAATTAGATATCGTCAGTCCAGCAAAAAATCAGAAATAAATAAAAAATCTTTCCCATAGTTTTCTTCAAAGATCAACTTATTCACCATCAACGATGAAAACTAAGTAAAATTGCAATAAAGATGTCAAGACATAGCCTCTTCGCTTTACTCCTTAAAAGTTAAAACCTACTTTTTGCAGTCGGCAATAGCACTACCATCCCAGAGTTAAAAGGACTGAGTTCAAAGGAGCCTTCATAGTAAGACAAATACTTTGCAGTTCACTGTATATTTAAGCAATCCACTCGACATGCGAATCATAAATAAGAACAACAGTATTACAGTAAGCAAGAATCCTTCATATATCTTTACCACTCATTCAAGTGCAAACAGATTGTGACGATTTCACAGCACAAATTCCAAATCACTGAAAAAACACTGATACGGACATCAATATAATAAAGAGGAAAAAAAAAACAAAAACTGAACGAAAAAACATGATACTAGAATCAACGATATGAGATCAAAAAACTCGAGAAGAGGAGGAACATCTGAAAAGCTCACAGGATACCGGAACGGAGCCTTCCTCCCCTTTGCTCGAAGGATGATGCCGATCACAGTTGCGATAAGAGCTACCAGGCGGAAGCCGACATTTATAGTACGGGTGACGATGTTTTTTGCACTATTGACCTGCCTTTTGCAATAATTATGCATTCAGATTATGATTACCTTTAAGTTCTAATGAGAGCATCGATACTTCAATGTTAGCATGATCTTACTTACCCGTCATGACATGCTTTTTAATGTAAGTAATTGACACAAAGTCAGTCACTTTGAGATAACAGATATTCCATCATCATAAAAAGAGGTACTAATATACTAATAGCATGAGACAATTGAGGTATATCTCATTATGATGAGACGATAGTATGCATCTCATATCATTGAAAATTAATGAAACTCATGCTGTAAACTATCATTTTGTTTATTTGTCTGATTCAGATTTATGCCATAATCTTATAATCTATCAAGGATAAATTTGAATCAAATAAGACCTTATTTTTTTATTTTCTTTATATGACACAGCTCATTGACTCTACCGAAAAAATCATCCAATAAAGTAGGGAGTAGAATTTTCTGTAAAAATGGACATTCAATTTCGGCAAATGTGTGTTAACAAAATCAGTTGGAATTTCTGTACAAAAAAATAAAGCAAGTTTCCATCCTCCTCATACATTAAATTTGAGAATTACCAGTTTGTGCTGTAGTTCAATGAAAACCTTTTCACGGTGAGGAGCAGAAAAAAAAATACTAAGACATGTTTACTATATCTTGAGGATAGTAAAAACTTGTTGTCATATTATTAACCTAATTTTGAATCTTTAAAATTACATATACAGTTGAAATTTTTATTTTAGTAAAAAAAAAATCATTGCTAATTTGCTACCTACCACCATCGGATCTTCCGCTACCTACTACGACCCGGTCTCCAAATGGCCGGGACGCATCTCCTTCTCCGAGACAACACAGGCCATTCTAAAACAAGCACGCTGTTAACATCACATGCATGTCCACCGTTTGTTAATATTCCCCAACCACCGGAGAAAAGCTAAAAATGGTGGGGGTTGTCCTGCTCCCGTGAAATTTCGATTTGGACCACCGGCCTGGAGTGCGCCGGTCACGCCATGAGCTTGAGCAAGCTTTTTGGATTCCCTGTGATTTTTTTCTTTTCGATTGGCACTGAACGCGTAGGTCCATGTTCTCGCAGGGCGATGGCGAATTGGATTGGATGCCGTGGCCTGTGGCGATGAGCTTGCAGGACCATTTTCGCTTGTCGATGTTTTCCCCGCCACTTTTTATCGTTTTTCTTTTTCTTTCTTTTGAAATGGTTAATTTTAGTAGACACTAAACATTGATTATCTTCGTCTTAGATACTTCAAAATGAGAAAAAGAGAAATCATAAACCATTGATGATTTATGAATAAAAGAAAAAGTTATTCCTCGCTATTTGCCATAAACATTGGGAATGGTTTTTCTTCCCATTGTAGTCGTTTCCAAGTTTGAATCTAAATATTTTTACAAAAACATTTGAAAAAAGGTGAAAATTCTTAATAATTTCAAATAAATTCAAAAATTTACAATCGTAGGTCCCTAGAAAACTGTTCAATCGGAACATGATACAAAGGGTCCTAAAGAATTAATGTATAATGTATTTGTTGATATGCATAAGGAATCTCAACTTTTGGTTCATCACCAACAATAATAATGTTTAACTGTCAAAGTGGAAAAATGAAAATATGTAAAACATAAATTAACTTAATACTAAAAGTAAAAAACCTAAATTCCATTATTAACACTCCCGCAAAAGTACATACATCATGGGGGGTGAAGTGCTGTGGGGGGTTAATAGGTAATTGTAAAATTGATGCCATGGCTTCAAAGTATTCACCTCTTGGAAATTCCAAAACTGAAGATGAGGAGCTATAGTGTATTCTTTGACTCATCCAAATTGTAGTATTGCTTTGAACTACCCTTTTTTGCGCCTTGAGATGGTAGGGACTGGTAAAGAATGCATACCAGCACGTCAATCATTGCCCTTTCAATCATTGGGTGGGCTAAAGACACATCAACATAGATTTCGACGATTCTTGTTGACGTTGAGAAAGTATTCCTCTTCCCCGTATAGTTTCCTGGTAATCAGAAGTTGTTAGAGGCACTAAATATGACAATACGAACCGACGGTACAAATCAAAACTTACGCTATGTCAGCTAGAGTTTCAGATTTGTTTATGGCTTTGCCCTCTGCAAATTCTAGGCAAGAATGATGTATTATCATTTCCTTCAGAGTCTGCTTTGTGCTCTTTACGTCGTTATCCCATAGGATGCTCTATTAATAGACAAGTTTTACAACAACAAAAACTTATACCAGCAATAATAATAAAAAGATGTGACTCAACTAAAAACTAATCTAACATACGTTAAGATCTATATTTTTCACAAAAGATGTCAGAAGAAATAACACGGAGGATGGCAATAACCACCTTTCTTACATACTCTCGCTTGACATCTTCCCAGGGCAATTTGCCTTTGGGGCGGAAAATTGAAGCATTCCACAAAGCTCCTCTCGCCACCATAACAGATGCAGCACCTGTGCATGAATTAAGTAAATCTATTATTGCATGTTCAGAAAATCCCCCAGGACATTGTTGAAGCAATTTCAGAAGTTGTAAGCAGCAGGCAACAAGGTGAAAAAAATTGGGATCTATTACACTGGTGCCATTTCTGTGGATGAATAATAAGATAAATCTCTTTGCATGTACTCAGGTAAGTGAAAAAAAATAAATATAGTCCTCATGTTTGAATCACGTTTCCTACTTATCCATATAAACTTTAGCCTAGTCATCCACCATCATTTGCAAACAGTGTTGTCGATGAGATCATAATATGGAAGGAAATATTACATTAGAATACACATAATCAAAATCGGTGTGGATAGATTCAGTCATCACTTGTTTCTGAGGCAAGGCCATGGAACATACTCATTCTATACCTATACCTGCATGGTAAAAAAGGCCGTGTTTTATAAACACATATAAGCCTAATGCACAATGCAAGTCATGGAGGGTCGCTAAAACCAAAGAACTATCCTCCCTGATAACATACATTGGTGGAGAGATGCACATCGGCTTTCTACATTACAGTCAAACACTCCTGGTGTTATCCATTGTCTGGAAGGTGTGTTCACCATTCAAAATGGAAATTTTAGCCTAGTTATCGTCAAAAGAAGTTTGGTGTATTATTCATCTTCTTGGTACTTAATGGAAAGAGAGGATACAATCCTAAAGTATTTATTATTGACCTTCTTGGGAAAATACAGTTCAATGGAGCCTTCAGATGTCACTTATTATTGACTGGCTCCTGGAGAACAACTTCCAACATTCTGAGCTTCCTAGATAAGGTGAGACTTTGATCAATGCACCTTCTTATTCATTGATTTTGTTTAATGGTTGTAACTGTGATGATCGTTGCCTCTTGTAGCCATCCTGGCTTTGATGTATAGAGCACCTCGAGCCTTGGTTTTGGATGATCAACGATAAGATTTGGTGGCATTTCTCCCATTTTAGCTAAAATCTCATCTCTTTTGTATGTGAAGAAAAGTATGTTTATTCCCATATAATTGCATAGTTCTTAAAGCGTATGCAAGGATAGCATGGGGTACGTTATGTTGGTTCAAGTATAGAATGGATGTCAAAAAAAGAATGGAAGATTCACCATTGAGGTAGAACACCACCGAATTGGCATGTCAGTTAGGATTGACAAAGAAATTGCTACAGTTTTTATTTGAAGGAATTCTTCCTGGCAGTACCACGACATAGAGTTGTTGAATAAGAAAGGCATTTGAATAATTGAGTATTTGAAGCACATTGCATTCGTGAGATCTGGAAAGGACCATGGCTACAAATGGTATAGAGCACAGATTGAAAAACAAACGAATAGAGTGGTTTGTGTGTGGGGTAGGGGAGAGGGAGGGATGTTAAATGCTATTTAGCAAAAACTAGAATAACTGATTTTAAGTTAGTGTCCATTGTCCAGTCATTAAGCAGAAGCCCTTAGAACCTGGAGTAACAGAAAGAACTAATATATCAACACCAAGAGTAACTAAAGCCTAAGAAAAATTAATATAATATAATATCCAAGTAAATTATTTTAATTAGAAAACACTTTTACAACTTACTCTTGCTGTTACTCTTACCTGTTGCTTTTTTCATGCGTTCAAAGTCATCATACTCAAAAACATCACCATTAGCAATAACAGGGATAGACAATGCTGCTACAACATCAGCTATCTCATTCCACTTAGCAGGATCTCTTGGTCGATCCATAACCTGTCTACATTTTTGTACCAAGATAAACAGTGTTCAAATAAATTTGGAAAATTTTTATTGTGAAAACCAACCACAAAATCAGAGGAGAGACAAGAAAGATAAAAGATCAGAAGCAGAAGCACAAGTGACAAATTTCATATAGATATTCCTGAGCCCTTTTTAAAAACTAAGAAGCGGATATCACAAACTGGAAGAATGCCAAAAGCTGAAATTCACATGCAATTTGCTGAAATTCAAGAGAAATTTCAGAGGGTATATTCTCTGAGGAAAATAATGAATGCCAAGAGGAACTTATGAACATTTTGGTTGGTATATTCAACAACTAAATCTGACTTACAAGCTTTAAGACCATAAGCTGAAGAATGGAAGTACTAAATACTCTGTTGAAAATGCATGTGGGGAATATACCTTCCATGAACAGCCAAAGCAGCCACACCAGTTTTCTCAATTCGACGTGCTAGCTCAACTGTTTCTTGAGATGATTTTAAAAGCCTTATTTTACAAGTAATTGTTGTGTTCAAGTTTCTTTTCAATGTCGTAAGAATCTGTATGAAGCAAGGAAAAGTTTTAAAAAATAAGATCAGGTTATAATGCATAACCATTACTGTATCCAGAGAGAAAGGTCAGAGCATTTCAATAATGCATAAGAATTACATCATGAATAAGATCAGGTTTACTCAGCAAAGCAGCACCCATGCCTCCACTTAAAGAGAATGATTTGGGGCAACCCATGTTGATATCAATTGCTGCTACATCTTTATGTCTAGGAAAAACAATGAACAGTAAAGTAAGATGATGAATGAAATAATTTTCTCCCTAAAAGGAAATTAATGTATTAAAAAAATAAATTTCACCATTTAGCCTATACCAGCACCAAAAATAACTTCCAATAAAGTCTTATCACTGTATGTGAACTTGAAACATATTTTCAGGCCTGTTTTATTTTGGCATCTTTGGTCATTGACAAGGTTTCCATCATTCCATGTTTAATATTTTTTGAACCATTAAAATGAGGTTAAACAACAGATTAACTTCTATTGCAGAAATTAACTTTCAATTTCAAGCAAACAAAATCTTAGTAATTATTCCTGATGGTAATCTTCGAGAAAACAAAAGTTGAACAATGAACATATGGTACAAAGCTGTAGGTGTCCTCAAGAGAAGCATTACCAAAGACTCTAATAATATGCTTACACTATTTGAGCAGCAGTTAGAGCCCTCACCGCATTGGAGGTGCCAATTTGAAATACAACCTGCCTCTGTTCCTTGCTGCATGTTCTGAAAGCAACATTGCTAGTTCCTTTGTCCACAAAATCAGTAGTTCCAAGAATATCTGCGCCAGATTTGAAATAACCAGAACGATCAAGTTAGCACATCGTTTCCATAATCATCTAACTCCACTTTCATTCACAAAACACAAAAAAGTAAGATAACATGAAACACAAGTCAACATATAATTTCAACTTAAAAGAAACACGATATATCTTCTGGATTGTGTGGAAATTGGAATCCATATTTTTTAGGTGACTGACAGAAAACCTCTGCTACGAACCCTCAAAAATTTCTCGAAGTGAAAGATGTATATAGAACTTTTTCCCTCCAAATTAATGCTTCCCGGCAACATCATTAAAAGTGGATTGGTCACACTCACTCTCACCCATCTAATAAGAAAATTTTCCATCCAACGAGAGAAATAACCATAAATTCACAAAAACTTCAAAGTCTACGACTTTCGATAATGAATTATATCGCCATATCAGGAAAAACTCCATTTTCGAACAGAACAGAGCCAAATAACTCGAACTCCATACCGTTTTCGACACGCTCGCACTTGACCATCCTGTGATCTATGATCTCCTCCCCGTAAGTGATGTCCGCTCCATATTGGGCAGCCAACAGTCTCAGCGGCAGCGTCCCCTGCAACAGCAACAACAACATTACAGCAGAAAAAAGGGGGGGATGGAGATCAGTAGTGGCATGACTCATGAGAAGGAGAAGGTTGCTGACCACTCTAACCATGGGGGCAAGGATGTGCTTGTTCTCGTAATCCATGAATGGCACCTGCTAGGGTTTGACGAAAATTCCCAGTCCCAGAATCCCCAATCTCTGAATTTGAACGCAGAAGTTGCGCAACTCACGTCCGGCTTAAAAAATAAAAACATTTCTTCTTAAAAAAAAAGCATTGTTTTCTTACGTATGAAAAAAATTTTAATTTTGTAAAAAATAATTAATGTACCTTATTCTTGTTTTGTTGTATTTAATTCTTTTTATTTTTCACGTAATCTTCTTTTAGAATTTTCTTCGTCTTTCTGAACCTTTTTTTTTTTTTCAAAGTTTCGTCTTAACGTAACGTGAATTGTATATTAGAAAGTACGTGTAGAAAAGTCTCGTATTTATCGAATCCGTACATTAAATATTACTAAAATCATATAGTTAAGAATTAAAATATCTTTCAGCAAAGAACTACCATGATGAAATAACTACGTAATAATAGATTGTTAAAATTTTCAACGTGCAAATATTTTTTAACCAAAAACGTAAAAACAAACTATCTTAATCAACAGGGAATCGTAAACAGATGCAACAATAAACATGTGGATTATGTAAAGTGATTTGATAGAGAATTAACAACATCTAAATTTTCTTGGCAATCTGTTTTTTATTACTTATTCCTTACTCCTCACATTTTTAAAATATTTAATTTGTAATATTTGGAGGTCAAACATGTCTCTCGACTCAGTAATTCTGCAACCACTCTTATTTAATACACCAAAGCTTATTTCAATCCCTCAGACATTTTTTTTTAGTCGTTTACATCGAAATGTTATAGATTTTTAAGTTTATCTAGTCTCTTGGAAAATTTCGGTTGCATTCATTTACAAATAATAAAGACTATGATCTCAATTTAGGTCATTACTGTAATTGTAATTGAAGGATGTAACATTGAACAACAACTGGAACAAACGAAGATACAACATTTATTTGTAAACATGGAATGTTAAATAATTAATACCAATTTCTCAATCATACCTTCACATACACTTGTAGCTGCTTTTAAAGGAAAGGCAGATTGCAAAGAGCCCACACCTATGGGTGGATGTGGTGGCACTTTAATAAAAGTCAATCATTAATAAAACAAGCAAGATTATATTCTCCTCTATCTTTGGTAATGGTAAGAGTACTTTCCTACTTTTGCAAATTTCCTAATCATCGCCTCCAATTAAAAGATTGAGAGATGACGTGGGTGGAGATTGTAGAAGTTTTTTTGTAGATATTTTTGTTTCTTCAACGATAAAAACGTCTTTTTAGCGTAGTATTGACGAACTCTTTCATGCTCCCATTTTCACCATCGATAAACGATAACCAGAGTGGGGTGATCTGCATTTTCCATTGTATATAACTCTTCCAAGTTTGTTGCAAGAAGTTTTGAATCAAATGTTCTAATATTGAGCAAAGTAGTGACCAGAAAAACGCAACCTTAGATTCAAGGAAACAATTACTAAGGTTTATCATTTAAACGTTGTAGATAATACAAAAAGAATCTGAGGATCTTTTATCTATGTGGAGAACATGTTCAAGTATGTAAGATGCTTCAATTCACCAATTGAACCCATACAGGAAAATGATTTTTCAGGCCATCTTAATTCCAAGCAAAATATTAATTTTGTAGGAAAGGAGAAAGAGGTCCACAGGCTGTGGATGACGACGACGACGACGACGATATCTTATTCCAATTATGACAAAAAAAATCCACACCTCCAATACAACATCATAATTCATCTCCACACACACACAATCTGTACTTTATCTACAGCTCCAAACCATCTTTTGTACTTGATCGCTCCCATTTCTCCCTAATTAGATGGACCTCTAGCAAATATTTCGTTTTAGTTGGGACCTTTCGGCTGGCTATCTTTCTACTTACCTGTCACGTTTGATTAATCATTGATTGTGAAGAAATATTTTTTTAGTTGGAGAAATCAAGATGCAAAAGTAATTGTTGGCAAGTTCATATATAGTTGAGAATTATAACATTAGAAATGGGAGCAGTCAGGTTCTGAAGTATATGTTATTATAAAAAAAAATTGGGTGTTTTTAAGAAATTCATAAAAGTTGGAGGACTGTAAAATTAAACCCATCACGGATAGTTTTGGGCCGGTACTACCACCCTTTGTTATCTTCCCTCTCCCACTGCCCCAGAACTCTCCTCACCACCAGAACCAGAACCAAAGACGAGATCCCAAGATGAGAGGTGGAGGTCTATGGCAGATGAGCCAAATCCTCGCTCGCCGCCTCTCACACAAGGCCACCGCAGCATCTGCCGTCGCCGCCGCCAATGCCGTGCAACGCCACTTTGCCACTGAATCCGGCGAACTGAAGAAGACCGTCATGCATGATTTCCACATCGAGAATGGTGGGAAGATGGTGCCTTTCGCAGGTTGGTCCATGCCAATCCAGTACAAGGACTCCATCATGGAGTCGACCCTCAACTGCCGCCAGAATGGGAGCCTCTTCGATGTGTCCCACATGTGCGGGCTCAGCCTCAAGGGAAAGGATTGCATCCCCTTCCTCGAAACCCTCGTCGTGGCGGATGTCGCTCGTCTCAAGGACGGCACGGGGAGCCTGACGGTTTTCACCAACGAGAAGGGTGGGACTATCGATGATTCGGTGATTGCCAAGGTCAATGATCGGCATGTGTATCTCGTGGTGAATGCTGGATGCAGGGATAAGGATTTGGACCACATTGGGAAGCATATGGAGGCGTTCCAGAAGAAGGGTGGGGATGTCAGCTGGCATATTCATGATGAAAGGTCGCTTCTTGCACTTCAGGTATGGATCTCTCCGTTTCCTTTTGTGGCTTGTTTCTCTGAGGGTTCAGTCCCAATCAGGTGTTAGCTTGATTTAGATGATGTTTTTGGTAAAGTTAAATAATGGGTAAAGATTGGCTTTTCTGTTTTAGATTTGAGGTGTTGTTTGGTTTGGTGGTTTCAGATCTGTGATGGTTGTGGTGTATTCCTTTTGTCCAGTGATCATTGGTAGGAGTTTTTTGAGTGTCAAATGGTGTGAAATTTCTCATGCTAAACAAAATTTCTGCGCACAAATGTTTATTTACTGGATTTTTCTCGGTACCCATGCTTTGTGTTTGTTTGTGGATAGTAGTACTCGCTCTAGTTTACATCCAGTGACATTGATATCACCAAATTCATGAATTTGATAACTGATATTATTCTTCACTTCTTTCTTTATCTGTTGTAAATTGTTCATATTCTGCTGCTCCATATTTTCTTCAGTAGCAAGTAAGATATCGTGAAATTAGACCAGCTTCTATAACACCCTTCAGAATTTGGAATCATTTATTGTTCACATGTACCTATTGCTATCTCTTGCAATTACTGGAGACGTTGTATTACTTTGAAGTTTATTTTGATTATGCCGCAGGGTCCACTTGCTGCATCGGTTCTCCAACATCTCACAAAGGATGACTTGAGTAAGTTTTACTTTGGAGAGTTCCGAACATTGGATATCAATGGAGTTCATTGTTTCCTGACCAGAACAGGGTATGCCACTTCCTTAATTTAGCATGTTGATTTTTATTTGCTTACTGACTTACAGGCATATGCTTCCTGATTTTGTCCATCATTCTAGTTTCATTTACATGCATGTGCCAAGTACAACATTAGGTGTGAATATTGCATTTGATGTGATCTTAGAATTTTTGGTGTTGAATCCGTTTATACGCACATAAGCAACCTGACTTGTGTCTTAAAATTCTCAAATCTGTGTGTTCTTTTATAAAGTGAACAACAAAGAGGAAGCTGACGTTAAGCTTTAAGCAAGATAAACTTCGGGAAATGATCTTGATATTTTTGATATGTTTCATGCTTACTTGCTGTCATTACTTCCTGACCCGAATGGGGTATGCCACTTCCATAGTTTAGCATGTTGATTTTTATTTGCTTACAGAGTTATAGGCATATGCTTCCTGATTTTGTCCATCCTTCTGGATTCATTTGCCATCCATGCACCAAATAAAACATTAGGGATGAATATTGCATTCAATACGATCTTAGTATATATGGTGTTGTATCTGTTTATATGCACATAAGCAAACTAATACATGTCTTAAAAGTCTCAAATCTGTGTTTCTTTTATAACGTAAACAACAAAGCAGGAGTTTACATTAGGCTTTAAGCAAGATAAATATTGAGAAATGTTCTTAATATTTTTCAAGTTTCTAATGCTATTTGCTAGCTGTTATTGTTTCTGTTTAACTATTCCTGCTCCTTTTTCACTCACTCCATCTTTGGATGGTGACTTTTTCATTTTTTTTCTTTTGAACCATAAATTGATTTCTTACATCAGATGGATCTATTCACCATTTGATTATTTATTTATATCGTATATATTATATTGGATGTGAACGTATAGACTCAACAATGATTGACAAAAAATGTTTTTGCAACACTTATGAATTTAAATTATTGGAACACTTTTTTGTTTTTGAAAATCTAAAATATCAGCAATGCTGGCCCTATTAATGTTTACTATTATATGTATCATTTTATGCCTAACTAACTGACGAGTGAGTTGTGGCTTGTGATTTTTTCTCTCCTTTTCTTTTGCTTCTTTTTTTCTACTATAGATTTTTCTGACTCTATTTAATGGGTTGTACAATCCTTGAAGAATTATAGATGAGTAAAGAGGGATGGAGGTAAAGGAGTAACGGTGGAACAGAAATAGAAATAGTGCTTGTGATGTAAAATGGTGACAAGAGTCACCCATGAACCTACATTCACACATTTCCTTTGAGAAAAACGTATTAAAATTTCTGGTTGCGTAAGTAGTTGAAGATTAACATATTCAACTTGAAGCATCAACGTTAACAGTTGAGAAGATCCAATCTCTAACATTTGAAGGTACTCATTATGCACTAATTCAAATATATCTTGCATTTGTCATTTCCATAAGTTGCTTATATTTCCATTCTAACTAAAGATCGTATGGCTGAATACTGTCTTCATGTTTTGCACTTCAAAGATCCATGTTTTATCTACCAGTAACAAATGGAAATCGGAAAAATTCTTGTTGCCATTCTAGAGTACTTGACTGTAACTTTTTGCATGCCATGGTGCTATTAATCTAGTAGTTCTCAAGCAAAGTAGTCTTGACGTTCGTTACATATTTTTCCAGCTACACTGGTGAAGATGGATTTGAGATCTCTGTTCCATCTGAGCATGCAGTGGAACTTGCAAAAGCGATTCTAGAGAAGTCTGAAGGTAAGATACGCCTCACAGGGCTTGGTGCTCGTGACAGTCTTCGCCTTGAAGCTGGTCTCTGCCTGTATGGCAACGACATGGAGCAGCACGTAACCCCTGTGGAAGCCGGCCTTAACTGGGCAATTGGTAAGAGAAGGAGAGCAGAAGGTGGCTTCTTGGGTGCAGATGTGATCCTCAAACAACTAGAACAGGGTCCTCCGGTCAGGCGAGTGGGCATCATCTCATCAGGTCCACCTGCACGCGGTCACAGCGAGATTGTCTCCAGTGCCAGTGAGAAAGCCGGAATCGGGGAGGTGACTAGTGGTGGATTCAGCCCATGCTTGAAGAAGAACATTGCAATGGGTTACGTGAAATCCGGCACTCACAAGGCTGGGACTGAGGTCAAGATCATTGTTCGTGGGAAGATGTATGATGGGGTGATCACAAAAATGCCATTTGTTCCTACCAAGTACTACAAACCCTCTTGAATAGATTTTGATGAGTTCTTTGCGGTTGTCCGATTCCTTCCTACGTACCGTGAGACAGACAAATCCTGGTCTAGAGTTGTATTGGCAAAGTCACCATCCTCTTGCAACACACATTGAAGTTCAATCAGATTCTCTGATATTAAATAAAAAATGTCTGTGAATTATTGTACTTGTAATAAACAAACATGTTTGGAAATGATTTTCAAATTGCAGTGGGAATGAGATGGTGGGATGGAAGGAATTGAGATCTTCTCCGTTATCTCAAAATTGAAGAGATCCAATTTAGACCATTATAGATTTTAGGTAAATTGTTTTCAAGTAAAAAGAATCTACCTAAAATCTCACCATCATATGTATTTGAAGAACCAGATCCAGTACTACTTTGTAAATTGGAAGCGATGGGAATTCAGAATGAAGAATCAACTTTCTCAAATTGTATTTATTGTGAACATCAAATAAACGTCCAAATAATTTATTTTACCTCTTGTTCAATACACTAGTCTCAAATTGTTTATTCACTAGTCCAGATTGCTTTTTGTTTGACTTTTATTGTACAAAAATGTAACCATAACCTTTCAAATTGGTTTGTACCATTTAAATCTGGTACCCCATCGATAAGAGTATATAAAATAGCAGGTCTTCTTCTTCTTCTTCTTCTGAAATCTACGTAATCGACATCTAAGCAAGTTTTAGGTGTTGAATTTTTCCAGTACAGGAAAATGTTACCCAATTGATATGCATGCATGTATGGGTTTGTTTATCCACGGATGGATTCGCCGTTTTCTTCTACTTCAGAAGATAAAAGATATATATATCTTAATTAGCATCGATCCCAACGTCTTCAACACGTGGAAAATGTCGTATGATCCGATGGTTAACGCTGCATGCATTGACGTCTGATCCAACGGCTGTTCCGCACGTGAAATCTTTAATTTCGAGTTCTCGTCGTTTCGTCTGAACGTAATTAATGACTAACACGTAAATAACACGTGCACGTGAATCGCTCCGTTCCGGTCCTCCATTCCTTCAGATTGAAGGGTTTAGTATTCTATATATTAACATAAAAAATTTAACTGTTAATTTAAATCTGTATCAATAATATTATAAAAAAATTTCATCACTATTGATTTATGACTTCTCTGTCGTACATCGAAGAGTTTGTTTTGTGCGGCACAAAGTTGAGTTGTCTTCGTTGACGAAGCGACGGATAACTGTGCTCGATTTTTCCATGTTTAAAACTCCATGGCCTTTATTGAAATTTAATTTTTCACGTAAATTAATTATCTGTGAGAAGGCCAGATCGGATCCCCATCCGCGGAGTACCTTGCAGGTTCGGTGTTTTGCTTGAACGAAGATGTGATTAATAATCACGGATTACTCAAAGAAATATTTCACAACTTAAGTTAATTATTTCACCTGAAAAGGAGAAATTCCGACCTACCACCACCTTTCATTCTTTTTTATAGAGATAAATAAAAAAATAATACATTCACGACAACAAGGTAAAGTTAACTAAACCCTCCATTTTTCACGTGACTCTTTGCGAGGGAGGACCGACAACGGTCGGCATTTCAATTTGCGGCCATGATTAAGGAGGGTGTTTGTTCACTTAGTTAACGATAGGAGGAAACAATGAAGTATCACCGTAAAACGATGAAAAGAAAAATAATAAAAAGTAAGTAGAAAATTAAAATATTTGAAAATAATGAAAAATGATAGAATATAAATATATATATGTTTATTTATAAAATAAAAATTATTAAAATTGATCAATTAAATATTTTTTCTTTTTATTTAGAATAATAAAATTTATCATAGATAATATAAAAAAGAGTCATTTATGATAATAGTTACAACATAAAATACATTTTACATATCTTTATTATTTTACATATCTCTTGTATTATCAATTTTCATTCATTAAAGATATAAATAATTTTTATATCAAAATCATATGTTATTAATATATTCTATGATAATTTACATTTTCTATTCCTTTCTTTTTTATTAATTTTGAAGATCAAAATGTTTGAAAATGAAAGAAACTTTTTCTTATATAACAAGGAAAAATAGTGGAATCATTTAAAAATTCATTTAATATAGAACATCTAGAAAATGGTGAAAAAAGTTTCAACATTTTTCTTTTCAAGTTTTCCATATTTTTTTAAATATACAAACACCCCTTAAGTAACTTCTCCCAAACAATACATATTTTATATTAAAACATGTCCAACCAAAGATATATAAAAATAATTTAAACATAAAAATAAAAATGACAATTAAGAATATGCCCAATCATGTTAATAATCTAAACGTCAATATTGTAAATAAGGAATAAATAGTTTTAAAATAGGATTGAGAGAAATAAATATTGACTATTATTACAGATATATGTATGTATCTATACAGATAATTATTAAACGTGTCACTGTCAACCTATTTTTGACTAAAACCTATATAATATAAATTCAAATATATAAACATGTTAACATATCTTGTGTTAATAATTTTCACACTTAGGTCGGGTTTGAAAAGGTTTTTTACACCAACTGGTTTTAAAATAAGCACTTATTAGATAACATTTCTTGATCAAAATAAGTATTTATTGTAAAATCAAATAAAATTGAATAATTTATTTCACCTCTTATCCAGTAACTTAGTTTCAAATGATAATAACGGTAATAATAGCAGTAGTGATGGTAACGGTGGTCATAGCTATCGTAATAGTAATAACAACAACTTTTTTTTTAAGAGGATTATTGGTAGTATCACCTTAATATTAAATAATGTTATTAGTCTCACTTCTTATCGAGTAAAAAAAATTTGACAAATTTTGATGCTGAGGCGCTGAAAGAGAATCATTTTAATTAGAAACGACAAGACGATATAAGTTCGTGCTAGGGTAAAAATTGCTTTTTACTTTGACGTTTTTCTGTCAACCATGTATTTCGGCCCATTTTTCTCTTATATCAAACATGGATCTTGAACTTTTACCTTGTGCAAACCTTCTAATTTCATAATAGAACTTTCAATCTAATTTAGACTTTTATCCTGTTATCAAAAAAAAAAAAAAAAACTCTAGTCTAATTGTGGTCTTATTTTACTTGATATTCTTTTACATTTTAGGTTTAACATTTTTTTGGATAAAAGATTTCATTGTGAGTGTTATAAATAACTTCAATAAACTCAATCTAAATAGAAGTAGTAAGTTAAAAACTTTACAGTTAACATCAAAGGTAATAACTTGAAGAAGAAGAAAAATACTACTTATCCCTTTTAAAGAAGTTAGGCAAATATTGTAAAAGGAGATAGAAATAATTATTTTTATATTTCCTTTTTATGAATTTTAGACTCCATTTTTTAACCTTTTTTTATTTATCTTACATTTTATAATAACAAAAACTGTGGTCCTATCTTAATACAAATTATCCATCTTTCTTTTCAAAAAATAAAAACTTAAAAAGCCACAGGGTTGGTTCTGGCGTACAGCTGGCGCTCGATGATTGATACCTTGAAATATTTTCTTCGAAATATCCTTTCGAGTTTTGGGCGTTGACGAACTCGAAATTTTTCCCAGTACAGGAAAAACTTAGCTGATTGATATGTATGGGTTTTATTATCCACGCCCTGGTTTTTCTCGCTTCTCTCAAGAAAAAACGATATCTCGACATCTCTACTTCTTCAACGTTGAAAAATCCCGTCTAGAGATGTTCTGGACGAATTATATATCGTTCAATTTCAACGCAAACAATGATTATTTAATAACTAGATATCACACACAGCCGAATCGCTCCATTCCGATTTCCGATTTATTAGCTACGCGGTGGAAAGGGTAAGGCGGTGAGCCGTCTCCGTCAGCGAAGCGACCAATTTCTCCGTAAATAATGATCTTCCCATTATATCGACCTTTTTTTAAATTTTTGAATCGCAAAAAATCAATAATCTAAAATATTTATAATAATACATAACATATCCGAATGAAGTTGGTCACCGAGTTTACATACGTGGGCATCGATACCATCACTCGTTTGTGGTCCAAAGGGAGGGCCATGCACATGCACCGGACGAATTTTCCAGTATGGATTAATTTCCGCACGTGATCCATCGCTGATTGCGAACTTATAAATACTGGAAATTAAATTTTCGTCATTTCATGTAAATTATCTGTCAGAAGCGGGGTCCCTATTTTCTGCAAAAGTGAAAAGATCTAGGCGCACCAATAGTTAACCGAATTTACTTACGTTCCATGACACGTGGGACTTTATTGAAAATTAAAATATATCTTCGGCAAGATTTAGCCAACAACGCCCACAGTTTTCGGTGGGCGCCATCTGCTCTTTTACGTATACACTGACAACGACCTAAGATGTGATTAATTTCGGATTACTCGAAGAAACGCAATCAACACATACGGTCAAATTAATCCACAACTTAAGTTAATTATTTCATCTGAGAAGAAATTTCTACCTACCACCGTCGAACGCCGTGTGACAGCTTGCGACGGAGGGACGAGAACGATAGACGCGCATCAGGTCCCCGCTATAAGAAGCGCCTTCTACTAGTGCAAAGCTACACAGGAGCGAAGAAGATAAGCATGGCTGCCATCCCCCAGCTGTGCTCCTCGTCAAGTGCCCCCCTCCTTTCGTCTCATAAATCTTCCCCCTTTTTCTCCTTTGCATCCCCTTCCAGCTGCCACCAACCGAGGAGGCCACGGAGCACAGCCGGGATTTGTAGAATCCGACCCGTCTCATGCAGTGGTGGCGATGGCGGCGCCAACTCCACGGACGGACCCTCCGTCGACCGCCGTAACATGCTTCTCGGCCTCGGCGGACTGTACGGCGCAACCAACGGCCTGGTCTTCCCGGGGCAGGGCTTCGGTACGCCCATCCAGTCGCCCGACCTTTCCAAATGCCACGAGGCGAGCTTAAATGACGAGGTCCTGCCGGACCCCTGCTGCCCGCCGTACAAAGACAAGATCGTGGACTTCGTCCCCAAGACGCCGAACCGCATCCGCGTGCGCCCTGCCGTCCAGAACATGACCAAGGACCAGATCGCGGCGTACGAGGAGGCCACCAAGCGAATGAGGGAGCTTCCTGACGACGATCCCCGGAGCTTCAAGCAACAGGCCAACGTCCACTGTGCGTACTGCAACAACGCCTACGACCAGGTATATATATGTAATGATCAAGTCATTAGTTCTATATAATTATCTGATTAATTAAGGACAGTTAATCTTTACGAACCTCAAAGATCGTTTGGTGTTATAATACTAACATCAATTAACAGCAAAAAAATATTTCGCTTGTTGTTTAATTACGAGAGGACAAGATTAATGAAGTATATATAATTAGTGTTAGTTGTTGTTTATTCTGTGTCTATGTTTGTATTTTTCCGCTCATTATCTCCTTGTACACGTGTCCATTGATATCTGTATATATACAAGTTCGTTAATAAAATACATTTGCTTTTGGGTAATTTTATCTTTGCCTTTTGCATCCTTCCCTGAAACTCTCTCGAAACTTATTCCTTTCAAAATAAAATGGGCGAACACGTAATTTTGACTTTGATGGTGTTTTAGTGTCAATTTAAGATAACATTTTCTTTTTATTAATAATGATATTTAACTAAGTTACACATACTCTGATAGTGGCATTTGTCACACTAATTTGACATCGTTTTCTATGTTCTTGCAATAAATCTGTAGGTTGGTTTCCCAGAGCTACCAATCCAAATTCACTTTTCCTGGTTGTTCTTCCCCTTCCATCGTTGGTACCTCTACTTCTACGAGAAGATCCTCGGCAAACTAATCGGCGACGACGACTTTGTAATGCCATTCTGGAACTACGACACTCCTGCCGGCATGCAGATCCCAAGCATCTTCGACAACGAAAGCTCGCCCCTCTACGACCCGATTCGTAACCAAGACAATCGGCCACCCAAGCTGGTCGATTTGAACTGGCCACGGTCGGAACAGCTGGAGAATCCCACGGACGAGGAGATCATCGAGAGTAACCTCAACATCATGTACCGTCAGATGATCAGCAACTCTAAGAAGCCGAGGTTGTTCTTTGGCGAGAAGTACGTGAGTGGATCAGAGTCCGCTCCCGGTGCAGGAAGTATCGAGGTTACACCGCACACACCAATCCACGCCTTCGTCGGCGATCCGACTCAGCCAAACAATGAGAACTTGGGCAGTTTCTACTCCGCCGGCCGCGACCCGTTGTTCTATTGCCACCACGTGAACGTCGACCGACTATGGGAAGTGTGGAAGACGCTTAGTCCTAGGAACAGAGACCCACTCAGATTTGACGAGTTCAGCAATGCCAACTTCTTGTTCTACGACGAGAACAAACAACTGGTCAGGGTCAAGGTGAAGGACTCCGTCAATACATCTTTGTTAGGCTACAGGTACGTCGTCGGCTTCCTTCATTTGCAGATTTTTGTGAGAAAACATTAAGTTGATTGATCATACAGATATTTAAATGTATTTTTTTTTCTTTGACGATAGGTTCGAGAATGTAGATCTCCCGTGGTTGAAGGATGAGAAGAAACCAAGGCCATCGGTGCCAAGGAAGTCACCGAGGCAGAGGAAGGCCATAAGGAATCCGAGGTTCCCGGTGGAGCTGACCTCGCCCGTGAGCACTCTGGTGAAGAGGCCGAAGAAATCAAGGAGTAAAAGGGAAAAGGAGGACGTGGAGGAGGTGGTCGTAGTGAAGGGCATCGAGATAGACAGGAGACAGTTCACCAAGTTCGACGTGTTCATCAACTCCCCTGACGACGTCGTCAAACCCGGAGGTGCGGAGTTTGCCGGAAGCTTCGTCAACTTGACACACAAGGGGCCTGAGAAAAGAAGAGTTAAATCCAACCTAACGCTTGGGCTGACGGACCTCCTTGACAACATCAACGCCGACGACGACGACGACATCGTCGTCACCCTCGTTCCGAGGAAAGGGAACGTGAAGGTGGGTGGCGTGGTCATCGAGTTCCTGACCGACGACGACTAGATGTACGAAGACATTTTAAGTTCATCTTGCTTACGATTGGCAATAACAGGCTGTACATTCAGTGCAGCTTGATCGTTGTGATGGTCGGTAATAAACGACGAATGGTCGATCCAGCGACCGATCTGTTCCTTGTTATTTCTCGTGCTTGAATTATTAATTTGAACCATGCATGTAATCAAATTTCTACTAATATATGTATAACTTGTCACATTTCTTGCTGTCAACCATCGTAGCTTCCATTGTGTTATTCTGGAGTCATCTCGTGTGGGTGTCGCGGTCGCAAACCTACCGTGTAATGTCAGACAGGTCTCTATATTTTGATGGAAAAATGTAGATGACCAGGGATTTGATTTGAAAAATACAGATATTAAAAGAAATAGAAATGAGAGAGCATGGTTGGTCTACAGATTCCTTTTCTCAATCAATCCTAATTTTCGTCTTCCACGACCCAACCCTCTCTAGATCTCTCTTATTTCCTAATTCTTCAACCAATCTCTCTCTCCTAGGAAGAAAAATAACACAACCAACATAATTTTATATGTGAACATTGTGTCAAACAGGATTGTCTACAAAATCTTAGTTCGAGATGGACTTCCCTGGACCTTTGCCTATCCCCTGTAGGTCGGCCTTTTACCGTTGGACCGGTTCAGATCAGGTCTGGCAATCTCGACCCCAGTTAATGGTGCATTTACATATTTGTAAAAATATACATGTTGCAAAATTTTTTAAAAAAATTGAATACTTTTTACCATAAAATATTATATATTCGAAAATATTTAATTTATGTTAACGTTTGCAATTTCAATTAATATTTTAAAAACTACATATGAACTAGACCGACCTCATACAAGAAGAGGGCTCAATAGACCCAGATTCTTCTTACAAAGCCCATGAGCCCATAACGATCACTTCTCTTCTCTCTCTCTCTCTCTCTCACGTCCGTACTTATATAGCAGTTAAATATATATCAGTGAGACGGTGGATATTTCACCACCTCACGTGCGTGTGTTTTTTTTTTAAATGACGTCACATAGAGCTTCAAAATTTCTTAAACATCATGATCATATGAGAGAACCAACCATATCCGCCTTCTCCCGTTCCCGAGTTTCGGTCGTACCTTACCTACCTGTTTTTACCCTGTTTGATAAGCAAGCCCCGATTTCTATACGTCCCAGATCACCAACGTTTTAGTCTTTTATCAATTATCTTACGTATCGTGCACCGACACGCATGTGTTCTAGCATGAGAATTAATATAAAAAATTTCTTTCATCACACATAAGTAACATAATCATCATTCTATCTTCGCGTATCTTGTCTGCAAAATTAACACCTACCACTCTAAATTACCGCCTACCATCCAACGTCACCAGTAGCGAGGGAGGACTGAGAACTATAGATGAGCTTCAGGTCGCGGCTACATAAGTAGTTCCTCAATTCCACCAGTCCCGATCTCCAGATGAACAACGAAGATAACCATGGCCGCCATCCCTCAGCTGTGCTCCAACTCAAGTGCCCATGTCTTCCCCTCTCATAAATCTTCCCCTTTCCTCTCCTTTGCATCCCCTTCCGGCTGCCGCCGACCGAGCAGCTCACTGAGCTCCGCCAGGATTAGAACCCGCCCCGTCTCCTGCACTGGTGGCGATGGCGGCGTCGATACGAAGAACGGCCCCTCCATCGACCGGCGTAACGTGCTTCTCGGCCTCGGCGGACTGTACGGCGCCATCAACGGCCTGGTCTTCCCGGGGCAGGCATTCGGAACGCCCCTCCAGTCGCCTGACATTTCCAAATGCCACGAGGCGAACGTCAACGGTACGGCCCTGCCGGACTCCTGCTGCCCGCCGAATAGCGAGATCGTGGACTTCGTCCCCGAGACGCCGAAGCGCGTCCGCGTCCGCCCAGCCGTCCAGAACATGACCAAAGACCAGATCGCAGCATATGAGGAGGCCACCAGGCGTATGAAGGCGCTTCCCATGGACGACCCCCGGAGCTTCATGCAACAGGCCAACGTCCACTGCGCTTACTGCAACGACGCCTATGACCAGGTATATATAATATATAACGAACACTTCATTACCACTAAATAATTATCTAACTAATTATCGACAGTAAATCTTTACGAACGTCAACTTTGATTTGGTGTTATAGTGCTAACATTAACAAGAAAAATAAAATTCGATTGTTGTTCGATACTCGAAGATGAGATGAAGCGTCTAGCCTCCACTTATTGAAAATTCTTTATAATTCCTTTAAAATTATTTTTGAAAATAGAAAAGTGAAGGATTGAAAGTTTTGATTGTAGATGATTTTTGGCGGAAAATAAGTTCTTCGTCTATAAATGGAGAAAAAATAGAAAACATGCTGCAAGAGGCAAATCTTTTATAATTGTAACTTGAATCTAAACTTACACCTCTCAAACTAGCGTGAGCGAAGAAATACTTGTAGATTATGCCTTTTTTTTACATAGATGGAAATTCAGTTTAAGCTAATAGAGCATTTTCTTTTTTCATCGTCACATTTTATTATGCAATAGTAAGATGGTGGCAGTTGTTACAGTAATTTGACTTCGATCGTTTTCTACGTTCTTCCAACAAATCCGTACGTAGGTTGGTTTCCCTGAACTACCCATCCAAGTTCACTACTGCTGGATGTTCTTCCCCTTCCATCGTTGGTACCTCTACTTCTACGAGAAGATCCTCGGCAAACTAATCTGCGACGACGACTTTGTCATGCCATTCTGGAACTACGACGCTCCGGTTGGCATGCAGATCCCAGGCATCTTCGACAACGAAAGCTCGCCCCTCTACGACCCGATTCGTAACCAAGACAATCGGCCTCCCAAGCTGGTCGATTTGAACTGGCCACGGTCGGAACAGCTGGAGAATCCCACGGACGAGGAACTCATCGAGAGTAACCTTAACATCATGTACCGTCAGATGATCAGCAACTCTAAGAAGCCGAGGTTGTTCTTTGGCGAGAAGTACGTGAGTGGAACAGAGTCCGCTCCCGGTGCAGGAAGTATCGAGGTTACACCGCACACACCAATCCACGCCTTCGTCGGCGACCCGACTCAGCCAAACAATGAGGACTTGGGTAGTTTCTACTCCTCCGGCCGCGACCCATTGTTCTATTGCCACCACGTGAACGTCGACCGACTATGGGAAGTGTGGAAGACGCTTAGTCCAAGGAACAGAGACCCAATCCAATATGAAGAATTCAACAATGCCAACTTCTTGTTCTACGACGAGAACAAACAACTCGTCAGGGTCAAGGTGAAGGACTGTGTCGATACATCTCTGTTAGGCTACAGGTACGTCGTCGGCTGCCTTCATTTGCAGATTTTTGTGAGAAAATATTAAGTTGATTCATCATGTAGATATTTAAATGTATGCTTTTTTTCTTTGACGATAGGTTCGACAATGTAGATCTTCCGTGGTTGAAGGAGGAGAAGAAACCAAGGCCATCGGTGCCAAGGAAGTCACCGAGGCAGAGGAAGGCCGTAAGGAATCCGAGGTTCCCGGTGGAGCTGACCTCCCCCGTGAGCACTCTGGTGAAGAGGCCGAAGAAATCAAGGAGTAAGAAGGAAAAGGACGAGGAGGAGGAGGTACATTCACTGCTATTATTAATTTGAACCATGCATGTAATCAAATTTCTACTAATATATGTATAACTTGTCACATTTCTTGCTGTCAACCATCGTAACTTCCATTGTGTTATTCTGGAGTCATCTCGTGTGGGTGTCGCTGTCGCAAACCTACCGTGTAATGTCAGACAGGTCATTATGAGGGTGTCTGTGTAGTTAAAAATATTAGAAAGGAAAATGGTAAAATAAAATTCTGTTATTTTTTGAATGTTTGTGTATTAAATAGATTTTTAAAGAATTTTGTTATTTTCTTTTTGTATATAAGAAAAATTTTCTTTTAATTTTTAGTCTCTGTATTTTTGAAATTGATGAAAAATAGAGGAATAAAAATAATAAATTATCATAAAATATATTTGCAGTATGTAATTTTGATATTAAATTTATTTATGCTTTTAGTAAATGAGAATTGATATTATGAGAAATATATAGGATAATAGAGATTTATGAAATGTATTTTATATTGTAACTATTGTTACAAATAACTCTATTTTGTATTATCTATGATAACAAAATTTATTCTCTATCTTACAAATAAATATAAAAAATATTTAATTTATCAATTTTAACATTTCTATTTTATAAATAAATATACATATTTTATATTTTGTGATTTTTCATCATTTTTCTGTTTTGTGCACAAAAACTTTAATTTTTTGTTATTTTCTTTTCCATTATTTTTTATGATATTTACTTTTTTTTATATTATTTTAAAGATGCACAAACACCTTCTATATTTTGAAGGAAAATTGTAGATGTTCAGATATTTAATTTGAAAAATACAATAGAAATGAGAGGTCATGGTTGTTCTACAGATTCCTTTTCTCGATCAATCCTAATTTTCGTCTTCCACGACCCAGCCCTCTCTTGATCTCTCTTATTCCCTCATTCTTCAACCAATCTCTCTCTCCCAGGAAGAAAAATAACACAATCAACATAAATTTATATGTGAACATTGCGTCAAACAGGATTGTCTACAAAATCTTAGTTCGAGATGGACTTCCCTGGGCCACTGCCTATCCCCTGTAGGCCGGCCTTTTACAGTTGGACCGGTTCAGATCAGGTCTGGCAATCTCGACCCCAGTTAATGGTGCATTTACATATTTGTAAAAATATACATGTTGCAAATTTTTTAAAAAAAATTGAATATTTTTTGGCATAAAATATTATATATTCGAAAATATTTAATTTATGTTAACGTTTGCAATTTCAATTAATATTTTAAAAACTACATATGAACTAGACCCAGCTTCTTCTTACAAAGCCCATGAGCCCGTGGGAAACTCTCTGCTTCATAAAAATATTGCACGTATTTTTTCTATGGGCCCGATCAATCTAGCCCAATCTAGGCCCAGTTGGTCTTCAAGGTGGAAATTTTCAACAATGGGTGAGGCCACAGATGAAAGTCTTCAATTGTTGGTTCCGTCGTATCATCAAAGTGATGCAACGAAAATCTCATTTCATTTCACACGCAGGTTTAGCTTAAAACAAAAAACATACAAGCGATTAATAAGTTATCACAGCACAGGAGGATGATCTTCCTCGACCATTCCCCTTCCCTGGTCAAGATTGTATCGCTGCAGCATGTCGTTTTCAACTCCAGAGTTGAAGACAAGTTTGCTTAGCTTACCTCAACTAATATAATATAGATTGCCATATATCCTCTAAAGTGGAACAAGAGCATTGAATGAGCAGTGTACGTGTTAAGACATAATCATCCGTAATAAATTCGTTTAACCATAATCAAGAAGTATTTATATTTTCCAAAAAATTTCCATAAACTGTAAACTACCAACAAAAAATATGACTACGGACGTACAACGGTTAAATCCAAAGAGATGAGACTCAAATTGAAGTTTAATTAAATACGCTGAAATTTTCCTCGATAAAAACCATCAAAAAAAAATTGTAAATAATATTTATTGCTTTCTTGTAAGATGGTTTGTTTGAAAATGAAGAAAGTTGTTGAATTTCAAATACAGATTCTTCTGATTCAACCGAGAAGAGTAGTCTTATAAATCATTGGTCGTAAATTAAAAGTTTCCTATCTTACTTTAGAAAGGTAGAAATAGCAACCAGTTGTCAAATCTTAGTTAGCTTCAAAAATTAATATTTTTAACTCCTACCAATGATTAAGAAAGTCCTTGTAAACGTAAAATCACAGTCATTATCAAAAACTATAGAAGGGAATTTTTATCGTGACAAAAATTATCTATTGTTCTTATTTGTTGCCTGTAATCACGTGATTGAATTCTGAATTTTTTTTAGTTATAGATAAGAAGCTCGTCCTTAACGATGATTTCCTCTTTGACTCTCCTTAAATTTTCTCTACCGCTTAAATTTTAAAATTTATTAGGCAGCCTGTCGTTCATCCCATTCTTCAAGCCTTTTTCTGGTTTAATCGGTGCTTTCAATATGAGATCTGCACCAACTACGGAGCTCCGTAGGGCATGGCAGATGCCATCGAAGCTGACGATGAGAATTAATTTTATTATTTTAACCTGTCCTGTTTGTACTTTGTCTTCGTTTTGGTTTGAATTTTTATCGTGGACCTTATTTGCTCTATCTTTTATAAGAAATCAAGAGAAATGATTGACCGTACCTGTCTTACAACTTGATGATATAATGTCACGTTTCAGAAAGTATATCACGGTCATCGTAACGTTAAAAAAAAAAACATATAAATAAAATTTTAATACGTAAAATACTCCTTTCTTTAATATACCTATTAAAGAAGTATAATAACAAAAATTTATAATATATATATATATATATATAGAAACTTGTATCAAAAGTAGCAGAAGATTTTTAGAATCTGATCTTAAAAAAGGAAAAACATAAAATAGTATATAAACCATAAAATTTGTTATTCACATTATTTTATTATAGTTAGTTAAAAAGTGACTTACTCTTTTTATCTTACTCATGTTGTTTTAGAATATCTATCGAGTTCTTAAAAGAAACAATATCAATAAGTAAGCTAAAGTTCATAATATCCATGCATTATTTTAGAATGCATAATAGTAATAACAAATATTTATGAATATAATTACATAAATCATCGTCCTTACTAAAATCATGCATAAATCTCTAATAATACTAAAATTTTAAACTAAAAAGAGAAAAACTTACCTAAAAAAGAAAATTACAAAAACATAACAATATTTCCTATTTTCTTATTATTCTTTTTTCTTTTCCTATTCTTCTCTTCGTCTTTTTTTTCTTATTCTTCCCTTCTCTCTCTCTCTCTCTCTCACGTCCGTACTTATATAATAGTTAAATATATAAGTGAGGCGGCGGATGTTCATCACCTCACGTGCGTTTTTTTTTTTTTTTAAATGACGTCACATAGAGCTTCAAAATTTCTTAAATATCATGATCATATAAGAGAACCAACCATACCCGCCTTCTGCCGTTCCCGAGTTTCGGTCGTACCCTACCTACCTATTTTTACCGTGTTTGACAAGCAAGCCCCGATTTCTATACGTCCCAGATCACCAACGTTTTAGTCTTTTATCAATTATCTTACGTATCGTGCGCCGACACGCATGTGTTCTAGTATGAAAATTATTATCAAAAATTTCTTTCATCATACGTTAGTAAAATAATCACCATTCTATCTTCGCGTATCTTGTCTGTTAAATTAACACCTACCACTCTACGTTACCACCTACCATCCTACGTCACCAGTTGCGCGGGACGACCGAGAACTATAGATGAGCTTCGGGTCGAGGCTACATAAGTAGCTCCTCAATTGCACCCGTACCGATATCCAGATGAACAACGAAGATAACCATGGCCGCCATCCCTCAGCTGTGCTCCAACTCAAGTGCCCACGTCTTCCCCTCTCATAAATCTTCCCCTTTCCTCTCCTTTGCATCCCCTTCCGGCTGCCGCCGACCGAGCAGCTCACTGAGCTCCGCCAGGATTAGAACCCGCCCCGTCTCCTGTACTGGTGGCGATGGCGGCGTCGATGCGAAGAACGGTCCCTCCATCGACCGGCGTAACGTGCTTCTCGGCCTCGGCGGACTGTACGGCGCCACCAACGGCCTGGTCTTCCCGGGGCAGGCATTCGGAACGCCCCTCCAGTCGCCTGACATTTCCAAATGCCACGAGGCGAACGTCAACGGTACGGCCCTGCCGGACTCCTGCTGCCCGCCGAATAGCGAGATCGTGGACTTCGTCCCCGAGACGCCGAAGCGCATCCGCGTCCGCCCTGCCGTCCAGAACATGACCAAAGACCAGATCGCGGCGTATGAGGAGGCCACCAGGCGTATGAAGGCGCTTCCCATGGACGACCCCCGGAGCTTCATGCAACAGGCCAAAGTCCACTGCGCTTATTGCAACGACGCCTATGACCAGGTATATATAACGATCACTTCATTACCACTAAATAATTATCTAATTTATTAACGACAGTAAATCTTTACGAACGTCAACTTTGATTTGGTGTTATAGTGCTAACATTAACAAGAAAAATAAAATTCGATTGTTGTTCGATATTTGAAGATGTGATAAAGCTTCTAGCCTCCACTTATCGAAAATTCTTTATAATTCCTTTAAAATTCTTTTTGAAAATAGAAAAGTAAAGTATTGAAAGTTTTGATTGTAGATGATTTTTGCGGAAAATAAGTTCTTCGTCTATATATGGAGGAAAAATAGAAAACATGCTGGAAGGCGAATCTTTTATAATTGTAACTTGAATCTAAACTTATACCTTTCAAACTAGCGTGAGCGAAGAAATACTTGTAGATTATGCCTTTTTTTTACATAGATGGCATTACAGTTTAAGCTAATAGCGCATTTTCTTTTTTCATCATCATATTTAATTATGCAATAGTACGATGGTGGCAGTTGTTACAGTAATTTGACTTCGATCGTTTTCTTCGTTCTTCCAACAAATCCGTGCGTAGGTTGGTTTCCCTGAACTACCGATCCAAATTCACTACTGCTGGATATTCTTCCCCTACCATCGTTGGTACCTCTACTTCTACGAGAAGATCCTCGGCAAACTAATCGGCGACGACGACTTTGTCATGCCATTCTGGAACTACGACGCTCCGGTTGGCATGCAGATCCCAGGCATCTTCGACAACGAAAGCTCGCCCCTATACGACGCGATTCGTAACCAAGACAATCGGCCACCCAAGCTGGTCGATTTCAACTGGCCACGGTCGGAACAGTTGGAGGATCCCACGGACGAGGAGCTCATCGCCAGTAACCTTTCCATCATGTACCGTCAGATGGTCAGCAACGCCAAGAAGCCGAGGATGTTCTTTGGTGAGAAGTACGTGAATGGATCAGAGTCCGGTCCCGGTGCAGGAAGTGTCGAGTTTACACCGCACACACCAATCCATTCCTTCGTCGGCGACCCTAATCAGCCAAATGGTGAGGACATGGGCAATCTCTACTCCTCAGGCCGCGACCCGCTGTTCTACTGCCACCACATGAACGTCGACCGACTGTGGGACGTGTGGAAGTCGCTTAGTCCAAGGAACAGAGACCCAATCCAATATGAAGAATTCAACAATGCCAACTTCTTGTTCTACGACGAGAACAAACAACTCGTTCGGGTCAAGGTGAAGGATTGCCTCGATTCCTCTTCGTTAGGCTACAGGTAAGTCGTCGCCTGCCTTTGATGATCCTGCTAATTTTTTTGTGGAAATATTTGAACGATGCACAGATTTATGTATACTTTTTTTTTCTTTAACGATAGGTACGAGAATGTAGATCTCCCGTGGTTGAAGGAGGAGAAGAAACCAAGGCCATCGGTGCCAAGGAAGTCACCGAAGGAGAGGAAGGCCATAAGGAATCCGAGGTTCCCGGTGGAGCTGACCTCCCCCGTGAGCACTCTGGTGAAGAGGCCGAAGAAATCAAGGAGTAAGAAGGAAAAGGAGGACGAGGAGGAGGTGCTCGTAGTGAAGGGCGTCGAGATAGAGAGGACAAAGTTCACCAAGTTCGATGTTTATGTCAACTCCCCAGACAACACCGTGAAACCCGGAGGTGCGGAGTTCGCCGGAAGCTTCGTCAATCTGACACAAAAGGGACGTGAGAGAAGAAGTAAGTCCAACCTGACGCTTGGGCTGACGGACCTCCTCGACAACATCAACGCCGACGCCGACGACGACATCATCGTCACCCTTGTACCAAGAAATGGGAAGGTCAAGGTCGACGGCGTGGCCATTGAGTTCCTGGCCGACGGCTTCTAGTTGTACGAAGACCTTTTTTTTATAATCTGAGCTTGCGATTGGCAACCAGTAAAGAGGCCGTACACTCACTGCTCTGGATCGTTGTGATGGCCAGTAATAAACGACAATTTGTCGATCCAGCGACCAATCTGGTCGCGGTTTTCTCCTTGTTATTTCTCGTGTTTGAATTAGTAATTTGAACCATGAATGTCGTGACATTAATTTCTAGTACCATATAACTTGTCACACATTTCTTGTTGTCAACCATAGTAACTACCTTGGTTTTATTCTGGAGTCATGTCGTATGCGCAAGCCTACCATGTAATGGCAGACAGGTCTCTATATTTTGATGGAATATTTTAGACGACCATGCATTTGATTTGAAAAATACATGTATCGAAAGAAATAGAAATGAGAGAGCGTGGTTGGTCTACAGGTTATTTTTCTCCATTAATCTTATTCCCTCATTTTTCTACTAACTCCTCTCCCCCCCACCGCTCTAAGAAAAATAGCCCAATCAACATAATTTTAGATGTGAAAGTCGGGTCGAACTGGATCGTCTGCCAGCCTTTAGTTAGTCCGAAATGGACTTGCCTGGGCTTAACAATATGGGACTTTCACCAGCCCCTCTAGGCCTATCTTTTACTGTTGGACCAGTTCAGTTCAGGTTGGGTAACCTCACCCTTAGTTAATGGTGCATTTACATGTATATAAATATAAATATAAATATAAATATACTTGTTGTAAAAAAAAATTGACTATTATCATATGAATTTTTTTATTATTTTTCCCACCATCAAGTTGGAGAAATTCAATAAATTTTAATTTATCTTAATATCGGAATTTCAATCAATTTTTAAAAAATATATTTGAACTAGACCGAACCCGATCGCTTAATTAATCTGGCCCAATTGACCCAGTTTCTTCTGACAAAGCCCGTGAGCTACTTGTACCATGTTGGAGATTAGGATTAGCAGTTTAAAATTAAAGTTAAAGAATTTTGGATTTATTCGTTTGTATTTTTTATTTAATTGATACTTGGATACAAATTGGTAGAATGTATATTTTTCCTTAGAGGTAGAAACCAAAGGAAGGTAAAAGATTAAATCCTTTTAAGAAATGAAGTGTTTGATGGGAATCAGAATGTGAACAAAACCAAAGGATCCCTTAACCACTTAGGTTTTTAATAGAATGAATCACAGTTTTACCACTAAACTATACCTGACCGCTACAATTTCATTATTGTATATCATTGGCCTTTTTTATGGAACAAAACAACAAGCTGGAATTGAAATAGTGTATGATTCAACGTTAAACCCTTTTGAATGAAGCAGATAATAGCAGAGCTCGAGAATTGATGTATATTCAGTTCTTAAGAGTTAGTAATCCATCAACAAGGAGTTTACCTTACTATTCAATATTCGATTGATATCAATATCTCTTTCAGAGAAACAAGTGCGATATTTCTTTTCAGAATTGTATTGAATTTCATCCGTGGCTATTCCGCCAAGTTCTCTCTCGTTAGGTGAGAGAAGAATCAGCACGAAAATTAGTTTCCTCAGCTTAATTACCTCAACCAAGAAATAAAAAAAGCCAAAACTAATATAGCTGCTAAATTTAGAGCTAGAAAAAACCATATCTATATCCTAAATATAGGTGGTCAAAAATTACTGACTCAACTCATGCTATCTCTAAAGAATTTGTTAGACACTTCAATAAGTACAACAATATTAATCTAGATTTTGATTGAACTAGTGTATTTCCAATCAAGGTTTTTGAGCCTGATATTTTAAAAAAAAACATTTTCTTTTGAAGAAGTCAAGGTTGCTATCTTTTCTCTTAATGGAAACAAATCTCTAGAACCTGATGAGTTTTTGATAAGCTTCTTTCAGCATTATTGGAAAATTACTCAGATTAATCTAGTAAACATGATCAATTATATAACTAATTTTGACAAGGAATGCATTCAAAAACCCTCCTAGCCTTAATCCCCCAAAAATCTAAGGCCAACTTGCTACTGATTCCAGACCTATTTCTCTACTTAACGATACTTATAAAGATTTTTGCTGAATGCTAAGCAACTAGGCTTAGTCCAATTCCAAACAATATTATACCTAACACTCAAAACGACTTTTTGAAAGGTAGAAATATTCATGATTGCTTCTTAGCAGCTCGGGAAGCACTACCCTTTCTGCATCATAAAAAAATCAAAGGTCCTCTTCTAAAATTAGAATTTAAAAAGGCATTTGACAGTATCAATAGATCCTTTCTTGTGGATTGCCTTAAAGAGTTTGGGATTGGAGGAAAAATAGGAGAGATGGATTCAGACTTGCATCTTATCTTAAAATTTCTCTATTATTATTAATGGGACTCTTATCTTAAAGGGTATTTTAAAAGCACCAATGGCCATAGGTAAGGAGACCCATTATCTCCCTTTTTATTTATTATAGTTACCTACTTCCTTGATAGAGTCATCCATTTATGTAAAGAAACCAACTTGATTAAAGGCATCATCTTTCTTAATAATGAACCTCATGTTATTATTAATCTACAATTTGCGAATGATTCAATTTTTTCCTTAAACCCTTCGGTCCATAACATCCTCAATTTAAAGGGAATGTTGTGTATTTTTCTGGTCGTATCTAGCCTTAAAATTAACTTTAATAAGTTTTCACTTGTAAGCCCTTTCATTTGATTAATTAGGTAGTTAGGTTTACCCTAGAAAGGCTTACAAGTTAACCTCATTGATGACATAACCGACCATTACTGCAATATATTGTGATGCAATTTTCAAAAGTTACCTATTACATATTCAGGGTTGCCTTTACATTTCAACAATACTTTCTTTAATCATTAGAAAGGAATTCTCAACAAAATTGTCAAAAAACTCCAAAGTTGGAAGAATAAATATATCTTCTGGGGTGGTAAATTTACTCTTCTTAATTCTCTTTTAAGTGTCTTACCTATCTATCATTTGATAGCTCTTAACCTTCTTTGTCAACTTAAAAAGTTAGGTGCGTTGGATACAACTAACCTCAGAACCTTTTCATGTTTCTCAAGGGTAAATTAATCTGGTCCCTTATACATAGAAACAATGATAAGGTTTGGATTGATATCATCAAGGCAAGTCATTTATATAAGTTTGGTTGTGGCACTCTTTTTAACAGAACTAGTACCTCCCTCTCGCCAGCTATGAAAATTATTAAGGAAGTGCATCCTCAACTGTTTAATTTCTGTACTTTCTCTCCTTCAGATGGTAAGGATGCCCTCTTTTGGTACAATAAATGATTAGATTCAGGTATTCTTAAATTTATGCACCCTGATCTATTCAAAACATTAAATAATCATAAAATATCAGTGGCAACAGCTGTCTCCTTGTATAATTTTATGAGATTACTTCAAAACTTGGTTGATAATGTTGCGGAACCCAGATATATAGAATTAGCCCTTAATGTGATTGAAATTATAAGCTTCTCTCTTATTGACAATAGAGAAACCGTCACTTGGTATCCATCTCTTCAAATAGGATACTCTATTAAATCTTGTTATAATATATTAATTCATGGGGGAATTAGATTTAAATTTTATAAGCAAATAGGGACTACTTATGTGCTTTTGAAAGCTAAAATTCTTAGCTGGTTCTATATACATGTTAAGTTCTTACCAAAGAAAATTTATCAAATAGAGGTTGGCTTGGAAACACTAACTGTTCTATGTGTGATCTATGCTTAGAAACGAATAATCATATATTTATAGATTGTTCGTTGGGTAATGAAAATTTGATGTTTTTGATCAATAATGGGAGACCTTTTCTTGGAGATGACTTTCTTGTCACCGCATTTTCTTCTGTTGCTTCAGAATACTTCAGAAATCATTCTGGTGCTTGGTTTACTTTTCTTATCGCTTTCATCTGGATATGTTGGCTTGAAAGGAGTAATAATGTTCTCGAACGTAATACCAAGAAAATTAACTTAACATTCGAAGGTATTATTAACTTATTGATCTCTTTGTTAGAAAATCTTGTTACAGGTTCAAGTGTGAATGTTATTAAAAAGATTAAATCTAAATGAGATTTGCAGTTTGAGCAAAATACTAACGTTGCTACTGAACTTGCGATACCAATTTTCTGTCAGTGGAGCGACGAAATTGAAAAGGAGGGCAATAAGTAGTTGAAGTTCCCTATTTTGTCTTCTTTATTACCCTTTGAATTGGATTGACGTTTGAACTCACCCAATCGTGGAAGCTTTGCTTTAATCTATCTCTTCTTGCATTATCAATATATATATATATATGATTGCCATTTAATATCCTCAGATACGAAGTTCGTCTAATTATCAAATTATATTCTGTCATTACTCATGACCAACTACATCTGGGAGAAATATTCATAATAGCCTGCTCTTCATTCCATGAAACTGTAAATTCTGCAAGTTAAAGATTTCTCAAATGACCGCTAATTAGTAAAACAATGCATTAGTGCAAACCCGGAAAGTGTGTTCGCAATCTGTGCTCTCTAGCCTCAACTATGGTTATATTTCTTGAAGCGGCGGAATAGGAAAGTTGACAATTGCTGTTGTAGGCTTCGTTTCTTTCGTTTTGGAGAGTTCCTTCCAAGAGCAGCTAGCAATTAATGCGGTGTATATTACCTTTTCTGGCTACCTTGTGGAGACTTGTGATGATCAAAATGCCATTAAAAATGAATGTTCTCATCAAAGCCGTTAATTGTTTGGCGATAATCTACAACTGCAATGCAAGATAGTCAGATTTTTAATAATGCGATGGAAGTAGATGGATTGCAATTACAAGAGGATGCAAGTTGCTGCAAACTAAATGCAGAAATAAACGTTCTCTAGTTATCAGGCGGAAAAGGCTCCCGCCAAGGAAGGGACCAATAAATACGCTCAAAATTTCCTCCATAAAAACCGTCAAAAGTTAAAAAAATGTAAATGCTATTGCTTTCCTTTTGTTAGAGTATATGTTGTTTTATTACGTATGGTGTAGGTGGATTTAATCTTACGTTCTTTGTTACGTTTTTATTTTTATTTTTACATAAACTTTATATATGTGGAAGTTCCATTTACCTATCAATGAGATAGATATACAACTTCAAATTTTATACTTTCGTTTGGTATCGTCAGCTTACGTTTTAAGTGCTCAATAAGATAAAAGTAATAAATAGAAAGGAAGGAGAACTTATTTGTCACCCTTCTTTTTCTCCAATATATATTTCTGGTGATCTATTCCTCCGTACGTTTTCTCTCCTCTCCTCTTCTATTGCCTCCCTTCTACTCTTCTTTCAACTTTTAGAAGAATTCTCTTCGTTATCTGTCATTGGATCCTAAATTATTTGGTTCTTTATTTAAAGTGTAAGAAATAGTTGTTAAAGTAAATTGAACTATCGAATGTTTTTAGATATGAGTTTAAATTATTTGATTCTTCATTTAAAGTGTAAGAAATAATTATTAAAATAAATTAAATCATTGAATGCTTTTAGATATGAGCTTAAATTATTTACTTCTCCATTTAAAGTATAGAAAATAGTTATTAAAGTGAATTGAACTATCAAATGTTCTTAAATATAAGTTTAAATTATCCAGTTCTTCATTTAAGTACAAAAATTGGTTCTTGAAGTAAAATAAAATCATTCTCTTAGATATGAACCTAATCTATTTAGTTTTTCATTTAAAATGTAAGAAATAATTGTTAAAGTAAATTGAACTATCGAATACTTTTAGATATGAACTTAAATTATTTGATTTTTTATTTAAAATATTAGAAATAACTTCTAAAGTAAATTCAACTATCGAATACTTCTAGAGTTTAAGCAAAATAAATAACTGAACCAAACCTGCACGTGCTATCGGCGTCTCGACCGTTTTCTTTTCCTATTTGTTTGTCGACGTTCAAAGCCACCGCTGGTGAACGTGGACAATTTAAAAGTATAATAATATTTTCTACAAAATCATTCGAAAAATTTGAAAATTAATATCAAAATTTTCTTTCATCACACATAAGTAGCATTATCATCCTTCTATCTTCGCGTATGTTGTCTGCTAAATTACCACCTACCATCCTACGTCACCAGTTCCGCGGGAGGACCGAGAACTATAGATGACCTTCTGGTCGCGGCTACATAAGTAGTTCCTCAATTCCACCGGTCCCGATCTCCGCATGAACAACGAAGATAACCATGGTCGCCATCCCTCATCTGTGCTCCAACTCAAGTGCCCACCTCTTCTCCTCTCATAAATCTTCCCCTTTCCTCTCCTTTGCATCCCCTTCCGTCTGCCGCCGACCGAGCAGCTCACTGAGCTCCGCCAGGATTAGAACCCGTCCCGTCTCCTGCACTGGTGGCGATGGCGGCGTCGATGCAAAGAACGGCCTCTACATCGACCGGCGTAATGTGTTTCTCGGCCTCGGCGGACTGTACGGCGCCACAAACGGCCTGGTCTTCCCGGGGCAGGCCTTCGGTACGCCCATCCAGTCGCCTGACCTTTCCAAATGCCACGAAGCGACCTTAAGAAACGGCGAGGTCCTGCCGGACGACTGCTGCCCGCCGTACAGCGACAAGATCGTAGACTTCGTCTCCGAGACGCCGAAGCGCATCCGCGTGCGCCCTGCCGTCCAGAACATGACCAAGGACCAGATCGCGGCGTACGAGGAGGCCACCAGGCTTATGAAGGAGCTTCCTGACGACGATCCCCGGAGCTTCAAGCAACAGGCCAACGTCCACTGTGCTTACTGCCACGACGCCTACGACCAGGTATATATATGTAATGATCACGTCATTAGTTCTATATAATTATTTAATTAATTAAGGACAGTTAATCTTTACGAACCTCAACAATCGTTCGGTGTTATAATACTAACATGAATTCACAAAAAAACAATATTTCGTTTGTTGTTTAACTACGAGAGGATAAGATTAATGAAGTATATATAATTGGTGTTAGTTGTTGTTTATTCTGTGTCTTTGTTTGTATTTTTCCGCTCATTATCTCCTTGTACACGTGTCCCTTGACATCTGTATATACACAAGTTCGTTAATAGAAGACATTTACTTTTGGGTAATTTCATCTTTGCCTTTTGATCATGTTCTTTTGCATCCTTCCCTGAAACTCTTTCAAAACTTATTCTTTTCGAGATAAAATGGGCGAACACGTAATTTTTGACGTTGATGGTGTTTTAGTTTCAATTTAAGATAACGTTTTCTTTTTTTAATAATGATATTTAACTAAGTTACACATACTCTGATAGTGGCATTTGTTACACTAATTTGACATCGTTTTCTATGTTCTTGCAATAAATCTGTAGGTTGGTTTCCCAGAACTACCAATCCAAATTCACTACTGCTGGTTGTTCTTCCCCTTCCATCGTTGGTACCTCTACTTCCACGAGAAGATCCTCGGCAAACTAATCGGCGACGACGACTTTGTCATGCCATTCTGGAACTACGACGCTCCTGCTGGCATGCAGATCCCAAGCATCTTCGACAACGAAATCTTGCCCCTCTACGACCCGATTCGTAACCAAGACAATCGGCCACCCAAGCTGGTCGATTTGACCTGGCCACGGTCGGAACAGCTGGAGAATCCCACGGACGAGGAGCTCATCGAGAATAACCTTAACATCATGTATCGTCAGATGTTCAGCAACTCTAAGAAGCCGAGGTTGTTCTTTGGCGAGAAGTACGTGAGTGGATCAGAGTCTGGTCCCGGTGCAGGAAGTATCGAGGCTACACCGCACACACCAATCCACTCCTTCGTCGGCGACCCTAATCAGCCAAACTTGGAGAACATGGGCAGTTTCTACTCCGCAGCCCGCGACCCATTGTTCTACTGCCACCACATGAACGTCGACTGACTTTGGGACGTGTGGAAGTCGCTTAGTCCAAGGAACAGAGACCCAATCCAATATGAAGAATTCAACAATGCCAACTTCTTGTTTTACTACGAGAACAAACAACTCGTTCGGGTCAAGGTGAAGGACTGCCTCGATTCCTCTTCGTTAGGCTATAGGTACGTCGTCGGCTGCCTTAATTTGCAGATTTTTGTGAGAAAATGTTAAGTTGATTCATTATGTAAATATTTAAATGTATTTTTTTTCTTTGACGATAGGTTTGGGAATGTAGATCTTCCGTGGTTGAAGGAGGAGAAGAAACCAAGGCCATCGGTGCCAAGGAAGTCACCGTGGCAGAGGAAGGCCATAAGGAATCCGAGGTTTCCGGTGGAGCTGACCGCCCCCGTGAGCACTGTGGTGAAGAGGCCGAAGAAATCAAGGAGTAAAAGGGAAAAGGAGGACGTGGAGGAGGTGGTCGTAGTGAAGGGCATCGAGATAGACAGGGAACAGTTCACCAAGTTCGATGTGTTCGTCAACTCCCCCGACGATGTCGTCAAACCCGGAGGTGCGGAGTTTGCCGGAAGCTTCGTCAACCTGAAACACAAGCGGCCTGAGAGAAAAAGAAGAGTTAAATCCAGCCTAACGCTTGGGCTGACGGACCTCCTTGACAACATCAACGCCGACGACGACGACGACATCATCGTCACCCTCGTGCCGAGGAAAGGGAGCGTGAAGGTGGACGGCGTGGTCATCGAGTTCCTGACCGACGACGACTAGATGTACGAGGACATTTTAAATAATTCTCATGCTTGATTTCTTCTAATGAAATCAATTTTACTATGAGATTCATATGAGATTCTTGACATCCGGGAGTTTCATATGACTTTTCTCAATATTTATTAATAAATATAAAATTTCACGATAATACAATTGATAATCATCTATTCATATAAGCTGATATCTTTTTGTTACTAATAAGTACATCTGACTCTTCTTATTCCTCATTTTATTAATTTTATTAGTTTCATTTATAGACTAGACTCATTTTAATTGTCTACCACAACTCCATAGATTCATTAGTATTCTCATTTATAATTTTCATAGGTTCAATTGCATTTTCCATATTTCATTCTCATTCAATTACAAAGTCATTTTCTTAGATATTATTAAAATAGTCATCATTTACTATAAATAGTCATTTATTTTCCTTTCCTATTTTTTTCTTTTTATTCAAATTTTCTAAGAAAGAGACATCTCTATATTCAATAATTACATTTTCTTTACTTAAGAATTTATAACCAAAATTTTTTCACAATAGCCTATAAAGGTACACTTTAATATTCTAAAGTCTAACATTTCCCTCAATGGTCCAAGAATAAGTACATGAGCCATTGAATCTCATTTCCTTAAATAGTATAAATTAGGTTTTGTTTTGACCTATAACTTATAAGCTTTGTTAAATACATATTTGGTGGAAATTCTATTTAACACATGATTTGACGTAAGTAGTACTTCTCCCTAAAAGTTTTAGGGAAGTCTCAAATGTATTATCATGCACCTAACAAAATTCATTAGAGTTATATTTTTTCTTTCTAGTATGTTATTTTGTTATAGTATATAAGGCATTGTAATTTACCTTTTAATTCTATACATTTCACAAAATAGTTCAAATTCTTTAGAATTGCATTCCATATCTCTATTTAATCTTAACACATTTATCTTCCTTCTAAGTTATTTTTCTACCTCCAACTTGTATTTTTTAAAATAAGTTAGTACTTCACTTTTATGACTCATTAAATATACATAAGTATACCTAGAAAGGTCATCAATAAATATTACAAAATATTCTTTATGATTATATATTTTAATGTTACGCAAACCACACACATTGGAGTGAATTAGGTCCAATAATTCATTTAATCTATAACCTCCTCCAAAAGGCCTTTTAGTTATTTTTTCAACTAATCAATGTTGACATTTTTCTAATTGCATATCTTTAATTTAAGGTAATAGATTCATTTTTATCATTTGTTGTATTTTAAACTTATTAACATGAACCAATCTCAAATGTCATAATTTACATTCTAACAAATAACACAATATATTACCAGAACCACATCAATTTCATTTCCAAATATAGAAATTTTGAACAAATCACATTTAGTTACAAAAGTTCCCATGGCAAAGACCTTTTTATCCCTTTCTATAGATACATGCTCTTTGTAAAACCAAACTTCCAAATCATTTTTCATGAGAATACCAACAAATATAAGATTCCGTCTTATGCCAAATGTATAAAGAATGTCTTTCACTACCATAACCCTATCTTCCAAATCCAAACGTTAGGTGTCAATGTTTTTATATCTAGATAGGTATTGTTACTCATGTAGATATGATGTTCCTTAAGATTGAATTCTTTAAAGGATTACACCATCTTTTTTGTTTTGGCAATGTGCTTAGTGTCATTAGAATCGACCTACCATTTATTTGAATTTCGAACGACAATGTTATTACATTTGATGATATCAATAAAAACTCTTTTGTTGTTCAAAGGTCTTGCCATCATTTTTATCCTTACTAGGACAATTTACCTTGAAGTGACTAAATTGGCCACAAGTGTGACATGTTCCTCATGCTTTCTTTCCTTGCACTTAATTAAGCTTAAAGTTATTCCTATTCGGTCCCTACTTTGTGTTTTTATCATACTTTGGTTTTTGGAATGTGACATTGGCTTCTTCTAGATTGGATTCATATTTCTTCTAGTTGATCATTATTTCCAATTCAATAGCTAACCATGCAGGCAATTTGGAGTCTTGAAGTAGGGTAAATCTTAGAGATGTGGTAACTATGTCAAAACTATGTAGCAAATTGCTTTGATTGTTGGTTTTGCTCAAGATACAAAGTAATTTTCAAACGAGACTTAAATTAATTAAATTTGTTCATTTACTATATTGCAAGTGCACAATGTTTGTTGTAAAAATGTGCAAATACAAGTCAAACCATAGGGAGTGACTAGAATAAGTTTCTAGGTTACTTTTAATTGGTGGTAATGTTTTACTAATTAATCTCTCACTTTGTTGAGTTATTATTTAGCTCAACGAATAAGTTTATGGACTTAAGTTCACTACAATTGTTTATACCTGAATTTGACCAACCATTGGATGATCTTAAAAAATGCAAACTCACTTTACGCTTTATGACTGCTACTTATCTCAGATTTAACTATGAATTGATTTAGCATCCAAATGATCTCAAATAACAATCATTCAAGGCACAATTTCAGAGATTAAAATTAATTGGTTTCAAAATAAAGTCATACAGTTTCATATTGAAATGAAAAGTAAATACATAACATTTGACAATCATGAACAAACAATTCAAATACAAATAATACATAAACAAAACATAATATATATGTAAATGTAAACGTTAATGTTAATGTTTCTTAAAGTAGATGATAGATGAATGATAATACTCCCTATTGAAAATCAACAACTTTTGACCCTATAAATGATGCGATTATACTTCTAAAAATTTAATCACTTATTATCAAACACTCCTCTCCCTGCTAAATTGCAAACCTAGATTTTTGTAATGTGATATTCTCTTCGGCAAATTAACATCAACCTAACACCAAAGTTAGAAGCTTTAATCCTTCTATTGAGACATGATTCATTGTTTGGTGAAAAAATATTCCCTTCCTTGTACATTAATGACTGTAATCTCTTATTCTTTCCACGATAGAGATCATAAACGTGAATTATGCAATTTGGGTTTTCGATGTAAATCTTGTAACTACTCATAATCGCATATTAAATAAATAATTGGTCTATAGAGTTAACATAATTCAACAGACTTATTCTATTGGATTAATTGCTAACTCAATGGGCTAATTTCGTTGGATTAATCACTAACTTAACAAACTAACTCCATTGAGTTACACAATAACTCCATGGATTTAGTTCAATCCTACAGTTTAGTAAAATAAACATGTACTAAAAAAAGTTATGTAAATAATACATGTACTACACAAGTGTAAACAACATTTAATAATATTTTTAAGGGATATTTTGCAATAATTTTAAAATAATATTTAATTAACATTAATACCTTTTAATTATGCATATTCTTCAATTAAGTCTCAAATTTCCTTAAATGTAATATAATAGCTTAATTCCTATTTGATTAGCCATATAATATGTCCTTAATCGTTAATTTAAGTTTTAAGAATTATGCAATTTTTCACTCTAAACACAAATCATTAAGAATTATATTTGTAATTTTTTAGGAATAAGTATTTCTACAATAGCTAAGTCCTTGGTCATGACAATCATGTTATTTACAAATTCTATGATATTTTGTTCTTCTAATATCTTGCTAAATTATATTTTTGATGGAGAAGTTGTGTGTTAATTTTAGAACTTTTTAAGAGCATTCCATAGTTTAAAAGAAGTGTCATAGTTTTCAAAATATTTTATCAAGTTATCCTTTATAAACATGAATATAAGACCTTTTTTTTAATCTTTTATTTTTTAATTTTCTTAATTTTGCTTTAGAAGCATCAATAGAAATTTCCAAAGGATCAAATTCAATAACATGTTCAATATTGTCATAGATAAGTGCTTATTTTATTTTCCTATGTTGTATTTCATAATTTATCCCAATCAACTTTCCAATTTTTGTCATCTCATTGTGAACAAATTGGTAGTCGTTTTTCAAATCTACTAAAGAAAAATTGAATTTGAAAAATTCTATTTTTAATCAATAATATTTTAAATTCCAAATAAGAAACTAAATTTCAAGAATTTATCAAAATAAATTCTACAATTTTTTTTGCACTTATCAATGAATAATCAATTTTAAACTTGAAAACCGATTCCAAAAATTTATATAATTTTCAAAAAAAATTTCAATTTCAATTTCCCAAAGTTTAATTCCAGAAATTATATCAATTTCCAATTTGAAATAACTAGAATATGAAGTTTATGGTTAATAACAAATTGATAACTTTATTGAATGAAACTAAATAAATTGAACAATTATTAACAAAAAATTATCAACTAGTTAAAGCATACTAAATAAAATTTTAAAGGGATTAATTTAAAATTATTACATGCAAAATATTTATTTATTTATTTATTTCTTCTTCAATATTATGTATAGACATATATATGTATATGATAAAAGGAGAGATTAAGTAAATTCCTAATCGATCGGCCCTTAAACCGGGCGCGCATGCTGTAGAGGCTGGTGGGCAGTGCGTGGGGGAGTGATGCGTGGAGGCGGAGGCGACGCGCGAGAAGCCCAAGCGCTGTGCGACGGAGGTGGGGGGAACACACGAAGAGCCCTAGCATTGTGCGACGAAGGCGAGGGCGATGGGTGGAGAGCTCGAGCGCTGTGCGGCGAAGGTGAGGGCAATGCACAAAGTGCAGGAGAGCCGTGCGAGGAGGGCAACGTGTGGAGGAAGACGAAAGGCAGGCGTAGAGTCGTTGGCTGCACGCAGAAGCGAAGGTTCACGCGGATGGGTGGAATGCGCAGAGGGGTGGATGCGTAGAGTCCCACGCGAGGAACGAGAGGTGGAGGCGTTGCACAATAGCTCTGATACTACCGTGGATCACGGCAGAGTTGGTGGCGAAGGCGTAGGCTTGCGCGAGGGGCAGGTGTCAACGTGGTAGACTATTTTGCAAACTCCTGTTGTAAGATTTTTGTGTAAATTCCAGATATGTGAAAATCATGTTTCTCAATCATATTTATAAAGTTCAGGAGCATTATATCTTCCTCTCACAGCTGAATCTATCCTTCTGATCATTTCCTAACGCATACAAGTGATTAATAAGTCATCACAGCACAGGAGGACGATCTTCCTCGAACATTTCCCTTCCCTTGTCAAGGTTGTATCACTGCAGTATATCGTCTTCAACTCCAGTGTTGAAGACAAGTTCGCACAGCAGCTTACCTCAACCACGAAAAAATGACCAAAACAATTATAATATAGATTGCCATTTAAAAGGATAAACTAGGTAGATTGGAACAACAGCAATGAATGAGCAGTGTACGTGGTAAGACATAATCATCTACAATAATTCATCTATATGAACGTGGACGGCGTGGTCATCGAGTTCTTGACCGACGACGACTAATGTACGAAGACACCGAAGCTTAGCTTGCTTGCGATCGGTAATCTAGATGTCATCGAGGAAAGAGAACGCTACAGCTACCGCGACTATTGTTGGGAAAACAGTCTGGAAGAGAAATTCTTCCTGCACATCGAATAAGTCGGAGATGTCGTCAATCAATCATAAAAGTTATATAAAAATCATTCATCTATCGTAATGTCTGTGGCTGACGTGGAGTCCAAATTCTACTTTTAACTTTTATATTTCCATGGATATATGAAATTTCTATTTAAATTTAATTAATGATTCATGGCATATTAGTTTAAATCTGATGTATGGCTATTCAAATCTTCTCTATTTGTTGTAACCATCAGGTAATAGACAATCACTAAAATTTATTTTATTTTAATGTTTGGAATTTCTATCAATTTTTTTTTTTTTTTTTTTTTTTTTTAAAACATGGACTAGACCGATCTCATCACCGATCGTCGCCCAATAAACACAGAGCTTCATCTTTCAAAGCCGAAGACCCGACGAGCTGGGCTACGTCCACACCTTCGTCCATCAAGCTAACCTAAGGCTGATTTGGACTTCAAAGGTCAATGATGTGACAGAGAATGCAAAAAAAAAAAGAAAAAAAAAACGAGGATAACGAAACCTTCCAACGTTGAAGATAACAAGTCGTCACATACATGTCAATATTTCGTCGCATATAGGTTAATGCCATACAACTTAATTTATAAGTCGCCACTCACATCATAGTTATCTTTTTTTTTTGGCCAGATGATTACGTAAGAGGATAATATTTTTTTAATAAGTTACATAGGAGGATGAACTTCATCGTTTCGTGTTTAGTGTTTTGTTTATTTAAGTATATTTTTTTACAAATAATAAGTAATTTTCATGAATAAGATATTAAATTTAATTTATTAAATTAATTACAAGTGTACAATATTTATTATATAAATATATAAGTATAAGTCAAATCTACAGAAAACTATCGAAATCATTTTGCTTAATAAATTTTTATAGCCAAGATATAATATATATTTATGCTCACTTCATTGATTTATAATTACTTAACAAACTTACATCGTTAAGTTATATTCATTCAACGAGTTCTCACGTAATTTTAAATTAAAATTATAGTTTGCAATAAAATACAACACAATTATATATATTATAAACAACATCAATTAAGTTTTTGAATGTTAATTCATTTTACATCTATTATTTATCAATTCTAACATACAATAAATCCAAACAATAAATTCTTAAATCAAGATTTTAGAGATTTGTACTATAATATGATTTTCTATAATTGAAATTTAATAACTATAAAATATTAAATAATATTTACAAACAAACACAAATGATACATCATTGATTTAATAAGCACAAAACATAGGTAATGAGTTTTATTTTTGTTTTGTTTCTATTCTTTCAGATGAGTGAATGATAAAAGGTAAAATTATCTATTGATAATAAGAAAACTTCCGTCACTATATGTGACGTAATTACATCATTGAAAACTTAATCACTTATTGTCAAACACTCCTCTTTCTATTGGATTGCGAACATAAACTTTTGTAAGTTGATTTCCTCTTCAGTATAGTGACATCAACCTAAAACCAAAGTTAGAAGTTTTACTATCTCTTGAGAGATGAATCGATGTTTGATGAAAATGATTTTCCTTTTTGTGATATGATCACTCATTACAGTAGTTGTCAATTACCGTGTTTGATTCGGAATCTACCCAACATTTGAAAAGTATCATCATAGACTTTTGATAAATGGTAGTGTTGGTGGAAGCTCAAGGAACGTCTAATGCTTTCTATGGTTAATGCAGTCCTCTCCCCTCCCCTTTTTTTTTTTATTCTTTCTCTTTTCTTTTATATTTTTTTCAATATTAACTATTTCCGCTTAGATGACTGATTGGATTTACTTTCTTTGTATCGATGATAGTGATTACTTTTTCATTCTACGATTTAGATTATGGTGTGATTCATGTAATGTGATTTTCTTTGAATTTCTCTACAACTGCTCAAAGTCAAATATTAGAAAATAATTGATCTATGAAGTTAGTGTAACTCAACAAACTTACTCCGTTGATTTAATTCCATTGATTTAATTGTAACTCAACAGATTGACTTTGTTGAGTTAAACTTAACTCAACAAACTCGTTTAATTTTGTAGTTTCGTAAAACAAATATTTTACATATCATTTAACATTTGATATGTAAAAGAAGTAATTTCTAATTCATTTATAAATGATAATTAATATTTAATTATTTGAAATTATATATATTCTTTAATTAAATATATAATTATATAATTATAACATAATAATTTAATTTTCTTATAATAAACTAAATATTATATAATTAACTATTTATTAATCACTAATATTATTTTTTTTTTTTCTAAACATTTCACTTTCATTCTCTTCTTATCGTCGCAAGTTTACAACTGTTACGCTCGCATCCACGAGGTCCGAGCCCATTCAACGTTTTCCATAAGAAGAAAAAAGATTAAATTAAAAAAAAAAAACTTTAATTATGAAATCACAAAAAAGCCATAAGCATGACAAAGTCCATTCAACGTTACCATTTAACGTAGCAAGTGTGGCAGTTGAGAATGGATCTCTCGATGTACTCACGGTTTCTTGATTAACTTAAAAAGAAAAAAACCCTTAGCAAGTGGGACTGTTTTATTTCTCTTGCCCTTATCCAGGTCTTTCTTTCTGAAAAATCAAATGGTTATGAGAATCGCGTCAGCCAAGAAAATCAAAACCAAAACAAATAGAGATTGCCATTTATTAAAAGGATAAACTAGATTCTCGAAAGCGGAGGAGTAGCACACCAGCGCTGAACAATCAATATGCTAAGAAATGATTATTTAAAGAATCATTTGTTTAACGAATAAATGTATTTATAATTTCCAACAAAATTCGGTAAACGAAAGCAACTAATGAAGAAATATAATTACCGGAAACCATTAAATCCAAAAAAAGAAATTTAGTGGTGTAGGTTGGTAACAATCATCGTCACGTGATAAGTACTTGTTTGTGACAGGCAAGGAATATGGATGGATGTTTTATTAAAGTACGCATGCACAATTCTACCTGGACAATATTAATTATGCACAATTATTGAAAAAAAAATTATAGACAAATGTTTTTAATGGAAATTATTAAAAAAATTTAGTTTAATTTTCTATTTTATCTGTTCAATTATTACAAAATGACCTCAGTATCCTTTGATTCAATCAATATATATGAAATTTTAGGACCAAAATTACTCCTCCTGACTTAAGATAATTGGTGTCTTATTTTATATTCGACCCATTGCATAAATTTAGTCAAATCATCTAATATTCGGTCACTAGTTAAAGATTATGGACAGTCATTAAATACAAAGAATGAGAATCAATGGTATAGGTAGGTATCCGTAAATATCATATAAGAAGCATTTACCAGGAATGTCATATATAGCACGCACGGAATAAGATGGAGACTATAATTTATACGTGAAACTTATTTCATATAATATGATAACAATCTAAACTGTGATTCTACTCATGAGATTTATCTCATGAATTTTCTTTCCATATATTTCTATCTGACATGAAATAAATTTCTTATTAAAATATACTCAAGCACGTACAATTCTACTTATACAGTGTCATCCACAATTATCAAAAAAGAAATTATGGATAAATATTTTTATAATGCATATCATTAAAACAATTGATAAAGATTTTCTTTACAATTTTTTCTTTTTTTATGATGATGAAACTTGATAATAAGAGTTTAAGATAATTATAAAGTATTTTTGTGTAACTTTTATTCATTTCCCTCCTTTTTATCGTTATCAAAATACAAGTGACTCTCCGTTGGACATAACCACACCCATCATCAGAAAAATCAGCCATACAAATCATTTGTTGTAACTTAAAAACCTTTTTACCTTATAACTTCAGAAAGAAATTAGAACAAACTGTAACTTCATAGTTAGCTATCAGGAACGATACTTATAAATCTTATTAATATTTAAGTCCTGGTAAATCGTAAAACGCTATCATTATCAAAAATTCTAGAAGGAAATTATTATCGTTATAAAAAATATCTGAATTTGCGCAGCAGGCAAAAATCTAATATGTAAAAAAAAGGACCCCACCATCCAGAATAACTTTTTTAATGAAATACCTAGTTTACCCTTGAGTCAAAAGAAAAAATTCTAGATACCGCAAAAATTCAAAGGTAAGTTCTAAAATTTAACTTTCATAATTTTGACAAATCTGAAGACGACTTCCCCGGCTCGCGGTTTCGGCGTTTTGACACGTCTTCCCACTTTTTCCGGATTCTTCTTCTTCTTCTTCGTCGTCTTCGACAAGGCAAGTCGCCAAGCGCCAGGGCATACTTCGCCCGCCAACGTTGACAACCGATCGATACTGAGTCCAAAGAAGGATCGAGTTTACGTACGTGGCATCGACGCCACCAATCGCTTCGTGGTCAAGGGAAGGATCGCATACGTATATGTACTGATTTCTACAGGAGAATAGTTGCCGCCTAAATGCGAAGAAAATTCGAAACGACCCGGTGTGTATTCATATTTACCAGCAGAAAATAAATTTTCATCCATTAGTACGGATTGGAAAGGATGCGAAGAGAAATTCCGACCTTCCACACTCCATTTCCGTATGACCATTTTCAAGGGACTGCCGAGACAAATAGATGTGCACCGGTTGTCGCCTATAAAAGTAGCACCTTCCACCAGGCCTGATCTCTACATGAACCAAGAAGATAAGCATGGCCGCCATACCTCAGCTGTGCTCCTCCTTAAGTGCACAAGTCCTCTCCTCTCGTAAATCTTCCTCCTTCCTCTCCTTTGCATCCCCTTCCAGCACCAACCAACCGAGGAGGCCTCGGAGAACCGCCGGGATCAGCAGAACCCGACCCGTCTCCTGCAGTGGTGGCGATGGCGGTGACGCATCCAGCGGCGCCAACGACTCCATCGACCGGCGTCACGTGCTTCTCGGCCTCGGCGGACTGTACGGCGCCACCAACGGCCTGGTCTTACCAGGACAGGCCTTCGGTACGCCCATCAAGGCGCCTGAAATTTCCGACTGCCACTCGGCAACGGTCAACGGCGAAGTCCTGGAGGAATCCTGCTGCCCGCCAAACAGCAAGATCGTGGACTACGTCCCAAAGAGGCCAACGCGAATGCGCGTGCGCCGTCCCGCCCATAACTTCACCAAGGACGACATCGCCAAGTACGAGGAGGCCACGAGGCTTATGAAGGAGCTTCCCATGGACGACCCCCGGAACTTCATGCAACAGGCCAATATCCACTGTGCTTACTGCAGCGACGCCTATGACCAGGTATATACATGTATATATAACGAACACTTCATTCATTAGCTCTATATAATTATCTACTTAATTAAGCATAGTTAATCTTTACGAACGTCGATCATCGTTTGCTGTTATAATATTAAAATTAACAACATTTTTCTTTTTTTTCTGTTTTTGTTTAATTACGAGACGATAAGATAAGTCCTCTTGCCTCCACTTGTGCGCGCTACAAGGATAAGTCGGATCCCCGACATAATGGAGGCGCTTCCTTCGATTTTTTCATTGAAAAGAATAACGCTTAATTATGTATCGAAGTTTTGATTCTAGATTACTTTTGCAGAAAATAGGTTCTTCGTCTATGGAAAAAGAAGCTGTAAGACGAATTTTTTATAATTGTAACTTAAACTTAAATCCAAGCTTTAGTCCTTTTTTGATATTGGTGTTATTTAAATTTAAACTTCATAAATATCACAATTTCGTCTCTTATAATGGTATTTATTCCTTTCTTCTCTCATAGATATGACATGTATTATACGAATTTGACATTTGTTTTCTATGTTCCTCGGAACAAATCCGTAGGTTGGCTTTCCTGAACTACCACTGCAAATTCACGAATGCTGGTTATTCTTCCCCTTCCACCGTTGGTACCTCTACTTCTACGAGAAGATCCTCGGCAAACTTATCGGCGATGAGGACTTTACTTTGCCATTCTGGAACTACGACGCTCCTGCTGGCATGCAGATGCCAAGCTACTTCGACAACGAAAGCTCACCCCTCTACGACCCCATACGTGACCCAACCAATCGGCCACCCAAGCTGGTCGATTTGACCTGGCCATTGGATCAACAGTTGGAGAATCCCACGGACGAGGAGATCATCGCCAATAACCTTTCCGTCATGTACCGTCAGATGATCAGTAACTCCAAGAAGCCGAGGTTGTTCTTTGGCGAGAAGTACGTGAGTGGATCAGATCCCTCTCCAGGTCAAGGAAGTGTCGAGGCTACACCGCACTCACCAGTCCACGCCTTCGTCGGCGACCCTAATCAGCCAAACTTTGAGAACATGGGCAATTTCTACTCCGCAGCCCGGGACCCGTTGTTCTACTGCCACCACTCGAACGTCGACCGACTATGGGAAGTGTGGAAGACGCTTAGTCCTAGGAACAGAGACCCAGTCAGATTTGACGAGTTCAGCAATGCCAGCTTCTTGTTCTACGACGAGAACAAACAACTGGTCAGGGTCAAGGTGAGGGACTGCGTCGATCCCTCTTTGCTAGGCTACAGGTACGTCGTCGGCTGCCTTAATTTGCTGATTTTTGTGAGAAAATATTAATTTGATTCATCCTGTAGATATTTATTGGTATGCTTTTTTTTTTTCTTGACGATAGGTACGAGAATGTAGATATCCCGTGGTTGAAGGATGAGTGTAAACCAAGGCCATCGATGCCAAGGAAGTCACCGAAGGAGAGGAAGGCCTTAAGGAATCCGAGGTTCCCGGTGGAGCTGACCTCCCCCGTGAGCACTCTGGTGAAGAGGCCGAAGAAATCAAGGAGTAAGAAGGAGAAGGAGGACGTGGAGGAGGTGCTCGTAGTGAAGGGCATTGACATAGACAGGACAAAGTTCACCAAGTTCGATGTATATGTCAACTCCCCCGACAATGTTGTCAAATCCGGAAGTGCAGAGTTTGCCGGAAGCTTCGTAAACGTGCCACGCAAGGCTTCTGGGAGGAAAGCATTCAAGTCCAACGTAAAGCTTGGGCTGACGGACCTCCTGGACGACATCAACGCCGACGACGACGATGACATCATTGTCACCCTTGTACCAAGAAATGGGAAGGTGAAAGTCGACGGCGTGGCCATCGAGTTCCTGACCGAGGACTTCTAGATATAAGAAGACGCTTATTTATACTAGCTTTGCTTGCTTGTGATTGGCAATCACAGGTCCGTTCACTTGCTTGCTGCAAGCAAATAAACGATCGGTCCATCCAGTGACCGATCTGGTTAATATTTATACTACCCATATATGTATGTTGTCACCTGATTTAAGCGATAAGGATCCATCAATGGAATGTGTCGTAAACTAGACTTCGTCAGGGGAAGAGAGCGCTACAACTTCCCCAAGTATTATTTTGCTACCAAACGATAAAAAAGTAGATTAATAAACCCCAGCTATGAACGTCCATCAAAATAAAAGCACAACTAGGACGGAAGAAGAGAACAAAGCAAAGGATAGGCAAAAGCAATAAAGCTGAATTACCCATCGCCTTCTCCATTTGCTTCTTCAGCTCATCTCCTCGGTTCAGCGGTTGTTCCTGTCTAGGTTGTGTCGTCTTCCTTACCAAATGTAGTAGGGAAGCCGGCATCATATTGATCCCACTTTGTAGAATAAATGCCTTTGGGAATCAGATTCCAAGTAATTGTATTAGATCTGTCGCTAAGAGTTATAAAATTTATAATCCGTACAAATTTAGATACAGAGTGATTTTCAAAAGAAGTTGACAGATTTTCTACTTTCATTTTAAAATTAAAGAGGAGATAACAGCGTTAGCCACACCAATGTTTGGGTTTCAGGACCAGAGATAGAATTTATCCTTAAGTTTGTCATTTTAAAACCAAATGTTTTCCCAAAGGAAAGTTGATTTCCCACATATAATTTGATAAGAATAAAAATTTGATATGGTAGGGTATAACTCTCAAACAATTGTCAGAACTGAGGAACAATTAGAAGAATGACCGCTTGGGAGAGGCTTAAAACCTTTTCTTCCGGAATAAATGGCTGTAAAAACCTCGCATGGATTTGAAAAATACATGTACCGAAAGAAATAGAAATGAGAGAGCGTGGTTGGTCTACAGATTCTTTTTCTCAATTAACCTTAATTTTCTTCTTCCACGACCCAACTCTCTCTTGACCTCTCTTTTTCCCTCATTGTTTAACCAATCCCACTACACGGGGAAGAAAAATAACCCAGTCGACAAGATTTTAGATGTGAAAATTGGGTCAAACAGGATCGTCTACCAGACTTTAGTCCCAGATGGACTTACCTGGGCTTACGAAAACGGGCCTTTGACGTAGCCACCCTAGGCCTTCCTTCTAACCAGGCCCGGTTCAGATCAGGTCGGGTAACGTCTCCCCTAGTTAATGGCGCATTTCATATTTATAAAAATATACATGTTGTAAAAATTTAAAACTATTTGAATATTATGGTGTGAAATTTTTTAATCTTTCTTCCCCATCAAGTAATAGATATTCACAAAGAAATTTTTTTTTTTAGCGTTTGAAAATTCAATAAATTTTTTAAAAATTCATGTGGACTATGACCGACCTGATCCTTGAAGTGGGCTCAAGAGACATGGTTTCTTGTTTCAAAGCCCTAATATCTTGAGGGCTGAGGAACGTCCACACCTTCACGTATGGAGCTCCGCTAATATCTCTAAGGGCCCAATCGACCCAACCCAAGGCCCAATTGGACTGTACGGATCGATTGCGACTCTTATCCAATATGATGGGAAGTTTCAACGACAGATGAAAAAGTCTTCAATCGTTGGTTCCATCAACATACAGGTTAATAAGTTCCTACCTTTTATTTTTTTTAAAAAAAGCATACAAGTTAAAATTTGGTCTTTCTTGCTTAATAACTCTAGAAGACTTTTTGATGACAACTTTATTTGTCCTATTCCCATCTCATTAAATGCTTCTATGTGACACGCATGAATTACGGTTACCCTTTGGATCTTTGGAAATTGTAGAAATAAACTTATTTTTAAATCCTCACCTTCAAAAATTATCTCTATATTCAACTCTATTATTCGTCTTACTTCTTTCTAAACAGATAACCTCCCAGTTGGAAAGGTCGCTTGAAAACAATTAAAATTTTTTAACCATAAAAAATGTTTGATTAATAATGAAGTTAAAATTTCAATTAAAACTTTAAATATGAGATTGTTTCTATTCTACCAAATTATCCAAAAGAATGCCAAAACGACAGTGCACTCGTAATTATTATCAATATCTAAATCCTAATAAGTACAAAATCACTGTCAAAGGAATTTATTATCAGTATAAAAAAATGGAGCATACTAGAAAAAGACCTCCCCCATCTGGTCAACCAAATTAATTTTTTAATGAAATGCAGATTTTACCTTTGAGCTAGAAAAAAAAAAGATACCGCAAAAATCAAACCTACGTTTACAAGATGGGATTTTTAACTTAGATATTTATGATAAATCAAACGATCACTTCTATCTTATTCTGGATCTAATTTTTGTCCTTTCACCTTTTCATAAATTTAATTCGTCTGCTGGTTCACCGTCTCCGTACGTGCGACTGTAACCGGCCACGGCAACTCCCCCCGGGGACGAACCGAACTGCCATCGCGGCGGCCGTCGCCGTCGCCAGAACCATGTCCCTCCGTCTTTGGATAAATGAAAGAGAAATGACTAACCATACCCATCTTTCCCCCCTGCACGTCGTTTCGACCGTTCCTTCCCACTTTCCCCGGCGGCTTAGCCGCCATGCCCCATTGCTTACTTCTCTGACGGCCTTCCAGGAGACCGTTCACAACCGACCGAGACGGAGCCCAAAGGAGGATGGAGTTTACGAACGTGGCATCGACGCCACCACTCGCTTCGTAATCAAGAGTAGGTACGTGTACGAATAAGTATTAATTTCCGCATTGAGAGTGGTCGCCGCTTAAGTTAAATGACTCGGTATGTATTCATATTTACCAGCAGAATTTAAATTCTTAAGTAAACTGTGAATACTAGTACGAACTGGAAAGGATACGAAGAGAAATGACGACCTACCACACTCCATCTCCGTATGACCATTTGCGAGGGAGGGCCGGGAAGAATAGATGCGCACCGGTTGTCGCCTATAAAAGTGGCACCTTCCACCAGTCCTGATCACCACAGGAACCAAGAAGATAAGCATGGCTGCCATACCGCAGCTGTGCTCCTCCTCAAGTGCCCAAGTCCTTTCCTCTCGTAAATCTTCCTCCTTCCTCTCCTTTGCATCCCCTTCCAGCTTCAACCAACCGAGGAGGCCACGGAGAACCGCCGGGATTAGCAGAACCCGTCCCGTCTCCTGCAGTGGTGGTGATGGCGGTGACGCATCCAGCAGCGCCAACGCCTCCATCGACCGGCGTAACATGCTTCTCGGCCTCGGCGGACTGTACGGCGCCACCAACGGGCTGGTCTTACCGGGGCAGGCCTTCGGTACGCCCATCCAGGCGCCTGAAATTTCCGACTGCCAGGCGGCCATCGTCAACGGGGAAGTCTTGGAGGAATCCTGCTGCCCGCCGAACAGCAAGATCGTGGACTTCGTCCCAAAAAGGCCCAGCCGCATCCGCGTGCGCCGTGCCGCCCAAAACTTCACCAAGGACGACATCGCCAAGTACGAGGAGGCCACGAGGCTTATGAAGGAGCTTCCCATGGACGACCCCCGGAACTTCATGCAACAGGCCAATGTCCACTGTGCTTACTGCAGCGACGCCTATGACCAGGTATATACATGTATATATGACGAACACTTCATTCATTAGCTCTATATAATTATCTACTTAATTAAGCATAGTTAATCTTTACGAACGTCGATCATCGTTTGCTGTTATAATATTAAAATTAACAACTTTTTTCTTTTTTTTCTGTTTTTGTTTAATTACGAGACGATAAGATAAGTCCTCTTGCCTCCACTTGTGCGCGCTACAAGGATAAGTCGGATCCCTGACATAATAGAGGCGCTTTCTTCGATTTTTTCATTGAAAGGAAGAACGGTTAATTAAGTATCGAAGTTTTGATTCTAGATTACTTTTGCGGAAAATAAGTTCTTCGTCTATGGAAAAACAAGCTGTAAGACGAATTTCTTATAATTGTAACATAAACTTAAATCCAAGCTTAGTCCTTTTGAAAATAAAGTGGGCGAACAACTACGCATTTTTCGATGTTGACTCTATTTAAATTTAAACTTAATAAATATCACAATGTTGTCTTTCATAACGATATTTAATTAGTGTATAACAATCACTTCTTTCATAATGATATTTATTTCTTTCTTCTTTCGTAGATATGGCATTTGTTATACGAATTTGACATTGTTTTCTATGTTCCTTGGAACAAATCCGTAGGTTGGCTTTCCTAAACTACCACTGCAAATTCACGAATGCTGGTTATTCTTCCCCTTCCACCGTTGGTACCTCTACTTCTACGAGAAGATCCTCGGCAAACTTATCGGCGATGAGGACTTTACCTTGCCATTCTGGAACTACGACGCTCCTGCTGGTATGCAGATGCCAAGCTACTTCGACAACGAAAGCTCACCCCTCTACGACCCCATCCGTAACCCCAACAATCGTCCACCCAAGCTGGTCGATTTGAGCTGGCCATTGGATCAACAGTTGGAGAATCCCACGGACGAGGAGCTCATCGCCAATAACCTTTCCATCATGTACCGACAGATGATCAGCAACTCCAAGAAGCCGAGGTTGTTCTTTGGCGAGAAGTACGTGACTGGAACAGATCCACTCCCTGGTCAAGGAAGTATCGAGGCTACACCGCACTCACCAGTCCACGCCTTCGTCGGCGACCCTGATCAGCCAAACTTTGAGAACATGGGCACATTCTACTCCGCAGCCCGCGACCCGTCGTTTTTCATCCATCACTCGAACGTCGACCGACTATGGGAAGTGTGGAAGACGCTTAGTCCTAGGAACAGAGACCCACTCAGATTTGACGGGTTCAGCAATGCCAACTTCTTGTTCTACGACGAGAACAAACAACTGGTCAGGGTCAAGGTGAAGGACTGCGTCGATACATCTTTGCTAGGCTACAGGTACGTCGTCGGCTGTCTTAATTTTCTGATTTTTGTGAGAACATGTTAATTTGATTCATCTTGTAGATATTTATAGGTATGTTTTTTTTTCTCTGACAATAGGTTCGAGAATGTAGATCTCCCGTGGTTGAAGGAGGAGAAGAAACCAAGGCCATCGGTGCCAAGGAAGTCACCGAAGGAGAGGAAGGCCATAAGGAATCCGAGGTTCCCGGTGGAGCTGACCTCCCCCGTGAGCACTCTGGTGAAGAGGCCGAAGAAATCAAGGAGTAGGAAGGAAAAGGAGGACGAGGAGGAGGTGCTCGTAGTGAAGGGCATCGACATAGACAGGAATAAGTTGACCAAGTTCGATGTATATGTCAATTCCCCCGACAACATTGTCAAATCCGGAAGTGCGGAGTTTGCTGGAAGCTTCCTCAACCTGCCACAGAGGGGGCGCTCTGGGAAAACGGCCAAGTCCAGCATAAAGTTTGGGCTGACGGACCTCCTGGACGACATCAACGCCGACGACGACGACGACATCATCGTCACCCTTGTACCAAGAAAAGGTAAGGTGAAGATCGACAGCGTGGCCATCGAGTTCCTGACCGACGACTTCTAGGTGTACGAAGACGTTTATTTATAAGCTTAGCTTGCGATTGACAATAATCGTGGTGATGGCCAGTAATAAACGACGATCGTTCGATCCAGCGACAGACCTGGTCACAGTTTTTCCGTGTTATTTCTTGTGTTTGAATTATTTGAAGCACGTTATCACTTTTCTACGACAATAAAATTGTCACATTTCTTCGTTCTGGAGTATTGTCTTATGAGGGTCGCGATCGCAAACTGTCCTATGTAATGGCCGACGGGTCTCTATATTTTGATGGAAAATTGTAGACGACCGTGGATTTGATTTGAAAGATACATGTATCCAAAGAAATAGAAATGAGAGAGCATGGCCAGTCCACAGATTCTATTTCTCAATTAATCTTAATTTTCCTCTTCCACGACCCTACCCTCTCTTGTTCTCTCTTATTCCCTCATTTTTCAACCAACCCCACCACCCCCGGAAGAAAAGTAGCCCACTCAAGATGATTTTATATGTGAAAATTAGGTCGAACAGTATCGTCAACCTGACCTTAAACCGAGATAGAGTTTCCTGGGCTTAAGAATATGGGCTTTTTATCTAGCCCGTGTAGGCCGGCCTTTTACCCTCGGACCGGTTCAAATCACGTCGGGCAACATCACCCCAAGTTAATGGTACTTCAATTAAAAAATATAAAATTTTTTATGTGTACTTTCTTAAATTAATTTTATATATTCGCTAAGATTTATTTTATCTTGACGTTTGGAATTTCAATCAAGTTTTAAAAAAATGCATATGAACTAGACCGACCTGATCCCGGAATCTCGCCCAATAGATCCGGTGTCTACATGCAAAGCCCAAGACCAGACAGGCTGAGATACATCCACACCTTTGCAAATTGAACTCCACGTTTTTATCTTTGGCGAAAAAACTCCGCAAGGGTTGGTTGGTACACTGTACGAGATGATGGAAAGCCTCAACGATATATGTAGGGACAGATGAAAGTCTTCATCTATCGTTGGTTCCATCAACGGACAAATTGTCAATAAGCCATCACATCGTAGTCATCCTCGACATCGGGTGCAGCAAACGTAGGAGGATCTTCCTGGAACGTTCCTTTCCCTTCCATGGTCCTCAACTCCAAAAGCGCGTCGTTTCTTTGTCGTCTTTTAGTCGCGATTCTAAATTTTATAGATATGTTAAAAAAATCCGACGATACCTTTAACAAGGCCAGAGCCCATCCGATGTCGCTATTCAGTCATAGGGAGCGCAGCGGCTTTATTTCTCTTGTTATTCTTCACATCTTTCTTTCCTTTCTTCGAGAAGTCATTATGTATTAAGACAAATGCATGAGGATCATCATCAAAGCATATATAATAAATATAATGTATCTAAGAACAAGTGTAGAGAGGTTTACTGTGTGCAAACAGCAAAAAGAAAAATTTAGAAAAAATTTTCATATTTCACTGACATTTGTGTAATTCTGGATTTAAGATTTGGAGAAAGTTGGCAATTGCTATTGCAGCTGCATTTCTTTGTCTCGAGAGTAGTTGCACTCATTCATCAAGCGGGACAGCAATGCGGTGTGTGTAACCTTTTCTGGCTACAATGTTAACAACTGAGACTTGTGATCAATACCGTTAAAAATAAATGTTCCCATCAAAGGCACAAACTGCTTGGTGATAAGCTGCAAAAGTAAGAAAATGTCAGATACTGCAATACAAGATAATCAAATTGATAATAATGCAGAAGTAGATAGACTGTTATAGGAGGATGCAAGTTGCTGCAGACCTTGATGGCCTCCTGGGATGCAATTCCTCCTATGAAAGCAGCAACCACATGCAGCTCCGCACCTCCGTATCTACACATTTCACTCAACAAATCCTCAGATAAGCTTGAACCATTGCAACCAACTTCATTTGATATGCCAACAGCAGCAGTCTTTAATCTGGACACATCCTCATCCATTCCTCTGTTAGGTAATCTTTGTTAAATAACATCCAGCATTTACCAGTGTAAAAAAATAACCAAGATCATGCAAGTCAAGCTATACCCATCATATATTCCAGGAAATCTATTGTAAACAGCAGCAAAACGATCAACAGCTCTCAGTAGAATGTAAAATCCGACAGCAAAACTGCAAGTAGAATGAAAATTAAAGGCACATGAGGACAAGGACGGTCGTACATTGGTATCAATTGACTGTAGATCCAGGCTCATGTATCTTACACCACAAATCTGCCAGCAGCAAAAACTTGGGGGAACTTCATAAATACCATCAAAAATATACAGAACTTCAAAACTATCATTGGTTTTTGAATAATATCATGCATATCGTCAATACTACTGTTTATTATATATTAGTGGTAGTCCCATGTATTGCATAAATTGATATTTTGTCTGAATAAATTCAAATACATAATTATCATAATTTTATTTAATATTAAGATAACAACATATCTTCTTTGTTATTATTATTTTATTAAAATTATTAACCAAAAAAATGTTCAATTATCTAATAACTACATCAACAATTTAAACTATAATCTCACCACATGAAGTCAACATAAATATTTTTTTATGCATTTCTATCTATAATCAAATCCACAATTAAATAACATAAATTTAAATCTTTTCTTACAATTCCTAAGCAAGTAATTTTTAAATCTATCTTTACTTCTTTTAATTTCTTATTTGTTAATTAAGGAGAGGTTTGTGTATGAGGAAAATAAGGAAAAATTGTGAAAATAAAAGTAAGGAAAAGTGGAGAAAAAAATATGGAGTATTTGTAACTAACGGAAAGTGTCAGACACTTTCCATCATTACTTTCCAGAGAAAGTTTTGCAAAAGAAAGCAAAATTGTCCTCTTTCTCAAATTGGAATGTTTGAAAGTAATAGAAAGTGAAGGAAAAAAGGAAGAAGAGGAAAAAAGAAAAGAAATGCAATTTGTTAAATTCGTATGTTAAAAAAAATGAAATAATAATATTAATTAATTAATTATAATAATAATAAATTTTTATGATATGTTAAATTTATATATTATAAATTTAACCTCATATATATAATATACTATTATGAAGAATGTAAACATTTTTAATTTTTCTGTAAACTTAAGATATCTACAAATATTTTTATGTTATTCATTCATATTTTATTATATTTTGTTACTTCTTCACTTTCTGTTATTTTCTAAACTTTTCTGTTACTTTCTGGTTAGTACACAAATACTATAATTTTCTGATGAATTTCTGTAACTTTCTACAACTTTTTTTTCACCACTTTCTGACACTTTCTTTTCTATTATTTTTTGTCATTTTTTGAGTGCACAAATGGATCCTAATTCTCCTATTCCAACTAATACATTTGATCTCCTTAATATATGATCAAGCTACCTGAGAAAATTTTATCTTATCTTATTTTCAATTATTGCAACATCTACTATATTCCTAATAAAAAAGTTTTTGAATTTATCTCTTACAGTATTACCACTTATCCTTTAAACATATACATCTCAATAACATTAACTTTTTACATATAGCCTTGCCTTATAGTCCAACATTCTAAGTCAAAGTTTAGCTCAGCAAATAGCAATTTTATCATTTTCATTTTAATTTTAAAGGTATTCTCCTGTCACATAACACTCTACAAGCATTTCTCTGTTTCATCTATTATAATTTAATCCTACGAAAAAATTAATAATTTCACCATTGCTACTTATTATAGACCCTAAGTAGTTTAAAATTTTACTTTTATGAATCTTATGATCATCTAAATATATACCTTCATCAGTTCCCTATTTTCGTTGAACTTACATTTCATATATTCAATTTTACACCTACTTAATCTAAATCTTTGAACTGTAAAGTATTTTTCCATAATTCTAAATTAGAACTAATTTCTAACTTTCATCAACAAAAACTATATCATCAACAAATAGTACACACTAAAATATTTATCCTTGAATTTCTTTGATTATTTCATCTATAACCAAAACAAATAGATAAGGACATAAAGAGGACCATTGAAGTAAACCTGTCTATTAGAAATTCCCTAATTTGTCCTTGTATAATTTTAACACCAGGGATTGCTCTTTCATACATCTATTTTACAATATCATATCCTATGGATACTCCTTTTATTTCTAAAATCCACTACAATAGATTTTTAGGTAACCTATCATAAACTTTTTCTAAATAAATGAAAACCATATGGAGGTCCTTTTTCTTAACTCTAAAATTTTTTATCAGTTATCTAAATAAATATTTTCTATTAATTATCTAAATAAATAACTACCATTTTTGACCTGTCCGACATAAACAATTGAGTTCTGTGATTTAAGTTGTGTACCTTAATCTTTACTTAATTATCATTTTCATAATTTTATAATATGACTTATTAAGTTAATATCACAATAATTATTACAATTCCATATGTCTTCCTTATTCTTACATAGGTATTAAATAATTTTTTCTTCATTCATCTAGCATTTTCTTGTCTTTAAGATTATATTAAAACGTTTAGTTAACTACTCAATCCCTACTTCATCTATACACTTTCACATTTCAATAGAAATATCATCTAGTCTAATAGTTTTCCCATATTTCATTTTTTTAATGATTTTATCTACCTCCAAACTACTAATTCTCTTAAAATAATTATACTTATCTTTTACACTACTATTCAAATTTTGCACTTAAGAGTTTTGCATAGTAGATTTAGCAACAACTTTACTGAAGCACCTACACTATCTCTCTTTTATTTCATTTTCTTTTACTAAAACTTTACCATACTCCTCTTCAATGCACTTGGCTTAAATTTCTAGATTTTTTTCTAGCCTTAATCAGTTTATATATTCTATTTTCTCCTTGTTATATGTTCAAATTATTATACAATTCCTTATAAGCCTTATTTTTTAACTCCACTAACAATTTTCTTGACATTCCTTTTTGTCAACTTATACTTCATTAAATTTTCCTCATTTCTGTATTTATAATAAGTCTTATAACATTCTTTCTTTTCTTTTATTATCTTTCGTACATATTCATTCGACCAAATTTTTTTACCTAGTGGAACCAAGACTCTCCTAAAATATCCCTACTAATCTTTTTGATACAAGTAGTCATTTCATTCAAATGTTCATTTGCCTCACCATCTAATTCTTATATTCTTTCTTTTAACAAGTTCTCTAAATATCATATTATTCACTTTTTCGATTCCACCATGTAATTCTTGAATTCTTATGTACTTCAGTTTTTCTCTTCCTAATCTTGATATCAATACCTAATATTAACAACCTATATTATGTAGTTTAAGCTTTTTCTAGAATAACCTTATAGCCCTTATACATTATTTGATCTATTTTTCAAGTAAAAAATCTATTTAACTAACATTTAAACCACTTCTAAATATAATTAAATGCTCCTCACTTTTTCTAAAATAAGTGTTAACCATTAGAAGGTCGCAAGCTACGCTTAAATTTAAAATTGAATTTCCCTCTTCTTTTTTTACCAAATCTTCCATAATTTCTTTCATATCTGATATTTTGCTCTCCCATATGACCATTCAGATCTTCAATAAACAATTTTCCACTAATGGGTAAGTCATGAATTAAACTATCCAAATCTTCTCAAAATTTCAGATTAATAGTTTCACCTAAACCTATTTGTGAAACATATGCACTGATTATATTATCTCATTTCTTATCTCAAGCTTAATCATTATAATTACATGAACTAAACATGTACTACAAGTTTACATCGAACAAAATACAATCCAGCAGGTTGAGCTCTATAATATTCTGATGTCCTTCACATTATAAAACTCCAAGTACAACGGTGAAAACGGTGATATACGCCATCTTATAAACACCAACTATTCTCTACAAGTGTGGTTTATAATCTTCAATCAACAGAGTTACGATTGAACAAAGATGGCACACAACCAGATTATTGTCAAGGCATGCAAATATCATGAACCATCAACATAAATCACATGTATTGAGCATGTAAACAAGACAAATATTCTCATCAAGTTTAATGACTTATTCACCAGAGTAGGAAATATATTCCAGAAAACCCCTAGATGTTGCATACTATCAACAATATTTTTCAACTATAATCTTTACTGCCAATAAGAATATATCCAAATGTTTTGAGCCTCAAGAAATGATCTATATTAAGCAGTCATACACAATATCAAGTATTAAGCCTCAAAAAAGACTATCACAGATGCCAAAACCAGACAAGGGAATCTATTTTAATATTTCAGAGAATAATTTTTAATTTATTAATTAGAATATTTGTCATCAGAAGTCTTACCTGTAATCTTCATCCATCAAGTATTTCAGCAATTCTGACAAATTTGGAGATGTGAATTCATCCTCAATGGAGCGGTATCTGCAAACCTGAAAAATATAATGATCAGGCATTAGAAGACTTCATTACTGTAGCCTACTTGCCATCTTATAAAATCATGTCTCAATAAGTTATACAAGATGAATACGTATGTTTTTAGCGGTAGATCTAGTTTTGCTTGAATAGTACCACAAAAATAAATTAGAGCCATATTGAAATAACCTAGCAAGGTGCAAATGGATCTTTGGAAACGATATATAGATTTCAAACAAACTACTACGAGGACAAATATCAGAAATAGCAAAAAAACAACAATCAATACCCCACCCACTATGTGAGGTTAGGCACGTGAACTGTTTCCTTCCATACATTTCTATCCATAGCTATCACAACTAAATCACCTATTAAATTATATAATTTTAAGGATTTTTTGACTATTCTAATCGAATAATTTTTAATTTTCCACTACGTATTTCCATTTCATTTACATTAATCAATTCTCCTTTTCTAATAGATGCACGTATACACTTTACACAGATACGATAAAACCATCTAAAACAATTTATTCTTATTTTATCCTTAATTGTTACAACTCCTCTAATTTATTCTAAATAAAATCATTTTTAAATTATCTTTAATTACATCATCATTCATCTTCACATCTCCAATACACTAACATTTTGTACCTATCCATATTTATCAACCCTACATTCTACTTTCAAAACAAAGTCAACCTACTTTGTCAAAAGGTATAGTTAGGAAAATACAACAATCAAAACTATAACTCCACTATGTAGGGTCGGCTATATAAATCATTTTCTTTGTATTTCTATCTATAGTTAAGTCTTTAATTAAATTACATTAATTTAAATCTTTTCTTAAAATTAGTCGACCTCATGTAATGGAATTATAGCTCAAACTATTATTGTAAATCTTTCCTACAATCCTTAGCCAAGTAATTTTAATATTATCTCTACTTTTAATTTCTTTTACATTAATTAATTCTTTCCTCCTAACTGATTCATTTTTTAATCTCCTTAGGATATAACCAAATCACCTAAAGTCAATTTTCTTTTATTTTATCTTCAATAATTACAACTTCTACTCTTTTCTTAATAAAATCATTTTTTAGTTTATCCCTTGTAGTATTACCACTCATCTTAACACTAACTTTTACATGTGGTCATATTTTACAACCTAGAATTCTAAGTCATAATGTATAGTTGGGTGAATAATATTTTTATAGAATTTTCCTTTTAATATTTAAAATATCCTCTTATCACAAACACCTTAGAAGCATTTCTATACTTCATCCATTCTACTTTAATCTTATGAAATAATCCTATATAATTTCACCATAGCTACTTTTTTTTTAAATTTTACTTTTACCTTCATCATTTTCTTGTTTTCATCAAACCTACATTTCAAGTATTCAATTTTTGAACTACTCAATCTAAGTCCTTTAGACTCTAAAATATTTTCCCATAATTCTAATTTAGAATTAATTCTCTACTTTCATTGACTAAATCTATGTCATCAGTAAATAACATACCATGATACTTCATGAATTTTCTTAGTTATTTCCTCAATAACTAAGACATAAATATGGACTTAAAGGACCCTTGGTGTAAAGTTATTACTATTGGAAATTCCCTCTCCACCTATAAAACACTAATAACTGTTTGTTCATGCATATCCTTTACAATATCAATATATTCTATAGGTACTCCATTTACTTCTAAAATACACCACAATAGGTTTATATATTCATAAACTTTTTCTAAATAAATGAAAACCATATGGAGATCATTTTTCTTAACTCTAAAATTTTCTATTAATTGTTTAAATAAATGAATAGCTTCCATTTCTGACCTACTCGACATAAACCTAAATTGATTTTCTATTTTCTATGATTTTAGTTACATGCCTTAATCTTTATTCAATTAAGCTTTTCTGTAATTTCATGGTATAACTCATTAACTTAATACCATGATAATTATTATAATTCTATATGTACCCCTTATTCTTAAATATAGGTATTAAAGAACTCTTTTGACTTTAAAATTATATTAAAATTTAAAATTATAGTTGGGCAAATAGATGCCAATAAAATTTTCCTTTAAATTTTAAAGATATTTTTATCACATAAAACTCCAAATGCATTTCTACACTTCATTCTACTTAAATTTTGTGAATGGCATCTTCTATAATTCCTCCATTATTACTTATTATATATCCTAAATGTCTAAAATTGCCTATCATTGTTAAACTTACATTCTACTCACTTTAAATCTTTGCAAATACAATTAGAACTGTTTGAAAAAGATTGTGTTGCATGGATTTTAGGGTGAAGTGCTGACATTGGATTGGATACTATGTGCGATTAACACCCTTTTTTTTGTATTGGTCAATGGCTCCCCTATAGGGGAATTTGGGTGTGGCAAAGGTCCACATCAAGATGACCCACATTCCCCCTCCTATTTACACTTTCACAAAAGAAGTCTTTGGAAGATTATGTTTTACGGTGAAAAAGAGGACTAATAAAGGAATTCAAATCAAAAGTGGGAATGCTGTGTGTATCTCTTTTCTTTGATATGTGGATGCCACCATTATTTTTCACAATGCAAATCAAACGTAGATTGAGCATCTTCAATGTTTACTAGGCCTTTTTGGAGTTGTTAAATATCTGAAACCAACTTTCATAGGTCATTTCTTATTGGGATTGCTTTGTCAGAAGAGGAAGTTCAAACTGCAATGAATTTCATGGTATGTAAAAAGGAATCTTTTCTGATCAGATATCTGAGCTTACCTCTATCAGAGAGAAAAGTATTAGGATCAAAGATTGACATCCGGTAACTGCTCACTTTAAGCAGTGTTAGTCAGGTTGGGCTACAAATTTCTTATCTTTTAAGGGAAACTTACTCTTGTTTCAACAATACTATCAGACCCCATCCATTATTTGTCTCTATTCTGGGTCCCAATAGGTACTGCAAAGACGCTAGAAAGCATACAGTTTCAATTTTTTTGGAAGGGTAAAGGCCAAAGTTCTCCCTCCAATCTTCATTTAGTTTTGTGGAATAAAATCTGCCAATGGACATGAGATGGTTTGGGACTGAGAAGATTTCAACCCTTGAATTTGACCATATTGAACAAATGGATATGAAGGCTTGGGTTGGCATGGGAAGATTCAAAGTGTCTTTGCTGTGTTCAAATAGCAAGTATGTGTAGATATTGCTGTGTTCAGGAAGAATGCCTTTAGCACTTACTCTTTGTGTTTCTCTATGAACAAGGGGTTGGACCCTCTTCTGCGGTTGGGTGAAAGAAATAGACTATATTTGATGACCTTCTGGTCCATATGGAAGAAGAAAATGAAGCTGAGTGGCAACTGGAAGAGGATATAACTATCCATTCCTCATGCCTTATGGTGACAATGGTGGCTAGAGAGGAATAACAGGATCTTATAAGGTTTGGCAGTGGATGAAAACCGGTTTAGATCCATTGTATTCCATTGTGTTATATAGAGGACCAAGTGTTGGAGAGTGACTACAAACATTTTAGACAAGGGATGTTGGCGTAGCTGGAATGTCTTGACTCTTTGAGGACTTGTTTCATTTTAGATTTTTTTTTTAGTTTTTTGTGTTTCATGTTTTACTTTTATTTTGTTTCTTGTGCGAATTCATCTCTCAGAATCCTTAGTTATGCCTACAACTTGTGTAAGCCTCCTCTTATTCTTAGTGATTTTCTTCTTGTTTCCACTAAAAAAATACTTTACAAAGCACTTCGACTATTTACAAAGGGTGGGTATATTGTATACTAGCAATATTCTACATTGATAATTTTGTGTAATTAATTTAAAATATTTTATTACTAAAAATAACAATATACCATTTTTATTGTTGTTTTATTAATATTATTAATCTATGCAAGGTTCATTTGTATGTAACTACGTGTTTTTGATGCATATTAGATATAAAAATAAGATGATAAATTATAAAGGAATACACTCATTGGAATAAACATTTCACTACAATAACAATCAGCAAAAATATAATTAGGATTTTACCTGTAATTAACTGCAAACTACTGTTGAAGGAAAGGACAATTAATTTTAGTGAGAGAATTTTATATCCATGTGAGAGCATATTATTTTTATTTGAGATATAAAAATAATACAATCTATGACTTCTTAATCTCCTATAACATAGAGGATAAATTTTATTTGAAAAGTACTCCATACTAAATATCAATTAAATATTTAAACTTCACATACATATTCAAACATGTGCAAAAATCACAAAAACTCTATCTTGCCACATTTTCTTTTCATTTTATTTTCTTTTTTACAGAATATGGATTTAAAAAGTTAGACAAGTTTGTAGACAGAATTGATGTAAATAAATTGAGATGTGAAAAGTAATTAAATATAGTAGAAGATATGGCTGTAACTTATAAGTAGAAGAGTTAAAGTTTACAAAGAAAATTTGTTATAATAAAATTAATAGAAATTGAAGCAGAAAAAGTAACAAAACAAAGAACTGAACAGAAATGAGCAAACAAGTAACAGCTTGAAGAATACATGATGGCTTGAATCATAGAGGTCAGAACAAGACATTGAAACGGCAATAGTACCTAACTCAGAAATTTGAGTTATGTTTCTTTTTTTCTGAAATGAAATATGATTTAAAAGAAAAACTGGACAGAAAGAAAATTTTGTGAAATATCCAAATACATGCAAAAAAGGAATTAAACAATTCAAAGGTTGACGACAAAAATAAAATACTGTATCTAGATAACAAAGAATAGTCAGCAATATTAACAACATTTAGGATTTACTGTGATAACAGCCATAAATAGAAAAATAGAGCCAGTCTTTGCTGCAATGTGTCGTGAAAATTAATGCACTATAATTCAGGGTTCTATTTCTTTTTTAAATAGAATGGAGTTAAAAATTTATTTCTTATAAACCTCAAGGTCGCATTGAAATGGAAATACTACATTTAGCAAATGGAAACCAAATCCAATTCTCCAAAGAAAAACTCCTCTCCCTAACTTCTAAAAAGAATAAGCTAAAAGGCTACATTTCTCTGATAATTCTATAGTTGATTTTTCTCGCTCTTGGTGGATTCTTATTTGGAACAAAATATTAAAAAGTGTTTTGAAAAGTAAAGTAATTCTTGAATCAAATTCCAAGGAGAATTTGGAGTGAAATCAGTTATAAGCAGTTAGGCACGGTAAATTTGAAAGGAATGGCTATTGACTAACTATAAATGACTCATGTAGAATTTATAGAAGATATAAGAATTTTACAGAAGCATTTTGACATAAAGATAAACTTATTGGATTAAAGATGAGAAAATAACCTAACAAGAATGCATAGCAAAAAGAAATGCCACAATATACACAAGATAATGTTATTAAAAAAGAGACCTACAGTGAGCTTTCTTGCATTTTTGCAGAAAGTCTTTATTTCAGCCTTTGAAATCGAATCAGAATTTCTTCCTATTCTCTTCAATATTTTTCTAACATGAGCTTCCATTGCAAGACAATCAGATTCAGCCTTAGCCTGGTAGATCCTTTGCAAATTTATGTAGTATCTAGAACAGAAAAGTACATAATATTTTCATTTAAAATATAAGACACGTTACATATTATACAGAAAGTTTCAAATTTTATTATTAGCCAGAAAAAGGCTTCAAATGTCACAATTAATCTAGCACTGACTCAGTTGAAGATGTCATATCTGGTATCCATCCCTCGAGAGGTGGCTCCCCATCACCTTCACATCGAATGAATTCCTGTTGATGATTATAAGAGTTGTTACTGGTCATAACAACAAATAAACTTCCTGTCATCATCACATCTTCTAAAGTGATATTGTTTAACAGGCCAAGAAAACTACCAATTACACTATTTTCCTGATGATTATGACAAAATTCCGAGTTTAAATATAGTTTTTCAGTGGATCATATATCTTCTTCAAGTAAAACTTCTTTACGGTGATGCAATTTACTAGATAGGACATATATGTAAAAATAAGAAATAACACAATGTACACCTTTAGAGCTGCCACCAAAACCCAAAAGTTCGGTGAGGAAGCATCAACTTCAGCAGAACTGCCATTTATTATTTGCTGAAGATGAGCACCTGTGTAACAAATAAATAATATGATTTAGGATAAATTTCTATAGAAAGCATGTGAAATATGGTAATGGAAATGGAAATCAGAACCACAGGAAATGCAAAGCAGAATCCACTTCTACATGTCTTTTGTATGCCAAAAGAATTACAAAATGGTTCAGAACCCTTGATCCTATTGTGTAGTGAAGTCACCAAAAAGCCAGCTGTTGATTTCACATTTGAACAACCTACACTTAAATATTTCTTAACCATGAGCCTTTATTTTTACTATTTACAGGAAATGTCAGAAACAGTTCAAGCATCAATGCAAAATTGGGAATGAAAGGAATTTCACCTAAGAAAAATAAAGAATTTCTCGGACAGCCATTTTTATTGATGAAGCTGGCATTAAATTAGTTCCAAGTTTTGACATAGCAGGCCATCATAACTTAAGAAAAGAAGCAAAATTCCAATTGCCAACAACAACTAGCCCTTCCATTGAACAAACAAAATACATTGAACAATTTTCCTTCCTCAATTTTCTCTCAGGTGGGGTTTGTGCACACGAAATTGAAAATTTTTTCGTCAAATTCCGAGTTATGGGGTGTTTGTGCATTTTAGAATTCAAATTCCTTGAGAAATTGAATTTCAAACATGTGTAAAAGTTGGGAAAATGAACCCTCAATCTAAAAGATCAAAATTCAATTTCCCAGACCTTCTCCTCACGCTCGACGCTCATCTCCTTGTGAACGCTCGTCTCACTGCTTGTTTGCCACCATGCTTGTTTATCGCTACTCTTGTCTCTCCACTTACGCTCATTCGCTGTCATCTATCGTGCTCATCTATCATTGTGCTTGTCTCTTTGCCTATGCTCGTCTGCCGCTATGCTAGTCTACCACTATGCTTGTCTCTCCACCTACACTACTCCACCGTGCTCATCTACCATTGCACATATCTCTCTACTTGTGCTCCTCTATCGTGCTCGTCTACCATTGCGCTTGTCTACTACTACGCTCGTCTCTCCACTTGTGCTCCTTTGCCATGCTCATTTGCCACCACGCTCATCTCCGTCTGTGCTCATACACGATGCTGGTCCACCACGCTTGTTACTTTGCCTATGCTCATCCACTGTGTCGATCTGCCTACCGTCATCCGTCGTGCTCATCTACCTGCTTCTGCCTGAAATCCTGTCCAAGTCACCTAACGCTCGTACAACTAAGATCATATATTTTTGTAATTTTTGATTTAAGTGAAATACATGGATGATCTAATTTTATATGGAATATATGGAATCATCTAAATGGAATTATGACAATTAATTGATAAATGATATATAAATATTTAATTTAATAATATGTTAACTGATTAATGTAAATAATTAATCCCTTGATTAGTTACATGAAACTAATTACTTCAATTAATTACTTAACTTCATTAAAAATTAATTCTATTCAATTTTATTCAATTCTATCATGTGCACAAACACCTGAATTTCAATTTTCGTCAAATTCTTAAATATACATAAACACCCGAATTTCAAATTCTTTCCATCAAATTTTGTAAAATTTAAATTCTCTAAGAGAATTTAAATTCTATGAAATTCAAATTCTGAGTATACAAACAGACCCTCAATCTTCAATCTTCAACCTTCATCCCAAATAATTTTTAGAGCTTCATATTTAAAAGACAAACTGACTCCCTTGAGAAACTTCATCCATACTAATCATATTTATGCTCCAATGAAATATCTAACATCCTAAACACAAAAACACTAAATACCTAAGGATTATATCCCTATGGAGTATGGAGATTCCACTTCCAGCCAGTAAAGAAAGCCAAGTTTCTGTTTTTATCTCCAATTTCTAATGTGAACAAAAAAGAACTGTTATGTAGTACATTTGTTTAAGTACTTAACTTGAAAGAGAACAAGACCACAAAAAGTAAACATGCATAATGTGTATAAACACAATCAGGTTATTTTCCACATTTACATCAACATGAATCTTGTTAACTCATTGCATTCATCATAAATTTAGGAATGTTCAATGTTGGTCCATCATCATGGAAAGGAAACCATATGCAGACCTAATATCATCTTTCAAAACTTACTGATTCCTCGAGATGCTGAGACCTTGAATGAGGCATCAATGGCCTCTTTATAATTTTCTTCATCTATATCAAGCCTGTGGGCTTTTATAAGATCCTAGAAGAAGAAAGAATGTACACTCAAAAAATATGTAAGATCGAACATCTTAGCAATTCAGGAAAATCGTGAATTTAGGGGAAAATAGAACTATATCTAGACCTTGAAGTCCCTTTTCTCTTCCCTGGTGGATGGCAAATGTCCACCATGTGCATCAGCCCACTTCTCTGCAATCTTAATTAGAATTATTATGTAGGGGATATGCTTATGGACAACAGGATCGGTGACATTTAAATCAATGCTTTTTACAAACCTGCAGAATAATTGGATACACTTAGTGAAAACATGCATGAATAAAATCATATTAACATAAAAAAGATAAAACTTGCAAATACTCAAATGGAAAGATAGGATATATTGATGACCATTCATTGACTAACGTGAATAATGCAATATCATACTCAAATCCCTCGAAAATACAAATAAAAATCAAAAGAATTTACAGCTTTAGTTCAGCCCATGGATTGTTAAGTCGAAGATCATCTAGAAAATGATCAGGCTTTGATTCAATAACATTATGTTCCTGGAATACACAAAATCACAGAAAGAGGAAAAAAATTAAACAATGTTGATGAGTCAATCAATATGCTTCACACATGATATGCATCATCCTTGATACATGAAGATTACCTTTAAACTGATACGAACCAGTCCAGCAAGGCCATATGAACGTGCAGCCACCAATATGACATTCCCTTTCCTACATATCTTATCCAACTTCAGCAATGAATTTTCTAAGAGCTGATAGAAAGTAAAAAAATAATTAGACTAAACCAGAAAAAACATTAAATTTTGGAAAATCATCTGAGAAACATATCTCTAAGTGGAAAAAATTTGAAGAAGCAATTGACAATAGCAATACAGACCCAACAGTTTGAATGAGTGGAAGAAAATGATGCATATCAGCATTATAAATTCTCTTGTGGTAAGGAAAGTTAGCAACATGCTTGGAGACTGGACAAAAAACAGCCTTGGCTGGTTTGCTAAATCAGCACTTATGTCCAAACTTTCAAACTGGCATCAAGATTATTGATATATGGGAACAAACACATATAAACAGAAGAACCTTGATTGTGGAGTAAAGGGCTTTTCAGCAGCATTACAACCATGAGGCATCCAAGGTACCCAACTCACTTGTTTGTTCTTACAATTCCCTAAGCTTAATCTCACCCATCAATCTATAGCCTGATAAGAAGAAAAACCTCCCATTCATCAAGATGTACAATTCCGGAACCAAGGACAAATGCAAATAGGATCACACTAGACACCGGCACTTGGAGAATAACTGAAAAAGCTGTTAAAGAACTTGTTAAATATTAATCAAAATACAAATGTTGTAAAGAAGTACAGAACTGAACTTTGTGGAACTATTCATCATCTCTAGAAGAGCAAAGAGACTTTGCATTTGACATCTGTTATGGTTATTATTACTAGATGTATGGGTTATTGGATATCTGTTTATGGTGATTATCTTGTAACCCTATATTTGTAATCAACCCAAGGAGAAACAAATACTCTCTTATTTTCTCCTCCAATCCAACAACATCGTTTAAGACAGACACTTTCATGCAATGACAGTAAATAAAAAAAGGGAAATAACCAGCCATTATAACTTTCAATAATGACTAGAAGAATAATTAGTAAGAAAAACACAAAACCACGTTTAACAAAACCAGTTGAAGTGTTCTTATCCTCCAACTCAACACCTCTATTGATATTTTATCAACTTTTTTGTATATGATTTGTGTTTAAATTGTCAATTCATCATATACTATAAGTTATTACTGATTATATCAGTCTGTTATTATTGATTGTTGAAAAAATATAGCCAGAGGAATCAAAACAGCAAGAAGCTTTGGACTTTTACAAATTGATGTATAATCTCCACAAAGGGTAATTTCATGCCACTTCCATTGGTACGTTCCATCAAATGCTTGTGAAAAAGGTAAATACAAGCCACTTGTTTCCCATTTGACCTTAGTTCCAGAATTACTCATTCTGATTCAAGAGACAGTTTCATTCCAAAGGACAAAGATTAATGTGAGATGTGGGACTAGATACGAAGTCATGAACCAAGATTTTTCGCAAAAAAAAAAACTCTAATTAGCTTTCCATATGATGTAATAGAATGACCCAACAAGTGAGATGATAGTCTGGAATTTCAACATCCACAAAATTTTCATTCTACTTAATGGATTTTCATTCTCCATCTAGGGCACATCCATACTCCATACATACAGGGTTGTTGCCATGTATTGACAAATTAGGGAATTTTAGAGAAATACGCATAGGTGAAGTATGCATAAACAATTTGTAGAAGAAATCCAGCTCTTTTAAAGTTGAAGAATTGAAGCTTTCCCAGAATGATATGATCATACTTTTAAAAGCTCAAGAGATGCCATCATTTCCAGTTCCACTAGCATTTACTTAGTTCTGGATCATTGTCCATGTGAGTTGGGGGCATTCTATATCTGCAATGCAATGCCCAAATAGCATCTCATTACTAAGGCACCTAGTTTCACGTAAAATATCTGTTTTTGAGACCAAAGATATTTCATGTATGCATAAACCAATAATTGGATTCGCTGAAACATTGCATATGCAATCATTATACACATTGTACCATCCAGTGACTTAATAAGTGCTTTAAAAAGCGGTGACACGGTCCAAAAAACCAAGCATCAATCTCATGTGAATAGAAAAGTACCTGAGTTGCAACAACTAAGGTAAATTGAGCAAAGAAAGAAGGTCTTGTATCGATCAACATCTCAGGAGACTCTTCCACAAACTTGGCCTTGACAGCATCATTGAGCTCCTGTAGGAATGCACACACGCATTTTGCCTTAGATTGGCCAAAACTCTCTTGATCCACTGCGAATATAAACAAAGAGGACCATCATTTATGGGTGTCAAGCACAGCGCAAAAGAGAAGAAAAAAAGGACCAAGTAAAACCTGGACATACACATAAAGTTATTTCCAAGATCACCAGCGTCCACTCTCGTCCCATCCACAACTGTTACGCTCCCAATGCCACCCAGCACAAGATTTTTCAGCGTTTCGGACCCTGTAGGACCACAATTCAGCAAGCATACACTGGCTTTCTCGAGTGCCGCCTGCCCTTGCTCCCCCCAAATCCTGAAATGCACGTGCACGAGTCAAACGAAAACACAAAATACCCTAAAAACAAAACATCACCCAAAGCAAAAGAAAAAAACAAAGCTAAATCGAAATCATGAAAATAAACGAAAAAATAAAACAAATCGAGCCGCAAATAGCACTTCCGCTCTCACGAGAAGATGGAATCCGCTGTGGAAACTCGAACGGAGAAGGAAGAGATGACGACACTGACGAGGGAGGCAAGAGGTGACGGGAAACTGCAACAGACGAGCGACGGAAGGGTGAATGTGAACATTTCCGGTACCTGAGCTGGCGATCGTACTTGTTCTTCGTCTCCACTGCCATCGCCAAGCTGTGGTGGAAGAGAAAAGTGAAAGGGTGTCGGAGAAGAGCGAGGGAAGGGCACCAGAGTCCACCGGCAACGGAAGTTCACTGCAAGTGGAAAAGTGGAGAGAAGGAAGAAATGAATAATAATGGAGACGATCATGTGGAAAGGAATTGGGTAGTTAAATGGTTGATCCGACCGATTACAAGAGAGTAAAATTTTCAAACATATTTTTTTAATATGGTCGGTAACCGCTGATCATTTCAAACCAGCTCCAACATTTGAATGACTTGTAGCAACTAAAATTATCTTAGGTAGTGAACGTTCGAATTGAAAATCTACCTATATTATTGTCTCTTTTCTATAATCATGTATTTTAAATATAATTTTTATTATTGATAAATTTAAATTAATATATCTAAATTATCAAACATTTATAATATATTTAATAAATAACTTTTATGTTGTCAACTTTGATTTCCTTTGGAGTTCGTGAGTTATTCGTGTCTATCCTCAAAACACTGATCTTTGTGCTTCAAAAACAAAAGACATCTTTTGGAGCTAACTAGAATACGTGCATACAAATCTCAATGAAAGGAATATTTCACGCTTAGTTGACGTACTTGGTTTTTTACCTCTTTCATTGATAAAGAAGAAGATCGAGATTTAAACTCAAATAAAAATACTATTTCCGCCAAAAAAAATGCAAAATATTGAGTGTCACTTGTGACTGAATTGAACTTGGTTAAAAATAGGTCATCAACTTTAAACATAATTTTAGGTCTATTTAAATAAACAAGAAATAGGTAAAACAAATCTGAAAAGAGTCAACATTGTTGGTCTAACCCAATTCAATTAAGGGTCAACTTTTAATTTTGAAATTATCTGACATTAAATACACTATTGTTCAAAACATACATTTTATAATAATTTATAAAAGAATACGTGAGCAATCATCACAATGTTGAAAATTTTACGTTACTATTTTTCATTATCTCATATATTATTTAAACATGCATCCCAATTGACTTGTTGAATAATTCTCATCTGTTTGATAAAACTTTACTCGATAAAGGATCATCTCCTATTTTGTTCATTTTTATTCATTCGTCTCGTTAACTCAAACGCCACTATCTATAAAGAGTCCTAAAATGATCTTAGAAGAAAACCACGAGGAACCCTTCCACGTTTGACCAGGAGAAAAGATTTATCTCGAATGTTAGACGCAATATATACACATTTGTAAAAGAATTATAAAAAGATTGGGATCCTGAAGGAATGAATGCTGATTAATGAGACCCGGAATGGTTTTACGAGGAAGTACCTTGATTTCTAGGAAAATGATCATATAGCAAATGTTATGTAAAATTTAACGCAGCTAAGAAATTGTTGTTTTATTTGGATCAACACACTATAGAACTGCAAGATTTCACTTTGCAGCGAACATAAATAATATTAGGCTTTTCTGTCATCGAGTAAAACATGACGAATAGATATCATGAGTATTTCTGAAGCTCTGTGCTCCCAGATGGAATTCGATGCACTCATGCACCTGATTTCTAACAGTAAAAAAAAAGGGAAATCTGAATGTAGCTATAGTTTTGGTAGTAGTTACATATTTTATCTTTCAACTTTAATCATGTGTTACAAATTTTTGATTACAAACTTTCTTCAATGGAACAACAGCAGTAATGAAAACGTTCACACAAATAAATATGGAATAATTTGAAGGACAACTCATGTGAAAGTCACATACCTCCATTTAATGTGACAATGGAAATATTGAACCCTAAAATGGCATCTGAAAGCCAAAAAAGTCCAGGCAATCAATACAAAAACAAAAGCTTCCTCATAATATGTCACATAGAAACTTCAAATACCGTCAATACATCAAGCCAAAGTCCCCAAATAGACAGCAAATAATCACACTTAGGTATTTGCAGCATCAGCACATCAAAAGGCATAAATATCGTTTCCAAACACCAGTTCTACATTTTCCAGTTCAACTCAACAGCACTGGATTATTATGTGAAGCTCATAAAACTTGCTTTCAGTCAGCATATAATGTAATCTCCCTTCAAAAACAAGCTTAAACTTGTTCAGACTAGTAAACACATAATGTAAAATATTCTTAAGATGCTTTAAATAGCATGGCAAGAGACTTGCTTATTTGAAAAAGAAGATAAGTCGATGAAATTCTAGGGAACCTCTACTATTCTTGACTTAGTTAGAATACCTGTCTGTCAACACAGACACTAAAAACATCAAATTCAGAAAAAGAGATAAGCATCAAAGTTTAAACAACTGCAATGGCCAGTGATTCTATCTTATATAGAACTATAGTTGCATACTACTTGCTAGTTACTAAGAATCACAAAAATTATACTTTAGAAGTTAAGAAGAAAAAAACAGGTAGAACATTCCTATAATTTTCTAAGAAATACAAAATATAATTAGAAGCACTTCCAAATGTTCACGATGTACAAAATAAACTAGTTTGATATTTTCAATATTGCAGCTATTGGAAACAAGCTAGAAAAAAAGTATCCAGATAAAGGGCTCATTGTATAAGACACATCCGCAATCAACAATTTATGAAAATAATCAAAATTTTCATCTGCAACACCAAGAGAAGAGAAAATTCTATATCAAACTTCGGAAGAAATATATTTGATCAAAGAAAAAATATTTTAGACCATCATTGAAAAACATTAACTGTACCATATGTGGTCCATTACATTCATTATTTACATGATGCAATATTACAATAAAAAGGAAATACTCACATTCTGATCGAAATTAATACAAATCTTATTTGTGCTGATGACGCTTACCACTCCCACCTCAATCAGGATATATCATTTATTAGGGAGAAATGATCAAAATTAATGCAAACTACAGGTTTCGTCTTCGATGGTGCAGTTGAAAAAACAGTCCACATTGAATAAGGAACCGTAAGCAACGGATACCATGCCAAATACACAGGGACTATAAATTCACGCCACCATCAAGGATATTCCGTTCGTTAACCTTAAAGGAACCACCAAGAGACGGTAAGGATGCCAAACTTCGTAGATTTGAAGTGAGAAATAAATGAAAATGATAAGAATCCAACGTATTTGTCAAACTATTGATAGCTTTGCAGCTATAATAATGGTTCTTTTCTGAACAGATACAAGCAGCTAATAAAACAATATCTCCGGAGCAAGTGGCAAAGAACAAGAGGGAAAATTATTACTCCCAGATCAATCAACACCCGCCCACCTATCCACTCCTCCTGATCCCTGCCCAACAGAAGAAGAATTCTACACATGGATAAAGAGATCAACAACTTCCCCGCCTATCGATGCGCAACAAGCAGATCGGTCGCCCCGGCAACCGGATTCGCCAAAACCACAGCCTTGGAAGCGAAAAGCCGCCTCCTTTGCGGGAACCTAGGCCCATAACTCCTCGCCACAAAGAATGGGGACGGATCCACCTCGGCATCCTGCGCCGTCATGGCCGTTCTCTCCTCCGGCTGGACGGGTGACGCAACCGTGGACGCCACTGGGGACGGCGGCGGCGTGAGCGGCCTAGGGTTGGGTAGGAAGGCAGGGAGGGAGATGAGATCGGCGGATCTGGGACGGATCCGAGAGTCTCGAAGGCGAGCGAGGGCTCCAGGGCGGAGGAACCTGTGAAGGGACCTACCCCTTGCTCGGATTCTGGATTTCATGGCGGTTGCGGCGGAGACAGAAACGGGGTTTTAGAGAGAGAGAGAGTGGAACGGGGGGCTTGGCGCTTTGGGGTCGTATTTGAAGAGAGAGGAAGGGCGGTAGACGCGGGAAATTAGGGGTGGGTGGGATGAGACGGAGGGAGGAACATTTCGAAGAAATAGGCGGGGAAATAATTTACATGGATTTGCGGCGGGGCCCACTTAAACTTCCTTGTTAAAAATTTTCTTAAAATTTGAAACTTTTAAAAATCAAATTTTAAAATACAATAGAAAATTTTAATTTTAAAAAAAAATTTCAAATCGTTAGAAAAAATAATAATATATATATATATATATATTTTACCCGCAACTTTCTAACGATGGAATAGGTATTTCATCACTCGCTCGGACACGTGATAAAAGGTACATGTACTTATTTACCACTAACAATTTATATATATTTTAATATTCTTGTAATTAATATATCAAAAATAACTGTAAAGATATCAAAATAATGTATTTTTATGACTTATAAGAAAACATGCATTTTTAATGACATGTACTATGTCATTAAACTGTCACCATTAAGAATAGAATCTTGGAAGTAACGTAAAACTGCACAATAAACTTAACCAAAAGTAAAACCTTAGATCTTAAACGTCAGATGATTAAAAGTTTAAATACAAATGGAATTAATATAATAATTGCAATGTGGCACGGATTCCACGCGTTCCACGTTTCCCCGCGAGTGTGGGCTGCGAACCGAACCGTTCATCATCCTACGCTTCAAGATCCCATAAAATTGACCGTCGATCATTAATCTAACGGATCACATGCTCCTCACAATCAGGGCAGCAGAGTAAGGGAGAGAAGTGGATGTGCCGGTGGCGGAGAGGTGTATTGGATACAGATTCTACGGTTCCTCCTCCGACTGATCAAATCCTGGGTTTCGATCGAAGTTCTTCAAGATGATGTTGAGTTCATGGGTCCAGGTCTACACCGTGAGAACGTCGCCGCTCAACGATCCCCATCACACACATCTCCACCTTGCACAGAGGCCTCCGAGGAGAATACGGTGGGCAGTGGCGCAAGCGAGCTCCGACAATGGAGTACAGAACTCCTCGTCGTCGTCGTCGTCCTCCTCCTCCTCTTCGTCGCAAAGAAATCCGCTCTCTGTTGTTCTGGACATCCCGAGGGCGATCTGGAGTCAGACGTTGCGTCCGCTGAGTGACTTCGGGTTTGGGCGACAGAGCATCTGGGAGGGTGGGGTTGGGCTGTTCATCGTCTCTGGTGCGGTTATTTTTGCTCTTTGTATTGTTTGGTTGCGAGGGTTCCAACAAAGGTCGAGGTTCAGGAAGTACGAGGCGGTGTTCGAGTTTTCTCAAGCTTGCGGGATAAGTTTGGGGACACCAGTGAGGATACGTGGCGTGAAGGTTGGAACGGTGGTCGGGGTGAATTCTTCTTTGAGGAGTGTTGATGCCGTTGCGGAGGTAAAAAAAATAATTTTGTTTATCACGAATGCTTTTTTGTAGGATAGATTATGGATACAGACCATACTATAGGAAAGTTGGATTATTTCTCGCGAGAAAAATTTTAAATTCGAAAGTAGCATTCTTCTTTTTTGTGTCCTCTTTCAAGTAATTAGTCTCCTGTGTCATTGAAATGCAACACCGCTTAGCATGTTATGTTAATGAATCATACAATACGTTCAAATAAACTCTCAAACATAGAGTCTGACTTGTTTTTTCCCATCTCCTTTTTATATAATTAAATGCAATGCGCCATTCAAATTACATGCTTTTTTCATTTTTCACGTTGTTTTCCTCGTGTTATTTATTAATACGTATTTCTTTCTCATAAATTCTATAAAAATAATAATCGTACCATTTAATATGGGTGTAGATAAAGAGAATGTCCAGGCTATTCTTGTTTGTCTGGCAGCTTTCATCAGAATATCTTCTTTTGGTAGAACCCAAAAATCATTTTTGATAATGTAGCAGCCAAAAGTCATTACTCTCCCAAAGTGTCCAGGAAGAAAGGGCATGTATCGGTCTTGTTGTAGCACTGAAACAGTGGGTCCTCGGCAGTAATCTAAAAATAGCTGGATGCAAGCAGATGCTATTTGCTTTGTCACACTAATGTATTATATGAATCATTTTTAGTTTTTTTTTGTATATTTGAAATCAAATCAAATTTTTATTTTGCTTAGGTTGAGAACCAAGAATCAAATTGGAATTGACCTGTTTTTAAATAATTCAGTTTGGTTCAGTTTTGAGCTTGTAAAATGTTTGGTTTGATTCTAATTTCTTAAGAACTGATAGATATGATTTGATTCATGGTTCAGATTAGAATCAAACCATATACACATTTACCTGGGAAGTTGGGATATTTTTATAATATATATAATTGTCTGCATTTCAATTTAAGGTTTTCAACGAGAAGACCTTAAAATCTTAACTACAAAATGGATTGTTGCCAGATCAACTACCAAATCCAACAGGGATTTAGGCAAAAGTAAAGATAGAAATGCCCAAGATGCTGAGGCGCCTACCTTAATAATTGTCTTGACCCAACCAACTTAATCACATGCTGGACTTAGTTTATGTTGACTCAAATCAAACACTTTAGGTTTGCTCACCTTGGTATAAATCTCACGTTAAATAGTAAATTCTAACTATTTATGTTCAATTTAATAGTCAATTAATTTGATAGCTCAGCTGTTTAGCATTGTTTTTTAATCTGAAAACATAACTAAAGTGCTTGTTCAATTGTATTAGTATTACTCATAAAATTCAGTTCAAACTCACTGGTTATATCAACATGTTGAGTTGGACTTGGTTATAAGCCTATTTCTCTGCTGTTGAGATCGATGTATTTGCTTTCTGTATGTTATTTGTGTATGGCCAGGATATTTATATAACTTTTTATTTAATCAAGGAGTGGTAATTTCTTTGTCTATTTCATTATAACATTTTGTATATCCTCTCTGCCAAGTTTTTCACATAGGTCATAATGGCAGGTAGAAGATGATAAAATTATCATTCCTCGAAATTCATTGGTTGAAGTGAATCAGTCTGGACTTCTTATGGAGACATACATTGATATCAACCCACAAGATCCACTCCCAACACCATCAGCAGGTCCTCTTGATGTTGATTGCGTCAAAGAAGGCCTGATCATTTGTGATAGAGAGAAGATGAGGGGACAAGAAGGAGTGAGTTTGGATGCATTGGTTGGGGTATTCACACGTTTGGGACGAGAAGCAGAAGAGGTTGGCATAGCCAGATGTTACTCATTGGCTGAAAAAGTTGCAGCTGCTGTTTTGGAAGCACAACCATTGCTTGCAAAGGTGTGAACAACTTTCTACTATTGCCTTTCATTTGGAAGCTTAGTGCCTTTTGTGGTTTTACCAATGACATTTGGCTTTTACTATCTTCTTTCTGACTCCCAAACTTTAGTAGGTTATTTGGTTTGATTTCCTCTCATCTTGCTGTAAGAATATATGCATAGGAATGCCGAATTTGTGAACATCACACACTAGCCTTTGTTCTATCTTTTTCTGAAGTGATATTATCATTCAACAAACTTTTTTTTACCTTACTTCCCTTTCAACATGGGAAAAAGACACTTTTCATCAATAAGGGCAACTTCTATCAAAGTGCATGGCTTCACTGTGGTGTGATCTCCATCTTGATTTTGATTTAGCGTTTTATAAGTCAATCTAACAGTCATAAATTTTGCACGAATAAAAACTGGATTTGAATAAGAAGTGAGATTACATTTTCTGTTTCTTTGATGAGTTTGGGTCTTCTTTCAGATGTGCAATCAGAGATACTTTTGTGATCTCTTACCTTGGAGACATACGACAGCAAGAAAAGTAGTGCTGTTGATCTGTTGTCTAAATTTATTTCTATCATCTTTTTGTTTCTCGACCTGACTGGTGGTGAATATCAGTTGGCTTGGTTCTTGAGATCAGTCAGTTTACATAATTTATTAGCTTTATTCAGTGAAGCAAATTATTACATGGTGGCCTGGTAGATTCTTTTAATTTAAGGCATTATTGATATCATCCTATCTGCTATTCTTATGTAATTCAGTGAAACGGGCTCCTATAATAACAACATTCAGCTCTGACTATACCCACCAGTAGGATTTACATTTTCTTATCCGGTACTTTCAACTGTAAAATGGCTTTTTTGAATCTGCAGACAATATGGTATCCTTACGTATGAGAACATTGTTGATGTAGTGATGTAACAGATAGAAGCTATGTCAGAAGATATTCGACCTTTGCTTTCAGACGTTCGTGGTAGTGCTTTACTAGAAGATATTAAGAGTTTGACCAAGTCTCTGGCTGAAGCATCCAAAGATTTAAGGTATGCATGAAACATTTTCTATCATTTTCGGTTGTGTGCGGAAAGGCACAATTGACATGATTTTTATGACCCTCCCATTCCTCTATTCAAAACATAAATTTGTTTCTCTGTAAATGAGGTTTGTAGAACCAACAAGGTATTTTTAATAGCCATAGGTTAATTTTTGTTAAAAATTCTTGATCACATGACAATTTTTAACAAGATAGTGTAGTTTTCTATAGGTCAATTTTTTATTACCAGATAGAATGTCTAATTAGATGGAAACAGCTCACATCTTCTCTTCACTAGTTTAGTTTTCGGAGTTCACACCGTGCAGTTTGTACTGTTTGTAGATCTACATGATTCTGCATCCTCGGAAGTTCATTCCATTGTATTCTATCAAAATCATCTGTTTCTTGAAATCAATAAAATGACTTTGATAATGCTGGCTCGAAGCTCCTGAACTTGCAATTTTCCTTTTTTTGGCATTTTTAGTAATATTTTTGAGATTGCACCTGAATCATATCAGCATCAAATGTTGCAATCTCTTATGATATGTCCCTACACATGATATTGATGATCAGTTGGTCACATTTTGTAAGTAGTTGCATAATTTTATGTATTCTAATCGGCTTGCAGGAACGCAAAAACTTCTGTTCTCACGCAGGATAGTGTAGATATGTTTCGGGAATCTGTTACTGCACTGATTTTCACTTTGAAGAACATCGAGGTCTTTGTGCATGCTCGCTTACCAGTTCTAGTTAATCATTAGTCTATTCGATACTCTAATGCTTCATTTCCACACTATTGCAGAGCATAACCTCCGACGTATCTGATTTCACTGGTGACGACTCAACAAGGCGAAATATGAAGTTGCTCATCAAGTCTTTAAGCAGATTATTGTGATGACTGCTAAGAGTCTGATGACAAATTGTTGATTCTTCACACATCAACGGAAAGTTCCCAAAGCTGATGGGGATCAAGCGATATTAGCGCATGTGTGGAAATGCTCGACTTGAGGTCTTTGTGATTGTATCTGAGAACTCGTACCATTTTTTCTCAGATAAATATTCTATATTTGTTATGCGATACACTATTTATTAATGGATATGCCTATTCTTATCTTCAACGGTAAAAACATTTTTGCTATAGTCTTGTGGGCCGATATGTTAATGGTTTCATGTTGGGCGGCAACTCACGTTAGACTTCATTTTATCAACAGCCTTTGCCAAGATAAACAAGTTTTGCGCTTTTAGATGGTTAATCATCTAGGCAAGGTAATCACCGAACTAGTTAGGAATGAATAAGCAACAAATCCGCTGGACAAAAATATGCTTCGCTTTCTGTTTTACGCTAAAGATGACACCTTCTTTTCAGAGGACAATTGATGACCAGATTAGGCACTTATTACTGTGACAACTGGAGGTTGGAAATAAATCCAAACTGTAGCAAAGAAATTTCACGTTGGAGAAAAAAACATTGGCTGCAGTTCGAATTATTCTTCAGCAAGGAAGAGAAGGGCATTTCTGTTCAACTCAAACAGATATAAATAAGAGAAAGTGTGGCATGGAATGACCACAGTGAACATTCTCTTTCGAGAATTCATGAGTGATTTCCTCGTTACAAATGCAACAATCTCTTACAGCATCCATATATATAATAACAACATTATTAAAATCTTATGTGAAAAGGGAACAAATCCAAAAGGCGCAAGAGCTGTGATGAACGAAGAGACAACTCAAGTCAGCGCTTCCGCACCAGCAACGATCTCTAGGATTTCTCCTGTGATTTTGGCCTGCCTCTGGCGATTGTAGATTCTTGACAAGTTCTTCTTCAGCTCAATGGCGTTGTCGGTGGCACTGCTCATGGCACTCATCCTTGCAGCAAGCTCACTAGCCAATGATTCCTGCAGGGCCCTCAGTACCTGACTGTTGAGGTACAGAGGCAACAAAGCATCCAATATCTGAACTGGGTCCTGCTCAAACTGCAGAATTGGAGAAAAAGACTGCGTGGGTGTGCGCACGACCTCACGCTCGACAGTGAGCTTCCCCTCGCGGGTAGTGAGACGGAAAAGCTCGTCCTCCGCAGCATCCACACAATTTCCATTCAAATCACAGATCTCACCCTTGGGGGAAAGAGGCAGCAGTGTGTGGATCACAGGTTCGGATTTGATGAGGGAGACGAATTTGGTGTACAAGAGCTCAACTTTGTCAACATCTTCGGACACAAAAAGTGAGAACACATCATCTGCAATGGCTTGGGCTTCTTTGGTGGTGGGAAGAGTACCACATTCAAGGTATCTGTCAACAGGAATATATGGGCGGCGTTGGTAGTAGCTGTTCCCCTTCTTGCCAACACTGATAATGGTGTAGTCAAGACCAAGTTCCTTGAAGAAAAACACCAATACAATATCAAAATTTCCCTCCCTCGGAGTAATAAAAACATTCAGCTTTGGTTTTTTGTTTTTTCTGTGATAATGGTAACATTGTTGCCAAGGTTTAAACCCAAGTCTCCTTTTTCTCGAAGAATAGTGGTAGGCTAACCATTATCTGCCGCTGGTTAACACAATTTCAGAGAAAATATGATACTTTAAGGAATCATGATTCCTTTATATGGAACGAGATTGATTGATTCATATATAGGGATAATGTTCCAATCAAAGTGAAATTGAAACTTGTATATGGTCAAGTAAATTCTGATATTTCAACTTCAATGAACAAGATTCGTCCTGATTCCAACAAGAAATTTCTTAGGTTCAGAAGACGAAAGTGCTCGATAGGTGACACGGCTGAAGGAAAAAGGGTCAGTGATGGTGTTTCTTTTTTTAAGAGAAAGGAAACAGGAAGAAGATTATAAGATTTTAAGCATCACTACCTGATTTATTTTCTCCTTTAGAACAATAAGAGGATTCATATCTCAACAGGTAAGTGCACAAATTTCATAGATGATGAGCTCCAACGAAAATTGAAAAATTCAAGCTTGTTCATACCTTGAGCTCGGCGATACGTGACTCCGCCTTCTTGAGGATGGCATTATTGAACGCACCGCAGAGCCCACGGTCGCCGGTGATAACCACGAGCGCCACCTTCTTGACCGGTCTGATCCTCGTGAGCGGCACGTCGATGTCCTCCGACTGGACGTTCTCGTTGATGCTGTAGAGCACCTCCACCAGGGACTCCGAGAAGGGCCTTCCACTCACGACGGCCTCCTGGGCCCGCCGGACCTTGGCGGCGGCGACCAGCTTCATGGCCTCCGTTATCTTCTGCGTGTTCTTGACCGAATCTATCCGATCCCGCAGCTCCCGAAGGCCACAGTGGACCGTGGTGGTAGTGCGACGGGAGGTCGGGGCGGAGGATGGGCCGAGTCGGAATATGTCACCAGCGGTGGCGGTGGCGGCCGAGGAAGACCATGTTGCAAGGTTGGAGCATGACATCTTTTGGGTTAGAGGAGCGAACTGGGTAGCAGTTGGAATTTGATTTCCTTTCCTTCCGGCTTACCCACCACCCAAAGCACTGGGTTCTCTTCCTTTTCCACTCTGCTGTGGTCTTACTCTCTTCCCTTGGTCCTTCACTGTGATTGGGATTGTGAGGTGGGGATTAAGGTGGACGGAACAAGAGGTGAGGAAGGCTTTCGGATTGGGTTTGTGATCACACGAGTGGATAAGAGGACCCTGTTTTGATTTCTTTCACAGAGGAGAAGCCATTCAGGTCCAGGACAAACAAAGGTTTCTTTTTATATATATATGTATTTTATTGATCTTCCATCTAAATGTGATAATATTTAATACTTTTTGTTAAATTTTAATTATTAATTTTTAAATAAGATTTTGACCAATATAATTTAGATTTGGGTTAAATTTTAGAACATGAAGTATTTATATTATAAATTAATTGATTATATAATTACATTTAAATTGTAAAAAAAGTGATATCGCCAGAATAAAATTTTCTCATGACACTGCCAATCTTTTTTAACCCTTCATGAGATTAAATGAGTTAAATGTGTAATCGAGTTTGTTTAAATTATTTTAGCTATTTTTTGGATAATAACTTGCTTAATCTATTTAATTTGTTCAGTCTGTACAACTCATCAATCTATGTGTTTTTGCAATGTTAAAATATTATTTATATATTTTAAATCCATAATTTTCATAAAATTCGAACTTACGACGACGAAAGATTTACCCACCACCCATGTTCTAATCCATTACGTTTACGTGTAATAAATATCCTATGATCAATTAAAAATGGGTATATACGATATTATGATATATTATATAATAATTTTATTAAACATATAATAATTTCTTATGCCATGAGTTTATGTATGCTGAATATTAATTCAATGCATTTAATAAATGAATTAATCGGCCTTTTTTATTATGAATTGTTACGGCAAGTTTGCACGTGGTTTTGGTGGATTCACGGGCTATTTTCTTGTCATACTTGTCTGTTGTCATCACTCGGTTGGAATCTTGCGTTTGTAACGATCTATTGTTATTTAATTGTCATTCTCTTTATTTTTAACATGCTCATGTGTTGTTTTTAACCCTGCATTCTTTGTATTCCAACATATTATGAAGTAAAAAATCTTAATGGACCCCTACGCATATACTTGAAATAAATAAAAATACCCCGTAACCCTTAAAAAAGGTTACAAGTCTGGAGAAATATTAGAATAAATTATCTCACTTTGGAGAGTTTAAAATACAAATATCAATTAACATATAAATAAGATTTTCTACTTATAATCGATTAATTTTGTGTCATATGTACACATCTGAACACCAAAAATCATTCGACGAGAGTAAAATATATATTAATTTAAACTTCTTTCATATCCATTTTTAAAATCACTATCTTTGTTATCCAATATCCAAGCATCTTCGATCTTCCGTTCCTTAAATTTTAAGTCTCTTTCATTTTATTATTTGCTTTCTAAATTGGACGGCATACAATTTACATATATATTATTACTCTTTACTTTTTATATTACTACTATAATAAAAGAAAGGATGTTTCTTCATCCTCTAATTTTTATGTAAATTTAAAATTTTTAATATTTTATTGTAATTTTACCAAAATTACATTTATAAAATGAAAAAACGAACTAATTAATATAAATTTCTACTTCATTTGGCATCCAATACTACCACACTCTCTCTTATTCTCTCTCTAGAATTTTTACTCTCCTTCCAACGTATGTTTTTGTAATTTATAGTAAATATTTTAAATTTAATACATTAAAAAAAATCTATAGAAAATACGCGATGATCGCTAGTTTTCTATTTCGAAGATCCAGATGCGGGTCTTAAACGGATTCATACACGGACCATTGAAGAACATCCTAATCGGATCGACAGACGGATCGATACCTACGCCTACAGAATCATGCCCGTTTACTGGGGGTACAAAAGGAACGGGGAGAAGCGCGCAACGCCGGAAGACGGTGGTCGTGGAAGCGTCAAATTGGCTCCAGATTCCCCAGCAACGGAGGAGAGCCCGGCGATGGATGCATTCTGATTTTCGCCAGAGGAGCGGTGGAACGAACGATGTCGAAGCTTATCGGGAAGTTGGCGGGGTTCTTCCGCTCCCGTACACGTGTTGGTATGGACAAGGCTGGGAACAAGTACTTCAGAAGGTTTGAGAATGTTGATGGTGTTAGTAAGTCCTCCTCTCATACGCATGACTCCTCCTATTACTTGGATTGCTTGCAGAAATTAGTGTTTGTTTTTCACTTGCTTTGGTTCTCAAAAGATGGAAAATCGCAGCTTTCCCGGAAAACAAATTGAAACACAGTAGTGTCTTTACAACTATTAGGTGGAAGTTTTTGTGAATGGTATAAACTTGCCGCATGAAGAATGTTTTTCCTTTTAGCAGTAACTTATTATTAATTTCAGTTAAGGTTTTTCTTTCCTTTCTGCCAGCGAATTTAGTCGAGCCTATAATTGACTGTATCTTGATGTCCAACGAATAAACATGAGCAGTATAACTATCTATGATTTCTGAAAACTGATTGTTTATTGGTAATCATATGCAATATTTCAGTGTACGTATATTACCTCATATCATCTTTCCTTTTTCCCTTTGCGATGTTAGTGAAAGAGAAAAGGTGGGTGATATTTAAAGCCGAGGAGGACCCTATTACCATTCCAGGTTAGTCCTACTTTCTTGCGCTTGATATAAGACTGTACCTTTTCTTTGATATAATAAGTAGCCATGCATACTAGTATGCATGTATGTTTCGCTTTCCTTTATTTATGAGATACTGGATCTGCTATCATTTCTATAATTGAACAATGGGAATTAATTTCAAGGGGCTCTCTTAAGATATCAACTTACTAAGGGAAAATATGTATAAGACTATAGAGACCGATTAAGAGTTATGGGTGAATGAGTTAGATTTGGGTTTAACCTATTTATATTATGACTCATTCAAGGTTATTCCAAATAGTTTGATGTTATATTTCAAATTCATTTATCAGCATGTTTAGGGCAAACCTTGGCGCAACAACAAGGTTCCTCCATTGTGACCTAGAGGTTGTGAGTTCAAATCCTAAGATCCATTGGGTAACCTCTCCATTATGTACGTAGATTGTTACAATTCGACCCTCCCTAGACTCTCTACATTGGCAAAAGCCTTCTGCACACAAGGTGGTTGATTTAACATGATCCGTTCAACTCATTCATTTATTTTAATGAATTAGGTATATTAAACAAGATCTTTGACTTGTTAATCTTTTTTTGGAAACTTATCATTAAATATAAATGGCTCAATACAAAAATGCTATTTGTCTGTATATATTTAACGGTTTAGAATGTTGTGTTGTAAAATATGACTATATGTAAAAAGTTAGTGTTGTAAAAATTTGAATGACTTACATGGATGAGTGATAATACTATAAGGAATAAGTTAAAAATGATTAGGAGTTGCATCAATTAAAGATAAGATGAGAGAAAATTGACTTACCTAGTTTTGTTATATCCTTAGAAAGTCAAAGGATGCATCTATTAGAAGAGGATAATTAACATAAAAGAAATTAAAAGAAGTAGAGAAGATCTAAAACTACTTGTTTAGGATTTGTGAGAAATGATTTAAATTTGTGTATTTTAATGAAGATTTGACCATATATAGAAATACATGCAAGAAAAGGATGCATGTAGCCATCCCCACATAGTGGAATTATGACTTGGGGTTGTTGTATCATAAAATATAAATGAGTCAATAATTATTTTGATGGAGTAATTCCTTTAAAAACTCTTTGTTCCAACACATCAAAAAATTAAAAAATTACAAAAAAATAAATTAATAATATATGCATAAGAAATATATGGGTTGGAAAGTTGCATATAATTTGTCCCTTTTGAACTCAAATTCGACCCATTTTTAGTGGATCATGGGTTGACCTGTTTATGACCTGAACTTAAGCCTGGCACGTCAAGCATTCAATTCAAATCCACTTTGTCAAACCCAGTAGATATCATAAAGGTGAAATAAGTCATGTCTAATGAGCCATATATGTTACCAATGAACTGTTATGTGTAGATGGTATATGCAAAAAAGAGATGGCTCATATACCATTTCTTAGCAACATTTACTGGGTACTGGATTCTACATATCTTCATTTAAATTAGAATGGTGCATCCACAATACCCACTCTTTTGCATATTTCTTTTAATATTTAATATTTTAATGCTTTAGAAATTTGCACAACAATATAGCATTTTTTGTTTGAGAAAGAGCAGGATGAATCTCATCCAAAGAAAACAGAAAATGACTAACCAAGATGATAAATCTAAAAAAGAAAAAGAAATTAGAAAAACCAGGTTACAAAATAAGGGCTCTCTCTCAGAGCTTAAGAAAAGAAGTAGCCAGCTCTAAATGTTCCTTGGGTCAAAATTTTCACCTTTATATTACTTGAGTAACAATTAAAAATAAAGATTAACTATCCAAAGCCCCAACATAAATAAGGATCATCGAATGGTATTCAAATTTTAATATATGAAGAAATCATTATATTATGCAGATAATTTACAAAGAAATTATAGTATTTTTCATATCAAGAGCTAACATACCTGAAAGTTATGTATTTGACAAGTGGATTTTAGCTAATTTTCAAACTCAAACAATGAAACAAATGAAGCTTCTGAGAACAGAATCTATATTACCTGAGTAATAGAATGTGACCACCTCTTCAAATGACCACTACTTCAAATAATCATGACTTAAGTGACATTATTCCTGTCCTAGATATTATTAGTTTCTTAGAAATATAAGAGGACGTGCTCTGCATATATCAAATAAACATTGAAAATATATTTTTCATTTAGGAATTTCTGACTCCCAAAGGCATGCACAAATCAGACGGCACCTTCAAGGAGTTATAAATCATTATTAGTTGGCCACATGCTTGACTCGCGCGAGTCTACTCTTAATAGATATTCTCAACCTACACTTAAGTTAATATACAAAATATCTACAAAGACTAGAAAATGTATAATCTTCAATTTTAAATTTGTGCTTTCTAAACACTAGAAAAATGAAGCTTGAGTGGTAAAGTTGGCAACCCAATTGAGGTTACTATCTTCTTTAGACTTTGAATTTTATTGTGTTTAGAAGAGTTCTTATGTCAAAGGAATTCTAAGATTCTACCAGATCCCTATAATCCGTTATTTAAAGATGTTCAATATGGTATAGGATAGTCAAATATACGATTAAGTCAATATTTTATTTTTTACGAAATTTAGAGAATGAAAATTCATAAAATACAAATTTTATGATTTCTAGATTCATTTGCATGCCTGCAGTTGAATGGATAAGCTGGTTAAATGGGCAAAGGAAGAATGCTCCAACTCCTGAGGCAAGGATGATTATATTCTTTTTGTCAGTATTCATTCGCGAAGTTTTGAAAATTTTAAGTGTCATTTGATTGCTATTTCTATCCTAGGTTTTCATCCCAATTCTCATGAGTTAGCATGTACTCATAAACAATTCAAATTTCAATAAATGGGTACTACATGATTATCAAAATGGATGCCTTGTTGTTTTACAATGAAGTTATGTTTTGGGATGTTCTTCCAAACCTATAAAGCAATAAACTCAGCAACCATTCAAGTTCTCCTTGCATTTCTAATTAATTTTTTTTGTAGAGTGACTTATGCATATCTTGCTTCATAGTGGAAGTGATGTTATCCCTAGTGAAAACGCAAAAAACGTTTGAAAGTGATTATTTTCATTAGAAAATATAATGCTTCAATATAAAGTATACATAGTGAAAACAAATACAAGTAATGTAAAACTAAACCCACATACAATACATATAATATCTTAATACTCTAACACTTTCTCTCAAATTGGAACATTTAGTTTGCAATAAACTCAGTAAAGATTAAACATAGTTAAAAAACAATAGCTACACAAAGGAACATAAAAAATTAATTGTAACAGAAGCAAAGAACGGTAATGGTTGCTGTAGTAGAAGTAGCAACAACAAGAATAATTTGAGATAGAACTTAAAAAGTACTATATATCAAATAGTAGTAGATTAACTATTGAATGATATAATTTGAGACAGTAAAATGATAAACAAATGTGATATATTCTTAGAAGGTAAAGACAGGTAGATAGGTTTGATCTACCCTTTGGATTTTTTATAAAATTATTTTTATTTTTCTTTCTCTTTTTTTAAATTCCACCATTACCCTTTTTTTAACTCTCTTTTTTTTTTTTCTCTCTCTCCCATTTTTTATAACAAAGTGTAGTCCTTCCTCTCCTCTTTCCCCTTCTTTGTGCTCTCTTAGTGAACCCATCACTAGCGAGTGGGGTTAGTGAGCTCCAAGGCGAGATGGCATAGGAGAGGCAGAGTGTCACTAAATTGTAGTGAAAGGGGAAGAAAGTGCAAGAGGAGGACCAGTGTTAAAAATAGGCTAAGGTTGGCAAATTTGGGCAATGAAGTGGGAAGTGGCAGTAGAAATGAAAGGGGGATGGCTTGGTGGTGCTGACAGGAGGAGAAAACCATGATTTGGAGCCACACCTGAAACTCTGGAAGTAGAGAATGTTAAAGAAGAGTTGGCAACGATGGTGGACTGGGTTGGTGGTAGGAGAGGGGCTTGGACACGAGGTAGGGGGGAGGGGCTTGGACACGAGGGGGGGCACTGACAACCTGGAAGTTGGGTTGCTGGTGGTTGGGAGAAAGGTGGTGGTTAGCGTTACCCTCTGCTTATTATATATATATGTAATTATACATTTCAATTATTATATATATTAGTAGTAAAAAAACTTAAAAATATATATTTTATTTAATAGATTTGTCTGAAAATCCGTTTGATTAAAAGAAGGCAAGACAAACCTTTAAGGAATAACCAAATCATATCTGGTACCTAGGTATCATCTAGCTATCTGCGTTGTATTTTCTAAGAGACAAGTTACTCATTTTAAGGAGTTTCATTTACATTTAACGAAGGGTTGATGGCATATTTTTACAAGAATGTTATATACCATTATTTTTCAAGATCTGGATGGTATACATTGCTTTTATTAAACTTCAACGGTATGCATGTATTTTCAACAGATCTTAATGGTATACATCATACCGTAAAAATCACATTCCTAGATTGGGAATTTGAGATGCTTGGATCTGATGTTTCTCCTTGGACTTTGATGTAGAATTGTTAAGCTTGCATAACTAACAAGCTTGGCTAGAAAGTTTGGATTTCTGGTTGTTAAGATTGCAAAGAAATTAGATAAAATATCAGAGTCCGAGTTATGGCCTTTCATTTTCCGAAAGACCAAAAAATATGCAGAAGAATTTAGGAAAAAACATTATTTATTCCAAACAGACATCACTCATTAAGAAAGCTTTGTAAGGTTATTTTTCAAAATCCCAGAAATGCTCATGCTACAAAAAATCAATATTTTCAAACTCATGTTTTTGTAAACTTGTATGGTACTTTAGAGAAGCACATGCTAACAGGATATTGCATGGAAAGTTTAATCTGCGATATCGTGAAATATGTTAAAATCGTAAAGCAATGTCAACAGCTCCTTAGTCATAAGATGGTCACAACAGAAAACCATAGGATTTGCTGCATTTTTTCCTTATTAATATACCCATCCCGCTTTCATGCTTTCAGTTGTATTTCTTTATGTGCTTAAATGAATTTTCAGGAATCAATTGTCATCCTACTCTGAAAATATTTTCAGGAAATGACAGAGTTAGAGGCAAGGCGTGAACGTGTACGGATTAATGTTGAAAGTAAGTAAAACTGAGACCTAATTAACTGGGGGTTTTGTGTTTTATGTCTCATTCAAAACCTGATGGAGTATTGTTGGGTTTCTTTAAACTATAAAATTACCATATGTAGAAAAATCTAATTAATGTGATAGCATTAATTTTTATCATTGACAATTTTTTGGCAACGACCATCCTTTTCCTAAAATGGAACTTATTAATTGTAAGTGACAATGCTTATGTAGCATGCAGATGCTATTACAGTTATAGTTGCTTATATGTGCTTACCATCTTTAGAATTTAGATTATACAAGCAAATGCCGTATAAAAGGGATCATACATCCTTTTCAAAGACTTTATGATTCTGCAGAAGTAATAATTTTATTCTCTACTGCATCTTTTAATCCAAGGGGAATCCATTGTGCATCATTAAACGATACTAATCAGAATTTCCCTGTCTCTCAAAGATCTAAAGAAAGAAGAAGAAAGAAATTCCAAGCTTAGCAAATCTCAGCAAGGTGCGTGCACTAGTTTATATCAGATAGTCCTCAATACAATGCTTTTTGGTCTCATTTATCACTTGCTTGTTGACATTGTGTGTCAGACTGAGTAAACCGAAGTAATTGTCTTATTTACGTTACACAGTTACACTAGGTGAAGCTGGAGGTCCAAACCTGAAAAGTTTTATTCAACAATTTCCTGGCACTTCCTGTGATCAAGAAAGAGGTTCCATACATTTGTTCGAGATAAATTCCAATTTTCTGCTGCTTCTTCTATGCATTTCTATACTTCATCGATGATTTGATGAAGTTTATATGTGCACTTTCTGCTGTAAGAAGAATATTCCACATTATTATGGTGGTCCCAGTCGTAAATTTTTTTTGCTGTTTCCATTTACAGGTACTGCATCTGAGGGGTTAGCAGATGCACCAGACGATACCACTGATGAAATCAGGTAGGCTTTTCTTATTTTTTATTCTCTGCTGAAAGCAACCTTATGCGAACATGTTCTGTCATGTTATCCAGATATATTATGCTTAAAAACATTTTGAGGACCCATTATTGATGCAATTTTGCTTTATTTGTAATGCACACATCAACTTCTGTTCTTCCTCCGAAACTCCATTGTCAGGACGTCAGAACCAACAGGATCGGGTCAATCATTCAAACCCGGAACATGGCACCCACCAACTTGACAACAATCTCTCCTCAGGTCTGTTTTGCATCAGTTTCTAGACTAATCTGACACCACAAATGCCTGCATCACTTGGGCCTGCGATTGCCGGTTGATCATTGTACTGCTCTGTGGCTCTGCTTGGGAGTCGGGTTTCTTTACCCATGCAAATGCAACTTTTTTGAGAGCCATGTCGGCTGAATGGTTTGGTTGCATCTCAAGTTTGGATCTCTGTAATGGTATGCAACCTAATAATGTGACAGGAATAACAAGAAGGCTAGTGTTTCTCGTGCAATGGGAATTGCCACCTCAAGTTTCAATGCGCCCTTCCTCCAGCCATTTTTTGTAATCGGTGATTTGAAAATTTTATATTTAGCTATGAACGTGATCTTTGAAGACACTAATTTTTGAGATCTAGAACTTTCGCAAAATGGAATCAACGTAAGAGACTGAACGTCACATCTTGACGCCAATTAATCAATTGTCAAAGGAATATCATACTTATCAGTTGTGTATTACAATGGTTGTAGATTCGAGTTGCTGCACCTTCAACACTTAAAAATTAACCCCAAACATGAATAAATGAAACATGCATTCTCAGATTTTGTATTTCGTAATTATCAGGAGAAATATGAAATATTAAAAACCACGATGAGGTAAATGATTACATGAAAATTGACAAAAGGAATTACTCATTGAGAAGAGTGGATATTACACTTTTCAAAAGAATAGGTTACTTGTATAATATGGTAGTGCGGTACGTTGATATGAATATGATTATCTCATATTTATGATCTGAACGAGGTCTCTTCTTGTGAAAGAAAATAAGTGATTGCGTTGAAGTATAATCCACGTCGATGAAAATACGTTGACTTGAATTTTGTAAGGTGGTGTTTCGTTCTTAATTGATTTTACGAGATGTTAATTATTTTAAGGTATAAATGTAATTTTTCAGTAAATCACACATTATTGTCATGATAAATTTTGTACTCACACCACTGAAATGTGCAAAGATTATTGTTGACGTCTTAAGTAAATAATTCTCATTTCTGAAAGAAATTGGGGAATTTGTTTAATTAACGTCGTTTCCACGTAAACCTTTTCCTTTTCTATTATTATTTGGGAAGAAGGAAGAAAAGTCCCTCCAACTCCAGCCTTCACTTGGCATTTGCCACCTCCCTCTCGCTCGCGTAATGGCGAAGGGATCGTCGTCGTCACAGCAGCAACTGCAGAATCTCGGCGCCGACGTGATTCAACTCATCGATCAGCTCGAACGCTACTGTCTCGCTCCTGATGGCTCCCTCGTTTCCAAATCGGCACACTCCGATCTCCAACTCGTAAATCCTCCCCTTACTCCCTCGCCTCACCCATCAGTCCTCCTTCCTCATCTTCTTCCGTTTTGTAGGCGAGGGAGGAGATGGAGAGGGAGCGGACGCGTTATCTGGAAGCAATGGTGAGTAATCGAGTGAACGACCGAGAGTTCAAAGTCGGCACCTTTTTACGCTGATTTTTCAGGCGATTTACGCGGAGGTGGTGGCGATGGTGGAAGAGTACCAGCAGACGATGAGTGGGACGAGTGTTGGTAGTGCGAGGGACCTGCAGGGGATCGGCTCGCAGCCTGGGTTGATGAGCTCTCATCAGGTTTTGGTTCTTAAATTTTTGGATTCTGTTTATGTCTCTAGGGCACTGTGTTTTGCTAACGAGCATCTCAAATTTTGTTTTTTTATTTCCGTTACTGTAGACAACGATACTTATCCTGGCCGTGATTACTTAACATGTAACTGTAATTGTAGATGGATGATGCTATATTATGGTGTTTTCGTTGGTCATCTAAGCTGACAAATTGTACAGCTGTTTTAGGATGAAGGGTGTCTAGTTTTTTTCAAGAATTATATTCAAATCGTTAATGACTCTGACGTCGAAGCAAACATCCTTTTTTATGTGAAATCTAATAGCAGCTCATTTCCATGTTGGCATGCTTGCCTTCATAGTTCATACTGTTTTCTCATATGATAGCAACTATTTTTGTGACTCTTACTGCCTTGTTATATACCATGGGGGTTTCTTATGCTCAATACATACTGAATTGTATTCAAACTAGGTTTATGCAGCCCTTGAGCATCGCTTAGTTGTTGCTGAGGCAGCTCAAAGGTTGAGACTTCCTCTTCTCTCTAAAGATGGTGACATTCATGAAGAAGAAATAGAAAAATGGAGTGGTATGTCTAGGACTTCTTTTGATAGCTCAAGTTCCAGTCTTACAATGAATAGTTCTAATTCAGTTGTTTACGGCAATAATACAATGGGTAACACTGGTATTTCCCCAAGCATTGCTCCATCCAGTAGTTCTGGCATTGCCGAACCTGGTGTTGGTGGAGTACCAAATCAATTTCTTGGAATCACCCCTAATTTCTTATGGCAAGTGCAAAAGGAGAAGCAGGCTTTAACAGCGGTGGTAGGTTCTTCACAAATCATGAATACACCGATTATTTGTTGTAAGACACTGATTACCTTGCCACTTGAAAAAATTAATTATTTGTTTTTTTTGACCTTGCTTTTGTAGGATGTGACAGAGTACCAAAGGTCCCTTGCCTGTGAGGTTGAGACTCGATTAGATGTTAAATGTGATAAGTTAGCTGATGCATTTGCTATAGATGAAATTGGTATATTTTACATAATTTACTTTTCAATACCAGAAGATATGTGCAATATTGATGTCTAAAAATTTTGCTGCAGATTCTTCATCCATAAGTCAAATCACTAGTTCTCGGCTTCCAGAGAGGTTGTTATTTTCTATGCAAAACATTTACTTTAATAATATTCCTATTTTGGCCTTCTTATGTAGATTATGGTTGGTAGTGTATGCTTTTTGAATTTCATGTATAAAACCACTCATATTACCAAAGTTATTAAGCCACCATGGTGCCTAGAAGGTAAGCCAAGGTGCCTTGGGTGCCTATGCCCAAGGCAATGCATAGTCACCCATATAAATATTAAGTTTTTTAATTTTTAAGCACATATTATATTTATAGATATTTATTAATAAATATATATACTTTTAGCTTTATTATTCCCTAAATAACATTCAAATACATAATAATCCTAAGATAACATAAAATATGAAGCATAATAATATTGTATTAAATTTCAGTAATATATAAATATATATTTCAATAATTATGTATATTTCAGTAGTATTTCATCACACACACGTGTTTAACTTTTTGCTATGGAAAAAATTTTAAAAAAATTAAAAATATATGTAATTACACAGATCTGTCGAAAGATCCATCAAGTTAAGGCAAGATGAGGTGGGCCTCCATGCCATGACCCTATCATGCCTTGGTGCCTAGGTTCCTCCTTAATGACCTTGTGTGTGAGCACATAACTTCTTATGTGATATGTCTTTCTATTTATCATCATTTCTTTTCTTTTTTTTTCTCCATGTTTATAATGTATGGCACCACTTTCCATGCCATTTCTCAGTGTCAACTTATATGATATGAACATATATGACTTATGGTTGTTAAACTTAATGAAAGCTTGACACTTTCTAGTCACATGCTTGAACAAAGTTACATGCTTGCCTTTTTACCAAGTTCTCTTGAATGCTTTATGTTGATATTCTCCATATCCATTGTCAAATTGAGTTGCTGCAGTACTGTGCAACAATTTTTAATCCCTTTTGTCTTGTGTAAACAGAGTGAAGCTACTTATTGAGGAGATTGAAAGAGAAGAGGAAATTTTGCTAGAGGACTTGTATTCCATGGATAGAAAGTTTGCAGAACACTACAATGTATACATTTCATCAAAGATAGCATTCTTACTCTTTCTGAACTGTATCTCTATCTTTGAACTTATCTTTTAAATGACTATTTTTCCCTTTTTCTTTTTACTGGAGGTTCTAACATATGCATTTTTGTACAAGGTTCTGGAGCAAATACTCATTCTTCTTATCAAGTTTGTCAAGGAATTGAAATTGCAACATCAGCATCAATATGTAAGCTTGCCATGATCATGTATTCAGTATTTTTTTTATATATTATAACATGATATTTCAGAAGCAATCATCTGTGGAACCTAGAATTTTTAGATAGACAACTATATGCTACAGCTGGTTGATTCATAACCTTCATTTTTTTTCTGTTGCCTTTGTTTTATTTGGTAATCTAAAATAGGATGATTTGAGGAAAACATGGCTGTGCAAAAGGTGCCAAACGATGAATGCCAAGTTGAGGTTTGTCTTCGGTTTGCAGTTTGCACATGTCATTGGTTGTGGTCATGGCCATTTTGAATATATTTTATTGGCTCTTGTTTGAGAAACCTTGTATTTGCATCTCGAATGCTCAAAACTGAGACAATATGCTAATCAAAAAACAAAAAAAATCTATGTGTTCAATGCTATATTATACCATGTGTTCATGCATCATACTATTCTATAGAAATATAACAATCCTATCATGATGTTGCACTTGCTTGCCAGTTTGTTAACAAAGGAGCATTTTTACTTAAGTTCTTTCTAGCCTTCTACTACATTTTTTTGTCACACCAAGAAAAATATCTTGCCTTCATTCGATAATTATATTGATCATTTGCATATGAGATTGTTTATTTTGAAGATAATGATTGAACCATCATATGGTTGTTAACATCACAGGGTACTTGAGCATCTTCTTTTGCGTGATACTTATACTAAAGATTCTGTACCAGCTCTTCATAGAATCCGGTATGTTAATCTCTAAGTAACATTGAATTTCATTCACTGAAGCTGTGTGTGTTATAATTGCCTACATATGCAGGAATTACCTTCTTGATGCAACAGAAGATGCTTCATCTGGATATAATAAAGCAGTATGTTTCTTTTGATTCCACCTGTTCAATATTATATACTTCTGAAGTTGAGTATATCATCCATTCTATCTGCTTCAGTTGGTTGTTTGGACAACATTCAATTCCTTTTTTAGAAATTTTTAATTCATTGCATTTTGCATTATGATGTTTTTTAATAAAACTTGACTTGACAAAGAGGGACTGATGTCAAATCACATTTTGAACACTCAACACATGTTAAAATGGCAAACAATAAAATAGGAAATGAACTAATTAGCATAATACACGTACATTGCAAAATGTTTCTATACAGGAGCCCTCTATGGTGTTCAGTATTCATGCTTTAATTTTATTTTTCAGGTCACACGCCTTCGTGAGTACCAAGGTGTGGATCCTCATTTTGATTCTATTGCAAGGCAGTACCATGATATTGTTAAGGTTTGTTCATGACTCTGAATGTCTTCCTTTGTTTCTAGATACTTTTTTCTAATTTATGAAGCTTCATATAGAAACTAGAAGGCATGCAATGGACAATTCACCAGGTTGAAATGGATTTGAAACGCTCATTAGAACATCCAAGTTCATGAAGGCTGTAAGTTCTCAGCCTTAATTGTTTTGTGCCAATGATGTGAAGAAGTTTTTAGCTACAAAGCTTTTATTCTATAGTCAAACTAATATTCTTCAACTTTAACATTTGTTTCCATCTGGCTTGTGTTTATACATAGTTCATGAACCCTCATATTTCCAGTAAAACATAACCTAATCTTCACAAGTGGATAGGTTGTTTCCTATGTTGTGTTGTGCTTAGAGTCTCACCAACATGTGGTTTGGAGATGGTCCAATTAGATGCAACATTGTTTCTACAATTTGAGAAATTGTTTCCTAAGCTAGTTTATTTTTATATCTAGTTCACAAGACTCACCAATATGGGGTATGGAGATGATCTAATTAGTCTCAGCCTTATCTCCACAAGTGGAGAAACTGTTTTCTTAGCTGGTTTGTGTTTATCAAAGGAAATATAACCATGTGGACCACAATAAATAATCAAATAGGAAGAGAGATCAGAGAAGGAAAGAGAGACGCATGGGAGATTCTGTGGGAAGGAACTTGTTGGGGAATGCCAATCTATGCTTAAGGAGGCCAGTGTGGCTCCTAGAAGCACATGATTGTCCCCTTTGGAGTAGAATAGTAGTGGAATGGCAAGTGAGTGACAAAGGTTGTGTGGGCAATGATAAAATTGCATCCATGGAGAGGAGAAATGCTTGATGGCTGGTGTGCAGTCAGAATGGGAGAAGAGAAAGGTGGAAGAAGCCAGACTGAAGAAGAGGGGGCAGCAAGCCTGCCCTACCTTGAGTGTGTCTATGTTATTTATATGAGGGGTTTTTACAAGTGAAAATACAAGATTGCCCTGAGTACATTAACGAAAATACAAAGATGCCAAAGAGCTGGTTATAACAAAACATCTGAAAACATATCAGGCAGAACAGCAATAACAATTGATAAAACCCCCAACATACGACTGAATAATCATGTTATTTCATGTTCACTAGCAGGGAAGAGCATTGTTGTTTGTTGAACCTTAGGCGATCAAGGGGGCTGCCATTGTTCTTAATTGCAAGGTGGTAGGAACCTTGGTTGGTTACTTAATCCTGCTCATATCATTTTGCAAGACATGTGGAGTTGATTGGAGATATCATGTTGATAAAGTGGACGAACAACTGAAAGTTTGGAAGGGGAAGTTCTTATTGATTTGCTGAAAAGTGTTCTCAAAAGTGGCTAAATGGGAAAACAACTCTTGGTCTTGGAAGTCCGATCTTCAAAGGAACTTGGAGTATGAAATGGAGGAGATGACCTCCCTTTTAAAAACCCTTGTCTGCTGGTATGTTTTCAAGCACCAAGGATGATATTATCTTGACTATGGGCAGATCTGGAACTTCATGGTCGCTAGGTGTTTTACACCTGGATGGCAGATCCTTTTGGACAGAAAACGAAGTCCCACAAGATTGTGTGGAAATACAGGTCATCTCTTAAAGTGTGTTTTTGGCCCTGGTTTTATGGCTTGGAGAGAGGGGATAGTAAAATTTGGCAGGTGGTGCATGGTGGTAGTGTGGTGTTTAGGGAGGTAATGGCGTTCAGAGTGGTTTTTTAGGGGGAGGCAGTGGCTGAATGGGTGGCAAAGCCAACAAAGATTTGATGACCACAAAGTTGTTGCCACTCACCATTACTAGCAAAGCCATTCACAGTAGTTTCAGTCACTCATCCCAAGCATAACCAAGGGTGAAGAAGAGCGGTAGGGTTGCCAACAGGTTGTGTTGGAGACCAACCAGTGACCCGATCCATTTCTCTTCCAAAAGGGTACAGGTTAGATTACGACCCTTTTTTAACACCTTGATGCATAACCCAACCCAACCCATTAGGAGAAAATGGGTCGGGTCAGGTTAACAGGTCAAAATGGGATAAATACTAACTAATCCTCTAGGCATATACCTAAAGTATTATTATGTCTATACAAAAACCATTCATAAGAAGATCAAAAATACATTTTTCTATAATAAGGAAATCATTTCACTAAAAATAAAAGTTAAAAAATATACTTGTATTTGACATAATACCAATAATTCATAATAAAAATGATAATATATAAGATAAAATAATGTAATTAGTGTTGTTGGTTTTTAATTAACCATTAAACAAGTATGACACTTTACTTTTATAAATAAAGTTTTTATCTTCATTGTTTTAATATTATAAGTAAAAATAAAAAATAATGAAATTATAATTTCTAACAGGTTAGCGGGTTGGCAACTCAAGCTATATAAGTCCAATCCATCGCCTGATCCAACAGCTCAGGTTGAATGGGTCAAGTAAAATGGATTGAAACAAGTTGAAAACGTTGACCCAAACTTGAAAATAATGGGTTCAACTTGACTCATTGACAAGGAATCGAACTTCAATTTTGTGTCAGACTTCAATGAGGTTAAAAGACATGTATCGGTAAAATATTGACATATCAATAGTATGTTGATGAAAACATGGAAAGGAAAATACCATGTTTAAACAAGATTATATCAGTTTTAATGTCATGTTGACAGTTTCTGTTTCTAATGTCAGTGTATGCATGCTGGATTACATTCATCAGTATTTTGATTTGGACTATGCAATAGATCATCTGTATTAGGATTGCAACATCAATCATTATTATTTCCCAAGTTCTGCCCGAAAAATTATTGAAGCATATAATGCAATGTTATCCTTTTTACTTCCTATTGATTATAAACTTGGCAATCCTTTAATTTTCTAGGTGTTAACAAACGAAGTCCATCTATGAAAAATGAGGTCCACACACTTTTCATGAAAGTCTTTTGAACTGATTCCTTTTCCTGGTCTTTAAGGAGTTGTTTTGATTCCTTCTTACTTGGAAACTTTGATTCTCCTCATCATTCACTTACAGGTTCTTCTGACTTTGATTCCCTCTTACTTGATGTTTCATATTTTGCAGGTTGTTCTGCTTCTTCGCTTGTATGTTCTCAGTGTAAGAAACCACATTTGTCTGTGCGCCTTGTTTTCTTCCACATTGCCCGTGCAGTCTGTTTTCTTCCACATTCTGCTGGAGGAGGTGGAGGGACAAATGTGTTCTCGGTAACTGTATCATGTGGTAATAATTTAGTGTACCATCGATGTAAACAATATCAAGTTTAACAGCAAATCTTCAGCAATGAAGGCTATATTGAGACATTAAGAAATCCAATGGGTTTGAACTACAGTAGTTGGAAGATTGCGTCTATAGCCCGAGGTCTGTTTTATTACAGTCAAAAATGTATTGGAACATCTGCTGGTGTGCAATTTCTTGCTCTTTGTTTTTCGTTGAAATCCCTGATCAAAGGACATTAGACTACAGCTTCTGCTAATGTTTGCTGTATTGTACCGTGCGCCATTTACATATGGTGTTTTATGTTCGAAGTCAAAGAACATAGTTCATGTGATTTCGCATGGAGACAGTTTTGTTATGTAGCTTCCGATCAGGCATGCAGAAACCAGTCTTGGAAATTGGTTCTTTTGCCAAGTCCAATCAATCATTGAAAGGTCAAGAGAGTACAGAACAGTCTTAGAGAATGTTTCGATGGATTACTAACACCTACTTTATTTTCTACTCGTCCGAACGAGTTGTTTGCCCGATCTCTCAATCATATGTTGCTTCATTTAAAGTATTTCTTTCGTTTGATTGCTGGTTTTTTTAGTTTTGATCCTTGTCGAAGAATTTGTGATGTTGGCAGTCATTGGGTGGCGACGAGAGCACGGTACTCATCAACCATTTCCAAAAGAAAATCGGGCAACTTTTCTTTCCTGATGATGTTTTTCAGATTTGTTTCGAATGTTTGCGGGAAGATCGTAGGTGTGAGTTTATTTTCATCTTTCAACCTCTCGGTTTTCTATGCCGGAGGAGTGCGTCGAAACATGTCACTGTGGCATGTGGAAGTTTATGTAATCAGTAGAGATGCTTTAATTAATATCTTGCGGGTTACATTTTTTCAAGCATCGTTTCTTGGTTAAATGGTGTGTATATAACAATCTGCACAGGGAATTTCTTGGTTCAATGGTGTACCTGGAATTAATTAGAACATCACTATTCAACGTTCTGAAGAAAGCATGGAAATTCCATTCACTACCGGATATTCCATGTTCTTTGTTTTGATCATTTAATCAACGCAAATTGCGGCATTTTTGTTGTTAGACAAATGTAAAATCGCAAGTGCCACACTTACAAAAGCAAAATCCGAAATTCAGCAGTAGTTGAAGTGAATATCGAATATAACACTGAACGAGAGCTTAAATGGAAACGTGTTCAACAGTGTACACAGCTGTTAGTGCGGTTTTTTTAAAAAGCTACCATCTAATGTACACAGAAGAAATGCCTAGCGAAGAACGACAAGATGTTAAACCAAGGCATCAATGCGTCATACATTACTCTGCTTGTAGAACTTCGTGTCCAGCACTTGCTTTCCACACATAGCACACACCCCTGACAAGAAATATGGTACATAGATAAGATGACGATAGATCCAAGTAGTATCATTCAACTGCAATTTGATGATGCAAAACGTGATTAGAAGATCTGCTTGAAGTACACTAGCAATAATATATAGATAGAGCAGAGATGTTGCCATGCAACCTAAACAAATATATGATTAATTTTCTCTAACACCAATACTGACATTTTGCAGAACTTTCTACGAGTATTATTGCAACATATAATAACCAACCGATGGTGGGAGTGCGATTCTTCGGAGATTGTATCCCTATTAGGAAACATCATATTATGTCTTCAACAAATTCTATGCCAGATTCGAAATCCCAAAATGACATCCTACCACATACCCAAGAATAAGTTGTCTTGACCCACCAATTGCCCTCATTCAAATACTAATAATTTGCACTAATAGATGAGAGTAGCTGATATCCACTGGAACAAGAATACCGCGTCACAGTTTCCTTGACCCCAACGTTATGCAAAATATTCTAGTCATCAATTCTCCTTATGTATCTGTTCCCACCACCTTGGTCAGCTCATCCACTAGAAGATGGGGAAAATATCTAAATGATAAAAAGAAACAGCATGGAGCATTTTGACATGTTCTCGAAAAAATGTTATACATACCTTTCGAATAAGCACAGGTATGGCAGTACCGTGCATCTTGATGGACTTGCTGCTTACAGATAATGCACTTGGTATTACCCAATGGAGTCCATCTGCAGTAATATAAAATCTTGGTTGACAATAGAAATAGTTGCAACTTAGTTTAAGTTGCAGAATAAAGCTTTTGAAGAAATTCATCTATCAAAACATGTCTTGCATTTAACAATTTGTTGACTTTGAAACAATATTTTATTTACTCAGACAATTGTACTTCACGTGTTTATGTTTAATCAAAACGCACAGAAATCTGCACAAAATCATGCATGAAATCCATGGAGGACTAAATTGGATACTCCATGAGCAGACCCATGAACGTAAACTTGGCAACTAGAGTGAATACTGCATAAACAGATCTATGCTCATAACTTAGAGCACAAATTACTTAAGTAGTTTTGTTAGTAAGCCAGCTTCTTCTAAGGATCTCTTCCACAAGGAAGATGGGTTCCCAAAGTTTTCATTCCCTAGTTGAAGAGAATAAACTTGATTCCATTGTGTGCAAGCAGACTTCTCCCAGTGTTTGGTTCATTCATCAATTATAGGAAAAAAATGATTCATGATAGAAGCAAGGCCAATAGTAGCTTACTGGAAAAAGACAATAGATTCGTCTTTTAGATGAAAACAGAACGATTTTACCTAAAAGTATGTTTTCTAACAGAAACAGAAAAATAAAAAAATTCTGATATCTAATCTACAGGCATATTTTCTTTCAATAATATCCACATAGGAAGGACGAAACAATAGCTACATGTCATCATTGTTGTTGTGGAATATCTGATTATACTCAATGGGAACAAAGATTTGAAACCCTAGCTTACAGTTATCTCACACTTGTCACAAAGTTTTATCTAAAAACGTGTTTACACCATGTGATTTATTATCTATCAATACAAACAATAATGATTGTAGCAGAACAAGATTACGAAGAATTAAAAACTCATACAACCTAATAAATGGATCATGAATACAAATCCCAATAACCGAAAACAATCATCTGTGTAATGATGTAAGACTACATATTTTATAAGCATAACATGTTTTCATCAAAATAAACTGCTGCCTCAATCAACAATATGTAAACACCATGCTGATTACAACCAGTTGTAATGGATGAAAAAACAGGTTATATTCAATCAATACTAACGATCAGAAGAACCCAATAAATCACAAGGTACCATCTTGGTATTGTAAAAAGTGATTTCAAAAGAAAACTTATGGATCATCGTGAACTAAAAATCAACAAAATTGAAAAGGAACAACAAATGATCAAACTTTTTAGTATGTTTGGAAATAGTTCTACATCATTTAAGTGGAGAATGAACCTATGCTGCTTATATATGTTAATTCCCTCCACTCATCACTAATTTATTTTGAATTAGAATTTCATATGGTATCAGAGTAGGTTCACGTACATCTACTTACAAATATTTGTAGACATATAAATAAGCTAAAAGTAAGAAAAAGTGCTGGAAATAATTCCACATCATCTATGTGAACATTGAACCTGACTTATATATGTTGATTCTCTCAAATCATCACAGGTTACTTTTGAGTTAAAATTTCACCTAGTACAACCCTAGGGACCAGTTTCAAGCCAACAGGGATCCATTTCCGGATAGGAAACGCTGCAACAGTACCTGTTTTTCTTAGACAGAAGTTTGTTCTCGTTGATCTTGCGGCCTCCACCCTCGTTGGTGTTGCTTGCCCCTTCCTTCCACTTGTCCGGGACGATCACCTTCGACAGCTTTTTCTCGCCTAATACATGGAGAACCAATCGAAAAGAAAGAAAAAAAAAGGGGGGGAATTTAAGTAAGCAAATCGAATGATGAATTCTGAAACGAAATCTACCGGATTGTCAAACGAATTATTATGGTGGAAAAGGGAGGGCTCTTCTGAGGACTCACACTTTTCGCACACCATGTCTTTTTGTGCCGCAGTGGGAAAATGCCGGAGCTGGGGGCAATCGGGAGGAAGGTGGGGGAGCCGCCGGGAGAAATAAACTCGCCTTATATAGAAAACCGGAAAAGTTTAAACCGGGTTCGTTTTGTCATCCAAGGGGATGAACCGGATAGGATCGTGGGATTAAATTTCGACGATCGTAACTTGTCGGTGTTCTTATAAAGTTAAAAATATTGTAAATATTTATTTTATAATTTAAATATATTAATCTAAAATATATATGCATAGAAAAAGATATTTATAAAAAGAATATGATTTTTCCGTAGGGGGGAGTGGCAGACGAGACGTAAAGGGCAGAGGACAAGGCCAGTAACGTGATGGCACCTGTATTTGCATTTTTCTATTATAAAAAATATTAACAGATTTTAAATTAATATATCAACACTTTTAACTTATAATTTTTGAATACCTACAAACCTTATTTTCTTCCAATAAATATGTTACCGTACTTATAATTTTTTATAGTCATAGTTTTTTTATTAAACTAATTATTATTTATTTTTAATATCATAAGTTCAAACATGTGAAAAAATATTCACCAGAAAATGGAGGCATCTGGGAAGTCTCATTGAGAACCATAAAACAGAGTGTGGCACTAAGCTTCTTCGCAAATATAACACCGAATGCATCATACAAATGGAAAGGAGCAACAAAATATTACAAGGATATTGACGATCATACAAATGGAAAGAAGGAACAGAGTATTATTAAGAAATATTCACAGCACCACCCATGTGGAAGAACCAAACTCAAACCATAGCCTCATTTTGCACTGTATCTCAGCTCTTACTAATGACGTGAAAGAACTTGTGAGGAGGAGAAAACCACAAGGAAACATAAGTAAATAAATATGACAAGTCGATGTTGCAAAATGCTGCTGTTCCGATCCATGATTTTGCAAGTTCAGAGCTTGTATCTTCTCGATTCGCCCCCAAATGGATGGCCAATAACAACAGCAGTTGTGTATGTAAGTGGAGTTGTTCAAAGCAACTATTTCAGGGTGGCATTTTGCTGCATACCGCCCCTCATCATGGCACAGAATTCTTCGTAATTGATCCTTCCATCCTGAGAAAATGACAAGTTCTATGTAAGACTTTTTGTGATCGTTCACTTTAAAAAGATAGTTAATATAAGTCACTTGATTCAATGATCTCAGATGACTTACATTATCGGTATCAACTTCAGAAATGATTTCCTTGATACTGGCAGCATCATCCATTCCATGCTCCATCATGGCTGATTCTAGCTCATCCCTTGTAATGTAGCTGTTGCGATGTTTCAAGGGGAAATTTAGACGATAAGGGGGGTAGGGTAGCAAAAGAAAAAACATGTTTTATCATGTGAAAAGAAATTTCCAAAACAAAATCAAACTGAAAAACTGAACTGTATAAGAAGTTCAAAAATGGCGCAACAAGAACTGGCATTTCAAGAAAGATGCTGGATGGTGAATCTATTGAAAAATAAGACCAACGATTAACTTTTGGAAAGGAACTTCAACTTTTGTTGAAATCCAAAACAAACAAAACATGAAGCCTGAATTGGATAACAACTTGCAGGTTGCAGCAACAAGACATGTGAATGAATATCAATGTGAAATAACACACTCACCCACTGCTGTCTTTATCGAAATACTGAAAGGCTTTGTACAGATGCTCATCCCTTTCAAGTCTATGCCTGTGCATTGTGGCAGTGATAAACTCAATATAGTCAATTGTTCCATTGCCATCAACATCTGCCTGCCCATCAGAAGATCACAGAAGAATGCACGTGAACAATGCAACACATTCAAGTAATTAATAAGAACATACTACTAAAGAAAAAACAGATGAATGATGTAGAACTCGATAAAGAGTGTGCCATTTTTTTAAGTTTATCGACTGATCATCATCAATGCTGCAAAATATTCATGGGTTTATTTGGCACGTTACATTGGCATGTGCAAGGTGATGCAGGTTTCCATATGAAAAGAAAAGATGGAAACGACGGAACCTAATGTGTGGCATATTTTTAAGTTACACAATAAGTAGCAAAACGAGATGCAATCATTTATAGATTTATTTTCATGCATGATGATGTCTACAAGATGGTGTGCCAAGACATTTTTCCAAGGTAAAATCACGTACAGCATCCATAAGTTGTCTGACTTCGGTCTCAGACAGCCTTGATCCAAGGCGTGCTAAACCTGTCTTCAGTTCTTCATAAGTAATCGTACCACTATTGTCAGTGTCCATATTTGCGAACATTTGCTTCAAGCCCTTGATTTCTTCCTCCGAAAGGCTTTCAGCAATAACCTGTTAGGATGTTAGAGTCATCCGTGAGTGCAATACAAACTAAAAGAGAAATCGATATGGACCAACCTTTAGTGCCATCTGCTTAAGTTTATTCATTGCTCTGAATTGCTTCATCCTTGAAAGGACCGCACTATCTATTGGCTTATCAGATGCTCCACCAACTTTAATCCAAGGGTGTACTGTAGAATAATTGAACACAAACACAAAATTAAGCACATCAGATGTACTGCAACATCATGATCATCTGAATAGATGCCATTGCTAAATGTTTAAAAGATCAAAGACAAAAGAAAAAGAGAGCAAACCAAGAACTTGTGCTGAAGTGATCCGTTTTTTGGGATCTTGCGTAAGCATCCTTTTAACAAGATCCTTTGCACTGTCCGATATATTGGGCCATGGTGCACTTTCAAAGTCAATATCTCCTTCTAAGATTGCATCAAAGATGCCTTTTTCAGTTTCTGTCACACGTGAAAAGTTAGCCAGAAAGTCAAGAAGCAACATTCTGCCACGGGAATTGACAAATTAATGAACAGGGAATGGTTAACAAGTTACCAGCCCAAAATGGTGGTACACCACTCAGAAGAATGTACAAGATAACCCCAGCACTCCAAACATCTATTTCTTTACCATAGTTGCGCCGTAGAACTTCAGGAGCTACATAGTATGCACTGCCAACTATATCTCTATATACCTTCCCTGGAGTCAGATTCAAAGGGTCACTTATTCATAATATCCATAGATCAGAAAATTTGGATTAGAGAAATTTCCAATCTATGGAAAATCTACTGACAATTAGTTACGAGCAAATCATTGTTCTCCAACATATGAAAGCACATAACAAACAAAAAAAATTATGAAAGCACTCTAACCGTTATTTCTTTTTTGTGATTTATGTGTATAATTTTTTAGTTTGTAAATGAAATTATATGATGGGAAGAATAGAAACAACGAGGTTTATGGATACTATAAACTATTTGTGATTGCCTCAAAATCAAAAGATAACCGTATAATATTCAACAAGATACATCTCTTCTGCTCTATCACCGAATTGATGAGGGGAAGTTAACATATTAACAAGGAGGATCCATGTCCACTTAGGAATGGGAATTCTTACTTTGATTCCTTGTCCAATTTCTTTCAAAGAACATGATACTCCAATAAAATTGAAGTAATTCTATTTCACTAAGGGTATCTAAACTTAACTTTCTGCTCTTAAACAAAAATTCAACCTCATGTTAACATATTTGGCTATAAAGAACTCACATTGCACAGGGCTCCTATGATTGTGGGGTTCTAAGAGGATCTAACCATAAGTAGTCTTATCTCCATAAAAAGAGAGATTGCTCTTAAGATTCAAATTTCAAATTCATGATGTCCATGTCACAATGGAAGAAAATTAGAAAATTAAACTGACAAAAAAATCATGTAATTGTATGAAACTAAAAAAAGAAGAGTTGATTCAGATATGTGATTTTTATGCTTTCATATACTTAAATTAGATGAACAAGGATGTTAATGTTTTAAATGTGATATTAAAATTTTATTGATTATTATTTTAATTGCTATAAACTACTCGCAATGTAATTAACTTCAAATGTTTTACCATCTTCTACAATGTTTCCAAATTCTTTGCTTTAATACATTTTCCTTGTTTGCTACGTGATGTTTTATCAGTAACCACACTAAGTGATTCCAACTAGAATTTGGAAGAAGTGATTTTGGGGCAGAGAAAAAAAATCCTTTATATTAATGTATAGATGATTAATACAAAAGATAAAAGAAAACTCCCCTTTTCTAGCTCTCCACACTTAATGATTTCTTGTCTATTTATATTGCAAGGGTACCACACATATTTGGTCCTCATGTAAACTGATTATTCCTCATTTGTCAAGGGTGGTAGGGCATTTTGGTGTCAACAAAACTGTGGTGCATTTGGGACAATATGTGTATTGGTCGAAGCTTGCAACTGATGGGGCGTGACATGTGCATGGATGTTCATTATGTAGTCGAGTCAAGCCTAGCAATCAGAAAATTGGGATATATCATCATTTGCTGATACCTACATGACAATGGGAAAGTGTCTTAATGGACTTTGTAGGCAATTTACCAACAATGACACGTGGATATAATTACTTGTTCATGGTGGTTGATCACTTCTCAAAAATGGTGATACTCCATGCAAGAAGACAATCACCAAGGCTGACATAGCTAAGTTATATTTTTAGAGAATTTGGGTTCATTTTGGTTTGCCTAACTCTATTATCTCTGATAGAGATAGTCAGTTTTTTAGCATCTTCTGGAAAATACTCTAGGGGTTGATGGACACAACATTAAAAAGGAGCACACCTTACCACTCCCAAACTAATGGGTAGACTAAGGTTGTGAATGGAACAGTTGTTCACTATGGTGGGGGTATAATGCAACACATCCGAAGACTTGGAATAAAAGTTCACTGTATATCCAATTTGCCTTTAATAGGACCTTCCACGAGTCTACAAGGAAGATAACTTTTGAAGGTAGTTTGGGTTATTTGCCAAGCAGCCTATTGGACTTGGAGTTAGGATTGACGCAAATGGATGCAAGAGGATCAGAGATGCCACGAGCATTACAATTCATGGAGCATATTCAGTCCATTCATTCCCATATTAAAAATAGTTTGGAGAAAGCTCAAATCAAGTACAAAACAAAGTATGATCAACATTGTGTCCCCTCAAAATTTTCTGAAGGCGATCTTGTGTGGCTACATTTGGGCAAACAAAGACTAAAAGGAGCTGCTCACAAACTCAAACCATTAAGGTATGAGCCTTTTCAAATTCTATAAATTGTTAGGGACAATGCATGTTGATTGGAGTTGCCACCATATATATCTATCTATTCAGTGGTGAACTTCAATGACTTGAAAGCATTTGAACCATCAATGTTGGACAAGGAACTGGAGGTTGTGGTGCCAACCATTGAAGATTTAGACATGTCAAAGGAATTGAAATTGAAAGAAGATACAATCTTGGAGAAGAAAGAACGTTCGATATGACATGGACACAAAGTTTACTATTACATTGGTCAAAAAGATTGTTTTATCAAAGAAATCAAGTGATACAACTGGGAATGCACTCAGGTAAAGTTCTTGCACTTGAATTTCATGCAGGAACTTCATCTCTCTTTATGGGAGGGGGACAAGTGATCTAGGATGGGGTTTAACTCATTCCATTCCAAGATGAGGCAACGTAGAGGTAGAGAACTCGGAAGACGTGGCATTGAAGATGTCAAGGCGTCTGTCGCATGAAAGTTGGAAGTTGTTCATGGTCTTGGCGTATGCATGTAGGAGAAGTTGTGTTGGTGGCAGTACAGCTTGTGTGAAACACATCAACTAAAGAATCAGTCAAGCAGGGGACGTGTCAACATGGATGTGACAAGGTGGCAGTATCTTTTGGTAGTTGTTGCACCAAGAAAAAAAAATGTTGAGGAAGAATTGGTTTGCATGAGGATTGAATATGTGTGGTACCCTTGCAATATAAACACACCAGAAATCATTAAGTGTGGAGGGCTGGAAGAGGGGAGTTTTCTTTTATCCTTTGTATTAATCATCTATACATTAATATAAAGGATTTTTTTTCTCAGCCTCAAAATCATTTCTTCCAACTCTAGCTGGAATCACTTAGTGTGGTTATAGATCAATTTTCCTTGGTGAGTGACAAAATATTAGAATGAATTATAATTTTTATATGGATAACTTACTGCTTTCTTTTTTTGTTGTTTTTTATGTCAGTTTTTTCTGTTAATGTTTCTTCACCATTTTTTAGAGTTTTTTCATAATTTTCTGTTACCATTTATATTTCTTACAAAAAACAAATAAAAGCCTACAACTGTAAACTGGGTCTGAAGACTTTTCTGCTTGCTTGGCATTGTTTTATATGCTTATCATTTTTGTCTTAGGTATGAATGAGTTTTCTACCACTATGAACTAAAATGTGAAGTTTGTCATGAGCACATATGTCGCACACTTGAAGAGCCAATCTTCAGAGCTTACAAAGTTTTTTTTTTGAAAAAAAAACTTTTAGAGTATGTTGCTACTGGAACAGTTAAATAAGAGCCACCATAGCTGTTAATGACACTTTCAGAATTTCGAATACATTGTGTGAAATCAAAATATTTAATTGTGCTGAATTTAATGGTGCTTCAATTTCAGGTTTTAGTATCTCAAGTTTAATTTAAGAAATTAATTCATTTTAAATAAGATAGAGATGAAAATTGAGGATAAAATCAGATTCATCTCAGGTGATTTGAACATGTCCAAGGAAAACATGCAAGTACATTGGTCAAGAAGAGAATAAATTTAGGTGAATTGAAAGAGGTAAAAGAAGACCTAAAATTACATGGTTGAAAATAATTAAAAATTATAATTGGTTTAAAATTCCATAATCTAATGGAAGACAATCAATTGATGGATGGGTGTAAATGGAAAGAAAGGACTCATATTGCTGACTCCACATAATGGAATAGACACATCCATAGTTGTTCTTGTGGGCATCTCATATTCAATTTATCTGCTGCTAAATTTTATTACTTAAAGATGCTTGCATTTTTATATATGCATGGCACCTAGCAAGAAAAAATTGCGTCTACGAAGATCATCAAAGATGGCATTAATTAAGTTTTTAAACAACCACTTCACATGAGATAATATTGAAATAATGACAATTTTAAAAACAAATTACATATCTACGTTGTAAAACCAATAACAAGTAAACTTGGACAACAGTCCGGTGCTCAAGCCTTCAACCAATCTACATTGTAAAAAATAGAAAAATAGCTAATGAAGATATATATAGCTTGAAGAATACATCATTTAATAAATCAAGAAGTATATATAATGTTATTTTGTAACTGAGACTTTTACATCTTAAAATTGACATCATTTATCATTGTGCACGACAAGCTCCATTATCTACGACTGATCATATTGCTAGTATTTCATTTTTGTGAGAACTAATTGAGATATCTAAAAAGAGTCAATATCCAATTCACACAGTGAATTTAATGTCTTCAAACCAAAAGATAAAACACTGCTCAAGTGAACCCTTTCACTTTAATCGTTTGAGAACAAGTAGCCTTAAGGATCAGTTTTCCATTTTCTTTCCAAGATAGTACCCACTTTTCAAATATATTGCTAAAATGGCAAAAAAAAGTAAGTAGGGCTTATAATCGATATGCAATTATCAAAATGCAAAAGATGAATATGGTCTCATAATATTGATCAAATATAAATTTTTTTTCAATGTTTATGAGGTTAAATTTATCAATAAAAGGATCTGAAGAAAGATAAGATACACATTCTTCAGAAACTAATGATGTGGCTGGCATCATGGGCTATCAAGCCAGCCAATCAGTATCTTAAAAGGCTAGATTCGTGAGCATTTTCATATTCATTGAGACAATTTCCTCATTTCCTCATCAGACTGATATTTTTCATTCCCAAGAGTTTCGAGTTGCAACATATTATTGCTAAAAGAAGAGTTTGAACACTTTCGGCGTCCCAAAATAATGAATTGTTTTAAATGTTGAAAATGAGGTGAAGGGTCATTTAGAGGCTAGAGCATTTTGTGAACAAGACAAAAAACTTCGACAGCCAACACAGACTTCGTCTGAAGCAGTATACAGTACCTTTCAAAGAAGGCTCTGTAATATGCTCTATATATTTAAAATCAAAGGATTTCAGAAAGTTACCTTCTTCAATAAAAACTGAGAGCCCAAAGTCGGTTGCCTTGAGCATCGCATCTTCATCCTTAGATGCAAGCAGAAAATTTTCAGGCTTCAAGTCCCTATGCATCACTCCCATGAAATGGCATATGTTCACCACGTTCACAATGGCCCGACACATTGTAGCAGCTGCCCTCTCTGTGTAATGACCTTTGGCAATTATTCTATCAAACAGCTCCCCTCCTGCACAAAGCTCCATCACAAGGTGCACTGAATTCTTATTCTCAAATGTACCTTTGAATTCAACAATATTGGCCTGCCCGGACAAATGCTGCATTATCTGTATCTCCCTCTTGATGTCCTCCTTGTCAGTTTTTCTCACGAGCTTGCGCTTGGAAATGGACTTACAGGCATACTGATGTCCAGTAGCAACATCAGTGCAAAGATATGTGACACCAAACTGACCCCGACCCAACTCTTTCCCAAGGGTGTAGTGTGATTTGACGTCCTCATAGGGCTTGCCGAGGATGCTATCTGGAGGAGGGCTTGGTTTTGGCGGGGTCAGGACTGGGGGAGAGAGCTTAGGCGGAGGAGGACGGTGCACTTCAGGTGGGGGTGATGTGGTGTGCTGAGGAATCATAGGCTTTGGTGGCTGTTGCTGTGGTCTTCGACGATTGTCATTGCCATCTCGTTCGGCAAACTTTTGTTTGCTACCACACAGACCCATCTCTTCCTGTTGCAACAGAAGGAATCCTTCTAAAATCAGAGACGTGCCGATCGTTGCTCAAAGTCAAACCAACGACAGAATTGTTTCATGCCAGAACTCTTTCAGAAACTGCCCAAAGCAGATCCAGCAATAAACGAAAATCATCGAAACAAGAGGAAAAGAAAAATTCAGGAACTTACAGTAAACAATCCAAACTTGAAGCTTTGTTCTACTTCTGCTTCTACGAATCAATGCACAGACGATCCACCGCGCAAAAAAGGAAAAAAAAAAATCTGGCTTACAACTCACCAACGAAACCAAACCCAAGATTTTGGCACTACCTGAAAAACCAAAGAGAGAGAACCCACATCATGAATTGCGACTTGGTGCGACAATAATGTCGATACTAGTCAACAGATCAAAATTCAACACAACCAAACCAGAAGGAATAACTGGCGACTCGGCGGGAAAGAAAGGCCACCTTACCCGATAACAATAGAGAAACAGCGGCAGCAAGGGGAGGAAAAACGGGGGCTACCAGATTTTGGATTTCACGGAATTCTGATTAAAACCCAGATCAGAAGACTGTAATGTCACCTCTCGTGAGCTAAGAAAACTAATAGACGTGGAAAGAAATATCCATTTCCACCACCATTTTATATTCTCTCGCTAGCACTACCCCATGCCTTTAATAATTCAACGGGTGGGATCAGGAACGAAGAATATGTGGGAGAAGTAAATCCAGAAGATAAGCTGACGTAAACAGAAAAGACCAAAGCTTTGGTGTCCACTCAAGTTTGGATGCGTAGATTGACCTGTCCCTTTGCGTCGTATGCACAGGAACACCGAATCTTATACACCCAAGAAGAAATTTACGGGATATGCTTGAACGCGGAATTCCAACATCGACTATGGCGATTTTTTTAGTAGAATGGGAGAGGTAGGAGAAGATGAAGAACGTGAGTGGTTGAAGAACGCGCTTTGGGATTTTTACCCTTGGCCCGTTCTGCTCCGCACGGACAGCGATTGGAAAAGAGAAAATTTTCATGTGTAAAAATTTGATCGTTTGGAAATAATTTTACAATCTCATAATGTGTAAAAATTTGATCGGTTGAAAAAAAAAGTTTGGAAAATCTTTGGTGTTGCAAAGTAACGATCATTGCAGCACAAATTTTTTATGATCCATGGCTTCTACATGTGGTAGCAACTTTGAAGCCATTGTTCAACCACCACTCGAAAATATTTTTATAAAATAATATTTCCTAGAGTTGCTGATCTTAAAAATTGGAGATTAATTTACATTTGAAATTAAGAACTACCAACAACTTGTGCACAAAGATTGGTAAATGTTTCCGTTTTCATCTCAAAGACGAATCTAGTCTTGTTCCAGTAAGCTACTGTTGACCTTCTTCTATCACTAATCGATTTTCTCCCATAATTGATGAATGAACCAAACACTGGGAGAAGTGTATCTGCACACAATGGAAACAAATTTATTCTCTTCATTCAACCGGGGAATGAAATCCTTGTGAACCCAGCTTCCATGTGGAAGAGATCCTTAGAAGAACCTGGTTTACTAATTTCCATCCAACACTTCAGTAATCTGTGCTCCAAGTTATGAGCATAGATCTGTTTATAGAGTATTCAATCTAGTCAATTATGTGCCAAGTTATGTACATGGATCTGCTCATGGAGTATCCGATTTACTAGTCCTCCATGGATTTCATGGATGATTTTGTGCAGATTCTGTTCTTTGCGTAAACAAGTGAAGTACAATTGTCTGAGAGATGAATTTCTTCAAAAGCTTTTTTATTCTGCAACTTAAACATGTTCAATGGTAACGTGGGATGTTGGACTGGACTGGACTGGGCTGTTCCGTCCTCTCCAGGTCCACAATAAGCGGCAACTACTCAAATCGACGCAGAGAGGGAGAGAGAGAGAGAGATGGCGTGGTGTCTGGCGAGATCGATGGCGGCGGCGCCGGCATCGGCAATAGAGCAAAGCGCTTTTCATGCTCGTGCGCCGATCGCCGCGGGGCTCTGCTGTGTGTCAGCCGGCCTTAGGCTTCGATCGTCTTCGCGGTCTCGTTCGATGCTCTTCGCTTCCATGTCCACCTCCGCTTCTGTTACCGCCTCTGGTATGGACTCCCTATATAGGATATCAAGGGTTTCCCCTTTCTGTACCATTGGCATTGGTGAACCGTGTTCAAGAGAAAACTATACGCCTTTATATGTTTGGGACTCCTTTTTTGTCGCGTCCCGAGGAATCTATTTTGATTAGAGATGGATTGAATTGACTTTTATGGAAATTTTGATTTCTTTTGATAAGAAGTTTTTGGTCAATGTAGCTTTAAAACAGACATCACATGGAAGGTGAAGTGTGTTGTGTGGTGGTTTAGTGTGCATTATGCCTGTACGAAGCTAGACTGATTCATAACTACAAATAGAAAGAAGTAAGAAAGAAGTAGCAGTCGCTAATTTGCTATTAAGGTTTACAGTTTTCCTCGTGCGATGTCTGTTTACATTTTAGGACATAACAAGCTTCTTTACAATCAAGCTCACTGAAGTTCGTGTTTTTATTTGTGCTAATTTTTCCGGCTTTTTCATGGTGGAATGTTTTTTGCCTAATACTTGTAATTAAGTAGTAATTTTATTCTCGTTAAGGTACAATGGAAACTATTAAAACAGCAAATAGGCTCCTGCAGCTGAGGGTCTGTATTCTCAAGCTATCGAGACCATTAACCGTCTTTTTGTTTCTGGAATTTAGACCTTGATCCCTGTTTTTTGATGTGAAATTTTGCTCAATGTAGTTTTAAACTGACATTACATGGAAGTTGAACTGTGGAGTGTGGTGGCTTTCTGTGCATCATGCATATAGGAGGCTAGGCTGATTTATAACTAAAATAGAAAAAAGAAGTGGCGGTTTCTACACAGGCTTGCAGTTTTTCTTGCGTTAGTTTTGTTTACATTGTAGGACATAACAAGCTTCTTTACAATCAAGCTCACTGAAGTTCGTGTTTTTATTTGTGTTAATTTTTCCGGCTTTTTTATGGTGGAATGTTTTTTGCCTAATACTTGTAATTTAGTAGTAATTTTATTCTTGAATAGATACCAGAGAAGCTGTTAAAACAGAAAAGGCACCTGCAGCTCTGGGTCCGTATTCCCAAGCTATCAAGGCCAATAATCTTCTTTTTGTTTCTGGAGTTATAGGCCTTGTTCCTGAGGTTGTCATCATTTATCACAAACTTTAGTTGCTGAAATGTATCATGGAAATTGTTGTGTTGAATTCCTTCGTCCTTTCAACTAATTCTTCTGTTTCACTTCACAGACAGGAAAATTTGTCTCAGATGATATAGAGGAGCAAACTGAGCAGGTACTTTGGTAAAAATAATATAACTTTTCTAGTTGCAAATTCATTTTTGTTTGGTTTATTTTATGCCGTGTACTGGTAGAGCCATGTTAATTTGGAAGGCAATGTATATCCTGGAAAATTTTGAAGAAAACATTCAGTTGATCACATCTTTAAATTTGTGATAACTAGGCTGCTGTAACTTTATATTTCTAATCTGATTTTAATGAGAAGCTATTGAATGTCACTATGATAATACTTACACTTTTCATTAAATTAATTGTTTTGAAATATTAGGTTCTGAAGAATATGGGTGAAATTCTTAAAGCTGGTGGTGCTGACTATTCTTCAGTTGTTAAGACGACAATCATGTATGATTTACTAATCTTATCGCTTGAACTGGAGGGTTATTTTAGACAGTATCTCATGATTTTTATTATTTTTCAGGCTGGCTGATCTGAAGGACTTCAAGAAAGTAAACGAAATCTACTCTAAATGTGAGTGAAGGAAATTTATTTTATCAACGAACACGTGCAGTCGTTTTTTATTTTTTGATGCTATTATAAGTTATCATGATTGGACAAATTGTTTTCAAGTGCAGAATTTACATATCAGAGATTTCCTTATATATTTTTGTGTAGTGTGAACAATACTGCTCCTATGACAACTTATTTGCAGAATCACTAGTATAAGCTTGAGCACAATTCTGAATTTCTTGGTGATTAATCGGCAATTCAAGATTCTTGTAAACTGATTTTTTTTCCGAGCAGTTCACTAGTTGCATCTACCTGACTAGTTAGTGACCTTTTATGGACTTGTTTCTGTAGTTTTGAGAAGGAATTTCAAAATTTGACGCTGGTGAGTATGGCAAATTGTAAATTAACTTCCTCAACATGTGGTGTACTTCTTGTACCATTCTTGGTCTATTCTTTTCAAAATATCAACTTTTTTCGGAATGCACCTATTTGTGTATTTGAACGGTAAGCACCGCATTTTATCTCGAGGAAAATAACCCCGGTGTCTTTTCAATTTGTTTTGGTAACTGCTGAAAGACAAGGTTTTTTTTGATTTCGTTGATGTTCGATAATGCCATCTTGGAACATATTTTGCTTCTAGTCATATATTGGAATGGCAGAATTTATATGATCTTCGCATCAATTTTGTTGAATTGTTGAAATTGAAGTGTCATCATCTGGAGTTGCATTGGATAGGACAGGTCTGAATAATATAGTTAAATTTCAATTTTTTTGCAGATTTCTCATCTCCTGCACCGGCAAGATCAACTTATCAGGTCGCGGCACTGCCATTGGATGGAAGGATCGAGATCGAATGCATTGCTGCTCTATAGCGTGTATTATTGTTGAAGCAACCATATGCCCTTTAGCTTTGCAGGGAGTTGCTCCCTAAGTGCTCACTGCTCCACAATAAGGTTTTTTTGAACAAGTGATATGTTGTGGCTTATGTACTTCTGTTTCTTTTCCCATGCTGAGCATAAAATTGCATCATTACAGGTTAGAACGGCTACAATTTGGGCAAAAAATGGATTTTACATGTTTCATGACTGTCCTTATCTAGACCAAAGAGGAAGTTGTTAAGCATTGTAGGAAGATTTACCCTTCGTGGGTCATCAATCTCTTCCTCCTTTTGAAAGGCATCTAGGTAGAAAATTTCTTATAGATCATCTTATTTTACCCCCACGATTTTCGCGCTTATGTTATTTAATCTGTTAAAAATAGGGGGCGTTACCTAGCACTGTTCTGCCTTGTTCCGTTTAATCGAAAAGTCACTCTTTCAATCTATTATGCTTGTTAATATTCTTTCATTATGTTTTGCGCAGACATGTGATATTACATCCTAGCATCTATGATCCGATCCCTATTTGCATGTGCGGATCAAACAATAACTTGGCATAGTGATATCTTAAATTTCCAATTGCATCGTTATAATTATGGTTCGAGATTGCGGCGGTGCGCAAATCAAGGACCAGACCCAATGGAAGACATGTATGCCACTGTAACGAAGTAATGCTTTCCACCAAGGAAATTTTTTTTACCCGATGTCATAAAAAAAAATTCTAATTATTTGTATATCAACCAAGAATTTATATTTATCTGTAGATCATAAAAAATTTCCTTTCTCTTATGTCATTACCTTAGATTAATCATAGTTAAGTCATTAAACATGGTTTGTAACCTGGAAGTAAATATAAATGTTTGGATGATATACAAATAATTATCAATTTTTTTTTATAACATATAAGTAAAAAATCCTCTCAATGGTAAATTTTATTTAATTGCATTAGTCTTTTTGATAATAATGATTTTTGTGTTCACTAAAATTTGAACATTATCTAGAAATCATCAATACCCTTGTATCAACTTTAGTTATTAGGGGAGTTTAGTGTACATTGAAATTTATGGTAAGAAAAAGAAAGTTTTTAAATTTCTATCAATTTGTTGTTAGTGTACATCGAAATTTATGGTAATAAAAAGAAAGTTTTTAAATTTCTATCAATTTGTTGTTAGTGTACATTGAAATTTACTTAAAGAAATCTTGAGAATTTTGTTAGTATAAAAATACTCGACTTCCTTTTCCCTTTAACATTTCCACCTCTGTTATCACTTATCTAATTATGTTAATGATAGATTTTTTAGTAATATTATAGAAAACTTTAACTACAAACATTTACAATTAAGAATAGTCATTAAGTACACATTTAAAGTTGTGAAACATTATTTTTTAATCTTACGATGTCAGATGTTATATCCATAAGATTGTGATTGTATGTTTTTTACTTTATAATTTCATTCAAAAGGTTGATAAAGATAATTTACTTGAAGATTTGTAAGATAAGTTAGAATAATTAAATATTACAGATGATATATAACCAATAGTAATACATATGGATAGACATTTACAAGTTAGAATGAGTCAAGAATAATGAAAATAATGAAAATAAGTAATCGATAAGATGGATAAAGATAGGATGATAATAATGTGGGAAAAAATGATTATTTAAGTTCATTTATGTCATACCTTTGGATTATTCTAGACATTGATGTTTTTGATTATATTTTTAGACTATTCTTTACATTTATGTTGTAATACTTTGAATGTTTTGTATTTTTAGACTATTCTTTTCATTTATGTTATAATAATTTGAATAAATATATTTTTTAAATTTATGTATATTATTTTTTTAAAAATATCAAATTATAGATTAATAAATCAATTACATAATTTTAAGTAGTGTTTTATAATTTATTTACTTTTTAAAATTTCTACATAAATATATTGAACCTCTATAAAAATTCTAACATTTTAAATATATATATATTTTTTTCTGTTTAAATTTTTCGACGTGTGCTAATAGATCTTTAAGCTTATTATATTTTTACCACAGCTAGACTCTTTTAATGTTAAAAAATGATTTTACAGAAAAGTTTATCAACGGACGCCTATCACTTTAAAAAATGATTTTACAGCGTCGTCGTCGTCGTCATCCGTTGTCTATCGTTCGCGGTTCGTGCGTTGTCGCCTGTCATCCGTGTGTCGTCGTCGTCACCTGTCGTCTGTCTATCGTCGTCATTGTCCGACAGAGGCATCGTCGAGCAAGAGGGAGGAGGGAGTGCGTTAAAAAGGAAAGAAAAAAAAAGGTCCTCGTGGGTACAAAGTTACGGACGCCGTCAGAAAACCCATCCTCATGATTTTATTAGGAGTATAATAAAGAATGCTTTAATTAAAGATAAGGTAAAAGAAAACTTATAGTTAGAGGTCAAAGAATGCATTAATTAAAAGAGCAGAATAATTAATGTACAATAAATTAAAAGAAACAAGCAAATACCTCAAACTACTTGGTTAAAATTATAAAAAAAAATTACATTTATGTAATTTAACTGAAAAAAATTTACATACATAATAAGATTATATTTATACAAGCAATAAACTTGCACAATTATTTTCATGTCCCCACGTAAAATCACCATCACCCACATCTTGTCACACACCACCCATCCTTCGGTACATCGGCATCCATGAAAATTTTCGGTATTTATCGAATTGTTGTTTCCATCCATTCCATGCGTTGGGCTATCAATAGGATATATTTATTGAATTTGTTGGAGTGTATGATATTATTTCAGAAAATACCCATAATGCCCATCGTAATTACATTAAAAATTAAAAAAAAAATCCTCGGGGGTCCACTCGGAATTCGATACGGACCCCACCTCACCGTATTCACGGACCCATCAATCGTCCTCTGCCTCGCAGCGCAGCGAAAACCTCTCCCGTCTTCCCGACGGTCGTCGCCGACGATCTGAAGGTATGAAATTTATCGCCTTGAATGATTCGAAAAAGTTCGGAGCAATTTCATATCGCACAATCTGTTTCATGTTTCGACACTGGCGGAAATATTTTTAGAACGGTCTAGCGGAAGGAACTACACAGGAAAATCGAAACACACACACACATACAGAGAGAGAGAGAGAGAAGTAGAGAGATTTCATCATTCGACACTATTTTTGTATCGTTATTAGTTAGTATTCAGCATAATAATAAGTTTACATCGATTAGAAGCAGTTGGATTAATGGTTGATGCGTGATTCGGTTGTGAAAAGGGAAATCGCAAGAAGGATATCCATTCTGCTCAATAACAACCCCTGGATGTTAGTTTGACTCCTCCAGGATATAGCGTGTGTATCTTCCTAGTAATGAATGCCTTGTCCGCCTTCATGTGTTTCTCGATTTGCTGGGAAGAAAAATTTGTCTTCAAATTTCACTCCATATGATTGATTAATTCCAATGGGGAATGTTTCATCTTCTGTAATGAAACACTGATTTTGTAAATTTCATAGTGAATCTTAAGACATTATATCACAAAAATAACAATGCTTTCGAACTTTGTGTGTGACTGGTATCATGAATCCTTCCTCTCCAATGTGCTAGATTTTCAGTGTTGCTTATAGTGTTTCACTAACCATGCAAAATCCTTTTTCATTACTCCTACCGATAAAACCTTTTATATTCTATACCAATTTTGACACAAAGAAACTTCTTTGCTACCAGATTCACAGATCTTGAACACAGATTGCCTATCTAGATAACTTTTATCAATTTATCTTTTACAATAACTATTTTAACTTTTCTAATGTACATCATTATTTATTTATTTTGAAATCTATCCTACTTATCTATTTTGAAATCTTTCATATGGTTTCACTTTCTCCGATAACATGCTAGTTTCAACGAATGTTTTGTAAAAGTTTTCTCAGTTCAGTGGTTTTACTAGACAGGTATGTTGATTAAATAAAATTATTGTAATAAGTGGCATCTTTGACGGTGCCCATCTCTCTTATGAAGTGTTTTGACTAGTGACAGCATACCTTTCTTGATATGAACACATGTTTCTCTGTTGGTCCTCAGATCATCGATTTTCCATTCTCCCCTTGTCTGGTTTCATGTCCTGGTGGTAGTATCGGAGAAATTGCAGTCACAATGCTGCCCATGTAACTCATTCTAACATGGAAGGCACATCTTATTATTGCAACTTGCATTAAGTTAAACAGATGAAAATAATGAAGAAAATGCTTGCTTGTTGCAAGCTGTATATATCCGAAAGCAGAAACATACTAGCTTTGGAGACTATTGAGAAAGTTGCAAAGTTGTACCCAGACACTGTAGTCATAAACAAGTTCAGAGACAATGCATACAATCGGGTTGGCTACACACTTGTATCGGAATTTGCCTCAAACCTGTCATCTGATGCTTGCTCTATGAGGACTGCAGTATTTGAGATGGTCAAGGTGGCTCTTGCAGAAATCAATCTAGAGTTACATAGTGGTACTCACCCCCGTTTGGGTGTGATAGACCACATATGCTTTCATCCTTTGGCACAATCATCGATGAATCAAACTTCTAATCTTGCAAAATCAGTTGCAGCTGATATTGGTAGCAATCTTCAAGGTTTGTTGTTATTCACCACCATTTTTGTTTACTTTTAACTAAATAGGATGTAAGTTCTGACAGTTTCTCATTTAATAAACTTGATTGAAACAAAATAATATTGTTTTATTTGATGACATATTTTCTTGTTTTTCTTCTTTTGCAAAGAAAAAAAAACAACGCAACTTTTTATCGATTCCTATTTGAGTCTTCTTGGTTTTTCCTTGTCTTTTGCATGTATTAACATGCGATGTAACCAAAGTCAATTTGTTACTTTGTTTGTTGAAAGTAGAAATGATTTATTTAGATTTGTCACTCCAAGAATCCTATGTTTACGAAATTCTACCGATGATATGCGCAATGGCCTGCCTTTTCCTGATTAGTCACATATCTCATGTTATATCTTTGTTGATGAACATGGAGATGTTATCGTACAGTCCCAATATTTCTGTATGGTGCTGCCCATGGAGAAGGGAGAACTCTTGATTCAATTAGAAGGGAGTTAGGATATTTCAAACCAAATGCAGCGGGAAACCAATGGGTTGGGGGCTCACTGTCTACAAAGTTACAGTTGAAGCCTGATGAAGGTCCCTCACAGGTTCCACAAGATAAAGGCATCATGGTCATTGGGGCTACAAGATGGATAGACAACTACAATGTGCCCATTTCACCTACTGATATGACCATTGCAAGGAGGATTGCTAGAAAGGTGAGTGGTCGAGGAGGTGGACTTGTATCAGTGCAAGCCATGGCTCTGGCGCATGGTGAAAACTCCATGGAGATAGCATGTAATTTACTGGAAGCAGACAAGGTTGGTGCCGAGCGAGTTCAGCAGGAAGTTGAGGCTCTTGCAGCCAGAGAGGGATTGATTGCGGGAAAGGGTTACTTCACTGATCTTTCACAAGATAGAATTGTTGAGGACTACAAATCTGTAATGGGTTCCTAACTCGTTCCCATTTAATTAATAATCATAGTCATGTGCCTCAGAAGAAACTTATAATGTTAGGCAAAGAAAATTATTGTTTGATGAGAAAATATAAGCAACTATTACTTGAAAGGAGAGATTTGCTTGTATACAAGTCCATGATTGGATGATTGGCTATCAGGTAGAGTATGAATTCCTTGCGTGGATTTAAATTGCTTGTTATTAATCTTGTGATGGCTATCGGGTAGATCTGTTAATATTATGAGTTGTATATTTGTTTTTACAACTTAAAGATGAAGTGGCTTACATCAAAATAACTTTTTAGTCGCCACACAGAACATGAACCCCAGCAAAGAAGACAAAAGTACCCACTAAATAATTTGAAACTTTTCTCTGAAATCCAAACCATGGGCCATCGATTTTGTAAGGCCTATAATCTAAGTTTGATATTGGTTTTAATATGCCCCACATCTAGAGTATCTATCAAGAATATTTTTCTGATAATAAACATCTTTGCGTGACCATTTGAAATTCATGAAAATGTCAGTGCCGGGTGGCGGGATTCGTACCTTGGAAAACTATGTGCCCATTTCGTTGCGTTATTTTACTTCAATTTCTCTTTGTACATTAAAATCATCAAAGGTATTGAAAATAAATCATATTTTTTAATTTTTCGACATTTTTATGTGTAACTATTTACAAGTCACTTTTACAGAATAAGTTTTTTCTTTAAATTTTTGACAAGAGAATTGGAGGCATTTTTGTTTTATCTTAACATGACAGATCTTAAGTTGCACAATATGTCTTTTAACAGGTTTAACTAGTACTAGTTGTGTTTCCATGAAATACAAGTATTTCATACCGATTGTATAAAAGCTTGACAATGAGGTAAACCGGCTAAAGAGGAAAGGCCGAAAGTTTTAGGTACTGAAATTTGCATCTTCTGACAAAGGTCCTCCTCAAATAAGCCGCACCTCAGTTCATAATTCACATGCGTCTCCCTTTCACTGCCAGCTATGGGCAGTGTTCAATTACATCCCAAATACTTGACATCGAACCAAACACACTTTAAAAAAGCATAAGTCTGGCAAAACAGACCATATTTGCTCCTTTCAATCAATATTCAGAAAACCCAGTTCTTTTCATGACCACGGTAATGCATCTCTCTTCCCCCGTATGATAAATTTTATATATTGGGTATTTGGTTTAAAACACGATGTGATGATGGTTTGTATGGTTTAGCACTGAATGTTTGTGTAATCACAATGTAGCCTTTTTTTGGGTGGTTGGGATGGTCACCTACTGAAATCAGGTGTTTTAATTTCCTATCAAAGAAGACAAGTTGTGGGATCTGGAATCTTGCTAGAAGAGTTTTTCTATTGTTCTCTTCTTTTGGTTTCAGGCAAGAACCAATAGCTGCAGTAATAAGAGTTTAAGTTGGCTTATGAATTCCTTAAAACCGGTAATTGTAATCACATTAATTAAAGTTAAATATGAACGTCATGTAAACCTCTAGTCATTGCCATTTCTTGGAAAAAATATTTGGCATGCAGCGTAGAATAGGGCTTTTCACTGAAGGAGTGATAAATTTCTGTTTGATATCATCCTGGGAGGGACCTTTCGTTAATTGGTGCTTCTGTGGCAATTATTACTTGATTAAATTTGATTTGTTGGCTGATGTGACATGTTCTTGGCCTTTTAGAGCTGCCTGTTAATGTTCATGAGGTAGATAGGAAATAATGGTGCGTGAGGTTATATAATTGATGTCCTCCTAATAGGGACCATCATCATTTATGCAATTTTTGGATACTTGGATTGACAGGTTTCCTTATAAATAATTAACAGCGCTGTTGAAATTCTTCTCACACTCTCCATTCTTGAATTTACTGCTTGTGTCCATAAACAATCAAAAGGAAAAGTCGGGCATCATATTTCTTTCTTTTTCTACCGTCATCACTGCATGTTGTTGTGAAAAAATTTCTCAACAAGAATTCAGGCCGTCAATATCAATGGGTTGCTAAAGCCACTAGTATGATGAATGTATTGGGTTTCACATGACAAAGTGATGTTTGACATCATCTATGGAAGGGAGTGCAAACTGCGCCGGTTGGTTGAAGATTTTTCTTCTTTCTTTCCTTTCCTTTTACCAATTGGGTGCTGAGAGCTGTTTCTGTTGATCAGGTGGGCATGATCAAGTTCACTTTTTTGAGTGGGATTATACAATAATCCTCACCTTTTCTCATTCTTATACAATAATCCTCACCTTATACAATAATCCTTTTGCCATAATATTTATTTGTGGGGCCGAAGAGAAGGATGGTGACTGCACGCTGGGAGAAAACCAGCAGCCATGGTACCACCTCAACAAAATTCTTGCCATCATCTTTCTGGTAAGGGAACAAGAATCATGGAGAATCCGAAAGGTACAGCACCCCTTGCTTTCTCAAGTTCATTTGGTAAGATTGTTACCAAACAAATGCCATGCACCCAATAATGCCGCTCAGTGTTTCCCTTGGGCAGTCTCACTTACAAAGCTGCTTTCGGCTGCATAAGTTGGGCGTGGTTCAATTCAATTTTCAATAAAAATGGTTGATGTTGGAGGGTTTCTTTTTTTTCTCCTTTGGAAGTGTCAATTGTCAAAGTCTGTCAGATTAGTGATGGAGCGATCTTTCAGAAAACACTCCACTTCTTTTAAAACTATTTCTACCATACAGTGTTTAATTAATAATTTCATGGTTGTGTTGAGTTAGATCTTCAGCCAGAGTTGTCCACTTAAAGTTTATTCACTCGATTCTTCTGATTGGCTTTCTATAGAATTCAAAGACCAGAAGTTGACACCTCAATTTTTTATTTTTATTTTTTTTTTTTAAATCCTTGACCTTTCTTTCTTTATTGATCTGATTTGATTTCTTTTGAGTTGATTGTTTGATTACCAGATGAGATAACATGATTGCTTAAAATTCATTGAAATATACTTAGATCAGGCAACCTTCCGGTACATCTCTGTGTTAATTCTGGGTCTTAGGTTATATCACTTTTTTTTTTTCCATATATTTAGATTTGAAATTAAGACTTTTTCTCTTAAAGATTTTGTGAAAGGCAAGACTAAACCATGTTACGCCTTATCGGTCTTTTTTAAAGCATATTTTGTCTCTGTGTTCGGTAGTTTTTCAAGAATAGGAATAATTCCTCTTTATTAAAAGTTGCTGGTTTGACTTGCAATACTTCCATTGTGCATCATGCACGCATAATATTATAATTATTATGTTTTTCTTTCGCTTTGTATCAGAATGTTCTTCCCTCAAGTTAAGCTTGAAAGAAAAGATCAGTTAATGTGTTGTCTATTTTTAACTGTAAATTACGTTTTTGCACATAGGAAAGAAAGCCACTAATGAAAAAAAAAAGAATGCTCCTGATAAATCAGGAAATATGGGAATATTTCATTTTAGAACTTGAGGGAAGCATTTGTGGAAATTTTTAAGCCGAGACGCTGGTAGCCTCGTAAATGGAAAATGTTGATCATGATTCATAACCATATATTCTCCCCCCTTGAAACTGCACATCTGGACTAGTAAATTCTAGCAGGAGTGAAATATCACCTTGTGACAAGTGATCCGTTATTATTAATTTGCTTTGCTATTTCACAACCACCGTCCCTAGCAATCAAACAATCAGAAAAATGTAGAGGCACATTTAGAGAATTTATTTAGATGTGTCTATTATTATTATAATTTGGGATATATTCTACCATGTATCAAGATTTCAACTTATCCTGGTCATATTCATCAAGATATTTTTTTATTACAAAATAAGTTAGTGTATAAATAATACGCTTGATAATAATTATTAAAAATGTTAATAATTTTTTATTATTAAAAAAAATAATTAAATTTAGAAAAAATATCATTATAAAAAAATTCTGGTCGCCACTCATTTCGGTGGAGAATCATATGTTCTTTATATGATTCCACTCGAAAATGTCCTACCAGATCGATATCAGACTGACAAAAGGAAAGAGCTCATGCACAAGGTTTTGTTCCTTACAACAGCATGTAAAAATAAAAAGCTTCTTCAATTTCTTAGATCCTTTTGAAGACGTCATCCTACGGCTGACAATCCCAATGAAGGTCGAGGAGAGGAAAGACTTGATGGAAACAGAGACCAGAGGTATAGTTGAAGGTCTTTCTTATTCCAAACGCTGCTTAAGCTGCCTCAGTGGCGCCACTGGTATGAAAATTGCTTACTTATCTGCTCTCTTGTTATCCTTTCTGCATTTGTAAGATGGGTCTTGTATGTTAGAACCTTATACAAAAAAAGTACACATTTATCATAGATTTAGTAGGTTTGCAAACTAGATGATGTCATCTGATTGATTGAAACTTCAAGAAAAAGAGAGAAGAAAACAAAAACCAGAGAGAGAAAGAGAATGGTTCATAATCAGAAGACTTGGTCTCGCAGCAGGAAAACTGGTGAGCGTTAGATGAGAAAACATGAGAGTAGAATGATGACCACCTTCCATAAATCTTCGCGGTCTTTCCTCGACCACTAGTGCCAAAATCTAAGTCCTTTTCCTAAAAAAAGGTTGTGACGGGAGCATCTATCTCTCTGTGATGACTTGTCATTTCTCTCTCTCTCAATAATTTTCCACAACTTTATTCTTCCTTGCCATGTTAAGATTCCCGAAACAATGCTCCATCCACTAATTCATGTTGTTATAATTTGATTAATATTTGAGACCACATATGATGACATGGGCACCAAACAGACAGATGATGGATTGACTGGTAAGAACGATCGATCGATCAAAACGTTTGGAATCTGATTCAGATGAGTGTATTCCATGACTCAAATCATAGCCAAGGTTTCAAATTCAACAAGAATTTGACAAAATAAAACACGCCTAAGAATCAGGAGTCCTCAGATTACAGCACTAGACAGCTGTTGCGACGGCGACTGTCGTAGAACTTCAACCAAAGAATCCGGTCTGCCGCCACACGGTGTTGCGGACGCGGCTCATGTCGCGGCCCTTGAGGGTCCTACCAACTCCCTCGAAGACCGACGTCGCGACCATGTTGCCGCTTGCTGCGTTCTCCCTTGCCAGGTATTCGTGCGGTGGCATCCACTCGCCGTCGTCCAACTCCAGCTCCGCTGTGGCCAAGCTCCGTAACGTGTCGGCAGAGTCAGATCGTAGGATCTTCGGCCAGTCTGGCACGTTCACAGGTGCCGACGCCGCCGCATGGCAGCGCCGACGGTGGTGGTGGTCGTCCGGGCCACGGTACTGGCGTATGACGCGTGGAGATGATGATGACCTCCCCTCGTCCTCGAACGCCATGGACAGCCCACCGACACGGCGATTGCCACACGGATTCCTCCCGGAGTGGCTGTACCACTCGTGCCGACTCTCATCGTTCCTGGTTGTGTTGTTCATCATCGACCATATGTCCTCTTCGACGAGGTCCGTCATGTCACCGTCCACACCGTCGCCGTAATTTATGGTCGTCGATCCAAGCAAGCGGTCGCAGTTGATCAACCCCTTCTTCTTTCTGCCTCCTTGTGCCTTCAACATGGCTCCACCCAACTTCCGGTGACCCGGGATTTCATCGGAGGGACACCGCCCGGCGGTATAGTGTCTCCGGTGCCGTTGGCACAAACACTTCACGTCCCCGATTTATAGGCCACAAAAGCTCGCCCGTAATTCGGCCCTTGCTATTATCACTCTACAGTGAGAATGGGCCCCAAGTTTGGGCCCACAGGATTGGATCAGCCTCTAAGCACAGTCTAGGCCCATATGTCAACAGATGCCAAGGGTAAATCAATTATTAAATCAAGCCTTACGATGCAGGCTCGTACATACCGTCCTGTTCCACGTGGCAGCCGATGGTGTACCTTGACAGCGAGGCTTTTGCAAAGGTAAATCAATTATTTGGTGACATCTATTAATTTCAACAAAATGAATGCAAATGAAGATATATATATATATATATATATATATAATAGTTATGAGTATTGCAATAGTGATATGTTTGGTTTCAGGATTACCAACTTTTTTAGAGAATATTGTGTGGTAATAATCTTCTCTCAACTCTTGATTTTTTTCTTCAATCTGTGTAACCGACCGTTGTTGGCACCGTGAATACGATGGATTTGCGTATGATCGACGGTATGGGTGTGTGCTTTGCACTTGCCCTGATTAGGAGATCCCCCTCTTGTCCTCTGGTCATCCAACTCTCTGAAATTCATCCCCCATCCAACCACCACTATCTTCTTCTTCTTGTCCTCTGATCATCATCTTCTTCTGGGGACGATGATCGAGATGAGGATAGGAGTTTGAAAGCCCCAAGTTGCCGTGGAAGATGAACACATGCATGCATGGCCTCTCTCCTTTTGGTGAAAGAGACGTCCCACGCCTGTGGTTGCTGCAGAAGAGGTGTTTGTCAATTTGCCAACGCCTTGCCCATGTAGAGAGATGGTCCAAAGCTTGTGCTGTTGGTGTCGTTGCATGGTGATAAGCTCTTGGGCACAATTTGTCGTATGGTCCACAACTCGTGCCTTTTTCTGTATTAATTAACTCATGTTAAAACATAAATGTAAAATTTAAAATTAATTAATCATGAATGAAAAAAATCTCCATTAACTCGTATCTACTTGCTTTTAAATGTTGCAGGTCAATGGGCGGTGGTCGTGAGTGATCGATCACCGCGTATACAAATCGACCGGACCGGCAGACACCGACGTCGTACAAGTCTCCGAATCATCTGGTCTAGCTGTAATCTGAATCTTTACTATCATACCTATCATTTGTCACATCGTTTGGCTTAACTTCCTGATTAATCCCCGATCAGATTCTCCGAACCACCAACATGATTAGTTCTGATGAATCTGATCGAGTGAAGAAAAAGAAAGGAGGAGATATGTATCCGCGTCGCCTCGGCGTCATCAATCACGGGAATTTGTCTCGGATCCTTGCGAGCGATCGGCACAGAACCGAAAAGCCATCAACCCAAGGCAAGGGAAGGTAGCTTTCCTGTTGCATAAATCGACAAACCTCCAAGACACCCGTCGTTTCTTTAATTTTAAAAGTTTAAATTTCTATTTAAAAACTAATAATAATAATAATAAAATAACATTTTAAGTTATCATATATACAATTTATTTTAATTTCTTATTATTATTCTGTTTAGATTTTGAGCTGAATTTTTTCTTGCAAAATTTTTAAAAATTAGTTAGAATCGAACTTTTCCAATTTTTAAAAGGTGGATTAAATGGTCACACGTTCAAGTCCACATCTGAGGTAAAAATGCAGATTTTTTTTTAATGATGGACCAGGGAGGGTACAGTGGGCCCCAGTTCGAGTACTCTGCATTGCGTTGGGTCGAAGCCCACGAGCATAATGGACGTAAATGGGCCCATGCTCGCAGAAAGGTTGACCCACCCCACGTGCTGGCCCAACCGCTATTGATTACAGCACGCATGTCGCTATCTTCGCAGTAAATATTTCTGTCTTCAAGATTATTATTATTATTTTATCTTATCGTTGTATGTCCTGTCAGAACAAAGTAGATATTCTAACTTGTGGTATAGATTTCGACCGTTTAGAGTTTAGGATTTATATAAATGATATATTGTTTATCAAATATAGTCTATCATAAGATTGATATTCATTTTGTATTTTTTTTTTTTCCAGAAATTTTAAGTTGCTTAAGTCATTAAAACAGCATGTCGATGTTTTGGATCAATATGTTGTTTTTGTGATAGAAAAAAAATTTGAATTAAATTTTGTGTAACGATCCTGTCATGATGCTTGTGTTTTATGCATCATACTAAAATATCAAATGAGTAAGAAAACATAGTGTAAGTGTGTGCTTTGGGATGAGAACTTCTTAAGAATTTACATTTTAACCATAAGACTCAATAACGAAAAAAATTAAATCAGTTATTAAAAACGAACTTTACGAAATTACAAAACTTGAATGTGAGTGCAAAATCGTTCCATGGCTGTTTCTCCATGCTTCTTGATCTTATTATTTCTTTTTAACTTTGATCATCTTCATTTTTTTACTTAGATGATAACTTTTATATATGTGTGCATGGTACAGTCACCATAATACAAGGCATGACCAAAGATATTTTCTGGTTTGCTATAAAATTTATTAGAACCCAAAACAACTAAAAAAATGCTAAACAACTTGTTTACATAAGTGACCGCCCTCTCAACCCTTCAACTCTAGGCCCATGGACTTGAGTAGAAGCCCAGCCCAACGGTACCCACGACGGTCCTCAACTCCCGACTCCACGCCCGACAGAACTCCCAAACCACGGAAACGAAAACCCCGCTCCAATGGCGACTGACGACGACAGCGGACAGCTCCGTGGACCACTACGCTGTTCTAGACGCAAAAAGGCAGAAGCTTGAGGCGGATCTGGTGCAGAGGGAGGGGAATGCAGGGATGGTTGCGGATCATATGGTGGACATGGTACGGAGGGAGGAGTCGGAGTCGGCGAGGTTGAAGGTGGAGTTGGAGAGAAAGTAGGAGGATGACGAGTGAGAGGAAAATGTGGTGTAGGAATGGGAAGAGGGGAGGAAAGGAGTGATATGAGAGGAAGGGAAGGGGTAGGGGTTGGATAAAGAGATGCTTTTGAATCGTAACTGTATCACGTATTTGTGTCATTTTAATTTAAAAATTTGATCTATCCATACTTGTACCGTTCAACACTCATACTCGACCACCATAACTGTAACTTCTTTTGCCGTTTGTTGGTTTTCTTCTGTGCCCTCTTCTGATAGACGCCAACGCACTTCTCAAGTGATGGTGTTTGAATTTATACATTGGTCTTGGTTTGTTTAGGTTTATGAATAAAAAAAATGTGTGGTCTTGTTCTAACTCTTTAGACTTCTCCCACAAATACATCTGATACATCTGCAACATTTTCAGAGGCTCGGGCCCTGATTTTAATAATATTCTTGGTACTGGATATCGGGCATATGAAGATTCCGTGTCGAAGAAGATTCAAAAGGTAAACCTATTATATTCTATTTGTACTTATTTCGATTTTTTTAGTGTACATGTGATTGCAATAAAGAACATGTTTTCTCTGTCTGATAGTCTGTATTCTCTGTATGATTCTGTTTTTCATGTAATGCATTGAGAATTACATTATTTTATGTGAGACTATGATGGCTTTGTTTTTAATTAGACTGCTACATAACCAGATCATTACATGCCGGTAATCAAGTCAGGTTCTTCTTAGAATAACTGGATGTTCCTATTTGGCTAAAGCAGAATGAATTTTTTTTTCAATGCAAACAAGGGCCATGAAATCTCGTGAAGGAACTACTACCAATCCTCTGGCCATGCTTGCCTGCCTTATTATCTTCATTTTGCAGAGATGTTGACTTTCTAAATATCACCACGTCTTGCCATCCCTATGTAGACCATGTGTTCTTATTTGATTCCACCATCAATGCCTATAACTATATCCTATTTTCATATCTGCCTATAAATACGTGTAATACTTCTAGACCTCAATTTCATCAACCCTTATAAACACCATCGTATTTGTAAACGTTTATATTTCTTCTCAACCCTCAGTGCTGTTTAGGATCTTCTGCCATCAAATCATCCCTGAATTCTTATGTGATAGTGCAGAGACTTTGGCAATCAAAGAATCTAAAAACAGGAGGGTGAATATCAGAAAACTGCCTTGCATATGCAAGTATATTATGCTTATCCATATTTTGAATTTAAGGAGCATTCTCCAATTCTATAGAAAATACCAGATTCCTCATCATGTATGGATCCTAAATACCTTATATTATTATGCAGCTCTGCATATAGCTGAACTCTTTAATCATTGATGATCTTGTTGAATGCCTCCAGTAGTAATAACTAATAAGTGTCGTTCGTCTTTGAACTTCCATGGTTAACCAGAAATCTAACTTTCTTTGTGAGACGGCGGAAAAGCAAAAGAATTCAAATGCATAGATAATGAGGATAATGACATACTGCTCTTGGGATACCATACTACCGATGGAAAACTCAAGGTATACACTTAGATTCATAAAAGTAAAACTTTTAAATATTTAAGATTTATAGTAAATAGTAATAATAAAAATACGGAGGACGTTATTTATGGGATTACATTAATAAAGATGAAGTGAAGAAATGTTTTTAGAGCATTGTGTAATAAGATGATATTCTTAAAATTAATAGGAAAATTTCATAAAATTGATATTTGTCCATCCATAATTTATGGTAATTCAGAATGTTGGGTCGTGAAGTATAATAATATGCAAAAAGTTTATAATGCTGAAATGTACATGCATAGATGAATGAGCTGTAATCTACAATGGATAGGTTAAAAAATGATTTTGTTAGGAATAGATGAGTTGCATTTATTAAAGATAATAGATGAGAATATTCACTTAGGTAGTTTGATTATATCTTTAGAAAATCAAAGAATGCATTAGTTATGAAAGAAAAATTAACTAGTATAGAAGAAATTAAAAGAAGCAAAAGTAGGTTTAAAATTACTTGATTAGGATTACAAAAAGAGTTAAATTTATGTAATTTTATCGATGAAGATTTGACAACAGATAAAATGTTTGGAAGAAAATGATTAATGCCGTTTACTTTTAATATTGAGATTATGATTTTGATTGATTGCTATTTATTCTCGTTTTCACATGAAGTAGTTGCAGTGTGCCCGCAAACTTTAAGAAGAAAATGCTGGAATTCAGCTGTTAACCAAAACGGAACCACTGGCGTTGACATGAAGGTGGCTGTGTACGCGTGTGAAATACATGGATGTCAAAAGATTTCTCATTCTTATCCGGTGATTCATCATCTATCCGTATCCGTGTTTGAGTTATTGGGATTGAGGCGTAGGTTTGATATGCTTCCCTTGTCCATTTCAATCTGTAGTTTCTCGTAAATTTTCTTTCATGTATGAAATGGGGAAATCTAATTGTAAGCCACCGATGCAGTACTACTTGTTATATTCAAGCTGCAGATCGAGAAGAGTGGCAAGACCACAGCACAATAGAAGTTTAGAGTAGTCGTGGTCAATCCCAAGGGTAAATTTTAACAGTGATCAAAGAAATTGCAGAATAAGTTAATAGGTGTTCATTTATGGTACGAGATGCGTAACTTAGTAAAAGTGTTTGATTACAACGTTTATAATTAAATTTATTGTAAACGTCATCAACCGCATTTTTTCGATTTTAATATTGAGAACAAAAAGATTCCTTCAACGTCGCGTTCACATCTGGGACATCATTATCTTCGCCTCTTTGTTAGAATAATCTCGTATCAAATGATATAAGTATTGAACTTAAGTTAATATATAATAAAATTTTTCGTTTATCACTGATTAATCTTGATATGACGCCCAAAACACCAATTCAAAGAGAGAGAGAGAGAGGAATCACTGACGTGGTAAGAACGCGTGCCACGTCGGACGGGAAAGAGGCCTTTTCGTCCTACATGGCAAGTCGGATAGAGCTCACGTCCTCTTCCTTCCATCTTCCTACCTGCGCTTTAATTCCCAGAGTCATCGCCATTCATCCACGGATAACTACTCCGCCATTTCCACAGAATTAAGCAACAAATCAAAAGAGGAGGGGGAGGAGGAAGTGGTTGGAGATGGGGAATTGCGTCAGGCACGAGGCAATGCAGTCATGGGCAGAAGAGGAGGACTGGGATTTGGCCAACTCCGGCGAGACCAAGACCAGGAGGAGCAGGTCCGTGGTGGAGGAGGAGGAGGAGGAGAAGAAGGAGAGGCTGCTGGAAGTAGGGAAGGCATCGTCCACCGAGGTGAAGATCAAGCTAACCAAGAAGCAACTGGAGGAGCTGCTCAAAAGCGTCGATGGGGGAGCGCTGCAGGTTCACCAGTTGCTGGCGCGTCTCGTGAGCAGCCGCGACGTTGAGGATGCCGCACACTGGAGGCCGGTGCTCCAGAGCATACCGGAGACCGCCGAGTCGTGACGGCCGTCGGCGGTAGATGTTCCTACATGTGTTCATGGCTTCTCCTCTCCTTGTAAAGGCCGAAGTAGGTTCGTTCTGATCTTTAGATCGCTTGCTGGGTCGGTGTGTGGTTAATTAGAAGATTTTGTCTAGCCGATCGTTTTGGTGCTAAATATTTCATCGATCTTAAACTCAGTTAATAATGAATAGAAAGTTTTATTATATATTAACTTAGGTCTTAGGTCTTGTTATATTTTTTTGATGTACTGAGCTTCCTGATTTGAAATCCATGGAAGACTTACTAATTTGTATTAGAAAATCAGGTGTATATTATTTCAGTTTTATGGAAATTTTGAATTATAAAAGGTACTGCATTTTTCGTGGTGAAAAGCGAATTAATAGAAACTGATGAAGTTCAAAGAAATAGATGTAGATTGCTTCATTATACATTGTAATCCTTTGTATTGGTATTTGTTTGCTCAATCAATTCATTTTGAGATATACGGAAGAAGAAGAGGAGGAGGAGGAGGAGGAGGAGGAGGAGGAGGAGGAGGAGGAGGAGTTTAGCCAACTGCATTTGATGCATAGAAAGATGACTGGAAAGTGTTTTGCTTATGTGATCAAAAGGTTAAGTTAAAGGAAGGAAAAGCGAAGCAAATGGCCAACTATAGATTAATTAAATGGAACAATCAAAACATACTTCTCAAAGTGCACAATCTCCGGCCTTAACTGAAGCCTTTAACCTTGATCCATGTCTATCTTCCGCTCTAAGTCTAAGGAATGATGTCTCAAAGGTGCTGTCCAGGAAAAGCACCCACAAGGAGGAAAGGAATGTGTTGAACAATGGGTGGAAGGCATAAAGCATGACATTTCCACCAGAAGGAGGAGGAGGAGGAGGAATAGGAAGAGAGTAGAGTTGGATGTGTGCTGGAAGATTGACCTTTTTAGGTGGAGCTAAACCACTGCTTGCCATTTTCTAAAGAAAAGTCACAACCTGGCGTTACCTTTGCAGTGCACTTTTGGGTTAACTACTGTAGTTTTTTATGATGACGTTGTTTTTGCTTTAATTCAAATCCATCATCTCATTATTGGTTAATTAATTAATTAGCGCATTTCACAAGGAAAGACCCAAGATCTTCCTAAAATTTGATGAAAAAGGTTGATCAGTTGCAGACATGCCCATATGTTAAGGTTACAGTATAATTGGTTTCATATTTCTATGGTATTGATATTATCATTAGACGTCTATAAATAAAAAGAATTTTTTTTTTTTTAATTCGTTAATTTCTCCATAAGTATACGATCATTGATTATAGGCATATAAATAAATTACAAATAAAAAGGACATGTTGGAAAGAATCTTACATTAAATAAGTAGTTCTGAGTTAATTGATTGAAAAATTTTCTATAGACACAATAAAATTTTTTCCCTAATAAAAAACTTCGACCTTCCGTCCCGATCGTATGTTTTCCATCAACCTAAAGCTGTATAGCTGCAACACATTTGATATAATCTGATGATCTTGTTTTCCTTGATTATATTTGTTAAGTTTGTTGGGAGTAGCCTGGAAAAATGATTAACCAACAATTATAGGGTGCTTTTTGATGTCTCATAAATAATTGAAGTCAAATGTCTAACATGGATTGTTGATAATTATTTCGTTCCTTGCCACTGAACAACAATTACATTGTGTTGCAGCAATAGCTTAAAGACTTTGGCCTATATTTTAAACCCATTTTCATTTAATTTATTATGGTAATAACAGTGTAATCAATTTATCAAAAAAAATCCAACTTAGACACTCAAAAATAAACCATATTGAAATTATACATCTTAAAAGATCATATGGCAACAAATATATTTTGATACATTTATACCCACTGATAAGCAATTAACAAACGTTTTTACCGAACTCCCAAATAAGAAACAATTCTAAATCGTAAATTCAAACCCTTTGAAATTGAAATCAAGGTTCGAAATCTGTAAGGTACTTTATAAAAAAGTGTTGAAGTTGTTATTTATTTACCATGCATAAGAGAGCTTTTATTTTTCCTCCAGATGAGATAGGAAATATATAGGTACCAACATAAAAGGAAAATATGGTATGGATATCAAAAAAAGATGAAGGTGAACTTCTCAATCTGTGGATTGAAAGAAAGACACAACCCAGCTCAACCCAACTTAATTTAGAACCACATCAAATCCATCATCAATAAGAAACTTAACCCTTACTGGAGGAGTACTGATGGAGGAAGGGTTAAAAATAAAAGAGACTGGTGGTGGAGTCCAAACTGTTCCAACAAGCCAAACATCAACATGAGATATATATGTTCTTTGTTTACACTTGCTTGTATCATCTGTGGAGGTAAGCGTCATTTTATTTTAATATCTTAGGAAAAAATCAAAACCACAAGACTGATCATCATCATCATCGTCGTCGTCATCGCATCAGAAAATTTCAAAAGAGGCTGAAACATGTAAGTAAGGTAGAAACAAAAGGATTTTAAAGCATCCTCTTTCAGTCTCTGCGCATGTGTGTGCGGAGTTTGTGGTGGTGAATGTTAAGATGCAACATCGATGATCAAGAAAAAGAGGTTTTTCTTTTTTGACTGTTTATTGTAAGTGCCGTGATTTCTACTTGTCTCTCAGAAAAAAGATGGACCAATCTCATCTGCATCGAAAATCTTGAGTGAAATATTGGAATAATTGCTTTCCAATCGACAATTCTTCCTCACGTTGAATTTCTTTTGCTCGAGTAGGATCCATCTCTCACTTGTTGATGCTCAGATGATTTGATCTTGTGTGTAGGAATCGTGCACGTTTAGGGGTTGGGATTCTCACAATTGTATTACATTACGGATCTTGGCAAACTTGTGATTTCAATGGTAGTATTCACGTTGATTTTGACAATTGTCAATAAATTGTTGTTTCCATGTAGTGTTTCTTTTCTAGTAATGTATGATTAAGGTGCTACTTATAAAGAGACAGTACATTGTATTTGTGGATCTCTAGCAGCATTATTGTCACAACACCCGTTCCAAGGTTTGTTGGAAAAACTTTTGGTGGAATCATTTGCAAATGACTAATCCATGTGCAAGTGTCATTTATATGAAACTTTTTCCCTTGCACCATTTGATAGACTTCTCATATCCCTTAACATCGATTAACTAACTCATGTGCAAGTGTTGTTCATATGGAACATTTTTCCTCTAATCCAATGAACTTTTCTCGTCTCTTTGGGATTGACAAATCAGAGCAAAATGTTTAATTACAAAAATCTTAATTTATTGAAATACGTGAATAAGGTAATGTAAAGTAGGTAAATGATAATTAGTTAATTCATTGTTGCGAGAACAAATTTCAAAATTCATGTAGAGTTTTGTTATTATATCTTTTTAACAGATATTAACCTTGTAATATTAAATAAAAGAGTTTTTCATATATTAAAATTTTATTTATACATATTTTCTTCTCTTTAATATTACGATGATTGTCATATCATTTTTTAGGTTTAACAATATTTGTTTAATATTACTTCTAATTTCAATATGTGATAAGAGCTAGGAATATTAATTTTAGAAAAAAACACATCTGATTCTAAACAAACAAAGAGTTGAAGTGGTGTAACAACTCTTATCTCTAATGTAAGTTATTCTCTCCACCTCATTCATGTATAATTTTTTCTGAACCCAAACCCAAGAGCCACTCTATCCTCACATATATTTTAATATATATATATATATATATATATATATATATATATATATATTAGTATATTAATGTATAATAATAATTAATTATATAATAATAATACATATAAATATAATTAATAATAATAAGTTCAGTTAGATCAAATTTATTTATAATTATTATATATTTATATTATTATTATTATGCATACACCATAACTCTAACAAATAAACACTACTCTTAGAACTTTTACTCTTCTCTATTAGTGTTACCAAAAGCTAGACATAACTACAATGTCATTTCTGATTAAAGTTGTCACACTCTAAGATTGAAACAAACATGGTCGTAATCTGAAGAAGATTTTGTTGTAAAGATTTATAATTTTATATCCCTACAATACTATATTATTAAGTAGTTATATTTTAGTTTTATAGATCAACATAAAGCCAGTATGTTGTTGATACCTGACTAGTGGGTATCAGTTGGAAAGGCCATACCTCGCACATATATTATCTTGCTTAAGATTCTCCTTTCTATGCCAACAACATCATGTTTAGTTGTATTGAATTTCAGTATCAACAAAACTAGCGCAAGTTGATGCTGTAGGTTTAGTATATTTGCAATTTGCAAGCATAAATGATGCTTAAACATAACATGCAAGATAGATGTAATATTTTAATACACTTCGTATCATTGTTGTACATCCTACTTTTATTAAAGGCCGCACAAGTTATGCTACTTATGCAATTAATTTCCTTGACATCCTTTCATACAGTTCGAATTCTTGGTTTAATTTGTAAATAGATTTTTTTAATATAGTAACTAAATATACAAATGAAACTGTTATCATCACGCATCAGTCTGACAATGTGGTACTGTCAAAATTAATATTTTAGCAAATGCAATCTCCTTCAACATAGATTTAAGACCCCATTGTTTGTTTTTAGTTCTATGGAACATAAATTATAATCTAATTATATTGTCTAAAATTTACTCATATCAATTTCGCTTTTGTTGTAAATGCTTTCAACAATTCAGATTGATACATAACACCAGATTATTCATTGTTAATGTAGAGAAATAAAGAAAGCCGTTGAGGAATAGACCATTAATAAATTACAGACAGTTTGATGATAACGTAGAAATTAGACATCTGATGATAACGTTGTCAATGAAGTTTTTATAGACAAAAGAAATAATCAGATAATAATCAAATAAAATACCTTACAATTATACATAATGATCTAACAAACATTAAAATAGATATAATAATTTAACAATCCAATGATAACAAACTATTTAATAGATAAACATGTCAGCAACATCAAATTAATTTGTAGACCTAACTTGAGTTTCATGCCACGTGTACGAGTTTCTAACTTTGGCATATTTCTTTTCTTTGACAACTAATATCTTGCAGGATTTCAGAGATACACTCAAATATATTGAAAGTATACGTTGAAAGGCTTCTGGGAAGCCTCCTTGTCCCCTTTTCAAGGATAAGGTTGTCTGGGGAAGTTCTTAATCGAATTAATTTTTCCTTGCATTTGTACATTTTATCCACGCGTAATGTTTATGTTATTATTGTAATTAGACGATTGGGAAATATTTGTTAGGCTCTAACTCACATCTTCATCTGTGGATGGATGCTTTAGATCTGAAGATGGAATCGGATCAAGTGTGAGCCAAGTGAGTTCGCCGTAGGTTCTTCCTCAGATATTTTGTTTCTTAGAGGGGAGGTTGTAAGGATAAGTAAACGTGTTGTAAATCTTGAATTGATTATTAAAGTGGAACTTTGAAGATATGTGTTTATTATTAACGTACCATTTATTTAACATTTTTGTTAAACCGACGGGACTAAAAAAAAATCTTCGCGTGCCCAATATTGCGTTATTTTCCCGATAATTCGAGCGTCACACCACCGGAACCGGGCTGGACGGCAGCTGCCACACCTCTTCCTCCCCGCGCGCGGCCCACACACGGACGGACGGACGGACTGCAGCCTCTCCTCTCTTCTCATGGGCGGAGGTCGCCGGGGCTCTGCTGCGTTCACGGGGAGAAAAATGGGTGAGTTTGTCTCTCCCTCCGATAACTCCCGTCCCTTTTTTTATATATATATATATATCTCATCACAATTTCGGAGAGCGCCGAGTCGTGGCGGCCGTCAGCGGTAGATCGTCGATCCATAGATGTGGTCGTGGCTTCTCCTCTCCTTGTACAGGGTGGAAGTAGGTTCCTTCTCTTTAGATCGCTTGTTGAGTGTGGTTAGAAGATGTTGTGTACCTGGTGGTTTTGGAATCTATGGAAGGCTTGCTTCGTATTAGAAAATTAGATGTATATTATTTCCTATTATACAAAATACCACATTTTTCGTGGTGAAAAGTGAATATAATAGAAATTGATGAAGTTTAAAGAAATAGGCATAGATGGCTTCATTATATACTGTACTCCTTTTGTATTGCCATTCATTTAGTTAATAAATAAATTGATTTTGATCCTGGTGTGGATTAATTAAATGGAACAATCAAAACACACTTCTCAAAGTGCACAATCTCCAGCCAACTAAATCCTTTACCCTTAGTTCATGCCTATCCTGTACTCTAAGGAATGTCTCGAAGGTGCTGTTTAGGAAAAGAACCCATAGGGGGGAAAGGAATGTGTTGAAGAATGGGTGGAAGACAGCATGAAATTTCCAACGGGAGGAGAGGGAGTAGGAGAAAGAGAGTAAAGTTGGATGTATGCTGGAAGATTGACCTTTTTAGGTGGAACTAAACCAATGCTTGCCATTTTCTTAAGGAAAAGTCACAGCTAGGCATTACTTTTTAACTGCTGTAATTTTTTATGTTGATGTTGTTTCTGCTTTAACTCAAATCCAACATCTCATTATTGGTTAATTAATTAGCACATTTCATAAGGAAATTTAATGTAAAGAAAGACCTAAGATCTTTGTAAACTTTGTTAAAACAGAATAATGACAGTTGTAGATGACTATATGTTAAGGTTACTATAGGTTTCATATTTTTGTTATAAAAACATGTCAATTGAAGTGATCATATTGGTATTATCATTAGACGACTGTAAATAGATAGAAAATTTTTATTTCAATTGAAAAGGTATTGGCACTTTTTGACATGGTTTCTCCAATTTTATGGTTTCCTTTCTTCTAATAGTTGTTTCAATTGATATGAACTCCTATTTCAGTGTTGATCGGTGTTGATCATGCCAAACTTTGCTTCAAGGAAAACCTTTTTTAAATCCTACAAGTCCACCAGATTATTCACAAATTATGCCATTAGCCATGGAGATGGTCCAAGATGACGATGTCATGACGTATTTCAATGCACCACATTCTCCCATTTCATCACAGACAGATGGCAAGAGTTGCATCATAAATGCAGAGAAATCAAGAAAGTCATTGAGAAATAGACCATCAATAAACTATAGACAGTTTGATGATAGTTCAGATGAAGATTTTGGCTACGAACTCTTTGAACATGTCAGTAATATCAGATTTGTAGATCTAAGTTGATTTGTTAAGTCTTTTTTGTCATCTAAATCTCATACTTTGATATGTGTTTCAAGTGTGGTAGTTGAAATGTCTTACCATCATTGTTTTCATTAGAAAACACATGTTTACAAGTGTATCAATTTTCTTCTAATACAGATAGCCCGTCCTAGAAACAGTCCAAGGAAAGGGGTTATTCGTGGTTGCACAGAATGTACAAATTGTCAAAAGGTGAAGATATTTTGGTCTTCATGCTATGTTTTGTCTTTTCTTTGTGTTTTATATTTCTGTCATTTTTCACTTGAGAGACAGTTTAAAGTTTGCTACAACAGGTCCTTACAAGATGGCGCCCAGAGGAAGCCCGTAGACCTATTCTTGAGGAAGCTCCCACATTTTACCCAAATGAAGAGGTATTTCATGCCACATGTACAAGTTTTTAACTTGTGCTTTGGTTTCTTTTGCAATTCTAGGCATATTTTTTTTCTTTTCTTGCAGGATTTCAGAGATACACTCAAATATATTGAAAGTATACGTTCAAAAGCAGAACAGTATGGGATATGCCGCATTGTTCCTCCTCCATCATGGAAGCCTCCTTGTCCCCTTAAGGAGAAGGTTGTCTGGGAAAATTCTAAGTTTGGAACTCGTGTCCAACGTATTGACTTGCTTCAAAATCGACACTCTAATAAACAAAGGTCCAAATGTCATGCCTCTACAAGGAAAAGGCGTCGAGTCTTTGAGACTGCTTCAGAACATGTGACCAATAGTAAGCATTGTGCATCTAGTGATATGAAAAATTTTGGATTTGAGCCTGGACCAGATTTTACCTTGGAATCATTCAAGAAGTATGCTGACTATTTCAAAAAGCAATACTTCCACCATGCAAAAGTGGAAGCTTCAGGCTTGGATCAAGGTTATCCTCAGGAAGAGTGGGAACCCATAGAAGAGGACATTGAAGGTGAGTATTGGAGGATAGTTGAGAAGCCAACCGAAGAGATTGAGGTATTAGTTGTACCTGGATAAGAAAATCCTCTTCTATTTGTTTCTTATTTTTGCAACTTCAATATTCCAAATTCTTTTTTAGGTGTTATATGGGGCTGATCTAGAAACAGGAGATTTCGGCAGTGGTTTTCCTAAAGAAACAAATACATCAAGTCATAATTTGGAAGATAAATATCTCAAGTCTGGTTGGAACTTGAATAATCTTCCTCGACTTACAGGTTCTGTTCTAGCATTTGAAAGTGAGGACATATCTGGTATCTTAGTGCCTTGGTTGTACATTGGAATGTGCTTTTCATCATTTTGCTGGGTAAGACTACATGCCTAACTTTTTGAAACTTATATTAAGAAATGTTATTAATATTTATGTTGACGCTTCTAATAAACAAGATTTTTATGGCTTTGTATGTAAATTTTTTTTCACATATGGATATATTTTTCTACAGCATGTTGAAGATCACCATCTCTACTCTTTAAACTACATGCATTGGGGTGCACCAAAAATGTGGTATGGTGTTCCAGGAAAAGATGCACCTCAGTTGGAAGGAGTTATGAAGAAACATCTACCTGTTTTATTTGAAAAACAGCCTGACTTACTTCATAAACTTGTGTGTAGATTCATCTTCCAACTACTTTAGTTTTTATTTTCCAATTCAAAGCATGATGATTTCTAAAATAGGAGAATAGACATATATGGGATCAAATGTATTTGTTTTCCAGCTATATCTTTCTTTTCTTTTGCAGGTTACCCAGTTTTCTCCATTCATATTACAAGCTGAGGGTGTTCCAGTACACCGATGTGTACAGAGGTCAGGGGAGTTTGTTCTTACATTCCCTCGTGCTTATCATTCAGGATTCAATTGTGGGTTCAACTGTGCTGAAGCAGTGAATGTGGCTCCTATTGATTGGTTTCCACATGGACAAAATGCTGTTGAGCTATATCGTGAACAAGGTCACAAGATTTCTGTTTCCCATGACAAATTGTTGCTAGGAGCGGCAAGGGAGGCTGTTAGAGCTCAATGGGATAACCTGTTCCTCAAGAAGACAACACTGGAGAGCTTATTGTGGAAAAATGTCAGTGGACAGGATAAGATCCTGGGCAAGACACTTAAGGTAATCTCCCCTTCACAAAATAAAACAAGGCATGTAGATAGATTCTAAGCAATTTAATTTCTTTGTGCAATTACCATAAAATTACTTCAACATTTTTTGGTTCTATTTTTATCATATAGATGGATGCATGTGTGAATTTTTTATAACAAATCTTATTCTTGCTTACAATTCTCCTCTTGACATAATATAATGAATGACATAGTATGTAATATTAATGAAATTTTCTGTTTTTTTGCTCAGGCACGTGTGGAGAGTGAGCGTATTAGAAGGGAATATTTTTTGTTTTCACACTCAAGGAAGATGGATGTTAGTTTTGATGCTAATGGTGAGAAGGAATGTTTTCTATGCCACTATGATCTGCATCTTTCTGCTGTTGGTTGTCCTTGTTCTCCGGATAAATTTGCATGTTTGTATCATGCTAACCAAATTTGTTCTTGTGATTGGAGCATGAGAATTCTACTTTTCCGTTATGAGATCAGTGAACTGAATATTTTAGTTGATGCAGTAGGAGGCAAATTGAGTGCAGTACACAAATGGGGAATGTCAGATCTTGGATTGAGTTTGAGAGCATATGCCACAAGACATAAATCTCAAGTAGATGAATCTGCCGGTGAGACTTACTCAGAAGTGAAACAGGAAAAAATAAATGAAGGTTCTTCATCCAATTTTCCATCATTTAATGAACAAAGTAGGACAGAGAAACAACAAAGAGTGGTAAGTGGGAATGAATCAGGCGTGCTTACTGGAGCTTTACATGAGAAGGGGACAGAAGATATTCAGTTTCCAAAGGGATTCTCTGACTCAGTTGTGGGGTCTTTTAGTGCAAAACAACTTCCTAAAGAAGTTTCATACACTGCACCAAATGTTACCAGCACCTCAGCTACATCTGATACAGCAAAAAAACTTGTACCTAATAAAGGTCACACTCCCATTTGTTCAGAAGAATGTGAAGAACCTCTACCACAATCATATTCCAATGAAAATGAAGATTCTCCTGGAAATGAACTTGAAGTTCTTGCAAGAGTGGCACATTATGATGATAAAGTTACTCCATGTGGCCATGAAGACAAAGCTCTTACTCTACATGAGACTACTGCAGCTGTGATGAGTGAACCTGATACTGACACGGTAAAAGTTGCGGTTGAGTCCAATCACCTAAGTTTGCATACAAAAGTCAAGGAAGAAGAAAGTTGTGAAATACTTAGAGAGAACACATTCAAATCACATGACCAGCCCTTAAACACAAGCTTTTGCATCAGAAACTCTCATAATATGAGCATAACCAAAACTGTAGTGAATTCTGTTCCCGAACTTTTGGCTCCTAGACAAGTGAGTCAATATAAAAATTGTAATGACAATAACTCCCATACTTCAGATGTTCCTGTAAATGTAAAGGCAACAAATGCATGCAAAGTGGACCATTTTGAGTTGGATACATTTGGTACCAGAGTTGATAAAGCACAAACATCTTCAGAAAATCAATCCTGTTCACCAATTACTTTGGACAGGAACAACTTGCAAAAGGGTCCCCGTATAGCAAAAGTTGTGCGGAGAATTATGTGTACAGTTGAACCTTTGGAATTTGGTGTGGTTCTTTCGGGAAAACTTTGGTCCACTCATCAGGCCATATTTCCCAAGGGTATGCATATGGTTTTAGCTGTTTGTTATCTCATTCTGACGCTTCAGAATTTTCTTTTCTTTATGTAGATACGTGAAGGTTGGCATAATTGATGCCTATGTTATAGAAGAGTAGGATAGAAAAAGTTGCTGAATGAGTTAATATTTCCTTCTTTAATTGCAGGTTATAAAAGTCAAGTCAAGTATTTAAGCGTACTAGATCCTTCACAAATGTGTTATTATGTCTCAGAAATCCTTGATGGTGGAGTGCACGGGCCTTTATTTATGGTGATGAATCTATCTTGTCCCTATTTTTTCAGTTGTTTCATCTCAAAGCCACATTAGATTTGTTCTGTTTTTAATGAATTTTATGGTACAAAAAGATGGCTTTTATCCAATTATACTTGCGTATGTGTACCTAATTTGCACTTGTGTACTACGTTGTTGGAGCCTTTGAGACAAGAAGTTTACCTAATTGCGGAAGGAAACATATTTTGCTTGACAGTTCTTTGCCTGATTTCTTTTATGGATTTAAATCCATAATAGAACAGTAAAATTTATTACCATACTTGCATCAGTTTTGAACGTTTAACCCTGATTCTTTCTTTTTTTTTCAATCAAAAGTTTGTATTAACTAATTGCAAAAACCAGCATATTTCTCTTGACAGTACTTTGCATCATTTCTTTTATTGATTTAAATCCACAATAGAGCGGTAATGTTTATTACTGTATTTGCATCAGTTTTGAACTTTTATCCCTGAAGTTTTTTGATCTTCAATCAAAATTTTGGGATATATTAGTTTTCTCCATCTTCAAACAGTATAAACCTTATGGGGCACATCTATATGGTGATCACGTCAGTTTTCTTTCTGCTTATACTAGTGCTTGGTATTAATATTTCATACAATTTATGCACGCAGCAATAAATTGGTTGTTGGTTCTCTTTTAGTGATTGTTATCACATTTCAGGTACAACTACAGCTATATTAGAGTCTCATTGTTTTTTTTAAAATTCTGCACAGTTCTTTTTCTTGATACAAAATATAATAATAAAATCAAGACAAAATCGAGAAAGATTCCAGACGAATTTTGTATAATGATTTAAAATCTCCTGATTTTCATTAACTTTGAATTAACATAAAATCATGAATTTCTAAAATTTTCCTTCCTTAAAATTGTATCCATATCTATGTCAGGAACTAAGAGACCATTGTAAGTGGAGTAATATCAACATTGGGACCTGTGGAATAGGAGTAGTGTTTTTAAATGATAAACTGATATGGTTTGAGTTATACTGTTATTTGATAACCTTGATGCATCTTTTCTGTCTGCGAGACATTCTGGATGCTGAACCTTCCAATTTTTCAACTGTTATTTTTCCAGGTTTACGTTGAAAAATGTCCAAGCGAGGTATTCATTCATATATCTCCAACTAAGTGTTGGGATATGATAAGAGAAAGGGTAAATCATGAAATAAGGCGATTGCGAAGTCTTGGAAGAGTTGCTGTCCCCACTTTTCAGCCTCCTTGTTCAATTGATGGTCTTGAAATGTTTGGGTTGACTTCTCCTTCCATCATTCAGGTAACTTCATTTTCTTCATAACTTTATTGGCCAAAGTTGGAATCATATAATAGCCAGTAAAAATGGATATGTCGTGACATTTTCTGTTTAAAACACAATAAAAAATCAAACAATTACTGATCTTCGATTTTCTTTAGGGATTACAATATACTTTAATCTTGTAGTTCTCAATCTTTTTTTAGTCTCTTAATGTTGCTTCATCCCTTGAAATTTATACAAACCTGACTTTACATGAAGGTTATAGTAATTAGACTGATCAAAATAAAGGTTAAAGGGTAAACCTAGTGTACGAGGCTTATACTAATGTAGAGTAGAGAAAGAATCTTATTGTACATTTGTACTTACCTTCACAAGTGTTGTCGTTTCTTAATATTTGGAGTTGGTAACACTACTGTTTCATGGGGCTTGTCCTTTGCTCAAAAAAAGGTTGCACTAGTTAAAATTACATGATTCAATTGTATGTTCAATAAAGCTGTGACATAAAAGCCATAAGGTTAGATTACAAATAATCAAAATAAAATGATTGTGGCCATCTCCAACAGCTTTGTTTGGAACTTATGCTACCCTAACTATGGTAGTACTTTGTATCAAGAAATTCAAGGCATTCCTTTCCTGAATTTCCAAATTATAATATTTTTATTTGTTGGCCTTTAAATCTTATTTCCATCACTATGATAGAGAATAATGAATCTTAGTTTTGTTGAAAATTGAGATTCTTTGTTATCAATTCCCTCCATGAGCTATAAATTTATCTAATAATCTGATTGGTCGGTGAAAATTTTGGGGCATTAAATTTGAGTTGGACGTGCCAGTGTGATACAAGGGATGAAGTTTGTGTGAAAAATATGAGGGCATCAAAGATCAATCCCTTCTTGTAAGTTTCCTGGTTTGCGTTCCTGCCATTTGTTCCGTCATTCTATGCAACCTCTACCTTCCATATCCATTAGATGAAAATAAACACAGGCCATCGTTAATGACTACAAAAATGATAACTAGTATTGCATATCATTTATTTTTTTACCAATGCTTTACCAGTTGAGACTCTCTGCATGCTCCTTGTAATAACCGATGCGCATCTGCGAATTTGTTTGACAGGCCATCGAGGCAATTGATCGCAATCATGTTTCGTCCGAGTATTGGAACTCGAGACCCCAGACAAATAAGCCTCCGATTGTGAGTGGAGATCCCAGTTCAGGAGTTAAAGAAGAGCCTGATATCCAAGAGACGTCAATCCCCCCTGGCTTTGATACCCTTCTCAAGGGGCTCCTCAACAAAGCTAACTTTGAAGAATTACAGCTATTGAGTCGGTTGTTAACCAAGGACAAGTTAAGCTCTAACGACGAAATAACTCAAATTCTAAGTGAAGCAATTGGCAGATTCTCCGAACCAAATATTACTGATATTACATAGTAAGTACCTTCAGACCACATTTTTACATATATGCCGCTAACCATAACCAACTTTTTTTATTCAATTTTTCTATTCATGCAAACCGCCAGTGTTCATTATAAAGGTGAAAAGGGTATTAACATTTATTTCAATCACTATCCCTCTGGAAATGACTGAGAAAAAATTCTAATTCTTTGCTAGTGTATGTTGACCACTGCCCCCATGAAAATAAATCTTCAATTATTGGAGACTAACCTTGGTACGCGCAAAACGCTACAATTGTGGGATTTTTTTTTTACAGTGGTAGTAATCTTTATGTTTATCAATGTTGTTTCCATGGTTGAATTAGAGAAATAATAGCCTTGAACTGTTGTAACGAAGGAGTAGATCCATTTAGTCTTCTTTTGTATAAACAACTTTAAATGACCGAATTAGGTAAGGTTAGTTAAGATGATATGATTTGTTTATTCTCGTGAATAATTAAATGAATATCGTTATTAGAAAAGAGCTGTGAGTGGTTATACGTATTACAAAAATAGACTTATGACCGTCGCATGGTAAAAAAGATGGAAGTGAATGGCTTTGCGGGATATGGACGATTGTGCAAAATGGTGATACTTTTCCGATAATATATATAGTGGTGATTTTGCTTTTACAAATATTTTAATTTTGATAAAAATCATGAATATCGTAATTTCCATTAATTGAATTATTATCATTGGTTAATTTTGATGAATTTCCCTAAGGCCATTCGTCATCAACGCAAACATATATGCATGTATGTCATAGATACGTACATATATACAACTGTAGGCGCTAACAGCGTTGTTTGTTGTGATCATGAGCGTCGATCTGAGGGAGATATTATCTGGCAACTCTTCGATGAGTTGGATTAAATCTCAACCGTAGACATTATCATGTACTTCCTTCTGTTTCCTTATCCTCTACCTACATTTCTTGGACGAGTTGTGTCTAATTCCAACCAATAGCAACGTCGCTGCAGGTGGATTGACTGACTCTGAAACCGGAGGCGAGGACCTCGATTTCATCTGTATTCTTTCAAGAATCACATTTGTATCGTTCATTCATTTACAAAAGACATGCAGGATGAATTGTCAACCGTTAGAGAAGTATTTTCGTGTAGATGGATAAATAGATATATATATCTGCGTTGATAGGAAACCCATCAAAGTTTACTGACACGGATAATATTTTACTTATGCTACCATCATCTTACGGTCAATGTTGGCACCAACATCGTTCTTGGATGTAGGCGTCACTTATACATGTTTACATGGTTTGGTTTAATGTTGATATCAACATCGTTCTTAGATGTAGGCGTTGCCTATATATATGTGTATATATTTGCATGCTACCATTCTTTTGTAGTTAGTATTGGCACCAACATCGTTCTTGGATGTAGGCATCATGTGTACATAACATGCTGTTCTTACGGGTAATGTTGGTACCAACATCGTTCTTAGATGTAGGCGTTACCTATATATATATATATGTGTGTATATATTCACATGCTATCATTCTCTTATAGTTAATGCTAACACCAACATCGTTCTTAGATGTAGGCGTTACCTATATATATATATGTGTATATATTCACATGCTATCATTCTCTTATAGTTAATGCTAACACCAACATCGTTCTTGGATGTAGGCGTCACCCATACATGTGTGTGTATATATTTACATGTAGGCATCACCTATAAATGTGTGTATATATACACATGCTATCATTCTCTTCTGGTCATATATGCAAATCCTTACAGAACCCTCTCTCTCTCTCTCTCTCTCTCTCTCTCTCTAAGGTATGAGCTTGATGAGGAGGCAACACTCCTACTCCTACTCCTACTCAAGGTTGGAGAAGGAAGATCCAGAAGAGCAGAAGCATCGGAGGGCACAGTTCTTAATCTACAAGGTGCTTGAGGCAGCCGACTCGCCAAAGAAGCGTAGGTCGTGTTCTGGGCTGAGGGTCTGCAGGATGATGAGAGTGAAGATGGGGAGGAAGTTGATGCGCAGGCTGAAGAGGAAGGTGCAGGCCACCTTCTCCGGCGTGCACCTCCAGCTCGCCCTCTGGAAGCGCGTGGCCTAGCCTCCTTCACCCTGTGTGTTCTTCTGCGCTTTCTGCTTCTGGTCTCCGGCCCTTCACGATGAATGATGATGTGCTCCGAAATGAAACGTGCCTGTAGCGTTAGATTGGGAATTAAATCCATCAATTTATTTCTTCTTGCGTTCCTTTTATTGTTGTTCAGGTTGTGTTTTCAGGTGAGAAATGAACCTGAAATTTTCCTAGACTTTGCAAATTTGTTCTTGTGCTGGCGAAGAAGATGTGAGATTGGTGTTGTGGTGTCGGTCCGTGGAAACCTTTTGGAATGAGTCACGATTGGCGTCAGCTTTCTTCTTTTATAATGTTTGATTTAGAATCTGCAATCTTATTTTAATCAAATTTTTATGAAACAAAGAGATTATCCAAATAAATAAAGCTCTGGTGGTAATTAAGTGGTATCAGAGAAGAAAGAAGTCCTGGTTATCTTCTCAAGACACAGCTCAATTTGCATCTCTCTCTCTCTCTCTGCAAATGTCAATACCATTTGAAGCGTCGGCGGCAGCATGGATAAAAGTATACGAGAAAAAAGTGTGTGAAATATTGAACATTCCATAACTCATATATGCATATAATGTAATTTCTCCCTCGGGATTGGTGGGTAAGCAAAGGCAGCCATTAGATAATCCGTTTTCTGTAAGAGAAGATGATGTCATGCCTTGGAGTGAAGACACCAATTTGAAGAATTCCACCTTCTGTTTATTTATTAGTTGTGGTATATGTACAGCTGATAGCTTAGCTAATTAATTTTATGTGTGGAGGATCATTTGTGTTTGCCGTCCAATCTTCGATCCATGCCAACGTTGAGCAGCACACACTCGTTTGAACATTTTCCAAGCGAGCCACTCGTTTTGGACCATGTGAGGAGACATGTACACAATACACATTAGCCCAATGAAAAGGAAAAAGAAGAAAACTTGCGGCAGAATCCATTCCAAACTGTTGACTTGATGGTTGCTGCTTTTGTGTTCACATGCTTTTCATTGTAATTAAAACCTTCTTACCAACAATTAAAACCTGCAGAGCAGTACTTATCATTAGAAACCTAAATAAAGTTGGGAACAAAATCCAAAGCAAAAAGAATCAGAGAAGGAATCCACAGGTTCTCTCTTTTTCCTGGTCCACCGTTTCCGCACCAGTTATGTCTGCTTCAAGCAGTTCAAGACAAACGTTGATGCATCAAAAGCCCAACCCGGTTCCGTCAATGTTCCAACTGTTCTACTGCCAGAAATCGGCAGGAGTTTGCTCTTCGACCTGCAGAAATGCCACAACCTCACAAAATAACCATAATAATCAGGGGACCTTGGGTTCAAACACATCAGAATGGGGGCACCTTTCAAAAGCTTTTAATTGTTTATTATACACTGTATTCTACATGTATAAGTTGCTGGTTTTGGGTGGCATTGATTTGAATCAGATTGTCCTGTATTTTTTGGGTTCAACAAAAGACTACTGCCAAATGCCATCTCTCTCTCTCTCTCTCTCTCTCTCTCTCTCTCTGTATATATATATATTTCTTTTCAGTGGAAGGTTTCAGGGAGGGAAAGAAATATATATTGGTAGCTAAGCCCAGACAAATGAATGAGAGGATGAAGACAATGAGCACTGTACCCTCAGCTTTACAATGAGCCCAGACAAAAGAAAAATAGTCAAATATGGAGAAAAAGAATATGTATGTGTGTGAAGAAGCTTGTTTTCTCTCTCCCCCCCCCTTGGAAGGAAAAGGAAAAAACAACATATATATAAAATCATTTGTGAAGCTTCACAGCAGGTGGATTGTGGAGAGATCCAATCAACTTCTCCCAACAAACGCCTTGTCTAGGAGATCTTACGCTGTCACATCGTATTTTTTTAATGGTAACAGGTTTGACACTAAGAAATAGAGATCTTCATAAGAAATAGAGATCATGAGATCATGCTTTCCAACCATTTCAACTGCTTGAGTCAATCATGACAGCTTCAGACAAGCACATTTACTAGTTCCCGAGCTGATTACTTCTTCTGTGATAACAGGAAGTTTCTGACTTGAGACATTCATTTATTCATACACTAAAATTATGAATTGAATGGTCATGGGCGATACAAGTGGTGCCGCATCCATTAAAATCATAGGCGATGCCGTCACGTTAGCCCTTCAGGAGATCTGAGCCGTCCATCTTGCAATGGGTAGTTGAGATCTACTGCTGTGAGTATTTTTCAATTATAACTCGCATAAAACATTTTAAAAATAATTAAAACTTGTAAAACTTTTAAAATAGTACCACTTGCAACTCACGACCAACAATCTCTTAATTTTTTTACAATGAAAGAAATACACCTATAGTCGGAGTTACGTATTTTGAGCATATATACAATAGTTCGAATCATAATCTTACTTTTCTTTAATCTTCAGCATGCGTGGCCACAAAAATTCATATAGGAATAGCACTAGGAAATTCTCTACCCACCAGACTACAAATCAAGAAAAGATCAAAGTATACTCGAGCGTCGATGCTTCAATTGCAATATTGAAAAGAAACACATGAAACAACAATCAATACATCAGTTAAGGTTTACCTGGTAATATTCTTTTCTGAAAAAATTTAAAATCCTGTTATTTCATAATTTTACAGATTTACATAGTTTTTCATTTTTCTACCATTAGTACTAAAAGTATAAAACTGCTACAGGATGAGTCCCCAACACCAGTAGTCTTCATGGTGAGAGTCGTGAGCAATCACACCCGCTACATGATGAGACATTTTTTCCAAAATGGTAGGGATTTTGCATTCGTCAGATTTGAACCTGATGGATACTACAAATACTGCTACCTGTAGTCCTTTGAATTATTGTAGTTTCTTGTAGGATGAGATCATATTCTGGTCAATTGAATACTAATACATATTGTCTGCATCCAATAATTAAGATTCTGTTGCCTCCTTTGGAGCTACAGCTGCAAATGCTAAACTCTACAACATGTGGATTTTTCCAAATTTTATCAAACACAGACAAAAGATTACGGTGCACACTCCATCATACTTGGAAAATGCTTTTGTCATATTGAAATGTGCACACTCTGAGCCCAGTCCACAAGGAAAAATAATCAGAGACGAATGAAGATGCTCTTGACATGCAACTAAAGTATATAAGTGGCTGAACAAGAAGTCGCCAAAGATGTAGAAGCCAAATTTCTTGTTGCATGTACCATGCCAACCCAATGTAGAGTAGTATATTGAAATTTTCCAATAGCTTCTAATAATATTCAAGTATCCCCTTACAATAAGTCCTAAGAGGCATTTCAAAGCAGATATTAGCATACAAGTCTTTTTATTTAAGAGTTCTGATCTTTTTTGCTTCTAGAAACCACATAATTGTTGTTGATATTCTAGCAGAAATCAGAGAAAACACCTGACCGGTAAAACCAATCAACTAATCTGGAAATTGATGAAACTGATATTAAATGGAAGTGTTCAATTTGTAGTTATCTGGTGATTGATATGTACATAAATCAAGAAATATCAAGTAAACTATATTCCCAGAGAGTGTTGATACCAGAATCATATGTAACTTTGATGGATACGAAAGCTTTTAAATTGCATTTAGAAAAAAAGGCTTTAATAATTGACCATCAACTCAAAAAACATGGATAATAAGATTTTAACCAAAACTACACTCAAGTAACAATTAGTAATTATTCTTTACGAGAAAAGACAGATACCACAGAATTTTCCGAAAACACTGCTGAATCGTAAGTCTAGTCCATCTAAAACATAACAAATTCTTGCGCTGAGATGAATATAATTCAAATGAATGATGGCCAGTGTTTACCATCTGGAATTTGTGATTCTTCATTCTTCTTGAAGAAAAAGATGTGAGATGGAGCAGTGAATCAAAAGAATACAAGAAGCTCACTGTTTAACCTAACACTGCGCTGCAACGCTGCAAAAAGAGGTTAGGTTACAGAAACTGAGTCCAGAGTAATCTAAGCAGATGTTATGATTCCCTGTATGCATAACATTGGTGGTCTTTATTTTAGCAACCACCAAAAAATGTTGCACGACGATCCATACAAACGGAAGACAGATCAAATTCCATCTACCCTCATCTGGCTTTTTTCGGCATGTGAGGTCAGGGCAGGAATTTGCAATATCTGCTAAAATGTCGTTGGATTTTCTTTCTGGAGAAGAAATAAAAAAGACACCAAGTGCTAATTCATCGCTTGACCCATTGGAAGCTTTTCCGTGCCTTGGCCTTACCTGGTTTCTTCCTCTCGACTACACGTGAATCCCTTGTCAATAACCCCGCTGGAAACAAATGACCATAAGCAAATCAGAAAAAACATAAAATAATGACCAAAAGTAACATGAAAGAAATAACATATATTATTTTAAGACAGCAGCCAATCCATTCTAGCGAATTGCATAAGAAAGCTTAATGTATGGTACATCTATTACAAGCACTAAGATAATTAAATTTAAATAAGCCATGCCAATCTGATTGTTAAGATACCTGGCCTAAGTAGCTCACGGAAAACAGGAGACCAATTTTGTAATGCCCTGCTAATTCCTAAACGAATTGCTCCAACTTGCCCTGCAATAAAAGAACAGCAAAGAGGATCTAGCCTATCATTTTCGAGCCCAATAAATAAATTCAAAAAAAAAATTTATATTATAGATGCAACAAATTACAGTGTCATCAATAGGAATATTGCAAATAAAATTTCAGGTATCCAACATCATTCTCAAAGCAACAGATGTTCAAGTCAGAACCATCATCTATGAAGACTAAAGGAACAATATCAGGACCCTACCTGATGGTGATAGAGTAGTGCTTGAGTGTGATCAATACCATCAGGAGGGAGCTCCTCAAACAAGTGCGTCAAAGGTGGGAGTCGATTTCATATTATCTTATAATAAGAGCACACTTGCTTTTCACTTGTAGTTCCACACTTGTTTTTTTTGGTAGGCCTCAACCAAGGGATACATGCCACTGACTGCCCACCTCTTTCTTTCAAGCTTAGGCTTCTGTTGAAAGTCAGTTATGCCAATCTTTTCCCTTAAACCACCAGAGTTTTTCCCTTGAATAACAAGAAAAACATACACCATCGCATGTAATAGAATTGCTAGTTGGCTCCTTTTTTCCTATAGTCTTTGGGATTCCAAAGAAGTCATGTCTACCTCCAAACAGTACAACATTCTCAGACATAGGGAAATGTGGGCAAACAGAAAGCAATTAACTATTAAACTGAAGAAGAGGTGACGCTTGGTGACAGAGTGTTATCATGCCCTTGGAGAACCCTTGTCAAGATTTATAACTAGATAATTAGCCTCAATGAGAGAACTAGAAACTTCATGACTAAATAAAAAAGAAAGTCATAGACAGTCAATCACTTGCTCCAGAAAGTAAGGAGAGAAGTTGCTGAGAAGAGTTGTTCTAAAACAAACCTGACTAAAGCGGCACTACAACAGACATGAAGGATGTCAGTGCTGCATTGATCAATTCTAAGTAGTCAGCCATGTAGCATAACATAGCATAGCATAGTACAACTCTCTTTTTTGATCTTCCCTTTCCACTACTGTCAAGTGGGCAAAAACATGTGTCAAATAGAAAGGCCACTGATGCCAAAATGTAGTTTCCGCTGCAGTTCCATTTGATGATACTATCATCCCCACTACTAGCCTATAGGACCAACATCTTGCCAAGAGAGGGTAGCCTTCAGAAGCTATTATAAAACCAAGATCATGCTTTGCCTTTCCTTTTCTATAGAAGCAGTTAACTGAGTTCTGAAAGAATAGGATCCTTGCTAATGGCTCATTCTATATACTGAAAGACCTATGATGGGAGACGACCATGCTAGGTTTGGAGATGATGGGACCAATGGGGGTTCTGAGTTGGGACCAGGTGTGATGCTTTCATTGGAAGATAGGAGTGTAACTGGAACATGGCATCTAGGTAACGACAGGTTGTGGAACTGGAACACCGTATTGAAGATAGGAATGTGGAAGTCCCAATTAGCACTCCTTCATTGGAAGCGATTATGTAAAAATATCATAATACAAATGTCATAAATAGAAAAAAGTAAAGCAGGTAGAAAAACAACAAATATGAAGCTCAAACACAAAAAGTTAAGAAGTCACATAAATGCAATGAGCCACAAAAGGACAGCTGATCTAATAAAAGAAAGAAACTGCAGTAGGATTCTCTTACAACTGTAGCAAATTTTAAGGAAATGCAACAAGGAGACTACGTATGTGTGTACCTGAAAGACCACCTCCTTTTACAGTGCAATTGACATCCCAACAACCTACAGTTTCAGTCACTAAAAATGGACTAAGTATCTCAGCACGATGATCAAGCCATGAAAAATAGGCATCAAACTGCTTATCATTAACTATAAACTTCCCATCACCACGTTGGATGAAAACTCGAGCTATACTGCATTTCCTTTTTCCTGTACCATAAGCCCTTCCCTTTTCATCAACCTTTCTAACTCTTGCTTCTGCAACTTCCTGCTGTTTCTTGAGAACTTCTTTATGTCTGCTTGTATCATCACCTTTTTCTGCATAGCTATCTTCTATTTCCTTCAGAGGTGGTAATCCTTCCACACCACTTACATTCTTCAGGAGAATTAAGCTATCAAGCATTTCATCAGTGATCCCCGATGCTGCAATCAGATCCCCAAATGCACGATTGGGCCCTGAAAAGATTTTCAGACGTGAGAGAATGACAAATTAGAACTCACTAAATACATCATGAATTCTGTTTCTGGAGAGCTTTTATTGGCAAAATCCTAGGTTTGCACCTTTACCATGTCATCGCTTCACTCAAATAGCTCCATGACCTCCAAACAAAATAAGTCTATAATAGCCATTTTACAGTTTCTACATACTGCCTAGTTCCTATTGGAGAACATCACTCTGGGAGAATATAAAGAACAGAAGCAGGTAACTTTCATAACCTTAAAACAATTTAAATTGACCATGTTTAGTGGTCTTGTGCAGAATCTGGTACAAACGTTTTTCGACTGGATGATTTTGGCAGCATGAAAACTTCAATAAAGAAAGTGTGACCATTGACCAATCTTTATCCAACAATGGATGTGAATGTATTCTTTCCTTGTTTCAAAAACAAAATCATGAATCAGAAGATAAAACAAGAGTTCATTTCAGCTTTCCTGCTGTACAAATGTGAACAACCACACAAAAGGTTACGTTCGGTAACATTGGAATGCAGGTCTGTGATGAACAGTGAACATCATCAGCTATCACATGCATCAAGGAGAGCACAGCCATGAAACTACAATATCTATATCATCCAATTTATGTTAAGACATTCCATATAAGCATTACGAAATTTTTTTTATCAGAATATCCCATATAAAGGTGTTGATAAACATCAGTTCAAGGAGAAAGGAATTCAATCAAAAGAATAATGATTACTTTGAATGAAAAGCGTTTCCAAATGACAATATTGACGATGAACAGCTCCTCCAGTCCCACAAACAATCATTGACCTTCAGCTTCATATGAAATGAATTGAAAATCCAAACGAACTGAACTACAACCCATCTACCCAATACAAAAGAAAAAACATAATCTAGATGCTCCTAAAGAAAACATAATCATAACGAGAAAACGATTCCAATAGAAACTACTCCACATAAATCAGCCAGCTACCAACATTCTACATATAACAAAACAACATACCTTTCAGGACACCCATGAGCTCATTCTCCTCCATCTCCACCTTGGCCATATCCTCAGCCTTCTGATTTGCCACATCGACCTCGCCAACCCCATCTAAATCACCCACCGTCCCATCCTCCTCCCCAATCAGAAATAAGTCTCCCTTCCCTTCCTCACCAGCCTCACCAAAATCCCATGGTTTAAACCCCTCCGCCGTTTCCCACTCCTCGGCAACGTCATCCTTCTCCTTCATCGAAACGTCCTTTGCCATATCCTCAAAAATTTCGCTTCTCTTCTCCTCTCTCCTTCCTCCCCATTCATCCCCACCTTCCCCAAACATATTGCCACCATCATTACCTGTCCCTTCCTCTACCGAAAACAGTGAATCCATCGTGTCGTCCTTGACAGAGTTGAAATCCCATGTTCCATCAACTCCGCCCTCGCCACCGCCGCCACCACCAAGGCCTGATGACCGCTTCTTGGAGAAGAGTCTGAGATGGGGGCGAATGAACGAGGAGGCGGCAGGAGGTGGGAACGAGGGGGAGTGGTGATGAGGGAGAGGAGGAGAGTTGGAGGTCAGGGTAAGAGCAAGTGGGCGGAGGCGAAGGGATCTGAAGAAGAAGCGAGAGAGCATTTTCATGGGAAGGAGGTGGAGACCATGAGAAGCGGAACGAGAGAGGAAGACGAAAACGAGAGAGCATTCGGGGCTTTGGGTTTTCAGAGGTTTTTGCTTGCAGGAGTTATTCGGATCGAACGTGGCAAACGGGTCGGATATGTACTTTCGGATAATTATGGACCTCTCAGGAGATTTTGGGCCGTACATTCGAATTAATTTTTTTTTACCATCTTCCGGTGAATATATTATATTGGTTCTCTTGAGGAATCTATTATACTAAATAAAGTTCTTTTTCCTTGTGAATTTACATTTTTCTAATAACGCAAACTATTTTTTAAACTAATATTAACCCTCCATCCTGTAAACAGTAACCCTCCCCAGCCATTGAGATTTATATCACAGTTTACCAAACACCCATCAGCTAATGATTTTGAGACAAAAACTAGATCAGGATACTTTTTATGATAATGGTTTAGATTTATATCATTCTTCGTGAACTTGAAAATGAAAAAAAAAAAAATACAACTGCTTCATTATTACAAAAGGGCATATGTGATTTTCCGCATGCGTTGTCACCTGGACGGAAAACTGATACGATGGTGCTTTTCCACAGAAGATCCAACAGTTGACATTTTCATGATTGCAAATGCAAGCAAAAAATTATAAATGGGTACCAAAAATCCTGAAATCCTAATCGTTTATTCAAATATACGGATGATAAAATTTAAACATAAAAAACAAATGAATTGGTAAATGTAATTTTCTTTATGAGAGAATGTGAATGCCATAAAATTTTCCTAAATTTAATCATCGCCGAGAGTTAGAGATAGAGACCAGATTTATGCCGTTAATAACTTAGACTCACATTTTGAGGTGGTCCAAGCACAAAAAACTTGGATCAATAGGTTACAAAAAACCCGTTGAGGTGTCTAAGGTAATTGACATGGAATTATAACTAATGCCGAGATCTATTATGAATGCATGGAACTCATTAGCTTGAGAGCCAGTGCTTCCTGCTCTGCCAAAGAAATAGAGTCAGCTATTGCATCAACAGTCAACTTTCTTTTTCCTGTTCTTTCACCACCATCGCTGTCATTATCGCTGTCGAAATATACCTTTGAATTCTTCACACTGCCATTTTGAGTTTCACCATCTGACCCAGATTGACGATCTTCTTCTTCGGCCTGCTGTTCCTCCCTCCGGCGCTTTACTTTCATCTTCTCCTTGGTCCTTCCCTCTCGCAATCGCTTCTTCTGAAGAAGCTTATCCTCCCTGTCCAGTCTCTTCATCTCTTCCCTCAACTTTACATATCTTTCTTCAACTGTAATGAGTGGAAAATATCCAGTAAAAAAAAACTAAGAAACAAGAAATGAAGATAAATGCTAATTTAGAAGTTCACACAAAATCTTGTCCTAGAATATTTTACCTTTGGAAGATAAATGCATTTCTTTTCCACAATCTCCAATGCCGTTTGCAGCAAGGGCAGCTAAGGGAGGCAGTTCATTGCCTTCGTCATCAAATATAACTCTTGATCCAACTGGTCTATCTAAATTAATCTTCAGCTTCTTTTTCTTTAGGATCCTAGTGGGAAGACTGTTGAAACGATAATTAAAGAAAAATCAAAACATGAGCCAGAAAACTGGATGATCAGAAGAACCATCAACCACGTGTTAAGCAATAGAACGTACACAGCTGATGCTTCTTCTCCAACCTGAGTAGCATTGCCTTTTAGGAATACATCACTCTCTACGCTCTCCTTTAATTTGCCTATATTCTGATTTTTTTTAGAAACCACCCTCAAGTTGGATTTCATAAGAGTCTCCTCTTTTCTTAATGCACACTCTTCCAAATTATGTGTTTCTTCTTGTACTTTCTGGTCCTTCATCTTTTTTGCCAGGAAACGAATCTTGGGAGTCACAGAGAGTCCCAAAGAGAGGGCAAACTCATCTAAAGGTAATTTAAAGATGTCAAAGACTTCCTTGTCCTTCTGCTTGTAAACAGATCTACAATATCTGATGAAAGCTTTCTGAGCTAATTCATTCAAATTTGGATACTTGGCCAGTTGGGCAGCTAATGTATCAGATATTGATTGCAATCTTAGTGTGTTTGCCTGAAACAAAAAGAGAGCAATTATTTTTATAAGCAGAGATTTGAAAACAAGCAAATCTAAAGGGACACTGTTAGGAAGCAACGGTAACACACTGAGTTTAGTTTTGATCATATACAATGTTGTATATTTATATATGCACATACCTATGTGTATATGTGCATGTGTGTGCTAACATAAAAGTAATTGTTACCAAGTGCAGACACAATTTTTTCATGCATTTTTTCGATCACTTGGGGAGTGTGAGATTGCTCCGCTGAAGAAGATTAGACCCTAGAAAACCAAAGGACACAACTGAAGTTCAGGCTTCAATGCCAAAGGAGAAGCAAGAAGACAATAGAACAAGATGAAAAACAAGCAGGGAAAGTTGAGAGGGGCAAAGACCCTTGGAGGATGATTCACACATCTAGGGTACAAGAATTATTCAAGAGAGTTAAAGGATGAGACACAGGAACCTCCCAGACCCGAACCATGGAGGGCCCTGCTTTTTCTCCATCCAGCCTCACTCTTTCCTTTCATGGAGTGAGGGCCATCCCCCCTCAGGAGTTGTAGGGCCATCCTCTCCCCTTCAATCCTCAGGCCATCATCTGTTGTTGGAACATTCAATCAGAATTTTGAGAATTATGGGGAAAGGTACGTGAAGATAAGGGAGCTTGATTGTAAAACTCATACATAAAGGACAAAAGTCAACCTTGGTGTTTGACATTGCTGAGTGTAAGAACACTCAAGATAATTGTAACAAGTTCTAGTGGAAATGGCAACATTTCAAAATATGTGAAACAGATACAATGCATCTCTATATATAGGCATTTAAACTAGCAGGTAATGAAAACACAACTACAGTTTTTAAAAAACAAGGAAATAGCCAAAATTATTCATCAATTTCTAAATACATGAAAATAAAATAGAAGCTACACTTCTAAACTCTAACATATTTTACCACAATATTCGAATACAAGCTCAAGCACCAAGTTCTAAATATATAAAAATAGAGAACCTGAATTTCTAAAGTATAACATGACAAGGTTCAATATCTAAACTCAAATATGAAAATAATAACAGTAACCTGTAAACAACATAAACAGGGAGATGTTTCATTGTGCCCTAACTTTTATGGGTTTGGTAGTTTTTGGGTACTTGGTTTACTCTATATCTTTTCATTTTTTGTGGTCAACATGCCTGTGTAGATCCAAAAAACAGCCTTGTAAATGGACGGTGCAGTGTAAAAAAAAACCCTGTACCAACTGCATATACCTAAAATGAGATGCCAGGTTTAAGTGCATGTGTACATGATGTTTAAACAGTTGTGTCGGCCTTTTTTTGAAACACAAGGAATTGAATTGATCAAATTTGGTCAATTCCCAAGTAACAAACTCCTATATTCCTTTCATCACAGAAAAATGTTAAAAAACAAGAAAGATTTAAAAATGTTACAGGAAATAACTTGCAACTAAATAAAGAAAAGACAACCTCATAAGATAAACAACGGTTTCTGACCTTTCTCAACTGGATTGGTATTTTCGGCTCAGCAGCTTGTAATCTCACGATCATTTCTTTCTCTGAAGGCAAGAGAAACAAAACTGATTTGCCCTTGGAAGTGAAACGAGCAGTACGACCAACTCTATGAATATAAGTTGGAATATCTTCAGGGCAATCAAACTAGAAATATGAAAAACAAAACATAAGTCCGTGCATATATCTAAAATGGGTGAGTTTACTAACTGCTCACCTGAACCACCCAATCAACTGATGGAAAGTCAAGACCTCTAGATGCCACATCAGTTGAGAAGAGAACTGACCGTTTTTCACAGAACTGAGAATATATTGCTAACCGTACATCCTGTTTCATCCGCCCATGAAGACATTTCAAGGGAATACCTGGACGCAGTTTTTTAAATATTTCAAAGACAAATTTAACCTGTTACAGATACAATTTCATTGACATTAGTAAAAGATGAAATGGAAATGCTTTGATTATTTTGTATTTAAAACAATGAAAAAATGAATGCTATTTCAATTGCTCACAAATAAAGATAATTGTCAAATGCACTTCGCAAGAAGTACAAAAGTTCCACCTTTGACAATCACGGGCAGGCCAGCTTACACGGTACAGGCTATATCAGTGTTACAAGCATGGTAGATTCAAAAATCTCACTGTTGGACCATGTAAAAAATTTACAGCTAGAAGGAGATTTAGATTTTGAGTTTTTTCAAAATATATAAAAAATTGTCATCCTTGGGCCATGAGGCTGTACGTTAGGCAATTTTTAAAACCTAAATGACGAAACTGAAATCATATATACATTGAAATGACAAAATGCAATTTTCTATTACAATTTACTAGTGTTTGTGCAAACAGTTTTATGAGCAACACTAGCCATACACCATGGACTTTCAAGTTGTTATTGAAGTACACGAGGAAAATTGGTGTCGTGGAGATTTCAATGTCACAATGGTTTTCAAATGAACAGTTCAGAACTATTGCTTTTATGATGGAATTCAATGATCCAATCCAATGAAATTGGATGTAATGATATGCCAATCTGAGGAAATAAATTCACTTGGTCTAAAGTCAGATTCCAACAATGACTAGTCTGGGCAGAGTGTTTGTTGACACGTTGGAACATTCATATGCCTGACTCTTACGTTAAGTGTTTATCAAATATTACTTCAAAGCATTAGGCCTACAAATGGATATTATAAATCCAAATTCATTTAGCAGGAAAAGAAATCTGAATCCAATATCCAATGAATGGTATTTGGATTCTAAATTTGATGTCTGAAAAGCACCAAAACCAAACTTGAATATGTATTCTACTTGCCAATCAAAATCCAATACAAATCCATTTAGCTGCTATTCACATATCCACTGATCTAAATCCATGTAACTGCCATCCAGTTATCCTTGAATCTAAATTCATTTAGCTACCATATGGATATCCACAAAACTAAATTTATTTAGATATTATCCTTGAATCTGAAATTTACTACGTTTAGTTATTTCGATAGTTGTGATAATTATATATTTCTAAATATATTTATATTTTTTCAACAGAAACTTATAATATTTTTTCAAAAAAACCCATTTCAACCCTATTTTAAAAAATGTTTTATTTTCCAAGCTGTAAAATGCCTGTTTTCCAGTTTTTACAACATTGCATACAACTATAGAAAACAATCGCAAGAAACATCTGTAGCTGGGTTTTTTTGTTACCTGCTTGCATGTTGACAAAAATACAATTATTTTTGAATTGATATGTGTTTTAATAAAGCTCCATAGCATGTCCAGCTTCTGGCCAATAGGGACTTCCATTGCAATCTGTTTCAAGTTCTCAGGTGTGACCGTCTGTGACTCTGCATGCACACTAAGATACTCTGGATCCTTCAAACTTAACCTAGCAAGATCTCGAACTGACTTTGTTTGAGTTGCTGAAAAAAGTAATGTCTGACGCTCTTTTGGAAGCTGAGAGATGATTGCATCCAATTCTTTCTTGAATCCTTCATCAAGAATCCTATCCGCCTCATCAAGCACTAATACCTATTTCCTGACCAGGAAGACAGCATAAACCCATTAAATAAGCCGTATTGGAAAACTAAATATTAAAAAAATGTATGATATTTTTCCGGCTTGACCTGGAGTTGTGAACAATCAAAATTAGGTGTCTCATCCATGTGCTGAAGGAGCCTTCCAGGTGTGCATATCAAAATATTAAGGCTATTGACACATTCCTTTTCCATGTCCACATCCTTCCGGCCACCAATTAGAAGACCTGCACTGAAGGTGTGATACGTCCCAACAATTTTCAACACTTCAAAAATTTGTCCTGCCAACTCTTTTGTTGGAGATATTATTATGCTTCCTACTCCATCTTCAGGACCCCATCTTGACCTGTATAATTTTTCCAAAACCTGTAAACAAATTCCATTTAGAACACCAAATATATTTTCAAAACTTGTAACAGATGTTTAAAACCCATCACTATGTGCAAAAAAATTTAAAACATAATGAATTTTGAATGGTAGACAAGTCAAAATGCAACCTTGAAAGCAAGAACCAGCGTGCAACTTGATAGATATCCCATATCAACTCTATGACAAGTATAGGTCCTCATCTCTTTAAGTTTTCTGATAATATGTGATAATTTCACGTATTGTTAATAGGCATAGCAGCTAACATCTACTTGTTCTGATATTCTCAATTTAGACAAAACAAAAAACAAGTCGGCACTAATTCTTTCTCTCTCATTGACTTGCATCATTGACATTCTCAATTTGGAATAACCTATTGAGATATGCCAATCGCTTTAAAAAGAAATAGCATTGAACCTTTTATCTTAACGGGATGAATAAAAAATGCGTTGTTATGCCAGCATTAAACAGTGCTGTTTAAACTCATCAGGATTGTAAAAATGGGATCAAAGGAACGAGCTCTTTTGTCACTCACGTTACATTGAAAAACTAGATTGTTTCTGGATCAAAAGATAAACTACCCAAATTAAATGCTCTTTAATTACAGAAGATAGCAATAATAAAAAACTAGAGCCACAAAACAAGAAACGCACCGGAACGACAAAAGCTAAAGTCTTCCCACTTCCGGTTTTGGCGGCCCCAAGCACATCCCTCCCGCACAGCGAGTGCGGCAGCGACGCCCGTTGGATCTCACTCATCACCACGAACTTTGGCCGCAACCCGTCTTTCGTCTTCTTCGACAACGGAAGCTGGTCGAACCGATCGCAACCAGCATACCCTGAGAACCCGCCGTCCGGCGTCCTTCCCACGGGTGAGGCAGCGGGGAGAGTGGGAAAGGAGAGGGGGTTGGTGCCGGAGTCAGGCTTCCCGCGCTCGATCCAGGCATCAAGGATGGAGATTTCCTCCACCTCCGATAGGCGCCTCTGCTTCTTATCTGTCGACTTCCTCTTCGACTTCGGATTCCTCATTCTCGGGACCCTTGCGTTTTCCGTTAGGTTCTAGGATTGAGTCGAGAGGAGGAAAAGAGAAAGCGTTTGGCGCGGTCGTTGGTTTATTCCCGACTTTGGAATCCGACGGAAAGCAAAATCAAGAAAGTTGAAAAGTACGGGAAGTAAGGGCGAGGCGTCCAAGGCCAAGCAGAAGCGAATCAAAGAAGCTGGACAGAGGAACAGCGGCGCATGCAGTCTGGCGAGGTGTTGCGACACAGGGGCTTCGAACGGGCGAGGTGTTGGCCGTGGAAGAAGGGTCTCCCAATGGGCAAGTTTGCGCGAGGGGCTGCGAGCGGGCGAGTTTGCTCGAGGGGTCGGCAGTCAGGCGATATTTTCCGACTGTTCCGGGTGGCGACAGAGGTCGGAGGAACTGGGGACGAACAAGCGATGGGTCGGACGAACGCCGGCGACCAGACGCGAGGGCGATTCGCGAACGGGCGGTGAGGGCGCAGGGGAAATCCGCACTTTCGAAGGGGAGAATGGGGGAAATCGTTAATATCCGTAGGGTTTAGGGTTTAGAAGAAGAAAGTTTATCTTTACTTTTTTTTTACTTTATAGAAATGTATGAAATTTTCATTTTACTTTTTTTATTTTTTTTCTTTGCTTCCCTTTCTAATATAAACTCCTCGTAATTACAAAAAATTGTGAAACATAACGATGAAATTACATTCATTGCAAGACGATTTTTCAAAAAATTTACAATCCCAGTTGTAAAACACAAGCAAAACATTAAAAAACTAATCAACATCAAGGGTAACTCAACAAAAGGTAATTATCATCACCCATGCAAGATTGAATGCTTCTATTTCTTAAATGTCTACTAAACAAAGAGTTGAGTTCGAAAAAGTAAGAAAATATATACAACCATCCAACGAAGAAAGAAGGTTATTGCTAACGAGCAAGGAGTTGAGTTTTCAAATTTGTCTATGCATTTAGAAATTAACAAAAAGTTACAAAAAATAACGAAAAGTCAAGAAAAAATATAGATATTTGTATACAATTTAGAAAGTAACAGAATTTAATGAAAAATAACAGAATGTAATAGAAAAATTTTGATTAGATTAAACTCTTTGTTTGGTCACTTCAAAGTAAAGATTTATTATATATATATATATATGTAATAGAATGTATAATTTGATTTTAATTTAAATGTAATTACCCTTTCAACTTTTCTATTTGTACTTTCATAAATTTGTTCATAATGATAAAATGATTTTTATGATTTATAATAATAAAATATAATTTTTATCATAAAATATGATTTATGATGGTAAAATATGAATTTTAAGATAAAAGATAATTTTTATGATTTATGGTGATAAATGATTTTTATGATTTATGACCATAAAATATGATTTTTAAGAAAAAAGATAATAAAATATGATTTTTAAGATAAAAGATAATAAAATATGATTTTTATAATTTATAATGATAAAATATGATATTTATGGTAAAAGATGATAAAATATGATTTTTATAATTTATGATAATAACATATCATTCATAAGGAAATTAAAAAAAAAAATTTACTTAACATATAATAAGATGAATGTAACTCTTTCACATCTTCAAGATATTAAAGAATATACGAAGAAAAATCTTTCTTTAAAAAGTTAAACTGAAAAGTTTATTAAACTTTTCTTTACTATCTATTACGTACAAATATCCTATAATATTTTATCCTAATTTTTCGTTACTTTACATTATACACAAACCCTTCCTTGGTTACCATCCCGTACCCTTGATTTCATTTGTTTGAATTGCAATCATGACTCCCAAAACAGGAGATACAATTGCTTACCTCGTTAAATTGCACCCTTTTGATATATTGAAGTACAATGCTCTTCTCCTACGATCGAAGTTTTGGTAGGAGTTGTGTAATACCAAACACTTTCGGTCTATTACTATTCTACCGTTAGATAGTGACGTGGGGTAGCCACCTTGGCGTGGTTGATCAACCACCAAGACTTCCCCTACAATACGAAGTGGTTCAACCTCATAGGTTGTCTTCACACTAACCAACCGCCAAGACTAATTGGCCACTTATTAGGTTGCTTGCACCACTCATACTTCTCTAATCCTCACAATGTGGTTGGTTCGATGGGAACAATCATCTTATTCTCACTGCCATTGGTTGGTTATAAAATACCATAATAAATGTAGTATAGATTACAACAGGCTTTTTCCAACCCTAAGACTAAACTATCTTCGTTTATTACACTCATTTGATTTAAGTGTTAGAAGGAATTCAATCGACCCTTATTTGATCAATCTAGTCTACAATTTTACAGGTTGAGATCCTTGACCAGTTTAAATGCATGTAACCAATCAATTCAACTGAGTAGAAGGGAAATAAGATAGAGAACAAAAAGAGAAGGAGAAAAGCATAGATACATTTCAAAGCCAGAGTTGCTAGTGTCATCTCTATCGTTATTCCCCATTGTTACCTTAAGCCAAGAAGAGATGAGACGTTAGATTCAAAAGACACAGGCCAAATTCTAGAAGAAGAGAAATTAAGGCTAGACTTCACTGGTTCCATGGCTGCTTGAGTGTGTTATTGGTCCTCTTCATCGCCTGAATTTCACCATTACAGGTGCCGTGTAGATCGGCTAAATCCAAACCTACGGTCAAGCGTGGCTGTCATGTGGTCCCAAGAAAATTTGAATTCACAATGAAAGTTGTAATTATTTAAGACAAATACAGGGATATCGTTGAAAAGACTCCTACCACACCACTGTCGGTGGTCAGGTAACAAAAGCGATCAACATAACCAATTACAATAACCTAGATTAGTCAAGAACGACATTATTCCTTATAAGACTATCGACATTATCAAGAAGACTGAAGTCACCGACACCCAAACATCAAAGCGATCCAAAAAAAAAAAAATTTAATGATTGTGTTTTTAAATTTATCAAGTTCAGCAAACAATCCACAAGTGCAGGTAAACAAATTGCAGTAGCACTTTAGTTCGGAGAAAAGTAGTTATTGCTGATTAATGAGAAGATAAGTGCTCCAGTTTCATAAACTTCCAAGAACATTAGCACAAGATCTAGATAACACACCACATTCCTAAAGCACCCCAGCCCTTATTTCTGTTGGGTTCTTATGATGGCTTATCAAACTACATACGTTTCTGATTTTCAGAATCCGACATAGTAGGCAGGATATGGTTCCATGGTAAGAGAGAGCCAACACCATTTCATCAGGATCTTCAGACTTAACGATATCTCTGATTGCGGAAAGTGCGCTTGCGCTGCATCTTTGCGAACGACCAAGATGAAGGAAAATGGGAGACAACACAAAATAAAATGTGCACTTTGTTGGTGCCTGGAACCGCTAACTGGAGAATTTATCATACGCCTCCCTGTTCGCACAAATCCAACAACTGCAAAGTCTGCAACCACATGAAAAATACTATGATAAATACGTTTCTTACAGAACTAGATTATTCTTGTTGAGCACGGACACAAAAAGCTAAAACATTAAAAAGACATCTTGTTCAAAGACTACTCGCCACCGTTGCCTGATAAAGGTATAAATATAATATGAAATATACGTAGGAGCCTTTTACCAGAAGGTAAAGTTAAAGACGAAGTTGTTTGGTGTATCACCAAATAAGAATACTACTAAGACTTCATTACCTCTGGTATTGAGAGCTCAAGACGAAATTTGGGACCATCATAATGGTGCAGGACTGGCCTAAATGAGTCCTCTTCCAGGGCTTTACAGAGCTTCCTCACACGAATTCTAACCTGCATCATTGTGAAAAAAAGAAAGAAAAAGCATTCAGTTTTATGTTTTTTGGGCGATAAAAAAAAGTTAACCGACTGACTACAACAATTTCACCTGTGCAGGAAACCTAGACTCCCCCTTGCACTTTTTATCTTCCCAGGCAGTAGGATCGATATTGGAACCTCCAAAGCTTGAAGCCTACATACATCAGCAGAATAGATTCATGGACTAATCAGAGAAAAATAAAAAAGAGAAGTTACAGTGAAATAAAAAATATATCTACATCTCGGACATTGTAATCATCTAAGCAGTTGAGTAACTAAAAATAATAATCAATGTTTCTTCCCAAGCAATCTCAATGCATTTGTGAATATATAAAAGTTGTAAGAAATCTTAATGGCTTATTATCAAAGTATGATAAACAATTCCGTATTATATTAAAGAAAAAAGGCTGGCATAATACCCAATTTATTCCTAGAAGACAAAATGCAATAACTAATTACAAATGACTCAATATTCAATGCTTTGACTGCTTCAAACACACACCATTCCTCAATTTTACCTAAGCAAAAGGATCAGATTGTTGCAAATACTTCTGTTGTTTCACATGTCTTTCAATATGCTAAATAATCAGAAACTATTCAATTAAAATTACATACCTCAAATATTCCATGCAGCTGGTGTGTAGTGTAATTGTAAAGGAAAAGAGGCAATCCTGGAGTTATAGCTCGGACAGAATCCCTGTACCTTGGTGGCAATCCTGGACAAAAAAATAGTTAAGCATATTTAATGAGAGATAACAAATCTATTGCAGTACCTCTACTATCACTCACAACACCTCAATTCTAGGAACTAAAAGCAACTCTTTCACTAGTTTTACAAGCATATACTTTATGAATACATTTTTTCGTACATAGCATAGATCGATTTTAAACTTCCCATTTAAATATAAAGTACACTTGATGATCTCTGTTGCACTTATGAGAAAAATAAACATGGGATTATATAATAGCACAAAACTGAAAGAGGGATCACGGATGTACCAAAAAGCTGTCTCTTAAGATCCTCCTGCATGGTATCATTGTTGCACACAAATATGTAACCTCCAAGCACCTCATTCCTTGGTAGCATTTCAGCTGAAGGTAACGTCTTGAACCTCTTGTCAGTACTTGCATTATTATTGTTGTTACTGTTATTGCTGCTACTGTTGTGGTTGTTCTTGTTCACCTCTTTATTTTTGGTAGTGTTTGAGTACTTTTGGTTCATGCTGCTCAACTTCATGTTGTTCATGCTATTGTTGTTGATGAGGCCGTTATTACCACCTTTGGGATTTATGGCATTCATGCCATACACACCAGCGCGAGATACATTCTTCCCCATAAAATCATTCAGCTTGTGGTCCATATTCAGTTGGCTTAAATCGAAGCTATCGTACCTGTCGTCTTCAAATCCAATTTTCTCGGTAAGCTTACTCTCTGGGGGTTTTTTCGAGAGATCTAGATTGTTCGTACGCCCGACTTTTGTATTTGTGAGCTCAGCTAGTTTCGAAGTCATCATCGACCACTTGTGATCCTCTGAGACCCTCAGCTGTCCACGAAGCTCATCCCCTAACTTCCAGAAACTGTCCATTGTTCACTACCTACAATACAAGCTGAGAAAGCGAAAAACCAGTGTCATGCTTGAGCGAATTCAAAAAAAAAAGCAAAGCATCTCACTGATCATTACACGAGTAGAACGAAACAGGCGGACTGACAGAAATAATGCACAGATCAAGAAATCTACAACCAAGCCATAAAAAAATAGATCCGCCGACAACAAGATGAAAGATGGGATGGCGGCCACAAAGCAAAATCAAAAAACTCTGCAAGGATCTTACTGGAAACCGATCATTAAAAAAAAAAGACGAATTCCACAGATCTACCAGAAGCTTACTCGAGTGTAGACCAAGCAAACTGATAGATTCCGAGAATTCCTCGGAGCCCTACGTATCCACGAGGAGGAAGTGAACAACGAGCTCACCTTCGGGCTCTCGTCTCTCCCCCCTGCTTCGAGCGAGGGCTGGATTGGGGATCTTTTCCTCTTCCCCGTCATGTATAGGCAATTTGTCATCTCTTTGGTCCTGGGGTTCGACTTTATTACGACATAACCATCAAGTTATTTAAAGAGACCGAGACAGGTGGATGGAGTAGACATACCGTTTGGTCAGCAGATTACATGTCAAAGTAGATATAATTAAGAATCGTAAATAAGATGAAATAACTACGTAAATTTTTCCTATGATTAAATAAACAGAAATAAAAATCTCTAATGTTGAATCTACAAATCATACAAATACAACATTCGGAGGTATTGATAATCATTGAAGAACTTGGAATCATTGAAGATGAGATGCATAACGCTTGAAGACTTTATCACGCATTTGTCTTCTTTTTTTTCCTTTTCAATTGTATTTCTTGACGGTAAATTGCACAATCAGAATAATTTTAACTTCATTTGATACACCTATGGGGGTGGTTGGTGATCTATAGAGATTACATAGAAGAGTCAGGACCACACCATTCATTAGATCCTTGGAAAAAAACTTTGCCATGCATGGTTAGAATGATTTGAATGTCCACATTCAGCCACTTCATCACTGATGTCTCTGGCTTCATCCAAGGAAGCAATGGTTTCTGTGCCAACAACAATTGAAAACCATGACTGCAGCCGAATCCCAACTCTACCAAATAGTAGATTAGTAGTCGCCGTCTTCTAGATGTGGAGATGCGTCTCTGCCAACTTATAGAATAGTGACGTAACTCTAATCATCAACTATATCATGAAAATTTGAGTTAGAATATAAACAACAATACCATCATTACCCCAAAAGAAGAGCATGGCTGTAGTTTAAAGGGAAGTAGTTCATGTATCATATCATACTCACTCGTGGATGGATTCCAAATATGACTGTACAAAAATGTATATCCAGCATGCTTAAGCAGTTAACAGATCAATTTCAGCTCTATCTAGTGAATTGCAGTGTGTATGTGTGTAAAAGAGTAGTTAACACATCATATTCACCTGTAGCCAGGCTTTAATATTTATCTGTGCAGATGTTAAGTTAAATATGTATGCATAAGGAAATCTTCAGACCCAAAAATAACAAAAGAAGGCATGTTGTTATTGCCTTACAGTGGAAGGTAAAGATCATTAAGCCCTGAACCTCCTACCGTTCCTTCTCCCTCTTGCACTCTCAAACTTGCTTCCCTTCAAGTTGTAAACCCCATTATTCAACTACTAGTTTGCATTGTCTCAGTTGCAGCAGCAACATGTATATTCTGATGCAAAGGAATAAAGCATCAAATTAGCAAAAAGAATGTTCATAGGACAGTTTATAGCATTTGTTTGAAATGGAAAATTTTCAAGGTCTGCGGTCAATAATTGGGTTTCCTTCCTTATTTAAGTTGTTCAATTCCTTCTCTATCCAAGATCTTGTTGCAATCACATGCCTTTACCTTTCCATCATACAAAACATTGCAGTGGACTTGTCTATGATACAAGTATCAAGTAAATACACACACACACACACACACACAACATATGTACATTGAACAGGTTTTTGTTTGATTGAACTGGCCCAAGTAAACTATCTGTCTGTCTTATCAGATTTGGATGTATCCCGTGTCAAAATCTTACAAATAAATCCTTAATTATTACCCTGAGCATTCGAGTTGAATGTGATTGTAAGCTCTCTCAGCAAGTCAAGTTAATAGCCAAGACTTGGAAACCATGCAGTATACCAAGGAGAATACAGGTTATCCCTCTATCTAATAGCAACAGAATCCTCCTCTTCTATCTCTAGATAAAGGTTCAATTGATGGCTGTCGACCTTGACCTGAACTTCAAGACCCTGAAATACCAACGTAAGTAAAATGACAAAGTGGAGAAGGTCGACTGATGAAAATAATTCCATGGTAATCATCAAGACGTACCTGTCCTAATACTATTCTACTGGTTGGAATGAAATTGTCTGCCATCTCCATGCAACTTTCCTTCTAAATACGGCATTTATCTGGGTATATTTCAAGATACCTTCCTTGAGATATCTTTAAAGAGCCCAGATTGTCATGTTTCTCATCATAATTAATGATGCATTGTATAGTCTTTGATTGCATTTATTTCTAGAATATGATTGCTTTAAACTGACGTAATATTGTAATTGTAACTTGAATAAATAGCTTTAACAGAAAAAATCAAAGTTCAAAAATAATGTTTGTTTATTAAAATAATGTTGTTTGTAGATTTTTAAAATTATTTTTTTATATTTTTTAAATATAATGCAATTAATATTTGGTGAGTTATTTACTATTTTTGTTAATGTTTTAATATTGGAAACGAATTTACATGATGCAATGATTGATTGAAAGAAAATATTTTGAATTAACATTGTCAAAATATTTTTCCAAACTTATTAAGCTAATCATGTTATGATATTTTAAACATATTTTAATACTAATTATTGTAAACATATTTTTTAGTAGTAAATATTATTTTGTGACATTTACGTCAGACAGAAAATAAGGTAAAATCATGATATATTATAGATCGCATTCCACCTATGTAATTTGAATTAGGCAATCAAAATATAAGCAAGTAAATATCAATTACTGGTGTATTAAGTAAACTTGAATATCATAAGCAATCTCAGATGTTTTTCGACAATCACAAATTTGATTCTCACAGATTTCTTTCTCCATTGATTATTTCCTTTTTTTATCTTCATTTCTCCTTTCCTTTATCATTTTTTTGCATTTTTTCTTCTTTTATTATTTTTCCTTTTATTTTATTTTCTTTCTTTCTCCCTCTTCTTCCCCAAAGTCGTCGATGAGAGTTTGGGCAGAGATGCATGCATTGCCGCCAGAGATGCGTCGCCTTCGGAGATGTGTCGTCTTTGAAGATGTGCCGCCAGTTCGGAGATCAGCAGATGACGACGTTCTCTTAGGTTCGATATTGGGGGTTTCGTGGGCGAGAAGAAGGGGCGTTTCGAAGCGGTTTGCGTGATTCGAAGGGGCGAGAACGGGTGTCGATTCGAAGGACATTTTTGTCGACTACTTGAGGAGCAGATTGCTACAGGTTAGGTGCGACATTTCAACTGCGCCTCAGATTGTACTAGGAACTAAAGCTTGGAGCAGTTTTGCTGCTCCAATATCCATCCAACACACGGATGTGTTTCCTTTAGCCTTGCCGCTCCTCGCTCTAAAGTGTGGCAGGAGCAAGAAGCAAGTTGAAATAAACACGGCTTATGAAACAATTGACGGTGACAAATTCCATGACTATCTTCCACTTGTGGTTGTAGATTCCTAACATATGAACTCCACAGATGTATTAGAGATTTAGAATGCTGTCTACCTGCAAAACTCCCTTCTCTGGGAAAATGTTATCCATAATGCTAGTGAAAAACCAAACAACAGATGGAACAAGAAATCTGATTATTCACAGGCAATCAATCGATATTTGTGGTCATCAAGATCAAGAAAGATGCATCATCAATCCCGGAATATGGAATTGTTACTGTGGTTTTCACCATATGTCATTGCAACTACAGCTTCCATCCTTGAAATGGTGGTAGAAGCACCCATCCCAAACAAGGACTTCCCTTCTTGTGATCTCCGATATGAATTTTGCTGATGTATGACAATCGACGCACATCCGAATATTTTTTGAGACGCGCACTGGGTTACGAGCATGCATAGAGATGATGCCAAAGCATATAGCAAGCTTCTCTGTATGAAAACAAGAGAATGGATCAACTACTTCTTCTTCATCAAATATTACATCTTGAGGGGCATAGCCAGACTGCTCCATTTTGTAAGCCATCTTATCCCATGATTCTAGAATCTTCCCAATCTCGGGATGTGAACTCTCCCCTGCTCTGAAGACATGAATTGTATCACCGATATTTAGCCAGCTACACGCATTGACAATCCTTAGCCTACGAGTTCTCATGGAAAGACGAACATCTTCAGCAACATCCCACATGCCAGCCATGGCATAGATATTAGACAGTATGATATAGTTTGAGGTGTTTGCTGGTTCTAGCTCAAATAGCTTCTTGGCTGCAATTTCTCCTATCTGATGGTCTGAATGTAGTCTACAAGAGCGTAGAAGTGTAGCCCACATACAAGCATCAGGATCAACAGGCATGCTTTTGATTAGGTCCAATGCCTCCTCTAGCAAGCCAGCATTGCCCAGTATACCCACCATACATGTGAAATGTTCCAAAGTGGGAGTCAAATCATAATTTTTCATTAAATTAAAATACTTGCGCCCTTCCTCCACTAGCCCTTTTTGCTTACATAGTGAAAGAATAGAAGTGAATGTGATATGGTCAGACTTGATGCCAGACCAGACCATCATTTCAAACATGCAAATGGCATCTGTGGCCATTCCATGTAGTGAATAACAAGAAATTATCGCATTCCACAATCCTACGTCCTTCTCAATTGCAGAATCAAACACCCTTCGAGCTTCCATAACACTACCAGATTTTGCATACATCTTTATCAGAGCACTCAGAAGAGTAATAGGGGACTCTCCCAATATGTTTTTGGCAATGTAACAGTGCAATCCTCTTCCTAAACTAAGTGCAGATATAGTGCTGCATGAGGAAAGAAGTGTCATGATCGTAATTGAACTAGGGAAAACATTTTGTTCTAGCATCTCAGGGAATAGTTTTAGGGCCGCTTCTGGTAAACCATTGTAGTTATAACCTGCCATAAGAGTGTTCCAAGAGACTGCATTTTTCTCCCTAGTTACATGGAAAGTCTTAGTGGCAGAAATTGTGTCTAGACACTTAGCATACATGTCAACTAATGCACTTGAAATAAAGACATTAGATTCAAGATGATTTCTCAAAATGTATCCATGAATTTCCTTCCCTTGATTCTTAAGCTTTAAATCTGTACAAGCTGAGAGAGCACTAACAATGCTCACTGCATTCGGATGAATCACAACATTGAGAATTTCACTTGGAAAGCTGCTGCTGGGAAAGGATTCATAAATAGTGCTCTCTTCTGGTAACTGCATCATGCGGAACAGTTCCAGAGCTTCATTTCTGAGACCACATTGCTGAAAGCCAGAAATAAGGGCATTGAAGGAGATAATATTTGGCTTTACTCCCATTTTACACATCTCAGACAACCACTCCAAGGCCTCTTCTTTCCGACCATTCCTAGCATGGGCAGAAAGAATCGTGTTGTAGGTAATTACATCAGGTTCCAATCCGTCATTCCTCATTAATTGAAGGAGCCCTGACAGTTCACTTATTCTTTCCTCTTCTATATACATGGAAATCATTTCATTCCAGACCGTGGAAGTCTTATTATTTAAGTTTGAGAACACTCTTTCTGCTGATTCAATATTTCCACAATTCAGATACATGTCAATGAGCGACCCACCCACATAAGCATTTGTTGCAAACTTGCATTTGATAGAATATGCATGGATCCCCTTTCCAAGATTCAGTTCCTTCAAATCTGAACAAGCAGTCAGGACACTTGCAACAGTGACGGTATTTGGAATTTCATCAATTAGCACATCAAGGAATGCAATCAATGCATCCTCAGACAAACCACTTTGGACACAACCTGAAATCACCCCATTCCATGTATTGATTCCTGGCCGATGCCCTTCACGTTCCATCTCCTCCAACAAAGCAAGTGCCATGTCGACATTCTCATTTCTTGCAAATCCAGAGATCAATGCATTCCAAGATATCAAATCAGGAACTACACCATGGATCTGCATGGAGTTGAAAATCCTAAAGGCATCATCCATCCTTCCTGCATGCGCATATGCACCAACAAGAGCAGTCCAAGAGGCCACATCCTTTTGCAGCATAGTCTCAAATACCGCAACCGATGACTCCAAGTCTCCACAATTGGCATACATATCAATAAGGGAATTATCGATAAAAACATCCATCAAACTCGATTTCAGTTCCTTCAAAATGTATCCATGGACAGCACCACCGATACTCAGGTCCCTTAGCAGCGAGCACGCCTTGAGGATCTTTGGCAGGAGAAACCTATCGGGCCGGAAACCATCCTCGACCATCCAAACAAACATAAAAATGACATCCTCCCATCTACCCAATCTCGAATAGTATCCCACGAATGCCGCATACAGAGGCACCATTCGCCTCGGGATTTCGTCGAACAGCTTAATCGCGCTCCGCTCCAAACCGACTTTAAGATACAACACACCCATTTTATTACCAACCACGGAATCCAACGTCATACCCAACTTGACAACTTGCCCATGGATCCCCTTCACCCGATGAACAGCATCTGAAGATGCCACCCCCTTATCCTCCGTCGGCCACTTCTCCGAGAGGAAGGAGGTGCAACGGTCAACTTGTTGCCGCACAGTTCTGGCATCCAGGCCGGAGTGGGTGGTGGAGGTGGTAGCAGATGATTTGGTTGGTAGGAAGTGGACTTGGGTTTTGGATTTGGGTTTGAATCCATGGATGGGGGGAGTGAGGTAGTTCACTGTTCCGATGGCGCAAGATGGTAGTGATGCAGAGGACGTCATCGGTTTGTGCCGCATGAGGAGCGGAGCAGATTTATCAACGATTTCTTTTTCTACGGAAAAGAGTAAAAAAAAAAAGGACATTTTACAAAAAGGAAAAATGAAAACTTAAAAAAAGGGAAATAAAAATGAAATTTTTTTTTTGAAACCCGAAAATTTAACATGCTGTTAATGAAATTTAACACTAATAACTAATCTGAGACCTCAAACAATGATAAGTTTGATGGGATGGACTTGGGGGATTTTTTTTATAAATAGTTATGTTTTACTCATTTAAGATTTCTTTCCCTCAGAAAGCGAAGATCAACTTAATTATCTTAATGTTGATTTATAATGTGATGAATGGCATGATATTATGTGCTCATATCTGATTTTAGATGTGCATGATTTCTTTTAATGCTTAGTTGTTGGCGATCTCTTGATTATGTTTTAGATGGTCATCGCGTTAAGAAGGGGAAATAGTGCGCATTGATTTCTTATGCCTCTAAATCCTAAAATAAAATATATTTCTTTTTATTATGACAAAAGGCGAGAAGATATACATAGATTACACTTTGATAGGGAGGATAGATAAACACTTACCGATAATAAAGATAATTGACAGAAAGGTGAGAAAGTCAGCTATTAAGAATCCATGCATATTGTAAGGAGGAGTAATTATGTCCAAAGTCAATTTCACAATCATATTCAAAAATCTTGCTCATAAATTAAGGAGGAGTAATTTTAGTTAGATGTTTCATTATCATCAAAATGAGATAGATTGCTGAGTATTTATTGTAATACTTATTTATTTTGATGATTTCAAAAATATTAATTGTTGAGGAAATTACTGTTAACTTCAAAATTAAGTTATGCTGGTTAAAAAGAAATTATGATTTCTTTGTTTTCTCACCCCACGCATATGTGTTGAAAATCAAAGGTTGATTCAACCAAGGCCATCTTCCTCACCTGATGTATGTTGAGGTTTTTTTTTCTCTCTTCTTGCTTAACTGGTCAGGATTCAAGGACTCAAGTTTCAGCCTTGAAGAAAAGAAAACCATGACCGATGCTGGCTTTTAATTAGATCAGAGATCGCTATACAAACAGAATTCCATTTTCTTTTATGGTATCCAAGACAATACCAAGCTTCCCCTCGATTCTCTCGTTCTTCTTGGCTTCATATGATATTGCAAACACGTCTGCTTCTTTACATCTCTCGGCGATCAACCTCCCAATGGTTCTACAAGCCTCATTGTCTGTGAGGGACGGCAGTGTATTCCTTAGGTCCTTGGCATTAGTGCTTGCAACAGAGATCACCTTGCTTGTTCCTCTGTGCACAACCTTCGCATGCACATACCTCTTTGAGAAGAAAACATTCAACAGGAAGGGTCTCATGTACATGTCCGTACGCTGGCCCCATGATTTCTTGTTGGGTCTCTTTGCAGCTTCTCCTCGAGATCTTCGAGTCCAAGCTGCTCGGACCACACCAACCTGCAGCTCAGATTTCAAAGTCAACCTTAAAGGCCATTGCCAATGAAACACCCATTTATTTACATGTTTAACTGGATCTTGGGCACAATTACTCATCAAATCCAAAACAAGTCATTTTCTTGAATATACACAGGTGTACATAAGTATATCTGAACCTTTATCCTATCTATATATATAATATGTAAGACATCAAAGTAAATAATTGAACATAGAACAGTTTCGATCAAGATCACATGTGTTCCCATCTTAGCTTGTCCTCTTCTCTCATTTCTTTTCTTGGTTGCACCGGAGCAAATACAGATATGAGATGCTTGTGGGTATTGAGGGAGAGAATTGAATAAAACGTGTCCAAGGGTTTAAGGCATACATTTTAAGGAAGGCACCTGGGCATTGTCTAGACGTCAAGGCATGAAACGGTCATGCCTTATCTTAATAAAGTGGATTTTTGTTGGATCCACTTAAATATAATGTTTTTCACTGCAAAAGAGCCTAAACAATTAATTTTTTGATATAATATTACTGAAACATACAAATTTATATATATTAGCATTATTATACTACATATTTTAATGTTATCTTAGAATTATTTATGTATTGAAATGTTATTTGCGAAATTCATAGAGTTAAAATTATACATAATTATTATGAACTATGCATATAAATAATATGTTTGAAAAATTACAAAATAAATATCTAATTATTATTAAAAATACAGAAATGTAGAGATTTCTAAGGAGATGTTTGAATAACGACTAAATTAAAAACCCATATGATTCTATTAGATTATCATATTTATTGTTAGTATCACACTATGATCACTTTATCTTATCTCAGAAAAACTGATGTTAAACAGATTCTATAAAATCCCAAGTGTGTTTGGCTGAACTCTTACGCCACCATAGCAAGCATGCACTCGTTTGTGAAAATGAAACTTGTAATCTCTGTTAGAATTTACTCATTAAACTGCTTGTCTGCACCATGTTGTTCATTGATATATGTGAATAGCATTCCAGCGATTTAGTTGTAGTTCTAGGAAAATAAATTGATTCCAAACTACTGAAACAAAACAAAAAGTATGATGTCGTTTGCCTTGAGAAGGTGAAACCAGTGAACAGGAGGTGCAATAAACAAAAATCACCGATAAGCTCAGACTACTAAACTGCTACTAGCCATGTCTCTTAAAATCCAATTTGCTAAGCTAATTTTTACAGTGTTCGGGACAAGCACTTCTCCCTGAAAAATTGAGAATCAAGTAGAAAGAAGAAAAAGAAGGCATTTGCAGTTATCATATCCATGGAAGAACAAAAGCCCCATACTTTGATTCCACCTTTGGAAATTGAGAGCCAAAACATCAAAGAAGGTTTGGTCCTTTTTTGTACGTCAAATCGCAGACCAACCCAGATGAGAAAATGCAGGAAAGCAAACGGAGACGGTGGTGATGGTACCTTGGGATTCTCCCTGGTGACGAGGCCGGGAAAGCACCTCCGATATAGCCCCGCCGCCGAGAAAACTCCCGTAACCCTAGTGACGGAAGGGCGGAGGCCATCGAAGGGAGAGAGGAGGTTGTGCTTTGTCCTGTCCCCGCAGGGAAAGGCGGAGGAGGTCGTTAGTTGCAGGAAAGCCGGCATGGGCGGATTTCTTCTGCAAACAGGGAAATTTGGAAGATTTGTTGCGAAGAAGAAGGATGTGGAGATGGAGACGGGGGGGTTGTGGTTCTTCCAGACCTCGGCACTTCCTGGATAAATCTTGCTTCCTTTTCCTCCTTGGCAGTGGCCCAAGGGTATTTATAGGCTTGAATTTTCTGTCTTTTTGAAGACAAATCTTCTTCCATGAATTATTGATTTCACACATAATATGTCATTCTCTTTGTCTATTACATTTAAATTAACGAGGACCAAAAATGCTGTAAAAGGCTACAGTTCTATTTTATTGTTTGAAAAATTACATGATGACTATCCATTAAAGATAGCCTTACATAAAGCCTACTTCACAAGTCACACATCATTTATTGGTACTCCTCAAGCTGCAGGTTACTAATCATCCATTCCATTTGACACTAGCCATTGTTGCAAGTCTAATTCTTAAAGAACGGTGTGATATTCTTGAAAGATGAATCAAAGTTACTGGAGGTGGTGCTTCAGAAAATTCTAAAGTTCTTCCAGAGTGCCAGCCTTCAGTTCTTGCAAGTAAATTCCTTTTGATATTCTTGAAAGATGAATCAAAGTTATTGGAGGTGGTGCTTACAACAGAATTCACCTGACTGCTCAATAGTATCTGAGATTTAGTATTATTAATTTTCAAGCAGAAAAATGATAGCAAAATAATTTAAGATTTTTGATAGGATTGTTGTCACATGTAAAGTGGCCATACCAAAAATTAGTTTGTCATAGACAAGCCAGATGTAGGTGAATCTAAGGCTGTACTTAACAACTACAAGCCATGATGATGGCCATCAGAGAGCCTCTTTCAATATGCAAGTTATTCCTTTCATACATACAGGAAATAGGAGTCAGGATAAGGGGAATCCCTACCTCAGGCTGCTATTTCTCTTACTGGTACCAAAGAGTATGTGGTTTATAAGAATTCTGAAGATAGCAGGGTTGACACAGCTCATTAATAGTTTGATTACTTTCTCATTGAATCCTAAACAGATGCTTGGTAATAAATTGTTTTATCCCTTATGAAAGATGATATTTTAATAGCAAATTGCAAAAAGAAACATTTTAAATAGTTCAATTGACTAAAAGTAACAGACTTGTGGTTTTTATCAAGATTAAAAAATTATTATTATCAAAAGAAATAACTAACAGGAAAATGCATTTTGAAATACTTAAGAAGTTATAACTAACTACAATAGCTGAAAATAGTAGAATTCATAACCCTCATCATGATTCAAATTCCAGTAAACGTAAAAATCACTACCATTAAACAAATTTCAAGAAGTTATAAAAGGTAGAGTGAGGAAAATGTAGAAAAGTACTTGGAATAATGAAACATTCAAAATAAAAGAAAAAATGTAATTCAACCAAAGACCGAAAAAGGGGAGGGGGAAATTAAAAGATCTACAACAGAAAAGGAAATTTTTTGGTCAGTTCAAAAAACCACCTAAAACTTGATAAATCGAGATATGAGAAAAATCAGATTCTCGATTCACAAAATGTCAAAATATGAAGTGGAATGAATTTCTTGAAATATTCAGTTTGAATTCTGCTAGAAAATCTGATTCTCAACCTTCAAAATAAAAAAGAGAAATCGATTCTCAGTTGACACAATATCGGAAGTGAACGGCTTCAACCCTTTTCAGATTGAATTCCGCTTGACAACAAGGCACTTCAGAAAGAAGTCTTTCATGTCTTCCACATTTATAGAGAAACCATCCATGTCAATGTTCTATACACTATGATTATTTTCCATAGAGAGATCATCCATATTTAGCATGCCATTGCCAGATATAAATATCACACATGGTCCACAGTAATCTTCAATGTTCATGAAATTCTTATAAAACTTGTTACAGATCAGATTACTTGAAACTTGACTGTTGTGAGCAGAATCCAACGGTTGTGTGTGTACCAAACAGAAAAATCAAACTTCGATCAACAACAAGACAAATAAAAGAATGAATCTTTTGTTCATCAACTTCTGTGTGATGAACTGCAACTTTCTCTGGAACGAGAAATACTGCTGAATTTCTCGTGCTTGCACCTCCTCTGATCCAATACCATGGACTCAAACACATGGAGCAAGTCATCCAACTCTTCCTCTCTTTCATCACCCAAGTCCTTCAGGGCAAAAACAATGCTTTCAATGGTTGACAGGCATCCAGCCTTGGGTTGGTGCCTGACTTCACTGTACAAGCTCGCTTTCTCCGTGTCAAGTCTCAGTAGTGGCACCAACTGCAACCATGGGTTCTCGTAGTACATTCTCCTTGCTTTAGACCAGGTGCCATCCAAGACGATAACATGCTTAACCTCGAAATCAACCTCATCTAAACAGACGGACTTCTTGCCCGGGAACAGAAGGGCCGATCCGGGAGGCACGACAATCTCAAACTCCTCAGGTTCCACAGTGCCCGGCAACTCCGACGGCTGCTTTATTCGAAATTTCTTCACCACGAATCCGTTGGCGGCGGCAGCTTTCCCGATCGGAGATATTCGAGCCCGACCAAGGGCGGGTTCTGCAGCCTTATCCATTGATATCAAGAGATGGTCAGGGTTGTATGTAACAATGCACTTACTATCGGTTGTCAGACGTTTTTCTTCTCCGGCTGATCTCTCGCCTTCGTCGTCCTTGACGTCGAAATTTTCTGATGGGGATCGAGTTTTACCGCATGATTCTTCTCCGAGATCACGAGTCTGAGAGACCGGCAACAGAATGGGCTCGTTTCTAACCTCCCCTTTATCTTCTCCCAATCCTTTGTCCATGCCGTCTATATGACAATTTTCATCAGTAGCACCACCATTAACCGTTGTATCCGTCGTCACAAGAGTCAGAACTTTCCCAAAATGCAGATCCACATCCCCTCTATTGCTCAATGATCCGACCTTTGATTTCACATTCCTGTCAACTCTACCAATACCCCCATCGGACCCTCCCGATCTCGAAACTTCATCGAAGCAGGCCCCTTCGGAGCCCACCACCCCAGCATCGTCAGAGCAGCCCAACGGACGAACGACAAACTCGGCACGGTGAGTGATGTCCATCACGGGGACCACGACGAGATTCTCCAACCCGAGGACCGCGACCCTGACGGAGTTGAGCGGGTGTTGCTTCTCTCGGGAGTGCTGGAGGATCGTGACTCCGATGGAGTTGTCGATGGGCGGGGCCTTCAGGCGGGAGCAGAGGCATACACGGGCGGGTTTGGTGCACTTAGAGCAGAATGGCCGCTTCTTCGTCGGGGCTTGCTGGTTGTAGTCGCTGCCCATGAGCACCGGGATTGGGGAATTGGAGGTGGCGACTCGGAAAGGCTATATCTTTGCGATTTGGAAAGGGTGGTGGCGCGGTGTAGCGGCGATACCGGTTGGGGATCCCGCCGGCGAGAGGGACAGAGTCAAGGTTTTGGGTTGAACCCTAACTGGTTTGACCTCCCGTACACCGGCAACCTTCGTATCTGTCTTCTCAGAAGGGAAGCTTTTTCGAGGTTATCTTTAATTTTTATGAAATTTAAATTTACGATAATAAAATTTTTAAAAAATTTTCATCGGGAAAATTATATTAAATAACTTAATAATTCAAAATGATGTACCTGTTCAACTTATAATTTAGTTATATCAATTTAACATTATATTTAAAATAAATAGATATTTTTTCTTTATAAATAAATTTTAAATTAATATATTTAAATCATAAAATAAATACTTAGAATATTTTTACATTAAACCCGACCAAAAATTACATGGTAATACTTTCTCCTGTTAGTTACAAATAACTGCCTTTGCATACAAATCCAATCATCTATTATATATTTAAATTAATAATTACAATAATGATTTTTTGGTATATTAAAATTCAAAAAATATAAAAATACCTCTATTTTTTTATATAACTAAAATTTCTACTACAGTCGCTCATATAAATTAAGGATTTTTATATAAATGGAACAAATGAAATTAACTTCCATTAAAATTTAAAAGTGTAATGATATGATGATGATACGACGATGATTATTATTATTATTATAAAAAACAGTTCTAGTCAATAGACTAATTACAATAAAAGTCAATGGTCTACACTTGGAAAAATTGAAAGGACGGAGAAATTACTGTCACCCACGGACTATTTAATAAACCCCAAGCAAAGCTCCCACCTTTTCTCTCCCTCCAACTGCCGTTCTTCATCCAGGACACCTTCATCTCTCCATTCGCTGGGGGGCGCGTCAGATCTTCAACTCCTGTCGCCAGCGGAGGGAAGATGCACGACTTCTGCTTAACGATCCCGTACGGGATTCTGGTGCTGATCGGCGGACTCGTGGCCTTTGTCAGGAAAGGTAGCGCCACCTCCTTGGCAAGCGGCGTAAGCACCGGGGTCGTCCTTCTTCTCGCTGGCTACTTCAGTCTAAAGGCTTTCGAGAAGAAGAGGAATTCTTTGCTCGCTTTGATCCTCGAAACTGGTAATATTCGTGTTTCTCCTCCTCCTCCTCCTCCTCCTCCTCCTTCCAGATCTTCGTGCCTGATGTTTTGCTTGCTTGGTTTATCTTCTGTTGTCGTTGTGATTAATGAAATTTGGGAGAAATGGGTAACTTCAAACCATATATATCCTTTCGTTTGTTGTAGGAAGAAATACGACAAGAAATTTGGTTCGGGATCTTCGTTGTTCTCCTTTCTAGTATATGTCAAACATGTGCGACTCAATTTCACATCTTACTTACCTTTGTTGCATAAACGGAGATTTGGCATGATAATCAGACTTTGACTCAGCTGGGTGGCTGCTCTGTTTCTTCATTTGCTAAGAAATATGACTTGGAACTCTGAAGACAGTTCCGGATATGTAAACATTCAGAATTGTTCTCGGCATTTGAACTAATTTTCCTTACTTATCTGACAATGAAAAACACATCTTCACGTTTTTCACTTTTTTCCACGTCATTGATGTTTCCTGATCCATTTTTCTAAATGTCCCGATCTTGCCCCCAAGCTATCCTAGGTCGCAATGTGTGGTCCGACAATGGGATCTATCTGGCTCGATGAGACCTATGAAATGAATGTTCTAAGAGCATATAATGTTTGCGTAGCAAGAGAACAACCAATGCCTAAGTTAGTAGAGATATAAAGAAAATCGAGAATTTATCTTGGGGGGGGCTTTTCCTATTTATAGTAGGTTTTATGGGGTAACTTGTTGTGTTCATGGATGTCGTGCGGTGCCACACTTGACCCATCACACTTCTGCTTGAATGATGTTACATGTCATTAGGGGAGAGCATGGCCTTCCCACATGAGATCCCCTACTGATAATCAGCGATACTATTGTGATGATTCTTTTGATTGGTTTTGGCGCCAAGGGTTTCTTGCTCTCTAAGTCACTTGATTGTTAGATTAGTCATATGTGCGAGATATATTGTTTTCTTTTATGTGTCTTTTGTTGGTTTGGTGATCTTTGTTGGTTAATGTTTTATTCAATTTGTGTGAATGCATGCTCTTCTGTTTGTCTTTTGCTCTCTAAGTCTCATTGATCTTGTTTGAGAAAAGTCTGTTGTTCTCTTGATTTTATTGGATATCTCCTTTTAAAGGAAAATATGAAGGGCACAAAGTTTTTGGTGGTTAATTATGCCATACCTTGAACAAGAACAACTGATCAACTAAAGGAATATAATGAAGATGATCTTATGTCATTAATTTAATGGGAAAAAATAACCTAGATAGTATAGATAATGAAATTATGGGGTTTATTTGGATGCTTGTGAGCTTTTTGTTGTGGAGTAGCTTCTTGCACAACAAGCTTTTGGCATGCTATAACTGATATCCTTGGTTGTTAACCACTTTCACAGTGCTTGCAAAGTAGGAGACGCCCATACTCTGTTCAAGCATACATATAGATGCAACACTACAAAAAGCAAGCTGTGTTTTAGTTATTTTCCGATGTGTAGCAATAGTATTTTTTCTAATTCCACATCATGGCAACTGATAATATTTATTCTAACTTGTCTTCTTGATATTTTTGTTGTTCGGCAGTTTGCTCTTTGTTGTTAACTTTTGTTATGGGACAAAGGTACTTGGACACCTCGAAAATAATGCCTGCAGGAATAGTTGCTGTTCTCAGGTTTGTTACTCTTTTTTTCACTTATTATATGCATCCGTCCACTTTATTGTATAGATTGTCTTGTCTCATTCGCCCATTTTGCCGATTAAATTTCCTGTGAATTTAAGAACAGCACCTAACGCATGCATTTTGTAGATATTCTAAATATTTATATGGTGAAATCATTGATTTGAATGTTCAATAAATGAATACTCCTTGGTTGATCATGAATACTCCTTCCTAATTTCCTTTTGTCTTTTGTTAGTTTGATTATGATAAATTTAAATCTCAACCTGGTTACAACTCTGTGCTGAAGTTTTCTGTTTTCGGTAGTTGTCATATATATGTCTAGCTGTAACGCTTGGTCGAATTGTTGAAAGAAATAACAATTTTCTTATAATTATAATGATCACTGCTTGAGTTCCTCTTTCGTTACCAACTCTGACTTTCCAGTGCTGTTGACTTTCTAGTTATTGGTAACTAGCAAGTGCCTTCATAGCCTGCCTTTGGGTAAATTTTATCTAAATTTTCTGCAGAAGCTACAAATAATCCCTGTGCTTCAATTGCATTGCCTGGACTATTTTTTTCTTGCCTAAGGAATGATACATTCCTTATCAATGAAAGTGAAAATTTTCTCAGTATCCACATCAAATATCATGAAATTTTCGGTATTCGTGTACATTGTATAGTACATATCTTTCAGAGAATGGCCATGATATGCAAAATACAACACATTACCATGCATTGATCCCACCATTAGATATGCATTTATGTCATAAATTCCCTGTGATATTTTCAATGTTCCACTGCTTATAGGCATTATTACATCAATAGAAATCTGTGGTAGCCAAGATCCTTGTAGATTTATCATGTGATCCTTTGACTGTTGGTTGAAAGATCACCAACCTTGCCCGCACAATGAGTTTGATTCAGTAAATGAATCCTTGCACGATGTTTATATGACCATAGCTTTCTTGGTAAACTAGTGTTTCACTTCCTTTTTCTCATTGTTATGGAACACTAATTCCCCACTAGGTCAGACCAATCTGGCCAGTTATCTATTACATTGTGTTGCATGCACAAAGAAATTACGGTGGCTAAGAGTACCAGTGATGCTTTCAAAATCTATTGCCTTTTTGCATCCTCTAACAAGTATGCACGTTTTCTGTTAATATTTTCTGCACTGGCTGATGGACTGATATTACTCTTGCAGTGCGCTTATGAGCTGCTTCTACCTCTACAAGATCGCTACAGGGGGTAATCACATTCCGTCCAAGATGGCATAATGCCTTTGCATTCCACATGCACTGTATTTGAATTATACCTCTAGTTTCTTGTCCAGTCATCCTGGCAGAAGCACTACACCTGTGAATGTGTCGACCAGAATTGTTAATGTCATACTAAGCTCTGTAAGATCCATCTCTAAGCTTGAATTGTTCTATTTCTAAAATAGATTCTGCTGGTCTGCCTCTTTCCCTTGGTTATAGTTCGACCTGAATTTGCATCATTTGAGTGCATCTGAATCAAAATTCTTCGTTTCTGCAATCAAAATTCATTATTGGTAAGGGACCTGAATCCGAGTGGATTTAGCTCATATTAACTTTATTGGTTATAGATATAAGAGTTAGTTGAAGGGGGCCAATCATTTGAAATCAGTATCCGATCTTATTTGGAATTTGTAAAGAGAGTGCATTTTGTGGCGCACACCGTGAATTGTCCTAGAACATTGAGAAAGTGAGAAAATACAAGAACTGATTTAGAACAAATTCAGATTCTTGCCGAACTGATTTAAAATCATGAGTTCTTTCCAACAGAAGAAATAATTTAATAGGAAAGCAGACTTTCCCATTTTTTCAGAACCTGGGTTGATTTAATGGCATAATTCTTATTCATACCTTGAAACTTCAAATGAATTTACGGAATCTCCAAGAGTTGATACCAATTCTTTCATTTATATGTTTTTATTTAATTAATAAATTCTACAATGTTATTACTTTCTTAATTTTTTATTTTTACACTCGCATAAACTAATTTTGTTTTCTTTTATTTTTGCAAAAACTTAAACTTATTTTAATATTATAAAATGGTACTTGAATGCATTGCGTTATTATAAATTAAGAATATAATTATTTAACATATTATTCATTTAACATTGCATACTTCTTGCTATATTTCATTCTTGATAACATGTTAATTATCTTAAGAAATTTTATTGTCTAAAAACTTGCATAAAATGGTTATTTCATTATTTAATTATCATAAAGATTTTAGCAAACTTTATATAATAATAATAATAATAATATCACACTTCGTTTGAATTCCATTTATAAACACAAACATAAATTTCCTTGCCCATGCACGAATAGATTGCGTAAGCATTGAATCTTCTTGCTGAGATCTATAAAATATAAATCTTGGCACACCAGTAGAATATACTTGTGTTGGGAGGAATGATTGGTCCGGACCGGAGATGGAGATGGTCTACACCACTTCAAGCTTTACAGAACCGAAAACAAATACTGATAAAATCAACGCGAGTTCCACTCACCACTTATTCACTAGATTATATTTATTTATTTATTTATTTATATAACTCTACGCTCCACAGGGAAGGAACTCCTTCCACCAATCAACCGTAGGCAGGAAAAAAAAAACACCTACGTTTGAAAGAGACATGTACGCCACAAAGGACGGTTCCAACCACAAGAATGGGAAAAGCAAATTTTATTTTTTATTTTTTATTTTAAGATTTGAGTCCTTGAAACGCAAAAATATAAATGTTACCTGTGATGGAAGACTTCCGAAATACTACAATTATCGGAAAAAGCCAACAAATACAAATGCTAGATAAGATCTGGAACTAACGATAAATAAACTACAGTAGTTTAGTTCGTTAAGAAGAATAATATTTGTAATTTTTATTTAAATTCAATTTTCTGTAAACATAAAAATTATCTTTACGGAAAAACTGAGAATTAATAATAAGATAATATAATTAATCATTTACTTTATTGTAAACTGTGAAATCATAAATTAAAATTCAAACAAAATACTATTATTATGTTAAAAAAAAAACAAACAAACAAACAAAGCTACCGCAACTGAGAGACTGCCACTGGCCCACGTTGGCGCCTCCCACACCACATCATCACCTTCTCTTCTCTTCTCTTCTCTTCTCTTCTCTTCTCTTCTCCTCTCCTCTCCTCTCCTCTCCTCTCCTCTCCACACACGACACATGAAATTTTGCTACTCTTAAAGATAAATAAAAAGCATACGCACACACATGAAACTGCAACCCAATTTTTATTAGTTGTTGGTATTTCTTTCTTGGTGATCGGAAGGAAACAGCGTCGATCTTCGCCGATGTACGCCATCGCCCCTCACAGTTACTGCAGCCGCCTCCTCCGGCACCATGGCCCCAGGTGGTACACCACTAGGGCGACGCTACAAGCTCCCATCTCCTCCTCCTCCTCCTCCTCCTCCTCCACGGCCAACACTACCGTCGGCGTCTCGCCGAAGTTAGTGGCCGAGGACCCTGAACTGCAATCGACATGGCCACACCGTGCGTGGGTGGCCGGTGGATGCGGCTCCGTGCTCGTGTCGCTCGCTAAGTCCGTCGTTGGATCGATGGAGTCCGGGCATTTCGTGGAGCCGCTCCTCGCGGCTGCTCTTGGTTACGTCCTTGCCGACCTTGGCTCTGGCGTTTATCATTGGGGCGTCGATAACTACGGCGATGCGTCGACACCGGTGTTTGGCTCCCAGATCGATGCTTTTCAGGGACACCACAGGTATAATAAACACATCGAACTCAAGAACATGACAACAATATCTGCAATTACCCAATCTGACACACCCCTTCATTTGGGTACTTACGTAGATGGCCGTGGACGATCACCAAGCGCCAGTTCGCCAACAATCTCCACGCGCTCGCTCGCGCCGTCATGTTCGCGGTGATCCCCATCAACCTCGCCACCGACGACGCGGTGGTGCACGCCTTCGTGGCCGTTTGCTCTGGCTGCATCATGTTCAGCCAGCAGTTCCACGCGTGGTCCCACAGTACCAAAAGCCGACTTCCGGCGATGGTGGTGGCGCTGCAAGACGCCGGGCTCCTGGTGTCCCGGGAAATGCACATGGCCCATCACCGGCCACCGTACAACAACGGCTACTCCATCGTCTCCGGCGTGTGGAACGAGTTGCTGGACAGGCACAGGGTGTTCGAGGCCTTGGAGATGGTGGTCTTCTTCCGGTTCGGGGTAAGGCCGCGGTCTTGGACCGAACCGGAGTCCAGTTGGTTGGAAGAAGAGTGTGCCGAACCGGTCGAGCATCGTTGAAACGAAGGGCGGGAATTTTTTTTCTTTTTCTTTTTATGTGCCGATTGCTGGCGATTTGATTTATGATATATACAGATTGATCATGAAAGATTCACAATTTAATATTTATGGTGAATTATATGCCAATAATATTATTCATGCCTCTGAGAAATCTGATCTCTATGTCAATGGAGCGATGATATCTATTTTGCCACTTATTCAAATATATTAACGGCATTGATTTGTAGAAAAGAGGAAGAAGTTGTATTGAAGCAGCATCATCATCATTAGGAATCTCAATTCGGAGACCTTTTTAACATAACATGGTGTCTCGAGGATATTAACCAGTGAAGGAGAGAAAAATGGATTGCTTAATTATCAAATGGGCAGCATGAGTTAAAAAAACAAATATTCAAAACTCTCAGATTGCCGGTTGATAGAAAGCAAGCTTTTTTTGTCCACAAGGGTTGATCACTTGGTAATCTGTGATTTCACAGAGCGTCAAAAAAATCATACCAAGTTTCAAACAAAGCACCATCTGCAACCTACAAAACCATGGGCAAAGAAATGCATATCGATCATAGTACAGCAAACACTCGTAACCAGCCTTCTATCAGGAGTACTCATCACCTATTCCAACATGCATCTGATCACTGCCACACAAGTGTTGCCCGTCCCATCGAACAATTAGGAAGGATGGTATCAGCGAAGAAGTCTCCACCAATTCAAAATGCCAGATGGGGTGGAGGGATGCTGTTGAGTGTTTATCGAATAGGATGGTATTGCGCAGAAATTCTCTTTGGTGGCAATTTCCTTAGTATGTAGAGGACAAGAGCCGAAGGGAGTATCTCCGTCAACTGTAAACAGAGATCAAGGCTTTAGATAAAAAGTAATGCTTAGATTCTTACCACGTAAACGAATGCAAAGGCACTTTACCATGTAGAATACGAGGTTTAGAACTGGATGATCCAAGACGTTTAGAGATGCTTCGTCGTCAAATGAAGACAACCCTTCCTGAAATCAGCACACCGTCAAAATGAGAATCAAGCCATTGCTACCTGGGTCGCACTACAGAACCTTCATTTCTATAAATAATACCTTTCTTACATGGAATTTTAAGATTCAGGTAGGGAGGCTATTCAACTAAATAAAATCAACACCGTTTTCAGAAAAACATAAGCACAGTTCAATTCCCACTTCTACAGAAGACGGGCAAAAGACTCAAGAACTTGGCACACTTGTATAAACAAGTCCCAATATATTACTCACCACAAAGCATCTTATGAGAAAACATGTGAAACAAATTGCCGTCACAGATCCAACCTGCAAATATAGATCCAAAAATGTAAAATTTTGAAATAGAGCTGGGAACAGCATAACTTGGACATTCAATTCACAACGATGCACATCAGTTTTTAAATGAAATTAGCATAAATTTCTAGTAGAGTCTAGTATAATCAATATGCTTGAAATTGACTCAATCAACTTCTAGTTGCAGAATGCAATAATGTACACAAATAGTGCAAATGATAAAAAAGGAACAAATGTTAGCATTTTGTCCTGAGTAGCTGAACTTTTGAGATGCTTTCTGCTTGCCTGAGTGTACTTACAATATTTTAAACAAATCGTATATCATCAGATCAATAACATGTAAAGCTACATATTTTAAAATGGTGTTAAAGAAGCATGCTTCTATTTCGTTCATCTGCAAAACCTAATAATATGTCAAAATTTTCTAGATAGACCAATTGTGGATATGTGGGTTTTTTTAATTATTTGAACCTTCTTCAAGATTAAATAAAATTAATCTTATTATGTCCCTTTCTTAAGTATTTGTTCAAAATTAATGCATAAGCTATCACTACGAAATATATTACAATGTAAAGTTTGAAACTTTGTCATGTCATTTACATGACGTGGATCTGCCTTATGAAGAAACCAACCGCAAAAGAAAAAAATGGTGTTTCTACCCTTTTGCTATATGAGTTCCAAGAGCATACGGTGTTTGATTTTGGTATCCATACGCATTATTGAAGAAAATAAGACAGATCATATCACTCCCTTACTATGCAAGAGAAAGGATCTTAAGTGTCATGAGTGAGAAGGATTATAACCTACCTTTATTACTTGTTTCTGTAGTGAATAGATTTCACGGAAGAGATCCATGAATATCATGGTATTCACATTAACATGCTTATGCACATTGCACACATGGAGACAATGAATATCATGATATTTAGTGTATGTGTCAAAGATCTGTGCTATATTATATGCAAACCATGAATGACGTAAAGAGGCCACATATGGGAGGAGGGGATATTAAATTCTGTGTGGCCCATGTTCATGTAGAAGAGCAAAATGAGACTTAACCGGTAGCTTGCACAAGCATGTTTAGGATATATACACGTAAATAATCAATAAGAGGAGAAACATGAGATGAGTAGCCTAGACTCATGATCTAGAAGAGCAATCCAAAACCAAACTATAAAATAATTCATGCACAAAAGATCCTGTAAAGAACACAAGTTTCAAATATGACCAACATGCATATTTTTTACAAACTATCGTGCAACTGATGACATATGACCAACATGTATGCAAATAAAGCTATGAAACGAAAATATCAAGAAACACTGAAAGAACACAACTTACTCTTCAACCTACCAATGGTGTACAAATATTTGTGGTGATGGTGTTGAAGAATGAACTACCGTTGATGAAATAGGGGTGACAACAACAACAGTGCTAACGTGGGCAATGATGAGAGTGGCAACACCTACATGCATTGATGATGATGGTGATATGCAATGATGGTAGTATTGACTTGCAGCAATGACATCAATGTCAATTTGCAGTAGTGGTGATGCAGAAGTGATGTTTACTTACAGTAGTGATGGTAACGCAAGGATACCATATCATAAAGTGTTGACAACATTGTGGCTCAAGGAGTAAGATGAGTTGTAAGTTCTCATCTTTGCACGATCTCTTGTGTGTTCTATATGACCCTTGTGTCCATTACATGGTGTATTTATAAAGGCTTGAGATGGTTAATGATACCACATACATCCAACCTAGAATGCATGAATGGAGGCATGATGTTAAAATGATGAGGAAGGATGATCTTTTGGTCCACTTCACATGAAATTGTCCAACTCTCTCTTGTATCCTCTCTCACGTACATGGCGAAAAAGGGAGCTAATGCCTCATGTCTTTACTCTATGTGATTAATGCATCAGGATTAACTTCTTTTATGTTAATCTCGTCCATCCAAACATAATGTTATCATTCAATGGTGGAAAAACATTTATCATGAAAATTATGGATTGATGACCTATCTAACTTGCTTTCATAACAAAGGTTATTATCCATGTATATTATCATTAATTCTTTTAAAGTAGTTTCCCATGTATTTAGTTAACCTGCAATGTATATATAACTTGCAAGTTGTACATACAACTCATCCTTAATCCCTAGACTATCTTACCATCGCCACTTCCGTAGTGGTCATCCTTTGTGTCACCATCACCACTGCAAGTAGATGGCATTTTGTTCATCATCCTTATTGCAAACCAATGGCATCATCATTATTGCAAGTCAATGCTGCCATCACTACATATTGCTGTCATCATTGTCACTACATGTAAGTGCCACCACCTTTGTCATTGCCACATCCTTCACCATTGTCACTATCATCATCGCCACCCTTTGCTGTTTATGTTACTTCAATCTTCAACACCATCACCATCATTGTCCATACACCAATGGCCTCCTACAATTTAATTTCCACTCCTATGAGTGACCTCTCTGCATGATTCATGAGCTACAAATAATATAGCATGGATCTCTCACACATACACTGACACTAAATCATCTACCCCATGTGTGCATAAGCATATTGATGTCAATACCATGATATTCATGGATTTCTTCCATGCAATTTCCATAAAAAGTACGCAATGCAGGTACAACTAATAAAAGCAGACTATGATCCTCTTTAGACATGACAACTAAGATTCTTTGTCTTGCATAATAAGAGAGTGATATGATCTATAGTGGCCATCCACATTATTGGAATAGTCCCACATTGATATTGTGGAGTCTAAACTTAGGCTAACATATTATAAATCTCTCCAATCAATGTCAATTGATTTTCAGTTCAAATTTTACGTTATATCAATGTAGGTTCACATACATCTACTCAATCTAAAAAAAAAAACCTTGAGTATAAAATAATCCATAAATGAGGGAGAGTGTTCGAATAGATTCACATCGATAGTATGGAGACTAAACCTAATCTAATATATTATAAATGTCTTCATTTAATGGCAATTGATTTTGAGTAAGAATTTCACGTATACAGGTATCGAAATAAAGTATCACATGCTCCTAGAACTCATGTGGTAGCAGACTGGCAGCACATGTTATTTTTAATGATTGGCCACCTGGAAAGTTTCAAATTTTACATTGACATACATTTCATAGTAATAGCTTAACACAATATTTTGATCAACGAAGGATATGATGATAAGATTTATTTTATTTAATCTTGAAGAAGGTCCAAATAAATAAAAAACCCATATATCTACACTAATATATGCATTGACAATTGGAAAATTTAATGGCAACATGGATTCAGTGGCATAGGACTCTTCCACGTCCTCAATTCTATGGAACCCAAAAAAAAGAAAAGAAAAATGGATTTGTGAAGCGTTGTTTTTACAGGAAACTTAATGATATTTTCAATGTGGTGCATTATTTTCCATTATCTAAATAAACCAGCTTACGATTTTGCAAAAGTGAATAATTATCAAGCATGCTTGCCAGCCTTGAGGGAAGAAAAGTGCACTGATGTTGAAGACCCTCAACTCAGACATACCTCATGAAGTTTCTTCCTCCTCCCTTTTGACTCAATAGGAAATCTCTTTAGCATAAAGAACAATCTGAATAATGGTAAAATATCAATATAAAGAACATGAGCACAATGTATAATGCAATGTATTATAACAGTAAATCTCACTTTCCACCATAAATGGCAAACCCAGCTGCTGCTAGAAATGAAATCACTGGAAGAAAGATGGCAGAATGAGTAGACATAGCTCACAATACAAGGTACAAATGAGAATGTACCAGTAGAAAATTAAGAAACAATAATCACCTGCGATGAACATCTTCGCAATAGTCACCACTGATTTTTCATAGTTTAACCATAGATACATCCATAAAGCAATCTGATCCAATATTTTTGGAGTTAAAATTCAAAATCAGGTACAAACAGCAACAGAGCCAAAAGTGCTTATTCTTATTTTCTGCCCAATTCATGATAACTCACTTAAAAGGACAACAAAATGGAGATTGCATATGAAACCATCTTTTACAAAAGATCAAAAATGACAACTAATGGCACTATCATTTTATGCAATCAACCATTTTGGAAGTACATAAATGACATTGAGTGAATTGGTTTATAGTGAAATGAATTAATTATTCATCAGGCTATATGAGATCCATATTTTATAAATTTCCTAAATTACCTCAATTGGGTACAGGAAAATGAGTTTTAGTAAATTGTAAAACATCATTGAGACTGAGAGATAATAAATTCTCTGCTACTTCTACAAGCACTTTCTATGGCTACAGCATGCAAGATACAAAAGCAATTCCTGACCTTTTGCCACTTAACTTGCAACTAGTCAAACTCTAAAGACATTTTCCTGTGGTCTGTTAAAAACATAGGATGTTATTGAAATATATAAAGCTATCCTCTTTGGAAAACAGAATTGTTCTGACACGGGCAATAAAAAAAGAATCCTCCAGTTAGGTAAAAGGGAAAGAATGGCATAGCATTTAGTTGAATCACACACCTGAATAACATATATTCCAACATTAACTGAAATATAGCAAACCCTTAGCTTGTCGGTTGGGAGACTTCTTGCCTGCCAACAAATAAATCAATGGAACAAGGATGGTCATATTTTATATCTATTCCAGCAATGAAACAAGTCAAACACAATTCTGAAGTCCAGACTTGCCTGATAATAGATTTCAGCCCAGAATAGGACAAGTAATGTGTAAGTAGAAAAAAATAAAATACCCGGAAGATCCAATAGAACTGAAGTAAACACCTGTTCCATCAATGTTATTCTTAAATCCTGAATTATAAATACAAATTGAGTATTTGAACAAAAGAAATATCAAAGTCAAGTTCAACACATGGAATCAAACATCAACACATGTTGACGAAATTTCACCAATACATGTTATTTTTTCAATTTGTCAATGTGACATTGGAACCAATGTCAGCATGACATTTTTGTTTAGAAATAATATTTTTCTTTTCCATGCTTCCATTGACATGGTCTAAGTTTTGCCAAAAAATGTTGTTTTTTAACCTTGCCAAGGTCTGATTCAAGACCTTGGCAAGGTTAAATTCCCTAGTTCCAACTTCCAAGACGAAAAATCTAAGGAATAGGTGCCACAGAAACACTTCTCAAAACCATAGAATCAGAAAACTTTAATGGAGTTTGGATAATAGCATCATTTGAAATTTGGGAATGTTTTCTAGAATAGGTTTGGTGCTTACGCTCAAATAGACTAGCTGCCTATGCAAGGAAAATTTTTAAATGATTGATCTATTAACCAACACATACTTAGCCTAATCACTTAACTGAATGAATAGGTTAATCAACATAAAAAAAATTGATTATATAAATAAAAATATTAATATTTATTTTCTGAACCTTTCTTGGGGTTTATGCTTTCTAGTCTATTATTTTGTCTGCTGGAGTAAGAAGGTAGCTAGGCACAAGTTCCAAACATGGGAAACTGATGAAAAAACCTTGCTAAAAATTGTGCAGCAGAGGAGACTTGGGAATAAGATGGAGTAAGATGGCAACAGCCTTTACTCCTCTCAACCGACCAGTGCTCCCCCAAGCAAAATAAATAACATAACTACTTTATTCCAAACTAAACAACGTAATCAAAATGGGGAATGTGATATTACAAATTCTGAAATCCCGAAGAGTGAACATGTAACCATAAGGAAATGCAATTTGGATGCATGGACATTGGAACCAAGGAATGAGCCACCATAGTTAATAACATTTTTACTTTTTGACAAAGTCTTCTGAAAGGAATAATATAGTTACCTTGGGTTTCAATAAGAAAACGTGCATGTGAAATCCAAATACAATGGCTCGCACTGCAGAGAAATACAATAATCAGTAAATATTACCACTTTCAACCCTTTATAACACAGAAAAGCAACCATGTTATGTACAAGACTACAAGTTATTACTCACATCCATTAACAATGAAGTTCATCAGATGGAAGACCTTCTGTGTTGTCCAACCATATTCAGGAACTCTAAGCTGAATTCTTATAAGTTGGATCTATACAGAAAAGGGAAGAACGAATTAATTGTCAACCCAACAAGAAAAAAAGGACCATCAGCTATGCAATTGTTCTAAAGCCTTGCATATCTCTGAAGCACCGTACTGACCCCCAGATGTTATAGCAATAAAAGTGTGAATTGTTGAAGAATAACATCAAAATAATCAACGTCGAGAACAACTCGAGCATATTAAATCAGCTAACCAAAACCATGTAGACACACAGGAGAAACAAATTATTGCAGATCTGCACAACCACCACTTTCCTTTGGTTGGAACCCAGAAATTTCATCAAACGAATGCAGGGATACCGAGCAGCGGCATGATGGGCCGACTACATGTGCATAGCATGCAGGGGCTTGGATGCTACTTCCCTTCTACCGCGCACTAAGAACGGCTAATTCGATCCGTGCCAGACACGACGACTATCACCCACACGAAAAATCAAAACCAAAAAGCACGGATCCAAATTTTCAATCCCAAAAGAGGGAACACAGCTTTCCTCAGCCATCCTCTTTCAATTCCCCACCAACCTGAAGAGTGTAGCTACCCGACAGAATAACATCCAAATTTTCTACCGAGAAACACAAAAACGAAAAACAAAGAAGAGGGATCGGAGATTACTAGAGCTACGGAGGACACAAGAGCGTAGGAAGCGCACAGGAAGAAGAAGATCCCGTCCTGCCATTTCTCCGACTCGTTGATCTCCGCCCACCAGTCCACCCCCATCTCCGACCAAGCCAATACCTTCCCAACACCCCGCTCACTTCCTCTATTCTTCGCGGCTTCCCAACCGACGGTCTGCCCGCCGATCTCGGGTCCACCTTCCAACCCCCCCTCCCCGACGTTGATGGGAGGAGATGAGGTGAGGAGGAAGAGAAGATGAGGTGGTCGTGGGGGGTTAGAAGAACTTTTAAGACAAGGGCGAGTTGAGCGACGCCTCGTGTATTATTATGCAGGAATCTATTGTCTTATGGACGGTGGTTTCGTCTGCTGATTTTCCACCTTTGTCCTCCGTTGCAACAATATATTACATTTTCGCCACCATATCATCTCTCTCTCATGTGAGGGAAAAACATAAGATTCCTTTGTCCTTTGCAATTAACCCTCTCTGCTGCTGATGTTACCGGTCTTTTGCTGCTGCTGTTAACAGCCTTTCATCCTTTAATGATTATTAAAATCTTAAACGCGTTTGTCTTGACATTGAGTAGAAAATAAACAAACTTATCAGTGATGGAAAGGAAGACGAGTGTGACGCAGGATAAGAAAACATTTGATAATTTTATAAGATTAAACTAATAGTAACCGATGTCAAAAGAAGTACAACGGATCAAGAAAATTAAAAAAAGTGAGAATGAGTCCAAACAAGGACGCCACGTGACATGTAAAGAAGTTGGCAATGGCGAATTTATCTGCGCATGTGCCGATGGCTAATGTTGTTCTGGGAAATGATTAATTTCACTCGAGTTTTAAGTTAGCTATAATCACGTACAAATCAAGATCGGCGCGATCTGTCAACGGTAAATGGGAAATAAACAAACACTAAAGGAGGTCGCGGTAATAATAATAAAGAAGCAGGAGGACTTTTGTTTGGGTATCGCAAAGGGGTATTTTCGTCAAGGAGATTCCGACTCCTTTTGGATCGCGTCCCGCGTTCCGACGTGTTGTGGCCTGATTTAAATAATGAGCGATGGGACATGTTGATGATAACATTTAATTCCGATTATTATGATTGATCGTTAGGAGACCACGTGTACGTCTGAATTCGAAGGAGTTAGGTGTACAACAAGAATTCGTCCATAATGCCGATTTTTTTTTTTTTTTTTTAAAATCTATGTCTTTCTTTTTTAAGCGAGAGAGAAATGACCGGCAATGGCGGTTGTTCCCTTGTGTCACAAGTTCGTTCTGTGTATACGTGACAAGAATATTTATTTCCAGATTTAGATATATAAAATAAATATTTTAAAATTAATTTATTTTATCTTCTGCAGGAAAAATTTTAAAATATATATGGATTATAAAATAACTACTTGCAATACTCTTTTGCTATGTCTGCAGCCTAATTTCTCTCTCAAAAAATTAGTTCAATGCAGATTTTTGATCTCACCTATTTGGGTTAACTTAGAGTTACGATTTCACCGTGATTTAAAAAAATAATAATCTTTTTATTAAAATATATGTCCAAATACACGATGAAACAGAGCGTCTTGTTTTTGTAAGAATGTGATTCTACATTTCAATTCAAATCAAATGTTTTTCAAAAAAATCAACTTACGTGAAAAGTTATAAAAATATAATATAACTTAAAATTAATTGCTTATGAGTAAATAGACCTACCTACAGTTATTGATAAGTGCAATACTTGAAATTATCACATCTTTCTCCATCAATTCCAATTTACGCAAAGATTAAACCTAAAATACCATTTCCGTTCTAATATCATGTTCAAAGTGAGGCTTTTGTATTTTAATAATGTCGATCACTCTAATATGGAGAGTGGGGCCCATTCAATACATGGGGGTGGGGCCCACATCATTGTGATCGTTTTACACATAAATATATATATATATATAAAGAAGAATTATTTCCACAAATTTGTAAAAATATTATACTATATATCTAACGTTGCTCTCATAACTTTTTGTATTAATAAACAAATCGCCCAACAAGTTACAGACATGTAAGTTACGAAAAGTAGAATATGTAATGTATAAATTTAAAAATTTATTCCAAAATTCGTATGACAGAAGAAAAATAAATAAATATTCAAGGCTCCCAAGAAAGTGTGAAAGAAGAAATAGATCTTGTAATGAGAAGAAATATATCATATATTAATAAGCAAAGAGGAGAGTCATAAATGAGATCAATACTTAAGACCTATTTGTGCATAGGACAATGAGGTTGAAAAAAATGTTGAAATTGAATTCCAACATTTATCGAGTGCATACTTATAACATTTCCAATAAAGGATTTTCCTGACCTTAAAAATTCTACGCATGCTCATTCAAATTTAAGATGTAACCAGGAAGAATTAAAGAAGGCATATGATGGGGCCAGACCCTCTAATTACTTCTATGGCCGAGTTCTCAGGGACGATGACTCCTTCAAGTGAGCACCACACAGGACAGTTTATCTACTGTAGCACTGCCACTACTACCCTATTGTAAAGAAATACATTACCATGCAACAAGGTCATGTGTGATTTTAAAATTTACATGAATGTAATTGAATAAGATTATTCAACTAAATTACAATATTCTTTGAAGCAAATATAAAGTAATTATGGCTTAAAATGCTAAATTATAAAGCATAACCATATGTAAAAAGTTACTATTATTAAAATGCATATGTTTAGGTGGATGAATGAAAATACTACAAGGAATAAGTTATAAAAATGATTGTATTAGAATAGAGCAAGAGATATTTCAATTGAAGATAAGAGAAATTGACTAAGGTGATTTGATCATATCTATAATAAACTAAAAAATGCACAAGTTAAGAGAGAAATATTAATTAGTAAAAAAAAAAGTAGAGGAAAATCTAAAATTACTTTGTTAGAAATTATGAAAAGAGATTTAAATTTATTTAATTTAACTAAAAAATTGACAATAGATGGAAATACATATAAAAAAAGATTCATATAATCAACCCCACATTGTGGGATTATACCATGGATTGTAATTGTTGTTATAAATATGAACTAATTATCATGATAAAGAATTAATTTTACCATTTAGGTTCGTGTTTTACCATTAGTTAGTATTATGCATTTCTAAAAGAAAAAAAATCTTCACAAGGCTCAAAAATCGTCAAGTTCCATCATACTAAATTACCATAGGGTGAATTAACTAAAAATAGGAACTTGTGTTGTATGTGGCAATTTAATCAGCATAACTATCATAATCTGATAATCTACTTCTCGGATTAAGATCAAAATCCCTCGTGGTATTGCATGAATTTAGAGACTGGAAAACAACAAAGCATACAGAAAGAAAGAGCTCTTGTGCTAAAATGACATTAAACATCAAAAGAATGTAAGCAAAGAAAAAGCTTTTATTGGCTGAGCAAACTCTCTTTCTGCGCAAATAAGAAGGGGCTGGAATTCAAAAACCTTAACTCTATTTTCATCTTTATGCCACACTAATAGCAATACGTATAAAATGGAAAAATGGGGTTGAGTGCTTATCCAAATCATTTAAATATATCAACTTAAAATCTAGTATCGATCTATAATGTTAACAAATTTAAAGTTGATTTATCAAAATCTTGCAACTGCATCCACTGCATATATAATTTGATAAGAAGGTAAAAAAATATAAGTACCTGTAACGGAATTTTACAGATCACTGCTACAGTCTCCTCCTTCCTTCTTCTCACTGCTACTCATCAACAGCCCATCCTCAACCTCCTCCCACATCCAAACCTTCCCACTGAACCTCCTCTTCACCTCTTCCGTCAATTGCTTCCCCTCCTCCACCCTCCCACCCCTCACAAGTCCCTCCACCAACTCCCTCATGACCCCAAACCTTGGGACCCAATTCCTCTCCATGCTCCTCCTGCAGAATCTCAGCCCCTCCTCGAAGTTCCCACCCTTGCAAAGATAGTGCACCATGGTGGAGTAGCATTCTCTGTCCGCCACGCAACCCATCCTCTCCATTTCCTCGAAGGCTCTCTTGGTCTCCTCTTGTCTTCCTTCCCTGCAAAACCCATGGATGATGTGGTGGTAAGTTACGGAATTCGGTTTCATGCCTCGGACCTTCATTTTCTCGAGCAACTCTAGGGCTTCCCCCGTGCGATTTAGCTTGCACAGGCTCTGGATCCTTGTGTTCTCGGTGCTTATCCCCCTGCTGCAGTTGTTACTCTTCATGAGATCCAGAACTCGGGAGACTTCCCCCGGTTTGTCTTCCCTGTACAGTCCGGCGATAAGGGTGTTGTAAGAGGTGGCGTTGGGCTTCACTCCCCGCCGCCACATCTCGTCGAGGAGAGCGAAGACCGATCGGGAGCTGTTGGTGTGGCAGAGGGCCTTGATGACGGTGTTGTAGGTGGTGAGGTCGGGGGCGAGACGGTGCTGGCGGGAGAGGGAGCGGAAGGTATTCTCGACGAGGGCGTGGTTGTTGGAAAGGACGCAGGCGAAGAGGAGGGCATTGAGGGTTCGGACGCTTGGGGGATGGAGGGAGAACGTGCGGAAGGCATCGGGAAGCAGGTTGGCTCGAGCGAACAGAAGGATGGATTCGTTAGGGGGGAAGTGGGGGGTGTGGAGGAGGGAGCGGATGGTATCGGGGGAGGAGAGGGAAGAGAGGGTGGTGACGGCGGCGACGAGGGCCAGGCGGTGGGGATGAGTGGAGGGGGTAAGGTTGTGGCTCTGGCAGATGTGGAGGATTTCGTTCGGTGAGGTGGAGGATCTTATGAGGGAGATAAGGGGGTATTGGAGCTTGCCGGCGGCGGCGGCGGCGGCGGCGGTGGTGGACAGGAAGCGGAAGAGGAGACGGGAACCGATGGGTGAAGGCATGAAAAAGGTATCCGCCGCCAACACCAGCAGCGCGATGGCGAATCCCCTACATATGTATCATATATATAAATAAATAATATCAGAGTGGAAATTTTCCATTTTCCATTAGCTTGAACAATATTTTTAATTAGTTTTTCGATATTTAATATTTTTATTAATTTTCAAAAAAGTCTAGGTGAGAAGTGTGAACCCTTTTCTAGGCCTTGTTCAGATATATATATATTTATAATAGTAGTGTTTATATTTCAAAAAATAATATTAGTACTTTTTTTTATAGTGGCTCCCACTCAGTCTTCCATGGTATTACAAGCATCCAATGAACCTCATCATTCTGTCTTCTAAAACTCAGTCTTGCCCTTCAACCCAATTATTTCATCTCCATTAATGGCCTCATCGATCTCCATGTACTTCAACACTTGGCCACCCTTGATCTGCCTGTAACTTGACAAATTTTGCTAATAGCTCGATCTCCTCCTCCTGCAAACGCGGTCCGAATGTACATTGCCCACGAGGAGTGCATTTCTCTCCAAAACCCTGTTAAAACCAGGTGTGTCAGCATCTTTTGCAGCAGTTGAAGGTCTCTATCAGTATACATGGTGTAGGATAAAAAGCTCAAGTCTTACTGGCATTCTCCCCTTTCCATAATATGTGATATTGTACAGTTCCTCCTCTGATCCAACACCATTTCTACAGAGGATGATAAGTTTTTTAGTGAAAGATAGAGAAGAAAGGCTGAAATGTTGAAGGAGGGAAGAACTTCACTTTACCTTTCCAAGTCTTTCATGAACAATGTGGCACTCTGATCATAAATGAAGTAGAAGCATATTAGACTGGTACATGGACATAATGAAGAATGATTGATTTCTTGTTGTGTTACATGAAATCACGGTTTCGGAAACTTACAGGCTGCAATATGTTTCCACCTCCAACATGACATCCAATACAGGCCTTTTGGAATAACGCTGCTCCTCTAGGAACATCTACTGCCAGACCCAGGGACATCACTGCAATATCAAAGCAAAGCATGCAATGAAAATATAACATACCGATGAAATTCTTGATTTCCTAATCTCGTAAGTTTCCTCCTTCCCGGATATCGGTAACACATGACTTGCTTCTTCGCTAATATATGTGAACCTATAGTCTTAGTTTCTCAAATTTTGATTGTCTCATCTTTCTTCAACCTGTACCTCCTTGTAGAATGGGGATGACATCACAATGGAAGAAAATGGTAAAACGAAGATTAATTCCTTAGTAATTAATTCTTCTACATGAATCGAAGCAAGATCACTGAAAAATGTGATTCACTGAGAAACGGGACATGAATTGAAAATGGAAGATAAAAAGCCCTGCACGTCTAATATGAGGAATTCCAAGGATATATTTGCAAACATAAGAAGGGAGCTTCTTGATAATGTCGTCACCTGGATTTGCGATGAACAAAGGAGTGGATAAGGTGAGCGCCGCAGCCATGAAAGGAGGAGCCAAGCATCTAAAAAGCTTGAGCGCTTTGGTCTGCTCTTTTCCAGTGGGATTCCCTCCCTTCTCCAAACACCCCTGTGAACACAAAGGAAAGAGATCGACACAAGATGTTCTTCGAACCAAACAAGCCGAAATCCCTTCCCTTTACCTTTACAGAGAAGGAAGATTTGGTGCTGAGGGTGGTGGTCATAGGCAGCATTGGGTCTGAGACACTAAGACTCAGCAGCTTCCTCTCTTCAGCTTGGTATTGTTCTCTATCTCTCTGGAGTTCGTCGCTCACGGCTCAAGAAGAAAGAGGTAAAAGGGACTGCTTGGAAGAAGATGGTTTATGTTCAGATATCTTATTGAACATTTTAACGCTGCTGGAGGATGGGCTTGGCTAATGGCTGACCTACCGTTGCTGTGGACCACGGTGCTTATCATGAATATTATATATTTATTTATCTGTGCGCTATAATATGTGCAACAAGGGCAAGCTCTTAATTTCTCTCTGCTTGTGAACATCGACACATATAGTTCAATTTTTATTTATTATTGAACCCATATTCTGTTCTACGGAACCATTTTTTCATTTGTTTCACGTTCTTGCACAGCAATGTTAGTGCTATTCTTGACAAGAGTGAATGGGTTGCTTGTAAAATCCATCAGAAAATGAAGTCCTCAACAAAAACACTACTTGCACTTGATCATGCAACTCATCTGTACTGCTGCGCCTCCTCTCTGTTAGAACATGCATTTCTCATCTCCATCCAAGCATGACCAAGAAAAGCCCCTCATCAACTCATATCGATTATCTGCATCTCACATTTAATAAAAACACAACACCACCATATATATATATATATATATATGTTTTGATTCTCCACCCTACATGCGTTTAATTATCCTCTTTCACAGCTTTGGCGTTCTACCCCTGGCCAAAAACATGCAGGGAAGAGAAGAGGAAAGGCCACCAGTGCTATCATGCTTCAATTTTATATTTTATTTGCATATACCTCCGTTCATAATCATTAGTGGTTGATCGATTCGTGCATGTATGGAAATGGAGCTCACGGTGATCTCCTCCCCCTGCGACGATGCCTCCGAAACCTACATCTCTGGGGAATTCGAGACCGTCGGAGATCTGAGACGCACCATCTCCTCCAATTTCGACGTGGCCGTCGGTGGCTTCCTTCTCCTCTCCCTCCCCAACCACGACCCCAGAGATGTGTTCCTCCTGAACGAGGACGACCACAGCCTGTCCGGCTACGGCATCGTCGATGGCTCCGCCGTCGAGCTGAGGAAGAAGCTGGTTCCTCCCCGGACCCTCGAGGTGTCGTTCATCTTCGAGAGGTGGAGGGCCAAGGGCCGGTTCGCCAGCGACGAGGAGGTGTTCAAGCTCCAGAAATGGATCGAGAGGGAATTCAGCGTGCCCCCCCGACGGCAGGTTCTGGAGATCTTCCACGTTACGATGCAGGGGAGGGCAAGACTGGAGGACTACGTGGCGGACGATGACCGACCGGTGGCCATCGGCGTGCGCGAGATCGAACCGGACCCGACAAGGATGGTGAGTATCGTGGTGGAAATCAGCCGGAGAGGAGGAAGAGGTGAGCGGAGGGAGACGTACGTGATGGACAACCGGGACACGCTGAGGACGCTGATCCTGAACGTGAGAGTGATGGACCCCGTGAACGACTGGCGGCGGCACAGGTTCAGTATGAGGGGGAAGGACTGGCCAGAGAACGAAGAGGAGCCCGACCAGAGCTTCGAAGAGCTTGGAATCGTGGACGGAACTGAGCTTCGTCTACTGCTCATGTAGCTGTAGTACACATCAATATGCAAATATTGGAAATTAAAATCTGTTCTTTTAAGATTTCTTTTTTACATGTTATAAACAAAGTTGGTAATTATCTGCATGTTATTAAATTTTCTTATTTACTTTATGCTGCAGGAAGCATCTTCAACGCAGTGATGTACAAATTGTATATAAAATATTTATTTTTTCCCTTTGCCGGATTTTTTGGATTATCTCATCCTCTATTTTCTCCTTCGTACCCTTTACTATTACCAATCTTTTTCAGAAGTGATTTTTTCGTGTTAAACCAAATTTTTCCTGCAAAAAAATGGCGATGTTGCTAATAATTAACGGGGGCTTTATCTCTCCCGGTGACCCATGGCGGTTTCCAAAATCCTGGCATCAATCCTGAAAAAACACCCCAAATCCCTACTCCTCCTCCGCCACTTTACCGCTGCTTCCGCCTCGTCCTCCTCATGGTCCCCCCCTCTTCTCCGCCAAAAGCCAATGCACTAGTCATCTCTCTGTGTAGTGAAAATCTAGCCATAGAACTTATCAGATAGTTGTGTGTAGATGCTTCAACCAACAAGAATACTGATCGTACTTGTTAAATTTTCCCTGCAGGATGATAATTAATGAATGGTATCTTCCTTCATTTGTAGCATTGGCAATATCTGGAATGACAGATTGGGTGAGATATCTATATTTCACAAAAGACATCTTTATTCTTTTGCATTCTTAATTATGTGTGTTACTTGTAGCTAGATGGGTATGCTGCGAGGAAGATGAACATAAACTCCGTGCTTGGTTCATACCTTGATCCTCTTGCTGACAAGGTTATTTTTGAAACAATAATGCATTAGTTATCTGACCTCTTGTTAAGTATTTTATTTGTTGGAATACTTAGGCATTTTTTACGACGATACGTTCATTCTTCATGTTGGCGTAACAGGTCCTAATTGCTTGTGTGACAGTGGCAATGGTGAAAAAGGACCTTTTGCATCGTGAGTCTTGTAACAACTAACTAACAAGTTACTGTTTTAATTTCAAAAATTTTACATTTTCTGCAAATGAAATGGCGTCCTCATGGATTTCATGTATTTTTCGTTATTCCTATTAAGCTGTTAGTATTTCCAGAATTTTGGTTTCGTTCATGGATGGTCTTCCTTACGATGACACTAATATTGATTTACTTCCTTTGCTTTGTTAGGTTCCTTGTACCTAGTTGTAGCTTTGTGAAATATGGATATATTGATAGGTAGTTTTGATAATAGGTTGGAGTAATATAACCCTACAAGAATATTTTTACAATTTTGTAGTAATATTGTGGAATATTTTTATAAAGGGTTGCAAGCTTTTATTGTTGGCTGTTTAGCTAATGGTAATCCTTTTTATTTGTCTGGATTGGGACCAACTGTGCAGGAGTTAACCTCTGCAGGTGAAGTTCTTGAAAAATATGAACAGTTTTTATTTAAACAACAAATGCCATCTATAAGTGCCAAATTTGGAGTTCTTTAGATGGTTTTGAATTATTTGGCGGGACTAGCGGACGCACGGGCGGCGGGACTGGCAGGGCAACCTTACTCTGATACCACTGTTAGACTGCGTGATTTGGAGGCTACAATGGCGGATTATTCCAGGTGATTAATGATTTCTGTTATTTAACTCTATTTATAGCATTTATAGGATTAACTAACTCCATCATCTCCGCCCCAAACCTACTCCTTAATTTCCGGTAAACACCGGAAATTGAATTTGAAACTTAGGTATTTTTGATCAATTAAAATCAGTGACTCCGTTGCCTTTTACCGGTCTGTATAAAAGCCAACATGTACGTGTGAGTGTGTGAAGATACGTATGTCACACCACGAGAACGTTCATGGATGCGCGAGAGATGAGAGTGGCGAGCAGAACAAAAACGGCGATGATGTGGAAACTGGTGCAAGCGATCCAAGGAGCAGCAGCAATTGACGGATCAACGGTGTCATTGTAGTAGAGGGCGAGCAGACCAAGGACTATATCAACGACAGCAGCAGCGGCGTGGACTGAGGGCAAGAGAAAGCAATAGAGTGGTAGTGGTGGCGACACCAAGGTGTTGCTGCTCGTGCAGATTTGAGTAGGTGAAGTGTATATTCTAGTGAAACCTGCATAAAGAAGGACACATGCCATGTAGATACGAAAGAAGGACAATCCACCTCTTAGATTTGACAGAGGAGATCGAACAAATCTGTCATTTTGAAAAGGCTACGAGGTGTTTTGAGTCGGAAGGGAAGAGGAGAGTTGCAGATACTCTCCCCCCTCCTTCCCTTCCTTTTAATTAGACTAATAACATTACAGTCAATGCGATCATTTTCAACGTCTGTCTCCTTTTTAATTAATTTCTCTTCTTCCGTCCTCTTCCCCTTCCTTTCCTTCCCTTCCTCTTAAATTAAAATCTCGACATTTCTTTAATTTGTGAAAGGGAGGGTGATGAGAGAAAGAGAGCAAGGGAGTGAAAACTTACCGAGTCGAAACCTACTGTTCAAGTCTAAAGTCGAGATCAATCAACTGGGATCGAATCTCCCGGCTTTCCTGGTTCAAAAGAAAAGAGTAGCTTTCCATATGTAATGTAACCTGCAAATCCGTGAAAATCTTTTAGCAAGTTCTATCAAAATTGAATCAATAGCAAATAAGACTTTCTATCATACCTGCAGTCCTGGTGACTGCCTTTTAGAGATTGTTAGGTTATGAAGAAGCTATTCGACGGCTTACTCAAGTGCCCTCCGAACCGCGCGAAATGGTCGCCTATTACACGGCTCACTAACTCTGTCACTCCCTTCCTCTCTCTCTCTCTCATCACCCTCCCTTTCACAAATTAAAGAGATGTCAAGATTTCTCATCATGGTAACCTTACGGATTAAATTAAAATCTTGACATCTCTTTAATTTGTGAAAGGGAGGGTGATGAGAGAGAGAGAGAGGAAGAGAGTGACAGAGTTAGTGAGCCGTGTAATAGGCGACCATTTCGCGCGGTTCGGAGGGCACTTGAGTAAGCCGTCGAATAGCTTCTTCATAACCTAACAATCTCTAAAAGGCAGTCACCAGGACTGCAGGTATGATAGAAAGTCTTATTTGCTATTGATTCAATTTTGATAGAACTTGCTAAAAGATTTTCACGGATTTGCAGGTTACATTACATATGGAAAGCTACTCTTTTCTTTTGAACCAGGAAAGCCGGGAGATTCGATCCCAGTTGATTGATCTCGACTTTAGACTTGAACAGTAGGTTTCGACTCGGTAAGTTTTCACTCCCTTGCTCTCTTTCTCTCATCACCCTCCCTTTCACAAATTAAAGAAATGTCAAGATTTTAATTTAAGAGGAAGGGAAGGAAAGGAAGGGGAAGAGGACGGAAGAAGAGAAATTAATTAAAAAGGAGACAGACGTTGAAAATGATCGCATTGACTGTAATGTTATTAGTCTAATTAAAAGGAAGGGAAGGAGGGGGGAGAGTTGCAAATGCGTATAATCGAAAGAGAGTGCCCCTTTTATTGTCGTCTAACATTAATTTAGTATTATTATTATTATTATTTCCTGGCACCTTTTAAAATAATATTTTATCTTATCGTCTAGGTGAAGCACCTGCGAAGTTACCAGGTAGCTTCGCCAGGTTGGCGTACTGTAACCCTTAAATAGACTTAACAGGGATAAAGTACTGTAAGCCTTTGATTTATCAACAAAATCTTAACTTAAATGGTCTTAATTTTGTACTCCACAGATATCTATCTTCCTTTGCACTTGAAAATTACCGAAAAAAGAAATCAATCAAGTTTCCTTATCAAGGGGGATCCTCCACATTATTTAAATAATATTTTAAATATTATAATATATATTAACATTTCATTAAATATCTTAACATTTCTTTAGTTAATTAACAACACAAGAAAAACTGAGATCATCTCATCATCATTAGGTGTCTTGACGTTTCCTTAACCCACAAGTTACAAGCTACAGGAGTAGTAGTTTTTGGTGCACTACTTTGACCATGTCTTATTGAATCCCAGACGAGAAGGAAACAGCTAATTAAAACCAGTGACTCCGTTGGCTAGTTAGTTACAACTAGCCATAGTCAAATAGCTAGCTTACTATTGGGTGAATTAACTAAAAACAAGAACCTGTGTTGTTGTATGTGTCAAGTTAATCAATAGAATTGTCATAATCTAATTTGCTATAATCTAATACTCCTCTCATCAGATTTATAATTCATGCAACGGAAATTTAAAATCACTCATGGTAACGTATGATGTTCTTAAGATGTCACTTGGTTTCCGCAACCTTGTAATTTTCATATAGAAATTTTCAACAGGTACATTTCCAACAAAACCTAATTACTCGTTGCTCGCTCTCTCTCTCTCTCTCTCTCTCTGTAAGTTTTTTATTCTTGCAAATCCCATGATCAACCCTTTGTTCCGACGAAAATACAACTCTGCCCCTCTTTCACTTGCGTGGCTTACGAAGCTACTTCTGCCACGGACGTTGCCACAACGGTTGTTTTTATTTTATTTTTTTTTGAAGGCCCGATCATTTTGCTGTAGATCGTGTGGAAGAAAGCTGCATTGGAGTCTTCTTCTTTTTTACTATTAGATTTTGTTTCCAGCCTGAAGTAGTTCGTTATGTTCTTACCTGATGGAAAATGAAACATTTCTCTCAGACTCGAAAAGAGTTGAAGACTCCACCTTTTCATCTAGGGTGAGTACAGAGGATTTAACATCACTCGATTATCGTAGAGGAAATGCCGGAATTCTTCGATCTTCTGCCAAATCTAGAAGAAGGATTGTTTTCCTTCACGATCTACGTGGCATGCGTCCTTCACTGTAATCCTCACTTCACTGTTATCGTTCTATTGATAGACCGTAATGAAATAATATACATAATATTAGGGTATATCTTGGTGTATTTCGTTAACTGTGGACATTTTACCAAATATACATAATGGCCCATACACCATTATTGACATGTAATAATGAAATGCCCATGATCGTCTGTGATAAAGAGATAACATAATTAGATGCTGTTAACATTGCTGGTTACAACTCTGGTGAATCATAATACACAAAAAGCTTTTATATAGTGCTGCTGTTATGGTGTTACGTTAGACAAACTTCGTTTGTTTGGTTGGATTAAACGAGGAATTTCATATATATCACTTCCTCTCGTCATCAACAGACGGATGAATGGATGCTTCATGGTTCTACCTCTGCTCTCTCTCTCTAACGATAACGCTTGCACCACCTTCGTCCACGTCGATCGTCCGCCAACGTGGAGAAGTCGCTTCATCTTCTCCGTCGCCGTTGAATCTTGGGTCTTCGTCGGACGTGTGAGACGAGGGCCCTAGTGACTTGGGAATGTTGTCCACGGGAACCGACAGATACTCTAGCGCCGTGACGACGTCGCTGATGAGAGGTCGTGTGCTGGCTTCCTCCTGAAGGCACATCCCCGCCACGGCAAGCGCCTGGTACAGGCCCTTCCTGGGGAAGTTGCCCTTGAGCAGCGGATCCGCCATCTGCACGAACCTCCGCTTGTCCTTGAACAGTGGTTCCGCCTGCACGCATCGAGCGCCGCCACGTTTTTGAATCCCTAAACAAGCAATGGAATATCAGATCATTGAGGGTTTTTTTGTAGTTAGCGGAATTACCCAGTAGATGAGATGTTGCTCGCATGTCGGCCTGGATGTGTCGATGGCCCTCCTCCCGGTGATGATCTCGAGAAAGACAACCCCGAAGCTGTAGACGTCGGACATCTTCGTTAACTGGCCGGTGAGGGCGTACTCCGGGGCGCAGTAGCCGTAGGTGCCCATCACCCTGGTCGAAACGTGAGACTTGTCCCCCATGGGTCCGAGCTTCGCCAGCCCGAAGTCCGACAGCTTTGGGTTGTAGTTCTCGTCTAGGAGTATGTTGGACGCCTTGAAGTCGCGGTAGATGACCGGAGGATTCGCTATGTCGTGCAAGTACTCCAACCCTTTGGCCGCACCCTCCGCGATCTTCATCCTTGTCGTCCAATCTAGCGGCTTCCTGCCTTGAGGCAAATCTGCAACAGAAAGCAAAAACAAAAGGGTAAAGGTGAAACAACACTCAGATCGATTAGATTTGGCACAACGAACCAAAACTATATATATATATATATATCGTTGGTTACCAAGAAGATGATCCTCCAAAGAACCACGAGCCATGTACTCGTACACGAGAATCCTTTGATCTCCATCGGCACAATAACCGAGCAGATTGACGAGATTTGAGTGGTGAAGAAGACTGAGCATCAACACTTCCACCAGAAACTCTCTGTTCCCCTGCAACCCATTCCTGTCCAGTTGCTTTACTGCGATCGCCTGAGATTAAGATGACGAGCGTGGTTATTGTTGGTGGGCAGATGATGTACATACACAAGGATGATATTCAAAGGAGGAAGGAAGGAGATTCACTTGGTTGGAGTCCTTCAGGTGGCCCTTATACACCCTTCCGAATCCGCCTTCCCCTAGCAAGCTTTCCGCATTGAAGCTGTTCGTCGCCGCCGCCAGCTCTGAGAACTTGAACACCCGAGCATCGATGTTCCCGTTACCAATCCGTAGAATTTCTTCTGCCACGGATCTATTCTTACCACCATCTGATCGAAGGGAGAGCGATCGATGTATAATACAACAAGACTCCTTCTAATGGAAATCACGCAATTATGTCGACGGTGATCACGTACGTACCGGACTTGAAGGAGAAGGTGTTGACAAGCGACTCAAGCGGGTTGCCGTCCTTCTGGTCCTTGGCCGTCCTCGGCGGCGCCTTCCTCCTGTACCCAGACGCACAGCACGAGAAGTAGCCCATCACCTCTTCCCCCCACCTAGGCCTTCTTCTCTGGGCACGGAAGAACGAATAAGGAGATAGGTGACTGAGATCGACGCGGATGAACAGCTCGATCAAGACGACGAACGAACGGTATCACAACCCAAAAGCAGCGGATGAGCCATTGCCAGGAATCAAACGAACCAGACCCATCTCGATATACGCGGGAGAAATGCGAAGACACGGAAGGGAAGGAGCTCTTCTTCTCTTCTTCTCCGTGGGGGAGTTTTGACACCTTTGGTTTTGCTGCGTCTACGAGGAGGGCTTGGTTTTGTCGATTAAAGGTTTGCTAAATTTGGAACTTGTTGCTTAAATATTAACGATTTCTTAAACACTTGTAGATCGGTAGGACAGCGTCCTTATCCACGACGAACTCCGCGGTTTTAGTTGGAACCAATTTAACCAACCACAATTGGTTGAAATTTGTAGTTATTTTCGTACTTACAATTTTAATTTTGGTGAACGAATTTAAAATTACAGGACCAACGGAAATATTATGATTTTTTCTGGGAATTGTCTACGTAAGCACGAAACCAGCAAGATAACCTTAATTTTAATCCTCTGCAACGTTAGAAAAGTCTCGATAAAAATAAAAATAAGATTGAAACTCTTATATATAATGAACATTTTGTTATTGTCAATTAATTTAAATTTTAATATGATATTAAAATCAGTTTATGCACTATAGATACCTGTAAATGTATAAATAAACCACATGTGAGAAAATGTGTTAGAAAAATTTTACAACGTACACCAACAAAAGTAAGAGTAAAATTAAATTTTATATACGCTGAACACTTTTATTTCTTAGTAATTAAATTAGAATTGAAATTACAACGTAAGATTTTTCTAGATTTTCTTTTGCCTAGTGCAGTTTTTTCTCTTCAAGATGGAAATCTTGTATGCTTGCATGCTTGAGGCATTGACGCCAGCCTACTCAAAAAGAAGTAAAGGAACGAAAAGAATAAATTTTCTTTAGTTTCGTAGAGGCAACCGTTCTTCTTCTCTTTTGCAACAACTAGATCTATTCTTTCAATATTTCCTTACCAATATTTTGCCAACTTTGGTGGAGCAACTAATATTTCCCTTTTTTTTAAATTACTCCATAAGATCCACGAAGAAATAAATCTGAGTCCAATTTCAACCAAGACATTGCCGATTACAAAAGAAAAACTTTATTACATCTTGACGACTTGGAACGAGTAAGTCATATCATGTTGAATCAGAATTCGATATTTATCATGGCTGTTGAATTTATTGGAAATTTATCATCCATATTTTGCAGCCAGACTCTTAGAAATGCCTACCATCGGAATTATTACGCTGGAATACGTGCAGTGGTGATTCTTGCGAGAAAGACCACCGAATTTAGACTTCATTGCCTAAAGAATTTCTGGAAAAGTAAAGGATTCAGTTTTCTTCCCAAATCTGTACTCAACCCAACTTAATATACAGAAATAAAGAACTACCAAAGAGAGAGAGATTTGCTCAATCCTACGACAAATGAACTAGACGAAATTGAGACAGTTAACTGATTATTGGTTAAAGACTACTTCACAAGTTGGTGTAGATTGATCTCCCATGCAGATGCCAGCTGCAACATTAGTTGCTCCGCAGTAGCACCATCCCAGTCTTCAGGTGGCTCCACGGTAGATGCATCATGTAGACTCAACAGTATATCTCTCTTGCTTTCAAGGGGAACACCTAGGCACTCAGTTCCACTCTCCATAATCAGCTCTGTCAACTGCCAATGACAAGCAAAACTTGATATGATGTCAGATGCCAAAACCATAAAACTAATCCAAGTAAAACAAGATTCTTTCCTTCATTTTTTTTCATAATAATATTATTCTTTATTTTCTTCAAGATTCTAACTTTAAAGAATTCTACAAATATCATTATCCTTAACCTTAAATAGAATACTTTTTGATGATACTAATATTTCAAATTCATTTGTTCATGCAATCAGGATACTTTGCACATTGATATAAATGATACTACTCCTGGATAAAATTAATGTCATTTACAGTAAAGATATATCAATTTATTTTACTTCCTGAATTTATAGTCATATAGGGTTTTATGATGCACTAAAAATGAAGACAGAAACATCAGCATAGAAAACAGAATTAGCCACCACAGGAGAGGTTATTTTTTTTGTTAAATCACAGGTTATCTAAACATGCTTCAAAAACTAAGGAAAATGAAAATGAACTGCAGAAAATTTTGACTTAAGAAACGTAAAGCACACGTATATTTAAGCTCGTCAATTTTCCTTAATCATGAGGAACCATTCTCCATTGTAGACGTAGTAGTTAAGAGGAAAATTCATTGATTATTACTTTGCAGATTATATATGATATACCCATACCTGCTGAATCCAAGATAAAGCTATATCATGCAAATTTTGTTCCAATAAAAACTGCCCAACAGCATGCAATACTTCATTTCCTATTTCATTAGATAACTGATCGAGTACTGGACCAGATTTGTCCATTAATTTCACTAGCAAAAGATCATCCCCAGTAGACAATATTTCGGCATATGCCGAATCAACATCACCCACATGAAGTGAATCCATAGCATGTGTCCATGAAGCCCACAGTGGTCCCCTTTCCTGTCCAGAATTATCCTCTGTTAAGCCCTCAGCATCTAGCTCAGGAATAGCCTTCTTTGGTGGAGTTCGATGAGTTACATTATCCTCTCCAGCGACACGGATAGCTTCTAGAGTTGCTTCATCCTTTGAGGCCTGCCAAACGCTTCTAGCAGAAGGACCTTCACCCAGCCTAAAAGGTCCAGACCCCTTTTCCCACCCTCTCCGGTTGCCAACTTGATCACCATCATGATCTGTTCTAGATAGCCTACCATCAACTGTTGAGCCAGCAAGACATCTCCTGGAACATAAAGGACTATTTCTTGGAGCAGCATAACCAAATGAGTCCCATGTGTCAGAATCTGCTCTCCAATGAGGATCTCTTCCCCTCAAACTATCAGATGCAAGATATCTTTCGGTATATGGCATTCGTCCATCTCCTGCCCTGCCAAATTTGGAGTTAGAATACTCAGAGAAACCATTATATTTACTCGAAGTCCTTCCTGGTGATCCTTCAAATCCCATCATCATAGTACTGCTTCTCCTGCCAGATACCGCCAGATCCCTTGCCATTTCCTCAACAACTCTCTCCAGTCCTCTCACTCTATTTTCAAGGGTAACCATGCTATCATGAGAGCCGCCCATGAAGTCCTGAAATTAAACAATACATTAGCAGCTGTTTTTGGAAAAATGAAAACTTTGTCAAGAAATACAGCTAACAACGTCTGAGCATAATTTGCTAAAAGAATTTAAATATAATGTTTCTAAATGGTGAATTTTTATAGTTTTTCCATTGAGAAGCTGCAGCTTTTTTTTCACAATGAATAGGCTACATTGTGAAACTTGAAAAACAAGATACCTTAGAGAAGAAAATGAATTACTGAGCCAAGCACGACCTACCAACCAACCAATGCTACTCTAAGGTGCCGTTTAGCTGGGTGTTTTTGAATTGTCAAAAACACCCAAACCATCAGACACTCAAATGAATGGTCATATATATAGAGAGAGAAAGAGAGAGAGAGAGAGAGAGAACAATCCAAACCATAATCCCACTACCGAAGTCAGTCACGTGAATCCTTTTCCTTCAAATATTTTTATATATTCCAAAGTATTTGGTTAAATTACATAAATTTAAATATTTCTTATAATTCTTAATCAAGTAATTTTAAGTCTATCTCTACTTCTTGTAACTTATTTTACACTAATTAAATCTCTTTTCCTAACCAATGCATTCCTTGATCTCTTAAGGATATAACCAAACCATCTAAGTCAATTTTCTCCTAATCTTATCTTTATATAAAACTCTAATTGGAGTAATACTCACATGTCAAACAGTCATGCTTTGTTCCATCAATGCATAAAGGTTCTAAGATATGATTTGCAGCATTGACATCTCATCAATAAATTTCATTAGTCACTAAAAATGCAAACAACTTCAAATCTATGGAACGACAAAGATCAATAAATAACTAAATGTTCTTGAAGCTAAAGAACAAGATAGAAAGTGAACTCTAATTTCCTTCCTATGAATAGTAAACCTGTAACTTCCTTGTAGTATATGTTAGTCCAAGAAAAACTTATGGAACAGAACAGACTGACCTGCAACATATTCATAAGATTAGCTTGTTGTCTCTCAAGCTGAGATAGCTGCCTTTGTATACTTAGCCAGGTCCCCTTATTCACTAAAGAGGAATCAGAATGTGTATCAGTTCTAGACGTGCCAGTAGCACGTGCAGAGGAATCTTTCTGACTAGCATCCTCTATATCATCAGAATCAAACTTCAATTTTGAATCCTTTCCCCTAGATGGCCTTTGTTCTGTCCATCTATCTCTAGCAAAACCATCCATATCCTGAGCTTTGCCATAGGCACTTAATCTTTTTTGTACATTATTTACATTGGCATTGCCTGAGCAACGAATACCACTGGAGCTATGACGTGTTTCATCATGGAATAAAACATCTTGAGAGCTTGCACCCTTCACTTCTAGTTCACCTTCTCCCCGAGGATGTGATTGCTGAAGATGTTTACGAGGCAACACTACTTCAACAGGAAAATCATCTGATCCTCGAGTTTCAAGTTTCTGGAAGAACTCTGGATTTAACTCTTTGTCATTTAAAGACGGTGGTACTTTCTTTTTCAGTATATTCACTGTCTTCTCTGGAACAGCATCACCTTTGTTTTGAGAGACTGAAGCACTGGTTGGTGAAGAACCAGCTGACGACTTCTTATCCATAATTTCCAATTTTTCAGTAGGATTTGGACATCTAGTATCCATCTTTTCTACAGACTCAACTGAACTTTTATTATCTGCAACAGTGGTGATTCTTCTCATCATCAAAAATCAAACTGACCAATAAAATGAAGTAATTCTAAATATTTATGAAATCACTCTACCACTCAACAAGCTTTTTATTCCCTCTGGAGCATTGTCCCTTTCATTTCCACCAATCTTCTTCCATAATACTGCTGCTTCCGTCATACTATCCCTAACAGGTTTCACCTGCAATAAGGCCACATAATATGATAGAAGGAGATTAGAAAGCCATTTCTCACAAATATTCTTTCGTAAAATAGATGTAGTGCAGGAATTCATCCAGCTGTGCATCATTTTTTCTTGTTTCCTTGAAGTGGGGTGTCTACACCTTGAATTCAATTCAACACTTTAGGTCATCAAAAACTTCATTTGTAACCTGATATAGCTTGAAAGGAAAAGCAACCTGACACTACACACTCACATAGGAAGAAGATAGTATCATGATATTGTCTAATAAATCCTACTTTCAAGGATTTTAATGAAAATTGCAACTTTACCTTGTCAAAACGGCAAGCTTCTAGAGCAGTTAACGTAGAAGCAGCCCCTTCACCAACCAAATGACTTGAATTAGAAGCCAAAACACTTAGTGTATCGGCTGCTGCCTTCCGAGTAGTCCAATCAGTGTTCTCCATACATTCACGGATGGCTTGCAAGAGTGATTGCATGCCTTGAGGTGTGATTGCTCCAACCTGTACTAGATGTTAATAATAAATCATCATGATGCCTTTTTCCTGGCTTTAATGTGATTGAAATAATCTCCGTTTTCAGATCTTCAATGATGAATAATACTATTATTTTCTATCCTTTATACAGACTACAAACTCAAACTGAAAGTCTACTATAAGTTATAACAAGTAAAAAATGATTAAACAGCAGGCTAAACAAAGATTTACATGTAACTCACCAAAACAAATTGCACGATCCAATGGTGATAAAGAAATATATTTCCAGCATTACATGATGTAAAACTAATCTAAATGGAGAAAAAGAATTCAGGTAGGGTATCGTGCATATTCAGACAAGCATTTGTTGATGTTATGGTAGAAAATCCCATGCTAGCTTACATTATGTCTAGAAAGGTTAACATAAATTATGTCTTACAATCTAGATAAATGCACATACATTATGTTTAGTGGTGACAAAAATAAAAATTTTACTCAAAATTTACATTTGAAAATATGGAATGAACTTAAACTATTCAGATTTTAGAAAAAATTGCATGCTTATTTATGAGTTCAGACAGAATTCAAACTCAGAATTTAGACAAAAAATGTATGCTTAACACGGTAAACAAAGAATAGCAGCCAAGTAAATTATTAGTTGCATGCTGACTTTACTTATGAGACTGCACGGACACATCAAAGGGATGTTAATCATCAAAATCCACAGCACAACTGGAACAGACATGGTAAGGGGAATACAGTAAATTACCCTAAATTAAAGATCACCTGAGATAAACTGGACGCAACCGAAAGCAATGCAGCCTTGGAGAGAAAGCTCTGACCAGCAAGTAGCTTACAGACCCTCGGAAGCAACTTCTGAAATGCAATCCCAACTGCAGCGCGCCTCTGCTCATCCGAACCTTCCCCCGGAGCGCATTCCACCACCTTTGCCAAGCATAACGCAGCTCCCGCCTGCACCCCCTTGCTCTGCTCCCCCATTGTCTCGAGAAACGGCTTTACAAATAACGTCACCACCGAGGAATAACTTTCCGCTGCGGGATCGTTGATGGCCCCAAGGTAAAGCGATGACAGCGACCCAATCGAGTCCCGGCATGCATCGCGAACTGAAGTATCAGAAGATGAATCCTTGATTCTCCGGATGACGTGAGAAATAATCTTGGGGAGGTGTGCAGAGGCTGCATCTGGATGGCATGCGCATAGGAAAGCGAGAAGGCGGAGGCACTCACGCTTCGCCGTCGACGGGATTTGCCTCGTGGATGGGTCAACAGACGAGGGAGGGTCATGGAGGAGCGAGTTGAGTACCATGGGAAAGCTTTCGGACGGCAATGTCCGGATAATCTTCTCGAGATCATCGACGGCGATCTGGTGTGTGTCACGATCGGAAAGCTTCGCGAGGGACGCGAGTATCCTGTTCTTCAGCTCCACCATGGCGAGATGGGAGGAAACAGAACCGACTCTGGAGGAATTGACCGAATTCTGAGGTTGTGATGACGACCTCGGGTTCTTCGACGACAGTTTGCCAACGGGAGTCGCCATCGGAGAGGTTGGCAACGGAAAGACAAGAAACTAGGGTTTGCATACGCAGATTGGTGAAGAAAGAGAAGGTCCGAAACGGGTAGCTCTCTGCATATAGGGATGTGAAGGAAGATCGAATCTTCCTGTGATGCGGGAGGAGAGGAGGGACGGGGAAACGAAGGAGATGGGTAGAGATAAGGTGTTCGGAGAAATGCGTGGCGGCCTAGGGTGGTTGGCTGGGGGAGGATCAGGTTGGTCCTTGGAGATATGGCGTAGGAAGAAGGAAGTGGAAGAAGAGATCTGACGAGGGACCGAAACAGTGAAGGGGATGGGAGAAGACGCGAGCGGGTGAGAGGAAGAAGCGCTGATGTCAGCGTGTGAGAGGTTTGAAAAGGGCGACGATGGGGTGAAGTGAACAAGTAATCCGATCGCTTGAATGGAGTTATTAAACAGAAATCAATTGCAAAATCAAAAAATTTTAACATTATTACGACAACAAAAAATTTAAAAAAAAAAGATACCCACGTCTTTTTTAATGTAATTATCATTGAGATCTAATCTTAAGCGTCTTCTTCTTTTCCCTTTTTTCCTTGATATACAATCAATACCTACACCTAAATAGATGTAGCCATCTACATGTTTATTGTCTTCTTGCCACATTTAAAATTAGAATGCATCAACGACAAAAATGTGAACTATAATTATCAATTAAATCTTCTCTTAAATTATAAAAAAATTAATCATCTCATACAATTTCTAACCAAATAATTTTAAGCTTATCTCTATTTTTTTAATTTCTTCTACATCAATTAATGTATTCTTTAATCTTTTAAGAACATGACCAAACAAGCTAAACCTAATTTTTTTTTGTCTTCAGCCTTACCTGTATTGTGAACTTTTTTTAACGCTGTTGTCTTCTTTTCGTTACTCTTGGTTTGCATGTAACTCTTGTATTGATTATGACTTTCACCGTTGAGTATTAATTTAACCTTATTGATCGGAAGGAATAAAGATGTTAGGTAATCACAGATCAGGGGGGGCTTTATTTTGTATGTTGTTTTCAAAAAAATCCGATGAAGATTTTAGTTGTCTACGATATTGACCACTCAATAACTTACTTAATCACATACCCAATTTCACAAACAAACATTGTTGGAGTTATTTTTAGGCTAAGGGTTTCACATAAGCAATTTATTAAAATTGAATTAGTATTAGTTTTTAATAATATAAATGCCTTAAAAATTACTAATTTCTATGGACATTAATTTTTAAATCAAGAAATCTTAACGAAGATAACTTAAGTTAAGTTTAAATTTTAACACATAATAATTTTACAATAGATTGATTAATCAAATAATTAGATTTATCTTTTATAAAAATAATTAAAAATAAGAAATATCTCCATAAAAGTTACCTGGAAGCACTTTGCGACAGTACCCTTCCCTGCTGTTGTTTTGTTAATAATGAAAATATTTTTATGTTATTTAAATTTTAAAATACTTTTGCCTTGACAATTGTAATTACTTCTTCGTCAGTTAAGTCAGCAGGTTTAAATCCAAAATTGAATTTACGTAATAAAAAATTGAAAACAGGGAAGGTATCATAAGTATGGGCTCATGATAAATAATTCATGAAAAATTGGGCTCAGGCCCACGTTAAACTCGTGAATCGAATCGTACTGGCGCATGGATCCGACGGGTTGGCAGGTCAACAGATGGCCGGACGACTACCAGGTCCACCGGAATCATTTAATTCCGACGGACTACAATTTTACTAACGCGCTCCGCGGGGGCATCGTACACGAACTGGGACGAAGCGTTCGCGATAAATTAATGCCGCCCTCAGCAGGTGAGTACGGGAGATTGAGACAAAGGGGTGGTTCGAGCGAAAGCAAAAGAAGCAGTCGGGGAGATCCGAGTTTGCTCTGGGGCCGCTGGGTTCGCCTGTGATTGGATTCAAAACCGTGGTCCGTGTTGCTTTTGGTTCATGCATTGCAGTTTGCCTTGTCCGTGTGTTTTTGTTGGGGTTTGATCGGATTGGGACATTGGGTTGTTGTTTTCAGTGGTGTTTGTGGATCTGATTTTTGTTGGTGTGGGTTTTTTATGTTTAGTAGTTGTTGTGGGTGCTGATTTGTGCTAGAAATCCGTGAATAGGGGAAGTGTGGGTAGATACATTGATGTAGTTGGATATCGTCGCTTAGTCTCTGGAAAAAATGCTTCTTCTTTGTTTCACAGAGGAAAATAACTGGGAATGCAAAGGTCCACTTCAATGTCTTCATGTCGGTCGCTTTTGGGTGGGCTGTTCTTCTTGCTGAAACTGTACATCTGATTCTGCTTGTTTTGTGTTCGTTCGACACCGGTTACCAAAAAAAAAAAGAAAAAAGATTTTGGTTATAAATATAATGATTTTGTATGCCTTCTCTTCATTACCACTACCAACAGAACAACAAGTAAATTACTTGTTGGCTTTCTGATATCCCATGCACTGGTTTGCTTGTCGGTCTTTACCCTGCACGTGATTGGTAGTTGATGGAAGCTAATAACGGTGGTGATTTCCAATATTTTGACTGACCTAACTTTCCTAGCGATTTCTTCAACGGAAACATCTCCAAGTGAACGTTTCGGTTGTCATTTGGATGCACTAAGATTTCCTTTGTGTTCATGTGAATCTGATGTTCTTTTCTGCCTGCTCGCATGATCTTTATGCTTGTACTTATTGCTAAGTTTTGATGCATGCATGGCGTTACCAATTCTATAACGATGGCGTTGCCTGCATCGGCTTATTTGTTTCTATATTGTTATGTCAAGAACACATGGTGTTCGCACTCAACAAGGAGCTGCTTTGCATTATGTGGAGCCATTGTCACTTTCGTATTACCATAATTGACTGGGTAGGGATAGAGTTAATCAGTATAACTCTTTCATCATTATGCTGTCTTTTGAATATCTATGGGATCATTCAATATATTTGTCTTTTTTTCTAATTTGATTTGTCCTTAAAACATTTTAGATATTCTTGCCAGAATCGTTCACAACTACGTGATTTCTGTAGAATCGTCATATTCTGCACAAAAAACTGGTTTGTGTTTGTTGCCATCATAGCAGATTATTCTTGCATGTGTGTTTGGGCATCATGATATTCACGTTAATTCCTTCATACAGCATGCGCTTGCCTAGACGGAGAAAAATACATTTTTATTACATTTCTACTCAGGCATGCATGATTATAGATTTATATAATGTGCTTCCTACTTGGCATGAATTTTTGAGCATGAAATTTTGTGTTTGTTAAAAGAATAAAGCTAGTTCTTCAAACGAAGCTAAAAATATTTTGCAACTTTCAGGATCGATCCATTGATAAGGAATAGCAACACAAGTGGAACCCTTGAGACTAGGGGTTCTCCATCCTGAATATATATATAGAGAGAGAGAGAGAGAAGAAAAAAAAAAACCCTCGTTTGAGGTCATGGCCGAGACATCTAGACATGCTAATGCCAATGCTAATTTCTGTTCTATCAAGGTGGGGACAGTTGGTACAATCAGCTCCTTGATGAACAAGGAGCTGGAATCAATGAAACAGGTGCAAGAAGTATCAGGTTCTTCTAGTGGTAAAAAATGCCGGACTGCCCATGCAGTTCCTTGTGGTGCTAGTCCAAGAATACTGCATGCAAGAAGAAATGCACCAGTTGAACCAGGACAATGTAGCATCAATAACAGCAACAAGAACAGTGACAACAATATTTACAAAGCTTCTCTAGATGCCCAGAAATCAAGGCACGCACTCTTGAATGGTGGGAATCAAATCCCCACGATAAGTACTGACAATACCACCGCGGGCAGAAATAAGTTGAAAGGCAAGCCTGATAAGAAAGGTTCTTCTTACATCGTGGAAGTTGTAGATCTCAAATGCAACAATCCCATGAGCAGCCGAATCAGGAAGCTTGGTTTCTCCAAACTCTCAGAATCCATCGTCTGACGTTGGGCTTGACATATTCCGGTCGGTTCTGAGGTTTTTGTAACTGATCTCCAACCTTCTGTCTGTCAAGCTGTTCTCTGCAATCTCTACCATGGAGCAAATTTTTGGAAGGAATCCTGATCCACCACCATGCCCTGCTGACTTCTTCTTCTTCCTCTTCCCTGCGTTTCCAGTATGCACTACTCTATTGCTGAAATAATTCCCATCCTCATTTGTAACTTGTTCCTTCGGCTTCCTGGGGCTTTCATGGTGACCCAGATTAAGCTTCCTGAAGTACTCAATTTCCTGCGAAACCAGCGACCCAATGGTTCCTTGCGTCCCAACCTCCACCGGAGATGTTGCTGATGCTGCCATTATGGTTTGTGAAAGGGATGACCCGGGTTCTGGTTATAACATCATGAGGATGAGTTGGTGGAGGTAGAGGAGGAGTTGCTTTGTGAAGATTCCTTGTGGTTGTGAGGATTGCCTTTTGTTTGGTCTAGTTTATTCTTATCTCATACACTTTGTTTAGAAAACCATGAGATCATGGATGGTGTTAAGCACTAGATTAGATACATCATGTTTCTGTCTTTGGAATCAGATACTCTAATCTGTGTTCTTTCATGTGGCCGTTTGAAGTTATATGGTTGGAATTACTCTCTCTGCAGGTTATTACACCATGCAATAATGGAGAATGTGACAGGATACACGCCAGGTATGCTTACTTTACATCTGTTACGGTTGTTGTGGATTCCATTCCCTCCCCCACCTTGATTTGATGCCGACAGGATAACCCAAGAATTTTAGAACATCCTAAACATTTACATGGCAATACCTCAATCCAAAAATCAAGCAGAGGCTATATTTTCATCCGCAAAATTTCACTGGCTGTCAGATTGTGGGACACATTTCTGGAACCAATTCCAATGGGAGACCCTCTATAGACCCATACAAACTTTTTGGGTCGGTGGAGAAACTGGCACCTTGTTGTCTTTAAGCAGTCGTGCTGGGGGCAAAGGATCTTTTGCAATCTCCTTTTGGATGATGGCATGACATCGATGATGGGCCCTCTAGATTAGTTTAGGGGTGCAGATCTAAATGTTTAGTTATCATCAAGAGTTGTCAAATTATCACCATCCACTGTCATATAACATCTTTATTGTTGACCGCGCACCTAAGCCTACACGATTCCAAGATGTGCCTTAAATAGTGAAGTATCATTTCTTAAGAATAATGACTGACGAGCGATAAAACGTATTAACTGCTGATGGAAGGAGATATAACATCATTGTTATTTCTGTGTACAAGAATACGTTGGTTGGCAGGTGCTTATCGGAGTTTAATTTCTACCGGTGCATGGTCAAGGTTTCCTGGTTTGCCATCAAAAGTAGGTTGAACAAGAGTTGCAAGGATTGTTGGGTTTGAACACGCTTAAACCTTAACCTTAAATCATAAACTCCATATCATGGATACTCAATCAAGTTGAGTCTAATTTTTTTATAATAAATGGCAAGAAAATATAGTCATTAGGATTTGAACCTTGGTAAGTAATTTTTGAGCTAGCAATACTTGGACTTTATATGTATAACTACAAAATTCTTTTCTCATACTTTCCAAATCATTTACCAGAAGGCTTGTTAGTGATAATATTTTCTTTGTAGAGATTAAAGCTGTTATTTTAGGTTTTGACATTTCCAATAGGCTGGCATAGTGATGACATGAATTGTCACCACTCTGACCATTGTAGGTTCAAATCTTCGAATCACCAACTACATCTTGAAAAAAAAAATTTTGTCGGCTACATCTCATCAGCAATGTTTTATTCCAACCTTTGATAGTGAGAAGTTATTCCACCACTTTGATATACATGATCGTTGATAACCAACAAAGCTACACGACTAAGAGGGATACTTTGGTCTCGGTGCAATAGATAAAAAATTGTTTTATCGTCTGACGTTAGAATATTTGGCACTTCAGTGGTGAAGCAAATATTTAAGTTGCATTTGGAAACATTTTGCCGACTCTTAGCTTATTTCAGAATCTTACATTTCAAATAACTGATTTATGAATGGTTTATTGAGTATGTATTTACCTTTTTTCAAAAGTTGAATAAGCAAATGCATTTCAATCACTTGTTGAGTAAATACCATTGGTTTAAGACTTTTACAGTACATATCGATACGGTATGCCATGCCGTAAAGATGGAGTGCATGACAAGGATAAAGTTTGTAAATTTTTAACAAAGGACTGAGAGTAATTACTGACAAGGATAAACGATAAAGTCGATGCATCAGAAAGAAAAGGGTCAAATTACAGAGTTGGGCAGAAAAATATCAAATATGATGGACATAACAACTCAAAATACTCAGTGTAGTTATTCAAAGCCTTGTCATTGGCACCACACGACAATGCTAGTGATTTTGATACCATTGTTGGTTAAAATTGAAGGTTTACTAACATTTTTCGAAAGCTTAAGAGAATTGATGATTATTCCACAGTTTGTAATCAAAGTTGGATCACATTGAAAAGAAACTCATTAATCACCACACAAGATTTTTCTCATACTCTCGACTTAATGCAAGAAGATACCGACACATCTCTATGTTGATGCATGATGACATATTTATAAGATGAGTATGTTACCATTGGCATCCTTGCATTCAATCAACAAGAAATGCCTTGTTTGCACTCTATCATGGATGTAACCAACAACTGGAACATAGGATTTCCAACTTGGAAGCACTATAATGCCTACAACATGCTCGATTTTAGTCATCTCAAAGGATGTATATTATCTTGATTACATATAATCGAGACATCTTATAATCCAAACAACAATGACCCTTGTGTTTAAGAAGAACTAATAGCCACTATCTTTGTTTCAAAATAAGATTAAATTATATGATTCTAGAAGATAATCGAATGTGCATTAAAGTATTATTTTAACCACAGTTGGTCAACTCTCTTATTCATAGTCTACACAACAGGTTTTATTTCCTCTATAATTGCTAAAATATTCAGCATTGCAATGCAGTAAGCAGTTCCAAATGCAATTTAATTTTAATGGTATTCATAGGCATAGGAACAGGTCCCATTGAATACAGTTTTTTTATTTAACCATTTGTTAATTAGTAAAATGTGATTAAATCAGCTAATTATTAATATATGATTAAAAACCTATTTTGCAAGTTCATCAGCATGGCAATACAATATGCAGTTCCAGATGCAATCTAATTTTAATGGTATTCATAGGTATGGGAAGAGGTCCCATTGCATAAAGGTTTTCTTACCATCGGTTAATTATTAAAATGTGATTAAACGAGTTATATGATTAAACAGGTCTATTTTGCAAGTTCAATGGTGAGACTTAACTCATTGCAGCATGAAAGAGAAAATATTAATTTATATGCAACAAAAGAAGAGAAGAAATATGAGCATACCTTACTAACATGTCTTTATGGCTCTATCTCTCACATTCCAGATCCACCATGGCAAGGGAGATCACACGTCAGATAACATATACTTTCCGATATATGACAGAAACCTCACCATCAATTCCTACAAAACTAAAAGAATCTATCTCTGAAATAATAAAGATGGTTTACAATAAGTAGTAAATAAATTTCTTGATTCTATAAAATGTGAATAATCACGAAGCTCACCCTTGTTAAATGAATGATCTGCATTGATGCAGATGAAAGAAACTTCCATCTTTCAACCAAGACGATTATAAGCACCCACTGCCCTCATACTTCTCTTGCTTCAATGCCATTTATAACCTCACTCAGGATTTTTAGAATATTGTCAATTTGAGGATGATTCGTGTCATCAGAAGTAAAAACATGGGTTGCATTATTGACCTCTATCCAACTGCAACCAGGATCTTTCCTTATGCCTCTTTCTTTCATAAACTTCCTAATCTCCGCAACATCATCTGATTTGCCTACTTCAAAATATACATTAGCTAATAGCACATAACTTCCAGAATTCTTGGAATTCATTTGACATAATTTTTTCACAGCATATTCTGCAAGTTCTATATTTCCATGAAGTTTACAAGCACCAAGCAAAGCTCCCCAAACAGCCTCATTGGGTGCTATAGCCATTTCATCTATCATTTGTTTTGCTTGGTCAAGAAGCCCAGAACGGCCTAAAAGGTCGACCATACAAGCAAAATGTTCAATTTTAGGATATATATTGTGATCTTTGGTCATTGATTCAAAATAAAATTTACCGTCTGATACAAGGCCAGAGTGACTACAACCTGATAGGACAGCAACATAGCTAATATGATCAGGGACCACCCCCACAAGTACCATACTCTCAAATACCTCTATGACTTTTCTCCCTATACCATTTTGAGCATAACCAGACATCATCGAATTCCATGAAACCACGTCTTTATTGGCAATGGAATTGAAAATTTCCTGTGCTTCATGTATGCTCCCACATTTGGAATACATTGTGACCATTCCATTTGCAACAGAGGTATCATTATAGAAGCCTATTTTAATTATCTGAACAATTATTTGACCGCCAAGACTCAAAGTACCTGTATAAGCACAAGCACTTAAGAGAGTTGCAAAAGTAACCCAATCTGGTTTGACTTTCCCTTCTCTGTGCATCAAAATGTATAATTTGAAACCCTCTTCATGGAGGCCATGTTGTACATAAGCTGCTAAGATTGAGTTCCATGTGACCAAGTTTCTTTCAGGCATCTGGTTGAAGTATGATGTGGCATTTGCAAGATCACCAGCTTGGGAATGCACGGTTACCATACTTGTCCAAGAAATGATGTCTCTTGTAGTCATTGACCGGAATACAAAGTTAGAACTCTTAATGCTCCCACATTTTGCATACATCATGAGAAGAGAATTGGACGCAGGGATATAGGCATCAATACCAAGTTTGATACAGTCACAGTGTAGTTGAGTTCCAAGATCCATATCATTGCCAGAACAGGCTCCTAAAACCGTAGCAAAAGTAAATTGATCTGCGGTCACCCCTTCATTCCTCATTTGTTTGAATAACAAAAAACCTTCCTTTGTACATCCATATTGGACAAATCCTGCAATAATGGATGTCCACACTGCGGCACTGTGACTTTTGAGTCCATCAAAGACCCGTCTTGCAATTGCTAAGCAACCACATTTTGCATACATATCCACCAATGCAGTTCTAACGTATACATCAATATCCTCTCCACATCTCAATATTCGAGCATGAAGATGTCTACCCCATTCCAAATCAAAAACACTTGAACAAGCACTAAGAACACTTGCATAAGACACGTAATCAGGTCTTATTCCTTCATTCTGCATATCCATGAACGTCAGGAGTGCTCTAATACCATACCCATGCCGAGACAATATCGAAATCACTGTGTTCCATGAGATAATATCACGTTCAGGCATCTCACGAAACGTCTTTAGAGCCTCATCTACACTGCCCAACTTTGAGTAAGCAACGATCATCCTGTTCCAACTCAAAATATCTGGGTCATTCATCTGCCCAAAATGGTTAGCAGCCAATTCAATCGATCCACAATCAACATACATATCCAAGAGAGAAATTTCAACATGCAGGTCTTTCACCAAACCAACTTTGCTACCGAAACCATGGAGCTGCACACCCAGCCGACCACACCCAATTCTGCCGCACGCCTTCAACGCACATGACATGGAAAGCCGATTCGGACGACAACTCGAATCACGAAACATGGAAACGAACACTCTCACTGCCTCCTCACACTCTCCCATCTGCACGTATCCCGACATCAGCGCATTCCAAGAAACACAATCCCTCTCGGCCATTCCATCGAACAACTTTCTAGCATCGCCCAAGTGACCATGGTTGCAGAACCCAGTGATCATTGTATTCCAAGAGTACACGTTGGGATGGCCAATACGTTCGAAGACGTTGTAAGCTTCTTCGAGTGATCCACAGCCGGAGTACGCGTTAACGAGATGGTTCTGTAGGAAGGTCAAGGACGAGAGGCCCGTGCGTATCAAGCAAGCGTGGATCTTCCGGGTCTGGGCGACGGTGCCATGGCTAGCACAGGCTCGCATGGCTTCGGCGAGCGAGCGAGAGAGGTCCATGTTGGACACCGTGGTGGCGATGGTGGTACAGCGACGAGCGCATGTCAGTAGTGGAACGCGTCTGAGAGGAGTTTCCACAAAGGATCCGTGTATGTAACAGTTTTTTTTTTTTTGAATTTTCCGATTTTTAACTGGTTTGTTATTACTTATATATTATTTAAAAATTTATATTACTTATGTCAGCTCTACACTCACGAATGCAAAATCGTCACGCACTCTTTCAAATTAAATAATAATAATAATGCTAACGGAATAATTTCATTCTCGACAAAGCTTCCCTGATCAAACGACACCTTATCATATACAACTAGACCGGCCAGAAAAATGCATGGACTTTGATAATCCGCTTGTGCTACCCTTCTGTACATTTCCCTCTGCTGGATGACTTCCTAAGAGAATCCCAAAATTAGCCAGACTACTCTTCAGCCATGACCCAAGTAAGTCTACTGGGAATAGAAACTTGGGAGCAACAATAGATCCCAAGGTATCCAATATTGCTATGTTCCCTGCAAACTTCGTTTGTTTTGAAATGAAATTATGAACAATCCAAGTACGTAAAAATGAGGTGTAATTTCAGGAACATAAATCTGAATTATTTTCTCGTGGGCGGCGTGCTTGTGTGAGAAGAGAAGGTATTTGTATCAACATTACATCAATTTCTATCAGTGTGCTATCCATCTGCATTACATTGAAGAAAAGGAATGGAACCATTAAATCAACAGCTCCTCATAAAGAAGAGCCAAGGTAGACGTTGACTCTAGGGTCTCATGGCTTTCCACAAATCTATTACTGGAGCAACGAACATACACTGTCCCAGTCCTTCGGTTATGAAGTGTAAGGCACCATGAATTTATCGTGATGGCAATTCCTGCTTTATGTCATTGAGAAACAATCTGCAAGGGAAACACTGTAATACATCACCTCATCTTCTTGATGGTGCAGCTTCAGTCAATGTCGAGCCAATATGAAGCATGAGAGAATATACTGGATTCAACTCTTCTCCATTAGCTTTAGCCTTCAACTCATAATCATCAAGTGTGGCTTTGATTCCTTTCCAAATCTGGTCCTCTGCCTGGGAATCAAGCCATAGGGAGTATTGCACGTGAGTAAGCTTGTTTCTCTGCAGTGGTGACTGCAGCTCTTCTGGGCCTCGAGAGTAAAGGTGATGCAAAATGATGCTTGGGGGAAGATCATGAAGAAGTGGAGAAGTCCCAAGATGAGCGGTATCCAAGAAAAGAACAGGGCGAAAAGAACGGAGCGCACGGTATGGTGCACCCAACTGCTCTACAGGGAACAAATTCTGACCAACCGCTAGCTCTAATTCAGCCATATCTCTAGCCATCCTAAGCTTGCCAGATTCAGAAAGTGGTCTTACAAGAGCAGCATGTCTGATAAAAAATGTCAAAACCCTGGAGGACATCCTTCTAAGAAGCCTTGTGCATATAGTCTCTGTACCAGAAGGAGATGACAGGAGTTTGGAGAGAAATTCAGCCCGAAAATGAATGGTGGACTTCTGTAACTCATCCATATAATTCGATGCATTGTTATCCCCTGCCATGTCCATCCCTTGAACCCCAAAGTCCTGTTCATGAATTTTTAAGATGCATGCCTCAAGTCGGTCGAGCATGGCTTGGAATAGAGAGGTTACAGAATCACATGCAACCCCATATATTGCACCAAGTGGAGCTGACAGAACTTCTTGTGCTGCAGTTGGTAAAGATGACACAGTGGTGGATACTCGAGTGTGGATTTCTTGTAAGTGCTGACAAAGAGTAAAGTTCTTCAGCTGGGCTGGTGTAACAGGGCCAGTTACCTGACGAGCTTCAGGTCCAGTTGAAATCTGCAATATGAAAATTCCACCAATAGTTCATAAGAGGAAAGCTCCACAATTCACACATCAACAATATGGTCATAGCTTAGAAACTATGACAACCAGAGCATGCTACCAATACAACCTAAAGAATGCTAAGATAGAGTTAAAACCAGCGAACCACGGTACCAACTACCCACCCATTGGGGAAAATAAAGACTTCGAAGACACCAGGTTGTGCAACGTAAATGTGCAAAACATTTTAACCCGTTATATATCTCTATCATCTACACTGGTTCCCGTCCTATGTGAGGCTTGCTAGACAATGACTATAAGATAAGCTTTGCAGGAAGTAGTAATCCGTAATTTCCGGATTCAAGTTATTGCTATATCATTAGATTTAAAAGCCAACTACCCACCCATTGGGGAAAATAAAGACTTCGAAGACACCAGGTTGTGCAACGTAAATGTGCAAAACATTTTAACCCGTTATATATCTCTATCATCTACACTGGTTCCCGTCCTATGTGAGGCTTGCTAGACAATGACTATAAGATAAGCTTTGCAGGAAGTAGTAATCCGTAATTTCTGGATTCAAGTTATTGCTATATCATTAGATTTAAAAGCGGCAACTTTCCCATTTTAGGTTGAAAAACAACATACGGTATTAAAGTTGGTGGAACTGGCATCATACGCAATAACAGAGAAAACAGATTACCAAATAGAAGAGTCTGAAAGGACCAGATTTGGCAAGAAATTTGGTCCTCTACGATGAACAGTGAAGTTTGTATAGTGTAAATTACCTGGTATTCAGCTCTTTCTGATAATAGGAGCAAAACTTTGCCAATTACACGAAACACAAGAATAACCAAATGCCCATGCAATTTAACAGCCTCAATCTCTTCCTGTATACGCAATATGATTCTTGATATCTGATCTTTTGAGGGAATGGTTCCTCGGCTGGAGACAGGAAATATTGTATTGACATAATCTGACAGGCGACTTAAGCATAGAGCCAAGAAAGCAATCTGGAATACATCAATTGCAGCCACCATTTGATTTTTTCCTTCTGGTGTAAGAACAGGAAGAACACCCTTCACATTGGTATCACGTGAAATCCTTTCAAGAAGATTCTCGACCATAGAGAAGAGTTTTGGGTACCCAATTGTCAAAACTTCTTTGACAAAACTAGATGCAGTAAAAGCAGACTTCATTTGGTTTCGAAATGATTTTACAATGGCTTCCCAAACTCGGTCGGTTAATAGAGGATCTCCTTCCTGGCAAAGGGTTGAAGACCAGCAGTAAGTGCCAAGCTAAATTCAGGCCTATACATGGACTCACTTTGGAGAGAATATAGCAAATTGGAAATGCCACATTTACTTCCCACATTATTTATCAACATGATGCAATCAAGCTAGATTTAAAAATGAAAGAGAATTATACCTGCCAGACTTCATGGAGGAACAATACTTGCGTAAAAGGTACTCTCTTCTTCGACAGCACCGTTTGCAGCTGCCATACGGCAGCGACAACCCTATGCAGCTCCTCCATGCACTTCCCCATCCTCTCCCACAGTGCTTCCCCTGCTCTGTTCCCACTCCCAATCTGTGGCGTTCCACTTCTGTGTACACTACCAGGACCATACCCTCCTCCAACTGATGTAGCTGAAATCGCCTTCATATCCAAAGCAGAAATCACACTCCTCACTCCATTCCCCTTGTACTTGCTAACCAGAACATCCACTGTTGACCTGAGCTCCCCAAGGTTATAGAACACCTGCAATTCATATGTGATGTACTAATTATCTTGCATCTAAATATATGTTCAAAATGCTGACTAATCGGGATATTGTTGAGTTTGGCAGAGAAAATAGCTTGACAATTGAAAGTGACAGCAATATTCAGAACATCAGATAGAATGCGTAACATTAAGCCACGATCTAATTTTGTCTTCATGAATCATGATAACATGAGTTCTCTATTTTTGCAATTATGGTAATATTCAATGAATTTTCAGGGATGCATTCATAACCAACAAGATACAGCTTCTATCTTGCACACAAAATCCAGAGAAAAATGAAGTACTCGATGACTTATTTTGCATTTTTATGGATCCATAGCCAATAAATTCTTCTGATTCGGTCCAACTATTGAAATTAATAAGCAAACGATTTACCTGCAACCCACACCAAATGTCATTCTGGTTGGAGTCATCCATCCCCCTCTCGACTGCCTTCATGGCCTCAGACCGCAACCAATTACCGGTCTCCGAGAGCCACCTAATCTCCTCCTCGACAACATTGATCCCCTTCAACCCCTGCTCCTCGTAGATTAGCTCAATCTCCCTATGCATCTCCGCTGCCTTGGCCAGATCTACCCTGTGTCTTTCATCCTCGACCACCATACCCCTCAGCCTCTTACACATCCTCAGCAGCTTCCCAGAAGACGCCAGGAGTTCCGCCGTCGAGTGCAGGTTCGACATCTGCACCGTGTGGTTCTGCAGGACTCTCCTGGGCTCGGTGACGGAAGCGTGGATCTGGCGTAGAGAGGAACGGAGGGAATCAACGGAGGACCTGACGGAGGAGACTGAAGAGCCGAGGGAGGAGACCTCGGAGAGGTGGGAGAGGAGGTGGGAGTGACGGGAGAGGACCTCGGAGCGGAGGTGTAGGTCGAGGTGGCGGATGGCATCCTCGAGGGTCTCGATCCGGGAGGCAGCGGAGTTAGAGGTGAGGGCGGAGGAGGAGAAGAGGGAAGGGGAAAAGTCTGGGGATAGAAAGGCCGAAAATATTGGATCTTTGGCGAATTCGTCTAGTGGAGAGTAGGAGGAGGAGGACGACGAGGTAGTAGTCGGCGGCGACTGGGATGTGGAGGTGGATGAAGTGGATTTGGTGAAGGTGGAGAGGCGTTGGAGGGGTGACGATGGAGGGAGGACCCCCGGCGACGCCATGTTCGGGTTGGACGACGACGACGACGACGACGGCGACGACGATTAAGAACTAAAGAAGAAGTGGTGGTTTGGATCTGAAGCAAACATTCTGTTCTCGTCCTCCTCTCACTTCCCAGTTTCGGACGCAGCCCATGAGCCTAATCTTAGTCTTCAGCTTATGATTGGGCTTCAATTAGGGTTTAAGATGGACCGGCCCATATCCCTCGTGGTGGGTTTGATCCGGTAGGTTGATCTATTTTGTGAACTAATTAGGCTACGTTTTGTTCAGAAAAAATTTCTATTTTATTTCTAAATATTTTTTATTTTTGAAGTAAAATCCCATTATATGGCTATTATTTTGCAAGATAATCTACTTTATGTCAAAGTTTTATGACATTCCCCCACTAATACTCGATGTTAATTTTTAATCTATAATTTAATAACTGATATTCAACAAGATATATTGAATCTTTTGATGAAGGACCAACAGTTTTTTAATGACAGATAAAAAATAATATTAAGGGGTCCTCATCGTCTCTTTCTTTCCCTGTCATGGGATGCAGAATATCTTGTTCCTAAATGGCTTGCATGTCTTCTAATGCTATAGAACATTGCTGTCCAAAAGTCTTAATTGTTCCTAGAAAAGTTTAATTATTGCAAGGAATACATTTTCCAACAAAATTTTAATCTTTCCTAGGAACATTGCAATACTTTAATTAGATAGCAAGTAATTATTGATCGATTCCAAGGAATAGATCTATGTTATTACTTATAGAATAAAGAGAAAAGGTATTTATATTTCTTATGATTTCCATAAATTTCAAAACTACGAAAAAAAATAACAACAAAAGACTTCTTCACTATTTGAATACACGATCTCATATATGTAACCATTATACTTTGATACCAACAATAAGGAAGTATCTTTGTCGGTTACTTATTTTATCATAAAAGTATTCCAGAGTTATCTCTATGAAACTTCCAAAAATGCCTATTTTTTTAATTTTTTTTTTCAAAAACTTAAATCTAATTATACAATTAATTAATCTAGAGTATAATTGACCATGCGTTAAAATTTCAATTTAATCTAAGTTATATTCATTGAGATTTTTCATTTTAAAATTAATGGTTGAACCACCGAAGTTTAACAAAATCGGTCAATTTTAAAACAATCAGTTCAAGAATAAATACTAATTTGATTCTAATTAAAATTTTTACCATAAATTTATAATCATCTAATCTTATTATTCTTTTTCTTTTTCATTCTTCCATGTATTTATATAAAAATATGAAAACACATCTAGAAAAGATAAATAAATGTACTTCTAAGAATAGCTACTTATTTTATCTATATATATATATCAATGGACCGTATTAAGTTTGGACACTGTTTGCGTTGAATCAAATTACGTCGAACAGTTAATGTAGTTTAAACATATCTTAAATCTATTGGATGGTGATTTGATATCATCCATTTTTAACTATACCAAGTCAATGAACGACATGGGTAAATTGTGTTTGATCTAATTTATATCTCTATATTTATAACGAGAGATAAGATTTTGAAATTTAATTTAGACAAAAATACATCTCACTTGAATCTTTCAACTCATAGTCAGTGATTTAAAATTGAATGTTTACGTTTCAATATAATATTAAAATAAGAATAGGTGATTCTCCGTACATATACAAATATAAAAAAATAATAATTTATGGAATTTTTAAAAATGACAATTAAGTGTAGAATAAGTAAAACAAGATTTTACAATTTTTTATTTGGTTGATAATGATATTAAGATTTTGAAGCTAGATTATTGCACCGTCAAGTATTTACAAAGCGAAAAGAAAACTACTTAAAGTAACCACTTGTGATCAATATAATAGAACAAACCATGAGGTAATGTAATTAGTCATCTACTTTATTATAGTGCACGAATGGTGTTCTATACTTAAATTTAGATAAAAATACTATAATTATTGAAAAAGTTAACATAAAAAACCGTTAGCTTATTACTTCCAGAGAAACAAGAGGGAACGTGTGGCCGCCACTAAAATTATACAAAGGAAACGTGTCTGAATTATCTGTAGATTAACTAAATATATAACTAATTTCTTACTTTTTTAGAAAATGTTTAAAACATTAAAAAATTCCTCTAGAAAATAAAGTTCTTAAACCTCTGGAAATTAATTTTCAGCTTTTAATACTTTATTACATAAGATCGTATAATTTAACGATGAAAAATATTTCTTTTAGAACTATAAACGTAAGTGTTGGAATATTACGACACAAAGAGAAATCACAATTTTTTTTTAATACTTCATTATTCCATAAAATGGTCAACCACAGCTCCCTCCAAGAACCCAATGCTTCCACCGCAACCGAAGCCGAGCAAAACCAAGGCGGTCAGTCCGTGGCCGGCGTCTCGGCCGCCTCCAACCGACGATGACGGAGCGTGAGCAAGAAGAGTTGGATGAGCTGCAGGTGAAGTGCGCGCTCCTCCGAAACCGGCTCGCCTTCTTTCGCCGCTTCCTCAGCCTCCTCCGGCAACGTGTTCTCTCCAGCTCCGCTTCCGACATGTACCGGTACAGGCAGTTGCGCCACTGCATCTCCTCCACCCCTGAGCTGAACGTCGAGCCCGACGATGACGCCGAAGTTGGCGCCGATGGTGTAGCGTTGACGGACGTGGTGGTCGATTCTGATCTCGTCCCTGTCAAGATCAGTCTCCTGGGTGACTGCAACATCGGCAAGACCAGCTTCATGGTGAGCATGAGCCATGAACGCAAAAAGGAAAAAGTTTTTTTTTTTTGAAAAAAAAAGTTGTAGCGTGAAAGCTGGTTATTCTATTGTTGGCTATCTGAATTGGATTTGTTGGTCTGTCTTTGGTGGCGGTGGAAGATGAAGTATGTGGGTGATGGAGAAGAACAGGTTAGGTTGGAGATGCGAGGGCTGAATCTTATGGACAAGATGTTCTCCATCAGAGGTGCAAGGATCATGCACAGCATCTGGGACGTCAGAGGTCTGCTTTGTTCATGATTTCATCTTCTTCAAATGCCAACCGTTCTGCCATGATTCTGCTCAGATGTTGGCCTTTGTTCTGATCTTGAATTTGCAGGTGATCATCAATTTCTGTATCACCTTCCAATAGCTTGCAAGGATTCAGCGGCCATTCTGTTCATGTTTGACCTCACCAATCGGTGTACTCTGAACAAGTACAGTTCTCTCCTCTATCCTTTCGATTTCTGCTCTCTTTTTTCTTCTTTGTTTAATCCGAAAAAGGTGGAAGGAAGTCAATATTTTAGTGCTTCCGATATGAAATTGAAATTTCTGAGAAACTAAAACACATGCATACAAGGGATTTGAGTACACAAGAGATGCTGATGTTAAGAAAAAACTGATTGTGATCATTTTTGGTTGGTGACAGTGTGATTGACTGGTACATGCAAGCAAGGAGATGGAACAAGGTAGCAAATTCTTTAAAAATTCGAGGTCTCTCGAATGTGTTGATCGAAAAGTTTTCAATGGCGATTTGATTTCTTTTGTTGTAATCAGACGGCAATTACGATTTTGATCGGCACGAAGTTCGACGATTTCATTAAGCTCCCGGTGGACATACAGTGGACAGTGGTTACCCAGGTGAAACATTTTACTCATAACTTTGATTTGACGACGGGTACAGCAACAATTTAAATCATAATTTCACTAAATAGAATAATAAAATATGGATTAGTAGCTTCTAAGCTTTATGAATACACGCACAAATATGATGATCACTAAATCGACTACAATTATGAACAGTGGCCTCTTATGGTTAGTAGCTTCTAAGCTTGAAGATACACAAATATGATCAGGCAGGGTAGCTTTTAAGTTTTAAGAATATACAAATGTGATCAACAGACTACAATTATGAACAGTAGCTTCTAAGCTTATGTTCGCTGACGGACCCGATCATTTAAAACCCTTGTTCTTCATCCACAGACATGCCATGCGCTTCACAGATGTTTCCTTTTCCCGTTCTCTGCAGGCAAGAGCGTTTGCAAGAGCCTTGAACGCGACACTTTTCTTCTCGAGCGCTGCGCACAACATAAACGTCGACAAGATCTTCAAGTTCGTGACTGCAAAGATCTTCAACTTGCCATGGACGGTGAAGAGGAATCTCGCGCCTGGAGAACCCATCATTGACTTCTAGGGATCGTCCATGTGCTTTTCCAACTTTCATATCAATGTACGTACATAGAATAGAAAGAAAGGATTGGGTTTGTGAACAAATCGGATGTCATTTTAACAATGGGGGGAATCAATGTTTATACTTGTAAAAAAAAGGTTGCATTGTATATAATGGATTTCAGCACAAAAATCACGAAAATTCTGAGAGAGAAAAAACTACTGTATTAAAACCATCTGCAAAAATGGATGTGTTTCAATGCTCTGATAGATAACATGTAGATGTTTCCATGTTAATAGAAGAGAGAGAGAGAGAGAACAATAGAGAGGAAGTGAGAAAATAGAGAAACCTGCAGGTTATACATGATTAAAATGGTATAGCTTGACCACAAGAAAAAACATCAAATAAATAAAAAAGATTGAACACTACAAATCTAAATCAAACTTAATTAAGCCAGGCTGGTTTTCATCAAATTCATTGCCACGTTTTGAATAGATTCCACTTGAACATGCAAGGCTGTAATCTGCTGCAGCACGAGGTCGATCTTGACATGGTTGACTTGTTTTTAACGTGATAACAAACATGCCACCTGTAATTAAGCGCGTAATTAATATGATTGATGACTAAAGAGTTCCCTGGAAGTGCGCACTACTAGGAATTTTTCCCAGTGTTACTTATAATTTAACATTAAAACTTATTTATAAAATTATTTGATCTATACTATAATCCAAAATATCTTAAAATTTCAACTTAATCTAATTAATATTCGTTGTTAATCTTCCTTTTAAAAATCAATGCAAATTTATCAAAAATTGACGATGAATATTAAGATCTTCAGCATCAACACTTATTTAATTTACACAAAAAAGTTATCACGTACGTATTTATAATCATCTAATAATAAAATACATACAATGACTTTTTATCTCCATATGTATATATTTAGAGGAAGAATGAACGAAGATAACACCAGAAAAGGTACCTAATTGTGTTACTACTGGTAAATTTATTTCTTAATAATTAGGTTGTTTAGTATACTCATTCAAGTCTGTTTTCGCTAAACCCTAGCAAATTAATCACAAGTAATCATTCAATAATGTCTACAGAATCTCACACAAAAAAGGTAATCTCAGATGGTGCTCAGCAACGACAAACTTATATATTTATTTAGTTAAAATAATTTGAGTTACTCTATCTTTGGTATTTCCATGTATATATATGTATTAATTATGTTTTCAGTTAGCATGATTTTTTTATTATTTATTTTTGATAGATGGGACGTGCAATGACGTTATGATAAATTAATGATATATATTTTTTCAACGGCGATATATATATGACTACTACTTGCCAAGGCATTCGTCTTTCTCCATCCCGATCGATCAGCATCCGATCATGACGAAGTCGACGACCTCCGGCGGCAGCGGTGACCTGGTGGTCAAGGCGATCGACCTCCTCCTGCTGGCGTTCTTCCTGGACATGTCGGTGGCGATACCCTTGCTATACCTGCCGGCGGTTTTGCCGTGTGTCGGGCGCGTGTACCCGCCGGCGCTGGTGGACCTGAGGAAGTGGTACATGAGGGAGTTCGGCGACCACCTCTTGACCAAGACGCCTGACTTCTTCGTCGGGATCATGTGGGCGAAGATCGCGTTTCTGTGGCCGATCTCCGTGGCTAGCGTGTGTGCCATTCTGGTCGCCAAGACTAGGCCGACGTGGTACCCGATCACCTGCCTTCTCTCTGGCGTCTTCACGGCCACCTCCATGGTAATCAAGCGAGCTAGCGAGAGGGCGTCGTACGTACGCTTCCTTCTTTAATTCTCACAATTTTTATGAATTTTTGCTGTGATTCTTGGTCGCAGGCTGCGATAATGGGAGAGATGTTGGGATCGGGCAAGGCATCCGATAAGCTGATGTATATGATCTACGTCCCGCTCATGATCTTCTCCGCTGTGGCCACCTTCAGAGGTCTCTTCGCGGCGTCCGGCGAGAAGATGACCTCGTTCTACAACGCCACTGCCGTAATGAAGGCGCGCGTTGCTCGGAAGAAGAAAGCCTAGACTCGCCCATCTATCGGATTATTCAGTGCTCTTGCTTTAGGCTTCGTTCATCACAAAATACATTTCTAGCTGGTTGCTTGGTTGGTGTCTGTCATCTTTGCATGTGATTTTGTGGCTTTTGATTACGTCAATTCATACAACATAAGGTCAACTAGCATGTTCTTATAAAAAAACTAGCGTGTACTGGTTAAATTTTCTTGACAATTCTGTTCGGAATTTTTTTTTTTTTTTTTAAAAAACTTGGAATAGATCGAAAGTCCACCCTATCCCAAGTTTCTTCCAAATAATCTCATTTTCTGCTTTAGCTTTTTTGATATTGTATATATACACCATTGAAGTTCTTACACACCATTTCCTGCAGATTAAGTATTACTGCGCTACATATTAGTCCCTACTCTTCATCATGACAAGCTAATAGAAATCAAAAACATCAGTAGAAATCATGCATGATACAGGAAATCTGTTTATATTAAAAACCCCAACTTGCAAACAGTAATACAATAACATGATGTTCTAGTGATCAAAACATGAGACCAAAGCAAGTCTCTGAGGAAATTCCAAAAGAAAATCCAATTGACTCGTGCATGCTCTAATTACTCCACAATTTTCCTTGAAATCCCTTAAGACTTGACATGGAAATTATGTATATCAAACTTGGGCAAACCTAATTTACACTCTCCAGCTGTAACCACTTGATGCTTTTCCCTCTTTCTGACACTTATTGCTTCACCTTTTTACTTACTTCTCTTGCTCTTCTGCCTCTCAGCTTCTTGCCCCTTCCTCTTTTCTGCACCTCTTGATGCTTCCAAGTGATTTCCATTCGATGGAGAAGCTCATGGGGTCGTGTATAGTGAAGTGTGCATGAAAGGGAGTTGTGGAGGAAAGAAATTAACAATTGATTATATCTCCAAGGATTTATATATATAGTCCTATGAACATGGACCAATCCACGAAGGGGTAGGATTCTTCTAGAGGATCTCCCTTGAAAAGCTTCATGATCTTTTTCTTTCAATTTCTTCCATTTTTCCTTCCTACATTAATCCTTTTTCCCATTTATAATTCTCTGTATTTCCATTAGCTTGAACTTTAAAATTACACAATAAATGAGCCCATGTTGAGGTAGAACACCATCTTGTAATCTCTCTTTCATTTAGTCCACATACAATATAATTCGATTGCTCATGTTTAACTTAAATGCTGTTGAAACATTTTTACGCCTCACAAAATTAACGTACAAATGTATTCATTCTGTGAATTCTTAAAGTACATCTTTCATTGCCAGCGACATTTTACCTGATTTTCCTATATAAGTGGATAAATGTATTTTAATAATAATAATAGTATTTTTACGTTCTTTAAAATTTAAATTTTCAACAAGAATATAACCATCATTGTCTCTAACAATAAAACGACACTCTAGATCGACATTTACAGTTAAAAATTCTATTAAATACATTCACACCAATTTAAAATTTATAATGATAAAAATTAAATTTAAAATAAATATTAAAAACAAAATATCTGTATGTTCATGATGTGATTTTTTTTTAGATAATGCAATAGATAAATCATGAAACTACAATTGGAAAACAAGGTTGAAAATTACAAAAAACTAAAAGAAGATTTAATAAAAACAGCAAACAAGAGATATATGTGAAGAAGATCAAAACTAAATATTTTCCTTTCCTTTTAGCTCATTTCCAGTAGAACTATTAAGTTCTGTATTATCAGCATTTAGGCCGACAAAATTTCTGCCAACTTGAATGTCTTAATTAGAATAAATTTTTTTAACCAATTTTATAACTGAACAAGTAACAATTTTTTTTTAATAAGAATACGTAAATTTAAACATATTCTCGTTGTGGCCATTAAAGACTGGGATGTGATCTTACGTGTTTAACTTAGTTTCTAAGGAGGGGTTTGTGCTTCTTGGAAAGGTTAGGAAAGGTCATGAAAGGTAATCTTGGGAAATAGTTTCCCAAGATTTATGTGTTTGTACATTTTAGAAATGTTGGGAAAGTAATTTCCAACATTTCTTGTATATAAATAACTCGTTGTCCCATGATTTCTCAACCCTCCCCCTCGGTAAGGTCGGGAAATCATCAAGAATAAACCCTCGTGACACCGACGCTCCTTCGCCGCTCCTTTCGCGCGACACCGATGCTGCTTCCGCGTGACAGGCGATTGAGAACACCCGTGACATCGCTGCTCGCAGCCTCGACACTCATTCGCCACTCGCGGCCTCGACGCTCATTCGTCGCTCCTTCCGTGCGACACCGACGCTCCTTTCGTGCGATAGGCAAAATCGAGGAGAACACCTGCGACATCGTCGCTCGCGGCCTCGACGCTCATTCGCCGCTCCTTTCGCGCGATAGGCGAAATCGAGGAGAACACCTGCGACATCGCCGCTCGCAACCTCGATGCTCATTCGTCGCTCATCTCGACGCATCGCGACCCAACGACCGCAGACGGTGATTTCCCCCTATACACTATATACCAATCCTACTTATTTGCACGTATACACTGAGCTCCGATCTATTATTGGGTTTCCTGAGCATTGTGCATTGATGAATGTTTTCTTTATCTGATCCGATTGATGGATTGTTTACGTGAGTGAGGTTTGAGATCGAGAATTGGGTTCTTGTTAATCAAACGACATAGACACCCATCACTTGGTAGATTTTATTCTTGCTCGATAAAAAAGCTATTTAATTTTTAGTGTGGAAAAATGTTGGAGAATTCTGGACATGCCTTGCCTTAAGAATGGACCTGTGGAGTGAATGATTTATTTCTTCTAGGTACCAGAGACATGTTTGTGACACCCATCACTTGGACTAGAAGTTGCCTTCTGTTTTTGTATGTGTGTTTTTTGTACAATGGTAATGTTGTTATTTGGATTTATATTCAATATTTCTTTTCTCCTGAACCTTGTAGAATAAGGAAAGATTATTTACCGTTTATTTCTATGTCATTTGCATGTCTCTGAAGGTGTTTGAGGGGCCAACTGATTATTACTAATATTGAATATTGGGATTGTAGAAGCTTTCATAAAAGCCATCTTACCATTACTAATGTCTTAGATGGTTGTTAGCTTACTTTCTTGTATCCTGCAACTCCTCTATTGATTAGCATGGTGAGCTCTTGTTGGCTGTTCATTTGGTATATCAGACCAGTGAATATCAATCATCCATGTAATAAATTTAGCAAGGAGGAGAAAAAGGGATGACTGTCTCTCCCCTCCTCCTTGAATGGTCTTCAATGACCATTCATTTCAACATTTCCTATTTGGCCATGAAGATTATGCACTTTTTCATATACTTAGAAGTTCAAGTTCCACTCCCACTATTTGTGTGAAGGATCAATTTTGTAAATTTTTCTCTCTTGTTATTCATTAAAATGTTTTTTATTTAACATAGTACAAGAAATATGACCTCCGAGAGAAGGAAATACATGAATTGGAGCACAAAACAAGATGAAATTTTTTTAGGTATATTAGCAGTAGAAATCAAAGAAGGAAATGCAAAACAACAAGATGGTAAGCTTAGAGCGGAGACATGGGTAAAGGTGATTGCTGAATATAATGCTCAAACAAATGCCAATATTGAGAAGAAAAATGTGGAAAGTAGAATGAAAACTTGGAGGACCATCTATAAAAATTATACAAAGATTGCAAAGCAAAGTGGATGGGGGTGGGATTATATTCGTGGTCATACTGATAAACTGAAGGAAATATGGGATGAATTTGTTCAGGTACATAAGTATTTTATTTTCTTACGTAGAATACATTTTCACTAAAGCTTATTACTAATAGTGGACTTTTTTAAATGTTTTATTTGCAGCAACATTCAGAATGTAAATCATGTGCAGGAAAGCCATGTCCTATATATGATGACTTATATATAGTGTTTGAGGGCAATATGGCTACTGGAGTGAATAGTCAAATTCCTCAAGATGTACAAGAAACGTAAGAGAAGGGAACTGCAGAACTTGAAGACCCCATTCCTGTTTTTAGTACTCAACTGCCTCCATCAAATCCTGAATTTGAAGAAGGCACTTGAAGCCCTAGCCCTTGTAATGTGGAGCGGACATTTAGAAAGGCACGAAAAAGAGCTAGACCTCATGCAGAATCTTCTCAATCTATTGCATAGTCAATGAATGAAATAAGTGGGTTTGTGCAACAAGATGAACCATCTCATAATAAGTCTAAATTACGAAGAGAAACAGAAGAATGCATCCCCTACTTGATGAAAATGGAAGGTCTTACTAAGGGAGAAAAACTCGCAGGGGTTAAGCTGTTAGAAATTGAGATGAAAAAAGCTATTTTCCTATCACTAGAGACTAATGAAGATCGGATTGAATGGTTGCGCTACAATTTGAAGGACTAGTCACTTGGTTGTGTTATGTTTTTATATTAGTTGTCTTTAGAAGTTGTGAACATGTCTTTATATTATGTTTTCCCCAAATTTGAAAGTCATGTCTTATTTTCGAAATGCTTATTTCATTTATGAATGCTTCTATTGGTGAATGCTAATAGTTGAAAAGTGTGTCATGGTTGAATTGTTTAACAAATTATTACACGTTATGTTGATATTTGAGTGTTGAATTGTTTGGCAGGTTATTACATTATATGTTGATAGTGTTGAATTGTTTGGCAGGTTATTACATTATATGTTGATATTTTAGTATTGAATTGTTTGGCAGATTATTACATTTGATATTTGAGTATTGAAATATTTGGCAGGTTATTACATTATATGTTGATATTTGAGTATTGAACTGTTTAGTAGGTTAAGTTTATGAAACACAATATTTAACTATTAAAATGTCATCTACTTGTACAGGTCATTTTACATATGGCAAACAATGTAGCACGAGATGAAAGGAGACGAAGAAGACGACGTAGGTTGCTATTGTCCATTTTGCAAACATGTGGATTAGCAGGACAATATATTACAGATGTTACTCCAAATGCAACAAAACATATCTATAGTAGAGAAGGACAACGATATATCATGAGATTGCTAGACTTATCACTACCTCACCAAGCATATCATTGTCGAAAAATATATCGATTGAGTCAACATGTTTTCCGGGAGTTTTGTGAATTACTTAGAAGACAAAAGGTAGTAGAAGATAGTCGAGGTGTTACTATTGAGGAGAAACTAGCGATTTTTCTTGTCACAGTTGGACAAAACTAAAGATATGGAGTTACCACTGAGCGTTTTCATCGTTCCGCTTGGACAATTAGCACATATTTCAATGAGATTGTAAATGCTATCTGTAGAATACAAGATTTACTTATAGTGAAGCCTTTATCATCAACACATAGTAGAATTCAGAATGATGTGAATGTCTTCCCATATTTTAAAGTAAGATGTGAATTTCATTTTATTCAAAGTTTAAAAAGTTGACATTGTATTACTAACATTCTATTTGATTTTTCAATGTAGGATTGCATTGGTGCTATTGATGGTACACATGTAAATGCAATAATTTATGGAGAAGAAAATGCAAGATATAGGAATAGGAAGGGAGCATTAACACAAAATATTTTAGCAGCTTGTAACTTTGATATGGAAATTACATATGTACTTGCAGGATGGGAAGGATCAGCTGCAAATGCAAGGATCTTACAAGATGCTATTTCTCGACCTCATGGGCTTCAAGTCCCACCTGGTATGAGTATAATTGTGTACAGATTTAATAATTTTAGATATTAGTTAATTGAAATTACTTAATAGTATAGTACATTGTGTAGGTACGTTTTATTTGGTGGACGCATGCTTTCCAAATCGTCTTGAATTTATTTCTCCATTTTGTGGTGTGCGATATCATTTATCAAAATATGATCATAATCGTGCTCCAAATAATGCAATAGAGAATTTTAATTACAGACACTCTCAATTAAGAAATGTAATTGAATGTACGTTTGGAGTGATCAAACATCGATTTGCTATTTTACGAGGTTATATGCCATATCCATTCCAAACACAAGTTAAAATTGTATTAGCATATTTTCTTGTACACAATTTCATTAGAAGAGCAGATCTAGAAGACTTACTTCAAGATCTAGCAGAGGAATTAGTCGAAATAAATGTTGATACGTCTAAGGAAATTGCTGATAATGTTGTTGAAAAAAGTATAAGTTCTAGTAATATGAGTGGATAACAAAGAAAAAAAATAGCTGATATAAAACGATATCATATTATGTATTCCATGTGGAAAAGGAATTAAAATGTTGTTTGTTGAACATGATGTAATAAATTATGTTTGTGATGAAAAATTTATAGCTGGATAAAATAATTATGTATTATATTATATTATACTATATTACTTAGTATAATTAATATATATTCTATTATTTAAAATATTACTTTAAGGTTGTACTATTATTTACTCCATCCAAAAATTATTACTAAAAATTATTTAAATTACGTAAAATCTTCAAAAAATTTTATATAATTTCTGATCATTTTATTTCATATTTTACACAAACATGTCAAACTTTATTATCATTTTTTATTATTTATTAATCTTCAAAAACACGTAAACTTTTTTATCCCTTACTTTTCCCATTCCCAATATTTTAAATAATTCATGTAATTTCCTTTTCGTACAGAGTCGTGCACAAACACCCTTAAATGTACCGTAACGCACGTCTCCGCGTGGCATGTTACGGTTACGGATGAAAGTCTTATCTAAAGTATGATAGGACGAAGGGATCAAATAAAAGTGATCTCCGTTTCGGTTCACCGGAATAGAAACGTGGCAAATAAAGGCAGGCGTGGTGTACGTAAACACCGCCGACGGTAGCGACCAGATCTAATTTTTTATTTATTAATATTATCTTTATTCTTTGTAAATCAAAAGGAAAAATATTGCCGTACTAAAAAATGTAAACTACTTGATTGTTAATTTACGGTTACAAATTTAATTATACATATGGTGGTGCTAATAATAAATGTTACAAATTCGATGATTAACTTATAACATTTTTACGGTAAATTTCCTTTTTCTCAATCGACGTTGAATTTGACGAGAAAGTGATTTTTGACGAAATCCTTCTTTCAAAATTCAATCGATTTAAGCGATTGTAATAATTTAATTAATCAAAGATAATAATAGTCGTTATTATTATTATTATTTAAAAAATCAATTAATTTAACATGTGTTAAAATATTGCATACGGAAAAGTATGAACCAGAAACTTGAAGAATATACAAAAATCAAAGAAGACCGATCGAATTTATCTTCTTCCGCTTGAACCGCAGCAAACATTATTCTGTCGTAGATGTGTTATATATTTCATTTATCTCGACGAAAATGTGATTTTTCGAATAAGAAAGATGAGGTTATAAGAGTAATTTTATATTTACTTTTTCCGTAAAAATTGCGATTATTATTATTATCTTTCGTTAGGTAGATTGTCGTAATTATTTGAAACTTCTTGAAATTGCAGTGAATGATAGATACCTTTTTCAAAGAATTAACAAGGAAATTTGGAAATAAAAGAAGTATTTTACTTTTTTCTAAAGATAATAAATATATATATATTATATTTCTTGTCAAGTCCAATTCATCTTCTGAGTCTGACGACGTCAGCGCCGGCGCACGCCCACCAGGCCGCCACGGTAAGATTATTCTTGTCGTTACCAGCGAAGGATCGCAAACCTTGTTCCATTCAAAAACCCAGGCCCATGGACCTCTGCTCGGCAGACAAACGCAAGGGCACAAGGTAGCGCCACAGCGTTTATTTTCTCTACTCCACGGTAGAAATGGCCTCTTCTGTTGTCGCCTCTTCTGCGTTCCTGCTCCGTCGGACGGGGGATCGCGCCCAGAATCAAAAACCGTTCGCTCGGTCCTCATTCCACGGCCTCCGTCTTCCGAAAATGGCCGCCTCCTATTCCCCGCCCGTCGCGTCAGGCAGCATCAGGGCTGTGGGTGTTACCACGGAGGAAGAGAAGGATAAGAAGGTCGTTCAGAGGCCCGACGCCTTCGGGAGGTTCGGGAGGTTTGGGGGGAAGTACGTGCCCGAGACTCTCATGCATGCGCTGTCGGAGCTCGAGATCGCGTTTCATTCACTCTCCGAGGATCAGAATTTCCAGGTGTGGGGGAAAAGACTTTTTTTTTTTTTAATGTTGTTGTTCAAAGGGTTGTCCTGGTGTGATGCTATTCCTGTTGCGTTTTTCTTTTGAAAGCGAGGTCTTGGTCCTTCTTCTGAGGACGGTTTCTTCCACACGAGGTGTCAGCTGTGAATTTCTGGGTATTTAGGAGGAAGCTCTCTTGTTTTCTGATCCTGCGTGGATTATAGCTTTCCAACATCTAATCTTCAATGGAATTCGTTTGTTAACGGGTGCCATTTGCTTCTCTAGATGGCTAATAATTATATTTTAAAGGTGGAGATTGATGAAGGTGGTAGCTTTGTGGATTTCATGAGGATATCTCTTAAGCTCCATAGATATTTTATCTCTCACTTGCATATCCTATTGTTACAGTAGACGGACCAACGGTCAACCATCTCTTCTCGTGGATTTCTTTCCTATCAATCTAAACGATCCATCCATTTATGACATTGGGAATCGATTTTAGTAGCTTGAATTATGGGATTCTATATTCCAACTCTTGTTTATCTCAATTTGTCAAAGTTCTACCTCGGCAGAGATTGGATTGCTCATATTCCTTACTGTTGTTGAAACTTTACGTTATGTTTATGCAGTACACATAATGTTATAGATTCAAGTTTGTCCTTTGTTTGACTGCTGGAGTGATCATAATTTTTTCCTTTGCAGAAAGAATTGGATGGAATTCTGAAAGATTACGTTGGACGCGAATCTCCACTTTACTTTGCCGAGCGGTTGACAGAGCACTATAAGCGGGAAAATGGTGAAGGACCCCACATATATCTCAAAAGGGAAGACCTAAACCACACTGGAGCGCACAAGATCAATAATGCTGTTGCACAAGCTTTACTTGCCAAACGTCTAGGGAAAAAGCGCATTATAGCTGAAACAGGTGCTGGTCAACATGGAGTAGCTACTGCAACAGTCTGTGCAAGGTTCGGACTTGAATGCATTATCTATATGGGGGCACAAGATATGGAGAGGCAAGCCCTCAATGTTTTCAGAATGCGCCTTCTTGGTGCGGAGGTTTGTTCTGCTTATGTTTCTCTATTACATAGATCGGTGCTTTCTTTGATGAGAATAGGTCTGCTATATCCTAACGCAGCTACATGTTTCCATTCCATATTCATAATGCAGCATTGCAGCTATCAGAAAAGTTGGAAACTTGATTAATTGATTTTCATTTATGTTTTCTCTGGGATGGCTGACCTCGTATGGTTGGATTATGACATGAGTTATTGTTTAATTCTTTGTGACGGCCCTACTCATGTGTGAAAAACTTTTTCATGAACTCGTGTTATTTGTTAACATATTTGCAAATGCATTATAGAATTTCCCGAACAGTGTATTCAGCATTCACAATTGTTCTTGGCCAGGTAAGAGCTGTACATTCAGGAACTGCAACCTTGAAGGATGCCACATCTGAGGCTATAAGAGATTGGGTAACAAATGTTGAAACAACCCATTACATTTTGGGCTCTGTTGCAGGGCCACATCCTTACCCAATGATGGTTAGAGATTTTCATGCTGTTATTGGCAAAGAGACAAGGAGACAGGCAATGGAGAAATGGGGTGGGAAGCCAGATGTTTTGGTCGCATGTGTTGGTGGTGGGTCCAATGCGATGGGTCTTTTTCATGAGTTTGTTAATGATCCAGATGTTAGGTTAATAGGTGTTGAGGCTGCTGGATTTGGACTAGATAGTGGTAAACATGCTGCAACGTTATCAAAAGGAGATATTGGTGTTCTCCATGGGGCTATGAGTTATTTACTGCAAGATGATGATGGTCAAATAATCGAGCCCCACTCTATTAGTGCCGGGTTAGTTTTAGATCTTACCTTATTATAATCTTTATGTTTAGTTTTACCATGCATCAGCGTCCCTTGATCTGGTAAGTTTTACTTCAAGGAGAATATTTGGATCAATTATTAAACATATATATTTCAATGTTACCAAATGCAGTCTTGATTACCCAGGAGTTGGGCCAGAACACAGCTTATTGAAAGATCTAGGACGTGCTGAATACCATAGCATCACTGATCAGCAAGCTCTAGATGGTATTTGCTTATATGCTTTTAAGCTTTTCTCTTATGAATCATCTGGTGTTTCGTTTTGCACTAGAAATTATGTGTTTTATGATACTGAGACTAGAGGGTGAATACTATGAACAAGCAAATGTTGTCTTTTCATATTCTAAATCAACAATCTTCCACGGAACAGGCCTTGTTGAATACATCGTTATTTCAAACATTCTTGTATTACTGTTTACAAATCTAGTGGCGGACAATTGTAAATGTTTATAGGATGTCACCTACGAAATGTCCAAGAAGAAGACAGTCATGACAGTATCTTGAAACTTAAATTTCCACATTAATGGATCTTAAAATGACGAGAAAGCTTATTGCATTTTCACAAGTTGGATGGTGTTCTGTTTTGATTCCAAAGCAGACGAGATATTTTGTTTGTTTGTTTGTTTGTTTGTTTGTTTGTTTTATGTATTTCTATTAGCAATCATCTTCCATAACCGGGTGGCTATTCTTTTTAACTTATTAAATGGTTGCATTCTGATGATCACAGCTTTCAAAAGATTGTCTCGGTTGGAGGGCATCATCCCAGCTCTTGAAACCTCTCATGCATTGGCTCACCTGGAAGTACTTTGCCCAACTCTTCCAAATGGCGCAAAGGTAGTTCTCAACTGCAGTGGAAGGGGCGACAAGGACGTCCACACAGCCATTAAACATCTTGAAGTCTGAAGCCTGCAAATTTACCTAGGATTTAATCTCCATTCTCTGTAAGGTTTTGAGATTGTAATAAAGTGTACAATCAAATCCTTTTAGATGCGGCTGCCCATTTTCCAGTTCTAGCTTTTTAACTTTGTCTGGAAATAAAGGAACATCTTCTTTGGGGAAGTAGAAGTAATTGCAGAAAAACTCTTGAAGTGTCTTTTCTGTGTTCATATTTAAGGAGGTGTCTGTGCACTTGAATTTTGACGGAAAACGATCGAATGAAAAATGATGGAAATTTTTTTATCATTTTTTAGATGTTTGTGTATCGAAAAGTTTTTCGTCAAAATTTGTCGTTTTTGCTTGATATAAAAGTTATGTTTTTTGCCATTTTTTCACCCTTTTGCAAGGAATCCGATGGAAATCTCCTTTCCCTCGTTCCTTTGTCCTAATTGATCCTGCGAGGCTTCGTCTCGACGGACCTTCGATCGATTGCTTGCATCATTCGATGGTAAATTCAAGTTTTGCCCGATCCTTTGCCTTTTCTAAAATCTGACGAAGAATTGAGCAACTGCGCCTTCACCTCTCTAGTTTCTACTGAGTTGTTTGCTAAATTTGCAATTGAGCAAAGAAGAGTGGCTTTGCTCAATCCTTATTGAATAAATTATACGTTGGAAGAATAAAAAAGATAAATTTAATATGAAAATTATTTATGTTAGGAAAAAGATTTACAGTTAATATGTATAATCTTTAAGATGTACTTTCTCAATATAATGTTTTAAAGGTTTTTTCAAATATTAATAAAAATAATTGAAATACTTGTATATAGTAAAAATTGTAGAATTAATGTTTCTAATATTATATTATACTTGTATATATTACTTGATAAATTATAATTTTCTTATTCTGTAAAAAACCGTACATATTTTACATTATATGATTTTTTGTTATTTTTTATTCTATGTACAAATACATATATTTTAAATTTTATTATTTTTTATTCTATATACAAATACATTTATTTTTTTACTAATTTATTATTATTATTTATATATATTTTTCCAATATATTTTTTCATTTTCTTTTCATTATTTTTCAGATATACAGTGATGTCTTTGGTGTTGTCCTTTCGTCATTCGCATTGTTAGCTGTCATCTACCAAAATCTTTTGTTCGTCATGGTTAAAATTATATTACCCTTTCAGGTGTGAAAAAAAGTTTATTCAGTAAATTCAAAGAGAACATGAAAATGATATCTATCATCTTTGACCAAATTCAATTTCACTTAAAAATAAATTTATGAAAACAATAGTATTTTCACCCAAATTCGAATTTAATACTACTCTTATAAAATGCAATTAAACGTGTACTTTTTAATATAAGTTTAAACTGATAAGCTAGAATCGGATGACTGGAAAGCCTAGTACGTCATTCGTATTTATTTACGCTTTACAAGTTAAAGGCCGAAACCCACTCTTAAAAATTGGGCCCTTGTGAGTCTAGATCCGAGAGCACAGGACGCAGACGGACTGGTCTGGATAAAGCCCAGCCCATGAGACTGATAAGTTCCATAGGCCAGTGTTTACGTGAGATCTTCCACGGAATGGGTCTTGCTGAATGCATCATTATTTCTATTATGACCGTTTAGGAATCGGGATCTTAAAATGACAAGAGAGAGCTTATTGCATTTTCACAGTTCCGCTTTGATTCCAAAACAGACGAGATAGTTTGCCGAGACTGGCTATGGATTTCTATTAGCAATCATCTTCCATAACCAGGTGGCTATTCTTTTTTTTTATCTTTTTAAATGGTTGCATTCTGATGATCGCAGCTTTCAAAAGATTGTCTGGGCTGGAGGGCATCATCCCAGCGCTTGAAACCTCTCATGCGTTGGCTTACCTGGAAGTACTTTGCCCAAAACTCTTCCAAATGGCGAAAAGGTGGTTGTCAACTGCAGTGGAAGAGGTGAGAAGGACATCCGCGTGGCCGTTACTCTACAGGTGTCAAGTGGGCGACGTCGTTCGGGGCTCGACGTGATTTTATTTGTGCCATGTCATGTTCGCCTAATCAAGCTTAGCGCACTTTGACACATTATCAACACGAAAGTTTGTATTGTCGTGGATAATCGAAGTTATGACGTAATGTATTAGAAGAAGTCACATTTTAATATAGTTGACATTATTGTTCTGCACGTTAATGTAAAGATGATTTTGCATGATTAGAGATGACCTATTTGACGCTTGCACATTAAACATCTTGAAAAAGTCTAAAAAGGCTGCAAATTTACCCAATATTTAATCTCGCCATGCTCTGTAAGTTTTTAAGATTGTAGTAAAGTTTGTCTAGCAAATTCGAAGAGAACGTGAAAATGGTGTCTTGTCTTCTTTGCCCAAATTCAATTTTGCTTAAAAATAAAGTTCATGAAAGCAATAGTATTTTCACCCGAATTGGAATTTAATACCTTTCTTTTACCACGCAAGTGAACGAGTACTTTTTAATATAATTTTAAACTAATAAGCTAAGATAATAATAAAAAATACTGAGAGGCAAAGCACGTCGTTCGTATTTATTTAAGCGTTAGAGGCAAACGCAGAAAGCCCACGTGGGCCCTTGTGAGTCTTGATCCAATAGTAAAGGACGAAGATGGATATGTCTGGTCAAAGCCCAGCCCATGATATTGTATCGAACGAGCCCAATTTGGGCCCGAATAGGTTGGATCGGGCGCGTTATACATTTTATTGTCCGGAAGGAAAACGAACTAAAAATGGAACCGACGGAAGGGACACTGTCCCCTTCCCTTCCCCTCCGCCCCACTGCCTGAGCACGAAACTTCGACGCCAGCGGCATGTCTCGCAGAAGAAACCCTTCGGCCCCCTTTGTAACCCTAAACTAGAACGTACCAGCTGTGGATTCCACACCCATCTCGGAAGCAGCTTACTGTAATCCCAAATCCTCCACCCATGGGAGAGGAGAGGCTCTTCCGCTTCAAGCCCAACCCTAGGCCGGGGACATTGGAACCCTCCGCCAAGCCGCAACCGCCACCCCAGTCGACTCCGATCATGGACAACTTCCGGGTTCTAGTGAAAGAGGTGGCTGGAGGAGAGGAGGGGCAGGCCACCGGGGAGGATGTTGTCGCGATTTACGAGGGGTTGCTTGGAGAGCTCACCTTCAATTCGAAGCCGGTCATCACAGAGCTCACTATCATCGCCGGGGAGCAGAGGGAGTTCGGGGAGGGGATTGCGGGTGCTATATGCAAGAGGATTCTGCAGGTGGGCCTCGGGGGCGCTGTCTTATATATCTCTCTTCATGGAGGATGGATGTGCGAGTTGCGTTGTGGCTGACTGGCTTCCGTGCCATTTTTTTTTCTTTCTCAGTTGTAAAAAGGGACGTTTCCCGATTCCATTGAAGTTTAAGAAAATGATCGTTTTTTAGTTCTGTTGTTTGGTTATTCTGTTTGGATAGTGAGTAGTTTTATATTTCTATGAGCATCATCTGGGATCGAGCTAGAATTTTGTGTTTATCTTAACATGATTGCGCGGCGGCTAGTTTTTTTTCGACTGCTGATGTACTTGGAGACGTGGGCATGAATTATATTGAACTATAACTAGAATAATTTGTTGACGTGAGGCTTTCTACTGGGTGTATGACGTAGTTTCCATTCACATCGTGTGAGGCGGAACTCAATCTGCTTTTGGGCGGATGTCTGTAGTGGTGGTTTGGAGTCCGTTTTTGTTCTACTTGTCTGTTTTTGTGTATTGATTTTTTACGTGTGTTTCTCTTTACAGGTTCCAGTTGAGCAAAAGCTACCATCGTTGTATCTTCTAGACAGTATCGTGAAGAATATTGGTCGGGAGTATTTGGATTATTTTGCAGCACGTCTCCCAGTGGTGAGCTTGCATTCTACCGTTTGCGAAGTTAACGAGTTACCTGATGTTGTACACAAATCTTCTGGTATCGGATGTAATTATTAATTCTTTTTGATATCTACATGGATGTTCAACTTTCCCTTCAATTACCATGGAACATGTTCTGATTAAACATTCCTGATATTTGTATAGATTATGGGTCACGCACTTTGACTATTATGGAATTTTTTTGTTTCTATTCGGTGTCTGATTCCATTTTCTTCCTTTTGCATTGCATTGAAGGTTTTCTGCAAGGCATACAATCAGGTTGACTCAACCCTGCATACTTCTATGCGCCACCTCTTTGGAACATGGTCACAAGTTTTTCCTTCTTCCATGCTAAGAAAAATTGAAGCAGAACTGCAATTTTCTTTACAAGGGGGCAAGCAATCATCTGGTGCAGGAAATGCTAGGCAATCTGGATCTCCATCACCTCGTCCAAGCCATGGGATACACATAAACCCAAAGTATCTGGAGGCACGTCAGCAGTTTGAGCAGTCCACCATGGTAAGGTAGCACGGTTACTGGAATTACTACATAAAACAATCAAGGAATTGGGTTTTAAAATTTTACTGTGTATGGGGCTGTAATGCTCTTGTACGGGTACACATGAGTATGCACACCCAGTAATACACATGAGTACACATTCCATGCCTGCATGCTTACCATATTGTATTTTTATGGGTACAGGGGCTGTGGTGAAGTATTTGGTTATCATAGGTATGGGGTTCTTGTCCATGTAAAATAGGGTACGTGCCAGAATTGTTGGGAGTTGGAAATAGTGGTTGATTGTGTTATAAACATGGAAGCCTTCCTTTCTATTTTAAATTTCAATTTGGAACTCTTTAACGTGCTAGTGCAAGTAGAATGACAACAACAACAACAATCTAAGCCACAATCCCAATATCTAGGGTTGACTGTATGAATACTTTTCTTCCATGTATTTTTATCTATGATTAAATCTTTGATTTAATTACATAATCTAAATCTTTTCTCACAATTCCTAATCAAGTAGCATTAGGTCTTCCTCTACTTCTTTTAGTTGCTTTAAATTGATTAATTATTCTCTCATAATTGATGCATTTTTTTGCCTCTTAAGGATATGATCAAATCACTTAAGTTGATTTCTTTTATCTTATCTTTTATTAGTGTAACTACTACTCCATTTCTAATAAAATTGTCTTTTTAGCTTATCTCTTATAATATTATCACTCATCTATTTAAAGACATGCATCTTACCAACGGTAACTTTGCATATGGTCTTGGTCTACAGTCTATAATTTTGAGTCATAAAGTATAGCTAGGTGAATAAAAATTTTATAGAAATTTCTTTTCAATTTTATGGGTATTCTTCTATCATTTAACACTTTAGAAACATCTCTACATCATCTTACTTTCATTCTGTGAATAACTTTATAATGTCATCATTGTTATTTATTATAGATTTTAAGTAGTTAAAAGTCTTACTTTATGAATCTCATGATTGTCTAAATGTATACCTTAGTCATTAATACCTTACATAAGTAATGAATTGTGGATACAAAAGTGTTGAGCTTGCTTATACTACCAAAATATCTCTTAATCATTAATACCTTACTATCACAATGGTCATACTTGTTATATACAAACTCTTAGTGTCTCTTGTTTTAGCAATGAAAATTAGGAAATTTTGAAGTAAACTGTTATCATGTTTATTGTGAAAATGGTTGCAAAATTAGACTTAATGAAATGAAACATTATGAAAGGGAAACTTAATCTATAATGCTACAATGCATAAAAAGTGAATAGTTAGAATGGAGGGAAGGTAATAAAAAAGGTAAATCATAACTTCCTTGGCAAATTATTCATGATGATTGATTGGTATTTTTTTCATGTTTGATACCTAATGTTTCTGATGGGATCACCTTAAGATCAACTTCCAATTGGTACAACTGATGTTCAACATGAAAATCATGTCCAAGTTTTGACTTCCTTGTATCTGATTTATTTCAAAAATTACATCTATTTCCATACCTGAATACTTTCCTAACATTTAATATCTAATGTTTGTGATGTTCCTTCAACTTAAAATCAACACCCAACAGGAGAAATTGATGATCAACTCAAAATCCTGTCATACTTTCTACTACTTAATATCTGATGTATGTCACCAATTCTATCTATTTCCTAAATTGGACAATCTTCACACATTTTTCTCCCATTATTATGACGCTCTGTTCCCTAAAAGGGATATCCAACTGTTGTAACTGATGTTTGACGCAAATTATGTTAAAGCTTCAGCTTCCTAATATCAGGTATAATCCCCAATTCTATCAATTTACAGAACGGGGAGCTCTTATAAAGATATGGCAGCATCTGTTCTGTTAAGTAGTTGCCAAAATATGCATTGCAGTTTTCCTGGGTGGTACTTACAAACCTATTCTTCTCTATACTTCACTGTTTGCATCTTGAGTCTTTATTTTTCTTGAAAAATTCAGATTCCTTTGGGATCTCCTTGGTTTCCAGGAATTTGAATTCTAAATCTGTGTTGAATTTTTTTCGAGGAATACCTACTTGTTTTCCATTCCATTACATTTTTAGTTAGAAAGATGGAATTGGATCATAAAAAGAGATTCAAACACTGATTTTTGTTTTTTAAGGAAAACTAACTCACTCCAACATTTTGTATCTCTTGCTAAGACCTTGCCACATTATCATGCCATAGTTTTTCTCCTTAGTACTTCCTGTTTATTGTTGCTAACATTAGGTATCTTTCTTCGTCTACAGACACATGGAAGAGGTGGCCAAGATAAAGAATTTGGAGGGGCACTTGTGGGTCAGAATGCTGCTGAAAGCCCCAAACGATTGTCTGGTGCTTCTGCAAAGTTTCATGTGTGCAATTTTAATCTTTTTCACTTGAGATAATGTCAAAATTTCTTATCCACGATATTTTGTATTCTTTGTTAATGATTGAACATGAATATTTATTGTGCATTGCTATGATGTCTCCATTTTATATCTTAAAACAGTAGATGAGTTTAACTATTTGTCACAGACAAGTGTTCCCATTTCAAAAAGAAGAAAATACAGTGACAAAGAGTAACAGAATTATATATTAATTATTGTCACTCCAAATTAGAACTGAATAGGGAATCTTATTGGTTTATTTATAATAGTATTATAAATAATGACATTTATGATATGATATCAAGGTATCCACTACTGTGATAATGAAGAAAAAGAGATATTTTCCAATACATTATTGGCTTAGGGAAAGCTTTACCGTGGCTATTGGACATAGTGGGTTGTCTAAGTTGCCATCAACTCGTTATCATACCACAGTAGTAGGGAATTTTTTAACCATTTTTGTTTTATACAATTGTTATTAACACTTTAATAATGAATGTACTTCAGGATATTCAGCAACATAGAGGAATTTCTTCTAGCTTAGATCCATATGAGCAAAAAGCTTTGGTTCAATACAGCGATGTTGATCTTGATAACACTGAAGTGATTCCCTCTGTTACTGGGGCTACAAGAAGCAGGTCACTTCAAGTTGCTGCAGGACGTCCTTCTGCAACACTTGGAAATGAAAAACCACCTTCCTTTTCAAAGAGTGATGTTTTTACGTCTTCAGCTTCACACATTCCTCTCAGGTTTGTTTTTGAACAAATTGGCTTATTCAAAAGAGACTGGAAAGGTCCTTGAGAATATAGCACATGGTTTTCTTAATCTTGTACACGTTTTTGTTTTCCATTCTGGTAGAAAAAGTGATGTAAATGGTTGGCGGGAGAGCAACATACCTCCAGATGATCGTTTCCAAAAGCCAGAATCTCAACATGCATACAATCCTGTGAATGGTGTTAGCAAACGGCATCCGAGAGAACTGATTGATGCATATGGGAATGCCAGGGGGAAAAATATTCTGCCTGAAAATCCTTTGAAAATACAAAAACTCAATGCTGATGGGATAAATTTGGAGAAAACCAAAAGAAAATGGCAGAATACAGAAGAAGAAGAGTACGATTGGGAAGACATGAGCCCAACTTTGACTAATAGGAATGAAAGCAATAAAATAAATCCCAATGGCTTAAATGCTGAAGGCTTTGGAATTGGAACCAAATTCAGAAGATCAAGTGCTTCAGCCCATACTGATTTTGGAAAAAATAATTTTCATAACAGATCTCAGGTGCCTCCTGCTGATGAGCCTGCTTTGGTAAGTGATGAGAGGTTTTTGGTGTTATCTGTCTTTTTTCCTTCCATGCTTTCAAATTGCACCCAATAGCTTTCACATTGGATGCTTTGCCGTTACACCAGAAAACACATACAATTTACAGCTTTAGAACAAAATGAAAGCTTAATTGTCTGGTATATTGTTGTGGCTATACTTCATCTTTTCTAAGGATGCTGAATTCTTGGGCTCATGAGCAGGTCAATGAAATCGTTAAGTTTTTGTTTAGTTATTTTCTATTGAATTTGGTTTTTAAATGTATTTTTTTATAGCCTGACATTATCTGCATTTGGTATTTTTTTTGGACCGGGCATCACAACATTTTCTATTCATGTTTAACTTTGTTACGGATTTATTGAATTTTTCACTGCAGTTGTTATTTATTTATAACCAGTCTTAATCTAGAAAATGTGAATAACATCTTAACCATGCCTTTTTTGCTCAGTTGTTCTTTTAGGCTATTCTTAGTTTCCATAGTTATTTAGTATTTTAAGATGTTGATTGCTTTAGTTTCAATTCTTATTAACAGCTTCTGTTGTATATTCGTTTCTCCACGAAAAGTTTGACCTGCCTGTATGTTTTATAACATAGTCGATATTGCTGCAGTCTGATAGTGAACTGATGAGGCCCCAGATAGGCATGGGGAGAACTGATGGCTCACGTTACCACAGTCCTCTGTATACTCAAGAATCTCAGAAACGGTTTTATGCACCTCAATCTCAACAGTGTCTTAGCCCAAGGTCACAAGGAAAGATACCTTCACTGGCAAGTGGAATAGCCACTGCTGGTCGAAGGGCACCTCCTTATCGCAACATGCCTGATACTGAAGTCCAATTTGAGAGGTCGTCAGGCATCTTTCCTGATTCAGTGAATGCAAGCCATGTATCATCTATTGCCACGGATAGAGTAGCACAAATATCAAATTCACTCCCCAATGTCTCAGCGATATGGCTTCCTCCTGTTCATAAATCCCAGTCATTGTCTCTTCCGGTTCCTCCACACAACATGGAATATAGCAGTCAGCCTGATTCTGTTGCCATCAGTAGACCAATGTTAATCCAAGCAACCCCATCACATCCACCACGCTTGCAGCTGTCAGATGCTGCAGATAATAAGGTCTCTAACCCAAAATTTCCCATCAGGATTAGCCATCCAGGTTTTGAACAGTCTCTACCCCATGATGCCCATGTAAAAATTACTCCTTCTGTTTCAGCTCAAGGTTTATCTCATTTGGTTGGTCAGTCTTTAAACCAGACACAAGCACAAGGACAACGATATATTCGAAGCTTGATACCATCAAACTCAGAGCTTGCTTCTTCCTCATTTTCAATGAATAGATTACCCAATTCTCCATTTCACACACAGGATGGAGCCCTTCCTCCTTTACCTCCTGGGCCACCACCAAACATGGAATACATTACCACTCGTGATTCTGGTTCTCTACTTTCTGCTGCACCAGCTAGTGGATTTTCTGGACTCATTAGCTCGCTTGTGTCACAAGGTTTAATTTCATTGGGTCCAGCGGCTTCTTCCAAGGTACATCTATGTTTGAGATACATATTCTTTATGCACTTAAATGGATTCTAATATTGTCGTTAATAGGATTCCATTGGGGTTGAATTTGACCCAGAGCTTCTGAAGATCCGACATGAATCAGCTATAAGTGATCTATATGTTAATCTTCCTAGACAATGCACAACATGTGGCTTGCGCTTCAAATGTCAGGAAGAGCATAGCAATCACATGGATTGGCATGTGACTAGAAACCGCATGTCCAAAAACCGTAAGCAGAAACCGTCACGTAATTGGTTTGTAAGTTCCAAGGAATGGCTCAGTGGTGCTGAAACACTGGGTACAGATATTGTTCCTGGATTTCTGCCAACGGAAACAGTTGTTGACAAGAATGAAGAGAGAGAACTGGCTGTTCCTGCAGATGACAATCAGAATTTATGTGCATTATGTGGGGAGCCTTTTGAGGACTTCTACAGTGATGAAGCTGATGAATGGATGTATAGAGGTGCTGTATATTTGAATGCACATGAGGGATCTATGGAAGGCTTGGATAGGTCCCAGATGGGTCCTATTGTACATGCAAAATGTAGGTCCGAATCTACTGGAATTCAGAGACAATTGTGATGGTGAGTTGACTTCTCATGGTGCTTTCCTTTGCACTTGCAAATTACGTGTAGGAACATTTTATATTATAAAATTTAAAATAAAGAATATTTTATGTTAAATGAAGATGTTAAACTTAATATATCTATAATATTTAGCAATAAAGAGACACAGCTAGGTGGTTGTGATGTGTCTGTAAAATCTTATGGACATGAGTTTGACTATTTGCATTTGCGAAAACCATTTCCACTCACCCAAGGGTAAAATGGGTATCTCATTAAAAAGGCCAGTTAGCTATCATTAACGAAGGTGGGACCTTTGCTTTAATATAGTAGATAGATTATAATCCCCTCACATATTGGGACTAAGGCATTGGTTGATTTGATGTTATTGTATGAACCCAAAGTCCTATTTTCCTTTTTTCTAATGGAACCTCTACATGGATGTTGTTGATTTCTCCTTGTGTTTGATTTTTTCCTATTGAATCAGGTAGTGGCGAACTAGTGGGGAGGACCTTGTTCCGTGGAGGGACACAAGGCATAGGAATAGTATAAAAAGGAAGTGAGGTGCTATTGGGATAATGGTAGTGTACTGTAAAAGAGGAGAGGTGATGGGTAGTTGCTGATGCTTGTAACAGAACGGAAGAGAGGAGTGTGTGTGTATGAGAGTGAGAAAAGGGTCATTCTAGGTGGTCTATGGGTTTAGTGTTGGTTGTGATGGCAGTGTGTATGGAAGGAAAGAGGTGTAGACGTGCAGAAAGTGTTGCTTTGATGGTGTTGGTGATGGGTTCTTGAGTGGTACATGATGGCCTGTGGTGAAGGAAAATGAACTGGATGGAAAGAGAGGGGACGGTGAACATTTGGTAAGGTAGAGGGCGTACTCCAGTTGGTGTGGATGGTTTCGACTATAAGGGAGAGATGATGCTTGGTTGTGCGTTGTGTTGTAGTAGGAGGGAGTGGTTGTGGTGGCTGTTTACTGCTTGTGAGGAGGTTTCTGTGGTAGTTGTGTGGTGAGAAATGAGAGGGAGAGGGAGGTGGTCACGGAGGAGGGTGGTTGCTGGTGTGAGGCTGGTTGGTGGTGGTAGTATGTTGTTGCTGGGGAGGAAAAGTGGTGTCAGACGTGTCCTTCTGTCTGTGTGTTGTGAGGAGGACGTGGGAAGTGGTGAGGAGAAAAATGAGGGGGAGCAACAGGTCCGTAAGGGAGAGTGAGTGAGATCGACAGGGAGAAGTGGAGAGGTGAGAACCCACGAAAACCCTGTCACTGCATTTGTAATGAGTATCGATTAAGCAATGATATCTGGCTAGAAATGTCTATAACAAATCTCGTCCGTTGAGATGATCAAATGATTTACACTTGAAATAACTTAAGCACCTACAGGTAACATAGTTGGTGGCACCTCCAATGTCTTGGGACTGTTTTTTGAAGAAATCTTTTTGTGGTTGAGTTATTTTGCAAATTTATTTGATGTGCTTGATACTTCATTTTTATTTGGAAATATAGGGTGCTGCAGCAGCTCATGATGAAATAAAAAAGACATTTCTATTAGGCTGAGAATTTTAGTAAATAATATTTTTCATGTAGTTCATGGATTATTTTTGTGTTATGTGGAACTCTCAATCTTACAAATCCCATTATATTTATCACAGATAGGATGCCTACGACAATCTAAACTTATCCCATTCACATTATCATTCAAAAATAAGTTAGGCCATCTTGAATTAGTATTTATGGGACGGTCTATGCCCCTGAGGTTGCCTTACTATTCATGCACATTCTGCTTTGGCTATGCTATTCTGTCTTAAATCCTTGTAATATCTGTGGTTGCATGCTTCCCTGTTTTATGTTTTAAGCTCAGTGTTGGAGGATGTTCAGCAGATTTTATGGGACAAGTCTTGAGATATTGTTCCAAATTCTGGATATTATTGGTTGATCTTATGCTTTTGTATCGAGGCTGTATAGAAACTTTTTATTTGTGACGGTGAATCCAATAATTCATTTAAATAATTTTAGGCATGGTCACCTAATTGAGTGGTGATATCACAAATGAATGCCTTCTCGTTTTGCGCGATGGTTAGCATTATTTCTATTACACTTATTTGGCTAATGCGTTGCTGATTTTCATTATCTGTTAATATATTTCCTCTTTTTATATTCAGGAAAGAGAGTAGAAGAGTCTTCGATTATTTCTTGCGGCGGTAGGTTAACCCTATTTGTATATTACTCGGAGTTTCACATGGATATATGGTACGCATGGGTAATTTTTCCCTTGTATCGATCATGCGTTTCATGGCAGAGTCAAATATTTGTACAATGTAAAGTTGGATTATGTACCATGCGCACTATGATCAAAGCTGTAGTGTTACTAGCATTCCTTTTTTCTGAATATTCATTTGAATTAACTTGTTGAAAAATCCGTGAGTTTATTTGATGCAAGATTTTTTTCCATTGTTGAAAAAGCTCACTTGTTAGAATTCACAAGTACGGACTCCTTAGTTTCTCCCTATTAATTACGTTTATTTGCCATTTGGTTAGTTTACGTTAAGCCGAGTCCTCTTGAAAAGTCCTATATTAATTTTAAAATATCGATTTATTTCAGCAGATGATTATAGAACTCTACCATTACGATATTAATTTGATGCAGAAAGGTTAATATTTCAGCCAAAATTATCGAATAACATTGATTCAAAAGCACATCCTATATAATGTGTTAATTGTACGGTTTTATAAGCTCTTTTATATTATTTTATTTTCAAACAACTACATTTTATAAAATCCTATAACATTATTTCATTATTATCTTCTATGGTAGTTTACATGATTTTTTATTTCACTATTCAAAAAATGCTTTAGTAATTCTAGGCTAAAAACATTTTAAAATAATATAGGTTCGATTAAGTTTTAAATAAGATTATTATACTCATACAAAAGTTGTTAATCTCACTTTCGACACGAGTAAGGAAACTTAAAAAGTCGATTTTGGTTACAGACATTCGTTTGTAACATAAAATTAAGTAAAACATCATGGTATTTCGAGATTGACGATAACTGTTAGTTAAGAATGTTATTGATGAGTGAACATCTTTAAGATGCAATTATCCGATTAAAATTGTATGTATATGCATTACTTTACTTTGTTTTTAAAACATTTATTTCAATAAAATCTTCACCATCATTTATTCTAGTAAAATTACTTTATCTAAATAACACACACGTACTATTCAAAAACCGTAATTAAAGGTATCAACTGGGCCAGACCCAACTTAGCCTGAGTTATAACTATGCCAATTAACGACTCGACATGGTTCAACGGATCATGTTAGGCTGAAGGATTTGTGAATTGTGTCGTACTAGTACGACATAATTTATTACATAATTAAGGCGAACAAGGTGCAGGAGTCATAGGTAGCAATAGACAAGAGGGTAGAGGGGGGTTGATTTGTCGGGGGATGGAGGGTAGTAATGGGTAGGGTAGAGATCGAGAGGCACAAGCGGGGTGGGAGCTGAAGCACAACACCTAGGCGACTTGGGTGGCAGGTCCACGACGATGGTGATTTACGCATTAATTACAATAGTTTTTAAAAAAAAATGGTAAATTAAAAATTTTCCAACTTATAGTTCAAAAAATAAAAGATTTTTTAAAAAAATATTAGAATTATATTCTTCTTATATGTACATTAACTGCTTCTTTAGATTTTAGGACTAAATTAAAATATGTTGGTGTATTAATAGAAATAATATAAAAATATTTAGATATATAACTTAATATAATTATTGAAAATGTAGAAGAAAATTTAAATAATATATTTGATTATATGTTACAAGATATGGATTAAAACAAACATAACATTCATCTTCTTTAATACTGTCATCATTTTCGTTATCAATCCTTCCATTTTGGAGATTATTTAAAGAAGATTACCAAACATTTTTCTCTACAATCTGTAGGTAGAAATTAAATAATTTTAATTCTACTGATAATTAGTATTTATAGAATGAATATCTTGATTCGAATGAATTTAATATAATTGATCAATGGAAAAAACAAAAAATAGCATTTCTTATTTTATTTTTAATAGTTAAATATTTATTAATAATTCTAGCATTTTCTATATGTAAATAAGCTTTTAGTATTAGTAGAAATTTATTAGATAAAAGAAGAATCATGTTAAATAAAGATATTTTAATGTACATTAAAAAATGAAAATTTACTTATCGTCGTAGACAAAACAACAACAACAACAACAATATAACGATTAGATAGATGGATTTGAAAATTTGAATGTAAATTAAATATAAAAATAATGTAATGTAATGTAATGGTTATATTACAATGTAATTTTCATGGAGAAAATGAATGAAATAATTTATTTTCACATTATATTTCTCCTTCTCTCTCTCTCCTCTTTCTTTTCTTAATTTTCAAATTAAATAAAATTAGTGTTTCTCTTCCTTCTCTTTCTCCCTCCTCCTATCGGCGCTTTTGATTCGGAAGTTTTGAACCTTTTGATTAAACCGTCGAGAGTCGATCAATTAAATCGTTGGAAATTGATCGATCTTGCTACTTACATATCGACTATTATCTTGCCAACCGATTAGACTAACTATGATCCACAGTTAGACTGTCAAAGTCGATCGATTAGATTGACTACAATCAATGATTAGGTCGTCAAAGTTGATCAATGATTTAGTTCTTACTGTTGGCTTGATCTACGAGTCCAAAAGCCATTGTATGTAAAATTAGGTGCTCGAAAATTAGCTTGGTGACTTGATCCAATGTAGAGTGATAGCCTAATAAAATCCAATTTTAGTTTGGTTAAACCGATCACAATCTTTTGTTAGACTAGACTGGGTTTTAAGTCTTAAGATGAACAGGTGCCTGATCTTGGAAACAACGACCTGATCCTATTTATAATAGATTTGTTCAATACTATAATAATAACCTCTCTCTTAAATGTCTGATGTAGAGTTCCACAGTTCTAAGGAAAAATTGGTGCCCGTTGTTGAAAACAGTAATCTGATTTAACTCTAGGTTTATTGTGTTTTTAGCTATGTACTTAATGTCTAGCTTATAATGAAGTCTTCAATCACAACCATAATAGATCTTTGATGCTGCTTTAATCTTATGACTTGTACTTGATCTTTCTCATGTAGATCTTCAATATTCTTGTCTCTCTTTGTATTTTCTTTGCTCTGTTGTTCATTAAACTTGATTTTTATGTGCTCGTTTTTGTTTGATGTCCTGACGATCTTGCTTAAATTTTCATTCTTTATGTTACATGGTGTTCTTGTTTCTTTCTGTATTTTCTTTACTTGTTAACTTGATTTTCATGTATTCCTTTTCACTTGAATCTTCATTTAAATTTTTCATCATTAAAAACTTAGAAATTTTTTTTCTCGATACGTATTAGATTATTGGTTCTCTCGTTCGGTTAAACCGAACAGTAGTTCGGTTTAAATCGAATTATTTATTTTTAATTTTATATATCACATTATATTTGATTTAACTAAATTCTCGTGAAAGAGATGGAAGGCTGTGTCGTGTTGATGTGTTCTGTAACTCTTTGTTTATTAAAATAAAAAATTTAATTTTAAATAATCCGGATTAATAACACGATTTTTTTATTTTTATTTTGCGATTACTAATGTGCTTGCAACTCCATTTTATTGTTACAGAAATGTAAAACGGACATCGTCGTACTAGCGACTCCCTCCTGGATGAAATGGCGGAGAAGAGATGGGACTTCTACTTGCGATCGCTTTCCGCCAACGCTATGGACTCCGGGGACGACCCCGCCTCCGATCCCTCCCTCCTCCAATCCGTCGATTTCTTACTTAGACCTTCTCCCCTCTCTCTTTCTCTGATGGAAATTTAATTTTAAATAATCCACATTCGTTTGTTTCTGATGGAAGTTTGATGCGTTTTTTAAGGTTCGCAAGCTCTGCGAAATGTGTGAGGAGGAGAGATCGGAGGATCTGATCGCCAGGGTCTTTCCCCAGATCAACAAGCTCTTCAAGAGGTGCGTCGCAGCCTTGCCCCGGTCCCACGCTTCCAGTGGTCTTCTCTTGCTGGTACTTGGTCCTTTTGTGTGACTATAGATGCTTTGGTTGTTGAAATATATATTTTTTATTGTAATTTAGGAGTGTTTGGCATATATTCTGTCTTGTTAAATGAGTTCTTCGGTCCGGAAACACCTGTGTGTCTCAATATTCAGCTGTTTAAGTACTGTTCACAGTCAGAGTTCTTGTAAGTTACAACGAACGTTTCCCTAGATAAGTGTCTTCAAAGGTGAGGCTTTGGATCTCGAGGATTTGCATCTTTTTGCCTGTTTGCTATTTCTCTTCTCCTGGAGTTTAAAATATAAGATGCGTTCCGCTGCGAAGGAGTAGGTTCCCAATGGATTTTGTGGGACTTTTAGAAGATTAATTGTGATGAGATAATCCCACAAAACCTTAGTTGGAGAATTTCTTCAATCAGTCATTCACATTTTGTACTGTTTTTCGATACAGGCAATCCTCCAGTTCTTTCTTGACTTTGGGGAAGCTGTCTTACATGATGCTGATCCTAATCTGAAGACCTTTTTCAGATCTTGTTTAAGCCGGTAATGGTTCTCGATTCATGAGCATGCTTTTTTTACCATCATATACAAATGAAACGTCATGCATATATCTGCTGATGAATTTATACCTATATTCTTTCTTTTCTGTATTCGCTTACTAAAATTGATGCAAGCTTCAAGTCTACTTTTAGTTTTCATTTAAGCTTCTCTGTTCCATTAGGCAATTCTTTTCGTAAAGTTGCACTTATGCTAAATCTTTATCTAGTTTTTCATTTGAACCCCATAAGCAAATGAGAAGTGCACATGTTCACTTGAATCTTGATCTCTGTTTTTATTTTGTTCTATGGTTCTAAAAGGCATGTGGTAGTTTTCTTTCCATATCTGTTATGAAGTTCCATGTTTTACATAATCATCAAAGTATTGAACATGTTTCGTTAGTTGCAAGTTGCATAAACATAATTTAAACATATTGAGGCCACAACCTTCTCTATGGTAGAACAATTTTGTTATTATCTTTTGAAATTGGGGTTCCCTTGTAATCTTCTCCAAGTTTCTGTTTCTTGCATATTGTTGTTTATATTTTATGATTTTGTTGATGCAACCCATCTTTAACATTCCAGGCTTGATTCCTTTTGTGTTGCAGAGAGTTTTCTGATCCTCTTGTTGCAGAAACAACAATTGAATTTATCAAAAAGAACAAAACAAAACTTCTCAACAGTTTTCCAAGTTTGCTCCCCCAGGTATGTAGTGAAATTATTAAACTTGCAAGAATGTGAATGACTTATAATTGGGACTTTGTTGCCAACGAAAGGAGTTTTTTTTGAGATTAATAAAATGCTGAATTATTAAGCAGGCTTTCAATTATTTTTTTTATTTTTAACATTACATCTTTTGGATGAGAATGATTATTTTCCATACTTAAAAAAAATATGGAGGACGTTCTGATGTAATCATTAGGGTTCAAATTCTAGAAAACAACCTCTTTATTTGTAGAGATAAGGTTACTATAAGACTCTTAGCAGATCCTCCCCAGACCTAGCATTGGTGGGGAGTTGTGTGGGTAGCTGTTTGTTCTTCTTAATGGTGATATTTTTTGTTCTTTCAGTACCAAAACAAATTCACAATTGATGCATAGACAGCCTAGAATAGGAAAGCATTATTCTTAGAAAATTGGCCATAATTAAATTTGATCTGTTTAAAAAAATTTACTTCTGGCTTCTCATGTTACTTATTCTTGACCCATTCATTTATTTATAGCATTCCTAAAGATGCATTTTTTTTTCTGAAACAGTAAACAAATTTTTGGCATCAAGATTTAACCCTTTTAGGGAGTACAAAATATGGATCCATAATGCTTTAACAAAGTCATCTACTTGAGTTGATTATTCTTAAGGATGCATTTGCTTTATACCTTTTTCTCCTTTTTTTGGTAATTACGGACCATATTTATTCTCATCAATTTTCCATCCTATATTCCTATCTAATGTTTACACGTACATTGAGAACCTTAACCAACTTCTTGCTGGTTGATCCATGTTTTGGCATCGCATGGACCAATTCAATTATATGCAAACAGCTTACCACAACATTCACTATATTTTGGCGATCCAAACTATTTTTCATGTTATCTGGTTTCATGTATTCTAAAAAAGAATGCTATCTTTATCTATGGCCTTAGTCATTCATTTTCCCCTTGTTAATTTCTCTTGTATTCTTGCTCCTAAATGGTTCTTCAGCCTTCACAAAGTTAGAAAAGGTGGGAACTTATTTCATATATAAAATGATGCTTTGTAGTCCATTTTATGATTTCAACCTTGAATTTATAGACATTTTCTTCACACAGCTAACATTGATTTGTTCTTGCTTTTTTCTGCAGTTTTTCCCTTTGCTGTTAAAGTTACTTGCTTGGAATGGTGGAAAGTATGCTTTAAAGCTTATTCATTTTGCTTGATACTTTCTTTATTTTTGAGACTCTCTCTATAATGGCATATGCTCTCTTCACTTGTTAGATAAACAAGTAAGCTTCTTCTAGGTTTATGCATTAAGATGCTAAATAAAACATTTAAACATTAATTTTATCATATATATATATAATCAACGTCTTAGTCCTGCTCCCTACTATATGGAGTTTGCATCTCTCCATTATTATTTTTTCATTTTCATATTTTTTTAATCGTCTTTTTTCAATTTTTCTCTCTTTTAGTCAAATTCACTATTCGTCCCTTGCAAGTTCACTAATATTCTTGTTTGAACATAATCAAGTTATTTAAGATGATTTTCTTTATTTATCTACAAATGATACAACCAAAATGCTAATGATAGTATCCTTATTAGATACTAACTTTTCTCATGCCTTTCTTTCATCGATGCAGACTGGAGAAATCATTTATAGAAATTCTCCCAGGAACGATGTCACCTGGATCATATCTTCCACTTTTCCCATCACTTATCGATCTACCTTGTGAGTTTTGCCATTCATGCCAGCTAAATCCTCGTCATTTTTTTGGCAATTGTTCTACTTGTGGGATGCATTTACCTTGTGTTATTGAAATGCTGCGTTTTTGGTTAATTGTTTTGTTGAAGTATTGATGGTGAAGAGGGATATAACTGTGGAAATTGAGAACACAAATGAACAACAATTGTGCATTTTTTATAATAAAAGGTTGTCAAGAAACCGGTCTTGATAAGCATGTAAAAATCTACCATAAAACAGGTTGCTTTATAACAAAGCAAAACTGAGATAATTGATAACGATATTATTGAGTATAAGGAATGCTGTCAAGGTGATATATGATACTCAGGCAATAACATTTAAAATCACCCTAGGTGAAAGTTGACAACAAAGCAATAATCTGATTGAAGTGAGACAATTTTTATCGACTTTAAAATAAAAAAAATACTTCATTAATTTTTATGGCGAAATAATTTTTATGTTATGTTTTCAAAATAAAATAAAATATGAGACAAACCTGCAGCATGGGAAGATATCTCAAAAGGGAAGTCACAAAATCCTGTGATGCTTAAAAAGCTGATATGGAAGATGCTCCAACTGAAATAACCCTTTAAATCTAATTACCATGAAAAAGATAAAAGGAATAATGAAAACTACCTCATTAGCTTTGAGTGCATAATGTTAGCTCCATAGGCTTATTACAATTTCTCTCGTTATATTGATAAGTAGATAATTCAATTTTATACTTTATTGTAGCTTGCAATTTTTTGTATCAAATACTTATTTTAGGAAAAGAAAGGAGCATTTATTATATTTAGAAGTCTTTCAAATACTAGTTCACTAGATTTTTTTACTTATTAGAAAAATAGGTGAAAGAATATGCAAAGCTTGTAAGGTTATTTCAGAAGAAGACTTGAACTGGACAACATAGGTTATTAATGTTATATGTTATTATCAAGGTTAGGAAGAGAAAGACTAAAGTACATAAGAATTGAAGAATTAGGTGATGGAATCTAAATGGAGAAAAAATGATATTTAGAGATAGCTTGTTAAAAGAAGGAATATAAGAATTAGACGGAGAAATAAATGAATTTTGGAATAGAATAACTAGTATTAAAAGATTGCTAAGAAAATTTTAGAAGAGCCTTGTGAGATAGCTCTATTAGTTAAAATAGGTTGGTAGTAGAATGAAGATGTACAGAAGATAACAAAAGAAAATAATTTTTTTTATAAAAATCATCATAAATGTAGAAATGAGGAAAATTTAGAGAAGTATAAGCCAATAAAAAGGAATGCTAACACCAGAAAAAAGAAATTTAGAAATTTAAGTTAAGTGTATTAAGGATGAAGGTGATAGAGGTTTAGTAAAAGAAAGTGAAATAAAAAATATATGATATAGGTATTTTAGTGAACTTTTTGATAGATCTACCATAAGAAATTCTTATATGCTAAATTTGGGTAGGAATACAAAGAATATAAACCTCAATTATTTTAGAAGAATTAGTAATTTAGAGGTAAAAGAAATTATTAAGAAAATGAAATGTGGGAAAACTATTCGACCAGATAATATTCTTATTAAAGCGTGGAATACTAGGTGAAGTGAGGATTATGTAGTTCATTAGGCTTTCTATATAACTTTAAAGACAAAATATGTTAGATGAATGGAGAAAGAACTTTTTAATACCTCTATTAAGAATAAGAGGGATATACAAAATTGTAATAATTATTGTGATATTAAGTTAATGAGTCATCTTATACAATTATAGGAAAGAGTAATTAAGCAAAGATTAAGACATGTAATTAAATCATAGAAAGTCAATTTAGGTTTATGTCAGGTAAGTTTACAATGAATGCTATTCATTTAGTTAGATAATTAATAGAAAACTTTAGAATTAAGAAAAAGAACCTTTGTGTGATTTTCATTGATATAGAGAAAGTTTATGTTGTGGTACCTAGAAACTTGTTATGGTAGGTATTAGAAAGAAAAAGAGTATTTATAGGACATATTGATATTATAAAGGACATATATGAAATAGTAGTTATTGGTGTTAAAATTATAAGGGGAGAAATTATGGAATTTCCAATAAAGAAGTTTATATTAAAGATTCTCTCTAAATCCATACTTATTTATGAATGAAATAACTAAGGAAATTCAAGGAGAAACATCTTGTGTGTTATTTGTTAATGACATAGTTTTGGTTTACAAAAGTAAAACAAGAAATAGCTCTAGATTAGAATGATAGAGAATTACTTTAGAGTCTAAAGAATTTAGATTGAGGAGGTCATGACACATTTGTAGTGATTTTTATACATTAAATCTTGATTTTATACATTATACCTTTGAATATTTTCTTATATGTTTATAACCATGTGAAATCTCTCACTTGGTGTCATGGTTCTTTTGGATCTTCTATGTAGTACTTGTTATGGCACTTGAGAAGATAGAACAACGCTCAGGAGCTCAAATTGGAAGTAGCATTGCTTCTATCCAGAAAAGTACAGCTCCTGAGGTCACTATCTTGTCTACTTTTGTCAAAATAGCTAACGAGGTTCATATGACAGAGTTTGACTATGTTTGTTTTTTATTTTGGTTTTAGATGCTTCTTGCATTGATGGATGAAGCCTACACAGGTTCTGCTATAGAAGATGGAGCAGTTGAATCTGAATCTGATGACACTGACACTATAGATGTTGCAAACCCATTGTTTCTTGACCTTCTAAAGGATGAAAATGACGGTTTAGCAGTATGTTATTTGCATATGCCTTTTGTTATATTGATAAATTATCAAAGTTGATCAAAATTTTCGATAGAACTTGTTTTCTGAATAATTTAAATTCATATGTCAGGATTACAATACTTAAATGCTGTGTTGTATATTGTAATTTGGAATGGAATTTTCTGCATTTCAAGGTTGAAATTTCTATACTCTATAGGCTGTTTGATTGCTGACATAGATGGCTAGAAGCTATTTGATTAAGTATTTAGAACTCAAATTATTTCCATTGCAGGAACGACTCCGGACTTCTCCTGGATTGACTGCAGTTTTACAAGCTGCAATGAACTCTCCACACTCAGACAGGCTCAAACAAATGCTTAAGATGACCCCACAACTTCTTGACATTTACTTTGCAGTAGCTCTACAGGATGTTAATGACTGTACGCTGTTCTATTATTTCATTTGTTTATATGTTTTCTTAGATTGTTAGTTTTGCACTTTCTTGTGGTTTGCTTTGCATGATAATGTATTATGAATGTTACAAACTTCTCTTTGTATTTTGCAGCTTTAATATGTGCATTAATTCCTCTAATTATGTCAAGGAGTACTACAATGTTCCCTGACAAGAACTTTTCTTTTGAGGTGAGTGTTGGATACTTCATTTCATTTTTTACTCAGTGTTATAAATTATGATTATACCACAGTGGTATTAAGACATTGATTGATTGTTGTTGACTTGTTATGAATTATGATTATACTAAGAATTGTTACTTGCAAAACAGTTATGCATCTAATTTGCTTGCAACGTTATGCAATGCTAGGTGCTTGCTGAATTTGCAGGGCAATTCTTCACAGACAAAATTTTCAAAGCTTGCCATTCTCGGCCCAAAATGAACTTCAATGATAATTGTGTCTGGTTTTTGCATTGAAGGAATTTGAATTCCAACAGTGAGAAAAATATATTCGAAATAAATCTTATCAATATGTTATGAATTAACTAACCATGGTTCTTGTGGGTCCCATTCCTGTACAAGTGGGCCCACAGCACCATGTGTCAGGACCCTCTGTGTGTTTTGATGTTTATCTTGAGGTATTCTTATGGTACTTTATTATATAGCTACTTGCAGACACATTTTTGGAAATTTAAAGTGTGCTAAGCTCTTGTAAGATGATAAGTGCACATAGTTCTTAATTTTTATACACTCCTGGAAGATAAATGCATTTGGTTTCTTGCTAAATTTTTGTACCAGTTTACCACAAGCTTCTGTGACTTGTTTTAGTTTCAAGACCTATGCAGCTGTCTTTTGTAGGTTCGAAGAAGGCTCCTGGAATTCATATCAGCTGCATTTCAACACTGTCCTACTTTCATAGCATTGCTAAAGGTACCGTGATTATGATTTAACCTCTAAGAATGGACTGTGGAAGTATTAGAAAGTTTTCCACAATTGAGCTTATAGTTTTTCTATGTTTTTGGTTGCTTTTGCTTGCAAAATTATTGCCGAAGGGCTTTGAAGCCTTTCACATACATGGCTTCTAAAATTTGCACTGCTAATGTTCTTGCAGAAGCCTATTATTGACCGACTTGGTGAGGCCTATAGTAATCCAGCAAAGGTAATTAAAGGGTCATTCTGTCTATAACCTGTTTAGTGGTTTAATTAACCCATGCCTTTACTTATTGCCAGGTGATATTGTATTATTTTTCTTATGTGAGAAATAAATGTTAAGAATGTGAGATGCACCTCATTCCTGATGCAATATTTTTGATTTTGAGTGAAATATTAATTTTCTTTTTGTAGTTTAAGATATACTTTATCAAACTACAGTGCCATAGTACAAATTATTATCAGTTTATGAGTCATCTCAAAGGTAAACCTTATCTTTTTAAAAATGGCAAGGATGGAACCAAATCAAGTATTTGAGTTGTTTGTAGCATATATTCCCTATCAGGGTCCAAATCAAGAAATTTCTTACCAATTTTTTTAAAAAAGGACGGTAAAATGAGTTTTAAATTAAGTTTCAGCTATACGAGTACAATGATTGACCTAGCTGGTTAATCAGGAGAGAAACCCATCTTATTTTCCTGTCTAATAGACTTTGATCAGTTCCTTCATTCGTAGATCTTCAATTACTTTAGTACTGATTTGCCCTTTCAGATGCAGTTGGACATATTGCATGCATTCATTTTTACAAAATTTCAGCAACTGGTGTGGTTTTCATTATTCAAACTTGCATGGCCCACTAGATGGCCCCTTTGAATTGTCAACCTCAGAAAAATGACTGCTTTGCATCTCATGACTGGTACCTATCCATTGTCCACTTCCTTCTTACATTTTAATGGTTATGTATCAGTTTGTGCCCTAGTTCCCTCTACTCTGTAGCACGAAAATAATGAAGTGAAGGGTTTTTATTTTCTCACTGGTTCATTGAAGTAACTTTATCTATTCCAAAGTTGGATAGGGTAAAACAAGAAAAAAAAATTGCAAAAGCAAAGTGATGACCAATATAATTCTATGGACCTATTTGTGTCAAATCAATTTAAAGCTCATATCTTTGTGAGGCTTTCAAATCAGCATGTAGGCCTTAATAAGTATGTTTCAACTACACAAATTCTGTGTAATTCCTTCTTAAAATTCATATGATTTATCTAATTTCTAACAGACTGAGTTGGCACTTACCTTGTGCTGGGCAATTGGGGAGCATGGTGGAGGTGGCATAGCTCACAAAGATGCTGCTCGTGAACTTTTTGAGAGCCTAGAATTGCTTTTGTATGAGAATCTTGCTACTAGGTAGGTCTTAAGATTCATAAAGTTAGCAATTCTCCATGCTTTTCATTTGTCATACATACTTTCTTATTTCTTATATGTTCAATTTATTTTTGGAAAGTCGGTTAGGCTCAGATTCTCATCTTGACTCAAATGAAGCAGCTTCTAGAAAGTTATTGCAAGTGAGACTTCTGTGTTTTGTGGTCACTGCTATTGCTAAGCTTGCAACATATCATCATGAACTACTTCCACGGGCTCGAGTGTCTTTATCTAAGGTTGATATTTTGCTACTTAACATATTTATATTGATTTTATCTTTCCTAACTGTTCTACTATTTTCGAACATCCATCATATGATTTGTGAGTCGTGGATTAATTATTTTTTCTTTTTTCAGGTGGCACGCTCTCGTATCTCTGATATAAGGGTATGGAGTCGTGCTTGTGACTACCTTGGTTTGATGAATGAACCTGCCATATGTCTTTCTGTTCTGGGACCTTCAAATGGGCCTGATCATCACCCTGGTACTGTTAATTGGAGTGAAGGGGGATCAAAGATGATTGCTCATATTCCATTTTATATTCTAAATGAACAAGAAGGTATGGTGCATCTAAATATTAAATATTTACAGCAATCATTTCATCATATGTTACACTTACATTTAAATATTAAAAATTGATTCACTTCTTGAGTCAGTGACATTTAGTTATCTTGGTATATTTTCAAACTATGACAGTCCCAAAGTTCATGGCTACCCTTTTATAAAAGCAACAGAGTGCTTTCCTATAGAGGATAGAATTATGTCTCCCAATTTACTATGGAACAAAAGCGCCAGTCCCTTCCACCCACCTGTTTCAAATTTGCATTTTGTAATTAGAAACCATTTTCTCTTTTTAGAGCAGTATATATTTTTCTTAAAGGAATTACGTCCAGAAAGTGCAAGGAGGTCACAAGTCAAGTTGAGTCGATATTTTTATGCAACCAATCGTACAAGTGTTAATGTGAGAGATTTGCATTTTGGGGAACAAAAGTTCTCCTTCCAATTTTTGAGGGAAAAACTTTCGTACTTTGATTGAAAAAGCACAATGCTTTTCTTTTAATAAAATATTTTATGAAATTTTTAGGTGGATGCTCACATCAGGATTTGAAATCTGGTGGAGTATGGATTCTAGTTAACTAAAAGTTACGTGGCCTTCAAATGTGGGTAGATGAATATGACAGTTTTTTACATTCTTTAAAATTTGAACATAATGACAGTGCTCTTCTTTTGTTCATGTCATGTCATGTATCTTTGAAGATGAACATGAATCTTTAAGAAAATTTGTTGTTGTGTCATGTTATGTATCCCGTTCGCCCTTGGATTTCACTTTTGTCACCTGGCAGCTTAATTCCTGAGTGATTATATTTTCTTTAAATTGTAGTTTATTGTTCTTACGTGTATTCTTTTCAGGCCCACCGTTCCACGATTTTTTATTCTCAGACATACTACCTCAAAATGAAAGAAGAGATTTTTGAGAACTTCAGGAGCCACTTTGCATTCCTTACAGCTGCCAAATATCTATCATTTTGCTAGCTCATCTTCAGTGTAGGGTGAAGATCTTGATTGATCCAGATGTCTTCAAAGTTACAGGAGTCTGGATGCCATTAAGAAGCAAAATCTATCCAGATCACTATAGGTGTTCCCGGATTGCTGATGTGAGTGGACGCCAACTGAAGCGGTACACAACTCACATACATACTTGGTATAGCAAATCCATTCCTGATTTAAATGCTCTGTTGACATATCAAAGATGATATTCACGACTTGATCACGTCAAAAGAGGTAGAAGTGAGAAGCGTTGGGTTGGTTGATGAACTTTGGTTGATGTGCAGGATAGAGGCTACTCCATAGCGATTAATCTGCTTTGTTGCTTGATAGGACACCAGTGGACCGATGTGTTGTATCTGTCATCTATCATGAGAGGATTAGTGGACTACTTTAGAAATAAACAATCCCTCTCAATATGCGCTACATGGAAAACCGATATTCTATCGTTATTAGGATTTTGATTTGAGCTATTGATGGATATATATATACCTTCTCTGTAGACGTCTATAGATGACTTAAAGTGTCATTATATATCCTTTATGATGATATATTTACAGTGGTACTGTCATGGTACACACATCTAAATTTAACACAATTACTTAAGATTAAGAATAAAGAAGAAAAGAAAAACACTGGAGAAATGTAGGTTATTCCCATGAAATAATTCATGTAAAAAGTGTGACGAAGGTTTTTTGCGTAAATGATGTGAGGAAAGACAAAAAAAAAACAATAATCCGATCGGCTTCGACTTTCCAAAAGTAAATTAGCCATGAAAACCTACAATAAGACGGTGAAGTTGCATTCTATTACGAGAAACGAGATCACAAACTTGAAACTTGAGTTCATTAAAAACACTACTACTAATAGTCGAAAATGGAGAAAATTAGTCAGGAGTACCCGCCATTAATTAATTAACGAGGTCCATGTTAACTCTATGTTACTTAAGCACAATTTCAAATTGCAAAAGGTAACGCGGTAAATTCCAATATTACCCAAGGAAATTAAAGATACAACTACTCGTGAGATGGGGGAATTAATCCTCGGCATGAGTTAGGTACGTACAATGCCATGAAACGACAACAAAATGGTGGGCAACGGAAAAACAAATAAAAGCGAAGGACACCTACACATGTAACGACGATTATTATTGAAGATTTAAACGTCGGAAGAGGCGCGACGACGATGCATGCAGACCGGGGGGACGGGGTGGTGTGGTCAACTACAAAACTCCAACGCCTTTGCATCTCTGCTAATATTGGCGGCTTCGTGAGAATGAGACGGAGGGGAAGTCAATACCCGAACCATGCATTACCCCTGCGCACATGGTGGTCGATCGGTGCTTTCTAATTTCAGAGCTGAACCGTAACCGATGCGATCGTTACCACCATTGATGGATCATGGAAGGAAGATGAGGTGCGTTCTTGACTTCCCACGTGCACAAAAAAATTGATTGAACGTCGTGCCACCACCCCCCTCTCCTGCAAAACACATGTATATCAATGGTGTAATTCTTCCTTAAATCAAATAACTAGAAAAATGGAACAGCGGATTTGTTTGTAATTAAGTAAATCTTACCTACATGTTACCGCGTCTTTGGAGGTTGTTCACCGGCTGCTGTCGCTGGCGACAGCAGATTTGATCCTCTCCACGGTGCAGGATATGAGACTGTTGACGGTTGCAACGGACCCAAGTGAGAGCTTCGCGGTGGGGACAGAATCCACGAGGATCTGGAATGCCACCGTCAGGAGAGAACCACCGGTGCCCACGCCTCCGATCAGTCCGTTCTGCAGTGCTCCGGTCGGCCCGTCGGGAAGTATGGCGTAGCCGGACGGGAGGAGGGCCACGTAGTCCGGGTCTCCACCGTTCAATACCACGTTCATTGCCACGATGTCGACGGGAGCGTAGATCACGAAGGCTCCAGTAGAGTCGGTGCAGCTCTCCTGGAGGATCAGCATGTTGCTCTGGTTGGAGTTTGCACTCTGCAACACCAAACGAGACAAATCACACGGCGGCCATCGATCTGTATAGATACATACCGATCGGCGAGAGAGAGAGAGAGAGGGCACGAGTGGTCTGTGTTGTTACATTAACGCGTAAGAGCGAGACACAGTTGCCCTGCTCCCGGCCATTGGCGATGTGAGCCATCTCTTGGACAACGCTTCCGTTGGAGAGGATATCCCACTGTCCACAAAAAAAATCCAACCTTAATTAATCACCAATAGAAGGTCATTAATTATCTAATGATCATGAATCAGAGCAAGAACATAGAGGTTGATGTCGAAAACATGACTTGCTTTTCTGAATTAAGAAGAGCATGCATGCATGAATGAAGAAAGCAAACATTGGTTTTCCGATAGCGATGATACCACACCTCGCTTCTTGAGTTTTCATCTCGAAGAAAATCGAAGACACGCTTGGGAGGGACCGGCAGCCAGAAGGAGGTGGCGGCGCTGAGGACAATACCAGGTGGCCTACCAGGGTCGTCGATGCTTTTCCTCGTCATCACCCTCACGTCGTCGGCGCCGCTACCGGAGATGGTGGTCCACTGATGAGCTGTTGAGGCACTCACGCCATTGCAGAAGCTTATCACCATCCTCTCCGCCAGCTTCAGCATGCTTTTCCTCCCTTCTTGACTTGTGATCACTACCAACAACAACAACAACAAATTGAGAAACAAAGGTTCAATTAATGGTACCGTTTCTTGTACATAACGAATGGTGTATTTATATATATACCACCGATGTCCCCTGATGGAGTGTTGCTGGCCATGACGCTGGCGAGCCTTTCACATTGGCGGTCGAGAGTGGCAACCCATCGCCTGGCGCCGAAAGCAAGGCCAGAGTTGACGATGGGCTTGTATATCTCATGAACTGATCTATCATCGACTTCCACATGTTCCACCCAAGTCACCTACACATAAGCACGTCATGATCTAACACCACTCATATCTTTCTATTTGTATGTATATGTGTGTGTGCCTATATGTTTGTGAAGAGATACATGTCATATACCTTGGAGTATCCGTTTGGCATCTCTTGTATGAGGCAACCAGAAGGCCTTCGACGGCATCTCATCACAGGATTAGGGCGCAAGTGGTCCAAGGAGACGTCGACCACGGCCCAAGCTCCGTCGGCGTGGTGCTTGCAGTACCTCGCAAAGTAAATTTCTCTGGTCGGAACAAGTGGGGATGGCACCTGGAATTCTGCAGACATCTGAGAGTACACCAAGTTAGCAACACTTGTCACCATTCAAGGATCCACCCAATTAAATGTAATGTTCTACACATGCACGGATCAAGTATATATCTATATATCTTTTTGTGTGCAAAAATTTGAAGCAAGAAAACAACAACACGATACCACTTGCAAAGCTCCATTGTAGTTTCCTGCTACTCCTGTGGACAGGACTTCCACTGTGATGGCTCTTGAGACAATCGCAGAAAACACAGTAGACCATTGATTCTGAAAGCATATGGTATCATATGAAATCTTCTAATTAATAAATATAGAATCAAGAAATATACAATCTATTGAAAGGTAGACAAAAAAAAACATTTGAGGTCCATATATGCAAAAGAAAAAGAGTTAGCAGTAGTGCGCATGTATTGCTTACCGCATCCATCAGCATCTCAACGAGATGGACATGATTCATAATGACAACGGCGGTGTCGCGAGACGCCTCCGACTTCAACCCCACTGGCTTGGGGCCGATTCCTCTTGGGAAGGTCCGGACGTACTCGCCTTCGTTGAGCACCTCGGTGGAGCCATCACGGCCCCCGACGAACCACAGGGGTTCCCGAAGCTGAGCCATCCTCACCAGCTCCTCCATGGCCGCAACCGCCAGCTCGATGATCATCGGCTTCTCCGCCTCGTGGGTGTGACCATGGACGTTCCTCAGAAGATCTCCAGGCCCGAACAGCTCGCTCAACATGCTCGGCTGCTGCATGGTGTTTCCCATATTAGACAGCTTTATCGTTGATGCATGGTACATCAGGCATGGGTATAAATACCCGAGTTTTACAAAAGGCAAACGTCGATCACGTTGCCACAGAATCAATTACAAATCAATTGACAAAGCTAAATGCAGAAATTCTCTAAATAAGGAAAGACGGCTCTATGGTTTAATTACAGTGTCTAATATCCCACCCCTAGGTCGAGACCTGTCCTTCCCCCAATCTGATGAGGCGCCATGGGAGCATACGAGCCCATTGGTTTCCCCACGTATTTGGCTGCCATTCCTGAGATCCTATCGATCTGCATTAATCGATCGGTTCCATGCATCAGAATCAACTTCGATCAATCGAACAATCCATCCATCCATCGATATCATATATATATGATCATATGTGTATATATATATCTATATACCTCTTCCCTGAGCCTGGCGTTCTCCAACCTCAAGTGATGCTCGTCGAAGGACATCTCCCCAAGTGCCGTAGGACCTCCGCAGTTGGGGCATGAGGCATTGCTCAGTGCCTCCTTGAACCTCATGTTCTCAGCTCGCAGCTTCTCGTTCTCGGTTCGCAGCTGCGTGTTCTCGTGCCTCTCATGCTGCGTCTGTAATTACCAATTACTACACAATTAGAACCAATTAATGCTTCCCGATCTTGAAATCTCTAGAGAAAACAACCGTAGTTCTTTGTTTTACGATAACTAGTGCTACGTGGTGATGAATTCGAAAAACAAGGAAAAGTACCACCTAAACTAATGGGGGAAATAAAAGGAAAAACTAAAAAATTGTTGTAAACAAGTTAGAAATGTGCACCAAGTTACGTGGTGAATGTTTCCGGCTTATCTTATCTAGCCGGGCACCCATTGTATTTATAGATATGAATGTACAATGGAAGCTGCCCACGAATGGGAAGTACAACACTAGTCATCAAAAATAGAAAATCGAAAACATGTACATATCGAAAGTACATTAAGGCGATTTAATCTTCACAAAACAACATATATGTATATATATATATGAACAAGTGAGAAAGGAAACAAATCAATGGAGTGAGAAATGGATGCATGTCTTTCGAAATTGCTTACGACATTAAGATTTGAACGAAGCGATTAGAACCTTCATCTGAGTGCGTTTGTTTTGGAACCAGAACTTGACTTGGAGTGGCTCCAATCCAAGCTCACGGCTGAGCTCCTTCCTCTGCTTGTCATCCGGGTGTGGGCACTCCTTGAAAAAACTGCATCAGGCAATCTATAGAATGAGCAACTACAGTATTTTTGGCTGTAAATATGTCTACAACATATACGTATTGCTTAACATGCAGTAAAGGTAGAAGGTCCAACATATATGGAGAGCAAGAGTAATTAATTGTTTTGAAATTGTTTAGGGAGTGAAGTCACCAGAACTAATTAACCTGATGGAGAGTGTAATTAAAGCCATTCAACCCACGGAACTTGACTGATTAGGGTTGGTTTATAATGGAAGGAAGTGGTATCTACTTCCTAGTAGTAAGAGTTTGAAATGGGACTGTACTTGATTATCAGATATCAGTAATATAGTTCCTTTCAGATCTAGGTACGTAAATTAGATTAGTAATACCTACATGTATAAAAATTTTTGTATCTAAAGATTCAATGTTCAATGATACACTATCATTGTCCAAAAGAAAAGTGAATGAAATTAAGGTGTTGCGTCTTACGCTTCCATCTCTTGGATCTGATGTTGTGTGTGGCGATGGTAGCGTTTTTTCTTATTGGGGGGTTGATTGGGGTCCTGCTCGTCGCCGGAGCCGACCTCGACGTTCTCGCTGCACGATTTGGTATCGAAATCATCGTCCCGGATTCTGGCCATCGCATCCACACCGTTGAGTTCCTCGATCTCAGCGTGATGGAGAAGCTGCTGATGCTGCCCGTCCAGATTGGGCTGAAATCACACAGCAGAACAGCAAATTAAGTGATTAATGCAACCTTGCCAAGATCCAACATGCATCTACAATTGTGATTTGAACAAAAAAGTACTCCTTAACTTATGGAGTACGGAAGAAAATAGAAGGTGGAAAGAGTAAACATGAGGTAGATGGAACAAAAGAAAAGCCAGGATCGATCAATTATACTAAAGGTGCCATGGGTGGTCTTTTTTTCTTAGTGGAGAAATACAAGTGAAAAGAGAGAAGATGATGAGGGGAGCTCTTTTCTTCTTTAAGGAAGAATTAAAACATGGGATTAGAGCTAGCCCTCTTTGACTTAGGGCCAAAGGAAAAGAAGAAAGAGGTTAAAAAGGAAACCCTCTGCCAGGCAAAGGAAGAGAAGAATGGAACAATCGAGCTCACCATGGGGAAGGAGGAAGAGGAGGAGGAGGTGGAGGAGGAGGAAGAGAAGAAGAAGAAGAAGAAGAAGAAAACCAACATGCGGATGCATGCATCTGGTGACTAATTAAAAAAGAAAACCAACATGCTGATGCATGCATCTGCTGACTAATTAAAGATCGAAGTTTTGCACAGGGATGAGCAATTGAATGATGAAGTAAACAAAAAAAAAGAGAGAGAAAGAGATTTGATGGGAACATTGCTTCATGCACCTGACCGAGGGCTAGCCCGGATGTTGAGCCATATCCGGCAGTGTTGGTTCTCCCCATCATCGATGGCGTATGTGTTGCCGGAATCATGATCCCGGCGGGCATGTTCTCTCCACCAAACCCTAATAATGCTTTTCCTCCTTACACCTCCTCTCTCTTATCTCTCTCTATGTATATATATACTTGATTCTCTTCAGACGGGGGTTTTGAGGTTAGATCCTTTTGTGTGCAGAGCAGAGCCCGGTGGTACTAGTGTGAAGTAGTAACAGGTTTTGAGCTGAAGAAAATATACTAAGGTCGATCAAGGTTGTAATACATAGATATTATTATAACTTGTAATTAAGACTTGTTTAAATAAACAAATGGAAGCTTTAGGACTAAAACATAATCTGTCTCCTGACTTCCTTCTTCTTTCTCTATCTGATGAAAAGAAAAAGACAATAATAGCAAAAAATGAAACTCACGCCATGCAGGAGGAATCTAGACGGTGCAGACGAACCCATGAATCTAAAAAATGAACATATATATGACGCAAAATTAAAATTTCTTCAAGGGCAAGATTCCGATGACCTCTTCTTCCTCCCTTGAGCTCACTCACAAGCTTGGTATATATGGTATAGAGGAGAGAAGTAGGCGACCGGTAGAGAAGAAGAAGAAGAAGTAAAAACTATAAAGGAAATTAATTAAGCTGATGAAATCTTGCCTGAACTGCTCAGATCTGATTTGTTGAACGACCGAGACATCGAAAACCTAGATTTCTTGACTCAGATGACTTGTCATGGTCGAGACTAGCTTTCAGGGTTGGCCTTCTGAAGGCTTGCTAAGAAGGAGAAAGGAAGAAGGAAGACCCCATTTGAAAGACACAAAGAGAGAGAGAGAGAGATGCTCGATCTGCAGATGGAGAGGAACAAGCTGACGAGAAGATAGGGAAGAAGGATAGGAAGGAAACAGGTGGAAGGAGATGTATCACCACAGCAGGGAGGAGTAATGGCACAGCCATGAAGTGGGTGCATTGGCATTTATGAGAGGAGGTGTAATTACGACACAGAGAGAGAGAGAGAATTTTAAAAAATGGTCTCGTACGTTTTTCTGAAATTTTCTTACGTAAAGACAAGACTTAGGTTAATACATGATAAGATATTTATTTATTTATTATTAATTAATAGATTCATTACCTGTATAATATATATACTGGTAGCCTTAAGTTAAGACTTAAGTGAAGGGGAGTGTAAAAGGTCTTATATTGGATAATGTAAAGACATATTTTTCATTAATTATGAATTAATTTTTAGATGAAACATTTCACAAACATTTTATTACTTTTAACATCTTAAGCTAATGTCATAGCCATTTTTTAAAAAATACTTTTATGTAAGTTATAATGAAGGGGCTTAAACTTAAAATAACAACTAATTGTAATAACTCACTTAATCAAGAATTCTGATATTTTTTATTCTATTAAGATTCAAATCTTGATAAAAAGAACAATGCATGGCTGCTAAAACTCCATAAATTAATGTTTTTACAATGGTAAAAATACAAGGGAAGATTGACTATATATGTCATACTTCATTCACTAAACCCCGTGCATGATGATTTCAGCTCACCAAGATTATTCCATTTTACACATACAATTAGAATGGATTTATCAGATAATTAAGGAGTGCATGTAACTGGCCGAGATCGATTGCACCAAACGGTTCTTACTTAACGTCATCCAGTTAATTAATTAAACGACAGTTGGGATGTACGTATTGTTCTGATACATATATACGTGTATGCACTTTCTTCTCATGCAAATATTTTAGTTCTATCCATACTAAGGTAAGTTAATCTATATATATATTGAGTTAAAAATGGTAATCAACTTATAAATGTTAATTTTTTCTAAGTCAATGCACATGAAAAGAAAGTGGAAACCAACTTTAATAGTTTAGGATTGATAATATTTATAATTTTTTTCTCAGATATAAATTCCAATGAATAAAAAAATGTTGTCGTTGTAAAAAATGAAAAAAAGAGAGAGCAATGCGTGCATGGCTTCTTCTCCGTTCACACAAGGAAGAGATCATTAAAACCAGAGAAGTAGGTAGTTGGTGTCGATTAAATAAATTTTTTTAAGGTTTAGAGTAGTGGAGGTTTTTTTTTTTTTTTTTTTTTTTTTTTTTTTTTTGTTGAGATCGATGAGAATGGAAAATTAATTTAATTGATAATTTTTATTAAAATTTAACATAAAATTATTATTATAATTTAAATGTTCTGCGTGGCTTCACCTCGGTCCTGCTTACGTTCATGTCCACCCAACCAATGGTTTTTTCTCTCTCTCTCTCTCGTTTAATTTTTTCTTAAAATATAATCTTCGGAAAAAAAAATTCTTAAAAAAAATAAAAGTTTTGTTCTCTTACGCCCATTGTATGGGTCCCACGTGGTTTCCTACGAGCGATAGAAGTCTTGTGAAAAGAAAGGGTGTCTTTTGCTTTTAAAAAAAATGAAATTATTCTTATACGTTTGTTAATATTTAAATTTTGGTAAAACTTACAAATATTATTACTTTAATAAATTAACAATTCAAGCTAATTTTAGATATTTTCTTATCTTTCTGGATCCGGTCGTAATTGATGGGTGGTAGTATAGAAATATATAAGAGAGTTTTGGAAGGCTTGCCTCGCACTAAAAGAAGTGAATAAAATCACAGGAGAAATGGAAAAATCATGGTTTCATTGGTTAATTATTTTAATTTATTAATAATTTCTGTGATTCATTGGTTAATTATTTTTAATGTATTCATGAAATATTGCAAGGTTTTTTATATAATAGGAATATTTTTATTTAGATTTTTAAACTCATGAACCCTCGTGACAATTTAAGTGAAAAGATGAAGATCTCATTTGGTCATTTAATGCATTATCGATGTGAAAGATATATAGTATTTGATATGCAAAATAAGAGAAGGAGAAAAGACGGGGAAATGAAACTCTCATTTGGTCATTTAATGCACAACCATCTCGGCCATAATGTTGGTCAATGGTATATATTTATTTATTATTGTGTCAAGGACCATTTCTGTTACAAATACATCTTAATTGACAATGACATATATATATTTTACTAAATGCCTTTTTAATATATATATGTATGTATGTATGTTAATTAAGTTATTACAGTTTGTTATCTACTGTTTCTTTTTCTTTGACATTAAAAGTGAAAAACACAGGGGAACAGAATGTAATTGGTATTTTCTTACTTTAAAAAAAATATACGGGCGTAAAAAAAACCTGGCTAATATAAATGCTTCCATAGCTTTCCTTTACAATGATATATGGTGTGACTGCCATCAATTTTCTTTTATCATCTTAAAAAAATCATAAATATCCTTATCTTTAATGTACTAAACTATTATTATAAACCCCACCATGATTAAAAAAAGGGCATTACATGGTCGTTTGCTTGCGAGAACATGCAACGGACATGCGTCTTTTCTGCAAAAAGAATGGTGAATTTATTGTTGAAGCTCTCATGTGTGCATGAACGGTAATATTCCATATATTTATGGTCACTGTTCTCCTGGTATCCTTGTTAGCCGGTAATCAATGTCTTTACTTATGACGTAACTTTGAAAACGTGGAATTGGCATTATATTATGCATAAGCTGTAAAAAAATATGGCATGAACGCTAGGGCAATATATTAACTGATGTTAAATGATCCAAAAAGGTTAAACACACTACCTGACTTTTTTTTAGTTGGATATATGTACCTACATTTCAAAAGCTGTGCAATACTGTTTCGTACGAAGGATATGATTAGACTTTGATTGATATTCTTTAAGTTTAGACCTAATTCTCCTTCTCACCAAAGTAAAATCACATAATTATTGAAAATTACATGGATTTTTTTGGACAAGTCGTCGTCTGTCTGTCTGTCTGTCTCTTCCGTGAATGGGATTTCTCCTGGAATTCAACTAGCTTTTGGAAATTTACACATGTCTTTCATTTTCCGATTGTAATTAGTCGAAAAACATCTCAAGATGCGGATGAAATTCGGCAGAAAAGGGACGTGGAAGTTGACTTTGTAAGGGTGAAAATGATAACATTGTCACCATCTCTGCACCGAAATTTCAAACATCGATCTCTTGGCGATCCATTCGTCTCAACCAACCTTTTCATCTATTATTATTATTATTATTATTGTTATTACATGGTAATAAAGAATCGTATTACCATCTATCAAACGTGTGGTCTCAACCTGCTGCTGTCCCCCAAACTCCAAATAATCGATTTTAGGAGTAAACAATGAAGTCCTCGGATGCCCACAACCGACGAAAAAAGGATGGAGAGAAAGAAGGAAGGAAGGAAGGAAGGCAGGCAGGCAGGCCTGTCTCTGTTACGGTGGTGTTTAATATAGCTTTTCTTCTGAATCAGGAGGATGTTTGGTTGTACTCTTGTGACAAAAGAAACCTGCATCTATTTGAATTCACACATAAAAGTAAGAAAAAGAAAAGTTGCATCCATAATTGTTAGTGGCTTGTCGTATTGTTTGTTTGTTTATTTATTTTGATGTAAATCATTCACATGTTCCATCCATAAGTTCTGATTTTTGCAACTTCTCCCAAGGTTTATTTAAATCTTCATCAATGCAAAAACACTACCATCATCAAAATGAAAAAGGGGAAAAATAGAAAAGAAAAATCCTTCCAAGCGAAGAGAACTCACCACATGCACCCACCGGTTGGCATGATAAAGGAGAGCATGTCGGCTGCCTAGATTTTCTGTAATGCCCCCTGCCCTACTCACCTGCCAAGATAAGTTGATTCCCCTAAACCTTTTCTTTTCCCCATGGCTGCTTCACCTGGAAAACTTCTCTCTGTGAGAGAGGCATATTTATCCACGTAACACACCTTAAAAAGGACAATTTTTAAGTTCAGTATCTTCCTGCAAGTTTATGGAAGCATGGATGTCAGCATCTTTCTGCTTCCTACTACATTTTAATTTTTTATTTGCTTCAGATCTTACCATCGGAATTTAAATCTTGATAAATGTAAAAGTCATAACCATTAAAAAAAAAAATTTCCTCTCCTCACCAAACCTTTCCATGTCGTCTGTCCTTGCTGTTCCACCATTTGTTCATTTTCTGCAGGTGGTGGTGGTTGGCAAGAAATTAAGTAGGTCCTCCTCCGCATAACTGGCGCATCCCATCTACAATTTTTTGAGCACAAATACTCTTCTAGATCATACACAAGGAAATGAACAAGTTCATCACTGAACGTATGGTGGTGAGTGAAGTCCACGTTTCCATTTCTAAATAACGGTAGTATTTTCTAACGAGCTCAAAATCTCTTCCCCCATGGTACAATAAAAGAAACATGGTATCTCCTGAATACCATATTCATTATCTCACTTAGGATATTTTAGCGTATAAATTCTAGAAATTCTGAATACCATATTCATCGGCCATTGCGACTTGGTGTCTCCTCAATGGTCAGAGAAGCCAAGAGCACAATTACTTGCAGCTAGACATGAAGAGAACAGTCCAAAAGCGTTCTTGCAGTGTTATCTACGAAGAACCTGCAACCAAGACCGATTCTCTTGTAAGAAGAGATACCAGTCATTGTTGGATTCTCTTGCAATCCTACTGGAGTTCATTACATCGACACTTCTTTCATCTTATAAAAATTATGAATGAAAAATCTTGTACGTTCAAGTTCAAGTAAAAAAACATTATTAACATTAATTGACTCATTTGTGTCGCATCAAAAAGTATAGAAGAAATAAAAAGTCAAGAAAGACAAAAATCAAAATGTCAGAAAAAAAAAAAAAAAAAAGTTACAAAAGTGAAGCTTGAAGTTGTTTATGTCATTGTCAGAAAGTTAAGAAAGTTGTGTAGTTTAAGGTTTTGATGAATAACTTAAATTTTAATATTAATATTATTAACTTCATAATAAATCATAAACTATTAATAATTAAATTTATTATAATATGATAGTAATTATATAAATAATAATGTAATTATTAACATATAATAAATAATAAATATGATGTAGATATCAACATAATTATGATAAATTCAAATATAATAATTTTAATTATAATAGCATATATATTTATAATGTATATAAATAATGATAATTATAATACGTTACTTTATAATTATAATTATAAATATTGATATATACTATATTACTATTTATATTACTTTATACAAATTATAAATATTTATATCATATAATATTTAAATACTATAATGATATTTATTATATATTGACATGTACAAAGAAATCTTCTATGTTTCTTGACTTTCAGATCTTTGATGGTTAGAAAGTTAGGAATGATTTTTCTTTTATATTTTAGAAAGTTGGAAATTTATTTTTAATTTTATCAGATGATACAAATGTTACAAAAATCAAGAAAATTTTCTAAAATTTCAAATCCTTGACTTTCCGAGTGACACAAATCTTCCGGAGAAAAACATTAAGATCAAATGAAAAATATCAACTCAACATCCCTTCATCATTTGGACAGGAACTTTGAGCTTTTAAAGAAGGGGAAGCAAATGCAGGCTTGCTAAGCATTTATTCCGTTTAGAACTCTTGGGATCTAAATAACAACACTCCTAAGACATCCCAAATAAATACGCCTGGTGCGGCCGAGAAATGAAGCTCAGGGTGCTGAATCTCATTTCCATTCCAGCTCCGGATGGGAAGAGATGGTAGAGGTCGGAAAGGCTAATAAAGCTCTCTTTCAAAGCTGCTTCTCAAGGCTTCTCATCACATATATTCTCCATCACTTTTCAAGAGCATTTTGTAATAGACTCTATTTTTTTTCTACTTAAAGCATGTTTGATTGTCCATGGTTTACATGTAATATGATTGAATTACATTCTTTACTTAGATTACAATATTTAAAAGTTTTTATTATTACATGTTTTAAAAGTTCATAAAAAATTAAGTTCTTTTAGGCATCACTCAACTAAATAAACATGAGTTTAAATGATAAAATTGATTATTTATATAATCTTATAATTAATTACATTTGATTATCAACCATTAGAATTTTACTATATCATATAATTTAATTACATTATATTAAGATTACAGACAACCAAGTAGAACCTTAATTCAGTGTAAGAAGTCTAACTGACACTGGAATTACAGTATCAGGGGCAAGTTAATTAAATTACTGCTATTTGCACAAAAAAAAAAACAAATGAGATTTCCTGGTATAATAGTGAATGAATTCCGTATCAGACAACGAATAAGCCCAACTGTGATCCTGCAGGATTAGAATCGTTATTGGATAAAGAGTTTAACCATCTAGGCTTAGTATATGATTATTGCAATATACCGGAGGGGAAAAACATTTTCAGTGAAGCCTTATCCATTTTTCATAAAAGCTGAAGGTCAAGTATAAGATCATACAACTTAATTTGATTCTGATATTTGTAGAGCCTTTGTGGAATACCTCATACCTTATTCAGCTGTGCCAGTAAGGACACTAGGCAAAGCTTGTTCAGTTATACAGAATCTGGGCACAACATATTTGCACATTATGATCGATATCATATTTAGCTGAGGAATATATATATTGCATGATCACGAAAAGAGAAATTCAAGAATCATCCTAGAATTGCATAAGCACTATTTCCAAATCCCATCAAATCACAGTGGGATTAGAATTGTTGCTCGCGGCAAGAAATAAGCCACTGCTACTGGAGGAAAAGTAAATGTGTGTGTAAAATACCAAACCTCAATGGACCATATCTGTAAGGGTCATTCTCCTTGGAAACCTTTCTGGAAGCCTCAGAGACATGGCATCTTCGATCTCAATTGGCAAGTGTGTTGCGACAAAGATGATTCCGCCCTTCTTGCGATGCTCTCCTATTATATATTCCAATAGTTGAACCCCTTCATCATCCAAAGCAACAGAAGGCTCATCAAGCAACCAAATAGGTCGGTCAATGGCTATTAATCTTGCCAACTGTAAGCGCTTTCTTTGACCCATGGAAAGCATCCTTGCCTTCTCGTTTATAAGTCCACCAAGACCCATCAGCTCAAGAGCCCGTCTAGATTTCCCATATTTGCCTTCTAAAACTTCAAACCATTCAACATTCTCCAAAACAGTAAGCTTTTCTTGTATAGCATCCTTCAAGGAGAGCCAATTGAGTTGCAACTTATACTGTTGAAAGACACCAGGAGATTGTATGTCATGCCCATTCCAAAGGATCTCACCTGCAGATGGACGAGAAAAACCAGCAAGCATTCGGAGGAATGTTGTTTTCCCAGAGCCATTTGCCCCAGTCAAAACCAGAGCAGAGCCATCATGAGCTGTAACATTGATGTTACGGAGTACAGTTTGGGCATTACGCATACAACAGACATTGTTGAGGAGAAGTCGGGGAAGTGGTGGCCTGCGAAGGGTCATGTAAGCCACTCAGATAGAACTGCAGTTTAACCCACAAAATTTTTGTCAGATTCCCAATCAGAAAACCCAAAACATATGAAACAACCTCTTAACCACTCAGTCTTGACTACTTCTCCAAGCAAAACCTTATTATATATAATAAATAATGAGATTTGATTGTTTCTCAAAATTTCCCCAAATGCTTTGATGACCCATTGAAATGTATCTAAGTGAACATGTAAGGCACACTTAGTTTATGCAACTACTTGAATAAGAGATCTGCACATGATTCTAAAGCAGATCAGCTGCAATGTTATTTTATTGTCGTTCTAGTTCAGCCCTAAGCCTGACTGTTAATTGTTATATACAAAATAATTAAGGGATAAAAAAGTGGTAAATCCACACAAAGAAAATATAAAGAGAAATCTGAAAATATATTTCTATACACATCAAGTATATTCCTTAACCTTTTAGCTCAAGTCAAGGTGGCCCTTTACGAATTCAGATAAATAACAATTCAATAAGATCAAAACATCTAAAATCAAAATGATGTGATCATTCCAGGGAATGTCCGAGAGAGTGTTGCATGAGATAAATATCAATCGTAATGTGTGGCCAGACAAAAAACGAAGTACATATCTAATATACACCATCAGGCTGTGATGAGTCCACAGCCACCGCAGCAAGAGAAGAAACAAGGTGTCGATGGACCTTTCTGATAGCCTGGAAGATGGAACTGGTGCTGCTGATGGCCTAGAATGAGATGGAGCCAGAAGAAGAGGGAGGGATGACAATGGAGAGTCGGTGCTACTGCCAGCCAGTGGTGGACCGGGAGACTGTGATGGTTTGATAGCAGTGGAGGGCAGGGAGACTAAACCCTAGGGCAGGAAAAGAGAAAATTCATTATAACTACAAAAGGGATTAATATATGAAAAATTTTACAGCAATCAAGCATCCTTTTCACCGAATCCAAGTACCACTAAGTAATTCCAGTTGTTTATTTACAATTATAAATCTTATAACAATGTCTTTACATGAATAGTTAATATTTGAAATTATTAGTACCCAAAAAATTATGGTACCCTTAATATCATAGAAACACCCTTAATATATTGATATCCATATAACTTACATACCTATAAGAAAAACAAGGACATATCTGATAGAGTTCAATACAAGATGTGCAATAAATATAAACAAGGGTAGATGTGCATGTCCATACTTGTACCAAAACAGAAATTACAGCTAATTAACTATTGACGTTGTGCCAGCAGCTACAGCTTCCAGCAACAGACAAACAGGAGGAACCAAAGGAGAGAAGGAAGAGGTTGAGTTAGAGGAGGGGGTGTTGCTGCCACAAGGCTGGGTCACCCATTTGTGGCTTCTGCAGATCAAGGAGATAAAAGGAAAAGGACCCTAAAAAGGCTAAAATTGTTACGGTACGGACCAATATTTGGGCCGAACCATAGAATCATTGTTTTGTTTCCCAATAGAATATGGTATTATTATGTCTAGCAAGAAACTTAACCAACCAAATGGGGAGTCATTGTAAAGCCCAGTACATTATAAATTATGTAAAGCTTTCTGGGAAAATCAAATATTGATTACCAACGGATATTTAGGAATATTTGCTATTCTTCTATTCAGAGATTTCTATCTTTGTAATTTCAAAAAACGAATAGCATTGACTATCAGAAACAAAAAGCCAAAATCATTCTCCATGAATAAATGGAAGATAAGACCATCTCATCAACCACCAACAAGATATTTAACCTTGACAATTTTGGAGACACATCATAAATTGGCATCACTATAAGGCATGAACAAATACACTGCACCAGGATACATGCTCAAGGGTGGAGAAACAATAATTTCGAGATGTCCTCAACACATAAAACGAAAATTAAACAAAATATTATAAAAATAACCAAAATTACACCATGTGAACAATAAATTCCAAGTGACATAATTCAATCAAGCACAAGAATAACTAAATTTAACTTAATCAGGAATGGGCGATGGAACAACCTCACAGACACCATCTATTCCTGGAATTGATATTTCCTCCTCTCCCAACTTTGATTTTTGACTATTTTTTGCGTTTTATCTTTTCTAATAAATTTGCATGAAACACCATTAAATTACTACCCACCTTTGAACATCCTCAAATTATGACAATGACTATTGAGCCTGTTGCTACACTGAGCCCATGAACAGCTCAACACTTGACCACTACAGCTTGTAACCGCTCATAGCACTAGTCTTATTTAGATCCCAATAACTACATGACCACACATCCTCTACCAAGGACACACCACTCTGTCAAGTGTCTGACATCAAGCAGAATGACAAAAGACACAAGTAGCTACTGTGGTGTGTGAACGAAGTTGCCATCATCTGTGGTGTGTGCACGAGGAGTCTGCCCCAAGTCTCACGCATATTTGCATCCACTATCATTAGTACTCGAGGATTGTGCTGCCACCTTGTGTCAGTTGTGTGTGTAGAATGCATTCTCATGACAACATCACATGCATTCCACGATACTAAATGAGAACTATGCATTCTCATGACAACATCACATGCATTCAACAATACTAAATGAGAAATGGGGTGTGCAAGGGAAGGGGGGTGTGGGGCGGGGGGACGAGGATCCCACCAACTCTCACATACATTTTCCTCCCCGCAAGACGACATCAACCCAAAATCCATGAAAGACAACAGATGTTCACAAACTGCGAGCACCAGCCGTGGTTTCCACCGTCGGCGCAGAAACCACACCGAAAAAACACCACAGATGGAAGCATTTATAGTACCATTCGCATTGCAAGCAAATGTAAAATATCTTGAAGGAGAACATGGTAGATAAACCAGAACTTCATAGAATTCGGTCATGGTCAAAATAAATGCTATATTTAAGGGAAAATACAGACGACCCAACCAAAGTACTTAACCATGTTCTACGATCACGGATATGGTTTTAAAAATAATAAAAAACACCCAAATGATAACACCCAACTATGGTGAACTCGTTCACTGTATAGGGCCATTCCCCTTCCATCCAAAACTGCGTCTTCATAACCAAAGATCGGCAAAAACTATACACCGAATACATTGGTTCGAAAACAAACAAGCAAGCATGAGAAGAGTTGCAAGTTCGAAAAAAAAACCATGCTCCTCATCCTCCACATTTGTCTCCCCACTCCATTCTAATCGAAAAACGAACGGGTAAGGACGAGACCACATACCCTCTTAGGCTCCAAACGCCAGACGTCCGGCGGCCCTCCAACCGCGGTGGACGAGACTACTGCTCTCCCGTCAAACGGCTTCACAACCTCCCTTCTTGAAGCTGCACACCGGAGGCCCGTGTGCAGTCGTCGTCGCCGCCGCCGCCCGTTCTCGATAGCTCTTCGCTTCGTCTGACTGGTCGCCAATGCGAGGAGAACGAAACCAAGCCCACATTCTCCAGGCCCACTGCATTGGGCCCACACACCAATCCTTCTCTCTCCCTCTACGTCTGCTTGTATCATGGGCCGGTGAGTCGCTAAAAATATTTAAGTCCCCATTATCCTTTTTTTTAAAAAAAATTTCAAAATAAGATTAGAATAAAATCACTCGATAATGAAAAAGTTTATGTTCAGATATAAACAACAGAAAAATAAACGAAAGAAGTTTACAAAAAAAAAGGCGAAGAAGAAAATGAAGAGTCCAACAAAAGATTAAAATTACTTTTTTGCTTCTACTTCATCAGTCTTCCTTGTTGTTAATGAAATTGCTCTGTTATGGCCTTTACTTGCAGAATCATTCCAGTAGCGGACTCCTTATCCACAAGGCAAGTGTTTGACTCAATCCTTCGACGACTCCATCCAATTTTATCTATGCTGAACAACAAGCATGATATTCACCAAGAATTCAATTAGTTAGGAATAGAAATACTTGTAATTCTTGTCAGAATTAAAACCTTGATGAATATAAAAATTATCATTATAAAAAAGAAACTGACGAGAGTATTCAAAAAGGGAACCGTAGATTTATTCAGAAAATCTGAAATATAAAACAGGAAGTTGCACCAGTTTTTTTATCAATAGCTGAAAGTTTATGATGATGGTTGTGGCAGCAAGAACAAAGGTTTTATAAATCTTGATTAATTAAACTATCGTAGTTAACTAATACAATAGCATTGTCAAAAAAGATTAATACAATAACTAGAAAGTTGCCCAAGAAATTAGTTGCAAAGAGGTTGAGGAATATATAGATTGATTTCTAAAAAATAAAGTGGGGAAAAGAACTCAATTATTTTGATACTAAAAAAGGCTGAAGAAAATTACAGAACGTTTGGAAAAGTAGATTCATTAATCATTATTCAGATAGGAATAAAACATACAGGTAAGGAAACTTCCATTATTTCAGATACATCCGATTCAGTTGAATGTTTTTTTTTCTTCTGGTGAATGGGCCACCAATTGGCTGATCTTCATTCCCTATCTTAATCATTTTTTTGTCTTTGAGGGTAAGGATGAACAGCAGCCATGGCATCATTGGTTCCTCTGTTAATGGCAGACGCATGCTTACCATCATTCCCTGTATCCCAAGGCATGGAAACCCCATCACCTTCATTTTTAGCTTGCAGATCTTAATATACAGGAGCTTGTTGGATATCTGTCAGCAAGTGAAGGTCCAAGCAGATCTCATGATGCAAGGAGAGATTAACAGCTCTGTATTGACTAAGAGGAAATTATATAACCTACTCTGATAACTTGGTTGGTATTCTTTAATGCTTGAATATTGAAGAATGCAAAGACAAATTACCATTATAAAAAATGAAAGGAAATTATATATGTGTGAGAGTAGGACTAATTAACAACCTTCCCTGGTATGCCCGTTTAACTGCTAGATGTAATTGCTGGATCGAACCGAACTTGAGAAATTAAGTACGGTGGCAGCTGAATAAAATATCACAGTTTTGAGCATGTCCTCCAAATAGCTAAAGTCTGATTTTTGGAAAAAAGGGTACTAGACTGCTACCTTGCAAAGTGGTGCAGTCCAGAACCATTCAAGGTTTTTTAAGTTTACTAATTCAATCACGCATGAATGAAAAAAAGAAAAGGATCCTTCCAAGGTAAGGAAGACTTCAAAGTTATCCAGTTTTCCATATCTTGTTGCAGCGCTCTAAACATTTTTGTGTCAATTCATTGAGCATAGAATGGTTGGTGAAAAGATTCCATTTTAAAATGAAAGAATTCCAAGAGGAAGAAGAGAAAAAGGGGGGAGAAAAAGAAAAGTATGACTCCTGTGAAATCTTAATTCAAAACAAGAGTATGATTGATTAGTCAAAATGGCTGAGGTCAGGGCATTAAGTTTTGCACGTTGTGTTGCAACTGTTTTCAAGTTTTCAACTGCCTCCAACCCCTAATCTATTCACACACAAACAATAATGAATAATCTATTCACCACCTTATGTCCATACATGTTTTCCATGTTTCTTTCTCTCTCCTAGCGGTTTTGTTCATGTCTTGTTTGGCTTCTTCCAGACACGAAAAGGTACCAACTACAGGATGGAAGAAGGCTCAACCTCCTCATCCTCCTCCTCCTCCATGGACATACCTCTGTGCTCCAAGGAAGAAGATGCCGCACCACCTTCTGAAGAGAGCGGTTGGACTTCTTACTTGGAAGAATTCATGGCATCAGAGAAGAAGACGGAGGCAAAAGAAAGCAGCTGTTTCTCCACTTGCATTCATGGTGGATCATCTTTTCCATCCTATTCTTGTCTTGTGTCTGATGCTGCTTCTTGTGCTCCGGTGAGAGGGGCCGGAACTTTTAAGAAGTTGAGGCTCAAGAAGAGAAAGATTGCTAAGAAGTACCTTGAAGATGATGATGATTCCCTGGAAGACACTGCTACTTCTCCTGTCCGCAGTCCTAAGGTTGTCAAGTGGTGTAAGCTCTTCTAGACCTTTTTTTAAAAAAATTCCTTTTCTATCTCCTTACCTTGTGGGGTTTGGTTCACATTGACAAGGTAGGGGATTTGAGCATGTTGAATGTGGATTGCAAGGAAAAAGATGGTGATGGACACATCTCTGAGGTTGATCGTCAGCACTTCTTCTCTAGAATTCTTCTCTTACTGTTTCAATGAGTTTTCATTTATCGTTCTTTGTTCTGAGATTGGAGGTGAATTTTCTTTCCTAGGCAAAGGGACTTGTTCCTGCCAAGCAATTGGAGTTGAGGACAGAGGAGGTGCATGGGATGGGCTTTGTTGAGAGTGCAACTCGTGAGGGTATGGAATTGAAGGCAAAGGGGCTTTGTCTGGTTCCATTGTCCATGTTAGTAAACAATCTTGGCTAGTTGGCTTGGCGTACCAATCAATGTGACATTGTTAATAATGTATGTGTATAACTGTGTATGTATATTTCACTCTCTGTTGCATGCAGCGAACCACAAACAAAGGCTTTTGATTCCAATTTTTCTGAATACTAAACTTTTTCTGAATTCCATGAATCGGTTTGAAATGAATGAGAAACAAGCATTCTATAAAATAATAAAAAACACTTGCTTTTGATTCACGCAAGGAACCTGAGAAGTAGATGATGATCAAAACACCACCAGTAATATTTTTTCTATTCTTTGTTAAGATGCTTGTTTATATACAATAATACATTGAGAGATTCGTTGCTAAAAACCAAGGAAAAAAAAAATTCTGATGAAAGTGCTCTAGCACGTCCAAATTGATTCCATTGTTGTTATTAAAGATCCAAGTGGAACGAATTCTCTTGATGGAATCGAACCAGCAAAATCAATCTTACCAGATCTTTCTCCCAGGTATAATCCAGCAGTTATAAATGGCACATTCAACTTGAAGTTTTTTTCTAAAATTGATGCTTAGAACTCCCACTGTGCAAGGACAGTTGAGGCAGGTGATAACAAAGGATAGGGAGCTTCACAGAAACAAAACAAAGAATACCAGAGACATCCTCAATTGATATTATGATGTCTCTGTTGAAACATAGACATCTAATTCAAAGTTGAGTTCTTTTCTATATCAACTCTTCTTCTTTTTTTAGCTTTTTCACGTAAAACTATTTTTTCCAACATTCCTATTCTTTTGTGGGTTTTTTTAGATTTTAGAAGTACTTTTTATTGGATAGATATCTTTGATACCATATTAAAATGTAAACATCTAATTTAAAATCAATTGATTATGAATGAAGAAGTCCTTTTTCATATCAGCTCAAGTTTTTTTTTTTTTTTGTCATATGAGACTATTTATTCCGACAACCATGAAGCTTATAATCAAGGAGCACCGGCTGTAGAGAACTCTCAAACTTGCTATCAGTATTTCTCAATTTGGAAATAATCAGAGTATGAACAAAATCATGATGCCATGAGGTACTTCTCAGTGAGCTCTTCTCTCATGTACCATCTTGCTCATTTAGATGAAATCTCACAATTCCCTGAACAGACAATGGTCCTGATGCTGCATAAGAACTAATGTCTTCAAATCATTGTCAGCCAGGCAGCATAGCTAGGAAAAGGTGGGTCAAGAATCTTGAGTATAAGAAACAACAAAATGGAATCAATCACCATGTAAAGAAATGGATGTTAGGTGGGAGAGAGAGAAAGAATGAACTAAACAAAGCAGGACTAGGAACATGCACAGTTGTTGGGATTTATGGGCCTGTGAAGAAGATATGGAGATCTGAGAACCTCTTAGATAAATCTTGATTAGTTGATTTGTGGTCTACTTATTCTCTGTCTTAATTTCCACTAATACAAAAGCATGGAAAATGAACAGGTGGTAATAGCTTGCAGTCACAACACACACAGAATTATTCTATGGCTTTGAAGTGATTAGGATTACAGTTTACGGAATGAGCTGGATTTTTAATTACTGACAAAATCATATATTATAGATAGTTTTTGATTGTGAAATAAATTACTCTAAGCTATGATTTGGATTTAATTGTGTTGTTATTTATTTATATTCTATGTGAAAAGAAGAAATGGTGGAAATAGAATATTCTATTAACAAAACAATCCGCAAGTTGGTTTTCTGTTCTATTACAGGTGAGTTCATGGTTGGGTTTCTCTTTTTTAGATTGGATCTTAAATAAATAGATACTTTTAAAAAAAAATTGCAAATATAATCTGTCTGATTTTAAATCATTGTATCATTAATGTGAATATCTACATGATTATCTATACCATCATTCAACTCTAAAGTATTTACAGGCAAATCTTCCAAGAGTCCTCATGGTACGACCTCCTTCGACTTACGGTCGGTCGACATTATAATCATATCAAAATCTTTTGCAAACTAAGCAAAGCATGCCAACCATAATCATGAGAAACTCCACCCCCATAATCCAAAGTAAATCCTAAAGAAGCTATGGTCTTCTCCGGGCGACGCCAAACTAAAATCCAAATCTAAATTTATACCAAATAAGCAAATCTATGAGCCGAAAAGAGCACTGAAAATCCTATAACGGTCGTTTTAACATTACATGTCTAATAACCTTTTTGGAAGTTTTCTTGAAATCAAACAGTTGTGAATTGGGACTAATGTATGGTGTTATTTTTTGACAGAAAGCTTATATGGTGGTGACTATTTATTTGCATTCCGCATGCTTATGGTGTTGTTCCATCGTGAGTTCTCTTTTGGAGATATTCATTGTGCCTATGGGAGGTATAAGCAACCATCACCCATTCTTTGTTCAGAGCTTTTATGGTTCTTCAATGTTTACACTATTAGACACACGGCCAGACACGCTTCATATATTTGAGTAGCAATATAATTGACAATAAGAATATAGCAGTGTTATAAGAATAAATATTTCGGCCATTCATTATGGCTCATATAGCACTTACAACCAAGTAATAGTTGGAATCAACTTGAGGTCTTATCTCAAGACAACTGCAGATAGCAAAAATATTGTGTAATCAATCTAATAGATTGCTTTTCCTCAAAAGCTTCAGAGAGGAATTACTTCCCTGTATGTCACATATACATTCTGTTATGATATCTCACTTTTAGTGGACTTCTTATATCATTTCCGTTTTATGTTTCTTTACATAATAGTTTCCAGCTCACATCTTTATTGACATGTCTGAATCATATTTTTGTACCTATATAATATACCAAGAACTTAGTAAAGGAATCTTTCCATAAAATGTCTAGAGATACAAATGAGATAAAGAGATACTTTTCCTCAAGAAAGAAAGTTCTCTTTTATAAGCGGATTAAAATTTAAAAGGTAAAGATTGGATGTGACTATCACAAGAGCAGCAACAGTGAACGTTGGTACAAGCTTAATAATACCATAGAAAGTATGAAGGATACAACTATAGATATTGGGTACTGTAACATGATATATTACCATCCAAATTTAGGTGTCCTTTGTCATATGATGACACTTTAAAGATATTGTTTGACATTTACAAATTATAGAAAGAGTCACAAAGTGGTAATGAAATTCAATATTCTGAATTAAATGCATTATACCTGGACATTTTGATGCAGATGAAGTGGGCGCTAGAGTATGACCCTGATATATTTGCATTGTATGAAGAACAAGGGAATGCAATTGAAAGGAATAGGAATAGGGGAAAGTAAGGCCCATGCGTCGGTTTGCAAGAGAAAACTTGAAGGATAGATCAAAAAAATCCCCAAGATCCACTTCCAATTCCTGTTTTTCTTGTTGCCAGTGTTCTTCAAACCAAAAGCTGGAAGTTATTGACAGAAGCCCGAGGTCTAGATGATGTTGTGAAGGTAAAAATCACTTAAAAACTTATCCAAAAATTTAGAACTTAGATAAGTTTTGAACTGTAACATTTAGAGCCATCCTTTCTTAAGTATGTTGATTACGAGACTATTTTCAAGAAACCATACTTTTCCTCACTGAATAAAGTCAAACCTGTTGACTACACTTTCACATTTTAAATGACATGGATGGTAATCTTGATGCAAAGAAAGCTTGCACTGGGGCAATGAAGCTTCATAAAAAGGTCTGGTTTGCCTTTTTGTTAATTATTGAAAGTTCTTGTTCATGTTGGGTTGTGAATGCAAATATTTAAGCATCTTGCAGACGTAGGAGTAAATGCTGTCTTTTTTGATCATTTCCAACAATGAAACTACAAAGTCAATATTTTAGCATGATATGCAACGTGTAACCATAGAAATGGTTTCCACAATCTTTTCGATTATTCATGCTTCAGAGAAACATATGAAGTCATGTGCTATGCACTTCTACAAACTGTAGTATTTTCCTTATTGTTCGACTACAATCTCGTCAAGACTTTCCTTTCTACTGTGGCCGCAGGCAAAGTATGCGGCAAATACCACATCATTGGCCGAACCCAGTCAGTAATCCGATCATTCTCTCCCTTGCTGCCACCCAATTATTATTATTTGGCAACATGTAGCCTCTAGTCATCTACTGTTGAGACATTAAAGGGATGGTATCAAGTTTTAGCCATTCTCTTTGAAGTTTCTACCTCTCAAGTTCCGCTTCACAGGAATTTACAGCTTGTACATTGCACGTGCATGAAAGCATACAAATCTCAGTTCAATACACATCTCAATTCACAAATGTACTTCAACTACTGCTACTTCAGACGTACTGGACAGTAAATCTGCCATGATTTTCCAATTGTGACATGTTAACTGATCTGTAAATGTACAGCTCTTACCATGCGTGGATTTTCACTTGGGAATACATGAAGCTTGCTTCTTGTAAGTCAGAGTTCAATAAGGTTACTTTGATCCCTGTTACTTGATTACCTGTCATGTTCTTCCTGTCTACGTCTAGGTTGCCGACTCTTTAAGGGTGTTTAAATGTGAGTTTCGATCACAGAAAAACATAGAAACCCTTGCAAAAATTCAATAGGAATGCTGATTGTGAAAAATTTCTCTAACTAAATATTATCATCGTTCTTTAGATTTCTGTTGTTAGATAGACAATCATATATTGATTTCATCAACAAAGGTAGTCTGTTTTACATCTAGTTCTGCATCAAGTAGGGGCTTCAACAAGAGACATGAATGCACGTTGTCCATCAGACCGAGGTGTTCTCAAGCAGACAATAGCACTTCACTTTTCAAGGAATAATCATATTCATAGTTTCCATTAAACTTTAAATTCTGATAAACATAAAAATTACAATTCTCAGATCCTTGTACAGGTTAGTTTTTAAACATTGGTAAGGGCCAAACTTGTAATACAATGATTTATAACAACAAAGTTTTTGAATAAATGAGGTCTACAACTGACAAATTAAGGATTCATCAAATCACAAAGATACATGAACAAAATCAAGCACATTAAATCCAATGGTGAAATAAAGAATGCCAGAAAGAAGAAACCTCAAAGAGCCAAGGATTTTACAACGAATGGAATCCAATGTTTCCCTTCCCACGAAAGCAAACTCACGGAGGCAAGGATCTGGCCGTCACCCATATGACTTATTCATATTTTTGGATCTTCTGATTCACTTGGATTTAGCCAACAATTCCACCATCTGCTCCTCTGAGGTGGTCCGACCACAAACTCCTCTGGGAGAAAGGCAAGGAGTTGTTGGACAGGAAACCTTGGTCTTCTTCTGCTTGACCTTGATCGGAGGTTTGGGTTTTTCAGAGCATGGAATGGTGGTGTCTGCAACAAGTGCTGAGGCAGGTCGGACGCCTCTCGTTTGATCAACATCTGTTCACAACGCACACAAGAGAAACATGTCGGGAACCCACTCGGTGGAAGAATGATTGCACTGATAAAATTGATTGCACTGCAATGTTTTTTAGAACATTCAAGCCCTGTGTTGTTGCTAGAAAAAATGGAGATCACAGCTCTCACAATCACATGGAAGGAGGGAACAGGTGTGACGGGCAGGCTATAAGCAAACCATTTGTGTCCTGAAATGGCCAGTCTTCTAAATTTGAAACAAAAACACTACTATTATAGGAAAAGAAGAACATGATTTATCATAGAATGGTTGGACCCAAGTTGCGGAAAGATGGTGTATTGGCAAGCATTTCTTGAATCCATGTTGATCCAGAGAGTTGTTCTTATGTTGGGAAGAGAAAGATCAATCTTTCCACATATATAAGCAAAATGACTGCAGCTAAAGAGTATGAAGAAGAGATCGTGGGATGATAAGAAGAAGAGATCGTGATATGCTTAAATTGGAAGAACAAGTTACCTTTTGGAGGTCTAGGAGTCGCCTTCTGCTTACCCTCGAAAACATGAAGAGTTTCCTTCTGATGAGTTAAGCTGCTCAATGAACTCGACGAGAAATCGGATGCAGCAGGCTCGAACTGATTCATCTACGAGCCATAGAAACCATGAAACAAGCTTTAGTGGTGTGTTGGAACCAACAGGAGAACACCCACATCTGCATCGATGAGAGAAAATGAACCATGCATCTCGAGCCATGCAAGAGGAGACGTACCCAACTAGGCGAATTCCCAGACATATTCTCGTCCACCCCAAAATGTACTAAATGCTTTACATCTGTTGGGTAACCAATCTCCATCTCATGCTCCATCTCATGCTCCTTGTACACTGCAAAGACTCGGCAAAAGAGGCACATGGAATACAAATCTCAAAGGAAAATAAGACCCATAAAATCAGAAGCAGCATCACGAGGGGAAATTTACCAAAGATTTGGGATATGAACTTCATGCCCTTGAAAAGTCCCTTCATCTTGGTCATGGTGGGAGGGTGATTTCCAAACCTTGCGGATCCCTTTACTGGAACAAGGAAACAGAGATGAAAGAAAAATATCAGCAAATTAGTTAAGACAAATAAATGGGTGAGCATATGAGCTCACCAAACTGGATTTTTGACACAATAAACAAGGTGCATTGAATGAGCTATAAATGTGGTGTTGGTCAACAAAATGAAAAATCTGACTGACTCATTACACCTGTGCATGCTGTGGCGGGTTCATCTTGCAAGAAATCTCTCTATGATAAGGAAATTTGGAAATCTTTCCCATGACAAATGAATAGAAGTCTGAAAAGAAAATTTTGGGAGCGTGGAGAAGTGGAGAGTGGTAGGTACCTCTTGATGAACAGAGAAGAATCGCTGGGCTGTTTCTCTGGTTAGGAGAAGCTTGGAGATTCAGAATGAAGCTTGTACCCCCTTGGCATCGTCCTCGGATATGCCTTGCCTTGCCTTGCTAAGAGGTGTGTCCTTCAATCAAATCGAAGCTCACCACCTTGAAACCTTTTCAAGTACTTGTTGGTATGCATGTACGGATCCATACAATGGAAAAAAGAAAGATTTATGTCGTTGTTGTAGATGAAGAGAGTAGGGAGGGGATGGAAAAAAGCTAATAACGACACTTGGTTGAGTTAAGCACAACAACAATAACATCCTTCTTAGCATGAGTTTTCGGTGATAATGGTAAATTGGTAATGATTCTAATGTAGACTTGAATGTAGATCTTCTTTCCTTCTTCTTTTTATAATGTAAAGCAGACATTTAATTATACCATCTATTGTTGGCATTGTATAAGCATCTCATAAAGGATTAGTAAATTAGTAATAAAATATAATATCACTGTTCTTAATGGTATCATACAAATATACATATATTTGCCGTTAGCTGTCAAAAGGCAGATAAGTCAAAAAAAAAAAGGAGTTTGCTTGGAAAATTTTTCATGCAGGCCTCAACTAGCCAATTCAAGCAAACCATCTTGTTCCTTTCATCCACAGGTTTTGTATTATTTTGATACAGCTTTATAGTTGGAAACCACATAATCTGATGATGTTTAATCACACCGGACGTTATATGATCAGACAAGAAAAAATAATCATGATATGATAAATAAGAGACAGGATGGGGACGATGATGATACTTATAAATGCATGTCAACTATGTTTGGCAATTCTTCCCCCAAACTCTATGTCTAACAGTATTTTTTAAAATGTGACTGATAATATGGTCTTCCCAAATAAGAAAGAGGAAGATTAATTAGAACAGACCAAGGGATTTTTTATCAAGTGATTGAATTAGAAAATAATTTCTTGATTAGCATTTGATTATCCCATACTTTTCTTTTCTGAATTTCAAATTTCATGGTTTTGATTAGGATCTTAATTAGATCAAATTTATGGGTACAAACAAAATTCAAGTAGAATATTCCATGTAAATGACACCTTTTTTGTCTTCTCTTTCCTTTTTCACTCTTTTGCTTGTCTTTTATGTTCTTTCTCCTTTTCTGTTCTTCCTCACTCCTGTATCTTCCTTTTCACTTTTATTCTTAATCTTGACTAGATACGTATTAAATTTAAACGAATGCATACGAAATTTTTATACCAAATTTTGGTCCAGCGCACAACTTCTTTGCAGAGTATAAATTTTTGATATTATAGACTCCAAAACATGATTTTGTTATTTCCATTTGTAAATACAATGCATTTATTGGTTTTTCGCATATGTTATTGTAGGTAATCTTTCTACCTTCACCTTGAAAAAAGAGGAGTTGGGGAAATAAAAGGCAAGAAAAGGGATCATGTCATCTAATGAGTGTCTTCTGTATTCCTCCTCTCACTTGGGATATTATAATGAATTTCGTGTCTATTTTAGGACTTGATTTTTTTTTTTGTTATTTGAACTAGTGTTTCCTTTGATTTAATATATTTGTAAAAGACCAATTATAAGCCCACAAACAGCCTGTCAAACTACTATGTTGAAGGTAGGTGTAGTAATGTAATGGCTTGAAGAAACATAATAAAATGTTACTACACTTGACTGCATGCACTGAAGTCATCATATCTACCTTCATAAACAAACAAACAAAAAAGGTTCATTTTTAATGAAAAATGTGGTGCATAGGACAATAAAGTTCATCAACTCTTCTTCCTTTTTCCTATGCCTATAAATGACACACACCTTTCACCTTCCATCCCCCACCCTCCTCTCTAGTTCACTACAACTAAGCATTGATTTTTATTTAACCATGTTGTCCTATTATCCATGATCACCCATTTTATATGTGTTACCTAATATGGATATATGAATCTTTTCTAGGTAATATTTCTGCTTATTTTTGAATTTATGATTTTTTTAAAAAAGTTTTATAATAAAAGAACAACTATGCTATATACCTGTCATTAGTATCTGACCTAATTTGATGTAAAACATTTTTTTTTTTGGCAGAAAAGTAGAAAACAGTTGAAATGAAGGGGACCTTCGATATTAAGATGATAGGATGATGGTGATCAATTCATAAGATTATCGTGATTAGACAACAATCTAAAACAGACAATATTGACATGATAGATTGTGATGAAAATCAAGTAAATTATGTATGATAATTTTTAGTTATAAATTCCGTACTCTCATAATCCACTTTTTTTCCAGACAACGAGATTATGGTATTGATTATACATTTTATTCTTATAATCAGATGCTTTACAATCTCAGTTAAACAAGACAAATCTACAGCTTCGGCTATCTATTATGTATAATTTCGATCACATACGATTTAAACATTTTGAAATCTGCAGAAAATTTTGTCTTACGTTGCGGAGAACTTTCTCAATAATAGATTCTTTTGAAAAGGAAAAAAGAAAACCTTTCTCACAATAGTAGTCTACCCCATTAGTGGTTCAGGCACGAGATACCTTTTTATTTTATAGTTAAATAAAGCAAAAAAAAAAAAAATCAAGTTCCAAACTTGATAACATCGACAATTTTAAAAAAGAAAAGAAAAGAAAAGAAAATCCTTTCTAATAGTTTATAACAGGCTAGCTATTTCAAACCGCGTCTATGGTTGTCGTAGCCACGTCTAAGCCTGGTGTGAAATATTTGCGTCTGCTCCATTAATCATCGACGATTTTTTTGGAGGTCTAAACCAAGACAGCTTGTTAAATAAATCTTCAAACGTCACAGATTTGACCTTTTGTGACTTAGCACGAGTCATGCCTCGACTCGATCGATTAAAAGATGATTGGTTATGGAAGGAGTGCGTAAGGCGATCGATCACCAACAAACAAACACACACATGGTGGATTACAAATGGAGTGCACTTCACACGAGCTTGTCAAGATCGACCCATTCTCGTGGCAGTGAGAGAAGTTATCTGGCATATCTTATGTAACTCTGCTGCAGTCGCGTTATGTGGGAGCCGAAAAGAGTAACAACATAAAAAATAATGATAGTGTAACGAGGGTAAATGTCCACAAACAAGAGAAGAAGCCTACAATTGATTCAATCGGTACAGACGACTCATGAGGCTTAAAATAATGAAGGAAAAAAAGGCTTTCTCAGAAGACGAGGGAAGCCGGCATCAACACCGAGCACACACAACAAAGTAACGCAGAGAAGAAAAACGAGGCAACATCAAGAGGCACCGAACAGCCACGGCAAAGAAAACTACCACCCATCATCGCATGGACTCGTTTGACAAGTAAGACGAAAAAGCAGATCACATAATTGGACGGTAGTAGGAATCATGCGCTACTCAGAAATCATAATTTACTGATTTCATACAAAGTTGGATCACCCAAATGTATAAAATCAAGATTCTGTTGGAATACAGAAGATTGTTGGCATATGTGTGTATAGAGTTGAGAGAATGTCCATGAGAAAATCCATAAAAAGTGAAATGCATTCTGGAAAATTTAATCCATGTTAAATATTTAATCAAATTAGTTTCATATATAACATACTGTGTAATGCTTTATAAAGTAAGCCAACAGATAAATGCTCAAAATCTGCTTAGAATCCAATTTCATTTAACGTGAAAAGATCCAGATCCAATATCTGACCAACCAAATACAGATCTCAAAATTCATATCCTAAAATATCTAGACAGAATTTGGATACGTATTCCATCCATTGATTAAAATCCGATCCAAAACTGTATTCGAATATCCACCAATCCCAACCCATTTAGCTACAATCTGGATATTCGTCAATTCAATATATCAATGTGTGTGCCTGTGTGATTAATATTCTTCATAAAAAAAAGAAAACTCCACAACACTAAAATAAGATTAAAATACAATATTATAAAATGAAGATCACATTTAATTTATCGCACGACTCAATTAATATTTGTGTTGACCATACAGATTAAAATAAAAAAAGAATTATTGATATCCAAATTCAGAAGTTCAGATTTAGATTATCTAGATTTGGTTTTTTAATGGATACAGATATTACCAAATAAGATCTATTCGTATCTTCAAACAGTTATCCAAATACCAATGAGACAAATTTGATTTATCTAAATATTAAGCAGATACGAACTTTGATAGAGGTTGATCTGATTCAAATCCACCCCATTATACTCCTATTTATAGGAGTCCAGTAATGGGTCATAAATTGATTGTTCATCCATGAAAGGAGAAATTAATACTAAACAGAAGTTCACCAAATTAGACAAAACAGACATTTTTTATAAATATTTACATGTAAAGAACTACTCTGTATCCTTAATTTCGTTGGCTAATGACTATCATCAGCTAATTACTTCAGCATTTAATTGTATTGATCTCTTCTTTGGAGGTTCCTAGATGACCACCAAAATAATAAAATTTCAACTAGGAATTGATTCCAACAATTCTGGTAACAATAACGTCATAATCTTACTGTAGAATCGATCAAATGAATTTCTTCTTCCATATACACTTTCTATGGTCAATTCTTTGTTAGATTACATAAACTTACAATTATTCTTACAATTATTAACAAAATAGTTTTAAGCTTTCTTCTACTTCTTTTAGTTTCTTCTATTTTAATTAATTTTCCTCTCTAATTGGTGCATCCTTTAGCCTCCTAAAGGTACGACTACACTACTTAAGCTGATTTTCTCTTATATTCACATAGTACAATTCTTATTCTATTCTTAATAAAATTATTTTTTAACTTTTCCCTTATAGTATTACACTTATTCATTCAAGCATTTATATCTTTGCAAAACTAACATTTTGCACATCATCATGTTTTACAACCTAATATTTTGAACTATAAAGCATAACTAAATGAATAACAATTTTATAGAAAGATGCTTTTAATTTTAAGGTATCCCCCTATCACATAATACTCTATTTCTTCACTTCATTCACCCTACTTTAATTCTATGAATAAACATCCTTTATAATTTCTCCATATAGATCCTAAGTATTTAAAAGTTTTATTTTTATAAATCTCATGATCATGTAATTGCATATTTTTATCATTATTCCTATTTTTGTTGAACCTATACTTCATATATTCAATTTTTGACCTATCCAATCTAAATCCTTTGAACCTTAAAGTATCACTCTATAAATCTAATTTAGAACTAATTTTTGTCTTACTTTTATCAACTAAAACTGTGTCATCAATAACTAGGGTACCAACTTTTTTTTTAATTTTCTAAGTTGTTTCATCCATAACCATGACAAACAAATATATAGACTTAAGAGAGGGTCCTTTGTATAAACTTGTTTATTAGAAATTCTAAAGTTTCTCCTCTTATAATTTTAACACTACTAACTACTCTTTTATACATGTCCTTTATAATATCAATATATCCTATAGGCACTTTTTTCTTTCTTTCTAGAACCCATTACAATAGGTTTCTAGGCACCCCATCACACACTTTTCCTAAATCAATGAAAACTACGTTGAAATTTTTTTTCTTAATTTTAAAATCTTCTATTAGTTGTCTAAGTAAATGACTAGGTTCCATTATTAACCGACCTAACATAAATCTAAATTAACTTTCTTTGATTTTAATTACACACCATAGTCTTTACTCAATTACCTTTTTCCATAGTTTTATAATATGACTCATTAACTTAATATCATGATGATTATTATAATTTTGTATGTATACTTAAATAAGGGTATTAAAAAGCTCTTTCTCCGTTCATCTAACATCTCCGATCTTTAAAATTATATTAAAAAACTTAGTTAACCGATTAATTCTTACTTCACCCATGTACATCCACATCTTATTAGGGATACCATCTGATCCAATAGCTTTTCCATGCTTTATTTTCTTAATAGCTTCTTTTACCTCCAAATAGCCAATTCTTCTAAAATAACTATATTTACTGTTATCCAAATTTTGCATGTAAGAGTTTCCTATGGTAGATTCATTAAAAAATTTACTAAAATACCTACACCATATATCTTTTATTTCACTTTTTTTTTGCTTAAACTCTACCATCTTCAGACCTAATACACTTACTCGACTCAAATACCTAGATTTTCTTTCTCTAGGATTTATGTTCATGAAAGGTTAATAAATGTTTACAGTTGACTATCTATCTAATGCCAACCCTTTTATTTGGGCTTAGGACCAACTGTGTAAGAGTTAACCCTTACAAGCAAAGTTGATTCCAACAATTCCGACATTGCTAAAATACAAGACAATGATTGCACCAATGCATTAACTTCCAATGAATAGAGATGAATAATGATGCCCCCTACTTCCCATAACCTAGAATATGGAGGACTTCCACAATACCACCATCAAATCTAAAATCTAGTTCATTTTAGTTTAGAAAGTAAAACATATTATAATAATTCCATTTCAACAAAAGTGAGCAAAACTTTAGGAGCAACATCAGTAGAATTCAGCATTTATAGCCTATTTGTTTGTATTCAACATGGCATCTATGTCCAAAGGATCCAAATGAATCTCTGTTCACAAATACCTATCTAATCTATAGAAAGATCACTTATGAGACCTAAAACAACACCACAACTAAAAAGTGTTAGAGCAGTTTCATACCAATAATTGCAAGGATGGAATTTAGATTAGGTATCCAAATTTGAATAAAACTGAATAAAAAAGTTTAAATCTAGACAACATTTCGCAAACCAATAACATTCGAAAATTATTCAAGGTAAAAGTCGTAAATCTCAGTCATATTATAATTAAGGCAACATTCAGGCAGAAGAATGTCTTCAACTCAAAATAGTATTGCTGTCAATGTCAATAGAAAATAACTGCATCACTAGTTTCTTGTTGCATATCGTGAAAAATGTATAAATGACCTTTTTTACTGCTAATAACTCAAAGCAAACAGAAGCAAAATACCAAGGGAATATTAGCCAGTTATCTCCAACTAGATGGCCAGTAGGGATGCACACCGTACCCAGTTTTCCAATTATCAAGATAAATCACCTTCTTCACAGCCCACGCGGATATTATCATCACCAAAGGCATGAGAAACCTCTGCGCCTTCAAGCTCCTAACTTTTACCAGCACATGTGACATGAACGCAATTAGCAATCCAACGACTGTATACAGGAACCCGATCGCAAATCCCTCGGCCCCGAGCTGAATCCCCGATCCCTGGTAGAAGAAGATCAATTTGTTGGGATCTTTCCTGTCGTTCAGGAACATTGGCATCTTTCTGATAATGTTATGCATTGTCCCCGCCACACTGAAGAAGTACACAAACACCGCCCCAAACATCCACAACTTCCAGTCGTGGAACAAAGTGTCTCCCCGTATAACCTTCCTGATCGCGAAGGGTGCCATAATAACCGCCATCACCGCCAGCAAAATCATCTGACGTCCCGAAACTGGAGGTGGACGATGGATCTTACCAATAGAGAGGCCCGATCTAGATTTAACGAACTCGGCCATGGAGTCCGCTAGACCGGAGAAGGAGGCGACATCCATGGCGACGGAGTTGGACGGACTGGTGTCACCATTGGGGGGTATGAGGCGAATGTGGGGGAGGGTGGAGACGGAGAAGAGGGAGAAGGAGCGCTGAGATTCGCCGAACTCAATATCGAAGAAGAAAAGCTTGCTGGAGTCAGCAGGATTGTTGGCCAGAAACGAAGAGGAAAGGAGGTCGAACTCGGCCCGGAGCTCTTGGAGGTGGAGCTCGGACTTGTGGCGAAGCTGGGCAGCGTCGAAAAAGATGAGGAAGTATGGGTGGGGAGTGGGGACAGAGGTGAGAAAACGGGAGACTAGTTCGTCTGTGAGGTGGATCACGCCGGAAGGAGACTGGGAGCGGAGGGCGACGAGGTCGGACACCAGCTCATCTTCCCCGCCGTGGACGGCGGAAAAGAGGACGAAAGGGATAAGGAGCAGGAGGAGGCGGAGCATTTTGGGCGAAACCCTAGAGGGGAGAACGAGAGTTGAGGGAGATACGATCTGGTTTTTGGGTCGCCGTGGTCTAGTGGAGGAGGTTGCAGGGAATTTTTGCATGAAAGTACAGATGGGATTTTGGTGCCGTAGCATTTTGCAAGTGCATCCCTGAAATTAACTAAAAGTAGTTTCACAAAAAAAAGCTTTCGTTTCGTCAAATTTAAGAAATAAAATTAAAATCGGATAAAAGAATTTTCCGAATATTAATTTGAATATCTGGTCAACCAATCGTAACTAAAATCTAATAATGCAATAATAGCATTAAAGAAGGCCGACGAACAGTCCAGGCTTTTGAATTATTTACCATCATGACGTCATTCCCCAAGAGCTAAGGAATATCGTTAACTTCTGGAAAGTAGACGGCGCATGAACTTAAGTTGTATTTACTATTAAATTTTAATTTAAGTTATAATTAATTGTATAGATGATGAACGTGTATGGTCCGCACAATTAATTATAAATTTTTCGATGTCAGAGTGAACGAGGAATTAGGACATCCATCAGCAATCCATTCAACGACGACACGAAGCATTAAATCTATTAAAACCACTGGACCATCTTTTACTGCTCTTATTTATAATAAGTGGGTTGAGAGAGCAGAAGGCGACTTTTAATTCATTCATTCACTTCTCAAGGATTTACCAACGCCCCCTCATCCACCGTCCATTCCCTCAACACCATCAACCGTGACATTATTTCGACACTCGTCTAAGCGTCCGCCACATCCACGCCGTCCGCCGAGGCCAGCACGAGCTCAGGCTGCTCTGATCCAACCGTGGCGGTTCCGTCGATCGCGTTCGGCCTGCCCAAAGCCTTCAGCGCCAAGTGGGCCGCCTTCTGGCCCGATATCATCATGGCCCCGAACGTCGGACCCTGCGATACAAACACAACGCCGTAAGTTCCAACCACGAGGAAGACTGCTTCTTGTTAGTTCCCGATGTCTCAAAAACAAAAAACAAAAAGTATGCGATGTTTGCGCACCATTCTTGGAGCGCCGTCGATCTCGGCGACCTCCATGCCGGTGACGATCATGCCGGGGACGACCATTCTGGTGAGGTCGACGATCGCGTCTTCGGCGGTGTTCATATCTAGTGCCTTCATTCCCGGGACGGCGTCGATCATGCCGATGCTTTTGAGCCTCTTGACACCGGTGGCACCGAACGGCCCGTCGTGGCCGCAGGAGCTAACCAGTACCTTGGCCTCCATCACGTTGGGGTCCATGCAGGACTGGGTGTCGTGGTTCATCGACACCAGCGACCAGTTGGTGACCACGCCCCCAACCCTTCCCTCCTTCACGATCAGGTCCTCCGCCGCCACGGCGTTGAAGAGCTTCACGTTGGGGCGGGCCAGGACGCGGGAGAGGATGGTGGACGTGAACTGGGCGGCATGGCGAACCACGACGTAGGAGGAGTCCGGGCCGGCGTCGTCGTACTCCACGCCGAGCTCGTCCAGGAATTGGTTCGCCGGCTTGCGGACTACCATCGATGAGAAGAGCTGCCCGCCCAGCCATGCGCCTCCGCCGGGGGAGACGGATTGCTCGATGATGGCGACACGGACTTGGGGGTCTTTGCTGAGCTCGTAGGCGCAGGAGAGGCCTGCGGAACCCGCGCCGACGATAATGACGTCGGTGTCAGCGTACGTAATCATATCCGTCATGTATCTGCTCAAAAAAGAAACAAAACAAAAAAAAACCAAAGTTCTCACATATCTCGGCTTGTCACGTTTTCATGTAACTCTCATTTCAATTCTCTATCCTTCTTCTAATATATTAGCTATTATTTATTCTTAAACAACGCATCTTAAAATTGGTAGGCTACCGTCGAGTCATCTCGCGAGAGACGATGGACTCCTTGATGGGCTGGAACTTGAACGACGTGAGGTCATAGTTCGCCGACATCGAGATGGGGGCGGCGTTCCACCTGGAGGCGGCCGGACTGCGGACGTTGGGGACACGTCGGAGGGGTACGCCGTGGAAGCTCGAGTGGTTGTCGAGGAAGGCGGATCTGGAGGTAGGCTTGGAGGAGAGAGTGGATGCCGCCATGGCCGCCATCGGAAGAAGCAAAAGAGAAGGTGATGTTTTGGGAGTGAAGTCTGAGTTTGGGACGGCGGTGAGGTATACTATATAAATAGGAGGAGAGCAAAAATCCGACGTCCACCGAGGGGACACGTGTAGACTGTAGGATAGGAAATGGAAGGCCAGAGATAGATCTGGATCCTGGAACCAGAGCTATGGTTACCTACCCAAACGTGCTTGTCTCTTTCCGCCGGCTCGGTGCGGTAAAAGGGACATCCATATGCTTCAGAATTTTGAACTCGAGAAATTTCTGTGGAAGAAGGTGAAAAAGGCCAATATCAAGTGGCAGATATTTCCTTCCTCTCTTTCAGTTCGAGCTTGATTTATTATTTTTTTTCCTTTCTACTTCCAATGGTGTCTGTTATGTGTAACTGGAGAGATCTTGGTTCCGATCTGTGGTAGTGGTATGAATTACGAATGGCTGGTGATGGGTAGCCAAATGTCACCATCGATGACTAAAACGAGATATTCTCGTTGGATTCTCCTTTTAAGCTTTTTCCTGCACCCGCGGTGTTTTTCTTCCAGAGGATGTTGATGGCTGCCGGCCGAAATTATCTACTGCGCATCCTTATCTGTGCACCACCAGGATACGAGAATCAAAATATTAAATGGAGGTCCATACTCACCCTCCCTACCTATTTCCACGGCATGCCCACCCCAACCACGTTACATTATTGTATTGTTCATGCCATGGGCAGAGGCAGATTAGATTAGGATGTGTCTTGGAAATTTGGCATCCTTTCTTTTCTTCCGACCTGTTAATGGTAAATGTCTCGTTGTCATGTCTATGCTGACGCTTACCGTTCTGTCTCATGCTGTAAGGACTCTTTCTATCAAAGAATCGTTCTATCTTCTCGTATATATTAATATTTATTATTTATATTATATATAGTTATTTATTATTATTACGCATACACTACTACTCTAACAAATAAATACTGAATTTCTATTCTTCTTTATTGGAGTTACCTAGAATCAGATACACTACAATATCATTCTTGTTTAAAACTGTTATATTCTGGGATTAAAATAAATGCAACTTGAAGTGTCTATTATGATAAAAAATAGAAGATAAATAAACAATAATAATAAACTAATTATTTCTTTACCATCACGTCTTTCTTCTGTAATCTTCACTTATACTTGTAAATGCCTAAATACACTTAGAGACTAAAAAAATGGAGGTGCAACGTATTTTACTTTCTAACAATAAGAAATTCTGGCGTAACTTCTTCCCATCTGTTTTGGAAGATAAGAAGATTGTACCATTGGACCCTCCCCAAATCCCATATTGGTGACTAGGTTTGTCATTTTTATTATTATAAATGCATTTTGAAAAAAATGCAAATGTGCAAATGGACCATAACCATAGATATGTCAGCAACATTGTCATATGTGGGAACAGTCATCAACCGACATATGCAAACACGCAAAATACAGGAGAAAATTCAAAATAATGAAAAAGGGCCATAACCATGGGCATTTTAGAAACATTATCATGCATTAGAATGGTTTTACCATCACATGAAAAAATATATAAACTACAGAAAAGGAACCTTACCATGGCAAAAGAGAGAGGTATGGAACTGTTTGTCAGAACTACCCTTTAATATGTTCAAAGACATAATCAGGATCTGTCTTTTTAAGTTTGGGGCTGTATGTTAACCATGCACTGAAGCAACAAGGTTGAGGTCATATTCTCCATTTGCAACAAAAATCGGATGCTTCACATATTTTGATGTTAGAAATGAGGATTACCCATTTTAATAATTTCGAAGCTTTTGCAATTCAAAGCAAGCATTGTTTCTCGCCAGTCTCAGGACTATCTGTGCAATTGTACAGGGAAGAACACCAGGAGAATAAAGCATTTCTTGATTCCGAGTAATGCAGAAAGTGCAGCACTAGTCGTGGATTATCGCCAAATAGAGTGAAAATACTGTCACTTTGAATGCATTCATGATCACAGGTATTATGCGTTTACGGACTAAAACAAATCACATGGACAAAAAAACATATTTAATGCGCTTAATGCACCATCTCAATCAACATTTTATTGAAAAACATTCAAGGATAAAATGCGACTAAAAAAATTGAATCTTTCAAACGTGATACATACTGACCCTTTATTCACAAATTCTCCGGTGCCTGAGCAATGCATCAGATACCTTTGCAGCATCTGTGCCATAATGAACATTATGCACTCTTATGATATTAGCACCGCCCAAAATTCCAGCTGTTACAGCAGCCATAGTAGCGGCATCTCTGTGAATTGGATCAGTTCGGTTGCAGATGTCACCCAAGAATCTCTTTCTAGAGGGCCCAACCAAGATGGGAGCATTCGAGATGGCAATGCTTTTCCCCTCGAGTTCTCTTCTCAATGCTGGTAATCCCATAAGGAGCTCCAAGTTATGATTGCATTTCTTGGAAAAACCGATACCAGGGTCAAGGATGATTCTCCATGCAGGGATTCCTGACAATTCAGCCTTACTAACCCGAGCATGAAGCTCATGAGCTACTTCTTTACAAACATCCTTATATTGTAGATTTTCCTTATTCTGCATTGTTGATGGATCCCCCCTCATGTGCATAATGACATAGCCAACCTTGTGGTCACTGACTATTTTAAGAATATCAGGATCAAGAAGTCCTCCAGAAACATCATTGATGATGTGAACACCCTTGTTCACTGCTACCAAAGCAACTTCTGAATAAAATGTGTCTACTGACAGGAGCTTACCGTCCAATTCAGGAAGCGTTAGAACAGCCTCTAATACAGGAACCAATCTGTTCAACTCTTCGTTAGCAGAGATCCTTGTCGCCATTGGGCGTGTGGATTGGGCACCAATATCAATAATGTCAGCACCTTCCGAGATCAACATCCTGACCTGCGAAATTGCATTATCTACTGTTAGAAACTTCCCTCCATCGCTGAAACTATCAGGAGTAAGATTGAGAACACCCATAACATAGGTTCTCTGCGACCAGTCCCAAAGCTGATCTCTAATAGGCAAAACCCTTCTTAAACCTTCACCACTAACGAGAGATTCACCACCAAGCATCTTCCATTTTCCAAAAATTCCATGAGCACCTTCAGTGAAAGAATGCCAAGTTGCAATAGTATCATTATGCTCAGATGATCCCAAAAGATCTACAAGAGGGGCCACAACAAATGGTCTCTCCCAGATGCGTTCATGTGGAACCGTGAGAGTTTCAGATTTGACCTTGATTTTATCGTAAAACAAAATATCCAAGTCTATTGGTCTGGGACCATACCTTATTCCATCTGTTCGACCCAACTCCTTCTCAATGCCCTTGAGAACTCTCAATAAATCATAAAGTTCAAGTCTTGTGACGCCCCTAACAGCAGAATTTAGGAACGGAGGTTGATTAGTCACATATGCAGGAGCACTTTCATACAAGCAAGCATGCCTACTAATATGTATACCGGATGCTTTCATTAGCCGAAGAGCTTCATTGAAATTATCAAGCCTGTTTCCCATATTACTGCCCAATGCAATGGCCACCTCGTGCTCAACATTATGTTTTGGTTCAAATTCATGTGCCGAGGAATGGAGAAAGCATAAGCTTACCACTGCAAATAGAAAGAATATGCGACTCTTTCAAGGGTCTTATCCTCTTATCGTCAATATCAAAGTAACCGATACCAGATGAAACAAAATAAAATATTGGTCTGCAAAACTACCTGAAGTTCTACATTTGGGAATTCCTCTCAGACCAGATTGGGAGAAGCGGAAGGCATGATTGAAAGCACCCATTGCAGCTACCACTAATCTGTCCTGCATCACAACAGATATTACAATAGCAAACAGTACTTGCGAAGTCGGTAGTGAAATAGAACCCAGTGTACAAAAACGATTCCGAAAAGATTGACCACTGATGGGTCGACAAGGAAATTCTTACTAGCGTTTGGAAACGGGGATGGCGCTAGTGCTAATACCTGCCTTTGGAGTAGAACATGCACGAAGGGAAGATCTTCCAGCGGCGTGTTTACTATTTACGGAAAGCGGTGGTGGTTGGAGATCCCAGGGGAAAGGGAGGAGCACGAAGAGACGGCGGCAGCCTTCGGAGAAGAGAAATGGATCTTTCACAAAAAATGTAGAAGATCCGTTTATTCTAAACGGACTACGGATCGAACCATGGTCCGTTTATTCACAAGGTTGCGTACTACAGCTACTTCATGCAAAATACCTCTTCCTCTTTTTATCACAGGGTAAGTGAGTCATCTTATTTTTTCTATCTTACAACACTTCCGCTCACCAACCATTGCAAGTCATTATCGTTTTCTCTAACATAGAACTTCCACTTGGACAGGTTAATTTCTTTTTCTTGTTTGCTTATGTAACTATTGTCTCTCTGTAAATCATGTAAATTTCCTTTACACAACTTCTATTTGCTTTTGTAATCATATGAACTTTGAAGTACAACTCCTGTTTCCTTATGATTTGCACAAACATCTCATCAATTACGTATCGAAAGTAAATTTAATGTGTTATTTTAAATATACATGATTAGATATATTAGATGTAATGAAGTTAACTTTAATTTAAAATTCAAAACGAAAGACATAAGAGAAACATCTTATATCCCTAAAATACAAATTCTTAAAGATCACAAGTTGTTTAGAATGTTAAGCATCAAGTCAAGAAAAATATCTATGTTTGGTATTGAAAAGATGTCAAATGCAAAATACTACATACATGCACCTACACCTTTTTTGTACACAAGAAAGATTAAAAGACCTTTGTCCTGAAAAGAAGCTAACCTTTGAAAATACTATATACCCAAGCGGTTGGATTTAAAACTTAACATGTAATGTATCACATTCATTCATTTTTATTAGTAGATACCAAAGTAATCTTGCATCAACACAACCAGAAGTTATTAAAAAGATCTTGAAGTACTAGAAAGAAATATCAGACCACAAGCTTATTATCGAATAGTAATACTTCACATGCTTCCTTACATAGATGTTAATTTTGAGGAAGACAAAGATGATGAAAAGCCACTTTTGGACATTTATTCTTCTTTGAATGTGATATTGTATTTTATGGAAGTAATAAGCAAAAATGTGTTGTTGTTAAAGACACACAGAAAGGTTAGTGCATTGTTTACGGTACAATTATTACACATGTCATTTAGATCAAAAGGTTTTTAAATTATTTAAATCTTAATTCGATAGAGGAACTAATAGAGATATATTATGATAACTAGGCAATAATTAATCTTACTAACATTGATGCTATTAGTTCAAGAAGAAAATATATTAAAATACAATATTATTATGTTGTTGATACGAGGGTTGGCCCTAGGACTAAAAATATTTTAGTAGAAAAATTTATCAAACACGTTGATTTGATGGAACAGAAAAACATTTGCTTAGATGGTGTGATGAAAATTATTCTCAAAGTGGAAACTAAGAACAATGCATCCCATAGAAAAATACATCACATATAAATGTATGTATAAACACACACATTCTCCTCTTCCATGAATCAGAAGATGTTAAGCACAATTATACAAAACGTCAAAACGAAAGTATCGATATAAATACACACACACACGAACACATTCTACTTTTCCATGAAGCAGAAGAAATTAAACATCAAGGGCAGAAAATGAAAGTACTCATTTCATACTATGAAAATCATCAAACACTCTTTAGAAACGACAACAGCAATGGACCTCAATGCATCGATGAATGAGAAGACCAACTCAACAACCACGGAGACGGGTAACAAAGTGGAGAGTGGACTCCTTCTGGATGTTGTAGTCTGCCAAAGTCCGACCGTCCTCCAGCTGCCTTCCTGCGAATATCAACCTTTGTTGGTCAGGGGGAGTGCCCTCCCTGTCCTGGATCTTTGCCTTCACATTGTCGATTGTGTCGAACGACTCAACCTCCAGAGTGATGGTCTTGCCAGTAGTTTGCTTGACGAAGATAAGCATCCCTGATCTTGGCTTGCACACAGCGATGGAGGAGGATGAAAGTTTGGACTCTTTTCTATGTAGCAAAAGATGGAGAGTCGACTCCAACTGGATGTTGTAGTCTGCTAGAATTTGGCCGTCCTCTAGTTGCTTTCCTTCAAAGATCAGTATTTGCTGGTCAAGGGGGATGCCCTCCATGTTTTCGATCTTCTCCTTCACGTCGGCAATTTTATCAGATGGCTCAACCTTCAAGGTGAGAGTTTTATTGTTAACGCTCGAGATGAAGATCTGCATCTCTAGTCTCGGCCTGAGCACTGCTGGAAGGTTGGGCTCTTTTCCACGTAGAAAAAGGAAGAGCGTTGACTCCTTCTGTATGTTGTAGTCTGCTAGAGTCCTTCCGTTCTCCAGCTGTCTTCTTGCAAAAGTCAACCTTTGTCGGTCGGGGGGGGTGCCATCTTCCTTTTGAATCTTCTCCTTCACGTCGGCAATTGTTTCAGATCGCTCAACCTTCAAAGGGATGACTCTACCCGTGTGGGTCTCGATGAAGATCTGCATCTCTGATCTTGACATGAGCACAAGGCGTAGGACAGACTCCTTGCAGATGTTGTAATCTGCAAGGGTTCGATCATCCATCAACTGCTCTTCTGCGTACAGCAACCTTTGCTGGTCAGAAGGGATGCCCTCCTTATTTTGGATCTTTTCCTTCACATCAGCAATTGTATCAGATGGCTCAACCTTCAAGGTGAAGACTTTATCGCTAATGGTCAAGATGATGATCAGCATGCTTGATCTCGGCTTGAGCACAATGACAGAAGAGGGTGGAAGGTCGACAAAAGGAAGGTAGAGAGCTTTATTTCTACGTAGATTTTCTATGCGAAAGAAAATCACGTACGCAAACCTCTAAATCTGTTGGTTGTCAAATTCCCAATCCGCAATGGAAATTAAGGTACCGTAGTTTAGACACGAAAATTTTTTTGGTCGATTTCAAAAGACTTTTACGATAACCAAGAGCTGGACTGGCTTTTTTTAATTAATATCTATAAAATACAGACTGATTCTCCATGGATTTCTTTTTTAAGACGCAAATGATATTCTAATTCTTGCTTATAGGTAAGAAAAGGGTGCATGACTTAATTTAATGAAATTTAATGAATGATTTTGTACAATAATATAAATGTCAAAACATTAATACATCACATATAAATGTATGCATAGGCACACAAATTCTCCTCTTCCATGAATCAAAAGATGTTAAGCACAATTATACAAAATGTCAAAACGAAAGTATCGATATAAAACACGGACACACGGACAAAGTCTACTTTTCCATGAATCAAAAGAAACTAAACGTATTGATATAAACACACACACACACAGATTCTGCGCTTCCATGAAGCAGAAGAAGTTAAACATCAAAGATAGAAAATGAAAGTACTCATTTCATACTATGAAAATCATCAAACCCTCTTTCGAAACCACAACAGCAATGGACCTCAATTCATCGATGAATGAGAAGACCAACTCAACAACCACGGAGACGGAGAACAAGGTGGAGAGTGGACTCCTTCTGGATGTTGTAGTCTGCCAATGTCCGACCGTCCTCCAACTGCTTTCCTGCGAATATCAACCTCTGCTGGTCAGTGGGGATGCCCTCCTTGTCCTGGATCTTTGCCTTTACATTGTCAATTGTGTCGGACGACTCAACCTCCAGAGTGATGATCTTACCGGCAAGTCTTTTGGTGTAGATCAACATGGTTGAACTTGGCTTGCGCACAGCGATGGAGGAGGATGAAAGTTTGGACTCTTTTCTATGTAGCAAAAGATGGAGAGTCGACTCCAACTGGATGTTGTAGTCTGCTAGAACTTGGCCGTCCTCTAGTTGCTTTCCTTCAAAGATCAGTATTTACTGGTCAAGGGGGGATGCCCTCCATGTTTACAATCTTCTCCTTCACGTCGGCAATTTTATCAAATGGCTCAACCTTCAAGGTGAGGGTTTTATCGGTAAAAAGGTATAATAATTCTCAATCCACAATGGAAATTAAAGGTATAATACTTTCGATATGGAAAGATTGGCTTGGTTTAATATATTTTTATCATATATAAAATACGTAACAATCACTCTCTAAGGGTTTTTCTTTTAATCGTACAACTGATATTTTAATAATAATTGCTTGTACGTAGGAAAAGGTGGATGACAACAAAGTATATTCTTAATGAAAGTTTTCTAACCTTTTTCTGCTGAACATGTTGAACGGGTTTGAGTTTTGATTAACTTACCTAATGTATATTATATTATACCATACATTTATTCCGGTTTAATTCTGTGTGTACATAAGTAAATGTCAAATCAAACAGAGTTGTCGAAGTTGAAAATTCAAAACAAACTGGAAATGTGGGTTTGGCGGTTTTACATCAAAAACCGTTTTTTTAATTTTTCTGGTATTTTTCCGGCACTTTCGTTTTCTATTTTACTTGTACATGCTTTTCTTATTTTCATTTTTGGTGTTAACAATGTTGGTGTTGTATGATAAATATCCTTTTCAAATCTATGTATTTCTAAATCGATGATTTGAGATCATGGTTTCAACGTTGGTTCCATGGTGAATGTTCAAAGTTCCTTGCGTGCTTAGCTCAAGTTTTTCCATTGGTATGTCACGGCGCTTGTTCCAATTGTAATGAACTGATGATTCCAGCGAACTCGTCATGAAGCTTTTGGTTTTCCAAGGTTGCAAGTCGGTACGGTACGTCAATAGATCTTACCTTGTAATCAAATGTACTCATTCCGCATTTATATTGCAATCGATGGATCTTACTTTGTAATCAAATATATTCATATCAATGGATCTTACTTTCAAAACTACAAACTCCAATCATACAAGACATGGCCTCGATGGGATCAACGCTACACAAACACAAGAAAAAATCGTATGGTAGGTAACAGGAGGAGGATGTCTTTGATTAAAACCATGTCTTAACAGAAACGATGAACACGAAGCTGAAGCACAACAGGAGGACTACATCGTCTTATTTATTCTATGAAGTAGGTAGGTAACATCAGAGCATAAACTGTTCACTTCCACCACTTGGAAGAGAATGCCATCACCAACGAAAAATTTACAAAAAGAAAAAGATTCAGATTACACCAAGCGAAGCACAGATCACTCATAACAACTTTTAAAACCAGAGCATCACCCCAAACCAACATGAGAAGAGTGGCATCCACAAGCGCTTAGCGTCCACCACGGAGACGGAGAACAAGGTGGAGGGTGGACTCCTTCTGGATGTTGTAGTCTGCCAAAGTCCGACCGTCCTCCAGCTGCTTTCCTGCGAATATCAACCTCTGCTGGTCAGGGGGGATGCCCTCCTTGTCCTGGATCTTTGCCTTCACATTGTCGATTGTGTCGGACGACTCAACCTCCAGAGTGATGGTCTTGCCAGTAAGGGTTTTCACAAAAATCTGCATCCCTCCCCTAAGACGGAGCACCAAGTGGAGAGTAGATTCCTTCTGGATATTGTAGTCGGCAAGGGTGCGGCCATCCTCAAGCTGTTTGCCGGCAAAGATGAGCCTCTGCTGATCAGGGGGAATGCCTTCCTTATCCTGGATCTTTGCCTTCACGTTGTCGATAGTATCAGATGACTCCACCTCCAAAGTAATCGTTTTTCCTGTGAGAGTCTTAACGAAGATTTGCATCCCACCCCTAAGACGGAGAACCAAGTGGAGGGTCGACTCCTTTTGGATGTTGTAGTCAGCAAGAGTTCGACCGTCTTCGAGTTGCTTGCCCGCAAAAATCAATCTCTGCTGGTCTGGAGGGATGCCTTCCTTGTCCTGGATTTTAGCTTTGACGTTGTCGATGGTGTCCGAGGACTCCACCTCCAAGGTGATGGTTTTACCTGTGAGGGTCTTCACAAAGATTTGCATACCACCCCTTAGGCGGAGCACCAGGTGAAGGGTGGACTCCTTCTGAATGTTGTAATCCGCTAGGGTGCGTCCGTCCTCCAGTTGCTTCCCAGCAAAGATAAGACGCTGCTGGTCCGGGGGGATTCCCTCCTTGTCCTGAATTTTAGCCTTAACGTTGTCGATGGTGTCCGAGGACTCCACCTCCAAGGTGATGGTTTTACCTGTGAGGGTCTTCACAAAGATTTGCATACCCCCCCTTAGGCGGAGCACCAAGTGAAGGGTGGACTCCTTTTGAATGTTGTAATCAGCAAGGGTGCGTCCGTCCTCGAGTTGCTTCCCAGCAAAGATAAGACGCTGCTGGTCCGGAGGGATTCCCTCCTTGTCCTGAATTTTAGCCTTAACGTTGTCGATGGTGTCCGAGGACTCCACCTCCAAGGTGATGGTTTTACCTGTGAGGGTCTTCACAAAGATTTGCATACCCCCCCTTAGGCGGAGCACCAAGTGAAGGGTGGACTCCTTTTGAATGTTGTAATCCGCAAGGGTGCGTCCATCCTCGAGTTGCTTCCCAGCAAAGATAAGACGCTGCTGGTCCGGAGGGATTCCCTCCTTGTCCTGAATTTTAGCCTTGACGTTGTCGATGGTGTCCGAGGACTCCACCTCCAATGTTATGGTCTTGCCAGTGAGGGTTTTCACGAATATCTGCATCTGTACGAGCCAAAAGCACATTGATTAGGGACAGATAACAATACATGACACAAGGAAAAACCAACACAACACTTCACATAAATGATACGTTAAAAAGAATAGCACAAACACAAAGATCAGCAACGAGACAAGAGAAGATCGGTATGAAAAGTCCCAAGAGCAAAAAATGATCGCCCTTAAGTGAAAAAAATCACTTCTAAGAATTGAAATATAATTATCACATCGGTCAATAACCATATCCAAAGCATAGTTTACTTGCACAGTATCATCATATGAAGAGCAAAACATCTACACGTGGTTATAAAAAATTGAAATTAAGATCAAATAAGGTTAAATACAGAACAAAATCATGAAGTGAGACACGAGAACAACCACATATCAAAAAACGCATCGAAGAATAAAGTAGATTAGATCCTGAAAGATGGAGAACAAGGCATCAAAATCCAACGAACATCAGGAAAAAAATTGCACGAATCAGATCAAGAAAGAATAATACGACAAAACAAAGACAAAAACCACGCAACCACAGATCTAAAAAAAAAAAAACACGAATAGTCACACACACAGAATCAACGGGAATCAGATCTCGCACGGAACCCTCGTAAGAACGAAAGGGAACATAAAAGACGTACAGATCAAAACATCGAAAAGTAGATCTGATCGAATCACCAATTCCACCAGGCACAAGGAGAGAAGAAATAAGGGGAAACGGATGTGATCGATACCTTCGATGGAAGGGAGGAAGATCGACGGCAATCCGCGGAAGACTTCGTTCGCCGCTTCGAAAAAGGCTAGACGAGAAAAAGTACGAAGGGAAAGCGCAGGAGGATGTCCCATTTATAGCGCAGATTTCACGCGTGGCAAACGGGTAGTTTTGTCAAAAACAAACAAACAATTGGGTGGATTGTACTGGAATCATCCGGAATTGGTGGGTTCCAACTTCGCTAATTGTATCATTTTTTTAAATAATAGTATTTTTTAACGTTTTCTTAGATTATAAGCATGATTTTATTAATTGGATGAGTTATATGATCTGTTATTTATTATTTGTATGTAATTGAAAAGAACTTATAACATACAAAATAAGTTTTTTTTTTTTTTAAAAAAAAAAATGCAAAATAAACCTGCTTGGAAAATGTCATTTAGGACCTAAAAAACTGGCAAGTCTGGTACATGGCTCCCACTAATGAAAGGTTTGAAAAATAAATTAATTAACATACAGATTTAAGTGACGTGATGAATTTTGAAGCATGACCTGGAGATCACAATGGAATAACTTTCTCATTTATTAGCAAACCCAAACAGGTTCTAACAATTGATAACTTAAAAAACTGATGAAATGTTGCAGTATAGATTTTTTGCTCTCTCTGATGATGCATCTTTTCATATAAATATTCAAACGCATATATGACCATCTTATCTGTCTAAAGACCATTCATCTATGGTGGTTAAACAATCCCAAAGCCTTGTTAGATAAGATTATTCTGGATTCTATTTGAAGATCCAGAAAAATCAAGATGTCTTTACCATCAAGCAAAATACAATAGGATCTTTCTTCCTCTCACACACAAATTCTCATGTACACATTATTGTATCAAACTAATATGTATATCTCTTGTAAAATACACATGATCTTGATTACATATGATCTGAATCAAACACAACCTTCTTTTGCACATACTAATTAATGTGAAAGAAGCAGGTGTGATCATGTTATGCCCAAGGTCAGCTTTGAGCCCAGCGTTAGGAAAAGATTAGATGGCTTGCAGAAATATCTTTCTGGCCAGGCTTGTCATCCACAGACAGAGCTTGAGAAAAGAAATTGGATTTCCCCTACAATCGATTGCACCGTGTAGCCAAGTCAAACAAGAACGCCTGCTCATATGAGAGGACGACCAAAACCACGAAGGAAGGTGGATAGCTTTATTCTTTTCTTAAAGTCTAATAAAAATATGAAAGCACACACCAGTACAGTTTGTTGATAAGAAAGAGTCAATCAACTACAATAATTCAATTAACCAAAAACAACAATATTCACTCTTTTTCAAGATTGAAATCTTTGAAGATGAAAAAAAGACAAATATCTGTTCGGCGACCATCCACATATGCATGTCGGAGTTAATAAGAATGTCTTAATTATGAGCATTGAAGTGCATTGTTACCAGAGGGGCAACAGGGAATTGAAGGCTTTTTTTTTGAAATTCCTTGTCATTCGGATTTAGATATTTAAGTGAAGAATATGAATTTGACAAACCAACTTAGCTATTATTAGATGTATACACAGATTACAATATTCACTATGTTTTTGATATTCGTCAACAAAATGAACTTCTAATCCTTCTCTTAAATTAGCGGCCAGTTTCATCAAAATGCTGTCTGTTCACTACTTCTCCTTGCAGCAATTGTTTTCTCATTCACCTATTTTATCAAAGAGAAAGAAGACAGAGTGAGTATGTGATAAAAACATATATCAATATAATTCTATCTTGTGGGCATCATTATCTGCACATAATCTCTCACATGCATTTTTTGTTAGGTGCTGCTCCACAGAAAAACAACGAGTTACAGATGTTTATTTTAATTTTAAATGTTAATATCCGAAAGTTTGAATAGATAACGAAGATTTTAAAATATTGATATACATGAAAATTAATTATTACTGTCACGTAACAATCGTTGCATTAATATAGGAAGGAAAATTTATTTATAAATTTCGTAAAAAGTGTGAATATAACTTCTCTTTAATATTAATACTTATAAAACCCAACAAACATATATATGTGTAAAACTTTTCCATAAAGTTTCAAAACTCTGCAATCATATATATATATATATATCTATAAATAACGGATTTAAAAGTTATTATATTTGATTAGCATCAAATACAACTAATATATATATAACTGTTATATCTAATTAACGTCCTTCTTAGGTATCATAACAAGAACCTAAAACCATGAGAAAACCATTAGTAAATTAAATGTCTAATAAGTAATCCACTATATAATCAATATATCATTTAAACAGTATATAAAAATGGACTTACATAGTTAATAAAATGAATATCATATGATGTGATTTTAACATATATAATCTTAGACTAGCCTATTACAGCTTAGATACTTATTCTATAGTCCTAGTATGCTATAACTATCGTAGACAGTAAGTTAACTTTAATCACATACTAATGTTGTGACAAGTAGTTACATGTCAGTGCGTAATAGTTACATATCAATCTTATAATAAAATAATAATTACATGTCAATAATGTTACACATACAAGCCTTTGTAACGAGATTTGTGGTAACCACACTGACTCTTTGAATAGTATCGATAGTCATTTAATCATATACAACAATAATAATATGATCACACACGATATTAATTACACTTTATTGTATGCATACATAATAGAAAAAAATACATTTAATTATTATAAAAGATGATTCAATTCATTCAACCAATCAATATACTATTTAACTAATATTAATTAAATATAATAAATTACTTGCAAATTTTTTTCCCCTCTATTTCTCCTTCCTCTTATTTTTCTTCTTCCTCCTCTTCCCCTCTCTCTCCTCCTTTTCGCGTTCTAGACGGTGAAATCGTCGAACATTCGTATATATATATTTATATATATGTAAGGCGGTGGATGTTTCACCGCTTCAACGTTAATTTTTTTTTTAAAAAAAAATGTAATTTTTGAATTAAATCCCAAACATTCATGTAATCATAAACACATGTATTGTTGCATTGTAATTATAAACAATTAATTATAACTAACTACTTAATCGTTAGTAATCAGGTATTTTTAAGAATGTTTTTGAACGTTTGAAGAAAAGTACCTTCCTGCAGCTTGTCATTAATTATTTCGTTGCAGGGCTTGATTGTGCTCACCTGATGCCCATCTCATTCCTCTCTCGACCATCCATGGTATAATACTACTACTCACTTGGATTGCTGGACATCATAGAGTTTTATCAATTGCTTCCGGTGGTGATTATCGTCAGGTCGGGGAAGGGAGCATGGAAGGACCGGAATCGATGGAGCATGCAAAGAATCAGGTCATGGATTGCCTGAGGGAAAGAAGCTGTCGAATCGTTGCGGTGGTCGGGATGGGCGGCGTGGGGAAGACAACGCTGATGAGAAAGATCCAGAAGGAGATCAGAGAAGCTGAGTTCATGACGTTGAAGAATCCACTGACGGTGACGACGTCGACTAATTCGGACGTCAGGATAATACAGGATGACATCGCCGAGGCGTTGCGATTGGACCTGGACCCGAGGCATGGAACTTCCATAAGATTGGGTGTCGTCTTCAGGAAGCCGAGGGAGGAGCATGAATTCCTCATCATGATAGACGTATCTATGCGATCTCACCTCGCTGACCGAGGTCGGCATACCCGTCGGAGTCGTCCCCTTGGGTTGTAAGGCCATCGTGAGCACAAGGCTGGAAAGCATATGCCATGGGGTTCGGGGACTGCAAGGCAAGTAAATAGGTCGTGCGCCGGACTGCCGCTCGCCGTCGCCATCGTCGGAGGGGCGCTTGGGGGGGAGGATAAGGAGCAGGTTTGGCAGGGAGCTCTGAAGGCGATACAAGCTTCTTCAAGATCATCTGCTGACGAGGAAGGAATCGAGGCTGAAATGCTCGGTCCATCAAATCTGCCTTCTCCACTGCAGCCTGTATCCGGAAGATCACGACATCGACACGGAGGAGCTGATGCGCTACGCCATCGGAGATGGCTTATTCCCGAACGACAGAGTCCCGTAGTCGAAATTCTCCGCCGTGATCGACAAGCTGAAGGAGACGGGGTTATTGACGGAAGGGAACGACAAGCGACACGTGAAGATGCACAACGTTGTTCGAGAGGCAACCATCTTTCTTCAATCGAACGACGTCGACGGTGGCGTCAGAGGCGTCTACGTTTCCCGACCGGGGAGCCTTCGAAAACTGCACGACCATATCCCTCGTTCACAACAAGATCGTCGATCTCCCGGAAAATTCCGGATGCAAGAGTTCGTGGACGTTGCTACTCCAAAATAATGCAGGTCTCCAAACAATACCGGATCACTTCTTCGACGAGATGAGCGGTCTTCAGATGCTAGATCTAAGCAACACAAGCACTTCGTCACTGTCTTCGTCGATTACATCCTTGTCGCAGCCTCGACTGCTCAACCTCAACCACTGTCGTAATCTGAAGGAGTCGTCCATAGCAGCAGCACTTGGGAGTTTGGCTTGCCTCCAAGTCCTCAGCCTGCAAGGAGTCAAGCAGCTAAGCAATCTAAGGATTCTGAATCTTTCACACACAGAGATAGAAGTCCTAAAGCGATTTCAAATCTCCCTCGTCTGGAAGAGCTTTACATGGTTGGAAGCTTCGACAGGTGGGCGCATCATGACGAGGCGAAAGAACTTGGCTCCCTTCAGGGAGTTGACACGCTTGAGGAGCCTGTCTGTCCTCCATGTCTGCGTGAGGAACGCCAAGATCTTCTCCGAAGAAGCGATTCTGTCCGATTTCCGGAAGAAACTCTCAAGTTTTGTTGTTTGGGCAGGGCGAGCGTCGGAGACGATCTTTGCAATATGCATGAGGACGATGAAGTTGAATTCCATCTGAGCCCTACCAAGTTCAGCATCCATCGTCATCTTTTTAGGGATGAATTTAAAAAATACTTTGCAGAACAATATTTCTTGAAAATTGTTGGTGCTGATCACGAGAATTTTCATCGGAAATACACGTTGGAGGCAGAGACAGCCAAACGACGGGGCTTGCTTTTTAAATTTTTTTGGTTTTTTTTTAATCAATGGATCAGTCGACAAAAATTAAAAATGCACTACATTTGCGTCCCAAAAAAAAAAAGAAATAATCACTAAAGTCACGAAAGAGCAGCTTTCCATTGTCCGTTATTTTTCACTTGGGTTTTTTTAATCTTTATTCTTTCGGATCATTATATATATATATATATTCCCTTTATCGTTATTTCGTCAAGATGTATGTATCGTTCTTTTATGTAAACGATAAACTGATTTTAAAAAAACTAACTCCTAACATGTTCGATTAGGATAGTCCAAAATGACTTTAAACAAATCGTGTCATACGCATGATTAAAAAGTAGGTGTGGTCTAATCATCACGTATAATAAAATTAGGCGTAAAAAGTATTATACCTGAATTATTAAAAAAATCTACTTTAATGACTCAATTGGTGTGAATGTAATTTTTTTAAGATTGAAATTGTAAAAAATATAAATATTATCAGATAATCTATCCATAATTATCAGAAAAACAGTTTTTGTGATGATCAAACACCAGCTACAAGATGGATTAGGCATAAATATGTGACTGTTAGAGAACCAAGGGGAATTGGAAGGAATGTTGAGCTCCAACGCGTTCCCCCTTCCGTCCTCGGCTCCAAGAACCAGCCCTACCTTGATCAGATGCCAGCTTGATGGTAACCTTCAAAAGCCCAAGCCCTCCAAGGGCAGCGCCCAGCTCAACCGCTGGTCCCGCGCCCGGACGCTCCGATCGGGCAGGAGACTTGAGCGGCCGATCAAGAGGAAGGAACCCACAAATGGCAACGGTGGCAAAGGGAGTTCTTCCTCTTCCTCGGCTGCAGGGGTTCCGACGGTTACGTCGGAGGAGGAGACGACAGAGGAGGAGGACGAGGAGGAGGGTTTTGCTGGGAAGGTGATTTACATGGTGTCCGATGGGACCGGGTCGACGCTGGAGAACGCTGTTAATTCTGCGTTGGGACAGTTCGAGCATTGTCTCGTCGATCGGGCTTGCGCCGTGAATACACACCTTTTCTCGGGGGTAACTAGATTTCGATTGTTCTACATGTGGTTCTGTTTTCTTTCTTCCTGTCTATAGTTGGCTGTTTTTGTTAGTTGACTATATGACTGTATTTTAATCAGCCACAATAGTTTAGTTGATTAGGGACAGCGGTATTCACAGTTTCTACTGAGGTTTGAATGTTGGTGAATGAAAGTAATATACCAGTATCGGAAAAAGGACTACATGATTGTATTGTTATTAGAGATGTATTTGATTTTGTGGTCGCAATATAATGGAATGGTTGAAAGATGGAAACTTTTCGTAAGAATGATAGTAATCGGTATGCGTGGTTTTTTGAAATTGATAAGAAGACATAGATAGAGAGATTTAAATAATGGTGGAGAGTATGCATCCACACAACCGTAGCCATTTTAGCCACAAGCCAGTTAAGTGATGTGTGTTCTTCTGCAAAGTTTTTAGAAAGTTGGGACCCTGGATTTAGTCTTTTTGGATGATGTGTTGCCATAAATTTAACGTTGTTGAAGTTTTTTGTGTATAGACAAATCGATAGATGGATACACACATTTCATTAATTTAAAAGAAAATGTAAATAGGCCATGGATTCCTCTTGTGGCAATGAAAAACGAGGTTGGTTAGTATTCAGACACTTTACACGGTGGAGTCTGAACCTAGTGTGAAGTTTCTTTGCATGATACATTATGTGAAAGATGACATTCAGAAATTCAACCAAGATGTTTTGTGTGCTAGTGACAAAGCATCTACAAGGCAGGCAATCTCAATGGTACCACACCATGAGATATTCCTGTTATATTGTGAATCATTTAGATAAACCCCTTTTTTATGTAGGTAGGTTATCTGTGATTATTAGGAAAAAAATTACCATGCTAATTAAGGTTTGTTGGCAATGTCATGTACACATCACTGGGAGCGACAGGTGCAAATGTGAAGGAGTAGCTATCATACATCATGATTAAATGTAGATGTCTAGCATTGCTACTGTCTAATCCAACATCTAATAATATTGGACTACTAAATGACCATAAACAGAATTCTTTGGTAATGTGATTCTGAATGTTATAAATGGCACAAAGTTTAAAAGGTCATTATCTAGACTCAACAAGGGGGCTTATTTTTATTTGTACAACCTAGTAATTAAGTAATTGATGATTGATTCAATTAATGTTTCATTGGTTAATCTGCAAAGCTATCAATTTGATTACTCTCAGGGTGTGGAAGTTGTAACATAGATTTTGCAAATCTAGTCACCTTCCTATTTAAACACTGTTCTACTGGAAAACTATTTAAATGCTCTTTTCTTTGGACTTTGGAGCTTGCATCTTCATTCAGATCACTTGTAGGATTCTTGCAATGCTGTTTTCAATGATATTATTTCCTACTCTCTCACTTTGTATGTCACATAATAATGAATTCCTTCCAATCATAACTTTTATTTCCATTTCAGTCATTACATGCACATATGAGCCAAGATGGGCAATGTCCTTCAAAGTAAACCATGCATTACAGCTGGTACCATCATTTTTTGGGAATGTAATAATGTTGTTGATGGCAAGTATGCAACCATCCGTAGTGAATTTCACAGTCATTTAACTGTATGTCTTCATCATTATTCCTATTTTTATTGAATCTGCATGCTATATATGTTGTTTTTACCCTAAATCTAAATCCTTTGAACTTTAATGTATCTCTCCATAATTCTAATTTTAACCTAATTTCTATCTTACTTTCACTAATTAAAACTATATCATCAATGAATATCATACATCAGGGTATTTCTTCTTGAGTTTTCTTAGTTATTTCATTCATAATCAAGACAAATAAATATGATCATAGAAAGGACCTTAAGAATGAGAGTAAATTTTTCTTGTTTGCTTTCTAGTCTGTGTGATTGATGATCATACTTTTTATTAGCAAAGTCAAACATTTTTGCAAGTCAGATCTGATATTTAACTCCCAGCCAATCTTATTTGCGTTTTAGCTCCACTTTCTTGATAAAATTACCAAAAAGTTGACATGGAATGTGACCATTTGTGGGTTTCAGGGGCTGTCATTTTAAGCAGTGCAATGGAGTTTTCTTCTGTATTGACATGAATGGGCTTTATGTTTCTTTTGATATACGCTATACTAATCCATTGATGGATTTTTTTCAAAATTCTTTCTGGATGGTTTTTGATTTTTAAATCAAATCTATTTCATTATTAATCACTACTTTTGGTTGATGGTTTATTTGGCTCAAGATGTGCAAGTGCTATCAATTTTAGATGCAATTCTGATACATATTGGTGCAGGACTCATCTTTAGATTGATGATGTGGACCACTTGTTGCACATCATAAAGCAAGCAGCTAAAGATGGGGCACTGGTTCTATTCACACTCGCCGACCCTTCCATGTCTGAACCAGCAAAACAGGCTTGTCGACTATGGGGGGTACGTTTTGTCGACATACTTAGACCTACAACTGAAGCAATTGCCTCCCACCTTGGTTTTGAGCCATCTGGTATCCCACGGAGTGAACGAAAGATCCCACTAACTGAAGCATACTTCCAGCGCATTGAGGCCATAGATTTCACAATTAAGCAGGATGATGGTGCACAGCCACAAAATCTTAATAAGGCTGACATCGTACTGGTTGGTGTTTCACGTGCAGGAAAGACACCATTATCAATATACCTAGCTCAGAAGGGGTACAAGGTGGCCAATGTTCCAATAGTTATGGGTGTACAACTTCCAAAGATGCTTTTTGAGATAAACCAGGAAAAAATATTCGGACTGTCAATAAATCCAGTTGTCCTACGAAGTATCAGGAAGACAAGGGCCAAGACTCTTGGATTCAACCGTGATATGGAAGGCAACTATTCAGAAATGGATCATGTGCGACAAGAGGTGGAGTTTGCTAGTAGGATTTACGCTCAAAATCCAGTGTGGCCTGTAATAGGTAAGCAAGAATCTGCTGTTAAATGCTAATGGTGAACGTTGCTGGAAAAAGAAATATCACACTGGTTTGCCTTTGTGCTTTCAGATGTGACTGGAAAGGCAATCGAAGAGACGGCTGCTGTTGTTGTGAGAATTTACCATGATAGGAAGCAAAAATTTTCAATGCCTCGTATCTCCAGGCGATACTAGGTGTTACACCGACAATTGTAATCATTGTGGTAAGTTGGATACATCTTGCTACAGATTGGCTGCTGGATTACATGTTCCCAGTAAGTGACGCTTGTGAATGATTTCATCGTTGTTAAATAAGGTTATACGCACAAGGTCATGTAATTCTTAAAAATTATATGATTTGAAATCTTGTATCTTATGATCGAGGGGTGGTTGTTTGTGATGGGGTATCATCTTCAAATATGTTGGAGCTCTAATAATAGCAAATGCTGTATTTTTAGGATATGGCAGTCGGATTATATGAACTTTCAGAAAAAAAAATGAAATTATGATTGCATGCACTTTTACCGGAACCATGTTTCTGGGCTGCCATCTGCTCTTGAACCATGTATGGTTGTCATGATGTTGATCTACATTCTAATGATTTTTATATTTTCCGAATCTTGTGGTCAACTATTATGTTTTTTCATTTGGATTTGAACTAAAGGTTTCCTTTTCTTGTAGGTTTTACAAGAAAAAACAATCGCATTGTTTATTATTGGTATGATAAACAACCATGTTACCATGTTTTTCACGTACATGGTGGATTTCAGTTTCTTGTCATCTGCATCAAGAACCCTTTTCACTAGATAGAATACATCTTCCATTCAGAAGTTATCTCTTTTGTCCAACCCTAGAAACATGCCCTACATAGCAACCAGGAAAAGAGTAGTTGGAAAACGGAGTCCTAACACCTTTTACAGAGGAAAGAAATATGAAAAAAGTGTTCTAATATGAGACAGGTACCCCATAAAAATCAGGCCCTACAGCTCCTGTGTTGGTGAGTCCTGCCTGAATTTCACCATTTCTTTTTTTATCTGTGTATACTTGAGAACATGTAGGAGAGAGTGTGTGAGAAATAAAGAGAAGCAGGTGAGAGGCAGAGTAACTTGTTAGAGAGAAAGAGTTGAAGAGATAAGAGATAGCATGGGAAAGAAAATGGGTGCAAATTATTGTACTTTACTTATTTCCTATAAAAGAAATATAAATATTTGAAAAAGGTGCACTGTAATAAGTCCCTCTTTCTGAGTCCAACTTTTACTTTATATTTCTTCAATTGTTCTCTTAGGTTGATAGAATTTTTGTTTAAATTTGAATCTAAAACTATTATTAAGTTCATAAGAGAAGAGAAGAGAAGGCAACAAATCTGCTCTTCTAACGCCACATTTGTCAAAAAGATCAGATACTCTGCAGCGACTTCCGCCCAATCCATTTAAAAATGACTTTTTGTGGGGGGGTAGGAGTTGTTCCTTGTGTTTGCTTTATGAAATTAATATCGTGTTTTGTAATCTTGCAATAATAAAAAATAATCGTCTTTTGTAATGTTCGCTTGGCAATGGTGCCCTTCATCTTGTCAAAGAGAAATGGAGAGCGACAGAGATTTGTTGAAAGGGATATTGTTGTCGATGGAAATAATCGTGCAACTTGGGGGCATTATAGTCTTTAGATAAGTAAAACGCAGTCGCTCAAGAGGGAGCGCGAAGAAAGGAAGAATAAACATGCATATGTTGGCGGCTTATTGGTTTACGTCCGAGAGCGCCGTACCATGATCAGCGGCTGCGATCACTCCGGATTGTGATCTCCACCGTCCATCGACTCCATCGACAACGTGAAGTACAGTAGTATGAGGGTCCCCACGCTGGATCTGTACGGAAAAAATCAGACGGTAAGGGTGATGGCAACAGAGAAGAGTACGGCATGGCGGTGGTGTGACCGTAATTTTAGACTCACATAGTGGCAAACATGAGGAGAACCCTTCTGGGGTTGAGCCACGAAGATGGAGGCGAAGGCGCCCTCCTCCTGCGAAAGGAGGTCGCTTCCAGTGTTCCCGCGGGTCCATCGTTGCTGGGCGAGTCGACCACGGTTTGGGTGTCGTGTCCCGGTTTGTGGTGGATCGGTGGTTGAAGTCCTGCTGCTGCGAGGCAACTCAAGCCACAAATAAAATGTCAACCAACGAATCGATGACCCAGAAATATTGAGAATTTTTAATGGCATAATAATACCAAATGGTTGACTCTGTTGGAATCAGAGGATGGACATATCAGGATTGACGATTGGAAGCGGATGGTCCTATTCTAACCGTAAAATAAACAACCACTACTTTCAACTGTAAAATGGAATAATACATCTGTGTTCCTCTTCTCTTCAAGCACTGAAATTTTGAAATATGTCTGATCGATTTCTGAAATTAATCTGGTTTGGATTTAATCGTGGTCGGAAGAAAAGATGATGCCTATGGTCCAATCGTTCCTTGCTCTGGACATATGGATTGGAAGAGAAACAAACCTCTGGAGATGTGAAGGTGGTGGTGGTTGTTACCAGCTCCTCCTCCTTCGACACTCGGAGACCCTTTTCTCGACAGGTTCTTCTGCAACTTCAACGTCAACTTTGGTTGACGAAGAGATAGATAAAATAATTCTGTCATCTATTGATTTCGAAGCTAACAAGAAAGTATCTAACAGAACGGAACCCAGCAGTGGAACTTCAATTCTTGTGGGTTCAATCCAACAGAATCAAAGCAATAACTAGAGGAGGAAGAGATGGAGAAGAAAGGCAGTGGTGGTGGTGGTGGTGGTAGTGCTTACGGGAACTTGTATGTCTGTAGAACCCAATTCACCCACTTCGCTGTTATCGTTGTTGTTTCTGTTTGTGGTGGTGTGGGATAGAAGAAAGATGCTTTCCATGTCGAGAACGAAGTGGTCAGGCCTTCCTTGCATCGGTTCTTCTCGACGGGTAGAAGAGCTCGAACTCGTATCCTCCTCCCCTGTCCCTCCTCCTTCCCTCAACACAGTCTGTGGTAGAGAAGGCGAAGGAAAAAAAAACCGTAACTGTTTGCATCAATATGTGTGGAACGAAGGAAGACAACTACCATGGTAGAAAATCCTATGGCAGGCGGTGAATCGAAACCCAATGGAAGAGTTCCAAACCCAGCAAAAGCAACCGCCGCCAACAAGGAAGAAAACAATTGGAATCGATCAAAGGTAAAATAATTTCTGTTTACTTGCTTGGTGAAGTCCGCCATGCCTCAGTTCTCTCCTTCCCGTACCTCCTCCTCCTCCTCCTCCTTCTCTGGTGCAACACAAGGGACCAACAAAATCATTTTCTTACTGGGAAATCAAACAGGTCGGAAGAAGGACCGACCGGGTCTTTTCTACTCACACACGTACACGGTACGAAATTAATGAATGCGACGATACTCAACCCAACAATTTCTTACTGGAACAGAGAGGGAAGAATGGTCGGTGCTCGCCGCTCGCTGCCGTCCGTGTGGTGCGACCGGTGAGGCGGAGGGCAGGGGAAGTTTGGTTGTGCGGGTTGGGGAAGACGTTGCCAGTGGATGAAGTGGACGTCAAACGGCGGCCGGTGCTGGTGGTGGTTCTCTTCTTCCATAGGCTTCTCCACCATGGGTGGGGAGTGGTGTCCTTTCGTTATCTTCGCCATCAAACTCTTCCATTCAATAATTCCACAAGGATAAGTTGACTCCTCATCCACTAGTTTCGTCATGAATCTGAAGATTTGTATATTTGAATATTTAACTTCTTCAAAATTAAAAACATATACACCGCCTAAGAAAAATAATTCTCGCGAACTACACGTCATCATGCTGTGAATGGTTATTTTAATCTGGGCAGAAATGTGGCTGGTGTCTAACATCAGCCATAAATCTCATAATTCATGATGGTTACTTGTTTTCATGATTTACGGACTTTGTTTGATTTTATTTATTACTTCTAGATGTCATAAATTGCATAACTTATTTTAGTCTTGTTCTCATTTATTAATATTGTAAATTACACGACTTATTGTATTTTTATTTTTTTCATGAATCGTAAGTTGATATACTAAAATAAAATTCAGTCATTTGTAGTTGGCATACAAATTACTTCAATTTAAAGAATGTTTTAAAAAATTATAAAACTCAATTTTTTATAGCATTTTTAACTCAAATCTAACCACCTGATATATAAAAATAAATCAACGTGTAAAAAATATAATTTAAAAAAATTATGAAAAGACATTAACCACGTCATCTTGACTCTAAAGTCCCACCATTTGATCGTTGTTTCCATTCTCACCACCAGAATTCAACTAATCAAATCATTGATCCTTTCACACCTTCTTTGGGGTGAAAAAATAAAAAAGCAATGATGGTTGATTATTTTGTAAATTTTCCGCAGTCTCTCTCTCTCTCTCTCACTCCGAAGCAAAGAAATCTTGGATTAAAAGTACGACAAAATTATTACTGCTACAAAAAGAAAAAAGGTAAAAGACTTTTATATATGCAATGGCATTGAAAGGAAAATAACCGAAAAATACAATTGATAAATGTGAAGAGAAATTTAGGAAGAAAATCATTTCGTGGAAAACTTATTTATTCGGATACTCAGATTTCAATTTTTTTTAAAAATAAAATAAAATGGATGGCGTTTACTTTACATTTCGTCGATCACGTCGAATCAATTAATGTTGCTTGAGATTTGTGTCTTCAACTTGTTCTCCATCTGAATGGATGAGCCCAGGAGATTATTAGCCGTACGTGGGACATTTTTCTAATATTTTTGTGTAAATTTTAATTAATATTTTATTTTTTTAAGGATCATATTGTAAATTTTTAAGTTAGAATTGATTGATCATGAGTGAGGAAATCCATCACTGTATGAAGCTAAGTTTAGTCCTTATTTTAATCAATGTCAAATTTTTTGAGCACCTTCCTTGCTTGTGATTTATTTATATATTTATAAGTATTTACGAGTTAACATGTATAAAATTAATTTAATATTATATAAAATTTTAATTCAAAATCAATTAATTATGATTGAAAATATTCATCATTATATAAATTCAAATTCACACGATATTTTAGTTGATGTAAGACCTTTTCAGCATTGTTCTTCACTTATATCTTATTTATACGTGTACAATTATTTATAATTAGATATACATGAACTTATTTTGGCATCATTATGAAATTTTAACTCAAAACCAATATTAGATGAAAGAGGATGAACTTCATTATGCTTTGACATATGTTCTATGAAATCTACAAAATGATAGGATTTCTTTTAATGTAAAATAATAAAATTTTAGATACAAAATTAATAAGAAATTACAAATCTAGGAGAGAAAAGAATGGATGACTTGCAAGCCGCCGCCGCCGCCGCCGCCACGTCCACGTTCCATGCACCACCAGCCACCATCATGACATGACACATGCCGTGAAAGGCAAGAAAGAAAGATGCTTCTTTTTTCTTTTTTTTTTGGCGTGGATTCTCCTCAAAAACAAAAGTTTAATTATAATATTACATTTCAATCTGATATTGCAGAAAATTAGTCAGCGGGGTTAGCGTTCTGTTGCGTCCTGAAGTTCATCTATTTTAATTATCATGTATACATGGAACTAGACCCAAAAAGGCACCATATTATTACATATATATGATTTGCTCCATCCAATGCTTCTGCAGTCAACCTAACATGCTTTATGTATTTATTTTTCTCCTAGATCTTTTCTTCAATTCCACGTTATTTTCCTATCGAATTAGGTGGATTAATTGATGCACGGTTGGGTTCATTTGAATGCAAAAACGATGCACCTAGATATAAGTGTAAATCACGCATACCCTTGTAATTTTTATTGGTAGTAATGCCTTTCTTTTCATTCATTGCATTAATAGATAAAAGGGTAAAATTTTAAGTCTCTGTCGATGAACATTCCACTGTATAAACATTACATTATACCTTCTGAAATATCTCACTGAGTTCCATAAACAAACATAATCTTAATGAAAATTATAAATTTGGTTGCTTCGATGAACTAAGATATTTTATGTGGTCGTGAAGTGAGCTTTCCATAATTGTACTCATGCATCGGTGCGAAAAAGAAACTTAAAAGGGTTATGGATGACCATCTTAATTAATTCCTTCCACCCATGAATCTTTCAATCATGCAAGCAAGCGTGCCTCTGAAGCTCTGATGTGTTTCTCAGGCGGCGTCATGGAAATCAGGAGGGAAAGAAGGCCCACGACGACGACGGCGGCGGCGGCAGCGACACCGTCAACGACGGGTATGATGTCTTTGTTCGATCGGTCCAAGAAAAACGTGTTAAGCCCGTTGCCATGCAGCTCCACAAGTCCACGATAAAAAATTGGGCCTACTAGAGATGAGAAACCTGAAGGCCCATTTAGGTAGGCCCATTAAGCACGTTCTTGCACCTGCGTCAGGGTAGGATGTATTCCGCACAATACCGTTTGTTAATTAATAACTCTAGTCTATAATATGAGTATGCGGAAAAAATACCTCATCTTATAATTCAGATATATTAACATAAATAAAGGTCGTTCTTTTATATATATCTATTTTAGATGTAATTTTCAGTGTTTGATACAATGATTACACGAACTCAAGTGTAAATGCACACCCACAGACTGTCACCAGCCATGCCGGTGTGCGTTGGCGCCGTGGTATGACCCCAAGGAAGGACCGATCTGTTCGACGAATTGTCTCTGTCGAACGAGCCGGCCTGCACTCGCAAGGACGGCTGATGGGCAATGGAAAGCCGTTTCAAACAAGTAACCAAAACTGTTGCTTGCTCGATCGATATACCAACGCAGCTCATATGGCGGTGGCGGAGGTAGCAGTTGGGGGACCATTATTCATGGTGGTGCAGGAAGCACACGCCGAACCTAATTATCTGTGCCCACATGGGCGGTCGGTCGATGCGTTGCTCTTTTTTCTAGGCATAAGTAATCTGACGACGACGAGATCCAAAATACTAATCAAGTCTCAGAATTATGCTAACTAATCCATGTTCCAGAAATGACCGTTTGCATGCTTACAGCTGTGTCAGCCTGCAGCTTATAAATCTGAAAAATCTTTGAACGTTTGAGATGCGTGATTACTCATCAGCTACTCCCTCTAATCTGATCCTTCCAATTAAGTTAAATGGTCGCTAGCCAGCTGTAGACACTATCTACGACCTTCCTTCCCCTTCTTAATAGCCGGTCGATGATCAACGTCGACGACCCATGGGTTAAGTTGCACCTGTACGTGTTCAAACCAATCGTACATGCACGAACAAGTTAATTAATCAATGGCTTAATTAGTTAGGTAACTGGCACACACAGAACAATAACTAAGTAAATGCCTACGTCGACTGGAATGTCTGCATGCTTTTTTCGTCACGAAGGTTCCTAACTAAAGCTGGCGCATATATACAAAATAATTAGATGACCAACTTGTGTAGTTTAATCCCATATGTGCCTTCGGTACCGAAGGGGAAAAGAAGACAAACGCGTCAATAATAGAGATCTGGCCTACCACATTACCTGCTCCCCCAAAGGACCTGCATGTGAGCACCTTCTCTATCCAGCGCCACACACGTATTTGGTTTCTTTTGCAACAGTGGTATTGGTATGGTTTGATTTGAATTAATTCATCATATGAAAAGGATCGATAATGACAGATGGAAACCATGCTCTCGTTGACATCAGTACGTATGAAAAAAAAAGGTTTGGATGGACTTTGAGATCTAATCATTTTGGAGTTCAATTTTCATGAACCAAATAATGAATTTTCAATTCAAAATTAATAGATAGTGTGATGCAGTATTCTTATTAAGCTCTAGTTCATCCACATCATCAAACTTTTATATCATGTTAAAGTTTATTTCAAAACCAATCGACAATAAGGAAAGAGAAACATATTATTATTATGTCTAGGTTTAACCATGCCCTTTACTTCCATATTGTTCAACATTGGTAATGAGAAAAAGATATACAATATCTTATGAGTCTGGGCCTTATCCCTTTTTATATAATATTATAGAATTTTTCCTAATATTCTCTTTCATTTGTAACTTATTTATATACTTACAAGTGCTTATAGATAAATACACGTAAAATTATTCCGATACCATATAAAATTTTAACTTAGAATCAAAGTAAAGAGTCCAAACGTTGTACAAACGTGAAGTACCAGCTATTTCCTTCTATTTGACGCGAGACTTCTAATAACAAAGGCAAGCTTTCGGAGTGACCATGGAAATTGGGTAGCAATCGGTCACTGAGATGGACAAACGTGCAGAGTATAGCCTAAAATAATCAATAATAACTCTTTCCATTTCATTGTATTGCCCGCTGTACGTGTCAATCATTCGCCCAACACGATTTATCGTCCGTTGAAATTACTTTTTTCTCGGTAGATCGATCGACATGACGAAGCCACTTGTACATGCATCTTAAAACGACGAGTTCATGAGTTGTATATATATTGAACAGCTGAGCAAAGGCATCACGTTCGTGAATTTAATTTTATTTTGGCATGCACGAAATGGCATTATTTGATTTCCACATGATCATATTATTACTAAAAAGGATATTGTAATTCGATCATTTGGGAAGCGACAGCACTTCATGCGCACCCAATATGCATCATGAACAATCCATCCCTAATTCATCTGGTTTTCTATTTTCACTACCGTACGTTATTGGCATGACATGCACCGTAATGTAACGTAGATGTATATAGAACTCAAAAATCAATCGGCTGTATTGGTCTTTTCCACGTCGTATGTGTGATTATTCTAACACGTTCTGTAGATTAAACCATGTGAAATTAATCATGCATGAGATTCCTTCCCGCTTACAAGCATTCGCAAAGTCAACTCTCCCCCTCTCAATCGATATTATTGTAATTAATCATGACTGGATCATTTATACCATCTTGGACCTAACCGCCGTCTCTCTTCGTCACCAAACACCAATGATGATAAATTTCTCCCGCTGTGTTCGGTGACATCAAGACGTTCCCTATATAACGACTTGTACCATAGCTCGATCAATGCAGAACTCTCGATCGTACCAAAAGGTGAAAGGTGGTCGATCGGTCTTCCGAAGAATATAACTAACAAGAGGTAGCGATCAAGGTAGCTAGCGTTCGTTCCAATCAAGCTAGTTTGTGTCAGCCGCCATGAGGACGATCGTCTTCCCCAACGCCATGCTCCTGCCTTTGGCGCTTGTGACGAGCTTACTCCTCTTGAGCTCGTCCGTAGCAGATGCTGAGCTGAAGATAGGGTTCTACCAAAAGACATGCCCCCAAGCCGAGGCCGTCGTCCTGGACGAGATGTCCAAGATCATGTCCGTCGCTCCCTCCATCGGAGGGCCGTTGCTGAGGATGCATTTCCACGACTGCTTCGTGAGGGTACGTACGAACGAACACACGCACGCAATTAAGAGATCCATCGACTTATACATACATGCATATCTATATATCTAGTAGTAGTAGTAGTAGTAGTAGTAGTAGTAGTAGTAGTAGTAGTAGTAACGGTAGCAGTAGTGATTAATTACTTAGTTACGTACGTACGTATAGGGATGTGACGGTTCGGTGCTGCTGAACACCACGGATCCGAGCAAGCCGACGGAGAAGGACTCTCCTCCCAACCTGAGCCTCCGGGGGTACGGCGTCATCGATCTAGTGAAGGCGAGACTGGAGAAGGCGTGCCCAGAGACCGTCTCCTGTGCCGATATCATAGCCATCGTCGTCAGGGATGTCGTTTACTTGGTACGTAAGCAAGGACATGCAATAATTATTTGCTACTCATTGGTAATTAGTTATATATGATAATCAATTGACTTTGTTGTTGAATGATATATATATATATATGTGTGTATATCTCCAGTCACATGGACCGTACTATAAGGTGTACACCGGGCGAAGGGACGGGCGCGTGTCGAAGTCGAGCGAACCATTGACGATGCTGCCGCCTTTCTTCGCCAACATCTCCGCACTGAAGACGTCCTTCGCTGGGAAGGGACTCAGCGTGAAGGATCTTGTGGTTCTCTCAGGTATGGTGTGTGATGACTAGGTAGCTTATTAATCGTATACGTACATGCATGCTTAAATATTATCTGTCTCCACCAATATATATTACGTGCACTGATTGATTGATGGATTTAATTAGGAGCGCACACGATCGGGACCGCACACTGCTCGTCGTTCGACAACCGGATCTACAACTTCACAGGGAAGGGGGACACGGACCCAACGCTGGACAGTGAGTATGTGTCGAAGCTGAGGAAGAAGTGCAAGCACAACGACCAGGTGGCGCGCGTGGAGATGGACCCGGGCAGCTTCAGGACCTTCGACACCGACTACTACAAGCTGGTCTCCAAGAGGAGAGGCCTGTTCCAGTCGGACGCCGCCCTCCTGGACGACCAGGAGACCCGAGCGTACGTGATGAAGCAGGCCAAGTCCAGCCACGCCCAGTTCTTCCGCGACTTCGGCGCCTCCATGGTCAACATGGGCAACATCGAAGTCCTCACGGGTGGCCAAGGAGAGATCAGGAAGCACTGCGCCTTCGTGAATTAATTAAATTGGTTTCGTTGTGTTGGCATTGGTATGTGTTCATTCTTTTGGGTTGCGTCGTCGTTCCATCCATTCTTCACAACTATATTTAGATGGAGCTGGTTGTACTGGTTGCTTGTTGCGAGGTCTTTGGTATCCTGGCTTTCATAATTTACGTACGTCATGGAATAATATTTAATAAGGCCTACATTAAGTTGTATGGCAATTATATATGAACTCCCTCCTCCCCAGTGTTAATTTGGGTGCAATCATGCATATATAGCTTTATCTTTTTCGAAGGTGGATCGAAGAGCACGTAGTGGCCAATATTAACTCCATCTGGTATGGTACGGTAGTTGGCATGGTCGACATATCCCTTCCAAAGCAGGACATGCACCTAATTCAACCTTTTCTTTTTCAAAAAAACCATAAAATAAAAACCCAATATCAGGGGTGTTTCCTGTGGATATATAAACAAGTCTTACATGCATACACACACACATACATGTAGATGACCAAAGGCGTAAAACACAGTAGCGTTCCGTGCGAAGAAAGAACGAAATCGTAACTTGTACATGGACATCCATCATTTATTTGTCTACCATCACCCGTGGTTCAGGTTTGGCAGCAATCAGTCATCTTCTTCTGTGTTCAACAGTCTGTCATTTGTCTTCTTGCTGGATGTCAATTAATAGGTACGGTATTTTTGTCAACGTGACTGTTTAAAAGTTCATCGATCGAAACTCATTCGAATCTTATACAGGAATTTGAATTCCGTGATGAATTTGAACTCGATAACTAACAATATTGTCAAGAAAAAAAAGAAAAAGAAAAAGAAACAACGCCTGTTGTCACTGAAAATGATGTACGTCGAAAAGGATACATACCTATTTTCTTGCTGGATTTTCTTTGGCAAAGTGTGATGGGTTGTGAAATTTCAATTTAAAATCATTTCACAGGAAAGCAATTTTCGTTATCATGTAAACCCAGGTTTTACTGTATAAATTCAAAATCAATTCTCTTTTTGGTGTAATGCAATTCTATTCCTAAGTGTGAGACGTGCGCACGGAAGATACATTTCTAACCACTTCAAAGATATAGCAAATTTGTTTTAATCATAGAAAAGTCAAGTCAGCCGTGTGGTCCTGTATATGTTACAAGTTTGGATGTGTGCATCAATGGAAAAGCAGATTTTTGGGGTGGGTTTCTTATATCTCAAGTCTTGTCGGTACGCGTGCATGATCCTCTCTCTTGTATGATGTGTGGTCCAAGCGACACCCATACCTTCCACATTTTACATACATGATGAATACAATAAATCGGCTGAAATATTAATAAGGACCGTGTGTTTCTATATTCGTCTTCAACATTTAACTCTTGGTCATATATATACATAACCACTCATTTCGAAAAGTATGCGTCAATATAATAAGAGGCGTCGTCACTAATCACCACGTACCCTAGCTAGGATGCACATGGTTGTCCTCCTCACCATTTACCTGCTACATTATTTTCAAAATAAAGCAATGCCAACGAAACAAGCAACTGTATGTTTAGGAAGAATCCCGTCATCCTCATCATCAACTATATATAAAGATTAATTTGTAATGTTATTGGATATGTTTTAATCTCGAGGTGTTATATGTTGAATAATAAACGTTTTCAAATATTGCAGCTGTTTATCCATCCAACTTATGTATGTACTGAAAGGGTAATTGAAGAAAAGTTTAATAATTTGTTTCACAACTTATTCAATGATTTTCTCTGCGTACGTGGTGAAGCCAACATGCTCCGCGATGCTCGCTCGCTCGCTTCGTAACAGCTAGCCAACAGCGTCGGGTGACACAAATCCATGGCAGAGCGGGGCAATGCATGCAATGAAGCGTAGCGGTTCTTCACTGGTCCGGAGATTAAATTAATCGGTGCCTTATCTGTGCTTTCTGCAAGTGCACGATAATTAATAATCGAGCCCACATGCATGCTGTCCGACGCTGAAAGTAACAGTGCGTGCTTCGGCACCTACGCCACTGCTTAACTGCAAGTCCATTTGTGTCTAATGGAATAAACCACGTAGTTGGTGAGGCTCTGGTTAATACGAATGATGCACTCCACACGAACGTTTGCCCCACAAAAAGGGATGGAAAATAATCATTCACCACAGTGCTGTGCAGATCGAAAGCTATTATTTATGTCGAAGGCAAACTAATCTCCCATTACAAAAGTGGATTACTTTAACTTAAATCAATTAGTGCAGGGATAGAGCACCGTGTGGGCCTATAAAATCCCATCGCACCGAGTTCTCGCTTCCTTGCAGGATCGATTACATTCGATTGCTGGAAATTAAGGGGTGACACTGATAGATAGAGAGAGAGAGACAAGGGGAAGAAGAAGAGGATGATGGAGAAGAATAGCGTCGTAGCTGCAGCGGTCATCGTCCTCCTGAGCTTGACAGCCAGGGCTTACGCTGATTCCGGTGGTCTACGACTTGGGTTCTATTCCAAGTCCTGTCCGAAGGCGGAGAAGTTGGTGATGGACTTCGTCCATGAGCACATTCCCAACGCTCCGTCTCTCGCCGCCGCTCTCCTTCGGATGCACTTCCACGACTGCTTCGTGAGGGTGCGTACGTAAGTGGTGTATATCGACCACGCCGATGTTAATTAAGTCCACCTGTTCGATCGATCCATCGATCAATGGCAAATATTACTACTTGTATATACTTGCATGCGTAGGAGAATTAATAATCTATCTAGCTAGCTATAATATTGATTATTTGATTTCCATTGCCAACACAGGGCTGTGACGGATCGGTCCTCCTGAACTCCACGAAGACGAACAGCGCGAATGCCACTGAGAGGACTTCCACGCCCAACCTCACAGTCCGAGGGTTCGACTTCATCGACAGGGTCAAGGCCGTCCTCGAAGCGGAGTGCCCTGGCGTCGTGTCGTGTGCGGACATTATCGCGCTGGTGGCCAGAGATTCCGTGGTGGTCACGGTAAGAATTAACATCGAAATTAATCACTACCCACCATCGTAGATGTAGTAATTAAATTAAGTCGTACGTACGACGACAACGAACAGGGAGGTCCGTTTTGGAATGTTCCGACGGGACGAAGGGACGGCGTAGTGTCCAATGCCACAGAAGCGCTCCTCAACATCCCAGCTCCCACCTTCAACTTTGCCAATCTCACCGTTTCCTTCGCCAACAAAGGACTCAACCTCACCGATCTTGTTCTCTTGTCAGGTGAATTAATTAATTGATGTCCACTGTACCCTCCCTTCGTTCTTCCTCATTAATATATATATGTATATGTTTGTGTCTGGTCCACAATTAGCTAGCTAGCTGGTTCTGGTTTATTTGAATACCGATCGATGCTTAAGATGCATGCATGGATTAATTCAGGAGCTCACACGATCGGAATCGCCCACTGCTCGTCGTTCAGCAAAAGGCTGTACAACTTCTCCGGGAAGGGGAACAACGACATGGACCCGTCGCTGGACAGCGAGTACGCCTTGAACCTGAAGGCCAACAAGTGCAAGACCCCGAACGACAACGTTACCTTCGTCGAGATGGACCCCGGCAGCTTCCGGACCTTCGACCTCAGCTACTACACGCTCCTACTCAAGAGGAGGGGGCTGTTCCAGTCCGACGCCGCCCTGACCACCAACTCCGCCGCCCTGTCCTTCATCAAGAACCTCGTCGACGGCCCGCCCTCCGTCTTCTTCAAGGCCTTCGGCGCCGCCATGGAGAAGATGGGGAGGGTCGACGTCAAGACCGGAAGCCAGGGAGAGGTCAGGACGCAGTGTGCGTTGGTCAACAGCTAAACCATCCAGCCAAATTACGCCGACCTCTTAATTGATGTTTTTCGATCTCTTTTCAATTACTAATAATCCGGCAAGTTTGGGTGTTTTTTTTGTTCATCACTTCAGATATATCTGTGATTTTTCACGTCATGTATGGATTTCGATCATGGAAATAATTAACAAAGTGCTTGCGTTTATTTGATAATGACAGTGTGTTAACACCTATACGATCGAAACCCACCCACTTTTGCTTTCCTCATGCTCCGTAGCAACAGCACATGCCTCGCTTGGAGAACAGATAAACATCACATCAATTATTGGTGTCGGATAATACACCGAGAAAAAGATGAGTTCGTTCGCCTGTCACTTTCACATCTTACGAAATTAGAAAAGCGGCTTCAATGCTTCATGTCCCGCTATATATTTTTTTTTTGAAAAAAGCAAACACTAGGGCTTCGATCTTAACGAAAGTGTGAATGGCCCGGCTCTATCGAGTGAAGGTTCGAACGATGTTGTGAATCGAGAGAAGCGATAGAATGAAAAATTAAGGACAATTCTCTTCTTCTAGGTGGTTTCCGCGACGGCGAACCCTCCTCTTCACCCGATGAGGACCGAGAAATCTTATCCCCTGGGCGTCCACGCCGCCGCCGAGTCTGGTTTACCCAAGACAACTCAAAGGTCATCCGGCTACCTACATCGTTGACTGTGGGTCCTCAAGGCGCATTTCCACATCTGCCGCGTAGAACAGGATGAATCCCCCTCCTCAAGGTAGCCGACCTCCTTCCTTCCCTTCTGTTGATTTAGATAACAGAATGGGTGTTCATGAATAATTAATAATATTAATTCTGTTAACTTCCTCCATTTAGAACATCTTGAAACTCCTAAGCTTTAAACCTCCAAATTTGTCTTTGGCAATGATTATGATATTAAGGCCGATGGTAATGTTTCTTCGATGGTAATATTGATGCCCACTACTGTTGAAAACTGAATACTTTTTACCTTTTGCATTGCAATCGATCAGGAAAAAATAATTTTAGACAAGGATTACACCTGTAATAGCTTAGTTAATCAGACAGTAGTATTCAAGTTAAAAAAATTATCTTTTTCAAAAGGAGAAGAAGTACAGACTTCGCGAGCTGGGACCCCCCCTCTTTCGGTCAGAACGAGTAGTGTTTGGTGGACCAAGAAGTGATCTGCTGCTTGTCATCTGATGCTTACTTCGAGTTTTGATGTATTGGATCCTTCGGCCGACACAGAGGAAATGACAATTACAACAGCCTTCCATCCATACAAGGCGACCAAGGTCAATTGGTAGTTAGTGAGAATCTCTTTGTTGATGAATGACCACCACCTTTGGTCCATTGTCGGCACAAAGTTCCTTTGCCCACGTAGGCTTTTCTTTTTTGGGACAGCGTTTGGTACGAAGGGAAACATTTTTGTGATATCTATGCCATTTCCAGAAGCCCCAATTAATATTTCTGTAGCTTAGAGTTTACATTATTTAAACTCTACTCTGACTTCCTTAACCGGTCTGGACTCTATTTCATGGAACTTGAATCAAAATGGAATTTCTACATTATGATCTAATCTAGAAGGCTAGAGTAAAGGTCAAAGTATTGGCATGGCTTGTCGTTCACGATAAGATTATTACAAAAAAACAGAAGAGAAGAGAAAAATGGCTGGAGTTGTGAATTAAGCTGCTCTTGGTGTAATTTTGGCGTCGAAAATATTAATGAAATTTAACTCTTCTTGATTAAAGAAAAACAGAAAGCTGCTGATTTTGGAATATTTTTTGTTATTTGTCTTCTCTCTTTCGAATGAGCTTTCTTTTCGTCTGCCTAAGCAAGCCTGCCATGCATTTATCTCGGCCTTTCTTTGAATCATTTGAACTAATAGAAATAATTTAATTTTTAGAAACTCTTGCTTGAATATCTCTTCAATATTCTAGAATATTATTAACATAATCATCTTCTCACTAGAAAATTTGTCCTTAGGTACTGGAGTAGATAATCTTGTTGAAGTTCAATCAAGTAGGGATCGACGAGCCAATGTTCAAGCTGATAATAATCATGGCCCCTCTAGTAATTCTTGGAAATGTTGGTTAAGCCTCTGAATAAGGGGGTGTTTGTGCATCCAGAAAATGGCGTAAAACGTCGAAAAGGAAAATAGTAAAAAAAATTTCGCCATTTTCTAGGTGTTTGTGTACCAGATGATTTTTCATCATTTTTCGCCATTTTCCCTTGATATATAAGAAAAATTTTCTTTCATTTTCCTAATCTCTAAAACTTATGGAAAATGAATGAAAAGAAAATATGAATTATCACAGAATATATTAACAATATGCAATTTTAATATAGAAATTATTTATCTTTAATAGATGAAAATTGATATTATGAGAGATATGTGGAATAATAAAGATGTGTAAAATATATTTTATATTGTAACAATTATTATAAATGACTTTATCTTATATTATCTATAATAAATTTTGTTATTCTTTGTCTTATAGATAAATAAAAAAAATATTTAATTTATTAATTTTAATATTTTTATTTTATAAATAAATATATATATTTTATATTTTATGATTTTTCATCATTTTCTATTCTATACACAAATACATGTATTTCAAATTCTATCATTTTCTGTTATGTGCAAAAACACCTTGATTTTCTACTAATTTTTCGTTAATTTCTGTCATTTTCATTTCCATCATTTTATGTGATATTCCGTAGTTTTCTTTCCGTCATTTTCTAGGTGCACAAACACCCCTTAAGTTACTGCGGCAAGCAAATGTTCAAGCTAATAATTATGTATGCTCTAGTAATTCTTGGAATGCTGCTCCTCCTTAATTAGAGCTTAAACTTCCTATGTGTTTTGGACTTTTCCTTTGGGTGTGGTTTTACAATTGGAATGCTCTCCTCCTTAATTTAATCAACCATCTTCCTCCCAAAAGAAAGTACATTTCTGGCTTTTCCTTGGATTCCAGTTCTGGTGCATATTTGAAGACCTAGATCTCAGATTTTTTGTTTTTGTATTTTCATCTCAGTTTCAATTTTAGATTCTATATCTGACTAACCATAATATTGTACTCCAGATCCTACTGTTGGTTGGCTTGATCTCTCCAACTCTCGGGACCTTTTGTAGCTTCTAAACTACAAATGCTGCCTTTTGGTGACTTCATAAACTCGAACCAGTAGTATCACTGTAGCATCAATGGTCGTAGTTCAATTTACCGTAACTGTTTCTTCCAATACATCATTATGGATGTTACAGTGAATTGAGTCTTGAGCTGTCGTTCATTCGTGAAGACCAGGGGCGGCAATGGATTCTTTTGTGTTTGAAAGACTATTCTGCTTTTAGAGTGATTTCATCTTTCTTATTTGTTTTTGCGGGGAAACATACTATTTCGAGTCAACAAATTTGACCCCGACCGATTATTCGAAAAGAAAATGTCAAAATGGTACATGATGTTCCCAATCATTCAAGTCATTCGTAAGATGGATGGTTTGAAAATAAATGGCTAAAGAAATCCATTCTTGAAATTCTAAGCGCACGAGAGGAAGAATTTTTATTTGCATGTTTCGCAATGGTAGAATTAATCATCCATACAAAATATCGATGCATTTCTTTCCCGAGATGCTTGTAGAAAAATGAGATCAAGTACCATTCTTCTCATCTGAATAGTTTTCAACTTTTATAATCAGATAATTTTTAGAAATAGATATCATTAAAAAGATCTTCGGATTAATTATAAAAATCAGGTTCAATTAAAACTCGCTGAGAAAGAAAAGAAAAAAAAAGAAAAAAAGAAAAACCTAACCTGTTTATTTTGTAGAAATGGACTACGGCCCGAATAACAAAAGAAAAGGCCCGTCCGGCCGTCCGATTCCATGAATTAGTGCAACCGATTGTTCCTTCCCTCCGTCACCGCCTTCCTCACTCTTGGCCTCCCATTAGGGTTCTGATCTATCCGAGTTACGTTGGCGTCTCACCGAGCATATCTCTTTCCGTCACTGTTTTGCCGTAATCTGAGTCGAAGAAGAAGAAAGGGATGTTGGAGAGGAAGCTGTACAAGACGAAGCTTTGTATACTCTACCAGAGAGGCCGCTGCTCGCGACCGAGTTGCTCCTTCGCCCACGGAGAAGTCGAGCTACGCCGCTTCCACCCTTCACAAAGTGGTAACCAGTATTCCCTGCTATCCTAAACGAATAGATTTTCATCTTGTTGGAAGTGGACGAAACGGCTGTCTGCATTTTCTTGGTTTTGTCTGAAAAGAAGGCTATATTTTGTGTTTGTATTAATTTCGGTGGTTTAGATCATGGAGGGGGATTTCTATATGAATTTAACAGAGATCTGGCGTTTCTATTGTTATGCATTTTATAGTGGAAAAAACCCTCTCATGTTAGAATGCTGTTTAGCGGTTAGCTTGGGATTATGTGCTTGCAACATGCTATGGAGCACGAGGAAACACACTGTGGAACTGAGCTTCTTGTTCTTTTTATCATTTATTTTCCCATTCACCTTTATGGTTATGTGTATTTTATCATTTATTTCAACTTATTAGAAGTATAAAATTCCGGGTTTGTTTTGTCTTGTCAACGGTAATTCTCTCCCCTCTCTCTCTAGTGTAGACGAAGGATACTTGTAATTATTAGCTTTCATTACAATAGATTGTTTATGACTAAATCCTTCACTTCCCTTAAAGTCTAGATGCTTGATATTTTGAACTTATTCATTTTCTCTAATACAAAATAAAAAAAGAAACTTCTTGTTTTGTCCCTTTTTCTACTCAAAATAAGAGATTTTATTTGGTTTCTTTCATATATCTGACGTGCATATTTGTCTCCAACACCAATGGTGGTAAATGTAACTTTCTGCAGATCAAAATAATTTTCTATACTTCAGCATATGCCAGGATATATATGTGCAGGCTTCAAATTAATCAGTGGTGGAGTAAATTCATCTATGTGAAATTGTTACCAATCTGATTATTCCGAAAAGTTTCACATTACATCAGCATTAGCTAGCATCATGTGGTGGCACAATTTTGTTGCTCATATTCTCAACTCCTAGTGAAGATATCATTCCTTTTGCCGTGGAAGCTGATACCGTCCAGTCTATGTTGTTGCAGCTTATTTGAACCATGGGTTTTTATTACATATTCTGCGAATGATGTTTTGCATTGGGACATATATAGAACCTAGATCTAGGGTTCTTCTGAATCTAACAAATGTCAGAAGGTTTGATCATGGAGTCACATTCTTTAGAACATATGGCAGTTAGGAAGTGGTGTATCTGGTAACTATTTTATCTGCAAGATGCTAATATCCTTGCAAATGATATCACTAATCTCTTGTGTTGGACTAAAACACACTAAAGTTTTCCATGTTCAGTCCTATTGAGTGGCCAATCTGCCAATTTTATTAAAGGTGATGCGTTTCATTATTCCAACTGATATGGTGATATGGATGAATGTGTATGGTTCTGATCATTCAGCTTTTATAATCATCTGGAAAGAGCCATCTTTGACCCTGTTACATTCTTGTTTGATTCCCCAAGGGTATTACCAGTGAACTACAATTACTGCTATTGTCACATCTATTCTTTCTTTTCAACTAGTTTTGATATTCCTTTGGGAGTAACATGGAATGGATACTATGCTCTTTATTTCATTCCTCATACTATTCAAGGTAACATTAAGCCTGTGTGTTGCCATACTTGCAGAATTTTGATTTGCCTCTTGCAAGAACTTAAAATATCTTCTCCTGATTTGAAATGCTTTTCTCGACCTCACAGGTAGACGGGATTTCCGAAATAATGACCTGAGAGACAAACTAGAAAGGAGTTCTCCTAATCGGCGATATTCACTTGGGAGGAACTCAAGAGTGCGTCGTCAATTTCATAATAAACAACTATCTCATGATCGGGGTATGACTGCTCGCATATTATTCTTCCATACAAAGGGTAGGAGAAACAGTGATTCATGCTCATGGTCATTACACTGTTTGACTTCATGTAGTGGGATTATAGCTTGGGTTGTTATTGTTGTATGCTCTTTACTTCAACATCAACATTTGTTTCATCTGCATCTTCTCTTTGATCATATATATAACTTGATATGCATTTCCATTTTCTTCTCAACTTGAATTGTCGTTAACTTGATATTATTTGCAGGGTTTAGCCATTCCCGATCCCCAGTGAGGAGGAGGTAAATGAACCATATTTTTCCATACTTTTCTCCCATTGTGATGGACCATATGTAGTATTGCAAGTTTTTAGCTGGTGCTATAAACAAATGCTAATAGTCTTGCATGTAACATATCCGTTTTTATGAAATCTTGAAAATTTCACACATTACATGCTTTTTACATTTATATGGGCTCCTTTTGGTATCTTGTGCTTAATACATTTTTTTCTATGCATTTGCACACCAGTAAGTAGTAGGTGATTGACATATGTAAGAAAATCTTTTCAAGAATGTGTTCTCCCCGTCTAATTATTGCTTAGATCTGATTCTGATTATGATCAATGGTTTGGAAAAATAACTAATTAGTTAATTAAGTTCAAAATGGTGTCTAAGTAGTGAGTGCCTAAGTTCAAAAAGAACTAACTGGGTAAGCTAGAATTGTAGGCAACATGAATTGTTGAGTAACTTTCAGTTAAAAGGAGTGCGTAAGTATTTCAGCAAGATTTTAGTTGGAACACATTTAAGTAGAAGATAGGCAGCAGGTTGGGTTTTTCACCGGGGCAAGATTTTTTAATCCTGTTTCAGAAATTCATTGAAGCCTAATTGCTGATGATCTTACTCTCTTAACTTTCAATATTTATAGTAATTAAAAAGATAAATTAGTGCTTGAGGCTCCCACCAATGTAAGATCTGCAGAATAATTTTCAGTTAAGTGTAAATTGTAAACTTAATTATTATTTATTTAATTAAATAATTTCAATGCAGAATAATTCAGGTAAACCATAATTGTAGACAATATGAATCATTGTGCAGTTTTCAGTTAAAAACAGTGCCTAAGTGAAATATGATGAGCTAATTTTAGCAAGATTTTTGTTGAAAGATATTTATGTAGAAGATAAGTAGCAGATTGGGTTTTTTCTCAGGGCAGAATTTTTTGATCCTGTTCCACAAATTATGTAACATTTTTTTGTTACTCTAATTGCTGATTATCCCATGATTTTAACTTTTAAGCTTTATGGTACTAAAGAAGGACAAACGTAGCGTATGAAGTTCTCATCAACATAAGGTCTGAGAAGAATCCTATTGCATGCAATCTTACCTTCATAAATAGAGATTGATTTGTACAATTTGAACCCGTGAGCTCCAAGTACAATGGAGTAACCCTTGTCATTGCATCAAGCCTTGCCCTCTTTACTCAAAAAAAAACTTTGCACATATTTGTTATATATGGAAAATCATTAGTTGTGAAACTCTAATGTTTTTTAGGTTTATGATGACATCAAACGTTTGACAATTAGCTCCAGTGTCATGCATTGCCATAACATCATGATTGTATCTTTCAACAAAAAACATGATTGTCGTCAAGGTGATTTATGATAATGACTTAATGATTTCACTTCTTTCATTGAGAGGAGGTATGAGAAAAGGCAAAAAATTGACGTACAAAGTGATGTTTCCACAAGTCCAAGGATTTCTGATGGTCATGAAAATCAGTTTAGAGAAGGAAAGCCTTCCTCTTATTCTGAAAGAATTCTGATTGAAGAGAAGGTTGTTTTTTTTGTTTATTTTCGTCTAAAGTTCAAATAGTAGCTTATAGTATATTTTTATATTGTGTTTGGCATTCACTTCTTTACACCACAGTCACAATATCATTATATTTATAATTTTTATTGTATTTCTGCAGTTAAAAGAAGCACAGATGGATATTGAAAGTTATGAAGAGCATAAATGTGAACTAGAGGTACATTCCATTCGCATGACACCTGTTTGTATAATTTTTTGTAAAATCAATGGCAATTTTATACAAGAAAACATGGCTTTATGTAAACTGGAAACTCCAACTATCCAAATATATTAGAGTTTGGTCCATTATGTTTTCCTGGGAGAAACAATCTTACAGTGGAAAAATAAGTGTCAACAATGAATCCTGTGGGTAGTATGACAGTTTAGATGATCTTCAGGGAAGCAGCACTTTCATATGTTCATGGTAAATGTATGAAATATGATTGCCCTAAAGAAGGATTTGGTGGAACAATCATAATAATGAGAGAAGAGGTTTCCTTTTTTTCTCGTTATGGGGTTTATGCTTATTTAATCTCCTTTGTTTTGTAGAACTCGCTAAAAGAGAGAAAGGAAGAAATGGACAAGCTATATGCTAAAATAGAAGTGATTGACTCACTGCTGAAGAAAGAACGAGATGATTGCAGAAGGTTTTTGATGTTTAAATTTGTTGTTTGAAATGTAAGATACTAAGATATTTTTATCTAACTAGTATTGTAGATTACCATCCATCTACATTTTGTTTATACAGGTTAATTTCAAAAAATAAAAAATTCCTCAAGGCACTTGGACGTTATCTACGAGCACAAGAGGAGTTAAAGCGGCAAGTGTCTTCTATCACTTTACTTTCTTGCCTTTCATAACGATCTTTGCTAAGAGAGCAATAAAAAAATAAAAAAACTTGTTCTGGGACATTATCAAGAAGATATTTTTTGGTGTTCTCTATGATTTTGTGCTGACTTTTATTGAAATGCTCAGTTCACAAGGTCGGCTGCAAAAGCTGGCAGATCAGCTGGATTCTGAAAATGTGAAGCCTGGGGTCAATGAAGAAGATTCCAGTGTTAATATACGTAGTGATGAAGACCCTAACCAGTTTGAAAGTAGATATGAGCAACAGAATCACACTTCCCCTCCCAAAAAGAGGTCTAGACTAAGCATGGGAACCAGTGAAGAAACAAAGCCAGGTAAAGTAATGAAGGCAGATTAATGAGACTCATACAAATTTCTGTTGCTCTTTCTTATATATATCTGTAGGATGATAATGTGAATTCCACAATTTCTATTAATGAAAAAGAATTCATCCATACGAACGTGATGGCACATAACTCTATTGATTACCCAACTGTACATTATTCCCCTATTAAGCTTCATTCCTGCTTTGGCGGACTGCTACATGGGTATTTCTGTGCATATCATCTATTATTACCTAGCATCTTGTTAGTGCAAGTTTAGATATACTATTGTCAACCTTTTTAATATCTATGGACTGCATATTCCATGATGATTGAATGAAGCTTTTTTAGTTCTCCGTCTTAAAGTTTCCCGTTCTTATCTATATGTTTCTTTACCTAGTTTTCTCATTTTCTGTTCTTATGGAGAGAGGTTAAATGCCTACCATAATAGTTAACCTTTTCTTTGATATCCTATGTTTTCAACCATCTATGAATGTAGGGAATTCAAAAGTTCCTATGAAAGCAGAAAAGCCCACCATGCATTCCGAAAGTGGCAAGAAGGAAACTGATCCAGTAAACTCGTTGCTGACTAGAAATGATGGCCATAAGCTTCATGCAGATGATCATATGCAAAAGATAGGAAGAAGTAGCTTCTCTGGACCAGCGTCAGATAAGGTGCCCGTCTGATGATTCCCGACTTATTTTTTGTTTCTTAGGAGTTGATGAAAGTATTATGTTTATTGAACAAAAGTATAATAATAACAATGGTTTGGGTTCTTAAAAAATCCTATAGTTTGGGTTCTTAAAAAATCCTATAGTTTGGGACCTTTCTTTAGTCGTTTCCCTGTAAAAGTTTTCTTTTTGGTTCCCCTGAAGAAAAGTTCCTGATGTTGTCGTATTTGGGAAACTGGGAAATCTGAGAGATTTAATTTTCTTTTTGCAAGGCAAAGGCAACTGACATGGGGAGTTCGATGCCTGCGACTAGCATGGCTGCTCATGCGGTAGATGAATTTATTGAAGCAATTGAAATGGAAGAGAAGGCCGGGGCATTAGAAGCAACCACAACAATTGAGAATGGCAATGGCTCCATTGATGCCAAAGCAGGGTTACCGTATCCGTTGCCTTCGCCTCCTGAGATTCCCCCAGATGCATACAAACAGGTTAGAATCACTTTACCCACTATTCCTACGCTTGAACTATAACACCTGGATTATGCATAGGCTCCTTTGTCCACTCTTTCCGGTCGGATTGTAGATTGGGTTTTTCACGGTGGTGGCTGCTTGAAATCCACGTAATGATTTTTATGTGCTTGCTCTTCAGTATGAGGGTGATGATGAGATGGTTGATGTGGAAAAAGTTGATGCTGAGGCGGGAGATGCAGATCTGTAGTGAAGTTGAGATCATTAATGTGAAACGAGTCTTGATTCTTTGAGGATTCTAGTTGGTTATTGGTAGCTATTTGAGAACAATGGCCGTTGCCGAGTTCCATTGAATTCCTTTTATTTTGCTTTCATTTTCGTATCCACATTTTCGTGATGTTTGCACTGAGATAACAGGTTACCAAGCTGAATCGGTTTCATGCTAGTGATTACTTGTGACTGTCTATTAATCACACCCGCCTTTGACGTTATTATTATTATTAGCATGGATCTTGCGCGGGTTCGAATTCTGATAATTAGGAAGTTGATGGCGGGTGATAAGAAAACATAGTTAGAACCGCAGGAAAATATTTCAGGAAAACTTTAACTAAATGTATATTTTATAGAACTACCGCCAACGAAATGCCATTTGCAGCTTTGTCTTTGACGATGCCCATGCATATGTTGTCGGAAATCACAATGAGTTCCCTCCGGTGATCATCTCACGGATTGTGATTATTTTGTACATTTACGTTTGATTATAAACAACGATGATACGTTGATAATGAAAATTCTAGTTGTGGTTTTTGGTAAAGAGTATTTCTCAGTTTGGTATTTGAATTATTTACATTTTCTAGAATTATGTAAATTTTATTATAAATATCAAATAAATTAGATGCTTTGGTTTTAACTAAAATTTCGTATTTTACTAATAAAATCAACAGTCATAAAGTACTGCCGCGCGACATGCCGAGAAGTGAGATTAACTTATAATTCTTTAATTGTTTAAGCATCACAACATATGAGTTTAAGCATACAAGTTTGTGAAATATGGTAAACAATATTAATGATCTTGCTTTATCTTAGATTTACAAGAAAAGATGATAAAAAACATTATCGATATAAAAAAAGGCTTAAAATGTATACAAAATTTTAACGTTAACAAGGAAATTGATGATAAATATAGAAATATCATTAACATTTTGCACAATTATTCATGATTCTTAAACGTGTTTTTCGGTTCTTACCGGATCCGATTATTGTGGACCACACAAAAACCAGATATCGAACGTCATCCACCCGTTTCTCCCGTCAATCCGCGAACGCAAATGCTTGTTTCTCACCGGCGGCCACGCCATTCCAAATGCTAAGCGGCCCCGCCGCCGAGAAGGTGGGCCCTTCCACGCCACCTCCACGGCAACTCACCGCCGTCACATTCGCACTCGAACGCCTCGTCTCCCGCAACGATAGGCTCTTGTCGGAAGACCACCATCGGAACAGCTACCACTCTTTGCCGGTGCCGGCGGCGCTGGATGCTTTCCGGGCGGCGAGGCCACCTACTATCAGCATAGAAAAGTACCTTGGAAGGATATACAAGTACACCGGGTGCAGTCCCTCGTGCTTCGTGGTGGCGTTCGTGTACCTGGACCGGTTGCTCCACCGGTACCCGGGCGCGCTGGTCGTCTCGCTTAACGTCCACCGGCTTGTTCTTACCGGTGTGCTGGTGGCTTCCAAGGTTCTCGATGATGTGTAAGAATACAAATCCTTCCTGGAATTATGTCGCGTTAGTCATTTTTTTGTGTTGATTCAAAACCCAAGTTGCAATCTTGTTTACTTTTTGAAAGATGTTATTGGTTGTGAACATGCCTTTGCTGGCGTTGTTAGTGCCTGTTTCCCGTTTCTTGCGCGGAATCTGAAATTTCTTTGGGTAATTTTCGTCTAGGATTGATTATAAATAGGAGAAATCAAGCTCCAACCTTTGCACGATCATTTACCATCGTACAAATAATTTACCAATTGCTGCAGAAAAAACAGCTTTTGACAGATGTCTGTGTGTACTTGTGGGAATTGGATTTTCCATCCATAAACTTATGTGTGATCGATTCATTTATTCATGAATCCATTCCTACTACTGTTTCAAGGAATGAAGACGATACCACTGTTCTGTACGACCGCAGGCACCATGACAACGCATTCTATGCCAGAGTGGGAGGAGTGAGCAATGCGGAGCTGAACCGGCTGGAGCTGGAGCTGCTGTCCGGGTTGGATTTCAGCGTGATGGTCGGCTCGAGGGTGTTCGAGTGCTACTGTTGTCAACTGGAGAAGGAGATGACGAAGACAGAAGCGATGCAGAAGATGAACCTCCAGTCGGCCATAGCTGTCTACGATTGCAAGGCCAAGGCGTGAATAGTTTGCTTGTTGTCGTGTAGTATGGAGGACGTTGCTCTTCCTCCTTCATGCTCGATTGTTCACAGCATGACATTTTTTAACTCGGTAAGACCGTAATAATAGGATTTAGACTATATTGAAAAGCATTACTCTGCATAATCTTGTTCTAACCAAACTTCTTATGCTTGATTTGTTAACTATGACGTGTACACGAAGGGACGATATAATGAACGGTAAAGGGAAGCAATCAATAATGAATAACGGTGTTGGAATTTGATGCATAAGAAGATATGGATGTGAAGAAGCTTTCTTTTCCTAAGACATTTCTGTAACTGACAAAGAGATGTGGACAAGCATAATCAATCGACACTAGAAGACATGATGCAGTAAATGGGAACAGGGGCTGTAGAGAAGTTTCTTGCAGGAATGAGGGTTGCTTAAGTTGTAGGAACAGGGGAGATGCTAATCTTGTCTGTGCAAAAAAGAGGTTAACTCCACATGCTGTAGGAATTATTACCCATTTCTCAGATTTCTTTTTCTTGCCTAGCAAACATTTGAAATGTGTTGAGTACGGTATAAAAACTCTCTTCAAAGCAAGCATAGCATTGATACATACAGAGGCACAATTCACTTGCAATGTTGCACACACACACGCACATATATATATATACCTGTAGGGAGCTATATGGGTTGATGAAGAAAAAAGACGTATAGGAGAAAATAGACAAAAAATCACGATTTTGGAAGGAAGAACCACAAATTTAAGCATACCAACTACAAGAACAGACAAGTTATGTGATCCAAATGCTATGGGAGGCACTGGCCTTCAACTCAAATAGTGAAAGATTCAATGCTTGCATATAACGACAAAGCATGGTAGAAGGGCCCTTGAATTTAACAAGTAAAGCTCTTCGACATTTGCATAGAGGCCTACCTTCCCAGCCAGTGAGTCGAATCCCGACTGTCCGGCGAGCTCTTGGTAGTTTTCCAGGGGTCGGTGCACCCTCCCTGCTATAACTCTGCAAACCATCAACGCCTTCCTAACTGAGGTGTCCTCCTCATATACCTCAATACATTCGAAAGCTCTTCCGCTGGTGGATGTTGTGAATACTCCAATTCCACCCATTATTTCCTTCTTGGTGGAGAATCCATGCCGTATGATGCGGCAAACACTGCACTTTTCGGATGAGCAGAGGTTGGAGGAGCCATTCATGCCCAGTGAGCAGGCCACAGTTGTACCATAGAACCTTAGCAGTTCATTGCCATCAGCTAGGCAACGAGGATGCTTCTTGGGAAGCTTGCTAGCCTTTATTTTGACCATCTCTCGATATTCCTCAAATGATGCAAGCGTCTTTTGTGTATTGTGGACCTTAAGAATCCTTTCGATCCGTCCACAACTCGTCTCAGATTTCAACCAACTTGTTTTGCATATAATCTCCACAATTTTTCTAGAGGAATCACCTTCAGCAAGCTCTGTAACTGCATAACAAACATGAAAAGAAATTCATGATTTACTGTCAATAGGAAATCATTAGCCAAGGGATCTGATGCAGCTAATCAAGACCTTTATGAATTACACCTGATTTATGCCAACTTGGAAGAGGCTTCAGTTGCATGCTTATACTTTAAATGTTTGCACCTTACATGTAAGATGAGTGTAATAGAGAACTTAGTTTTGAAGCCATCAAACTTTTAGGAAATTCAAATTGATGGTAAGCAATAGGGAAACATTGAGGCCTGGAAGAACCAAATTTGGTCAGCAGAAATGGTTGCGTTACAGTTATTTATTTTTCACTATTTTTTTTGGCTAAGACAGTAAGCTATGGTAGCTGACTTGTTATAATAACAGCCATCCTGACAAGTGAAACTGTTGTGAGATTTATTTTTTTTCTGAAAAACAGAAAAAAAAAACTTATTCTTATGCATGCAATGCAATTATCCTACAAAAAGAGATTCAAGAATGGTAATTGTCACTTTACTCTCCAAAAAGAGTGACTAAAAATCAAGGATTAAAGATCTCATCTGATGGAATTGAAGCATGACATGTTGAAATAAGATGTTTTTTCACAGATGGGACAGGTATGGATAATTGGTTGTGACTGATATAAAGACTAAATGGTGTTTTCCCCCCCTTGAGAGTATCTATACGAAATTTTCATCCTTCACTACTAATGGCAATAAGAAAAGAGAGAGAATGTGAAACTTAAACATTACGTTTCACTGAAAAGCTGAACACATTTCGAATCCACAGTCAGTAAGGATTTGCAGTAATTTTCAGGTTTCTTTTTTCATTTTATGAATCTTGGCCATTAACTGCATTGTAGTCAAGACAACATTGCACAAGCTTCTGTGGAACCTTTTTCCCAGTAATTTCTCAAAAGGCATCAAAATTACGAGTTCCATAAAAAAATTCCACTTGATTGAGAGTACCAGACGTGGAAACAAAGTATGGAGGATGACTGAAAAATGCAAATGTAATCAAAATCCATAGCCATGGAAAGACAGGATTCCTATTGATATTTAGTGCCATGTGTTGTGAAAACGCTTCATTGATAGTCCTTTTTTACACCGAAAAGACTATTCATGACTTATACAACCACTAACATCATTCAATGGACTAAGATGAAAGTTGCAGACGTCAAGCCTGTAACATAAGCCTACAACTGAAAAATAGTGTAGTTCCGTGACATGAGTATATGAAGAACCACCCAATATGAAAATGGGATTAAAAGCCAAGTGAACATGCTGACATATTCAAATGAAAGTTGGAAGATCAGTTTGCACGATATGAATGCAAAACAGTATTGAATTAAAGATATCATATACAAAAATGTCACTAACTTATTACGAAACTAAGGGGAAGATATCATATACAATACAACGAGGTCGGCTAAATCATACTTGATGCCCTGAAAAAGGTAGAAGCGATTTTTAAAAATCTCCATCCAGAAATAGTCAACCGGAAAGGTTCGTCCTGGTACTTGATAATTTCACGTCGATGAACTTGGTCAAAACAAGACACTGAAATCGATATTATAGCGCATGAACTGAAGAACATCGAAACAAAAAATGCAAGACGGATCGAGCATAGAAAAGAATCGATCACATCCCTTACCAGCATGCTTGGAGAGGTGATGTGCTTCCATGGCTTCCCACTTCCCGAACTGCTGTCCACACTTGTGGCAGCTGACGAAGGCACCTGACACATTCGAATCAGCGTCATGAGGAGGCCTCGATCTCGAAGAGACTCGATGAATCCCAAGTCCACCACAACCACCCTCTCCGAACACCGCATTGGAAAGGGCAGACCCCCTGAATGAATGGGACTCCCTCAGATCAAACGGCCCAGGTGACTTCCTTGGATGGGTGGCGGTGGTGGTGGCTGTTCCTTTTAAGGACGGGTTATATTGCAGGGCATGGTGTCCTCTAGGCCCAGGGGTGCCAGGCCTGAGCGTGCCCACATATGTGGAGCTCAGCCCCTCCTCTCCACCATCGTGGCATCCTCCAAACCCTGTAATCTTTAGCTCACATGTGGAGTTGCTGAGAATCACCTCATGGGTGATTGGGTTGAGGAACTCACTGCTCCCAATCGACCTTGGGCTGCAGCTTGGTGGCTTGTCGAGGTGCCTCTTGCTCCCATGGATCACGTCCTTGAGGTTGGCTATGGATCTAGAACACCCTGACCTGCCTCCCTTCTTGGTGAGGATGCTGCCAAGATTCCCCTTTGACTTTGGGTCGTAAACTTCCGATGGCTCCGACTTGCAATGGAGGGACTTCTTCAAAGTGAACCACACTGTTGGCATGTTCTTCTTCTTCTTCTCTACCTCCTTTTCCCTCATCTCATATGCCACTTGGTGTTCTATCCTCCCCATCTCTCCCTACAGATATTGTCCGCTGTTGATACTTGAGCAGAGCCCAGCATTCAGCGGCAAATAAATCCTTACTTACAGTAGTACTCCATTACTTGCCATCTTTGTTCCTATTCTCCTTCAAGCCAAGAGATCTGTTTTCCCTTTTCAAGGAAGAAATCCCCACCTAAGCAAGCACAGTCCGAGACCACTCGATATCTTCCCTTCTCTCCTGGCAGCCCAACAGCTGACAATTTAATAGCTCAGGTCCCTCTCCCCCTGCAAACAGAGAACAACCCAAAACACAGAGCACAAGCATCCACAGACGTCACCGATCTTTTGGGTAAGGTTTTGCATGGTGTGAATACAGAAAAAGAAATGAACAGGCAGGGGTTCCATCCCGCATCTTGACTTCGAAAGTGTGAATCGAGAGCAATTATCAATCAAACTAGCTCAAAAATCAATGGTAGGTACCCGGTGCGTACAGTTAAGAAACCATGAATCGGAAAGAGGAAAAATAGTGACCATCCCGAAAAGATGGAATCTTTGGTATGGAAATCATAAACTCAACAAGGAAAAATAATAAAACTTGATGAATGGCATTAAAATTTTGAAAATGGCAGAAGACTTGATAATTAATAGTGACACTCACCTACTAAGGTCCCACACACATTTGCAGTGGAAAAGTAGTAATCGTCACAGAAATGGAAGAGCTGAGCAGTAAATGCTATGCTGCTGCATGAAGGAGCCTATTTACTGAAACGACAGGCTTTTTTCTACTGTCAGTGGAGGTTTTTTGGATGAATCTAATGGCAAGATCTCGAGGGTAACACACATGCCACGGTCCGTTCAGAAACACAGGTTCCCACACTTATGCCATGCTTGCAGTCTTGCAGGTTTCTCCACAGCTGCTGATTCTTCGACGCCGTGCATAATGTTTTTGATAATGATACTCAAATAATAAAAGGCTACCGGTTCAACCCATCCACGTCGATAACTATTCTTGTTGAGATACCGAACATAATATAATATAGCCTGTGCTACCTTTACGATTTATTTGTTCACATTATTTCATCAACTTTGCTATGTTATTGTTAATGTATACTGTCAGCTATTTATAATAAAATGCAAAATGATTTCTATGATTTGGTTGACTTTGAACTTGCGTAGTTCAAAAAGAGTTACCTGGTGTTTATTGACGAGGAAATGGGCACCAACTTTGATGATCTCCTTCCATAGCAAGTGATGCCGTGATGCGGGGGGGGGGGGGGGGGTCTCCTTTTGAGAAACTGGTAAAAGCAATGCCCGGGAACTTCAAGAATGTGGACGACGAAGGGTGGAACATGTGCGCCCCCGTCATGGTCGACGGAGCTCCTTTCAAAATGTGCACATTAATGATGGTCAAGGCAAAACTATTTAATCAGAAAATGATGAGGATTACGGTGCTTGGAAGTTCTGTGGCATTGATTATCATGATGTGAGACCTCCTCCTTCCTTGCGAAGTTCACAGACAAGGTCGACAGATAAGAAAAAGGAAATCGTACAGTATGAGATGCAAGCTAGCTAGGTGACTGTTTCAGTCTGTGCAGAATTCTACTGTGAGTTTGAACAATAATGGAAATGGTTTTTCCACTTGTTATTATTTCAGCTGTTTATTATTCCTTTCAGTTTATATATATATATATGTGTGTGTGTGTGTGTCTGTGTGTCCGTGTATTCTTATCATTCACTGAGACAAAAGCATTTTGGTCTTCCTTTCATGCTGAGTTCTTTTCCATTTTTTTTTATTCAACTAATTCATTGGTTGTGGTGATTTTGGACATGCAAGTATGCTTATTTTTATTTATTCCATTTAAAAAATGGCCATTCAAACATCCATCTGTACCTTTTATTTATAAATTAAACATCCATATGAATGAATCTTGTTGCCTCACTACGTTGAGATTATTGACTGTTTGTTTTTAAGTAGTTCTTTATGTACGTAGTTTGGGTCTTCTTAAGGTCAAAGATGGAAGTCAAAAAGCCTGGTAATGTATCAAAATGATTGAAATGTTTTCGCAAATTTTGTTACTTAAATGGGATTTCATTAAAATTCTGATCATCTGAAAATTCCACTTTGTCCAAAAGTTCACTGTTAAGATTATAATGTGAGAAAACTTCCAGATTATTGTTACAATGAGAGAAACCTATTAGTCACATTTTTCATTTTCTCACCAATAGATAATTAAAATAGTTGGTAATTAATTAAGAATACAAGTGTGTGAGAAGGAATTAATTGCGTTCGTTTTGCGGCGAACGGGGAATTCCGGCAGATTAAATCATACAAAATATCTATCAATGGCTATTTTTGTTCCACGTCATCCAGCGAGTGGGGAGAGAGATTATGATGTTTAGTCCCACATCGATGGACGAAGAATCTCTACGGCCAGACGATGCTATAAGTAACTTACCACGGCCGACGTTTTTCCATACTTACCTGGACGGGGTCTACGGGCGATCACGAAGGCCCGTGGCCTAGGCATGTGACTTCCATTGCACTTGGGAGGGGTACATGTCTAACGTCTCCCCAAGTGGGAGAGTGTACGTCATAATTTGTTGCCGTGGGGGAACGCGTTCGCGCGGCCCCTGCCCAATTTTAACTGGATTTTTAAATATTGCGAGTACGCCGTGTTTACGTCTGGCCTTTGCGCTATTTTTACAATCGTAGTTTCCATTTACGGAAGTATAATCGTCGTGGTAAAGTTTGTAAAATCTTTTAGGATCAGGCATTTTGACCTTTAAAGTTTTTTCGTTCTTGAAAAGCCAATGGTCTCTCTTAAAATTGTTGGCATGAAAATGAAGGAAAACGTCAAAGATCGTAATCGTTCGAGTAAAAATTGTCATTTTGAGGCTTAAAAAAAAATTAGATCATATCGACAGGTATACATACTAAAAAAATTCTAATAACTTCTGGTTTTGGTTGGAAAAGAAATCAATTCGAACCATACCTTTCTAAATTCCTCTCTAAAAATCAACTGTAGCTAGTTGTTGGAAGACATCCAATTAATTAATGAGAGATCGACTGGGTTGAACACAACCGAACACGCACTTGGCTTCTCACCCTCCACACCCTATTTTTAGCGACACGTAGTCATCCATTCGTGTTTACCGTCCTCCCCGTTATAAAACATTCGGACGACGACGACGATGACGGGCAGATGCAGCCTGCCGGAAGAGCTCAACATGGCAGTTCTGGCCATGTTTATACTGCTACTCCTGGCCAGTTCCGGCCATGTACGTGCGAGCGTGCTTGGAAGGTTGAGTCGAAGCGCGGCGGCGCACAGGATCCGTCTTGAGGCGGAATTCACGTTCGGCATGTACCACTTGGAGTACTCCCTGGGTACCCCTCCGGTCGCCGTGCAAGGCGTGTTGGATTCAGCCACTGCCATGTCGTGGATAATGTGCGATCCACAGGGCAAGCCCACGTACAACCCCAATCACTCCAGCACCGCTGCCAAGCTGCCGTGCCACAGCCCCCGATGCAATCTGGGAAAGTACGCTAGCAATTGCACCGAGTTCTGCACCTACGAAAACGTGTACGGCGACGAAAACTACGCCCAAGGGACCATGCTGACGGAGACGGTGACGCTGGGGGGCGTCAGCGTTCCAGACATGTTGATCGGGTGCACCAGCAACACCAGCATGCTAGGGGAGCCTGGGAACGTCGGGTTCGCGCCGTCGGGCCTGAGCATGATTGGTCAGCTGGGGTTGAAGAAGTTCTCCCATTGCCTTGCCCCTCCAGATGCCTCCAAGAAGAGTCCCGTCTTCCTCGGTTGGGCCGCAGAACTCAGCTGCCATGGAGCTCTTGGTACCATTAAATCCGTTCCTCTCGTCGATAACCCCCAGAAGGGCAAATATTACTGGATTTCCCTCAAGGCCATCTCGGTAGGTATATAATCAACAAATTAAACATGTTAATTAATTAATTAATAATTAGTTAATTAAACATGCATGCGTGCATGCAGGGAATACTCGAGTGGAGATAGCCGGGGAAGCGCCGGACGGGACGGAGTTGATGGTGGTGGACACGGGGACGGACATGAGCACCTTCGCCAAGTCAACCTTCGACAAGCTGAGAGACGCATTCGTGAAAGAAGCGAAGCTTCCGACCAAATCGAACCAGTACATGGGGATCGGAGAGGGCCTGTGCTTCGTGACGGCCGGGAGCGACCAAGACGTGATCACAAGCTTGCCCAAGGTGACGTACCACTTGGACGGGGTGGACCAGGAGTTCCCGGCGGATGCCTTCTACACTCCCGACGTTACGGGGCTGACGTGCGTCAAGGTGAGGGGGATGGGCGAGCACTTCAAGTTTCCGGCCATCTGGGGAAACCATCAGATGAGGAACATGCACATGATGTTCGACTTGGGGCAGCAAAGGATGTCCTTCGTTCCCGCCGACTGCTCGACACTCTAATATATACACTCATTCCTTACTTGTTAATTAATTAATTACTCGAGTGATCATTAATTCATTCCTCCAATATCTGATGATGCTGTTTCATTAATTATTAGAAACCCTCGACATTATTAAATAAAAAGAAGATTAAATGTTATTACATGTGTATGTTCATAATTAATTAAGATCGATCAGCTGCATCGATCCGATTAATTCCTGGCTAGCTCTCCTTGACAATTAACTGGGGGTAGAATCATTCATTGTCTTGTGGAGATTATTTGACCATAAATTAATAGGTATCAAAGAAAAAATCGCTTGACACCGCAAGAAATTTACCGTCCGTACGTAGTAATTAGAGATTGTGTTCCATCTCCCATTTCATGTAAATAATGGGTCACCTCGTCGGCCTAAACTAAAAAATATTGACACTTCTTAATCCGGCCATTAACGACAAAATATTCCGCATATATATATAATTAATAAATAAAAGAAATGCATTCGAAAAGGATAATATCGTTTCCTTGTCGGGTCAATCCCACGGTCGGTACCCATTTGGATGCCATATGGACGGTCGAGATGGAAAGTCTGGTATTTTAGCACACCAACCCTTCTCACTTCACCATCGAGCACGAGACGGGCAGTCCACCACATCCTTCTCATCACCAAATCGACGAAAATCCCTAGAGTTGGATCGTAGGAGGCGCGCAGGTTTCCGAGATGGGGTCACCGGAGAACCCCAATTGGCTACTAGATTGTTCCCTGATTGATGACATCGCCGTCTCAGGTGGTGATTTCGTGGCAGACGGCAACGCTGGGCTCTATTGCCAGGGGCAGGGGTACAGCGGGTCTTATGGTCCCAGGTTGGTTTTATTTCCTAGATCGAGTATGTTATATTTTTTATTGGCTCATGCTTTCCATATGCTGGTTTATCTGCATGAGGTTTTTTGGATGACAAAATTCTTTTTTTTGTTTTGTTTGCGTGAATTTGTCGATTTGGGAAAATAGGTGGAGATTTCGTTTACGGTTGGAACATAAGTGGTTCTTCGGGCATTAGGGAAATGAGATTTTGGCTTAGTTTGAAGTAGCTTCTCCTTCCCTGCACTTCTTCTAAAATAAGCAAAAACAGTTCATTACGTGAAACAAGATCTTTAGGATGCTGAGATTGATAGTACCAAGAAAAAAAATTTGCGGAATTCATATAAAATGCTTGTTCAATTACGTATACCATCTCCAAATCTGGTTTATCACTGTATATTTTGTGTTAGCACTTCGTTTTGGTAGAGGTAGTGTTTAACACAAGGTTAACCGTTCTATTGACAAAGACATGATAAACCTGGACGCGGAATTCCTTTATGTTTTGCTACTTAATAAAATTGGGATGCAAGAATTTCAATGTTTTGTCCTCTTCAGTTTTAATTCTGGACGACGCTATTTCTCATAATCGTGGTGATAGGAAAAGGTATGTATATATCCTTGGAGTTAGAGATAGGGTGGTAGTTTGTTTTTTATCAATATGATTTGAAGTAGAACACTTCATAAAGATTTTTGAAAGAGATATTTATTCTACTTATCTACGAATCTTAAACTCACACTCACACTCACAAATGCTCAAAAATGCATGAATCATTAATAAATTATAAACCAGTATTTTTTTGGAGGGATAAACCAGTGTTTTTAATGTTCATATCCACACTGTTCCTTTTCATTCCTGGGGTCGAAGGTTCATATAATAATTTGTTCAAGTGGCATTCATTTGAATTATCTTGATTTTCAATAGATCATTTTGCTTCTTTGCATGACTAGTTGGAATTCAAGAAAGACATACCAAGATTGAGTTCCATGCATTGCCAAATGGCAACTTTCCTTTATGCGGCTTAGAAGCTTCTGTTATTGAAGGATAAGAAGATGTTCATGCTACTGAAGGAGTTATATCTGTGCAATTCCACAGAAGTACAATAACGTATCACCACGAGACCTTTCAAAAATAAAAATCACCACTTGAGAACTTAATTTTTCTTGTTTCACTGATAAAAGTGTAAACAACGATGTGAGAGTCTACTACCAACACAGTTCTTGTTAATGATATATTGTGGTTTTGGCCTTTTCTACGATCATTGCATAGACATCTCTATACATCTAATTTGCTAGGATATCATTTGTTTACTTTTATAACATTGTATGACTGATCTATTGGATATCAGTGTGGAAGTGAATGGGCTTGTGGATGTCAATGGAGTTTCGGAATTGGGTTCACGGAAGAGGTTGTTATCTGTTGTTTAACATTGTTAGTTGCTTCTCAACCTGTTTGATTTGTTTCTTTCATAGTATTTATCTTTACAGAGCAAGACAAGAATCTTGCAGTATGCCTGGATCCAAAGCATGCAGGGAGAAAATGAGAAGGGATAGGCTGAATGACAAGTAACGCCCCTTCTTTTCTTCTCTACAAGTACTTTATTTTTCCGCATTTCCACTTGCATGAACATGAAGGAAATAACCATTTGGGAGATACAAATTTTATGCTTTATGATCATTACCTAGGTCATCAGTTTATACCTTTTTTGTTTTTTTAACTTGCATTTCTGAGTTTTGCTTTGGCATACTTATTAGATTCATGGAGTTGGGTACCATCTTGGAGCCTGGAAAGCCACTAAAGATGGACAAAGCTGCTATCTTGAGTGATGCAACTCGTATGGTTACTCAACTAAGAAGTGAAGCACAAAAGCTGAAAGATTCAAATGAGAGCCTCCAGGAAAAGATCAAAGAACTGAAGGTATAATAGCCTTTTTGTATCATATTTGTTATTATATCTGGTGGAATATTCGTTGGACGTGAAGAAACTTGGAAATTTTAGGGTTTTGAGCACTAGAAAGATTTTTAATAGTTGTAATTTTTTATTATTGCCTATTTCTTCTTTTTTTGTTCCTGTCTTATACTCCATCAGTTATCTTCTTTCTATTCTTTTCATTCGATGCATACACTCCTATTTTCGTGGTTTTATATACAAATTAATCTTTGATATAGGTAGTGATCACACAATGACTTTGATGCATGGATTCTGATGTGGGACTTCTCCTCATTATTAAGATATATAGACTTTAATTAGTTCTTACACCCCTCAAGTTAGACATATATTGATTATAATCAGTTTGTTGCTTATGGTTTCAAAGATGCCCAGGGACAATCATTTGATGAAGATACCACCAATTATTCCAAAATAGGTGTAGAAAGAGTGGAGATACACTCATTTATATATAATTCTCTAATATCAGTGATAATTTAACTTACTGTTTTTAATTCTTTTATGGAAAATCAAATTGTTGGCAATGAAAATTGCTACTTTATCATAATTTTCATACAAAACATTACACTAAGACCCTATTTGGTATGGAAGGACCCGATCACATTAACTTGTAAGATGTTTGTGTCATGGACCTATATACTACTTTTAGTGTTCGACGTGGGCACCACATTCTATTTCTTGTTCTCTAGATAATCAAATTTGCTTGTATATAATTGCAGTATCTAGATGTATTCTTCCCCAATAGTCTGCGTAACTACACTAAAAAGTATGTCATGTTGTCAATATGCCCTTGTGTCATGATGTATTAAACCCTTTTCCTATGTACCTTTGACATCTGTTGTTCAAGGATAATCTGTTGTTCACGTCCTACTTTATTTGCCACCATTGCAGTCTGAGAAAAATGAACTTCGTGATGAGAAACAGCGTCTTAAGGCAGAAAAAGAGGGCTTAGAACAACAAATCAAAGCCATGAGCATGCCTACAAGCTTCGTACCTCATCCTCCAATCATTCCAAATCCTTTCATGGCCCCACCTCAAGCAGGAGGAGGCAAGCTAGTAATGCCCTACATCGGTTACCCTGGATTCACATATCAGATTCAGGCACCTGCGAATGTTGACGACAAGAATGAACTTCCACCTGCTGCTTAAGCTGGAATCGTTACGTTTCTGTAGACGAATTGGCTCCGCTTGTAATTTTCAGTTAACTTGCCATGGAAAGTATGTCCTCGGTCTGTTGTTTCTCATTGTAACTGTCCTTGAACTTCATTAGGTTCCCCATGGATGCTCATGCAACCTTTAAACGCATGCAGTTGTATATTTTTTAAAATAAACAAGTTGTTCATTCTTCTTTGTAAATGCTAATAAGATTTGCCTGAGCCAATAGATGTCATGTGAAGTATAAGCATCATCGTCTAAAACGTTTGTTTATACCACATTTATCAATTTTAGCTGTTGATAGGCTGACATTTTATTTTCTTCTTTGAGCACCAGCTTATTATTATTATTCGTAAGGGTATTCCTAAATAAACTCTCTGCTTAAATACCATTCAACAGGTTGAGAAGAATTCATTTAATTAATTTGTCCGTGTGCCTTGAGCCACCGAATATGTTTGTTCCGAAAGAAGCAAAGTAAAAATCGGATCAAACCCAAACACAAGTGTGCCCAAAACAATAGTGTAGCTGAAGAGCCTCTCTCCCTTGGCCATCCACGGTCGAGATCTTGTTCTGCTCTCCCTACCCTTATCTTCCCCCTCTGCCCCAGCTTTCATTAATTTCAGGTTACTGATTGAATACTTAATTAACTAATTTATTATTAATCACGTTTTATAAAAAAAGAATAATAATCAATGTAATATTAAAGAAAAAAAATCATACATAAAATAAAATATCGTATGTATAAAAAACATCTCTTTTTAATATTACAATATTAAATACGTACTTAAGGGGTTTAACCAACTATAGAAATGAAAGCTTCATAAATAATCAAAATGAAATATATAACAAAGATAATTCTAAATGTCAACTTCCTAAAGTTAATAATCAACACTATTACAATTTATATAAGTTTTTTTCTTTTATGAGTGACACTTAATAGATATTCAAATAGTTTAGTAAATATTAGAAGCATCCATAGAAATAATAATAGTTGACACTCCATAAACAATTGAATAATGATATACAACGGAAATATCTATAAAGATAAGAACAGATGATACACACAAGTCAAACAGCCTAATAAATTTAATATAATCTAAGCTAAGGCCCAATAAATAAATCCACTAATAGAAATCATATCATTGTGAAAGTCAATAAACCATTATCCATTTGTACAAGTAAAGAAAGACTATCTTTGATACACATAAACGCCACAATTTATGTTGTATCGTAGCCATTGTTTTTTTACACATGTCAAGGTATTCAACATATGACAATACATTTTGTTTGTAACTAAATCATTAAGTAGTCATGTCATAACTATTAGCCAATGTATACACGTCACCAACCAACATATATGTATATAACCAAATATATACATTTCACAAATAATAGCCATAATGAAAAACATTTCTAACATTGTACGTTCAAAATGCAACATCTACTGTCAATGATAATAATCATCAATGTTATGCAATTTATACAACCATATAATTCAAATGACATAACTAAATAAGATAAGTTCAAACACAAATAATTATATTTCTAATCACTACTACTACTAGTTACAATAATCATATCGTCCGCGACATCAATCAATCATATTATACCACATTTAATAATTAAAAATTCATAAATCAATAATAACAGGTTACATCATCATATTGTGCAGAATTCCATCATAGTACATAAATCGATCGTATTATACACATCATCGTGATGATGTATAATACTCAATATTGTGCCATGCTTATCAATAAATATGTACATTAATAGTCAAAATGATAGATTAATGCATTCTCACAACTCTCAATTGTAAATCCTAATTTAATATGAGTTAATTATGTTTTCATCACTAATCATCGCCATGATAAGAACTAACTTACATGATAAATGTATAATTGTCTACATTATGTAATATTCAACACTTAATACGGTGAGAATTAGTATTAACATATAATAGTCAAATATATTATGCAATAGAAAATGTTAATATGCAATCATTATCAATAATTATGCAGGAGTCCTTAAAAATTTCCTATTTAAGATTAAATAATAGAAATACTTATTATAAGAGATTATTTACAAAAGTCCCCAAAAGTCCTCTCCTTCTTCTTCTTCTTCTTCTTCTTCTTCTTCTTCTTCTTTTTTCCTCCTTAATTCCCTGCAAATGACCAGGAAAGAACCCACTTCTCCTCCCACACACAGGCCTGCCAACGTCCTCCTCCACGCGTAGAACTCCAATCGACGAAGCTCGCCGACGAAGTCTCATTCATGCACACGTCGCCGGCAGCTGCTCGCGCGCTGCTGAAGCCTGCCCAGACGCCGCCGACGACGACGACGGCCGCACATCGACCTTCCACGTGCGGACGAAACCCTCGAGTGGAAGGAAAAATCTACCTATTAATGAAATTACAACTACACGCCCCTTCACCATCCTTACGTTATCAGATCGACTCCGGTAGTGTTGGTTGATACAAAGCTCGCATTATATACACACAAACATGCATACTTCGGAAGAGTGCACAGCACAGCTTTTCGGGTGGGGGAAAAGGGAGACACGTGGCTAAGAGACGGAGAAATTTCAGGTTGATAAGGTTAGGCACCGTTTTTAAATGTTCATCAAGAACATCTTCTGCAATTTTGTTGTTATCTGCTTCAAAATCTAATTGCAAAAATAATAATAGATTAAGTACTTCAATCTCATCTGCTAAAATATATTGTTACCGAAGGCTAGGTAGTTGTTGTTCCTTTATTTAATCGTGTTTTACGAAAAATATTTCTCAACCTTCTATTCGTCTTATTTTTAGATAATATTGATTTTTTGTTTGGAATATTCATCAGAAAAATCTGCATTCGAGTGTGAATATTTCCCCTCGACATGATAAATTGAGAACGTTCTTTCCATCTATTCAGACCTTTGATGAATCTGCTCTGTTGGACCTTCTTGAAGCCTCTTGTTCGCTCAGAGACGTCTAAAGACCTTCAATCAATCTGCCCCTCTTGGGAAAATCACCAGAAAGATCTCTTGCCTCTTTGGAGCTTTCTCAAACAAAGATGCACCCACCACCTTCTACTTCAAGTAAGCATGATACCCTCGATCCTCGTTACAATGTTTTCATCTTGAGTAAAGATTTTTGTGATTTAAATTCCTACGGAGATAGAATTATTCTCACTTCCAATTTTACCATAAACCGTTATCCAAAATACTGAGAATCGAACATTGACTCTTCTCAAAACGCCCAACCAATATCAAGTACCTCCCCCTCCCCAACACTCTGTTAACTTCGATCCCCTTACAAATATCCTTTGGTGGAACTCAACCTTTGAATTCAATTCCTTTTCATTAAACATAGGAACTAGCACTCCCTCTTCTTAATCGGAAAATCTAATGCATAAACTTCGAAAACATTTTAACCTCTCCTCCAATATATTGGAACCCGACTCCTTTAACTCAACCTCTTCTTAGAGAAAATCATGGCCTGGAATATTCGTGGAATGAACTCTAGTAAAAAAAAAGAGAGCTATCAAAAACTCTGTTTGACTTGATCACCTTGATATCTTACTCTCAACCGAAACCCAATCCAACTCCTCCACAGCTAGATATTTAAAGGAAATTAGCGGCTCTTACCTTCATGACTAGTCACATCTCCCTTCTATGGCTCAATCTAGCGGAATCCTGATAGGATGGAATACCAATGGCTTAAAAAATTTATCTCATTGAATAGACTCCTACTCTGCCATCGTTAACTTCCTCAACTCCCGCACCCAACAACAATAGAGCTTCATGAGAGTCTATGATCCTTGTAGTCATATCCTTAAACTAGATTTCTTAGAAGAACTTCATTCCCTCTCAAGCTGATGTGATGATATCACAATCGTTGTAATATTAAAAAAAAGAAAACACATGAATAAAATTTTAACATGTAAAAAACTCTTTTTTTTAATATTATAAGGTTGATACTTGTTAAAGAATTATAATAACAAAAACCCACAATATATATATATATATATATAGACTTGCATTAAAAGTAACAGAAGTTATTTGTAATCTGACTCTAAACAAGGAAAAATACAAAATAAGGTATAAATCACAAAATTTATTATTCATAATATTTTATTGTAGTTAGTCAAAAAGTGACTAACTTCTCTTGTCTTGCTCATATTCTCTCAGAATATCTACCAGGTATACTAAAAGAAACAATATCAACATGTAAGTTAAAATCTAGTAGGTTATTTTATCATTAGACTAAAATATATTAATAACATATTATGCATGTGAAAAGAAAGTTTGTACTGTTAACTTAATGTAATAATAGAAAAGTATGCATTCCTATTACAAATAAAAATATATCCCACAAATTACAATAATACCTTAGACCCTAATATCATGACTATTCATACATTTTCATATTTAGTTTAGTTATGACTATATATTTACTTCCTATAGTAGAGACTAATTGTCACATATCCCCTTGTCATTAGGGTTGGATACCTCAAATACCTGAGACAAGGTTAATCATATCTTCTATCTCTATTGTTTATAATACTATAATACCATGCTCCTGTGGTTAGGTTCATAGCTAAATATTCATTTATTTTAATATATATTAAATTTCACTTTAGGCCTAATAATGACATGCACTAATCTTAAGAAGTTATGCAAAATATCATTATTCTATAATGCACTAATATGTTTATGCTTGTGGATTTGAAATGTATACCAATACTACTATAACTATATCCATGCATTATTCTATAATGCATAACATTAATGACAAATAATTATGAATATAATTACATAACTCACCATAACTACCAAAATCATGCATAAATATCAAATAAGACTATTTTTGGACTAAAGGAAGAAAGACTACCTAAAGGAGAAAATTGCAAAAATACAATAATATTCCCTATTTTCTTCTTCTTCTTTTTCCTCTTTTTTTTTCTTCTTCTTCCCCTTTGCTCTCTCTCTTTCACGTTTGACGGTGAAAATAATTCACCACCATACTTATATAATAGTTAAATATGTAGGTGAGGTGGTGGATGTTTCATCGCCTCACATTCTACCCTCACAAAATAAGTTTTGTCCTCAAAACTTAAAATTACTTGAATCTTCAAATAGGGAAGGGTATAGCTTCTTATCATCTTCTTCAAGTTCCCAAGTAGCTTCTTGCTCGGAATGATTTTACCATTGTACATTGACATAAGGTATAGTCTGTCTCCTAAAAACTTGTAACTTTGCATTCATAATACGTACAAGTTCTTCATGATAAGACAAGTCACGACCAATAGATACTAACACTAGGTCTAACATGTGAGACATATTTGATATATATTTCTTTAACATCGAGACATGAAAGACATTATACACTCCAGCTAAGGCATCTAACAAGTCTAAATGGTAAGCTATTAGTCCAACTCTGACCAAAATCTCATATGGCCCAATATATTGAGGGCTCAACTTGTCTCAAACTCTGAATCACATGATGCCCTTAGCAAGGGCAATCTATATAAAAACCTTATCGCCCTCTTGAAACTCAAGGGGTTGTCTTTAATGGACTACATAACTCTTCTATTGGCTTTGAGCTACCTTGAGTCACTTTCGGATCTATTGAGTTTTTTTTCTAGTATCCTAAATAAAACTCAAGATCTAATTGCTTGTTCTCACTAATGTCATCCCAACAATTGGGTGAACAACACTTCCTAGGATATAAGGCTTCATATGGTACCATTTGAATACTCAACTAAAAACTATTATTATAAGTAAACTCAATTAATGGTTAGTATTTGTCCCAATGGCCCCTAAAATAAATAGCATACACTCTCAACATATCTTCCAAAGTTTGAATAGTTAGCTTAGATTGATGTCAGTCAATCTAAGGATGAAAAGTAAAGATGAACTGTAGCTTAGTGCCTAAAGCTTGATGCAAGCTTTCCCAAAACTTGGAAATAAATCTTATGTCTTGATCAGAGGTTATAGTCAAAGGTAGTCTATGCAATCTCACTATTTCCTCCATATACAACTTAGTCATTTTGCTCAAAGTCATTCCAACTCCATATGGTAAAAAGTGAGCATACTTGGTCAACTCATCTATAATCACCCACATGACATCATTGCCATTTAGGGTTTTAGGCAAACCTACCAAAAAATCCATTGTAATATGCTCCCATTTCCACTCAAGAATGGGCAAAGGTTGAAGTGGTCTAGGAGGTCTCTAATACTTTACTTTGACTTATTGACAAGTCAAACAATAGGTAACAAAATTTGCAATGTATTTCTTTATTCCATCACATCAAAAGTTTCTCCTCAAATCCTTGTACATTTTGGTACCACTAGGATGTACCAAGTACCTAAAATTGTGTGCTTTAGACAAAATCAATTGTCTTAGTTTAGCATCATTAGGAACACAAAATTTGTCAATCAATCTCAAAGAGTCGTACACATGAATTCTGAAATCTATTCGACGAGCCTCATAAACCTCCTTCCTTAATTTCTACAACATGAAATCTAATGTCTACCCTTCCTTAATCTTTTGCAATAGTGTAGGTTCTATATGAATTCTAGCCAATAAGGTTTGTAGTCCCTGACAACAAACCTCTATTTCTTATCTTTCCAAATCTTCCAAAAGGTATTCTTGTTGTGACAATAATGTTGTTAGAGATCTATACTATCTTCTACTCAAGGCATTAGCTAATACATTGGTCTTCCTTAGGTGATATTGAATTGTTAAATTATAATCTTGCAATAGCTCAATCCATCTTCTCTGTCTCATATTCAATTCTTTTTGAGTGAAGGTGTATTTAAGATGTTTATGATTAGTAAAAATCTCACATGAGTCTCTATATAAATATTGTCTCTAAATTTTGAGACCAAAAATAATTGTTGCAAGTACTTCTCCTCATATGGTTTTAATTGTCTAGAAGCATAAGTAATTGCCTTTTCCTACTGCATTAATTTACAACCCAAACCTTTTAGAAAATCATCACTAAACATAGTGAATCTAATGTTTTGCTTTGGTAATGTCAATATAAGAGTAGCTATCAATCTATCTTTTAGTTTTTGAAAATTATTCTCACACTTTGGAGTCCAATCAAAATTTACCCTTTTTTGAGTTAATTTGATCAAAGGCTTTGCAATACAAGCAAATACTTTAAGAAATCTTCGATAATAACTTGCAAAACCCAAAAAGCTACTAATCTCTATCACTAACTTAGGTTGATTCCAAGTACTGACCACTTCTACCTTTTTGAGATCAATAGATATCCTATCACCAAAGATCACATGTCTTAGAAAGGTCATGTGATCTAGCCAAAACTCACATTTTTTCAATTTGGCAAAGAGCATATTCTCACATGACATTTGCAAGAAAGTCCTCAAATGACATTCACATTCAATCTTATTTGAAGAGTAAATTAAAATATCATTTGGGAAGACAACTACAAATTGATCTAGATAAAGCTGGAATATTTTGTTCATCAAATTCATGAATATTGTTGGGACATTAGTCAACCCAAAAGACATTACCAAAAACTCATAATGCTCGTAATGGGTATGAAATGCAGTTTTTGGTATATCTTCTACCTTGATTTTCAACTAATAATATCTAGATCTCAGATCAATATTTGAGAAGACCTTAATACCCTACAACTGGTCAAATAGATCATTTATCCTTAGAAGTAGATATTTATTCGTAGTAGTCACACTATTCAATTCTCAATAATCAATGCATAATCTCATACTTCCATCCTTCTTTTTTACAAAAAGGATAGGAGCACCCTACAAGGATGTGTTGGGTTGAATAAATTTCTTCTCTAATAGCTCTTAAATCTGATTTCTCAATTCTTTCAACTCTATAGGAGGTATTATATAAGGAGCTTTAGAAATTGGATTCATCCCAAGAGCTAAATAAATAGTAAACTCTACTTCTCGATCTACCATCATGCCTAACAACTCCTAAGGGAAAACATCAGCAAATTCTTAAACAATTAGAAGATCATTCAAATTAGGGGTTGTTACTTTAACCTTTAAGACTACTACCAAGTATCTTTGACATCCTTTCTACAATAGTTGCCTAACTCTAACTGTAGAAACAAATCTGGGAACATTTTGATCTGCACCACTAAAATAAAATTCTAGCTCTTCTAGAATTTGAAAGCAGACCTGCTTCTCGAAACAATCAACATTTACGTGATAGGTTGCTAGCCAATTCATTCCCAATATCACGTCAAAGTCTTTCATCAATAAGACAAAAAGATCCATTCACATATTCCTTCCTTTTATTAGAATTTGACAAGTTTTGCACACTTGTCTCATTATCAAGGTATTCCCAACAAGGGTACCTACTAACATCTATTTATTTATTTCTCTTATTCTACCATACTCACGTATCCTAATAGGTTGTGGTTCTTGTAGTTAAATCTTTTACTCTTATATCATTTAATTGTCATGCCCTAGAAAGGGTATGACAATTGTCATAATATTAAAGAGAAAAAAACACATATAAATAAAATTTTAGCATGTGAAAAACTATTCCCTTTAATATTATAAGGTTGGTAACTACTAAAGAGGTATAACAACAAAAACCTACAATATATATATTTATATATATATATATATAGACTTGCATCAAAAGTAACATAAGTTATTTACAATCTTACCTTAAACAAGGAAAAACACAAAATGAGGTACAAACCAAAAAATTTGTTATTCACAATATTTTGTTATAGTTTGTCAAAAAGTGACTAACTCCTCTTGTCTTACTCATGTTCTCTCAGAATATCTACCGGATATCTTAAAAAAATAATATCCACACGTGAGCTAAAACCTAGTAAGTCATTCTACCATCAATCTAAAATAGAATAATAATATGTTATGCATGTAAAAAGGAAGGTTGCATTATCAACTTAATGTAATAAAAAAAAATACATTTCTATTCCAAATAAAAATACATCCTACAAATTATAATAATACATTAAACCCTAATATCAAGATTATTCATACATTTTCATATTTAATTTAGTTATGACTACATATTTATTCTTTGCAACAGGGACCAATTGTCACATATTCCCTTGCGACTAAAGTTAGATACTTCGAGTGCCTGAGACAAGGTTAAATATATCTTTTGTCTCTATTGTATACAATATCATAATACTATGCTCTTGTGGTTGGGTTCATAGTTAAACATTCATTTATTTTAATATATATTAAATTTCATTTTAAGCCCAATAATGACATGCACTAAGCTTAAGAAGTTATGTAAAATCTCATTATTTACATAAACACATAATTTTGCTATAATCAATATAATTTATAATAACACTAATATGTTTATGCTTATGGATTTGAAATGTATACCAATACCACTATAATTATATCCATGTATTATTCTATAATGCATAACATTAATGACAAGTAATTATGAATATAATTATATAACTCACCATAATTACAAAAATCATGCATAAATCTCCTATAAGACTATTTTTGGATTAAAAAAAAAACTTACCTAAACGAGAAAATTACAAAAATACAATAATATTCCTTATTTATTTATTTTTCCTCTTCTTCTCTTCTTTTTCTTATTCTTCTTCTCCTTCTCTCTTTCACGTTCGACGGTGAAAATAATTCACCGCCGTACTTACATCCAACAACTCACGTGTATTTTTATGACGTCATACCTTTCTTAATTGAATTTGAATTTCAAATTCAACTTTTGAATTCAAATTGATCTTCTTGACCAATTTCTACAGAAGCTGGGTGGATGACGCTTGGCTCTTTGGGGCAGACTTCAGTTTGATTAGACTTTTGAACTCTACTACTCTCTCTCACGGTGGCTCAATTCAATAATTTCATTACCAACCATAGTCTGACTGACTACTTACCTAACAATTGCAAATTCACTTGGACTAACTTCTAATCAAATAATATACGAATTAGCCAACACAAAAATGTTAGCGAAAATAATGTGAATATTTGATTGAGAGTTGCGGAAGAGAAGATTGTTACGTGTGGTCCAAATAACCCACAGGGCCGAGAAGGCAAACAGTAGCCAAGAGGGATAGGAAAAAGGAGAGGGTGGCTTACAGAAGAGAAGAAACTGCTGGAGGAAGTCTTCCTAGAAAAGGATAGAGGGAGAGGGAAGAAAGAAGCTCCAGACTAAAAAGGAAATGGTGCAATCCACAAAAATATGCTTGGTAGATTCGAAGCTGATATTACATCCATTACATACCGGATCTCCTTGCCAACCTTCGGAGAGGAGGTTGCATGCAAGTCTTATTATTACCGTACTTCTATGTGTAGTTATTTATTATAAATTATTACAACCAAAATCTCTGAAAGGATCGAGCGTGGCCATAATTTGTTTATTTTGATCGTCGTTCACGCATACCATGATGAATATATATATATATATATATAACACTTCATCAATCGACCCCATAGAATGGGTAGAGCTCGTATCTGAAGTTGCAGCTCCCATCAAGAACCCTCCCACCTCTCTTCCCGTCGCAGCAGCGAGGGAGCTCCGACACCGCCCTGTCGAGGCAAGCCTTGCACTGGGTAGCCGACAGATCTCTGGTGCACTGCGCCAGAGCGTAGAGCTTCCCATCCTTCCCACTCTCCGCCTCCCCCGTGCCAAGCAGCCTTGGTGTGCGGTGGGCCTTCGCGCTCACTCTTTGCAGCAGCGACGCCACCTCCTCGTTGAACCTTCTCGGGTCCGGCACAGCCTGCACGCATCATATCATATCAGATATGCACACACATAGCGGTGGATTAATTAAAATGATCGTCATTAATATACATATATAACCAGTTTGGTTAATTAAATAATTATATATCACCTGAGTGTTCCACACATAGCAGTGGGGACCGTCGTAGATGGTGCCGAAGAACTTGAAGCCAGCGTAGCGCAGGAGGCAGTCGTCGAACCACACGATGGCCTCCTTCTGAACGGGACACTTGCTGCGAAGGTGGGCGGCGGCGTGCGCAACACAAGTCCTGCACGCTTCGGACGACACGTTGCCAAGACACAGGGCGAGGCCGTAGGCAGCGCGGCCGGAAGAGGCCATGGCGAAGCCCCCTTGCCGGCTAGCTTTGATGGGAAGGGAGGCTGTCACCTTGCGGAGGTGCCGGGAGAATGGGTCGTAGGCGGAGAAATTGCCGGGGGTGGTGGGGGAGCAAATGGAGCAGCGCGGTTTGGCGTCGGCGATGGTCAGGAGGGCGAAGGAGAGAGCGCACAGTGGGAGGAGGAAGACGCCGAGGGTGTTCATCATCCTGGCCATAGGGTCACATACGCAGGTAGAGCTTTGGGTTGCGTGACACCGCGGATGAGTTCGAATATTTAAAGAATGGTACGTGTCACAGCGTACTGACCGATGGTTTGGTCGACCATCATTTAGAATATATATAAATGCATGCGTTGGAATATATGCGGTTTGTGAGGATACCCTAATTCAACATTTTTGACTGTAAGCACTAATATTTATATTGTTCTGTTAATATTTATCAAGTCATATGTATACTTTACAAATGACAGATACCTAAAGCAATTAAAGATAGTGCGTTATTAGTGGAATGATCTTTTTATATTAGTTAATGTTTTATTTTTATTTCTATCTTTGAGGATTAGTTAGTTTTCCATTACTCCTTATTAATCTGTAGTTTTTTTAGGAATTATAAGTATTATCATTTTTTTTGGGTAGATGGGTATATGTTTGTTAAGATCTCTTTCTATTTTAAGTTGAAATACATACATACTTACTTATATACATATTTTTTTTTAAGACACGTGGAGCCCTTCTATTGGACTCTACGTATTCCTTCTGAAGATCGATCAACATATATATATATATATATATCGACGTCAAAATTAATTAATTTTAAGTGGGATGTCGACATTTCAAAGTAGATAAGGATCTGGTCGTACTTCAACAAGCCATACCAAATTTAATGTCGTGTAAGAGATAAAGTTGAAAAATTAATGCAGGGTTGAAATTAATCTTCTGCACATTTGACATCTCTCATCCGTATATGTTAGGCGATGGTTTGATCGGATGGACATGAGGAGGGAGTCGAAAAGAGTCGAGAGGAGTGAAGAGTTTGGTGAACCAGTAGACGAAAGAAGAAAAAATAGGAAAATGCAAAAAGAAGAAATAGGAGAAAGAAATTAAATCTGGAATCAGTGATGAATTTCATTAACAAGACAAATATTTATAATACAAAGATTATAATTCTAGAACCTTTGATTAAAATTAAGAACCTTTCAGAATTATTAAAATACAAACTTCTAATAGAGAGACTTGAATTGGATGCTTTATGAAATTCAAGCTTTCACTTCTAGAACGACGCCTGGGATCTAGAACACGGCATTAGTGTGTGTTACGTTTCCCTTATTTAGGTATGCATACGTAGAATTTTCCAAAGGTGATTTTAAATGATGGCGTCTTTGTTTTAGTAGGTCATCAAGAAGAGGGACACCTCAAGGTTCCAATTAATCCTCAGTTGGAACCACACGCACGTATGCATATATATATGTATATATATTCATTCACCCAATCTTATTAAACTAGTTTGACAAATGTTCTCCAAGCATTTATCATTCGCAGTCTACTGCATGTGAAAGATTTGGGCTGGTGATAAATCACGTATTTATAATCTGATGACGGTAAAATTAAGCTCTTCTCGATCGGTGTTTGGTCTTCGTGACGGGCATCTGGGAACTTCCAGACAAAATCTTCTCGGGATTGAAAATGTCTGCAACAGTAAATTGATCGAGTCGAAGGAGAGAAACGTCGATCTTTGGCCAAGCAAGAATCGCACCACGTAATTGTCACATCAATGTTCTTCTATTTTTCCTAGTCTTTTTAATACCTTCGGCTGCAGGAAATTTTCTATTCCTGTAGAATACGTAACTCTTCCTTGCTCAAAGTCATAATAAATTTCCTGAACGCCACGAACGATGATTGTTCCGTTCTTGCTCTCAACTCAATTATAAACTCTGAGATTCGTACTTGGGAGTCTGACAAGATCTCTTGATGGAAATTTTATCGTAAAATCTGAATACCTAACCCTTATGGGTGGTGGTGTGTGATACAAATGTTACGATCAAATTTAAAAGGCAGAATCTCCTCTTAAAACTAAGATCTTAGCATTGTTCTTTTCAAGATGAACTCATTTCCAAAGAAAATTTAGGAAAGAAAGGTTGAAAAGGTAATCCAACCTGGGACAATATGTGTAAACAAACTACTAAACATATCCTTGTAGATGCAATCTTTCCTTCAATTTCTGGTCTTTCTTAGTTTCAAATTCTTGGGTTTTGTTTGATGATGATTTTATTTTTTCAGAGGCCTTAATTGTAAATCTCTTGCTTGCAATCAATCACATTCATTTTTCCTTCTTCGTTACTTTCATTTGGCCTTGTTGGATTAATAAGAGAATAGTTTTTGCTGTGATAATCCTCCTTCAAATATCACCTCGATATTTGACAATTCAGTTAGCTTGACCATCTTTTAGTTGGAAATTTTGGCTGCATGTTTCAATATTGATGTGATTAAAGATATGCATTCTAATTGGAAAGTGGCAACTATGGAATCAACAACTCTGCTAATATTGCCTAGGCCTTTGCAGCTGACACTCAAGCAGAAGGTTCTATTCTTTGCTGTTGGGAGAATGAGAAGGAAACAATTAGATTTTTTGTTTAATTTAAGACGTGTTATTTCTCTTAATTGTTATTTAAGATGAACTTTGTTGTGAACTTCTCTCAGCAATGGTTTTTTACCGAGGTTTTAGCAATCGTCACATACTAAAAGATGTTTTTTTTAGATTAAGCAAAGAAAAATATTCAGCTCATTGACATTGGGAATGGGCTGAAGAGTGTCGAACCTTTATTGGGCCTGGGCCTCGCCGTGGATCATACAATGCCCACTCTTGCTCGGCCCAGATGGCGCTGTTCTAAGACGTGGACCCGAAGCCACCGCGGAAACATGACGACAATTGCGGCATGGCAATTTTAATAATAATAATCTAGTTGATTAAAAATAACGATATTTATAATTTTCATTAAAAGTATAATAAATATAAAAATATCACTATAAAAATAAAAAATGCCAGCTGACTGTAATAACTAAATTAACTAAAAAAACGATAGCCGTTCCTTTCAAACAACAAATACAGATCACAGTCATTATTAAACAAAAAAAAGGTTACAAATTATGCCGACTTTCACTTGAGCGTCAGGTCCGGACCGCCTCCATCGATTTTGTTAAAAAATGCATAAAAATACGTGACCGGGGGATGCGGGTACGCCTCCTCATCGTGTTTTCCAGAAATTTGTAATATATATATAGTTTTTTATTTTACTAATAGTTTTTTCCTGTTTTGGAGTTGACGGTTTACACACCTTTTCTCCTAAACCAGTGAAAGACTTATTATATTTACGTGGTGGTGCTGTCATTTGAATTTAAAATAAAATCTCTTTTTTCGAAGTGAAGTAGTGATTATACTATTTTATTATCATTTCTTTTTAAAAAAATGTTATTTTAATGATAATGGTAAAATACGTGGTTGTCCGATGTCGAACTTTGATAAAGAATATAAATTTCTTTTGGAAAAGAATATAAAATTACACCTGCAATTTTGGTCCGCGAGCTCTGGGATTTATTTGCTGCCACGAAGCGTGGACTTGACGCTACCAGCTGTCGTTTTCCAATACAGCTTCGCTTTCACATTTATCGCGGGTTGATCGATCGAAACTTTTTTAAAAAAAGATCAGATCGAACTTAAAAATATACCTATAAATTTTAAAAAAGGCTTTTTGACTAAATTTAATGATGAGCTTGACGCTCAAACCACTACCAGATCCCCCGGCGACGAGGTTATTATTTGATCCCGCGGACGACGTGCAACAAAATTATTGTTGTTATTATGAAGAATAATCACTAAATACAATAGTTAAATCAGTAAATACAATAGCCTACCCCCAGCCGTCGGTAATCATTAAATCATTGTTATGTCACCTACGTAACGTCGTTGATAATTTCCCGGGGAAAATTTTCGGTGTCGTCGTCGTCGCAAAGCCTTTTACAACTAATTGTTTTTATCAGCGATAGATTTTCTTCTTGCATGCATGAAAATATTCGAAGTTCATGCGTACAGCGAGGAAATATCGGAAAATGTTCGCGTGATGACATTAAGAAATTAATTAATTGTAAAAGATGAGATTTGAATGCGCTATCATCACAAAAAATATATATATCAGAAACATTTATCGAAAATAAGAATCTATTACACGAGGGTGAAACAATCGAGGACGAAGAATATCAAGTCAGATGTGATAAGACAAAAACTGTCGATCGTCGTGATTATTACATATTATCGTAATCTATACGAACGTTGGACTTTTCGTGTAAGTGATATGACAGTTGTTACAACTAACAAAGGATGACATAAGTAAAAACACTATCATGGACCTTTTCAACGAGGAAAAATCCAACTATCCAAGATATGCAGGACAACTGAACCGGTACGAAATCTCCGGCTCCGTTTCTTCTGTGCCTTCATCATCCAAGTCATCCATCCTCTTTACTCATCGTACACCATGCCTTCTTCTCCTTCTCCTCCTTCCAGCTCCACCGCCTCCTCTTGCCTCTCTTCTTCTCCTTTAAGATTTCCGAAGCTCATATTGTTCATCCTCGTCCCTATAGCTCTCACCTTCATCAACATCCCGGCAGCAGTCAGTACAACAGCCTTCTTCTCCTGCTCCGACTCACAGTTCTATGCGCAGAGCCCCTACCAAGGTAACCTCGTCGATCTCCTTCTCTTGCTCAGAACTGAGACCGCCCGCGCGGGATTTTACAAAAGCACCGTCGGCCGGTCACCGGACACCGTCTACGGTTACGGCCTATGTCGCGGAGATCTCACCCCTTCCCAGTGCGAGCCATGTCTCAACATGGCCGCCATGGACGCTCTACGGCAGTGTCCCGGTCGGAAACAGGCAGCCGTGTGGTACGACCAGTGCCGTCTCCGCTACTCCGACCAGCCATTCTTCTCGTCCCTCACCGCCGACGCCATACCACCGTACTACTACTCGTATACAGCAGTCCCCGACGGAGATCTGTTTAAGTTGCGAATAGGGAAGTTGATGAGAGATTTGTCGGATAAAGCCAAGGACTCGAAGAATCCTCCCCTGTTCGCCGCCGGATCCATAAACTACACCACCGACCTGAGCCTTCAAGGGATGGTGCAGTGCACAAGAGATCTGTCCCCCGACGACTGCTCCAAGTGCTTGAATCCTCCCATCGAGAAAATCGTCTGCTGCATAGACAGTGTGGACGTGACCTTCCATGGAGGGAGCTGCTACCTGAGGTATAGCACGAAGCTGTTTTATGATCCGTCGGTGTTGGTCCTATCGTCGACCGCACACGATACGAAAGGTATGTTACCGACGATTTCGATTTAGGATTTCAATTGGGAATTTCCGGATTTGGTTGGTGGTAGTGGTACTGATTTGACCGAGTTCAATGTAGTCTTCAAACAACGTGCTCAAGTAGCCCGCCCGTTTAAATCAAGTACCCATCGCTTGTTTGATTTGGCAGCGATGAATTGGAAAAATTGGCACATACATATTTTTTATTATATGCGAAACGTGAAACAATAGTAAAAAATCAATGGGTGGAATTTAAGTCCCTGAGAGGCAAAATGCTTGTTGCAATGGTGTGGGCATGTAACGAGAACTGCCTGCTTTCTTTCTAAATAAGCGATTGATGATTTTGGATACAGGACATCACCGCCTTGATTCTGCTCATTCGTGTTTCTGCTAATTCTACATCACATGTTTCTGACTCAAGCTGCTTCTGCTTTCTCGCTCCACAGGAAAGGGCAAGTCCTTCACGTTTCTTTTCTTCATTTTCTGTGGGGTTGGGATACTGCTTGTCGGCTTGGGACTTATCCTCAGGAGAAAACAAAAGCACATTGTTCTCGGTAGGCATCAATCAACATTTGTGATAACAAAGCAGCCTAATAACAAAGCCTCAAGATGTTTATACCTTAAATTTCGTAATGAGATTGAGAGTACTTGTAACAGGTATAAGTAATGAGAAACAACAGCATGGAGGATTTAAAGATCGATGGTTTCTCTCAAGGAAGGCAACACTCCATAATCAAAAATCCCCAGAAACACTGATGAATGGCATGCAAAAGCTTGACCTCTTTACAATGAAAATAGCCACCGAGAATTTCTCCGATTCTAGGAGGCTTGGGAGAGGTACATTTGGACCAACTTTCAAGGTAGCTTCCCCAGCCAAAATCCCTTTTCTTTTTGGGTCAGGATTCACAATGCTGCCTTTTGATTTTAGATATTTCAGATCATGTTTACCAATTTTTCTTGCAGGGTGAACTCCATGATAGGGTGTTTGTTATCAAGAAGCTTACGGGATTTCCCCAAGTTGAGCTGGAGGAGCTGAAAAGGGAATTCAGATCTCTCAAGCAAATCCAGCATCCAAATATTGCGAGGTTGTTAGCTTGCCATATGGAAGGAGAAGACAAGCTGTTGGTTTATGAGTACCTGCCTAACACCAGCCTTGATAGGATCTTATTTGGTAAGGCAACCTTCTAGCTCCTTATTTCTCTGTAAAATTATGTGCTTTGAATAGCATTTTATCGATGATATTTCTCGTGCATTACTAGTCACATCCATTCCTTAAAAAAATGATCAGGGTCACTTTTCCAAATGTAAGCTTCCATGGTACTCATGACATTTCTCACAAACACATAAACTAGCATTATAATATTTACAAGTATTTATTTTTATGTTTCATTTTACCATCTATGTATTTGAATAAATGTTCAAGATTCAAGGATTATGGTATTCAACGATATAACAATTTTTACTAAAATGACGGAGTAATTTTCACGTGATAATATGACAATTTTTTCAGATAGACACACTCAAAGACATTAATTGAAATCCATGAATCTGATAATATATGGTTGAATCTGAACCATTGACTAAGCCACTTGAAATCTCACCATCCAAAATATATTTAAGAAATTAGGTTTAAAAATAAGGCCTCTTCAATTGTAATGAATTGGAAACGGTTCAAATTCAGAAGACAGAAATACAAAAATTCATCATTTCCTATTTATATACAGTTCTAGCTTGAGCCAATGAAATCTGTGAACAATGCCTTTACTTTAGAGTTCCACTTATGTTGAATCCAACATGAGTAGTATTACAAGACTTGGCTCAATACAGACTGAGAAAAACAAGTATATTTGTTCTTCGTAGGAAATTGTTAAGTGAACTTTTCAACAATTTCCTTTCCAGATAACTACTTGAATCTTCCGTGGTTGTGTAAACAAATAAAGAAATAAATGCTGCAGATAAACAGGATACAGCAAAAACTACGCGTTTAATATATTCATGTAGTGCAACAAGAATAACAGCATATCAAATAGAGTACAGAAAACTAGCAGCCAAAAGTACTTAACTCAAATATGAACTGAGATACATGAAGGTTTAAAACCATATCAATTACTGTATGCATAATTATTGAAGCAGATGAATGTGCTTTTCTTGTTTTGCAATCCTCTTTTTACCAAGAAGCCAACACATCAAATAACCCAAGTTAATGTTGTTCATTATCTTCATGCTGACTTTGATGATGAAAAACTGCTCTGTCATGTTCCATCCTGGCGAACTTTCACTTGATTGTCGCTTTAGATCCAAAGAAACGGATTCTGCTAGATTGGGGAAGAAGGTATAAGATTATTGAAGGAATTGCTCGTGGGCTTCTTCACCTACATGAAGAATCCGGACAGAACATTGTTCATCAGAACCTGAAAGCCAGCAACATCTTGCTGGATAAAAATATGAATCCTAAACTTTCAGACTTCTGCCTTCCAAAGTTCTTTGTCGGGGATCGAAGGCATGGAAACAGAAGGACCGCTGCTGCGCAGTATGTTTGACTCATCGTCACATCCTAGTTTTTCTTGTGCATTTTCACAAAAGCTATAGTAAAGATTCACACGACACGTTTTCAAAAAGAGAAATTCACAGATTTTCTGGTTTTTCAATTCCTTACCAAAATTTCTTTATGATACAGAGGCTACACGGAGAATGTCATGAATGGATCACTTGCAGCTAAAGCAGATATATTTAGCTACGGTGTGCTTGTTTTGGAGATTGTTACGGGTCAAAGAAATCGAGATTTTCTTGGGTCTGAAAGCACTACCAATCTTCTAAGCTACGTGAGTATTCATTAATCTTTCTTCCAATATTCTTCACTAAATCTTAATATTACAGTTTCTGCATTGAGACATAATAGAAGGCAGTCTGCATGTTATTTTGCCTCATTTACATGTATGACAGCGCATATTTTAATCCACGTTAAATTCAGAAACCAGATTCATGCACAGAAGCAGTGGTTTCTCAACTAATTAACTAAAGCTGTGTGATTTCATATTCCTCGTAAAAAATGATTACAATATACCAAAAAAACAAGCGTTCATCACGTGATCCCTGTCTTGGAATAGGTATGGCAATACTGGAGGGAGGAGAAGGCCATCCAGGTGTTGGATTGGAGCCTGGGCGAAATGTACAAGGGACATGAAGTCCTGAGGTGCATTCACATCGGCCTCCTCTGCGTCCAGCAAGTCGTGGACAGCAGACCCAACATCTCTACGGTTGTTCAGTTGCTCAACAGTTACTCATTCACCCTCCCAGGCCCATCCGTTCCCTCCATTACGCAGACCAGGAGCCCGGCCAGGTCAGAACGTTCGTCAAGTAGAGGCTCTGGTAGCTGGGACTGGAAGATGCTCAACCAGAGTTTGGTCCAGCACAGTAATAACCTGTCTCCGAGTTTGCGGTCAGATGTCTCATGGGTCTCACGTGAGCAAAGCAGGAGCTAGGAAGGAGGAGACGACGAGGCATGAAATGAAGAAACAGGAAGGCGAGCAAACCGACAACAATGGTCTTAAATGGTTGATTCATCAGGATTGTGTTGTGTATATGGTTTGGAAGGACGAAGTTTTTGAGATCTTAAAACTGCAATTGGTGGTGTCCAGTCGTCACTGTATGACTGAACAGGAAGTCTCTATATACATATATTCACAAATAATCTGCACATTGTTTGTTTGTGCATCGTTTGAGGCTTTGGACAATTATTTTTTAATGGTAAATTTATTTGATTCATAAAGTTATTAGCAGAAGTATGCTAATCGACAGTTAAATAGAAAATGCACAGATCCAGAATGATGCAGCACAACAACAACAACAATTTAAATTATAATTTCACTACATAGTCGATTATATGAATCCTTCGTATTTCTATCCATGGTATCATGCTACCTACAAGATTCGGTAATCCGGTAATACAATAATATCACAGCAGCGCTAAGATCACTCACTAGCAGAATAAGAATAAAAATAATTGAAAAACTCTAGTTAAGCCGAATTTAATAGTTTCTCAATTATATTGATAGAAGCATATTAATTGGAAAACTACTAGGACCAAGAGCTTTATCATGCACCTATTTACCAAGGCAAAGACAACTTTTCTAATTTCATCTAAAGAGAAAGGTGCTTCACGTGACAGTGGATTTTCAATTTTATTTGGTATAATCAGATTCCAATTTAAACCTGGGGAGAGTGAGTGATCATTATTAAAGAGAGAGAGAGGTGAAGTCATCTTCAAAGGCTTTGGATATTTTAGTCCCTTTGATTCAGTTCCCCTTCAACATGGATGCAACTTAACCATGCCCTGAAATTTTCCTAACTCAATATTGTTGGCAGCACCAACGTGCATATATGACATGACAGATGGAAGAGGTTCTGGTTCTGGTTATTAACAACATGGAATGACGAGTTTATTAATTTTTAGCTTGTCGAGAGTATCGCTGTATTTCCATTGTTAATTTTGAATGCGGAGAAGATTTGATTATTTTCCACAAAGAAGAATTGAGTTTGGAAGTGGCGTATGGAATTCTACCAGTGGTAGGTATTGACTCCAGAGGTGGGCGTATCGATGACACCCAATTTGGGAAATGAGATGAATAACATTTCCAATATGGAACATACAACAAAAACCAACAATATGGGAGTTTATGCTGCTTAAAGCGTCTTGTTAATTCATTTGGTCTACATATATATTTTCCCCTAGTTGGGCAGATGAAATTGGAACTGTTGTCGCCTGTACAAGGAGGGGACTTCATCCTGATTTTGTCAATCTTTTTTAACAGACACTGGAAGGTGAGGAAATAGGTGGGAATAATTGTCAAAGCTGATCAGCTTCGTAGGCATCTGGTTTTTCAACATTTTAACGTAGAATTACATAAACATTTTAAGAATCAACAATTTCGAATTCAATATGCAGACCTTCATCTTACTTTTTTATTTTCGAAGTCAACACCTCGTAAAAGCCTTTAGAATTGACATTGTCGAGAGATTTTTCAAAATCCAACTTTAATAACAAACGTGGAGTAGGTGAAAAGATAGAATGGGAATCATCCGGTGAAACTGCGCTCAGATAGATTGTCGAGAATTTGGAAACGATTTTCAACTATTTTCTTTTATTAAACAAAATGTTGTATGAAATGTAAAATATTTCTTACAGTTTTTAAAAATATTTTTAGAACATTTTATTTATATAACTTGTAGTTGAACAGAATGTTTTAGGAAAAAAAAAAAAAAAAATCAAGCACAACCATAGATTTCAGCAAACTGGGGGTTTCTTTCAGAGGATATTGTAAATTCTCTCGCTTCAAACAGTGCAGTTACAACACACAAATATTCAGTTGATTCGGAAATAACATCACAGCAAGAGATATATTTTCATATCAATCGCAATACCAAATCTGTGAATTTATCTACTTGATCAAGCGAGGACGCCTCCCTTCAGAAGACCAGCCCAAAGTACTCGCGACCAAGGCTTTAATGACATGAACAACTTCTCTAAACGGTGATTGTTTATCTTATGTGCAGCGTCCGCCTTAGATTTGGTTGAGGCGGTGGCTGCCAATGCATAACATTTGTGTTCATGACAAATCTGGATTACTAAATTTAAACACAAAGAGTTACCAATTTCTCCATATGTATGCACCACATCAATCAATCAATCAATCAATTAGATGCTAAAGGAATACTTAGAAAATAAATACCACATGCTATCATGGAAACAAAAATCCGGTCCCGACGAAGAAAGAAGAGGGAAGAGAGCTTACCTCTGCAGCAGAAGGGTGAGCGGTGGAATAGCAAATAATAGCAGAGATGGCAGCAATAGTGGAGGGAGCAAGCAGAAGAGTTCCACACGCCTTCTCCCGATGCATGTATGGGTAGAGGAGAGGGACTCGTTCACTCCTCTGCATGCCCCTTCCACTGCCGCGGCCACCTCCTCGCCATCGCCTGTTCTTTTAATTCCTGCCTCTCAAGGGTAGTCATATGCAGTGTTTTATTTATAGAAGACATCTGATGAAGTTTTCCCGTGGATTTGTAGGTGCGCAGAAGGAGAAGAATGCACGAGAGAGCCGGACACCCCCTTTGACGGTTGGGTGTGTAGTACATGTACCACAATAACATGTATGTTGTGTTCCTCTCATCACCTGTACTACCACTTTTCCACAGACGCTAGTACCGTACTGATGTACTACCACCCCATGCTCATCAACAATAAATCAACGTCACAAAAACATATATAGTTACGGTAAACCAACTAACGTTAATTTCTAGACGCATCCCGATGATTCAAATCAACGTACGAATGGTGGCTGGGTGGGGGAACCTTTCCTGTCTTACTTTTGTGGAAGCAATAGCGTGAGCTATGCAAATAAATGGTAAGCACAATCAAATGCAGCGCAGCTTAATTGGTGATGGATTAAGGCGATTTTTCTCTCTTGCCGCTGCAAGCGTATATGCCCACGACAGAAACAGAAACAGAAGCAGAAGCAGGAACAGAGAGCGTAAGAAGATGAAGAAAACCTATCCCGCATTTTTGTATGTAGTCAAATATTCAAATTATTATGTAGCAAGCCAATTCGTTCCCCGAAGAATGATGAATTGAGCGAGAAGAGGGACAAAGGACAACAAATTCCTCAATTTTTCGCTGAGTAGTAAATTAATCTAATCTAAAAAAGGAAAATGAAAACAGAAAAGAAAAGCTTCTATTCTCCGTTTCACAAGGATCGGTCCGCCTCCATAATTTCCATGGCTTCGCCCGCCACTCTCCAGGACTCCTCCATGAGCTGGGGACTGATCCTGAACATGAGAACGCAGAACTCCATCTCGCTGAGCGCCCCATCCCCATCCAAATCCCCTTCCCTCATCATCTCCCTCAACTCGTCGTCCCCGATGCCGTCCAGGCCCAACACCCGGGCGGCGTTCTTCTTCAGGCTGTCGAAGGTGATGACCCCTCTCTCCCGGTCCATCAGGAGCCTGAAACCATTGCACAGCTCCTCCATCAGCCCCTCCATTCCCAGCTTCTCCTCCATGACGGGCAGCAGATCTGCGAACTCCATGGGGGCGACGATTATCGTTGTGGAATGGGGTGACTCGGTGATGGCGTCCAACGTAAATATAAATAGGAATGTACAAGAAGGATGGAGGGGGGCGTGGGGAGATTCGAGGAAGGACAGGGGCGGCGGTGACAGACTGGTGGTGGATGATCGCCAGCGACGACGCTTCCGCTAGACCGCTGGGGCACCAAATCTTGGGTTTCGAGGAAGGTCGCTGCCGCCTCGATTGGAGGAGGGGTCGTTCCGGGAAGGGGTATTTCGGGAAGGACTGACCAACCGACGATCACGATTTCTCAATTCTCCTCCATCCGTACAGAGAAGTTTCGACCCGGTTTGCTTTTTCTTAGCAGGTTCGATTTGTCTTGCAGTTCTAAGGTAACGTCGTTTTATCAAAAATAAATAAATCACTACGACCTTGTCCGAATCAATCGCCGGGTTCTCGGCGACTTTGGAGTATATTAACTTTCAAGACGTGACGAAGAGACGGAGAAATTTCATGTTGATAACGTTAGGTACTGTTTTAAAATGTTCATCAACAACATCTTTTGCAATTTTGTTGTTATCTGCTTCAAAATTTAATTGCAAAAATAATAACAGATCAAGTACTTCAATTTCATCTGCTAAAATATATTGTTACCGAAGACTAGGTAGTTGTTGTTCCTTTATTTAATCATGTTTTACGACAAGTATTTCTCAACCTTCTATTCATCTTGTTCTTAGTTAATATTGATTTCTCAACCTTCTATTCATCTTATTTTTAGATAATATTGATTTCTCAACCTTCTATCAATTCAGCGAAATTTTCCATACTTGTAAATCATTTTTAAGGCCAAGTCTTCCGGATCCACCGCTAATTTATCCGGAACCACTCTTTCCACTCCGCAAGCCACGATCAAAAACGTTGACTGAGTTACCCAAACCTAATCCACAAGCCATGATCAAAAACCTTGATCGAGTTATCCGGATCTAATCCGCAAGCCACGATGAATACACACCTTGACCGAGTCACCCGGAACACTGATCAGAACTTCGCAAACTACACCCGAGTCGAATAGTCAATGGCAGCCAAACGTCTTCAGCTCAACCATGCATGCACGTACGAGCACATAAGGTGCGAGCCCGAAGTCAATTAATTCTCTTTGGCAGCCCTAAGACGGATCAAAGAAGAGTGGGGAACCTCTCACTGGTTTTTGGAATTCGAGGTCAGGAAGTGTTTTCACACCATCGACCGACATCGATTCGTCCCAATCTTTAAGGAAGAGATCGACGATCCCAAGTTCTTTTACCCCTTTAAGAAACTGTTTTCCGCCGGATCTGATCCATATTCCGGGGGTGAGAAGGGCCCTTACTCTGTCCCGCACAGTGTACTACTATCGGCCATATCAGGCAACATCTATCTAAACAAGCTTGATCAGGAGATAGGGAGGATCCGACAGAAGCACGAAATTCCTCTGGTTCAGAGAATCAGATCGGTTCTATTAAGGACAGGTCGTCGTATGAAGAATGAATTGCTACGTATTTCTTACCCGAAGGTGAAACCCTTTCAAGAAGAAGTACAGATTCCGAATCAAATACCGCCAGAATCGAACGGGTCACTCCGTCATTGCCCTACCGAGGGATAATAAACCTATAGAAAGGTACAAGACATCTGGTTGATTGAGTGAGCCTACAAGTGAACGGTCTTTCCACGCACCACCGTCAGTAAAACAAGAACGACCTTGTCTTGTGACCTCCTCAGTGTGCTATCGCTCCCAGCTACGAGAGCGTCAGCGGCTTTTCCACTACTCGAAACTATTTGTGGAAGTAAGCAACTGAGTTCTGGTACAGGAAGGCGGTCATCTTTATCACAGGACTCCAGGGAGTTTTATAACTCTAGCCTGGCCCACCATCGCCAGGAACAACCAAGCTTTTATAAAGCTCAAAGGGTTATAAAAACTCGTACACTACGTACGCGCCTTCAGCAACGAACTCTCTCGTAAGGCTTAGATCTACGATCGAACATATCTCTGCATGACCGTAATCTTGAAATTGCCTCCGATTTTCACGCCATCACTGGACCTAGAAACGTATATAAAGTTGATTTTTTCCACTTGACGTAAAAAGACGTGAAATGAACCAAACGGAGAAATCTAAATTATTAGAATAGCCTCATGAAGTCTAAAGCATCAAAATACCCTTCACGAGCCTCCAAATTCCTAAAATTCATTCGTGAGTTTTCGACCTCACGAGTCCCTCAAATTACCAAAATACTATCGTAAGCCTTAAAATTACTAAAATACCTTCCATGAACCCCAAAATTTACCCAAATGTCCCTTTTGAACTCCGAAAAACCAAACCATCCATTTGGGTTCCTAAATCTCCAAAGTACCCTTATGGACCTCAAATTACAAAAATGCCCATAAAGACTTCCAATTTACCAAAATTACTTTTGTCTGATCTTGAACTACCAAAGTGCCTATGAGGGTTCTTAAATTACCAAAATATCTCCATGTGCACCTAAGCTACTTGAACATTCTTAATCCACTTACTTAAGGGCAAGAGTACTTACTGGTTGCCATGAGAAGCTCAATAATATCTCTTCTCTCCCAAGCAACACCCACTCATCCATGCCCTCCTCTGTCACCACCAGCACAACCTTCTCCACCTTGATCGTCCTACTCCTCTTCACACCAACCACGAAAGCTCAGCAGCCCACCCCTCTCCACAAGAGACGCGACAGGGGTGCAGGCAACTACATCACCAATGGCACTTTTAGCTCCAACCTCCAGAGCCTCCTTCAGGCTCTGACGTCCAACGCCGCCACCACCACCGGCTTCTCCAACGGCGAACTTGGTAGCATCCCCGACCGTGTCTACGGTCTCGTCCTCTGCCGCAGCCATATGGTACGACTACTGCTTCCTCCGATACTCGAACACGAGGTTTGCGTCCAACGTCAACGACAATTACAGATACTGAAAATGGAACGTCTTAAACGTGACTTCTGAGCGGCCGAGGTGTGTTGTCGTAGTTCTTGAATGTAGCACATGAATCGGAAACACCGTCAGTTCCTCATCATTTCTATATGACTTTTTCTTCCACGATGCGTTCAGGTTCAATCAATCACCGGTGAGACTTTTGGACCAATCAGGCTCAATCAATCGAGCATGGCAGGAGCACCAGCCATATCTCCTCCTGCCGAGATTGAGGACTTGTCGCCCAGTCCAGCACAAGCACCAGCGATTGCGGCGGACTTAGCAACTCCTCCTGCCGAGACTCCAACACCATCCACCGATTCCAATAGCACTACTGATCGTAAAGGTTAGAAATGATGGATCACAACTTCTTTGTACCTTTGCAACAGAACATTCTATTTATTCCAAACTATTTTATAGATGCACAGTTTCTTCTTATAGTCTGATCCAAAATTAACTTTACCCCGTATACTACTTGACTTAATTTATCGGCTGAAGGTTTCTCTCATCTCAATACGAGACTGTCATGTTTTTCGTTTGGAAAAACTATAGATTGCATCTTATACTAAAGTAAATATTATTATGATTTCCAGGAAGCAGAAAGGGTGGAGCGGAAACCATACTTGCCATAGTCATCTCTTCAGCAGTTGCTCTGTTACTGTTAATTACGTTTATATGCTTTCTTAGGAAGAGGAAGAAAGACATCATAAACTATCGTAAGAAATTGAATTTTTGTTAGATTAATCGTTTACTTTCAAACTTCCAGGGCTTCCAAACTCTTCATTCATTTTTTACTCAATATTAAGTTCACCTTTTGTACTTTCCTTCTTTTTGCTCTTTATCTCTTCTGAGATTCAGCCATGGGACATGAGATAGCAGCTACAAAATCATTGCTATATGACTTGTCAACAATTAGAAATGCCACAGACAACTTTTCTGAGGCAAATAAACTTGGTGAAGGTGGATTTGGTGTTGTTTACCAGGTAATTAGACTCGTCTTATTTAGTCAACTTTTCTCACTAAAGTCAATTATATTAGGGAAAATTGAAGTACTAAATAAAGATTTGCATTTACACCTATTACTAAGTACTGACTCTTATAAGAATTTTGGAGTTAATTGTGTTTGAGCGAGAGCAGAACCAAGATAGTTGACCACTTGGGAAGTTCTCGTGTAGTGCCTATAGGCAGTAGTGTTGGCTCTGCTTAAGCATTGACAAGTTGTAGTTGTGTGCATCAATTATCAAAGTGAGCCTAACAAGGCCCCCTACAAGCTTTCGTCTCTTTAGATACTCTTGGTGTATACCATGTCGTTTAAGTGTCTATTGAGACTCACATGTTATCAACTCCATGGATACTCTTGGTATATACTAAGCTGTTTGAGTGTCCATGAAGGTTCATCTTCTATCACCTCTAAGGATACTTCTGGTGTTCACCAGGCTATTTGAGTGTCTAAGGAGGACCCTTTAAAAAAAAAAAAAAAAAAGATACCAAATAAAGTGAATCTTTTTTTACAGGGAAAATTAGAAGACAGGCAAGAAATTGACAACTTCAAGCCAAGGAATAGAGGAATTAAAGAATGAAGTAATATTGCTTGCAAAACTTCAACATAGGAACCTTGTCAAGCTATTAGGCTTGTGCTTAGAAGGAGAAGAGAAGATGCTTGTATACGAGTATATCCACAACAAGAGTCTAGACAATTTTTTGTTTGGTATGTGAAATTGACGACTTATAATTCCGTTTCATTCGAATCATAGAAAATGTTTAGATGATCGGTTGTTACGATAAAATATTTAAGTCTATATGCGTACATCTAGGAGTTGATCGGCATTAATTAACTTCAACATCATGATCAAATTTCTAGCTTTGGAGCAGCATTTTGTTGTGTTCTTGGAATTACAAGTGACACCTATTTCAAACTTGAGCTTGTTTTTTTTTTATTGCACAAGTTTAAGTAACAAAAGTTAATTGATGATGCAATGTTATTTGAAATTTCCTTGCGGATCTTGAAAAGGAGCAATTAAGTTGGGAGAAAAGATACAATATCATATATGGAATTGCTCGTGGCTTACTTTATCTTCATGAAGAATCTCAATTTAAAGTCATACATCGAGACTTGAAAGCAAATAATATTCTATTGGATTCGCGAATGAACCCTAAAATCTCAGACTTCGGTTTGGCTCAACTTTTTGGCGTTGATCAAACTCAAGCTATCACCAACAAAATTGTAGGAACAATGTAAGTAATGCTGACAACAATTGATCAGGAACACAAACATCTCAACTACCATCATTCTTTAAACGAATCACTCATCAGCACGGTTGGTAATCTATTGTATTGCAGAGAGGTTACATGCCACCAGAGTATGCATATATGGGACAATTTTCAAACAAGTCTGATGTCTTCGGCTTGGGTGTTTTGGTCTTAGAAATTATGACCGGTAGAAAGAACACAGAGTTCGTCAGCAATGACAATGAGAATTCAATGGGTCTTCCAGGATATGTAAGTATTTTAAATTGATTTTTTATTTTTACTCATACCATACACCAATGTTGTTATTCAATGATTTTGAATAAATTAATTTGGAAAATTCATTTTGTAATAGAAATAAATCTTGCCAGGTATGGGAACATTGGTCCAATGGAACAGTGTTGAACATAATCGATTCTTCCTTTGCTGGAAACTACAATCAGGTTGAAGCTTTGAAATGCATTGAAATTGGATTATTGTGCGTGCAAGAAGCACCATCTGATAGACCAACAATGTCGACTATCATTCTCATGCTAAATAGTTATTCAATTTCGATTCATGTCCCAACACGGACAGCTTTTTTGCATGGACTTTTTAGTTCTATTGATCAACAAAATATAATCAATAACAATGAAGAAGTATCGGATGGATACCCTCGACCCATCAACAAGTCAATGATGTATACGCCAAACGAGTTGTCTATCACTGAGCTTGATGCAAGGTAAAAAGCGTTATTTTTTGAAGATTGAACATGAGATAGGCTTCAATGTGTGATTTAGAGAATTTTATTGAAAACATTTAATACAATTTGCATTGTAGTGTGATAAGGATTTTAATGTCCCTCTTGTGATAAACTGTAAGTACACGATGTACAGAATGTTACATCAATAAATATAGAAGAATAGTACATTAACAAGTATGGATCGATCCTACAAAAAATGAGAATTTGGTGAAAATACTTCAAACAAATCAATTAAAATGCCACAAGATCGTTTACAAAATAATTCAATCAATTCCCTACAATTCGATCTCGTTGACTCAAAATACTTTCAACTATTCTTGCAGTTAATACTTGCGAAACAACACTAACAAGATAAAAACACGATGAACAATTTCTACAATTTTGCTCTCATGCATAAACCTCAAATATGAATGTAAAGAGTGCCCTGCAATGAAGTTCACAAAAAGAAACACAGCTACGACACAAGGACATTCCGCGCCAAGAATCTTTTAATTACGGCAACACTAGACCATTGGACACACCATTATAGCATCCACAAGTCTTAACTCAAAGAAGGATGGGTGCACTTCAACGTTGCTACACACACTCACGAAAAAAGGGCTCCAACGTTGCTGCAATTCACACATGAGCTAAACACGTAAATCATACAAATCTGATTAAGATGCACATGAATCACACAAATCATTCAAGCATTTCCCAAATGTGCAGAATTGAACATATTCCTATCTAAATCTATGAGTAACTCAAATGAAACTACAACCACTTAACGATTTACTAGCTAAACTCAAGTATTCTACTACTAAACAACAATTAAATTTAATCAGATGAACTACGAGAATCCTGAATTACTACTGAATCTATCAAGATGTCCAATCTCGAAATAGATCTAAGATAGCACCTAACTAGGTAATGATCTAACCTCAAGGTACTGTCACTTGAATTCTTCTTCTAACACCTCAAAGTGCACCCGAAAAACGTTGTCCACCCCCTTCTCCAAGGTGCGAGTCCTTCTCCAATGCAAAGAGAGGCCGAGAAGAGAGGAAACCTGGAGTTCCGAGCTTGAGCTACCTTCTTGGATCCACACCCGTGATCTGCACCTCCGCCGCCCACTTTCCCAAGCTCTACGCCTCCACCAAGCTGCTGTCACCACCATGGGAGGAAGGCCCAAGGGAGGAGACGCAAAGGAGGTTGGCCACATGGTGCGGGTGAAAGAAACCATTTAATATTTACAAGAGTGCTACTACTAACTTCTTTATAAATTTTGATATCTATATTTACCAATATTGATCCTTTCGGTATGTTTTCTAATGTGATTAAAATCTAATCATATGATCTTTAAAATTTTTTACGAATTTGTTAATTACCATTGATTTCTAACCATTCAATATTATTGATATAAATTTTTGTTATATTATTTTATGTCCAGCGTACGCATTATTCAACAAACATCTAGGCGGCAATCTAATCTTCGTTACATAATAACTAGTTCCATAATTTATGCTACACCTTAAAGGTCAAAGATTATTTTTGATTCAAACAATTATGAAAAACTCATTAAAAGTTTATCTAAATGGACATTCAATTACATTCTTGAATTTATAATATTCGTAATTTAAAAAACATATTGAACCAGAAAAGACATAAAATACATTGTTACATGTTTCCTACAGAATTGGCTAAACTTACATTGACGTCTATCTCATGGCCTTTAATAAACAACACTTTCACCTCGCATCTAGCTCGGTGATAGATAGCTCATTAGGAGTATATATCACCGAATTATTGAGAGATTGATTGTGTCCTTCTGCAACTTTAGTCATATCGTTCATATTTTGTTGATTGGTAAATCTATTAAATCTACGTATGAAAGCTGGTCGTGATGGGGCATCAATAGGATTTGGGTAACTATTAAGCATTTGAATGACGGTTGACATTGTTGGCCTATCAGATGGTGTTTCTTGCACACATAGCAATCCAATCTGAATGCATCTCAAAGCTTCAGTTTGATTGTAGTTTCCGGTAAATGAAGGATCCATTATATCTACCACCGTTCCATTGGACCAATGTTCCCACACCTGCCAAACATTTGTTTATCTTGCAACATCAATTTCCCAGCGTTGTAAGAATGTGTATCATTGAATAACGACATTGGTGTATGGTACGAGTAGAAAGAGAAAAGCAATATAAAAATGCTTACATAGCCTAGAAGACCCATTGAATTCTCATTGTTGAAGAGCTCAGTGTTCTTTCTACCGGTCATGATTTCCAAAACCAAAACACCAAAGCTGAAGACATCGGACTTGTTTGAAAATTGGCCTATATATGCATACTCTGGTGACATATAACCACTGCAACATAATAGATTGTCAGTGGTGCTACTGAGTAATTCATCTCAATATTGATGGCTGTTGAGAGTTTCTTCTATAATATCAGTTGTTAACTCTACTTACATTGTTCCTACAACTTTGCTGGTTATAGCTTGGGTTTGATCACTACCAAAAAGTCTGAGCCAAACCAAAGTCTGCGATTTTAGGGTTCATGTGCAAATCCAGAAGAATGTTGCTTGCTTTCAAGTCTCGATGTATAATTTTAACTCGAGATTCTTCGTGAAGATAAACTAATCCTCGAGCAATTCCATATATGATATTGTATCTCTTCTCCCATTGTAATTGTCCCTTCTTGCTAGGATCTACATGGATATTTCAAATAACACTGCATGATCTATTAGCGTTTGTTACTTGAACTTGCTTAATAAATAAAAAAATGATAACAAGCTAAAGCATGAAATAGGTGCCACTTGTAATTCCATGGACACAACATCTTCTACTCAAGAAAATATTTCGATCACTTGCATGGAAGCAAACATTACGTGCTATTTTATCTAACTCGAAAAAAATATTTGGTATAACGTTCCAAAGAAAAAAAAAAAAGATCATGCTGTTGAAGTGAATTAATGTCAATCAACTACGTACTAAATGTATGCTTGTAGATTTAAATATTCTAACGTGTTATGCTTAACATCGAAACGTTTTCTATGATTGAAATTAAACGAAACTGAGATGCCAATTTTACATACCAAATAAAAATTTCTCTAGACTCTTGTTGTGCATATACTCATATACAAGCATCTTTTCTTCTCCTTGCAAGCACAAGCCCAACAACTTGACAAGGTTTCTGTGTTGAAGTTTCGCAAGCAACACTACTTCATTCTTTAATTCCTCTATTCCCTGCCTTGAATTTGTTAAAAGCTTTTTCACTGCAATTTCTTGCTCATCCTGTAGTTTTCCCTGTCAAAGAAGAATTTCACTTTGTTTGGTACTTCTATTTTACCTAGTATGATTGACTTCGGTATAGAAAGTTGCCTAGTCTGTGTACCTGATAAACAACCCCAAATCCACCTTCACCAAGTTTATTTTCCTCAGAAAAGTTGTCTGTGGCATTTCTAATCGTTGACAAGTCATATAGTAGTGATTTTGTAGTTGCAAACTCATGTCCCTTGGCTGTATCTCGAAGAGATAGAGAACGAGGAGAAGAAGGAAATTACAAGAATTGAACTTAATCTTGAGTAACAAATGAACGAAGAGTTAAAGATCTCAAAGTTTGATAAATAAATAGTCAATCTAATGAAATTCAATTTCTTACCATGGCTTATGATGCCCTTTCTTCTCCTCCTAAAGAAGCATACGCACATAATTGACATTAACGTAACAAGTCCCAGAGGGATGACTATGGCAAGTATGGTTCCTGCTCTAGTCTTTTTGTTTCCTGCAAACCATAATATTTACTTCCGCATAAGCTGCAGCAATCTATGATTTTTCCAAATGATAAACGTAACAGTCTCATTTCGAGAAGGGAAAAGCCTCCGACCAATAAATTAAGTAACATCTATCGTAAAGGAAATTTTGGATCAGACTATAAGAAGAAACTGCGTATCTATAAAATAGTTTGGATTAAGTAGAATGCTCTGTTTCAAAGTTGAAAGGGAGTTGTGATCCATCATTTCTAACCTTTACGATCGGTAGCAGTGTTACTGAAGTTGGTGGATGGTGTCGTCAAGGTAGGAGAAGGAGATGATGATTGTGTTGGAACGGGCGACGAGCCTGTAATCGCCGGCAAGGATATCCTTGACGTGCCGTTGTAGAACTTGTTCACTTCATACCTGAAGCTGCATCTCTGAGCAAGGACTCTGCCACCTATCGTACGATTACAGCAATCGGGTATCTGACCTATGATGTTGGTGAGGCACTTGTTGCATTGATCAGGCGTGAGATCCCTCGTGCACTGCACTAGAGCGGTGATGTTCGGATATTGCCTGTTGAACTTAATCAACCCTGTCGCAAACATCCGCCGCGGCGGTGCCGACGTATTGTAGGCGGCGTAACGTATGAGGTGGCCCAAAAGACTCACCAGTGTCCGGTTGAACCTGAACGCGCCGAGGCAGAAAAAATCATGTAGAAACGATGGGAAAGAGATGATGTTTCTTATTCACGTGCTAAATTCAAGTATCACGACGACGGAACAAAGTACCCTGGCCAGTCGGAACTCACGGTTGCAGTGTTCCACCCGTAGACTTTGTAATGGTCAACGCTGGACGCAATCCTCGCGTTTGAGTATCGGAGGAAGCAGTAGTTGTACCATATGCTGGCGGCTTTGCTCAACGGGCACTGATCCAGCACATACTGAGAGCCCAAGGAGAGGCACGACCGACAAGTGGTGCTGTCGACGTCACCGCGGCAGAGGACGAGGCCGTAGACACGATCGGGGATTCTGCCTCGGTTGCCGTCGAAGAATCCGGTGGTGGTGGCGTTAAACGTCAGAGCCCGCAATAGACTCCGGAGGTTGGAGCTGAAAGTGCTGTTAGTGGCGTAGTAGCCTGCACCGCTGTCACATCTCCTGGCGAAATACGAGATCGGCTGAGCTTTGGTGGTTGGCGTGAAGAGGAGTAGGACGATCACTGTGGAGAAGGTTGTGCTGCCGGTGGTGACCGAGGAGGCCATGGATGAGTGGGTGTTGCTTGGGAGAGAAGAGTAGATGGTGCTGTTCACGGCAGTCTCTGAGTCTTCTCTTGTTCGACGCGGCACGGCTCTTCATCACATAAGAAATTCAGAATTCATGAAATGTTTCTTGCTTTTGTCATCGCAATTCATGAGTGGGGTCTTCTTCCTGTCCCCCTCTTTTGGAATTCCATGTTCATTGCATCGGAGAAGTCCTTGTATATGTGCCTACCTTGCGTTGTTTGAATGGCTTCCGACCAAGGCATCGTTTAATTGATGTGATTGAACTTGTTTTTTTATTTCTATGAGAATAGTCGACTGAAAGAAAATGAAACTTCGTAAGTTGACTTGGTCGATTATGTGACCGAGCTGGTTTTTATTTCTGGTAATGGTAAAAAGATTTACATTAAGATAGATAATAAATGCAAGCCGTGAGATCATTTCCAGCTGGGAAGGATTACATCACAAGGAGAGAATATATATATAGTTCAACATGACAAAATTAATTAATTGTCTAGATTCCCCCCAAGTTTGCTACACATATATATAATTCTTGGCATATCCATACAAATTAGCAGCAAGATTCGTCAGATTAGCTCGGGCATCGGAGTTCGATTTTGAAGAACACCAACTTTATTAATAGGATCGGTATTCATCTATATCAAAGCTTCAACCTGATTATAGTTTCCAGCAAAGGAAGAATCGATTATGTTCAACACTGTCCCATTGGACCAATGTTCCCATACCTGCCAGGATTTATTTCTCTTACAAAATGAATTTTCCAAATTAATTTATTCAAAATCATTGAATAACAAACATTGGTGTATGGTATGAGTAAAAATAAAAAATCAATTTAAAATACTTACATAGCCTAGAAGACCCATTGAATTCTCATTGTCGTTACCAACGAACTCTGTGTTCTTTCTACCAGTCATAATTTCTAAGACCAAAACACCAAAGCCGAAGACATCAGACTTGTTTGAAAATTGTCCTATATATGCATACTCTGGTGGCATGTAACCTCTGCAATACAATAGATTACCAACCGTGCTGATGAGTGATTTGTTTAAAGAATGATGGTAGTTGAGATGTTTGTGTTCCTGATCAATTGTTGTCAACACTACTTACATTGTTCCTACAATTTTGTTGGTGATAGCTTGAGTTTGATCAGCGCCAAAAAGTCGAGCCAAACCAAAGTCTGATATTTTAGGGTTCATTCGCGAATCCAATAGAATATTACTTGCTTTCAAGTCTCGATGTATGATTTTAACTTGAGATTCTTCATGAAGATAAAGTAATCCACGAGCAATTCCATATATGATATTGTGTCTTTTCTCCCAACGTAATTGCCCCTTCTTTCTAGGATCTGCATGGAAATTTCAAATAGCATTGGATCATCAATTAACTTTTGTTACTTAAACTTGTGTAATTAAAAAAAGAAGAAGCTAAAGTTTTGCTGCATAGGTGTCACTTGTAATTCCAAGAACACAACAAAATGTTGCTCCAAAGCTAAAAATTTGATTATGGTGTTGAAGTTAATTAATGCCAATCAACTCCTAGATGTACGCACGCATATAGATTTAAATATTTTATCGTATCAACTGAACGTCTAAACATTTTCTATGATTCGAATGAAATGGAATTATAAGTCGTCAATTTCACATACCAAACAAAAAACTATTCAGACTATTGTTGTGCATATACTCGTATACAAGCATCTTTTCTTCTCCTTCTAAGCATAAGCCTAACAGCTTGACAAGGTTCCTATGTCGAAGTTTTGCAAGCAATATTACTTCATTCTTTAATTCCTCTATTCCTTGACTTGAAGTTGTTAAAAGTTTCTTCACTGCAATTTCTTGCCCGTCTTCTAATTTTCCCTGTAAAAAAAGATTCACTTTACTTGGTACTTCAATTTTACCTAATATAATTGACTTTAGTGAGAAAAGTTGCCTAAATAAGACGAGTCTAATTACCCGGTAAACAACACCAAATCCACCTTCACCAAGTTTATTTGTCTCAGAAAAGTTGTCAGTGGCATTTCTAATTGTTGACAAGTCATATAGCAATGATTTTGTAGCTGCTATCTCATGTCCCATGGCTGAATCTCTGAAGAGATAAAGAGCGAGAAGAAGAAAAGAAGGAAATTACAAAAGGTGAGCTTAATCTTAAGTAAAAAATGAATGAAGAGTTGGAAGTCCTGGAAGTTTGAAAAGTAAATAATTAATCTAACAAAATTCAATTTCTTACGATAGTTTATGATGCCTTTCTTCCTCCTCCTGAGAAAGCATATAAACGTAATTAACAGTCACAGAGCAACTGCTGAAGAGATGACTATGGCAAGTATGGTTCCGGCTCTAACCTTTCTGCTTTCTGGAAATCAAAATATTTACTTTAGTATAAGATGCAATCTACAATTTTTCCAAATGATAAACATGACAGTCTAACATTGAGACAAATAAATTTTGCAGTATTCGAGAGAAAGTAAATTTTAGGTCAGACTATAAGAAGAAACTATGCATGATGCATCTATAAGATAGTTTGGAATAAATAGAATTCTCTGTTTCTAAGCTACAAAGAAATTGTGAAGCATCATTTCTAACGTTTACGATCAGTAGTGTTATTGGAGTTGGTGGATGGCGTTGTAGTCTCGGCAGGAGGAGTTGCTGACTCTGCCGCAATCGCCGGTAAAGATATCCTTGATGTTTTGTTGTAGAAGCTGTACACTTCGTACCTGAAGTTGCAGCTCTGGGCAAGGACTCTTCCACCGATCTTTCGATTGCAACAGTTGGGCAAGTTACCTATGATGTTGGTCAGGCACTGGTTGCATTGATCAGGCGCCAAATCCCTCGTGCACTGCACTAGAGCGGTGATCTTCGAATATTGCCTGTAGAACTCGATCAATCCCGTCGCAAACATCCGCGGTGGTGGCGCCGATGTATTGTAGGCGGCGTAACGCCTGAGCTGACCCAAAAGACTCACCAGTGATTGATTGAACCTGAACGCATCGAGGATAATAAACATATAGAAATGATGAGGAATAGATGGTGTTCTTCACTTTTCCAAAAAGGAGATGGCGTTTCTGATTCACGTTCTAAATTCAAGAACTACGACAACACAACACACCTTGGCCACACGCTGGAGTATTGTGGGATGCAGTTGGTTAACCATATGGCCATGGCTTTGGCCAACTGGCACTGATGTGGCACATCCTGAGGGCCAGAGTAGAGGCACGAAAGACAAGTGGTGTTGTCGACGTCGTCGCAGCAGCGGTCGAGGCCTATACACGGTCGGGGATTCTGCCAAGTTTGCCGGCGGAGAATTCGTTGATGTCGGTCAGGCACTGGTTGCATTGATCTGACGTCAGATCTCTCTTGCATTGCACCAGAGCGGTGATGTTGGGATACTGCCTCTTGAACTAAATCAAATTCGTCGCGAACATCCGCAGCGGTCGTGCCGATGTATTGTAGGCGGTGTAACGTCTGATCTGGCTCATGAGACTTACCAATGACTGATTGAACCTGAACACATCAATGAAAAAAAAAAAAACAGAAATGACGAGGAAGAGATTGTGTTTCTGATTCATGTGTCAAATTCTAGTACCATGACAACAGAACAAAGTACCTTGGCTGCTCAGAAGTCACGTTTTCGGAGTTCCACATGTAGACTCTGTAATTGTCGTTGACGTTGGACGCAAACCTCGTGTTCGAGTATCGGAGGAAGCAGTAGTCGTACCATATGGCTGCAGCTTTGGCCGACGGGCACTGATCTAGCACATCCTGAGAGCCCTGGGAGAGGCACGACCGACAAGTGGTGTTGTCGACGTAACCGCGGCAGAGGACGAGACCGTAGACACGGTCGGGGATGCTACCAAGTTCGTCCTGGGAGAATCCGATGGTGGTGGTGGCGTTGGACGTCAGAGCCTGCAAGAGGCTCTGAAGGTTGGAGATGAAAGTACTGTTGGTCGTGTAGTTGCCTGCTTTGTTGTCGCAATTCTTGTAGATAGACGTGGGCTGCTGAGCTTTTGTGGTTGATACCAAGAGGAGGAGGACGATCGCAGTGGTGGTGAAGGTTGTCCTGGAGGTGACAGAGAAGGAGGGCATGGATGGGTGGGTGTTGCTTGGGAGAGAAGAGATATTATTGAGCTTCTCATGGCAACCAGCAAGTACTCTTGCCCTTAAGTAAGTGGACAAGCGTGACGAAGGGATTTTTCCTTCCGCGGTCTCAAGGTCATCCGGTCAAGTTCGTCGTTCTTCTAGATTGTCCTACTTCCAGTTCACATACGCCTAATTGAACAAATTCATATTAACATATATCCCCAAGACGCAAACCATAAATATACAGAATACGAATAATACGTAGGAACGAACATTAAGTACAAAGGGTATAAATTGGGTTCAAGTACAAAGAGTATAAATAGTATTTGTTTTTCGTGATGAATATATGCGGTTGAGGCCATCAAACAATTGAAAAGCATATAGATAATTAGCATATTATGAAGAAATAAACATACTCATTGGTCTTTGTTGCGGTTCGAAGACAGAACTATCAACAGAGATAATAAGGATTTTAATATAAAATAATTCAAAAACGTTTGTAATTACAAGAAATAATTTCACACGTTTTGAAATAAAAATGTGAAAAACGTTCGTCTTCTATTCTGTTACGCAAAAGTATTTGTACCTATTATAGGTATAAAATATTCGATAATAATAGAAACCGCAACATAATTTATAGGATTTAATTTGATTTCAAAAATAAATAAATAAATAAATATTCACATGTATATATATAGAAGCAGTTTCACATATATACATATTTTACATTTATCCTTAAACATATAACAAAAAATTATGATCACAACTTGAGTTAACTTGTACTTGCACATGCCCCCAGAGTCATGTGTCACTTTATACCTTAAATTTAGTTTTAAAACAACCACAAAGGAAGATATGGGCTAAAACTCAATAATAAGTATAATCCTATATGTCAAAAATAGAAACTACTTGTACAAAACAACCATAACATTGTTGTCGATAGAGTGAATTGGCCAACACTCTCACTCGATGTTTAGGAATTCTCACATCTCGGAGAAAAAGGAGTCATCACCTGGTATGTATATTAGAGAGATAAATTAGGAAAATCCTAAAATGCGACGTAATGTTATGCATGCAAGTAAACATAAGTATCCCAAAAATGGAGGATAAGGTCAATGGGCCTAATTAAAGAGTTTCGAGTGAATCTAGGCATGGCAGGGTTAGACACAAATGCAGTGGTAGAGGGTGGAAGAGGTAGTGATAATTCAGGTGAAGCTCAGTGGTGAGGTCAATTGGCTTGGTAGAGCAGGAGGACAGTTATTACAACATGCCTATTCTTAAGTATTTGCACACAAAGTCAATGATCATATAAACTCTCCCTACGACCAGGTCTTACTCAATTCACATATCTCATCATCTAATATTCTATAACTCACATATCACACGTAGCCTTTGGTTGTAATATTCTTTAAAGTAACAAGCGAATGTAACAATTAATGATCTTAGACTCCTCTAACAAACATAATTAATAAAAATTATGTTATTTCTATCGTAAAAGTTTACACAAAAACAAGTTATTACCATACCTCGTCGTACGTTTACATATTTCATTCACATGATAATTGAAAACACGATAAGAATAGACATGCGTTACTATTTCATTTAAACAACTATTTAATTATATATTTAAAAAAATAAATACATAGCATTGTCATGTCTCAAGCATACATATCGATTCAAACAAAATAATAAAATGACTATAAATAATATTACGTAAAAATATTAAAAATAACTCAAACATGAACATGTATATCTAATCAACAACACTATAAATAACTACATAGCACAATCAATATTAAGTAAAATACAGTATAAATAATCATTTCTGATGTAACTAACTAAGAAAAATACTTACCGTTAATTTCAAATCCAAACTCCTCCCTTTTTCTCTTCCTTCTCAAAAGCTTTCACAATTAAACAACTACAGGAAGACGTGCAACTCACCACCTCTTTCGTGGAACGCCGGTGGCTGCTCCTCTCGCACGCGCGACCGACGACCACCACTCCCACACGAGCAGCCTACGATTGTCATTAATGTGATGGATGGATGATACATGCGATTACATTTTCCAACCTTCGCTTGTTGTTATTTTACGGGCACTTGTTGCTCTATTTTATCTAATTAAAGGTCCCAAATCATTTAAATCTAGTCTAAATTATTGGGAATAAAATTCAAATTAGATTTTTTCAAAATAACTTCTTAACAGTGAAAAAAACCAATGCGAAAATCATGTAAACACAACAAGACTTTCTAACGTGGAAAATCTCCGTGAAGAGTGAAAATCACGAGACTTAAATGCCTATTTTTAAAACCTCTACGTAATCGATAATAGATATATAACTGTTTAATTAGAGGTATTATACATTTACAATTACCATTAACTAATAACACAAACAAGAAATAAATATATTACTCAATTTGACCTTTCATGTTTTAGAAAATTCTATTATTACTACGTTACTCCAAAAACCATGAAATTTAGCACGAACGAAGTTTAGAGTCTCTAATCCACCAATCTAAAAAACTGAAGATCGGAAGATTAAAGATAATGGAAGAGGAGATAAAAGAAGGGGAGAGAAGGAAGCGCACACAATTGTGGAAAGAAGACTGCAGGTTCTTGATTGATTCGTAAAAAACACACACACAGATATGTTTTATTTGTCCCATCTACAAGGACATTTTACAGTAAGCACCCCAGACAAAATTCAAAATAACATTCTGAAGATAAATATAATGTACATTAACAAATTAGGTTATTGCCGGTAAGGATATCCTCGGCCTGCCATAGTAGAAGACGTGCACATCATGCCTGAAGTAGCAGCTTCGAGCAAGGATTTCCCCAAAGCTCCAATGTTTACAGCGCTCAAGAACATCACCTATGATTTCGGTCAGGCAGTCGTTGCATTGATCAGGCGTCAGATCCCTCGTACGCTGCACTAGAGCGGTGATGTTTGGATACCGCCTATTGAACTCAATCAACCCCGTCGCAAACATCCTTGGCGGCGGTCCAGATGTAGTGTAGGCGGCGTAATGTCTGAGTTGGCCCAAAAGACTCACCAATGACTGGTTGAACCTGAACGCATAAGGGAAGAAAGAACATACAGAAATGAGGAGGACGAGATGGAGCTTCGAATTCAAGAACTACGACAACACAACAAAACCTTGGCCACTCAGAAGTGACGTTGTCGCCCTTGCAGATGTAGTATAATTAAAATGTTCTGCCTCTTGATAACGTGTGGGGAGGAGAGAAGGTACATTGCCATGTAAAGTCGGGACAGAAGAAAGAAATAAACAAATGGTCTCTGGAATCGTCCATTGCTTCGTTACGTGCCACTACTCCTCCAACATGCAACCCACACATAACAGTGCCCTTCTCGTCATCCCCCTTCAAACGTTGCAGATGTACTTGACCAAGTTCCGACAAAGTAATGATCATGCTGGTTGAAGGTTTCTTTAGACACCGTTCTTATCCCTATCATCCGAGATTTTTTAAGTATATTTTGTATATATTTAATTAGTCTAGATGACAGCATGAATCTTGATCATGATGTACGTGTGAAGCACCTCCGTTCCCGAATAAGATAGCCGCCGCCCAATATGCATCTCGCATGGAGAATGCTCAAGTAAATAAGATGGTTGGTTGGTTATTATCATTTCAACATATGAAAAGGGGGGACCGATCTGCAGTACGTGTTGCTTGTAAAGCTGTAGTTACAAAGAAATTTGCTCATGTAGAGAGATCCATGGACGAAGGCGTTTTTTATGCCGACTTGTCGAAGTCGCCAAGGCCTTATTGTTGTGATGGTGGGTAACAAGCATATGGTGCCAGCTGGTTTGGTCATCGATAAAATGGTTTTGACGAAAATCAAGGTCAGGAGCTTGAATGTGCTTCATCAGCATGTATTTCCTTCTTACATATATATATATCCACTTATTGGTGGCAAGGATTCTCATATTTTCCTCCATGGCAACGAGTTCAAATCTGTTCTATTTGGCTAAAGCTTCAAACTCATCTTCCGTGACTCTCTTCCACTCTGGGCGGGCAAGAGCACACATGGAATATTTTCATTCAGTTGGTATTACCAAAAATATTTGAGGTTGGCTTGTTAAATTCTTTGCTGCCCTTGTGTTATGTAGTGGTGATGTTGGGAGGTGTTTCAGAGTTATTGATGAATGAAAAATGGACGAGCGAAGTTTTAGAATCTCTATTTAAAGAAGAAGGAAATCACCTCCTCCTATCATCCCATGACTCACACGATCTACGTAATTCATTGAATCGTATTTACATGGCTAAAGATAGTAAAAAAAACTTGAAAAAACAGAAATACTCAAGCACAATTAAAGATAGACCACAAACCCAACTTATACGCTCTAAATCCATCCAACACTTATAATATATTAAGGGATTGTGTTGGGAAGCAGAGTTGGACTGTATGGTGAGCTTGGTTGTGTGGTAGGCTGTATGGGTGTTTGAAGGCTTAGACACCAATGAAGAAGGCGACGTTCTGGATATATTGTTTTATTGTGGTACATATCATCAAGGGTGGCAGGGAATCATGGTTATGAAAATATATGGATGTTTTTTGGCTGTGAAGATGGTGTTGATGTATTAGTCTGATCATGGAAGTTGGTGATTATTTCTAGGCTGTTGGGTGTGAAAGACAATGAACATTTGTTTGGAAAAACATTATCATCAAATGCAACATGTCGTTAATGATATGCTATTCTTCCTCATGATGTATGTAAGCATTTGCATCCTTTATATCTTTCATGATATATATCCTAGCAAGACACATATAGCAATGTCTTGGATGAGAACTCGTTGGTTGTGGAGTGCTGGATGCAAGGATAATTAATATAATCCATAATCTAAAGCTCATGGATTAGTTTTAAAACAAAAGTTGTATAATCAAGTTTTTGTCAATGTTGTGAAAAATAAATTAGATGATAATCTATTTTTGTTCCCATTAATTCTGAAAGGGACAATTTGATTGATCAAGAGTAAAGCACGGCTAATCAGGCTACAGAAAATCACAGGTCAATGGGTACAGTAACTTGATAAGACCCACAAGGAACAATGCAGAAAAGATAGATTCATACATAAATTTTTTTATAATGATCTGATATGTAAGAAATTTACATATCCAACTCTGTCCAAGCATCATGTGAACCATTGAATTCAGTTAGGAAGAAAAGTAGGAAGAAAGAGACAGAGAGAGAAACCAGAGATGAAATTAATATTGGTCTGATCTTTCTATCTACAATATATCTAACAAATGCAGCTGAAAATCGAATCTAGAGAGTGGCATTAAAACGAAAATACACCTGTCTTTGGTGGACCTGCCCATTGCAATATCTGTCTATTATAGTATTTTTAATTGTCTATAGAATTTCTCTAACATTAGAACTACATGCGACCCCCAACAAATTGATAGTCTCATAAATGCAAGGCAAAGGATGGAGGAGAATTTGATATCTTAAACTTGATAAACATTAGCATTACACTAAAATGCAAATAATATCGAAAGCTTCTAACAGCTCAAGGTAAATTTTTAAACGTAAGTTAGTATTTGCAAATTATATTTAGAAATACAAATTTAAATTTCAAGAATAGAAGGGGGTGTTTCGAGAAGGACGACGATTTCTCACTTTTCTTCTCTATTTTGAATGCGTGCAGGTGTTGTAATTTCCGTTTGTCTTGTAAGTGATAACGTTCTATTACAATTGTAATTTCATTCTGGGATAAAGAACAACACAACCGTATTTTGTCAAAACACACCACGGTGTAAGTTATTTACTGTGTCACATATATGCCAAACTCATTCAAGTACTTGAACTTAACATTATATTCATTGATGTCATACCCAAGTATGTAAAGCTTTAATTAATTTGATATAAACTTAACATTTTCACCTTGCAACTAAAAAAGACTGGTTGCTTGTTATCGACAAAGTTAACGCCAGAGGTATCTCTGTCCTTGCTGCACTTGTCTATTGTAACGGAGAAAGGAAATAGACAAGATTAGAAAATGTTAATTCCTTTGGCATTAAATCTAAACATTGCAGCAAATTGGTTGTCCCATATATGCAAGACAAAAGATTGGGAGGAGAATTTGGTATCATAGAACTTGATAAACGTTAGTACTGCACTACAATGCAAATAATATTCAAAGCATCTAACAACTCAAGGTAAATTTCTAAACGTTAATATTTGCACAAAAATGTCAATTATTTCAAGGATAGAAAGGGGTATTTCAGGAGAGACAACGATTTCTCACTTCTCTTCTCCATTTTGAACGGGTCTGTATGTTTTCCTTCGTTTTAATGTCATTTTAGGATAAGAACGATACAATCGTATTTTCCCAAAATTAAAAAAAAAAAAAAAAAACTATGATATAACTTGTTTACTATGTCATATGCCGAACTCATTCAAGCTCGATCGAAGACATAAAATGCATTATTAAATGTTTTCGATAAAATTCTCTAAATCACACATTGAAGCCTATCTCATGATCAATCTTCAGAAAATAACACTTTCATCTTGCATCAAGCTCAGTGATAGATAGCTCGTTTGGAGTATATATAACTGACTTATTGGTGGATTGAAGGTATCCACCCGCTACTTGTTCAATGTTATTGATTATATTCTGTCGATCAACAACGCTACCGAGTCCATGCAAAAAAGCTGGTCGTGTTGGGGCATGAATAGAAACTGAATGACTGTTAAGCATGAGAATGACATTCGACATTGTTGGTCTATCAGATGGTGCTTCTTGCACACATAATAATCCAATCTGAATGCATCTTAAAGCTTCAACCTGATTATAGTTTCTAGCAAAGGAAGAATCCATTATGTTCAACACCGTTCCATTAGACCAATGTTCCCATACCTGTCAACATTTGTTTACCTTGCAAAATTAGTTTTCCTCCATTATAACAATTTGTATAATTGAATAACGACATTGGTGTATGGTATGAGTAGGAAGATAAAATCAATTTAAAAATACTTACATAGCCTAGAAGACCCATTGAATTCTCATTGCTAAAGAATTCATTATTCTTTCTACCGGTCACAATTTCCAGGACCAAAACACCAAAGCCGAAGACATCAGACTTGTTTGAAAATTGTCCTCGATATGCATATTCCGGTGGCATGTAACCACTGCAACATAATAGATTGTCAGTCATACTAATGATTGATTCATTTGAAGATTGATGGTGATTTAGAGTTTCTTGTATGGTATCAATTGTTGTTGACTGGAACTTACAATGTTCCTACTACTCTGGTAGTGATGGCTTGAGTTTGATCATCGCCAAAAAGTCGAGCCAAACCAAAATCTGAGATTTTGGGGTTCATGTGTAAATCCAGTAGAATGTTGCTTGCTTTTAAGTCTCGATGTATAATTTTAACTTGAGATTCTTCGTGAAGATAAAGTAATCCTCGAGCAATTCCACATATGATGTTATATCTTTTCTCCCAGTGTAACTGCCCTTTCTTGCTATGATCTACATTAAATTTTCAAAGAACACTGTAAGATCTATTAACTTTTGTTACTTAAACTGGCTTAATAAATAAAAAAAACATAACAAGCTAAAGCTTGAAATAGGTCTCGCTTGTAATTCCATGAACGCTGATCCATGCGAAATCAAACATTATGTGCTACTTTATCTAGATGGAAATAAATATTTGGTATAACATTTAAAAGCCAAAATTTTGATCAATGTATTGAAGTTACTGAATGTTAATCAATTCCTTGATGTATGCTCATAGAATAAGCAAGTATATATTCTATTGCGACAGCTGAGCTTCCAAAATTTTCTATGATTCAAATGAAAATGAAGTAGTCTGTCAAGTTTACATACCAAACAAAAATCTTTCTAAACTCTTGTTCTGCATATACTCGTATATAAGCATCTTCTCTTCTCCTTCCAAGCACAAGCCCAATAGCTTGACAAGGTTTCTATGTTGAAGTTTTGCAAGCAACACTACTTCATTCTTTAATTCTTCTATTCCCTGACTTGAACTTGGCAAAAGCTTCTTCACTGCAATTTCTTCTCCATCTTCTAATTTTCCCTGTAGAAAGGAAATTTCACTTTGTTTGATACTTCGATATTTCCTAATATATTTAATAGAAATAATATGATTAGCTTCAGGTAAGAGACTTGTCTAAAAAAGATGAGTTTAATTACCCGATAAACAACACCAAATCCACCTTCACCAAGTTTATTTACCTCAGAAAAGTTATCTGTGGCATTTCTAATTGTTAACAAGTCATATAGCAATGATTTGGTAGCTGCAATCTCATGCCCCATAGCTAAATCTCAGAAGAGACAAAGAACGAGAAGAAGAAAAGAAGGAAATTACAAAAGATGAACTTAATCTTGAGTAAAAAATGAATGAAGAGTTGGAAGTCCTGGAAGTTTGAAAAGTAAATAATTAATCTAACAAAATTCAATTTCTTACGATAGTTTATGATGTCTTTCTTCCTCCTCTTAAGGAAGCATATAAACGTAATTAACAGTAACAGAGCAACTGCTGAAGAGATGACTGTGGCAAGTATGGTTCCGACTCCAACCTTTCTGCTTCCTGGAAGTCATAATATTTTCTTTAGTATAAGGTCTAATCAATAATTTTTCCAAATGATAAACATGAGAGTCTCATATTGGGATGAGAGAAACCTCCAGCCAATAAATTAAGTAGTATTCAGGGTAAACTAAATTTTAGATCAGACTATAAGGAGAAACTGTGCATCTATAAAATAGTTTGGAATAAATAGAATGCTCTATTTCAAAGGTACAAATAAGTTGTGAAGCATCATTTCTAACCTTTACGATCAGCAGTGTTATCGGAATTGGTGGATGGTGTTGTAGTAGCAAGTGGAGGAGGAGATGGTGATTGTGCTGGACCGGGCGACGAGTCTTCAATCGCCTGTAAAGATATCCTTGATGCTTTTTTGCTGAAGTTGTAGACTTCGTACCTGAAGTTGCAGCTCTGGGCATAGATTCTTCCACCGATCTTATGATCACAACATTTGGGCAGGTGACGTATGATGTCGGTTAGGCACTGGTTGCATTGATCAGGCGTCAAATCCCTCGTGCACTGCACTAGAGCGGTGATGTTCGGATATCGGTTGTTGAACCTAATCAATCCCGTCGCAAACATCCGCGGTGGTGGTGCCGATGTATTGTAGGCGGCGTAACGCCTGAGCTGACCCAAAAGACTCACCAGTGATTGATTGAACCTGAACGCATCGAGGAAGAAAAAGTCAGAGAAATGACGGGGAAGAGATGGTGTTTCTGATTCATGTGTGAAACTCTAGTACCATGACAACAGAACAAAATACCTTGGCCACTCAGAAGTCACCTTTGCGTTGTTCCACTTGTAGACTTGGTAATTGTCGTGGACGTAGGACGCAAACCTCGTGTTCGAGTATCGGAGGAAGCAGTAGTCGTACCATATGGCTGCAGCTTTGACCGACGGGCACTGATCTAGCACATCCTGAGAGCCGATGGAGAGGCACGACCGACAAGTGGTGTTGTCGACGTCACCGCGGCAGAGGACGAGACCGTAGACACGGTGGGGAATGCTACCAAGTTGGCCGTTGGAGAAGCCGGTGGTGGTGGCGTTGGACGTCAGTGCCTGCAAGAGGTTCTGAAGGTTGGAGATGAAAGTACTGTTGGTGGTGTAGTTGCCTGCTTTGTTGTCGCATCTCTTGTAGAGAGATAGGGGCTGCTGAGCTTTTATGATTGATACCAAGAGGAGGAGGAGGAGGATGGCAGTGGAGAAGGTTGTGGTGGTGGTGACAGAGGAGGCCATGGATGAGTGGGTGTTGCTTGGGAGAGAAGAGATATTATTGAGCTTCTCATGGCAACCAGCAAGTACTCTTGCCCTTAAGTAAGTGGACAAGCGTGACGAAGGGATTTTTCCTTCCGCGGTCTCAAGGTCATCCGGTCAAGTTCGTCGTTCTTCTAGATTGTCCTACTTCCAGTTCACATACGCCTAATTGAACAAATTCATATTAACATATATACCCAAGACGCAAACCATAAATATACAGACAGGAATAAATACGTGGGAACGAACATTAAGTACAAAAGGTATAAATAGTAGAATATATGCGGTTGAGGTCATCAAACAATTCAAAAATATATAGATTGTTAGGTACTCATTATGAATAGATAAACATACTCATTGGTCCTTGTTGCGGTTCAAAGACGGAACTATTAACAGAGATAATAAGGATTTGGAATAGAAAAATTAACGAGTTTCATTTATTTTAGTCGTTGGGGGTGTAGGTCAATACCTAGGACCGGATGGCTGGAAAAGGGTGAAATCGTTTGAATATTCCAATAATGAAACTTGTAAGTTTGACTTGGTCGATTATGTGACCGAGCTGGTTTTTATGTCTGATAATGGTAAAAATATTTACATTAAGATAAATAATAAATGCAAGCTGTGAGATCACTTCCAGCTGGGAAGTGTTACATACATGACAAGGAGAGAATATATATACAGTTCAACCCAAGTTTGCCAAATACATGATTCACATAGCATATCCGAGGAAAGCAGAGAACTCCTCCAGGCAGCGACAAAAATTCGTCAGATTAGCTTCAGCGTCGGAGTTCGATTTTGAAGAATTCCAACTTAATTGATAGCATCGATCGGTATTCATATCGATCTGTGAACCAAGTATAGCCTATCGAATACAAGATGTTGGTTGTATACATGTCTTGAATTCTGAATGGGTATCATCATCTATCTGACATCGTCTATCTTGGAAAAGTTGGGTTCAATATTACTCTCTACAAGATAGAAATCTCGATTTGGACATTTTGAGTTAAGGCTTTGAAAGTCCGATCACTTCACAACTCGAAAAGTCTTGTCATCTACTCTTCTACAAGTAAGAAATATTATTATAATTAACACAATACAAAAATTATTCTTTGAAATTTGGAATCTTAGCTTAAACAACCTTTTTAAGGATACTAGATAACTAAAAACAGATAAATGGAGTTACAGTCACTGTGTGGCATAAGTTCCTGAATCTCTCTTTTGTTGAGGAGAAGCAGGACCGCACACATTTCTGCTAATTCAGGTTTCATGGAGAATTCCAGCTAACGACCCCACATTTTCAAGTGCCCATCCTAACGAACAGTAAGTCAGACAGAATCATTTTCCTCTCCATCTTCAATGAATGTTTGGTAACAATCATTTTCAACTAAACTGCGAAAATACTCTAATGTTTTTTAATAATCTACATGTATAGGCTTATGTTCTCCTGATTTGACTGCCTGAAGACATATTGGACAAAACACATTCACCCTTTCAGATTGAACAGTGGTGAGAGAAGGTCGCCTGCCTTGTCTTACACCCCAACAAAAAGACAAAATGACCTCTGGATTAGCTGAACTTAAGTGTTTTTAATCCATCCATTCCATTTGTGCAGGAATTAAACCGTGCATTTGCAACACCTCCAGCAACAATCTCTTAACTAATATTATCAAGCGCTTTTCTATGAGTCCACCCTGCAAAGAAATATAGGGGCCTTAGAAGCCCAGTAATCACGAAAAGCTTCTTGGGCCGAGAGAAAGCCTTCTGTCAAGCTTCTTCCTTTAACAAGAGAAGTTTGGACTGGACTTAGAAACATATAATTTAGGCCGTTTTAATTATCATCAGGACGACCATAGTCCATATGGATAAACATGAAGAAGAAGGTAATCGCAATTTAGAGATATAATATTTTGAGTGATTTGAATACATAATATAAACTTAAAAATTGTCTGGTTAATCAATAACGTGTGAACATATGACCCAGTAGGTGTGCCATTACTTTATTATATCCAAGTTAACCAACAACTACCGGCAGAAGCCCCTTTTTTGTGATGGAATGGATCTACAAGACTCGAAAAATTGAAATTTCCTTGGAACGTCTATATGTTAAATGAGTAACTAGTTCATAATCTTCGGAAGTAAAAGATAATGAAGCATTCACCGCAAGTCCTCTGAAAAATAGTACTGGCCACAACATATCAATTCAAATATCAGATATGATTTTATTACACGAAAAACAACAGAATCTAGGTAATGGTAATCATATTATTTCATATTTCTATGAAACAACAGAACTTGAGCAATTACAGTTTTACTGGGAAATTCCCGTGTGGGGGGATTTATTTTATATAACGGCCTGATTTGATAAAAAAGTATTTTTCAACATTTTCTTTTTCGTCGTTTTTAGATATACAAACATCCACTTAGTCTTTTACTGTAAGATAGATTAAGAAATTTTGAAACAAAAAAATTTTAGTCTTCTACGTACAACAGGAGGATGAAAGATCGAGGTATTGAGTTCAAATTTAACAAAATCCTTATTACGAAAGCATTAGCAAAATACAAATTACTAAAAGGAAAATATAATGACAAATGATGAAAATGCTAAAAGGTATTTCTTGTCAAATGTTGATAAGAATGATGTTAAAAGATGCAGATAGAGTTATGGATATTAAGTACGTATCACAGATCAACCAGTATGTACAATAGAGGGGCGAAGGAAGATTGTCAACTAACAAGCGAATATGATGATTTCCAACAAAATCGATCATCATGTCCAATCAGTAAACACAACTGAGAGCAAAGAAAATAAATGCCTGATTTGAGATTTTGATGTGTGTTAGTGTGATGGTGAAGGAGAGTACGTGAATAGAGCATGAAAAGTGAGGGTCGTGGTGGAAAAGCAACTGAGGACCATATTTCTTAAGAGTTTGCGAAGATTGATTTACTTGCAAAAGGGATGCGTTTTTTATAGAATTATGTAAAACGACGACAAGAAATTAAACTTCCTTTCTCTTAATATAATAGAGCTTCGTATTGGGTTATAATTATCATAGGATGTTCAATACTTCACTAGCTAGAAGAAATTTTCAAGCTTAATTAAATCTGTTAAACCCCAAGTCATGAACACACTTTTGCATGCTGTTTTGTGGAAAATTATATATGTTTCAAAGAAATCTACCTGTATTTAGAGAAGGGGGAACGAATATTAACTTTATATTGATCGATAAAATTCTAGACTAAGCATCTTCTTGGCTTGATGAGAAATCCCTTCGAAGTGCAGCAATTAACAATATATATGTGCAGATCATAATGTGAGCAACAGCTGAACTCAAGACAAGAGCTTGTTAGAAAGACATGTAGAAGCTGCAAATGATGTCAATGAAGACGGCATAGGTCCTGCAAGCGGAGGGGAGATGAAGATTGATCTACAAGTAATCGATGATGTTAGAAGATGGCTAATATTTTGCCGTTGCTGAATGAAAGCAGCTTCTTTTCTCCTTTGCAAACTTGTTTTTGCTTTTCCAGATTTCAGACTAGATTTTGTATCCCCCAACTGTGGTTATCTTCACAGCTGGGGTGCTGTGATTTTAATATAATGTTTTCAACGATTTCAGAAAAAATAAACGAGTGAAACATTGTATATATTAGTACGGTGTCGATAGAGAAGGAGAGGGACGGGAGAGCACAAGGTGTGAGTGGATGTAGCCACTGACTTCCACTATCAAATTTTCAATACAAATATTCTAAACAAATTTAAAGGGATCTCCTCCTACCTACCGATCATTCCAAACAATCAAGTATCGATTCCTTAAGATTATTATTATTATTCTCGAAAGAAAAGTTTCAATCCAGTTCATACAAACACATGTAAATGTAATCGAACAGGAACAGGACCCAGATTTAGCCTCAGAGGCCGGCCTTTTCCTAAAAATCCTCCCTTCTGCTAAATTCAGAAAATCAATTCATAGTGTTGGCAAACCCCAAGCACTTAAATTTGGAAAAGCCATGAATGATCAATTCTGCCGAATTTAGCACCTGTTCCCCTTGATCACATCTAATTAATTAATTAGTACAATAAAAATAAGTTATTATTCCCTAATCTATGATCATACTGCCCGGCATCACTAATTTGTCTGTTGTGTTGGTCTTCCAACACGGTGTAGTCTGTCTTTGAAGAGCCACCTCTTTAATTCCTTCTCCTCCTCCTCCTCCTCTTCCTCTTCTTCTTCTTCTTCTTCTTCTTCTTCTTCTTCTTCTTATCCATCCTCTGGCTACTAATATTAATAACATGGCTACAATCAAACGTGAGATGGAGTTGTGGGTGCTCCTTCAATTTCCTATCTGCAGTCAAGTTTTCTCTACCTACCTTGACATCGATCATATATGTCGTGATGATAATTAGTGGATATATAAGTAACAGCTACCAGATATATGATTACGTTCCTCCATCGATCTTAGTTTTGAGCCCCAAGATCGATCACCATCTTGATCAATCGATCGATCGATCTACCTGTAAGATCCTCCAAAGGTAGGGTTCCAGATATCAGCAGTCGGCTCATTGACCACCGGAAATGTGCTCGACGAAGGAACCAAGCACAGTCCTCGACTTCTCAGATCATGTTTCGGTCCCTCCCCGTCCGTTGACTTGTCGGAATTCTGCAATAACAATCAACAAATATGAAAAACAATAAAAAAAAAATTATTGAACGTCGATCATGAACTAAGTATATCTTTTTCTTCAGGTGCAACTAACTAATTTCATGTCGAAGCTAAAGATGGATTGAGATCACTTAAAAGCAAGTACCTGTTGCTGACGGCGTTGCTGGTGTTGTATGGGCTGTCCATTCTTCAGATACGGAGTACATAAGACCTGAAAATAATACTACACATGAAATTGTGGGATCCCGAGCTGATTACTATTGTAAATTAATAGATACTAGAGTGGTGAAAAAGTATCCCACATTGACTTGTTCATGGAGGAATTTGATGTACTCTATGGCCTCATAAAGTACCGATGCAGTGTCGGTCTGTCGAAAAAAAGAAAGGAGATGAGGGAAACACAATATGTAGTTAAATCCAACGACGATCGATCGATGTCGAAAGTGCATGTCCACGACGATCGACGATCTCTCCTGTGCAAGCGCAATCAAGAGAGAACTCACTCACCTTTCCAAAAGGCGATACCAGCTGTTGGAGTGCAGTGATTCTGTCGCTCAGCTTTTCTTTCCGGACCTGCAAAAGATACAAGAACCAAAAGCAAATGATCAAATTCGAGCAATTCGGTTTCTATCCATTCATGATCCACCATTACGTACTTTGAAGGTCGGCAACGGCGATGGCGTATCGACTCGTGACTTCTTAAATGCTGGCTCGTTTCCACCTTTCTTCGCTGCTGTGCTCGTTTCTCTCGATCCATCCGACCTATTGGACTAGAGAAAGAACGACTAATTATTTTATTGGAAACCCTAGATGTGAGTTACTTCACATATGTATATATATGTGTTCTCAATTAAGACGATAAGCACAGAGTACGTATGATACGTACGTACCTGCGTTGTGACGGTAGCGTTAGCAATATTGTTAGATTTTGATTCGAACACATGTGGGGAGAATTGGGTTTGCATCGGAGGGAAGAGTCCCGGCCTCGGCTCTTCCACGGATGCTGCTGCAGGAGCATTCCAGAAACCTACGTTGTTGGAGAAGTACTGGAGACCGCCGCCAACTTGGTGCTGCTGCTTCGGAGGCGACGGCAGTGGCATCGACGGCCTGAGCAACGACGTCTGTGGAAACTTCGACGACAAAGATGAATGACCATTCTGTTGATGGTTCATGTCGTTCGAGCTCAAGCAGTAAGCACCATGATCATAGCCGTACTGCTGCCGGGGCTTTAGTTCGGCTACTGATTCAAACATGCCTTGGAAGAACGTCGACGTCGATGCCGATACGATGGGAAAGCTGTCGATTACGGTCGTATCGCCGAACCCGTTTCCCGTGCCGAGATGGTGCTGATCTACGATAAAAGCTTGGTTCATGTCCTGACCGGTCACACCCAGATGGAGTTGGTTATCGGCTGCCGAATCTTGAGGGAAATAGGGTTTGGAGGTGAGGTCCTCCTGGAGAATTGTCTGGAAGGTACTTTGGTGATCGTCACTTCCACCGCTCCTATCAGACATAAACAGGTTTTTATATATTCATCCGAAAAGAAAGAAAAAGGAAAGTAACCCAAACATTCAAGTTTCGAAATCTTGTAGATCGAAGAAGAAAGAGAGCATATATATTTAAATAAATGGCCAGAAATATTACAGAAGATCGTGACTCCAATCTACCGTTGGAGACGGCAGCCCGAAAGCAGTCACCGGAAAAGATGGATCGATGAGCAAGCCGTTGGGAACGTCGACCTTGTGGTGAGTGTCCTGGAATCTCTCAGGCACCGTCGACGAATCCTCACATGATCTGGTGTTGCCGTCTGCGGTCTCCGTGCCAGCCATCCAGACGTAGTCCACCATGTCGTCGACACCCGTGGAGAACGAGACCGCCGAACCAGCTGCGGCCGGTACCGCGATTGTGGACCCGGCGAAGCCGCTGGTTCTGACGTGATTCCACAAATTACTACTGCACACACCTGTCTGGAACTGATCTTGTGCCATTGCCGCGGGCAGCTTGCTGAACCAAATCGATTTGATCAACAACTCGATCAGGCTCTTTCTTCTAAGTCAGTATTCTCCTCTTCTCTTCTCCTCCAAACTGATTAATACTCCCTCTATGTATATCTCCCTGTTAATTTCTACTTGTGCTATTTTCTTTCTTCGGGATTACCGACGAGGAAAGGAATGATATGAGGTGATGGGTAGGAAGGGGGTTATTGGAATCCGGGATGTTATGCAAATATATATAACACATGTATGCAATGGTACGGACCAAGCGACCGGCGACGGAGAGCAAGAACAATTAATGGTTTGACAATATTTGGAAGGGAAGGAATCGAAGGATGGGTTTATAATTTGCTGGGGTTAGGTTGCTTTATTTCTGGTCTTCAAACTTGGACCGTGAATTTATTTATTTATTTTTGTTGTTTATTCTAGGATAAGGATTTGCTTGTGGCTGCCGCCTTCGGTCCAAGGGGTCATCATGAATGCCTGCTTTCCCTCTGCCCTCTTGTTTTTTATGCACATGTCCGTCCCATCACCTTCCTAATTATTCCTTCCGTTATTATTTATAACAATAACTGATCCTCTTCATTGATTCCAATTTTTTTACATGATTTTCCACGTGAGGGAATAAATTAAATATCATGAATCTACCAGTTAAGTATGTATTAACCTAATTCTGTTTAATTGTCGGTTGGGAATTGATGTGATTAGGTGCATGGAATTAATCATGAGATCGCTGATGAGTTTCAACTTAATTAACTAATCTCTTACCAACAAGTGAAATCTGAGAAATTAATCGAGTACGAGGTCGCGTAAGTACGTCGTAGGCCGTCGCTTTGACGATGATGATGATGATGATTTCTATGCATATACATACGATCGGAAGGAAGACGCATTACATGTTTGTGTCCAATTCAAAGGGCCGTTCACACCTGTTTGTTGAGTTGAAGTTCGGTGGAATTATATATTTATTTCGGTATCAAAGATAAATAAATATATATACACATGTGGTGTCCAGGGTTACATTCTTGCATGCGATACAGTACCCTTATTTAATTATGTGAAGCCAGGGATGAGCTTGACCTTGGTGGGTGGTGGACAAAAGCCTCCGCGTATTCCGAAGAATATATGCTTTACTAGGTAAAGCCTGGCATTTCGTGATTAATTATATGGGAAAGAATACTTTCATCATTACACCTTGGTATTAATTTATAACTAGGTCTTCTTCATTGATTGTATGCATATATACCACACAGAATATCATCATATGTTTGATTACCTCATGCTGTATTCTTTAATGCAATGGATTAGTGCCGTTCTTATACGCAAGGTGGCTGCAATTTATGTGTTGCCGTGACGTTTCAGTTTTTAATTGTCTTCTCTACATAGATCGATCGATATCGTGGCGGTCAATTCTCGATAAATAACCTAAAAAATTTAATGAATTGCTGAAGTAGACATTAAGTTCAAAACACTGAATTGATCGTCAATTTCCTTTTTCTCTTCTTCTTTTTTCTTTGGAGTGTGGTTGCAGAAGATGTCAAGAGAATGTTTACGTTCACCTAATTAACTAAGTCAATTATCTAAACCCAGAAAGGAAAAGGCAGGTTTCAAGGTCTGGCATCTGTTTATTTATTTATAAGTGTTTTTTCTTGACTTAATTAATTACGCCTGTTTAAACACTTGTTCATGACCTCACACATCTTTAACAACCCAAAGAGAACAAGAACCGACCAAAACATTCCACCACCAAATTCAGTATTGTATATAAGACGGAGGAAGTTGTTTGCCCTTTCCCATGCTTTCCCCAGTTAATCCTCAACCACCACAGATAGTTAATTGGGTGTTTGACAACATATTGCTGTACCTTTCTTTGATCTCAACTAAACTAAAGTACCACCTTACATAACATGGGTCGTGAGGAGCCATGGAGAAGTAAAAGAGACATTAATACAAATTGTAAAATATTTTATTTTGAAATTAATTGATAATAAGCAAAGAGCTTCATCATATATTAACTTAGAGTTCATTTTTATATTTTTTGATGTATAATTTTTCACATACTTTCTCGCTTGTGTATGGTTTGACTTAAGTCATTGGATAATTTACGAGTACATGCACGTTAAATTTGTTCTAATATCATGTAAGTAGAGAAATCCATTATATCATTAACTTATATTCTATCATTACATTAACGTAGAACTTTCTGTACTAACTCTAGGTGATGATGGTCGTTAGTTTTTCTCCCACTTGACGTTGTCAAATATATGTAGCCATTACCTAACAAAGAAAATCGCCATGGGCATACTACCATGTCCTTGCATCATTCCCCTCTAGATGTAGCACACTGGTAGTCAATTGACTTGCACATCCATCGCCACCCACCCACGCACACTTACGCTTTCCTTCGTGGCCTTTTTCTAAAGTTTTGTTATTCCCTAGGCTGATTCCCAAAGTCCTCCTGCCTACGTACGTATGAACAAAAGTTTTGCCCACTTGGCTCGATCGAGATATATGGAGAGATCGATTTTAATGCCTGGACATTTTCTTTCCAAACAATACCATTTGGAATTCCATTACCATTAAGATAAGATGCATGCATGCACGAGTTCATTATACGTAGGAGGAGAAAGCTATTATTTCATCATCAAAAGGAGTTATTATCACCTAATTGAATTTCGTGATCGATGTTGCAGCCATTTTGATATCTAGAAGATCCTCAACAGAAGAGATCTTACCAGGTGCTTCATGTATTTGCATGTATGTATGTATGTATATACATATTTATCTGGGGTATTTTTTTATTTTTTTTCTGTCAGGTCTGATTAATTAATTACATCTAAATACAGTGTTCTATATTTAATTAAATAAGTTTCACAATAACATATTAGTGATGATTGCAAGACCGTATGTTGTAATAGTCAACGAATCTTCAATCATCTTTCTGATTATGAATTTGAATTTTTACGAAATCAGAGTTCTAAATCCATATTGGAATGTTTTACGAAAAACAAAAGCATATATATTAATGGCATGCAATCTCATAATGAAGTTGGAAGATTTAATAGGCGAGTAGGTAGAGGTGTTTTACCGTAAAGCACTAAAGCATAGAGGTGAAAAAAAAAACTTGAAACTAAACCCAACATTAGTATAAATAAGTCTAATGAATGCGGGGGTGAGGTCCGTGAGGAGTGATGTCATGCTTATGACTGGAAGATGCGGTGTGTGTGTTGGGGTCAATGGTGGCGGCCCACAACTTGCACGCGCGCATGCCATGGACACGTGGGCCCATCCTTCACTGGGTCAAAGCCCGAAAACGACAGATTCTTCTTCTCCGATATCGTTTTCTATCTTTCCTTTGCTGCTCACCACAAGCTGACGATGGTAATTCCAACGTTTGACGATCGTCACCGGCAGCGACCGGCGACCCCGCTCTTGGTCTCTCACCGTCCGCCTGGTTGACGTCCTCGGATTATTAGAAATCCTCAACAAACCTCAACTGTTCAATCCACGGTAGAACAATAAATTAAATATTTGGAGTAGGAAAATAATGATAGTCTTTTTATATAAATGTGAATTTAAAATATAAACCATTACGTACATAAATTGAAATAGATGATCATCTGGACGGACTGTTCTTGAATTTGGTGACGAAGGAGGAAATAATCATCCGCGCTACTTACGCATTTTGCGGATGAATATATAAGATCTACAGTTAATTAAATGATCTGAGCTTATTTAGTAATTGAGAAGGTAGGTGTACGATCAGGGCGGCTTTTGTAAAATAAAAATTTTCTGATTTTGTTCGGAAATAATTAAGAAGGCACGTATATATATATATGTATGTGTGTGTGTGTGTTCAGGTTGATGTGTTGGTTTAGGTGGAGAAGATTTTAAGCAGCAGAAATGTAAAAGTCAGCTCCGTCGTATCGTACAAATAGTGACAGCTCTAGATCAATGCGTACGTACAAACCCTAATAGTTAAGTTGAACAGGAAGTTGATTACTATACTGTATCGATCAAAGCTGGTTAGCTCATGAGCTGATGAGCTTGGACACCATGAGCAGGGTGGAGGAGGAATGTGAATGCGTCGTCATGTGAAGAAGACTTGGAAGCGGCGAACGACAAGAATGCGTGCCTGCCGTAGCAAATTAACGCGTGGACCAGAAGAGAAAAACCGCAATGATCGTCGGCGACCTTGACCCCGGGAGATGATAAAACGGGAGATGCTGTCGGCTGGAGTTGACGTTCGCATGCCATAACCTTCTCCGTCTTTGGATTTCTCCTTTGTCTTCTTCCGTCCCATGCATCTTCTTCGCGTTCCATGGATCCGGTCCACGATCCTGTCTTTTCTCTCCTTGCATTTTTTTTACCCCATAGTTAATGATATTTTTCGTGCTCTATACATATGAGTGAAGAAACGTTCCTGGAATGGACGGTGAGAATAAAACTATATACATAAGAGAAAAGAAAGCGCACGTATTTGTACGTATAACCACGCGTACACTTGGTGAAAGGAAAGAAAGTGGGGTGACGACGGCACACGTGCAAGTGGAGTCCACGCGTAATAAAGAAACGATAGATATTACGATCACTCTCTCTCTCTCTCACACACACACATATATTTTATTTATTGAACAAAGTGTTTTTTGCACGATATATATTGACGAAAGTTGACTCAGACTTCTGTCGGCATTGCTTCTTTTCCCACGTGACCTACTATTTCGTAACAGCGACCACCAACCAGATTTTTATTTTGTTTTTGTTTCGGATTCAACTCAGAACGGACAGGCAAGGAAGTAGTATAACTAGAGAATAATTTGTTTCTCGTTCTATTGAGAATGTTTTTTTCGATACTTTGAACTTAATAATTTGTCCCCCAAATATGAAAGTAGAGCAAATAAACGAAATTCGATCTATTTAGAACCTATCTTCCTTTGTTTAGGTTCGTCTTTTTATTGTTTCTTGTGCTTGTGGGTGTACTGGGCCTTTTCACCGTCTTGTAGCTTCACAGTTACAAAGGAATTTACTTTCGTTATCTTGTAAAAAAAAAGACCGCACTCCGCACTCATCTTGCATGCGCTTGTTTCTCGATTCCTGGACGAAGAAGTCAACGTCGTCAACAGCCGCCCACTCCAGCCGGCTTGTTCTCCAGTTAACCACATGCACCATCTGCATCTCATCTACTCATCTTCGACCAGTCTTATTTATTTACATAATCTCTGCGTTTTGCATAATAATAATCATCATTATTACTAGTGGCACTCCTACATACAGGCATGCATGGTAGACTTTTCGATCCCATTCATGCACTTAATTAAGTTAGAAGGAGCGTGACAAGTCTGCCGGCACACCACCCTGGCTTGTTCGTTTAATTGGTGGGTTCTACGTACGTACAGCTGTGGAGGGAGAAAGTGGTGACTTAATTTGTGAGTAAATAATGTTTAATTATCGTATAAAATGAGCTTTTAGAAACAAACTTGACACTTCCGATCAACATGACCTTCTTAAAGTTAAAGTTAAATTAGTTGGGCCAATAGCTTTCGTCAAAAGGAAGAACAAGATGTAGATTACCTTTTCTTTAGTTGCAAAGCCTTGCACTGCAAGAACTCTATTGCTGTTTTCAAGAATTCAAGGGTTGGACTTCTAGACAACCACATTAAAAAAAAAGGGTCTTTCTCGGTTGCAGTTAGTTCGGTCTTAAAAAACATTAAAAGGTCTTTCTCGGTTGCGATTCAACCGCTTGATTTTGCTCCTGCTTATGTTTGCCATCTTTAAAAGGACGAGCTTAAACAAGTCCCAAGGTCATCGTTTGATGAATTCAATCCATATATTTCTAATTAATTTCACATGGCTTTTGTTTCATTTATAGGTGATTTTATTTCTCATCTCCATCGATCACTCTGGTGGGCCTCAATCATCGATCGTGAGAGGTTAATATCCTCAGTCTTGACTCTGGTACGGGTTGTTTTATGATCGATCGAGAGATCGACTCACTAATTTGATGCGAATATTTTTTTTGTTATTTGTGTAGAATAGACCAATACGACTAATCTAATCGCAATCCGACAACAGAATCGTATCTTCAAAAAAGCCGTTGACGGACAAGAGTGTAAAGAAAATTATTATTTTATGTGGAATCCAAATCATAAACGGACTCCATTCACATTCCTTGTCGTGTGGCACATCTCCTCCTCCCTCCAAGTCGTTGAGCTCCACCTCCACGCTCTTTTCTTTCGAGTAGTACAACTGGATTGAATTGAATATTCATCTACTCCATCACCCAGTCCAGGCCCAGCCCAACTCGTATCAACAAAGCCCACAGCAAGCTCGAGTTGGAAGGCCCATCCATGGCCGTGACCACACTCCTTCCACCATCTTCTTCTTCTCTACCGTCAACGCTGTTTTTTACGAAACTTGATCCAATATATAAGAAATTTCTGTATTCATTATTATTTAATTTTAAAATAAAATATTTCATATAATGCCAAAATATAATCTAAAGTATGACGAATCCATTCATTCATTGATAATTGATAGCTTATTTATTGTAAGATAAAATATTATCGTGGTTGACTTGTGCTGCTGTAACATTTATGCGTCCCATGATGAATCCTGGGCACCCCCTCCGCTTGCCAAATTTCCATGCAACTTAGGACGTCACGGTATTATTTCGATTTTCGTTTCGAAGAATTCCAAAGCCCTCGTGCACAACACCGACCGTCGTCGTTTTCCGCTCGTCGCGTCCGGAGAACCCGTGAAACAGGGCAGCGGCACTGTTTGACGTGAACCCAACATCCTTGTTTGTATTTTCTCGATTCATCTTTCCATCCCATCGACAAAACTATTACGAGGCCATGATGATGAGTCCCTTTTGTTTTCAAACGAAAAGGCACGCACGGTGGCTGTCGTTCTCGCTCTCGAGAACGAAGTGCCATTTTCGTTGTTCCTCTTACCCGGTTCCCATTCCAAGAATCCAAGGAAGAGATGCAACATGTAATGGGTGTGCCGGCCAAGTTAATTTGTGCGACAAATCACGGTTCCCAAATGCTTTGCTTGTTAGTACCTACAAAGGTGTTCCCTCCCTCGTGACTAATCGAATAATCGATCAGCCTTATCTACTTAATTCCTCGCAAATAGTAAATTATTATAATGTAATGCATGGTTGATCAGCGGTGGCACGGGATGGGGGCTATAAGATGAAAGTGAAGCTCTTTGCGTGGGGATTAAAATTGAAGTTGCCCAGAATTCGAGGACGTCTATCGGTTCACGGAGCCCCTGTCTTGTCCAAAGACGAGTGTCGGAGTGGTATTTTGTAAACCAACGGCAGCATTCACGGGAGATGTGAAATTTTTCTTTTGATAATTGTCTTATTTTTAGCAGAGAAATGTCACGCTGTCTCCCCAACCATCTATCGTAGAACCAGAAGAGTTGTCTAGAGTGGTAGTGGTCACCTCTCCTGCGAGCTCAGCTGGGCTTGGAATCAAAGCTTTTTTTACCTGCACAGGAAACAAAGACCTGCAGGTACAGAAAGGCGAATCGGGGGAAATTGGAATCATTAGTTGGTGGTGCGACCACAAGATATTGTTCTTGTTTAATAATTAATTCATCGTCTCAAGGAAGTGAACAGAATCACATTGGTGACCCGAGGGTTCAAACACTAACATTATGAAATAATGGCTATCAAGAACGTAGAAAACTCATTCAAAAAAATACAGCAAAAACGTAGATATACACGAGACTGCAGCTCTCCCGGTAAGTGCCAGCCAAGCAAGCGTGGCAACGGCTAGTCCGCAGGACACATCATCATTATTCCTGGAAGATGGCAGAGGCCATGCTGACGTGGACTGACATGTTTAGCTTATCACGAAAGCCATGCCCATCTCCCTCTCGCTGTCCATCTATAAAGCACCAGGTACCCGATGTTCTTCCCATCCACTGCTATCTTTAGCTTTTGCCCGTCTCCTCCTCTCCCTCGTCTTCAGCGCCCCATAGCATTCTTTCTACGTTCCATGGAGCCATCGTCCTTCTACTCCTCGTCTAAGACGGCGGTGATCGTGGTGGTATTGGCGCTCTCGGTTGCCGGACTCGTGTGCGTGGATGGTGTCACGTTTGACGAGCTCTTCCAGCCAAGCTGGGCTACCGACCATCTTGTCTACGATGGTCATCTTCTCAAGCTCAAGCTTGATGAGAACTCTGGTGAGCAGGGTAGCAGCGATTGATCGATCCATCTCCCACTCCTGTACGTTTTAAATCGAAACCGCGACTTTCACTAATGGTTGTGAATCCGTGCGTTTAGGTGCCGGATTTGGCTCGAAGAATAAGTACCTGTTTGGGAAGGTGATGGCGGAGATCAAGCTTGTACCCGGTGATTCCGCCGGAACCGTTACCGCATTCTATGTAAGTACACGTCGACCGTAGATCACTTGCCACCTTCTTTTGGCTTCGGTGGATCAACATGATTCGATCTTCTTTGCAGATGTCATCGGACGGGGCGAAGCATCACGAGTTCGACTTCGAGTTCCTGGGTAACAAATCCGGCGAGCCGTACCTGGTGCAGACCAACGTCTACGTCAACGGCGTAGGCAACCGGGAGCAGCGGATGGACTTGTGGTTCGACCCCACCGCCGACTTCCACTCCTACTCCATACTCTGGAACCAAAAGCACGTCGTCTTCCTTGTCGACGAAACCCCCATCCGCGTCTTCAAGAACAAGGAGAACAAAGGCATTCCCTTCCCAAAAGACCAGTCCATGGGCATTTACAGCTCCATCTGGAACGCCGACGACTGGGCCACGCAGGGTGGTCGGATCAAGACAGATTGGTCACACGCACCCTTTGTCACAACCTACCGCGACTTCCAGGTGGACGGCTGCGTTTTCTCCACGACAACGACGCCGGAAGAGTTGGGGAAGTGCAAAAGTAACGATGGCAACGACAACAGCACCAGTGTGGGCAAGAGGGTCTCCTGGTGGAAGCAGCCGTCGATGCAGGAGTTGAGCGTTCACCAGACCCACCAACTTATGTGGGTTCGTGCCAATCATCTCGTCTACGATTACTGCTGGGACGTCGAAAGGTTCCCCGTTCTTCCACCGGAGTGTGCTCGTTGACGACGGTGGTCCGTCCTCCGTCTCGCTTGCGTCGCTTTTGTCACTTTATTTCTGTCCTCACCCTTTTCCCTGTAAAGAAGAACGCGAGCTGCTTGCTCTGATGATTCCCTTCCTCTTTTCTTTTTGGCTTTGTTCAACTATAAATACCATCGCTAGCGTACTACTTTACTCCACTGCCGATGCTGTACTTATTCGCTCAACGTGAATGTGAAAAGAAGTGGCTCAGATTTGAAATGAAGAACAATCATTAATGTCAATTATAATAATAATAATAACCTCTTCTTGGCCTTGTCAAATATTGAAGGAGTTGAATTGAAGATGGAGAAGCGGCAGAGCATTTGATGTTCTTTATTTCTCCCTCACCATCACAAATGAAAAGACATCTTTGCAGAGATCCAGCCAGCAAGGAGACTTGAATCACACGTATGGCGCGCTGTGCTAGTATTAATTCACTTCTGCTCGATGACGAGCTTGCAATGAATGGATTCGATTGAATGCCCTTCAATGCACCCATTCAAAATTTTGGCCAACATGAGATTGGACGAAGGTTGATGTGGTTGCATTGGAGTGAAAAAAACCACCAAAAGTTCACATATATGCATGCTTCAACAGAAGAATGCGGATAAAGAAGCCATTGTGGTGGGTGTCTGCGATGATGAGATCTTGGTTTGAGATCCTGGTTTGCGGTGCAGGTAAGCTGCTCAGCGATGACTGCCCAAGTGACAATATTGGAACAATTGATTGAAGAAAAAGAACGACGACGATGAAGGTAGTTCGACGGAGGCTTTGGAGAATCACAACCATTGACTAAATCTAATGGTCTAACACTTGTTTTCACGTGGAGACAGCATTCTTTGCATTGAAGATGGAAGGATTAAGATTAAATCGATGATAAGCTATTTGTTGTTCTTTTCTTACCTTTTAAGATTTTGTTAACCTGCATTCTCGTGTTACTTTCGCTCTCTTGCCTCTTATCTAGTCGCTCTTGTTTCTACTTCTCTTGCTTTTTTAATTATTGATATTGTAAATTATATGATCAATTATATACATGTTCCTCTTATTTTCTTAAAAATCACAAAAATAATCTAATAAAACTAAAATGCTATGAAAACACTCACGGGTGAAGATGAATGCTTTCACATATACTATTCCTTGGATATATCGTTGTTTTTCATAAAATGTTGTCTTTTTATTTTTAATGATATATATATATATATTATGACACCATTAAATTCCATATATAACATCTTCACCGTATATAACTTAATATACATAAGAAAACGACGAGTTTTTTTATTAAAGAATTTGAAGATATTTTTTGGCGAAATTATAAGCAAATTTATGGAAATGCAAACGTTAAGGAATTTAATAAAAGATATGTATTAATCTCTGGAAATGAGAGGTCGTCGTCATTATCTCATTCCATTGAATTCGTATTTATCTCCGATCGCTTGTTCTTCCGATTACTTCCCCTGCAAGGCGGACGCCTCAGTCTCAAGCCTCCTCCCCGCGGAACGTTGGCATCCCAAACCCTAGGGAAACCCCTGCGATCGATTCCGCTCCGACATGGTGGCCTCTGAGAGCTCGGTGATGGCCGTGATCAGGGCGTCGCGCCCTTCCTTCCGCAACGCTCACGACAAGCTAGCCTTCGCTGTTCATGCTACCTTCCTCGCCTCCGACCACGTCCTCGTCGCCACCGGGACCAACGCCCTCTCCGATCCCTCCTCCTTTTCTGGTATCGTTATCTTATTCATTGGAAAAGAAAAGGATGAGATTTTCATGGATTGTTTGGTAGGATTGAAGATTTGATCTTCGTTTTGGATTTTTATGATATGGCCCGTCCAAGCATTGTCGATTTGTTGCTAGGAAAAAGTTCTCATTTTTTCTTTGGCGTTCTATTTCGAGTTGACGATTCTGTATCAGACAAAGGGTCGATCCTTTTGGGATCTAAAACGTTTGGCAATTGTGATTCATTGATTCTTTACTTGGGAAAAGATGATCTTCGAGGTCGATTCAATGGAAATTTCAATTATTTGTGAAGTTCCTCTCTTTGTGGATTTTCCTGTTTGCTGTGTGGAATTGTCGATTTCCAATGGTAGAAAATCTGTAGTTCTTATGCTCGTTTATTTTCCGTTCAATCCAACTATTTGTAATTGGGAAAAGTTAATATTTTCCTTTCTTTTATCTTCCAGCTTCTATTAGCGTATTGTACTGGTTATTGTTATTATTATATTGTAGGTGAAGAGGAGGTGGGAATTGAGGGATGGAATGAGTTCGAGGACAGCTACACATTTGTCTATGTTAAATTGGAGGGGGACATGAAGAAGACGGGCCTACTCAAGTGCTTGGTGATTGAAGAAGTGCTTGCAGTGGATGCAGTCTACATTGGGGTGGATGACAAGGAACCACGTCATCTGCAATTAAAGTAGTAATTTTTTTCACTAGTTTTGGTGTTTCTTAAACTTTCTGATGCATATCTTTTTTTATGTTCAGTGTGAAGGATTATGTATCTGATGGTAACGTAGGAACAGGGAATTATGGGGGTCTGTATAAGAATCTCACCGGCCTTGTGAGTGATTTGAATTCAGAGATTCTGGCCAAACTTGATCCATCACCACCAAAGTCTGGCAGTTCAATGTCAACTTCCCGGTAATTTTCACTGGTCATATTCAATAGAAATATGGTTTCTTTACATTTCATTTGTAAGTGTGAGAATCATTTATGCTTGAATTTGAGTGTTGTTCTTGTTCTACCAGGAATAAACAATCAATTGAAGACACTAACGTACCTTCTGTAGGTGTTCCGGTGGAGCGTCAGCCCTATAGCACATCGTAGGTCCCTAAATTATTTCATATTGTTAATAATGAGTATATACTACTTGAACTCCAAGACATTTTTCTTGTCTAATTACATAAATAAAATTAAATGAGTGCCAAAATTAATTTGAGTTTGAATGATACGTAGATGATATTAATGTTTGTACGTTTTCTAAAGGTTGAATAAACAAAAACCTTAAGATGTGACTTTGTGATGAAAGTTTTCCTCAAACCAGTACACGTCTGAAGATCTTGTTAATGTTTTCTTGATGCATGTTGACCCGCAGATTTGTCTATCCTCTTGTACCTCCTGCACATAATGACATCGTCCCTGGTCCTGGTGCTGGTGTTTATCCTAGCAGGTTTGGCTGTTCATTTGTTATTGTGCTTCTCTTAGTCATCCCGTAATTGTAACTTGTCGTATTCTGCTTGGTATGTGTTTCAGGGGAATCGGTGGTGGGGACATGCTTGTGGGTATGTTGGCATTAGCATCTAATTATATTTTCTTTGCATCTCTTTGTTGCTTTATGTTTGCCTCAATATTGAATGCAGGGCCAAACGATCCCCGTTGGTTTGGTGGTCTGAGTGGGGAGAACCCAGGAAGTCTGGGTATAATTCCACCGTGAGTTACAAATCTAATTCCCAATGTTGTTTGATTATAATAAGAATGGAAGGTGTGAAAGACTGAATCACTGGTACCGATGTTGAAACAGTGGTCTCCCTCAAGGTGCTCGTTTCGATCCATATGGGCCTCCAGGAGTACCAGGGTTTGAGCCAGGGCGATTTGTTAGGTAATCATTCTCAAGCGATACACAAAATGAAAAAACCATAAACAAATCCTTTTGCCATCTGGATCTACATGTGTCAATAAGATCAGTCTAGATATCAAATTACCACTGGTTATTGCTTTGTTGCTCCCTCTGTCGTGTGTGCACGGAGGAATCAACTGAACGATATATTCGGTGCAAGAAAACTCAATCATGTATTGTGGTTACGGCCGTAAGGTCGAATATGTTCTGTAGTAACTTCTGTAAGGTGTTTGCTTCAGGCAGCCACGCCGTCCGGGGGGAGGAACGCACCCAGACCTTGAACACTTTCATGGACCGGATTACTTTTGAACAATGTGAGATGCTTGCATACACTGAGAAAGAGCAATGGAGCTTGCTAGACAGCAACGTACTTCTTCCGTCAATTGCTGCAGCATCTTTTTTATTTTGTAGCTGTAAACAAACATCTAGTGTTTTGTTCTTGCACATATGATGTGTATTATGCATTGTGAAATATACTTGTCCTTCTCTAACCGAAAGTAAGCACACTGACTTGTTGGTAGTTGGCATCAACTGTTGTATAATACTAAAATTGATATTATTTGTGGTTGGCGGAGAAATATTATATAAAATTTTATTTAAGAACATCAGTAGGCTTGTCCAACAGAAAACGCAAACTGAGTAGAGCAACAAAAGCCATGTAACTCGTAACCCACTGACGGCCAGGAATAAAATTCCAATCGGAAAAAAAACAACAGAGAAGGTAAGAACAAAACACCACATTTCAATTTGTTTGGTTTTGCTCAGAAAGAAAATCACTATCCACCCACGTCTTCTTGGACGGGCTACAAAAATATTTTACGGAAGCGGAAACACACATGTGTGGGCGTGGGTGGCCTCATCATCGATTGGTCCGCCAGCCGGAGCCCAGCCTTTCCTGGGCTCCTTCCTTCCCTCTGACTCCCTTTCTTCCTTGATAAATTACAATCACACGTAGGAACCCCGGACGGAACCTACGTCTCCGCCTCATTCATTTCTTCGGTTTCGATGAACCACCTGTCTCTTTCCTTTCGGGAATCCCATGGATCCTCGGTTCGACGCCTGCACGACATAACAACATATACGCTACGTTCATATGATTGGTGTGATAAACGATAATTTAACATATATCAAAGCCGCTAAACGCGGAAATGAGTAAAGCCATGGAACCACAACTCTTCAATTAATTTCCCAACTCCACCAGCACTTAAACACACCATCTTTACTGTAACAGAGCCCTCACCACGCCGTTACCACACCCATCTACTTCCGAAAACATCTTTAATATTAATTGCTTAATTAAGAAAGAAAGAAAGAAAGAAAGAAACCGTAGGGTTGCCTCACCTGTTGCGTACGTCGGCGCCCTTCCCCTAACCGGCCGGCAATCCGGCGGGTCCTCGAACAGAGAAACCGAGAGCTGCTTGTGGGCGACGCCGATATCGAACATGATCACCCCGGAGGAGGTATCGGACACCATGATCCCCTTGACGGGAAGCCATAGGAAGAGCTCCTCCTGGGACAGGCCCACCAGCCCCTTCAGCTCCCCGTAGCTGAGGTTCCCCCTCACCACCTGGTCGAAGTAGGCCATGTTGTCGTACTTGGCGAAGCACGGCTGGTTCAGGTTGACCTCCAGGAATCCCGTCTCCTCGTGGAGGTAGAATGATTTGACCCCTTTGGGGATAAGCCCGCCGGGGAGGCCGTGGCGGCGGAGGAGGTCGTGTATGGAGGAGGTGGCGTCGGAGACGGCGAGGGAGACGGCGAGGGAGACGATGAAGAGGAGGAGTACGAATCTCACGAGGAACCCGGTTGCGGGTTTGGGAGGAAACAAAAAAAGCTTCCCAATGGCCATGGACAGAGAATACGAGGTGGAGGAGGTTTTGCGGAGGGGTTTGAGAATGTAAATAATTTATTAATACACACATACGTATATATATAAATTGGGGCGTGGAATGACCGAAACACCACCCACCCATATGTCCATTGGAATTTCATCAGAGGCCGGACGCACAAATAATGCTTTAATTGGGCGTAATCTAATTAAGTGGGGCCTGGATTATTAGGTGGATCATTTGATCAAAGCATGCATGCAAGTGATGGCTTTGTTCTTGGCGTGCAAGGATGGATGATTTACGATCTGAAGAAGAAGATGATGATGATGTGAGGACGACAAAGTGACTTCTCCCCTGTCGCTTGGTTTTGCACCGTCCGCTCACATCTTTGGCCTTTCATGTCCGTTAATATTCCGGGAAAACTAAACATGAAGTTTGCGCCTGATTTTGATGGACGATCGATGGTTGCCGCGACGGCAGGTTTTTTTCTTTTTTCTTAGTCCATTGAACATCTGATTTAAAATGAATCGAGAACAGACATGCCCTCTATTATGTACTTTGTGTCAATTAATTAATATTCATTCTTCTCGTCGGCCCAGCCACTGAATGCATGATGAACGTACGAAACGGCCCCTTCGGGATTATTGTTAGTCAGTCAGTGATTCATTCGTATGCTCTTGCTTGCGATGTTCTGCCCGAAAACATGGGTTGATGTTGTAGTACCTCGTTCCCTCGACCTCGCTGTTTTCTTCAGCCTTAATTGATACCGGCGGAATAGCTGGAAAAGTACTAGTTTTAATTCGGAGAAGCAAGCTACAGATTGGTTACAGCTGTCCACCTTCTAATTTCTCACACCTTTGATTCTTTTTCTTTTGTTTGATTGATATGGATCAGTGGCGTGGACACTGATGGCGTACGAGAAAGGAACGATCGAGTTCCCCATGTTCTTGCCGCATCGCCTGAGCTTTTGTCTCCACCGTCTCATCAAATCGTACCTATGCAAGCCAAGTTGGAGTGGGAATTTGGCATTTGACATAAAAGACAGAATACATTCCATGACGACGAAAGGCCCAGACGATGACTGGTCCAGACTTACAAAGCAAACAAATTAACCGTGGGACTACAACTTAATTAAATGAGCAAGGAATTATTAAATGGGGATTGCATGGTCGCCAAGGCAACTTTTATTACGTACACTCGATCCCTCCACCATGTGCAGTGGGAGATGGAAAGACCACACCACTTGATTCAGTTCAGCTACACCAAACTAAGCAGTGGGAGAACAAATCTGATGCCCAGGGCAACACCTGCTGATCAATCGTCTCATACCAATGGACTGACTGATCAATACAAGATACCAATTTAAAGCATTGATTATGCAAGGCACTTGTGACCCATCGTGAAGCAGTTTTCCGAACAATTAGCTTCCATTTTTAAAAATACAGGTTCGTAAGTTCTGAACTTGTTGGTTCAACACAAGCTCGTAATTAATTAAGTTGAGATTTGCGGACACAATGCGATTCATTTTCCAGGAAAACCTGATCGGGATGGCACTGCAAGCAGCTAATTAAGGATATAAAACGGTGTTACATATTTTAACTGCAAACAAGCCACTACAACGTACAGAACTCGGTGCTTTTTTTTTTTAGAATTTTACTTTCAATCTCATCATACATATTTGAAATTAATGAATTCAGTATCCATCACATTCCATATATACTGCTATTTATTTATATATTTATTATAATCGCGTGGGCCTGACAAGATGAGTAGAGCTTAACACGTTTCGGATTGGGCCTCATACTTCAGCACTGCATTGCCATCGGGCTCTCGGGCCTTCTCATGATCCATTTATTGCGCCCACCGGCGTTAGGGTTTCTACTTCTACGTGTTTCAGGCCTTGTGGATCGAAACCCGTATACGGAAGAAATTTATTAATAACACGTATGGAATCCATCATAGATACCAAGAACATACCAAAGCTATATATATATATATATATGTCTGAGGATCATACAAGTGAAAAGAAAAAAATCAAGATCCAGCATTTCGGCAGCGATCCACCATGGTGATAAAAACTTCGACCTACAGGGGAGAAGAAAAGAACCCATTAAAACATCTGCTTGGAAATTTCCTTCCAGATGTTTCCATCCATTCATCACATAGATTCTCATCTGAAGTTGATGCGCGCGGTTGGATGAGTGTTATCTTATGGCATGGCAGATCTGGCGAATTGCATGGGGATTTAATTGGATGGGATTCTGAAACTTGCAGTGCAGTGTTTTCCTTATATATTAAAATGCCTCATATATAAATGTTGCCTTCCGTATAACTAACATTAGCCACTACACGAGCTTCAGAATCTTATAATGGGTTTGTGCGTCATCTTTTGCTTTCAAAGAAAGTTGAAAGGATTCTTATATATCAGTTTGTATCCTCTGCTGTTATATTTTGTTTATTTATCCTGGAATGGCTTCATTATCTCAAGACAAAATGCCAAATAGTTCATATATTCTCCCTGTGTGTGGGTATGATGTATATCCGACCAATCCAGTAAAATTATATATATATTGTCCGGTTGTTTATGGTTCGGTCGTTTTCTCGCTAGCTCGCTCGCTCTCCCTTTCATGGGTTTGTTTCTATTACCATGTTTTGGGTCGATGGGTCCTTCTGCTCCCCCCTTCTGGACACATGCATGCATGATGATCTGCTGAACACAGAAAGCAAACAATCGATCATGAACATCAAAGGGGGGCCGGAAGCAGCTAGCAAATTGGAAAAATACAACCCTAACATATGCTCCACTTGGTATGCGATTTTATCTTCTACATCTACATCAGATAATTAACTTGCGCAAATCCAAACGATCAGCTAGTGTATGTGATCGCTGAAAGCAACTAGATAATTATATTAACTCGCATATCCATCTGCCAGCTATATAAAACAAAACATGTTTATGCATATTTCCCAAGTGGCGTCCGGGAAACAGTAGACCATGAGATTCCTGTGTTTCCTTTCTAGGCGTGACTGGAACTTAATTGAGTGATGAAATCCACGAACAGACAATCGAACGTTTATATAGAAGGAAAACCACCGTCATCGATCCACAAAATTAAATTAAACAAGCCACATGTATATGACAGGCCGGAACAAGAAAACTTCCGTGATCGACCAACTGTAGTAACTTGTTGCGTCTTGTAATTTATATTACAATTAGAAAGCAAAAATCATCATTAGTCTTATCAAAGAAATTAAAAACAACATTCGTACTTCAACCAGGAATTGATCACTTTGGTACTTTAACCCGGCCGGGAGGAGACTTGAAAGCTAGCTACAACATGTTAAGTACCCTAATATATTGACCCGACTTAATTAATTATTAAAAATCATCGTCATCATTATCCGAAGAAGAGAAGAAGAGGCTGCCTGGTCGTTAACTAAGTATTTGGTAGATGGGCAGCTACTGCTTTTGGTTCCAATACTTGTGGCCGGGAGTCCACTTTGGGCACTTGGGGCTGAAGTAGTTGCACACCACTCTCGAGTTCAGAAGCTCAAGGATGGGCGCGTGCTTCACGCACCTCGGCGCCTTGTACTGGTTGATGGAAGCTCCTTGGCTGATAGCATAGTCCATGAGCTTGTCGAAGGTCCCCTCCTCCACCACCCTTATCTCCAGCGCTCCGATCGACCGGTCCGACGCCCGGCCCTGCCGGTACACGCTGTTCAGCGACTCCTCCACGGTTAGGCAGCAGTCCTCCAACACCGACGCAGGCACCGCCTTGTCCCCCCGTCTCATCTCCCAGAACAGAACGTAGTGCCCGGGTATGCTGCCGGTGTCGGCGTGGCTCGTGTACTCCGTCAGGGTGGCGCCGAATGGCTCCAGGTGATTCACGGCGTTCCTGACCGCGTTGTGTAGCTCCACCTCGTCCGTCTTGTCAGAGTCGACGCTCAGGGCCACGTTCTTACGGCACACGAAGTGGAATTGCGGCGCCTTGTTCTTGAACCCGGCCACCCGCAATATGTCCCCCACTCTGTATCGGAACAGTCCTGTACGTGCGCACGCACATAGAAAAAGGAAAAAAGAAAACACAAAGGGGCCTGTTAATAATTAATCAGTACCGTTGAATTATCGGCAGCCAAGTACCGTCGGAATTATTAGTAACGTACCGGAGTAGGTGGTGACAACGATCTCGTACTCTTGGCCAATCTTCACGTCGACGAGATCGACGAGGTCCCTCGGGTCGAGAGGGCCGTCGCTGGTGCTGTGGGCGGGGAGGAACTCGTAGTAGCACATTGTGGGGATAAGGGTGTAGGACACGTCACTCGGATCGCAAATGGGCGTAAGGTTGAGGCCGAAGTAGCACTCCGAAGACGCGTACATCGTGCAGGTGAGCGGCAGGCCGCCACTGTAGTAATTGAGAGTGGGGATGTACTGCGACATGGTCCCTGTAACGATAACATCGATGTACTTTGTGTTGGGCCACAACCGGCTGATGATCCCGGCCCACGATTCCCGCCGGCACTCCGACTCAATGAAGTCAGCGAGCTCGGGGTCCGGCCCGGAGAGCACGCGTCGCACAGCTGCGCGCACCGACATGTCGGTGATTTCCGTGCCGACCTCGCCAGCACGGATGTCGTGGCAGAGGAGTGGCCAGTGCTTCTCCAGGAAGCGGATGGCCCGGATGAAGCCTGAGGCAAAGACGGCACCGACGCGGAGCACCTCTTGGTTCTGGACAAGGCCGCAGAGAAGTTGGCTGTACATTGACTGGTAGGAGTCGGGGCAGAGAATGGACTCGTCGGGGCTGGTGTAGACGGTGAAGGGATCGTGGGCGCGATTGGTGAAGTGCCGGCTCCGGTAGTAGCTGGTCAGAACCGGCCGAGCCACAAGTCCTCCAGGAGTTTTGGCCTCGGATTTCACGAACAGGAAATACATTCCCTTGCCTTTGTCAAGGCCGGGCACGAATTGGCTCATCACCGGCATCAGAAGGCTGTAAAGATGGGAACGACGGTCGAGCTCGTCATCGATCGTAGGCATCAGCTTCCTCTCACCTCCGGATGTTCCAGAACTGCGAACAACAAATAAATTTTATTTCGATTCTTCTTGCCGTAAGCGGCTGCCGGAAGAATGATGGACAACTATTATATTATATCATATTATATTATATTATATTATATTATATTATATTGTATTATATTATATCATATACGCACCTAGTGAGGAACTCCGAGATGGGCTTGCCGGAAAGGATAGGGGAGGTATCGCCGTGGGCGATGCGATGGATGTCATACTGGATGTCCTCGTAGCCGACGATGGGGACTTGCCTCTTGAAAGTGTCGGGGTCCACGAGCCCGACGAGGCCTTGCCGGTGCAAGTACTCCGTACCGGAGTTCTGGAGAAGTATCTCGGAGAGAACACGATGCTGGACTAGGCTGGCTTTTGCCGTGACGTCCTCGATGAATTGGAGGGCCTTTTTGTGTGACTCCGGCAGGTCAGAGGACTCGGCCTGGTTCGTCGGAGCTTCCGGCATGCTGATGGTCAAGCAAGAACAGCGGAGGCAGAGGAGGAGGAGGAGGAGGAGAGTAACGTGACGAGGCAATTGCGAATTGGGTTTGGTTTGGTGGTGCTGTGGTTTTTGTGTGGTGTGAAGAGGACTTTGGGGTATATTTATAGCGCAAACTAAGACGTATCTGCCCACTTGCAATATATATAAATAAATATACGAAGATATATATATATATATATATATAGTTCCAGATAATCGTAGAATAGTTCTATTTTTTCAATATTTCCTTCTAAATGATCGTCCACATACATGGGGTAAATAAATTTTAGCCATGCATGCACAGAACTGTGTCTAAATGTTAATCACGGTTAGATTTGTTATCTATTAATACGTAAAAAAGAATAACTCTGTTGGGATTTTTAATTTACAAAAAATTACACAATAAATGACGACAAGATTTAACTAATTAACGGAGTTCTTGTCGCAAATGGGAGGACAATTTGTGGTACAAGAACAAGTTGCGCTTGTTTAATTCAACATGAAAAGCCACGCCTCTCATATTGGGTTGGTCCAGCAGCCAGAATTATACATGAGCTGGGTCCAATTATTGGCGTGCAGAAAATGCGATTGTTGGGGCCATTTATTTTGCATGAGATCGATAATTAGTTCCGTTTGTTTTTTTTTTTCTTTTTTCTGAACATATAGCTGAATGCGTGCTACCGTAAAATTGTAAAGGAAAGAGGAGAGCCAGAAGAGATGGATTCAACAATTCCACATTTTTTATTAAAAAAATATATTTTAGATTAAAGATAGATGAATATTTCTTGTAATATACATACGTTTTTTCTTTGTGTCGTCATGTTTTTCTTTACCTTCAATCATTCTTCCTTTCATATTTTCTTTGCTTTTCCCACCTTTAATCTCATATAGATAATATTCATAAATAAATCAAGAAATAATAATACAGATAGATGTGCATGTATTAGGGCGAACACATATATAATCATGAGTTAGTTGACCTGGTCGTGACGACCTCTGCCACGTAGACGGCGTCCACCGCATGTTGGACGTGTCCTTGCCGCATAGGTCCATCCCCTTTGACCACTGCTGCTCTTCTTCTTTATTCTTTTTCTTTTTTCTTCTAAAGAATTTAATTAGGTATCACAGATGATGGATTTGTATCGGCCATTTGTTGACCGTTCTGCATGCATGGATTTGATTGTGCATGAGGGAAACAAGGATGGGTTGCTCCCCGGCCTAGCTTATATCCACGCCTTGTGCTTGCCGCTCTGATCGTTCATTCCGCCTCTGGAGAAGAAAAAAAATTAATGACAGGCGTGGGGAGTTGGGAATGTTGTGTGAGCAGCAAGCAGTACTACTTGGTCGATAGTAGTAGTAGTAGTAGTAGTAGTTATGTTTAGGTGTGAAGGTAGAGCTTTTATGTTTAGAAAGATTCAGGTTCAAATTTTGACGAAAATACAGAAAGAAAGAAAAAAACTACTTGTAGTACTCCACAGTTGCTGCTGGTAGAGTGAAAATGTACGTATGTAGAGAGTAGAGAATTGAAATATACATACGAGAAGACGATGGTGTCGTGTAGTGGGGACAATGACAAACCAGTGGTTGGGCTCTTCAATACGGGGACGTGCATGCCGGCGTTGGACATGAATGAATGGCCGGAGGGAGGGGGGCAATCAAATTTAAAGATGGGACCTCAAGTTAATTTCCAACACCCCCACGAATCCCTGCCCATGTCCTCCGCCCCCCCTCCCCCCCCCCCCCCCCCCCCTCTCTCACGTACATACACACACTCCCCATTGCTCATGTGGGTCGGTCAGTGCACTCTCGACCCTTTTTTGTATACAATTAATAATTCCACACCAAGCTAGATAACTCTTATTTATCTGCTGCCTCCTGTGCTGTTCCCAAACTAAGCACATTAATTATCTTATCTTCCTTGTTTTGTCTGCCTTGTTCGATCTCTAGCCTCCCTCCATCCAGTATATATATATATATATATATATATATATATATATTCCACCAGTGCAAAATTTATTATTGCATGATAACGATTTTGTATCAATTAACTCATCAAAAGCTAGCAGAAAAGATTAATATATATATATATGCAGCGGTAGTACAGCATGAATTCTATAACGGGTTTGGCACTTGTGCATGCATGTGCTCTGAAATTAGCGGTGGCTTGGGAAGGAATTATTCACATTGTTGGGAATTAACATGTAGTTCAGAAGTCAAGCGATCCGGCCCTTGCATGGGAAGATGCGGTCTTCTACGCATGATCGTTTGTTCCTCGCGCGCCCATGTAATAAACCATATATGCATGCAAGTGATTTCCATCCATATATATACCCAAAAGACTTTCTTATATAATTAGTTAAACTATATATATATATATAGTTATATATATATATATATATATATATATATATATATGACTGGCGTCCCACTCGATCCATTGCGATCATTCGAATGCAAGTACAAATGCTTGCGGAACAAGCTTGATGAAGTGGTTGTGCTCATCGATTTCTGGAAGGAGTGTGACCTAATCAAGCTCTCACCCATAACGTACAAGTAACCTACTCGATCTCTTCTTCTTATATAAGTAGGTCATGATAGCTGCGTTTGCAATCTGTACCGCTGTTTACAGCTGTATGGTCATTGGGTTTCAACAAGCATGCATGGGCTCTCCTTTTTAAAGAAGAGTGAAAGATCAAAGCATACGGCCGGCATATATATCTGTTTGCGAAAATGATGATTGATTTGATTGTAGTGGATCGGAGGAGGTGGTCATCTTATTCGGATCGTCCGATCGAGACACGTACAGTCGAACGATCTTATTCGTATCTTTTGAAGATTTTCAACTTCTGATCGAAAAATCTGCTAGCTAGTACTCCTGCCCAGGCCTCGTAACAGATCGATAGCACAATAATTGGAAGCCAAAAAGAAAATAAGTTATACCACAGAATAAAATTCATAAATTTTTGTTACGTGCATATATATGAACTATACACACGCTGGTGCACGTCCAATGATGGAGAATATATAAAGTCTAGCTACAGGTTCCTTCACTTGTTGCCATGAAGAATTTCCTTTCCCCAGCGACTGGACCACCATACCACTGAAGATTGAGGGAGGCACGCAGCATCCTGGGCCTTTTCCGCATGTATCGTTTGATCGATTTCATTCTCACACACGGCCTTGTTGACCTAGCGATATACATATATAATTATGTAGCAATCTTAATTGCTTCCTTTACATTCCTGCATTATAATATATATATATATGTAGGTTGGGTCTTTATCGTCGGTCTTTTAGCTAGCTTGTGGTGTCTGAGATTTTGTGGCCTCTGAAAGTGCAATCGTACGTGTTATACACATATATCCTGCCGGCGACCACCAAATAATATGCATGTGCATCTACCTTTTCCTTTGTCGACAGTACTACAAATAATATTCTGCTTTCCATGCTTGGTGTACTTTCTAGCCAGCAATATTGGAACATATCATCGTGTACCTGAACTTCGTTCTCATATTTATTAAACAAAGGCACGCACCTTTTCCTTTCTCGATCCTTCTACTCTTAATGGGTCGATCGAACGCATGCGGTGGCCAGTCGACGCCATCTCACTTTCCAGAGAGAAAAAAGGGTACCGATCCAGAGATAATATTAATCGATGGGGTTTAGGGTTTAGTACTTACCCATCTGATGAGGGACATGCATGGCTGCACTGTAGGTCATCATCATGACACGGAGACCTCCTTTCTCTTTGCGGTCGGGGGAGACTATCATATATACGTACGGGTGGGTTTGCCGCATCGTTTGTAAATTGAATCCAATTCGTCAAAACTCCAAGGGTTCAACTTTGATGGGCCGTAGATTAATTACATAATTACCCACATATATTACTGAAAATTTCTCCAACATACGTGCACTGTCTCAACAAATTAATATACATCAAGTTCCTGCCGTAGAATTAATTAATGGAGGTGGTTGCATATATATGCCAAGAAAAGATAATGCAGGAGACGTCCAATATCTCTGTCTGTCGTTGCTGTGAGATAGTGTGCGCGTCCTCATTAATTAAGTCATTAATAGATTCACAAACTTTCGACCTATAGCACATCTGAAATCGACAGAGAAGAACTAGACACCAATAAAAAATTATAAAGACAAATTAGACCATATCTATCCAAGTTGCAGGCCCACAAAAGGCTTGACTTGGATTCATGATTCATTATAAATAGGTTACAGGTAGGAGTCATCCAAAAACATGTAATATGCGCCAGGCCAAACCCCCCCGTTAAGGAGCAGGGCCAGGCATGCCAGCCAGCCTCAGGTTGGGTTTGGTCGGCTCAACCAAGGAAGTGGACCTATTTAGGGATGTTGCCACTCATGGATGAGTTCCTTTTTTCACAACTTTGCTGAATTCTGACATCAAAAACTATGTTCTCCGCAGGAAATTTGACACTTGAACTGCATTAAAATGTCCTCTATTTCAATATGGGATGTTTGAATACCTGAACTAACTGCCAGATTTTTATGGTCCCATCGTCACTTGACGAAGCTAGAAGTCGCGGTACCTGAAATTTTCAGAAATTACAAATGCCACCCAAACTATGCAATGCTTCAAAATAATGCAGTCTCGTAGACAAGGGAGGAAGAGCTTATTACCTTGGGATTCCATTGCACTGCATTTACGTCCATATCATGGGCCTTCTCTTTTTTCAGTAGCAGCTCATAAGTTGGTTCATCAACCTGCATAATGCACTGCCTTGCATTAGCCAGATCAGTAGACATCCAATATAATACATAGCACAACAACAACTCTTCAACCTGTCAAAGAGATCTTTAATTTCTTTGAGATAGAATAAGTTCGAGTTTAATAGATTGAAAGAAGACACTTAAAAATGTATTCAAAGTTGTTGGTCAAACAAATGAAATGAGTAAAAATTTAGAATATATCAATCAAATTAAGAATAGGCATGTTGATGGGTGATCAATTGCCAACTCAACTTACATCAAAGCATATACAGGTTTTCCAAAAAGTTAAAAAAGAAAAAGATAAAAGAATACGAACTCAGCATCTTCAATTAATTACTTTCGTAATTTGGACATTAGAAGATGCTGAAATATCCAATTTGGGAATTCTGGATAAAGTAGTAGTCGAATTGCCAGAATTTATAATATCAAGGTAATTATGAATACCAAACTTTCGTTGCTTTTTATAAAAAGACAAATTGCATCATCAGCTGCTCCACTTGCAATAATTCCATCTCTGCCAAACAAAAAAAGAAAAGTATTGATTGATGTTCAAAGAGATAGATCAAGAATTCACAGCATGGGCAAAAGTGGACTCAACTATAGGAAGACTAGAAGAATAACGTAAAGACACATGTTGTAACTTGTAAGTTATGCTTATCCAGAGATGTATGGACAATATAAGCAATCCAGAGCTGTTTTCTCCTAAAAATTCCTTCTAATTACAAATTGCAAAGACACCGTGAGATGTATGTAGGTTCTTGTAATACCCATGGAATATAACTAGATAATGAAGGAGAATTCTCACTGCTGTAAAGGACATGTAAAATAGTACCTTGACCAGTCAACTGAAAACACAGTGCGGTCATGATATCCTGAGAGAGTACACAGGTGCTCCCTGAAAAAGGATAGCAAGTGGTAAATTAAATATCAAGTAAAAGGTATCAAAACTCATGGTATTTCAAGTGGACAACAAACTGATCAATTAAGAAGTTCAAAATTATAATTATAAGTTGTCTCTTTAGTAGTCCATTTGCTAAGTGTGATAACATTTTCCAACAAAAGGCTACTTATGATAGAACAGCACATTCAGTTTTCCTGAATTCTGATGCCATAACATCCTAGACTCAGTGATCAAGACAGGCAAGACAGAATCAGCAAACTATGAACTATACACATGATAAAATCCCTGATAGATTGTTTCCAACCATGTCAAAATTTGTCAAATTGTATGTCTTTTTTTTCTTGGTGTCCTACAACATGTTTAATTTCATCCTGCTGTGAGATATAACGAGAGACTAGATATCATTTATAAATGTATCAATTGAATCATTTTAAAAGTGGGATTTTGACAGATAGTAGTTTGATATTTGATAGAACGCACATCCAGTGTTTAAGGACAGAAACAGCACCAATGTGGACTTTCAGCGTACCACAAGATCCACATATGAGTTCTATTAGTAATAATGAAGAAATGTTGTATATGATAGAATTTTTAGGTTCTTGGAGCTTTTAAGGATCTACTTCACTACATTTCAGCTATGGTTTTCAGCTCCTTCCAAAAGCAAAAGTCTTGCATTGATATAAGATTTATTTTGTAATACCCATTTTTTGGGAGTAAGTTTTATTTCTTAATGCCACGTTTACAAATTAACACTGTAATTTGAGAATGCCCTCCAAGTCAAAATAACCATAGCTTTCATTGGATCATTAATCGGCTGGATCGGGAGGATAAGAACTAAAATAACTATAAATGTACAAGTGCAGTATGCCTGTGTCTATGTGAGAAAGATAAAGCCAACCCCTCACCAGGAACCAAGGCAATCGAGAGAAGTCTGGCCCGAATGTATAGCAGTGTTCCATATTTTAATGGTAAGATCATCACTGCAGAAGACAACGGATGCTATTATTTTATTGCATCTCATCAATCATTCATACACCTAAAACAAGTGAATATCATGTCATACCTGCAAGTGACCATTCTATCACCACTAGCATTGAAGGCTAGACCCCACACAGTAGATGAATGTCCGCTAGAAAAATGTACAGTGATCATTACATATTAACAGAAACACATTAAAATAAAAAATATTAATTATATAAAATTATATCCAACACTCAAGATAATAGCGAAAATGCGTCATGAGACTTCACTGTTATAATATATACGTTCATAATATAATAGATTTTGTGAAAGATGAAAAGCCAAGTATCATATTTAAAACAATTTTTATTGTGTAAAACATCTAATCATTGGGCCAGAAGTTCATGTATTACGTTCTTCTAGAGTATGCACAAAAGATACACACTGTTTTTGGAAACTATGATATACTTTAGAACATGTCTGATTATAGGCAAAAAAAAAACTTGATTGGAAATCAACATGAATCTCAAAATAATGGCAATAATAAATAGAATTTAACATGTAAAAGAAGAAGATTCAAATTGTATATACCTTTATCCATTTATAGGCCTAGCAGAATTATTATATAAATGTGTTTAAGTACGAAGGTGTAAAATTCTAAAAAAAAGATGAATTATAACGGCAAGCCTGTTGCAGAAGAAATCTAACAATACGATATTTGAGGGAGATCTAGTCATATACATAATCTAACCTTCACTTGTGAAGTGAATGTTTTCTATGTTGCAAATCATGACCTCTATATCACATTATTAAATAGGATCAAATAATCTAACCTTCATTTGTGATCATGCAAATAGGATGATTCTACACATTATTAAAAGTAGGTGTAAAGTGTGAAGTGTGAACACACTACATCAATAAGAGAAACGTGTGTACCTGTTTGACTCTGTTAAAGTCTGCGCACAATACCAATCATCACCATCGCCTTCCTCTGCCCATACCTACCATGAAACAGAGAAAAGCTCCTCACCGTGTTTTGGTTGTACCATAAGTACTATAATTTTCTTATACCTTTATACTGTTATCATAACTAACGGAAACCAGAATATCTAGATAGGGATGCCATTTGACCATTTTAACGTCCTGTGTATGTCCATTCAACACTGCCACACAATCAAAATCATTACCAGGCTGCATTTCCCAGATCCAAACACTTTTATCTCGACTACAGGTAGCTAGGAGAGAGCCAGAAGAATTCCACGAAACACCTTTGACTTCATGTTCATGACCCTACAGGCATAAAGTATGATGATTTGTAGATTAGCACCAACAAAAGACTGACTGCCAGAGTGCATCACTGCAGGTCACCGGAAGTTTACCTCTAATGTGGATATACACTCAAAATCATTATCGAAATTTTCCCAAATGGCAGTGGTTGCGTCAAAACTTGCCGTTGCGAGGAACTTCCCAGATGGATTCCAAGAGGATGACCTAACAGTCCTAATGTGGCGATCCTCCAGAACAGCCTACATTAAAAAAATGTGTACGATTGTAACTTGAGGAACAGAGCCATGATCTACAACTTGATATCAGTCACTTCGATTTTCAGAAGTGATGCGCTACTTCTTCCAATCTGAGAACAATGAAAAAAAAATGAAATATCGCATCTTTCTGATTTATTATGAAACTTCAGTAGCACCAAAGTCAATAGGCATCGACCAGTTTATGAAAAATTAAAAAAAGTGAAGCACTACTGCGATATTTACATCTCTGAACCACTAGCGACAGACAAAAAATTGGGAGGGGAGTGGAGGGGGGGACCGAAAGATCTTAAATTTCATGATCCGACTTTGGGGAAAGAAAATCTGTGCAAAAGTACATCTCAATTTTGTAAAAGCCAAGGTACCGTGCAATCCCAGCGGCCGGAGGACGGCTGCTGCTGCCATATCCTAACAGTCTTGTCACCGCTGCATGATGCCAACATGGGCGGAACCCCATCGGCGCCGGTGGTAGGGTTCCACGCGAGACTCCACACGCGGTCCGTATGGCCTTCGAGCTTCTGCATCAGTTTCAGCTCGAGGCGGCTCCCTTCCATTCTCTTCTCCTCGGGTTTCTCCGGAACCAGAAGGAGGTTGAGCGTGTACGCCAAATTTGATGGAACCAGGAAGATCGACCATCGGACGGCTATTATTGCTCGTCAAGTAAATAATCAATACTCATATTTAATATACAAACACACACTCGCATTTTTAGGGATTTCTATTTACTCATCGTTATCTTTTTTTAAAAGCTTTTCTTTTCCGTGATTCTTTTGTCTTCTTCCTCTTAGGATTTTTTTTTTTTTTTTTTTTTTTTTTGTCTTGTATGGGAATTTTTGTTTCTAAATAATATATATGGCCATATTATCATACAAGACCAACCTCCTTAAGTAATTTGACATCTTAAAACATGATGGAAAAAGTGAACGCCAATTAATACATGCACAGGGAGATAGTCCCTCCGTTTTGAAGGAGTTTCTATTAATTTGATTGTTGATTTGTGCTGTCAATAATCAATCATACACTACACCATTACATCGTGATTAATGTGGTATATAAAAAGAAAAGGAGACACTGTTTGAAAATCCTCACCATGCATGTTTGTTAAGATTTTTGCATTTTTGATTAAGTTTTAATTAAGAAGAAGACTAAGCGGTAAACAACGGAAGGGTGCATAAAAGCAACTTTTAGTTTTTATTAATGATATCTGATGTGAAAGTACACTATTAAAGAATGTTTTCAAGGACATACAAGTAAAAAAAATGTCGTCGCTCAGGATCGATCGATATACACATACAGACACTTACATATGTTCAATTATTGAAGCAATTCTTGTATTGCCTGGCACATTCTGTTGTCTTTTGGTTTGTATACATGTAGCACCAGTAGGTATTCAAACTGTACTGATTTACATGCTCTATGCGTAACCTGTGTGAAAATCAAAATACATCTTAGTTGAAGTTAAATCTCAACACGTACCATTTCATCACCAAAGCCTGCGATGATTTCTGAACACCTGTACCTTCCTCTAATATATATGTGAATGATAGATACTCCTCCATGCAGACCGTAAACCTTAACTAACAAGGTCGAGGGTGTAAGTACCATAAAAAGATCAGTTAATCTTGTTCAGACCAGCAAAGGTGGCTAATTGCTCCGGAGGTTAATTTGGCATTCATCTGAATCCATGGATATATATTCATTCAGCCACCGAACCAGATGATGTTCCAACCAGAGATAAAGATGTCGAAAACAGAAGAACGTGCGTGCATGCATGCAATCATACATGTGTGTCGAGCTGCCGATCTTCTCCCTACGGTTGACCGACAGAAGGGGATGGGGCAAGAGCGCACTTCCTCTGAAACCCTAGACATTGTTGTCTCGGCGGAAGGAGACGCTATGTCGCAGGACCAATACCCAAGTTCACGGCCGAACATGTGCGCCAGCCGACACGTATATGTGCGCACCGCAGCATTTACACACATGATCGTGTACCCAACCGTTCCGTTGGTAGCAAGATAACGTGGATCGAATCATTGATGGTTGGTGTTGATATTGTTGTCGCCGTTGCCGTTGCCGTCTTGTTGTGATAACTAAAACTACCGACTCCGGCATGGAGACATGCCAACTAACACTACAAATCCGTGAGATCATACCATTTATTTTAGTTTAGTCTCCTCCTACCTTCAACCTGTGGCGATCTTTTCGAAAGTAAATGCGACGGGACCCGACTGCGGGCTGCTAGTGCCTTTACGTGGGGACATGTTTTCTTTTTTAGCAGGCATCAATAATTAATGAGATCAGTGCATGTTAAAATTAAGATTTGAATTTGCAGGGTAAACAGAGGAATGCGAGGTTTTTACCAGTGAACCTTCGTGTTCACCCCTTTCTCCTAGCCTTACGGATGAGGGGAACTAATTCAGATGAGTAAATTTATTTAGTGGATCTGATCGATGATCTTTACCACTAATATTGGATTTGTTGTAGGAAAGTGGGATCCATGAACGAGGGTCATAACTGGGGAACCATTATATGATTAGATTGCTTCATAAGCTATCCTTGCTGAGCTTTCTTTTTCCGGTGGTACTTTACTAAATGCAAGGCTCCTTCAGAATTCACCTAATGTGGTATAGTGACAAAATTTACAACAGTCAATCTACTCTGAAGTGCATATATCTAAGCTCCGCATCGCATAATCTTCTTGACACTCGTAAGTACCCAAAAAAAATTGAAATTCCATTAACCAAAGCATTGTCAAAGACAAGAAATCTATTGATGGCATGATGAGGAGGTTAAAAGTACTGGACTATTTTGCACAGATAGAAATTTAAACTGAAGCTAGAGATACCCGATGTTTTGCATTCTTGATGTCGAGATTCTTACTGATTTCTTTCATCTCACTTTGATGTGCCTGCAATAACGTGGAGCCAATTTCAATCAATAGAACACACTATAAAAACAGAACAATATAGTGCACAAAATTACCTTGTGCAACTCCTCCCACCAACGCTTGGAAACGTGCATTAAAAGCATCCATTCCATGGCCATTTCATACTCGATGGTGTTAGGTTGAGAATAGCGTGAAGCTGATGCAGCTTTTCTCTGAAGAGAAAAAGCAAATTCCTGTTGGACTCAGTTTTAGTCATGTCATCACAACAGAATAAAGCACTCACCGATTGATCCCGATTTCTTTTAAGCTTCGTAAATTTGTCAATAGAAAGAAGCCCAATCAATGCAGATGATTTCTTCCCAGGTGGCCTTGTAAGGCATTTACTAGCCATCAGAGGTCTGTAGAAAGAATGAACCACAATATGGTAGTTTGATTAAACAAAACAAGTATTCTTGGGAAAAAGACCAAAATGTAAAAATAAAATGAAACACAAGGAACATGATAAATATGACAAAAATCAAATCAATTATATTACCAAAAATGTATGTTGACAAGTATCACCCTTAGATTTACCTTCACTTTATGATCTATTATAACTTTTATGATATAAGCAACTATCCATGCCTTAATCTCCCTGATGAAATGAATCTTTTTCTTTCATTTACTTGTATCCATCAATAAATCTTCCTTTGAATTATATGATTTAAAATTTTCTCTACTATTTCTAATCAAATAATTTTGGACTTTCTATATCTCTTTTAAATTCACGTACATTGCATCATTTATTAATTTTTCTTCCTTATAGGTGCATCTATAGGTTTTCTATGTAAATGACCAAACCATCCAAAACATTTTCCTCTTATTTTATTCCTAATAAGCTCATCTCCTACTCTATTCCAGATGAAATTATTTTTTTCTCCTTTCCTGTAACTACTCATCAATCTTAACATCTAAATCTCTATTAGATCCACCTGTGAAGGGTATCTCTACAAAGTCAGTCCCAAGCACAGATTATTAATACAACCTAGGCAGTTCAGATACTTCCTCACCAAATACGATTTACCCTTTAGTCAAAAGACAAAAGCATCAATAGACAATAGATACATCAATATGTATTGGGGTTCAGGCAGACGAGGACAAACCTCTTTCTTTAGTGTGGATCAACCGGTGGGATTTAGGTTCAGTTAGTCACAATAAAGTTTGTTTTTTGAAATGTCAGAGGATTGAACAGCAGAGAAAAGAGATTTTCCTGGTCTCAAGTCTGTGATTGTTGTTGGGTCAAAGTCAGAGGTTATTTGTCCACAAGAAACCAAGTTGGACAATGCCTGCAAAACAGGATTGTGAAGCAGGCAATTCGATCTACAGGGAAACTTGCAATTTTTTGGGATGCCTGTCAGGTCAAACTGCTTCAAAGTATTGGCTTTGTGTTTGGACAGAGTAGACTTTGAAATGATCTCCACCTTTGCAGTTCCTAACATTTACTGCCCATGTGAACAGTCCAGAAGATCATCTTTATGGCATATGTTGAAACAAATGGACAGGGGTTATGACAGATTCATGAAGGTGGGGACATTAAGGCTACTAATGCTACCTTCATCTGTCTCATTCCAAAGAAAACAAACATAATTGCTGAAGATTATCCGCCCATTAGTTTGCTTAATGAGGTTTACAGGATTATCTAGGTGATTTGTTGAGCGTCAAAAGCCCCTTATGTCAAAATTGATTAGTGACTTCCAAACAACATTTGTTGGGACTGAGATCTTTGACGGATGCCTTGTGGCTTAAGATTGCATTGAATCTAGATTTTAGCAAAAACTTCCTAGTCTGTTCTATAAGTTGGGCATGGAAAAAAATACGATAACGTTCACTGGCCCTATCTCTCAGAAGTGATGAGGCACATGGATTTTGGGGAACAATGGGACAATACTTATTGCCATCGCTCCTCAAATTAATTTCTATTCATGTCTATGATCAACATCATTGGTTGTTTGTGCTTTAGATGTTTACCTATTTCTATTGGTATAAGAAGCACTATAATTTCTATCTATTTAGTGCACTACATAATCCTATTTATAAGGGTAACCCTTACAAGCAACAACAATCTCTCTCATATTTTCTTTTGGCATCTATACAGTTTTCTATTTTTATATTTTTAATAAAAAAACAAGCAGGTGAGCCCCCATCACGAGGGTATGAACCCACTGGTGGTCGAAACTGCTTGGATCTTTGGTGCAGAAATATATACTCTAGTTACTAATAACATAAGACAAGCAAAACAACAAAGATATGAGATATCTTACCTTCCATTTGGTAGCAGCAGAATGTTTATTTTTAGCTTTTGAACTACATTATCTGCTGCAACAAAGGATTTGAAAATGACAAGAGCTTTGCCTGGAGACAATTAAAATTTACCGTCACTAACAGCTTGCACATCATATTTAACTCAACTGAATGACAACTCAAACCAAAGCAACTAAATGAGTCATACCATGGTTGGGATCTGTAAATGTCGATCTTTCAATCAATCTCACAGAACAGTTTTGGTGGAAAGCTTTATACATAATATCCTAAAAAATTGAATAAATTATGCAATTATTAGCAGCTAATGATAGGTTCCTAGGAACTACTATTAATCTTTTTTTGAGAAGTGAGGCTACATAAAACTAACATCAACACCTTAGTTTGAATTCCATAATCATTGGGGGCCGAAATTATATATTCCACACTAAATACAGCCAACTAAGCTATTTACAGCATGGTTTTAGACATCTTTGATACGTGTCACTGCCATGTTGGCAACACATCTCATAAACTTGGCTAGTTGACATGACAAAAGGGGCCATGTCAAGTAGTGCTAATTTCAATGGCATGTGGGTGGTTTCCTTGTCCATTCAAATGATACAAGGGAACATGAAGGATTTAGCAAAGGAATTTCAGCCATGACATCATCAAGGAAGTTGGTTTTGGATCGTAATGAAAATGCTTAACATTCATAGAATTAAGGGTGTGTTTGTTATAAAAAGACTAAACCAAACAATATTGATATAATAGAAATATGGACAGAGTCTGAACCAAGCAGTCTTTGATATAATAGATTTAGTCCATAACACAGTGAACGTTGCATGGTCATTAAAATCACATAAACAATTTTTGTATGGATTATGAGGTTACATGATAGAGAGTATTGACACAATGACAAGGTCGCCCAATTGTGATCCAGAGGTCATAAATTTGAATCCTAAAAAATAACTTCATTTATGGATGTAAGGCTGCATACAATTAAACACTACCCTTTTATGAATTTTTAGAATGTATCTAAAAATATTTAAGATTTATTATCACAGAATCCATGTCTCTTCTAACTCAACCAAACACATTTCATGCAACTATTAGTACAACATAATCTACATATTCTCAATACTCCATTTTGATTTTGCATAATTTGTGTCTTCTAAAATCAAAACCAAAAACAATCTGAGAAATATCATGGGCAATGGAATTAATAAAAAATAGATGCTTCAACAATATGGAATTTAACTTCAATTTCATGAACTTTGTTTCAAAAAAGAAGAAGGAAACATTCAAAATTCGTTAGACATGTCAATGAAAGTTTGGTCAAATCATAGAAGTTGACAATAAAACATTAAAATTATAAATTTCAGTATGAAATTTTAAGACAAACTAATCAATAATAAACATCTAAAAATTATTAAATTAAACTTTTAAACATCTATGGCATTAGAAATATTCCTCTGAAATTACAGAAAATACTTAAAATACAATATTTTTATGAACGATAGACAAATAGATGTTTTCAAGGTAGATATAAAGAGAAATACATGGTTTTAAGGTACAAGTAATGAGATCAAGGAAGATATAACAAGAAATACATGTTTTCAAGGTAAATATCAAATGAAAAAAGGAAGATCTATATAAAAAATTCAAAAAATAATCTAAGAAAAATAAAAAACTATCCTAAGATTGTAAATGAGAAAAGATGGGTAAAGTTGAAAAAAGTGCAAACAGGAGAAGTAGCAACTCCAATAAATAGTAGCATCACTGATAATGCATTGGTGAGCTTCTCCAACAAAGTATAACCAATCAGAATGAGACAACAATAGTTGTATACATGTAAGAGAACCAAAAAAACAAAAAAAGAGGTCAGAACATGCTTGTTTCTAGCTTCTCCAACAAGGTATAACCAATTAGAATGAGACAACAATAGTTGTATACTTGTAAGAGAAAAAAAATAAAAAAACAGTGGAAAGAAAAAAGAGAGGAAAGAGAATATGCTTGTTTCTGGACTTCTACAGAAAAAGGATCCCATCTTAGTCAACATTTAGAACATGTTGACTGACATGACTTTCCACGGTACAAGGAAAAAATCATATTTACACCAACACAAAGTTTGGTACTGAAACATCACCAACATGTTGACTGAAATCTTTCATTGCCGAAACACAACAGATATTGTATCTTCATCTATGAAAATTGACACATGTCAATGAAATTTTGACTAATTTGTCAATGTTGACATCCATGTTCAGCAGCAAAGGGGAATTTCCCACAGCATATGCTAAACAGAGCACATGAAGATATCTGCTTGCAGAGATCAATATTGTTGTAACTATAACTGGAAAAAATATGGAATACACAGAACCTGTACTTCTGATTGGGAGTAGTCAGGATCCAAGTTATCGAGCAACACAAGTCTGCCCTGATCAGTAGCATTCTTTATCTTTGCATCCCAAGGCTGTAAAAAATGAGAAGAATACAATTATATGCTATAACAAGATTCTGAAAATGATAAGCAATCAGTTTTTTATTGCATGATCAATTCATTCTCTTCCTTCCAATATCAAAAACAAACTGAAAGCAATTTTGGATGGTTCATAAAGATGTTTCACTGTTTTGGTACACCATCCAAAGGTTGTCTTATATCTATATGTTACCAAAAGTGATGAGGATAAAAAAGCTGTACACTGTTTAAAATATCTAATCATATTTAACCACCATTTCTTTTAGAACAGCATATATATCTCTATATGTTACCAAAGGTCGTAAGGAGGATAAAAGCTGTGCACTGTTTAAAATATCTAATCATATTTAACCTCCATTCATTTCAGAACAACGCATGATTTGACCACTAAAGAACACCATTTGCAAAAAATAACATGTCAGAAACTTCTAGCACAATATTCACGTTAAAATTCTCTTTTGGACCACCTACATTACAAGTCATTTCAAATGTAAATCACAAAGTATTTGAACTGGTTTATGGAATATAAGCACCATTACTTGTATATTGACCCAATAATTTTGCCATTTCATATATTTATCATGTCACATAATCATTTTATCATATTTATCAATTTTGATCATTGATGTGGGGTACCTGTTAGGCCAGCCCCACTGTTGCAACCCTAGAATCCAATCAAGCACGATTAACCAACACCAGCCGGTTTGCTTGACACATATGACCAACCAATCCTTGTCATTCCACCCATGACACCCCAAATTGGCTCATTCGTCCCAGCTTGCACAAAGGGAATCATTGCCTTCCATGGAGGAATATTCCACGATTGGCAGCAAAGTCAGCTAGTTCAAGCATATTAGAAAAGAGCAAGCATTCACTGATGTGGATCCCACACATACCGTACAATCATGACATAGAGTTGGCATGGACAACACCTGATTGTATAGATGTCTAGCTAATATGGATTTGTCAATTTCCATCTATTGCCACCTACCACCAATAGGTACAAATACTATAGTAAATGCATCAATACAGGTATGCAATTCAAACCTAAAACCTGATTAAACCTCCTTCATGTGCTTATTTGACTTAAGTAAGAGAGGGGGAGAGGTCAACCCCATTAAGGTCAATCTTGTTTGCCATTTTGCAGGTTGAGCATTTGAGTAGCAACAACCAGTTGGTTCACCCAGCAGATAGCCAGTCCAGCCAATCTAACTTGACGGGAGGAAAATCAAATCATATTGATGTATAGTTTAATAGAATTATGATTGATTATGGCAATATAACAAATTCAATTATATAAAGGAAATGTATTTGCATATATTTTTATACTTGTTTATTTAATATTTTATTTTAAATTCCTAATACTTATATATTTAGTATTTCATTTTCAACGTTTAACTTGTATAATTAGGTTATATTCTATTTTAATCATATTGAATTAGAAAATAAACATGTTAAATCAGATTAAATTATGTGTATTATATAAATATTTCAAAATAGTTCAAAAAACATCTTGAATAATTACTATGTTCTCACATTACATCATGTAACATGTTACGTCAAAAATTGTTAGGTCTACTTGTAGAAGTTTTTCCTTTTACAAGTTACAACTAGACCAGTATGTTCCTTTTCTAAGTAAATTACTTCATTTATCGTACCATCCTTCTAGCTTGTTTCATATTTTCATTGTCACGATGATACATATGTCTACAATTTGCTAGAAAAATGAATGAAAACAATAGTTATGGCCATTCACATGGTATGGAACCTTCATGGCCATAGTTAAGAGCATGCATACAAAACAACAAAACACACTCTACTATCCTGGATGCGCAACATTGCATGCATATGGAATGGAAACTCTACACCACATTGGTAGGAAACTAGTGCATCATGGAACATATTATGATTGTTAAATGCACTGTTTTTAGGATCAGATCAAACTGGCCGGTTGGACCAATTCGACTATGAATCAACAAAGCCACTGATCCAACCAACCCATTGGACCATTTCCATCATTAGATGAACCAGATCATTTAATTGGTAAAACCAATTGGTCTAAATTAATTGGAATAGAAATGTTTTTCAAATAATTGATATTTTTTGAATAATCAATGTTTTTAGAATAACCAGTGTTTTTTTATAGTCACAATTTTTTGAATAATTAACATTTTTCAAATAATCAAGTGAAGTAGTTCATTTTTGAAATTTAAAATTTCATGCATGTCTATGAGATATCTCATTATCCTTTGACATCATTATGGTGAATGCATCTAGAAAAATATTTTTATATCAGGAATTTTTGTTGATTTTCTTCTGTATTTTTTATTTTTCCTATTTTCCGTAATTTCTATTTTTAATTAAATAAAAATAACATTGTAATGATGTCATCTATTCCAATCAGTGGTACTGGATAGACCAGTTATTGAACTGGATGAAATATAAAAATGGTTTGTTTCCTGGTTCAATTTTGAAAATATGAGAACACAGGAAATAAGTGGAAAAGGAATGAATCATTGGCAAACATTAGAATCTCTATATACAGATGCTACATAAAAAAATATATATAACTTAAATAATATGGGACTAAACCTACACATAATACCTAACCCTAATAAATTAATATACTTTAATATTTCCCATCAAGTTAGATTGTTTAGCTTACAACAGATTCAATAACAACTCGATAAACTTAAACATAGCAGGAAACAACAAAAACATGGAGTAACATAAAAGAACTAGTTGCTGTAACATTTGTGATAGTAAAAGACAATAGTAATTGTTGTAGTAAAAGTAGCAACAATAACACTAGATAACAAAATGATACATATGGACTTCACAAAAAAAATCAATGGGAGAAGGATTTCTTTAATACAAAAAATACTTGCACTTGTTGCAGAATATAAAAAAAAAGGAGAATCACAATCCAGAAGACAGAATTTTCCCATGAATGCAGTTATAAAAATTTTAAAAGCATGTAAAAAAGAAAATATGTAAATATCAGCCACTTACAATATCTGAAAACCATTTTCTTTTGTCCTGTAAAAAGCAAACAAGGAGTTACCAAACATATACTAAAATAAAAAAGATGTTAATATAGAGGTACACTTGGCCATGGTTATTCACAAAGAATATTGACAAGTCTTGATTTACTATGTGAGACCTACAGTGAAAATTCTTTCCAAAAATTGTTACCTTAGGTCATCCTCAATCCATTATGATTCCTTTACTGAGGTGCAAAAACTCAACTCATTCCCACATATTGATGATATGCAGAAGGTTGTGAAAAAATACAATGAATTGTTAAGTAAAGAAAAATGCAGAAAGCAGCACCAAGAACATTTGAAATACAGAATCCGAAGAGATAGATCTTCATGTACTTACCATTTAGGGGGGGTTTGTGCCTGTTAGGAAACTCTAGAAAGGAAAGAAATGAAAGTTTAGAAAATTTTTATACTATTTGTACTGATTTAGAAATTTGGGAAAGTTAAAAAACTTTCTCAAGTATAAAAGAAAAAACTTTCACTCATTTCCAACCCACCCCCTTCTGAAATCATCAAAATCCTCTCGCCTAACCATCTACCCTCGACGTTTCCTAGGAAAATGGGTCTCCTCCGATCCACAACACCATCTTGTACCTCTAATAGAACTTGTGAGTGTACTCCAGTGCCAGCTCCGTCTTGCCGATGCCGGCCATGCCGAAAACGTAGACAACGCCCTTCACGTACGGAGACTTGGTCCATCTCCCCTTCTTGCTGTGCCTACAATTACCGTCGAATCTTTGGCGGCGAAAATACCATTGAGGAATATCAATGTTCTGCATCTCGATCTCCCTCTCTGATTCCTTCCAGATTACTAGCTCTTTTCCTCTACCGCCGCTGTCGTCGTCGGCCCTGCCATTTTCGTGGGGTCGAATCACTAGATTCTTCTGTCTGGGTTTGGGTCTGAGCTTGAACAACTCCTTTTCACCATCTCCACAAACGTCACCGAACAGGATGAGCTCCATCTTTGTAAGTTCCTTCCTCCTTCCTACAAAATTCTCGTTCCGAGGAAAAGGGAACTCTTTCTTGACCCTTTCTCTCCATTTGTTCATTCTGTCCACTGTACTCCTCCTTCCCAGCCTCGTGGCCAGAAGTATCATCGTGTTCAAGATACAGTCCCTCCAGTTCCCGTTGCGTGCCTCGAGTTTCCAGTCATCCATCCGCATCAGCCCATCCACTGTTTCCTTCCATTCCTTCTCTAGGCCACCATAGAGCATCCACAACTCACCCCCATGCTTCTCCCATGGCTCTCCCCTCATCTCCACCATATCCCTGGTGATGCAGTCGTCGGCGCCCAAATTGAAGAATATGGGGACCAAATTCTTCCTCCCTAGGAAACTCATGAGCTCCTCCATGTTGTATGGGTTGCCGAAGGACTTCTTGGTCAACACCATCACCCCAAAACGTGTCCATCAGCAGCTCTATCACCGGCGAGTCCGTGAAGCGCATCGCGATGGGGAATGATGGTTGCAACCGCGGGTTCATTCCGGACCGGAATGTAACCCACGATCGGCGAGAAAAATGTGTTTTTTTTTTCCAAATGGAAAAATAGAGTACTTACAATTAAAGTACTGTATTATTAAAATTAAGTTAAAATACTGTCATTATTTAAAAAATTTTAAAAATCTTTAAGCATAAGGTTATGTTATATTCTCAATGACAAAAATAGACAATACTCCTTATGCTATTAAAACAAAATAGTATTACAAATGTTTAACTCTTCAATTCCTGACAACGGCACCACAAAACTCGAATCGACCCATGAACCAACCCAACCTAGTCGAATAATATATTTATGTTGTGAATTTTATTTATGTTAGTTAACAATTTCGAAAAGTAATTGGTTGTGATATGTTATGTTCAAATAGGTAATACACAATACAACTTTTGTTCAATTTGTTTATGATATTATTAATAAATAAATATTTTTGTTTTTGATATTTTTTCTCAAAATATAAGTATTATGATGTAAAGAAATAGAGTAAATTAAAATTAATTATTAGAATTCTTTGATTAAAAAAGTATATTTCAATTCTGAACATTTTATCTGGCACAAAACTCATTATAGTAATCTTAACTTTCCTAACTTTCTGAGACGTGCACAAACAGCCCTTTATTTCTCAAGAATCTGGACTTTCTAATTCATATGAATCTGAACTTTCCATTTTATTCATTTCTGAACTTTCCGACATGCACAAACACCCCTTTAGTATGGAGCATGATGGCATTAGAAAATGACATATACAGATATACCCCACAACTTTCAAGATATGTGCATAATGACATTATCATGTATTGACGATCAACAAGAAAGCAATGACACATTTAGTAATCACTAATTTTTTAGTTTTTTAGACATCTATTTTATTATTATTTTTGCTAATGTATTATACTACTAGGGTACTTTTGAACCAAATGGTAAAATGCATAACACAGTAACGGAATCACTGATCAACGGTCAAGAGACTCAAAATTAGCCTTAAAAAAAGAGACTCAAAATCATATGTTTTGCAACAATACCAAGTCAAAAAGGCAGAATTCTGAAAAGATGTCAGGTACCCATGTACATTGAGAAGATACTTATGGATATAAAATATCATCCTATGGAATGCCATATCCAAGAAAAGGTTGCCTCACATGCCTTAGGATACAATTTTGTTCTTTTTTGAAGAAACTGGATAATTTTTTCCAGGGCCAAGACTCTTATTGATTAACCAGTAGGCCTAACCAAGAAGCATTGTATCACTGTGTACTTGTGTGAGAAAAGAATGATGGCCTTGGTTAAGAAGTCCAAGGGGACTAGAGAAAAGATGGAATAAGAAGAGTATTTATATAACAAAGAAGAGGGACAAGTACTCACAACAGTAGGGGAAAAACCCAATAAGACAAGCCTAACTCACCAGGTCCATGATACCCAATCCTCTATAGCAAGATATAGACGTATAGATTGAATCGAGACCAGCTCATAAGCCTTTTTACCCAATCTTATGGAACATTCTCTTTTCTAATCAATGAAAAGGTAGGGGCCTTTAAGTGATAGGGCAACCCCAGGTTCCCAGCAATTACCCATGAAACCTTTATTAGAAGAGAAATTTTCGATTACAGAGTATTGGTAACCTTTATATTTAAATAACAATTAAATGGGATGTTCATGAAATTTCTTCAATTTTGTAGATATGAATGTCATTCTTTGTAGTGCAGAAATTGCACATTTAATGTTAACACTTAAATTGTTTATCAGAATGCCATATGTGAACAATGGTACGAACCATTCAAACAAGCAGTAGCACACTGTCTAACCCAAATATAGAAAACTTACATTGTCAGGTTTCTTTGTCATTTCAACAGGCTGACCATAAGTCTTTTCAGCCAAATCCACCGAAGCAATAAGCGTTTCTTTCTTCACAGAAAAATAAGAAAGCCTTGATTGTCTCTCACTGAGCTTTAAATTCTCTATTGTGTCCACCCATGTAGAATATTTACTGATTTTAGCTTTGGAAATTTCTTTAGGTTTGTTAGCAACAGCCAGAGAATACTTAGCAGAATCAAGCCTCTGCAATTTCCAAGGACAAATTGTGTCACTGTCATCCAATAACTCATTTGTATCAACCAGTGCTCTGATTTTCTTTGAAGAAGTAACCTTAGAGCCGTCTGGAAGAGGTTGTTGTTGAATAGTTTTACATTCTTTGGCATGGATGTCTGCCATATAATAGCTTCAACTCTTTTGAACGTGAAATATTTCTTAATTTTTGAAATTTAATTTTCATTTGAAAGGATCATACCTTTGGAAGATTTTAGAGACCCGTCCTTTATGGCATATTCAAACATCCCAGCAGCTTTCATCAGAGTAACAGCATCAAACTTCTGCTCTTTCTTATTAAAAAGGTATCCAACTGCAAAATATTATCAGCAGTGAAATAAGAGATTTTACTAGAAAAAAATAGCAATAAAATTAGAAAAAATGATAGAGGAAACAGTTTATGCAGATGAACCTGCCTTCAGTTCCAGCAATTGTATTTTCAAACTTCTCAGATATTGTGCAGGCACCAACATTGAATGTTCGATAAAATATGAAGTCAGCCATTTTTAATTCTTCAAGTGAAGGCTGACGATTTCTGTCATCCTTTGATGTGCAAACAACATAGCACTTCCCACCCAATGCTTCCTAACAAATTGTAAGATTTTGAAGGAAATAATTTCAGCAAGCAATAACTATTTAATTGATGATTTCTTTTTTTGAAAGATTTAATAGCTGAATTCTAAAAATCTTGCAATTCATAGTAGTAAAAATAATGATAACTTGTGCAGTATGTAATTGCAAATTGTTTAATTTTCCCATAAAATGTATGCATGAGAAATATTTCCACACAAGACACTAATAAAAGTAATAAACAGTGGGACAAGCTCAAACAAAGTACATATATGAAAGAACAAGCTCAAATATAAAGATCAAGAAAAATAAAGTACTTAATTGCCAAAAGAATAGAAGGATAATAGGTGGACATTCCTCATGGTGTGGCTTCCTTCAGATCATTTCCAGTTTGGATTGGGGGAATATCCAAGCAATAGCCTTTGTGGATCCACACATATTTGCAAGTTGAACAATAAGAATAATAACAATAAGGACTTCATAAAGTATCATTTGAGCTGTATATTGTAATGCTCCTAGAAAGGCATACTTCAAATTTACGGCTTTTTTCAAAGTTGGCTGAATCTTATTAATCATTAAGGTTCATCCACAGAAAAAGGACTTATTGAGGAGATCAGATCCAGAAAAAAAAAGTAAAGGAAAAAGATTACAAGATATAAGTCTTCTCCCAACAATTAAACCAAGTCTTAATTTGGTTGGAAATAAGAGGGGTGTCACCTGAAAGCAAGATGTGATCAGTAAATTCAACAGCTAGCTAAATAGCTAATGCTATAAAAAAAGCACTTGTAAGGTCACAGACTACAGAAGGGCCTGGTTCCACTTATTTTTACAACAGAAGAAGAGGTTCCTGGTGCAACAAACTGATCTCTTTCAACGAATTTTTTAGTTTTTCTATGATGTGATATGTCATCCAACCTGACTTTCCTTTGCTAAATGAAGGAAGGGAGTAAGGGATTTAGATTGGATGGTATCTAGATCTAGAGTCTTCATTCCTTGGATCAGTCTTTCCTTCTAGTCTGTTTGGTCATTCTACTTTCTAGTCCTCAAAGGGTGTTGTCTGCAGACATTCTAAAAACCCCTTCTTAACAAACCTAGAAGCGCAATCAAGTTTGAAAAACCACCCAGAGTCTCATGACCTTTAGTACCATACCTCATCCTTGAACTTGCAGCCAGTGTGCCAAACAATGGCCACCCTTGTCCCTTTCCCATGCACATGTAATTGTAGTAGTCAGCCCATCATGCCTCTGTTCAGTGGGGGGGAATGACATTGCCCTTTGATCTGCAAAATAAGACCTATGGGGAGGTTATATTCTCAAGAAAGAACCAGGCTTTTCCAAAGAACGACTGCTGCTTTCCAACCACCTTTCAAGCCTCTCCATACCTCCTCTCCCCAAAAATCCCTCACATCTGACCTAGGTAGGGGAGATCATGTTCACCATCAATGACCCAAGGATCCTTTGATCTATTTGAGTTTGGACTCATGAATTTTTTAAGAGGTTTCAATATCCTTTGAATTAGGTTTTCCTTCTCCCCTTTGTAGGATGACGCAAGGAAAGGCCACAACCTCAACAAACAAAAAGAGAAAAGAGAGATGATTTGAGCAAAAACATATGTTGGAGAGGGACAAATGAATAAGAGTGGGAACGGCTACCATTTTAGCAGATGCATCTTCATCATTGGAAACATCTTCAACTCAAATAGGCTCCTCCTAGGTGCTTGTCCCATTCTTAAATATCCATTTATTTGAGATACTTCAAGTATAGGAGATCACTTGGTATAACTCACACATTCATGTAGAAAAAAGTGCAAAAGAAGTGAAGGCAAGGTAATATGAACATCTATTGAGATGATTTAATTCAAACAGTTAGAAAACAAACAGGGTGATTTACCATATATTCTAAAGATTCCTACCGTTATTTAGCTACGAAATTCAAATCTTCTTAGGCCTTGGCAATACATGAGGTGTGTCATGTGTGCCTAGGCACGACCTTGATAGCTTGCCTCACCTTATTTTGATTGAGCAGATCTTTAGTCAAATATACTTAGTTGAATATATGTTTTTAAAGGTTTCTCCTTGATAATTTTTTTCATGGAGTTATACTAAAATATACGTAATTATTTAAATATATATTAATGAAATATACATATTAGTATTATTACACTGCATATTTTGATGTTATCTTAGGATTATTCTTGTATTTTAATGCTATTTAGGAAATAATAGACCTAAAGCTATACATAATTGGTGTCAAATATGTATACTTAAAAAAAAAAGTAAATATTTGCATAGGCTCCTAGGTACCTTGGCTTACCACCTAGATAAAACAACAATAATGTGTCATAATCCTACTATGTTAGGTCAACCACATGGATCATTTTCTTTCAAATATTTCTATCTATTGCCAAGTCTTTGATTAAATTACATAAATTTAAATATTTCTTACAAATCCTAACCAAGTAGTTTTAAGTCTACTTCTACACTAATTAATTTTCCTCTCTTAACTACTACATCGCTTGTAGTGTTCTAAGAGTAGCTCTGTCTACAAAAATAGGTCAATCATGTTGTATGTATTATGGCTTGATGCAAATGTTGCTTTAGGAACAATTGTCATGGCCTTATACGTCCACTATACATGGTTAGGTACATGATTCTTTGCTCCAAAAGATAATAGATATTTCATTTGAATATTAAATTTTGAGATAATCTCTTAAATTCAATGTAATTTTTACAATTTTTATATTTTTTTAATATTCATAGCATATAATAATGAAAACTAGCATAATAGTATAATATACATCAAGAAAGATCGTTTCAACTTCAATGAACGGTTATTTAGTAATTACTTGCAAGAGCATATGGATGGATCAATTAGTACTCACAAATCTTCCACAAATAAACAGTAGAGATGAGAATGGGCTTCCATGAAAATTACAATGAATGATTTAAAAACTATCAAATAGTACTGAAGCAGTACTATTGCAAAAATCAATGATAATAGGAAAAAATAATAATGTAGCTGTTGAAAACAGATACATTGTGAATAGAAGTTTACCAGAGGATTAACATTGAAGAGGCCTGCACCTTCACCTGATCCCAAAAATAACTCATTTGTAGCAGGGGCGTTGTCTCTAAGTCCCAAATATTTGTGAACCTCACTTGGGTAGAAAAACCAGAGAACCTTAATTCGCTTTTTGTTAACTGGCTGCTCCCATATTTTGACAAGCTTCCCAATGAATGGTTCAGCCACACCATCCTTATACAAGAATACAGAATCATAAAGGAAGTACTCCATGCCATCATATGTGAAAGACTCATAAAACTGGGAGCCCTTTGCACCAGCACCTCTTTTCTTGCCCCAACTGAAATGAACATTGTCTTCCCTTTTCTCTTTGGAAGCAGACATAGTAATCTGTTTGTCTAAAACCAAGACCGATACACATTTAAATAAATGTCCTAAAGCATCTGAAAATATAAACAGAAACCCTGTAAAGTTTCATTTATTGAAACAGAGAAACAAAAAATATTTTCCAAGAAGAGAATATTTATTGTTACACAGAACTGTTGGCCAACTTCACATAATATGATTATGACACAGACTGCTGTTATTGTTGTATCTGGACTGCTAGTAAAGAAAAGTAATATGTAGCAACATAAAAATAACAAAAAATTAATCAACAATTCAACAACCAGAACTTGATTCCATGCCAAGGAGAGTGTTTCCTTACACATCAGCAATGAGATCTAAGTTTAATCACTGATATGAAGCATCAACCCAAATAAGAACATGGGGCAGGACCCTGTGGGGGATTGATGGCAAATCATATTGACTAGAGATACATAAGAATATACACTTCACAACTCATGATCACTTAGTGTATGACGATCATCAAAGACAAATTTGAATTGGAACTCAAAATTCCCTCTAATTGAACTGTCACTTTTGTTGAAGGTGTTAGGTATGGAGACTGATTATATCAAGTTGAGACATTGGAGAAGGAACTTCAGGACATTAGTAGCAGAAGATGTCAGTAGTGAAGCTGTCAAGATGGTGGAGACAGAACTTTCTGATCCAAGGTGTCCAACGAGTGGCCATTGATTTTTTTTTCCAATGAAATCTGATGACGTCAATCGAAATTCTTAAGAAAAGTAAAAGTATAATTCTAATGAGAGAATAGGAATTCAACAGAAATCCTGATGACATTAACAAGAATTTTTGATGGTCCGTGGACAGGGGTCTATTGGAATTTCTAATTGTGTAAGACCAGCAATCCCGTGTAACTACAGTAGCAGGAACAAAAATTCTAATAATGTAGTTGGAATTTCTAGTAGCATGTCGACTAGAGTCCATGAAATTGGAAAATTTCGATGATGTGAACAGTTTTCTGGTACTGTGGGCAGAATTCCAATGCTTGTGAAATGGAATTTCGATACAGAGAGTTGCCTTAATCATCTTTTATAAATATGTGTCGACATCTGTAATTTGAAATTATACTAATACAAGGAGTACTAGTACCACTGTAGATGTAGACTGTTGCTGAACCACATATATCCTAGTGTTTATGTTTTCAATTCTTCTTTTTCCATTCTTCTCTTGTTCTATTAGTGAGTGAGTATTCCTTTGCTAGCGTGAGTGTTGTCTTGCATGTCGCCCACCCAACAGAAGGAAGGAGAAGAGAGACAAAGGATGTATTGCTCACAATGTTGTCTACTCACTAGTAGTGGCTATCTATGTATAATAGTCTGAAGAATTCCACATGTACATGGTCTAACTAACAGTAAGATGTTATAGTGACCCCACTTATACATACACTTTATAATGAACACATGATAGCATCCATGTCCATGCTATAAAACTCACTCAACAATGAAAGTCATACCAACCACCTCCATTACTCCTCAAAAACCCTATAGACAACCACGATTCAGTGCTAAAACTCCCTCCGCTGGTGAGGTAGGAATTTTAGACTTGCATAATTTACCCTCCCGTTAATGTCCCTGAAACTCCGTTTCTAAATTTTCAGCGTCCCGTCTCCCAAATCTACAATGTCCCGCGGGCCACGACTATTTCTCCTTCTTGGACCTCTGAGATCATTTCACCGCCGTCCTGGACTTGTACCCTCGGGACTTTTGACTTCTACCAGCCCTTTGCTTGCCACCTCAAGCAGAACCATCATCAGCCATCTATGAAACGAGACTGTCACTAGACACCATTCTCCTTTCCACCGCTGCATCTTCCTCCTCCTTGATGCTGCCCTAACCTCCAACAACCCAGTCTTCATCCTTTTAGACAGCGAAAAAAACACAGAAAGTATCATAAACACATCATGAACAACAGAAAAAAGCACCAATCCACTGCGATAGTTCCCTCACATGGCTTACGAAGCGCGCGGATGAGGAATAAGCGCGTTCGTCGCCGACTCGCGGGTTACTCCCGGCAACCGCCGATAGGGAAGTAAGTGTGACGACGTGGTTGAAGAGTTATTAGTGGCTTAAACCCCGAGTGGCGAGGTTTGTTTGAAACACCGTAACGACGTAGTTGAATATTGTGTACATGTGTCCAAGTTAAAATAAATAAATAAATATCTATTTATTTAATATTGTGTATGTACAACAATATTTTTCTGTTGGTATAATAGTAGTGTTTCCATTTAAAGAATATAATAATAGTGGCTTTCTTTTCGGGATACAGTAGTACTTCTGTGATACGGTGAGGTTATTCTTCATCCACGCTTTGTCATGAAAAGATTTAGATTAGAAGGCTACGAGAGTGGACAGAGCTTGGCCCCTGGAATGGCTTGCCGCTGTAATGGTTCTTTCAAATGTGCCAGGACGTAACCATGGCGTTTGTTAACGAAGTTCCATGTGAGACATTCATGAGGGAGGGCTTTTCGATGCCAAAGGTCACCTTGTAGTAGTTTTATTGTTTGTAATGCATGTAGCTGTCAAGCAACTGGAGTTGCTGGTCTTTATTGTTTGTAATGATTTTCGTGTTTTGGTTTCAGAATTTGTGTTCAAAAGGCACTATTGTCTCAGTTGAATTATTATTACATTTGGCCAAACTACGTTTAAAATATGGATAAATAAAATAAAAACTAACCAGTGTATTTGCTGCGTTAATTTCATCATATATTAGAGATAATGCAATAAAAACATAAACGATTACTATCCATTAATTGCTTTCGATCATAACCAACCAATCAACTTGATCGACAAAGATTTGAATCCACCATATCTTATAAATTCTCATAATATTAGATGCGAAATGGAGGCGACAGGGGTACAGGAGGGAGAAGAGCATTTCAACGAACGGCTCAGTAGCGGAGCAAAGCCCATCCACAAGCCGTGCATAGAATAAAATTTAAGCAGAAAAGGCATCTTATATATCAAACGAAAGGGCAACGTACAGAAACGAGATTTTTTAAAACATCATAGTTAAACAGCACTGGGAAGATTGTTAAACATCTTCAAGTACGAAGAAATTTCTTTTGTCAATACCAAAAAAAAATAGTAAAGCTTGTCATAACCCATACCATGGCTTCGGAAATCAGTCGGCCGAGCAAGTGGAAGGCATCGACAGAGTATCGCGAGAGTACCTCCCCGATGACCATGCAAACTCAACAAGTTTCTTGGCATCGCCCACCCGTGATTTCTCGACCAACCGGTCCGCCACTCCCTGCAACACATCCGCCGCCACATCGCACTTCGCCTGGACACTCGCATTACACAACTTAACAGCCATGTCAAGCTCTCCGGCCTCGCATAGCCTAGGCACGATCGCCTGGAACGTGCCTTTGTTTGGGAAGCAGCGTCTCTTTGTCATTTCCTCGAATAGCTTCTTCGCACCAGCCAAGTTCCCTGCCTTGCACTCTCCCATGATCAAAGCAGTGTAGCTAAAGGAATCAGGCTCCAACCCACTACTCCTCGCCACTTCCATCATCTCCTTCGCCTCTACCATCTTTCCATGAAAACTCAAAACACGCATCTTTGCGTTGAAACACTTCAAATCCGGAGTGCACCCTTTCTCCCTCATCATCTCCCACACCTTCTCCCCTTCCTCCAGGTTGCACCCGTTTTTAAGGCTGTAGTGCCCATTCAGTAGAGTACAGTAGGTGACCACATTGGCTTCCAATCCTTTCCCCTCCATCAAGCCCAAGATTTCCATCGCCTTCTCCATTTCCCCCTTGAGGCACATGACGTGGATGATTATGTTGTATGAATAGGTGTCCAGGACGATTCCCACCGGAACATTCTCGAACGTTTCAATGGCTCGGTCGTACTCGCCCGAGTCGACGAAAGCAGCTAGAAGAGCATTGAAGGAGAGGAAGGACCGAGGGCAGCCGAGATTAGGGAGTTCGAGGAAGGTGGTATGGGCGTCGTTGGGCATCTTGGCCTTACCGTAGAGAGAGATGATGCGAGCGGCGAAGCGCTCGTGGGTTATGCTCGGGGTGAGCTTCTGGGCCTCAAGGATGTCTGAAACGGCGTCGTAGTGGCACGAGGAGGCAAGACGGAGGACGAGGGAGCGGTAGATCGAGGACTTGGAGCGGAAGTGGGAGGAGGAGGACGATAGCTCCTTGAAACGGGTGGCCAGAGCGTATGGATCGGTCAGCTTGAAGAGGGACCGAATGGCCGTGTTGAAACCTGCACCCGACAGAGCCGGAGAAGACTCGGTGGTTGTGGCGCAGAGGCAGCGAAGGAATAAGTGGCCGGCGGCGGCGGACTGGAGGCGAGAAAGCGCCATTCGTCCCGTGGGCCTGAAACCGTAGGATGGAGATCTTGTCCTTCAGTTGAGTGAAAGGGAAGACGATTTGGGTTGCCTTTCAATTTGGTATACTAAAACCGTTGGATGGGGATCTAGCGGCGATACAAATTAACGCACATGAATGCTTTGCAACAGATTGCCGCAGGTGGAACACCGTGGGAAACATTATTTCTATAAAAAATAAACTTTTTATAATAACAATATTTTTACATTTGTCTACTCCACGTTTACTTCTTGACCCACCTTCATCGATACTATCATAGCCAGTATCCCGAACACTACTATATGACCAGCCCCACTCCACTCAATTCAAAAAATATTTGATCCTCCCAAGAGGCTATTCATCCGATTCTACCGAGGTTCTTACCCTAACTCTTTCGCCATTAAAATGGATGTACTTCCATTTCATTCCATACCTTTTGTGCACCTGCTTCTGTTTATCTTCTTCTCCCATGCAAAGAAATGCATTTCCAACCTTTCTCACGGTATCTTCGTCAGGTTTAACTCCTAATTCTTCCATGTCAGCAAACACCTGTTATCGTTCAAAAAAAATAAGTGAAAGAAAAACTAAATTTCATGTGAATAGACCTTAGTTAAATAAAAGCAATAACCTTTAGTGTGATTTGAATTTCCAAGTAAAAACTCCAATTTTAACGTAATAAACCCATTCCATGGTTAATGAGAAAGGAGCATATATTGTAACAGGTGAAAAGAAACATATTATATACCAAATCATAATTACATCAGCATGCAAATATCAAAATAAATGTATGAAAATCATAAATGTATAATGACTTTTTGAATACCACCAGTAGTCCCAGCATAATTCAAAATAAAAAGCTACAAACACAAATTGCAGGCAAATGAAATTGTTCTGAGTTAAAAGAGGAGGAACAATATATTCTAACAGCTCAGATCAATTATGGTTTGTATTGAATTATGACTCTAGTCATTATGCAGGCTTGGTGCAAAAAATCTTTTGCAAAATGCTAAGCAGTCTACAATAATAAGGATACATGGTAAATAACTATGTTAAATGGCAAACAAAGACTTCAGTAGGCTGAGTGTGAACACCTCTAGAAGTTTTTGAGAACAATGATGGTGTTCATATAAAGATATCATCCGAGCAAATAGACGTTTAGGAACAGAACGTGTATGTTTGTGCAAAATCAGGTTCCATAAAGACTCTGCCTCGTCCACCCTTCCTTCCATGTCAAACGCCAATAATAATGTATCATAAGTCCCCATTGTCATGCATTGACCCTTGGCCAGCAACCACTTTGAAACCTGGAAACCTTTAGGTTTAATACCCAAGAGAACCCACAGAAATTGCTATAAAATATTAGGAGAAAAAGTGAATGGGAAATGAGCAAATGAGTCATACTTGAATTATACGTAACCATTGATTTCTTTTCCGCAGAATTACCAAAGCTTTTGCTGCTGCAATCAATGGAAATTCCGTTTCCCAAGCTGACCACTTATCTAGTGCTCTACTGATTGCATCTTTTTCGTTAGGAAGTTTTGAAACCTAGACAAATGATACAAAAAAGACAGTTATTGCTCTGTATAGTTAATTAGTAAAAAAAAATGGTGCCCCATATCAACGTACAATTTATGCTTACTATCCCATATTATTTCTCAATTATTGTACCATCTAAAGTAGACATTGCAATTTTCTATATTATAACACCAATTCCTTCCTCTAAACCTATTTCTCAACTCCAAATTTAGAAGTTGGGATGCTTCACATTTCCAAACAATGAAAAGTAAAGCAATTCTACGTGAGAATTTGGTGGAATCTATGGCAAGAAATGAACCATACGAAGAAGCAGCTAGACAATAGTCAATAGCATACAACAATAGTCAACCTAAACATCCACATTTGTCATACAAAGGGATCGACTGATAAACCATTTTTTTTGTCATTGTAGGAGAAAAACAACAATGCTTGATGAATTGGTGCTTCCTGACCAAGTAGTTTTAAGCCTTCCTCAACTCCCTTTAGTTTCCTCTAGACTAATTAATTCTCTTCTTCTAAGGATATGATCAAATTATGTAAGTTAATTTTCTTTTATCTTATTTTCAATTGGTGCAACCTCCACTTTATTTATAATAAAATCATTTTAACTTATCTCAAGTATTGTCGCTCATCCATTTAAATATTCACATCTATGTAATACTAACCTTTTGCACATGATCATCTTTTATAGTCTAACATTTTGAATCATAAAGTATAACAAGATGAATAATAGTTTTATAGAATTTTTCTTTTAATTTTAAAAGTATCCTCCTATCAAATAATATTCCAAAAGCATTTCTCCTCTTCATTTACCCTACTTTAATCTTATAAATAACATCTATAATTTTTCTATTGCTACTTATTTTATATCTTAAGTATTTAAACATCTTACTTTTATGAATATTATCTTTATCTAATTATATACCCTTTATCATTATTTCTATTTTTATTGAACCTACACCCTATATATTCAATTTTTAACCTACTCAATCTAAACTCTTTGAACTCTAAATTATCTCTCCATAATTTTAATTAAAAACTAATACCAACCTTACTTTCATTTTCTTTTACTAAAGTTGTATCTTCGTCGTTAATTTTGCATGGAATGCAAATTTTCTTTAATATATTTAAAAATGCAACTATTAATATTAATATCTTTCTTAGCTTGCATATTATATTTTATTATACTGTCTTAAGTGGACAATGAATATATCAACCAATAATCATATATCATCATGTAATATGTATGTGAAATATTTTTTTATTTTTCTTATGATGTCTAGAAGTCCACGGTAGCCGAGGTTAATTCCTGGGCACGCTAGTGCCATTATAATCACGGTTATAGTAGCTGATGGAGGAGGATATATGGAAATAGACAAATTCATGTTACAGGAAATAGGACTATCCACAAGTTTGACGTCAAGGTGAGAGCGCAGTCAATTTCGAAAAAGGAAAAAGAAAGGGAGGGTGCAGTCAATATAAGATACAATACTTAAAAAATAAATGATATAATCAAATCAAAACCGCACGAGACTCAAGAGTAACTTATGCAAAAAAACTAGACCAGGCAAAAAAGGACAATCAATTCTGCAGTTCTACTCCAATATATGTATAGGCTTAGAAGAATACCAATAAAAAATGGAAGCATGCAACCAAACATTTCATTATCTAAGAGATAACGTCAAAGTGGCAAGCAGGATGCACTAATTCCTCAAATTCCGATCAACAGAGGAAATTATTGCTGGTCAAATGCTTTTAAGATCATTTTCCAAAAAAAAAATTCTAACAAAACTCACAATTCGAACAAGGTTCAGAGCTTTCTGTCCAGAGCCAGCCGAATCTCTCTTTATCCAAAGATGGTGCTCTCTCCTGCCTGGCCTGGCCCTCGCTGTTCTGCAATTGGCAAGAGAACATCTCTAGAATTTAACCAATGCCAGAACTAATTAACAAGGAAAAGAAGTAAGCAATATAGAAAAGCCCTAACAGAAAAAAATTCCTAAATAAAGCGAAAAAAACATCAAAAGAATCATTAGCTAAGGTGCATTCCCTAAGCATGTCAAAGAAGACAATCAGAACGGCGCATCCAACAATATTGCAGTGGCCCAACATTGTCAGTCCAAAAGAACAAGAAACGTGAGAGTCATGAGTTACATAGGCAGGTAGTTTGAGGAGCAATTGTGAAGTCCAAGCTTTTCCAACTGCAAATATCCACAAACACAAATCAACAACAAACTAACAGCAACAGGAGACAAACAGGGCAACAATCAAAGAGTAGTGATTTTTACACCTGCAGCGAAAGAACCGGGGACTTCCCACCGCAACTCCACCACGACCATCCGTGGAAAATCGCTCGATGTCCCAAAGCCAAGCCTATCTCTGCCATTTTCTTCGGGGTGGAAGAATCCGCTACACTACACGGCGCCAAGAGAGAGGCCGAACTTACCCTTATGGGCCGGATCCGTCTATCATAAACAATTTGGATCCGACTAAAGTATATTCGGTTCACCAATTATCCTTATCTCCTGTCTCCCTTCGCGAGAATACACGAGTCTGTGAGTGAGGCCGTCGTCTTCTCTCGTCTATCGAAGCCATAGAGACTTGCAGGCTGAAGTCGGTGAAAAGGGACGATGGCGGGAGTAGCAACACTACAGACCTCGATGTCTTCTTTGTCCTTGTCTTCCGCCTCCTTTTTGGGCCAGAAGCTTTCTCCGCCAACCCTACTCCGTGCTCCCGTAAGTGCTCTTCCTTCTCTCGTTCTGCTTTCCATTAGTGAGCATTGTGATAGATACTGATGGGTTTCACTGTTTTAGAGGCGAGGAGGGTTTGCAGCAATCTTTGTTTGGGATTAGGATGGCGAAATTTTTGTGCTTTAATAAGGATGTTGATATTGGACTGAAAATGGTAGTTGCTGGATTATATCTTAGGATTTTTTTAATATATAAATATATATTTCATAGATATGGAGAATGTTGCATAAGTGCTCCTAATTGAATCGATGAGATGTTCACATTAGAGTTTGGACCGGTGATTTTGTGAAATGTAATTTTTTTGATTTTTTCTTTTCTGACTGTGAGCTCAGAGTAAGAAGAAATCAAAGCTTGGTTCGTGTAGATTCATTCATACCGAAGAATACTTCATACTCTGATATTTACAGAATTCAATCACCGTGGTGAAAACGTAAAGCAATTATTGTTCTAAACCTCTGGTATAGTTTCAATTAACGACGATAATCATCTGATAGAATCCATTTTGGTAAAAGCTACTGTTTTTCGGTCATTGCAATATTATTTGTCTAAAGAAGAATTTTTATTACAAATGCACAAAATGTTTTTTTTTTGAAAGTCAGAGATAAATGCATTGTTTTCACATTTATCTGTTTTATGTAGCATCCGTTTATGGTCAATGTTACGCAAGATTGGACATTCCTCAAACGTTACATTGTGGGACTCTTGCAACATTGAATCATGGATGTCTACTTTCTCGGATAACAGCATGTCTTGCGCGTACTAGCAGTCCATCAAACATATGCCATGTATTCTTGCTTGTATAATAATATAATTGTAAATGTCCTCACATAATCATGCGACTGTTAAGGTGTCAGAGTGAACATCAATCGGTGCTTCCACATGGTATAAGAGCATTTGGCCTTTCTTTTTCTCCATCTTCTTTTCCTTCTCCCCCTCCTCCTCCTGCTCCTCTTCAACATGGATGGTTCACAGTCCCTCTACTCCATGGTGACCACTTCTCGTTTCAACTTTACCACCTGCTTCTGCAACTTCTTCCACCACCATTGGAAACGTCTCTCATTTTCTCACACTCAAGCTCTAGATCACATAATGGAATCTAAAAAGTTGGGAAGCAAAGAAAATTTAATTCCCGATCAACATTATGATTAGATAAACATACAGTAAACTATACTTTCTTCGAGTTAATGAACCAGGCATTTCAGTTCTGTTTTTTAATAAACCTGTACTTATTTGCATTTGATGCTAACCCAAATTTTTACTTATAGTACTTTAACAGTTATAGTTTCTGATTTCTGAAAATGTTAGTACTTTTTCATACAGGTTAAAACGGTGTATGAGACATCTTTGATAGTAATGAAGGTGAGCACTAAGTTCATATGCTACTTGAATATGCAAGGAAAATATTATGCTATAACTTTTGATATGGTAGAAGTACATTGGAAATGAGGTTCATCACTGTCATAATGTTCAAACATGTTTCTCTCTCAACGTGCCACTGCAGCTTAAACGGTGGGAACGCAAGGAATGTAAACCGAACAGTCTTCCTATTTTACATAAGATGCATGTGAAGGTCGGGGACACAGTGAAGATAATTGCAGGCCGTGAGAAAGGTAAAATTGGTGAAATTACAAAAGTTTTCAGGCATGATAGCAGTGTTATAATTAAGGACATGAATTTGAAGACAAAGCACATGAAGAGCAGAGAACAAGGTGAACCAGGACAGATTGTTAAGGTAAGCATTTCTGTTAATATTTCTTTTGCTTGCATTTATTTTTTAGTTTCGTGATATTGTTTCATCAACCATATTTGATATCATTTTGCTTTTTCAAGCATCGAATGGTATACATATTTTTCTAGTGTCACATTTTGGCTTTTGCTCTAAATGCAGTTACAGACAAATGCATAATAGTAATTACATTATCCATTTTTAAGGTAAGTATGGGAAAGGACGCCTCCAAACAGCATCTAAACTAACAAGAAAATGTGCTTCCTGTACTACTGAGTCCTCCTGAAGTGTGAACTATAAAATTACAACATCCTTTTTATTAAATTGCTTTAGCTGAGGTTCTAATCCAACTTATTAATTACCAATTAGCTGATTTGTTGTACATTTGGGGATAATTATATTTGGTGTGATAAATTGGACGTAATCTGATTTGGTGACTAAATAATATGGGTGCTAGATCACCAGTATTTGATTAGTAAGGGTGCACATGATTTGATTTAAACTGATGAATCAAGCTGAACTAAAACCATATTTTAATGATTTGGTTTAGTTTCAATGTAAATGATGGTTTAATTCGGTTCCAATTTTTTAAACCAAGAAGATCAGTTCGGTTTGTTATTTGAGGTCAAAGTTGGCCAAATTGAACTGAATCAATGCTATCATATAGTATATTTAAAATTTTTGATTATATACATATCATGTTGTCATTAATCATATGTTCTATATCATATTCTTATATAACTAAAATTTACATTTGGCTTGAAGTATATTTTTCCTTGTGTTTTTTATTTATTAATTTGTGAACCACAAGTTGAACCGAACTTTACTTGGTTTGTTTGGTTTGGTGTTACCAAAACAATTAGTTTGATTTGAATATTATCTAAACCGATACACATGGTTCGAATTGAACTGAATCATGTGCACCCCTAGTGATTAGTGCTTTTAATCGGAGAATTGTGGTTGCCAACCTAATAGGATCAGTTGGGAAGTCCAAGTCTAATTGGCTGAAATAAGTGATCAAAGTTTAGTGACCTACAAAAGATAAATGGATCTGCCTTGAATGGATGTGAGTTCTGATTGCAGAACTAACTATATCATTCCGAGTTCAAAGATCGAGAATTTGATCCAATTGGCCTAAGTCCTCTGGATTTAGATAAAACTTCTTCCCAACTAGTGAATAACTTGGAACCTCAGCTAAGCAATCCAATAAAAGAGGATAATTTAATTTTATACTTCCTTTTATTTTGCTCATAGGCTCTATAATCCAGGAGCTCATGAACCATGATCAAAAAAGGTTTTTCTGTCTATTTGCCACAAATCTGACTTATGACTTAGACTTCAAGTTATTTTTGATAGATGGAAGCGCCCATTCACAGTTCAAATGTGATGTTATACTCGAAGGAAAAGGAAGTAGCAAGCCGTGTGGGTCACAAGTTGCTGGAGGATGGATCACGGGTTCGCTACCTCATTAAGACAGGAGAAATAATTGACAACAAAGAGAACTGGAAGAGGATGGATAAGGCAATGCAAATCCAGAAGTAAGAGACATCTGTTTTGGATTTTGCCCAGAAAAGAGTCTCTACCATGTACTTTTTTTCCTTTGAACAATTCATTGGCAATGCATTGTCGTATCTATGCATCTGCCCGCAGTTGTTAGTTGACATCAGGTATAATTTACAACTACTGGTCATCTCCAAGAATAGACCGTTTACTGTGTGATGGTTATTCATATAAAGAGAGAGTAGTTTGTTGGTTGAAACACACATGATACAGATTCAACCTAACGCATGATACGTTGACTGACAAACGGCAGAACATTTTTGCTACCTATCTCACAGTTGTTTGTTAGCATCAGGTATCATCAACCTCCAATGTTCTCCGAGAATGTGGTCGATCACCAAACTATTTTCTGTTCGGTGGTTTATTCATGTAAAGAGAAAGTTTGTTGGTTGTACTACTAGTGTAGTATGAATTTAATTGACAAATAAGAATGGTTGCTTGTACTACTAGCGTGGCGGTGTATCTTTGTGGCGAGAAGCTTAACATAACATGAAACAGGTTGATGAATTAATGCAAGAAGATACGGGCGACATGTCAGAACATTTTTAAAAGCGTTGATTGATCCTCTGCTTTGGGTTTGGAGATGAAGGATCAAACATTTAAATTACACCCGCGGTCGTCGCACGCATAAAAAAACTGTTTCTCTTAGAAATACGTGTCGGACCAACAACATGTCATATATGAGATCCCTTCTTGCTCAGAATAAACAATACCTATTTCTCTTATTTCATTAACTTTATGACAAACAACGTACATATTTGCAACGTTGGGATTCAATCTAGACTGATGATGCCTGTGGCCTTTCCGGCAAGAGTCCAATTGCCTTGCCATACTCCACCAACTCATCGTAGATCTCTTCCAGCTCTGCATGTTTGAATTCGAACCCATCTTTCGTGATCTTCTCCGAAGAGAAACTCAACCTCGACTTCGCCGGCACGTCACCGAAGCTGCAACAAATTAAAGAAAGAAAATTGATACTCGATAAGAACAACAATCCACTTCATTAATTCGAAGTTCAACGCTAGAGGACGTCTACTGATGATTGTTGTTGTGATAGGCGGACGGATCTTACTCGATATCGCGTATGTACTGGGGGTATCTTTCGCGAAGGAAAGCGGCGAGCTCCCTCAGGCTTGTGTTGATCTTGCTCAAGATGTAGCGGCCGGAAGCGGCTTCGGTCTCCGCCAAGAAGATGTGCGCACGGCAGACGTCCTCCACATGAACCATCGAGATCGATCCGGAGACCATCTGCATGGTCTTCAGACCAGACACCAGAAACTCATCCCCTGCAGGTCAGAAAAGTCAATAGACTTGGCAAGTATATATTCATTCCCATACGCGCATCATTCGATTCACGTCGATTGGTAATTAAGCACACTGATATGCAAGAGTACTACTATACTGAGATCGATCGATCGGTAGATCCCTTGATTAATTTTGTTTTGGCTAGGAGGTCGGATTGTATAGTCAATTTGTTGGCGCGCGGGACGTACCGGTGAGCATGGCCAGAGACAGACGGATACTGAGTGCAGGTTCTGGGGTCAGACCAGGGCCGACCACCAGGGGCGGATTGACGCAGACGAGGCTGAGATGGTTCTCCTCTGCCAGCTTCCACGCTTCTCTCTCTGCAAGAGCCTTTGCAGCCAAGTATCCCTGCAAGAGATGCATCAGTCGACGTATGATTCATGTTTGCACAATTGGTTGCTCTCTAACAGCTGTATTAATGTTATGGTATATGTATAATTCTCACTCACCCAAGTAGGTGACTTCTCCTTGTATAGGAGCTCCACATCAGTCCAGGAGTCCTCGTTGAGAACATGACCGGTGCCCTCCAGCTTGACGCCGGAAACAGCGGCGGCGGAGGACGTGCAGACCACACGCTTGATGGACGTCTTTGCCTTCGCACACGATCTTAGCACGTTGAGAGTCCCTTGTATTGCGGGCTCGATCAGGTTCTTCTGCTTGATGGATGGTATTATTGGGTGTCAAATATAATACAATATAATATGAATTTAGCAAGATGACGACACATGAACAGACGTAATCCATCAATAATTATATACGTACATACGTACGTACCTCAGGATCGTCTGCGTTGAGACCTCCCGGGATCGCAACGTGAAAGACGTAATCGCAGCCGTTCACTGCCTCGTCGAAGGAACCTTCCACAAGCAGATCGGCCTTGAAAATCTTCATCTCTCCTAGGCTCTTCAGCTTCAAGACATGGGCATTCCGGGCAGCGTCTTCTGCACAAACAAACGTACACGAAAGCGTTTTCAAGCCAGCAGTTAATCAACTGATTAAGAGGATTAATTAGCGGAACAAATTAACGAAGAAGATTGCAAACCGGGGTTTCTGAGCGTGGCGTGCACAACGTAGCCTCTTTCCAAGAGATGCTTGATGAGCAAAGACGCCAAGTAGCCGTTCCCTCCGGTCACACACGCCGTCATCATCTTCTTGTCGGCAGTCGTCATAAGCACGCGGGGATCAATCGACAGAAGCTAGGAAGTTGGTCGTCCGTCCGTCCTTCCTTGGGAAAGAGAAGAGAAAGAGTTGGAGGATTATTTATATATAATATAGAGCGCTTACAACGGTTGGCATGCACCAACCCGTGGCAAGGAAGCAGGTGGTCACGTGGTCCATGCCAGCTCCATTCTGCAACAACAAATCAAATAGACGACCGTTAGGATGGCAGTGAAATTAATTAACTTGAATGATTTTCACGGAGCTACCTGTTGTCAATGCATTAATTAATCTTTACAAAACAATAGATCTTATTAAAATAATCCTATTAGTTAATTAATTAGGAGGTTAACTAGCGCCTAGCAGGTGATCACTGTATAATGTCACTTGCCTTTTAGACGCGAACATGCAGACTTAAGAGATCTACTGTAAAATACTCATTTAATTTCTTGAATGAGCCTGCTCTTAATTAGAGAGCCATTGCTATTACTATAATAAGTTGATTGCTGCTCTTTTTAACAAACATGTCTTTGGCTATACATTAAACTGCTTATTGAACCCAAATATTTGTCATTTGTACGCATTCATTTTCTGCACTCCTGGCTAGTAACGAGATGATCGCCTCCTGCATGTTATCAGACACTTTTGGAATGAGGTGGATGTAAGTTTTTGTTTCGATAGATGCAGATGAATAGCGAATTAAAGGGGGAAATTTTAAACAAATTAAAAGTAATTCATAATAATTAAACAAATGGACAATAATATATTTAAGATTAAACTATCATCTTTCAAAGGAAGATGAAAGATAAAGGAAAAAGCGAAAAGAATCAAACTACTTCTACCACTTCTCGAGTATTTATCCTACTTGAATCTTACATTATTAATTTGATCTTGTTATAGCCAAGACCTTGATTAAACCTTTGTAAGGCACCCCACCAATCTTGCTACCCTCCTGGGAGCGTGAGAAATGCTTGACTTTCTTAAAACTCGTTGAGAACTTCAAGTTTACCAGTTGACTCATTGCACATTATCAACAAGTTCATGAACAAACTAGTCAAGTCATTCTCCATACGAGATATATATTGGGCGATTGTCTTATATATTTCCTCGAAATGGAGGTGTTACCATTGTAAATGGTCATCTACCATAACATTTCAAGTATGGGTGGAAATCTATTATGGTTGTGGACTGTTGTCAAATTCAGTTCATATACGGTACAGAATTTATATGAAGCGTTAGATTTGAGTATATATGGAAAGGACGGCAAGATTGCATTTATATCGATCAATACATTTGAGGAAAACCCAATCCTACCTGTTGAGAGTCCATGTTGATTTGTAGGTGTCCAGCCCAACTTCAACTTCCACCAGTAAAAAATATTAGCTGTATGTTTATTCATTCTAAAAATCTCCCTTTGATGATGATACAAGTTTTCTAATATTTAAGTGAGGGAAATGCAAAAAGAGAGCGGAGAAGATGATGATTTTCTTGAGCAGAATGGGAGTGAAGCTTACGACAAAGATGCGAACTCAATTTCGAGGTCGATAGTATCTATTATGTAGAAAATAGATGGTAGAAGAAATGTTTCCAACGGTTAGAATGTGTCTTATTAACAACTAATGATTTGGCATATCGAATACCAATTTGATTTTTAGCCGTGAGATTTCAACCTAGAAATCAGTATATGAAAAAGATTCAGAACGCCAAAATCCACTAATTTCCTATAGGCTTGATCGATGTCTTCATGATCTCAAAAGTTTTAGTCAAATTTCTCGAACAATTAGTTTATGGACTTAAAATTCTTTATTGGGCGCTTTGATGGCAGCCCTCATCCAAGGCAGCGAGGGCTGCCATTGCTTGGGATGGTGGGAGTTGCCGTTGGAATAGCGGTGTACAGATTACGTCAGTGCGTGATGAAAATTAATGATGATAGACAATGCATGTATGAATGGTTTTTTTTTCTTTTTTATCCTTTTTAGACACTTAAAGAACCTTCGTAGATACTTAAATAACCTATTATATATTAGAATTAAGGAGATTTGCAAGATTTGTAATGATGTTATGTAAGTTTAATAGGAGGTGTACATATTTATAACTTGTTAATGTTTGAATAAAGTCAATACTATTGTTTATAGTCAATACACGAAAACTTTTAAAGTGATCATACATTTTGATTTTACTTTTACCCAAATACACTTAACTCTAAAGTTTTTACAAGCATAAGTAATTAATAATAGATATAAATGAATATGGATGCATGGTTGATGCTTCCGTTAAAAGAGTAAATCCGATTTTACTTTGCAATGTTAATTTCTTGTTTAGAAAAAATGACAACCAATAGAAATTATACTGTAAATATAAAAAAATTTCAATGTGATGGTAAATTAAGGAGAGTTCAATGATACTATATTTACGTTATATCTAAAGAGAAAACCATTTGATTAATTTTGTGATTCAATTAGTGATGTCATCATGCATTCCAAATAAAATAAAGTCTGGCCGTTATGATATGTTGGTGACTTTGTATATTTGGGTAAGAAAATCTGTCTCTTGTTTTATTAAAATAATAATATTATTATTATATTTAGTTGTTTATTTTTTTCAGTTTCTATCACGTCATTGCACTGTGACTTGCTTATCTGTAATCGAAATTCCCCGGTAGACGTTATCTTCACGTATATAAATATATATAAATTAAGCATCCAGTAATTCATAGTTTATTTGCATTTGTTTATTTCTTTTATTTCCTTTGATCCATTGACATTTATAGTTGACTTTCCTTTTAGTACAATTCCTCCTTTATATGAATAATAATACACCTCCTCTCCACTCCGCACAATATCGAGAGGAAGAACAATCATAGTCCGGTGTAGACTTGCTCGATCTTCGACTGCATCGATCTTCTCCTCTCCCTCTGCTCGTTTTCTTCCTGATTTTATTTTTCATCATATCCATGGCCTCCATTGTAATTACCAGGACAACCTTCGCCATTGTGGTCATCCTACTCCACTTGACATCAACCACAAAAACTCAGCAGGATCATTACCAAAGCATGAAGAAATGCAACTACGATGCAGCCAACTACACCGCCAACAGCAATTTCGAGTTCAACCTCAAGAAACTTTTGAATAATCTGAAGTCCAAGGCCTTCGCCACCAAAGTCCACAGCCACGAGGAAGGTGGAATCCCCGACCGTGTCTACGGCCTCTACCTCTGCCGCGGTGACGTCGATAGTGAGACTTGTCCGACGTGCATCGACGTTAGCGCCATATTTGTGCTACGTGTGTGCCGGACGAAAGCCGCGATCGTATGGCACGAAAAATGCATGCTCCAATACTCGAACAGGAAGTTTAAGTTCAAAATCGAAGATGACGATACGATGTATGCGTGGAACGACTACAACGTCACTTCCGAGTGGCCAAGGTTCGTTGTGTTGTCGTAGTCCATGCATGAATTTAGTACATGAGTCAGAAATACCATCCCTTCCTCATCATTTCCATGGATATGTTTTTACTTCCTCGATGCGTTCAGGTTCAACCACTCACTGATGAGTCTTTTGGGCCAGCTCCGACTTTACGCCGCCTACAATACATTGGCACCGCCACCACGGATGTTCGCGACGGGGTTGTTTAAGTTGAAGAGGCAAAATCCGAGCATCAACGCTCTAGTGCAGTGCACGAGCGATCTAACGCCTGATCAATGCAACGATTGCTTGACCTACATCATAAGTCAATGTCATCTCAAAGGATGTAATCCTATGAAAGGTTTGAAGAGAGGTGGGAGAGTCCTTGCTCCGAGCTGCAACCTCAGGTATGAATTGTACAGGTTCTACTACGGCACGCCTAGGATATCTTTGCCGGCGACTAAAGGTTAAAAATGACGGGTCACAACGCCTTTGCAGCTTTGAAGCATTCTGTTCAATCCAAACTATTTTATACATGCACAGTTTCTCATTATAGTTTGATCTAAATTTCCTTTATCTTAGATATATATTACTTAATTTATTAGTATGTAGGAGGTTCTTCCCATCTCGAAATGGCACCGTTACGTTTATCATTTGGGAAAATCATAGATTGCAGCTTATGCGAAAGTAAATATTATGTTTTGTAGGAAATAAGAAGGTTGGAGCAGGAACTGTAGTTGCCATTGTCATACCTCTGGGACTTGTTCTGTTAATGTCAATTATATGTATATACTTCTTTAGGAGAAGGAGAAGAAAGGGCATCATAAGGCATCGTAAGATATTGAATTTGTTAGATTAACTGATTATTTTAAAACTTCAAGGTCTTTCAACTCTTCATTCATTTGTTACTCAACATTCAGCTAACTTTTGTAATTTCCTTCTTCTCTTTGTTTTTATCTCTTCGAGATACAACTAAGGAAAATGAGATTGCAGCAACAGAATCATTGCTAATTGATTTTCCAACAATTAGAAATGCCACAGATAACTTTTCTGAGGCAAATAAACTTGGTGAAGGTGGATTTGGTGTTGTTTACCAGGTAATTAGACTCATCCTTTTATGGCAACTCTCTTTACCGAAGCCAATCATATTAGTTTAATTGAAGACACTAGGAAATATCAAAGTACCAAACGAAATGATTAATTTTTTACAGGGAAAATTACAAGATGGGCAACAAATTGCAGTGAAGATGCTTTCAACAAGGTCAAACCAAGGAATAGAGGAATTAAAGAATGAAGTAGCGTTGCTTGCAAAACTTCGGCACAGGAACCTACATATAAAATTGACAGCTTAGTTCCATTTCATTTGAATCATAGAAAATGTTTGGATGTTGAGCTCACACAATTGATTCTATGAGCTTACATATAGAAGTTGATCAACATTAATTAACATTATACCAAATATTTGCTTAAATTTATTTAAAATAACACATAATGTTTGGTTTGGGGCAAGTGAAATATTTTTTTTTAGTAGAAGATGCTTGTTGTGTTCATAGAATTACACGCAACACCTATTTCAAGCTTTAGCTTGTAATGTTTCTTTTGATTAAGCAAGTTTTAGTAGCAAAGGCTAGTAGGTCATGCAATGTTATTTGAAATTTCCATGTAGATCCTATCAAGAAGGAGAAATTAAATTGGGAGAAAAGATACAATATCATATGTGGAATTGCTCGAGGACTACTTTATCTTCACGAAGAATCTCAAATCAAAATCATACATCGAGACTTAAAAGCAAGTAACATTCTATTGGATTCGCACATGAACTCTAAAATATCAGACTTTGGTTTGGCTCGACTTTTTGGTAATGATCAAACTCAAGCCATTACCAATAGAGTTGTAGGAACAATGTAAGTAAAGTTGATAACAATTGATACATACAAGAAACTCTCAACCACCTACAATCTTCATATGAATCACTCATTAGCTTGACTAACAATTTCTTATGTTGTAGTGGTTATATGTCACCAGAATATGCATATATAGGGCAATTTTCAGACAAGTCTGACGTCTTCAGCTTTGGTGTTTTGGTTTTGGAAATTGTGACCGGTAAAAGGAACACTGAGTTGCAAAATAAGAATTCGATGAATCTTCTAAGCTATGTAAGTATTTTAAATTGATTTTTTTTCTTTCTACTCATACCATTCACCAATATTATTCAATGATAAACATTCTAATAATGATGGGAAACTGATGTTGCAAGATAAACAAATCTTTGCAGGTATCGCAACATTGGTCTAATGGAACAATGTCAAACATAATGGATCCTTCATTTGCCGGAAGCTACAGTCAAGTTGATGCTTTGAGATGCATTCAAATTGGATTATTATGTGTGCAAGAAGAAGCCTCTGATAGACCAACATTGTCAACTATTATTCCCATGCTTAATGGTAACTCAATTCCTATTCCAGCCCCAACACGACCACCTTTTATGTGTAGATTTAGTAGATCCGTTGATCAACAAAATATGGTTGAAATAACTGATGAAATTCCAGAAAGACTCATTTCGTCAACAATGTCAGAGAACTAAGCTTGGGCTTGCTGTGTAAGTACTTTTCTAGATTTGGTCAGAAGTACTTATTATTCTATTATTGCATGTTCATTCATGAATATTGAAGTGGGATGCATAGATATTTTGTATCCACATTACAACATGACCATTCATGACCTTAATGCATTGATGCTTTCATAATCCTTATATGAAGCATGTTTGGAGATATTGGTAGAAACAGGAATGTTTTTACTTGTGTGCATTCCTTGCATGTCATGATTCATGGACTTGTCCCTCATTTACAATATTTTAGGGAGTGAATTGAAAAGTTTGATATTGTGGATGACATCTTTGCTTATACTTGTCCTATTTGACCTTCAAAGAAATTTTAAGTGTTTCATGCATAATTAGATAGCTACAAGAGGGCTATGTTCTGGGCCAACTTCAAAGACCAAATTATGGTATTATATGCATAATTAGTAAGACTAGTAAACTTTTAGACATTATCTTAAGACAAAGTTTGACATTCTAAGTTACATCACAAGGTTAAGTGTAACATTTAATTAAGCTTTGTCACAAAGTTAAGTGTAACATTCTAAACCCTATCACAGTGCTAACTGTAACAAATTAAAGTTTCATTATACGGTTAACTGTGACTTTTGCGCTCATATGATAGAACTTGTATGTGGTCATTGCCTAAAATATAATTATTATGGATCATTAGCTGTTTGGCATTTTATAACATGACTTATATTATTTCATGCATTTTCATTTCTATCTTTGTATGGAGATTTGTTTATAACTTTGCATGTGTATGTTTATGTTGCCCTTACTAGATGTGTTGTCTTGTATTTGCATTTATTTTGTTGAGATTATCGGATAAATAGAAAGATTTTTACCAACTCGTAGCTCACCTAGTATTAGTTGCTTTTTTACATTCGAAGGCATGATTGGATGAATGCGTATACACAGAGAGGAAGCAGTAGATTTCTACCCCCAAGTGGAGATTTAAATTGTATTTGTTTCTGATGCAGTATACTAGGAATCTGACGCGTGACCAATAAAACCAGTGTCTCGCTATGTGCCATCATAGATACTTTATATGATTGTAGTCTGTTTGGCCGCTTGGTATTTTCATGGTATTTCGTTGATCATGCAAATAAATTACCATGAAAATTAGCAATCTGCTCGGTACTTTCGTGCAGGTTATAAACTATCCTTGCGTGCCTCATTAGGCTTGGTATTTTCGTGATCTGAAAAGTTTTTGTCAAATTTGTTGAAGGACATTTAGATAATTACAGATTACAAAATACATTCATACACATATACATACATATATATATATAGACACACTCATGCATATATACATACATATCAAAATACAGATTGCATCAATTATACATTTTCCCTAAAGCTTCATCTTCACCTCTTAAATGACAATTTAGATTGAGCTTGTTTCAAGCAATATTTAGAATGAATCTCCATAACTAAAATGAGTAGAAAAGAAGATAAGGGGCAACCTTTCCTAAGCATGTTCTTTTTTCTAAAAAAAAATTATGCCATTTTTAATTGAAAAAGAAATTCATATACCGCCATATACGTACCTTTGGCAAGTGGACATTCTGCTCGTTGAGCATAAAATACCGTAACTTGTTGGTTGATAGACAAACTTTAGCACTTATATATATATATATACGCACGGAGGAGGGTCCAGTGCAGTCGCCATGATCTGGTCTCCATTACTGGTATTTGCAAGGTTTCAAACAAGTTTTGATTATTGCAGCAGCATGGACGGTTTGGAGACTGGAGTTTTTTGGTGTGCAAGCACGGCGCACCTCATCCTCTACGATCAGGTTCCCCAGCGACTTGATTGGCATCGTAGATTATTGAGAGGTATCGTCTCTCAATTCCACTAGTCGTCCGATGGTCGACCAAGGGATCGATCTCGTCTGGTCCGCTGCGGCTCAAATCCCAAGACATGGGGATCGAGAAGGTCTGCTGGAATTGCATGCCGTTCAAAAAAGTAAATCCGCTTTTACTTTGCAATATTAATTCCCTGTTTGCAGGAAATGATAATTAATAGACAATATACAGTAAAAATACAAAAACGTTCCAATGTGATGGTAAATTAAGGAGAATTCAATGATACTGTATATACGTTACATCTAAAGAGAAAACCATTAGATTATTTTTGTGATTCAATTAATTATGTCATCGTGCATGAAAATTGAATGCAAAGTAAAATAAAGCCTGGTCATTATGATACTAATATTAAAATAATAATATTATTATATTTAGGAGTTATTTTCTTCACTTTCAATTTTTTTCGGTTTCTATTGTGTCATTGCACCATAAGAAAAGATGATCCGAAGGTCCTATCATAAAAACCCTGGCAGGCCGCGGCAGTGATGTGCTCTGCCATACAAAAATGAAAAGAGCGTGCCAGCCCGAAATATCAGACCGGCCCGAAAACGACATATTGAAAATAGCTCTGCTGTTAAAAAAAACAAACAGCGCTCACCTGCGGTCATCCACGGCCTGATCTGTGACCAGGACAACCTTCTTCACGATTATCCTACTCCACTGGACCAAAAATCCCAAAAACGACAAGTTGTTCTTCCGGAAAAGAAGCAGAGCCCATCTCGGCCCGGACTGGGTTGCCACCGTGGGTGAAGGAAGGATGTCGGAAAGAGCTCACCTCGGCCTGGACGAGGGTATCCTTCCTCCGTTAATTCTGTTTGTTGTTTTTTTTTTTAAAGATTAGTTATCTTGAATGGTTTGATGATTCCAGAACGACACTGCTTTTGACGGCATAGAGGCGCGTGGTAGGAGGGACTGCAAACTATTTTGTTGATGCACATTTTCTTATTATAGTTCGATGTAAAATTTTCTTTAATGTGGACACCACTTAATTTATTGGCTAGAGGCTTTTCCCATCTCCATATGAGACTGTTACGTCTATCAATTGGAAAAATTAATCATAGACTGCAGCTTATGCTAAAGTAAATATTATGGTTTTACAGGAAATACAAAGACTAGAGCGAGAACCATAATTGCCATAGTCGTCCCTCTGGGATTTGCTATCATACTGTTAATTACGTGTATATGCTACTTTAGGAGAAGGAAAGGCATCATAAGCTATCGTAAGAAATCGAATTTTCTTAGATTAACTGTTTCTCTTTCAAACTTCGAGATCTTTTAACTCTTCATTCACTTGTTATTCAAGATTCAGTTCACTTTTGTAATTTCCATCTTGTTCTTCTTTATCTTTGTTTACGAGATACAGCAAGGGGACAAGAGGTTGCTGCTACAAAATCACTGCTATATGACTTGTCAACAATTAGAAATGCCACGGAAAATTTTTCTAAGGCAAACAAACTTGGTGAAGGTGGATTTGGTATTGTTTACCAGGTAATTAGACTTATCTCTTTTAGGTAACTCTCTTTGCTAAATTTAATTATATTAGTCAAATTGAAGATACTAGAAACAATTGAAGTACCAAAGAAAGTGAAATTCACTTTTTACAGGGAAAATTAGAAAATGGGCAGGAAATTGCAGTGAAGAAGCTTTCAACAAGTTCAAGCCAAGGAATACAGGAATTAAAGAATGAAGTAGTGTTACTTAAGAAACTTCAACACAGGAACCTTGTTAAGCTATTAGGTTTGTGCATAGAAGGAGAAGAGAAGATGCTTGTATACGAGTATATGGACAACCAGAGTCTAGACAACTTTTTGTTTGGTATGTAAATTGACAGCTTAGTTACGTTTCATTTTAATCATAGAAAATGTTTGGATATTTAGCTGATATGATAGAATATTTAAATCTATGAGCGTACATTTAGGAATTGATTAACATTAATTAACAGCAACACCACGATCAAATTCTTTGTTTTGAAACGTTATACGAAATATTTGTTTCAAATTAGATAAAATAGCACATAATCTTTGGATCTACGCATGCAAGTGAAATATTTTTTTGAGTAGCAAATACGTGTTATGTTAATGGAATTATAAGTGACACCTATTTTAATCCTTAGCTTGTTATGCTTTTTTTCTTATCAAACAAATTTAAGTAACAAAAGCTAACACATCATGCAATGTTATTTGAAATTTCCATGTAGATCCACGCAAGAAGGGGCAACTAGGTTGGGAGAAAAGATACAATATTATATAAGGAATTGCTCGAGGACTACTTTATCTTCACGACGAATCTCAAATCAAAATTATACATCGAGACTTAAAAGCAAGCAACATTCTACTCAATTTGCACATGAAACCTAAAATCTCAGACTTTGGTTTTGGCGACGATCAAACTCAAGCCATAACTAATAGAATTGTAGGAACAATGTAAGTAAAGAGGACAACTGATACCATACAAGAAATTCTCAACCAAACATGATTGACAATTTTTTATATTGCAGTGGTTATATGTCGCCAGAATATGCATATATGGGGCAATTTTCAAATAAGTCTGATGTCTTTAGCTTTGGTGTTTTGGTCTTGGAAATTGTGACCAGTAAAAAGAACACCGACTTCTTCAGCAATGACAATTCGATGGGTCTTCTAGGCTAAGTACTTTAAATAGATTTTTTATTTCTACTCATACTATACACCAATATTATTCAATGATACACATTGTTATAATAGAGGGAAACTGATGTTGCAAAAGAAAAAAATCTTGACAGGTATGGGAACATTGGTCTAATGGAACGGTGACAGACATAATGGATCCTTCATTTGTTGGAAACTATAATCAAGTTGAGGCTTTGAGATGCATTCAAATTGGATTACTGTGTGTGCAAGAGGAACCTTATGATAGACCAACATTGTCAACTGTTATTCTCATGCTTAGTAGTAACTCAGTTTCTATTCGTGCCCCATCGCGACCACCTTTTATGCAAGGATTTAGTAGATTTGTTGATCAACAAAATACAATTGAAGAAGCGGACAAACTCATTTCATCAACAACCTCAGAGAGCTAAGCTTGGGCTTGTTGTGTAAGTATTTTTCTAGATTTCATCTAAAGTACCTATTCTTCTATTATTGCATGTTTATTCATGAATATTGAAGTGTGATGCATAGATATTTTATATTCACGTTACAACATGACCATTCATGATATTGATGCAATGATGCTTTTATAAACCCTTCGCATGGAGATTTGTTTATGACTTTGCATGTGTTTATGTTACCCTTACAAAATGTGTTCTCTTATATTCGCATTTCTTTTCTTTAGATTCTCAGAAAAATAGAGAAATGTTTACTTAGTCATGGCTCACTAATATCAGTTGATCTTTTTAGATTCCAAGGCATGATTGGGTCGAGTCTATGCACAGAGAGTAAGCAGTAGATTTTTTTCCCTAATTGGAGATGTATATTGTATTCACTTTCTTTGGGAAATTGTATTACTACGAAGACTTTGAAAATGTTGTAAATATTTGGAAAATATGATGTAAATATTGGAATGAAATTTTAATTGTGACCTCATGGTTATAAGATGAAGTTTTACTTCATTGTTTTTGTTTTCTTGTTAAACTTATTGTAGGTACCTTGGCCTTGTTGCATTAGAAAGAAAATTTACATATTTTAACACAGTCATTACAAAGCATGAGCTTTCACTGTTATTATTCTATCTCTTCTATATAAGTGGGAAAAAAAAGGAGAAAGGAGTTACCATTTAGTCTAATTAAAAGATAAATTAAGAAAAATCTATATACAAATGTAAAGTAACTCTTAAGTGTTGGATAAGGTTAATGTCTTTGAATCAAAGATTGAATATATATGAAGTAGGCGTTAAGTACTCCACGAATTTGATTACTTGAACTCCCGATTATCCTTATAAGATTAAATTGTTATGAGTGTATAAGATGAGATGATTAGTGTAAATTAAGGATAAATAAGTGTGAGTCTATGTATAAAATAAATGAAGAGATGAAAGGAATAGATCAAAGTGATTCATATGGGATAAAATGAGATGAGAGTGAAGAGAAGAGGTGAGAAGTAAAGATCTATGAAGATTAGAAGAGGGAAAAGGTAAGTTGTGTATAAAATTTCCCTTCATGTATAAGTATGAGGGAAATGAAGTCTAAGTGTAATTAAGTATGACCTAGCCATGGTGCAATTGTGGCTAAGTTAGGCTAAGCAAGTAGGGTGAAAACAAAAACAAATTATAAATCCTTTGCATACCTCATCCTCTTCGATCAGGTTCCCCAGCGACTTGATTGGCATCGTAGATTATTGAGATGTTGTCTCTCAATTCCACGCCAAGACATGGGGATCGAGACGGTCTGCTGGAATTGCATGCCGTTCAAAAAAGTAAATCCGCTTTTACTTGCAATATTAATTCCCTGTTTGCAGGAAATGATAATTAATAGACAATATACAGTAAGAATACAAAAACGTTCCAATGTGATGGTAAATTAAGGAGAATACAATGATACTGTATATACGTTACATCTAAAGAGAAAACCATTAGATAATTTTTGTGATTCAATTAATTATGTCATCGTGCATGAAAATTGAATGCAATGTAAAATAAAGCCTGGTCACTATAATACATATATATATATATATATATATATGTATGTATCTATCTATCTACCTACCAATTGATGGTGACTTTGTATATTTTGGTACGAAAATCCATCCCGTGTTTTATTAAAATAATAATAATATTATTATATTTAGGAGTTATTTTCTTCACTTAATATTTTTTTTCGGTTTTTATTGTGTCGTTGCACCACAAGAAAAGATGATCCGGCGATCCGATCATAAAAATCCTGGCAGGCCGCGGCAGTGATGTGCTTGAGAGCACTGTTCGTCCGCTGCGTTCCTGTCGCGCCGACGTTCTTGCCCATTTGAAGGACCATGGCAGCGTGCGTGGGCCGAACGAGAGTCGCCTCGCCTCCCGCCGATCTCTCGCCGAGAGATAGGGCGTCGGCGGAAGGGAAGAAGAAGAAAGAAAAAAAAAAGAGAGAGAGAGAGAAAAGAAAAAAAGGAGGAAAATTTAGAAAAAAGAAAGAAATAAAAAACCAAAAAATAATAATAAATAAAGTGGCAAAACGGAAAAAGGGCCGGCAGCCCGAAAATAAAATTCGACAGCCGGGAAAACTAAAAACGAACAAAAATGAAAAAAGCGTGCCAGCCCAAAATGTCAGACCAGCCCGAAAACGACGTATTGAAAATAGCTCTGCAGTTAAAAAAAACAAACAGCGCTCTGCTACGGTCATCCACGGCCTGATCTGTGACAAATATTTTTTCGATGATGTCTTTTTTCCTTCCAATTTCCTCCATCATTTTTATAGCCCAAAATCAAGTGAGATCATGTGCGTAGGCAAGACCTGCGTGGATGTTAACGACGATGGTTACGTCCAGCTCTTCACACGTTAATTTTTTTTTTAGAGGCCCACGTAAACATATGTACTCGAGCCAGCCATTGATAAAGTTGCGTTGAGCACAATCAAGCGCGTTACATATAATTTCCTATCATTAATTTTTTTATAAAAAAAAAAATAATGCCAGCAGCTGCAACCGCAAGTCTTCATACGAGACATTGGACAGCCATCACGACCAGGATTGTTGCTATTCTGGACCTGAAAAATCTCACATAACAGAGACAAGAACGGCTTCCAAAGAAACATTCAACCGACTCGATCATCGCATTTTTGGAACTTGGTCAAGTACCGCAGCAAGGTTTGAAGGGGGATAACTAGAAGGATACTACCGTCTGAGGGTAGCATGATGGAGAAATGAAATAGAACAATATCAATGGATGATTCCAGAGGTCATTTGTTTATTTCTTTCGATCGGGTGACATTTTATAGTTGACTTTTTACGGAGATTCCTTCCTCTCTTTTTTTTTGTAACGAAAACCTACCTATTTTCTTGTTGCGAATGTAGACATTAGGTTACTCTGATCTTCAAAGGACAAGATCTTTTCCTTTTTTTTAATTTAATTGACTAGTGGATCCTTAATTGCATTCATCTGATCCCTTTTTATAAAGTTCACCTGAGAGAGATTTTGTGCGACTAAGAAATAATAGGAAACTAAAGAAAAGGAAATGGCAAGAAAAGTTTTCTAACCATTCCTTATGTTTGTACTGATAGAAATAACTAGAGATGTTTTCTTGTTGTTTACATTCATATTAAAGAAAATATTTTTTATCATTTCTCACCTTTTTGTTTGAAAACGACGAAAAATGATACAAACTTATAATATAATAAAGAATATATAATTATCAATATAATTATAATAAATTAAAATATAATAATAATAAATAACATATTATAATTATAATTATAATATATTAAAATAAAATAATAATATTAACGTAATATCAAGAAGTATGATTATAATAATAAATAAATAATAACATATTATAATTATAATAGATTAAAATAAAAATTAATGTTGAAAATGATATTAGGTTATAATACATTAAAATATAATAACGTTAACGTTATAAAAATAAATAATACATTAACATATTCAACAACTTAATAATATGTTAAATCAGTAACATTATTTCTAACACAACTTAATAATATTAAATAATATATTAACATATTATTTGTAAAAAAATTTAAATTACAATTAACAATGTTGTTTATGTTAATTACTTATATATTGTTTTACATGTTACACCTATATTTAATGAAATGTTAATATATACTATGATATTTAAGATATTACTTTCAAATATAATATTTTTTAATTTATTATTTAATTTTTAAAAAATATTAACTTTTTAATTTCCTTTCATATTTGTAATACTTTTTGCCAATTAATTAACAATGGAAGGAAGGGGGAGAGAAAATGCAACCAGTGGCACACCCAAATTTTCCCTTGCCATTTATATTTTTTTACCTTTTCTTTTTCCGTCAAGACAGAGATATTCACCAAGCCAACTGGCGAAGATTTCACGCTCACAAGGGTTGGGTTGCCAAATTTGAGGGGGCATAAAAAGTTGTAACTTCACCTTGTCGGTTGTCGGACCTGGTTCACCAACGTGTACCAGATTACCGTTTAGATTGTTACGTTTTTATCTTCAGTATTTAAAGGTTTGTACCCTTTTCCACTGGAATGTTGGTCTATACCGTGGGCGAAGGAAGGATGTCGGAAAGAGCTCACCTCGGCCTGGACGAGGGTATCCTTCCTCCGTTAATTCTGTTCGTTGTTTTTTTTTTTAAAGATTAGTTATCTTGAATGGTTTGTTGATTCCAGAACGACACTGCTTTTGACGGCATAGAGGCGCGTGGTAGGAGGGAAATGGGCGAGGCCAAGATGAGACGTAGATGAACGGAGGAAGATCGGGACCAAAAACCACCCACCTACTTTCTTCTCGGGAAGTGTTCTTCGCTGGTTTCTTCTCCGTCAATGAATGCTACACTCCTTCACAGCCTTCGTCACAGCACAAATATTTTTTCGATGATGTCTTTTTTCCTTCCAATTTGCTACATCATTTTTATAGCCCAAAATCAAGTGAGATCATTGGCGTAGGCAAGACCTGCGTGGATGTTAACGACGATGTTTACGTCCAGCTCTTTACACGTTAATTTTTTTTTTAGAGGCCCACGTAAACATATGTAAACGAGCCAGCCATTGATAAAGTTGCGTTGACCAGAATCAAGCACGTTACATATAATTTCCTATCATTAATTTTTTTATAAAAAAATAATAATGCCAGCAGCTGCAACCACATGTCTCCGTACGAGACACTGGACAGCTATCACGACCAGGATTGTTGCTATTCTGGACTAAATATATATATACAGAATATACTTGAAAAATCTCACATAAGATAGACAAGAACAGCTTCCAAAGAAACATTCAACCGACTCAATCATCGCATTTTTGGAACTTGGTCAAGTACCGCAGCAAGGTTTGAAGGGGGATAACGAGAAGGATACTACCGTCTGAGGGTAGCATGATGGAGAAATGAAATAGAACAATACCAATGGATCATTGCAGAGGCCATTTGTTTATTTCTTTCGATCAGGTGACATTTTATAGTTGACTTTTCTTTTAGTACAATCCCTCCTTTATATGAATAATAATACACCTCCTCTCCTCTCCGCACAATATCGAGAGGAAGAACAATCATAGTCCGGTGTAGACTTGCTCGATCTTCGCCTGCATCGATCTTCTCCTCTCCCTCTGCTCGTTTTCTTCCTAGTTTTATTTTTCATCACATCCATGCCCTCCATTGTAGTTATCAGGACAGCCTTCACCATTGTGATCATCCTACTCCACTTGACATCAACCACAAAAGCTCAGCAGGATCATTACGATGAAAGGTACGAATGCGACAAAGATACAGGCAACTACACCGACAACAGCACTTTCAAGTCCAACCTCAAGCAACTATTGCATTTTCTCGATTCCAAGGCCTTCACCACCGGATTCTACAACAACGTAAGAGGTAGTATCCCCGATCGTGTCTATGGCCTCTACCTCTGCCGTGGTGACGTCGATCGCGAGACTTGTCGGACGTGCATCGAAACTAGCTCGAAAACAGTGCAAGATAAGTGCCAGACGAAAGCTGCAGTCATATTTTACGAAAAATGCATGCTCCGATACTCTTACAGGAAGTTTAATTTCAGAATACACGCTAATAACAAGATTGATTATGCGTGGAACGACTACTACGCGACTTGGCCAAGGTTCGTGGTGTTGTCCTACCTAGCCCATGCATGAATGTTTTACATGAATCAGAAATATCATCTCTTCCTCATCATTTCCATGCATATATGTTTTCTTCCTTGATGCGTTCAGGTTCAGTCGATCACTATTGAGGCTTTTGGGCGAACTCAGACATTACGCTGCCTACAATACATCGGCGCCACCGCCACCGATGTTTGCCACGGGTTTCTTTGTAACCAACAGGCACTATCCGAACATCACCGCTGTAGTGCAATGCACGAGGGATCTGACGCCTGAACAATGCAATCAATGCCTGGCCGACATCATAAGTAAATGTCAGATCAATGGCTATAGTGACGCGAAAGGTACGAGGAGTGGTGGGAGAATCGATGCTCTGAGCTGCAACCTCAGGTATGAATTGTACGACTTCTACTACGGCACGCCAAGAATATACTTGCCGGTGATTGCAGGCTCTAACGACACTTCTAATCGTGAAGGTTAGAAATTATAGATCACAACTCCTTTCTAGCTTTGAAATAGTGTCTTCTGTTTAATCCAAACTATTAGTCTGATGTAAAACTTCCTTTACCTTAGATAGTACTTAATTTATTGGTTGGAGGTTGTTCCCATCTCGAAATGACACTGTTAAGTTTATCAATTGGAAAAATCATAGATTGCAGTTTATGCGTAAGTGAATATTATAATTTGTAGGAAATAAAAAGATTGGAATAGGAACTCTACTTGCGATTGTCATTCCTCTGGGACTTCTTCAGTTAACGTCTATTACATGTACCTGCTTCTTTTGGAGACGGAATGTCATCTTAAGCCATCGTAAGAAATTGAATTTTGTTAGATTATTAGTTTTTTACTTTTCAAACTTCAAGGATTTTCAACTCTTCATTATTATTTTGGTTTTCTTTTTGATTGAAGGTCTGAGAGATGTCGCAAATCGGGCTCGCGACGGAGTGGAGAAAGGTGTGATTTGCAGCCTAAGTACACGTTCGCGATGAAGTTCATTTTTGTTACTCTTCTTTCATTTGTCTTTTTGTAATTTCCTTCTCCTTATCTCTTTTATCTCCTCTGAGATTCAGCCAAGGGACATGAGATTGCGGCTATAAAATCACTGCTATATGACTTACCGACAATTAGAAATGCCACAGACAATTTTTCTAAGGCAAATAAACTTGGTGAAGGTGGATTTGGTGTTGTTTACCTGGTACTTAGACTCATCCTTTTTAGGCAACTCTCTTTATTGAAGCCAATCATATTAGTTGAATTATACATACTAGGAAATATCGAAGTACCCAACAAAGTGAAATTCTTTTTTTACAGGGAAAATTAGAAGATGGGCAAGAAATTGCGGTGAAGAAGCTTTTAGCAAAGTCAAGCAAAGGTATAGAGGAACTAAATAATGAACTAGCATTGCTTGTGAAACTTCAACACAAGAACCTTGTCATGCTATTGGGCTTGTGCTTGGACGGAGAAGAGAAGATGCTTATATACGAGTATATGCACAACAAGAGTCTAGACAACATTTTGTTTGGTACGTAGATTTGATAGCTTAGTTTCATTTCATTTGAATCATAGAAAATGTTTAGAGGCTCAGTTGATATGATAGAACATTTAATTCTATAAGCGTACATCTAGGAGTTGATCAACATTAATTAACTACAATGTCATGATCAAATTTTTGACTTTACCAAATATTTGCTTCAATTTAGATAAAATGTCACATAATGTTTGGTTTGGTGCAAGTGAATTATTTATTTTAAGCAAAAGATGTTTGTTGTGTTCACAGAATTACAAGCAATACTTGTTTCAAGCTTTAGCTTGTTATGCTTCTTTGAATAAGCAAGTTTTGGTGACAAAAGCTAATACATCATGCAATGTTATTTGAAATTTCCACAGATCCTAGCAAGAAGGGGCAGTTAGGTTGGGAGAAAAGATACAATATTATATGTGGAATTGCTCAAGGCCTACTTTATCTTCACGAAGAATCTCAAATCAAAATCATACATCGAGACTTAAAAGCAAGCAACATTCTACTTGATTCGCACATGAACCCTAAAATCTCAGACTTTGGTTTAGCTCGACTTTTTGGCGATGATCAAACACAAGCTATCACTGGCAAAGTTGTAGGCACAATGTAAGTAGAGTTGACAACAACTAATATCATACACGAAACTCTCAACAACATTCAATCTTCAAATTAATAGCTCACTAACAAGATTGACAATTTATTATGTTGTAGTGGCTATATGTCGCCAGAATATGCATATATTGGGCAATTTTCAAACAAGTCTGATGTCTTTAGCTTTGGTATTTTGGTCTTGGAAATTGTGACTGGTAGAAAGAGCATTGAGTTACAAAATAAGAATTCGATGAATCTTCTAGGCTATGTAAGTATTTTAAATTGATTTTTCTCTTTCTACTTATACCATACGCCAATATTATTCAATGATACACATTCTTATAATGATGGGAAACTAATGATGTAAGAGAAACAAATCTTGACAGATATGGCAACATTGGTCCAATGAAACAGTGTCAGACATAATGGATCCTTCATTTGTTGGAAACTATAATCAGGTTGAAGCTTTGAGATGCATTCAGATTGGATTATTATGTGTGCAAGAAGAACCATCTGATAGACCAACATTGTCAGCTATTGTTCTTATGCTTAATGGTAACACAATTCCTATTCGTGCCCCATCACAACCACCTTTTACGTGTGGATTCAAAAGATCTACTTATCAAAATAATGTGGTCGATATAATTGATGAAGCAGAAGAGGTCAGACCCATTTCATCAACCATGTCAGAGAGCTAAGCTTGTAAGGATTTTTCCAGATTTCATCTATAGTACTTATTCTTCCATTATTTCATATTTATTCATGAATACTGAAGTGGGTTGGATAGATGTTTTGTATCCACATTACAACATGACCATATGTGATCTTGTTGTATCAATTCTTTCCCAAACCTTATTTAATGCATTCATGTTTTATTGGTAGAAATGGGAATGTTTGCACGTGTGCATTCCTAGCATGTCATGATTCATGGCCTTCTCCCTCATTTACAATATAGGGATTGAATTGAAATGCTTGAGATTGTGGATGACATCTTTGCTTATACTTGTCCTATTTGACCTTTTAGAGAAATTTTGAGCATTTTATGTATGATTAGATAGTTATAGGAAGACTATGTTTTGGGTCAGCTTCAGAGGCTAAACTATGGTATTATGTATAATTGTTAAAATTACTTGACTTTTATATGCTACGTCACAGGATGAAGTGTAACATTTTGGACCCTATCATAAAGTTTAGTGTAATATTCTAAACCTTATTGTTTGGCATTAAAAATTACATTTTCTTATATATATATTCATGTATAATTGATTCTTCATGAAAGATATTTTATATGTTTTAAGTGAAATTAATAGATTTATCAATAATAAGGGTAAATATGTAAAAATACTTTAAAGTAGATAATTTTGTGAAGAAATCAAAGCTTTATGTGATATTTATAAAATATATGAAGATTGTGCTTTAATTTTAAAATATGTATTATTATATTTATATGCAAGTTTTTTTTATAAATGATATTTTAGGCAATACTGTGAATAACAAGATTTGAGAGTATTAAAGGGGGTTTGTACATGTGGAATTGGATGGAAAGAAAAATATTTCTTGTCCAATTTTATAAGGAGGTTATTTGTGCATTTATGGAATTTACTTTCCATCAGAAAGAGAATTCTATCCTTTTAGTAAATCTTGAAATTTGTTTTTCAAGTTCAAATGGATGGAAATTAAATTTCGTCCCATTCGTCATCCTCCTTTCTATGTTTTACACTCGTGTGCTTAACTTTCATAAGAGGTTATGGTGAGATTATTGAAAAGGGAGAGAGAAAGGGAGGGAGTGAGAGAGAAGGGAAGAGAGGGAGAGAGAGAGAGAGAGAGAGAGAGAAATGCAAATTGAGTTGTCTTGAGAAGATTACCAGGACTTCTTTCTTCTAAATAATTTGTTTTAAATTTTAAATATATATTAAAAGTAAATTAAAAAAAATCAACAATTATATAATTTTCTTAACTTTCTGTCAATAACACAAATACCTTTAAATTTTACTTTCTCAACTTTTTATTTTCTAACTTTTCGATAATACACAAATGGGCCTTTAGTGTGCATCTTTTGGTGAAATTTAGATATAATTGAGATTTTATTTATTATCATATATTCTTTATATCCTTTAGTTAGATCAATGTTGAGCTTTGCTTTGATCAAGGTTCGCATATATATAATATTATTATATAAATATATTTTTAAATGTTGCCCAACATTTGTAACGTTGGGTCTGGATAAACCCCATGTCTAACTTTATTGGGCTTATTCAAACCTCATGGACGAAGTCTATAGAATAAAGTCGTTGGATTTGAGTCTATTTTTAATACTTGACTTTATTCTTAGATCCATTGGGTTTGAATAAATCCTGTAGAATAAAGTCGTTGGATTTGAGTCTATTTTTAATACTTGACTTTATTCTTGGATACTCATTTCTTGTATCTAAAATAGTTTGATTTATTTCTTAGATATCCTTATTTTTATACCTAAAATATTTTGATTTTATTTTATTTTAGATACTTATATTTTGCATCTAAAATGTCATGATTTGATGATCAATTTTTTTTCTTATATATTTTCCTTAATTTTTAAATATTCGATTTTAATTCAAATACTTATATTTCGTATCCAAAATACCTTGATTTTTTATTCTTCAAATATTTATATTTTTATATCCAAGATATTCGATTTTAATTTTATTTTAGATGCTTATATTTTGCACCTAAAGTATTTTGATTTTAATTTCTTAGATATTTCCCTATTTTTATATAAGATGTTTGATTTCATTTTTTTTAACCTCTAACATTTTAACTTTTATTTCTTAAACTAGGTCCATTAGGTCTAAGCAAACCTAATGGACTAAATTCATTAAGTTTAGTTGAACCTAATGAATTAAATTTGTTGGGTTTAATCAAATCTAATAAACTAGATTCAACAAATTAACTTTATTGGATTCGGCCAAACCCTACAAATTAAATCTATTGACTTTAAGTAAACCTTACGAACTAATTTGTAAGGTTTAGTTAAATTCTGCAAACTAAACTCATTATATTTTGGGGTAAAGTCCATGAATTATTTCTAACTCCTTAGATATTTTATATTTCTACATTTAAGATACTTGATTTCATTTTAGATACTTACACTTTATATCTAAAATATATTGATTTTAATTTCTTAGATATATTTATAATTTTATATCTAAGATATTTGATTTTAGTTTAGATATTTTTATCTTGTATCTAAAATATTTGGATTTTGACTTCTTAGATATATATATTTAATATTTAGATATTTATAGTTTATATCTAATACATTTAGTTTGATCTAATTTTCACATATGCTTTAGATATTTATATTTTATATTTTTTTTATATGCTTTTTTTTTATCTTACTTTTTTTTAATATTTAATTTTGAATTCTTGGAAAATATTTCGATTCTTGATGTCTTAGATAATTATGTTTTATATAACTAAACCCTTTTAGTTATATCTTGAATATTCAAATTCTGTTTTATAACTTTTGGTCAAATCGAAGGAGTTTTTCTCTTCGGTTGAACCGAAAATTTTTTTTGAGTTTGAACAATTTTCTCTTTTTTTTTATAAGTATACTTTATACCTTCGGTCGGATTGAAGAAAAATTTTTGTTCGATCAAAATTCTTCTTTTTTTATAAACACTGTTTCCAACCTTTGATCAAACTGAAAGAAAGACTCAGTTTGACTGAATTTTATTCATAAATCATTATTATTTTATTCACTTATCTATTTATTTATTATTATTTCCTTAACAAAGGGTCGTATTTTTCAACTCAACCCATGTTTATATATATCTTATTACATATATATGTATTTTCTTAAAGCAAATCTTTCGATCTAACTTTTAGTTCGATTGAATTCCATATTTATATAACTATCATTAGTTATAAATTTTAACTTGTAAATTGAATACACATTTGCATTGAAATATATTATTTTTGTGCACATTTGCGTTATCATTAGTTATAATTTTCTTATTTTATTTTTGTGTCCATTCTTTCATACTTCACAAAGGTAAGAAAATATTTAGAAGGCGACAACTCCGTCGATACCTAACTTCCTAATATATTTTAAGAATCTGAGAAAATGAAGGAGAAGAGGTCGACTTCGTCGAACGCCCACCTTCTTCTTATCGTCTCTTTTGTTTCATAAATTCTTTTCATGAAAATGAAGGGGAAGAAGACAACTCAGTTGGTGCCCACCCTCCTCACATCATTTCCTTCTTCTTTTTTCAATTTTAGAAGAAGACTAAACTCTATCGGTGTCCATCTTCTTTATGTTTTATAGAAAAAAATAGAAGACAGCAATTCTATTGGTACCCATCTTCCCTCTCTTACAAAAGGAAGTAGAAAGGAATCAAAATGATAGAGAGAAGGGGAAATGATGTCGGTATGCCTCCTCTCTTCCTCTTTTTTTATAACAAGACCTCCTCTTCTCTCTTGATCATTTACCTCTTTTCAGAGAATGAAGACTTGGCCAATCAAAAATTTTGGAAGTTCAGGCGAGTGAGAACGAGTTGGGATATAATGCTGTCGATGTAACCGGGAGAGGAAGAAGAAGAAAATAAAGCCAATCCCTTTTATTTATAAATGCAATCCGACGCCACCTTTTTTACCGACGTGTCCTTTCGCAATTTTAGGATGTGTGTCGCTTCGTGGGAAGGGGCATCCGATCACCATATGTATATTTTTTAAATTTTATGTCCCATATAAAGCATTTGCGAACGTGACTTTATTGCTCATATGACATTCGTTGTATATTTCTCAGAGGAACCAACAAATACCTATTGTAAGTATCTCATCGTATTTATCATATTCATTTTCTTTGTAGATTATTTTGTTCATTCTTTGATCACTATGTATTGACTGATCCTTTTAGATTCCAAAGTATCATTGGGTACACAAATTTTTGTCTTGAATTGAGGATAAGAATGATAAGAACTATACCTAGAAATCCATAGTAGAATAGAGTATGAGGTTCTAAATGAGAGGGTCAGAAGTATGAGGTTGCATGTAGGCTTGTTCAAGAAATTTTGGACTGATGCAATGAGTATAATAACCGACTTGGTCAATAGAGAACCTTTAGTTCTTCTCAAGTTCAAGATTCTTGAAGAAGAATGATTAGGAAATGAGGTAGATTTATCATACCTGAGAGTGTTCGAATATACTTCCTTACGTGCACATCAATGTTGATGTTAAAGATAAGTTAGATCCTAAGGTAAGAAAATGCTACTTCATTGAGTATAGATTTTGGAAATTAGTTTTGATTATTACTTTTGGAATGACTAAAACTAGAAGATTTTGAGAGAGAAGAATACAACTTTCAATGAATTTGTGTTATATAAGCATAAGAACGATCAAACTGGTGATATTAGTGAAGAATCATAAAATAATCAGCAAGTGGAGCTTGATGATATCAATGATGAGGATGCGAATAAATAGGAAGAGAATGTGAATGTTAAGCTTTATATAGAAAATAGGAATCGTATGTATTTATCAATAATTAATTTATATATTAAGTCAATTTTTATGCTTATTATGATAACATCATATATGTTATCATAATGATTACAACCGTCGTAATAGAATATACGATACAATCACAAATTACATTGCATACCGTTCCTTTCTTTGCCGTTCAACACCATCTTCTTTCTTTCTTTCTTTCTTTCTTTCTTTCTTTCTTTGCACATCTCATCACAGTTCACAGATCAAACAGCGTCATCGCCGCCAGCTCCAGGAGGCTTGTTGGACCTTCTCTGAGGTGATTGCTAATGATCGCAATCGTCATGGCGCGTCAACCACTATTCCTTGCGCAATCTATATATATATATATATATATATGCAACATTTTGCTTGCTACAGATGGCACTAAAATGAAGATCGATCTCCTGTCGTACGTATAGCTATCGTAGTCGAACGACGACGTCCAACGATTCGGAGTACCACAAAATTAAACCTTAGGCGGAGGCATTTCCTACTGTTAATGTATATGTCGTCTCCCTTGCAATCCTTTTATTTTATATCTTGAATTATTTTGTCGTGGATAAACTATTACAATATCGTCAAATGTAATTAGTACATGAAATATCCAAAGAGAAGACTATGTGAAAACTTTTGTTGTTCAAATATTATTGATGTCATCATGCATGAACGCAAAATAAAACTATGGTTAACCATGATTTTACAACTTTCCCTCATAAATGCTATAACCACAAGTCTCCATACGAGATATATATTTCAACCAGCTCGATCATCGCATTTTCGAAACTTGGTCAAATACTGCAGCAAGGTTTGAAGAGGGATAACAAGAAGGATACTACCGTCTGAGGAGAAATGAAATATAACAATACCAATGGATGATTCCAGACACCATTTGTTTTTTTCTACTTCTTTCGATCTTGTGTCATTAATTTGTAGTTGACCTCGAGATTCTTTTTCAAACAATTATCCTATTGGACTAAGCTAAAAATGATAACAATAATAATATAAGAAAAATAGCCCATATGTTAGAGAAAGGAGAAATAAAAGGATGTGGAATGCGCTTTAACTAAATGGAGAAATCTAAATTACTAGAATACCCTCATGAAGTTTAAATCATCAAAATGCCCTTCGCAAGTCTCTAATTTCCTAAAATTCTTTCATGAGTTTTCAACCTCATGAGTCCCTAGAATTACCAAAATTCTCTCATATGCCTTAAATTTACTAAAATACCCTCATGAGCCCTAAACTATCAGGATACCTTCCATGAACCCTAAAATTTACCCAAATGCCCCTTTTGAACTCCAAAAAACCAAACTACCCATTTGGGTTCCTAAATCTCCAAAGTACCATTATGAACCAAAAATTATCAAAATGTCCATATAGACAGGCACCTAAACTCTTTAAACATTCTTAATATATGCCCAAATGACTAAAATATCCCAACATGCATCAAAATATAAAATTACTTTTAGATATGAACCTAAACTATTTGAAATCAAAAGTATTTTTAAATATGAGTTAGAAACTATCTAGAAATGTCAAGTGCCCTCCAAAATGAATACAAATCATCTTTCATATTATTTCAATGTTAACTTTGAATTATGCAATAACTATGTATACTCTTTACATGGGCAATGACAATGAAATTACATGTTTACATATTATGTATGTATTTGATAGGATTAACATGATGCAAATAATGAATCTTTCTTTGAAAAGTGTCGAACATAGAATCATTAGTTAATTCTTGAGAGATTTTATATATTACCAATACTTGTAATGTAAAAAAAACTCATGTAAACAAGCATATATCTAGAGGTTGATGGACATTAATTAACAATAAACACCTTGATCAAATTTTTGGCATTGGAATATTATACCACATATTTGCTTAAATTTATATGAAATGACACAATGTTTGGTTTGGTGCAAGCGAAATATTTTTTTTGAGTAGAAGATGTTCGTTGTATTCATAGAATTACAAGCAACACCAACTTCAAGCTTTAACTTCTTATGCTTCTTTTGAACAAGTAAGTTTCAATAACAAAAGCTAACAAATCCTGCAATGTTATTTGAAATTTCCAAATAGATCGGGGGTAATTAGGTTTAGAAGAAAAGATACAATATCATACATAGAAAATTGCTCAAGGACTAATTTATCTTGAATCAAAATCATACATCAAGACTTAAAAGCAGCAAGTAACATTCTACTTGATTCGCACATAAACTCTAAAATAGATACCATATAAGAAACTCTCAACCACCTTCAATTGATTACAATTGATACCATACAAGAAACTCTCAATCACTTTCAATTGACGTCAATTGATACCATATAAGAAACTCTCAACCACCTTCAATTGACTGACAATTTATTATGTTGATTATATTGCCACCAAAATATGCATATATATATGGCAAAATTCATACAAGTCTGATGTATTCGACTTTGATATTTTGGTATTGGAAATTTTGACTAGTAAAAAGATCATTGAGTTAATATATATATATATATATATATATATAGCTTAAGGGAGATGAAATCACTAGGTTTCGCATATATTTATTTTGAAACAGAAGAGATTTTCTTCTTGGACAGTCTGGAGATGAAACTTTTGTGAAGACTCTTTTGACTTTTGTGATGGTGCCCATGCGAAGTACGCCATGCCAGCTCCCCGTGAAGAGAAAAATTAATTGACCGAACCGTCAAATTTATATTCTCGCGAGCACGGCAATAACAATGATAAAGCGGAGAAGACAGCCGTATTTTTTCATTCGAAAAAAAAGCTCTTAAATATGGCATACATATGCATGTCACCGGGAATAAAAATGGTCGAAAATATTTGTGGAGAAATGAAATGGCTGCAATAATTCAACTACGTATAATTAAATAATCAACTGTGTCGCATTGCGTCGATTAATTTGATGAAATAGAGCAGCAGGTGCCCGTAAAGTAACGACAGGGGAAGGGTGGAAAATATAATCATCCATCCATCCACCCACCTATGACTTGTTCAATCAGTCGAGTATTCTCAGAAAAATAAAAAACTTTTTCAATCACACCGAACACTGCCTTGATCGGAAGCCATCGGAAATCTATGCACAAATGTCCGTAAACGAAACCCCGACGCTCGATTATTCCAAAGACTGGAAGGCAGGAGAGCACATACTCCCGGACTTTTCAACGCAATGACCTTGGAATTCAAAAAAGGCTCCGGAGGAAGACCGGACATGACCGGCAGAGACAAAAGCAAGGACCCTTTCATGTACTGTTGATGCAGGGGAGCCGAACCGAGTTGAACAAGGTAAGCCTGACGACGGACTGCTGGGAGCGGCTTCATCTGCTCTTCTCTCCCAACGCCCATCCATGGCCTCCTCCTCTGTCACCTCCAGGACTACCTTCGCCACTGCGATCGTCCTCCTCCTCCTCTTGGTATCAACCACAGAAGCTCAGCAGCCCACGTCTCTCTACAAGAAATGCGACAACAAAGCAGGCAACTACACGACCAACAGTACTTTCATCTCCAACCTTCAGAGCCTCTTGCAGGCTCTGACGTCCAACGCCACCACCACCGGCTTCTCCAACGCCGAACTTGGCAGCATCCCCGACCGTGTCTACGGTCTCGTCCTCTGCCGCGGTGACGTCGACAACACCACTTGTCGGTCGTGCCTCTCCCAGGGCTCTCAGGATGTGCTAGATCAGTGCCCGTCGGCCAAAGCTGCAGCCATATGGTACGACTACTGCTTCCTCCGATACTCGAACACGAGGTTTGCGTCCAACGTCAACGACAATTACAGAGTCTACATGCGGAACGTCGCAAACGTGACTTCTGAGTGGCCAAGGTATTTTGTTCTGTTGTCATGGTACTAGAAAAACACCATCTCTTCCTCATCATTTCTATGTGACATTTTCTTCCTCGATGCGTTCAGGTTCAATCAATCACTGGTGAGTCTTTTGGGTCAGCTCAGGCGTTACGCCGCCTACAATACATCGGCACCACCACCGCGGATGTTTGCGACGGGATTGATTAGGTTCAACAACCGATATCCGAACATCACCGCTCTAGTGCAGTGCACGAGGGATTTGACGCCTGATCAATGCAACCAGTGCCTGACCAACATCATAGGTAACTTGCCCAACTGTTGTAATCGAAAGATCGGTGGAAGAGTCCTTGCCCAGAGCTGCAACTTCAGGTACGAAGTCTACAACTTCAGCAAAAAAGCATCAAGGATATCTTTACAGGCGATTGAAGACTCGTCGCCCGGTCTAGCACAATCACCATCTCCTCCTCCACTTGCTGCTACAACACCATCCAACAATTCCAATAACACTACCGACCGTAAAGGTTAGAAACGATGGATCACAACTTCTTTGTAACTTTGAAACAGAACATTCTATTTATTCCAAACTATTTTATAGATGCACAATTTTTTCTTATAGTCTGATCTAAATTTTACTTTACCTCGAATACTACTTAATTTATTGGCTGGAGGTTTCTCTCATCTCAATATGAGACTCTCATGTTTATCATTTGTAAAAATTATGATTGCATCTTATATTAAAGTAAATATTATGATTTCCAGGAAGCAGAAAGATTGGAGTCGGAACTATAGTTGCCATAGTCATCTCTTTAGGAGTTGCTCTGTTACTGTTAATTACGTTTATATGCTGCCTTAAGAGGAGGAAGGAAGGCATCACAACCCATTGTAAGAAATTGAATTTTGTTAGACTAATTATTTACTTTTCAAACTTTGAGAAATTTCAACTCTTCTTTCATTTTTTACTAAGATTAAGTTCACTTTTTACAATTTCCTTGTTCTTCTCACTCTTTATCTTTTCTGAGATTCAGCTAAGAGACATGAAGTTGGAGCTACAAAATCCCTGTTATATGATTTGGCAACGATAAGAAATGCCACAAACGACTTTTCTGAGGCAAATAAACTTGGTGAAGGTGGATTTGGTGTTGTTTATCAGGTACTTAGACTCATTTTCTTAGGCAACACTCCTGATTGAAGCCAAGTATATTAGGTAAAATTGAAGTACCAAATAAAGTGAAATTTTTGTTCTAGGGAAAATTAGAAGATGGGCAAGAAATTGCAGTGAAGAAGCTTTCAACAAATTCAAACCAAGGAATACAGCAATTAAAGAATGAAGTTGTGTTGCTTGCAAAACTTCAGCATAGGAACCTTGTTAAGATATTGGGCTTGTGCCTGGAAGGAGAAGAGAAGATGCTTGTGTACGAGTATATGCACAACAAGAGTCTGGACACTTCTTTGTTTGGTATGTAAAATTGACAGCTTAGTTCCATTTCATTTGAATCATAGAAAATGTTTAGATGCTCGGTTGATACGATAGAATATTTTTTATATCTATAAGCGTACGTCTACGAGTTGATTGACATTAATTAACTTCAACGTCACTATCAAATTCTTGGTTTTGGAACGTTACACAAAATATTTGTTTCAATTTACATAAAATAGCACATAATGCTTTGTTTCCTGCAAGCGAAATATTTTTCCTTTTGAGTTAGAAGATGTTTGTTGTGTTCATGGAATTACAGGTGGCACCTATTTCGAGCTTTAGCTTGTTATTTTTTATTTATTAAATAAGTTTAAGTGACAAAAGCTAATAGATCGTACAATATTATTTGAAATTTCCATGCAGATCCTAACAAGAAGGAGCAATTACATTGGGAGAAAAGATATAAAATCATTTGTGGAATTGCTCGAGGACTACTTTATCTTCATGAAGAATCTCAAGTCAAAATCATACATCGAGACTTAAAAGCAAGTAACATTCTATTAGATTTGCACATGAACCCTAAAATCTCAGACTTTGGTTTGGCTCGACTGTTTGGTAGTGATCAAACTCAAGCCGTCACCAGTAGAATTGTTGGAACAATGTAAGTAGAGTTGACTATTCTCATCCACTATCAATATTTAGATGAATTCACTCATTTGCACAATTGGTGACATATCATGTTGCAGTGGTTATATGTCTCCAGAATACGCATATAGAGGGCAATTTTCAGATAAGTCTGATGTCTTCGGCTTTGGTGTTTTGGTCTTGGAAATTTTGACCGGTAAGAAGAACACAGAGTTCTGGGATGAGAATTCGATGGATCTTCTAGGCTACGTAAGTATTTGAAATTGATCGTTCAATATCGATACAAATTCTTATGATGGTTGAAAACTGATGTTGCAAGAAAAACAAATTTTGGTAGGTGTGGGAACATTGGTCTAATGGAACGGTGACAGACGTAATGGATCCTTCATTTATTAGAAACTATAGTCAAGTTGAAGCTTTAAGATGCATTCAGATTGGACTATTGTGCGTGCAAGAAGCGCCATCTGATAGACCAACAATGTCGACTGTCATTCTTATGCTTAGTAGTTACTCAGTTTCTATTCATGTCCCATCACAACCAATTTTTACGCGTGGATCTAGTGGTAGATCTATGAATCGACAAAATGCGATTGATATAATCGAAGAAGCAGATGGACGCACTCGGTCCACCAACAAGTCGGCAATATGCACTCCAAATGACCTATCTATCACGGAGCTGGAAGCAAGGTGAAAGTGTTGTTTTATAAAGATTCAAAAAGAATTCTATTGAAACAATGTTGTAATGTATTTCTATGTCTTGGGCCGAGTTTGAGTGAATGTTATAAATTCAAGAATGCCACTTATTAATGTCTATTCAGATGGAAAAGGTAATTTTTTACCATTAAGCCATAGCATAAGTTGTGGTTTAATTTACGTAATTAGTTGGATTTTGTATTACAAAAAGATCTTCTTATTTCTATTAAGCTAAATAATCCAAGATAAAGCTGCCAAGTAAAATTTAAAAAAGAAAAGTTAAGACTGAAAGAAAGTTTAAAGGCGGATAAAAAGGAATTCCTCAAGAAAAAGGTCACAAGGGTTTCTGATGAGAAAGCCCCAAATTTTGAAAGAAGTAAAGCAAGCAATCCCACAAATAGATTATCCGCTGAAATTAATTCAAAGTACGGAGATTATTCGGAAAAAGCATAAAATATGTGTATTATTCAAGAAAAAAAGACAGAGTCACATCATATTAAATGCTAGCTGTTATTTAAAGATTTAACGTCCCGAATAACGCTACCTTCCTTCCTTCCTTCCCCGAATGGATTACTCTGTCCAGAAAAAAAAAAATTAGTGACAAGAAAAGGACAGAGATAATAAAAGGTCTTATCATTTGAACTGTCAAAATAGACTTTGCAAATTAATTTATTATTATTGTAGTTAAATTAAGAAGCAGATAACAACATAATTGAAAAAGATGTTGTCGATGAATATTAAGAAACCGTACTTCACGTTATCATCCTGAAATTTCTCCGTCTCTTCGTCACGTCTTGAAAGTAAAAATACTCCGAAGTCGCAACCAGACGTCGAGAACACGGCGATCGATTCGGACAAAGTCCTAGTTATTTACTTATTTTTGACAAAACGACGTTACCCTACAATTGCAAGACAAATCGAACCTGCCAAGAAAGATAACAAGGAATACCAAAAGGAAACCGGACGAGGAAAATGCCCAGACCCGGTCCATCTCGAACCGGCCGAAACTTCTCTGTACGGATGGAGGAGAATTGAGAAATCGTGATCGTCGGTTGGTCGTCCTTCCCGAAATACCCCTTCCCATCTCAAAATACTTCCTTCCCGGAACAAGCCCTCCTCCAATCGGGGCGGCAGTGACCTTCCTCGAAACCCAAGATTTGGTGCCCCAGCGGTCCAGCGGAAGCGTCGCTGGCGATCATCCACCACCAGTCTGTCACTGCCGCCCCTGTCCTTCCTCGAATCTCCCCACGCCCCCCTCCAACCTTCTTGTACATTCCTATTTCTATTTACGTTGGACGCCATCACCGAGTCACCCCATTCCACAACGATAATCGTCGCCCCCATGGAGTTCGCAGATCTGCTGCCCGTCATGGAGGAGAAGCTGGGAATGGAGGGGCTGATGGAGGAGCTGTGCAATGGTTTCAGGCTCCTGATGGACCGGGAGAGAGGGGTCATCACCTTCGACAGCCTGAAGAAGAACGCCGCCCGGGTGTTGGGCCTGGACGGCATCGGGGACGACGAGTTGAGGGAGATGATGAGGGAAGGGGATTTGGATGGGGATGGGGCGCTCAGCGAGATGGAGTTCTGCGTTCTCATGTTCAGGATCAGTCCCCAGCTCATGGAGGAGTCCTGGAGAGTGGCGGGCGAAGCCATGGAAATTATGGAGGCGGACCGATCCTTGTGAAACGGAGAATAGAAGCTTTTCTTTTCTGTTTTCATTTTCCTTTTTTAGATTAGATTAATTTACTACTCAGCGAAAAATTGAGGAATTTGTTGTCCTTTGTCCCTCTTCTCGCTCAATTCATCATTCTTCGGGGAACGAATTGGCTTGCTACATAATAATTTGAATATTTGACTACATACAAAAATGCGGGATAGGTTTTCTTCATCTTCTTACGCTCTCTGTTCCTGCTTCTGCTTCTGTTTCTGTTTCTGTCGTGGGCATATACGCTTGCAGCGGCAAGAGAGAAAAATCGCCTTAATCCATCACCAATTAAGCTGCGCTGCATTTGATTGTGCTTACCATTTATTTGCATAGCTCACGCTATTGCTTCCACAAAAGTAAGACAGGAAAGGTTCCCCCACCCAGCCACCATTCGTACGTTGATTTGAATCATCGGGATGCGTCTAGAAATTAACGTTAGTTGGTTTACCGTAACTATATATGTTTTTGTGACGTTGATTTATTGTTGATGAGCATGGGGTGGTAGTACATCAGTACGGTACTAGCGTCTGTGGAAAAGTGGTAGTACAGGTGATGAGAGGAACACAATATACATGTTATTGTGGTACATGTACTACACACCCAACCGTCAAAGGGGGTGTCCGGCTCTCTCGTGCATTCTTCTCCTTCTGCGCACCTGCAAATCCACGGGAAAACTTCATCAGATGTCTTCTATAAATAAAACACTGCATATGACTACCCTTGAGAGGCAGGAATTAAAAGAACAGGCGATGGCGAGGAGGTGGCCGCGGCAGTGGAAGGGGCATGCAGAGGAGTGAGCGAGTCCCTCTCCTCTACCCATACATGCATCGGGAGAAGGCGTGTGGAACTCTTCTGCTTGCTCCCTCCACTATTGCTGCCATCTCTGCTATTATTTGCTATTCGACCGCTCACCCTTCTGCTGCAGAGGTAAGCTCTCTTCCCTCTTCTTTCTTCGTCGGGACCGGATTTTTGTTTCCATGATAACATGTGGTATTTATTTTCTAAGTATTCCTTTAGCATCTAATTGATTGATTGATTGATTGATGTGGTGCATACATATGGAGAAATTGGTAACTCTTTGTGTTTAAATTTAGTAATCCAGATTTGTCATGAACACAAATGTTATGCATTGGCAGCCACCGCCTCAACCAAATCTAAGGCGGACGCTGCACATAAGATAAACAATCACCGTTTAGAGAAGTTGTTCATGTCATTAAAGCCTTGGTCGCGAGTACTTTGGGCTGGTCTTCTGAAGGGAGGCGTCCTCGCTTGATCAAGTAGATAAATTCACAGATTTGGTATTGCGATTGATATGAAAATATACTTCTTGCTGTGATGTTATTTTCGAATCAACTGAATATTTGTGTGTTGTAACTGCACTGTTTGAAGCGAGAGAATTTACAATATCCTCTGAAAGAAACCCCCAGTTTGCTGAAATCTATGGTTGTGCTTGATTTTTTTTTTTTTTTTTCCTAAAACATTCTGTTCAACTACAAGTTATATAAATAAAATGTTCTAAAAATATTTTTAAAAACTGTAAGAAATATTTTACATTTCATACAACATTTTGTTTAATAAAAGAAAATAGTTGAAAATCGTTTCCAAATTCTCGACAATCTATCTGAGCGCAGTTTCACCAGATGATTCCCATTCTATCTTTTCACCTACTCCAAGTTAGATTTTGAAAAATCTTTTGACAGTGTCAATTCTAATGGCTTTACAAAGTGTTGACTTTGAAAATAAATAAGTTAGATGAAGGTCTGCATATTGAATTTGAAATTGTTGATTGTTCTCACTGGTAACCTTGAAGGACAGACCATACAATGCCTCGGATGGTCCTGTAAAAGAAGAGCTGCCATCTCTTCTACTATTTATCAATATTATGTACATACTAAACAGAATGTTAAAATTGGCAAATGTGAGTGATTTGATTCGTGAGATCGAAGTCCCTAATTAAATCTGTAGTGCATGTCATTATTTTCGTTATCCTTAAAGGATTGATGTTTGAAAGGGTCGTGTACGTGTTAATTTTTAAAAAATAAAATAGAAAAATTTATTATATTTGAAAAGTAATATTTTAAATATTATAATATATATTAAAATTTCATTAAACACAAACACAACAAGTAAAATAATATGTATATAATTAACATAAACAATATTATTCGTTATAATTCAAATTTTTTCAGAAATAGACAACATACTACATAAAAATGTTATATCATATGCTATATATTAGCTCTTTGTTACATAGAGAATAAATTTTGTTTATATATTTTGTCAACTACTCTCTTTCATTGTTCAACACTCATTTTACTAACACAATGTATTATTTTTTCTTCAATAACGGTAGAAGTTTCATGAAGATCATCAACATTCATTTTAACTAATTCATTCACAAGATATTTAAGTAAATATTCTTGCTCAATTTTATTTATTTAATGTATTATTTATGTTGTGCTGGAATATGTTAACATATTATTTATTGTTATTAAGTTATGCTTTAATTATTTATATTATGTTGGATTTAACATTACTTATTTAACATATTATTAAGTTCAATTAGGAATATGTTAACATATTATTTACCCTTATAATGTTAACATTATTATACTTTAACGTATTATAATTCAGTATCATTCTTCAATGGTATTTTTTATTTTAATCTATTATAATATGTTATTTTTTATTATAATCATACTTCCTTGATATTAGCTAACGTTATTATTTATGTTAATCTATTATAACTATAATATGTTATTTATTATTATAATTATAATTAATACATTTTACTTTATTATAATTATGTTGGTAATTATATGTTATTTATTATTTATTATTTATTATAAGTCAATATCATTTACCATATTTTTGAGGTAGTAAGATGAAAAACAACAAAAAATATTTTCTTTAATATGAAAGGAGACGACGAGAAATTATTTCCCCCATTTCGAAAGATATAAACATAAGAAATAAGAGAAAAAAATATTCTTATTATTTCTTTTCCTTCCATTTCTCTATATCTCCTAACCTCACAAACCCCCACTCAAGTTGAAATGTTAGCTTGATATTTTTTCCTAATCCATTAGTTTATTAAGAGAATAAACAACAAAATCTTTTGACTCTTTTATTATAGTAATTACATGATCACACTTAGATAGGAAGACTCTTAATACATTTTTTATTGTTTTTTCGCTTATGACAAATCCACAAGCTCTCATCCAGTTTACGACGATTGTTACTTTAAATAAAAATCTTAGACAAACTCATTCTCCTTCATAAATAAAGTATCTAATTCCTAAGGTAAAATTTGAATTTTATGATTGTTATATTAGCACCTCTACAAAAATTAACTTCAATAGATATTTTCACATAATAATACTATCAGCATGGCATGAACTTAACTTTGATACCGCTATGTTAGTAAACAATGGAAATAATACAAAACATTATAATATACCCACGATTAAGTAAAAGAACGTACAAAAAGACAAAATTTTGAAACACATTAAGAAAGATAAACTTCCTTGCGTACTTTCTCATTGTTGCGACATTCGATTTTTCTCATATTAGAAATATTCTTTTTATTTGAAGTATGCATTTGTAATATATGAATATTTCTAAAATTAACTAATAATTTTATACCTTAAATCGTTCAAAGAAAAATGTCTTATTTACGTTACATTAATCGCATCAAAATATACATGATATAAAACATATATAATTTCCTTGTTTATAAAGAAAAATACGAAATAATATTATACAATTCAAAGCTACAATGAAATTGACAAATAATGTTTAAAATCTATCATTAGAGGTTTACATAACATGTGAAGGTAATTTATACATACACCTAAATGTATTAGACAATTTAGATTCATATTTGAAAGTATTTTATATTTTATATATGTACAAAATTTTTTTAGCTATTTGGCTATGCACAATGATATTTTGATAATTTGGGTAGAAATATATTTCTTCCTTGGCATTTTGACATTTGTTTGTATTTTTTATTTTAAAATATATTTTTCTGATAATTTAAACTCATATTTAAGAGCATTTGATATTTTAGACATTTGGATGTTTATATTTCATATATAAATTTATATTATTTTAAACATTTAAATATTTATATATTTTATATCCAAATATATTAATAATTAAGACAATTTAAGCTCTCCTTTAGAACATTTGATATTTAAGTTATATAGACATCTATATAAGTCATATCCAAATATGTTGATGACAAAAACAGTTTAAGTCCTCCAAAAACATTTGATATTTTGATTATTTATATATTTATATATATTATATCTAAAAATATTGATAACTTAGATAATTTTAAAAAAAATTGTCATATCTAATTTTTTTATTTTAAATAGTTTAAGCTCATATGTAGAAATAATTTCTTTTATGCTTTAGATAGTTTAGATTTATATATATGAGCAATTGATTTGATGGACATTTGGATATTTTTATTTTTTATATTTTATATTCTAATATTTATGATATTATAAACATTTGGATACTTATACGTTTTATATTCAAATATATAAACATTTGGATACTTATATCCGAATGTATGATATTTTACATATTTAGGTATTCATATATTTTATATCCAAATATATTCATAATATATACAAATGATATTTTGTATGTTTAAAAAGTTTAAATATTTGAATTTTATATACAAATATATATGATATTTGGAGCATTTGAACATTGACATATTTCACATCAAATATGTAATATTTTGAATATTTGGATTTATATATCTTTCATGTCTAAACACATAAAGTTTTGGATATTTATATATTTTGTATCTAAATAATATTTTGAATGTTTCGTTATCTATATATCTTATATTTAAATAATATTTTAGTTATTTATATATTATATATCCAAATGACATTTTTGAATGTACTTGGACATTTATACATTTCATACCCACATAATAGCTATAAGTCACATCCAAATATCATATTTGAATATTTAAGTATTAATATATTTTGTCAAGTATATACTCTGTTTTTCGTATTTGGATATTTGTATATTTTATATTCAACTAATATTCTTGATATTTGAACATCAAGCAATATTGTCTTCAATCTATATATGTATTTTGTCGATATATGTATTTCTTATCGATTCAACTTTATACACATGCATGTTTGTCATAATGATTTCATATTATATTTATCAAACATATATAACACTGTTTAATGTGAGTTTTTCCTGATCTTGATACTCCCTGAATCCACATTTCAACCTGATTTTTTGTCATAAGCCATAGCGTTAAAGCACAGTACATTAAAATTTTGAAAAAATAGATAACAGTGCTGTGTTACAAAATAAATACTTATATATCACTCACAAATAACTGTACTCTAGAATAGCATTGATTGTAAAACCAATGTAAACCTCAATCACTATCGTCCCTGCATTGTCGTAAATGTGAGCTTGTTCACTGTAGGTGGCTGTTGCACAAAAGATGAAGAATCGATATGCCTCTCCCTCATCCACTGTTCGTTGAAGCCTGGTTTTTTGGGTTTAGGTAGACAAGAACCATCATCGTTGTTTAGCATGAACAAAACCGTAGACATTGAAGGCCTATCCATTGCATCATTTTGTACGCACAACAATCCAATTTGTATGAAACGTATGATGTCAGATAATGGACATGAAGGAACAAAACCGTAGACATTGAAGGCCTATCCATTGCATCATTTTGTACGCACAACAATCCAATTTGTATGAAACGTATGATGTCAGATAATGGACATGAAGAACTCTGAAGCAACCTGCTGTTGACCAACTCACGGCCTTTGCCTTGTGTCCAAAGCTGCCATGCCTAATTTATTAAGAAAGAAATTAAATATAAATTCATGTCATGGGTAATAAATAAGTGTAGATATTTATACCAAAGATAAATTAATGAAGCATTACATATATTACTAAGTACGCACGTACCAATTCTAGGAGATTCAACTCATTCTCCACTTGGTAGAATACTTTATTCTTCTTACCACTAATGATTTCCAACATTAAAACTCCGAAGCTAAAGACATCAGATTTAGTGGAGAAGATCCCACCCATGGCATACTCAGGAGCCATGTACCCACTTCATATATAACAAAACAAGATCATTAGCATGTAATTGAAATGATATTAATTTTAAGGTCCTAGATCAATGCATGGGTCGCGTCGATGAAAAAATGCAAGTAGATTAAGTTGATCCAGCCATGTGTGCATGTTTTTCTAACTTACTAGGTCCCAATAATTCTTCTAGTATTATCTTCCATCTGATCTACTCTAAATATCCTTGCAGTCCCAAAGTCACTAATTTTAGGATTCATGGCATCATCTAGCAAAACATTTGCAGCTTTCAAATCTCTATGTATGATCTTTAGCCTTGAATCCTCATGAAGGTAAAGAAGACCTCTAGCGATGCCAGTGATTATCTCCACACTCTTTGCCCAATCCAATTTGTCGCTTCTTTCACCTGATTGGTTAAATATAAGTCAAACATTTAATTTCATTCATACGTACAAGTTCGTTTCTAACATTTACTTCGTCTAAACAAGAAATATCAATAATGTGCGTACCGAATATGATAGAATCTAAACTCTTGTTTTGCATGAATTCGTAGACTAGGATACGTTCCTCTCCTTCCATGCAGCAACCAACCAAGCGTACTAGATTCCTATGTTGAAGTTTAGCAATCAAGGTGACCTCATTGACAAACTCATCCAATCCCTGTAGAGATGCATCTTTGACAAGTTTTTTCACTGCTAAATCTTGGTCATTTGCCATCCTACCCTAGAAATAGTTAAATACATACGTATAAATTGATGTGTGCATCCATGCATGAGTCCTCCATGCACAAAAATCATGAAAAACATCAACTTCTTGGTTAACATTGATATTTTATGATATTTAAGGTCACATGCAAGCAAACCACTACAATGCCGTTTAGAAATTAATCATTAGTTACTAGTCAATTTACATATAAATGTACCTTGTAGACAACGCCGTATCCACCTTGTCCAAGCACATTTTCGTTGGAAAAGTTGCGTGTTGCCGAGGCTAGTGTGGCAAGATCAAATACCAATAAGTTGTTATCTTTCAAGTACTCGTCAACATTTTTTCCTGGTACATCACCTTGTAACAAGCACAAATTTAAATAAAAAGTATGTTAGCTGAACTTCATGGTATATAATTAAGCAAGAGAGATAGGAATTGAAACTTCCTAACAAAATAGGCATGACACGTTCTCATGATGTTTGAGCATTTGGTTTTGTTCGAACCATCATGCAAAGTAAAATATTGTTTCTTTCATTCAGATTGAAGTAAACAAAATGGCCGAACTACTGTGACCGGTTCAATTGAGACGAATTGAGTAAGCGTAAGTTTTTTATTCATTTTTTTAAATTTTTTTCCAGTGGCATTACAGTATGTGAACCATTAATTAGAATTATATCCTTCCAAATATTTTGAGAATAAGGAGGGATTTGCTTTGTTAGTGGCACTGGAAAGTTTAGGAAAGAAAATTTAGGAAAACGTTTAAGAAATTTAGAAAATTTGAAAGTATTAGTATATATTAAAAAATTCTGGAAAATTTAGAAAATTTGAAGGTATTGGTGTACATTCAAAAAGTAGAGGAAAGTAAAAAAATATAAATTATAAATAAATAAATTTTATACTTTAAATTTATTTTTAGGATAATAAATAAGACTAATAATTTTTATAAATAAAACTAATATTATTATAAATAAATAATTTTTATACTTCTATTCTCTTCTCTTTTATTATTATTATTATTTATTAATTTTTCCTTAAGAAATTGTTGACTATCGAAGTGTGGAAAAAGATTTGTCTATGCAAGCTTCGTAAAAAAAACTTTTTCCCTAGGTTTCTTCTCAAAATAGTCGAAAATCTGAATGATAAGTTTCTTTTATATTCAAAAAGTAAAGAAATTACCCTTACTTTCCTACTATCACCTATCACTAAAAAAAAATTTCCTTTACTTTCTTTTTCACCCACTTTTCTCTACTTTCTTACCTACACTAACTCTCACTAAGTCTTGATGGTAGATAACGTTAATAACATAAATAGTTTTGGATTTTTGGTTACGTGTGGTTTTTCTATTTTTCCTCTTACTACAGAATAAATCTGTTATCACATAGAGATAATTAATTTTTGGTGTCGAATTACCTCCTCTTGGCATTTCTCTGTTCTTCTTCTTCTTCCACAAAAATAGAGCGCAGCATAGTAACACAAGAAGTATTCCTATTGTTGCCAATATTGCAATTAACATTTTTCTATTACGACCTGTACCAATCAATGAACAAGCAAGCATTCATGGGGAAGGATGGATGAGAATGTGAAAATCAAGTCAAAAACATGATTAAAGACAAAAGGAAGGAACGAAGGAAGGATGGAAGAGGAAGTGTGGTGTGTGCATACCATCCGGACGTATCTCGATCGTACCATTCCGCACGCGCAAGCAGAGTTCTTGGCCACCGTCGACCTTATCGATGACCATGGTATCGACAAGATCACCAAACCACATGATGCAACCTCTTGGATTAAATCCGGGCATTTTTATTGCGGCGTAGGCAACGCAAGAGCAGTTCGACAAGCACTCCTGCCTGCAATTCTCAAGGCTCATGGTATTGTTGTACGTGTACTTTTCGGATGCTTCTGGTAACTTCACTCCCTTCTCGACGGCCTTAAATATTGGAGACTGCACTGGCTCCACTTCACTCCCATTGCAACTCAGCTTCTCCTTCCTCACGCACCCGTCTTCGAAATGCCTAGCATTCCAAGCATTGGTGGACTTTGGTTTATAACCTTCGTGGCAACGGCAGACCTTTGGTCTGATGCAAATACCATTTGGGCCACACGAGGAGTAAATATTGCAATCAGTTGACGTTGACATCCAGAACGTCGTCCATCCCAACGACGTGGCTGGACTCCAATTCATGCGTGCCAAAGAACCGTTTGGAAACAGAACCAGCCTTGCAAAGACGTTCGTCACCGTCTCGAAGCAGTAATAGGCCTCATCCTCATTGTCAACGAAGTGGTACTTGAAATCTGAGTATTCCTTCATTATCGGAATGCCGCTGAAATACTTCCCGTTCCATATTCCGTAACGATATATCGTTTCGTTAGTACCTTTCTTCACGTAGATCTCGTGCGACGATTCCTTGTCATCCATCTTGACGGTGTAGTTTCCGACGGAAGGATCGTCGGGGCTCTTCCAGGACGTCATGTACCATTCGAAACCACGATTTCGGTCGAACCCGAGCTTCATACCGGGAAGAATCGTGTCGGTGGGATGGTCGAAACTTCGCCAGGTGTCGTCAGCCCTGCCGTTGCCTCTGACAACGAAGTTGCCGGAATTCAACAACTTGGCCACCGGATCGGTTACGACGGTGTCACCTTCCGACGACCAGATGACGACGCTCCCATTGGTTTGCTCCAGGACCAGGGTACCGTTGCTTTGGAGCCTCAGGACACCAGACCTATTCGGGATCGGCTTCCTTCTGTTTGCCGTCCAGACGATCACGTCCTTTGAGAAGTCGTACCACACTCCCAGGTACCGGCTTTTGCCTTGATTTCTTGTGAAGAACCCCAACACGAATTTTCCATTCTCCGACACGATCGTCTCGTTGTCTCTGAGGGACGACCCATGCCTGATCGTGTCTGTCCCGCCGCCGCTGCAACTTGGGATCAACTCGAACAAAAACAAAACAACCGCAACAAGAAACGCACCACCATTTCTCATTCCTAGCAATTTTGCGAAAGCAAGATGATGATGATGGACAGCAGACAAACTACTGTGTTTGCAGCAGATTGCTCATCAGATAATTGCGGAGAAAATCGCGATGTGTGCATTACATATATATACATATCAAGAGACCACCGGGATCGCAATGTGTGAACAGTAATTACAAGAAAAGCAATTAACTAATAGACTTAATAATCAAATATTATGATCCAATAGTGTAAATTAAGTTAGTTGCCTGAGCTAATGTGGCACAATCGAATACCAATTGATTGCTATCGTTCAAGTATTTGTCGACATTCTTTCTTGGTACATGACTATCAATATTACAACAAGCATATGTTTTAAATAAAATGCATGGTTGATGATGTTCACGGTAACTAAGCATGAGAAATGGGACCAAACAATGTTCTCTCTTTTTTTTTGAGGGTACAACCGCACAGTGTACATGTCTTAGCAGAGCTATAATTACTTCCAAAGTAGATAGTGATGTTATTAAACAACCCTTGAACAAGTCTTAAAGATTGAGTTATTGGTTTGATTCAAATGAACTATCATACAATATAAAATATCATTTCTTTCGTTCATAACGAAGTAAACAAAATGGCCGAACTACTATGACTAGTTCAAAATAATGGTTTGATTCATTTTTTTAAAATTTTTGAAGTGGCACTGCATGGTGTGCATTGATTATTAGAATTGTATTCGATCATTCAAATATTTTGACAATTGCATTAGGATTGAAATGCAGTTTGAAAAAATTGGATTTACTATGAATTTTTAACCTAATAAGTTATAATGATAGATAGCATCAATAACATAGTTTTGGATTTTTGTTGAAGTATCATTTCTTTATATTTTCTATTACTAAAAAACAAACCTCTTATCAATTGGAGATGATTATTGGAGTCTAATTACCTCCATGCATTTCTCGGTTCTGCCTCCACAAAAATAGAGTCTAACATGCTAACATAAAAAGTATTAATTCAACTGCCAGACCAATTGGCTTTGAAATTAACTTTTTTAATTTTTCTTTTGTTGAGGCCGTTACCTGCACTATCTGTTGATATAAGATGGAAGAAGAAGAAGAGAATGATGAACACAGAACTACTTGAGCCCCTCATTCTACCATCTAAAAAGAGAAAATCGAATACCAAATTCGGTGCTAGCTATCTTTCCTTATAACTTCTAATGATCAGGTGGACATGTTTTCTTCAAGATAAATATATGGCAATGCTTCCACTTGATTCCAAGTTGGAAGAAGTAGTTCAAAACGACCGCGTACTTTTCTTCTTCCCAAAACACAATAGACACGCATTGAAAAGTCCATTCCAAGTTGAATACCGGAGAGGTTGACGAAACGATGCATGATATTTGAACTAGAACATTGACCACTCATTATCGGGGAAGGTAAAGACACTTCCAACATAGAGGAAGATGAAGGCACACGTAATTAACGTTAGTCATGGATTTGAGTGAAGAAGTCGATTAGTTAATTTAAAATACAAAACGTCAGTGGAAAAAAGTCGAGAATTCTACAAAACTATCGTTGACAACCATGGTAGACCAGAGACGTAACATCAACCGCCCTCCAAGTGTATTCACTGCCGTGCTCCTTACGGAGGTCTCAACAGTTTATCTCCAAGTCGATGAATGAGGAAGGAGCGCGTGAAACTGCTATTCATATCCGCACCACCCACCACATAATGTAATGTAAAGAGTATTCTGTAATGTTTTTGTGGGTCATCTTTGAAGCATTTGTTGACATCGGTAAAGTGTTATACTAACTAGGCATTAACTAACTTATAAAAATTACCTTACGCAGTTAGAGTTGGTTAGAAGGAGCTATCTAGTGACATAAGAAGAGGACTTAGCTAGAGAGAAGGAAACGAAGATAAGCAAGTAAACATGTAGAACAAGATAGTACTGGAGGAAATCAGGCTAAATGGGAAGTGTAATATTCATAAAAACTTAAATATTATATTTTAGTTAAAGAATGTCATTCATTTCAATTTTCTTTTACTTAGTTGAATTCTTCATAATTTGGAGTCATTCTTCTAGCTTTTGATTGTAATTTAAGGATCATGATCTACGCTAGAATATCAAGAATGAATTCAGGGATGTCAAATAGAACAAACACTCGAAGCAAATTGAAAAGAAAAAAAAAACGCTAGCTTGTAATATTGATTATTAATAGATAGATGGGATATCGAGCCAAAAACTTAATAAAAGTATGGATTTTTTTATAATTAATTTGAAAAAATATTAAAAGGGAAGGGTAATATAAAGAAACTGAAACTATAGCTAAGCTATCATTAATTATCAAAAATTTCGCAACAACAATTAAATGATGTTAAAATAAGGAAATTAATTCCCGGTGTGGATGTGGATGACGACTGCCATTCATGTTGATTTGTATTCCATTTTGGACATGATCAGGCACTTAATTGCATGCCGTGAAAATTTCTACTTTAATTTAGAGACATTTAGTTTTTCTTCAATTTCCGTGAATTGTCCCTGCTTGTTCCGTGACTTTTAGTTATTGATAGCAATCAACTTCTATTCTAATATCGAATTTAAAGTTTGAATATTAATGCAAAGAATTCGGGGTTACCGAAAATAGTGTGATCTTTAAGATCTTGTCATGTTGACTTGCCAGCTGCTGCCAACCACTGATTGATGAAGTCACGATGCCAACCAAGATCGAGTATTCTGCATGTCGATCCATCTATTCCTCTCTCCGTCCTTGACCCGGGGTTTCTTCACCATCATTCAAAAAAAAATAAAGACATGATAAGCTTAATTTGGACCACTCGATCGCCCACTTGAAATTAACACGGTTGATGGCCCATCGTTATAATTTCCACTTGGTCGGCACTAGAATAATACGGCCGTCCTTGTTTACGTTTTGAAAACATTTGGCGTAGAGATGTAGTAATCTTGAATTATTTAAATTTATATATGAAGTATATTAATATTTTATTTATTTTAAATATTTATAGCTACACACAGGTTAATGGGCTGTATGGGGACTGATTTGTGGCAGCCCAAACATAACCCAAATGTCCGGATGGGGTCTTGTTAGTCAACGACATAATTTAGGCATCCAACCTGAGGCCATCAGGCTCCAACAATCTAGGTGTCCGTCGAAGTGGCGATTAGGCGGATTGTCAAACGAGCGTCAGGCTGGGTGAATGGGCAACATAATTTAGGGATCAACGTTTAGTCCATTAGGCCCATTGCCACATATATCATATTTATGTACACTAACATAATCATATTCACTTTCACGTGACCGTGTCAATGTGTCATATAAATATTAACAAAATTACTAAATGGTATTTTAAAAAATCGATCATTTGATTCATTTATTATTTATTAAAGAAATTTACATAATAATAATAATTGATAAGATGGGGGAAAAATATATATTTTAAAGAATTACATATTAATAAAAATTATACAACATATTTATATTTTCATATTTCCAAAATTATCAATTATTTAATTGTTCCTATGTACGACATTGAATAAACTTTCGATTTTTCATGTTCATTAAAACTTCAAGAATATTATCATTTAATTTAGATTTTTTTTATCTGTAAACACCTCACTTTTGACGTTGCTCGTGAAATTACAATTAATTCTAAGTTTTCTTTTTTTACTTCGATTAATGTGGTCAAAGCTACCGGTCTACTTAGTCAACCACACGTCCTCGCGCATCGTTTGCTCTTTCTACGACATCTACAACCTCGAGATGCAAGTCAGCTTATATTCATACTAACATACTGTTGTCTCACTTCATGGAATTTCAGGATACAAAAAGATGCATCTTCGACGCTTGCGCCAACTTCCAGGCTTAATTCCTCCCAATCCGATTGCATTTCAATCACATGGACCACGTTGGAATGACTAGGGAGACACCTGGAACAACCCAGGAAATTTTCCCTCTTCTGCCACATCATCAACCATATAAATGCCACGTCAACGTCTCCTACCACGTGTCATCTTGAGATTGGTCAGTCAAAACTGACCCATATGGTGGACCAATGGGGTGATGCCATCTTAATAAACGGTCCATACTACATTTTAATCCAACAGCTGTGGTTCGTTCGACTTAAATTGGGATCTAATGGCCTAGATAGAGCTACCTTAAACTTGATCTGACGGCCTAGATATGATCTCATTCCTCTAATGATCCGACGGCCCAGATCAAAGCAATCGAATAGTCGAGATTTCCCCCCTTTTCTTCCGACGAGGAGGAGGAGGAGGAGGATGATCCTCCTTCTCCACTGTGGTTGCCAAGATCGTCGTCGCTCCTACATGTCGTAGCTACTACACTCCGTCATGATTCCTTGTCAACTACGCCCCTCAAGAACCTGCACGATCCTCTCCCTGAGATTCTGTAGGCTACCGTGCATTAATGCTGCCGCAAATACCACATGCTCAACCGTTAGTACGCGACATCCATGCACAGACCGAATTATTAGTTGCCTGTGTCATTTCACCTTCTGAGGACTTTGCCTCGAGCCATCATGACGCTCCGAAGCCCTCACCATCATAAACACTGAAAGTTGCTCCAATCGCTGATTTGCCTCCTTTCCATGGCCCGTAAAAGGCCCTCATCTGCTACCAGCGAGCGACACCGGAAGCAAGATCTCGAGTAACCCCCCTCCTTCCAGTTTCGACCTCCACCACGTAAGCCCATACTTCTGAAGCTCCGCCCAAAGCCGAGCTGCAACGAAATCTATAGTTCCTAGTTGACTTCGCCTCCTCCACCTGACTACTCCTCTAAACTCGTTCGCTTCCCTACACAGTTGCTCTCCTCTACTCGATCGCGTCTCCCGTCCGCGGCATCGTAAGCGTCGCCGTGGAGTCCCCTTTCGCTAGATAGACTCTGTCCAACCTTTGAACTCTGACCACGTCGTCGTCCGCCATCAGCCAGGTAAAGACTTTAATTTTACAAGAATAAAGTCTATTGAATTGAAAGGGGAGTATTGCAATTTTTCCTTGACCAGTCTTGCGAATGACGATCAGGTTCTTCGTAGTTTAGCGATTTCCAAAAAGCTTGCTGGAAATTGCACTTGGGTTCTTGGACTTCTGATTTTTAGGGAATTTTCCATGTAATTTTGTTTAAATCATCCCAGATGGAATATTTTTATCTCATATATTTTCTATGACATATGATTGATTATGTATTTAAACATATTTATTTCATGCATCCTTGTTAGATTGTAATTTAGCTGAAAGTCCTCGAATCTGAGACCTTCTAGGCGCATGCTAAGCGCTCTTGGGCTTGCCTAAGGCCCACGCCTTTATCGTATCAAATAAAGGGGGTGGTTGTGGGCTCATGGTGGTTCAACTGGCCTGAGAAATGAGATAAACACATCCATCCCATATATTAGTGAGAAATGAGAGGAGATGGAGGGAGAAGAAAAAAACCTTAGTAGACAGACTGTTCGAAATGAAGGAAAATCATTTCCCCCCGTTTCTCTTATATAAATAAATAATAGAGGGGGGAAAAGAAATTTTCATCTTCCCCCGTCGAAATCGAGTGGAAATCACCCAACTCGTGAAACCCATTGTCCGTCTTCTCTCTCCCTGACTTGCAAAACCCTTCGTCATCTCGTCGTCGTCCGTTGCCCGCTATCTTCTCACCTGAACAATCGACCTCGTTGTCGTGACATCCGTCGTCGCATCGGTTGTGCCGGCCGCCTATCGCCTGCGTCGCTTGTTGGAACTGCGACCCCCTACCCTATCGCCAATGGAAATCGACGTCACATCGTCGGAACAGTCACCTCCTACTACCCTATTGCCTGTGCGTCACATTGCCCTACACCTACGTCGCATCGCCCGTTTGCCTGTTACCCGGACGTTGATCGCTACTCTGTGTATGTGTGTGTGTGTGTGTGTGTGTGTGTGTGTGTGACATTTGATTATATTTTCTATGTCAAAATATATTTTTCAAATAGTTTAAGTTCATATTTAAGAGTATTTGATATTTTAGATATTTGGATATTTTTATTTTTATTTTAAACATTTACATATTTATATATAAATCATATATATTCAAATATTTACGACATTTTAAATATTTAGATATTTATATATTTTATATCTAAATATATTATTAGACAATTTAAGCTCTTCTTTAGAACTTTTGATATTTAAATTATTCAGACATCTATATAAATCATATCCAAATATGTTGATGACAAACAGTTTAAGTTCTTCTCCAAAAACATTTGATATTTTGATTATTTAGATATTTATATACATTATATCTAAATATATAGATAAATTAGATAATTTAAACTTTTTTTTATGTCATATCTAATTTTTTCATATTTTAGATAGTTTAAGTTCATACGTAGGAACAATTTCTTTTATAGTTTAGATAGTTTAAACTTGTAACTATGAGCAATTAATTTATTAGACATACGGATATTTTCGTATTTTATATCCAAATATTTTATGCTATTTAAACATTTGGATAATTATATGTTTTATATTCAAATATATATGATTTTTTAAATATTTAGATACTTATATATTTTTTACCCAAATATATATGAGATTTTAAATATTTGGATATTGATGTATTTTATATCCCAATACCTTGATTTCAATCTAGATATTTATATATTAAATTCATATCCGAATTATATTGATTTCATTTTAGATATTAATATATTTCATATCCAAACCACATTGATTTTATTTTTTGAAATTAAATCTCATATCCAAAATATTGTGATTTTCAATTTGAATATTTGTATTACATATTTGAAATATTTTGATTTTATTTTAGATATTTCTATTTTATATATAAAGAGGGTTTTAGATATTTTAAGCTTGTATTTGAGCGAGTTATATATTTCAACTATTTAGACATTGATATTTCAAATAATTTAAACTTTTATCAAAAAAATTAATATCTTGAATAATTTTAGCTCTTCTTCAAGAGTGTTTGATATTTTGAATAATTTAGACTTCTATCTAAAAATATTTTATGTTTTAGATATTCTACACTTCTATCTAGAAGTAATTAATATTTTCAGTTATTTGAATATTCATATATCATATTCAAATATATATAATATTTTAGATATTTTTATATTTCAGATTCAAACATATACGAGAATTGGATTTTGGATATTTATATATTTCTTGCCCAGGTATGCATATTGAATAATTAGATATATATATATATTTTATATACATGATATTTTGAATATTCGGATGTATGTATGCTTCATGTCCAATATATATATATATATATGATATTTTGAATGTTCAAATATTATATATTTCACATCCAAAATATGTAATATATTTTAAATATTTAGATATTTATATGTTTCATACCCAAATGATATTTTGAATATTTGCATATATATATATATATAATATTTTATCTCTTTAAAGTGATATTATAATGGATGGGCAATATTTGCTCAAATGGATGCAATTAAACTGATAGGAGAGTGAAGAAACAGAGCGTAGAAAGGACATCTGGACGTGAGAGAATGTCCACAAAATGCACTAGTATCCAAGTTGGTTGTCTGGTTATCGGCGCACCCATATTTACAGATGGACCATGATAAACTGCTACAAAATTTCCTCAATATTATTCAACAAAATTGGTTCACCAATGTAGAGTAGGTTGACTGTATTGTTTAATATATAGTCTAATGATTCAATTAACGTAATGACAAATTGGTTTACCTAGAAACGAATGGTTAACCATTTTTATTCGATTGACTTAATTAGAGATATATTTCTATCAGTTATCCAACCAAAAATTAGTTGACTTAGTTTCATACAAGTCTAATCTTCGGTTATCCAATCCAAAATCAACAAACAAAATTAGAACATAGTGGGATGGGAAGAACGGTAACTACAAGAATGATCTAGTCTTTCACAATAATAACCCAAAGAACGTGAAAAGAATAAACCTACACGTAGTCATTGTGATTAGTTTCGCCACATCATTGACCGACCAATGTTACTTGATTGTGGATACAAGCTTCGCAAGGTTTATTCGAGCTGAAAGAAAAGCAATCAAGTTACTGTGAAGTTAAGATATGAAGCTAATGATGCAACCAACAAAGTGTTGGCGTTCGCCCATGACCAATGCAGTAAAACAGTGGTTTGTTAAGCCGACAGACCCCCTCATTGAAATGGGCTATAAATAAACTAAAACTCTTCATTAAGAAAACCAGAAATACTTCCACTATCATCTTAATATACCTAGAAGACAGAGAGCATTTTAAGACAAAGTATTTGGGGGAAACCCAAATGTATTCTTAAGCTTGAAGTCGCCAAATCAAATGATTTTATTTGGTTCCAAGAGGGTGGGATCTGCAAGTCGATATACAAGGGTCGACGACCTATTATCAGGGGTCATATATTCGTGTGGAGAAGATGATAGTTGCACTTTTTTCCACCGTTTCAATATTTTCCCACTTGTAATTTCTACATAGATAAGGTTTTGCATGAGATCGAGATGGGCATTCCCCTTAGATTTCGAAGAATCTGGCACACAGATTTTAAAACACATTACATTAAAATTTTCAAAAGGCAGATAAAAGTGCAGTGCAACGAAATAGATAAGTATACATCATTCAAAAATAACTGTACTGTAGAATAGCAACGATTGTAAAACCAATGTAATCCTAAATCACTATCGACCTTGCATTGCCGTAAACGTGAGCTTGTTCGCTGTGGGCGGCTGTTGCATAAAAGATGAAGAATCGATGCCCTTCTCCCTCATCCACTGTTCGTTGAAGCCTGGTCTTTTGGGTTTGGGTAGAGAAGAACCATCGTCGTTGCTTAGCATGAACAAAACCATCGACATTGAAGGCCTATCCATTGCGTCATTTTGTACGCACAACAATCCAATTTGAATGAAACGTACGACGTCAGTCAATGGACATGAAGAACTCTGGAGCAACATGTTGTTGACCAACTCACGGCTTTTGCCTTCTGTCCAAAGTTGCCATGCCTAATTTATTAAGAAAGAAATTAAATATTAATTCATGTCTTGAGTAAGAGATAAGTGTAGGTATTTGTACCAAAGATAAATTAATGAAGCATTACATATGTACTACGTGCGTACATACCATTTCTAGGAGATTCAGCTCATTCTCCTCTCGGTAGAAAACTCTATTCTTCTTACCGCTAATGATTTCCAACACTAGAACTCCGAAGCTAAAGACATCGGATTTAGTGGAGAATATCCCACTCATGGCATATTCAGGAGCCATGTACCCACTGCATATATAACAAAACAAGATCATTAGTATGCACTTAAAATGATATTTTAAGGCCCTAAATCAACGCATGGGTCGCGTGGATGAAGAAATACAAGCAAATATAGTTGATCCTGCCATGTCAGCATGTTCTTCTAACTTACTAGGTTCCAATAATCCTTCTAGTGTTATCTTCCATCTGGTCGACTCCAAATATCCTTGCAGTCCCAAAGTCACTAATTTTAGGATTCATGGCATCATCTAGTAAAACATTTGCAGCTTTCAAATCTCTATGTATGATCTTTAGCCTTGAATCCTCATGAAGGTAAAGAAGACCTCTAGCGATGCCAGTAATTATCTCCACACTCTTTGCCCAATCCAATTTGTCGCTTCTTTCACCTGGTTGGTTAAATATAAGTCAAACATTTAATTTCATCCGTACGTACAAGTTCATTTCTAACATTTATTTCGTCTAAACAAGAAATATCAATAATGTGTGTACCAAATATGATGGAATCCAAACTCTTGTTTTGCATGAATTCGTAGACTAGTATTCGTTCATCTCCTTCCATACAACAACCAAGTAAACGCACCAGATTCCTATGTTGAAGTTTAGCAATTAAGGTGACTTCATTGACAAACTCATCCAATCCTTGTCGAGATGCATCCTTGGCAAGTCTTTTCACTGCTAAATCTTGGTCATTTGCCGTCCTACCCTAGAAGTAGATAGATACATACGTATAAATTGATGTGTGCATCCATGCACAAAAATCATGAAAAACATCAACTTCTTGGTTAACATTGATATTTTATGATATTTAAGGTCACATGCACGCAAACCACTACAATGCCGTTTAGAAATTAATCAATAGTTACTAGTCAATTTACATATAAATGTACCTTGTAGACAACGCCATATCCACCATGTCCAATCACATTTTCGTTGGAAAAGTTAGATGTTGCCGAAGCTAGTGTGGCAAAATCGAATACCAATAAGTTGTTATCTTTCAAGTATTCGTCAACATTTTTTCCTGGTACATCACCAATGTTACAAGCACAAATTTAAATAAAAAGTACGTTAGCTGAAGTTCAGGGTATATAATTAAGCACGAGAGATAGGAACTGAAATTTCCTAGCAAAATAGGCATGGCAGATGTTTGAGCCTTTGGTTTGGTTCAAACCATCATGCAAAGTAAAATATTGTTTCTTTCATTCAGATTGAAGTAAACAAAATGACTGAACTACTATGATTGGTTCAATTGAGACGAATTAAGTATAAGTGTTTTATTCATTTTTTAAATTTTTTTTCCCAGTGGCACTACAAGATGTGAACCAGTATTTAGAATTGTATCCTTCCAAATATTTTGAGAAGAGCAGTAGGAAATTAATGTAGTTTCAAAAAAGTTTCCTTGATAAAACATTTTGGTTACGTATGGTTTTTCTATATTTCCACTTACTACAGAATAAATCTGTTATCACACAGAGATAATTAATTGTTGGTGTCGATTTACCTCCTCTTTGCATTTCTCTGTTCTTCTTCTTCTTCCACAAAAATAGAGCGCAACATAGTAACACAAGAATTATTCCTATTGTTGCCAATATTGCAATTAAAAATTTTCTGCTAGGGCCTGCACCAATCAATGAACAGGCAAGCATTGATGAGCAAGGATGGATGAGAAAGTCAAAATCATGATTAAGTTCACAAGGACGAGGAAGCATACGAGGTGGAGGTTTCTCGATCGAACCATTCCGCAGGCGCAAGTAGAGTTTTTGGCCACCGTGGACCTCATCGATGACCATGGTATCGACAAGATCACCGAACCACATGAGGCAACCTCTTGGATTAAATCCGGGCATTTTTGTTGCAGCGTAGGCAACGCAAGAGCAGTTTGACAAGCACTTCTGCTTGCAATTCTCAAGGCTCATGGTATTGTCGTACGTGTAATTTTCGGATGCTTCTGGTAACTTCACGCCCTTCTCGACGGCCTTAAATATTGGAGATTGCACTGGCTCCACTTCACTCCCATTGCAACTCAGCTTCTCCTTCCTCACGCACCCGTCTTTGAAATGCCTATCATTCCAAGCATCGCTGGATTTTGGTTTATAACCATAGTAGCAACGGCAGACCTTAGGTCTGATGCAAATACCATTTGGGCCACACGAGGAGTAACTATTGCAATCATTTAACGTTGACATCCAGAAAGTCTTCCATCCCAACTTCGTGTCTGGACTCCAATTCATGCGTGCGAAAGAACCGTTTGGAAACAGAACCAGCCGTGCAAAGACGTTCGTCAACGTCTCGAAGCAGTAATGGGCCTCATCCTCATTGTCAACGAAGTAGTATTTGAAATCTGAGTAGTCGCCCATTATCGGAATGCCGCTGAAATACTTCCCGTTCCATACTCCGTAACGATATGTTGTTACGTTAGTACCTTTCTTCACGTAGATCTCGTGCGACGATTTCTTGTCATCCATCTTGCAGGTGTAGTCTCCGACGGATGGATCGTCGAGGCTCTTCCAGGACGTCATGTACCATTCCAAACCAGCATTTCGGTCGAACCCGAGCTTCATACCGGGAAGAATCGTGTCGGTGGGATGGTCGAAACTTCGCCAGGCACTGTCAGCCCTGCCGTTGCCTCTGACAACGAAGTTGCCGGAATTCAACAGCTTGGCCACCGGATCGGTTACGACGGTGTCACCTTCCGACGACCAGATGACGACGCTCCCATTGCTTTGCTCCAGGACCAGGGTACCGTTGCTTTCGAGCCTCAGGACACCAGACGAATCCGGGATAGGCTTCCTTCTGTTTGCTATCCAGACGATCACCTCGTCCGAGAAGTCGTACCACACTCCCAGGTACCGGCTTTTGCCTTGATTTCTAGTGAAGAACCCCAACACGAAATTTCCATTCTCCGACACGATCGTCTCGTTGTCTCTGAGGGACGACCCATGCCTGATCGTGTCCGTCCCGCCGCCGCTGCAACTTGGGGTCAACACGAACAAAAAGACAACAACTGCAACAAGAACATTTCTCATTCCTAGCAGTTTTGCGAAAGCAAGATGATGATGATGATGGTGGACAACAGACAGACCACTCTGTGTGCAGCGGATTGCTTATCAGATAATTGCAGAGAAAATCTCAATGTGTGCATTACATATATATGCATATGTAGGGACCAGCCAAATTAGCGAAGTCATTGTATTATGATATTGTTATATATGTAATGTTAAGACTAGTGTACCTGTCATGAACTTATTTTCAACCTGCATTGAGTAAATATCACGCATCCATTTCTAAAATTAATATAGTATGCGGTTCTATTTTATTTTTCTTGCAGTACTCTATAATTAACTCGTGAAGAAGTGTTGTATATATAAGTAAACTTTACGGGCACAACAATGAGAAAATCCCACACCATCCTATTTATGATGACAAATATACAAATCGATACGTAATGCAAAAACGTACAAGTTGAACAGTAATTACATGAAAACTAATTAACTAATACACTTAATAATAAAATATTATGATCCAATGGTGTAAATTTAGCTGTCCATCAGTGAAAATGGAGGCTTGACATTAATGACAATGGTTAACTAGTATAAATCTGTGTTCTTGAGTTCATAATGACTTGATGAGACCGTTTTAATTACCGTACGGATGAACGACATCCATTCATTGTTGTTTTTTCCTTTTCTTTACGTCAATTATTTTTAATTAAGAAAGGATCGATTGTACGTTGGACCGTCAACTTTTCGATTTTCATCATAAAAATAAGAGGCGAAGAGTGAAGACTTTCTGGAAAATAAAACGGGCACCAATAAGGAGCAACTTCGATGGCGTGCGTGCTCAGGTTGATGTGATACATTCATACGAATGCATCGGAATATGGTCGAGATCATTCTCGCCGTTGCTCCGAACACCGAAGATGGCGACCACTTAATTAAGTTCTTTACGACTGCACAAGCCAACAGAAATAACTTAAACCGAAAAGGATAACAAAGATGGAATAAGCTGTCGCGGGTCGGATACATAAATTTTCAGTTTAGATGTTGTACCGACGATGAAGTATATAAGAGAGATTAGTGTTAAAATATCAATTAATAATAATAATAAAATATCCTTGCACGTCTGATCATAAGTCACGTCTTTATTTTTTTTGAAATTGTCATTTTCGTTGAATTACTATTTAAACAATTAGAAGGTGCTAGATTTAAGAGAGATTAGTGTTAAAATATCAATTAATAATAATAAATAAATATCCTTGCACGTCTGATCATAAGTCACGTCTTTATTTTTTTTGAAATTGTCATTTTCGTTGAATTACTATTTAAACAATTAGAAGGTGCTAGATTTCCACAAATAAACAAGTATCTAGAGAAACAACTAGGTAGGTTGTTTCTCCATATTTTCTCTTATTAAAAGACAAACCTCTATCAGTTGGAGGTGATTATTGGTGTCTGATTACCTCTTTGCATTTCTGGGTTCTTCCTTTTCCTCCACAAAAATAGAGTCCAACATAGGCAGCATTAATCCAACTGTCGGACCAATTGTCAATGAAGTCAACTTTTTTCTTTTCCCACTTGGGTTGGCTGTACCATCAATGAACCAAGCATTATTCATGCGGAATGGTCGATGTGAAAGTGGAAATCAAGACAAAAACATGATTAGGTTCACAAGGAGGGAAGGAAGAGGATTACATACATGGAAGCTCAGATTGTGGCAGCCGCAAGAATAGATCTTGGTTGCCATTTGTAATCAACTTTGTGTCCACGAGATCACCAATCCACATGATGCAACCTCTAGGGTTGAAGTCAATTGAACGGAGTGCAGCATATGCCACGCAGGAGCAGTTCCTTTTGCATCGATCTCTGCAATCTTTAAGACTACTGATGCTCCTGTCGACCAATGCATAACTGTTTGTTGTGTCTGGAAACTTCACCCACTTGACTTTCAGAAACCCTTCACCTTTACCGCAATTCAACCTCTCCTTCCTAACGTAGCCATCTGTGAAGACCCTTTTGCTCCACAAGCTAGAGACCTTTGGCATGAAACCTCTGTAACATAGACAAAGATTTGGGTCTTTCTCGTTACAGACAGCATCTAGACCACACCTTTTGTATGAATCACACTCATTTTGCCCAAAGGTAAAGTAGGCGGTCCATCTCAGATCATTGACGGTCCAAACATTGCGAGCCGATGTACCATTGGGATACAACCTCAATACACTGAACATGCCCTTTTTGATGACTTGAATTCTATATATGTTTTCATATTTCTTTTTTCCAATTTTCAACCATAAATACTTAAAAGCAATGACCGTTTCTGGTATGCCTTTAGAGTAGTGACCGTTCCATGGGCCGAAGCGATATATCTTTGTGTTTCTATCTTTGTTTATTATTAGGTGCCCTTTGCTTAACGTCATGTTGGTTGGGCAAAATTTCAATGTTTATAATATTCATAAAAACTTAAATATTATATTTTAGTTAAAGAATGCCATTCATTTCATTTCCCTTTTACTTAGTTGAATTCTTCATAATTTGGAGTCATTCTTCTAGCTATTGATTGTAATTTAAGGATCATGATCTACGTTAGAATATCAAGAATGAATTCAGGGACGTCAAATAGAACAAACAGTAGAAGCAAATTGAAAAGAAAAAAAAAACGCTAGCTTGTAATAGTGATTATTAATAGATAGATGGGAAATTGAGGCAAAATATTAATACAAGTATGGATTTTTTTTATAATTAATTTTAAAAATATTAAAAGGGAAGGGAAATATAAAGAAACTGAAACTATAGCTAAGCTATCATTAATTATCAAATATTTCACAACAATGAAATGAAAATTTTTCGTTGCAATCAATATAATTAATTGATAATTTACTCTCTACTTTTGTAGTAATCATTTTGTCCAAAATAGGAGTGGTTAAATGAATAAATAGAAATTTTTTTGATATTTATTTAAGTTACAGTGACAATTGCGTTATGTCTATAATGACAAATATATTTGTCGTTATAAGTATATTAAATAACAACAGAAATTATTTGTAGTGACAAACATTTCTGTTACTAATAAATGACAAATCGTATACAGATTTGAATCCGTCATTATACGTAACAATTAATGATGAATTCGACTAACATATGGTGATGGCTTATTTATAAGAATATAATAACAGATTTAATATATTACAAGATCTATACTTTTGTGACGGATGAAGTATCAAATTTCATTTGTCACGATCGATGACATATAGTGACGGATGTTATTCTTATACGGATTTAAAGGCTATAATGACAATTTATCCTTATAACCTAATTCTCTTACAATGCTCGTTGTTGATTTTTTTCTTTCCTAAAAAGGTAATTTTATTTTTCTTGTTATCGATGTTCGTCGGGTCCTAGTAATGTGTATTGGAAGAGGATACGTACGTTACTTGAATTCAAACCAAGCCACAAATAATCATAGAATTAAAATTTTCAAGCATATCGTTACTACACTCACGTCACTTGTTCTTTGAGCCTTATCGATTATTTGAATAAGTCATAAACAATCACCCTAAGGATTGCAGAACCAGTGCAAAGTTCCATCACTATCGACCTTGCATTGTCGTAACCGTGAGATTGTTAGTTGTGAGTGGTTTTTTCTCAAAAGATGAAGAATCAACACCTTTCTTCATCATCCAGTGTTTGTTGAAGCCTGATTTTCTAGGTTTAGGAAGGGAGGAGCCATCATCGTTGCTTAGCATAAACACAATAGTCGACACTGAAGGCCTATCCTTTGCATGCTTTTGTACACACAACAATCCAATTTGTATGAATCGTATGACCTCCGACAATGGACACGAACAATTCTCGAGCAGCATGCTGTCAACCAACTCAAGAACTTTGCCTTGTGTCCAGAGCTGCCACGCCTAATGTATTAAGAAGTAAAGAAATAAAATATAAAATTCAAGTCATGAGTTTTAAAAAAGAGTAGGTATTTGTACTAGAGATAAATTAACGAAGTATGAAGTAATAGGTACACACATACCATTTCTAGGAGATGATCTTCCTCATAGAACACTCTATTCTTTCTACCACTGATAATTTCTAACATTAGAACCCCGAAGCTAAAGACATCAGATTTAGTGGAGAAGATCCCACCCATGGCATATTCAGGAGCCATGTACCCACTACGCATATAACAAAAAAAGATCGATCATTGGTACGTAATTAAAATAATATTTCTAAGGCCCTAGATCAAGGCATGAGTCGCTTGAATGAATAAATACAAGCAGATTAAGCTGATTTAGGCACATATACATGTTTGTTCATCTAACTTACTAGGTTCCAATAACTCTTCTAGTGTTATCCTCCATCTGATCTGCTCCAAATATCCTTGCAGTCCCAAAGTCACAGATTTTGGGATTCATGGCATCATCCAATAGAACATTCGCAGCTTTCAAATCTCTATGAATGATCCTAAGCCTCGAATCATGATGAAGGTAAAGAAGACCTCTAGCAATGCCAGTGATGATCCCCACGCGATTTCTCCAATCCAATCTATGGCTTCTTTCACCTGATTGTTTAAATATGAGTAAGCTAGCTTGATCCTAACTATTATTTTGCGTAAACAAGAAAGATCTATGATGTATGCACCAAATATGATGGAATCCAAACTCTTGTTTCGCAAAAATTCATAGACCAGGATCCGTTCATCTCCTTCCATGCAACAACCAACTAAGCGTACTAGATTCTTATGTTGAAGTTTGGCAATCAAGGTAACTTCGTTCACAAACTCATCCACTCCTTGTCGAGACGCATCCTTAGAAAGTCTTTTCACTGCTACATCTTGGTCATCTGTCATCCTACCCTGGAAATAGATAAATACTTACGTATGAATATCGATGTGTGCATCTATGCACAAAAATCATGTCAAAGATCAACTTTCTTATCATCATTTTAAGAAATTTAAGGTTAAATGCATCCAGGCAACTTCGATGATGTCTTTTAGAAATTAATAAAAAGTTACTAGTCAATTTACGTATATATGTACGTACCTTATAGACAACTCCGAATCCACCATGGCCAATCACATTTTCATCGGAAAAGTTGCCTGTTGCCAAAGCTAGTGCAGCAAAATCGAATACCAATAGATTGCTATCTTTCAAGTATTTGTCGACATTATTTCCTGCTACAAAACCGATTTATGTGCAACAAGCACATATTTAAATAAAATGCATGGTTGGTGAAGTTCATGGTACAAAAGCATGGGAGATATAAGGGACCGAACATGATTATTAAACAACCCTTAGACTAGTCTAGAAGATTGAGTTATCAGTTTGGTTCAAATAAATTATTCATACAATATAAATATTATTTCTTTCATTCGGAATGAAGTAAACACAATAGCTGAACTACTATGACTAGTTAAAATAAGATAAATTGATTAAGTGTACATGTTTGATTCATTTTAACTTTTTAAATTTTCCATGTGGCACTACAAGATGTGAACTGACTATTAGAATTGTATACGATCTTTCAAATACTTGGAAAATTGCAGTAGGAAATGTAGCTTTAAAAAGTTGGATTTACTATGAAGTTTGAACCTAATTATAAGTTTTAATGATGGACAATGTCAATAACATAGTTTTGGATTAATGGTTGGGTATCGTTTCTCTATATTTTCTCTTACCACGAAACAAACCTTTTATATATCACATGGAGATGAATGTTGTTGGAGTGGGATTAATTACCTCTTTGCATTTCTCGGTTCTTCCACCTCCGCCACAAAAATAGAGTCCAACATATCAACATAAGAAGCATTAATCCAACCGTCAGACCAATTGCCAATGAAATTAACTTTTTTCTTTTCCCACTTTGGTTTGCTGTACCAATCAATGAACCAGGCAATATTCATGTGGAAGGATCGATGAGAATGTGAAAATCAAGACAAAAAGAATTACATACATGGAAGCTCAGTCTGTGGTAGTCGCAAGAATAGATTTTGGTTGCCATTTGTAATCAACTTTGTGTCCACGAGATCACCAATCCACATGATGCAACCTCTAGGGTTGAAGTCACTTAAACGGAGTGCAGCATATGCCACGCAGGAGCAGTTCCTTTTGCATCGATCTCTGCAATCTTTAAGAGTACTGATGCTCTTGTCGACCAATGCATAACCGTTTGTTGTATCTGGAAACTTCACCCCCTTGACTTTCAGAAACCCTTCACCTTTACGGCAATTCAGCTTCTCCTTCCTAACGCAACCATCTGTGAAGACCCTTTTGCTCCACAAGCTAGAGACCTTTGGCATGAAACCTCTGTAACATAGACAAAGATTTGGATCTTTGTCGTTACAGACAGCATTTGGACCGCACTTTTTGTATGTATCACATTCATTTTGCCCTAAGGTAAAGTAGGTGGTCCATCTCGGATCATTGACGGTCCAAACATTGCGAGCCAATGTACCATTGGGATACAACCTCAATACACTGAACATGCCCTTTTTGATGACCTCCATGCTATATATGTTTTCATATTGCTTTTTGCCAATTTTGAGCCTGAAATACTTGGAATAAATGACCGTTTTTGCTATGCCATTATAGTAGTGACCGTTCCATGGGCCGAAGCGATATATCTTTGTGTTTCTATGATAAATGTTGAAGTCCATCGCCCCATCACGACTAACACTCAATGTGAAATTCCCCATAGAAGGGTCGTCCTCCGACTTCCACGACGTGAGATTCCACATGTAATTAGATTTTAGATCGATTCCAAGTTTCATTCTGGGGATGAAAGTGTCTGATAAATGATCAAAACTTTGCCACAAAAAATAACTATCACGTCCTTTACTCGTGTCTGTGACTACAAGGTTGCCAGAGTTCAACAGCTTTGCTAGAGGATCAATAGTCATATTATTGGTTTTTGAAGGATGGCCTCCAACTGGGGTGGATGAATTAGATGACCAAATGACTTCATCATATTTGTTACCAGCAAGAGTGCTACTATTGTTGAATCTCGTTTTGTTTCGCACGAGATTGAGATCCCCTGCACTTGTGATCTTGAGTACACCAGACGAATCTTGGATTGGATTATTCCTATTGGCTACCCAAATGACGGTGTCAATAGAGAAATTATACCATATGCTCAAGTACCTGTTTTTGGACCTCCCTGGGCTAAAGAAGCCGAGAATAAAGATTCCATTTTCTGAAATAAGTTTATCGCCATCTCTGAGGACTTGTGTCTGGTTGAGGCTGTTACCTACACTACTTGTTGATATAAGATGGAAGAAGGAGAAGAAGAGAACGATGAACATAAAAGTACTTGAACCCCTCATTCTACTATCAAAAAAGAGAAAATCGAATACCATATTCTGTGCTAGCTATCATTCCTTATATATTCCGATGATCAGGTGGACACGTTTTCTTCAAGAAAAATATATGGCAATGATTCCAAGTTGGAAGAACTTGTTCAAAATGAATGCGTACTTTTGTTCTTCCTAGAACACTCTAGGCAAGCAATGAAAAACTCCACTCCAAGTTGGAATACTGGAGTGGTTGAGACAACGAAGCATGATATTTGAACGAGAGCATTAACCACTCATTATCGAGGAAAGTAAAGACACTCCCAACATAGAGGAAGATGAAGGCACACGTAATTAACGTTAGCCATGGATTTGAGTCAAGAAGTCGATTAATTAATTTAAAATACAAAACGTCAGTGGAAAAAAAATAAAGAATTCAACAAAACTATCTTTCACAACCATGGTTGATCAGAGACGTAACATCAACTGCCCTCCAAGTGTCTTCACTGCCGTGCTCGTTACGGAGGGAGGTCTCAAAGTTTCTCCAGGTCGAGTCGATGAATGAGGAAGGAGCACGTGATGCTGCTATTCATATCCGCACCACCCACCACATAATGTAATGCTAAAGAGTATTCTGTAATGTTTTTGTGGGACATCTTTGAAGCATTTGTTGACATCAGTAAAGTATTGTACAGGCTAGGCGTTAATTTATAAAAATTAGTTTATGCAGTTATAGTTAGTGGGTTAGAGGGAGTTATCTAGTGACATAAGAAGAGGAGTTAGCTAGGGACATGAAAATGAAGATATTAAACACGTAGAACAAGATAGTACTGGAGGAAATCAGGCTAAATGGGAAGTGTGCGTCTTGCCAAAAGCTCTGGTAACCATCCATCCATCCATCCATCCTTGGCCGAAGAGTGTATGGATGAGGACCAACACTGCATGCCATATATGTAGTAGTCCTATTAGGCGCCCTTTGCTTAACGTCAGGTCGGTTGGGCAAAATTTCAATGTTTATAATATTCATAAAAACTTAAATATTATATTTTAGTTAAAGAATGTCATTCATTTAATTTTTCTTCTACTTAGTTGAATTCTTCTTAATTTGAAGCCATTCTTCTAGCTATTGATTGTAATTTAAGGATCATGATCTACGCTACAATATCAAGAATGAATTCAGGGATGTCAAATAGAACAAATACTAGAAGCAAATTGAAAAGAAAAAAAAAAAAAAAACGCTAGCTTGTAATAGAGTTTATTAATAGATAGATGGGATATTGAGCCAAAAAATTAATGCAAGTATGGATTTTTTATTATAATTAATTTAAAAAATATTAAAAGGGAAGGGAAATATAAAGAAACTGAAACTATAGCTAAGATATCATTAATTATCAAAAATTTCACAGCAATGAAATGAAGTTAAAATAGGGAAATTAATTCCTGGTGTGGAAGTGGATGACGACTGCAATGCATGTTAATTTATATTCCATTTTGGACAAGATTAGGCACTTAATTGCATGCCGTGAAAATTTCTGCGTTAATTAGAGACACGTTTAATTTTTCTTCGACTTCCTTGAATTTTCCCTGCTTATTCCGTAAGTTTTAGTTGTTTACTGCAATCAACTTCTATTCTAATATCGAATTTGAAGTTTGAATATTAATGTAAAGAATTCAGGGTTACCAAAAGTAATCGTTACGAATTAAGCGAACTTTAAGATTTTGTCACGTTGACTTGCCAGCTGCTCCCAACCACTGATTGATAAAGGCATGATTCCAACCGAGAACGAGTATTCTGCTTCTCAATCCACCTATTCCTCTCTCTCTCCTTACGCCTTAGTAAAAAAAAAACAACAACAACAACAACAACAAAAAAGGAAAAAAAAAAAAAAAAAAGGCAATGAAATGGCAACGTAAATCCCCCCCCCCCCCCCTCCGTCGGCGTCGTCATGGAGGGTGGAATATCGGGTAGAGGAAAACGAAGGGGCGAGGATAAATATATATATATATAATAAAAAATAAAATAATGAAAAATAAAAGTAAGAAAAAAGAAGAAGAAGAAATAAATGAGTGGTTGAAAACGGAAGAATGAAAATGCAAATGAAAACATAAAACACAAAAGAAATTAGAATGTTCAGATACAAAATATAATATCGAAAATTAAAGTACTTTTGATGAAATGTAAGTGACAAATTTTAGATACAAATATCTAAGATAATTAGAATATCTTAAATATAAATTAAAATATTCTAAATCTCAGACATAAATATCTAAAATGAAATTATGATTTTTTAGATATCAAACATAAATATCTAAAATCAAAATCAAAATCAAAATATTTTAGATATAAAACATATATATTTAATATAAAATTAAACATGGTAAATATAAATACCTAAAATGAAATTACAATATTTTAGATATGGAATATGGATATTTAAAATAGAATTAAACATTTCGAATATAAAATATAAAAAAAGGAGAAAAAACAACCAAATGGAAAAAAAAGAAATTTGTCAGATAAAACTTTGTTTTGATATGACCGAAATAAATTTTGGTTTGATGGAAATAAAATTCGATCTGTCTAAAATTCAAAAAAAAAGAAGATAACATATATTTATAATAAACTGAAAAAATATTTTAGAGATCAAATATGAGTATCTAAAAGAAAAAAAATGAAGTTAGATAATTTTAGATATAAAATATAAATACTTAAAATACATATTTAAATATATAAAATAAAATGATAATACTTTTGGACGTAAGATATGAATCTCTAAAGTAAAAAAAAAAAAAAAAAAAATTGAAGTATTTTTAGGTACAAATTATGTCACAGTATGAAATATTCCTTGACACAAGTTTAAACCACTTAATATATATATTGACATCGATATATATACATATAAGTGTTAAAATAAGAAGAGTGAAATATAAAAAACTCTTATTCACAAGTAAGTTTATAAAAATATCTTTGCCAATGTTTAAATTATAAAACATTCTTGAATAGGAGTATAAATTATCTAAAATTATAAACACTCTTAAATCGATATATCACACCATGCTATAACAATTTTGGTAATCTAATAAGTTTTCTAAAATGTAATTAACTTATGCAGTTATATTTAATTAGTGGGTTATATATTAGAAGGAGCTTGCAAGCATTTCATGCAGGGAAGAAGTGTGCATGTAAAGCACTCAAACTTTGCCCCAAGCATCACCTGTCATAGGCTACGCTAAGATAAGCAAGATAAGAAGAAGAGTCGTATGCATCACTTGTCATTGGCTATGCTAGAGACACAAGAAGAAGAGTCAGAGAGATGGAAATCAAGACAAGCAATTAAACCAAGTAGTGGAAGATAGTACAGGAGGGAATCAGGCTAATTGGGAAGACTAATGTCTTCCCTAAGGCGCTGGTAACCATCCATCCATCCTTGCCTGAAGAGTGTATGGATGAGGACCAAGACTGCATGCCATGTTGTCCTATTAGGCGCCGTTTGCTTAACGTGATGTTCGTCAGGTCGTAGCAATGAGTATTGGAAGAGGAGACTTGCGTTACTTGATTTCAGTACTTAACCACACACGGTACATATTGTTGAATTGAATTTCTCCAGAATGTCGTTACTAGACTCACGTTAACTTGTTCTCTGAGTCCTATCGATTATTTGAACAGTCATAAACAATCACACACAAATTGTTGAATTGAATTTTTCTGTAATGGTAACTTTGAGGCTGCTCTTTACAAGAAATTCTAGGTGGCTGACTTCTTTATTGGTGTTTACCAGAGAGGCGGATTATATCTTCTTCCACACTTGGTAAATTTGAAGAGTTGGACCCTTTCAAATGCTCTACAATTAAGTTACCTAATTAATTAATTACTCTCTGGTTAAAATAATCTAAGCGATCTTTTTGATTTTGTCTTGTTGATTTGTCGGCTTCTCCCTACCAGTGATTGATAAGAACATGATTCCATCGAAGAACAGATATTCTGGCGGTTAATCCACTTACTCCTTCCTCTCTCTCTCTCTCTCTCTCTCTCTCTCTCTCTCTCTCTCCCCTTAGCGTGGGCTCTTCACTATCATTCAAAAAATATAAAGACATTATTCGGTTAATTTCGACCACTCGATCGCCCATTTGAAATTAACACGGCTGATGGCCCATCCTTGTAATCCACTTGGTTTGCGCTACATTAATGTGGCTGTCCAACTCCTCTTATTTGTGTCATATCTAATATTTCAGTGATCATCTTCTCAAATAAGATTTTATGTTCAGATTTAGTTATTGGTTTAGTTCAAATTATCTGTCATATAAAATAAAATATTATTTCTTTCATTTGAAGTCAAGTAAACAAAATGTTTGAACTACTATGACTGGTTCAAATGAGACAACTTAATTAAATGCGCCTGTTTTTTAAATTTTCCCAGTAGCACTGCAAGATGTTAACAGACCATTAGAATTGTATTCGATCTTTCAAATAATATGAAAGTACAGTAGGAAATATACGTAGTTTTAAGAATTTGGACTTACCATGAAGTTTGAGCTTAATAAGTCATAACGATAGATAACGTTAATAATATAGTTTTGGATTTTTGCTTATGAAGTGTCGATATTCTTCTTAATAGATATATTCATCCTTTCTTCGTATGCTATTAAAGAATTCATTGATTCATTAAGAGAATAAACAATTTTGACCCTTCTATTACAATAACCACATGATCAAACTTAGTAGAAAAACTTGATAACCTTCATTATTATTATTTTTTGGTCTACAACAAACTCATGATAAGTTTTCATTCACTGTATGATGGCAGACACTGTAAAAAGAACTTCTTAAATAGACTCATTCTATTTCATAAATAAAGTTTCAAACTTTTAGAGTTTAAAATTTCATTGTTGTAATCATAGCATCCCCATGAACTTCTTGTTATACTCGAACTTCTTTGATGTTTCTTCCCATGGCATGAGATATCCGATGACAGATTCATGATATTTTTTATCATAAGCTCTTTAATTTATTTATAAAATTATATTATATAAAATAGATTTATATCTTTCTTTTATAAATAATGAAATTCAATTACTTGAAAATGTTTGATATGTTTTGATGCGATTCAACATGATAGATAAGAAATATTATTTTTTATTGCACAGGATTAATGGTTAATCTTTGCGAGATATTTTACATACATAAATACATTTAACATGGGAAAAATCCCCCGACACGGTAGATCGACATGTACTTGCATGCATATCGAACAGCACATGCCTTCATCTTTTTCTATTTTATGTGGAATTTAGATATATCTCAATATATCTTCCTTCCTCCTTTCAATATTCTCCCTTCATTACCCATGTGCGGTTTTCTTCTATTCTATTTTATCTCATGCCTTCTTTCCCCTTTTATCCTGTAAAATAATCATTATTTTACAGAAATGAGAGAAAGAAGATAAAATAACGACGATTCTGCCGTGTGAGGAAAGGATTGGTATTCTATTAAAATGACGACTTTTCTTTACTTGTATTTCATCCCGACGCCCGAGCATTATAAGTATACATGACGGTACGTCGCCACATGTATACTTTTCGCCTTTGCCGTTAACACGTCTTCTTCCTTCTTAATTCATTATTATTTTTAACCGCCTCTTTTACTTTTCTAGAGTTCTTAAGCTATGTTTGTTTACACTTATTTTTAACTTTAATTTGTGTTAAAAGTTAAGGGCAAAATAATGTTAAAAAAATACATCTACGCACTGCCACAAACGCAAGCTGCCAAGATCACGCCCAAGGGCCGACCGTGGCTAATCAAGCGCCATGGAGGAAATGAAACTCACCTTTCTCCATCTCCTTTTTCCCCCTCCAACAACCTGCAAGTCTCGTGGGAATGCCTGAGCGATTAGCACGCAAGTGTACCATGGGTAGCTGTGTGAGAGTGAGCAAGGGAAATTGGGGATCAAGAGAAAAGGCTTTCTCGTGTAGGAAAACAGGGATCCAGCACTAGTTTCCCCTTCTCAATAGCCAACCCTCTCCTTTGGTAGCTCACAGGTATATCGATAAAGGGCGTATGGGAGAGTTTTTTTTTTTCTTCTTTTATTCACTAGACTTTGATCATCACATACTCTCACTTAATTGGGAAACCTTAAGTGACCTTATTCATTAATTCGACTGAAAGTACTGATAGAGGTAAAACACATAACACCTATTGCTTACCTACACTTAAGAACTGCCGTCTATGAGTATTCAAACAACTTGAAATATACAAAGAATATCCATAGAGATAATAGTAGTATTCTCAAGTGGTCCTCCCATCCACTACTGCTACTTCTCCTACCATACTTATTATGCATGAACATTCAAACAACTTAATATATATTAGTAGTATCGACAAAGCCAAAAGTTGTACAAAGACTTTTCAATTGATCATCCATCTTGATATTGCTTCCGTCTAAACAAGATTAACTTCAAGATTCTTACAGAAATAAATGAATGCTTAATAGTAGGTGTAATTGCACCTAGAGTTACCGAAGTCGGCGCACGGGAGAGTTACGGTAACGCCAAATCGAAGTATTCATTTGTGTACCGCGTGTGCATAGATCACCACGTGTAACGGCAGCGTTCGTGTGGAGAAGACGGAGCAACGGTGCAGATGGAGCAGCGACGTCGCTCGTGTAACGCACGGTAGCACACGCGGGGACGAGGGCGAGGAGGGGCCGTCTCCTCCTTGAACGGGGAGAGATCAGCCGGTGGACAAGTGCGGTTGATAGGCGAACGCCGCCGTGTCGCCTCGCCTTCCGTCCCCTTCCTCCCTCCCTTTTTCTTTAACGTAGGAACGTAAGATGTTTAATGTAAGGATTTTAAAAAAAATGCAAAGATAATAATATTTCAAACATATATTTCTTTCTATAAATTTTTTATTTTTTAAATGCATGTCAAATATATTACTATAAGGATTGACTACGACGAGGCCTTTGTTCCTATAGTTAAACATATTACTATAAGGATCTTCCTTTGTATAACTATTGCTAGGAATTAGGACAACCATTAACATATTAACTGTTGCTAATAATGCATTTTCATATATAGGCAGAATTAGGCAATTTCACACGAAAACAAAGATGAAGAGGTGTATACGAATATGCCACAAGGCCATCATATAATTAAACAAAACAATGATCAGACGATGGCCTTAAATAAGCATCTATTTAAGATAGTGGTTTGCTAATGAAGCTGACGAATGTGTCCTCATTGAAATAGGCTACAAATAAACAAGAGCTGATTTCCACTATTCATCAAGAAAACCAGAAATACCTCCACTGTCATCTTAATATATATACCTACCTAGATGGCAAAGAGTATTTTAAGACAGTATTTGAGGGCAACTCAATCATTTTCTTAGGGTTGAAGTAGCCAAATCAAATGATGTTATTTGGTTGCTTCCAAGAGAGAGGGATTTGCAATTTGATATTCAAGGGTCGACCTATAATTAAGGGCTATATGTTAATCAAGAGGAGAAGACGATGGCTGTACCTTTTTCTTCAGTTCAATATTTTTTCTCACTTGTAATTTCTACATGGATAAGGTTTTGTACACAAGATATATGGTCATTCCCTGCGGATTCCAAAGAATACGTCATATAGATTTCAAAGCACATTACATTAAAATTTTAAAACGTACCATAGAATAACGAAGATCGATTGCAAAACTAATGCAAAGCTCAATCACTATCGACCTTCCATTGTGGTAAACGTGAGCTTGTTCACCGTCGGTGGTTGTTGCACAAAAGATGAAGAATGGATACCCTTCTCCCTCATCCACTGTTTGTTGAAGCCTGGTCTTTTAGGTTTAGGTAGAGAAGAACCATCGTCGTTGCTTAGCATGAACAAAATCGTCGACATTGAAGGTCTATCCATTGCATCATTTTGTACGCATAACAATCCAATTTGTATAAAACGTATAACCTCAGACAACAGACATGAAGAACTCTTGAGCAATGTGTTCTTTACCAACTCAAGGCTTTTGCCTTCTATCCAAAGCTTCCACGCCTAATTTATTAAGAAAGAAATTAAATATAAACTCGATCGTGTCATCTATGTTGAAAAAGATCTAGAGTAGTCAGTTGTACCAAAAAACAAATTGCTCAAGGATTGCATGGTACTTACGCACGTACCATTTCTAGGAGATTAAGCTCATGTTCTTCCTGGTAGAATACTCTATTCTTTCTACCACTGATGATTTCCAACATTAGTACCCCAAAGCTGAAGACATCAGATTTAGTGGAGAAGATCCCACCCATGGCATATTCAGGGGCCATGTACCCACTACATATGTAAGAAAACAAGATCATTGGTATGCAATTAAAATAATATTGTGAGGCCCCAAGCAAATATTGCATGGGTCTTGTAAATCATGAATAGGTGTAAGTAGATTGAGTTGATCTAGCCATGCATGCATGTTCATCAAACTTACTAGGTTCCAATAACTCTTCCGGTCTTATCCTCCATCTGATCTACTCCAAATATCCTTGCAGTCCCAAAGTCACTGATTTTGGGATCCATGGCATCATCTAATAGAACATTTGCTGCCTTTAAATCTCTATGAATGATCTTTAGCCTTGAATCCTGATGAAGGTAAAGAAGACCTCTAGTGATCCCAGTGATTATCTCCACACACTTCCTCCAATCTAGTCTCTCACTTCTTTCATCTGGTTGGTTAAATACAATTAGTCTAATTTCATCCATACAAGTTCATTTCCAACATTTATTTTGTCTAATTAACAGGAAATATTGATAATGTATGTACCGAATATGATGGAATCCAAACTCTTGTTTTGCATGAATTCATAGACTAGAATCCGTTCGTCTCTTTCCATGCAGCAACCAAGCAAGCGTACCAGATTTTTATGTTGAAGTTTGCCAATCAAGGTGACTTCGTTGATAAACTCATCCAATCCCTGTCGAGATGCATCCTTGATGAGTCTTTTCACTGCTACATCTTGACCGTTTGTCATCCTACCCTGGAAATCGATCATCAAATAGACAGATACGTATGAATTGATGTGCACATCCACACATGACTCCTCCATGCTTAAAAATCATGAGAAAGATCAACTTCTTGATGAACATTTTTATAATATTTAAGGTTTAATGCATGGAAATTACTACAATGTCATTTAGAAATTAATCAACAAGTATTAGTCAAGTTACAAATATACCTGATAGACAACTCCAAATCCACCTTGTCCAATCACATTTTCGTTAGAAAAGTTGCATGTTGCCAAAGTTAATGCGGCAAAATCAAATACCAATAGGTTGCTATCTTTTAGGTATTCGTCAACATTTTTGCCTAGTACATCACGAATGCAACAAGCAAAAATTTAAATAAAATGTATGGTCAGTGGAGTTCATGGTATAGAAGCATGAGACAATAAAATAGGAACGCTAAATAGGCATACCACCTACTCAAGCATGATTATTAAATCACTACTCTTGAACTAGCAGCCATGATGTTTGAGTCATTGGTTTGGTTCAAACTATCATACAAAACAAAATAATATTTATTTCATTCAAATTCAAGTAAGGACAATGTCTGATTTGTTCAAATTAGACAAGTTGATTTCGTGTATGTGTTTAATTCATTTTCTTAAATCTTCTTGGTGGTACAACAAGATGTGAATTAGACTTGTATTCTTTCGAATAATCTGAGAAGAGCCATAGGAAATGTACTTTTGAAAAGTTGCGCCTTGATAGAGAATTTTGGCAAAAGCTAGGATTTCCTTTGATTTTTGAATCTAACAATTCTTAACTAACGACTGGTAACTTCAATGACATAGTTTTGAATTTTTAATTATGTATCGTTTCTTTAAATTTCCTCTTACTACAAAACAAACCTCGAAGCAAGAAGAATAAATTGTCGGTATCAAATTACCTCTTTTCATTTCTCTGTTCTTCTTCTTCTTCCACCACGAAAATAGACTCCAACATAAAAACAAAAGAAGTATTCCTATTGTCAAACCAGTTGCCATTGAAATTAGCTTTTTTCTTTTCCCACTTCGCTTGGCTGCAACAATCAATGAGCCAAGCATTCAAGTAGAATGATCGGTGAGAATATGAGAATCAAGACAAACATGATTAAGTTCACAAAGTAGGGAAGGAACAGGATGACATACGTGGAAGCTCATTTTGTGGCAGCCGTAGGAATAGATCTTGCTCACCTTTTGGAAGCAACTTTGTGTCCACAAGATCACCATTCCACATGATGCAACCTCTGGGGTTGATGTCACTTAAAAATATTGCAGCATATGCCATGCAAGAGCAGTTCCTTGCGCATCGATCTCTGCAGGCATCGAGACTACTAATGCTCTTGTCGATCAATGCATAACCGTCTGACGTGTCTGGCAACTTCACCCCCTTGATTGGAAAAAACCCTTCACCCTCGCTACAATTCAGCCTTTCCTTCCTAACACAACCATCAGTGAAGTCCCTTTTGCTCCAAGAGCTAGAGACCTTTGGCTTGAAACCTCTATAGCACCGACAAAGTTGTGGATCTTGGTTATCACAGATGCCATTTCGACCACACCAATTATATAACTCACACTCATCTTGCTTTAAGGCAGAATAGGTAGTCCATCTCGCATCATTGACCGTCCAAACATTGCGAGCCAATGTGCCGTTGGGATGCAACTTCAATGTAGAGAACATGCCATTTTTGATGACCTCAATTCTATATGTGATTTGCTTTTGCTTTTCCCCAATTGTAATCCTAAAATGATTAGAATAATATATAGTTCCTGGCCTGCCATTAGGGTAGTGACCGTTCCATGGGCCAAAGCGAAATATCTTTGTATTTCTGTTGTAAATGATGAAATCCATCAGCCCGTCACGACTAACACTGAATGTGAAATTCCCCACAGATGGGTCCTCCTTCGACTTCCATGATGTGAGTTTCCACATGTAATCAAATTTTAAATCAATTCCAAGTTTCATTCCTTCAAGTAAAGTGTCTGATATATGATCAAAACTTTGCCACAAAAAAGAACCATTGCGTCCTTTACTCATGTCCGTGACTATAAGGTTGCCGGAGTTCAACAACTTCGCCCAAGGATCAATAGCCATAATATTGTTGTCCGAATGACGACCTCCAAGTGGGGCAGTTGAATTAGATGACCAAATGACTTCATCATGATTCTCTTCGGCAAGAGTGCTATCACTATTTAATCTCGTTTGGTTCCGCACGAGATTAAGAACCCCCGTGCTTGTGATCTTGAGTACACCAGACGAATCTTGGATTGGATCATTCCTGTTGGCGACCCAAACGATAGTGTCAATGGAGAAATTATACCATATGCCCAAGTACCTGTTTTTGGACCTCCCTGGGTTGAAGAAGCCGAGAATAAAGATTCCATTTTTTGAAATAAGTTCATCGCCATCTTTGAGGACTTGTGTCTGGTTGAGCCTGTCACCTACACTACCTGATGATATGAGATGGAAGAAGAAGAAGAAGAAGAAGAAGAAAATGATGAACAGAAGAGTGCTAGAAACTGTCATTGTGCTATGAAAAATCGAAAATCAAATACGAATTATGTGCTTGCTATCGTTGCTTATAGCTTCCAACGAACAGGTGGACGCGTTTTCTTCAAAATAATATATAGCAATACTTCCATGTAATTGATTCCAAGTTGGAGGAACCGTGCACGTTTTTTCTTCTCAAATGAAAAAAAAAAATCTACTTCAAGTTGAAATACTAGAAAGGTTGACCCAAACATGATCGATATTTCAACGAGAGCACTAATTAACCTGACATGATGGAATTAGGTAAAGACAAGGGGAAGATTGAGACCAATCGATTATTTAAATAAGTCATAAAAAATCAGAAACATAACGTTGGATTCTAAGCAGCCGTCTTCTTTATTGGTGTTTACATGTGAGGTAGACCATACCCCCTTTTATTTGAAGAATTGGTTCCTTTCAAATACTTATGCTTTCCTTACAATGATTAAAATAATCGTGGTCAAACGATTTTTTTGTTTTATGTTCCCTTGCCAACTGCTTCCTACCGTTGATAACTGACATGATTCCTTTACATTGCCATGATCTACACAAGATTAGGCACTTAACTGCATGCCATGAACATTTCTACGTAATTAATTAGAGACATTTAATTTGTCTTCAATTTCCTTGAATTTCCCTTGCGTGTTTCATAACCTTAGTTGTTTATAGTAATGAACTTCTATTCTAATATCGAATTTGAAGTTAGAAGGTTATTGTAAAAAATTCACGGTTACCAAAAATCCTCAGATAACTAAGTTGGATGACTTTTCATTCGTACATGGCGACGACTTTTCAGGTCAAAATTTGCGGTGGTAGATTGACGAGTCAAAACGTAGTTACTTAATTATTTTATTTATTTATTTACTTTTTTGGCAAACACTATTATATATATCTCAAGAACAAGTCAACATCATGGATCTCCTTGTTGAATTTTTTTTTGCCTAGAAAGGTAATTCTATTGTTCGTCAAATCCTAGCGATGAGTATTGGAAGAGGAGACTTACGTTACCCGGGCCCATCGTTTTGTTTTTTCTTTTTTCTTTATTTATTTTGGGCCAGTGACGCATGCAACCGGGTCCAACATGGACATTTACATTTTTTTTTGCGTCCCAGCCATATATATCTTATATCTAACGTTGTATTATTCTAATATCCATTTGTCCAAGTACGGCATATATATTTTAATCCTTTGTACTATATTTACAACTTCCAATTCCATGGGACTGTGCATTATTTGCAACACCCGTCAGCTTTATTTTCATTATTTCTTTAGATGCAGCGAACGTTACATACACATGCATTTCTTTCTCCTGTCCATTCTAGTTTGATGGGGCTTGTTCATAAATTCTTTCTTCTTCTCACGCACATATTGATTTACATATACGGGTTGAAGTGGGGAGTATTTTACTTCAACCCATACATGTAAGGTGATCATCATTTTCTCTTTCGTGCGAATGGCGGTGGATTTGCCGCCTCCCTTTTTTTTTTTCTTATGTTATCATTTTTTTTATCCCATTCTCCATTTCTTCCTTCGTCAATTTTCTCTTTTATTATTATTTTCTTCTTTGTCGGTCTTTCCCTCTTTCCTTGCTGCTGTTGCTGGGATTGAGCGCTGCGGCTTTCTTTCGATCGCCACCGTCGACAAAGGGCTGGGTAACCCCATCGTCGGAAGAACCAGCCGACTCGTCGTCGCGTACATCAGCCGAAGCTTGATGCTGATCAGCCAGGCCCGACGCTAACCGACCAAGAACTGAATAGGTTGGCTCGTGGTGTTGCGCCTGCCAACAGAAAGAAATAGGGATACGTCCAACGAAAACCATGAGGTTGAAGATGGGCGAACTGCGGCCGAATAGAACTGTTGCGTCACTGACGGGTCCTTTGGGAATTGAGTACTTCGGACGACATCCAAGGTACATCATCGTTGCAGATGTATTGGCAGTCATTCGGACGTTGTGAACCTAACATCACGGACAGAAAAAGCTCTGTCACAGTGAACGGAGTTGTCGGTGATTGACCGCTGTAATCAACGGAGTTCTCAGGCAGAGTTTCGCCACAATGGATAGAGTTGTCGTTTATCATTGTTATTTTTTAATAATTCCATTTGTACGAGTGGCCGAGGCATTGGATTTCGACGAGGAGGGAGAAAGGAAGGAGAGATAAAATTCGGAAGACGAAGAGCGTCATCCGTTGCAGTGAAAAAGGAAGAAGAGTTTTTGAAAGAACAGAAAGTTACGTTTAAATTTGTCTTAGTTCGGAAAATAGATGAGGTTACAAATTGATGTGTTGGACTACAGGAATAATATAACAACAGAGTTAGATCATTTTTCACCCACCCAGTCCCCTCACTCAAACTTGCACGAGTTACGAGGCCTTGTTGGTTCATTTAACAAACGCTCGATCGAGCGTGCAAGCAACATGTTGGTAGAGTGATCCACCTGTTTGGGCGACAGAGGTTACAGTCTACCTTGTTTCGTAATTCCGAGTTTTTCAAGCTTGGGTTGTTGTTTTTTTCTTTGTCTTATCAAGTGGCGATCAGGCAGAGTTTAAACGGTGTTGGCTTGAAAGACATTTTCTCATTTCTTGCACCGATGAAGCATCACTTAATGTGCAAGTCTTGCAGGTCATAAACTTTACAACCTCAGCTTTGGCTCATAATTTTTGCAGCATGCATACATGCAAAGATATGGAGCGGCATGCAGATTTCGGCACATGATGTGAGACCAACACCGCTGACGAGCGAAGTTTTCACGACGAGGAACGCTATTGCATAGTGACATCGCCACGAACGGACGACGCCACCATTGCACACACAGTTGGATGTCACTGCCATGAACAGACGATTAAACTACGCAAATAATTATTGTCAAACATAAATAATTGCAAAACCAACGCAAAACTCCATCACTATCGACCTTCCATTGTCGTAATCGTGAGATTATTCGGTGTGGGTGCTTGTTTCTTAAAAGATGAAGATTCGACACCTTTGTTCTTCATCCAATGTTTGTTGAAGCCTGGTCTTCTAGGTTTAGGTAGGGAGAAACCATCGTTGTTGCTTAGCATGTACATAACCGTCGACATTGATGGTCTATCCATTGCATGCTTTTGTACGCACAATAATCCAATTTATATGAAACGTATGACTTCAAATGATGAACACGAAGAATTCATGAGTAGTATGTTATTGACCAACTCAAGGCCTTTGCCTTGTGTCCAGAGCCGCCATGCCTAATTTATTAAGAAAGAAAGAAATTAAACATAAATTCATTTCATGAGTAATAAATAAGAGCAAGTGTTTGTAGTAAAGATAAATTAACGAAGTATTAAGTATCAAGTACACACATACCATTTCTAGGAGATGATCTTCTTCATAGAACACTCTATTCTTTCTACCACTGATAATTTCTAACATTAGAACCCCGAAGCTAAAGACATCAGATTTAGTGGAGAAGATCCCACCCATGGCATATTCAGGAGCCATGTACCCACTGCACATAAATAAGGTATGTAATCAAATAATATTCTAAGGCCATAGATCTATTCTTGTGAGTTGTGGATGAATATAGATGCAAGCAGATTGAGTTGAACATACATGTTTGTTCATCTAACTTACTATGTTCCAATAACTCTTCTAGTCTTATCCTCCATCTGATCTGCTCCAAATATCCTTGCGGTCCCAAAGTCGCAGATTTTGGGATTCATGGCATCATCCAGTAGAACATTCGCAGCCTTCAAATCTCTATGAATGATCCTAAGCCTTGAATCATGATGAAGGTAAAGAAGACCTCTAGCGATGCCAGTGATGATCGCCACATGCCTTTTCCAATCCAATCTGTGGCTTCTTTCACCTGGTTGGTTAAATACGAGTAAGCTAGCTTGATCCTAACAATTATTTTGTGTAAACAAGAAAGATCGATGAGGTGTGCACCAAATATGATGGAATCCAAACTCTTGTTTTCCAAGAATTCATAGACTAGAATCCTTTCGTCTCCTTCCATACAACAACCAAGCAAGCATACCAGATTCTTATGTTGAAGTTTGGTAATCAAGGTGACTTCATTGACAAACTCATCCACTCCCTGTCGAGATGCATCCTTGAAGAGTCTTTTCACCGCTACATATTGGTCGTCGGACATCCTACCCTGGAAATAGATAAATACTTACGTATGGATATCGATGTGTGCATCTATACACAAAAATCATGTCAAATATCAACTTCTTTATCATCATTTTAAAGAAATTTAAGGTTAAGTGCATCCAAGCAACTTCGATGATGTCGTTCAAAAATTAATAAAAAGTTACTAGTCAATTTACATATATACATACGTACCTTATAGACAACTCTGAATCCACCTTTGCCAATCACATTTTCATCGGTAAAGTTGCCTGTTGCTAAAGCTAGTGTGACAAAATCGAATACCAATAGATGGCTATCTTTCAAGTATTTGTCGATATTCTTTCCTAGTACATGATCACTAATATTAAAACAAGCATATGTTTTAAATAAAATGCATGGTCGATGATGTTCATGGTACATAAGCATGGGAGATACATGGGACCTAACATGATTATTAAACAACCCTTGGACTAGTCTTGAAGATTTCGTTATTTGTTTGGTTCAAATGAACTATCGTACAATATAAAATACTATTTCTTTCGTTCCGAACGAAGTAGACAAAATGGTTGAACTACTATGACTAGTTCAAAATAATGAAACAAATTGATTAAGTGTAGATGCTTGATTCATTTTAATTTTTAAACTTTTCCAAGTGTCACTACAAGATGTGAACTGGCTATTAGAATTGTATTTGATCTTTCAAAAATTTTCAGAATTGCAGTAGGAAATGTAGTTTGGAAAATTGGATTTACGATGAATTTTGAACCTAATAAGTCTTAATGATAGATAATGTCAATCAATAACATAGTTTTGGATTTTTTGTCTCATTTCGTTTCCCTATAATTTCTCTTACAACAAAACAAACCTCTTATCAGTTGGAGATGATTGTTGGAGTTGGATTACCTCATTGCATTTCTCCGTTCTTCCTCTTCCTCCACAAAAATAGAGTCCAACATACCAACATAAGAAGCATTAATCCAACTGCTAGACCAATTGTCAATGAAATTAACAATTTTCTTTTCCCACTTGGGTTGGCTGTACCAATCAATGAACCAAGCATTATTCATGTGAAATGATTGATGTGAATGTGGAAATCAAGATAAAACAAAAACATGATTAAGTTCACAAGGAGGGAAGGAAGCGAATTTCATACGTGGAAGCTCAGATTGTGGCAGCCGCAAGAATAGATCTTGGTTGCCATTTGTAATCAACTTTGTGTCACGAGATCACCATTCCATATGACGCAACCTCGAGGGCCGATGCCCCTTAAACAGATTGCAGCATATGCCGTGCAAGAGCAGTTCCTCCAACATCGATCTCTACAATCTTCAAGACTACTAAGGCTCTTGTCAATCACTGTATATTCATTTGACGTGTCTGGAAGCTTCACCCCTTTGACTGCCAAAAACCCTTCACCCTTGCTGCAGCTTAGCCTCTCCTTCCTAACACAACCATTAGAGAAGTCCCTTTTCCTCCAAGAGCTGGAGACCTTTGGCACGAAGCCACTGTAGCACCGACAAAGTTTAAGATCCTGGTTGTCACAGATAGCATTTGGACCACACCTATTGTATGAATCACACTCATCTTGCTTTATGACCCAATAACTGGTCCATCTTGGATCATTGATTGTCCAAACAGTGCGAGCCAATGTGCCATTGGGATACAACCTCATTTGAGAGAACATGCCGTCTGTGATGACCTCATATTTATATCTAATTTGTTCTTGATTTATGGCAAATATGAACCTAAAATCCTTTGAATAAATGATCATTTGAGGGATGCCGTTAGCGTAGTGACCATTCCAGATGCCGCTTCGATATAACTTTGTGTTTTTATTGTAAATGAAGTATTCATTCGCCCCTCCAGGACTGGCAGCCCATGTGAAATTCCCCACGGATGGGTCATCCTCCGACTTCCATGATGTGAGTTTCCACATGTAATTAGATTTTAGATCGATTCCGACTTTCATTCCTTGGAGAAAACTGTCTGATAAATGGTCAAAACTTTTCCACAAAAAAGAACCATTGGATCCTTTACTTGTGTCCATGACCACAAGTTCGCCAGAGTTCAAAAGCTTCGCTAGAGGATCAATAGTCGTCGTATCAATTTTGTTTGACGGACGATCAACAATTGGGGCGGTTGAATTAGATGACCAAATGACTTCATCATGATTGTCACCAGCAAGAGTGCTGCTATTGTTGAATCTCGTTTGGTTTCGCACGAGATTGAGATCCCCTGTGCTTGTGATCTTGAGTACACCCGACGAATCTTGGATTGGATCATTCCTATTGGCGACCCAAACGACGGTGTCAGTAGAGAAATTATACCATATGCCCAAGTACCTGTTTTTGGACCTCCCTGAGCTAAAGAAGCCGAGAATAAAGATTCCATTTTCTGAAATAAGTTTATCGCCATCTCTGAGGACTTGTGTCTGGTTGAGGCTGTTACCTACACTACCTGTTGATATAAGATGGAAGAAGGAGAAGAAGAAGAAGAGAATGATGAACAGAAAAGTACTTGAACCCCTCATTCTACCATCAAAAAGGAGAAAATCGAAGACCAAATTCTGTGCTAGCTAACATTCCTTATAGCTTCCAATGATCAAGTGGACACATTTTCTTCAAGATAAATATATGGCAATGCTTCCACTTGATTCCAACTTGGAAGAAGCTCTTCAAAACGACCGTGTACTTTTCTTCTTCCCGAAACACAATAAGTGCGCAATGAAAAACTCTACTCCAAGTTGGAATACTGGAGAGGTTGACGCAACGATGCACGATATTTGAACGAGAGCATTTAAAGACACTTCCGTCAAAGGGAAAGGTGGAGGCACACGTAACTAACCTTAGCCACGGGATTGAGTCTAGAAGTCGTTTAATTTAAAAATACAAAACGTTACTTGAAAAAAATGAAGCATACAGCAAAACTGCCGTTGTCAACCATGGTAGATCAGAGGCGTCGCCACCACATCAACCACCCACCAAGTCTTCACCGCCGTGCTGCTCACGGAGGTCTCAAAGTTGTGTCCAAGTCGATGAATGAGGAAGGAGCGCATGAAGCCGCTATGCATATCATCGCCACACACCAGCTATGTAATGTTAGAATGTTTTGCGATAATTTTGGGACACGGACGTTGATATATCTATATATATTCCATTTTGGACAAGATTAGGTACTTAATTGCATGCCGTGAAAATTTCCACGTTAGTTAGTTAGAGACATTTAATTTTTCTTCAACTTCTTTCAATTCTTCCTGCTTGTTCCACAACCTTTACTAGTTTATAGTAATCAACATCTATTCTAATATCGAATTCGAAGTTAGAATATTAATATAAAGAATTCAAGGTTACCAAAAATTCTCAACTAATTAGGTTGAATGGATGACTTTTCATCCGTTCAAGAAAAAAAATCAATCGTCATACTTATCACATCACTTGGATGATAATCGTACAACAACTTTTGAGGTCAAAATTACCGGTGGTAGGTTGACAAGCCCATGCCTCGGGTCGGCACAACACAAATATGAGGGATGTGTTAGGTCGATGTCCGACATACGATTTTGGTATATTATTTTTTAAAATAATATATCAGTTTTATAACCTAATAATTTTTTAAAAATAGATTTATTTATTTTTAATCAAGCACAAGATTGTCTAACATGATCTGACACAGCCCAACCTAAGCACTGGATTAATATGGCTGTGCAAACTCCCCTTATTTGTGTCATGTATGACACTGCAGTCATCATCCTTTCAAATGAGATTTTATATTCAGATTTAGAAAGAAATGCAACCTTTATCAAAAATACACTTGCGTAAAATAACCTTCTGACCATTGGTTGGTGCTTTACCTTCTCATGAATGAAGGACCGAACATATGAACCCAACAGATTAACTTATTTTGATAGATGTTTACTTGGTCTTTTATATTTGAGCTACAACATGCTTGGTTTTTTTATACTAAATTATGGACGAAGAGAAAATGACAGGTGCACCATTTTTTTCCTTCCCTCAACATTTCTCTCACTTGAAATTTTTTCATAAATATGGTCTTACATAGGAGATGGGCATTCCCCAAAAATTCCAGAGAATCGTGCTAGCATACAGATTGTAAATCACATTACATTATAATTTCTAAAAAAAATGGGAAAAAATATAGTCTACGAAATGGATAATTATCATTCATAAGCAATTACACCGTAAGAATTACATAACTAGTGCAAAATTCCATCACTATCGACCTTCCATTGTCGTAATCGTGAGATTGTTTGTCGTGGGTGGTTTTTTCTCAAAAGATGAAGAATCGACGCCTTTCTTCTTCACCCAGTGATTCTTGAAGCACGGCCTTCTGGGTTTAGGTAGGGAGGAACCATCGTTGTTGCTTAGCATAAGCACAACCGTCGACATTAATGGTCTATCCATTGCATGGTTTTGTACGCACAATAATCCAATTTGTATGAAACGTATGACCTCAGATGATGGACACGAAGAACTCTCGAGCAGCATGTTGTTGAACAACTCAAGCCCTTTGCCTTGTGCCCAGAGTTGCCATGCCTAATTTATTAGGAAAGAAAGAAATTAAATATAACTTCATGTCATGAGTAATGAATTAGAGTAGGCATCTGTACCTAATACAAGATTACACACATACCATTTCTAGGAGATTAAGCTCATCATCTTCCTCGTTGAAAACTTTATTCTTCTTACCACTGATGATTTCTAACATTAGAACCCCAAAGCTGAAGACATCAGATTTAGTGGAGAAGATCCCACCCATGGCATATTCAGGAGCCATGTACCCACTGCACATATAACAAAGTATGTAATCAGATAATATTCTAAGGTCATAGATCAATGCTTGGGAATTATGGATGAATATAGATGCAAACAGATTGAGTTGATGCATGCATGCATGCATGCATGTTCTTCTAACTTACTAGGTTCCAATAACTCTTCTTGTGTTATCCTCCATTTGATCTGTTCCAAATATCCTTGCAGTCCCAAAGTCACAGATTTTGGGATTCATGGCATCATCTAGTAGAACATTCGCAGCCTTCAAATCTCTATGAATGATCTTAAGCCTTGAATCATGATGAAGGTAAAGAAGACCTCTAGCGATGCCAGTGATGATCTCCACGCGCTTTCTCCAATCCAATCCGTGGCTTCTTTCACCTGGTTCGTTAAGTAAGAGTAAGTTACTCCTTTAATTTCACTCATGCAAGCTAGCTTGATCCTAACAATTCTTTTCGGTAAATAAGGAAGATCGATGATGTATGCACCAAATATGAGGGAATCCAAACTCTTGTTTCGCAAAAATTCGTAGACCAAGATTTGTTCGTCTCCTTCCATGCAACAACCAAGCAAGCGTACTAGATTTCTATGTTGAAGTTTGGCAATCAAGGTAACTTCATTGACAAACGTATCCACTCCGTGCTGAGATGCATACTTGAAGAGTCTTTTCACTGCCACATCTTGATCATCTGTCATCCTACCCTAGAAATAGATAAATACTAACATAAGAATTCATGTGTGCATCTATGCACAAAAATCATGTCAAAGATCAACATCTTTATCATCATTTTTAAGAAATTTAAGGTTAAATGCATGCAAGCAACTTCAACGATATCGTTTAGAAACTAATAAACAGTCACTACTCAATTTACGTACCTTGTAGACAACTCCGAATCCACCTTGGCCAATCACATTTTCATCGGAAAAGTTGCCTGTTGCCAAAGCTAGTGTGGCAAAATCGAATATCAATAGATTGCTATCTTTCAAGTATTTGTCGACATTCTTTCCTGTTACATAAACAATGCAACAAGTATTTATTTCAATAAAATGCATGCTTGGTGAAGTTCATTGTACATTATAAGCATGGGAGATGGGACCTGACATGATTATTAAACAACCTTTGGAATAGTCTTGAAGATTGAGTTATCAGTTTGGTTCAAATGAACTATCATACAAAATAAAATAGTATTTATTTCATTTAGAACGAAGTAAACATGATGGCTGAACTACTTTCAAATAAGACAAATTGATTAAGTGTACATCTTTGATTCATTTTAATTTTTTTAATTTTCCAAGTGGCATTACAAGATGTGAACTAACTATTAGAATTGTATTCGATCTTTCAAATATTTGGAGAATTGTAATAGGAGATGTAGCTTTAAAAAGTTGGATTTTCAATGACGTCAATATCATAGTTCTGCTTAATGGTTAGGTATCGTTTCTCTATAATTTCTTTTACTATGAAACAAACATTTTATATATAACATGGAGATGAACATTGTTGGAGTCGGATTAATTACCACTTTGCATTTCTCGGTTCATCCTCCTCTGCCACAAAAATAGAGTCCAACATATCAACATAAGAAGCGTTAATCCAGCTGCCAGACCAATTGCCAGTGAAATTAAATTTTTTCTTTTCCCACTTTGGTTTGCTGTACTAATCAAGGAACCAAACAATATTCATGTGGAAGGATCGATGAGAATGTGAAAATCAAGACAAAAACATGCTTAGGTTCACAAGCAGGCAAGGAAGAGGATTACATACATGGAAGCTCAGATTGTGGTAGCCGCAAGAATAGATCTTGTTCACCTTCTCGAAACAACTTCGTGTCCACAAGATTACCTGTCCACATGATGCACCCTCTAGGGTTGATGTCATTTAAAAGGATTGCAGCATATGCCATGCAGGAGCAGTTCCTTGTGCATTGATCCCTGCAATCTTCGAGAGTACTAATGCTCCTGTCGACCAATGCATAACCGTTTGTCGTGTCTGGAAGCTTCACCCCATTGACTTGGAAAAACCCTTCACCCTTGCTGCAGTTTAGCCTCTCCTTCCTAACGCACCCATTAGCAAAGTTCCTTTTGCTCCATGTGCTAGAGACCTTTGGCGTGAAACCTTTATAGCATCGACAAATTTGCGGATCTTGGTTGTCGCAAACACCATTTGGGCCACACCTACTGTATGAATCACACTCATCTTGTCGTGCATTCCAGTAGGTGGTCCATTTCGGATCTCTAACTGTCCAAACTTCGCGACCAAATTTGCCATTAGGATACAACCTCATTTTAGAGATCATACCATCTGTGACAGTTTGATATCTTTCTGAGATTTCTGCTTCGTTAAAGACAACTATGCTCTTAAAATCCTTTGAATTGATGGTCATTTCAGGCGCGGCGTTAGCGTAGTGACCATTCCATGTGCCGCCACGATATATCTTTGTGTTTCTGTTGTAAATGAAGTATTCATTTGCCCCTTCTTGACTAGCACTTAATGTGAAATTCCCCACGGAAGGGTCATCCTCTGACTTCCACGACGTGAGATTCCACATAAAATTGGATTTTAGATTGATTCCGAGTTTCATTCCTTGGAGAAAACAATCTGATAAATGGTCAAAACTTCTCCACAAAAAAGAACCATTGGGACCTTTACTTTTGTCCATGACCACAAGGTTCCCAAAGTTCAAAAGCTTCACCAGAGGATCAATAGTCATAATATTAATTTTGTTTGAAGGATGATCTCCAACTGAAGCAGTTGAATTAGTTGACCAAATGACTTCATCATGATTATCACCAGCAAGAGTGCTACTATTGTTGGATCTCGTTTGGTTTCGAACGAGATTGAGAACCCCTATGCTTGTGATCTTGAGTGCACCAGACGAATCTTGGATTGGATCATTCCTGTTGGCGACCCAAACGATAGTGTCAATGGAGAAATTATACCATATGCCCAAGTACCTGTTTTTGGACCTCCCTGGGTTGAAGAAGCCGAGAATAAAGATTCCATTTCTTGAAGTAAGTTCATCGCCATCTTTGAGGACTTGTGTCTGGTTGAGCCTGTCACCTACACTACCTGATGATATGAGATGGAAGAAGAAGAAGAAGAAGAAGAGGAAAATGATGAACAGAAGAGCGTTGGAAATCGTCATTGTGCCATGAAAAAATCGAAAATCAAATACGAATTCTGTGCTTGCTATCGTTCCTTGTAGCTTCCAACAATCAGGTGGACACATTTTCTTCAAAACAATATACGGCAATACTTCCACTTGATTGATTCCAAGTTGAAGGAACCGTGCACGTTTTTTCGTCTCAAAATAAATAAATAAAAAGTCTGCTTCAAGTTGAAATACTGGAGAGGTTGACCCAAACATGCACGATACTTCAACGAGAGCACTAATTAACCTGACATGATGGAATTAGGTAAAGATAAGGGGAAGATGAAGGGTCGACTGAGAGTGAAGAAGTCGATTAAACTTGATTTCAAAACCCAACAATCTCTATACTCCAACAGAGGCATAATTAATATGGCTGTCGATAATTTCTCTCGTCATGTATCATTAATCATCGACAATATATCATGACTTGTATAAACCTCATAACTCATTTTCAGCCATCCTATCCTAATCTTGTCGGCTTGTATCTTCACAGATATTCTCTAATAAATTGTTTTTCAAATTTCATAAGTGCAAAAATCTATAATTTTAAAATTTCTTCAATACCATTGGTACGGAGCAAATTGAACAATTTTCTATCAAGGATTCACCCTTTGTTACTTGAAAAGTATTAATCATTTCCATGAAAGCATTAACCCTTTGGTATAATTCTATCCATTTTCCTCTTCTTCTTTCCGTATCCTTTTTGGCATGGAGGTATTGCCATTAAGAGAGAGCTTTTCAATATTGGTAGGATTTATATCGTTATCTTGTTCAATCTCAAGTTTAAAAAGAGGTAGATCAAATCCTAGAATGTACTCATGCTCTCTCGCTGTTATGGTACCTTCAAATAACATAATTAACTTATCTACAAATTTTATTTCTCGATGACGAAATTTCTTATCATTTGATTCACATTACATAAGAAACGATTTAGTAAATAATGTAAAGAAATCTAATTACATTGTACATAACAACAACCTAAAATCTCACCATTTTTATTACCTTAAAATCAACAACTATCACAATTTTATAAGACTTTTAATTTTCACAGTGGTATTCAAAATTCAACAAGAAGAAAGAGGAGGAACAAAGATTACACTGGTCAACAACTTTTCATTAAAAACATAATTTGATTTCCCACGTGTTCTTAAGACAATCTAGATGACAACACGATGTAGGATTTATATTGTATTTGATTTCCCACTTGTTCTTAAGACAATCCAGATGACAACACGATGTAGAATTTATATTGTATTGGATTTCCCACTTGTGTTCTTAAGACAATCCAAATGACAACAAGAGAGGTTTCAAGATTGGTAGGATTTATAATGTTATCTTTTTCAAACTCAAGTTTAAAAAAGGTAGATCAAATCCTAGAATGTAGTAATGCTATCTAGTTGCTGTAGTACCTTCAAGTTAGAGTTGGCTTAAGAATTTATAAAAAAATAGATTCTCAATCACATTACATTATGGTAAAATATAATTAGACCACTTTTGTTCTAAGGGCTGGCTTAAGAATTAGGCAAATAGATTCTCAATCACATTATATTATGGTCTTTAAAAAATAGGTAAAAGTGTAGTACTATGAAATAGATAATTATCATTTATAAACAACTGCACCCTAAGGATTGCAGAACCAGTGCAAAGCTCCATCACTATCGACCTTGCATTCTCGTAACCGTGAGATTGTTTGTTGTGAGTGGTTTTTTCTCAATAGATGAAGAATCAACACCTTTCTTCTTCATCCAGTGTTTGTTGAAGCCTGGTTTTCTAGGTTTAGGAAGGGAGGAGCCATCATCGTTGCTTAGCATAAACACAATAGTCGACACTGAAGGCCTATCCGTTGCATGCTTTTGTACACACAACAATCCAATTTGTATGAAACGTATGACCTCAGACAATGGACACGAACAATTCTCGAGCAGCATACTGTCAACCAACTCAAGAACTTTGCCTTGTGTCCAGAGCTGCCACGCCTAATGTATTAAGAAGTAAAGAAATAAAATATAAGTCATGAGTTTTAAAAAAGAGTAGGTATTTGTACTAGAGATAAATTAACGAAGTATGAAGTACTAGGTACACACATACCATTTCTAGGAGATGATCTTCCTCATAGAACACTCTATTCTTTCTACCACTGATAATTTCTAACATTAGAACCCCGAAGCTAAAGACATCAGATTTAGTGGAGAAGATCCCACCCATGGCATATTCTGGAGCCATGTACCCACTGCACATATAACAAAACAAGATCGATCATTGGTAATGTAATTAAAATAATATTTCTAAGGCCCTAGATCAAAGCATGAGTCGCTTGAATGAATAAATACAAGCAGATTAAGTTGATTTAGGCACGTATACATGTTTGTTCATCTAACTTACTAGGTTCCAATAACTCTTCTAGTGTTATCCTCCATCTGATCTGCTCCAAATATCCTTGCAGTCCCAAAGTCACAGATTTTAGGATTCATGGCATCATCCAGTAGAACATTCGCAGCTTTCAAATCTCTATGAATGATCCTAAACCTCGAATCATGATGAAGGTAAAGAAGACCTCTAGCAATGCCAGTGATGATCGCCACGCGATTTCTCCAATCCAATCTATGGCTTCTTTCACCTGATTGTTTAAATATGAGTAAGCTAGCTTGATCCTAACTATTATTTTGCGTAAACAAGAAAGATCTATGATGTATGCACCAAATATGATGGAATCCAAACTCTTGTTTCGCAAAAATTCATAGACCAGGATCCGTTCTTCTCCTTCCATGCAACAACCAAGTAAGCGTACTAGATTCTTATGTTGAAGTTTGGCAATCAAGGTAACTTCGTTCACAAACTCATCCACTCCTTGTCGAGATGCATCCTTAGAAAGTCTTTTCACTGCTACATCTTGGTCATCTGTCATCCTACCCTGGAAATAGATAAATACTTACGTATGAATATCGATGTGTGCATCTATGCACAAAAATCATGTCAAAGATCAACTTTCTTAACATCATTTTAAGAAATTTAAGGTTAAATGCATCCAGGCAACTTCGATGATGTCTTTTAGAATTTAATAAAAAGTTACTAGTCAATTTACATATGTACGTACGTACCTTATAGACAACTCCGAATCCACCTTGGCCAATCACATTTTCATCGGAAAAGTTGCCTGTTGCCAAAGCTAGTGCAGCAAAATCGAATACCAATAGATTGCTATCTTTCAAGTATTTGTCGACATTATTTCCTGCTACAAAACCGATTTATGTGCAACAAGCACATATTTAAATAAAATACATGGTTGGTGAAGTTCATGGTACAAAAGCATGGGAGATATACGGGACCTGACTTGATTATTAAACAACCCTTAGACTAGTCTTGAAGATTGAGTTATTGGTTTGGTTCAAATAAACTATTCATACAATATAAAATATTATTTCTTTCATTCAGAACGAAGTAAACACAATAGCTGAACTACTATGACTAGTTAAAATAAGATAAATTGATTAAGTGTATATGTTTGATTCATTTTAACTTTTTAAATTTTCCAAGTGGCACTACAAGATGTGAACTGACTATTAAAATTGTATACGATCTTTCAAATCTTTGGAAAATTGCAAAAGGAAATGTAGCTTTAAAAAGTTGGATTTACCATGAAGTTTGAACCTAATTATAAGTTTTAGTGATGGATAATGTCAATAACATAGTTTTGGATTAATGGTTGGGCATCGTTTCTCTATACTTTCTGTTACCACGAAACAAACCTTTTATATATCACATGGAGATGAATGTTGTTAGAGTCGGACTAATTACCTCTTTGCATTTCTCGGTTCTTCCTCCTCCACCACAAAAATAAAGTCCAACATATCAACATAAGAAGCGTAAATCCAACTGCCAGACCAATTGCCAATGAAATTAACTTTTTTCTTTTCCCACTTTGGTTTGCTGTACCAATCAATGAACCAGGCAATATTCATGTGGAAGGATCGATGAGAATGTGAAAATCAAGACAAAAACATGATTAGGTTCACAAGCAGGGAAGGAAGAGGATTACATACATGGAAGCTCAGATTGTGGTAGCCGCAAGAACAGATCTTGTTCACCTTCTCGAGACAACTTTGTGTCCACAAGATTACCTGTCCACATGATGCACCCTCTAGGGTTGATGTCATTTAAAAGGATTGCTGCATATGCCATGCAGGAGCAGTTCCTTGTGCATTGATCTCTGCAATCTTCGAGACTACTAACGCTCCTGTCGACCAATGCATAACCATCTGTCGTGTCTGGAAGCTTCACCCCCTTGACTTGGAAAAACCCTTCACCCTTGCTGCAATTCAGCCTTTCCTTCCTAACGCAGCCATTAGCAAAGTCCCTTTTGCTCCACGTGCTAGAGACCTTCGGCGTGAATCCTCTATAGCATCGACAAGTTTGTGGATCTTGGTTGTCGCAAACACCATTTGGGCCACACTTGTTATATGAATCACACTGATCTTGTAGTGCATTCCAGTAGGTGGTCCATCTCGGATCTTTGACCGTCCAAACTTCGCGACCAAATGCGCCATTGGGATACAATCTCATTTGAGAGAACATGCCATCTGTGATTATCTGAAATCTAAGTGAGATTTCTGTTTCGTTAATGACAACTATGTTCGTAAAATCCTTTGCATTGATGATCATTTCAGGTGCACCGTTAGAGTAGTGACCATTCCATAGGCCACCGCGATATCTCTTTGTATTTTTGTTGTAAAGGAAGTATTCATTCGCCCCTTCAAGACTGACACTGATTGTGAAATTCCCCACGGAAGGGTCATCTTCCGACTTCCACGACGTGAGATTCCACATGTAACCAGATTTTAGGTCGATTCCAAGTTTCATTCCCTTGAGTAAGGTGTCTGATATATGATCAAAACTTTGCCACAAAAAAGACCCATTAGGTCCTTCACTTGTGTCCATGAGCACAAGGTTGCCGGAGTTCAAAAGCTTCGCCAGAGGATCAATAGCCATAATATCACTATTCGAAGGATGGCCTTCAACTACGGCGGTTGAATTAGATGACCAAATAACTTCATCACCATCCTCACTGACAAGAGTGCTACTACTGTTTAATCTCGTTTGGTTCCGCACGAGATTGAGAACCCCTGTGCTTGTGATCTTTAGTACACCAGACGAATCTTGGATTGGATCATTCCTGTTGGCAACCCAAACGATGGTGTCAATGGAGAAGTTATGCCATATGCCCAGGTACCTGTTTTTGGACCTCTTTGGGTGGAAGAAGCCGAGAATAAAGATTCCATTTTCTGAAATAAGTTCATCGCCATCTTTGAGGACTTGTGTCTGGTTGAGCCTATCACCTACACTACCTGATGATATGAGATGGAAGAAAAAGAAGAAGAAAATGATGAACAAAAGAGTGCTGGAAACCCTCATTGTTCTATGAAAAGAGCAAAAATCAAATGCAGATTATGCACTGGTAAACATTCCTTATAGCTTCGAATGATCGGGTTCAGACGTTTCCTTCAAAATAAACATATGGCAATGCTTCCACTCAATTGATTCCAAGTTGGAAGAACCGTGCACAGTTTTTCTTCTCAAAATACAAATGGTCAAGTGGAAATCGGCTCCATGTTGGAATATCGGAGAGCTCGAGGCAATACTTCCACTCGATTCCAAGTTGGACGACGTTCTTCAAAATGACCGTGTACTTTTCTTCTTCCCTAAACATAATGGGTGCGCAAGGAAAAACTCTACTCCAAGTTGGAATACTGGAGAGGTTGAGGCATTAAGCAGTCATGATTAAGGAAGGTAAAGGCACTCCCGACATAGGGGAAGATGAAGGCACACGTAATTAACCTTTACCAAGGGACTGAGTCAACATATGTATTAATTTAAACGTTTGACAAAACTATCCTTATCAACCATTGTAGATAACAAAGCTGTCGCCGCCACATAAACCGCCCACCAAGTTGGAGGAAATCTGGCTAATTGGGAAGATTAAGGTCTTGTCAAAAGCGCTGGTAACCATCCATCCATCCATCCATCCTTGCCTGGAGAGTATAGATGTGGACCAAGACTGCATGCCATGTTGTCCCTTTTAGCCGCCGTTTGCTTCAAGTCAGGTTGTTTGTTCACATGTGGTCAAAAATTCGGACGTAATTAATGTTTTCAAATTACATTACAATATTAAGCTCGCTATAACGCTATCTTTATAAACAAATATAATTAACTTAATCATAAATTTAAGAAGGAATTAATTTTGCCTTGCATTTTAACTTATATTTCATTGGTTGAGCGATGGCTCAAAGAACTAAATTTCTTATAATCAAATTTCAAATATCATAATATTTATAAACGCTTAAATATTATATATTTTTGTTAATCATTCAATTAATTTTTCTTTTAATTATTCAATTCTTCGTAATTATTGCTTGTTTAGGGATCATGATGTATATACGTTACCATTTTGGACAAGATTAGGCACTTAATTGCATGCCGTGAAAATTTCTGCGTTAATCAATTAGAGAAATTTAATTTTTCTTCAACCTCCTTGAATTTTTTCGAGACTTGTCCCACCACTTGAATGATAAACGTACGTGGCTACGACTTTCCAGGTCAAAATCTCCGGCGGTAGATTGACGAGTCGGGAACGTCATTACTAAATTATTTTATTAATTTAGTTATTTATTTTTTACAAGCAATACTGTTTTATGTGAATTTTTCATACATTAAGAGTATTGGTAATATACGGGATCTCAAAAGAATCAATTGATGATTTAGCATCTTAAATCTTCTAAACAATGATGTTTCATTTGCATTATATTAATTACATCAAGTACACATATATAATATGGAAATGAAATTTTATTAATTGTATAAAAGAGTACATGAAAATGTAGTAAAATTCATGATTATAATAAACTAATTCAAGAAGAAAAAAAAAGTTTATATCTATGAGTAATTTTATGTTTCAATGTATATAAGAGTATTTTGGTCATTTGGGCATGTGTTAAGGATAATTTGGGAAATGTCAGAGCACGTAGGGGTATTTTGGCCATTTGGGAACCCTTATGGGCATTTTGGTAGTTCGGTACCAATTTAGGGTAATTTTGATAGCTTGGAGGCTGGTAGGGGTGTTTTGGTAATTTAGGAGCTTGTGAGGATGCTTTGGTAATTTGAAACTCTTATGATTGTTTCGGTAGTTTGAAATTACATAAAGGTGGAGTTTGAGTGAAATTACGAATTTATGAAGAATATTCTGGTATTTTGGGACTCATGAGGTTTTTTTTGTAATTTTGAGACTTGGCCAGGGCACCTTGAGCATTTGAAGGCTCATGAAGGTTACTTTGATAATTTGACACCATGAGGGTATTTTAGTAATTTGACCTCATCAAGGTACTTGGTGATTTTGACCACGTTAGAGCGTGTATGGGTAATTTATGACTCAATAAGGCATTTTGGGAATTTAAGCTTTAATTTTTAATTTAAACCCATTCCCATAACCTTCTTCTTTTTCTTATTTTTCATTTTCTCAACACGTGGGCTGTTTCTCTTTTTCTTTTCGTTCATCCTAACCCATCATCTTCATTTCCCTTCTTTCTTTTTCTCCTCTTTTCCTTCTGAATTATTTTTCACGGGCCTGGATTTCGAATGGCACCAAGCCCATCTCCCTTTCTTTTTTTAAATTCCTTCTTCCATTTCTTCTTTTCTTCTTTCTTCTTCTTTTTTTCAAACTTTTCTTCGTGGGCCTGGCCCATCTCCCATTCTCCTTTTATTCTTTATTTCAGTTTTTCTTTTTTATTATTTTTTTTCTTGACAAGCTTAGGTCAAATGGACCAGGCCCATTTCTCCTCTTTTCTCCTGTTCACCCTCTTTCTTCTTTTATTTTGGCAAAATATGCTGGGAATCTAGCTCAAGTCTAATCATTATTTATTTATTTGTTTCTTTTATGTATTTTTTCCTTTTTTTGTGTCTGTTCGTCTTCTCCGGTGGGTCACACATTGAGCACATCTTTTGCTACTGTTGTGTGCCACCACCAGGGTTGAAACTCAAGCACTGCCATTCGACCAATCGCCAGGACTGACCGTCGCGTTAACACTAAGAATGATATTTCATGCATTCGTTCAACTGACCATTCATCAGGATTGGTCCTTGCACATTCATCTCACTGTGTGTGGAGCTGGGATATTGTTTGCGACCGTCTGACTAACCATTCATTGGAGGCCGATCATCACACCATCAAGAAGCACTGCATGAACATGCTAGTGAGTAGTGACCATGTCGAGGGGTCGAGGCAACATCCATGCGGGTGTGGAGATGGGTTCTTTAGCGATAAGCACGGACGTGCTAGTGATCATGTCGAGGGATAGGGGCAATGTCCAGCACAACCAACATGCATAGTCAGAAGGAGCTCAACCCAGCTTCTCTGTTTTTTGTTGAAGAAGGCTTTTGCCTTTGAGTGGCATTTCGACAAGGAGTTGGGAGCTTTGTCTGATGAACTCTCCTTGATACAACGTTTCGACTTGGGAACTGTGCATGAGGAACAGTATTTCTAGTGAGGCTTCGAAGGCTTGGGAGCTGTGAGGGTGCGAGAGAGGGTTGTCTATGCAAAAAAGGGTTGTAGAGCTTGGGTTGAGGAAAAGTGTCAACTAGGGTTTCAGCGAGTGTAGGGGTTGCTAAAAACACATGTGCGCTGAGGGAAATCTAGGGGTCCTCCACCAACGAGTGGCAGAAAATCTTTATAGCCACACCCATTTCCAAAAGCTTCTACAGCTTAATCCGACAAGCAAGGTTGGTGTTAATCATCTTGCCAGATTCAGGCGATTATGCCCAGACTCTTCACGATTGTGGTCGGCTGTCCGCGCGATTTAGGGGAGATTTACAGTTGACGGCGGCATGGATCGAGCAACGAGTTGTAATGGATGGCAGGTGACGGTGAAGAATGCTGTGTTGCTTTCGTCTTCGGTCGTCCAATTTAGAGTAGTGTCAAGCAACTACCGATAGACCACAACGATGAGTTATGGAGTACAATGGCATGCGACGAAGGAGATCATGCAAACGGCGGCGTTGAGATGCATAGATGGGTGACCATTCACGTGCATCTACATCTTCTACATTGTCTTTTTTTTGCTAGTTGCATCAAACCCCTGTTCTTGCGTATGTCTTTGTTTTGCTCTTCCGCCAGAAGGTTTTACATGCATAAGGTTTTAAATACGACATGGCCATTTCCCATATATTATAAAGAATCTGACATATGATCTTATATCAAATTATATTATCGTTTTTAAAAAGTAGGTAAACGTGTGGTATGGTGAAAGAGATAATTATTGTCAAACCCAAATAATTGTACCATAGAATAACAAGGATTTCAAAACCAATGAAAAGCTCAATCACTATCGACCTTGCACTGTTGTAACTGTGAGATTATTTGTTGCGGGTGACTGTTTCTCAAAAGATGAAGATTCGACACTTTTCTTCTTCATCCATTGTTTGTTGAAGTCTGGCCTTCTGGGTTTAGGTAGGGAGGAATCATCATTGTTGCTTAGCATGAACACAACCGTGGACATTGAAGGCCTATCCATTGCATCATTTTGTACACACAACAATCCAACTTGTATGAAACGTATGACCTCAGACAATGGATACGAAGAATTCTCAAGCAGCTTGTTGTTGACCAACTCAAAGCCTTTGCCTTGTGTCCAGAGCTGCCATGCCTAATTTATTAAGAAATTAAACATAAATTTATGTCATGAGTCATAAAGATTTAAGTTAATGAAGTATTAAATATTAGGTACACACATACCATTTCTAGGAGATGGTCTTCCTCGTAGAGTACTCCATTCTTCCTACCACTGATGATTTCTAACATTAGAACACCAAAGCTGAAGACATCAGATTTAGTGGAGAAGATCCCACCCAAGGCATATTCAGGAGCCATGTACCCGCTGCATATAAGAAGGTATGTAATCAAATAATATTTTAAGGCCATAGATCAATGCTTGAATGTAGATGCAAGCAGATTGAGTTGATCCATCCATACATGTTTGTTCATCAAACTTACTAGGTTCCAATAACTCTTCTAGTCTTATCCTCTATCTGATCTGCTCCAAATATCCTTGCAGTCCCAAAGTCGCAGATTTTGGGATTCATGGCATCATCTAGTAGAACATTCGCAGCCTTCAAATCTCTATGAATGATCCTAAGCCTCGAATCATGATGAAGATAAAGAAGACCTCTAGCGATGCCAATGATGATCTCCATGCACCTTTTCCAATCCAATCGATGGCTTCTTTCACCTGATTGGTTAAATATAAGTAAGTTAGCTTGATCCTAACAATTATTTTGTGTAAGCAAGAACGATCGATGATGTATGCACCAAATATGAGGGAATCCAAACTCTTGTTTTCCAAGAATTCATAGACCAAAATCCGCTCATCTCCTTCCTTGCAACAACCAAGCAACCGTACAAGGTTCCTATGTTGAAGTTTGGCAATTAAAGTTACTTCATTGACAAACTCATCCACTCCGTGTCGAGATGCATCCTTGAAGAGTCGTTTCACTGCTACATCTTGGTCATCTATCATCCTACCCTGGAAATAGATAAATACTTATGTATGAATTCATGTGTACATCTATGCACAAAAATCATGACAAAGATCAACTTCTTTGCCATCATTTTTAAGAAAGTTAAGGTTAAATGTATGCAAGCAACTTCAATGATGTCATTTAGAAATTAATAAAAAGTTACCAGTCAATTTACATATATACGTACGTACCTTGTACACAACTCCGAATCCACCTTGCCCAATCACATTTTCTTCAGAAAAGTTGCCTGTTGCCAAAGCTAATGGAGCAAAATCGAATACCAATAGATTGTTATCATTCAAGTATTTGTCAGCATTCTTTCCTGTTACATCAACAATGCAACAAGTATTTATTTCAATTAAATGCATGCTTGGTGAAGTTCATGGTAGATAACCATGGGAGATATGTGGGACCTGACATGATTATTAAATAGCCCTTGGAATAGTCTTGAAGTTTGAGTTATTAGTTTGGCTTAAATGAACTATCAAACAATATAAAATATTATTGCTTTCATTCAGAATGAAGGAAACAAAATGGTTGAACTACTATGACTAGTTCAAATGAGACAAATTGATCAAGGGTACACATTTGATTCATTTTAACTTTTTAATTTTCCAAGTGGGACTACAAGATGTGAATTGACTATTAGAATTGTATTCAATCTTTCAAATATTTTGAGAATTACAATTGGAGATGTAGCTTTAAAAAGTTGGATTTACCACGAAACAAACCTTTTATATATCGCATGGATATGAATGTTGTTGGAGTTGGATTAATTACCTCTTTGCATTTCTCGGTTCTTCCTCCTCCGCCACAAAAATAGAGTCCAACATATCAACATAGGAAGCATTAATCCAACTGTCAGACCAATTGCCAATGAAATTATCCATTTTCTTTTCCCACTTTGGTTTGCTGTGCCAATCAATGAACCAAGCAATATTCATGTGGAAGAATCAATGAGAATGTGAAAATGAAGACAAAAACATGATTAGGTTCACAAGCAGGGAAGGAAGAGGATTACATACATGGAAGCTCAGATTGTGGTAGCCGCAAGAATAGATCTTGCTCACCTTTTGGAAGCAACTTTGTGTCCACAAGATCACCATTCCACATGATGCATCCTCTTGGGTTGACGTCACTTAAATAGAGTGCAGCATATGCCATGCAAGAGCAGTTCCTTCTGCATCGATCTCTGCAATCTTTGAGACTACTGATGCTCTTGTCGATCAATGCATAGCCATTTGATGTGTCTGGAAATTTCACCCCCTTGACTTCCAAAAAGCCTTCTCCTTTGCTGCAATTCAGCCTCTCCTTCCTAACGCAACCATCAATGAAGACCCTTTTCTTCCACGAGCTAGAGACCTTTGGCATGAAACCTCTATAACATCGACAATGTTGTGGATCTTCATCCTCACAGACAGCATTTGGACCGCACCTTTCGTATGAATCACACTCATTTTGCCCAAAGGTAAAGTAGGTGGTCCATTTTGGATCATTGACGATCCAAACATTGCGAGCCGATGTACCATTGGGATACAACCTAAATACAGTGAACATGCCCTTTTCGATGACCTCAATACAATATGTGTTTTCATATTGCTTTTTGCCAATTTTGAACCTGAAAAACTTATTAAAAATGTTAGTTTTTGCTATGCCATTAGAGTAGTGACCGTTCCATGGGCCGAAGCGATATATCTTTGTGTTTCTATGATAAATGTTGAAGTCCATCGCCCTATCACGACTAACACTCAATGTGAAATTCCCCATAGAAGGGTCGTCCTCCGACTTCCACGACGTGAGATTCCACGTGTAATTAGATTTTAGATCGATTCCAAGTTTCATTCTGGGGATGAAAGTGTCTGATAAATGATCAAAACTTTGCCACAAAAAATAACTATCACGTCCTTTACTCGTGTCTGTGACTACAAGGTTGCCAGAGTTCAACAGCTTTGCTAGAGGATCAATAGTCATAATATTGATGTTGTCTGGGGCTGTTGAATTAGATGACCAAATGACTTCATCATGATTGTCACCAGCAAGAGTGCTGCTATTGTTGAATCTCATTTGGTTTCGCACGAGATTGAGATCCCCTGTGCTTGTGATCTTGAGTACACCCCACGAATCTTGGATTGGATCATTCCTATTGGCGACCCAAACGACGATGTCAGTAGAGAAATTATACCATATGCCCAAGTACCTGTTTCTGGACCTCCCTGGGCTAAAGAAGCCGAGAATAAAGATTCCATTTTCTGAAACAAGTTTATCGCCATCTCTGAGGACTTGTGTCTGGTTGAGGCTGTTACCTACACTACCTGTTGATATAAGATGGAAGAAGGAGAAGAAGAAGAAGAGAATGATGAACATAAAAGTACTTGAACCCCTCATTCTACCATCAAAAAGGAGAAAATCGAAGACCAAATTCTGTGCTAGCTAACGTTCCTTATAGCTTCCAATGATCAAGTGGACACATTTTCTTCAAGATAAATATATGGCAATGCTTCCACTTGATTCCAACTTGGAAGAAGCTCTTCAAAACGACCGTGTACTTTTCTTCTTCCCGAAACACAATAAGTGCGCAATGAAAAACTCTACTCCAAGTTGGAATACTGGAGAGGTTGACGCAACGATGCACGATATTTCAACGAGAGCATTTAAAGACATTTCCGTCAAAGGGAAAGGTGGAGGCACACGTAACTAACCTTAGCCATGGGATTGAGTCTAGAAGTCGTTTAATTTAAAAATACAAAACATTACTTGAAAAAAATGAAGCATACAGCAAAACTGTCGTTGTCAACCATGGTAGATCAGAGGCGTCGCCACCACATCAACCACCCACCAAGTCTTCACCACCGTGCTGCTCACGGAGGTCTCAAAGTTGTGTCCAAGTCGATGAATGAGGAAGGAGCGCATGAAGCCGCTATGCATATCATCGCCACACACCAGCTATGTAATGTTAGAATGTTTTGCGATAATTTTGGGACACGAACGTTGATATATCTATATATATTCCATTTTGGACAAGATTAGGCACTTAATTGCATGCCGTGAAAATTTCCACGTTAGTTAGTTAGAGACATTTAATTTTTCTTCAACTTCTTTCAATTCTTCCTGCTTGTTCCATAACCTTTACTAGTTTATAGTAATCAACATCTATTCTAATATCGAATTCAAAGTTAGAATATTAATATAAAGAATTCAAGGTTACCAAAAATTCTCAACTAATTAGGTTGAATGGATGACTTTTCATCCGTTCAAGAAAAAAAATCAATCGTCATACTTATCACATCACTTGGATGATAATCGAACGACTTTTGAGGTCAAAATTACAGGTGGTAGGTTAACAAGCCCATGCCTCGGGTCGGCACAACACGAATATGAGGGATGTGTTAGGTCGATGTCCGACATACGATTTTGGTATATTATTTTTTAAAATAATATATCAGTTTTATAACCTAATAATTTTTTAAAAATAGATTTATTTTTTTTTAATCAAGCACAAGATTGTCTAACATGATCTGACACAGCCCAACCTAAGCACTGGATTAATATGGTTGTGCAAACTCCCCTTATTTGTGTCATGTATGACAGTGCAGTCATCATCCTTTCAAATGATATTTTATATTCAGATTTAGAAAGATATGCAACCATTATCAAAAATACAATTGCGTAAAATAACCTTCTGACCACTGGTTGGTGCTTTACCTTCTCATAAATGAAGGACCGAACAGATGAACCCAACAGATTAACTTATTTTGATAGATGTTTACTTGGTCTTTTATATTTGAGCTACAACATGCTTGGTTTTTTTATACTAAATTATGGACGAAGAGAAAATGACAGGTGCACCATTTTTTTCCTTCCCTCAACATTTCTCTCACTTGTAATTTTTTCATAAATATGGTCTTACATAAGAGATGGGCATTCCCCAAAAATTCCAGAGAATCGTGCTAGCATACAGATTCTAAATCACATTACATTATAATTTCTAAAAAAAATAGGAAAAAATATAGTCTACGAAATGGATAATTATCATTCATAAGCAATTACACCGTAAGAATTACATAACTAGTGCAAAACTCCATCACTATCGACCTTCCATTGTCGTAATCGTGAGATTGTTTGTCATGGGTGGTTTTTTCTCAAAAGATGAAGAATCGACGCCTTTCTTCTTCACCCAGTGATTCTTTAAGCACGACCTTCTGGGTTTAGGTAGGGAGGAACCATCGTTGTTGCTTAGCACAAGCACAACCGTCGACATTAATGGTCTATCCATTGCATGGTTTTGTACGCACAATAATCCAATTTGTATGAAACGTATGACCTCAGATGATGGACACGAAGAACTCTCGTGCAGCATGTTGTTGAACAACTCAAGCCCTTTGCCTTGTGCCCAGAGTTGCCATGCCTAATTTATTAAGAAAGAAAGAAATTAAATATAACTTCATGTCATGAGTAATGAATTAGAGTAGGCATCTGTACCTAATACAAGATTACACACATACCATTTCTAGGAGATTAAGCTCATCATCTTCCTCGTTGAAAACTTTATTCTTCTTACCACTGATGATTTCTAACATTAGAACCCCAAAGCTGAAGACATCAGATTTAGTGGAGAAGATCCCACCCATGGCATATTCATGAGCCATGTACCCACTGCACATATAACAAAGTATGTAATCAGATAATATTCTAAGGTCATAGATCAATGCTTGGAAATTATGGATGAATATAGATGCAAACAGATTGAGTTGATGCATGCATGCATGCATGCATGTTCTTCTAACTTACTAGGTTCCAATAACTCTTCTTGTGTTATCCTCCATTTGATCTGTTCCAAATATCCTTGCAGTCCCAAAGTCACAGATTTTGGGATTCATGGCATCATCTAGTAGAACATTCGCAGCCTTCAAATCTCTATGAATGATCTTAAGCCTTGAATCATGATGAAGGTAAAGAAGACCTCTAGCGATGCCAGTGATGATCTCCACGCGCTTTCTCCAATCCAATCTGTGGCTTCTTTCACCTGGTTCGTTAAGTAAGAGTAAGTTACTCCTTTAATTTCACTCATGCAAGCTAGCTTGATCCTAACAATCCTTTTCGGTAAATAAGGAAGATCGATGATGTATGCACCAAATATGAGGGAATCCAAACTCTTGTTCCGGAAAAATTCGTAGACCAAGATCTGTTCGTCTCCTTCCATGCAACAACCAAGCAAGCGTACTAGATTTCTATGTTGAAGTTTGGCAATCAAGGTAACTTCATTGACAAACGTATCCACTCCGTGCCGAGATACATACTTGAAGAGTCTTTTCACTGCCACATCTTGATCATCTGTCACCCTACCCTAGAAATAGATAAATACTAACATAAGAATTCATGTGTGCATCTATGCACAAAAATCATGTCAAAGATCAACATCTTTATCATCATTTTTAAGAAATTTAAGGTTAAATGCATGCAAGCAACTTCAACGATATCGTTTAGAAACTAATAAACAGTCACTACTCAATTTACGTACCTTGTAGACAACTCCGAATCCACCTTGGCCAATCACATTTTCATCGGAAAAGTTGCCTGTTGCCAAAGCTAGTGTGGCAAAATCGAATATCAATAGATTGCTATCTTTCAAGTATTTGTCGACATCATTTCCTGTTACATCAACAATGCAACAAGTATTTATTTCAATAAAATGCATGCTTGGTGAAGTTCATTGTACATTATAAGCATGGGAGATGGGACCTGACATGATTATTAAACAACCTTTGGAATAGTCTTGAAGATTGACTTATCAGTTTGGTTCAAATGAACTATCGTACAAAATAAAATAGTATTTATTTCATTTAGAACGAAGTAAACATGATGGCTGAACTACTTTCAAATAAGACAAATTGATTAAGTGTACATCTTTGATTCATTTTAATTTTTTTAATTTTCCAAGTGGCATTACAAGATGTGAACTAACTATTAGAATTGTATTCGATCTTTCAAATATTTGGAGAATTGTAATAGGAGATGTAGCTTTAAAAAGTTGGATTTTCAATGACGTCAATATCATAGTTCTGCTTAATGGTTAGGTATCGTTTCTCTATAATTTCTTTTACTATGAAACAAACATTTTATATATAACATGGAGATGAACATTGTTGGAGTCGGATTAATTACCACTTTGCATTTCTCGGTTCTTCCTCCTCTGCCACAAAAATAGAGTCCAACATATCAACATAAGAAGCGTTAATCCAGCTGCCAAACCAATTGCCAGTGAAATTAAATTTTTTCTTTTCCCACTTTGGTTTGCTGTACCAATCAAGGAACCAAATAATATTCATGTGGAAGGATCGATGAGAATGTGAAAATCAAGACAAAAACATGCTTAGGTTCACAAGCAGGCAAGGAAGAGGATTACATACATGGAAGCTCAGATTGTGGTAGCCGTAAGAATAGATCTTGTTCACCGTCTCGAAACAACTTCGTGTCCACAAGATTACCTGTCCACATGATGCACCCTCTAGGGTTGATGTCATTTAAAAGGATTGCAGCATATGCCATGCAGGAGCAGTTCCTTGTGCATTGATCCTTGCAATCTTCGAGAGTACTAATGCTCTTGTCGACCAATGCATAACCGTTTGTCGTGTCTGGAAGCTTCACCCCCTTGACTTGGAAAAACCCTTCACCCTTGCTGCAGTTTAGCCTCTCCTTCCTAATGCAGCCATTAGCAAAGTTCCTTTTGCTCCATGTGCTAGAGACCTTTGGCGTGAAACCTTTATAGCATCGACAAGTTTGTGGATCTTGGTTGTCGCAAACACCATTTGGGCCACACCTACTGTATGAATCACACTCATCTTGTCATGCATTCCAGTAGGTGGTCCATTTTGGATCTCTAACTGTCCAAACTTCGCGACCAAATTTGCCATTAGGATACAACCTCATTTTAGAGATCATACCATCTGTGACAGTTTGATATCTTTCTGAGATTTCTGCTTCGTTAAAGACAACTATGCTCTTAAAATCCTTTGAATTGATGGTCATTTCAGGCGCAGCGTTAGCGTAGTGACCATTCCATGTGCCGCCACGATATATCTTTGTGTTTCTGTTGTAAATGAAGTATTCATTTGCCCCTTCTTGACTAGCACTTAATGTGAAATTCCCCATGGAAGGGTCATCCTCTGACTTCCACGACGTGAGATTCCACATAAAATTGGATTTTAGATTGATTCCGAGTTTCATTCCTTGGAGAAAACAATCTGATAAATGGTCAAAACTTCTCCACAAAAAAGAATCATTGGGACCTTTACTTTTGTCCATGACCACAAGGTTCCCAGAGTTCAAAAGCTTCACCAGAGGATCAATAGTCATAATATTAATTTTGTTTGAAGGACGATCTCCAACTGGAGCAGTTGAATTAGTTGACCAAATGACTTCATCATGATTATCACCAACAAGAGTGCTACTATTGTTGAATCTCGTTTGGTTTCGAACGAGATTGAGAACCCCTGTGCTTGTGATCTTGAGTGCACCAGACGAATCTTGGATTGGATCATTCCTGTTGGCGACCCAAACGATAGTGTCAATGGAGAAATTATACCATATGCCCAAGTACCTGTTTTTGGACCTCCCTGGGTTGAAGAAGCCGAGAATAAAGATTCCATTTCTTGAAGTAAGTTCATCGCCATCTTTGAGGACTTGTGTCTGGTTGAGCCTGTCACCTACACTACCTGATGATATGAGATGGAAGAAGAAGAAGAAGAGGAAAATGATGAACAGAAGAGCGTTGGAAATCGTCATTGTGCCATGAAAAAATCGAAAATCAAATACGAATTCTGTGCTTGCTATCGTTCCTTGTAGCTTCCAACGATCAGGTGGACGCGTTTTCTTCAAAACAATATACGCCAATACTTCCACTTGATTGATTCCAAGTTGAAGGAACCGTGCACCTTTTTTCGTCTCAAAATAAATAAATAAAAAGTCTGCTTCAAGTTGAAATACTGGAGAGGTTGACCCAAACATGCACGATACTTCAACGAGAGCACTAATTAACCTGACATGATGGAATTAGGTAAAGATAAGGGGAAGATGAAGGGTCGACTGAGAGTGAAGAAGTCGATTAAACTTGATTTCAAAACCCAACAATCTCTATACTCCAACAGAGGCATAATTAATATGGCTGTCGATAATTTCTCTCGTCATGTATCATTAATCATCGACAATATATCATGACTTGTATAAACCTCATAACTCATTTTCAGCCATCCTATCCTAATCTTGTCGGCTTGTATCTTCACAGATATTCTCTAATAAATTGTTTTTCAAATTTCATAAGTGCAAAAATCTATAATTTTAAAATTTCTTCAATACCATCGGTACGGAGCAAATCTAACAATTTTCTATCAAGGATTCACCCTTTGTTACTTGAAAAGTATTAATCATTTCCATGAAAGCATTAACCCTTTGGTATAATTCTATCCATTTTCCTCTTCTTCTTTCCGTATCCTTTTTGGCATGGAGGTATTGCCATTAAGAGAGAGCTTTTCAATATTGGTAGGATTTATATCGTTATCTTGTTCAATCTCAAGTTTAAAAAGAGGTAGATCAAATCCTAGAATGTACTCATGCTCTCTAGCTGTTATGGTACCTTCAAATAACGTAATTAACTTATCTACAAATTTTATTTCTTGATGACGAAATTTCTTATCATTTGATTCACATTATATAAGAAACGATTTAGTAAATAATGTAAAGAAATCTAATTACATTGTACATAACAACAACCTAAAATCTCACCATTTTTATTACCTTAAAATCAACAACTATCACAATTTTATAAGACTTTTAATTTTCACAGTGGTATTCAAAATTCAACAAGAAGAAAGAGGAGGAACAAAGATTACACTGGTCAACAACTTTTCATTAAAAACATAATTTGATTTCCCACGTGTTCTTAAGACAATCTAGATGGCAACACGATGTAGGATTTATATTGTATTTGATTTCCCACTTGTTCTTAAGACAATCCAGATGACAACACGATGTAGAATTTATATTGTATTGGATTTCCCACTTGTGTTCTTAAGACAATCCAAATCACAACAAGAGAGGTTTCAAGATTGGTAGGATTTATAATGTTATCTTTTTCAAACTCAAGTTTAAAAAAGGTAGATCAAATCCTAGAATGTAGTAATGCTATCTAGTTGCTGTAGTACCTTCAAGTTAGAGTTGGCTTAAGAATTTATAAAAAAATAGATTCTCAATCACATTACATTATGGTAAAATATAATTAGACCACTTTTGTTCTAAGGGCTGGCTTAAGAATTAGGCAAATAGATTCTCAATCACATTATATTATGGTCTTTAAAAAATAGGTAAAAGTGTAGTACTATGAAATAGATAATTATCATTTATAAACAACTGCACCCTAAGGATTGCAGAACCAGTGCAAAGCTCCATCACTATCGACCTTGCATTCTCGTAACCGTGAGATTGTTTGTTGTGAGTGGTTTTTTCTCAATAGATGAAGAATCAACACCTTTCTTCTTCATCCAGTGTTTGTTGAAGCCTGGTTTTCTAGGTTTAGGAAGGGAGGAGCCATCATCGTTGCTTAGCATAAACACAATAGTCGACACTGAAGGCCTATCCGTTGCATGCTTTTGTACACACAACAATCCAATTTGTATGAAACGTATGACCTCAGACAATGGACACAAACAATTCTCGAGCAGCATACTGTCAACTAACTCAAGAACTTTGCCTTGTGTCCAGAGCTGCCACGCCTAATGTATTAAGAAGTAAAGAAATAAAATATAAAATTCAAGTCATGAGTTTTAAAAAAGAGTAGGTATTTGTACTAGAGATAAATTAACGAAGTATGAAGTACTAGGTACACACATACCATTTCTAGGAGATGATCTTCCTCATAGAACACTCTATTCTTTCTACCACTGATAATTTCTAACATTAGAACCCCAAAGCTAAAGACATCAGATTTAGTGGAGAAGATCCCACCCATGGCATATTCAGGAGCCATGTACCCACTGCACATATAACAAAACAAGATCGATCATTGGTAATGTAATTAAAATAATATTTCTAAGGCCCTAGATCAAAGCATGAGTCGCTTGAATGAATAAATACAAGCAGATTAAGTTGATTTAGGCACGTATACATGTTTGTTCATCTAACTTACTAGGTTCCAATAACTCTTCTAGTGTTATCCTCCATCTGATCTGCTCCAAATATCCTTGCAGTCCCAAAGTCACAGATTTTGGGATTCATGGCATCATCCAGTAGAACATTCGCAGCTTTCAAATCTCTATGAATGATCCTAAACCTCGAATCATGATGAAGGTAAAGAAGACCTCTACCAATGCCAGTGATGATCGCCACGCGATTTCTCCAATCCAATCTATGGCTTCTTTCACCTGATTGTTTAAATATGAGTAAGCTAGCTTGATCCTAACTATTATTTTGCGTAAACAAGAAAGATCTATGATGTATGCACCAAATATGATGGAATCCAAACTCTTGTTTCGCAAAAATTCATAGACCAGGATCCGTTCATCTCCTTCCATGCAACAACCAAGTAAGCGTACTAGATTCTTATGTTGAAGTTTGGCAATCAAGGTAACTTCGTTCACAAACTCATCCACTCCTTGTCGAGATGCATCCTTAGAAAGTCTTTTCACTGCTACATCTTGGTCATCTGTCATCCTACCCTGGAAATAGATAAATAGTTACATATGAATATCGATGTGTGCATCTATGCACAAAAATCATGTCAAAGATCAACTTTCTTATCATCATTTTAAGAAATTTAAGGTTAAATGCATCCAGGCAACTTCGATGATGTCTTTTAGAAATTAATAAAAAGTTACTAGTCAATTTACGTATATATGTACGTACCTTATAGACAACTCCAAATCCACCATGGCCAATCACATTTTCATCGGAAAAGTTGCCTGTTGCCAAAGCTAGTGCAGCAAAATCGAATACCAATAGATTGCTATCTTTCAAGTATTTGTCGACATTATTTCCTGCTACAAAACCGATTTATGTGCAACAAGCACATATTTAAATAAAATGCATGGTTGGTGAAGTTCATGGTACAAAAGCATGGGAGATATAAGGGACCAAACATGATTATTAAACAACCCTTAGACTAGTCTTGAAGATTGAGTTATCAGTTTGGTTCAAATAAATTATTCATACAATATAAATATTATTTCTTTCATTCGGAATGAAGTAAACACAATAGCTGAACTACTATGACTAGTTAAAATAAGATAAATTGATTAAGTGTACATGTTTGATTCATTTTAACTTTTTAAATTTTCCATGTGGCACTACAAGATGTGGATTGACTATTAGAATTGTATACGATCTTTCAAATACTTGGAAAATTGCAGTAGGAAATGTAGCTTTAAAAAGTTGGATTTACTATGAAGTTTGAACCTAATTATAAGTTTTAATGATGGATAATGTCAATAACATAGTTTTGGATTAATGGTTGGGCATCGTTTCTCTATACTTTCTGTTACCACGAAACAAACCTTTTATATATCACATGGAGATGAATGTTGTTAGAGTCGGATTAATTACCTCTTTGGATTTCTTGGTTCTTCCTCCTCCACCACAAAAATAAAGTCCAACATATCAACATAAGAAGCGTAAATCCAACTGCCAAACCAATTGCCAATGAAATTAACTTTTTTCTTTTCCCACTTTGGTTTGCTGTACCAATCAATGAACCAGGCAATATTCATGTGGAAGGATCGATGAGAATGTGAAAATCAAGACAAAAACATGATTAGGTTCACAAGCAGGCAAGAAAGAGGATTACATACATGGAAGCTCAGATTGTAGTAGCCGCAAGAATAGATCTTGTTCACCTTCTCGAAGCAACTTTGTGTCCACAAGATCACCTGTCCACATGATGCAACCTCTAGGATTGAAGTCACTTAAACGGATTGCAGCATATGCCATGCAGGAGCAGTTCCATGTGCATCGATCTCTACAGTCTTCGAGAGTACTAATGCTCCTATCGACCAATGCATAACCGTCTGTCGTGTCTGGAAGCTTCACCCCCTTGACTTGGAAAAACCCTTCACCCTTGCTGCAATTCAACCTTTCCTTCCTAACACAGCCATTAGCAAAGTCCCTTTTGCTCCACGTGCTAGAGACCTTCGGCGTGAATCCTCTATAGCATCGACAAGTTTGTGGATCTTGGTTGTCGCAAACACCATTTGGGCCACACTTGTTATATGAATCACATTGATCTTGTAGTGCATTCCAGTAGGTGGTCCATCTCGGATCTTTGACCGTCCAAACTTCGCGACCAAATTTGCCATTGGGATACAACCTCACTTGAGAGAACATGCCATCTGTGATTATCTGAAATCTAAGTGAGATTTCTGTTTCGTTAATGACAACTATGTTCGTAAAATCCTTTGCATTGATGATCATTTCAGGTGCACCGTTAAAGTAGTGACCATTCCATGGGCCACCGCGATATCTCTTTGTATTTTTGTTGTAAAGGAAGTATTCATTCGCTCCTTCAAGACTGAAACTGATTGTGAAATTCCCCACGGAAGGGTCATCTTCCGACTTCCACGACGTGAGATTCCACATGTAACCAGATTTTAGGTCGATTCCAAGTTTCATTCCCTTGAGTAAGGTGTCTGATATATGATCAAAACTTTGCCACAAAAAAAACCCATTAGGTCCTTCACTTGTGTCCATGACCACAAGGTTGCCAGAGTTCAAAAGCTTCGCCAGAGGATCAATAGCCATAATATTACTATTCGAAGGATGGCCTTCAACTACGGCGGTTGAATTAGATGACCAAATAACTTCATCACCATCCTCACCGGCAAGAGTGCTATTACTGTTTAATCTCGTTTGGTTCCGCACGAGATTGAGAACCCCTGTGCTTGTGATCTTTAGTACACCAGACGAATCTTGGATTGGATCATTCCTGTTGGCAACCCAAACGATGGTGTCAATGGAGAAGTTATGCCATATGCCCAGGTACCTGTTTTTGGACCTCCTTGGGTGGAAGAAGCCGAGAATAAAGATTCTATTTTCTGAAATAAGTTCATCGCCATCTTTGAGGACTTGTGTCTGGCTGAGCCTATCACCTACACTACCTGATGATATGAGATGGAAGACGAAGAAGAAGAAGAAGAAAATGAAGAACAAAAGAGTGCTGGAAACCCTCATTGTTCTATGAAAAGAGCAAAAATCAAATGCAGATTATGCACTGGTCATCATTCCTTATAGCTTCCAATGATCGGGTTGAGACGTTTCCTTCAAAATAAACATTTGGCAATGCTTCTACTCAATTGATTTGAAGTTGGAAGAACCGTGCACAGTTTTTCTTCTCAAAATACAAATGGTAAAGTGGAAATCGGCTCCATGTTGGAATATTGGAGAGCTCAAGGCAATACTTCCACTCGATTCCATGTTGGAATATGTTTGGCAACAAAAAACTCTACTCCAAGTTGGAATACTGGAGAGGTTGAGGCATTAAGCAGTCATGATTAAGGAAGGTAAAGGCACACCCGACAAAGGGGAAGATGAAGGCACACGTAATTAACCTTAGCCAAGGGAGTGAGTCAACATATGTATTAATTTAAACGTTTGACAAAACTATCGTTATCAACCATTGTAGATAACAAAGCTGCCGCCGCCACATAAACCGCCCACCAAGTTGGAGGAAATCTGGCTAATTGAGAAGATTAAGGTCTTGTCAAAAGCGCTGGTAACCATCCATCCATCCATCCTTGCCTGGAGAGTATAGATGTGGACCAAGACTGCATGCCATGTTGTCCCTTTTAGCCGCCGTTTGCTTCAAGTCAGGTTGTTTGTTCACATGTGGTCAAAAATTCGGACGTAATTAATGTTTTCAAATTACATTACAATATTAAGCTCGCTATAACGCTATCTTTATAAACAAATATAATTAACTTAATCATAAATTTAAGAAGGAATTAATTTTGCCTTGCATTTTAACTTATATTTCATTGGTTGAGCGATGGCTCAAAGAACTAAATTTCTTATTATCAAATTTCAAATATCATAATATTTATAAACGCTTAAATATTATATATTTTTGTTAATCATTCAATTAATTTTTCTTTTAATTATTCAATTCTTCGTAATTATTGCTTGTTTAGGGATCATGATGTATATACGTTACCATTTTGGACAAGATTAGGCACTTAATTGCATGCCGTGAAAATTTCTGCGTTAATCAATTAGAGAAATTTAATTTTTCTTCAACCTCCTTGAATTTTTTCGAGACTTGTCCCACCACTTGAATGATAAACGTACGTGGCTACGACTTTCCAGGTCAAAATCTCCAGCGGTAGATTGACGAGTCGGGAACGTCATTACTAAATTATTTTATTAATTTAGTTATTTATTTTTTACAAGCAATACTGTTTTATGTGAATTTTTCATACATTAAGAGTATTGGTAATATACGGGATCTCAAAAGAATCAATTGATGATTTAGCATCTTAAATCTTCTAAACAATGATGTTTCATTTGCATTATATTAATTACATCAAGTACACATATATAATATGGAAATGAAATTTTATTAATTGTATAAAAGAGTACATGAAAATGTAGTAAAATTCATGATTATAATAAACTAATTCAAGAAAAAAAAAGTTTATATCTATGAGTAATTTTATGTTTCAATGTATATAAGAGTATTTTGGTCATTTGGGCATGTGTTAAGGATAATTTGGGAAATGTCAGAGCACGTAGGGGTATTTTGGCCATTTGGGAACCCTTATGGGCATTTTGGTAGTTCGGTACCAATTTAGGGTAATTTTGATAGCTTGGAGGCTGGTAGGGGTGTTTTGGTAATTTAGGAGCTTGTGAGGATGCTTTGGTAATTTGAAACTCTTATGATTGTTTCGGTAGTTTGAAATTACATAAAGGTGGAGTTTGAGTGAAATTACGAATTTATGAAGAGTATTCTGGTATTTTGGGACTCATGAGGTTTTTTTTGTAATTTTGAGACTTGGCCAGGGCACCTTGAGCATTTGAAGGCTCATGAAGGTTACTTTGATAATTTGACACCATGAGGGTATTTTAGTAATTTGACCTCATCAAGGTACTTGGTGATTTTGACCACGTTAGAGCGTGTATGGGTAATTTATGACTCAATAAGGCATTTTGGGAATTTAAGCTTTAATTTTTAATTTAAACCCATTCCCATAACCTTCTTCTTTTTCTTATTTTTCATTTTCTCAACACGTGGGCTGTTTCTCTTTTTCTTTTCGTTCATCCTAACCCATCATCTTCATTTCCCTTCTTTCTTTTTCTCCTCTTTTCCTTCTGAATTATTTTTCACGGGCCTGGATTTCGAATGGCACCAAGCCCATCTCCCTTTCTTTTTTTAAATTCCTTCTTCCATTTCTTCTTTTCTTCTTTCTTCTTCTTTTTTTTCAAACTTTTCTTCGTGGGCCTGGCCCATCTCCCATTCTCCTTTTATTCTTTCTTTCAGTTTTTCTTTTTTATTATTTTTTTTCTTGACAAGCTTAGGTCAAATGGACCAGGCCCATTTCTCCTCTTTTCTCCTGTTCACCCTCTTTCTTCTTTTATTTTGGCAAAATATGCTGGGAATCTAGCTCAAGTCTAATCATTATTTATTTATTTGTTTCTTTTATGTATTTTTTCCTTTTTTTGTGTCTGTTCGTCTTCTCCGGTGGGTCACACATTGAGCACATCTTTTGCTACTGTTGTGTGCCACCACCAGGGTTGAAACTCAAGCACTGCCATTCGACCAATCGCCAGGACTGACCGTCGCGTTAACACTAAGAATGATATTTCATGCATTCGTTCAACTGACCATTCATCAGGATTGGTCCTTGCACATTCATCTCACTGTGTGTGGAGCTGGGATATTGTTTGCGACCGTCTGACTAACCATTCATTGGAGGCCGATCATCACACCATCAAGAAGCACTGCATGAACATGCTAGTGAGTAGTGACCATGTCGAGGGGTCGAGGCAACATCCATGCGGGTGTGGAGATGGGTTCTTTAGCGATAAGCACGGACGTGCTAGTGATCATGTCGAGGGATAGGGGCAATGTCCAGCACAACCAACATGCATAGTCAGAAGGAGCTCAACCCAGCTTCTCTGTTTTTTGTTGAAGAAGGCTTTTGCCTTTGAGTGGCATTTCGACAAGGAGTTGGGAGCTTTGTCTGATGAACTCTCCTTGATACAACGTTTCGACTTGGGAACTGTGCATGAGGAACAGTATTTCTAGTGAGGCTTCGAAGGCTTGGGAGCTGTGAGGGTGCGAGAGAGGGTTGTCTATGCAAAAAAGGGTTGTAGAGCTTGGGTTGAGGAAAAGTGTCAACTAGGGTTTCAGCGAGTGTAGCGGTTGCTAAAAACACATGTGCGCTGAGGGAAATCTAGGGGTCCTCCACCAACGAGTGGCAGAAAATCTTTATAGCCACACCCATTTCCAAAAGCTTCTACAGCTTAATCCGACAAGCAAGGTTGGTGTTAATCATCTTGCCAGATTCAGGCGATTATGCCCAGACTCTTCACGATTGTGGTCGGCTGTCCGCGCGATTTAGGGGAGATTTACAGTTGACGGCGGCATGGATCGAGCAACGAGTTGTAATGGATGGCAGGTGACGGTGAAGAATGCTGTGTTGCTTTCGTCTTCGGTCGTCCAATTTAGAGTAGTGTCAAGCAACTACCGATAGACCACAACGATGAGTTATGGAGTACAATGGCATGCGACGAAGGAGATCATGCAAACGGCGGCGTTGAGATGCATAGATGGGTGACCATTCACGTGCATCTACATCTTCTACATTGTCTTTTTTTTGCTAGTTGCATCAAACCCCTGTTCTTGCGTATGTCTTTGTTTTGCTCTTCCGCCAGAAGGTTTTACATGCATAAGGTTTTAAATACGACATGGCCATTTCCCATATATTATAAAGAATCTGACATATGATCTTATATCAAATTATATTATCGTTTTTAAAAAGTAGGTAAACGTGTGGTATGGTGAAAGAGATAATTATTGTCAAACCCAAATAATTGTACCATAGAATAACAAGGATTTCAAAACCAATGAAAAGCTCAATCACTATCGACCTTGCACTGTTGTAACTGTGAGATTATTTGTTGCGGGTGACTGTTTCTCAAAAGATGAAGATTCGACACTTTTCTTCTTCATCCATTGTTTGTTGAAGTCTGGCCTTCTGGGTTTAGGTAGGGAGGAATCATCATTGTTGCTTAGCATGAACACAACCGTGGACATTGAAGGCCTATCCATTGCATCATTTTGTACACACAACAATCCAACTTGTATGAAACGTATGACCTCAGACAATGGATACGAAGAATTCTCAAGCAGCTTGTTGTTGACCAACTCAAAGCCTTTGCCTTGTGTCCAGAGCTGCCATGCCTAATTTATTAAGAAATTAAACATAAATTTATGTCATGAGTCATAAAGATTTAAGTTAATGAAGTATTAAATATTAGGTACACACATACCATTTCTAGGAGATGGTCTTCCTCGTAGAGTACTCCATTCTTCCTACCACTGATGATTTCTAACATTAGAACACCAAAGCTGAAGACATCAGATTTAGTGGAGAAGATCCCACCCAAGGCATATTCAGGAGCCATGTACCCGCTGCATATAAGAAGGTATGTAATCAAATAATATTTTAAGGCCATAGATCAATGCTTGAATGTAGATGCAAGCAGATTGAGTTGATCCATCCATACATGTTTGTTCATCAAACTTACTAGGTTCCAATAACTCTTCTAGTCTTATCCTCTATCTGATCTGCTCCAAATATCCTTGCAGTCCCAAAGTCACAGATTTTGGGATTCATGGCATCATCTAGTAGAACATTCGCAGCCTTCAAATCTCTATGAATGATCCTAAGCCTCGAATCATGATGAAGATAAAGAAGACCTCTAGCGATGCCAATGATGATCTCCATGCACCTTTTCCAATCCAATCGATGGCTTCTTTCACCTGATTGGTTAAATATAAGTAAGTTAGCTTGATCCTAACAATTATTTTGTGTAAGCAAGAACGATCGATGATGTATGCACCAAATATGAGGGAATCCAAACTCTTGTTTTCCAAGAATTCATAGACCAAAATCCGCTCATCTCCTTCCTTGCAACAACCAAGCAACCGTACAAGGTTCCTATGTTGAAGTTTGGCAATTAAAGTTACTTCATTGACAAACTCATCCACTCCGTGTCGAGATGCATCCTTGAAGAGTCGTTTCACTGCTACATCTTGGTCATCTATCATCCTACCCTGGAAATAGATAAATACTTATGTATGAATTCATGTGTACATCTATGCACAAAAATCATGACAAAGATCAACTTCTTTGCCATCATTTTTAAGAAAGTTAAGGTTAAATGTATGCAAGCAACTTCAATGATGTCATTTAGAAATTAATAAAAAGTTACCAGTCAATTTACATATATACGTACGTACCTTGTACACAACTCCGAATCCACCTTGCCCAATCACATTTTCATCGAAAAAGTTGCCTGTTGCCAAAGCTAGTGCAGCAAAATCGAATACCAATAGATTGCTATCTTTCAAGTATTTGTCGACATTATTTCCTGCTACAAAACCGATTTATGTGCAACAAGCACATATTTAAATAAAATGCATGGTTGGTGAAGTTCATGGTACAAAAGCATGGGAGATATAAGGGACCGGACATGATTATTAAACAACCCTTAGACTAGTCTTGAAGATTGAGTTATCAGTTTGGTTCAAATAAATTATTCATACAATATAAATATTATTTCTTTCATTCGGAATGAAGTAAACACAATAGCTGAACTACTATGACTAGTTAAAATAAGATAAATTGATTAAGTGTACATGTTTGATTCATTTTAACTTTTTAAATTTTCCATGTGGCACTACAAGATGTGAACTGACTATTAGAATTGTATACGATCTTTCAAATACTTGGAAAACTGCAGTAGGAAATGTAGCTTTAAAAAGTTGGATTTACTATGAAGTTTGAACCTAATTATAAGTTTTAATGATGGACAATGTCAATAACATAGTTTTGGATTAATGGTTGGGTATCGTTTCTCTATATTTTCTCTTACCACGAAACAAACCTTTTATATATCACATGAAGATGAATGTTGTTGGAGTGGGATTAATTACCTCTTTGCATTTCTCGGTTCTTCCTCCTCCGCCACAAAAATAGAGTCCAACATATCAACATAAGAAGCATTAATCCAACCGTCAGACCAATTGCCAATGAAATTAACTTTTTTCTTTTCCCACTTTGGTTTGCTGTACCAATCAATGAACCAGGCAATATTCATGTGGAAGGATCGATGAGAATGTGAAAATCAAGACAAAAAGAATTACATACATGGAAGCTCAGCCTGTGGTAGTCGCAAGAATAGATCTTGGTTGCCATTTGTAATCAACTTTGTGTCCACGAGATCACCAATCCACATGATGCAACCTCTAGGGTTGAAGTCACTTAAACGGAGTGCAGCATATGCCACGCAGGGGCAATTCCTTATGCATCGATCTCTGCAATCTTTAAGACTACTGATGCTCCTGTCAACCAATGCATAACCGTTTGTTGTGTCTGGAAACTTCACCCCCTTGACTTTCAAAAACCCTTCACCTTTATGGCAATTCAGCCTCTCCTTCCTAACGCAACCATCTGTGAAGACCCTTTTGCTCCACAAGCTAGAGACCTTTGGCATGAAACCTTTGTAACATAGACAAAGATTTGGATCTTTGTCGTTACAGACAGCATTTGGACCGCACTTTTTGTATGTATCACAGTCATTTTGCCCTAAGGTAAAGTAGGTGGTCCATCTCGGATCATTAACGGTCCAAACATTGCGAGCCAATGTACCATTGGGATACAACCTCAATACACTGAACGTGCCCTTTTTGATGACCTCAATGCTATATATGTTTTCATATTGCTTTTTGCCAATTTTGAACCTGAAATACTTAAAATAAATGACCGTTTCTGGTATGCCATTAGAGTAGTGACCGTTCCATGGGCCGAAGCGATATATCTTTGTGTTTCTATGATAAATGTTGAAGTCCATCGCCCCATCACGACTAACACTCAATGTGAAATTCCCCATAGAAGGGTCGTCCTCCGACTTCCACGACGTGAGATTCCACGTGTAATTAGATTTTAGATCGATTCCAAGTTTCATTCTGGGGATGAAAGTGTCTGATAAATGATCAAAACTTTGCCACAAAAAATAACTATCACGTCCTTTACTCGTGTCTGTGACTACAAGGTTGCCAGAGTTCAACAGCTTTGCTAGAGGATCAATAGTCATAATATTGATGTTGTCTGGGGCTGTTGAATTAGATGACCAAATGACTTCATCATGATTGTCACCAGCAAGAGTGCTGCTATTGTTGAATCTCATTTGGTTTCGCACAAGATTGAGATCCCCTGTGCTTGTGATCTTGAGTACACCCCACGAATCTTGGATTGGATCATTCCTATTGGCGACCCAAACGACGATGTCAGTAGAGAAATTATACCATATGCCCAAGTACCTGTTTCTGGACCTCCCTGGGCTAAAGAAGCCGAGAATAAAGATTCCATTTTCTGAAACAAGTTTATCGCCATCTCTGAGGACTTGTGTCTGGTTGAGGCTGTTACCTACACTACCTGTTGATATAAGATGGAAGAAGGAGAAGAAGAAGAAGAGAATGATGAACAGAAAAATACTTGAACCCCTCATTCTACCATCAAAAAGGAGAAAATCGAAGACCAAATTCTGTGCTAGCTAACGTTCCTTATAGCTTCCAATGATCAAGTGGACACATTTTCTTCAAGATAAATATATGGCAATGCTTCCACTTGATTCCAACTTGGAAGAAGCTCTTCAAAACGACCGTGTACTTTTCTTCTTCCCGAAACACAATAAGTGCGCAATGAAAAACTCTACTCCAAGTTGGAATACTGGAGAGGTTGACGCAACGATGCACGATATTTGAACGAAAGCATTTAAAGACACTTCCGTCAAAGGGAAAGGTGGAGGCACACGTAACTAACCTTAGCCACAGGATTGAGTCTAGAAGTCGTTTAATTTAAAAATACAAAACGTTACTTGAAAAAAATGAAGCATACAGCAAAACAGCCGTTGTCAACCATGGTAGATCAGAGGCGTCGCCACCACATCAACCACCCACCAAGTCTTCACCGCCGTGCTGCTCACGGAGGTCTCAAAGTTGTGTTCAAGTCGATGAACGAGGAAGGAGCGCATGAAGCCGCTATGCATATCATCGCCACTTACCCGCTATGTAATGTTTGAACGTTTAGTGATATTGTTTTTGGGACATATTTGAAGCATCTGTCGACATCAATAAAGTATTATACCACGCGTCAATCTGTAAAAAATCAATCCTTATACTTATCATATCACTTAATGATAATCGTACAACGAGTTTTCCGGTCAGAATTAGCAGAGGTAGGTTGACAAGCCGATGCCTTGGGCCGGAAGACCATACGATTTTGGTATTAAAATAATATATCAGTTTTATAACCTAATAATTTTTTTAAAATAGATTTTTTGTTTTTAATCAAGCACAAGATTGTCTAACATGATCTGACACAACCCAACCTAAGCACTGGACCGAACTCCCCTTGGTTGGCACTAGATTAAGATGGCTGTGCAAACTCCCCTTATTTGTGTCATGTATGACAGTGCAGTCATCATTCTTTCAAATGACATTTTATATTCAGATTTAGAAAAAAATGTAACCATTATCAAAAATACACTAGCGTAAAATAACCTTCTGACCCCTGGTTGGTGCTTTACTTTCTCATGAATGGAGGACTGAAGAGATGAACCCAACAGATTAACTTATTTTGATAGATGTTTACTTGGTCTTTTATATTTGAGCTACAAAATACTTGGTCTTTTATATTAAATCACATTACATTATAGTTTTAAAAAAATAGGAAAAAATGTAGTACTATGAAATGGATACTTATCATTCATAAACAATTATACCGTAAGAATTACATAACCAGAGCAAAACTCCATCACTATCGGCCTTGCATCGTCGTGATTGTGAGATTGTTTATTGTTGGTGGTTTTTTATCAAAAGATGAAGGATCGACGCCTTTCTTCTTCACCCAGTGATTCTTGAAGCACGGTCTTCTGGGTTTAGGTAGGGAGGAACCATCGTTGTTGCTTAGCATAAACACAATCGTCGACATTGATGGCCTATCCACTGCACGCTTTTGTACACACAATAATCCGATTTGTATGAAACGTATGACCTCAGATGATAGACACGAGGAATTCTGGAACTCTATGTTGTTGAACAACTCAAGGCCTTTGCCTTGTGTCCAAAGCTGCCATGCCTAATTTATTAAGAAAGAAAGAACTTAAATATAAATTCATGTCATGAGTAATGAATTAGAGTACCTAAGACAATTAATGCAAGATTACGCACATACCATTTCTAGGAGATTAAGCTCATCATCTTCCTCGTTGAAAACTTTATTCTTCTTACCACTGATGATTTCTAACATTAGAACCCCAAAGCTGAAGACATCAGATTTAGTGGAGAAGATCCCACCCATGGCATATTCAGGAGCCATGTACCCACTGCACATATAACAAGGGATGTAATCAAATAATATTCTAAGGTCATAGATCAATGCTTGGGAATTGTGGATGAATGTAGATGCAAGCAGATTGAGTTGATCCATCCATACATGTTTGTTCATCAAACTTACTAGGTTCCAATAACTCTTCTAGTGTTATCCTCCTTCTGATCTGCTCCAAATATCCTCGCAGTCCCAAAGTCACAGATTTTGGGATTCATGGCATCATCCAGTAGAACATTTGCAGCCTTTAAATCTCTATGAATGATCTTAAGCCTTGAATCATGATGAAGGTAAAGAAGACCTCTAGCGATGCCAATGATGATCTCTACACACTTTTTCCAATCCAATCCATGGCTTCTTTCACCTGGTTGGTTAAATATGAGTAAGCTAGCTTGATCCAAACTATTATTTTGTGTAAACAAGAAAGATCGATGATGTGTGCACCGAATATGAAGGAATCCAAACTCCCGTTTTTCAAGAATTCATAGACCAGAATCCTTTCGTCACCTTCCATACAACAACCAAGTAAGCGTACCAAATTCCTATGTTGAAGTTTGGTAATCAAGGTGACTTCATTGACAAACTCATCCACTCCGTGTCGAGATGCATCCTTGAAGAGTCTTTTCACTGCTACATCTCGGTCATCTATCATCCTACCCTGGAAACAGATAAATACTTACGTATGAATTCATTTGTGCATCTATGCACAAAATTCGTGTCAAATATCAACTTCTTTACCATCATTTTTAAGAAAGTTAAGGTTAAATGTATGCAAGCAACTTCAATGATGTCATTTAGAAATTAATAAAAAGTTACCAGTCAATTTACATATATACGTACGTACCTTGTACACAACTCCGAATCCACCTTGGCCAATCACATTTTCTTCGGAAAAGTTGCCTGTTGCCAAAGCTAATGCAGCAAAATCGAATACCAATATATTGTTGTCATTCAAGTACTTGTCAGCATTCTTTCCTGTTACAACAACAATGCAACAAGTATTTATTTCAATTAAATGCATGCTTGGTGAAGTTCATGGTACATTATAAGAATGGGAGATGGGACCCACCATGTTTATTAAACAACCCTTCGACTAGTGTTAAAGATTGAGTTATTGATTTGGTTCAAATAAACTATATATCCTACAATATAAAATATTATTTCTTTCATTCAGAACGAAGCGAACAAAATGGTTGAACTACTATGACTAGTTCGAATGAGACAAATTGATTAAGTGTACATGTTTGATTCATTTTTATTTTTTGAATTTCCCAAGTGGCACTACAAGATGTGAACTGACTATTATAATTGCACTCAATCTTTCAAATATTATGAGCATTGCAGTAGGAAACGTAGTTTGAAAAAATTGGATTTACGATGAATTTTGAACCTATTAAGTCATAGTGATAGATAACGTCTATCAATAACATAGTTTGGGATTTGTTGTCACATTTCGTTTCTCTATATTTTCTCACACCATGAAACAAGCATTGTATATATCACATGGAGATGAATGTAGTTAGAGTCGGATTAATTACCTCTTTGCATTTCTCGGTTCTTCCTCCTCCACCACAAAAATAAAGCCCAACATATCAACATAAGAAGCGTTAATCCAACTGCTAGACCAATTGCCAATGAAATTAACTTTTTTCTTTTCCCACTTTGGTTTGCTGTACCAATCAATGAATCAGACAATATTCATGTGGAAGGATCGATGAGAATGTGAAAATCAAGACAAAAACATGATTAGGTTCACAAGCAGGGAAGGAAGAGGATTACATACATGGAAGCTCAGATTGTGGTAGCCGCAAGAATAGATCTTGTTCACCTTCTCGAAGCAACTTTGTGTCCACAAGATCACCTGTCCACATGATGCAACCTCTAGGATTGAAGTCACTTAAATGGATTGCAGCATATGCCATGCAGGAGCAGTTCCATGTGCATCGATCTCTACAGTCTTCGAGAGTACTAATGCTCCTGTCGACCAATGCATAACCGTCTGTCGTGTCTGGAAGCTTCACCCCCTTGACTTGGAAAAACCCTTCACCCTTGCTGCAGTTTAACTTCTCCTTCCTAACGCAACCATGAGCAAAGTCCCTTTTGCTCCACATGCTAGAGACCTTCGGTGTGAAACCTTTATAGCATCGACAAATTTGCGGATCTTGGTCGTCACAAACACCATTTGGGCCACACCCACTGTATGAATCACACTCATCTTGTCGTGCATTCCAGTAGGTGGTCCATCTCGGATCTTTGACCGTCCAAACTTCGCGACCAAATGCGCCATTGGGATACAACCTCATTTGAGAGAACATGCCATCTGTGATTATCTGAAATCTAAGTGAGATTTCTGTTTCGTTAATGACAACTATGCTCCTAAAATCCTTTGCATTGATGATCATTTCAGGTGCACCGTTAAAGTAGTGGCCATTCCATGGGCCACCACGATATATCTTTGTGTTTCTATTGTAAATGAAGTATTCATTCGCCCCTCCAAGTCTAGCAGTCCATGTGAAATTCCCCATAGAAGGGTCATCCTCTGACTTCCATGATGTGAGATTCCACATGTAATCAGATTTTAGGTCGATTCCAACTTTCATTCCTTGGAGAAAACTATCTGATAAATGGTCAAAACTTTTCCACAGATAAGAACCATTGGGTCCTTTACTTCTGTCCATGACCACAAGGTTGGCGGAGTTCAAAAGCTTCGCTAGAGGATCAATAGCCACAATATTGTTATTCGAAGGATGGCCTTCAACTAGGGGGGTTGAATTAGATGACCAAATGACTTCATCATCATCCTCATCGGCAAGAGTGCTACTAATGTTTAATTTGGTTTGGTTCCGCATGAGAATGAGATCTCCTGTGCTTGTGATCTTGAGTACACCAGACGAATCTTGGATTGGATTATTTTTGTTGGCGACCCAAATGACGGTGTTAGTGGAGAAATTATACCATATGCCCAAGTACCTGTTTTTAGAACTTCCTGGGTTGAAGAAGCCGAGAATAAAGATTCCATTTTCTGAAATAAGTTCGCCACCATCTCTGAGGACTTGTGTCCGATCGAGGCTGTCACCTGCACTACCCATTGATATGAGATGGAAGAAGAAGAGAATGATGAACAGAGAAGAAATTGAGCCCCTCATTTTGCCCAAAAGAAATCGTAAATGAAACACAGGTTCTGCACTAGTTATCATTCCATGTAACTTCCAATGATCAAGTGGACACATTTTCTTCATAATAAATTTACGGCAATGCTTCCACTCAATTGATTGCAAGCTGGAGGAACCGTGTAAATTTTTTCTTCTCGAAATACAAAGGGCAATGAAAAATTCTACTTCAACGAGAGCATTAACCACTCATGATCGAGGAAGACGAGGGCACACGTAATTAACCTTAGCCAGGCTACTGAGTCAACAAATGTATATGTCGACAAAACTATCGTCATCAACCATTGCAGATGACAAAGCCGCTGCCACCACATAAACCAACCACCAAGTGTAGTTCACTCCCGTGCTCCTTCCGGAGGTCTCTTATGAATGAAGAAGGAGCACATGAAGCCGCTATTCACATATATCATCACCGCCCTCCACATCACGTAATGTTGGAGCATTCTGTACTGTTTTTTTGGGACATCTTTGAAGCAATTGTTGACGTCAATAAAGTATTGTACTAGCAAGGCATCGATCCATGAAGAAGATAAAGATGGGGAGCTAATTCATGTCATGAGTAATAATGAATAAGAGTAGGTTGTTGTGTCAAAAACAAATTAATGGAGTATTAAGTACACGCATACCACTTGTAAGAGATTAAGATCATTCTCGTCCTGATAGAATACTCTCTATTCTCTATTCTCCGCATGGATCTTGTGGATGAATAGATGCAAACAGATTTAGTGGATCTAGCTAACTTACTGGGTTCCAATAACTCGGCCTTTTCTTATTTAATGTTTGTAGTTAAAATTACAATTTTTGAGGTTATGTAACACGGTAGAAAGGAAAATTCATTAGGGAAAGTTAACCCCAATTACGCTACCATAATTGGGGAGGATTTTAAGAACACACAAGGAGTCAAAAGAATAAAATAAAGACGAAGTAGATAAAACATGAAAACAACTCATTAGCTCATCCGATGGAACGAATAGACTTGGCATTGATATCAATATTAGAAAATACAATGCTGTGCATGTTATTTAGATTCAGTTTCCAAAAATTTTTAACAAAAATTAGTTAAATTAACGATGCGATCGAGGAAAAAGAGAATAACGTAATTTGACCAACAGGAGAATAACATAATTTGCCCAGGATATTTACCTGTTTTCCAGCAATTTTTTTTTTTTTTTAAGAAAAATAGGAAAAGAACCGCAGGACACGTTGAGAAAACTCACCACGGCCGATCAGAGTCAAATACGCTACCTCTCTCTCACATATTCACGTCTCTGGTCCGGGCGGTAAACGACGACGACGAGAGCGACTTGGTGCCCACCCGCGCTCCCTCCCGGTCGTCGCTTCTTCTGCCGCAGCCATGAATGATAAGGCTTCCGTCACCCAAGAGCTCAATGCCCGGCACAAGAAGGTACCTCCTTCTCTTCGATTACCCAACCGTCTCTGAAATTCGTTCGCCGTTGTTCTCTGCTCTCGGACTCCCGACTGCAGATGATCTTCACGTGCGACTAGTAAAGATTTTCTCCTTTTGTCGGCTGTAGGATTTGTATTCTGGGCGGGCAGAGAATTTCGGTTCTGTTTGTGGTTTTTCTCTTTCGGGGATAGTCTTTGTGTTGCGCATGTCTGTCTGTGTGTAGTATTTAGGTTGGGTCGTAATACCATGATGTGATTGGTATTAAAGTGCTGCAACTTTTGACACCAACAGTTAAAGGGAAAAGGTTAAAAAAGAAAAAGTTAAAGGGTAATTACTTACGAACTTTTTGGGTACTCGCCAAGTTTTAGTCTGGTTACAGGGTTGAAGGTAAACTTCCACAAAACATCTATTGCAGGGATTGCACTGTCAGACGAGGCCATTTAGAATGGGGCAATTTTTTTGAGTTGAAAGGTAGAAATTTTCCCAGTGAAGTACTTGGGATTTCCTCTCTCTGGGAAGAGGCTGAGGATCAGTTATCGGTAGCCAATCATTGATGGATTTGAACAGAAGCTATTTGGTTGGGTTGGTAGATTCTTATTCTATGGGGAAAGATGACTTTATTAACCGCTGTCCTTGCAAATTTGCCATTGCATTACTTGTCAATGTTAAGAGTCCTTGTGGTTGTGGCTAATCGATTGGAGCAAATCCAAAGTGCTTTTTTTTGGAAAGGTGATGGGAAAGATTGTTCGGCCAATTTACCTCTGATGATCTGGAAGAAGATCACTCAACTAAAAGGAGAGGGTGGTCTTGGTGTTCAAAGTGGCTGTGGCACTTTTATGAAAGAAAGTCACAGTCTTGTTTGTGGGTCAAGATTATCAGGAAGAAGTGGATGGGAGTAGGGAGAAGAGGCTGACTTGTTGGGTATCCAGTGAGTGGAGGGAAGTGCTAGAGGTTAACAAAGTAATGAGGAGTGAGAGTAAACTGGTGGTGGGGAATGGGTGGGGTACAGATTGCTGGAGAGATTGTTGGGTGGACCAAGTGCCTTGAGCATCTTTCTTAACAGCATTGTTTTCCCTTGCATCCCACATCAATATGACTGTTAAAGAGAATTATGAGAGCTTCAAGGCAGGGATAGTGTGGAATGTTTGATTCCACAGAAATCTAAGTAATGCAAAATATTTTATACTCGCTATCTTGCTTTTATGTCTTCATTCTCACTGTTCTTGTTTGATTTCTACAAAGAACTCTTCATGGTCATGGCAATAGAAGAAGGGTCATAGCTTTGCAGTCAAGTCATTAAAATGGATGTTGAACTATGGAATGGTCAGATTTGCAGAGTTGAATTTTATCTGGAAGCATTAGATCCCTGCCAAAGTCTAATTTTTTGCTTGGCAGGAATGGCACAATGCCATCGCAATGGTCAGATTAGTTTTCCATTGTTTTAAATTTCTCCTTTTCTTTATTTTTGGTCTTTCCTTATAGTCTTTTGTTTCTTTGTTTCTATCTCCTAGTAGGCTTCTCCTCTAAAGCCTTTATGTTTATATTTTGTTTTGTTTTGTTTTTGTGAAATGACTAGAGTTTAAACACATGCTCTAGTACCATGTGAAACTTGAGGGGGAAAAAAGGATTATAGTTTTGATTGAAGGATTAACTACAATATATATTGGGTGTAATGGATTCCATAGTAAACGGATATCCATTTATCCATATACATACCAAAACAATTATAATAAGCACTCTTAGTTTTCCTTTGACTTCTGTATGCTCTGTTTTTTTACCAGTTTTAGTATATTTCTCGTTGTTGCTGCTCAAAAAAAAAGCAAGATGGTCCATTAGTTTCCTGATGTTGGTGTAATTTTATATCTTTATTTATTTGCAGATACTTGAGGGGCTTCTCAAATTGCCAGAGAACAAGGAGTGTGCAGATTGCAAATGCAAGTATGTCAAGAAAAGCCAAACAATCTTTTCTCCTGCATCTAGGGCCATGTCTTTTATACATAAAAGTTTTCTGTGATGTGTCATTACATATGAATGTTCTATGATTCTTTCACTTTGCAACCAGTTACTTTACCTAACGTGTTACTGCCTGAGTGTGGAAATGTCACATATTTTAGCTTGCCCTTGAACTGTTAGTTGTGTAATGACCTAATGGGAAATGATACCATAACCCTATCAAGTAAGAATAAGACAAACAGATAAAGACTCCATAAAAGCATGAATACATACAACATACTCTGAATTTGATGCAGAAATATGACCATTAGTTTTTTTTTTTCTCCCAAAGAAAAATCATTACCATGTGAGTGTATACTGACCAGTGAGCATGATTGGCATTCTCACAGGAGACCAGGATGGGCTAGTGTGAATTTGGGCATTTTTATATGCATGCAGTGCTCTGCCATCCATAGAAGTTTAGGAGTTCACATTTCCAAGGTATGTCCCATTTGGGTTTTTTTATTGAAATAGTCCTACATTAAAAGTGGGAAAGTATTTTTTATATCATAGTCAATTGATTTTAAGTTGGATGTTCTTACATTTCTACATGGTATTTAGGTGAAAAAAGGTTTTCTAGACTTAAGTCCCTGTATATCCACGCAATTCAAAAATAAGGATATTTGTGTATAATCTAATGGAGTGGCTATAATCTCCATATTGTATGCAGTGTTACCTCTACTAATGGAGAGATTGTTTCTTAGGATATGAACTTGGGATTTCCACATCAAAAATGTTCTATTCATGGTACCTAGGCATCCAAGAAGCCATTGGTTAACACCAATTCCTTGGTGCCTTGATAACTATGGACGTATTTGAATATTGTTGTGATTTCATTGTGCAAATGAAAAAATGGGGTTTTAACATGCCATCAGTCACTTTAGTTGTTCTGTGTGGTTCAGCATGACAGACTTTAAAACATATTTGTCTATCAGCAAGTTTAGTTATTGATCTCTACTAATTGGACAATGCAAACAATATGCAGGTAAGATCTGCTACCCTGGATACATGGCTTCCAGAGCAGGTTGCATTTATTCAAAGTAAATAACTTTATTTGTGGTAGCTGCAATCTCTATTAGTGTAAGCCTGAATGTCAATGTGTCTAAACATTCATGTTCTTTGTTTACCTTGTACAGCAATGGGAAACGAAAAGTCAAATGCCTATTGGGAAGCAGAACTGCCCCCACACTATGACAGGGTTGGAATTGAAAATTTCGTTCGGGCCAAGTATGTCTTAAAGAAAATCTGGTATTTTTGCAACTATTTGCATTTGTACAATAACTATATGTTAGGGGTATTTTGAATATGGTAGATATGAAGACAAAAGATGGATACCGAGAGAAGGGAAGAAAAAATCAACTTTGAGGCCACGTGAAGGAAAAGCCATTGAAGTTCAGGAGAAGGTTGTTGATAGGGGTGGACAGGAATCTAGAAATAGTCCAAAACCTATGGAACATAACAGCCCTCCACTACTGAAAAACACCATTCGAGCACCTCCAACCATGGTCAACCAGGTAATGCATTACTGGAGAATGACAGAACCATAATGGTTGCATGCTAGTTACATCACTATAATCTCCATATTGGAAAGAATGTGCCTTATAATTGGTATGTTTGCACTATTAAGATATAATTACAGTATCTCCTTAACCTTTGTGCAGGGATCTTCCAATACAAAAGCAGAGCCTGTCTCACTGCCTACTTCTCTTCCACCTCAGCCACCTTCTGCTACAGTTCTTGCTCCACCTCCAATTGATCATGCTATTGATCTTTTCAGTACAATTTCAATCAATGGTCCAAGTGAAAATGTTACAGAGTCATCTTCTGCTGATGATAATTCATGGACAGGATTTCAGTGTAAGTGGGTGAAAACTATTTCTTTCATCGATATTATGGATGAAAATTTTTATGTTTGAATATTCAATGGAATTTTGTAACAATTTTATTCAATATTCATTAACATGCAGCTGCTGAAACTGCGAATGTGACAGAGAAAACTTGCACCACACATCCTGCTGAAAGTGAGACCACATCTAGAATCGAGGACCTACTTAAAGATGGACCTTCACCTCCATCTTTGGATTTGAATAACAGCCAAAAAGATGTCAAAACTGATATTATGAACCTCTTTGAAAAGGTTAGTGTGCAATATTCTTCATTATTTGCTAGTGAAAAGTGTAAATCCACTGCACAAGGTTTCTATTCATGTAAAGTCCCTAAGAGGGGGAATTTACATGTATATCATTGAAATCGATAATAAATAGAAAGATTTCATTGACATTTTCAAAAGTACACGTATATCATCTATCACTAATTTTTCAATTATGTCATTGAAGTGTAACATGTGAACTAACTCAATTCAATGTTCTGGAATCACTGAAGTACCCCTAACTGTCCTTGAAAATAACTTCATATGCTACTTTTCAAACAAGACTAGCATGTTGAAGGGTATGTTAATCAAGCAGATTATTTGTTGTTTAGATGGCTAGAAAAATCAATTGTTGAAGAGCATTAGTGAATATTCCGTCATAAAGGTTAGGTAAGAATATGAAGTCTGGTTTTCTTTCTACTCAACCTTCATCAGTATTTTTTAGTTCTATATTACTAAGATTGTTGAAAAAATTAGGGAGGCTGTTGATTTTTTTTGTTTGGTAAATACATTCTTGTAAAAAATATAAAAAATGGTTGTTCAAATGCCATTTAAACATTTTTTGCCTCAATCCGTTTTGTTTTTTAGAAAATGACTAATAGCAGTTTTAAAAAATGGCCATCTTTTCCTTTTTCTGTGAAAATGGCTGTTTTTGAGTTTCTTTCATTGTATAAATTGACTATTTTATTACTTCTTCTTTTTGCAACTTTAAATGTACTTTTTATTTATTTTTTATATGTTGAATTTATGCATTTATTCTTGAGTGACAATTACACATTAAAAATGTTTGTGAAATTTTATTAGATGTAATTGAATTATACTTTATTTTATTAACTTGTTTTGATGGTCGTGATACTTGTGTGTGTGTGTGTATGTTCGTTTTTTATTTATAACATTTTTTGAAAAATGTTTTAATGGCCGTTTTCCATTATTTACAACGTTGGGTAAATAAAAAGGAAAGGGTAGGTCAATTAGTTCATCATAAGTGTTCTCTTGGTAAATAGATAGATATATAGATGATGGATTTGCTAGGTGTGGAATTGTAATTTACTCGAAAGTAGAAACTGATCCATAATTTAATGATGTGTTGGCACTTTTAAATGTAAGAGAGTTCTTTTCAGGTTTCCCATTAACAATGTCAAGTTGTGTTCTATTCTGCCCTTTTTTTGCAGACAAACATGGTTTCTCCTTTTGCTGCCCATCAACAACAGATGGCATTTCTTGCACAGCAGCAGGCGCTTCTTATGGCTGCTGGTAAATCAGGTGGTGTACTCCCAATGATTGCCAATACCAGTCAGTCAGGTACGACGGTTGGTCTGGCACCTGTGGGAAATTTGTCACCGCAGAGCTTGAACTTCCCTCAAGCTCCAGTGACTGCGCAAACTGAGCAACACAAATCGACCCAGGTGACTCTTTATGGTATAGCTTTTAACTGAATAATATTGAAAGATGTTTTATAACATTCTATCTGCTCTCTTGTAGACCGGACACAACGGGCAGATGCAAACACCAGGGAATTACAACTATTTCCCTTCATCAAGGTATTACTAAGGTCTTGAAGTAAAAGTTGGAATTCCACCAACCTCTTTCTTGTGAATGTTGATCGACAATTATATATTTCCTTCATGCAGTGCACACACCACGAAACCTGCCGCACCGATAAAGGAGGCACCTTCTAGTGGAGTAGGTCAACACACTGCAGCATCTCCTGCAACGTATCTCCCCCAAAGATCGGGCAATGATTATGACTTCTCGTCCTTGACCCAAGGACTCTTCACCAAGCGATAGGTGGCCCCCGAAAGGTGTTGGTTTACATATTCACCTTGTTGGCCTCATCGGACGCTACGGATTACTGGAAAATCTACAGCTATTGAGTCTTTCGTGTACAGGAAAATACATGGCTCTTGGATCTCTCGACTGTTGATTGAAATGGCGGCTCTTTCCGGGCTTCGTCTTTGCCAGACCATTTGAGATGAGAATAAAGATCATTCATTTTTACTGTGTTAGCATATTTTGTGCATTAGTGTTGGCTACCGATCCTATATCGATAGATTTGAATACGTGAAATACGTTGCCGAGGGTTTTTACTTGCGACCATGCACAACAACAGCAGTGCCGGTCTGAGAACTTACCACTGCCATGAACGAGGGAGGATAAATTTTTTTTTTGCGGGTTTCGGCATTTCAGCTTTATTCAATTTGCCATAATAAATGACCGAGCTTTAATCCATTCTTAAAATTCATATTCAATCCAAGATGTCTGGATGAGGTGATCTTTGACCTTTGTTCTGTACCATTCCTAAATTTTATACTAAATTCCTTAAAAGGAACTGATTAAGATTCTTTCCGAGTGTAATGTTTTAAAAATATTTTTGCAACTTATTCTTCCTGTATTATTTAAATGGCACATGAGTGGTGCTGATAACGCAGCATGTGCATGATGGATAGACGCACAATTAATTAACGACGCTATCGCCCCCCATCTCAGTGGTGTGATGATAAAATAAATTGTAAGCAGAGGATCAGGTTCTTCTACTGGAATGAAGAAAAAAGACGCGCGTTCAACATCCATTTGTCTGACGACGCCTGGCAACTTGGCGTTGGTTGGACGGTGCTGGCCACTTGATTGGAATGAAACAGAAACAGACGGAGCCGCCCGATCGTTGTTAAATCAGCCGGGAGGGATGAATGGACGATGGACAAGGACCGAGGCCGGCGGTATCGTATCTGCGTCAAGATTGAACTCAACTCTTACCTATAACAAGCACATGATGGCTGACGGCTTCAACTTCTTCATCCACCATTCCTTCCTTGGTTTTTTTCTTTTCTTACTGTTGTTTCTTCTTCTTACTTTCTTTTCTTTCTCTTTTTCGATCAATCTTTACTCAGATTGGCCGGTACGTTTGCAAGCTCCGTCTACCACCACCACTCATCTGTTTGCCCGACGTCTAGTGTTGAGCGAAAATCTAAATTTTAAAAAAACATTGTTAATAACATCAGAAATCCCCACGGAACGGACTCCACGTCTCAACCACCCGTCCGATCCATTTATATCGGTCCGGCAAAGCTCTGGAGGCAGGGCGGGCCCACAGGCGTGGACCCCTGCCTGTAACGGTCGATTCTTGTTTGAAAACCAGAACACCTTAAATTAATCAGGGTTTAGGGCTTACTTGTTAATTTAGTTTAGAAATTGACGGGAAGAATATTATACATCAAAGTAGATCTGGAATCTTGATTGAGAGAATATGTGGTCGAGTATGTTAAAACCGTTTTTTAGTTCAGACTCGTTTGGTTTGGTACTTCAGAACGTGAAGAAGCTCACGTTTTTTTTTTTTTTTTAGGAAAATAATTAAATAAAAAAAAGGATCCAGCTTTCCTGCTGTCCACGGAAAGGTCGCCACCGCCTTTTCTTTTACTCCCTTCCCGTGCAGGAAAACGATTAGCACAGCGAATGCGCCGACGAGGGCAATGCGCCCACCAGATATCGACACGTAGGACACTTGTTTCGAATCAACGGCCGTGATCCCCCGGCCAATATACCTGCCCGCCTACCACAAGACAATATATATATATACATGTGTGTGTGTGTGTGTGTGTGTGTGTGTGTGTGCGCAGGTAAATTACTACTACTGCGATTTGATTTGAATGAACGACCCCAGGTCACCTCCGAGCCCCGGAATCCGACGGCTGTGTTGGCTGCCTTCCGAGCTCTGTTCAAACCAACGGCCGAGATGAACGGTTCCAGCCTCGTCTTCTCCCTCAAGGTGGCGCTTGTTTCCACGGCGGCGCTGTCGACAGCCGTGATGGCCAAGCTGATGGTTCCCCCCTTCCTCCACTTCGCGTCCTACAGGGTGCCCGAGATCTACAGCTCGGCGCTGTCGTGGCTCAGGCCGCCGTACCTCTACTTCGTCGTCAACTGCATCATAATCACCATTGCTGCCGCATCCCGCTTCCAAGGCCCAACCTCCAACGAAGTCCATGGCGAGCTGATCAAGACGACCCAGCAACCGGAGGCTGTGGCAGAGACCCAGTTTGAGATGGTAGCGGAGGAGGACAGGAAAGTGAAGGTGGAGCCGACGGAGGAGATCGGGACGGTAGAGCCGTTCGGGAGGATGGTGGTTGGACCTAGTGCACCGTTGGTAGAGGAGGAGAGGAAGGAAGTGGAGGAGGAGGAGGAGGAGGAGGAGGACTTCGTGATATCGAGATCCAACTGGACTCCACCAAGCTGGAGAAGGTCCGGCGAGTTATCAGCCGATGAGAAACCTCCCGTTTCTTCGAGGTTCGGAAGCCGGAAGTCCGTCAGAGCGAGTCCAGAAGGTAAGCAAGCAAAGGATGTGATTTTGGATTTGATAAATAAAATTGTTGTTTATGGGAGAAATGATTTTGTTATTGATTTGGGATGTTGATGTTGTTGTTGCATATAACAGGGAAGGTCCTGGGAGTATCACGGCCGAAGAGGAACGAGACGTTGGAGAGCACATGGAAGATGTTAACCGAGGGCAGAGCGCCGCCGCTGGCCAGGCACCTGAAGAAGTCAGACACATGGGAGACACAAGGGAGAGCTCGACGCGAACAATCTCCGCTGAAGAAATCCGAGACTGTGGACGAGAGGAGGAAAGCCGCCGCGACTGGTGGAGCATCACCGTCGCCCGGATCTTCCGGTGGCAGTGGGAGGCTGAGGAGGGAGTCGTCCATGAGCCAGGACGAGCTGAACCGCCGAGTGGAGGCGTTCATCAAGAAGTTCAACGAGCAGATGAGGCTGCAGAGGCAGGAGTCCGTCAAAAACTACTACACGAACATGGTCGCCAGACCAAGCTGATGATTGTTTCGATCTGAAATGGTAAGCTTGCCTCTTGACGGCGATGATGGATGATGATGATCTCTTGGCTTCCGGTCAATTTTGGTGGTCATTGTTAGCCTCCAAATCAACCCGTGTGCTTCATTTTGAGGTGATGGACGTCTGGTGAGGAAGGAGAGACTTTTTTCCGATGGTAGTGTGCTATTGTACTGTAATTGGTTTGGAAGCGACGAGATGTTGTTGATGGTATGTGAGCTAGATCAGATCATACCATAAGGTTTTTGGTTTAAGCGAGAATGAATGTGCACACACACTTGAGCTGCTGCTTCTTTTGTTTATTCTGCGGTTTCCAAGTATTAAATAAACCCATCAATTATGGTTTATTAATTGTTAAGGGTGAGAGTGAACACCAACTACTACTTTTACATATCAAATAAGCTTATATTCTCACGTAATAAGCGACATCAACTGGTACCTTTACATGCTAACCTTAAAGCTTATATTCTCACGTATAAAGCTTCAATGCTTGTATGTGAAGGAAGAGGCTTTAGAGGGAGAGGGGGGGCATTGATTAGCTTACAATCAATAACTATGGCCTTCTGTGGCAGCTTAGGAGCCATATTTGTCTTGGACTCAACACCATTTTAGATGAAGTGCATTTCACCTCAATGCCCCAAATATAATCTACATGACCAAATCTCTCATGGAGAATTTTCATAAAGTTAAGAAATTAGAAAAAACAGAAAATTCAAGAAAGTTAAGAAAATTTTAACAGTGCTGCTTGTGCACGTTTAAAAAGTAATATATATATATATATATATTGTAAAGAAATAATTTTTTTCATAAAATAACGAACAACAATAATACATTATTAAAAATATTTAAAAGATAATCAAATTATAAAAATTTATTACTATTTGAAAGTTGAATAATTTCATTAAATGAAACAAACATTACAATATGACAAATATTATAAAATTTTTTTATCATGTTTAGATACAAATTCATTTAAAAATTTCCAACTTCTTGATGTTTCTCACGTAGTATACATAATATTTTCACCCATTCTATAACTATTTCTTTCTTCTTTTCTTGAGTTGTTTCTATAATATTTCTTACTTCTTCCTCTCTTTCATCTACACTTAATATTCATTAATAATGTCAAATGATTTCCCCTACTTTTAGATACATTCAAATAAAAAATTTCAAAGTCGAACTTCTTTTATGGTTGAAGAAAGTATTTCTCCTACTTTTCAACCATCACTTAACACTTGAAAATTTCACTTGAATAAATTGTTGTTAATTTTGTAATTTTAATTCATTTTATTCCTTCAAGCCTTTGACCTGTTTTCAAATATTATTTCTGGATATAATATGGTATGCTTCCATCAGAATAAATTTGAAGATTAGCTATTTCCAATTTCAAGAGTTGTAGTCAATCAATATCTTTCAATTATACGCTCAAAAATAGAAATGACAACTGTAGAAGATTTCTGCATGTACAAGCTTCTACGAATTTTGATTTAGCAAAATATAACGTAAATTGTCATATTAATAGATAAATAATATATATAAGTTGCATAAATAAAGAATAGCCATTTAATGAAAATCTACAATAAAATCTAGGTATGATTATGCAAAAACTCAAAAGTTCTTGTAATTATAGCTAATCAGAAGGGTTATTTATCTTACCGAGACTTATTCAAAGTTATCATCAGATTCAGAAGAGTTTGTGTAAATTATCTAACCAACAATGGATACTTCATTTAACTTTTCAATCAGCGACATATGCTTTACCTAACTGCCCAATTAACAACAGATACTTCACTAAAACTTTTTCAGAATACCACAAACAACAACTTACCAAACTATTCAAAAAAAATCGGAGGGTTTACCAAATCATCCAAAAATTTCACTACACCGTCCAGAAGAATTCAAAGATTTCACTTCACTAACTGTTCCGACTATTTTCAATTACTTTTGTAAGATTAGTTAAACTAGTTTGGAATAATTCAATCTCAACGTAAATTAATTTTGACTTATCATTGTTTTCGAATTCGTAATTTTACTTGAAATGGAGGCATCTTTCTTTTGTAGATCTTACAAGACAAAAAAGATCGACCACATTATTATCTATCTATTGTTGCTTTACATCAATTCTTTGTCATGATGGGAAAAGATTTAAAAAATGGACTACATCAATCTTGTACACAAGCATGAGAACCTCGCATCTGGCATTGTGGCCACATGTTCATGGGAAGTTGCGTGCGTTAGCAAGGAGAAGCTGACCTTCCCATTGACCAGGTGACAGCAATTGGCAAGTAATAATTCACCGAAACGAATTCTTTGGCGCAGCAATGAGTGTTGGATCATCCAGAGGCCACAAATATGGCAGGAACTTTCACCGTGTGCGTACATGATAAGCATTCTTTTTCCGGTTCCTTGACGTCCACTTGGCCCCCCCGGGAAGATGCCGGAGACGCACTCTCCCTTCTAGGACGTGACATTCTGGACAAGCGACACCCCATTCCTGTCCAAAACTGGTGAGGTTTCTTCTTCCCTTTCCGGTTGCATGTTCAAATCAATTTCTGTTTTTACCGGCGATAGAAATTCTTTTCTCCTGCCAGAGACTTCATCACCATCTGTCCCATGATTTGAAGATTTCTTTGTTTGACTGGCGGTGCTTCTGCTTGTGACGGCTTTACAACCCTCTCGTGCTGATACCTGATGTGAATGCGCCTGCTGCTTCTTACAAGCTGTCTCGGCTTCTTTCTCCGATCGACGCTTCTCTTTCCTCAGCATTAGAGTGCGGAAACGACGTTTCACGGTGAGGCAGACATTGCAACAGCACGTCCGATGGTGCTTAGGACCCTTTCCACTAGGAGGCTGAATGCAGACAATGCATGTACAACCAGGCCGGTGGCGGGGGTGCCTTGTTGTTGCCTGTGAAGGGTTGGTTGATGACTCACTTTCACCAAGAATGGCAAGGTTTGCAAGTGTGTCGAGCCCATCTGATGCTTCTATGGTATCATTTTCTACTTTAGCCTTGCTCTTCCTAGGAGCTGCACGTATTCGTTAACCATCCGTTATAGTTTTATATTAGCACGTGAATATTAAGAAAGTGACAGTCAGCCTCTAACGTAATATGCTTCTTGTGTATATCAATTTCCTTTTCACCCTGAAAAACTTGAACATTGACAAGATACCTTCAAATTGGTGAACCTAACAAAAGACCTGCTGTATCCAATTTCATAATCAGATTTCCAGCAGGAAGAAATTTGTTTCCATTTTTTCCCAAAATGTGTTCTTTACTTTTTATCACGTACAAACAAGTGAAGACTATAATATGAAAAATTGAAAAACAATGTCAAGGAATATAACAAATAAAAGTTTATGCACATGAACAAACAAAAAAAAAAAAGCCAGCACAAAATATTTCTTTCATGTCATTTGAGAATATGCAGAAAAGGACATTGGGAGAAAACGAGAGATCATTAGAATTCTTACAGGTATCAAATGGAAGCAAATCTGTTAGCTGTTCTTGACTTATTTCCTGAGCTGATAGACATGAAGACCTGAAAAGGGAACAGTTTCAGTGATAAACATGATATGGCCCAGAAAATCTTACAATACTGTTGTGAGTCATGATTACAGTAAAAAAAAAAAAAAAGAACAGAAAGCAAGCAGCCTCATGAACACCCAGGATACTATGAGACATGAAATTTTTGGTTGAAATAATAAATATATTGGGTATAAAGAACATTGTCATAAATCAGTAGATATGCTTGCCATTAACTAGCTTAAGTAATCTCTCTGTTCTCAATGTCTGATAATGTCTCTATAAAGTGTAACTGTTTGTATCCACAAATCAAACACTTTATATTAAAGACTTGGAAACATCAAGCAAAGGTAGACGAAGAATATTTATTAATCAATTGTAATAGTTCAATTGTTCAAGAACAATGGTATTCATATCTTCCACTAAAATTTGAATCTTGGTGGATGTAAAAGCTGTCATTATCAAAAAATAATAAATTATTATTAAAAAAATTTATTAAAATACTGCTAAGTAATAAATGTGTAAGAACCTCAAAGTGGACTTCTTAAGCACTTTTTGTCTACACAAATATGTCTAGACAAATAAAGGAATAGAACAAATGCAGCATAATCTAACAAAAGAAAGAACTAGCGGCATCCAGCAAAAAGGCAAGAAAAAATTACTGTGGGAAAATGTCTGAATTTTTAGCAGAAACATAAAAAATTGAGAAGCACAGATTGAAACTTTTTTGAAATGCTGCTTCTACACCTGTCAGAATCCCAACAATTATCTGCACAAGTCCATCTGGGAGGTGGTAATGCATCCACAGGGATTTTTCGCCACTTCAAGCAATCTTCACATTGGGCCCACTGGTCCTTTCCACTGGATTAAAGGAAATGAAGATTGTAATAAAAAAAAGAAAAATCTATTTACTTTTTAAATCATGCAAATCAAATCCTCTCTCTAGAAAACCTATAAATAACTTGCTGATTTTTTAAATAAGAATAAGAGTGATCCGTTCCTATGGTAAAAACTAAATATGCATTGCAAAGAATCAAGATAGGAACGGTATGTGGATGCAATTTGTGAATACTTTATAGGAAGTTGCACAAGCATTGTAATACCAGCTATACTCTTTTCTCAAGATACACTATAAAATAATATTATAAAAAGAAATCTAGATGAACATAAAATCAAAAGTTTTTTTATTTCGCAAAATGAACATTTTTTAATATATGGAACACCTATTAGTATCAAGTATCAATAATAAACATTCAATGCCAACTATTTTGGTTCTAGAAATATCTAATCAACACTACTGAATTTAAGAGAAATATAAATGTTATATTATTATGTATTGTTATATGCCTTTATGTTATATGGGTAAATGGATATCCATTTATAGCGATGTCTAATACTCATTCATATATGTACAAGTCCATGAATGACGACGTGACTAATATTCATATGTACAATATCTAATAATCTTATTCAAATAAATTATGTTTATCTCTAAGAAAAACTAGATTTAATTAGCATTTTAATAATATGGAAATAAACATAATAAGATTTCAATGTGCTTTATAGGAAAAGGCATAACTATTGCAGAAAGGGGAAAAAATTCAGATAATAATAGAAGCATAAGCCTTTTCCTTTGTCAAATGAAATATTTTAAACATTTTGAACAATGACAATATCAATGAGAAAATTTTTGCATGAAGAGAGGACTAAGATGTTACCCGTCTTGATTCCTTGTAAAAAATGTACGTTTACCAAGAACAGGGGCTTCCTGCCAAACGTGAGAAGAAACAGAAATTAGATGGTGAAGGTCTTTCCTAAGCAATATTATTTTGTATTTTAATGCATCTTTGCCACCACAGAGCTAGAAAAAAAATTAGAGATTTCTCCAAGGTGACTGATCTACTAATGAATACTTGATTTATACACCCAAATTAGAGAAACAGACTATATGAGAATATGATCTCAGAGTATAATAAACATTTTTGTTAAATAAGTAAATTGTACTCCATTAATGTGTCATCCTTTTGTTGTCTTTTTATCTCCCATTAATTTCTCTCTTAGAACTAAATTCTTTTACCATAACAGTTTTCTGATCCCTTTTTAGGTCCCAATCCACTTACTTTCCAATATGGATAATTGATAAATCTGAAGTGATAATTCCAGTTCTTCTTTCCCTTACCATGAATAATGTAACAATAAAAAGAAAAGAAAAAACCAATTTTCCACATTTGTCATAAGGAACATTCAAAAGGTAAACTTCAAATGCGAAAACAACAGTATTATATTCATATATAGAAGATCTGCAACAGAAAAGACATGACAAAAATATGGCAGCTTTCAACCATAATGTATATTCTTGGAAATGGCATGTTTCTGTTCCAGAGTTGGCTGCAGAGATAATACCTCATACTCCTCAAATTCATGCCCTTCAATTTCCACAATAGATGGAGAACAATTTGTAGGTGGCCGCAGAAGTTCTTGAGCTTCTTCCCATGTTAGCTTTAGCTCCAAGGAATCCGCATTATCAATCTGCAGTCTTTTGCTTTTTGTTACAACTTTGCTGTTTTTTCTTTTACGAGGAAGAATGGGAGACTTGTCTGCAAGCTTTTCTTTTCGTATAAATTCTTCCTTTCCATGTTTAGACCTATTTGAAGTATCTGCTGGATTGCTAGGAGCTGATTCTGAACTACTCTTGTCAGCACAAGAGGAAAGGCATGACATCATTCCACTCTTTTTGTTGCTTCTATTGCTGACCTCATTGATTGAAGAGGTGCCATTTCCAGATTTAAGTGGCTGATATTTGAACAAAAAAACAATTGTTATGAAAGTTGGATGCAAGCATAGCTCAAATTTCTTCTAATTGCAAATTATAGAGGATGAAATTACAGGAAGAATGCTACATGACTTCATACGGACTTAGGGACAAGTTCTGTAAATGCTTTTGAGTTTGACATTTCACAAAGCATAAGCCATGCAAATGTGATGAAACAGAATTCTCAGACAGAAGAAAAAGAAAACAACAAGGGAAAAAGTTTATGATATGACCAAAATGGACAAGTTTTTCTTTTGCTAAGCCTCTGAGGGCATTCCAATGAATACCTCCACCAAATGCCCAAATGAATCAACCTAAAATACGTGCATGAAAGAATGCCCTAAATTGTCAGCCATAAATTACAAAGCACATCATTGATCATAACATGGCTGAGTTTCAACCAATTAAATTACCAAAATAATTGATCAAATGCTAGACCTGATCACTTTGCATATTGGAAGCCTTTCTAAATCCCATGACCAGCTTTCCTTCAGGATCTATCCGACTAAATGTCACTGCATACCACAGAAGCAATAACTTGTTATGCCAGCTAAAGTGAAATATACTCTATATAAAGAGCCTAAATTATATTACAAATGTAATAGAGAAATCAAATGGAGAGAGATTTACTGAATCAAGCTTAGAGAAATTTACTGAATCAAACCCTAAACCCTAAATCTTTCATGCCAAAAGAGCCACACATGCACGTACAGACACACACATATGCAAAGAGTTAACATCTTACAATCATATATATTTCAAGGTGCCTGATACGTAATACTGATATTTCTAAGCATAAATTGGCAAAAAAACTTAAAACATGCTACATTTCTTACTTTGAAAATAATGAGAAGGAAATATATTTTTCTCAAAACAAGAGTAAATAACTATAAGAGTTACTCTCCACAGTATATTATTTGATTAAATGAAGGCAGAAGTATAGTATTACCTGTGTCGCCTGCTTGTAGTTGCATTGATTGGATGCAAGGTGTTACTCCCTCCAACACATACATCCTGCTATTATTGTTTGGCCAAAATCGGAACTGAAATGTCCACTCCTTTCCACTGGCCTCTAGGACCTTTAAAGGAAGACCTTCTGGCTGAGAAATTGCAGGGAAATATGCCTGTTTTTATATGGTTGTACAAGTCAGTAAAAAATATCAGGTTATCACTTTTATCCTATGTTGACAAGGAATTTATGTTAGCCAAAAAACAATAATCATTGCTTTTCAAAAAAACTTCCAAAAGAAAGATCCATCTGGAATTACTTTTATGAAATAAATTACTGTTAATTAGAAGATACTGATGGACAACACACTGGATTGACCATCGATGAGCACACAACAAAGCTGACAAGATGGAGTTAGAAATGGGCTAGAAACCCTAGTGTGGGAAAACTAATGGAGAATAGATATCATGTTTTTGTTTATGAAAAGAAGAATAATATCCCATAAAAACAGTTTTCAAGAAGTCCATCTAAATGTGGTTTTAAACTAGCTAGTTGCAAAAGGTATGGCTTAATTCCATTCAAGAAGTTAGCAACATGAATTCTATCTTCATATATTTCTATTCATCATTATAATTCCTGAAAGAATTAGATTTTCTGTTTTAAATAAATTTACAAATAAGATGACTCTTATTAGAAAGCTTAACAAAATGCTAACTCAATTGATCTACTTATTAAGGGAAGAAAAATTTGCAACGATTAACTTGAACAACATAAATTTTACAATCTGAAAAATAACAGCATATATGTTTCTTTAGCTGATCTTAAATTTCAAAATAAAACTAGCAACATTTTTGGGAGACAAAGGACTACTGAACGTTCCAAACTGACAGATAATTAGAGCATGGGCAGTTCAAAAATCAAATGTTTATACAAGATCTTACCTCTGCACATTTCTTTGGCAACACAAGACGTCCTATTCGACCAGCATCACTTGCACTGAGCATTTTCTCAAACAGAGGGGTGATGATGGAATTTGAACTAGTATATTATTAAGGCCAAAGCAGTGAGAAGTAGAACAGATAATTCTCAATGTTAAAAACACCATTAAAAAATAACTTAAAAGCACAGTATGATGTATACTTTCCAGATATCTGCTGCAGCTCCCGATCAGTTATCCTAGGCCAATATCGAGGAAGTAGTTGATTTCGCCCCTTTCCCTCCAATCGAGGCCTTCCACCACGCATATGGGATTGTGAATCTCCATTTAACTCTATTCTATTGCTAGGACAGGTATATAACTGTTTTATTGCTGAACTTGATGTTTGGCACTGAGATTGATTTACAGAAATTCTTGCTTGATCATTTGACTCAAGAGATGGTGAAAATGGTGAAGATAAGTTAATGCCTGGGGCTGCCAAGTCATCCTTCAACATTGGTGGTTGAAGAGGAGCATTCATACATGTAATGGGCACCTTTTCAATCTTAATGCCTTCAGAACAGCTGAAATTGGAACCATGAATGACCCCTTTTCTTGTAGGTATTGGGTCAACATCTCCCACATGAAGGCTGGATTCTTGTAGTCTATCCACACTTTTGTCATCTCTTTGGAATGCATTGTATACAGATGGCTTGATCCCAGAGTTCCCATTAACATGTCTGCCAACTGTAATTTGGTTTAGACCCATTGACACTGGATTCTCAATAAGATCATCAACTTTTCTCTTGTCATATATTGAAGAACGGCCACCAGCAATCAACTTTTCAATGCTATTGGGTCTATCAAATTCAAAAGACAGACGTTGATGCAGTTCAGATTGAGCAGCAACCGCAGCACTCCATGCATGTGGTGCTTGACGCCACTGTCCAGAGTGTGGATTAGATGAAGGATGATGGCTCCAAATTTTACCAGGTAACTCCTTCAAATTCTCAGCTGGAGCAACCAATGAGGATGACCACAAATGATTTGGCCCCTGAGAAAATGGAAGACATGATCAACATGCACTGACATGGTGCGAAATTTCAGTTGAAGTTTAGTCAAAATGATATACCTACAAATATCATTTCAGATATTGAAAAACTGACACATGATGGTGAAACTTTGCTGGCACACGACAAAGCTAGATTCTTCTCTATGTCATTCAATTAAATGTCACACATTGTCATTAGTAAACAAATGTGAAATGTCATTTGTTACAAGTCGTTCTTAACAAATCATATGAACAATACTTGGAAAACAAGTAGAATAAATGTACCAAACTACCATGAAATTCATTAGCAATATCACATTACAGAAAATAATTAAACAAATAAGTCACTAGATGATTAAACTTTACGACAAGATCTTTGAACTCTTAATGAAAGCCTCAATTCAAGAGAATGAAGACAAAAAAAGGATAAATATGTTAAATTTTCAGTAAGAAACTGAAATTTCAACTTACAATAGTTTATGCATGCATTCATAAAGAAAGAGATACATCTAATGTTTTGCATCTGTTTTACACATAGGATTCAGCTAAAAGGTACCATTCATCTCTGATATGTTAGCTCCATGCCGGAAAAAGATCCTTACCATAACAAATCTTCTTTGAGCACATGAAATGCACTCGATTCCTCCAAGATCAAGAAATGCAAATGCATTTGCAGATACAATACACCCACAGTGCACTCTCTGTGGAAGAAAAGTACAGAAACTTAATTGAATTATGAGAACAATTATAGCATAATTCAATAGCTAGTTTAAAATTATAGAAATGGCAATTACCAAAGTATAAGTAGAAAACATTTTTTAAAAGTAAACAAGCATCCACACCTTCCCACAAGTCTGACATTTCCTCCAACCATCGGCATCCGAATGAAATGTCTCACAAAAGGTCCCTTGCTCGTATGATGTCCTATAAGTAAATGACAAGAGAGTCAACATTAATGATGACGTGTGATTAACAATTTTCAATCAGAATCTGGGTTCAATATTGCGTATATGTACAAGAAAAGAAACGGCATGTTGTCTTCGGTACTAATTGGAATACGCAGCAGCACATAGCCCAAGGAAGCAAGCATAAAAATGAATATTCGATCACATTGCTAAAACTAAACACCAGCCAAGGCTCAGAATTTAACGTTACGGAAAGAAAGCAAGTAGGAAGCAGCAAACACGAATGGATCCAGCAGTAAACCCTGGTTAACGCCCCCAACCAAAACAAAACACACATAAACACAAACTTAGGACTTGTACGTCAGCTCGTTGACACGACCTAGCCGCTAAAAAACTCACGTTTTCCTTTTCAGAACCCAGGAAACCCCACCAATTTATTTCAATTCAATTCAAGCAACAACTGATACAAAGCCTAAAAAAGAGAGGAGTAAGGAAGGCCGGAAGGAAAAGGAATTACGTGCATCCTTCGCAGAGGTGGGCGAGCTCCCCGGTTCGGAGCCTCCAGCCTCTTTTCGTCGGGGAAAACTCGGACTTGGGTTCCTTGCAGTGCGTATTGAAGCAGATCTTAGACCCCACGGTGGCGGCCGTAGCGGATGAAGTCGACATGGAGAAGATTGAGAGTAAGCTCTAGTTGCATAACAGACAAAGAACACAAAAAGACCTAGACGAAGTGGAAGAGGAAGAAAAGGAAGGAGGGAAGGCTGGAGTTGGGAGTTTGGAGTCGAGATCGAGATCGAAGTCGAGGTCGTCTCTTCTTCTTCCTCGCCTGCTCTCTTCTTCCTTTCTCAGCGTACGCAAAAAACAAAACAAAACATAACAAAAGAAAACAAAATGGATGTGTTAGATATTTGCGTTTGTGTATTTATATATTCCTCATATATATATATTTTTTTAAAAAAGTCGAGGACGATGCGACAGAGTGGTGGTGCCGTTTTCGACGTCGTCGCTGTGGGTGGAGTCACCCGCGGTGAGGTTAGGATGCAGGGATTTCATGTCACCGACTCTCTGAATATTTTACCTGGAAAAATATTTTTAAAAATTTTCACTTCAACTAATGCAAAATTGTGTAATCCGCGCCCACGTTCAAAATAATAACCGAATCGAACGTAACGTCGAGTGTTACCACAATTAAGACGCATCCCCAAGACAGAAAGTGCAGTAGAGTAGACTAATGCATGCAGTTAGTTAATCAATGCACCATCCATCGCCATATATATGTAACGTAACGACTTGCGTGTTGCGCTTCGAATCGTGCTTATTGTTAATCACGTCACATCCATAAATATTTTTAAGATTCGTTCTGTATATCTGATAACCATTAAATGCGTGAGAAAAAAAATGAAGATAATCGAGGAGATTCCATTCCATGTACGCACGTGTGTGTGTAAGTGGGGGAGCGGGGGGCGGAGCTGCACATGCACCACATCACCACTGAGGGTTGCGTACGTGGACGTTAAGTTCTTCGCGGGAAGGTGACGTGTCCCACGCACACGGGTAAGATTTATTTATTGTTTGTTTGTTTTTGATGATTTAGCTTTAGCTCCCTCCCTCTCACCTCCCTCTCACCTCCCTCTCTCTCCCTTCGGAATATGTCTTATCTTATTCGTGGTATACGTGGAAAATGCACGTTTCGCTGCGGTAAACAAAGACGAAGTCCATGCATGCATATGGCAAAAAAGAAATTATAAAAAAAAAAAACACGCGCGATGGTGGATCCTTCGTGCGTTAATAACAATTATTATTTCAAAACGTTGCCACGTATATTTTAATTAGTTAATTAATTAAAAGCGCTGGACGAGAGGGAGGATACACACATGTGCATCCATCCATCCATCGCATCGCATCGATGTGCCCGCACGTCTCATCTTCTGGTAACATCATCTCTGTGTATGTACATACATACATACATACATACATACATATGTATACATGTAACGAAATCTTAATCGAACGATGGTACGATCGTGCATAATTGATTTTCTTTAAAATGACTGATTAATAATTCTTCGTCGAAATTTCATCTTTGATGCCTCACGTACGTAGTCATAAAAATCCAAATTCGCGACGGTACAGGTGGGACATGAAGAGCACGTATGCGATTCCTCATCCTGGCTCGAATCTTCCGGTCGTCGTCGAACCGGCCACCGTAACTCTGTCGATGAATGCGGTATTTTCCGGTGTTAGAAAGAAAAAAAAACCATACATATGATTGATTGAATCCGTTGTGTCACGGATTATTAAATATTAGCTGAGGCGTTAACATCTGGTAACAGCACCACCCTCTTCTTTGCTTTCATTCCAGGCCATCGGGCATTGTTTGAATGGGCGGCAGTGGATGCTAACAAATTAACTACGAAGGTAATAAAGCCAATCTTCCATCCATCCGAGTAAAATCTAAATAACAAAAGTAGGAAATCCCCGAAAAAAACGGAATCCCAACACTACGGGAATATCCGGTTATCCGATTACCCGAAAATTAATTCCAGCGGCAGGAAAACGGAAAACCCTAGCGGGAGGGCAGCCGTCGGTGTGCGGAAACTATTTGTTTCTTTTGCTTTCTTTCCCATGGCGAAGAACAAGAAGCGGAGGAATACTGCTGCCGCCGCCGCCGCCGGCTCTTCCATGGACGTCACCATGGAGAACTGCAACGGATGCACTCCTCAAGGTGTGAACGTTGATTACTTTTGGTACTCATCTGCTTATGATATCGTGCCTTTGCTAAACCCCTTTCTCCTTACTCCTTGCCGTCATGATGGATAGATGCATCTGAACGAACGGCGACGAAGACTTCATCTTTCATGAACGCCAACAGGTTTGTGGTGCATACAATTGCTTAATAATTTGCATGCGTTCCTTCTTCTTCTTTTTTCTGGTATGAAAGCTTCAAAAAGTCTTGAGGGTATATCTCGATCGATTGCAATGCTACTGCTGGTGTCGTGGCATGTTTTTTCTCCCAATACCAACAACTTGGTCCCAAATGGTCTGCTTCGCACCATTTCGAAGGTGTAAGCAGTGGTAGATGCGAAACACGCGATCTACTCATTAATTCGTACCCACAAGATGAGTCTGCATGGAACATTTACTTTGACAAACATGGATGAGTTTTTTTTTTTCATCGACTAGTTTGAACTCTGGATGCTCTTACATTGTCGTAGTGGTGATCTACGTGTTCCATGCTTTTAACCTTTTTTGATCTTCAGGAAGATAAAGAAGTCTGTACCAATGAGAAGGGCAAAGAGTCTGAGAAAGATGAAGGCTATAGAGAGGGCGACGGCCAACGGCGAAAAACTGCAAGTGAAGGTGTCGAAGAACGCAGACAAGGCGTTGAGAATTAAGTCCGCAAAAACTCTTTACGACTAGCACTACGTTTGAGAAGGAAATTATTTATTTATTTGAAATGAAATGTGTGGACGACTTCTTGTAAACACGTATATTTTGCCATGATCACGAAATTATTTATTTACTTCTTGTAAGTGAATTGATTTTGATCTCTCGGAGAACTCGCTGCTTTGAAGACTACTAGCTTCCTTCCTATACAGCAGGGTACGATGATCGATCGATCGACCGATCGATCTCTGTGAACAACATGACTCGTGTACGACGGTAGCTAGTCGATCTCAACGTTTAGGAATGTTTCTAGCGAAGATCATCGTCGGATTCTCATCTCACAATGCACTGGCAAATATATATATATGTATTTCCACACAAAAAATCTGTCGGAAGCTTTTGTCTGTAAGGACCCAAGTCATCCGGCTTCTTACCTTTGCGGGATGCCCTGTTTTGTTTCTCACCTTTGTCACCTGCGTACCCCAATTTTGAGTAACTGGGAAGACCTCCTCAATACACAGATGATCAAGCAAGATCTTGGTTAAGAGTAATCAGATGATGGCTTTGCAGGTGACATAGATAGCTTGTATCCTTGTTGTAATTTCGGGAATCCCAAGATAATTAGTAATTGTATCGGGTGTTGGGAGGCCATTCCCGCTCCCGATTGGTGTGTGACGAAATGAGGTTGCAGCTAAAAGAACTGCGAAACTGTAACAGGGCGCAGAAATCGGGAAAGTGCATCGAATGTCTTGTGTTCGACAGATTTCGTCAAACAAAATGGGGGGTTGAATAAGAAGATCGACATGACACAACCAAGAGCACGTAATCTACAACGACAACAGCAGCAGCAGCAGCAGCAGCATCCTGCTGGATTGACGGATGGATCTTGGAGGAACAAGAGTGGAGGGCATATTGATTCAAGCGCCGGGCACGAACTTGGTGGCGTAGGCCCAGGCGTTGTTGGCGACTGGGTTGTCAAGGTGGTCCAGCAGGTTCTCCAGGGGGCCCTTCCCGGTGACCACGGCTTGCACGAAGAATCCGAACATGGAGAACATGGCCAGCCTCCCGTTCTTTATCTCCTTCACCTGGAGCTCGGCGAAGGTGACCGGGTCGTCGGCGAGGCCCAGCGGGTCGAAGTACTTGCCACCTGGGTAAAGGTCGTTGCCCTCGCCTACTCCGGCCAGGCCGTTGATGCGGAAGCTCTCGACGAGTCCCATGAGGATGACTTGGAAGCCCAACACGGCAAGGATGCTCTGCGCGTGGATGAGGTTGGGATTGCCCAAGTAGTCCAGCCCGCCGTCGGAGAAGATCTGTGCTCCGGCCTTGAACCACACGGGTTCCTTGAGCTCCACCTTCAACCATTTGGTTAACACCTCCGGCGTGATGCACCCGAACGCTCCGAGCATCGCCCACCTACCGTGAATCACCTGCATTTACGACCGTGCATCAACACGTGTTTGCTTGGTTATGTGATCAGAGACAAGCATTCTAGCGGGGGTAGGGCATAGATTAAAACCTCGAGGGCGCGGTTCTTGGCGAAGGCCTCGGGGTCGGCGGACAGCCCAGCGGTGTCCCAGCCGTAGTCGCCGGGGAACTCACCCCTGAGGTAAGACGGAGTCTGGGCGGAGAAGGGGCCCAAGTACTTGACACGGTCAGGTCCGTACCAGAGGTCGTTTTGCTGCAGACCAACAAAGGACGACCGATTAGAGATTATTCAAGGAGAAAGAGATGTTGACGGCGATGCTGATGTGACGCTCTGGCTAGCTCACCATGGTGTACTTGCCGTTCCCCGCGGTGCTGTAGCTGACGACTTCCTTGAGGGGGTTGGCATTGGCAGACCTGGTCTGGCCGAGGAATGGGGTGGGTACGACGGCGGACGACAGGGATGAGGCCATATCCTCCTCTGCTGCTTGGGATCGTTGGCTCTCTGGTTTGAGCTACTACGCCGGGAGCTATGCCGTGTGTGGGGGGTGGGGGGGGGAGGGGAAGGCACGAACACTTATTTGTTTGTCCATTAATTAATCTAAGGATGTGAGGAGGAGCTTGTGGTTGTGAGGGGTGAGGGTGTTTGGCTCGGACCAATGAGATGGCGTCTAAGGATTCGGGTCATCTCCTTCTCTATCCATGTGCCACATGTGTGTCGTGCGGTTGATCCATCCGCAGATTTTTAGGTGATTTGCTCTTCTTCTTCCTCCTCTCTTTTTTTTTTCTTTTTTTTTTTTGGAAGGAGAATAACTCATCGATACTTTCGGAGGGAAAATAAAGCAAGGCATCAAATTCCCAACCCTTACAATCAATAACTGATGCATTAGAACATATACCACGTGAGCGAAGCAAACAATATAATTAATCAATTGCTTTGCTTCAAATTTCGGAAATCTTCTTCCCTCGTATGTGCACAGGACCTCTAAGGATTTAATTGGTGAGGAACAACAACCCATGAGCTTCATGTAAGACGTCCCAAACATAAACCACAGTACCAGAAAAGAAGTAGGAGACAGATCAATTGACTCAACCAGTTCATCTATGAACTGCATTACTTGAATAGATGACCAGTCTAGTCTTGCTAATTAAAGAAGTTGAATGATATGAAGCAAACTTGCATCAACTTTATCCACCTCAACAAGCATTATTTGTTTCTTTCTTTCTTTTCTGTCAATGGTTAGAACGTAAAACCTTATTATCCCTCATAATTGTGAAGATCGACCAACTACTACAGTATCTTGCTATTACCACCTCAACAAGCATTATACCAAAGACAATTTTTCTCTACCTTGTAGTGCAACCAACTCATCGATCATGCATCTTATGGCCGATTCTTAAGCATGATGATTCTTCACTTTCGGCTATCTACATCCATCTCGAAGATGAAGCCGAAACATCCTTCACAACTTACAAGCTGACATTTTACTACCATAGGGTCATGTCATTCAGGGAATGGACCTTAAGATCATGGTTCGCTGGAAATAAATAAATGAATATTGTTTGTTGATAAGAGAAATGGCATTAATCGGGGCAAAAATCAAGCGCCGCAACAACCAAATCGATGGAATTAAAAATCTAAGATGGAGTATCAAAAAGGCATCTATCATTAGCAATACGAAGAAGCCGGCAAAATAAAAATAAAAAGACGCCGCTGCCGGGGATCGAACCCGGGTCACCCGCGTGACAGGCGGGAATACTTACCACTATACTACAACGACTTTCGTATCTTAGTATTTAAATTTTTTATAATATTTTAAAAGGCCTGGTTACACAACCACACTGCCACTTCCGAAAATAATCGCTCGATGATATTCGCGAGATAACCTTTATCGTACGCAAACTTCGTATGAACTCTCGCCACACTCTTCAACGAAGACTACTGAAGTAAACTCCAAACAGACCATACAATTCAATAAAAAAAATAATACATATTTTTAAGAAGGTGTGAAGTGAGATGGAACTTTAAACTGATAAAGTCATTGCTGGGATTTTCGGATGTCCAGATTCTGTATTGATCTCCCATGAAGTTACCAAGTGTGATTCTTCTGGGAGAATGAAAGGTAAGGAAATTTCCCTGATCATCAAGTCACCACAGAAGGGGCATTCACAGGCTATGGCATCATCCAGTTCAGAACGCAACTGGCAAGCAGATAAAAGAATACCGATCAGTACACTGTCTGCCTAGAAAACAAAACTTACAAATTGAAGAGCCATGTTATACTCGTGAGGCAGTTGACTGAATCAAGAGTACACACCCTGTCCGCACTTGTGCTTCCAATGGATTCGCCATCCAGAGTTCCGTTGGTAGGCCTACTGGTCAGTAAACTGAGCTGTTTCTGCAGGTCCAATATATACTCGGCCTACGACAGCAACAAATCACAAATGAATGAAATATCTTGATTGGAATATATCAATATCATCACATAAGGTCGTTATCTGATTTGATGATCATAATTCCTGAACAACTAATGAACTAACACGCCATGTAAATGGTATCCAATAACATCTAATATTCCTACTAATAAAATTTAATAATAGCATTCGACTACTGGCAGAATAGATCTTACTTGTGTTCTGCTAGTACATCGTGTAACATGCGCAATGAGACAGTTCGCATGAAAGGCATGCTGGCATGGGAACACATAGAAAGGTGGCATGGGTCCAACTGATGCGTAACCTCTTGCCACACGGTTCACCTCTCCAGAAGCTAAGATTTTCTTCTTGCAAACCTGAAAAACAAAAAAAGGAATTTCAATTACGATGGTATATATTCATTAGTTTGATGGTAAAAACTAACGCATCAATCTCCCAAGCGAAATGTCAACATAAAAAATTCTTCACTACAAAAAGGATTGATGGTAACAGCACCATTACATTTATGAATATGAAATAACAATAATTAAGGCCTTAATACCACTACATGAGATCGACAACATCAATCTTCTCCCTATTTATTTCTATCTATTATTGTATTCTCTGTAAGATTACATATTTCAATATTTTAAGGTGCATTTGTAAATCAATGCACAAATTTGACTGAATAATGTGTTAATGTGAATATTGATATATTTTTCTCCCAAGAAGAAAAGAAACAACTAGCATAGAACTGCAAAAGAAGCAGGTCAACTCAAATGTTAGCCAGATAACCAAGAGAATATAAGCCATCAGTTAATACAATATATCATGGGTCAAAGCTACTAAAATATATCACTAGTAAGCATGAACTTGCTAGTTCAAGGTTAAACTCAACCCAATCACAAAGTGAAACCAAGAAGAAGAATAGGAATAGAAATATTGTCCATAATGGTATCTTCAACCATTGTACTTTGTCTCATTGTTTCAAATTTTCATTTTTATTGCCCTTTTTCCTTTTTTTATTTTAAGACCCCCCTTTATAATTTTTTTTTTCCTTTGGTATTATTCACCCCTTGCCCCTGAATATAGAAACATGCACGAATGAAATCAGAATTTCTAGATGCAGAAAAATGGCAAGAGATTCAATACTGCATGTTACAGTACCCCACATTCTTCATCCTGTTCAATGACAGCATATCGTTGGGCAAGAGAACCAATATCATTTCTTATATTGTCAGCACCATGTGTAGCATCATTCATTTCCTGTTTCAATTGTTCAATTTGCTTGTTGTAATCCTCCAGAGATGAGCATATTGCCTCCTACAAAATATAAAATAACACCACCTTAAATTATAAGAAAAAGGCCTAAAAGTTGGTTTGTTACACAAACAATGCACAGAAAATCCGTACAACCAACCTTGCACATTTTCATTGTTCAAGGGAAAATTCAACGGGATTGAGTACAGCAAATTACAACAGGATATAATGTTTGGAAATTCATGAAAAGAGTTTGAAAATTGTAAATGAGTAAATATGTTCCAATCATGAAAAAAAAGGCACAATTAATGAATATGATGTAATCAAATCTCAACACAAAATCAACAAGCAAATGAATTTTCATTTTATAAACCTAGACAAAGAACCATAAAGCAAATTAAAATAGCATAAAAATGCATAACATAACGTAATGAACGTTTGAAATTGCAGTCAAAAGAGCAGCTGTGAAATCAATAAATTTGAGCGTGCAGATTTCAGGTTTATTACTTTGAAATCATCTATCAGCACAAAATCTGGGAAGAATGGTAGAATATCCTCTATCTTTAAAAGGCCATCGGTTTCCTTGAGAAATGCTATCGCTTTCCTTATATTCTCTCTCTTAGTTCCCTTTTCTTGTTGAATCACATGCCTGGCCACCACAAGCCAAAGCTTCTTCCTCAATTCTTCATCATCTTCGACCTTGTCTGCTTCAGCCATAGCAAGCTCAGGATCAACCTAGGAAAGCAGAATACCAGGCGGAAAAAAGAATCTTAAGCATTTTCAATTGCAAATCTGCTAGTAAAAATAGCAAGGGAAAAAGCAAACCAATCTGAAATTCAGCAAAACTACATTGAAACTTCAAGTTGGGAGAATCTAGCAAGGGAAGAAGTCACATGCGCAAAAGAACAAAGTAAATAAGTCATTGCAAAGAAATATTTGTTAAAACCTGCAAAGCAAGGGCCACTGCTTCTTCATGCATGGACATCATACTGTAGATATGAACACAAGCACGCATTCGCTTTTCCTTTAGGCACAGTCGTAATGCATACTTTGGATCATAGAAAACATCAGGGCCATTAGGACGTCCTTTTCCAAACATGTTTTGTAAGAAACGTAGAAGTGCACTATCATCCTCCTGAAACGAACACACACACATATATATAATATTTATGAACAAAATATCAGGGTTATTTGTGTATTTTAACAAGGTCATGCTTAACTTTAAAAAGAAAGCACCTATTCTAACTTCCACAACGTCAAACTAGAGAATAAGATATTAGAAGTCTTTGTTTATGCACCCCATAAAAATTTAAGAAGCCAGCTTAAGGATTAGCAAATGTGAAATACTTATGTTCATTTTAGAACCCAAGTGCCTGAAGTCCACAGACCTCCAAATATTGACATGTATTCAATCCAGCAATCCTCATTATCATGTCTCCTTGGAGGTCTGGATATGAAAGAAACCATGAAGGAATTGGTTTTGGTAATAAAAATGAAGGAAATTTTAATTTTAGACTTTGGTAACTTACAACCTTTTAGTAGCTAACACTTATTAAGAAAAGAAAAGAGCATTTAATTACATTTAAAAGCAGTTCAAATACTAGTTAAATAGATTTTTTACTTAAAAAAATAGATTAAAGAATGTGTAAAGAATATAAGATTATTCTAGGAGGAAACTTAACTAGGCAACATAAGTTGTTAGCATTAAATGATAATATCAAGATTATGAAGAGAAAGACTAAAGTACATAAAACATAAGAATTAAATAGTGAAATCAAAAAAGTGAAAATAAAATGATATTTAGAGATAACTTGTTAAAAGAAAGAATATAAGAACTACATGAAAAGGTAAATATACTTTGGAATGAAATAGATACTTGTATTAAAAAGATTGTTAGGAAAATTTTAACAGTCATGTAGGATAACACCATTACGTAACAATGAGATTGCTGAAATTGTTATTGTTGTTGTTCTTCCTCGAAGTCTAAGATGGTTAAAATGAGATTCCAAGACTAGAGTAGGAGGTAGTTTCCTAGGAGATGGTTGCACTTAGGTCGAACTAGAATCTCACATCAACTAGAATCTATTTACTTGAGTCACTTTCATGAAAAAAGAGAAAGGGCAGGTATAATGAGTTTGATCGCTAGCAAATCCCTTGAGCAGCAATGCAATAAATTTTTTTTGCTGTATAGATAGAATGAAAAAGTGAATTTGTTGAAAAGGATTGAAGGAAAAGACAGACCTGCTTTGCATACAACGAGAGCAGTAAGTTGTGAACACCAGGATCTTCATTTTGTAACCGATGGACACAATATTCCAAATATTTTATGACTTCATGTGTCTCATTCCTGCATAAATAACATACATATAATATGTACTAATTCTTACTATGGGAAGGCATGCATATACTAATTACTTTTTAAATTTCTATGCCAAACAATGTGACCAAGGTTCTAAATGAGTTTCACATTGAACATGAACTTCAGTAAACTGAAAAATAGACATATTGGCAGAACATTGGGATATTCATGCTTGATGAGTATTTCCTTTAACATGCTTCATAAATTGAAATTGAATCATCCGTTATATTTCGTGCACTGTTATATTTTGTGCACATTGAGTGGGCTATTTTCAGGTATAGCCCTTATTCCAGAAGTTTTTCAGCAATTAATGCAGACCAAGCAAGAGCATGATTGAATTTTGTGGTTGACACAAAATGAAGGGACTTTGTTGGTAAAGTGGGGAAAGCATTACTATATTTCCACATTTATGGAAACCAGAGATTGACTTAAATAGGTTCAACTTTTCATTTTTGGAGGGAAAGAGGATAAGGATTCAAAACTCCACCTTAGTCCTTATTAAAGGTAAAACATGCAAGATAGTTGTATAGTATCAAATACTTGTATTACAAGGTATTGTCAATAAAGAACTAAATGTACTTTGCATGTGGTTCATTTGAGTAACGCATCATTGCAGGGATTAGTTTTCTTGGATTCAGCTTGTTTGTAGTCATCCAGGATTCAACTGTCTCATATGCATCAAGCATGATCAGATCAGGGGCAAACTTGTACTGCAAGAACATGACCATATATCAAAAAATGGTAGACAAGCATAAATTACATAAAAATCAACATAAGAAAAATAATTACAAAGCACATGATACCAAGCATTCTATGATGAACTTTTACCTGGAGGTCTGGGGAAACATTAGGTCTTTGAAGCACTTCCAATGCCTTTTTTGCCTCTCCTTGCTACATAAAAAATGGACATCTTAATTTAAATATACTATTTGTTCTGCACAGAAAGTTTACTCATCCTGCTACTCTACCATGAGACTGGGAAGAATGGAGAATTCACATAAAAAGAAATAACCATTCCAGGGAATGATTGTGAGGCATCACTTCAAAAATAAATATCAATAGAACTTGAAGAAAAAAGTATATATAAATGATGATGGTGTCTGTTTCTTTTTTATACAACACTATTAATCAACACCGCCATTGTTTCACATGTTTTTTATATTTTATTGCAGCATGAAATTGAATTTATTGTGACAGTCTTATTCACCCATGGGAAGTAAATTTAACAAAAATGCATGTGTTCTACAGTGACATACCTGGATATAATGGTGAACAACTATTTCATAGTGTTCTTTCAGATTAGCAAAATACACCAGTTCATCAATTCTTCCATAGCTGCAAAGAATATATTTTTAGAAATAGAAGATAAAACGACGTATAAAGCAGAAAAGCAAATGTTGTTCTCAAAACATATAGCACAAAGAAAAAGAGCAAACAGTTTACCTTAGAAACAAAAAGCATTCACTGTAAATAGATTTCTTCTGTAGTAGTGAAATAGGAAAGACATATACCAAGAAAGGAGCAATATGAAGACAACATTCTACCATTCAAGAAAAAGTCTACCCAAGATAGATTCTATGCAATCTGTATGCCAGAATGATTTTTGGAAGAATAGAAAGCAGGCAAGATAATGAATGCATATACCAGAACACTAGTACACTAAGTATGAGTTACTAAACCACGTGATTACAAGCAGAATTCAGAAAGTCCACAACTAATAATAATGAGATCAATTTTTACCTCTCCAAGAGACCTATTGTTGTTGAATAATCTAGAACATCCTTCCAATCACTTAGAAATGCACGAAACTCCTGAACAATTGCTTGGTACTCAGAGCCACAGGTTTTCAAAGGTGTCTTTCCAACAGATTGTGTGCCTTCTTCCAATGTTAATCGATTGATCTGAAAGGGTGAATTATAAGCAACAAATTTTGTGTCCACATAGATGAACTAAAAGTATAAAAAGATAAAAATGATGTTATTTCCCTATTAAGTTTAGGTTCTGAGATACCTTTATTCATACTTTAAACAATTTAAACGCTGGTATTAGTTTGTAGAACTGATTTATTGTAAAGGACAATATTATGTTATCAGATCAGTAAAAAATATAATAAAGAATGATAAAAGAACTCTGTGAAAACCTTATTAAGTGATGGAGTAAAAAGCAAAATGTGATTTCTTGAACTAGTTTAATCTACAGCTTAGATAGCCAGTGAAATGATTTGGGTGATCAAATCCATATTGATGGAACTTAGATTCACAATTGAGACAATTATGAGGCAACCAAGCTACCATATTCATTGCAAACAGACTTACTTTCCATGAGAGAACAAAGTATGTGGAGGTAAATTACCATTACATTTGGAATATGGCAATGCACACGATTATTTTATATCATATACTCTATCTTCAGAGCACTTAGCTGATATCTTCACCAAAAAATTAGATGTTGGAATTTTTGAGATAATTTGTATTGAGTTAAGCATCATTGATATATATATGCTCTAACTTGAAAGAGAGTGTTAAAATCTTATATTAGTACTTTATATTTTATTAGTAATTAGGTTAAGTACATGGGTCGTGTCTAAGTAACCTATCTTTGATGCTAATAAAATATACTCATTCTCTTCTTTACACCCTATATCAAGGTTTGCCTTTGTCAACCTCATACTATCACCATACCAAAACTAAACCCACATCTGAAGATAAACTCCACCTCAAGCAAGGAATAATCATGCCTCATATGATGGCTGAGACCTTGAAACTCCTCTATAAATGCTTATTTTGCCATAAGTTTTCTCAATCATTTACATGTTCATCCTAGGAAAAAGGCAAAAGCACATGAATGAAAGATTAAAAACTTGGCGCATAGAGAAGTTTCATGGTAGCAAAAGCCAAAAGGTATAATCCAACCTTGTCCAAGTAAAGCTCAGTGGCCCACGTTGCTATCATTGTTATCTGACTTTTATCATCCTTAGAAAGGTTGTCAAGCCTGTGCAAGAGAAACATACGAAGAGCATCCTGCAAGGAAATAGAACATTAAGTACAAAAATAAATACATAATATGTTCTTGGCTAAGATGATGACACCATTTTTCTACATCCTTTTGGTTCCAGAGATAAATGATGGGTAATTGGCCATCTTTCTTTCCAATATTAAATTTCTGTACTTCATAAACTATTTCTTGGTTGCCCTATTGACATGAAAAGGTTGCGTTGCTGTCTCATCAACCTCATCATTAATAATGCTCCTTTCATAAGAAAAAGTACTTCAGGTCTGAGATGAAAACTAAAAATTCGACACCATACATGCTTTTCATGTGTAACTTTCTGGTCATATGCTTGTGTCCCATACAACTTTATATTAGATGAGAAGGTTTTGATCTAACATAACATCAATTTAAAAAAGAAGATACCAATACCTGCTGACCAATGCTGATAAACTTTAGACTGATCTCTTCAAATGACATGATATAATTAATCTGCAATAGAATGAATAAACTTATTAAATTATTTATAACTCAAAATAACTCCCTTTCAGAAATTGCATATGCATCAGAGTAGAATGCAGAATCGACCAAAATGAAAGGGACAAGACATGGTTCTATACTGACAAGGCTCCCATCAATACAGGATTTGAGGAGGGTTCACTTGTATACGGCATTACCTATACAATTGGAGACAAGGGTGCATGCAATTTGTTTCATTTTGTTTGAGAACAAACCATGAACCAAACCAAATCATTTAACTTATTGGAAACAAAAGAATCGAAGTTTGGTTCAATTCATTATAACTAGTAGCAAACTTTTTAAGTTGGATGCCTAAGCAGCCTAGGGGTTGAATTGGTCACACTTTGGCAGCTCACCTTACCTTTTCTTGAATTAGAGGACTTTTTGGATTTTTTATTTAAATATTTATTTTTTTAAGTATTAAATATTTTTCATTGCAAAAAAACTTATAAAGTTTTTGATGGAGTACTACTAAAATATACTCAATTATTAAAATATATAATTGTTCTTATTAATGAAATGTACATATTAGTATTATTATACATCATATTTTAATGTTATCTTAGGCTTATCTATGTATTTGAATGCTATTTAAAATTATACATAATTATTATTAAATATGTAATAGATATACATAACATATACATAAAAAAAATTAAAAAATAATATTTGCATTGACTACCTAGGGACCCTGGCTCATCACGTGGGCACCTTAAAAAGTATGACTAGTAGATGCATGTGCATTATGCAAGATAACTACTTTTGAAGAAAATGACAAGAGGCCTAGTTTGGGTTTCCTATTAGTCCTAGCTTATGTAAAAAAGGTTCTTCATAGACGACTAGTGTATAAAAAACATGATCATACACACATAGTGTCTTATTTAAATTCTTTTTATAAAATTAACAAAGGATATTGTAAATCTACCTCAAGATACTAACATATGTTAGAAGTATTCTATCACTTAGAAAAGTAAAAGACAAAACTTGTATCAAGATCCATTGCAAAGGTAGAATGTCAAGCTATGGCACAAACTAAATGTGAGATGATGTAACTATGCTCCCCTTTGATTGAACTTGGATTTCCTATTAGTAAGCCCATGATCATACATTGTGATAATCAAATTACCATCTTCATTACAAATAACCCAATATTTTATGAGAGAACCAAGCACATGGAAGTAAATTTTATTATGTTCAAGACATGGTCGTCATGGGTTATCTCTACCCCAAACACTTAATCGTTTGATTAGCTCACAGATATTTTCAACAAGGGACCTAGTTTTAGATCTTATGATTACATCTGTGACAAGTTAGGCATATTGGATACATATGCTTCAACTTAAGAGGGAGTGTTACATCATTAATTTGATAAATCTTTTATTATGTAATGTGTTCTCTTATATATATATAATGTAATCCAAGACAATAAATATCATCATTTTTCTCTCTTCATCAAAGTTACTAACATAACATTTGCTTCTAAAATAGTGCAAATACACTTGAATATAAGATATTTAAAAAAATAAGTAAAATTAAATTATAGAATCATGATATGCATTATAACTTATGGAGGCCTCACCTTGGCAAAAAAGAATGATGCCCTATAAAAATCTTTCACAGAGAATGCAGCATCTGCCTATAAAAACCATTCAAGTCACATTCTGGAAGGCAACACAAGAAAGATGCAAAGAACTAATGATGTCAAAAGAGCATTTTTTAAAAGAAAGCATCTAAAAAAAAAAAATTTGTTAAGATATGAATATCTAATTTAAAACCAATTGACTATAAGTGAAGAGGTCATTTTTATATGAACTCAATCTTATCTTTCAATTAATAAGGAGGAACAATATTTTCCAACACTCGCTACACTTGTGGTTCTTTAAGTCCTAGAGTGTGTTTTGCAAGTGAATATATGGGTCGATCTTTCTATTTTGATACCATGTTGAAATATGAACATCCAACTTAAAACCAATTAACTTATGAGAAGAGATGTCCTTTTCTATATTAACTCATTCTTATCTTCTAATTAGTTTACGTGAGATTATATTTTCCAACAACAATCATATTATTAATGAACCACACCTGCATAAGATATACTTGATCTCTTTGATAAGCATTACGGCAATGAGCTAAGGCAGCAGCATAATTCTTCATGTCAAGGTAGACCTGCCACATGTCTCTTCCTTCATCTTGAACTGATACCTACAGTTCATGCAATGCCAATAAGATGACTCCATGAACTTAGAAAAACTTAAGTTTTGTTAGTGTTTATACCTGAAAGATAGAATTCTCATCGTATGCATAAAACAGTCCAGCAGTAGCATCACTACATAAGCCCATGATTCCGTTTGATATGGACTCTGGCACATGGTCAAATTTCAGTTCATCTATAACTTGTTGACTTATTCTATTCAAAACCTGCAAAAGGTCCAGAATACATGAATTCAAAAAATTAAACTGATTTTCTAAAGGATATGATTAAATAAGATAGTTGAGCAAGAAAGGAATGAAACTATCAGGTTTAAAACTAAAAATGGCCTTTAAATTATAAAAGACAGTGTAATATAATAAAAATTAAATGCCAGAGAATATCCACACCTTAACTTTATTCCCAACAAGAAGCAAAAAATGAAACTCAGAAACTGAAAGACTTCTTGGTTTTTCAGCTTCTACATCTTCACAGAATTTTGTATAACCTAACAGACCCTTGTTCTCCACAAAGTTCTCATCACCTTCTGTAGAACTGGAAGGGAAAATCCATGGAACTAGAGGTTATTGATAAATCCTTCCAATTAAGAAAGTAAATGCTTGTATAAGTGTGTGGTTTAACAAATTTATAGAAATTGTCCAGAAGTTATTGTCATCATAAAAAGTAAAGCAAGGAAGATGATTAGTTCACCTATGTTGTGCCCCAAAATTCAGATCTCCATGATAAATTCCTGCTCCAGAAAGCCAAGCAAAATGCACTGCTCTTCTTTGCTTGATAAAAAAATGCAGTTCACTGAAGGGAAAATACCTTAACTATCAATCCAATCCACAAGAAGGGAAAAGAAAAACACAATATACCACCATAAGTTTGTTTTGAACAGTAAAGAGAATGGATAATCCCAATGAATCATACCACCATAAAATTAAGGAAATTACAATGCCGAACAGGCCATCTTATATTATCCAAGACAGACAATGTCGTCTGAAGATACAAAACAAACTGGCATCCACTCAGTGTCACCAATGCCAACACAACAATAACAACTCTAATAAATAGAAAGAAAAGCATTAACGAAGACAATACAGCAGCAATAGCCTGAAAGATGAAATTGCCATTTCCAGATGACCAGAAACCAAAGATAAATATACAGTAGTATTAAAATAAAGTATAAGTGAAATACTGATAATAACTATGTGTCTTGCATTTTTCAGATTAACATGTAGCTAATCAAAATATTAAGTGTATCACTAGCATGGAGTTAGGGATCAATAAGGATTTGTGAAATTTCACTGATACAAGTTGAAAATGGGAATGGTCAATCTGATATATGCCTGGGTTTTGACCAATGAGTGCATAGTTTTGGTCGATATTTCAGACAGGTATAGATGCAGATTGCTGGATCAGTGAATCCATGCGATTTTTGTAATGCAACCTGACCGATTAACCAATACTTTATAAGGTTGAAACCACAACATTTTTTCTGCTACCCTGTTCTCTGCTCCCAGCTGCTGTTTGGAGGTTCTCCTCCTAAGCTCTGATATGCATGGATCTGGTTTGATCTTACTTAATCTTTCTGATATTTATTATTTTTGTCAAAATCTACACTCATGAGATTTTTCCTCTCAAGAAACCACCAATCCAAGTTTTGATTTGTTTTCTATAATTCTACTTTGAGGTGATTTTTCCTCTCCCTCTCATATCTTTCACTTTTAGGTTAGATCTATGTTATTTATGTTTATTTTTGCAATCTTTGAATTTTTAACGACTTTTTACTTTTTTTGTGAATATTTGGATTTTTATATATTTTAAATTGAAATTGCATATATCTTACGTAAATGTACTCATGTCGCTTAAATTTGAAAAAATAGAAATGATCAGTTTCTTAATTTTTCCCGATATTATTTGAAAACTCTTTTTACCAAGGATTTATAAGTGAAAATTCGTAAATTTAATTTCATTGCTAGGTTCCCTGATTTTGTTTGAAATTTCTATTGTGTAAATCATATATAACAATATAAGGTATTCAACATCAACTTAAGAATTTGGAAAGGTTTTTATAAGGTTGGCATAATTTTTAAGTAGAAGATAAGTAACTTACTAGATGACTATTGAAGTGGGAAATTAACTAGAAATGGAAAGAAATACCATGTTCAAAATGAGAGTCCTCATTAAAGTGATAGATGTGAGCACCTAATTTGAAATCATCACCTCTACCCATCATCCAAGTACCAAAGGGTTGCCATAAGTGATAGGCGACAACACCCTAATAACACTAAAGGTCAATACTTTATCAACTACACTTCTACAATTATTTAGTTTGATTGGTTATTCCATCATGTAAGCATGAAGTTTCAATTTATGTGACAATTGACATTTTAGTTATAATAGTTTTCAAGAAATACAATCTAAGTGATTTTATATGTTTATTATAACTTGTTTTATCATATCCTAGAGTTCAAGTCAAAATTTGATTTTTTGGCCATTTTCACGATTTCACCATGTTTCCCCTGATATCTCCATCGATTATCAATGCATTTCCCTTTTTCCAATGGATTGATCCTGGATGTGATATTGAACTTATATTCCTTGATTATTGATACCATATCACAAAGTAATCGTACATAAAGTTAACCAAGGCAGACTTTAGATACTATACATTGATATTGATACCTCAAAAGAAGATTGAACAAAATTATTATGAATTATTCAGAAACATTAACTTTCAAAGAACTTCCAAACAAAAACAAGAAAAGATGTTATTTATTCTTGTTGATAGTCATTGACCATAAGCAAATGAAGCTAACCTATTAGGAATTTCACCAGGAAGCTCCATAAACCGTACTGGACGATCTATATAACTAGCAAAAACAGTCTGCCAAAAGAAAAAATCCTCACAAATGAAAAATAATCAAATAGAATATGGGCTCAATGTGTCAGTCAAAGGGACAAGAAAAGTAGGTCAAAATGAAATGAATGCTATGATCCCAACAGCTAAAGTAAGTTCTATAACGCAAGAAATTTTTGCAATGCAAAATCACAACACATTTAAATTGTGCGATGTATAGTCCAGTGGAATAACAGCGTCACTTACATCCAACATTCCAATCCCAGTGAAGGAGTAAAGCCGTGTAGGTGTCACAGCCATTACATAGTACCTGGTAACATTGTTCACAGTGGCAGTTTCCATCTGTAGATCGATTAGAATTATCAAAAATAACCAGCAAGCCATGCTGAATTTGAGTATCAACAAACGTCCTGTTCTTGTGTTAGTTCAATCATGAAAACTACTTGCCTGCAAACCCATGATGGCTTCAGGAAGTTCGGTCAGCTCAAAAACTTGCTTGATGTACTTCTCCTTCTTATCCTTCTCGTCAACCGCCATCTCGTAGAATTGCCCATCTTCCGTCCCAAGTATGATTTCCCGAGTCGATGCTGGCGAAGTAATCGTATATGATAGCATAAGAAAATATTCTCCATGTGCAACAAGATCAATTAAACTAGGAAAGTGGGGGAAAAAAAAATAGAAGAAGAAATCCACCTTCAGTAATGAGCTGCCGGTTCCAAGCTACGGCATTGATGACAACCCCCTTCAACCTATTCATAATCCTGGGCTTCGCCCACTTGGCATGGGTATAATAAGTCTCGGCGCCACCAGTACAGAGCACAGTGGCAATGCAATGGCTGCCTCCAGGATCAACGAACACTCTGTGCACGGGCTGATCCCCACCTCGACCACCGGAAAGGTCAAGATCTGACAGAAACGAGAAGGAGAAGAAGAGTCCCATATTTGATCAAAAAGAAGAGTCGACGCCGATCGTAGGTGAAAGGAATTGTTTAAGTTTAGTTTGTTAATTAATAATCAACGCACCGTAGTAGCTGCCGAGGCCGAAATCGTGACGGATGAGCCAGCCCTTGCTGGTGCCGAGGACGATGACGTCGTTTCCGGCGTCCATGGCGGTGATGACCCCGTGGCCCTTTGCGGCGTACCTCTCGAGGGGGTCGACGGTGAAGACGTGTCCACCGACGTCCATTATGGGGATCCCGCTGGACGATCAAGCGAATTGCAGCAGGGAGGGATTTCGCAGCTCTGCTCTTCCCTCGTCGAGGAGTGGAAAAACGTCTCGGCACCAAGCCAAGGGCGAGAGAGGAGAGGGCATGGAATTGCCGCCTCTCTCTTCAGTCTTCAGAGAACAAAAGGCAAATAATAATAATAACTTGAAAATAATCATGCTCTTACGTAATAATATGTATCAGAAAACGTGGGAACAATTGATTACTTATTCCAGAGATACGGTTGGGAGGAGTTTTTAGATAAATGATATGATTTCTTTTCAGATTGTAGTATTTTTACGTGAACTTCAATTGAAGACTGCTTTGGGAAATTTTTATCGAAATCTCTCGCAAAGAAACAATTAATTTTTTTGGTAGTTGCAGATATCTTTTAGAATTAAATCTCATTGTTCGTAAATTAATTTAAATGTTCGATTAGCATTGCAAGATTTTATTTCCATTGAAATTCTATAAGAATATCCCTTTTATCATAGATTTCAATTGCCGTTGATTTCGCACGAAAACTTCTGCCGGCAAAAATTTCTGCTTGTTTAGTATATCATATGAGTGACGTTGAAAATATTATAGGAAAATACTTGACAACAATTGAAGAGAGAAAAGAAGAAGAATCTAATTATGTAATTTAAATGAAGACAAATGGTAATGCAAGTATTATTTAATGAATTACCATGTAACATAATTAACCAGCACGCTGATAGATTAAATTTTACATAAAAAATATGATTTACCAAATAATAAATACGAGAGAATTTGGCGAATGAATATCAAAAGTCAAATGGAATATTCGCTTCCATATCTTATACATTAATAAACGTATTTTTAAATTTTATATTATTGAAAATGGTCAAAAGAGATGCTTGGGTGCAGACATGCCTTTAACTCTTTATTTTGTATGTTAATGGCAAAATAATAATTATGATATCACTAGTAATAAAGAGAAATGTCACGTGAAACAGCCAGAAGAAATGAGAACTAGTATAATAATATAGATAATGAATATTAATTAGGTTTTCCCTGGAGATAAAATTAATTACTAATTAGGATGTAAAGTACAAGGCTGCGTGTCGTTTAATACAAAGTATTTTCCTTCTGCTCGTACTATTGTGAAGTTATAACGCTTTGGTTATTTTTTCCGCTGAAAATACTTTATTTTATAATAAAAAACTGTCAGCTGTAGTTTATAATTTTTTCAAAAAATTGTACAATATATACTCATTTTAAAATATTTTGAATAACTTATAAATTTAAAAATAAATAAATTTTCAGTCAAAACAAACCTCAACCGTACATCATGGGATGCACAGTCAGATTCAGTAGAGCGTTGATGTGACCCAACACACCAGACTAACGGAACGAATGCGCTCCGCATCATCCAACCCGCAACGGTCGAAAAAAACAAACACAAGCATATCAAAAACGCACACACGTCCTTCTTCCTCCCCAAAATCCCCATCCTCCTTGCTTCCTGTTCTCTGCGATCATGACCGGCGATCGCATTCTCACCGGCGCCATGATGAACTCCGACAACCTACAGGTTTGGAACAACGCCGCCTTCGACGACGACAAGGAGAACCGCCAAACCCCAGTAATCAGGCTTTCACCTCTGGCCATGAATCCTGCAGCCTCCAAGATCGTCCACTTCAGGTCCGGAGACGATGATCGTTCCATCGAAGCCGAGATCGAGGAGGTCGAGAGGGAGATCAAGCGGCTGTCCAAGAGATTGGAAGATCTAAAGCACAAGAAGGCCGATAGTGACTTGAAGGCCGCGTTGGAGTCGTCGCGCCGGGGAAGGATCGTCGCCGCCAGGTTCATGGATGATCATCTTACCAAGAATAGGAAGATGAAGAAGAAGGGAGAGGAGAATGAAGCCTGCACGGAGTATCGGCGGAGGGGGATGAGTCTTGGCCCGTTAGAGATCACTCCGTTGCGGTCGGCAACGCAGAGCCGGAGGAAGTCTTGCATCCTGAGAAATGCGATTTTCGAAGTGGACAGGGAGGAGCAAGAGAAGAGGAAAGAGGGTTCCAAGTGGACGGCGCAGAGTGTGGGAAAGACGTCGTGCTTCCTGAAAAATCCGGTAATCGAAGAGGAGGAGGAGGAAGAGAAGGGGAAGAAGATAACGACGAAGACGTGCAGTGTTGCCAAAATGGAAGTGAAAGCCAACAAGGTGGAAATGGAACGCCCCCAATCGGCACCAAGGAGAGTAGGTTTCAGGGGGAGAGGTGCAAGTATTGGTCCACTGGAGATCGTCTCTTCTGCCAGAATGCGTCGGATGGGTGGGCTTCCTGGAATCAAGGAAGAGGAGAGAACAGGCGCCAGGAGTGTGAGTCCACCCATGTTGCGGAAACCGGCATCGAATGTTTCGGATATGACGAGGAAGGGCGTGATGACGGAGAACAAAGTGAGGAAGGCGAATCGTGTCCCCCTGGCACTTCAGCCCAGAGCACTATTCCAGGAGGGCGACGGGGAGGAGAAGAAGAAGAAGAAGAAGGGGAACAATAATAAACCCATGGTGGGGAGTAGCAGTAGTTGCAAGAGAGCAATGAAAGGGAGGACCGTGCCGAGCCGGTATGGTGTCGTAACGCAGACGCCGACGCAAAGCAAGAGGCGGAAATGGTCGTTGCCTGAGAAGGATGACAACAGAAAGGAAAGTAAGGAGGAGGAGGAGGAGGGTGTCGGCGTCAATTCTGTGGAGGAGGGTATGTCCAGGACCGAAACGAAATCTCCCGTGGCCGTGGGTTTACTGCCAAGGATCCAGACTTGCCGATGGGAGGTGGAGGACGACGGTGGTCGCGACTCCGGGCCTCTGAAGAGAGTCGCCGAGCTGGTCGGCAGAGGAACATATTTTGGTGGGCTGATGGACTCCAGCTGCTCTCACGAAGGAGGGGCGGTGGTGTCTGATGATTGATTGATATTTTTCTGTTCAAAATGCCACAAATGATCAATCAGCTTGCTCTTTTTCTTTCTCTACAAGTAATCTGGTTGTAGTTCAAATGATGAGAATTTTGAGTGAAGTTTGTTCGCTTGTTAACCACAACCTTAGGCCCAGTTTTTCATCACATTATTAATGTACGCACTTAATTCCATTTGTCTTCCCCATTTTACGTTCTCGCAAAGTATACTGTCATAATTTTATATTATTTTAATAAACGTCCGTAAGCGGGCTCCACTTTTTCTTTATTCTTTGAAAATAACACGGAAGCATACTTCAGGTTCTTATACGTGTGGAGGAGGACCAGAAGTATTCTTTATTCTATTTGATGATAAAGAACACAGCACGGTGTTAGCGTCTGCCTGGGTTTCCATTCCTACAGGGGCCGGCGTACTTTAGAAAGAGGAAGAAGAAGCGTAGCACGGAGATCAAGTTCGCAATTCAACAATTCACTGTCACTGTGGCTTAGCGAGCATGACTAGGGAAGGAAATCTCGTGCGGTAGAGAATGATGTGACCGACGATTTGGCTGTGAAAAATATACAAGTCAAGTTGCCACTGCACTCGAAGTTTTGTGAAGAATAGACAAAGGCAAGCATTGAATCTTCGTTCGATACACAAACAACCCCGGAACCGTGAGCTCATTCCTGATGTTTTTATTTTTTTCGAAAAAAAGCAATTTTTTTAATTCATAACCATAATATCAACTCCAAGAAGAGAAAATAATATCAAACGCAATATTCCTTCTGTTAGTTGGTATTGACGTGCATAGATGATATACATGGGTGATGGCAGACAATTTGCCAAAAAAAAAAAAAAAAATGAATGATGGCAGACCAGATTAGATGGTGCGCTACGGTACAAGAAGGGAATAAATGACCGGACACCACGTGAAGGAGAGCCGCTCCCTTCCTTCCCGTGAGCTGTGGTGGTGTGACATAAGTAGCATTTGGGAACACATGCACGCACAACCACCACAGCACCGCGTCCATGTGCGCCCCAGCGAAAGATGAACGAACAAACGACCCACAACATTTATACGTGGCATCCCACTGCCTCATCCGTTTAATATTTATTCCTTGGATTTTACCCTCCTTCAGTTCCGACGAGACTTGCCGCTTGAACGTGTCTCCCGGGCTGCCACGAATCTTGCCGCCAGCCTGGAGAACTTCTTGCTTTAATTTAGATTTGTGAAATTGCAACCAACTAATATAATGATGCATTAATTTCGGTAGGACGTTAATCCCCAACAAACCTTCCGACCCGTTTTGGAAACGTCACTGTTGATTTCATCGTGTGCCTGGGATTCTTTACGCTCTCTGAACTGAGAACCGGATGGATCACGGATGCGGATGCATATCTGCTCTCTGGATGATCAATCAGAATCTTCGCAAGTCGTGCACAGAAAGCCCAACTTACCTGGCCGCTCCTCTGCATATACGCCGCGTACATCATATTCTCAGAATATGTGTGCATGGATGGCTCTGGTCCGTGAAAAATGGACAGTTCAGAGTTGTGGACGCGTCGCAGTTTTGATTATTGCCCCATCCCACGGCTGGCACAGCTGATGTTAATAGCAAGGAAAGGAGTTGAGTTGGCGTTCCATGTTACCACCTGCAACTTGAGACGCCACTACTTTTCTCTCAGATGTTTGTTCTGCAAGTGAAGTTTCGCAGGTATGTATATATTGCAAGTAAAGAGGAGGAGGGACACGACGGACAAAACAAAAGGGAAAGTTAAGATTCAACGAAAACAAACGCCCAGCTTTATATATATATATATATATATAGAGAGAGAGAGAGAGAGAGAGAGAGAGAGAGAGATGTATGTATGGCTAGTCACACTTTCTCAGAACGCAACACCGATTAAATTAAGTTCAGACAACTTTATTCACATCAACAGTTGCGGAGTACGTAGCTTTACAGAGATCAAGTTCAGACGGACGGGAACCATGCATGAACGACGATCTCTTTCCTTCCTCGGTCCTCACATCAGCAGATCTACCACCTACCGTCACAGTTGCGAATGAAAAAAATGGGAAAAAAAAAGGAGGCAACTCAACGACCGATATCGTATGTTAAGCAAAAAGAACACGAATCAGATGTATTGATCATGGCGAGCTCCAGATTGCATGTATCAAGTTTCGGAACCGGTTGCCGGAAAGCTTCTTCACGATCCTCTTGGCGTCGGGCACGTCCGCCTCCGCCAGCCTCTCCAGATGCTTCACGTATCCACACGCATTGATGCTCCTCCTCCCGCTGCTGCTGTCAGACAAGGACATCAGAGTGTTCAGCAGCAGCTTCTTCGTCACCGCCTTCTGCTCTGCTTGATTCAGGACCTCCAAGATCTTCCTCACGTTCTGCTCCTCCTGTATGAACCTCCTCTGGTTCTTCTGCACCGACACCATCGACGACAGCGCCCTCGCCGCCATCTCACGCATCTCCGACGACGTCCCGTTCCCGTTCAGCAACCTCACCAGCTCCGGCATGAACCCCACCTCCCCCATCGCCCTCTTCGCCTCCTCCGACGACAGGCAAAGACGAGACGACACCTTCAGAGCCGATTCCTGAACGCTCATCTCCCCATTCCTGATCAGCAACAGCAGTCGCTCGAGGAATCCCGACCGCACCAGCGAGTTGGCGCAACAGAGCGACACCGTCTCTATGGCTCGAAGGGCCGTCTCTCGCGCTTTCGAGGAGGACCTGCCCTTCGGATCCAACGTTTTCACAAAATATTCGATTCCGCCTTCACGGACCACTGCCCTCTTCGCGTCCTCGTCCTCCGCTGCCATGGCCTGCAGCAACTCCATGGCCTGGATCTGGAAGCATTCCTCCTTTGATTTCGTCAGCCTTAACAAAATCGGCACCGCCCCCTCCTCCACCATGAATCGCCTGATCTCCGCCACCCCAAGTAGATTCCTCAGCACACCGCAAGCACAAATCACCATCTCCGCACTTTCCTCGGCGCCTCCGTTCTTGCTGCATATCTTCAGCAACAATGTCACGCCACCTTGAGCGGAAACCGCCCAAGCATTGTCCGTATTCTCCGTCATCTTCTTCAACGCCCGCGCCGCCTTTTCCTTGCCCACTTCACTACCAACGTCAAGAACCCTAACCAGAGACGAGATGACACCGGCCAGCACGAGGGCCGGCCGGCAAACATCGTATCCCGCCAACATGGTTATTACTTCGGCAGCGCTCTCCTGTATCCCGGGATTCCCTGACCCAAGAGACGAGCACAGCAGGTTCAGACTTTCCGTCATCTCTGCCACGATGATTCTCACGTACTTGTCGTCCTCGCGTAGAACCTCGACCAGGGAACTCAAGGCTCCTGCCCGCATCTCCGAGTCTCCGATCCTTAGCCGGGAGAACAGGTCATTCAAGTAGAATCTCATCTCCTCCCGTCCAGCGCCAACCACCGGCTTGGACACGACTATGGCGTTGGAGTGGGCAAGAATCCCCGAGGCGTAGATCCCGGCGAGGGACTTGATGTGGAGCTCGAACTTGGCGGCGGCGAGGTCGAGGTTGCTACGCATGAGAAGCTTCCCGCCGGCGTACGGCTCGTGGCCGTTGCAGCAACGGGCGAGCTCGTGGGTTTCGTTCACCGTATTCGCTATTGCGTTGAGAATCTCGCAAAGGACAGAGTCGCCGATCGATCGCGTGACCCCAGCAACGCCGCCGGCGGCGAGGGCCGAGCTTAGCTGCTCGAGCTTGTTCCGGATGGATTGCCACTTACCCACGAAGGATTTGATGGAAGCGGATAAGGAAATCAAGTTTTCCACGAGAAGGGGCACCCTCCGGAGCTCGAGCTCGCCACCGGTTTCTTCACCCATATTGGAGTTTCTCACGAGGCTTTTGGCGAAAGCGGTAACAGAGATGATGATGGCATGGTCCTTCCGGTGATGGGAAGTGTGAAATTGAAGTGGTTGACGGATGGATAGCGGTGTGTTGTGGCGGGCAGGAGGGGAAGATGTGCCCGTGAGAAGAAGAGGAAGAGGAAGAGGAAAAGGAAGAGGAAGAGGGAGGTGTTGTGCGGCGTTTCTGCTCGGCTCGTACCATCCGGTCATCAGTCATGTGAGGTTATTGGGGCGGCGAGTGTATTTACGGGTTTCTCCCTTGTTCTTCTTTCCATATAATGGAGGACGGCGGTTGGTGAGGTGAAGGTGGGGGGGTGCCACAGAAACGTGTAGTGTAGTGCAGTAAAATGGGCCCCTGAAACGAAGGGGGAGGCTTGGGAACGTGACTCTGGAATGGGCCGACGAGTAGGTCGGATTGGGCCTTTGGTGAACGAAGTTGTGGTGTGGTGACTGGTATGTACCGCTTGCTACCATGGGAGGTGTCTAAGTCAATGATTGAATTCGACGGAAAAGGTCCTTGTTGTTTACTCAACTTACGACGTACGCACACGCACACACTTTCCGTTGTGCGTTATTTTTGTGGCAAGTGCGAGAGCCGGGCGTGTTGCCAATCCATCCATCCATCCATCCATCCATGTGTCTCGGATCAGTGCCACTCTCGGTTTCCCACTTTCCCCTCCCGACCAAGACCGAACAACTCCCGACATCATCCATCTCTGGTAACGTTTTTGGTTAAAATGTGAAATTTTTCTCTTGAAAGATATTCTTGGAAACCAATTGGTCACTTGCACCATGTACAGTGGACGGGGGTGGGTGTCTGTCGTCATCCACCCTGTTCTTTGCGTAAAAGGGAAACGCATAAGATCGGCATTAACCGCGGGTGGAACGGAAAGACGCGTTCCTTCGGCTGGCGATCACATCCGCTGCCCTCCTTTGCCACCACCGCATGGACCGAGATACGTGGTTTGCGTAGATTTCTTTCTATGCGTTTATATCTAAATAAATCGATCTTGATTTATATATCACGTATTAATTCGTTCAGCTAGCTTTTATTCAAAAATATTCGCGACTTTTGCCTCGGCATTTTTGGAAGTATTACTATATTTCTCCTCCTCCTTTTTTAACTTTTTTGTTATGCCGATAGGATCAGGATGTAACGGAACGGGATTGGCGGATCGCGTTTGCTGTCCTTATTTACTACAACCACATGGATAGAAACGAGTGCAGGGTTTATCACAACATAGTCAACAACCCCAATCCCTAATTTCCACTTGCAGCAATTTCTTCTTTGAGCTCCCCTCCCAACTTTCTCTTCTCCCCAATCCCGTCCCTTCTATAAATTTACATACGCGCCTCATTCTCCCTCCCCCCCCCACTACTCCATCCCCTCTCTCTCTCTTCCTTCCCTGTCCGTCCTCCCGCCGGTATTGATCGATTACCATGGCCGGTGGCTACGTACCAGATGGTGCCCCTGTCTCCAAGAACTACCCGGGGAAGATGACCCTGTTCGTCTTCATCACTTGCTTGGTTGCCGCCACCGGAGGCCTCATCTTCGGCTATGATATCGGCATTTCAGGTACCACCAAAGCTCCCTAGCTAGCTGGTAAATAACAACATGTCACCCCCTTTCTCCCTCGCCGTCTCATCCGGCCACTTGGTTGGTTAATTTCTGCAGGAGGAGTTACGTCCATGGACCCGTTCCTGGAGAAGTTCTTCCCGTCGGTGTACCGGAAGATGCACGAGGACGCCAGCACCAACCAGTACTGCAAGTTCGACAGTCAGCTGCTGACGACGTTCACGTCCTCGCTCTACCTCGCGGCCCTCATCGCGTCCTTCTTGGCCTCCACCGTCACCAGGGTCTTTGGTCGGAAGTGCTCCATGCTCGGCGGAGGTATCACTTTCCTCGTCGGCGCTGCCATCAACGGGGCCGCCAAGGACGTCGCCATGCTCATCATCGGCCGTATCTTGCTCGGCATCGGCGTCGGTTTCGCTAATCAGGTTACCAATTAATATTCCACGCCGCATCAATTACTTAATCATCAGTCAATTAATAATTATATGTCTCCGTGCATGTCATTATCGTTGATCGGACCTTTGCGACTTTTCATGCATGCGTTGAATTTTGACAGTAACTACTGTCATCAAATCATACACTGACGAAAATCCTAATGTAAATAAATAATGGTGTCCCGTCCGAACAAGAAATTGAAAAAGGTTAGGGTTTAATTCTGATCAAGCGCTTTCCCGTGTTCTGATAATGTGGGGGCAGTTTTGAAACTTTCAAAATCGCTCAAATAAATAATTTGCCAGCTGCGGTTGTGGATCGTTTTTTTTTGGTAATGTTTTATTTTTTTTGGTAATGACCTGCAGTCGTAGATCGCAGCCGCAGCTTGTGTTTCGTTCTTTCCTTGAATCTTCCTTCCGCAGGGTTGATGTGTTTGGACCCATTCGGTACAGCGGTGGTATCGGTGGCATTTCATATGTATTTCTTTTAGTATCTGTTGTTATTATTATTTAAAAAAATGCTACACTCTTGTTGGTCCGTGCGTGATCCTAATAAAACACTCTTCTTCTCACGTGCTTGCACGTGGATTTATTTTTACCCCAAGAAAAGGTCAAAAGGGTGATTTTTTTGGTGCATTGGTGTTTTCCAGTCTGTGCCGCTTTACCTGTCGGAGATGGCTCCCGCTCGGCTCCGTGGAATGCTCAACATCGGCTTCCAGCTCATGATCACCGCCGGCATACTCGCCGCCAACCTCATCAACTACGGCACTGCCAAGATCAAGGGCGGGTGGGGCTGGCGTGTCAGCCTCGCCCTCGCCGCAGTCCCGGCCGCCATCATCACCGTCGGCTCCTTGTTCCTGCCGGACACCCCCAACTCGCTCATCGACCGTGGCAAGCCCCATGAGGCCCGGGAGATGCTCCGTCGCATCCGCGGCACGGACGACGTGGAGGAGGAGTACAACGATCTGGTGGCCGCCAGCGAGGGGTCCAGGCTGGTGCAGCACCCCTGGGCCAACATCGTGAAGAGGAAGTACCGTCCCCAGCTGACCATGGCCATCTGCATCCCCTTCTTCCAGCAGCTGACCGGCATCAACGTCATCATGTTCTACGCCCCTGTGCTGTTCAAGACGATCGGGTTCGGGAACAACGCGTCCCTCATGTCGGCGGTCATCACGGGGATGGTGAATCTGTTCGCCACCTTCGCTTCCGTCTTCACGGTAGACAGGGTGGGCAGGCGCTTCCTCTTCCTGGAGGGCGGGGCGCAGATGTTGGTTTGCCAGATCATCGTGGGGACCCTGGTCGGGGTGAAGTTCGGGACGAACGGGGAAGGGCACCTGTCGAAGATCTACGCGGGCTTCGTGGTGGCCTTCATCTGCGTGTACGTGGCGGGGTTCGCGTGGTCCTGGGGGCCGCTTGGGTGGCTGGTGCCGTCGGAGATCTTCCCTCTGGAGATCAGATCGGCGGGGCAGAGCATCAACGTATCGGTGAACATGCTGTTCACGTTCCTGATCGCGCAGGCCTTCCTGACCATGCTGTGCCACATGAAGTTCGGGCTGTTCTACTTCTTCGGGGGGTGGGTGGTGGTCATGACCGCCTTCATCTACCTCTTCCTGCCCGAGACCAAGAACGTCCCCATCGAAGAGGTGGTCCTGGTCTGGAAGACCCACTGGTTCTGGAGGAAGTTTATAGGAGACGAGGACGCACACGTCGGCCGGGAGATGATCAGCGAAGGCAAGAAGCTCGATGCATGATCATCCATCGACAGTTGTCTCTTTTCGGTCCTCGTTGGAAAGAAAAGAGGGAAACGCAGCAACCTTTTCCGCTACGGGTAGATAATTAATTGATTGATTTCCGTTCAGCAGGCAAGTACGTCAAAATTAGTTGGTTTTCTGAATTTCATCAGGCACATAGGTTGGTAGGGTAGTGTGGGGTGTTGTCGACGATAAGTTTACTTTTTCTTCCCCTTCTACCACGAAGTCAGTCAGTCAGTCAGTCAGTGGGTCGTATTTCTGGAAACCTCATCATTTTCATCTTCATTCATTATCATCTATCATGAAATAAACGATAACAATAGCGACAAATTGGAATCTGAATTATCTCTCTGTTTTTTTTTTTTTTTCTCAAAGAAATTTCTCTTCGTCTCATCATCGTCTTCTATTCCATGTTGTCGGTCCATTATGGTTGTTATCCTTCCCGCCTAGACAGACCAATGGACTGTCGGCTGCATGGTCCGACCCAACTAGGCCCGATGGGTTTCCATGTGAAGTGAAGTGTGTGACGAATCTGAACAGAGGGAGAAAGCGACCACAAAAGCCCAACCCAACATAAATTATATATATATTAAAAAAAAAAAAAAAAAACCCGAACATGCGACTTTTCGAATAAAATAAAGCATTGGATCGACTATATTAAAAATAAAAGGAAACCCACGTGAGCTCTCCGACGGTTTTATAATAGTGTTACTGGGCGGACGCCGTCGCCGTAGGATGGGCTATATTGAATAAAGAAGTTTTCATTTTATGTAAAAAAAAAAGAAGAGAGAGATAAGGTATGCTCGTGAAAACGTGGCTGGACATAATAAGAAGAAAATCCGCAAGTCACGTGGGCAGGGCGACTGCTAGAAGTGGTGGTGGGTCCATTCATCACGTGGACGTATTACGACGTGCGTGACCGCTAACAACCACAATCGCGATACGATTTTACTTTTATCGCAAAAATAAAAAGATATTTTTAGTATCTTTATTTTATTTGACAATACGTTATTGATCTTTATTTTTCTATAATATTTCTAATACTTTTTTTATCTTTGATAATTATCTTTAATATTCTTATTGTCGTCACATTATATCTGTAGCTAACGTTTAAAAAAAAGTAAAATATATTTTTTTTCATTAATGATTATCACGTAAAATTTCTTTCGTAAATGATTGAATTTTTTTTTTTAATATCATACTACATTTACACAAAAGCAAAACGAACATTTTACTTTCTTCCTTTTTTTACATTAAGTAACATTCACATGTGACAAGGATATTAAGAATAATTGTTAGAGATAAAAAAGATATTAAAAGCATTGTTGGAAAAATAAAGATAAATACACCATCCACGTACGTAGGATTCGAAGGAAACGAGCAGAGTCGGGGGTGGCAGGCAACAGCAGCGAACAATCAGCCGGTGCCAAGCAAGCGAACAAACCGTCCGGTGGTGTTGTGTCGCAAGAGGAGAAACATCGGCTGATAAAAGTAAAAACTATAATTATAACACCGCTTGTAATGATATGTAATACTTCAGATTTCGACATCGATCATCTAGAAATCACAGCACGGAGAGTAGAGAGCGACGGATGATATCAACAAGAAGGAGGACAATACACTAGTTTATGCCACTGAAGGGAAATTAGTAGTTTAGACTGATCAGTATTCCTCTTCTTGTACTTCGTCTATGTATGTATAATCAACAGGATCTACAATTTAGGGTTTAGGGTGATGCAGCCGGAAAATGGTGACGCAACCACCGGTGGGCGCATCTCATTCACCGCTTTTCCCTCCTCCGTCTGATCCGCTAGCTTGGAGCCCAGCAGGTGACGAACATCGCCTTCTGCAGCGACTCCTCTGCCTGCCGCCTCCTCTCCTCCCCGTCCACCCTCCCCCGGCCGGAGAACCGCCCGATCCCACCGTCCTCGCCCGAAGGCACCGACGACGACGAGGCGTCGGCGGAGAGGGGAACCCCGAGGCGGCTTCTCCTGACGCCTTCTGCCCGATCGCCCCCGTCCAGCACGGCGGCGACGGAGGCGGCCATCCACACCCTGCTCATGTAGTTCATGCTTCGGTGCGTGCAGAATCGAACCAAGGCTTCCTTCCACCTCTGTTCTTCGATTCGATTCGATTCGATTCGATTCGACTCTCCTTCCTTCCCTCCTTCCCTTTCGATGATTATACGACGACGATCGGTCGATCTCTGTGTGAGTATGTTCTCGGGAATCGACAAAATCAGAACTCGTTCACGGATCTGGATACGGACCGCTACCACTGCTATTTATTTATAGGTGGAGTGATGGACCGGCTGCTTTCCATAAACCACCTTCCCATCTAACACCACTCCCTGGTTTTCCTCATTCCGGGGGCGTCCACGGTGGTTTTGATCTTAATTTCCGGATTATTTTTGTTCTATAATAGTTGGACGGTGGGGACCAGGTAGAGCTCGAAAGTGGACGAATCCGTTTGGTCACTTTTAAAGGGATAAAATGTCGATAAAAATACCTCACGGCAATTTTTCTTATTGAGAAAAAAAGCCATCAAAAGAAGAAGAAGATTTTTCCATTATCTCAGGAAGGAAGGAAGGAAGGAAGGATGGGACCCGTGTCTGAGTCATCGTGGAGGTACGAAACAGGACCAAGCAAGCACCGCGTCAGCTTCACTTTGTTGTTCTTATGCATGATCACATAAAATGATTATTACATTTTTGTCTAATTAAATAATAAAAATGTCATTTCAGAATGCATAATTGTAGGCTGTCCCCACCCATCTTGAACTTTTTCGATCGTACTGCACTTTATCATGTCTCCAAGTAAAAAAGAAGGAAAAAAGAAAACCCTCCGAAAGCCAAGAGAACGTTACTTTGACAGGTTTAAGATTTTCAAGATGATTCAAATCTTGATTTTTAGAGATTTCGAGCTTGTGCGTGTATAATATAGACAACATTTGGGTTGTTGATGATAATAGCAATAATTGATAGGTTTCTTTTTAAAATTGATAATATGAGGATAATTGAATCCGCATGAACAGAGAGTTGATTTATAATAATGGTAATTAATAATAAAGGTTGATGACTAGTGGTTGCTGCGTCGGTGGTCGGACCATAATCATGTTCCGCATTCAATATCGCTGCCTCCGTTCCCGTAGGATGCATGTGCCAATCCAAGCTTATCCATAACCAGGAAAAGGCCGACAGCCGATGTACACGCTCCACGCTCCTCTTCTCCCAGCACCCTTCTCAAGGCTACATTCATTAATCTGGAGTCTCAATCAATCAATCAATCAATCAATCAAGAAGCAAATAAGCAAATAAGGAAGGATACATTAACCCGTGACTTCACGTAGTTTCCCATCGTTTCACGATCGACATACAATGGGGCGGGGGTGGGAATTACTTATTCCATGAAAACCAGGGGAACATCGTCTCATTCCCTTTTATAAAGAAACGTCTGTGTGTGGAAACGTACCTAGTTTTCATTGAATAATGTACCGTGTCAATTTCTTCTAGCGAGCTGATGATTCTTCTTCGTGGACGACACGCGCATCTATGGAATTTATTTTCGATAGATATTTCCATGCGCTCAAAATAACATCCAAACAGAAACAGTTATGTTTCTTCTAAAAACTTAGGGGAATATTTACGGTTGTTATTAATTTGATGCATGACATATACGTACAGACCAAAACATATATATATTTACATCATACGTACATAATGAGAAGGAGATCGAGGCGGGAACATGCATTTGCCCCTCAATTGAGTCCCCAGCAGCTCAGGTAGATGACCATGCGCAGGGGGTCCTCGGCCTCCTTCCCCTCCTTCTCCTCGGTGCAGCAGACGGACGACGCCTCCCTCGGTGGTTCAACAACGGCCGTGGACGAGCCGAGCGTCCGCGCCGCCGACCAGTTCCGTGTGAGCGATGGCCCGTTGGATCTGCTGCTAGCGGCTTGCTCCTTGACGTCTGCCACCGAAACACTCGTTCTCCTTTCAAACCTCATCGTAAGTACGTAGAACGGCAGAAGAAGGTATTGTTTGTTGCATATATATGTATGTGTGTGCGTTTGTCTGGTGATCAAATGGGGGGAGGAAGAAAGGAAGGTTGGCTTTGTTTTCTGATGATAAGTGGGTGAATATGAGTGCGGACGGATGAGAAAGCAAGGCTCATGTGTACATGTATGAACATATATATATATATATATTTAAACAAACACACAAACACATGTGACGTACAATCAATGAAGCGATACTGGGAGCTAGGCACGGTTTGGTGGGAGAAGCCAGTGGTTTGGGGCGGGCCGGCCGTGGAGGAAGAAACCGTCGGCAGCAGAAGATGGACCATTGGTTCCGAGAAACCAGATGCGCGTGTTTGATTGGGACGCAAATGTGCATAAAACACCAACAAGGCTAGAATCTGTTGCATGAAGGTTATCGATCCATGTTCTTGTCTTTCCCTCTGGGTGTTCAAGACTAAATAGTCCATCCAAGGTTTCATTGATGGTTTCGTCCAGATGATCGACTCCCAATCACTGTCTTCAACCCGAAAACAAAAAAGAAATTTCCTTGTGCCCAAACCGCCCATCGTAAAGAGAGAGGGAATCCAAAATGCGATGATCAAATGATCCAACGATGATGAAAAAGGACCCATCACATCTCTGACAATGACCTCACCTGTTTTTATCATAAACATAAGGCCCTGCTTTCATCCTTACCACTGATTAATACAAATTGTAATGTAATATCCGCTAGAATTAGCACAGGACAGCAGGAGTAGAACAAGAGTAAATAAATGAAAGGGTGGGTGTCCGCTTCTTTTAACAATTAACAACAATTGACACTTGTAAGGAGTGTGTAAGTTACACGGCAACAGCACCCATGCTCTTCTACTTCACCTATTCGCAAAATGACCCAGTGAAAGCATAGATATCAGACAAGTGCCATTGCAACATTCCCAACTGTTTAAAAGTAGAAGAGTGAGGAAGAACTCATTTGAAGAAGATTCTTGACCTTAATTGGCGTATTGCAAAATAGAGCTCATATTTGCAAGTCAGAATCGTCCCATTGTAGAACAGCAGAGTCTATGTTTTGTTCTCTCTTCAGCTTATCTTTCAAGAACCAATCACAAAGCCGGCCAGCATTCAACTCCTCAATGGGGACTCCTTCCTGCTCTGCTATCACTCTCAGTAGATTCAGTGATGATACCTACTCCTTGGGAAAAAGGAAAAAAGATCGCAGAAAGAATCAGATTCTGATTTGATATCCTGTGCTACAAGAATCCAACCAACCAAATCACTAATTGCTATCACCATACGAATTCTCACGATATAAAAACACACCGAAAGATTTGTTATTCAATTTGATATAATTCATAAATGTAAGAGAATAAACTTTAGTGGAACGGTAAGCTTTCTCTACTATAATCTGAAGGTCATAGATTTGAATTATATAAAGGTAACGTTGCATACAATTAACCTTTTTCAGAATGAATCTGGGCTGAGAATTTACGGTGACTGATACATGGATTTATATCTAAAATGATAACCAGATAGATCATGTTATCGAGAACATTGTGTCCCAAATCAACACGTCCGGCCAAAATTTCACTGACATGTGTCAAAAATCTAGGTTGGTGAAACAATATTTGCTTGTATATTGAAATACCAAGAATTGACGAAAAACCATGTCAACCCATTTCGGTGTGTAAATTTACGTGTAGTATTCTTTTACTAACTCAACTAGTGTCAATTGACATGGCTTAAATTTTGATGGAAACGCATGTTTTACATATTAACGCACCCTTTCTTTGTTTTTATCTCTTTACCTCCTCTTGCTCTCATATATTGCTCTATTATCTTAGATCTAATTTATGCGCATTTTCCTAATTTTTGTATTTATATAGTATAGTCCAAGTCCATAAAGTTTGGTTTTTTAAGTCATCAGAGCTGGGCATCTAAGTATATTTTTATCAGCTAATTATGTATGTACTATCTAATGGTTTGAATGGAAAATGCATGCATTCTTCAATCAAAAGAGAAGGCTAAAGAGAAGCTCCAATTCATGATTCATAAGAAAATTGCTACCCTGATAATGGCGATTGCAATTTTCGTTTCAATGTTAACTGTATATTTGTGGTAGCACTTAGGAATTAGCATAAAACAGACAACCATTCATATGCATATCATAACGGTATGTTCAGCAGTGGAACCAAATTGTAACAAGGTGAGTTGTATGATCCATCTTAGTTGCAAAAAACCTTTAACCCTTATGTATACCTAAGAAAACATACAAGAAAAAAAAACCTAAGTTGGATTTTTATGACCCACATAACCAAGTGGTGGATTTGACAAAGCTAGGTGAGAGCATACTCTTCAATGTCCAATAACTCAGTTTCAAAAAGAACTTTAGACATATCTTTCAAGGTTTTCTAACTCTGAAGTAGGTATGCTTAATGTTAAAAAGCTCCTCTAGCAGAAAACACTTAACTAACTACTGACTGCGCGATCAAATTCTTTCTTGGTATTTAGCCATTCAGATGTCAGTATGTCACTAAGCATAAGATAACTGGGCAAGACCTAAATAATATGCTAGCCATCAGAGCTTCTTTGCTCAGTCCATGTTTTAGGAAGAGTGAATACACAATATCAACATGAACCGAGCAAAGAAGCATCTTAAAAGTTTCTTAGTGAATACCCTAACCCCATACACAATATCGAATGACTTGTCTTGGGCTACATTATCAGAGCTTCTTTGTTCTACCGTAGCTTTTTAGAAAACGTTTTTATTTTACTAAAACGTGTTGTCATTATATATATATATAAACTAAAACGTGTTTTCCAACGCTCACAATGGTTCTCACTTTTTAAAAAACGTAGCTTCTGTGGTTCATTAATGTCAATAAAAATCCGCTTATAAAAAAAATTGTGAAAATATTGTCTTATATGTTCATGACTTACCCTCATGTTTTTTTTTTTTTTTTTAATGTTCGGTAAGAAACCTAAAAAGCTGAAAATAGTCAATAAACTAAAGTCTCTTATGTCGCCAGTGGAGTCTAAACAAAAACAAACGGATTAAGAGAGCAGAAGAACTGTGGTCACCGTGAGACGACAGAGGAAGCGTTCGTGGGTGCTAAGACCAGACATCTCGACCAGACCAGCCTCTTCCATGCTCAGGAAGCTTCTTCCTTTGCCCTTCTGCTCTCCCAGGCATGCCCTCACGACCACCACAGGCCTTCTCCTCCCAGTCGCCCTCTCCGATGCTCTTGATGTTGCTGCAATGGAAAATCGAATTCTTGGAGCCTCAACTGTAGCTGTTGTGGGGGGAAAACTACGTACCAAACGTGAAGAGCACATGATACCTTGTCGGGGGGGAAACGACGCAGCCTGTCTGAAACGGGCGGTATGGTCACACGGAGATGGTCGATGGCGGCACGGGTTGAGCAAGGACATCATCGATCGGTGGCTGGAAGTAGAAGAAGGATTGCTGTTGCGATGGGAAGTGCGACCATTTAGAACCGAAGGGAAATAAATAAATTGGAGGATTTGTTCAGTTTTGGATGATGCCTTCCGCCATTGATGGATTTATCATCGGATAATCTCTTCTTCCTTTCTTTTTTTTTTAAAAAAAAATATATATATATTATACATGGGCCGTCGCATGGGCTTCGAGATTAATGGGCTTCCTTATTCGTAGGAGGTCCTCGGCGTGCTCGTTTCCCTCTTTTGGGCTTCCAAATTTACAACGTATTAATTAATAGCTTTTATGTATATATATGCATACATCCGCCAAGGTACAGAATATGATGAACGCGAATACGATTAAGAACATGCAATGCAAGGATGGTGTTGAACGACTATTAATCAACACATGCAGTCAGGAATCACTGGAGTGAAAGCAAAAGCATTATTCCATTCAGGAATGAACGTAGCAGGTAATACCAATTTAACACTAGCCACATACATACATGCATGCCGAATTTGAATTTGAATTTGAATATGAATTTGAATGACTGGAGATTTTCGAATAGCTCAAGGTGCGTGTCGGCAAAAAAGTCAAGTAAATAAATAGTTCAATTTCATCTACCAAACCTACCCCTGGGATTTGGAACAATTTCATTTGTGCAGAAGACAGCCGAAATTTATCTACAGCGGTTGTAAAGCACTTAACCACTCATCTACCGCACGGTAAAGCCTCTAATTGCCCCGTTTCATCTCAATGTCACTCAGGACTCTTGCACTAATTCAGGATTCTCGCCCAGCGATCACGTTACCCTGACACTATGAAAGATCCTGCACAGAAATATTTCATGATGACGATGGATGATGCATAGGTGAGGAATCTTCACTGAAAAAGAAGAACACAACCAATCAATCACTCAGAAGTTACAACGCACGTGTCTGACTCTTCAAGTCCTGCCGGCAAACACGCAGCCCAATGGCACTTGCCACGACAAATGGGGCATGCTACCTTCATGTCTTCTGCAGATAATCCAGAGTACCTAGATCATTTGTGAGAAATGCCGCCACTCAATAACACAATAAACTTCCTCTATCATAGCAGTTATCCCTTGATTTACCAGTCAGTCAGTACACATCATTTCCCTAACCCAGCACCAGTTGTACATGTTCAGTGAAAAAATCAACAAATGATGGCTCAAACGTCATCTACCATTACCTATCGTTGAACAAGCATGCATCCAAAGCTTCAAACTCAACACGTTTTTGTGCCATCATATGTTCGAGGAAGTTTTGCCTTCTACATCCAGCAGCTCTTACATACATACTGTGCCTTCATTATTCCTTTGGACACGGTATTCTAAGAATTGAAGAAGCATCGTATTTTCTAAACCAACTTTCCCAATTTTAAAATTTTTCTTCTTAAGAAGAATTGAGCACCCATGCCAAGGGGCAAGAACAAGTACATTATTCCATGATGCAGCAAAAATTACAAACGGAAAGTCAGGATTTTACGACTGCAATAAGCATGGCACACAAACTAAGGGATGCTACAAGTCTACAAGTAGGATAAAAAGGTCAAGGAAATGGCTAATATCAAATTTCGTGTCAATGAAGGGTGCAAGCTAAGTGCATCAAAATCTTCCCAATGAATTACAGGATAAAAAGGACTACAAGGAAGAAACCAACCATTTTACTTAAGCTACAGTTTCCATAAAATTGCAAAATCTGACATAAAACAGTACAAATGTACAATGACCAACTTATAAAACAATCCCTGTTGTAATTAGTTCAACAGGCAAACTGCATTTGATGTCCCGACGGCAAAAGTAAATATCATACCCAAAACATCCATCTGGAATACTAGGTGCAACCTTTTGTTTCAACTACGTATACTTTAATTAATATGAATTGTCGTGGAAGATTTTTACATGTCACTATTCACTCCAACTCCATAAACTACAGGATCACGTTGCATCACCATTCACACTATGATTAGTCAGTTATTTTAGGAATCGGAAGTATCTCTCAATCCTTTATCTTTATCTATAATATATACAATTAGGGTGACATGATCCTGGGTGCTCTTGAGAGATGCTCCTAAATGCTTTCCCCTTGTACAATTTAATGTTAATTTACATTCTAATGCATCAATATAACTTTCATACATCTTTTTCATTCTGGACCATTAGGAAATGAAAAGAGATGCACATCATTCGCAAGAGAGTTTCAAAGGCAGTACACATCCTCCTCATGATCGGTAAAGAAGAAAGTTTCAAAAAGTTAATGTTATTGAAATGTGTATGCTTGGATGAGTGACAATATTATAGGAAATAAACTAAAAAATGGTTCTACTAATATTAGAATAGAAGTTGCATTAATTGAAGATGAGAGAAAATCAATTAAAGCTACTACCAATACATCAAGAATTTTATCAGCATGACCTTCCTTCCCCACAAGCCTCCTAATTATTGTCACAATTAACGGGTTATAATGCATGAGATAGACCCCAACCCCATTTGTCCCCTAAGGATGCTTTTATAATGATCCTAGCGCACTGCAATAATGTGCAGCCCTGCTGTTTCCCACCACACAATCAGCATCATTGTAAATGGAAGTCAAGGTAACTATGGTCAACATCCCACAAAACGATAAGCATTAACTAGGAAATTCATACACATTTCAAGAATTGAATGGATTTTTCTTAGATCAGATATCTGCACTTACTATCAACAACCTACATGCTTCTGGTTTTGATATGGGTTTTGTCCATCTTCTTGGTCAACTATTTGTGCTTGGTTGATACTTATTTATCATAAGCATCTACCTCATCCTTCACAGAAAAGAAAAACAACCTACATGCTTCATGAGCTTTTGAGAAATTCTCTACAACATAAATCATGGAAATATATTCACGTTCATTCATGTCTAGGGGCCTTAACACATTATTGCCAATAACATCAATGAATTATCATCAATGACCTCCTTCCATTCCCCTAAGTCTGTTAATTTTGTCATGATCACCAAGAAGAGTAGTGCATGAGATAGATCACGAACCCCATTTATACCCCAAGGATGCTTTGTCAACAAGCCCAACAACCACCATTATGTATCATCCTACTATTGCCCACACATGATCCTCATCATCGCAAATAGGAAGGCAAGATGACCATGGTCCACATACCAAAAAACGACAAGCATGTCCCGACAAATTCACAAATATTTTGAGAATTGAATGACATTTTTCAGATCCACAGGACTCACATTTACATCACAAGCAAATGGCATGCTGAAGAATAAGTGCTTATACCACATACCAGTAGGTCTCTACTTCCATCTTTTTGATAAACCTCTCGATGATAGAAGTGGGAAACTCCTAACATAGGTATCTTGGCTCAAAGCCAGCCCCTCAATCATCAGCATGTTCTGAACAAGGCAATTGGTCTAACTAGATCACTTTTTTACCCCCCTTCTTGATGCTACCCAACTAATTGGCTGTCGATGCTGGACCACTATGCATGTTATTCATACAGGCGGGAGCAAAGTTGACTTGTTCCTTGCTAAAGAAATGTGGATCATATGGATGAGTGAAGTAGCTCATCTTTTACTTCCTCTTCCTTACTAGAAAAACGTCAAAAAAAACTTTCTCATCTCCAATTCTTCATCCTTGATAGCCAATGGTACTCCCTCTTTACAGCATGCTCTACAATAATTGGGGAAATCTCTCATATGTGCAGCATACCCAAATATATATGTAACCATTGACTGTCCATCTTCCTAGATTTTAAAATTTGTCCAAGACTCCCTCCTTCCACAATCATGGCAATCCAACTCATATCCATCATTCCCTTAGGTATTTGACCAGTTCTAATTCAAATCCTAATGGAATTCTTCTTAATTTATCTCAATTATATAAATGTCTGTGTCACACTAACGATGATCTTCCCATTGTCCTTCACAAGAGTAAAAGCTATACCATAATGACCATTCTTATTATTATTTTTGTTTATTATTATAGATTACATCGTTAATTTTGTCATTTTACCATATCCATTTCCATTGGGTCTACTTCTAAGAGCTACCTTGTACAAGTAGCTAAGTACCTCACTGAAAAGTTGCAATGGATGAGTGCAAGCCTTGTTGTAAAAGTTGGGGGCTAGTGCAAAGACCTTCAAGGACTATCATAATTGGTAGCCCATGGGTTACACTATCAAATACAATACTCTTGTGACCACTAAGAGATACAAAGCTCATAAGATGACAAAAAGTTTTACAGAAACCTACGGCATTATGTAGGACCCTTTCTCTCAATAGCCTAATTGAACCCTTTTAGAGTATTGTTGTTGATTTCTGTCAATATGGGATGGGACTTAAATCAATTTCATGCAAAATTGCATTATTATTTAATGAACAAATTTCTAGCATTTACACCAACTATGAATGCACGCTTATGAAGCAATTTCCCAAGAATATTGCTATACAAAGAAAGAGAGAGGCACAAGTCTAACTGTTGAAAAAGGATATATATGGCCTTAACTCCATGTGTTTGGTTTGAATAATTCAACAAGAACGTAGAAAAAATGGGTTTTAAATGATGTGTGACAGATCCTTCAGTTTTCATCAAATAAAATAATGAAGTTTGATAGGTAACCGATCTGTAAACATCTCATAGACCAAATATTAATGAATACCTTGAAAAAAAAAATCTTTGTCATTAAAGAGACGGTGATTCTCAAAGTTAGGACTTAAAATTAAAATAAAAGCTTCCCGTGAAGATGTTTTACGATAGTCAAACAACAATTTTCATGCTCAACAATCTGATATTTCATGAGAGATCTGAACACATTAAGGTGGATTATTACCATGTTAGAGAAGCAATTATGAATGTGCTTATCTCTACTCCTTACATACCCTCCTTGAAACAATTGATAGATGTCTTCACCAACGGGTTATAGGCACCTTTGAAATGATGTGTAACAAGATGAATGTAATTGATAAATATGTTCCAGCTTGAAAGGAAGCATTAAAGTTAAGTAGAAAGTATTTCTTAATAATGGAAGAATTTATGCACCCACCGTGTAATTACTATTTATTGGAAATTTACTCCAATTAATAAAATCATCACTCTTATTTATTCTCCACTAAAAGTAATATTTGGTTGGTGTTCCATTTATTATGGAAAACTTTGTATGTCACTTCTTTTGGGAAAATATCAGGTTCCTTTTCTTCCAATGATTGGGAACATTTTGATTTGGGATAAAAATGAAGAAATAAAGCTGGCCAATCATCGGATTGCCATTTCCAAGGAACAATGAGCAACAGATTCATGTGTTTGGGGGCATTCTTTGCTATATTACAAGGGTGAAAGTTATTTTTATGTTTGCAAAAATAAATGATAAGCTGATAAAAATGCGTCATATATTTTTCTTCATTTCTTTCAGAACATCTTCCAGGTTAAGAACATCCCGGTGTTGGTTTCGAACTAAGAGAGAATTGTTGCCCTGGAATTTAAATAATTTGATAACCTTTAGAGATAGCCATAGATATTTCTCATGTTTAACTATATCAACATACAAATACTTTTTTAATAGGAAAACTTCCGTCGCTATGATCAATTTGTTGCATTTTACTATCAAGTCAGGGCCCAGGTATATGAACTGCACGGGATAATGTAACTAATGAAACAACATTTTATTTGCAAAAGTAGCAACCACGACATATTCATCAAGAACAGACAATTTCCTTTGATCAGGCAAAGGTGCTGGTATATAAAATGCAACAAAGCAATGCTGCTACTGAAAATGAAGTTTTATTTGCAAAACTAGGCATCATGACATATTCAATAACAAAACTGAAATTCATTTGATGCGTTCTACTTCTAGCACAAATAAAAAACAATCAAATTTGATTTAAACAGAAGCAACAGAAATCAATATCATATAGGAACTCATGTGACAATAATTTTAAGAAAACAGTGCAATATGTAGTTGTTGTGAATACATGAATAAAAACCAAAAATGTAATGATGAATGAAGCTCACCATTTCTTTATACAGGCCTTGCAAAAAAAACCTTTCTGACAGCTTGAGCATCGAATGGTTTGGCACATACTATTGTTTTGGCAACGGTGGCATATCCTTTTCTGGTGGCGCTTCTATATGTCAAAGAATAATAACGTAAGTAGATGAGTTAATAAGAAGAGTTTCACATAACAAATCAATCAAAATTGTATAGAAAAGGAATCAAGATGCTAACCTGAACTGTTCCAACAGAAGGTAGCTCCACATTCTTGGACCGGAAGCACCACCGCAAGAATGAACTTGGATCAAGGACAAGCTTTCTATCCAAATGATGACCATTATTTCTGGAATTGGTGGCAACATTGGACGCTGGAGAGATTGCCATCAAACCATTGGGAAGCTTTCGCATCACCTCCACAGATTCTTTATGCTTTCTCATCTCCTCCTTCTCCCTCCTCTCCATCTGCCTCTTCAGCACCATTTGCATCAATTCAACCAACAAGCTCTCTATTTTCTTCCTCCTTTTCACTCTATGATTAACCTTCCTAGGCTCCTCCCCTTGCTCTATCATTCCCTTTGTCCTTTCCTTTGGTATCTGGTCGAATACCTGGGGTTTAGCAACAATGGGCCCACCAGACTTTCTCTTTAGTTTGAGTGATTCGGGAACACCGAGCTTGTATTGTCTCCGATATTGTTGAATGTAGTGAAGTTCGCAAAAACAGTGGTTCTCCATTGCCTGGCGTCTACATCTCCATCGTTTCCCATCGCTCCTCCGGCATCGAAGGTGATCAGGCACATCAACCGAGCATTCTTCTGAAACTTCTGGGGTAATTGTCTGCATCATTGGCGACACATTCTTCTGGTTTGTTTCCAACTCTTCGAACGGCATTGGTGATACCATTGCGTCCTTCCTGACCCTGAAGTACTCCTTCCATTTTCCGGTGTTGCTTTGTATATCCAATGTCATCTCTTTAGATGGGAGAGCTGGAAGCCAGGTATCCCTCACCAAGGTCTCATCTCTACTCTTGATTTTTCTCGATTCTCTGATTGAAATCGTACCTGTGGGTTTGATTCCAGATGTTCCTTTGCTCTTCAGAGACTCGTCTTTGGTCTTGAGTGCAGTTGTTTGCTTCATCTTCGAAGTTTCGAATTTGTTCTTGATCCCAGTTGTTTCCCTTCTCTTCACGTTCTTGTTGTGGCCCTTGACAACAGTGGATTCTCTTATATCAAAGGTTTCTTCTTTTTGCTTGGTTCGAATCGTCCTCCTCTGGATTCTAATCCCGGACTCCTCGACGGGAACAGTCTTCTCCATCACCTCCTCTGTATTGCATTCTTCGTCGTTGCTCATCTTCCGGCGCCAGGCCATCATCCTCGTGAACCCCACCAGATACCCGCCGTCCACATTCCTCATTCTGTCCTCCTCCTCCTCCTCCTCCTCCCCTTCCCCTACTGGTATCTCTACCCTCCTCTTCTTAGGAATGTGGCCGTGATCGACGGGGGGGGGGACGGAGGTGGAGGACGACAGGCGGCCGCGGCGGCCACGGCGGAGCTTGATGGAGTCAGGGACGGGAAGCTTGTACTGACGGCGACGGGCCTGCACTTGGTGGAGGTCGCAGAAAGAGAAGTGCTGCAAGGCCAAGCGAGGGCACCTCCAGCGCTTGCCATCAGTCCTCCGGCAACGGAGATGGTCCGGGACTCGCTCGATGCCGTCCATCCCCCGCCGTCCCAATTCCCAAACCAGCGAAGAGAAACGAACCGAAGGAAATCAACGCAAACGTTGCAGTAATAATAATAATTATAATGTAACGTGGTAGGGTTGAAATTTTATTCGAAGAATAAATCACAGATCCTAAGCAGAGGATTTTACATGGGTTTTTCTACAAAATTATGTTATCATTTGGTTCAAGTTTTTCGGTAGAATCATCAGACTAAACATTTAGAATTTATAAAAGATGTTCAAGAGATGTGCTTGATCATCATCGCGACACTCTTTCATAACATTTTGACTAATAAAAATTTTGAACACTCATAGCACTTGTATTATTATCTTCCACACCTGCAAAGTTCACTATTTTAAACCACCGAACCGGACAAAGTTAAGTTACGAAATGTCCTTCTATTCATTATTGAATTATTATTTCAACGTGGACTTTTTCATTTGTTAAATGATTTTCTGAAAAAGAGTTCTATGCTTATCCACTACATTTAGATGGTGTTGTACAAATTATTATTAAAATAGTTAACTGGTTTCCATCCTTCCAATCCACAAGCTACATGATTTAAGAGATGAAAACTAAAATACAAGATAACCATAATTTTGAGGGGTGAGATGGAAAGTAATTTAAATAATGGAACCTGCAATAATAATTATATAAGTATATTATATTATATTGAAAATGGCCACCATCGATCTCGCAGAAAATAACCATCTATTTCATTCTTATTGTTATTACAACGCATGTATCAACGAATTTCAGAAACAATCGGGATAAAAGAGAATAAATTTTTTTCGACTTGGGATTAATCATACTCGTGGACTAGGATTGCTGTTTTCCATTTCAAGACCAGCCATCACCATCATCAGATGATTCAACGGACGGAACCCAAGTAATAAGCACACCCATTAAAATGTTCTTTTTACAAGTTCCATTAACATCTGTTAAAAAAGAATAGTTACATTAATAATAATAATAATAATAATAAGATAATTGGCTTGCAGATACAGGGAAGCCTTGGTCATAATGCATAAGTGAGCTGGAGGCGCATCACCATCCTTTTCCAATAAGCCACAACCAGTCGAGCACAACTCCTGAAAAAACGCCTGCCAGAAGACACGCCACCAACCAATTGCCCAAAGCATTCTGCTCGGGCCCCTGCCCAAACAAACAATACATACGCTCAGTTTCTGATCCGGACCGTTTTGTTTTCCTCTGGTTGGTACTTGATAGAAGTTAACAAATGATACAAACCTTGTATCCTTTGGGAGCTTCCGTCAGAGCGCAGACCGTGAGGTGACCATTACTTAAACCAAGCAGTGACGTCAACATGATCATATATCCTTGGTCTCCATACCTGGCCGTAAAGTAGAATGCCGGGATAAATATGAAACGACCAATAGCAGCTGCGGTTAGGCCCTTTCTCGATGTAATCTTCAACTTGCTTATCATGGGAGTGTATCTTCCGATGAGATCCCATACATTGTACATGGCTATCAATATGAGTGCGTACCTGAAAGATGCAACACTTTCAGCGTCTAAATTTCTAACAACAAAATAAATCCAACAACGGTGGAATATTACTCGCACAGAACAGGTGTCATTGGGCATGGATGCAGAAACCAACCAACCATTCTGCATCCACCCTCTCCAAGAAAATCTTAGGTAGCGATTCCATCTACGATGCTATTAAATTTTAAGGATGACTAACTAACGTGATGCTTTTACCATGCACCCAAGCTGTGGGATCCAGTGTCTTCAGATAGAAAGCCAGGAAATATTGATAGAGTCAGAACATAGGTGAGATAGATATCAACAGCATAATCTATGTTTTGCAAGAGTAACTTCTTGTGGCTAAGATGTTCTGGTTGTTTAAGACCTTCTTCAACCTGCAAATAGTTAATAATTGATTAGACCACCATGAGAGCTTGCTTCCAACGATAAAAGTTCTACCAATGATTACATACTTGTTGACTAGGAAATTCGATGCCACCAGCAGCAAGGTCGGCACAAACTGTTTTTGACCCCTCCATCGCTGCCTTTGATCGATAGTTCTTAACAATTGACAGTTTTGGGAATACAAATGCATATAGAAACACACATAGGAGCTCAAAGATAGAGGACAGCACGAAGAACATTACTGTGGAAACAAGCCGTAAAAGAAATAATGTCTTAATAATGTTACTTTTGGATACAAATGGATATGAGAATCTTATAAGTAAAACTCAGCATGAGTTGATCACACAATTTTTTATGCGTTTGGCATTTGAATTGTCAACTTCATCACGTGAACAAATCTAATGTGCTTTTTAACGATAGAGTGAAGTATGAATACGAGAATGAAAATAATACCCAAAACATACACAATTCATATTTTTTCATGTTTGAGAAATTGGACGGATTTCAAGAATGGAGCTAAGAGATAATGTGAAGAAGCTAAACATGAAATTTTTCTTCTTCTTTTTTTAAAATACAGATAAAGCAAGGATATCAAGAACAGGCTAGCAGAAATATAGTTCAATTTCCCTCATCAGCATTTACTAATCTAAACAGACAGCAATATGTTCTTCCTCTCCCTTGAACCTCTTAGATACTCAAAAATTAGGTGTGACACTCCTGCTCCCTACCCCACACATGATTCGTCCTTCCCCTCCCAAATATCATCATCATTTAAGTTGTATGGTTGTTACAGCCAAGGAAGAAATTAACAAGAGTTGAAGTGGAGCCTGAGGCATGGACAAAAACAAGGTCCTGATGATTTTCTTTTGACCATCTAACCAGTCAAGCACTGACATACCAGTTATGAATTGACATGTGGCATAAAAAATTTAAGCAAAATAATATACACTTACAAGCCCCTTTGCGAAAGCCATCTCTACTGTTCTCAAATGCAGCCTTTGTTATTAATCTTAAAGCAGATGTGATTGCCCCAGAAGCAGCCAGGCCACACAAAAATGACTGCAACATTTACAATGAAAGCCAAGTGATAACAATGCCAAGAAAATAAGAAGAGACTTTATGTGTGCATGATCATGAACAACTTACTTGGATGAACTCTGGACACATCAGAGACAGATCACCAACCATTCCTCCCTGCACATGGGCATCTGCTGTTCCAAATGCTGCGCTAATGATACATAAGCCTATGAATGGTCCAATACCTCCCTTCCCATCAGTTGCCAAATCCAACTGTATGATGTTGAAAACATTCATAATTCACTGAGGTCAAATTGGCTATCAACATCTCAAGAGTATTTCACAATGTAAGTGTAGATCATATTGATTGGGAAGGAATGAAGAGTATTTCACAACGCAGAGAGGAATACTTACAATAATAATTGAAAAAGAACTGATGAAGAAAAGGCTGTATCCGGCCAAGTTGCGCAACCTTGTATTGATCCTTGCTTCATTATGTGCCAGTAACGAAGCAAATACGAGAGCAAAAGGTTGATAGACTAGCGTCAATATCCTTGTAGGATGATAGTTCTGTAAATGGAGTGAACAATTTTTCAATCCAATATACCACGAAATCATTCATACCACTTGATACGTGTTATGATGCCTTTTAATATTTCAAATCCTAAGAGAGTTTAATTTTGAAGGGATGTGAAAATCCAGAATCGTAATAATATTATGTGAAAAATCAAAGAGAAATGAGAATCATACCGGGAACAAGTAAAGGTAATAATCTTCGATTGTTAGCATGCTATTCCATGTGAAGAGACTGCCACAACCCAGAATCCAGCAAACTAACATTGCTGTGAGTTTGCCCTAATAGCAGTAAAAAAAAAGACCAAAAATTAATTAATAATGTATGTGGAATGGAGGAAAACTAAAATTCACTGTTGGAACACAGAAAGTTTTTCCAATTATATAGTTTAATAGAAGATTTAGTTATAATTAAAAAATAAATGGATGAAAAAGACTCATGTATAACTGTATCATCTGTAGTAATAAGACGAGAACTAAGCACATTTAATGAAACAAATCAATTTTTTTTTGGAATATCTTGACATGAATAAATTTAACAAATCAGAATTGTAAGACATAAAGTAAAGCATTTCCTGTTCTATCTGCTATGACACTAAGGGAACACACTAGTCTGGAAGAGCAAATGCTCCAACTTTGACGCTTAATCCATGAAAATCCTGTCTCGGAATTATTGATAAGGAGGGCTCTACCACTACCATATAATTGTGTTGGAGATTTTTACTCCATGCACCTGTAGACCATGAAGGCAATGCTTACAATGAAGCTTCTAATCAAATGTTACGGAATTTTGTCCCCTCAGCCCCATCTTTTCATGATCCAATAACAGATGTCTAGCTGCTAGAATGTAAAGTCTTAGTGTTTTCTCTTGGTACTTGCAGAATATATAGATGGTAAGCACAATCAGTTTCATTTTCGTACTCTGTACTACTAGTACCTCTGTATCCGTATCTCTTGCTATCTGAATGAAGGGTATATACCATTTTCCGTCAAAAACTAGGCTGCAACAGTCTTACCTTCTATTGCAAGCATGAATTGAAACAGAGGCACAATAATGGACTACTAACCTTATTTTCGGAGAGAACCGTATGCCCACCGTCGGAATCCATGGCTGCTTGACAGTGTGCTCCTTCCTACATGATTTGAAATGAAACCATCAATAAGCCGAAAGACAATTGCCACTTTAAGATGCTCACATAAGAAGCAGGGTAGGTAATAGTATGAAAAAATATAGTACAATGATATTCTAAAGTAGGTATAGTAGTTCCATTATCAAATAAATTGTAAAAACAAAGCCATCCAACATTAAAGGAAAAAATGGAATGGAAAGGGTGTTACAATATCCTTCTGAAAGAAAAAGAAAAATGACAACACTCCAAAAAAATAGTGCTGCATAACCTATGAAACACCCGAGAGTGAGTTCTTCTCAGATGGAAAACAGCAAGGGATCGACAATATTCTGCCGGACGCATTCGCTCAAAAGGAGAGGATCGAGTCGTATCTCTGCCGCAGAGATAAAAACGAATTAACGCAATGATTAGGATCCCGATTCTGGCAGCGGCCACCATCGGCGAGCAGTAAACAGGTAGGGGGGTAAGCAGTAAGCATTTGGACTTGTAGTCTTGAGATAAAAGCAACAAAAAGTCCGGAGAAACAGAGTAGACAAATTAAAATGCAAAGTTGAAGCAAAAACAAACACGACGCCGGCTCTTCTATCTCTCAATGTGACAAAAGAAGCGGAGGTGCTGGTTGGCGCCGATGATCATCGTCATCTGGCGACAGAACTACGGACCGGCCGGGAGGAAGATGAACAGGGAAATCAAGGAAAAGAAGGTGAGGAGGAGAAGACGTACAGTGTCGTTAAAGAGATCTGCGTGCGTTTCTGATCTCAAGCCCACGCCATGGTTTGGTTTGGAGAGCAGAGGCGGGCGCATACCTTGGTGATTGTTATATATTACATCAGTCTAGAGAGAGAGAGAGAGAGAGAGGAAGAGGAATTTTAATTTGACGCGGGTGCCATTTTTTTTTGTGTTGAATAGGTGTGAACGCACGACCTCCCAACGAATGACACTTGGAAGCGTTCACTTGTTTTGTTTGGACGTTGAATCTACTCCCGCAATTATCGACGAATCCACATGTTGACTGCTCCCGTCGACGGTATATATATGTGTATATCGAAAGCGAAAAAAAGAAAAAGAAAAAGAAAAAGAAAAAGAAAAAGGCAATCAAGATCACGACGTCGATCTCGATTTCATCCTTGCTCTCAATTTTAACAGAATATCCCCCATTTTTATCGATTTCATTATTGTTGCCTTTTACACGTGGACGACAAGCAACCCACGACCGCCCCACCCATGGAGATTCCATCTATCCTCGTCTTCTCTCTCAATTTGACGATCACAAGAGATCCCCGACAAAAGGTCCACGTCCCTTCTCCATTATTCAATATGATTAAAAAAACTCTATTCCCATCTTACCTTCTTCTCCGCTGCTGCATTTTTTTTTTGGCAAATTCTGCGTTCCCCTCCTTTCTGTGTAAAATCGTAAATCCACCACCTGAGGGAAAAATTAAGGGCACATAACAACGATACGCCTGTACTTTACTGTATAGTTCTAAAATGTTTCCTTTCCTGTTATTAAGTGGGATTTTAGTCATTCTTTACTTTTTACAACTTTTCTTTTGTCGAAAATAATCCTACTTTAAATAAGTACAGACTGGTCAATTCTCCCTGCTCCGTACTAAACCGTTGGATTTTGAGATGCATTTTTGAAGCAAGCTTGAAAGAGGCCGACCAAACATTTTAGTTTGTTGGGCCACAGTATCCGGCCCATCACCAACACAGAGATATTGGGAGCCCAACGTCGGTCGATTCTCGTTGGAGAGAAGCAAATGGAAGGAGGGGTTGATCGGTTTGCCGCACGTGCTTGACCGTCTGTTTCCGTGAAATAGGAATGAAAATCTCCAAATTACCCTTTTTCCCTTCTCTCTCTTTTTTTTTTTTCTCGCTGATTCTGCCTGTCGATCTCTGAGAAAGACACGCATCGCCGCCCCACGCACTCACCGGAGACGCCACACACGTAGGTACGCACTTGCTCTCAATGACATTGAGCCACTGTCGCTTGCGCACGGAAACGACCACCGCTCACACTCATGGAATCACTCGAACGCACTCTCGCACACGCACATGCTAAGACCGCCGGAAGCTCATGCACCATCGGTCGAACTCACGTGTCACTCATCCGATCGTCGAACTCCCACCGTCGCCTGCTAGGGATTCGGTTGAGAGGCTGCCGAGGAAAAGGATCAAAGGTGAAGATGCAAAAATACCAAAATACCCTCCAGTTTTCATGAAATCTACATCGGGCCCATATATACGTACCAAATCATTGTATTATGAATGGTTCATATGTAACACAGTCGACAGAGAGGGAGACGTTGACAAATATATATATATATGGATAAACAGTACTCTAGATATACTCGGCTAGAAACAAAGCAATTAATTAATTAACGAAGAAAGCACTGGAATGGAATGATCAAATGAGAGTCGATCAAGTCTTTTAATTATGTCAAAACAAATGTACGAACAAAGGTTAATAATTACAAGTGTATCTGTGAGAAGACCAATCTGATCGATCAACCACGCTAAGACAATCCAGCCAACTGGTCCACATCACATATACACGTACATAGGAATATTTATGAAGAACCCTTCAAGAAGTGGTTGAGGACAGAGACCTACTAAATCCATTCCATTCATGTGATTAATTGAAAGGAAGATTGATGGGAGAACAGAAAATTATAAAAGAAGACGTAGATGGAATGATGAATGGCAGATCGACCACCGTTATATGTTATAACATAAAAAGAAGGATCACAGCTATAAAAGTTCAGCCAAAGATAAAAGCATTCTAACAGTTTCAAAACGTGCAACAAGTAAGAATGTTTCAAGATAATCTATACCATATTTTTGCATATATCCTTTGATCACAAGTCTTACCTTATATTTTTGTATGCTTCCATCATCACTGTATTTTACCCTATGGACCCATTTCACACCAATGGAACTTTTTTCTGATGGTAAATCAGTGAGCTCCCAAGTATTGTTCTTCTCCACAGCAGTAATCTCCTCTTGCATTAAATTCTCCCATTCCTCTTTCCCAAATGATGCTTCTCCACAACTTGTAGGTTCTGTAGCCATAAGAGCAAAAGTGCAAGATTCATAAATGTCTCTTACAGAACGATACTATCTTGAAGGAGTCCGTCTGTATGTTATGAGTTGAATCAACACTCTAGCTTGGACTGTTTGTAGGTAAGGTAGAAGAGGACTTACTCCCTTCTTTATCATGTGATAGTTGAAATACCTTTTCTTCAAAAGATATGTACTCACCTTTTTACTCTTTCCAATTTCATATATTGTTTTCATCAAAAATACAAAATGATAACCTTTTGTCGCACCACTATAGTCCACAAAAATGCACCTTTCATTTTTTTATTTATCTAATTTACTCTGATCACCAGAGTTAATTAATGCATAAGCAATGCAGTTAAAAAATTTTAAGGCACTTACTTATATTAGGCTTTCTTTTATTCCAAGCTTCATATGATGTCAAAGATATTAAGAAGATATACTAACATTGTAACTACTTTAACCCAAAATTCATTTGAAAGGTCTTTCCATGAAGCATGCATCTTGTCATTTCTATAACAGCCCTATTCTTCCTTTCAACCGCCTCATTTTACTCTGGTGTATTTCTAATTTAATAAGTTGTCTTCTTATACCATGCATATTATTCACAAAAAACATTAAACTCATTAGATAAGATAAAAATTCTCCACCTTTATCAATCGAAAGAATTTATGTGGTTTGTCTCTTCACGCACGCACACCTTCAATGCATGCAATAGACAGCAAACCACACATCCTCTAGCTTCATAATTTCAACCCATCAAAATTCAAATGCACATAACGTAAGTGCCAAATAGCTGGAATTTCTTTAACATTAGCAACAAATGCATATTCATTAAGACAAGAAATATCAAGTGGGAACATCTTGTTCTCAGCCATGTGAACCTTAACAAGTGCAGCATCATGTTTCTGATTTTTTATTTCATATATCCCATCATGAAAATACATATATAGCATACCCCTGTCGAATAAGTTAGCCCACACTAAACAAATTATGTACCAAGTCAAGAACATAATAAATATCATGAATTAACCTTTCAGCACTTGACTTGATCTTTACTGAAACTGTAACCTCCTTACCTTAGAAACAAACTTGCAGGTTCACAGAATCATTAATGTCTCGAAAATTACTTCTTTCACTTGTTCTATGGTCACCACATCCACTGTCTAGAAGTCAAATATTAGCTTTACTTGTTTTTGTATTTAAATAAGTAAGATTGCATTCTTCCTTATTTTCTTTAGCAAAATTTACTTGCGTTCTTCTTCTTTTTCTGTAACGATTTCATCTTGTTTCTGCTTATTCCAACAATAAACTTTGGTGTGCCCATGCTTGTTGCAATAACAGCATTGTTTGTTCTTGTAAGACTTTCTTTGATCATTGGTTTCTAAAGTCTGAGGATTGGACTCAGCTTGACCTCGCCCTTTTGTTTGACATTGACTTTGACTTCGTCCTCATCCCTTAAAGTTACCTTGACCATAAGTTTTTTCACGTCCACTGCTTTTGTCTTTGTTAGACTTCTCCAACTTTAGACTCTTTAATTCTTCTCACATAACATGCATAATATTTTCCTTAGATACATTCGGATTAAAAGTCTCAAAGTTAAACTTACTTCGTAATAAAAAAGTTGAAGAAAGTGGTATGTTCTCTACTTTGCAAGCAATTGTCAACCAACGTTTGAAAATTTTACATTTTCTTTCTTTCTTTTAACTTCCTCCTCTTTCTCATCTTATCTGCACCAACACCATCCAAATGGCAAGAGATTTTGTTTTATTACTGTTTATTTATTTATTTATTTTCGTTTCATGATCATTCGTCCGTCTTTCTCTCCCATCTCCGTCAACATCGTTCGCTGCCCTCGTGTTGCTCTGCCACCGCATTTGCCTCAAACATTGATGGCAGGGCCCTCATTGCATGTGCCCCTCCCCTCGAAGGGAGGCGCAGGCTTGCAGTGAAGGTTCGGGGGGCAGCACAGGGCAAGCAACGTGCGGCAATGCGCAACGATGGCAGCAAAGATCGTGGCCAGCTACCTCTTGCAGATAACAATCAAACAATAGCACTGCATGCTCCATTTATTGAAGCTACCCAACTACCTCTTGCAGATAACAATTAATAGCACTGCATGCCCCATTTATTTAAACCGACGTTTCGGGCACAACAACACATACTCCTTTACCACCTCTTCATTCTTTCTTGTGAGTGATTGATCGAACTAGCTAGCCGGTCAGCGAATCAGCCACCAGCCTGAGATCTTTATATGATCGATCGGCTCCCCACATACGTACGTAGCTTTTGATTTACAATATTCGTACGTACGCACGTAGGTATCATATACATATATATATATATATCTATCATAAAAATACATATATACATACATACATACATACATACATACGTTCATGGGTAGCCTGAACGCGCACTCTCAGTACTTGGCTTCTCCCTCCGTCCAGGGGTTCTACCCCTTGAACCTCGACGAATTCCGCGACCAGGCCCACAAGACCGTCGACTTCATCCTTGACTACTACAAGTCCGTCGAGTCTTACCCCGTCCTTCCCTCCGTAGAGCCCGGCTACCTCCGCCCTCTCCTCCACCCCCTTCCCTTCCATGCCGTCCTCGACGAGATCTCCTCCACCATCATTCCCGGCATGACCCACTGGACCAGCCCCAACTTCTTCGCCTACTTCCCTGCCACCCTCTCCTCCGCCGCCCTCTGCGCCGACCTCCTCTCCTCCGCCCTCAACCCCGTGGCCTTCAGCTGGATGGCTTCACCCGCCGTCACCGAGCTGGAGACCCTCGTCCTGGACTGGCTCGCTCAGCTCCTCCATCTCCCCACATGCTTCCACTTTGCTAGCGGCGATGGCGGCGGCGGCGTGGTGCAGGCCACCACCAGCGAGGCCATGCTCTGCACCGTCGTCGCCGCCAGGGACTCTACCATGAAGCGTCTCGGCCTCAACGACGCCAGCAGGCTCACGGCCTACGCCTCCGACCAGACCCACACCACCTTCACCAAGGCCTGCAAGATCGCCGGGTTCGCGCCCCCCAACGTCAGGGAGATCAGGACTCACCGCGACTCCGGCTTCTCGCTGTCGCCCGAGTCCCTCAAGGAAGCCATGGATGCTGACGTGGCGGCTGGGCTGGTGCCTACCTTCTTGTGCGCCACGGTAGGCACGACGTCCTCGACGGCAGTAGATCCGGTGGGACCAGTGGCGGATGTGGCGCGGCAGCACGGGGCGTGGGTGCACGTGGACGCGGCGTACGCAGGGAGCGCGTGCATATGTCCCGAGTTCAGGCCGTACCTGGACGGGTTGGAGGGGGTGGATTCGGTGAGCATAAGTCCCCACAAGTGGCTGCTGACGTGCCTCGATTGCTGCTGCCTGTGGGTCAGGGAGCGGATGCGGCTGGTGAAGTCACTGAACATCGACTCGGAGTGCCTGAGGAACCCGGCGACGGAGGCAGGGTCGGTGGTGGACTACAAGGACTGGCAGGTGGGCGTGGGACGGCGGTTCAGGTCGCTGAAGCTGTACCTGGTGATCCGCTGCTACGGGGTGAGGAACCTGCAGGCGCACATCAGGAGCGACGTGGGGATGGCGCGGAAGTTCGAGCAGATGATGGCGTCGGACCCGCGGTTCGAGGTGGTGGCGCCCATAAGATTCGCGCTGGTGTGTTTCCGTCTCAAGCCGGACGGGAGCCGTAGGACGGATGCCAACACTCTGAATCGGAAACTGCTGGTGATGATCAACGAGAGCGGCAGGGCGTACATGACGCACGCCGTGCTGGACGGTGCGTACGTCATACGGCTCGCCGTCGGTACCACCATGACGAATCAGAGCCACGTCACGGCCGCGTGGCAGCTCATCAAAGAAAAGGCTGATGAGTTGTTGGGTTCGCAAGAACGACGCATGGCCGGTACTTGTACGTCGTGACGATGATAATCCAAGTGCCGCTCATTGTTTCAAAGGATCGTCATCCAGATGGCTGGCTAGTGATAATAATATATGTTTCTGTAGCGGAATAACGGTACCCATAACGTGGACCATCACTCAGTATTCGTCGAAATACGTACTTTTCTCTAAGTCTGCAACCGGTCAGTACATAAGCATTATTCGTCATGGTTGACCAGCTTAGTTGGTAGTTATAACCGTTTTTATTCGGTTGTAATGATGCATGCATAAGTGGAGAATGCTGTTTACAATCTCTGCCTTCTTCACTTACCATTATTTACCGTACTTTCTTGTTATTTTTAATATGATACCAGAGTCAAAAGTCAACCCACCACTTATCTTACACAGACAGGTGTCGCTGAACGATACAAGGTACAGCTCGTCGCTAAGGGGTTTCACCAACAACTTGACTTTGATTATACCCAAACCTTCAATCCTACCACCAAGCTTGCGACGATCTGGCTAATTCTCAGTCTCGCTGCAGCTTATCGATGACCCTCAGAATAGCTTATAAACATACGCAATGCATTTCTCCATGGTGGTCTTACAGAAACCATGTACATGCAATGATCCCTAGGCTTCAAAGATCCTCTCCGCCCCTATCATATCTAAAATCAGCTCCTTAGGCATGGTACCACTGATTATAGCAGTTTCCTTTATAGATTGGCTTCCACAACAGTCATTCGACGCCATGGACATTCTTTGCTCATCCTTCTGGTGTACATGGATGGTGTCATTGTCGTCAACTCTAACAATGATGATATACAATAATTCCTCGATTGTCTCTGCCAAACATTTGACTGACGACGCCTGGGTCGACTATCCTACTTCCTTGACATGAAAGTTACAGAATCGAAGCACTTGACATAAACGATTCGATATGGAAAATTGTAGTCCAATCTTCACAACTTCGAAGCCTCCTCATCCTGTACAGTAAAATGCACGGAGCTAAATTTTGTTTACCATAGGAGAGCAGTGTTTTACGGAGCGAGGGAAGAGCAGATTTCTTCCTGCTCCTCGGGCGTCCGTCGTCGCTTAAGGCTATCATTTCATACTCTCCTTCCACTCCCCAACCCTCCTCCTCATCTTCCCCTTCTCCCCTCCCATTAGCTCGCCTCTCAAATAGAGCCTAAGATTGTATTAAATCTACAACCCAACCTGTCCTCTTATTAAATCCTCCTTGACTAGAATTTTATTGTTTATGATTTTAACTTTCGACATTCGTCACGGACTCCCTTGTTCGTCGGCACGGCAAGTCGTAACAAGAATTTAGCTCAAACCTGGACTACCAACGTTGGGTTGATACAGACAAACTTGTTCGAAGCTGGATCAACGCCATAGTTTCTCTCCCCATCCACACGATGCTCCTTGAGTGTCGTCTATCCCCAACCAGTAAGATACTTGTCAACACTCTACAGGAGCGTCTTTACAATCTACAGAAAACTCCGGATCTCTTTATGGTGGATTATCTTCATCGAGCCAAAGCTCATGCCGATGACTTAGCTTCCACTGGTGCCTCTGTTCCCGATCAATTACTTAATAGTGTCATTCTTCGTGGCCTCGGTCTGGAGTACCGTCCGTTTGTTTCTATGGCACAATTCCATAAGCACCCCACATTTGATCTTCTTTATGAGCTGCGACTCTTATGTCCCTTCCTTCATCCAGTAGCCTTCGTATCCCTCCTTTTCACCACCACATATGGCTTCGCCTCCAACTTCTCAACCACCATTGCTTCCGAATCCTTATCCTACCACAGCTCATGTCGTCTGCCAGCTATCATACTGCCCGGTTATGTCCTGAAAGTGCAAACTCTTGCCTTTCACAAATAATAACGAGTACTGGCACCTTGACTCTAGCGCTTCACAGCACATGATAGCTTCGTCTTCTCAGCTTACTGATCTTCAATAACATGCAGGTATTTCCTCAGTTATCATTGGTAATGGCCACATGTTGCCTATTAGTCACATTGGTAATCTTCATTTGGACAGTTCTTATCTCTTTTGGTCCATTTATCTTCTTTGCTTTATGCTGATGTATGCGGTCCTTCTCCCACTATTAACAGAGAACGCTGTGCTTATTACCTAGTCATTTTTGACGACTATTCTCGATTTCTGTGGGTTATTCCGCTTAAACAAAAATCTGATGTTCCTGAACTGCTGAAGAACGTGATGCTACAAATTCAAAATGAATTTGGATTTAACATCAAGTTCCTTTAAACAGACGAAGGAGGGGAATTTGTGAATTGAACTCTGCAAACTTTCCTCATTTAGTAGGTGTTTAGAAAAATTAAGCTTTCGATTTATAAATGTAAGTGCACGACAATGAATAACATACATCGATATGTATGAAGCAGCCGCCTGGTTTTTTTTTGATAACCATCAACGATCGAAATGTTTTAAATTATTAATTAACTTTTTGCCAACTTGGAAGGCCGCTGCAAAAATAGCGGGCTCACGCAGTTGGACTGCGAAGCCCATTACCTGGTCTACTACCTGAGGGGCCACACTTTCGGTCTGGTTTCGTTGGATGGGTATTTAATTCAAGCGTTTATTTTCCTTGTTAATCCTTCGGCTGCAATATGATCACCATGTCCATTATGTTTGATGCGGTCGCAATATGACGACAACCCTGAATCCAATTCTGACTTTAACGTTTACCAAACAAAATTCTTAGCTCCCACAGCTCGATGATAAGAAAAGGACCTACTTTATTTTTCCTGTCTGGATTCAAAGAGCTTGGAGTTGACTTCTAAGGCCAGAGTTGCATTCAAATGTAACAAAATTTTAAAAGCATTTTAAATATTTCAGCTTCTATCTAGCACACTCTTGTTATGTGTCTTTTATTTAGATTTGTTGGAATGAAAGAAATAAAAACTTTTTGGACATTCAGTCATAAAATTTAGATTTGTGTTGTTTTATGTTTTTGTTGAATTATCTGATATTGTTCTTCGTTTTTAACCTTACATAGTTTGTGCTTACATAATCAGTGATTTTAATTTAATCTACTACCTCGTTACCAAAAATCCAAACGCAGTCAACTCCACGTCATTTAGCGTGGAGAACAATCTTTTCTTTTCTTTTTTGTTCTCCGCATTGTGTTAATTTAAATTAACGACAACCGTACAATCTCCTTTTCGTCCAGCAATCACCATTCGACCATTTCAGCTCCTTCTCTGATCAGCTCTCACCCTCTTCCTGTTGTCGTCCTTCTCTGACCGTCTCCCGTAGAAAAATATCTTTTTTCTTTCTTGTTAAAAAATATATAAGTCGACATCTATTTTGTCGCCAAGTTCCGACGAGCTCCTCCCCTTCTTCGCCCGTGCAAGTTATTAGGCCATCGATCCATCCGAAAATCCAAGATCGATCGATGCAGAGATGAGATTCCCTCCGACCATCCCACCTCCCCCGTTCGTGCTTCTCTTATTCACCGCAAGCCTATGCGGCCTCCTTCCCAGACCATCTTCCCAAGCGCTTGATACTCTGTACCAAGACCAGCCCATTGCAGGGAATCACACCTTGGTATCCGACGGCGGCATGTTCGAGTTCGGCTTCTTCAGCCTCAGCAACGATTCTAGCACCGGCCTCCCCCGTTACTATCTTGGCGTGTGGTACTACAACATAACCCCACGGGTTGTCGTCTGGATGGCCAACCGGGACGCCCCCTTCGCCAATTCCTCCGCCAACATATCCATCAGAAACGATGGCCTCCTCATGGTGCAGGACAAGAGGTCCAACATCTGGTGGTCTTCCGAGGCTCTCTCCGCTGCCGGTAATTACTCGGCAACCATTAAATTCGACGGCAACCTGGTGGTGGCCCCGGTCGGCGATCCCAACGATAAGCTTTGGCAGAGTTTCGATCATCCCACCGATACCTTCCTGCCTGGCATGACGCTCACGCTCAACGGGACAGCAAGAATGAACCTCTCGTCCTGGAAGAGTGAAGACGACCCGTCCGTCGGCAACTACTACCTCTTCCTTGATCCCCGAGGAATGTATCAGGTCTTGACGGTGTTCAACACCGACGGCGGCAATAGCAATGGTAGTAGCAGTAACGGCGATCTAGATATATTGTGGAGGTCTGGTCCTTGGACGAGTGGTTCGAAAACGTTCAACGGCGTCAGGAAAAATCGACCTCTGAGCATCTTCGGGTTCGACCTCAAACCCAAAAGAGACGCCACCGGCAACGTTTCGAGCATCGACTTCACGTTCGTCTACGTGAACAGCAGCACGCGGATAAGATTCGTGCTCCTCCCGAACGGGACGGAGACGACGTTCATCTACAATGACGGGGAGTGGGCGTTCAACTGGTCGCAACCGGTTGAGAAGTGCCAGGAGTACAACAAGTGCGGCGACAACACGATATGCCGCGAAAACCAGAATCCCAAGTGCAGTTGCCTGCACGGATTCGAGCCCAGGTCGGAGGGCGAGCGGGGAACCGGCAACCGGACGGACGGGTGTGTTCGGAGGGTTCAGCTTCCGTGCGACGGCGGAGTTGGGTATCTTCGGCTGGCCCACATGAAACTGCCGGATCTGGGGAGTCTGCAGACAGCGGACTCTTCCATCGGCGACAATGGAAGTTGCGGGAACTTCTGCCTGACGAACTGCTCGTGCGCGGCGTACGCGTACGTGAAGTCGGAGGGATGCTTCACCTGGGGCGAGGATCTCATCGACATGCTCCAGTTTACGGATGGCGTCAATGGCGAGATGCTCTACGTCAAACTCCCCATCTCGGAATTGCCAGGTAAGTTCTCGCGTTTTTCAATAAAGCCCTTGTTAATTCTTAATGTGCTGGTCCGTTGAGAATAATAGAAGTCGAACGGGCCACATCTCTTGCGTCGGTACGTACGACGGAAGGGGTTTGTCCAGAAAACAAGGTTGATGACATGGGTGATGATGATATGGACGAGGGAATTTATATTATAGAATTTAAGGTTTTTATTTTTTTTATATTATCTTTTTTATTTTTAACGTTGATCTCGTTGTCACATCATGTGACAACTGTCATAGTTAATATTATAAAATCTTTGTTACATGACCAAGTGTAAATGGTTTAATTTTTTTTTTGTTTATATGCTAACAAATTCGAAAAAAAAAATCTTGATTTTTTAGATGTACAAATATTAAAAAATTTAGACCATTCGCACTTGGTCACATAACATCATGTGAGAGTCAAATAAGGACCTCACAATATTTTTTAATGCTAACCGATAAGTGGCGACGAAGACATTAACGACAATTATCAGAGATAAGTGATAATTGTTAAAAAAGTAGGGATAAATAAGTTATTGTTAGATATAAAAGTAAAAAATTCTAGAATTTTTGTTATTTAGAGGGACTTTGTATCACTAAAAAAGTCAAGAATTAATAATTTTTCCTAATATTTATGTTGTCTGAAAAGGTTAAGAATTTATTTTCAATTACAAAAGAATTTATAAAAAGATTACTAAAGATTTCTTTGTATATGTTAATATAACGTATATATTAATATATAATAAATATCGTTATAGTATTTAAATATTATATGATGTAAACATTTATAATTTATATAAAGTAATATTATATGATACATATCAATATTTGTAATTAATAATTATAAAGTAATGTATTATATTATATATAAATAAAATTATCGCTATTTATATACATTATAAATATATACACTATTGTTTATTTATTATTATAATTAAAATTATTATATTTCAATTTATCATAATTATGTTGATATCTATATCATATTTATTATTTATTGTGTTAGTAATTACGTTATTATTTATATGATTATTATCATATTATAATGAATTTAATTATTAATAGTTTATGATTTATTATGAGGTTGATAATATATTACTATTAAAGTTGAATTTACATAATTTTTTTAATTATTCGATAGTGACACAAATAACTTGAAGTTTTATTTTTCGGACTTTTTTTTCTTTGTATTTCTTTAATTTCTAAATGGACCCTTCAAGTAATAAGCACTGTACACACGTATGTCATGCTAGGATATTTAATTTAATTTAATTTAATTGGGTCAAAATAATGCTGGTTTCCTTCCCTGTCCTTTTTTTTAATTTTCGTCCGCTCTAATTTGACGGCTGCATTCCTCAATACATAACATAACATACATTTGACGGTCGCGTTTATGCAGCTAGCGACCACGGTTGGTCGGAGTTGACTACCGTTAGTTTTTTTTCTCGTCTCTTGCTCTTTTCGTTTTTGTTTTCGCTTCTTTTACATTTGCATCTCTTGGACGGTTGGACCGTTGAAGTTCTGTTATTTTCGTTCTGTACTCATTCCCGGTGGTTTCATAGTTGATAGATGTTCTTCTCTTATCCTGCAAAAAATATTCTATTTCGGACGCATGTGTGCCCCTGTAGGCTCGATGGAAAACAAATTAATCCTCGAAAATTCCACAATTAATTAACAGATGAGGAAGAGGAAGGCAGCAGCGGACGGAAGGTGGTTGTCATCGTCGTACCCGTAGTCGCCGGTGTGATCCTGGTGATCCTCCTCTGCCTGTGCTGCTGGAAGCGCAGGATACGCGTCAAAGGTAATTTGCAGCAACCATATATATATATATATATATAGGTCGTCATGCATCCGCCGGCCTGAAATGAAAGAACGAACGTCAATATATATATGTGCACGTACAGGAGGAGGAACGGAGGTGATAACAACCACGAACAGCGGGGAGGAACACTCGAGCTTGGCGGACATCTACGATGGCGAAAGGCAGAGCGAGGGGGAAGGACCCGACCTGGCGTTGTTCAGCTTCGACGCCATGCAGAGGGCGACGAGCGACTTCTGCGAATCGAATACGCTTGGAAGTGGAGGCTTCGGTCAAGTCTACATGGTACGTGCCTGCCCTAACTAAGTTAATTAATCAACGTGCAGCAATATTGGTAACTAATTGATTAATTGACGATTAAATCGCGCGCGCGATCAGGGATTATTTTCCAGTGGAGAACAGGTAGCGGTGAAGAGACTCTCCCAGAACTCTCGCCAAGGGATGGAGGAGTTCAAGAACGAGATGACGCTCATCGCAAAGCTGCAGCACAACAACCTGGTCAGGCTAAAGGGCTGCTGCCTCGAGGGAGATGAGAAGATCCTCATCTACGAGTACATGCCCAACAAGAGCTTGGACGCTTTCATCTTCGGTACTAACTAATTGATTAATCGATCGGAACCATATATATATATATATATAAATGTATTTTTCTCATTATTTTATATATATATATACGTACGTACGTACAGATGGAACAAAGCGGGCGCTACTGGATTGGAGGAAGCGCTTCAACATCATCGAAGGAATCGCACGGGGGCTCTTGTACCTGCACCGCGACTCCAGGCTACGCATAGTTCACCGGGATCTCAAGGCAAGCAACATTCTGCTGGACCAGGAGATGAACCCCAAGATCTCGGATTTTGGCATGGCAAGGATCTTCGGAGGCAATCAGAACCAAGACAACACTGATCGAGTCGTTGGCACATTGTGAGAACCTGTTACTTAATTCTCTCTCTCTCTCTGTAAATATATATATATACATACATTTATAACTAACTTCGATGGATGGATGGATCGATCAGTGGCTACATGTCGCCCGAATATGCGATGGAAGGCCTTTTCTCTGTGAAGTCGGACGTGTACAGCTTCGGGGTCCTGGTTCTGGAAATCGTTAGCGGCAACAAGAACAACAGGCTCCGCTCCGATCGGTTCCCAAATCTCGTAGCATACGTACGTAAGCTCATCGACGATCAAACACGTTGATCAATCGATTTCATCAGGCCAACGCCGCGTCTGCATTAATTAATTTCTTAGTAATTAACTAACGCTCTTCCGCATGTATATATGTATGCAGGCATGGGACTTATGGAATGAAGATAGACCGATCGAGTTGGTGGATCCCTCCATCAGCAACTCCACCTCCTACTCCACGGATGAGGTGCTGAGATGCGTACACATAGCGCTCCTGTGCGTGCAAGATCGCGCCAGCGACAGACCCACCATGTCACAGGTCATCATCATGCTCGGAATTGATCAGACTGCATCAATCCAAGACACACCCAAAGAACCGACCTTTGCTTCCGTAAGAAGCCCCGGTAACACTTCTACACATCCTGCCCCACACGACCCTCAGGATATCTACACCACCAACGATGTAACAATCACCACCCTCACAGGAAGATAACTAGCTAGTTAATTAATTAATTAATTACATGTACCTGTGCAGCTCATGATTAATTAATTATATATGATCTTCTATTCTTTTAGGTTAATATCCTTCTTATACGAATGGACAGGTCACTCTCTTCATATATACATGTGTTGTTTTTTTATTAATGTTGATGTCATAAATCATCCTTCAAGCTAATTAATGGGATTTGAATCTTTAAAAGTACTTTCTGGTTATCAAATGAGATCGAGCTTGAAGTACCTATTTGCATGCCCAAGTACTTTAAAATCACTTGCCTAATTAATTACTAGTCACACCATCGCACATCTTAATTTTCAAAATGTAAATGTAGTTCTTAATTAGTCTCTGCAGTCCTAGAATGTGATGAAGTAAATTGATTTTACTGAAAATTATAACTTCATGTTATCTATCGCTTAATTAATGCCTGTGACCAAGATAACATTGATGTTGTCACTCAAGAGTAGCTAATATTCATGAAACTAATACATTTGAGTAGGTTGCTCAGAATGATGAACCTGAAAACAACATCATAAATGTAAACGAGCTTGAAAATTAATTAACCTAATATTCAAGAATCCAGTGGAGACCTTAGAAGAAGCACTGGGGTCGCTCAGCCACCAAAAGAATTCAGTGAATATGTCTGTCCCATTCTCCATAATTACACCGCCAACATTAACACTAAATATCCTTTTCTACGCCTACTTTGTCCAAAAGACACAAAAGTTATATATATAACTTGGACACTCAAAAAGAGCTTGCTAGTTAGGGTTTTGCAAATAGAGATGGTAAATGGGTCCAAACTATGAGAATCGAATTAATTAAATGCTCTTGAAAGAAATAGGACACAAAATAGTAATGGGTCTTGCAATTGGCTGCAAATAGGATACAAAATTAAATGTAAAGAGGATGAGAGCATTAAAAGAGTTGAAGTTAGGTTGTTAGCCAAGGAGCTCATGCAAAGAGAAATGATAGATTATCATGAGATGTTTACACTTACTACTAAAATAACCATAGTTAGTTACGTTAGCTTCGGTAGCTAAATTAGGATGACATTTATAATAGACAGATGTTACGAATGCTTTCTTAAGCGAAGATCTTGACAAAGAGGTCTACATGAATATTAAACTTAAATTGGATGAAGAGGGGAGCTTCCTAATAAGGTCTACCAGCTTAATAAATCCCTATATGGGTTGAAATAATTGGTTTTTCAAATTATCAAGCCTTTTATTGAGGCTAGATATAGACAATCTAAATTAAGCTTACTACTCCCTATTCACCTTTAAAAAACATGAGATTCACTTCTCTATCTTGTGGTTGTTTTAGCCCCTGTACACAACCTTTATTACTGTAAATGACTTGAATACTGTCAAATAGCTCAAATCCTTTCTTTATATTCACTTCTCCGCCAAAGATCTTGGGAATTAAGCTCAAATTCTTTCTTGATTTTTAGATGATAGCCAACTCTAAACATGACATCAGTTTTAGCCAAAGAAAATATATTTCTGAACTTCTTAAAGATGCTCACTTGCTACGTTGTAAACCTGCTAGTACACCCATAAGTGGGCACCTAAACTAGCATGATAAAAATTACGTACTTCCAGATCTTGCTAAGTCTCGTGGACTTGTGGGTGTGCTCATCTATAACTACAACCAGACTTGCTATGGCCTTTGCTATTTATCAATTAAGTCTCTACACGAATGTTCCCTACAAAGAGCATTATGAGATTACCTTATAGGTTGTAAGATACTTTAAATCTTCACCAAGTTTGGGAATATTATTCAAAAATGAAAAGAACTTTGATGTTAGTTGTTATTGTGCTGTTGAAAGAGGGAGTTCCCTCGTTACCAGATGGCCCACCATTTGGCATGCCATCTATCTTGGTAAGTCTTGATTACTTGGAAAACTAGTTAGGGAATATTATTCAAATAGAGGCCTATGACTATTCCAACTTGTGAAAATGTTTAGCTAGCTGACATATCTTTTATGTGACTTGGGTGTCGACGTTGTTCTACCTATCAAGCTCTATTGTTACAATAAAGAAGTTTTATCGTATAGCCAAGCGATTTCATTTAGTGGGAGAGAATTAAACATATTAAAGTAGATTGTCATCTTATACGAGAGAAGGTCTCACAAGGCATTGTGAAGACTTATTTTGTTAAGGGGGTTGAGCAAATTGTTGATATCTTACCAAAACCTTTGAATAAGTCTCCTTTTCTTGAGATTCTTGGTAAGTTAGTTAGGTATACATAACACGTGCGTGCCTACTTTGGAAAAAAAAGGAAACCCATTATCAAACTCTTTTGCACGATCATTTCTAAAACTAATGATAGAAGTTCTAGTTTGCTTTTGAATTAATTTATGAAAGCTTGAGAAAAGCATCAAAAGTCTCATTTCTATGTGCCAAGAAAAATACTTAATTAAAATGAGAGAAATTATTGATAATCACAAAAGCATATATATCTTCTATCTCCCGCTCAATCTTGAAGCCCTAGATGGTTCGGACAAATACATATAAAGAAACCCTATTGTTTGGATCTTTTTGATTAATTATTGAATATATAGATTGTGAAATTGTGAAACGTGGTTTATACTACATGATTGAACATTTTTGCTGGGTTGAATGTTGTGATTAGAAGAGTTTCGGTAATTGTTTCAATAAAAATGTTATTAAAAATTAAGTATATTTGTACATGATCATTCTAAGGAATTCATATTATGTCGATAATTTGATGTTATGAGTGTTAAATGCATGATAATGTGCGGGAATGGTTGAGAATTGAGATAAGGGGGGAATTTGTTCGTTGCTTTGACTATGACCTATATATTCCCATGGAAGCACAAAATTCTCCTTCAATTAATTATAAGGTGAGGCTGCAGGGAAGCAATAACTCAGAAGACAAAATTCGCTTTTGGAAAAGAGAAGATTTCTATCTCTCCTCCCAAAATGGCAGAACCATGAACATAGGAATATTTCTCTTTCTCTTCTGGCTCGTGAGAAGCACTTTTAATTTCTACGGATGATGCGATTTTGTTTTGAAAATCATTTACATGATTATGGAGCAACAAATTTGGTATATATAAATTAACATCTCAACAACTAACCCTGAGGAAGCCAAATTAAATGGTTCATTTGGCTGAGTAAAAGTCCTACATATATATATATATATATATATCTATGATGCCACTCATATAATATGTAATGTGCTAAATTTTCATGTTAACCTGAACCATAGTCACTAATTTTTTTTAATTAAAAATGGATGGCTGGAAATTTCCAGAAAAGTGTTTGCTTATTGCGATTAAACAAAAAGTTTATCATCATATATTTACAATTATCTAATAATAAAGTATATACAATTATTTTTACCCTTTTTTTATATATATTTATAAAAAAAAAAGTCTAACAACACCACCACAGAAAAAATCCCTCCTTTATCGAAGGAAAAAAAAAAAAAAAAAAAACAGAAAAAATCCCTCGCCAGAAGCAGATTCCAGAACAAAAACCTGCATCGAAATCGAAAGTCTTCCTTCCTTACGGTCCATGGGGTTGTTGATGTAAACAAGTCGTGACGGGATTGATAGGTTTCCCGTTCCCTCTCGGCGCCCTCCTCCTCCTCCCCTCGTCCCTCCCTGACCGCAGCAGTCTCAAAGGTGGCGCCTTTCCCCGTCCTCTCTCCTTTTGTATGATTAGCTGCGTCTTCCTTCAAGTCTCTCTTCCGCCCTCTCTCTCTCTCTCTCTCTCTACCGTTCGTCTCCCCAACACCTTTGGGCTTTTCTCCAGACCATAACCATTCTTACATACACGCGCGCGCACACACACATACACGTATACTCCGCCTTGTTCGTGGGTTCCGTATCCTTTCCTTCGTTCCACGACTTGGAAGAAAGATGATAATAATGTTTACGCCTTTTTTTGTTTCATTCACTCCAGAGTCCTTCAGCAGATCATGGCGAATGGTATGGAAAGAGAAAGCGCTTTCATCTTTTCCGAGGAAGAGGTGAGCGACATCAGCGGGCTTAGGAGGGGACAAGACTACATTGATGTAATGTGTGGTTGCACGAGCCGTCGCTATGGAGATGCGGTCGGAAGACTTAGGGTTTTCCTCTCGGGCGACCTCGAGATCAGCTGCCAATGCACCCCAGGATGTGACGAAGGTTCGTCCAATTCCTTGTATTGGGACATTTTTCGCTAGCATGTTTGCTTTCGCTTCTTCTCTTACCCTATGTGTCAATAAGTACCTACCTCTTCCAGAGCTTGAGCAAAGCTCTCTCTCTCTCATCGTCTTCGTCGGTGCAAAGTTCCCATCTCTTGGCATTTTCGTAAGATTGGCCTACTCACATGCTTATTTTGGTATTATTGCCATATGGTTACGCTTTTCTAGCAAGCTCGTAATTTCAAAAAATGCAAACTTTTTGCTTGCTTCTTTCTTATTCATCCAATAAAATACGCTTAACGCTACAATGAGAATGCTTCATGAGTCTACTTGTACAAATTTTGTTTTAATTTGCAATTTTTCGTGCTCATGATCTGCACTGAAAGTTTAATTACGGAAATTTCTCGTGCAAGATTAACTTTACTTTCCAGTGGAAGTATACGGAATACAAATATGTCTCCTACAAAACCAGGTTTCTTATGTTGTATTCACTGTATGAGCTCCCTCAATAAAGATTTGACTCGGAGCAGCTTTTCAAGTTCACTGTAACATTCTTAGTGGTACTACCACAAAACTTTTCTCATGACGCCATGTATTTAAGTCCTTTATATCAAAGGACTAATACGATAATTTATCATGTATTTATAGTTGTCTACTTATAAAATCTATACGATTAACTTTTGATCGTCAAGAAAAAGAATTAAGTTAGTCACTGGGAAAATACCTAGTGTCATCACTAGGAAACATCCTCTCAAGTTCACTGTAACGTCCTTGGTGTTACCACCAGAAAACTTTCTTGGTGGTACCATCCTATTTATTAATATTTTATTTTAAAAATTAAAATTAAAATAAAAATATAATAAGGTAATCTATGTTATATTCTATTATATATTAGAGTTTCCTATTAATCTGAATTCTATTTGTCATTATATTTTTACTTAAACATCAATGGTTAAATTTTAACAGAAAATTATTGAATTTTTTGTTCTTTAAAGCAAGGACTAATGCTTATTTAATTAAGTAAAAATTTTACATGTATTTGTAGTCGTCTGACTATAAAATCTACATGGTTAATTTCATTATCTCATGTATTGATAAGAAAAAAAATTGAGGCGTCACTACTAGTATATACCCCTCTTTCAAATTCCTGCGATTTCAAATTCTATGTTAGATGAATCCACAATCCTACTAACAATTAAGTAAAAATTTCGTAGAAGCTTTCTTGTTTTGATGATTATAATTTTGTGTTCCTTGGTCAAACATACGAAATTTATTTTATTTTGATTACAATGTGGTAGCATTATGAGACGTGGAGAAATTTTGCTTCACAGGTGTTGTCATCTGTGTGTAACTATTGACATTTTTTGCGGCATCGATAACATTTGTAACCCTTCAATTAACTTTTGATTGCGGACATTTCTAGTTGAATGGATGCTGCTTTTCAACAGATGGATATTAGAGCAAAATCTATTCCTTAAGTGGCATTTTTTGCACATACTATGTACTACTTTGTTTCTCACTAATAAAATTTTGTAGCATTTATAAGTTACTGTCATTTTTCTTGTAATTCCTTTTAATAAATATTTGTTCTTTCTATACGATTCAAGGTGCTTCATATTCATGTGTGCTGTGAAGCTTGGTACCATGTTAGCACTGATCGATCTTCTCTTTTTGCTTCAACAATCAGATAAATTGAGTCCAGCTGCTTTTGAAAAACACTCGGGAAGAGAAACAGCCAGAAAATGGAAGAACAACGTTTGGGTTATTCACAAGGGAGAGAAGGTTGCCTTGTCAAAGACCGTCCTGTTGAGGTACCATGATCTGGTATATAGTTCCAAAATTCATAATGCTCGACTGTGCCACCGAGATGAATTTGTCCGTTGCACCCGGTGTAACAAGGAGCGCAGATTTCGCCTTAGAACTAAGGAGGAATGCCGTATTCACCATGATGCCATGGCTAATCCCAATTGGGAGTGTTCTGACATGCCATTTGACAAGTACGTTTTCCTCTACCATCTGCTGACATTTTCTCTGATTTGGGTGATATGCTGCTGATAATATTGATATTCTAACATTAATAGACATGCTATTACGTTTTTGTGTTTATCCATGCCGAAAGAATTTCATTCCATAATTGTTTTGGTTCTTCTTTCTCAAATGAATCGATTGCAGTTGCTTTTCATCTCAGGCAGGGATTGAATATGTATGAATGAAATAACAACAGTATCTGTACTTTGGTGGTTCAACTTTTTAAAGTCATAAAAAATATCTGTTAAAATTTTCAATTTAACGAAATACAACTTGGCATAGCTTGCTTGTATTCAGGTTAGGCTGATTTTTAGCAGCCTAATTGTTCTTCATTGATTCATTGAACCTGATGTTAGTTCTTACCACCACTACTAAATTGTTCTGGCATTGGCCTTACGGCAATTAGTTGATATCTTCCCTGGTAGTAGATCTGCCTGTTTGCTTAATGGTGCCTGAATAATGAATCATGTTGCAAAGTAATTATGGTAAGCTGTGTGTGCTGGAACGCCCCTACTTTTTCGACTATTAACATCCATGCAGCAAGACGCTGCTGATATGATATTGTTATCTTTGAAAGTTAGTTGGGCTGGGAAGAATGATTTATTTTTGACATCCGTTATTAGGCTATTGTGTTGCAAGTATTTTCCGCGGGTTTTCAAAAGGACTTTTTCTTCTTAACAGGATTTCCTGTGACGACGAGGAAGAGAGGGCCAGTCGCAAAGCTCAACGAGGATGCTGTCGTCTGCCGTTATGCAAGGGATGCACCACCTGTGTCTGCTTTGGATGCGAAATATGCCGATTCTCGGACTGCGGCTGCCAGACATGCATTGATTTCACACGGAACTCGTAGATTAAATAAATGGAGATGTGCGCTGGACAAGTCATTCAAAATTTTGCCCCCGTTCGAGCACCTCAGTTGTGGCAAAACATCGTTTTTTTTTTGGAAGAGTTGGGGAACGGGACGCTTGCTTATTTTTATTTGATTTATATAGATGTAGGAGGATGAAACAGATCAATGTTTTTGAACAAGCGCTGTCCTTTTCATCTGCTTCAATATCAAAGATGACGAATTTGATGACTTTCATCGCTTGTTCTTTTTTCTGCGCACGGCTTTGTAAATGCTCTCTTCCTGAAGAGAGTGGAATCAGATGATCGAAGGGACCTTACCAAGCGAAGAAGAACGCTTGTTTGTTGGGTTGGGGGGATCGATCGATCGATAATATGTGACGTCGTGGCTGAATAAAATGCAGCCAGTGAATATTGCAGTGGTTGGTTGATGTCGCGTAGCAGAAGAACATTGCAAGGAAATCGGAAATCAAGGATGTAGTAGTTACAGAGAGGCCAGTAAGTGTTTTTTGAGGATTGTCTTCTATCAATCTTTTCCAAAAAAAGAAGCGACAAATCAAAATTTACAAATTGATGTTGCTGCCTTTCTGGTAACATGGCACCGCCAGAGTCGCGCCTCACCTTCCCCGCGGATTCACCAGCTGGGAGAACACAACAGCACTGGTGGTGGAGGTGACGTCGCCTTCGGTACGGTCGTCCGAATTCGCTCCCTCAACCATGCCGACGACATTGTCGATTGGAGGCAGCGGGATTCCAGAGATGTGGTTGGTGCTGTTCTCGTCGGGATCGGCGACCGAGGACGTCTCTTGCAGCTGGAGGGCGTACTCGAGATTCCAGAGCACGTCTCCCATGGATGGCCTATCGACCCCCTGCTCGCACAGACATTTCTCGGCCGTCTCCCCGTACTTCTTGAGGGATGCTGGGTTCACCTTCCCCACCAGCGAAGGATCCATTACGTGATCCAACATGCCCTTCCTCTGCCACCCCATCGCCCACTCGGCTATGTTCACCTGCTCCCTCGGGAGGCCGGGGTTGAGGGCGGGCCTTGAGCAGAGCACCTCCAGGAGCACCACCCCGAAGGAATACACGTCCGACTTCTCCGTCAGCTGTTGCCTGCGGAAGTACTCCGGATCCAGATAGCCGAAGCTGCCTTTCACGGCTGTGCTGACGTGCGTCTGATCCAAAGCAGGGCCTGTCTTCGAGAGCCCGAAATCTGCCACTTTTGCCACGAAATTCTCGTCCAGAAGGATGTTGGTGGTCTTCACGTCCCTGTGTATGATGCTCTGGGAGGCGCCCGTGTGGAGATAATGCAGTCCTCTGGCGGCACCAATGCAGATCTCCAGTCGACGTTTCCACGACAGCGACGGCAGCCCGGCCCCATACAGATGGCTTCTCAGCGGCCCGTTCGCCATGTACTCGTACACCAGAATCATCTCCGACCGCTCGTCGCAGTACCCCATCAATGTCACCAGATGGCGGTGCCGGAGCTTGGACAACATCTCGATCTCGGTGTGGAACTCCGCAAGCCCCTGCTCAGATCTTGGGTTCCCTCTCTTGACGGCAACCCTGGTGCCATCCTCAAGAGTCCCCTTGTACACCTTCCCAAAACCACCCACTCCGAGGAGCAGGCTCTCGTCGAACTTGTTCGTCGAATCCATGATCTCCACGAAAGAGAACACCCGCCCAAGATTAGTAGAAGCCAAGGAGATCAAACTCGCGGTTCCACTCTTTTGAGAGGTCACCGACACTTTGCTGATGGTGTGAGAGTTACCGTACAACGGCAACGGCAGCCATGGTTGGTGTCGGTTGCGTCTTCTAGCCCTTGACCTGTGGGTTATTACCATTGCCAGAAAGCAGCAACACACCGCCATCATTCCAAGTGCCCCCAAGGCTCCTGCGATTATGAAACCCATTTTCTTCCTTAGCTTTGGGGCCGGAAGAAGATCGCCTACGGTAGAAACGCCGTCCAGGGCCTTAGCGTTGTTGCTGATCTTCATGATTTCCAACCCATTCAGAAGCGCATTGCTCGTATCTGCCATGCTGTCCGGCCCGACGCTCACAACCAAGACCTCGGAATCGGCGGAAGAATTTGCAACAAAATCCTTGTAGTACGGCACCGCAAGGCCGCCCTTGAGGGACGATAGGTCTAGACTTGGAATGGCAAGATCGGAATTGAGGTACACATTGAAAACCAAGCTGTTGAGGGTCTTGCTGTAGATATCGCAGAAATGAAGCCTCACCAGGTAGACGAAGCTGGGATCTACCGGGAAAACCCAAGTCATGTTGAAGGTCGAATCTGTGACGTTGGCGTCACCCATCACGTCCGCCGTGGAGTAGACCCATCTGGGTGCGGTGTCCTCTGTCAAACCCTTGGGGTACATGATGGTTTCAGGATCCACGTTGACGTCCACGGCGGAGCTGTTGACATGGAGGTATGTCGGATCGCTCTCCCATGCTCTGCCAAGGGTGTCGTTCAGAGGCGTGATGAATGGGCCTCCCACGTTCAACCGATATATGGTCTCCAGAGCAACCGCGGTAAGACCACTGAAGGGAGCGTTTGGGACGGCCAATGCCCGATCGTCTAACAGGCTGTCGGGCACCGACACGACCTCGATTCCGTTGACGAAGGATACGCTGCCGTTGGAGGGGATAAGCACGAGGGTCAGATAAGCGGAGGTCACATTCACCAAGTATTCCTTGGACACGGAGGAGTGGTTGGAGTTGAGGAAGGTGAAGTTGTTGAGGAGCACAAACTCATCAGTCACGACGGTGATTGGGGCGGACATCAGGTCGTGGCCAGGGGCTGGAAGAGGGTGGAAATGTAGGCGGATCCAGTGTCGGCCAGACTGCCGAATGCTGAAGGCGTAGGCAGCCGGTTGCGAGAAGAAACGAAGCGACTGATAGATGGGCGACGGAACGGAAGAGTTGGCGGCGGAAACAACACCATCTCCGGAGGTTTTGAGCGAAAAGGAGGACTGGTCGGAATCGGGTTTAAAGATCTGTCCTTGGAAGGAGACAGCTCGCGGAGATCCACAAACAAGGCGATGGTTGTCTATGGGACTAAATACGGCAGAAGCAGCTTCAACCAAAAATCCAGCGACAGCAACTGCAGCAAAGACAAAAGCCAGCAGCTTGAATTCCTCCATCATCCTCACCGGCCACCAACTGCAGCAGCGATTCCGAGTTTTGTGGTGGTACAGGAGGCGGGTGGGAAAAAAAAACCACCAAGGTGGGGCGTCAACTCCTGCCTCTCTTCTTCCTCTTCTTCTGCTGCATCAGAAATCCCTTTTTCTTTAAAAGAAAGGAAGAAGGGAGTCGATCGTCATGTAGGTACTACAGGGCAAGCAACCGTGTCGGGAGGAAGGAACGAAGGAGAGGTGGAAACCTGAAAGATGCAGCACATCACCTCAAGAGCTATTGTTGTGGGTATTAAATGGGCAGTCGGTCGCTCGCTCGCCTGCTAGCTCCTCCTCCAGACGACCACCATTTCCTTTTTTCTCTCTCTCTACCAATCGATCAACTTTAATTAATCTCCGAAATGGGAACGGCAGCCTACGGTACTCGGCTTGTCTTTCATTCCAATTCCATGTGATAAAGAACATTAAATATTTACGCCACCGTCGCCGTGGCCAGCCCCTCGGCAAGCACATGCATGGAGGTGATTGCTGATCTGTTCCGTGGGGCCCGGCCAAATCTCGTAGCGGCGCCTTTGCTGTGAGCGGCACACACAGCAAAGGCGCCTCTTTTCCTAATTCACCTCGAAAAGAGAGGAAGCACCACCGGCCCTCGCGTCTGCGGTGCACACCAAGCCCAGCGCACGCTGGTGGTCGGTTCGGGAAATTAGCCGACGGGCTGTGTCCTCCCGGTTGTAATCTACACGCTCGATCTCCAGACAATCGGAGAGGGATGGGAAAGGGCTGGGTGGGACACCGACGAGTTGAAAGACAGATGATGAACATGCATACGTACAGCTGTGCTGTCGCGGTGGCCATGCGCTTTACAGTTCGCTGCGACGGCAATCAATACCTGCAGACGCCCGCCCCGGGTTGGTGCCAGCTGTTTGATTTGTCTGATCATGCCAGCCCTTTGCCTTCAACGTTGTTTGCCGATAATTACATATATCCGCCGGTAATTCGATTGTTACATTCCCAGTAACGCCTCCTTGAGTTGGCATAAAAGTTATCTTAGAACCCACAACAAACAATTTCTTTAACGTAACTTCCTTCAAAGGTTTTCTTCTTTTGACGATGGTAATCTTTTTTTGCACTACCTACGATTGGTTTGTGCTAGAGTTCTACACCACATTATAGAACAAGAACAACTAAATCTCCCAACCCAATTATTGCTAGGTGTGTGAAGTCGAAGGTACCGTAGTTTATCTACTCACAAGGTGCACATATCTAAATGGGGACAATGATAACAAGGCAGAGCTAAAGACGATTAACGAATTAAGATGTGGAAACAGAGAGGCAGGGTCCTGTTTTTTACACAACCATTCTATTCTAGTCAGATAAAAAGCTTATATGCCTGTAAGAGAGGAGTCATCGGTGAGCTATCGGTGTGGAACTTGGTGACGAAGGGTTTTCAGCGTTAGCCCCTGGAAGCAGAGAATGTTATTTGCTTGCCATTTACAAGCCCAAGCTATGCAAGAAGAGACGAATTTCTTGCAAAAGGATAATGCCTATGTGATGGTTAATCTTTTCGTTGATGCTGGATAAATGAATGTCGCTTGAGTAATAAAAAATAAAACACGTTGTTGTCATCGGTTATAAATACTACCATGTCTGCCAAGATCCTTAAATTATTTACATAAAATAACGTAAAAAGAAGGAACGAAAGAACATACATATATAACATGGCTGTCTAAGCTGTATACTACAGAAGACATGCAGGATCTGAATGAACATCCCTACCACGCCCGTTTCTCTCTCTCACCGGTCATCGCCCCTCGGAGCCGAAGACATCCCGCGCCTGTATTCTCTGCATTTTTGTACTAGAACGCAGCCCTTGCGGCACGGCGGGCAGCCTCCTTCTTCATTTCCGCCTCCTTTCCACTTCCTCTGAAATACATGTATACTTGCTGCAAGAAGACAAATGGTTTGGTTGAGAAGTTTTGCGCCCAGTATGTACCGGCCGGGAGAAAAGGAACCACGACTAATCCACCTCTACTGTAAACGATAAGAAGCTAATGTGCACTATATATATATATATGTTTCTAGGAAAGATAGCTAAAGAGTTAGAAGTTTTCTTGATGCTTAGTTTTGTCTCCCATATAGACAGCGTTACGGTAATTATATATTAGTGTATGACCTGCAGGACCCAAATGCTGAGAAGTGACTCCACGCAGAAGAGCCCAAACCCCACGAAGTAGAATATCTGCAATAGGAGAGCTAATTCAGCGAAAGCTGAGATAAAACTATTTATCGGATGCAACGCTGCACACTGCTAAATCAGATCCAAGTAGGAATTTTCTTCGAAAACAGCTCGTGATCAAATCACTAATCACAACGTCTGTGACCGTATTATATATGTTATTTAAACAAAGTAGTTCCTCAACATATATAACCTTTCCATAAATTTTGAATGTAGCAGCATTTTTTTTTTCTTATGTTTTAATTACAATATTCTCTCTTACTACCTTTAATAATTTTTAACATTTTTTTATTCACATTATTTCTCTCATAATTGATCTTTATTTGTAAAATTTATCTATCTTTTTCAATCCTTATGTATAAAAAAGGAAACAAAATGAAATGAAATATAAATTTTGTGATTTTCAAGTGAAGTTTAAATTTTTATTTGATTTATGGTAAAGAACTTTTAAAATAAAAAATTATTCTTCCAAAATTTAGTTTGTTGAAAAGTCATATATCTTATTGTTATATTACTTTCATCTCATGTAACAAGTAAGATGCTTTAAAAAAAAAGCTTTACTAATTAAAAGTAATTTTCTTTTTATTCTTGACATTTAATTTGCAGATGGTTGCAAGTATTTTAATAGAAGATCTAGATTAATGTATAATTTTTTCATCTAATATGTGTCATAAATAAGAAATTATGGGAAAATGAACATTATTTAAGTTAACAATCTTAATAAAAAAATGAAATATGTTATATCTTCAATAATAAATAATATTATGCATATTACGTACATTAAACTATTTAGATAAGATATTAATCCATAAAACACACAAAACTATCACTAGTTAATTATAACAGAAGCATATATTATGTATATAATGGATGATAATGCGCCCAACGGAACTGCATAAGAACATCGATTGCAAACTACTAGCCTATTGATTCTTCGGTTACTTGATGAAGTAATTCAAATAAATAATTGACTCACCCCAACCAATGCCTGTTGACCAACAAGATCTACTGCCGGCAAGATGCCACTGTAACAGACAAAAGAGATCAAAAAGAGTTTCTTCACCTCAGCAAACAAAATGAATGTAAGATTCATCTAGTATGAACGACATGATCATAATAGCCAATTTAATAGGGGTATAAACATAAGTTTCCAAAAATTTGAAAAGCAAGGCATGTTGAAAGAATCTGATACTTGGACGGCTATCAGTGATAACCTTGCTGCATTAATTTGTGTTCTTACTAGGTGTCTGTTGTGTTTTTTGTTGCATACTTTCAGTGTCAACACAAACTCAGATCAAAAATATGGTTTTCAAGCGCACAATGCAACAAACACCAGACCAGCTATATTTGCTGAAAATCTCGTGGACATTGCCATAGTTTTAGACTGAAATCATTTTCCTTCACATGAAAAAATTTTGATGAACTTACTCAGTTATCACTTTGGTACCTTAAACTTCAAAGTGCATTAGTGTGATACCCTATACTTATATTTGAATCATTTTAATCACTTGTAACCTTGATGTAGTCACATGTAACCACATCAAGGTCACAAGTGATTGGAGGTGATTCAAAATAAAAGTACAAGGTCTTAGAGTGAAAATTGAGCAAATTTCTAACTGTCAAAATAATGCATTATGAAGTTTAAAATACCAAAATGATAATTAAACAAAGTTCAAGGAACCATCATATAAATAACTCTAAAATCAATTGAAATATGGCATTCAACTCAAGCAATCTGCAATGAGCAAAGAGAACTACTTATATAACTACAAGTTTAGTCTGTATAACTTCACTGTGGATTTTATTAATCAAACCAAAGGAATTAAGAGCTACATGAATTGTTTTCTTTTCCATCAAAGGTCATATAAAATCAACTTACGCCAATGATTTTCCATGGAACACAATAGGAGGAGCCACCGCAGAGAAGATGACGAAGCAAATATGAATCTACAAAGAATATAATCAAGTGTCAAATGATATTTAATTTTCTTCAAATGCAAAAGTCACTAGATCAGAAAAATGTTAATTTGGTGTAACTATACAAAAACCTACCATGTAAAACAAGAAAAACCATCCAAACTTTAGAGCACTTTCAGTCCTACAGAATAATATCAGAATCATATAAATATCATCACAGAACAAGTAAAAAAGAAAAAACATCATAGATACGCTGGTGTACCTCATGGCATTGTAAAGAGGGCGATACCACAAAACATATGCACCAGGGACACCAGCTATAAAGTAGATAATGGCAAGAAACCAGATTTTGATTCCTATATAGTATAAAAGAGAATACATTTAGGTAAAAGATGAATCATTGAGATACTCCTGCTACTAAATATGAGTGGGGAGAGTAAGTGCAAAGCGTCAACAGACAAAAAAGGAAAAATAAGATGATAAACTATAAGATCAATCTTCCAACCTTCTCCCTTGATCCAAGCTGTTGTAACTGCTATAACGTTCCAAAAAAGGCATGCAGTTATACCTGTAGAAATTCAAAATAAAGAACTGAAGAACAGTTTTTTTAGATGTTCAGATTAGCTGCAGAGCAATGATTCATAAAAATTTAAAAACATTAACATGATAGGAAAAGAACAAGAGACCTCCATATCTATTAAATTGTACTTCAGAAAAATAATGACAAAGAGGTATTGTACATGAATTGACAGAAAATGAACACCTCGACTAAGTTATACTTGAGAGAAAAAATTACCCACTTCATTGAAAGAAACATGTTAAGAACCTTGTAGATGCATACCTTTTAGGAATAAATGAAATAAATAGTATTTGAAAAATATGGTTGAACTTCATATATAATCAACCAAAAAGATATAGTGTAGTTATTGCCAAACTACAGAATAATTTATTACTTTGGGAATTGGAAATAACAAGATAGGATTAATCTCAGTTACTCACAGAGGCTTACCTAGAAATGAAGTGAATGCAAAATACTGCAGCTTCTGTAGATGGATGGGTATCTCATTCTTGATGTCATGATGTATAATTGGAAAAAAAGGGGGCCAGTTTTTTTCTGTAATAACTATTCCAGCTGCAGAAATGGCAAACATTGAGCTTTACAGTTTCTAATAAACATTAGATGTGGTAGCTTTAAGTTGATGTGATAATATATAATAACCTCGAGCTGCTGCATCCTCCCTGCGTTTCAAATCCTGCACACATGTAAACGTTAATACAATATTGCATGCTAGAACTCTGTAAAAAACAAATAACAATATTAGTGATTCCCAATTTTCTTAGAACAAAGTGGCTCTTCCCATAAAATATACTAAAATAATGTAGTATGATGAGTCAACTAGACTAAAAATTGATACTAACAGTCCGTTTATGTTGCATCAGAAAACACAGAAATTAAGGAAATAAAAAATTAAAAAAGATAGGAATTAGAAAGTCAGGAAATGAAGATAAAAAGTCAGGAAAATGAAATTTAAAGTTGTTTATATCACTGTTGTAAAGTTAAAAAAATTATATAGTTTAAGGTTTTGATGAATAACTTAAACTTTAATATTAATATTATGACCTCATAATAAATCATAAATTATTAATAATTAAACTGATTATAATATAATAATAATCATATAAATAACAACGTAACTATTAACATATAATAAATAATAAATATGATATAGATATCAACATAATTATGATAAATTAAAATATAATAATTTAATAATAAATAAATAAATAATAGTGTATATAATTATAATTATAATTATAATGATAATGATAATTATAAAATATAATTATAATATGATACTTTATAATTATAATTATAATTATAAATATTGATATATACTATATAATTATTTATATTACTTTATACAAATTATAAATATTTATATCATATAATATTTAAATACTATAATGATATTCAGTATATATTAACATATACATAATATTAACAATATATGAAGGAATCTCTGGTGTTTCTTGACTTTCAAACATTTGATAGTCTAAAAGTTCAAAAATGGCTTTCCTTTTATACCTTGAAAAGTTAGAAATAAATTCTCAATTTTTCTAAATAATACAAATGTCAAGAAAATTAGAAAAACTTTCCAAAATTTTCAATTTCTAACTTTCTTAGTAGCACAAACCCCTCTTAAGATTTAAAGAAAGTAATAAAGAGAATTTTATGATATTGTTCATATATGCCTACCATTTGAAGATTCCTATAGAATAGTGGTATTTTATTTCTTTGAGAAATTATCCCAGTCAATGAAATTTTATTGAACATAATTTACCAATAGCTTGCATGAATAACCAAATCTGAAGGACACATGCATACCAACACTTGAAGACATTTCATGGGAAATAAGACCACGGATACCTGCTCTCTCTTCTTTAGTTCTGCGTCCTTTGCTTGAAGCTCCCTCTCTTTCCTTTTAAGATCCTGTAAGCAAAAAAGGTAAATGATGTCCGTACATATAAAATATACAGCTTTACCACCTTATACAACCTTTGCATTATCAAGAGGAATATCAATAGTTGCTCCCCGATCACTGTTGAAATCAACAGGTTCAGGAGGTAGAGGTGTCAGCCTTGTGGTTGAAGAAGGAGCAACAGTTCCTGGATGCTGATTTCAAGTGCAATGATTTCACGTACAACTCAGTTTGCCAAATAATCAGAAGAGAGAATCAAGCAAAAACTAAATCACAATGATATAATTATGAACAGTGAAAATTTACAAAAGTTAAGTGTGACAAAAGCATTCGAGAACCAGTAGTCATATTTACTAGTGATCATAGCCTCATGGAATCCATCTATAATTTGGAAGCTTAATTAGCAAAAAGAAAGTATATTGTCTTAGTAGTACTAGTACATAAATGGCCACAATTGTTGGGAATTGGCACATTCATTAGCATTTTTTGTCTTGTGAAATTTACCATCACATCAACCTCTGAAGTGCAACAAGAAACACAATAAATATTGGACACACATGGTTTGAATGAGCTACAGGATTAAGGACAAGTTAGTCTAAAAAACTTGCAAATATAACAAAACTTCATTCTAGAAATTTGAGCTTTTGAAATTGGATGCTCCATATCCCATATGATCATCGAAATTAAAAAATCTGATAGTGAATATTGGGATCTAGGATTATATGAATGTTTATTGATGCTGGAATAGTCCCAAAGGTAATGATAGAGTTTGTATGTACATATAAATAAACCTTTCTGATTATAGTTAACTGTTTTGAATTGGATGTCAACATTTCAGCATGGTATTAGTTCAAGAAAAGGTCAAATGAGTCTAAATTCCCATGCATTTATCCAATCTAAAAACAACACTTATAAACAAAGACAAGGAAAAGTGTTAAAATAGTCACATACTAGAAAAATAAAGATAGAACTTGCACATATGTATAGGACATTTCCGATCTACATGGAAGAAAATAATGACAGGTTTGTGCTTATATATCAAAGGATCTCCAATTTTTATCAATTAATTTTGATTTAGATACTCACAGTTCAACTTAGTATCAAAACCTAAAAGATCTATAAGGAGTCTAAGACATCTACCCAAACCAAAAAACATGACAGTTTTAGGGCCTAAAGGTTTCGAGTGAAGGAGAATATAAAATAATATCACATTAGAAAAAAATGACAAAACTTACACTTGTATATAGATGGACTCCTTCATTCCTTGTCCTCAAATAAGTTTGATGGATTACATTACAAGGTTGCCATCCCAGCATGTTTTGAATTTGGTTCTTTTAGTAAATGCATTCTTGTAATCATGGTGTAGTCGTGATTGGATGTAATAGAGTTGTTTATTTTGAAATAAAATGAGTTGGAATCTATTTATGCCTTTGACTACCAAACCCAAAACAGCTAAACCAATTTGCCAGTCATAAATATGATCTCTTGTCATCTCTCTCAACTCTCTTTAGTATATCTATTCATATTTGTACGAGATTAAGTAGAGAAGAGTGATTCAGCATGAAGAACGATGCAACAAGGAAATCGACTTGTCTCTAGGCATGGGTGTTGTTTGAGAAAAAGATCAGAAAAAACGCACAGTCATATAGAATGAACCAGCACCATAACTGGGGTATGCAGCAGATCTTCCGCGAGCATCCGCTTGGTCCTGCAACCGCAAGAAAGTCACACACACAAACACGCTTGCTTGCTTCGTAGTGACAAATTGTTTCATTTTCATCCAATCCAAAAGAAAAGGAATCAACCGGACTAACAGAGAGCAGGAAGGAAGGAACGATGGAGTACATACCGCAAAAGGATTTACCTCCTCCTCCTCCTCGAAGGGATTGTCGTAACGCTTGGCCATCACAACTCTGCGTATGTATGCAAGGAATAGAAGAGGGATTTCGATTTCTCGGCGACGGAGCAAGCACTGATTGTCCCCAAACAACCGCCACCTGCACCACAAAGCACCTCAACCGAAAATCGAGAACTTTCTTAACCTTTTCTTTAGTTATATTATATATTCATAAAGATTTTAATAATAACTATGCTTGTTAATATTACTGCGATAGTTTGAGAATCACCACGTCAGATTCGTATCCTGGTGGATTAGAAATACGCCGATATTTTGCAAAAAAAATTATGCTTGTTAATTAAGACTCACGAACTATGATGACGATAATCTTCCATGCTATTAAGTGAAAGAGGAGTTGTACTTGTAGGCCGATATGTCGTCACGAGTATCCATTTAAATTTAACATTAAAGATGGTAAAGAAAATAAAAATACGGGGAAAGACAGGGTGCGGTGGGAAATAAGAAAAAATAGGTGAAAAAGAAAATATGTTTAATGGTTTCCTTCTTAAAACAAAACAACAAAAGATTTATTATCTTCTGGAAACCAAATAACGTAAGACGTCATAACCAAAAAGTTTGACCAACCCTAGTCAATGTTCGCAATTTATGAGAGAAGGAATAAAATCGAATAAACTAAACTCTGGACGAGGATTGTGGTAATAACGTGATGAAGATGACTACGACTCGATTCAGTCAAGAAGAAAATTTATACTTGGCTGCGATTAGGATTGAATGTTGGATACCATTCAAAGACGATATTTCTTACAGTTGTAATGTTCCAAGGGTATTTTGGTCTTTTCCACCCCCTGATTTATTTTGATTATGAATTTTAATTTCCCCTTTTCAACTCCAAGTCTATATGTTGTCTCATCTGCTCCCTCTACTCACTCACCCAAGGGTTTTTCAATTTTTCTTGTAGAAGAAATAAAATCTTTTATTGATAATATTAAAATTATAATAACTTATATTAATAGTGAGGATAAATGTCAAGAGAAATTTCATTATATATGTGATTCATTTTATTTATCATATAAAATACTTACCATAGATGTAGTTTATAGATAAAATTCTTTATATTTAATATTAACAAATTGTTACCTTTATAGAGAAATAATAAAAATTTATTATAATGGTAAAATTAGGGATAATATAACATGAAAATGATTTTCAAATTTGTAATTATTTTATTAAAATTTTAAAACTATTTTATAATGCAACATCCAGCCCACATTGTTATACGTAATTTTTCATTTAAAAAATCTGTACAATACATTTTTCAATGGGTTTTTACCCCCATAGATGATAAATCACTGCGACTATTTCACCTCCACGTAAGAAACAACAATTTCATGGTCGCCACGTACAATGGAGTGGTGTATACAATGACATGTGAATCCAACTGCTATTGCTATTTGATTTTGCTCCAGCAATAGTGGAACAAAAGAGACGCTGGAATTGTCTCCTTCCCAGAAATGAGAAGCTTCAAGGAAGCCTGCGAGCAAAGCAACCCGGCAGTTCCAGGTTCAGAGTCCAATTCTGCACCTGCAACTCCATCGAACCGTTTGCAGGTAGGAATTCTCATGTTATGCATCACGAAGGAAGGCCCATACGTAATTGTCCAAGAAAGAAATAGCCCAAGATTCTTTCGTCCAGCTTCATTGCTGCAGTGCAAGTTTCAACTCCATGGCATGTCTTCCGAGTGACCCTCCTCTCCTGTACCAAAGAACATCAGAAGAGCAAATTTAGCGATTGATTTCGAAAACATTTACCCATAAGAATCCTTTGATTCACTGCTTAAGAGATGCAAGGCATGTAACGATAAAATCAATCTCCAAAAAAATTGTTCTTTATAATAAAATGGAGTTATGCAAGAAACCCACAACAGCAATCAGTATCTCAAATCCCAAGAATATGGAGTCAGTCACCAGAATCCTTAAGTTCCATTTATTCCTATTTATTCTTAAATCTTTCATTAAAATATATACTTTAAGTTTTTTACAGATTCTAACCAAGTAATTTTTAATCTTCCTATATCTCTTTTAATTTCATTCTTAAATACGGATATAAAAATGCTCTTTCTCCATTCATTTCATCACTTGGAATTTTCTTAGCGTCTAAAATTATATTAAAAAGTATTTCCCAAGCTTAGTAGAAACATCATTATGTATTTAGGTCTAATAGTTTTTATACATTCTATTTTCTTGATAGTTTCATGTACCTCAAATATTCTGATTCTTCTAAAATAACTATAGTTTAATACTAGTGTGGCTATCCAAATTCTGCATTTAAGGATTTTATATAACATCATTAAAAAGTTTATCAAAATATCTATAGCAACAATCTTTCATTTCATTATTTTTCACTAAGACTCATATTCATCCTTTGAATATTACTATATTCATCCCTGATACACTTAAATCTCTGGTTCACATTTATCTTACCCTAGGCCCTAGCTAGGCACCATTTTTTTTCGGAATTAAAAAATGATATTATTTATAAAATGGAGTTATGCAAGCTATCATGACATGAGTGCAGAAACATGACCTGTTGCAGAAATAAAACTAAAACAAAGCGTTCCACGAACATTGTAAAAAAGCAAGTGTTCCACAAACTAAGTAAACACCAAAATCTCATTTTACAATATGTTGACATACCACTAGAAAGTAAAACCCAAACAAATGGTGGTTGTAATTTGACAATAAGGCTTTATAAATGACAGGTATCATAGGATATTTCAAGTAGTTGCTACAATACTTCAAAAAGTTCATTCATGATTCACCTTATCAGTGGAGGAAGCATTTCCTTGAGCTGTTCCAGCAGTTCGAAGCATTGACCACATAATTTACGCCTACATAGAAGCAGTGGGTACAAAACAGTGAATCCATCAAAATAATTATCTAGCTTTAAAATAGAAATATGAAGAAAAACTATTGCAGGGCACCTCTTTTCTGCTTCAATATCAACGCCAGTTGGTGAAGATGCCGATAATGTTGAATGGATTACGGGCCTAAATATTCTCACTAGTTTCAGTAGCATTCCCATCGAGATATCTGTGTGTCTGCATGAACAACTTTACAGTCAAATCAAGTCAAGAATCTGAAAACGAACACTGTGTAATGCATGATGGCAACACTGAACAAAATGCATCCAGCATTATATGACTTTGTTTTCAACCAGCTTGACAGGGTTCATTATATGAAATACACTTCAGCATACCTTTCAGTTTTACCACTTATCAAGCCAACAAGCAACGGTAGCAAGCAAGAAAAGAGGTCAAGATTGAAATGGTCCACTTTCCCTACAAGAGTGCTGATAACATCAACCTGGACCTGTAGTTCCAGTTGTCCAACAACTGACCGTTATCAATAACTGAGAATATCTTTCAGACACTGATATAACCATAATCAGAATAAAAAAAAGCCTACACAAGGATCACGAAGCTTTGCTATGGCATTAATTGTGCCTTTTATACCATTTTGTTCCCAGCAATGTCTTACCATCTGTAAATACAAACAAAATGTGGTTAGAGGAGTAGAAGGCATTCAGGCAATCAGCAATGATTTCAAAATAAATATAAACATAACTATTGTGAGCAGGATCTGGAAAGTTTGTTTTTGTCAATATTTTGGGTCTCAAGTTTTGGCAAGCCTGCTTTTGTTAGTGAATATTATTCACCCTCCTGCAAGCTTATTAAGGTAATTCAGGACACAGTCTAAACTCTAAACGACTATTTCCTTTCTACAAAGTTTCTTCAAATGGATAAATTCACTATGTTTCAAGGTCGTCAAAACTATAAGGTTACAACTTCTTCCAGTTAATAGGTAATGCCCCACATTTCATATTTCGCATGGCTCAAATATCAATATAGGATAGAAATAGGACTCTACAACCTTAAGAATGATGTCTAAAAGTATGATCAATCAATAGAAATGGGGGAAAATGGAAATTTTATACTACCCATGAAGCTCTGTCAAAGATGTAACTACCCAACAGTAGTTATTATTTATTTATAATTTTAAATTTCATCACACGTTTGTTTAGATAAATGGTCGAGATTTAAAAAATATGATACACGTAAAAAATTAGTCTGTGTGGATACCATAGCAGTACAAGATCACTGCAGCATTACGTATTTCAGATGCATGATTTTATGTACAAGTAAAAACAAATATTTATTAGATATATTTAGTCACCTGCAATTTTGTCAGACGGGATTTCAGGATATTTATGAAGATATCACGATTTTGTGATATAAATACAGGAAAATCATCATCTTCAGACTTAGCGCCTCTCCCAATATGCTCCTGCTCATATGAGAGTTGTTCAACCAACTTGCAACCATTAAAAACCATGACTAGAAGATAATTACATGGAAAACAAATGAAACCATACAGGACTTTAACAGAAGATGGTATGGAAAATAATTAAACCATACAGCACCCGTGACTCATAACAATGGCATTTGACTACCGTAGAAACACAAGAATTGAGTGAAAGTTGATTTCCATTAGTAAAAATAATGTCTTTATATATAGAGACTACAAGGACACAATCAACATGATTCTAGCAATATGGGATTGAACTTACTATACACATAACCCTCATATATTATTAACTGATAACAACTAAAAGTTGTATCTCAATAACCTATTTGGTTTGCAGGCAAACCTTTAATCTTGGGTTTTTAAGAGAAACATAGAAGGAAATTTGAGAATCAAGCACTATTTGGAAATATGTTGATTGGGTTTCTGATTGCTTTTTATCTAAAGAAAATAAATTCAAGGGGGCAGTTCAGTCAGTTCAGAAGACAACCAAGAGTAAAAGATTCTCCCCTATTGGCTCTAGAAGGAAGGATACACTTCAATATTTGCATGATTTACTACTGCCAGACAGCATCATTATTTTGCTCGTAAGCTTTTTGAGCTCTTCTATTGCAAAAGTACAAGTAAACATTTTCAAGTTCTTCAACAACCCTAAAATACACTGAAAAAAAACAGCAACCTCAAAAGTACTTGAATCATACTTATTAAGGTGCCGAGGCACTTAAGTTGTAAGCCATGGCACCTAGGTGCCTAGGTAATGGCTAGGTGCCACCTAAATATCATTTTCTTTTCAATTTTCAAGCAAATAATATATATATAATAGTAATTGTGTATACTTTTAGTTCTATTATTCTCTAAAAAACATTGAAATACATAAATAATCTTAAGATAATACCAAAGTATAAAGTGTAAAAATACTAATATGTATATTTCAATAGTTATGTATATTTTACTAATATTTCATCAAAGAACATATATTTAAGTAATTGCATGGAAAAACTTTAAAAACACATTTGATTAAACAGAACCGATAGAAGATCCACTTAATTAGGACAAGGTCAGGCAAACATCCATATGCAGATATATTTACTCCCATAATTTATTTATTCCCTACATAATAAGTGGATTAATGGTAGGCAAAAAGCCATAAAGAATACAATAATGTGTTCCTAGTGGTGTCACCAGGAAAATTTCCTGATGGCACTCCTTTTCCTATTTTTTTTAAAAAAATTAAAAATTCATTATATAATTAATTAATCAATAATATAATCTACGTAATACAATTTTACTTAATCTAAGCTATAGTCATTACTATTTTTATTTAAAAATCAATAGTTAAAATTTAACAGAAAAGTATTGAATTTTATGATCTTTAGATGAAGGATCATTACTTTTTAATTTAAGTAAAAAATTTACCAAATATTTCTAATCATCTAATAATAAAATCTATACAGTTATATCTACCATTCCATCTATTTATGAGAAAATTAAAATGACCCTATGAAAGTTACCTAATGTCACCACTAAGAAATTCTATCTCTAAAGAATAGCTGTGCAAGTAGGGAATAGGCATCAAGGCAAGTTGGTTGATATATTAATATTGGAATGCCGCGACCAGTTATACAATAAATCAGGGTAATGTCCAGCCAGTTATAGAATGTATTTTGCAGATAAATAAGCACTCGATGACAGTTCATATCATTAGTTAATTGCCATTCTGTAGCACGCACTTTCTTTTTTATCATTAATTTATTAAATCTAAAAATAACAGCACCACATGATTCTTAACGAGGAAAAATGACCATAAGGCTAATGTCATACTTTATTTAGAGGTACATTATCAGTTTGAGGAGTTGCATCTGAAGGAAAACTGTTCTCTGTAGCATAGTGGTTGTTAAATTTGTCCTTTTTCTCCCAACTCTCAACTAGGGATCTTGTCCTTCCATGCTGGATTGCAACTGATTGGAAGAAGAAAATTTATCATCATTTCAAATATGGAAACAATTCACTATGTGCATCAATAGATGCTTACCACCATTGACGTATTTAACAGGTCTTATCTCAGATCCAGAACTGCGTGTATGGGGACCAGCCAAGGAACCATCTTGTGTCTCCGAACCTGTGGAAGAATGATTACATTATGAACATGACTTCTTATTTAATTTGATCTACAAGCGATGTTTATTAGATGATTTTGTTGGCCTTGGACTAATCATCAAGAACAAAACAGTAGCTTCTCAGTATTTTTTTCTTAAAATGAAGAACTTTCAAATGCATGCATCATGCAAGCAGAAAGAAGCACAAAAATGTGACACAAGAAAAAAGGAAAAACCCATATAAACCTTCACACTGTATTACAAATTGCAATCAAAAGAACCACCCTCTTCTTTTGAGAAGCTGCAAATAGATGATGATTCATGAGATGCATAAATTATATGTTCAAGCTTACCATATTTAAGAAATGCAGGAAAAAAAAGGAAATCTCATGAGAGTTGCTTATCAAGCTTCTGGTGTCTAAGATCCAGAATCATAGATTTTCCCTTTTTAGATGAATTTCACTACTTACATTCCTTCTAAAATGGATATTAAATCATCAATCTAATATTTAAAGGTCATAAAAACAACAATAGGTTAAGCAATATACAAGGAAGCAGAGGCAGTGCATGAAAAATTACTTTTTTCCTTATAGGAGCCAAAAGATCGATCCAGAAATACGACTCTTTCAAAATTTTCTGCAACAAGTTTATTATTTTGAACATCCTTGATGCCACTGTTGGCTGTAAATTTCTGGAGGGAGTTGTAGTCCACCACTTCATCTAAGTCACTGAGGGGCTTTGTTGCATTTAACCGGCTCTTACTGTCATTGCCTCCAGATGATATCCATGGAGGAGTTGGTTTGTCCAACACTGTGCTTTCCACGTCTAATTTTGAAGTGCAAGTGTCGTCTTGACAGTTAACTCTGTTTTGCATTTCCATATCATCTCTATGTTTCATGAGAGGTGTGCAAACATTTGCACTAGAAGAATTGGTGCCTGTATCTGTATGCACCTTCATAGTTGATTTCTTCTTCAAATTCAAAAAACCAGATCCACTATCTCTTGATGAGTTCATGAGGGTTCTCTTTGACAAAGAATTTGGTTCACTTTGTATTGGAGGACAACTTTTCATAGATTGAATTTTCCTTAATGATGTCTTTGATGTGGAAGATCTTGGAGAAATGTCTTCACCAAATGTTTGAGTTTGCATTGGAGGACATCTTCTCATAGATTGAATTTCCCTTAATGATGTCTTCGATGTGGAAGATCTTGGAGAAATATCTTCCTCAAATGTTTGAGTTTTACCCAAGCGCAATTTGTCCTTTCCTCTTAACAAGGCTGTAAATCTTGAGTTTGTCTTGGAGACTTTAGCTGGACCAACTTTTCCAAGAGACCTTTGGTAGCCGTCATTGGCTATGGGAAAATAAGAGGGGGGAAGACAATAAAACAAAGAAAAAAAGACTTCAATTACCAACTCAAAAGTAGAAACCACAATGGAATAGTACACCAGCAAAAGAACCAATTACAAGTTAAACATCACAAGCACAACAGGACTTACATGTTACATTTTCAGCATGAATTATCTCTTTCACAACACTTCCCTGGTCAGTGGGCTTATTCTTATCTACTGAAAATGATTTCACACTTTCTTTCCTTTGCTGAACTACAGGTTTTATCACAGATTCTATAGTATCATTTGACCTATAGATGGCATCGCCAGCATATGGCCCAATGAGCTGAGACAAAAGTAACTGTCATTTAATTCTTAAAGAAAAATTAAGGCAATTAAAAGAAGAAACAAATGATGATACATACTGATATATCTGCAACCCATATTCCAACGGAACTTTGATGGTATGAACAACCCAAAAGTTTTCCTTCACATATGCTGAGGTCACCTAATGTAGACCACCCTATATCTACATCATCATGATACCGTACAGGCTCCCATGACAAGATCTAGAGATTTTGAAAAGAGGAGAGTATTATGATCTGAACAGACAACTGTTTCCAATATAATCCACAATACTGAAAATATCACCTTTAGAGATTCATCCAATGCACAAAACAATGTCTTTCCATCAGGATGAAAAATCATAGCACGCACACCAGCACCCTAAACATTCAAATTAACGACAGAAACTGCTATAAGTGCAAAATATTTCCACATCCTTTGAGAAACGTGTGAGCAAGTACATCAAATACTAAAGTTAAACAAGCTGTAGTTGAGCTTACATTATCACTTGCATTATCAAGTACAAACAAGATGTTCTTTAGACAAGTAGAACACTTGGATGGTCACAGTAGCTTTCTATCAGCATTTGAAGTTGATAATTATAAAACTTTTACAGATGTGGCCCAACTAAACTAGTTGTAAGAGTTTTGCCCCAGGTAGATGTTAAAAGTAGTTTTCCCTATAGTGACCTAATAGAACAAATACTTGGAGAACAACCTTCCACATATGTTGTGGAGAGAAGGATTAAATATCCTTTTTCTTAAGAACATTATTTTTTGCATGAAGCAAAACTTGTGAAGCAGGATTTTATGAATTTTAGTCAAGTTATGGAAAACAGGTTTCAAATATGTGTAGGTGATTGTTCAATGTTCTTCAAGTGATAGAAAAACGGTTGTGCATTTGTGGTAGTTTATGTTAATGACATAATCTTAGCAGAAGATCACACAAAGGAAATTAGTGAAAAAGAGAAATATCTGAAAAGATACTTCATTACAAAAGACAGAGAGAGATATTTTATAGGTATTGGGTTTGCTAATCACAAGGACAACATGGTTTGCCTCAAAAGTATGCACATGATCTCCAAGAAAATGACTTTCTAATGCCTTAGGAGTACATGGATTAAGGTCCAGATTTTTGAGATGAGTCATCAAAAAATTTTGAGGATGTAGATCAATACCAATACTTGATTGGAAAGATGATCTATTTGACTGTCACTTATCCAAATATTTGCTATATTGTTGGAATTTTTAGTTTATGCACGAGTCCAAAGTGATTCACTAGAAAGACACTTTGTGTTCTAGCATACATTAACCTAGAAATGGCCCTGCCTACAAGAAAAATAGACATTTTTGTGTTGAAGCTTTTTTCAATTCGGGTCATGCAGGTTCTAAATATGACAAAAAATCTACTTCAAGTTATTATATTTATGATGGAGGTCACCTTATCACTTGGCAAACTAAGAAGCAAAATTAAGTATCAACATCCAATGTAGAGATAAAGTACCACTCTATGGCATAGAAAACTTGTGACATGATATGGCTCAAATTTCATGAGCACACAAAGAATAAGAAGCACTCAAATGGTAGGACTTCATTCACACTAGATTAGCAGCAGAATAGGTTGCTATATCATCTAGTGATTGAAGCTATTTTTAGTTAACATCCAATAACAAGATAAAAATAAATTTTTGTATCAAATAAGGGCTATATAGGTTAAATAGGTTGAATTACACATTTAACTTCATAAAAAGGCTAGATGGATTGAATTCAGGTCAATTTGTTTATAAACTCGAATTCAAGTTGAGACTTTCAACCTGTTTATTAAAAGGATTGGATTTAGGTTAGGCATAAATGAATTGGGTTATAAACAGATTGGACCTGAACCCAACTTATTAACCTGTTTTGTCATCCCTATTGAATGTGCTGATGTGTTTCACTACATATGCACGAACAAAAAGAAATAAATGCAGCTCTGATCTTTGCTATTTTCCAACCGACTGAATAAACACTTTTGTGAAGGAAAAAATCCAAATTAGTTCTTTTAGTTTGAAGCATAGACATGGATAAATTTCTTATACAATATCTCTAACCCTTTTTCTTAGAAAATTTAAAAGAGATCATGTACCTCTGGACCAGCCGATCCTATCAGTTCAAATGTCTCCAGATCCCAGAATTTCACAGTTTGATCAGCAGAACCTGAACAAAAATTAACTTCTGTTAATTTATGTCTTAATTCTGGTGCGTGGGGTTGGCAAAACCTGGTATTTATCTGTAGAGAATCTTTTGTTTCAGGAGGTTAAGCACAAGAAATTAGCAATGTCTTAAAGTAAGAGACCAATATGTATCATCAAAACTCAAATTGTCGATCCATTGATACGTTGCCGCTAGATAAAGAAAAGTTAAAAACTTGAATTAGCCTTGATTTCTCAATGTAAGATCTTTGTAAGGATTAGAGAGAAAATGCAAAATTGTTTTTGATAATCATAATCATTATATGTAGGGCTATTACTTATACATGTATCGCTAACCTTCAAGTTGGCATATAGATGCTAATCATGTTCAACTTGTTACATAATGACCCAAACACAACACTCAATCCTTTCGTAAAGATGTTTGTTAGGTACTCAATTGACTAAGTATATGGGGTATAAATGGTAGTTTTAACACCATGTCACACATAATAACAATCAACTTCAATGGGTTTAATGCATTTACAAAAGAGAGTTGTTTGGCAATAAAGATTACTTCCTGATTGTCAAATGCATAACCTTGAGTATGGTCACAGAAAAGCCAAGTTATATCAAAAAGGATCTGAGTCACACTAACTCACAAGTAGTTTGAGCCATGGGGTAACATAATCCTCGTCCATATGTGCTATACAGGGTCTCCCAAATCTTCTTGACTGATTAAATCATTATCAGATCTTTAAAAATGTCTTCATCCATATTATTCACAATCCACAATATGGTAGTACAATCATATGCAAGCCAACCATCATATTTCATGTCCTTAGCATCAAGGGGATCATTGGTAAAATACTTGATCTTTCTATGCACACCAGGAACTTCTCAAAGGCATGCAATCAGGAAAGGTGGTTCTTGCATTCAGGTTAATAACTGGTCTAGAGAGATGTTTCAACCATGTGCCACGAAAGGAAGCCTGCTGCACTGAATCAAATCTGATCTAGGCATAATCAAACACAAGCAGTGGCATGGATGGCTAACTTGCACAGGAACAACACTTGAATGGAAGCAACAACCCATTTCTAGGGCACAACTGTGCTGACCAGTGCACAACTAAGGCATACAAATAACTGTAGACCCTGAACATGGCATGAACAGAAGCAAACGGAGTAACAGACTAGATCAATGCTTAACGACCAACAACATAGCTGCATGTGTTGTGGCCTGTTGGAACCTGGGGATCCAATCACAGATGTCATTCAAACATTTGGCACCTTAGCTGGGTGGTGGAGAAGTAGTTGTAACCACCCTGTTAACCGTTAAGTCCATTAGTTGCAAACATGTATAAGTAAGGATCATTGAAATAATAAACCATGATTTGGGAAATTAACATGAAGCTAATCTCCGTAACTCTCACTAGTGTCTCACATTTGATCTCTCAATTTCCAATTTTCCAGTTTTCAAACTCTCATGAACTCTTGCCCATGCATTGTCATGATGTCCGTATTCAACTGAGCCACACTTTCAATGGTGATGAACTGCCAGATGCCAACAACAGGAGCCATTGACCAATGAAGGACAACCCTCTAAGGCCAGCAAAAACTTAAGTAAGGCCACCATCTAGATTGGAGAGAGAAGGATGCATTGACAAGTGAAGATCTGATAGTTGAAAGGTGCAACAGCTGTTGTTGGCCATTGTTGCTACAGGTAGGTGGCAGTGGAGAGAAGATAGGAGTGGCAACTAGAATTAGGGTTTAACCCATGGGCTTTAACACCATGTGAAGATTAAAGAGAAAATGCAGAATTATTATTGATAATCATGAATATCCATATAAGATATACCCACATAAAAGATAACCACTAGCCTAATAAGATTCCATCTAAAAATCTTATTCCATTGACTATGACTAGACCACTATAAAGAAAGTTTTGTCATAGTAGTATAAGTAACAAGAATTTTGATGTGAGACTATTTTCCACAAATAACATATAATAACCTTAACACTCCTCTAGCATCCAACGTGCAACAAACAAATAAACAATAAACAAAAAGATAATTGCCAATGAAAATAAGCAGTTGTAATAGGCATGAAATACATTCTTGTGGAAAATATAAACAATGGCTAATTAAGTTGAATGCATACAAAAGAATAACAGACAATCACATTCACTGCACAAACAAAGTAAATCATGTTGACTCCACAATAAACAAGGATGAATAGTACTCAAAGTGCTAAGGCAGATATTCAATACCTGTACAAAGCTTAAAAGTTACAAACATATGAATATGGAATACCTGCACACAACAATGCATTCTTGTATAACACAAACACTTATATTTTTGTCATCTTCTTTTTCTTTTTCTTTTTCTTGTCCCTTTTTTGAAATTAAAGAATTGACACCTTTTTTTCTTCTTCCACCTCCAACTTTTTGTTGCAATTTTCCCCTTTTTTCCTTTTATCTCCTTTCTCTTTCTGTTTTTTCTCCACTTGTCACTTAAGACCCTTCCTTTTCTTCTTTATTTTCTTTTCTATACATCACACATTCAAACACAAGTTGCCTTTCCCTTTTTTCTCTTTCTTCCTAGTGTCCTCCACATATATTTTGTTTGTCAATCTTCAATTCCTTTTTTCTTTCAAATAAAATAACACGTGACCAGCCAAAGGAAACATATAACACTTCTTTCCTTCTTTTGTTTCTTTTCTTTTTTCATTAATCTTCTTCTCCTCTAAAAGATTTAATTTTATGTAATTTAACAAAAGATTTGACAATAGAATGAGTAGATAAAAATGCTTGAAAGAAAAGAATTTATGTGACTAACCCCACATCATGGGATCATAGCTCAGATTGTTATTGTTTCCTTTTCTTTTCATTTTTTCTCTTCTCTCTCCATAGGTCATTCATGACCAAAAAGATGTCTATTTCTCCTTCTCCTCCCAACAAAATCATCTAACTTTTTACAATAAAGGAACAGAACATGTAAAACACAAACTCTATCCTTAACCTCCCTTTTTTCATGAATCAGCAGTATGGGAAAAGGGGTTACAGTTGGAAACCAAGGCTGGTAACATCCACTGATAGCATCTAAAGGGTCAATTATAGTTGACAATGGTGGTGGAAGTCCCTGTCGAAGTTGTTTAACATGATGAGAGCAGCACCAGTGTGCCATAGGAGGAGGGGGGGGGGGGGGGGGGGGGGGGGGTTTGTGCAGGAGGAATTGGATGGAAATGAAAATAATTTCCATCCAATTCTGATGAAGAGGCATTTGTGCATTGGAGGCAATTTTTTTCTTATGGAAATGAAATTCCATCTCTTTACAAAGTAACGAAAATCATTTGCTCTGCAATTCATTTCGGCAAATAATTTCCATCACTCCCAACCTTGACAAGGGTCGTAAATGACTTCATGTATTTGTATTGATTCTATTATCAACTTTTATTTGAATATTTGGATTTTGTTATTAATATTTGTGATGTAAGGTTATTGATAAATGATATATAAAGATCTAATTATATCATTATATATTTTGTTAATTGATTAATGTAATTAATTACATTTTTACTAATTACTTCAATTCATTGATTAAATACTTAATCAATGAATTAATTACAAATAATTATATAACATTATTATCATAAGTGAATATAAATTTCAATTCTGTCATATGCATAAACATTTAACTTTCAATTTATGTCAAATTCCTAAATGTGCACAAACACTTAAATTTCAAATTCTATTTTCATCAAATTCTGTAGAATTCAAATTTTATTAAAATTCAAATTCTATTAGATTAAATTCCAAGCGCATAAACAAGCTCATAGTTTTATCTACGACAGTAATAGGTGTTGATCTGGCCACCACATGGTCAGGTAGGGTGGGACAAAGTTAGTCAGCAATGTTAAAGGAAGAGAAATATAGATGATGGATGAAGAACACAAAAAGAGAAGGAAATGGATAATGGATGTGTACTTTCTGCATACACATAGGGAATGGACGTAGATAAGGACTTAGGGAGTAGTCATCACTACCACAGCAAAGTGGTGATGGCACTGAAGGTTTCTCTTTTCTCCTTCTAAATTTGAACTTCAGTACCATATGAAAACAAGGAAAGGTGGAAGATCTTATTCTATTGACTATGACTAGACCTCCATAAATAGAGGTTATATTGTACGACAAGTTACAATAACTTAAATTTGGGACTACTGCCCACTGTAAATATGTAATAACTCTAAAAGTTAATATTCCTATCAAATGATCCTAAACCATATTACTGCAATTTAATGGACTTGTCAAATACAGCCACTCTGAAATGAAACTTAAAGTATTACCTGAACTAAACAATGATACGGTTACTATAGATTTATAAAACCCATGTATGGCAACGTTATTTATATGTAGATATAAACCCAGCAAAAAGAACATTGGAACATCAACAATTGGAAAATAAAATTGAAAATAGTGTAAGGCCAAGAAAAATATGAAAGCATAGCAAATCATCACATAAAAGGGGTGCACCTGTTGCAAGAAGAAATTCATGAGGATGAAAATCAATGCTCCGAATCACGCCATTGTGGAAGTTGAAATCATGTAAGAGCTTTCCAGCAGTCAAATCCCATATCTTACAATTAAATAAAAACTCATTGATTTTAGTCACTGAATAGTCCAATTTATATCATACAGAAAAGACAAAATTTAGAAACACGACCCTCATATTACCTTTACAATATTATCCTGCCCACCAGAAACAACCCAACGACCATCTGGAGTGAATCTAACAGTTTTAATTCCCCTTGTATGGCCTTTATAGGTGTGAATGCATCCTTTCTTTCTGATATCCCATATTTTAAGGTCGGCATCCAATGAACCAGATGCAAAAAATTCACCAAATGGATGAAATTCAAGAGAAGCACACTTTGATCTGTGCCCAGTAAGTGTACGCACAACTACACTTCAGAAAAACTGAAAAATCAACTTCAAATTACAAGAAAAACGTCGATATGCAGTCATGCAGATGAAGAAGCAGACTAATTTTGATAATGCATGATGTTGTATATAAAAAAGCCTTGGGCTTCAGCTTCAGGTTATTTGGCAGCATGTCCTGAGTTGATGTTTTCATAATCCTATTCTGACCATTGAAAATTCCTATGCAGATTAATTCAATCACTGGATTTTGACCACAAGTTTCACAATCATCGTGTATAAATTCTGTAAGTCAATATGAACTGTGACAGTATATCAATCTTCACAGCTGAGACTCACCTTTGGCCTCTTCCAAATCCCAAAGCTTTATTACACCACTTTTGGCTCCAGCAAGTACAAGACCTTCAGTGGAGTCGAAAGTCACGGATTCCACTGGGGTTGCATGACCAGAAAGGCTCTGGAAATTAATTGAAAGAGAAATATCAATAGAGATAAACTTTTTCACTGCAGAAATAGATTTTTATGGTACCAGTGTAAGGTCTACCGGGAAAACTCCGTTGTAAGTAAAAAAAAAGAAAGAAAGACATGCAAAGATGGTTGATGCACCTAGCAACAACTATGAAAGAAAGAATATGTGTTTTTTTTATACAAACATCAATATATGCTTAGTTAGATCAAAATAGTTTAGTGATTTTGACAAGATTACGAAATTAATGCTATCTGTTGCAGGAATAAGCATAAATGCATGTAGGTAAGCACAAGATCAGAAGTGACTAACCAGCAAAGGAGTTGAATTGCCAACAGCCCATAAATTGACCTTTCGATCATCCCCACCAGTGAGTAAAAGTCTAGACGATTTCTTTCCGATGTTTAAGCAGTTAACGTGTGAAGCATGTGCTACGAATTCTTCTGTAGCTCTTCGTTAAGGTAACAATCTAAAACGGAATTTGTTTTTGTTTTTATTCTCTAACCTCCAAAATTATTGCCACTCTGTAAAACAAGAACCAAGAATCTAAAGTTCAAAAAAACGAGGGTAAGCTATTCTGAAGGGTTACAGGCAGGTCGCTTTTTTAAGTAAGAGCTGTTGAAGCTGTGCCGAACTGATTATATGCCGCACTTACTGAAAACGTAATAGCTCTCCATCTGAGAGACAACGGCTAGGCAGAAAGAAGGTAAACAACGGTAGCTACAAAACCGTGAAAGGCAAATAGAGTAAAGCAAATGATGTGGAATAATTGAAGAAAAGAAAGAGGATACGTAGCTTATAGCCTCGCTTTGCCATTAGGAGAAGAGAATCATTCAAGTCACAGTCAGATCTTGGCCTCCGGAGCTTCGCAGTGACGGTGTCAACAAAATCTGCCCGCCCGCATCTGTCGTCTCTTTTTAAAGTGATCCTCCTCTCCGCGCTACCTGTCGACAGTAGACAGGACGCAGGTGAGGACCAGCGGTAGTCGTCGTCCTCGAAATCGACCGGTTATTGTTCCTCCTTCTCTTCCTGCGGACCAGCAGCTCGAGTTCGGCAGCTGTTTGAAGGTGGAGGAAAAAAGAGGGAAGGCTGTTGCGAGTGTGTTGTGGTGGAAAGGAGGAAAGAGGACAGGGTGGGGGTGTGGTCGGTCGATTTCTTATTTTGGGTGGTTGGAATCATTTTTGAATTTCTTCTCAATTGATTCAGGAACGAATTTTATCAAAAAAAATATTTATTATTATATTTCCGGGCCTCCTGTCGAAACAAAACCCCGCGGTTGGTACTGATCATCGAAATTGTAAAACATAGATGGTAAATTTTGAAAGAAAATTTATAATGAAGGAAAAATTTTCCTTCCATCACTTTCGATAAGCAACTTCCTTGCGTGGTGCCGTCGACGAGCTAATATTCTTACAATTTCTTTAAATCGTGGAACACTCGGGATTTTCCATGGGAGCGGCGTGGAACACTTAACCACTGAAACCCCTCCTCTCCCACTAGCCACGACGACCAGGCGTTGGAGGCCCAGTGAGAGTTCTTTCCTGGAACCGTTAGGGTGGGAGGAGCCCCACCACAGTTCGCCATTTACACCGTCTCCTCCATGCCACCAAGCCCCAAATCTTGTTCCTGGATTAAAACAAAACTAAGCTAGACGAGTTCCGTACTTCCTCTCAAGCTCAATCGTAACATTTTGATAGCTATTTCGTGCATGGTTCCCTCCAGCGAACTTTCCAGCTGCTGCAGGAATCGATGTCATTCGTATCCTCTACAATAACAATGATGACATCATTTCAAAGGTTAATCTTCTTGTCCTCTGGCTTTTGATTTCTATTTATGGTTTGCCTTGTCCTACATCTTTGTAAGGCTTCGTTGGATTCTCTTTTGTATTCTTCTAACGTGACTGATGTCGATCGATGCACATGAATATGCCAATTGTGCCTTCCAGGAGTTCTTTCAAGCCCAAGGATTGATGGATTTACCATTACCTGCTGAAATCGATACCAGTTTTGTAATATCTTTCTTCCTACACATAAACTCCCAATTGAAGCCGCTGAAATAGTGCTCTATGCCCTCATTAAAAAATATAAATAAAATGATAAAATATTCATTTTATAAATAAAATAATAATTATAAATTCTTGGACATCCAGATATCCAATTAGAGGGGTAAATGAATTTGAATCAGATTTTTATAGGCAAACATCATATATATCTGAATTCGTTTCAAATATCTTTCGGATACGAATTTCAAAATCCAATTAATGTCCATCAAATTTCAATTTGGATTTGAATAGTTTTAGATTAAATTGATTCAAAACCAAATCAAATTTTAAATTTCAAATATTCATTTACCGGCCTACACCTAACAACAAGCCACATTCTTACCCAGCCAGAACGTACTCTTGGCTAAGGAACCCTTTCATTGTCTATTTGGACCATAACCTGGAAGGGCGGATTTATTCTCAAGATAGACCATCACCTAGGCATGGCTATACTAAACTTTATGGCTCAAAATGTTGAGCTCTAAAGTATGACTACATGTAAAAAAATTAGTATTACTAAGATGTAAATGTTTAAATAAATAAATTGTAATAATACCCTAAGAGATAAGCTTAAAAATGATTTTATTAGAAATAGAGTAAAATTTGCATCTATTTAAGATAAGATAAGAGAAAATCAATTTAGATGGTTTGGTCATATCCTTAGAAGACGAAGAAATGCATTAATTAGGAGAGAATATTTAATTAGTATAGAAGAAATTAAAAGTAAAGGTGACCTAAAATTACTTAGCAATTGTAAGAAAATATTTAAGTCTATGTAATTTAATCAAAGATTTGGTAACAGATGAACGTATTTGAAAGAAAATGATTCATGTGGTTAATAGGATTGTAGTTCGGATTGTTGTTGTATAAACCATTGCCTAGGGCCTTCCTTTAATCACATTATATTTGCTAATGATACATTGGTTTTTGGAATTCCTACTGCTCATGAGGGTGCAACTCTTACTTGACATCTTTTCCTCTATCTCTAGCTTAAGTATTGACTTCTTCAAATCTATCGTACGTTCTGGCAAAGGAATTATCATAGCCATTAGAGACTACATCATTCATTCTTTGCAAGTGCAAGTTGGGTTCTTCCTCCTTCAGCTATGTGGGAAGTTATTTAAATGGCTCTTACAGAATCTTTCTGGCAAAACTTAAACGAAAACTCAGATCTAGGGTAGTTTTGTTTGGCATGTGAAATCATTATGCGGGGAGGGCCCAGCTGATCAAATCAGTCCTGCCCCTCTCTCTTCACGTTTTTTCTCCTCAACCTTATCCACCAGGAAGGATTGCAACACACATGAAGGTATATGCAGAGATTTTTAAATAACGGACTTGTTAAAACAGCCCATCCTTGTGCTTAATGAAATATCTAAATTCTTTGTACCTAAAAACAGAGGTCAACCTCTGAGATCTCATGTTTCCAACCTAGCTCTATCTACGAGAACTTGCCAAAGACTATAGCCTCAAGCTATGATAAATTGCCTCCTGTACCACAAATATTTTGGTTAATGCAAATTCTTAAGTTGAGACTATCTGCATGTGCTTCTACTTGAAAAAATACTTTGCATTGTGAATGCCTATTAATGAAGCAAAATCAGCCCGCACCTTCTAATTCCAAGGGCTTCCATAGGCTGTATATCATCTACGGCATGATTGCTCCACCCTTCTTCAACATCATTCCATTTAAGCAGATTTGACTCACTTCCAATGTGGCTGAAAGGGTGAAAGTATTTAGTTGGGGCTTGTACCATGATATTGCACCTACAAGGTTGAAATTAAGCAGCAGATTTGCTATGTCTATTGATTGTGTTCTGTGGTGGAAAGCGGAGACCATTTGCTCTTCAACTGCCAATTTACAAGGGAGCTTGCATTCGAGTTGACTAGCAAAGCCAGGGTCAAATATCTCTACTGGCATCCATTCAAGCTTGTTGCCTGGTCGGAACTCTCGCATGATCACACGGGTTTTATTTTCAATGTTGGTGGCGGATCTAGAAGATTAGACGTAACATAATCTTCGACAGCGACGCGCGGCCCAATCCAGCAAGCTTTGCAGCCCGTCATCAGAGATGTTCTTTAATATTGTAATCTGTCGTATTTGCTTGCAACACTTGAGTTTTGTGAAGACTTGTTATGCTTCAATCTAAGACAATGCAAAGGTCAGATTGACAATTTTGTTTTTGGTGGTGGATTACTTCTTCCACGTGGTCTTCCTGCCATCCACTTTTGTGGTTTTAGTTGATCATAAAATCGAATATTTTTGTTAGAAAGGTGAGACATTTATATTCTCTCGAATTTTGGGTTACCAGCGTAATGATTATTTACATCAATGCACCTGCTAAATCATTTATTTTAATAACGCCACTCTTCGTGTTATGTAGTGTCAACACCAATTTTATGAGATGTCTCCTAAGAGACTATCTAGTGTAAATACTCTCGTCCTTTACTTCCGTCCGCTTCTACTAATAATTTTTAACTCAACTTTAGTTAAATTTTAACTTAAGCTATATAAAAAGACCAATATGGCCTCGCTTTTATTTACACAGCTTTCCTCTTCTCTTTACTACCTTAGGTAAGGACTGACAACATCCTTTTGCCTTGGGCATGTATGTGATTAGGTGCTGACAATCTTCCTTGGTCCATGCTTCATTGTTGGTGTGAGCTTTCGCTCATCATGGTGATTTCCCCATGTTTGCCATCATGTTATTGTTAGATTTCTTATTTTATTTCTCTTTTACTTCAATTTGGTTGTGAATTGTGTTTCTGTTATATAATTGGATGGCTGAGAAACAGTTACAAAAAAGTGGAGTCGTGAGGATCGAGATTTACAAGGGTAAGATCATGTTGTCTCAAACGTGAGTAGTTGAAAATGAAATGGGTGAGATCACGTTCGCCCAGATTGCCAAACTCCCAGAAGCTTCCAAAACGCTCTTTTGAGACATCTTCAAAGTAGGATCATACTAGAAGGAAGCGAGAAGAACATAGGACAAAAGACTCGAAGAGAGAAGAATATGGAAGGGCCATGCAAGAAGGTAGGAGGAAGAATTAAGGACTCTAGAAGATGGAAGAGAGGAAGAACTGTGGAAGACAGAAGGGTACACAGGACGCTTAACAAGTATTAATGGTCGTTTTTAACATATTTTACTTTAACAGCATTTGGTAAAAGACAAATCAAACGGTATTGGCATAACATAACATGAAAAACAAAATATTGAAATAAATATCTTCTTAATAAATGGATTGCCGTAAATAAAGATTGAAGTGAAGGTATTGACATTAATAATCCATTCATCATAATTGAAGAGATCATTTTCTTATATGTCATCCATTAAATTCACTTTAAATTGTGATTCTAATTGAATTAACTTTTTCTTGGAAAAATAAATAAGTTACTACAATCATTTTGTGAGGGGGTTGGGGTGGTGTGATTGGCATACAATTGCCCATGCATAATTTTAGATTTTCAAGAAAAAAGATATATCTGAACTTAAGTGAATTTGAAGTAAGCTCGAAGTTAGCTCTCTGAGACTCCCGTAGATTAGACTCTTAAGAATCATGTCCGCCAAGGGAGACCACCACCAGAATGACGGTTTGTTCTACCAGTACTCCTGTCCAGAAGATGCCCCACCTTCTCCATAACTGGTCTCGACAAGATACTTTGCAGATCACTTGGCTATCTGAATTTCGTCTACCATTCTGCTAAGGTCTTGCACAACCTCGGACATCGGTGGTCGAAATTCAGGGCCGCTCTGCAAACAAAAAACCAACAGTACAATATATAATATCCTGTTATAAATTGTACTTTATAAAATCCTAACAGAATCCACCATAATCGTCAAATATAGGCAAAATTGAAATGTATCCGGGTCAGAATGAAGATAATTTAAGGTTGCAAATAAGCAAAAGGAGCTTCACGAATCATCATCATTTGTTGTAAAAATCCATTTGGCTATGCATTCGAATATAGATGGCACAAATCTTGCACGTGGGCATGGAAACAACTTCAAATTTGGTATAAACGAAATTCTTCACAAACGGTTTTCCCGTTACAAAGCTTGTACTGGGCTGGATCATGAAAGGAAAAATTTATGGAATTGTTTATACAATTAATTATAATCTGATACAAACATCTTTAATGTGATAGATTTCATGAAAAATCCAATAAGATTGCGCACAAGGCTTCTACGAGAGGACATTCATACCTTCAATAATCGGGTTTTCCTCTGATTATGTATGATATTATTATGCAGATTATGAGTTTTTGTTTTTATATACGTATGTCACATCCAAATACGATTCTTTGTAAATGAAAACAACACCTCAAAATCACGATAATAATGACTACCTTATAAAAATGCATAATCTCAACTACACATAATCTAAACGTCCTGGAATGATTTGACATACCTGTATGCATCGACTTATAATATCAGCAAATCGTGATAATGATTTGACAGGGCATCTGTCAGCAATAGCAGGGTCAACCATCCTTAATAATGCATCTATGTCGTGGAGTTGAGAACTAGCCCATCTTACCAAATATTGTTCTGATCGAGGGCGTGAGCTGCATAGAATTTATAATAGACAAGAATAAGCAGATTCGAAACAACTGCAGATAAAAAGCATGCGTGCTCAAGGAATTTCTTAATGAAATAATAAATTAATTGGTATGTCTAAATCATGTTTTTTCTCAATTTCATAACTGTAGGCCATGCGTGTCAAGTTTCTTTTCAAGGAGGCTGTGCATGTGAAATAACAAAATAAAAAACCAATAAATTAACCACATTGAGCCCACCTATCATAAGGCTCACGTCCCGTAAGAAGTTCTAGCATTACCACTCCAAAGCTGTAAACATCACTGTGATCGGTGTATGCGCCAGAATTACTGATCTCGGGGGCTTCATGACCAAATAGTGAATGTATTCTACTGGACAGCTGCATTACACAGATTTTGTCAAGAATATGATGTCAAAAGGCTAGGATGAAAATAACACATTTTCTTCTTAATAAAATCGAATGCCTTGATGCATAATTGCATACGAAGGGAAATGTGTCTTGCATAATATTATTACAAAGTAATTTTCTTACAGATTATTGAGAAACTTGTGGTCGATATTTGACCATTACAGCCAACATATCCACTGATTTGTAAAAATCTACTAGAGATTTGTAACAAAAGACTATTGGATTAAACACATATCACCTAATAATCAGAAGAGGACTCAAAATTTTCAGGCACCATGTTGTCATATTAGAAAAGGAAAAATATTTTTGAAAAATCTAGAAAAACCTAACTTACAAGTACTACCCCGTAAGTCTAAATATTTTGGCTTTTTTTCATTCACTTCCCAACAATCATTTTCCAGTTTCCCATGCAGTTGAACCTTCACTATTTGTGTTTCAATTTCTCTGAAGAATAGCATAATGGTAACAGTACATATTGTACGCATATATTTTGATTTGAGTGCTACAAATACCTGACTTGCGGAATTAGAAGACAATGTTGAAGCCAGACCACAGTCACAAACACGTACAGCTAGCTCATCATTAATCAGCACACTTGTGGACTCAAAATTCTGATGCACAACTGCTGGTTGACAGCCATCATGCAGGTACCTGAATTTTCATTAATATGTAGCAAACTTCACTGATTATTGTTGACAATTTACCTGCAAAATGCAAATGAATGAAAGGACGGATAAGATTTGAAACAAGGGACATCTCTTACTCCAGGGCTCTGGCAGCTCCAAGAGCCACCTGGATACGACCATTCCAAGATAGTTTTAAACTAATATCATCCCTGTCATGTAGAACATCATGCAAGGTCCTTTTGCTGAAGTAGTTGTATACAAGTAACCGTTGTCCATATTCCGCACAATATCCAACAAGCTCAACAATATTAGGATGCAAAAACTGAGATATTTGGAGCACCAGTTGAAGAAACCTATCATCTGGCATTACAGAATTCCTTGTGTCTAGCTTCAGAACCACCAGTTGCTGGAACAAGCAGGTATAAATTAAATGTTGATTAAATTATAAATGAAGAGGATTACCACGCAAAAAAGTGTCTAATACTCAAGAAAGGAAACATTCTGTATAGACCAAACAGTGTTCAAACCAGCCAGATTTAACAGAAGATGTAAGTCAGCATCAAAAGCAAAGCATGGACTGCAAATACTCACAGAAGCTCAGAGAGAATCATGCAACACTTTTTACCAACAAGATCCTACCAATCACATATATAAGCAGTAAATAATGGCAACTTAGTTGTGAAGGGAAAAACATTTTCTTGCAAATTCATAAAATGTGATAAAAAAGTCTAGGAGAAGCTATTAAACAGAAATTTTGGCAAGATTTTGACAATTTAGTTCATGATTTACCTACTAATAAAAAACTCTTTATTGAAGATCTCAATGATCATATAAAAGAGTAAAACATAAGACATGAAAGAAATAAAGAAGGATTTGGTAATAAAAATGAAGAGAGAAATTCAATTTTAGACTTTAACGTAGCTTACAACCTTTTAGTAGTTAAAACTTATTTTAAGAAAAGAGAATAGTATTTAATTACACTTAGAAGTGGTTCAAATGCTAGCTAAATAGATCTTTTACTCACTAGAAAAATAGGTTAAAGAATGTGTAAAGATTATAAGGTTATTTTGGGACAAAATTTAATCACACCACATAGATTATTAGCATTAGATATTAACATTATAATTAGGAAGAGAAAGATTAAAGTATACAATAATCCATGAATTGAATTGTGGAATCTAAAAAATGAAAAGAAAATGATATTTAGAGATTACTTGTTAAAAGAAAGAATACGGAACCTAAATGGAGATATAAATAAACTTTGAAATAAAATAGACTACTTATATTAAAAAATTGCTAAAAAAATTTTAGAGGAGTCTTATGGGATAGCTCCACTGCATAAAGAAAGTTGGAGGTAAAATGATGATCAACAAAAGATAATAAAAGAAAAAATGAATGCTATAAAACCTATTACAAATGTAGAAATAAGGAAAATTTTGAGAAGTATAAGCTAACAAAAAGAAATGTTGAGAAAATTGTTAGTGAAGTTAATAATAAAACCTATAAGAAATTATATGATAATATGAACACAAAATAAGGAAAAAATAGGATATAAAAATTAGTCTAAGACTAGAGAAAAAAAATCTAGAGACTTAAGTCAAGTGTATTAAAGATGATAATGGTAAAGTTTTAGTAAAAAAATGAAATACAAGATAGATGATATAGGTATTTTAGTAAACTTTTCTATCATAAAAAACTCTCACATGCAAAATTTAGGTAGCAGTATAAAAAATATAAACTATAATTCTTTTAAAAGAATTAATAATTTGGAGGTAGAAGTCATTAAAAAAAATAAAATGTGAGAAAACTATCAGACCAAATGGTATTCCTATTGAAATGAAAAAGTACATGAATGAAGTAGAGATTAAGTAGTTAATTAATTTTTTTAATATAATTTTAAAAATAAAGAAGATGCTAGATGAATGGAGAAGAGTTTTCTAGTGTGAAAAAATTGTAAATGTAAATGTAAACACTTATAGCATTTTTGGTTGTAGTTGTCTAAAAACAATATACCAAATTCATTTTTGATATATCATTTTTTAATATACCAAAGAAAATATATGAAAGAGCAATTGCTAGTATTAAAACTATAAAAGGAGAAACTAAAATATTTCCAATAAGCCTAGGTTTACACCAAAAACCCTCTCTAAATCCATATCTATTCATCTTGATTATAAACGAAAAACTAAGGAAATTTAATGAGAAATACTCTGGTGTATACTATTTATTGATAATTGTTCATTATAATTATGAATGAAATAATTAAAGAAATACCATGATGTATGTTATTCCCCCCCACACCCCCCCCTCCTCTCGTGAACCTCATGGGGTTGCCTACTTGCATCGACTCCTATAACCCTTGTGTTCACAATTTGCTAGATTGGATCTATCATCGAGATCACTATCACCAACCACATCATCACTATTGCCAGCCTCGTCATCACTTGCATCCTCCCTCCCTTCTTGTTTTCCCCCACTGATCAATGAACCTCCCACCTGTCCTCCCCTCCCCCTTCCCACCCCTTGACCCCGCAACTACATTCTCACCACCCATAGCCCTAGGAATGGGCCATTAGAAAACATAAAGTTGAGCACCTACAACCATATATATGACCCTCTAATTTTAATTAATGAAAGTAAGTCAGAAATTAGTTCAAAATTAGAATTTTGAAGAGATACTTTAGAGTTCAAAGAATTTAAACTGAATAGATTAAAAAATGAATATATGAAATGTAAGTTCAATGAAAATAGGAATAATGATGAAAGTATATATTTAGATAACCATGATATTCAAAAAAGCAAAACTTTTAATTAATAGCAATGGTGAAAGTATAAAAGATGTTATTCATAGGCTTAAAGTAGGATGGATGGAGTAGAGAAATGCATCTAAATTGCTATGTGATAGGAAAATACTTTTAAAATTAAAATGAAAATTTTATAAAACTACTATTCACTTAACTATACTTCATGGCTTATAATATTGGACCATAAAACATGACTAATGCTTAAAATTAGTGTTACTGAGATATGTCTACTTAGATGGATAAGTAGTAATACCATAATGATAAGCTAAAAACAATTTTATTATGAATAAGGTAGAAGTTGCACCAGTTGAAAATAAAATAAGAAAAAATCAGCTTAGGTGGTTTAATCATATTCTTAATAGATCAAAGAATGTACCAATTAAGAGAGGAGAATTACTTAGTGCAAAAAACAAAAAGTATAGAAAAGCCTAAAATTACTTGGTTTGGAATTATGGAAAAAGATTTAAATTTATGTAATTTAATCAAACATTTGGTCATAAATAGAAATAAAGGAAAAAAAAAGATTCATATGATTGACCTTATATAGTGAGTTATGGCTCAGATTGTTGTTTTTTGATAAAAAAGTCTAATTTTTCATTTCTAGAAGATCCACCAAGATCCTTGAGGAACCAAATTACATTAAATAAAACATCTTTTCAACTTCTGTCACATTGTCTTAAAAGTTGATATAATATGCTTCTATATCTGCATGACTACCTTTGATTTTTGTGCTTCTAGAGGAAATGGAAAATATCACGCATGGTTTAGATATACCACCAACAAAACTTGAAGAATGCTCCTAACAACTTTGTTTCTTGAAGCACAACATGAATATTTGAATTTTTTAATCCATTCCATTAAGCTTAGGTCAAAAGTTGTTTCATCTTGACAATGAACAGATTCAGATCTTAGGAAACAGTTTGTCCATTTATGGAGATATAGCTACATAAAATTTTTCTTTCCATAGACACTACAATGGTAAAAGCCACTTGCACTGTGCTGGCCCTTTTATATTTAAGCCAAAAGTTTAACTATGCTGAGCCTAAACAAAGGATCTTTAAGGAAACAAGCTCAATTGCACCAAAAAACATTTCATCAAAAAATAAAAAGAAATTCCTTTAGATTGGACTGGCATTTTGATCAGCCATATTTATGAATGAAAATGATACCTTTCCATCTGGAAAATCTGCATGATATGATTTACCCGACCTATCATCTCTTATCAGATTTGCTTCACTAAAACTGCCGGTATGTTGTTGGAGGGAGGCAACAGAGAATGAAAGGGCAGAAGTTAGTGGCTTTGGACGTTTTGGAATTTCTGGTGAAGGCATCTGCACGATTGCTTCTGGAGGATCAATGGGATTAACTGTGACCTTGTCAACTGGCGGTGGTGGCAATACAACAACACCCATTTCATCAATCTCATATTCCTGGAGATTTTCTCTACCCATCTTTGGTACTGTTCAATGCAGTAACTAACATTACCAAAAAAAACTGAAGTACACAATGTAAATCTCATGTTATACAATAATTTAAATAGTTTGTCATACCCTTGACTATATCATTATTCTCTGAAACTAAACTGGAACTTCTTCTAGGTTCCATCATTGGACTTTCATGTATCCCCATGCCTTCCCTCCTTGTAGCCTTTTCTTGATCTGAATTTCTCCCTCTCCATTTTGAAAAGAAACAAATACGAATTACAATGATAAGAATAGCCAACATGATAATAGGAGCCACCACAGAAAACACGATGAAAACAATCTTTCCAGATGATTTTTTAGATTTTCCAGATGAAGCACTCATTGGAGTCGTTGGACCATGTAGGGTACCGGAGGTGTTACTGAATGAAGTATCAGGAGCTGGCTTTGAAAATGGTCCCGGTGGAGCCAAACCTATGGTTGTATTCAATGGATTCCCATCCTTCCTGCACAGTAGCTCAAACAAAGTATTAGATTAGTGCCACTAAGAAAAAATGCTTCACCCAATATGACTATTAACCAAATTGGGAGAGTAGAGTGTATACAGAACAAATACAATCTACCAGTCAGAATCAGAATCCAAAATTTTCCAAACAGGAAAATTAGAATCCATCTCAAAACAGGTGTTAATTTCTACATCAAAATTTGAATCTAATGGATACATCCAAAACTGTAAATTATACAAAGTTAACAGATAAATTAAAATTTGGAGATAATTTGTACTTAAACAAAAAATTTGAATAAGAAATATCCATGTCTAAATTCAAAAATTTCATATATAATTGAACATTATAATTAAATGTAAATAAATGAAGATATATTTTACATAAACAACAACAACAATCCTACTATGTGGGGATATTTTACATGATTCAATTATTTAAATTAATTAGTCAGATATTATGCATCATATGTATGTTAAATAAATCTAAATTTTATTTAATAACTAACTAATGCAAACACTAGATGGATCCATATTCCTACACAAATTTGGATATTTTGTTAGCATGAATATTTTTTAGATTGGATTTCTTGAGATTGGGCATATCAATATTTGAATTTGAATTTGGTTTGTCACATATTTTTTGGATAAAAATTTTAAAATATGAATATTACCATGAAGCATATATTGGGAATTTTGAATATCCCGTAACATGCCTAAATTAAATTGCTGAAAAATACCACAATGCTTCTTTATTGACAATGAAAACCTTGTCCTCTACAACCAACAGAAAAATGAAGGAACCAAGTTCATTTACTTACTTAAAATTTGCAATATCGAACAGCTTTGGAGGTATAGGTCCAGAAAACAGATTGTTTTCTATATTCCTGTGAAAGGCAAGGGAAGTATTAAATTAAAAAGAAAAGCAGAATCCCAAATACTCTACGTACAATAATGCATGACATATACTAAAATCATTGAGAAGACTAGGTAAGTACAAATCTATGAGAGGAAGATCTTGCAATACATCAAGTGTCCCAGAAAGTTCATTATTTTGAATATGCCTGAAAGTTTAAAATATATTAAAATCCAGAAAATAAAAAAGAAGACAAATTGTCATGTCAAATGTAGGAACATATATTACATTGTAGCTAAAGAAGACAAACTCTGCATAGAAGATGGAAGTTGACCTGACAAATTGTTAGACGAAAGATCGCTGCATTGCAAATATACAAATCAGTTGCACGGGCCAAATGAAAGGCCAACATAATTAATAAAGGTGCTTACAGATTCGTCAAAGTTGTAAGTGGTTGGAAAACATCAGGCAGTTCTCCAGAAAAATGGTTATTATTTAGAGACCTGGGAGTGATCAAAGAGTAAATATTAAGTTTTTTAACAAATGATACAGAAAATGACCACCCATCATGTGTCTGCAGTGTGCACACTTATGTAAATCTCGTTCAGGATCTTACATTGCAGATAAAAGAGTGAGATCTGACAATGAAGTTGGAATGCTTCCTGAAAATTGATTTGCTGAAAGAAACCTGCAAATGGAATTGAAATTATATGGTCAAATGAATGCAGATGAAAAAATAAGTTTAAGTTTCTTTTCCAAAGCCTGAGTCCTTACAATTGTCTCAGAGTAATTGGTAAGTTTTCAGGTATACTGCCACCAATATGGTTATTGCTGAGATCTCTGTTTCATAACAACAAAGAAAACAAAATTATATTGTAATCTACGAATGGGAATTTCAACTACGATATAATTATAAGTGGGCCATAATGCAAAAAATTTGTATGATAAAGAGGCAGATAAAGACCATATTGCTTACATTGTAATCATGGAAGCAAAATTAGCTAACTTATCGCCAAGTTCTCCCCCCAAATTAGCACCATTAAGAATTCTGCCAAGTAGTTCAAGTAGTAGGAATAAAGGTATTGCAAGTAAGAAAAAAAAATCTAAAAGCCAAGCTATGGATGCACATACATTGCGGTTATGTTCGGGCCAACGCATTGAACACCCTGCCAATTTTCCACACAAGGGTCTCCTCCATTTGGAATCCATCCAGGAATGGGTGGAGAACCCAATGACATATATAGAGTGTTGATAGCATAAACTAGCAAAAATCAATTTTAGGAAATTAGTATCAGTTGTGTCTAACCAAACATGAACTCAGAACAGTCTAGGTTGAGAATCAAATTTGTCATTATGCGGTGCTTGTTGATTATGCAGGGTTCATATGTGAAAGATATGGTTCTGTGGTTTGTTATAGGAAGATCCACTATAACACGGTGTTAACATTTACATGCGTTGATCATGTGGATCTCGACAATGGTAAATGTTGAGTAAAGCGTGCACTTGAATAAAAAGAAGAAATCTAGGATGAGTCGTGCTACTTCTTTTACTTCGAGCATATTTAAAATGATAGTGAACATGTGTTCAGTGTAGTGCAAAAGGCATTTCCTTCCTGAAAGATTTACCGACGAACAATTTTTGAGTCAATTCAGTTGAATAGCATGAGTACAATTTCATTGAAGATAGTGTGAGACAAGCTAGCGATAAGCAAGAGGAAACAAAAATGTAGACACTCTCCATGACAAAAATACTGACCGTCTTGCTCGTTAGTGTATCCCTGTAGGAATGGGATGGCATGAATGAGCAACAATCCAACCAACCGCCATTTGACACAATCCATGGACAAAGCCACAAAGTAACTGTGATCTTGACTCCCGAACGCATACGTATTCTGCTGTTAACTGAAAAGGAAGAAGAAGAAGACTAAGTAGCAGTAGTAGCAGCAACAGCAGCATCAGTAATAGTAGTAGTGGTAGTAGTAGAAGAAGGGGTATATCTCTAGACGAATTGCCGGATGATTAAAAAAATATATATCTGGAAGAATATTTGATCCGAATCAGAAAATAGAAAGGAAAACGAGTAAGAGCAGAAAGAGAAAAAACGGATGAGCAGCGTAGCAAAGAGAAATAAAAGAAAAGAGACTGGGGAATGAATGCCGGCAGATCTAAGACGGATGAGGGAGGGAGACACGATCTTGAAGAAGAAATAAATTAGTAAGCAGGGTGTAGGGCTGATTCGCCAAACAAAATAGAGAATGAAAGCGGAATTAGGAAGCGGTGGGGGAGGAAGAAGGCAGACCTGTATCCTCGGGCCACAAGCGTAGAGGTAGGGGAGGCCATGAAATCAATCCACGGGAGAGGACAAGTACAACATGCAAATGCAGAGATCGATCGATCAATCTACCACTACCAGTAACACTGGCACTGCAGTGATGTTGCTTTTCCGCTGGTGCTTTCTCTCTGATACCGACCTCGAGCACAAGGCACGATCGAGTTTAAGAAAAACTGCGGCGTACCCCAGTTTTTTTTTTTGATTTAAGAAAAACGTCAGATACATAATACGTTGGGTAGTATTATCTGTTCCTTTCAATTATTGTATGTTTTTCGTTGGCGTTTTTGTATTTTGTATATTGATATTTGCAAGTGGAATGGAATAGTGTTTTCATAAGTTATCACCTTCCTTTTCCATCCCCTTCCTTTCTCTTTCTTTTTCCTTTTTTTTTTTTTTTTTTTTTTTTTTCTCTTTTTCTCTTTTCGACCCTTGTTGTTATCTACTATCATCATCGGCCACGGAGAACACCGTACCGTATTCACTTGTCACATCATTAAAAAACAACAGCGATGATGAATCGTGAGGAAGTCATCACTTGTACGCTAAACACAACGCATGGAGCGTTTACTTTATTTGCACGTGAGGGTAGAAGTGGGCAATGAAATACTTATTTATGATAAGAGTCCACAGTACTTTTGAGGAAAATTAGATTCCATCGGTATCAAAGTCTTTTGATCTTTATTATGAGCTTTACATCTAATGAAAACATTCGTTTCTAACTATCGCAGAGAGAGAGAGAGAGAGAGAGAATTAACTCATCGTCACAAATTTCATGGGTAGAATTTACTTTATTTATTATTTATCCACTAACGAAGCACCTGTGCGTTGCGCGTACCGTCGATTCATAAATCATGTTGACGTGAAAAGACATTTTACAATTTTGTAGGTAATTTTCGAATTTACATGTAAAAACGAAAGGTTTTATTTTTAAAAAGATCAACGAGGTGGTGATTAGTTGTTCGCAGAAGGTGCACCAAATGGAAGGAAATAAATAAAAGGGAAGTGTAATCTTCTCGGTTTTCATGCATCCTCTGATCATGGAAAAAAAATCGGGTAATACGGTAGCAGGAAGGCTCCGCCGTGTTTTTCCTTCTCGACATGTAAAAGAAATATATCATCAACGAGAAGAATACCAACGGCGGTGGGGCGAGTCCTTCAAGCTCTGCAAACACGACCGTGCTGACTGTGCTCTTCGGCATTAAAATTTTTTAATACTATTTATATTCGTCTGGGACTGGGAGAAATAGAAAAGAAGGGAAAGAAGCGCCACGTCATGTTGACCAAAGTTAGAGATATGGATTTGGAAAAGAAGGGGGCACTGGCGGACCTTGTTCCGCAGACGCGTGAAAGGAAGATACGAAGAAGGCTCGGCTCGGCTCGGCTCGGCTCGAAACGTTGCCTTCCATTCTTCGGTTTGTTGGACAAATTAACCTTGAAAATGTCAAAAAACTGTCGTCATTGAAAAAATCCCCAAGACGCGATCGAGAGCACGTGATCACGCACTTCGTCGATGCTCTCTCGTTCGTGTCCCAACTGTTCGATCAAATGTTATTATTTTGTTCTTATTAAGCGTAGTTATGACAGTAATTGAATCAGTTTCCATGGCAAAACGATTTCTTACACTTGCTTCCGTGTTTATTATTACTAGTGTTTAAAAGCAAAGCCAAAGATACATGTCTGATTGATTCTCAACGTTAAAATAAGATACACATGGTAATTACAATTAAATAATATTTGCAAAAACCAATTATAAATAAATAAAAATAATATCGTTAGATCATTTGTCGAACACGCCGCACTTATTCGTCCTTCATTCCTTCGATCTGTTCTCCTCGTTATTCATCCGTCCTCCCTTTCCTGCCGAGGAAATCAACACTCTCCTCTTCGTGCCGTCGATCCGTTCTAATTCGTCTGGGAATGGATTCCGCCTAGGGCTGATTCTCTTCTTCTTTGTGGCCTTGTTGACCGGTGCTGTGTGCTTGCTGAGGCTGCGGCAGAATTGCTGTGATTTCGACCTGGATGTGGAGAGAAGACGATCCCCCCGCCCGGGCCGACGACCCCCATATCTATGAGGACGACTACAACGCCAACGCCGGGGACGATAACACCAATCTCACCATTACCATCGAAGAGCTCTTATCCTTCCTCGACGAAGCCCCGCCCAACAACGGCAGCTTCTCACACACGGTATTTTCATTGTCAGCGGCTTACTATTCGATACACTTCCACTTCTTTTTCCCTCCCGCATCTTCATTTTCTTTCTTCTCCTTATTTGTTGTTACTGTTCTGCAATTAAATACTAATTTGTATGCATTGCCCAGGCAAATGGAATAGAAGAAAATGCATGTTAGCTGAATTTTTTTTACTCTTTTTCTCTGATAACTCTTGATTCCACATACTGGGATTAAGGTGTTAGTCGTTGGTACTGTTTTCTCTGATAACCCTCGTGCAGGGCGACCCTGTTTTTACTTCTCTTTTTCCGACCGTACCATTAATAACACCAATCCGAGCCACTTTTTACCCTGAATTCATCATTTTCCTAATCTTACCATTTTAAATTATATGAAAATTTGCTAAGTGATCGTCAAATGGAACCAACATAATGTGTGCGTTATTTTTTGTTGAAAGATAAGCACAAGGAAAGCATAACGTAGAGTGTAAAATCAAAACACACTTAAAACCTGGCTGTGTTGAATATCAATTTTAAGTTATTGAACAAATATAATCTGCATACGAAATAAGAATAGCGATGCATAAAAATGTTTATCATATATGTATTAATTCGGTGCTACAACCTACTCTATCATATATGTATTCATTTGGTGCTACGACCTACTCTTCCAAATTCTTTTTCTTGAGTACTCTTCGAAGATTTCTTTCTAAGGTTTTAAAATAAACTAAAATCCTATTCCAAGTCAATGCCTTTATCTTCTAACTCAATTTAACAAATCAAAGGCTTTCATTCTTGATGGACAAATCATGACAAGAGGGTTCTCAAAAACCTAGAAGTAATCATGTCAACTTGATAGTACAAAAGCAAAGTTAACCTTATAGCCTTTTTGATCCATTTTAGATTAAAGAAGTAAAAGGAATCACTTTGAGGCATCACAAAATTTGGAGATCCTGAGGAAAGAAATGCAAGATTTTGGATTGGCAAAAATATTCTCAAAATAGAGGGCTTGCATTTGACTAGAAGGGAGAAAATCTGATTAAGTTGCCAAGTTCAACAATTGGTAAACCTAGGCTTGGTTTGGTTCAGATTATTGGGAGCTTAGATTATACATGATCAAGATTGTACAAATTTAATGAGATGACTAAAATTGATTTGAGAATATGGATATTGGGAACTTAGTTTATCATGATCAAGATTGTGCAAATTTAATGAGATGACTAAAATTGATTTGAGACTATGGATATTCAATTATAAGGACAAAAACTCAATTCAAATCATAATCTCATAATCAAAAAAGTTGGATTAGGCCATGTTTAGATACAAAGGAGTGAACTCCAGATTCTTCATTGTGAATCTTCTTTTCCTTTCCAGCTTTGAAGTTGTTCACTGTAGGAGACTTCTCCCCTCAACTTAGGTGCTTTTGTTTGGGAATCACAACTAGGAGATCTACTAGAAAAGGAAAAGTCCACAATTGTAGTGCTTTCTTTGTCGTCAACACCCTCATTCCTTTTTCTTGCATGTGAATGCAATGGGGAAATTGTGTAGTTCCTCCCCTCAACTTGGTGCTTTTGTTTGGGAATCACAACTAGAAGATCTACTAGAAAGAGAAGTCCTCAATTGCAGCACTTTCTTTGTCATTGTCAACACCCTCAATCCCTTTCTTTGCATGTGAATGCAATGGGGAAATTGTGTAGTTTCAAGAGAAGTGATGATCTTAGGTATGTTATCTACTTTTACCCCTTTGTTTGAAGGTGTGAGCATTAGAGGAGAAGGGTGTATGTTGCAGAAGATGATAACCCTCTTTTTGACAATAACGGCCTTGTAATCATTTGAGGGGTTTTTTGATTGGATGGCATTCTTTTAACATTTTCATTTTTTTTGAGATTGTAATGTTGTAAGAGGGTCAAGATGGTCTTTTTTATCCAAGAAGTAATGAGAATTCCAGAAAAACAGGTTGCCCTCTACTTCCGCTTTGACCTTCCCTTCATGTCTTTTGCCTCGATTTCTACAGTGCAGTCAATGAGCAGCTTCCTTTTTCATGGTTTGGATGCAAGAATCCATGGAGTTAATAGAGTTAAGCATGCTACAAACCCAGATTCAGCAATTGAAATGATGCCCAAAAGTTATTATGTATAAGTCACTCATTTTTACCATAAGCTAGTATGTCATTACTGTTTGTTTTAAATTACAGCCACATTATCATAATTTCATAATTGTAGTACCCATAATCTGAAATGAACCCTTAGTATTTGGATTACACAAGACTGGCATGCCAACACATGCTGATTTATTGCTTATAGAAGCCCTACCTCCAACTAATCATTAGCAGCCAGTCAAATTTTACTTTCTAACACATTTTCTAAGATGGTTGATTTTTTACAAGAATGGCTAACTCAAAGAGCTCTATAAAAAAACCTTGATATGTACTCCAAAAATCAATGGAAAGAATTTGATTGCTTAAAAAATTTGCTCCAATCTTCAAGAAAATAACAAAAATTGCTGCACAAATAAAGGCTAGTGGTCTGTGGCAAACCGAATCCCTAAAACTTTCAATCTGAACACCATCAAGTTCATTCTCAATCTTTGTTTTTAATTAAACCGTCTAACTTCAATCCCATTTATTGACCAATAGAATGAAGTGCAAGGCTACTTTTGAACAAAATCACAATAAATCTAGTTAGTACATTTTTCTTTATGTGAAAAATTGAAATGCTGGAGTATACATTACAGAAACATATACATCAATCCCGTATTATTCTTTTCTGATTTTAGTTCATTTTCGGTGGTGTTTTATAAATCCAATGGTTAACTATGAAAAACATGATCTGCAGAAGCTGCATAAGGATTCTATTGAAAACACCTTTGCTCCAGAAAGGGGCAAATCTGAGGTTTCTGGTCTTGAAAAGGGTATTCTCCTTTGCTAAATATACTGACACTTCTGAGTTGTTTTCATTTGAAATACTGATTTTTTCCTTCTCTTATTCATGATACTGCAATACTTTCCCAGAGAGTAGGGATGCACCTCTCTTTCACTCTGGAGATCATGGGTTTTTACAGTGTATTCCAATAAACTATTTGGATATTTCACAAGATGAGCAAGGGACTATGCCGGGACACTCCTTTGATGTCCCTGGAACTTCTGGAAACTTGACACATATTTGCTCTCCCACTTGTGAATCCGATAACTTTGATTCACCAGTTGATGATCTTTGCCTTAGCAATGAAGTGTATGATACATCATCTCATCGGATAGACTTTCCTTCTTCAGATTTTGTCACAAGAGAACAAGTTAGTGCACCTTGCCACTTTGTCTTAGAAGATGCTAGCCACCACAGTGAACTTGCAAATTCTGAAAGCAACACTGTGAAAGATAGTGGGCAACAAGTAGGGCTTGCTGGTGACAATTCTTTAAAAATGGCATTTGGATCAGCTAGAGAAATGATGCTACCTTTGTCACCAGATATGCCAAAACATGGAAAGTCAGGTAAATCAATCTTGCTTTGATTGAAAATACTTCTATATTTTGATTATAAAATATATTTTGAATTTTGCTAGATAAAATTATGGCACCTAAAGTTCCAGAGCTTGACATCATGCTTAACAAGAAAGTAGGGGTTGATAGTTTTTACAGAGAACTAGATGAAGAGTCTCCAAATTTAGGAGGAAACTTATGCATGTCATCTTCAGTAGAAACAAGCAGCAACTATATAACAAGTGGATGCTCTACAGGTGATTCTAGCAGTGGCGTATTTTGTGAGGATACTACCATGCACTGCTCCAGTCAGTGCTTACAGCATCATTCTTTTCCATCAAGGTCTGTGGAAGCTCCTGTTTTCCATAGAGATGATGTAAGTGATGTTGAACCATGTTACTCTGGAAGGTTATGCATTGAAAATCAAGCAAATTTGGTTTCACCTGGTAAAAATTTCAGCAACCATCCATGTGACATGCCATTCTTAAATATGAATTCCATGTCACATGATGTTAATTATCATGAGGATGTGAATTTCAAGCATCCATTCAGCATAAAATCTTCAACATTTCTCACTAATTGCATCATACCTTCCAGTGATTTTCATGGTTGTGTCACTGTTGCTACTAAATATGGTAGTGGTTTTAAGCAAGTCGCTCCATGTACCCAGTCTATGGACCAACTAGAGAGTGGATTGCCTTCATCTCAGTGTAAGAGTTCAATTAATGAAGCCACTCTACTGAATATTCCACTAGACGTTGACGATGCTGAAGTAGGTGTCTTTGACAGTGTTGACTCTCTAATCAATCGGCCTTTACCTGTGCCAGTGAAGTCTTGTGTAGTTATACCAGGTGCAGAATGCTCTGATACCATTTACCCTAAAGAGCCAGCTTCACGGCCCAAGACTCATGATGAGATGCTTACTTTCCGAATAGCATTACAGGTAATAAGAATGTTTTTTCCTTCTCTATCTGATTGAACAAAACTATATATATCAGAGTCAAAAATGGTTTTTTGGACCCATGTCCCTACACATCTACTTGATATAAAAATAAAGATATTTGTAGGACCCAAAAAAGAATTATAATTGAGGAGTGTTAAAATAATCTCTCGTTATAAGGTTAGGTGGACTTAATTGCATAATATAATAGTAGATCACACATATGCGTGCATACATGTAAAAAATTTCTGATCACTAAATAAATTAGTATGAAAAATTTCTTATCAAAAAAATTAGTATGAAAAATTTTGTTGGTATTGTTTCAATCAGTCAACTATTAGTATCATTCATGCTCTGCCATGAAATCAAATACGGCTCTAAATGTGGTAACTTATGCTGTTGTTGGTATGAACAATTTAATGCCCCCTATAAATTTCACGGTTATTTCATCTACCTGTTCAGATTCTGTGTTTGAGGAATTACGTTAGGCGTGTAGGCATGTTTACCTGGTGAAATTATTCATGCAGTGGAAATTTTCAGTGGGTATCTCATTATGGCCACAAGGATGGATTTAATATTTTTCTTGAAAATCTTGTAGTTCAGATATACTGATCAACCTATGAGGTACTTGTGTAATCTTATTCAAGTTGTTAATCCTTCATGGAATTTTTGAAACTGGATTTCCTATCAAAGAAAATGTCAAAAACAGAGTTTTACAAAGAAAATGTCAAAAACAGAGATTTTAGCCCAACTCAAAATCTTAAGTGGTATAGTAAGTTTTGGTCGCTTTAATTTCACTGGTATATGTACAGTAAATCAGTGTTGAATTCTTGCACATATTCTGCATTTTGGTTGCAACAATAACTGGAAAGGGCTCGTCCAAATCAAATCAAAAAAATTTGATATTTAGCTTAAACAGATGCTAATAAATTATTAAACACCAATACTAGCTATGAATCATAACATGATCACAATGGTTGTAGCTTTTATGGAAGTTTTATTGGATCTCAATCATAAGGACTTCATTTATCCACGGTTGTAGCTTACAGTTAAGGCAATCATAATATACAAAATCAGAAATATGATGTGCAGTAACCTGACCAACCAACCAGATTTTTCAACCAGAAGATTAGATTTACAACTATGCAATGGTGTGTAATGACCTAGAATACATGGATGTCCATTTTATCCAATACCAAAACTAGCAAGAACTACAAATAGTCGAAATATATTTCTTTGAGCTATATTACATGTGATTGAATAAAGTTTTTATCCAATTGATTTGATAATTGTGGTGGTTGTATCATATGCATATAATTGTATTTGATCCTAATTTGTTATTTCATATGAATGAAGTTTAGTAGAAGTTTCTTTTTAGGAATACTCTAGTAACACATTCACTTATATTTACTTAGTTTTAGTTTATACTTTTTTTGAAAAGTCCTGTTTAATTCCCATTAAAAAAACATTTTGATCTTCAATCCATATGATGTTTGTTCTTTTTTTTCCAAATATTATTATGTAATTAGGTTTCAATCTTCTGTTCATTTTTTCTTTTCTTAAATGATCAGTGATTTGTGATTAGTAGTTTGAGAGTTGACTTTTTCTGTGTGCTGAACCGTATCTTATGCTTGGATTTCTGGAGGATAACTTATGATTGTCTTCTTGTGCAGGGTTTGTCTCAGCCGACATCAGAATCTACTCCCCCTGATGGTGTTTTATCTGTTCCACTCCTTCGCCATCAGGTTTCTTCCTGTTACTTTACCTACCTTTTCTCATGAGTATTTTATTGAGCTAATGTAGTTTTACTATATAATGCTTATTGGCAGCGAATAGCTCTATCATGGATGGTACAGAAGGAGACTGCCAGTATAAACTGCTCTGGAGGAATTTTAGCAGATGATCAGGTTTTTCCATTTTATCACATTCAAACACATCAGAACTAAGAACCTTCAAAGAATTTTTTTGTTGACTATATGGAATGTAGAGAATTGAGAAGGGCATCTCTATATGTCTTATTGTAGCAGTTATACTTATTTTTCTTTTCTGTTCTGTAGGGACTGGGCAAAACTGTGTCAACCATTGCACTTATCCTTGCAGAAAGATCTCCACTAACTAAAAATTGTGGACGTGATGCAAAAATTGTTAAGGTTGAGACTTTGAGTTTGGATGATGATGATGAAGAGGGTGCTGAGCTTAATGGGATTAGCGAACCACTAGTTTTTGACCTTACAACTAGGGAAAAAACAAGAGGACGTGATAGTGGTTTCACATCTGTCAAGGGAAGGCCTGCAGCTGGAACTTTGGTTGTCTGTCCAACAAGTGTACTTAGGCAATGGGCTGAGGAACTTCAGAACAAAGTGACTAGAAAGGGCAATTTGTCATTTCTTGTATACCATGGTAGCAACAGAACTAAAGATCCAAATGAACTTTCCAAGTATGATGTTGTACTCACAACATATTCTATTGTCAGCATGGAGTTTCCCAATCTGCCATCTAGTGGTAACAATGATGAGGAAAAAGGAAAAGTTTCTCACCCGGTATCTTCTGCCAAAAAACGGAAAATTTCTACAACTACAAAGGCAAGGACTATAACAGATTACACATTGCTTGAGTCAACTGCCCGTCCTCTTGCAAGAGTTGCATGGTTTAGGGTAATACTGGATGAAGCCCAAACCATTAAGAATCACAGGACACAAGTTGCCAGGGCTTGCTGCTGTCTTCGAGCCAAAAGGAGATGGTGCCTCTCTGGGACACCTATTCAAAATGCCATTGATGACCTATACAGCTACTTTAGATTTCTCAGATATGATCCTTATGCTGTCTACACTTCATTTTGCTCTAAAATCAAGACACCAATTAGTAAAAATCCAACTACTGGTTACAAAAAACTCCAAGCAGTTTTAAAGACAATTATGCTGCGACGCACAAAAGGTGTTACTAAGAGCACATTTTTTTAAAGCTTTTGAACATCTTGTTTAAGCTTTTCATTAGTTATGAACAAGAATTTAAGGCCCAAACCAACTTAGTCTGAGTCAATTGGTTGAGGCAAGTTTTAACCATGAGCTAGGTCACTTATTTGCCCAAATCATTGGTTGAATCACATGAAATTTAATGGTCCAATCACATAAAATTAATGGATTGATCCAAAGTGATTGGACTACTGGTTTGGATTTTAAAACAATGGCTATGAATGGGTAAAGAAAACATTCAGACACTGATACTGATACCTGATATGGCTGGATGCATAACCTAAGGCCCAAAAATATCATCCATGTTAATTGTAGAATTTGTGCTAATTATTCTGTATTTATAAAAAATTCATACTTTCCAGTCATGGTTTATTAACTTTATTTTTATATTCTTTATTACTATATTGCTAATTATTTTGTGTAATCATACCCATAGTTGTTAATTAATATATCTGTTTCTTGCATGTGTCAATAACTATTTTCATATTCATGTCTAGGGATCGTAGCATTTGATTGTAGGTTATCCTCTGCTTCAGTTTGTTTCTGAACTATCTTGTTACTCAAACATTTAAAAGCTATGGGATGATTGATGTTTTCATTCATAAACTGCCAGCACGATATCTTTGAGCCTTCTGCTGATGTACTTGATATGCATTTTCTTTCAGGTACGTGTATTGATGGACAACCAATTATTGAGCTGCCACCTAAGTCAATTACATTGACGAAAGTAGAATTTTCACAAGAGGAACGATCTTTTTACTCCAATCTAGAGGCAGAATCACGTGAGCAATTTAAGGTACCCTTTTTGTCATACTATTTCTTTTTTTCCTTTTCACTTCTTTGCATGCTGCTGAATAAGTGGTTTCCAGAATTACCAGACTTTTCAGTTTTTCTATAATTTCTGAGCCAGCATTCAAATTTTTAAAAAGATTTAATTTGTTGATAGTGTTCTGTGGATTTCAGATCTATGCTGAGGCTGGTACGGTCAAGCAAAATTACGTCAACATTTTATTGATGTTATTACGGCTTCGTCAGGCTTGTGATCATCCACATCTTGTACGAGGATATGATTCTAATTCTGTCTGGAAGGCCTCCTTGGAAAATGCAAAAAAACTACCAAAGGATAAAAGGATGCATCTACTGAACTGTTTGGAAGCTTGTTTAGCAATTTGTACAATCTGTAATGTATGGAGCTTTTATTATTTACCTTTTTCTAAAAGCTAGAAAGAATTATGCTTTTCACCAAAAAGACCCTTACAAAGTATAGAAACTGATAATATCTTTAAAACTATATTAAGTTGAAACTTTCATAAAATTAAGTTGGATTTTTCTGTCTTGTTCTTGAAATATGTTTTTTCCTAGTTTCTCAACGTCTAATTTTTTCTTATTTTATTTTTCAGGACCCACCCGAAAATGCTGTTGTTACCATCTGTGGTCATGTTTTCTGTAATCAGTGTATCTGTGGTCAGCTGGCAGGGGACGATAATCAGTGCCCTTCACCTCATTGCAAACTTAAACTTGATGTTGCCTCGGTATTTCCAAAAGATTTGTTGAAAAGCTCTGTTGTTGATACGCCAGGAAATTGTACTCCTGATGCATCTTGTTATGAATTATCTACCGAGCCCCCAAGTGTTGACTGTGCTGATTCTTCAAAGATTAGAGCAGCCATTGAAATACTTCAGTCATTGCCTAGGTTGAATGATTGTTCATTCTTTACTGATTCTGATGTAGATACCTCTAAAGTGACACATAACAAACAAAATCCTTGCTTAGTGAATGGTTGCAATGGTCACATGACAGAGAAAGCTATTGTATTTTCCCAGTGGACTAGAATGCTGGATCTGCTTGAAGTTCACTTAAAAAGCTCATCACTTCAGTATAGAAGAGTTGATGGGACTATGCATATTGCTGCTAGAGATAGAGCCATAAAGGATTTCAACACACTTCCAGAGGTTAGCCCCATCCCTTATCAGTCCATCCGTTCTCAAAAAACTCTTAACTGAAGATTCAATGACCTACTCAGGTTTCTTTTTATTTTTGATGATTCTCCCAGTTTCAAAGCAACCACTAAACCAATTTAGAAGATATATAATCTTAGACCATTTGATAATTTTGTGACTTACCATTTTTCATACTGTCAATCGTAGTTTTTAATGTTCGTTCAACTTGAGTTTATTTAGCATTTTCCTGTACTAGGTTACTGTTATGATAATGTCTTTGAAAGCTGCTAGCCTTGGTTTGAATTTGGTATCTGCCAGTCATGTTCTTCTTCTGGACCTATGGTGGAATCCAACTACTGAAGATCAGGCCATTGATAGAGCCCATAGAATTGGGCAGACTCGTCCAGTTATTGTGTCACGGTTGACAGTTAGAGACACAATTGAAGATCGTATTTTAGCTCTTCAGGTATTTATAATGTAATTGTGCTGGGTTTGTGTCTTATTGCTGGTTTTTTTATTTTTAAAAATATAGCTAATGATAAAAATTACTAAAGATCTAAAATACTTTTCCTTGTTTTTAATGTGAATCAATACTACTAAAGATACAATATACTAAGCATTTCTTGCATTTTTTGTATCATGATAAACAATCCAAGGTATAATTTTACTATGTGGGGATTGGCCACATAAATCATTTTCTTCTAAGTATGTTCTATACCATAATACGATTTATTAACTTAATACCACAATAGTTATTACAATTATGTATGCCTCCTTTCTTCTCAAAAAGAAGTATTAAAGAACTTTTTCTTTTTCCGATGGTTCATCTTTTTAGATTCACATAGGAAGTCATTAGCAATCCTTTGGGTGTTCTTGGAATTACTTAGGGAACTTCAATTTTTGATAAATGGTGTTTTATAGAAAAAGTAATTCAATATAAATTTTCTTGTGCATCTTATCTTGAAAATCAATGAGCTCTTTTTATGTGATTTTGAAGAAAAAAAGTTGGCAAAAAAAAATGAAATACAGCTTTGGAAAAACTTATTTTTTTGATCAGCTACAGATAAAAAGGGTTTCTGCTTTCCGAACACAATCTTAATGCAAGTGATTATTAATCATATATTGCACTCATATATGTCATCAACAATGGAATGATGTAAATCATGTAATTAATCTTTCACGTCATCATTATAAGGGAAGATATTATGAGTTTGGAAGTCAAGTAAGAACACTACCACTATTAGAAACATCCATCATCTTTATTTTTCGCCCTTTTAGATACTAACACCCAAATCTTGGATGTCTATATTATCTGTTCCTCTAATCCTCTTCTAGTTACTTCGATGTATTTTGTTATTTTCGTCCATGTCTTGATTGCAACATCTAGTATTAGAAGTTTACATTCACATGCTTAAACCATCTTGTGGTATAACATTGTAATCTTTGTAAATTTTTTGATTCATTTTTTTATTTTTCTTATCATTCTTCAATTTATTTTTTAAAAGTATGTTGCATTTGAAAAACATGTTACAGGAAAAGAAGAGAGAAATGGTTGCATCTGCCTTTGGAGAGGACAAAAGAGGTGGGCGCCAGACTCGTCTGACAGTTGAGGACCTGAGGTATCTTTTTATGGTGTGATTGCCATCCTCATAAAAATTCTCATTCGACTAACCTAACTGCTTGATGCATCTTCCGGACGGAATTTATGTTGTCTCAACAAGTTGTATATTGACAGCTAAGTCGTCCTTTGGTAGTCGTGGTTCTGGATAGGTAATTCTTTTACACTTGCCGAGTTGCACAGGGTTATTTGTTACCATAAATACATTAAAAAGACAAAATCAAGAGGTCACGGATTGGCTGCTTTGTGAATAGTCTTGTCATAGATTTTTTTTCACAGTTTCCAATCAAAATCAATTGTCCTTGTTGGGGTTGAGACATTCATTATAAATATGATGTGTATATTGATGAAGGGCTACAAACCGAGAATTGTTACTAGTTATGACACAAAAATGATAGATGAAAAATCTTAAGTGATATAGGAAAATATTGATGCCTATGCATATTTTTATGCAAATTTAGTATCATCTTTTCATTTTAGTGAATGTAATTTGACGTACCTTTCCTAGCGCGACATTTCCTTTCTTTCTTTTTTATTGTTTTGGCACAAAACTATGTTATTGACGCTTCCCGTCGGACGGTAGTGTTTCGATCCCTGACAAGACGCTCAGCGCATGTGTCAAGTTTTCCCTTCTTTTATCTTGAAAAATATTTTGTTGTAAAACTATTGTTGGAAGTATGAGTAGTAATTCTAGTGCTTAACGTATGCTGTTTGAGTAGTTCGGTGATTTCCTACCGGTTCGTCGGAAGTTTGGTAAACGTACTTACTTTCTATCTAGATATTTATTCGTTTAAGGAAAAATGTCAAGATACATTATCTGCCTGCACGGTACAAGAAGACATGAATCTCAAGGCCTACTGTCATCTGGTTATCTGCGTCTTACTTTGTATTTTCTTTTTGGGAAAGATAGCCCGACGGCTATCAGCGTTGTATCGGACATGATTGCATCTGATGGCAAAAAAGGTAAACAAAATTTTTTGACGTGATAGTGACACGATACAATTGAGGAAGACAGGATAGTGATATACTCCTAATATAATTATGATACACTTATGCGTAATTGAATGACTATGTAAGAATTATGATGACTGCATCAGTATGTTATAAGTGTCTCAGGTAGCATCAACCTGAACCTACGATTTTTGCGTGTGAAGCTCCCCATTCCACTGCCCCTTTCGGCCTTACTTTTTAGTCGATCAGCAAATGGATGGACGTTTCAATGTCACCACGTTATTGGATTTGCTCTTTGGTAATGCAAACTGTAAGATATAATGCAGATATAGGTGTGATTACTTCTATATCATTTTTAAAAATTTAATCTGCAACAGACGTGAATGGTATGCGAATGTCAAATTCAAGAACCGTATTTTACTTAGATCGGAAATTTTGTTTATTATTATATACAGGAAATTCATCTTTTTTTGAAAGACAAGAAATTTATACTTTGGTATTACTAGCTGTAAGAACCTCAGAATCCGATGAGTACAAATGTCGAAAGAACCTTATCCTTTTATTTTGTTAATATATTGCACATTTTGGCAACATCATCTTATTCACCTTACCTAATTGTAACGTAAATACCGTTGTGGTGAATAATCTCACATAAAAAATTGATCGTAAGTCCCCAACTTATAACATAATAGTCTCTTTTTCATCAGCTACATGGTTTTATGATGCAAAGAATTCTAAAATGGTATTAAAGCCTAAGTTTGTGTGTTTTATCTGTAAGACAAGACCCCCCCTCTCCCTCGAATGATTCGATGTAAGGTTGAAAGGTTAACCGTGTCACATGTGCGAGGAAGTATCAAGCCACATAGTCCTCCATCGAAAAATTCATGACAAATCTTCAACCAATAACATAATAGCTTCTCCCTCTCATTAGCCACATGATTTTATGGTATAGAAGATTCTCTTCCTTTTTAGAGTTGATCTGTTGATGGTGCATCACTTGCATTTTTTTTGGAAGATTTTGTTGAATAGTGTTGGATCATTTTGATTTATATTGAAGCTCTAAATTGATTTAGACTCAACTATTCTGACAAATCAGATTCAACTATGCTGACCCAACCCTGATACAGTTTTGTTGCGCCATTAATTGACCCAACGCAGTAAGGTAGGTTATTGCCTCGCAGATCTAGATCAATTGCAACCCATAGATCAACACAACATGAATGAGTGGAGATACAACATGGGAGGACCGAAGGGTAGATGAGCAAAACGTCAAGCAGAACAGACTGACATGCAGGCAGCTAAGACAACAAAATTACAAGTGACCGAGGGTCAAAAAACAACTCAAACGAGCTGACCCAATGAACAAAAAAACAGGCCACACTGGACCTATATGGCCCATTGACATACATAGGCGACACCTACTTATGAAGTTCTAATGATACCGATTCATCGTCTCCCAATCTAAATATTGTTGCTACCGGGTGGCATTCATTAAATCTTTCCAATTTTAGGTTAGATCTAGCTTGATTTAGCTTTGTTTTAGAATTTTTTGAAATTTTCAATTTTTTCCAGATTAAAGTGAGTGGTGGATCTTCCTCGCACTCTACATCGGCTAATGTGGAAACAGTTAAAAAGAGCTTCCTCTGATAAAAATGGTGCATTATTCTTTTAAGCCATCCCAACCGTGTATACGCAAGAAAATTATCAAGCTCATGCAAGCTTCAATTACATCTGCCACTGAAAATTACAAGATGATCTTACGAATTCTAATCTCACTTGATATCTAGCAGAGGGCAAGCACAAGGTAAATGCCTCAGTGTCACCGAGTTGGCACACAATATGAGGAGCTTAGTGCAGGAGGCAGCACACAAACTAGATGAGGCCCAGGAGGGCTGCACCTTATATATGCATCCTCAACGCCAGGAAGACCGAACCGAGGTGGGTGTATATAGCCAGACACCAAAGGCATGCAAGTAACTGCAATTACTATTATTGATCCTGCAACATTTCCAAGTTTCAGTGGGATGACTTCTACAAGCAAAATGAAAAGGCTGAGAACGAGAAAATATATCATCGGACCTTGCTTTGAGCACAAAGAAAAATAGCCTCGTTTTCTCCCTGCTATCATCCATCCCTCGGGGTTGGCATCTACTTCGTACAAGACCTCATCCTGCAAAACATCATTCAACTCAACGAATCAAAACCGTCAAAAACCTATCAAGTATTAATTTTGCAAACACATCATATAATCCCTTGTGTTTTCATGAGCTTATAGTCACAACCAATGACAGATTCATTCCAACGACCAAAACCAGTTTCTCTGGTCGAGTAAAGACAAATTCCTAACTTGCATCCACAGAATGTTGGATTGATGGTGTGAGGTAGGTGTTGAATATATGGAAAACAAGAAAAATACATGGCAGATGGAAAGATCTCTGGTGGAAGACAAAAAGAAATATGCTGTTATTGCTACCATATTTATAAAACTGTTACACCTATATTTAAAGACAAAATGAACATGAAAAACTTCATTACATGTATGATCTTCGTAGACATAAAGTTGTGGTCAACATTCAAAACATTACTCCTGTCAACAGTTGACACAAAATATTTTATGAAGTATCTACTTTGAATAATTTAAAATAGAGTACTTGGAAACAATAATAATCCAAACTATAATCTTATTAGGTAGGGTTAGTCGCACAATCCTTTTCTTCCATGTATTTCTATCTATAATCAAATTTTTAGTTAAATTACATAAATTTAAATCTTTTTTTATAATTCCTAATAAAGTCGTTTTAAAACTCTCCACTTTTAATTTTTTGCATTAATCAATTCCCTTCTCTTAATTAGTGTATTCCTATCTCAAAACATTACTCCTGTCACACAAAATATTTCATAAGTATCTACTTTGGATAATTTAAAATAGAGTACTTGGAAACAACAATAATCCAAACTATAATTTTATTATGTAGGGTTAGTCACACAATCCTTTTCTTCCATGTATTTCTATCTATAATCAATTTTTTAGTTAAATTACATAAATTTAAATCTTTTCATACAATTCCTAATAAAGTAGTTTTAAAACTCTCCAGTTTTTTTAAATTTATGTATTAATTAATTCACTTCTCCTAATTAGTGTATTCCTTATTTTTTTACAAATATAATCAAAACCACCTAAGTTGATTTTCTCTTATCTTCAATTGATGTAATTCTTATTTTATTCTTAATATCATTTTTTTCAGTTTATCCCTTATCTCTTATAATATTACCATTCAAGCAAATAGATCTTAATAGAACTATCTTTTACTATATATTCATGCTTTACAACCTAATATTTTAAATCATGAAGTATAGTTAGGTGTATAGTAGATTTATAGAATTTTTTTATTTTAAAGGTATCCTCCTATTACATAATGTTTCAAAAACATTTTTCCATTTCATCTATCCTACGAATAACAATCTTTATAATTTCATCATTGCTATTTATTATAGATTGTAAGTATTTAAAAGTCCTACTATTATGAATCTCATGTCCATCTAAGTATACACTATCATTATTTCTATTTTCATTAAACCTACATTCTATATATTTAATTTTTGGCCAACTCAATCTAAATGCATTAGACTCTAAAATCTCTCTCCATAATTCAAATTTAAAACTAATTCTTTGCTTTCATTAATTAAAACTATGTTATTATCTAATAAAATACACTAAGGTATTTCTCCTTGAATTTCCTTGATTATTTGACTTAGAGAGAGTCCTTAGTGTAAATTATATAAACTTAAATCTCCCTACACAATTGCTAACTAAATAGTTTTAGGTCTTCCACTACTTTCTTTTGATTTCTCTTATCTTATTTCAATTGATATTGTTAAATAATGATTGTAACCATTAGATATCCGATTATGTTAGGGGTATTTATTCCCCTTAATCTTGTGCCCTGATACTCAATGAACGCATTCTCTCTTTTGATCTTGTAGTCCCATTAACTTGGTATCAAAGTCAGGTTAAGGGCTTTCCCATCAAAATCCAACATCGTCAACCATCCCCTGTCTCTTGTCATTTGTCTAGCCAAGCTTCTCTAGTCACGGACAACTTCCACCCCTCATGCTTAGTGGTCAACATTGTCTATCACCAATGTTGACCACTATATCCAATAGGCAATGGTGACCTTTTGAGTTCATACAGAAGAGAAAGGAAGTCCTACGTCAGCTTGGATTCATATCGTTGACCTCCTTGCTTGTCGAATCTCTCCTTAAAGGCCCGTCAATTGGATCCTAATCGTCAACTATGCAAAGGATTCCAAGGATCACATCTATGCAATAGCTTCAAGTTCCTGTCAAAGTTGTTGTGCCTCCATAGGCACCATGCCCCTCCTAGAAAGATCACAACTCTTATTATGTCTCTAATTGTCTAGAGGCTTCCAAAGATTGCATTTATTCTCATTGCAAGGTTGCTGAAGTTGTTTGTTCTTTTGACCTTGCCGAAGTTGAAGGAGACCGTGGAGAAGTTCACTGTTGGTGTTGCTCTATTTGCTAGATCCAAGTACCGTGGTCAATAGTCTTTGATATAATTGTGAACAATAACACACACAAAAATATCTACATAGCAAGCATCATTTCTTCTTGCAAAAATCATGACATCAAATTCTCATGGTAGTGATCTACTTGTTAAGAATTTCCCTAAGGTTTCCAAAAAATTAAATGGTTCAAATTACATAATATAGGCTCAAAGTTTTGAATGGATAATCATTGCTTATCACCAAAAAAAATCTTTTCTCCTTGCTTCCAGATATTAAAGAACTAGAATATCAAGATTGGGTTGCTGATGACGCTACCATCAACTCATGGATGTTGTCGAGCATGGAAGTTAATGTCGCTCATGGTGTGGTTATGATGAAGACCACAAAGGAGATTTGGGATAACCTACGTAAAACCTATAGTTATAAGAAAAACATATCGAAGATCCTACAAGTTTATGAAGACTTATTCCAACTTCGACAAGGCGATAGAAGTTGTTAAGAACATTATAGTCTATTTCATGGATTAATGAATGAGTTAGACATTTATTGACCACATACTTCTAATGTAACTTGGAGTGGCAATTTATCGTGTCAACATCAACCCCACAATTGTTTCTTAGATATGCAAGGTTGTTTTAGGAGCTAATCAAATGCTTGATATAGTTGACACATTTACAAAGGTTTTGCACATCTCCACTACTGTGTCTTTTGAACATGATAATTCAAGAGGAGACCAATCTACATTGATTGCTTCTAGTAATCATGGTCATGGTAGAGGTCATGGAGATTGTCAATGCCCAAAGTACTAGTGGCGTGGAAAATTGGGACACAAGTCTAAGAAATGTTGGAAAAATTTTCATCATCTCAAGTTTACTCAGTTTGCTCATGTCAATTTAGAAACTAGTACCTCTATTGGCCCTACAGTTACTATCTCCTAGGTTGATTATGAACATCTTACTCAAGTTTAAAGTTCTAGCTTCAATGCTATAAGTGCTCAAGCTACATCTTTTCATCTAGATACTAATATTGCCTTACTAATATTGTCTTTTATGTATCTAATTTTTCATTCAACATTTTATCCACTAGTACTATCACCATTCAATTACATTGCTTTGTAACATTCTTCTCTTTTCATTGTACTTTTTAAGACTTGCAGGTGAGTCAGAAGATTGGTTTGAGGCGTAGGATGAGTACTTTTCGAGCCTACCTATTGGTTCATGATCATATTCCTCATGAACTGGTGGCTGGTTTATCGCACACTAATTCTCCTTTTCTATGGCATTATCACTTGGGAAATCCTTTATGTACTAAGCTTCGTCAAGCTCTTCCATGGATTTCTCTCTTCTTTTAAATGCAATTCTTGTCAACTTGGAAAACATGCTTGTGCTTCTTTTAAGCATTTGTGTTTAATGTGATCTTCCATGTTTGAAGTCATTCACTGTGATATTTGGGATTCAAGTAGAGTTACATCCTCTACTAACCACAAATATTCTGTTATTTTTGTGGATGATTTTTTCCATGTATCTTGGGTATATCTTTTGAAAAAATATCATGAAGTTCTTGATATATTCAAAAAATTTATTGTTGAAATACAAAATCAATTTTTTGTTTGTATAAAAATTTTACATACTAATAATACTCTTGAATTCATGCAACATGATTTTCAATTTATTTGTTCCTCTACTGGTATCATTCATTAGACTACTTGTCTCCACACTTCTCAATAGAATGAGGTTGCTAAGTGAAAACATTACCATATTCTTGATGTCACTCATACACTTATAGTACATATGCATGTTCCCAATATTTTATGGTATGATGTCATTCTTACTAACACCTATCTCATTAATCGGATGTCTTTAACACCTTTAAGGAGTGATACTCCTCTTGCATGGTTCGATCATGATCGTGATTTGTTTATTATCCCTTTAAATGTGTTTAGGTGTACTACCTTCCTTTAAAATCTATCTTTTAACCTTGATAAGTTGTCTCCTCGTGCCCTTAAATGTGTGTTTGTTGGATGCTCTCAAACTCAAAAGGAATATCACCTATATCATCCACCTTTCAAAAAATAATATACATCAATGGATGTCACCTTTTTTGAATTGCAATCCTACTTTGGCACAAGTCCATCAAAAGATCATATATCTACTCCTCTTCCAAGGCCAATAAACCTACCTACTAGCCAATCATCCACTCCTACATCTCTCGAAGTAGAATCAACGCAAGATGATAGATCTCCTCAATCCTTGTAGGTTTACAGTCGACAATGTCCTCCCGTTGCCCTTGAACAATACTCCCACCCTAATAGTGAGTCTTCTTCTAACATTCTCATTGCTCTTCGCAATAGTACACACACTTGTACACATCACCCTCTATTCAATGTCATTACCTATGCTAACATTGCCAATACCTTTCACAAGTATGCCTTAGTCATCTCCATAGTCTTTATCCATGAATCATCACGAGACCCTTCAACTTTCTCATTGGAAAGCAACTATGGATGAGGATATGAGAGTTTTTCTCTCTCATGACACTTGGGAGTTAGCACTTAGACTTGTGGACACCAACATTGTCACTTGTAGATAGGTTTTCACCATTAAATGATGCCCTAATGGTAGTATTGACAGATCTAAGGCATGGTTGGTAGCTTGTGGCTTCACACAATAGTATGAGGTTAATTACGCTAAGACTTTCTCTCCTATTACTCGTTTGGACTCCATCCACGTGATTCTCTCTATGGTAGTGAACAATTCTTGGTTTTTTGTCTAACTTGATGTTAAAAATATTTTTCTCTATGGTGATCTAGATAAACAGGTTTTCATGGAGCAACCTCCTAGGTATGTTGCTTAAAGGGAGAACCAGGTTTATTTGCCTCACAAGGCACTTTATAGACTCAAACAAAGTCTAAAGGCTTGACTTGAAAAGTTCAACAGAGTCATATAGAGTGATGACTTTAACAATTGTAGAGTTGATCATTCTGTATTTGTCAAACATACTTCAAAATGTGTTTTTATCCTCAATTTATATTGATGATATATTACTGATTGGAGATGATCTTTAGGGCATAGAAGAAACCAAATGGTTTCTATGACGTAACTTCACCACAACAAACATGAGAAAACTAAGGTACTTGACATTGAATTTGGCTATTCTAGAGGCCGTCTATCTCTATCCTAGAGAAAGTATGTACTTGATTTATTAAAAAAGACAGGGCTTAAAGGGTGAAAACCTAAGAACACTCTTATAAAATAGAATAACTTGTTATGAGATGAAGACTCTCCTAAATACGATGATTTAGGAAAATACAGAAGATTTATTGGGAACTTAACAATCACTCCAAATATTAGCTACACCATGAATCTTTTTAGCCAATTCATGCATGCTCTAAGAGAGGTTCACTGGCAAGGGTCTATCAGAGTTCTTACCTATGTTAAACACACCTTGGGAAAAGGTTTTTTATATACAAGACAGACATTTACAGGTGATAGGTTTTCTTGAAGTCAGATGTGTTGGTGACAAGGTTAACGAGAAATCTACTTCCGGATACTTAACATATCTTGGTGGGAACCTAATTACTTGGTGAAGCAAGAAACAAAACACCATTTCAAAGTCAAGTGCTAAAGCAAAGTATCGTAGCATGTCTAATGCAACTTCTAAACTTATTTGGCTAAAGGTGCTATTGTTCGAGATAGGAGTTGAAGTGAATGTTCCTATGCACATACATTACGACAACCAAGCTATTATTATATTGCTAGCAATCCCACCTTTCATGAGAGAACTAAATATGTTAAGGTGGATTGTCATTTCATTCAAGATAATGTTGCCAAAGAGATTGTTTCAACACCATTTGTCCACTCTGAAGATCAAGTTGCTAATATTCTTACCAAAAGATTAGGTATACGAGTTTTTAAACATCTTTGTAACAAACTAGACATATTTGATATATATGCTCCAACTTAAGGGGGAGTGTTAGATAATGATTGTAAAATAATTGTAACCATCAGATATCCATTTAGGTCTAAATTGATATTTGATTATGTTAGGGGTATTTATTCCCCTCAATCTTGTACTCTAATACTCAATGAACACATTCTCTCTTGATCTTGTTGTCTCATTAACTAATATAACTCCTACTGTATTCCTAATAATATTATTTTTTAACATATCTCTAATAGTATTACCATTCATCCAAGTATATGCATCTTAACATTAACTTTTTGTATATAGTCATGTTTTACAATCCAATATTTTGAGTCATAAAGTATAATGATGCAAATAATGGTTATAGAATTTTTCTTTTAATTTTAAGAGTACCCTTCTATCACCTAATAGTTTAGAAGCATTTACACACTTTATCCACCCTACTTTAATTCTAAAATAACATTAATTGTAATTTTTTAATTGCTACTTATTATAGATCTAAGTACTTAAAAGTTTTATTTTTATGACGTTTATGAACATCTAATTGTATACCTTCATCATTATGTCTATTATTGTTAGAACTTATACGTCATATATTCATTTTTCAACTTAATAAATCTAAATCCCTTAGACTTTAAAGTATCTTTCTATAATTCTAATTCAAAATAATTTTTACATTACTTTTGTCAACCAAAACTATTTTATCAACAAATAACATATGTTAGGGTATTTTTTCTTGAATTTCTTAAGTCATTCATTCATAACTAGGACAAACAAATATAGACTTAAAGTCAACCTTGGTGTAAATCTATCTATTAAAAAATTATTCATTTCTCCTCCTATAATTTTAATATTAATAATTACTCTTTTATACATATCCTTTATAATATCAATATATTCTATAAGTATCTTTTTAATACAAGTAGTCATTTCATTTTAAAGTTTATTTACTTCATCTATTTCTCACATTCTTTCTTGTAATAAATTATCTATAAATATCTTTTTTTCACTTTTTAGATTCCACCATCTAATTCTTATGCTCGTATGTACTTTCTTTCTCCTCATAATCTTGATATATTGTGTAGTTACGTTTTCTTCTGAAATAACTTTACAATCTGTACACATTTTTTGATCTATTTTTCTAACAATTAAAAATCTATTTAACTCACATTTAAGTCTGTTAAAGAAAATAATGTATTAGGGTTTTAGGTGTGTATGGGTCTAGTCTCACATTACTTAAAGTGATATTAGTCTCTATGTATAAACCTTTTTACATATGAATATCAATAACTTTCATTCATTTCTTGTATTTCAATATGATATCAACACCTAGATTTTGAGAGTCTAAGTGTGAGAGATTTAGATAAGAAGGAAAACCTTAGTCAATACTCTCCTCCCAACCATTACCACCAATAGCCTTTGTCAAGGTTGTTGCCACCAACGTCGCTAGTCTACCCTACCCAATCAAGCCACCACCAATGTTTCCTGCATCCCCCTTCTTGTTTTGTTGACCACCCCATCCTTTTCCTCCATTGGCCACACTACCACTGAAATCTCTTTATTCCTTTCCTCTCTCCCTCTATCATTGGAGGATTTAGCCACATCTAATGTTCCTATCAGCTACCAGTCTTCCCTTTCTCATTGTCTAAATCTAGTTCAACCTCCACTCCAATGACACCTTCAACCAGTCTAGCACTCTTCTCCAAGCCCTTAGTAGTGCACCATCGATCACAACATCTCTACCACCACCAAGTCCATCTATAAGGAGATCATCACTTCTCCCACCTCTGTTGGCAGAAAAAAGATTGTCTTCGACCTCATCCATTCCACCTTCCTTACCCTCAACCTCTGAGATATCATCCTCATCAACAATCACACTGATCTCGAGTTCCCTGACTTCAAGGTTGCCACCACTACTTCCATCTCACTACTAACTTCATGCAAAAGACAAAGGGGAAGGAGAGGGGAGAGATCGAAAAGGAAAAAAAAAGATGAGGGGGAGAAAGAAGAAAAGGGGGGAAGAAGAAGAATAAGGAGAAGGAGAAGAGAAAGGAACTAGGGTTTAACCATTTTTCTTACTTGCACAACATTACCACTATTTCTAGTTAGTGTCTATTTGTTATGTATCCCCTTATTTAGTTTGTTATAATTTGTTTATGCATGAGTCTATTGTAAACTGGATACTCTAGCTTGAGAAGTATTAGAGAAAATAATGTATTAGACTTCTAAGTATGTATAAATTTAGTCTCACATTGCTTAAATAATATTTATCCTCATTGTGTAACCTTTATATGTAAAGATCTTATGTTTGCTTATGAATATTAATCTACTTCTACCTATTTCTTGTGTTTCAACAAATTTACTTCTAAATATAATTAAATGATTCTCTCTTTTTCTAAAATAAATATTTATTACCTATAGGTTGCAACTTATGTTAAAGTCTAAAATTGAACTTCCTTCATTTTTATTATCGAAATCAAATCCTCTATGGTTTCTTTTATATCCTATATTTTGTTGCCCTACATACCTATTTACATCTCCTCTAACAAAAAGTTTTTCACTAGGAGATAAGCAATAAACTATTTTCAGCCAAATTTTCCCAAAATTCCTATTTATTAGCTTTTCCTAAAACGACTTGTGGAGCATATGTACTAATTATATTAATTATCTCATTTCCTATTACAAGCTTAATCATTATAATTCTATTTCCTATCCTTAACCAATGCAAAATATATAAGAAAAAATAACTCTGTTAGACTTACATTTTCTGTAGAAAATGTGTTTTCTATAGTGTCTTTTAACCTTTCTACTCTCCATTTCATAGTGACTAGCTGTCCAACTCTTAAGCAATCAGAAGGAAATGGAAGAAAACCAACAGCCAGCCAAGGATCAAGCACAGGTTGCTGAAGAAAAATTGCACTCCTGAATAACAACTCCCCTTCAGTATCATCAGGGGCTCCTGCAGAAGGTGCATGTGCTCCTATAGTCCGACTACCAGAAATCCCATATTTAATATTCAATATGCTGTCTGATTGCAACAATTCAGACCCGCCTGCATTATCAAAACATATTTAGAAAGACAGTTTGTTGTTCATGGAAATATAAAAAACTGAAAATATTTGTCAATAAATACTATGGTGTATGCTATTTGCTAATGACAATTTTAATTAAGGAAAGTTAATTAGAAATTAGTTCTAAATTAGAATTATGGAAAAATACTTAAAAGTGTTCAAATGATTTAGATTGAATAGGACAAAAACTAAATACATGAAATGTAAGTTCAACGAAAACAAGAATAATAATGAAGGTATATACTTAGTCATGAATTCCATAAAAGCAAAACTTTTAAATACTTGGAATCTATAATAAGTAGCAATGATAAAATTATAAAAGATATTATTCATAAAATTAAAGTAGGATGATGAAGTGGAGAAATGCTTGTGGAGTATTGTGTGATAAGAAGATGTCTTTAAAATTAAAAGGAAAATTCTATAAAATTGTCAATTACCCAAATATACTTTATGACTTAGGATATTGGATTATAAAGCATGGGCATATACAAAATGATAGTGTTATTAAGATATGTATGCTTAAAAAGATGAGGGATAAGCTAAAAAAGGGTTTTATTAAGAATAAAATTAAAGTTAAACCTATTAGAAAATCAACTTAAGTGGTTTGGTCATATTTTTAGGAGACCAAGAAATGCATTAGTTAGGAGAGAAAATTTAATTAGTGCAAAAGAAATTAAAAGTAGAAATAAGCCTAAAACTACTTGATTAGGAATCATAAAAAAAGATTTAAATTTAAGTAATTTAACTGAAGATTTGACAATAAATAGAAATATTTGACAAAAAAAGTATTCACGTGATTAATCTTATAATAATGAATTACGACTTAGATGGTTGCATTTGTCAATAAAAGTGATATTAATGGTGACTTGAATTACAGCCATTAACTTCTGTCCTTTCACATCCTCAACGTGTTTACCATTTTTAGTGGATATAACTGTCATTCATTATTTCCTGTTTTAAAGTCTTGTCTGTTGGGCTTCCTTTGGGAAGCTATAAATTTGTGGTCAGCAATCATTTTAAGAGATAGATCCATCTGTAATCAGTAGCAGTCCATAAATAAAATCCCCTCTACCTGCTGCTACCCATGGACATAGCCCTTTGTTGGGTGAACCACATAAATTCCAGTGTTGTGTGGCTTGTGTGCATTCAGTGTTCTTCCCTTCTCTCTTCCTTTCTCTCACTAAATCAGCTTTATAACTAGTATCAGAGCTACATTTGGGATCTTTTAGCTTGAGGAAGGATGTCATCACACAATGTAAAGGTCAACAAATTCACCAGGAAGAATAGCTTCAACCTTTGGTAAATCAAGATGCATGCACTATTGAAGCAACAAGGAATCTAGACACCGCTGGTGAAAAATAGACCACTTGGAGTTGATGATGTTGAGCTAGCTGTACAGGAAGAGAAAGCACATTCTACAATCCTACCATGTCTTGTTGATGAAGTCATCATCAAGGTTACTAATGAAGAAACTATCAACTTATGGTTGAAACTTGAGAGTTTATATATGACCAAGTCTCTAACCAATAAGCTTCTTCTCAAGCAACACTTATTCTCCCTTTGAATGAAAGAAGTTATGTCCCTTAAAGATCACCTAGATCAACTTAAAACTCTTTCAATGGAACTCAGAAATATCGATGAAGATTGATGATGAGGATGCTACATTGTTACTATTAGTTTCCTTACCACAAACCATTAAAAATTTTGTTCAATCTTTTGTCATCAGAAAATATATTGTTTCATTAGAAGAAGTCAAATCTAATCTTCATACTAAGGAGCTTTGTCACCCTGCTTCTGGTTCAAGGGGAGACACTCTAGCTTCAGGTCTTATAGCCACTGGTCATGAGAAGAACTGTGGCAGATTTGAAATATCCGTTAAGAAAGGTAAAGGGAAGGGAAAATCCAAAGTTAAATATCCAAATCCCAAAGATATTTGCAACTATTGTAAGGAGTTTGGACATTGGAAAGTTGATTGTCCCAAAAAGAAATCTAAGGCACCTGTAGCTTCCATTGCTCAAGAAGACTCTTCGTTTGAACTTGATATGGCCTTTACAGTATCTGAAGTTAATTATCTAACCAAAGATGGATACTTGACATAAGGGTATCTCATAATATGTGCCCAACTCGTGAATGGTTCTCTACCTATAAAGCTATTGATGGGGGAGATGTCACTATGACCAACAATGTTTTATGCAAGATCATTAGCATAGGTTCTGTTCAAATCAAAATGCATGATGGCATTGTGAAAACTATTACAGAAGTTCGTCATGTGCCACAATTAGGGAAGAACCTAATATCTCTTATTACTCTTGATAACAAGGTATTCAGTTATAATGAAGGAGATAGAATTCTTCAAGTAATCAAAGGATCTCTTGTAGTTATGAAAGGAGTTAAGCAGAGACCTCTATATATTCTTCAAGGATCCACAATTGTAAGATCTGCTGCCACAGTATCATCCAATGATCAACTTGACCAATCTAAATTATGACATATGCATCTAGCTCATTTAAGTGAGAAAGGGATGCAAACTCTAAATGAGTCAAGCCTCTTAGGAGGACTTAGGTCAGTTAATATTTTTGTTTCTGAAAATATAGGTGATGATCAATAGGTGGAGTTTGATATATCTCCAACTTAGAAAGATGTTGAACACCCTTCTCAAGATCACAAATCAAAAGTTGATGGGTCAGAAGAACATCAACAATTTAGAAGTGTTGCGATAGACAGACCAAAAAGGGAAATTCACCCATCAAATAGATTCAATTTTGAAGGGATGATGGCCTACGTTTTTCAAGTAGTTGAGAAAGTCGAATATGTAGAGCCAACTTCTTACAAAGAGGCAATTGAAGATAATGAATCTACTCAATGGATGCTAGCCATGAATGAAGAGATGAAATCTTTTTGAAAGAATCATACTTGAGATCTGGTGAAAGCTCCAAAGAGAAAAAGAATTATCGACTGCAAATGACTATTCAAAAGAAAAATTGGAACCCGAGGCATTCAAGGCACTAGGTTCAACACTCATCTTGTTGCTAAGGGATACAGCCAAAAGTAAGCTACAGATTTCAACGAGGTTTTTTCACTCGTTGTTAGACATACTTTAATCAGAGTATTGCTTGCAATTGTTGCACATCAAAAACTAAAATTAGAGCAACCTAACGTGAAACCAGCTTTTTTCCATGAAGATTTGGGTGAGGATATTCTAATGAGTCAACCAGAAGGTTTTATTGAACCCTGCAAACAAGATTATGTTTACAAACTGAAGAAATTATTGTATGGTCTGAAACAATCTCCTAAACAGTGGTACTAAAAGTTCGACAATTTTATGGTCAACATTGGATACAACAAAAGTCAATATGATTGTTGTGTGTATTTCAAAAAATGTCAGGATGACTCATATATCTATCTACTTTTGTACATAGATGATATTCTCATTGTCTCCAAAGACAAAAAAGAGATTCAAAGCTTAAAGACACTTCTCAGTTCTGAATTTGAAATGAAGGACTTAGGTCCTGCCAACAAAATTTTGGAAATGGAGATATACAGAGATCAAAATCAAGGTAACTCTTTCTATCTCAAAAGAGTTATATTTAGAAAATCTTATTGAGATTCAGAATGGAAAATGTCAAACTTGTGAACACTCCATTTACAAGTAATGTTCATCTCTCTTCCTCAATGTCACCTCAATCAGATCCTGTATCAGAATATATGAGTAAGTCCCTTATGCGAGTGTTGTAGGGAGTCTCATATATGCAATGGTTTACTCTAGGCCAGATATTATGTCCTATTTTAAAGCCTTGTCTGTTGGGCTTCCTTTGGGAAGCTATAAATTTATGGTCAACAATCATTTTAAGAGATAGATCCGTCTGTAATCTATAGCAGTCCATAAATAAATTCCTCTCTAAATTCTGTTGCCCATGAATGTAGCCCTTTGTTAGGTGAACCACGTAAATTTTGGTGTTGTGTAGCTTGTGTGCATTGAGTATTCTTCCCTTCTCTCTTTACAAGCAACCTTAATGCTTGCACAATGTATGTTGTATCGATTATGTACACAAATAGAGACTTGTGATATAGTTAGGTGGTGGGATGTAAATTAAATTTGGCTTTAGTTATTTGAGATTCCAAAATCACTTTCTTAATGTTCCCTTTACATTAGAATCTTCTATTGTTTACAAATTTCATGTTGTTGGAAAATACAATTTCACATAGACTAATTAAAAGATAAAAATGAGTTAATAAAGAAAAGAATCTCTTTGCTCATTACCAATTGATTTTGAATTGAATGAACATATTTCAATGTAATATTAAAACCAAAAGATCTTAGTAGGTCCACACATTTACCCAAAAAAAATACTTATAAAATTTAAAGAAAACTTCAAGTGAGGGAGAGTGTTAGAAAATATAGTCCTACATAGATTAACTAAAAGATAATAATAGATTAAAATCGAAAAAAAAAAAAATCTTCATTCATTGCCAATTGATTTTGAATTAGATGTCCATATTTTAACACATGTCAAACATTTATTGAATTTATTAGAGGGCAATTGAACTGATATCCTAATTGATAGCATCTATTGTTCAAGCTCTCAAAACAAGATCCTTTGATCCAATCATAATGCATTGCTTTTCACATCTTTTCACATATGGATAATTCATGTCAAATCCAAAGCAAACGGCAACCTTTCCCTCCCTCGATTCCACATTCCAGCCCTCATAAATACACAATCTTAACAACAAAAAATATACAAAGAACAGAGGGAAGGAATTTGATGATAAAAGGAAAAACCATTACCTTTGGAAACCATATTACTTGGTTGAATGCTAAATAAAATGCCTGCTCTTGAGGAAGGAGAAACCAAAAGAGGGAAGAAATTTGATGAGGGCTTCCCACCATCTTCTTGTTTATGCTGGAAACCTTCTTGAACATCCATCCATGCATCATAAATTTTAATTGTAGCTTTCACTTGTGAGTGCAATATCACCTAATTTGTTAAAAAGAAGAATGAAGAAAAGTTTGCATTTAACAATAATAATAATAATTTCATATAGTTCAAAAGATTAAAATGAAATTCTTGCATTCAAATTTGAATAGTTGATTTCATTTACACAACACTAAGTATACCAGAGAATATCCAAGTAAGGATTAACATGACAAAGCTACTAAACAGCATATGAAGTGAGCAATTGGATTTTGCTCTAAGAGAAATGGTTCAAGAGAAAGTACTGTTTGAATTTTATGATAACAACAAAATTAAGGACTAGGTGGATAATTAGCAAAATTTCAGGGACACTAGAAAACTAAATGCAACTGGTGCATCTTGGTAATAACTAACAAGTTCATAAATGAGAAGTACCTTTTGAAATTAAGGCGTTTTTATCAGAGTATGTTATTTTATAAAAATAATATAAAGAACTTCATGATGGGATACCTGCAAAAGTAAAGTGCCATCATTGCCTTTATCAGTAATATGGGTGCTCACGTGGAAAGGATGGGTGAAATGAACAGCAATTGTCCTGTCCAAGAGTGTTGTAGAAGAAACATTTCAATATATAGCCCCCAATATAGTTATATCTAACATGCTCCCCAAGCGATATGCACTCAAAATAAAAGGAAAAAAAGATGAAAGAAGTATGCCTTTCAAATCTCTGATTTCCAGAAACTCCAAATTCAAGTTTTAGAGCCACAGTTCGCATGCCATCCACCACATTATGCCGTTGAGGATATGCTGAAATATTAAAATATTACAGCAAGGCATGTTCCAAGAATTACAGATAAGTTGGTACAAAGGAAAGAAAGCTAACAGACCTGTACAAGTTCCTCTTGCTATCTTTTTGTCAATCGCACAGACAGGAAGCCACAATGTTGTTGCTATGTTGCTTGCCCAATCCGGCAGTTTTATTTTACCATTTTCAAGCAACAGCTTTTCATTGTTTTGATAAGAGTCAGATGAAGAAATAGCCTCTCTAATGGTCTGTGTGCCCTCTATATCGGATGAATTCCTCAACAATAATTTAGAGCTTTCAATTTCAATCACTTGAGAATTTTCAATCATCAATTCAGGACCAGTGTCTATATGTAAAACAGAGCCTTTAAGAGAGTAGTTTATTGGTTTTATTCTCAAACCAACCCACTGTAGCTCATTTATTAGCAATGCAGATGAAACCGCTGCAGTAATATCAACCAAGGCTCTTGGTTTGAATACCTAAGAAGAAAATGATATTAGTCCATTTCACAACAGCTGCACTGTGATATCACTTATCTTACAATAGGTTAATAGGAAATCCTAATCGAAGAAATACTCATACTCAAAATATCTAAGGTTTCCCATACCTTGAGAACAGGCCTTGCAGGCTTCTCATAACTCATGAAATCGTCACTATCTGGTGGTCCACCTTTGGAGAAGTTATGTGATCTAAAACTCAAATGCCCAATCTGTCCTGTAAGAACACCCAATACATAGGAACCTGGCTTCTGAGGGGGCAAGTCAAGAGTAACAATATTTTTTCCAGGTTTGAGGATAAGAGCATTGGGAGATTTTATTGCCTGAGAACAAAACATAAAAGATCGATAAAATAGATATATCCACTGCAAATTGAATAATTAACTATATTATGATACAATGATTCATAGGCCATTGGCATTGATAAAGAGACAGGCACAACACGGGAGAAAGCCAGCTGGGAGAAACAAAAGGCTGGTATCAAAGAGTATGCCTCAAAAATTTTATGGCAGAACAGATCCAGAATAAAAAATATTTTCAAAGAGATGCTAGAATAAGAGTAATACCTTTATTCCTTCATCCACATTGAACGTAGCTATGAGTGTGAGACTAAGTGATTCAAGAGTTATATCACCAGGAAACCTACTCCACACTGTTACAGACAATATACCTGAGTCCCCATCACACAACTCCAAAGGTGGGCCAGAAGTACCAGAAAAAGTAATCAATGATGATACATCCAAAGGCACTGTATTCTTCATCTCACTATGAGCAAGACGTACAACTTCTGATTGGAAAGATTGGCGTTCTTTGGTCAGGAACAGATCATCATCCAGAGAAAGCAATCTAACACAAGATGAAAGATACCCTGCTTCATCATTAAGAATTTTCTGACACTGTGCTAAGTTTGGAAGAACTTCTGCCAGAAGGTCATGCCATCCTTCACCAGCATACAAAGCACAAACTTTTTCATATGATTTTGCAGCCAGGTCAAAATTTTCATGCTTGAAGCAGACAGCAGCAATCTCCCCATCAAGCACAACCCCATGTCTTTTCCACCAGGAAATATGGTAATTATCTGCAGCACCTTTGGTAAGCTCCATATATTTTTCCTGCCACAAATTTTAAAAGCAAATTGTTGAGTCTGTTGTTAGAGACTTCAGTTACATGGTTTTCATGTTATTGAATCCATGGATATTGATCTGCATTGGATACCATGAGACAAGCCATACATCCTTGTACCCTTTTCTTAAGTTAAGGCACTCAGAATTCTCTTCTAATCTTTCTCCTGACATGGTATCAGAGCCCAGAAAACCATAACCCCATCCTGGTCAGGACAATTCTCAACCTCTACAGCCACCCACATCACCCTCTTTCCCACTCCCAGGGCCAGCCGGCCAAGATCCACCTTCTGTCCACAAAGCTGCCCCCTTCCCAAGGCCATGCCGACCTGTCTAGGTCCTGGCAGGCCACAAGCAGACCCAGACAAGCCCCAAATATGATACATGTGAATTGAGGCACAAAAAAGGGTTCCACATTGATTAACTAAATAATCTTTGTGAATTGGCATGGAGTTATGCTCTCTCCCCCTTACCCATTAAGCTAATTCCAGCATCTAGAATCTCTTCTTTTTTTGAGGTATTCACCACCAAGAATTTCAGCTTTATATACAGTATATTGTAATAATCCATTCAATAAGATTTAAGGTATTCACTACCAATGATATCAGCTTTACATGTTGAATATTGTAATGACCCTAAAAGAACTTGATTTTTACCTCGAAATTATGTATTGAAGATAATGATATCCAAAGATCATGATCAGAGATGGTTTGTTTTAATGCATATTCAGCTGCTAGATGAATTTCTGAAAGTTTCATAGGGCGATCAAGTGTTGCATTTTTACTTTCAAAGTTCACCGGATCAGAATGGGTACGTGTCATAGCACTGGAATTCACTTTTCTTGGTGAAAAGAGCCTTGAACTGCCATCTGAAGCTAAGCTGCCCAGAAATCTACCAGATAAGAATTAAAAAGACCTTTTGTAGGGAAAATTACATGTAATATGTATAGATATGCAACGGAATCTCCAACAAATAATATTATATGATTTTATATTTATAGTTACCCGTCATTATAATTTTTCTCATCATCAAATATTTCAGGCATGCTTGATGATGAAAGAGAAGCCCTCCTGCGGTTAGCCTCTCGTAGAAGAAATGAAGGCTCAAGGGGTAAGGGGTTTCTCTGAATACCAAAGTGCTTGATGTCAGGATTCACTTGAGGTTTCATCTGCAGAATAAAAACAAGTCTATCAAATTAAGATCTTAAATAGAAAGCATGATTGCAAATGAACTACACTAAAAAACCACAAGTACCACATTTGTGAAAAAGATGTGAATGAAACAGGGAGTCCTACCTTCTCTTTCTCAAATATTCCAGATGAAGCATTGGGGGGGACGAAAGGCCAGGTTGCTGGTTTTGGCCAAGGCAACATGCTTAGTGCAGCACTTTTCAGATGAAAAGGAAAAAAGTCAGAAAACTACTGAAAAACAATAACAAAATTTTTTTGGAACAATAAAATTCATCAAATTCAAGCTAATTTTAAAATAGGTCTTGTACATATAAAGAGCGGCACCTATTGACAGGACTTTTCTCTATTTCTGTTCCATAACCAATCAAGTACGCCAGCCTCAAAAACTGCCATAATATACAAATTACAAAATATCTAATGAGAAAATAGCATGGAGATGTTGTCTTGTAGAACAATAGGGAGAAAATGGATGCAGCATACCTAGGAACTTAGTCATTTTTAAACTTTTGTGCCCAAAATCATATATAAAAATCGTATATAGATAAAGAGTAAAAAGCCATAGGTATCTAATATTTGCAACAAATTATATACACATTACAGTATTCAGTATTCAATTCAACAAAGGAAATGTCGTACTCAATGTCCCTTTTGTTAGGTTATGCCGTTAGTAGTTACAGGATTATAGGGTATATGCAGACACAAAAGGGGTATAACACACACATATATATTCTTCATCTAGTGAAATAATTCTAGTACCTTCAAGACTGCTGTGTTCCATGATTTTTTCTATTGAATTCCAGGCAGTTTATGAAGATGGTAGCATCCAGAGATAATTGGATCAAGGGACTGCAGGCCACATTAATAAATTTAGATGGCAGAAATTATTTGGTGTGGTCTCAAGCATTTGAGACATTTTTGGGAGCCCACCCCAAGATCAGTCATATCACGAAAGATCTGCCAAATGTCAAGGATGCAGTGTACAAAGATTGGTTAGGTGATGATCATGTTGTGATTTCATGGCTGGTCAGTAGTATGGAGGAGAGAATTGCACGAAGCATTATAATGTTGAAGCCAACTAAGAAAATGTGAGACAATATCAATGCCACATATGGAAATGAGAAGAATATTACCCAAGTATGTGAAATCTATAAGCATTTATTCATTCATCTTAGTGGAGAAAACAATTGAGGAATTCTATAGTACATTTTGTGGCCTAGTGGATGAGTTAGAGATATATCAGCTATTTGTAGTTGATATCTCCAAAATGAAACAATATAGAACAGAGCTGATAGTCGCAATTTTCTTGGCAAGCCTCAACCAAGCTAGCATGGTAGATTGAAGGGACAAATTCTTGGCACAGACACAATTTCTACCCACCATTCAACATTCTCTCAGATCCTGTGTATCTCCAACTACATGGTAACCTATAACAGAGTCATCTGCCTTTGTGTTGTCCGATAAGGGCAAAGGTGGCAAGGGTAAACACGTAAGGAGTAGTCATATATTTAGTCAAGATGATAGACAATGCAATCATTGTGGCAGATCCAACCATTCATTACACAGGTGATGGGACAAATATGGTAGACCACCAATGGCACAACTCCCTACTTTCATGTAATCAATTCATACAACCTATAATGACTATGCCACAAGAAATCATCCTTTCCATCACCAGGGAACCAGCTGCAACACAACCATCCTTTCTCTCAGTCTTGATTCCTTTCTCCAAAGAAGAAATTTTCAACAAATTGAGCTAGACAGATGGTTGAATACCTTGCAGACAGATAGGTTATTTTAGAAGCAAGGTCATTAGTTTTCACCTTTTCTTCACATGCTAAAAAATCAGGTACCAGAGTAATGTTAGTCACTATAGATGATTTTTGAATAATAAACTCTAAAGGCTCTTCTCACATGTCAAGTATACATCTTTTCAGTTATCTTTTCTAGTTATCTGACATATGATCTATAGCAATTGCTAATGGTCATAGTTGCCCTGTATTTAATGGAGTTATTCAAGCTTCTTCTCAGATTACCATTGAAAAAGTCCTATATGTACCTGATTTTCTAGTAAATTTTCTTCTTATCAGTGTCAAAACAAAACTACTACTTTATTTTGTAACCTTCTTCTCATTTCATTGTACCTTTTAAGAATTGCAAACAAGAAAGGGAATCAGTTTGGCACATGATTGTGGTGGAGAATTGTACCTACTGACTTGAGATGAGATATCTTGTAGACTTATGATTGCGTCTCCTACTTCAAATTTGTCTTTCCTTGGCAATGTTGTGTGTTTAGGAATGGAGGCAATTGACCAATATAGATTGATCCTATGGCTTGCCTCAATTCAATATGCATCCTCTTGTCAATCATAGTAAATCAATCTTGGCAATTATATCAACTTGATATGAAGAATATATCTCTATGTGGTGACTTGCAAGAACAAGTTTTAATGAAACAACCTCTTAGACATGTTGCCTAGAAGGAGAATTAGGTTTGTCTTCTCAAGAAAGTCATATATGACTTAAAGTAAAGCCCACTTGCATAGTTTCAGAAATTCAATGGCATGGTCATAGGGAGTGGTTTAGTTAGATGTGCTATGGATCACTCCATATTCAAAAGGATAGTAAGTGGGTATGGAAGACATAATCTTAATAAATAGAGATAGCATTGGTATTGCCAAGATGAAATAGTATCTTACAAGACATTTCGTTACAAAAGAAATGAAAAGTTCAACTATTTCTTTAGGAATAAAGTTTGTCTATGCTGAAGATAAGTTAGTGTTATACAATGTGTAGACACCCCATTTTTATGGTAGCCTTGGCCCGCATTTGAGAACAAGAATGTCATGCAAGCACTACAAGCCCAAAGGCCTGTTAACCCCTTGGCATGGGCTTCAAAGGCCCATTGCCCTATTTTGGGCCCTAAGGCCCATTACTTTCTTTGTGTGGACCCAAAGACCCATTGTCCCTTTTGCAAGTCCAAAGGCTTGTAATTTTTTTTATTCGGGCCCTAAGGCCCCTTACTGTTCTTTTCCTTGAGTGGATTGTCCCTTACAGGTGACAATTTTGACCTAACAAGACCCTTCAATCCAGATTTAAAGTAAGCTCCAAATTGCTCTAGATTCAAGTCTTTTGAGATCTCACTCCACATCATCACCACTTCAACATGTCATCAACCACATTGGTTGACTGCACACATACAGGTATGACATGCAACTGCCAACCCATAGACCCTGCAAAAAAGTGGAAAGCTTGAGATTGTCTTAAGGAAAGGAAGATGACACTCCACTCCATATGGTCGGTCAAGCCAATGGAGAGGCTCATTGATCTGACATGTCAACATGACCTACAGATGCTCAAGGATGTTTCATAGAAACAAAAAGCTTGATGTTGTTGGAGGGAATTCAACATCATAGCATTCTTGAGAACTGGTTGATCAATATATACCTCAAATGTCTTTGAGAATGGCCTCTCAAAACAAAAATGGCCAAGACTCTCTATGCACACCCTCTCTAAACACTTTGACTGTACTCAGCCCCTTCCATTGCCCTTGTGCTCTCATGTGTGCACACCCACATGACATTCAACCCTTCTTCTAGCGAATGTTGCAGGACTCCAACTAACAAATGACCATAGCAAAATGTTGAACTGTCATTTTCAAGCATCAATGAGCAAATCCAACAATCCACTGTAGTCTCCATCTAAGAAGCTCCATCTACTCCTTGAGGGCTCACAAACCATAAAACTCACCCAACTAATGCCATTGGAGCACCTAAAGATCATGTGTTGTTGATTATAGATGGTTCATTGCTTGCCAAAGGTCTCGTATGTTGTTGCCACTTCCCTCCCTTGTTTCACAACCAATTTGTCTAGCTGAGCTCGCACACAAAGTGTCCATGCACCATCCAACAACCATCATGCCCCATGTTGCATCAAGGTTCCATGTTTTAAGATTATGCTAAATTCATGCATTCACATGACATGCATCACGTCATGCATTTTTTTGCCAAGTTTGAGTTATTTGGGTTTTATCTTTTGGTGAGGCTAGCTAGTTTAAGCTCATTTCCACTTAATTCACAAAAGCAAAGTGTTGCATAGCTTTACTACTAGGCTTCTAGCTCTTTTCATCTAATATAGACCTAAAGACCTATCTTCTCATCTTTTCTATATTATTTTACATTTAGGCACATCATGCATCATATGACACACCATACATACATACATACATACATAAATAATTTCTTCATCTGAAGAAATAATTCTAGTTGTTCCTCTCTAATTACAATCTCATTGAGATGAACATGTATATGCTTATACATATTCATTTGTAAAATATACAATGTCATCTACATTGCTTCATTGAAATTGAATATAGATATAAGTATAGAACCTGCTTATCAGCTAATTGTGCATAGGTAGCAATACAAAATCAATGTACCTTAACTCGGCAAAGAGAATAAAGATCTCCTTGGAGACGATAGAATTCCTTTTCCACATCAGTTGCCACCAGTCCAACATTATAATGGGAAGTTGTGGAGTTTATTACAGCTTGACATGCTGTTATAATCCATACTTCTCGGAAACAAAAAGGAAGAGCATTCTGAAAATCAATATAACATGAGGAAGACTATCAAAAATAATTTAAAGCTTGATTTGCACATATTTGTTTAGTTCCTTGACACAACTAAAGGAAAAGTATTGCAAAAAAGGTGTATAGCATACCTCATGTGAAGCTAGCACCTTGGAGAAGGTAATGATAAATGTATAGCCCCTTGCACATACCTCCACAGGACGGGATAGCTTAAATAACAACTGCAAAAGACAGTTGTTTTAATTTTTTCATAAGAAATGAGAAATCAAAATTCAAAACATGCTTTAGTGGATAGGAAAAAATTTCATTCTTACAAGAATTATGATTAGCAATCAACTTAGCTCAAATATTATGTTTAAAATTATAAATATGTTGAAAAAGAAAAAGTAATTAGCATAGAATTACATATATACCTTTGACTGACAAGCAAAGAGGTACTGCCTGAACTCAAATTCCCTAAAAGTATCATCTTGAACAAAGACAGTAAGTGGCTTTAAATCAGGTTTTAGAAGCATAGCCTGGTCATCGCCATGATCCAAACCACCAAATTCCCTCTGTTTTATTGGAGTATTTACTGCATTTGCATAGAAAATTATGTATGATATACAAAAACTCATGCTTGGAACAAAAAGATTCATGTAACCAATCCCAAGTAGTAGGATCATAGCTCAGATTGTTGTTGTTTTTGTTGTTGTTCTTGTTGTTCTTGTTATATACAACTCATGCTGTACAGAACCAAAGGTAATAATAATAGAAACTCCAGAAATAAATAACTTAACAGATTGCATTTGTTGAAGCATGTTCAAATATGTCAGTGCACATAGGCCAGATAGATTCTAAATGCAAGTCACACTAAATGTTGAAGAGATTAATCCCTAAACTGTAATACTATGGTTCTGCTTAAAAGAACCCAGAGATAACCAAAAGGAATTTAGTAGATTAACATGATCATCTCAAAGGAATTTAGTAAATTAACATGAACATCTCAATTTAAAAAAGTATGAACATCATAGGAAATGGACAGACGTTGTTTTTGAAACTATTTGGTCCAAAAGACTAAATTGACCTATATTGGGTTAAGATAGATTATGATGTCCAGTGAAAAGTTAAAAGCAAGTTTCCATTGTTCAAAGCTTTTTACATAAAAAATCATCTCATGTATGAATTACAAAAGATTGCACTAAAGTGGTCAAAGTGTCTAATACCTGTTTCTAGATAGCAAAGCTCAAGCTCATCATATTCACGTAATGCATCTTCATGGAGATGTGCCATCTCAAACATAAAAGCTAAGCTTGCCTGTAAAAGAAAAGTGGGGAGATCATGTTCACTTGAAAAAAACCCCTGATCCTTCCAACCTACACTATTTTCAATGTTGTCATGGACAAATCAGACCTAAGTGGAACTAGAATGAATGGCCTCCACCTTTACCACTGCACTAAATGCATTTGTATGTAATCTCAATGATGCCTTGATAAAGTTGAATGGCAAAAACTATCATTTGGGGCCATTCTCTCCAAGTGGTACTCAGGACACGATGAATACTCAAACATATGATTCAAGGCCCTCTAATATCAAGTATCCCGAATATAAAGACTATGTAGCAGATGATTGTGCTGTGATGGCATGGAAAAACAACTGCTCATAGTGTGATTTTGCTCTCTCCCATGTAGAAGATATGGGGCTTCCCTAAAGAGAACATATGGACATTAAAAAAGGTTTCTCATGTTGTTAAGATATGTGAGGAGATTTTTACCTTGCAGCAAGGTGATCGACCCATCCAACATTTTTCCTATGTTCCTTGCTTGATGAGCCTTAAGTATATCAATCCCTTATAGCAAATGTTCATCATTTATGGGAATATCATAAGGAACTTGTTGTGACTCATTTTTTTACAAAACAGACCAAAAATTTTCTCACAAATACATGGGAAAATACTTGACAACAACTATCTTATAGAACACATTCTTTTCAGTTCTTTGCATATCTACTTCTTCACAATCCACTCATACAAATCAATCATCCATAATTAGTTCCAATTGAGGTCAACGTAAAGGATATAGCCAAGTGTCAAGGGGAGGATGAGAATCCAACAGAAGTAACAGGAAATGTGATCATTGTAGGAAGACAAATCATGTATACAAGTGCAAGAAGAAATTTGGGAAATCAGAGTGGACTCAACAAGTTTCTCATATAGTGACAAAGCATCTTAGCCACTTATAATGCTTGCAAATGAGTACGAGTACAGTTTTTTGAGTTGCCTAGGGTACTCTGACTACTACAGTTTTTGCTTCTCATGCTATAACAGAATACAGATACTAGGACTGCACAAATAACCTGTTACTCGACAATTAGCCATAATCCAACCTTCATCGAATTGGTAAATAACATAAGATTAAATTGAGGTCAGGTAATGGTTAACTGTTATTGGGTTAACCATCTGACCCAATTTAAATTAGTAAATTTTATAATTCTGTGATTTTATTTATTTGATTAATTCTATGCAATAATATGTTAGAATCATAGATTTAATCATTTATCATTTTTATTAACTGATTAATTAAATTAAAGTGGTAACATAGATGTATGAAATGTAGTTTAACAGTTATACATATGTATCAATTAAATGGTTAATCAATCAGTCAATTACTTATTTAAAGGGTGAAAAAAATCTACAATATAAACTTCAAACAGCTAAATTCTTTTGTTCTGATAAGATCAGGTCAGGTCAATTAATAGTCGTTCTGACCTTAGCTGTCCATTTGTACAGCCTTAACAGGTACTAGTACATTACAGGCCTCTAAAGGCAATTCCTAGTTCATAAATTCAGAACTAACTTCACATATGATAAGTAATTATGAAATTTTCACTAAACTTTACCAAGTACTTGATATCTGCATTTTCAATAAACTAGTTGTTGGGATAGTGGCTATTCAAGCTTCTTCTCAACTACATTGGAACAAAGTTCTCTAAATTTTCTTACTTTTTTCAGTAGTGTCATTACTTGTACACTACTAGACTTGGTAGCATTATTTCCCTACCATATTGAATTCATGATCTACAAACAAAGAAGAAGATTAGTTTGGACTGTAAAGCTAGCAAAGGACTCTACTTGCAAGTACCACGTCACCATTGCTTTGACATTACTACCTCAGTCATTCAAGGACATATGCACTTAAATTATTGTACAAGATAGATTATTGAGTTTCAAATCAAGATCAACCCCAATAAACCCAAATCCATATTTTTAGGATGATACTTCCAACTTCCAAGGTATAGAGAATGCATGTTGGTAAAGAAAGCTGATAGGTAAACTTATCTATGTAACAATTACCAAACCAAGCATACCATTTTCTGTGGGCTTAGCCAATATGTGAATGAATCTAGAATGGTTTATTGGAATAGGCTCACCAGGGTACTATTATATATCTAAAGATATCTTGGAAATGTTTGGCCTATAAAAAGCATGGATATCTTGATATTCAAGCCTTCTTTGATTGTAGTCATGTAGAGGACAAGGTAGACAAAAAGTGGAGGATCAAATTACTACACTTATACTTAAGGCAACTTAGTCACTTGAAGAAACAAGAAATAAAATGTGGTATTTTGATTTAGTGTAAAAATAGAGTATAAGTCAATGGCAGACTATTTGCAAGATGACATGGTTGATGCCTTTGTTTATTAAACTTGGATTCTATATAATGTCCATGCATTGTGACAATTAAACAAGTATATCTTTTAAGACAGCACATAAGCAACATGAATTGGTCACACCTTGGCTACTTCCCTTGTTTTGTCTTGAATTAGTAGATCTTTTGTCAAAACCATTTATTTAAATATATTTATTAAAGTTTTAAATATTTCTCATTGCAAACTTAAATAAAAAGTTTTTAATGGAGACTACTAAAATATAATTAATTATTGAAATATATCATTATGCAAATTAATGAAAGATACATATTAGTATTATTACACATCATATTTGGATATTATCTTTGGCTTATTTATGTATTTGAATGTTATTTAGGAAATAATAGAACTAAAACTATACATAATTATTATTAAATACATATAAATATATATAATACATACATAAATAATAATAATAATATTTGCATAGGTAACTAGACACCTTAAAAAGTATGCTCATAAGTCATTGTAACTAACATTTACACACTTGGACATCCTGCTTATTGACTATTTTATGAAAATATTTATTATATCTACTTTATATAGTTAAAAATTAATTATGCTCACATCCATATCATGTACCCACTTTATTAAAAGTGATACTTGTACCCATATCTGTGTCCATTAATTTGAAAAATTGGTATTCATATTTGTACACATGATGTAACTTGTACCCATATCTGCATTCAAGCAACGTAGGCTAGCTTCCATGCTTACAGTCATATTTGATAATACAACACTTTTTACATCATAATTATAATATTGTTTTGGCTTTTAATGAGTATAATCACAAAAGTGTGCAATTACTTGATAGATAAAAATAAAATCCAACGGGCATACTTATGTTGCTCCAAAACTCAACAACAAAAGTGGGTTTTGAACTTGACCTACTACTTATTTGCCACTAAAATAGGTGTACCTGGAATATGCTTCCATTGAGAATCTTCCACAAACCCCGCCCTAGATCTTTCTCCATGTATCACAAATATATACACAACCACTAACTAACACATGCACATGACTCCAAACAATTTTATAAGCAATCAAACATGTTTTGGGTAAATATTGACCTTCAAGAAGAAGAAATTGCAGAAGTTCCACACTGGCATGAAACGCTGTTCACTTAACTTGTGAATTTCATCCTCATAGAACTGAACACGTCTATCCAATGTATTCCTGATGGATTCTACAATTTTAGATTCCAAATCTTCCCAGAAGCCTGTGTCAGCTCCATGCATGTCCAATTTGCAACACCTAGATAATATTGACCAAGTGAAAAAAAATATCCCAATTGATCATCAAGGAAAACCAGCTATCATATTAGGAATATTATAAACTAAAACTAATCTATGCATAATTCTGGCATACAAGAATATACTGCAAAAGTATATATCATGTTTTGTGCCATTATGGGATTATGGCATACAAGTATATACTGCAAAAGGCTAGAAGAACAAGAATTACAGTCAAAGAAAAATTCTTAACTACAGTATCCCTTCTCTTCTAGTTGCATCAATATGGTCTGATATTAGGTATAAAGGAGCCATTCCACTAAAATTTTTCAAGAAGAAAAGAACAGGTATTATCAAAATTATCAGAAACAAAAAGAACATACAAACACATATCCAAAGAAAATGAACTAAATCATAGTGTATGCTAAGGGGGGAAACTGGATACAAAACAAATTTAAGTACCTTTCTCTCTTTTTTGTATTGAAATCAACTTCAAGTCTAGCATATACTTTTTTTGACATTTTAGCTGCTTGGTCGTTACTAGGAAGAACCTTGGACACAAAAACAATAAACCATTCTCTTTCATCATTCTGAACAATAAGTTTCAACCGTGGCTTTAGAATGGTTTTGAATTCATCCAGATCCTGTAAAATGTTGGGCAATGAATCAAATCTCTGGAGAAAGAAATGAAACATATTTACATGGGAATAAATCATCTGACCGACCAACTTTTAACACAAGTTTCTATTTGATAATGTACCTCACATGTAACAAGAAGGATTGTCGCATATGGTTCCCTGAACCAAAATAAAGACTGCTCATGTGATGAACGACTACGAAGCCTAGCATCAGTCGTTAATATGAACTCAGCGGGAAGCTTTTCAATGTAGACAGGATTGCGAGTCTTGTTATTCAGACAGGCCTTCTTAAATGGTAAGCGTTGCTCGAACCTGTCTTTGACTTCAGGCCACAAGTCGCTTACGTCTTCAACTGTACACATTAAAGAAAATGTATTGGTCCACATACAAAGATACTGTGTTAACATGTCACATTTCCCCTCAGCAGCTAAGCAGAGGATCTATGTGTTAGTACGTAACATCAGTGAAAATCCTAAAAGCAGTAGTTACGGGGGAAGAATAAAATTGCAAGCATTTAAAAACTGTTTTGTAGTAAGAAGAAAAGGACAATAATGGTTGCTCAAAATGAAAATGCTTCTTAAGAAAAGCTCTTAGTTATATATTATTCATCAGGTAATCGATTGTTTTTCAGAAAATCCATTTCAGTGCAAGGATAATAATTCTTGGTCGGAGAGGGATTTTGCCAAGATGCATAAAGGCAACAGTTATAGATCCAGATGAGGAGCAAAAAAGGATCACAAAGGGTTCACTAGAGTTCCAGATTGAAGCAAGCACTGCTTGATGGATCTACCTGCGATAGCGAGGCAATCAGAAGCGCTTTTGATGGTCTGGAACTGGGCAAGATAATTTGCCATGGCAGTGCGCGTTGTACGGCGCGGATCTGTTGGAGTTCATGCGGCTAAGGGCAATAGAAGGATCGGATCGGTGATAAACAGCAGCAGAACGAGCGAAGGAGAGGGGAAGAAAGAATCAACCAGAAAAAACCAATGCTCGTAAATAAATAATACTCCCACTGATTTTTACGGTTTCCAGCACGGCGGAATCTTTTGTGGTCGGTTCGCGACGGAAATGATCTTGAATCCGATCGAATAAAATAGACTGAAATTTTTTACGGAATAATTATTTTTAATTGTATATCAAACAATAAAATTTAGTAGTTTTATTGGAATTTCATTTTATTTATTTCATTCTTTACTTTATATGTCCCTGGCAAATGCTACGTCCGTAAGATTGTCGTCGAAGTGTGGTGACACTATTTTCGTGTATCCTGTAGGCTATTTTTTTATCTTATAAATTTGAATTACCTATAGAAAATCTTATCTTTTGTACAAGATAATAATATGTTTCATGTTTTATCAATACTTTATTAAGATTATTAACCTATGCAATGTTCTTATAATATGTATTAATTTAAAACTATTTGTTTATATTACATGTTTGACAAAAAAATTAGACAGACAATTATAAAGAAATTTACTCATTAATTTCTACAACAACAATCAATACATTTTTGTTTAGAATTTTTCAATTATAGACTGCGAAGGTTCCTTGATAAAAATGTTCAATACTCATGTTGAACAATTTACAAGTTCATGTACGAAATAGTGATAAACTTCAACATACCGTCGTTGTACATGAAATACTGGATTGACACACGCAGAAAAGTAGCATCCTAATTAGCATATCGAAGTTTTGGTTTAGTTATATGTAATATGCATTGAAGAGTTTGATGTCATTGTGACTTAACAACCATTAAGTGTTAGGTACTCAACCTCAATAAGTGGTTATTACTTTCTACAATATTTAGAGAAGTTCGGTGCTAAATTAGATGACATAAGTCGTAATCAAAAGATCATCAACTGTTAGAATAATCAAACTAAGTTTCACCCCAACACAGTGGCGAGCAGTAGGCAAAAAGAAGATTAAGAAGTTGCAACTAAATAAAAGAGGGAAAGATTAGTCATTAGAAAATGCATGGTTGTAATACGATATAAGTGGTGGAGAAGATGGAAAATATGTAAATCTCATTATAGTTTGATAAAGACAGAGTTTCAACTCCTAACGTTTGCAAGTCAAGAATTATAATTGAATTTCAAAAAAGGTTGAAAGCTTTGAAAATAATTGATAGAATTTCTTAAAATACCTTTAATTATATATTTCACTATATTTTATTTATTTATTTTTAAATATAAACTGAAATTATAATATGAATAAATAGTTATCAACATATGATTATAATATAATCGATATATATATGAATAATTTAAATATAAATAATTTATGTTATTTATAATTATAATATAAGTAATTTAATCAATAATATTAATATCAACATTACAAATAAATATTTATACCACATTACGTTATTTATAATTATAATATTAATAATTGAGTGTATTAACGTTAAAAATAATTTAGCATGTTAAAATTACATTATAAATAATATCAACGTTATTTAACTTATTACATAAATTATAAAATTCATACATTATTTATTCATAAATAAATATTAACATTAAAGATAATATAAATATTAACGTTAAGGTGGATGCATTTAAATCATTTATTACTAACTCTCAAGGAGAGTCACGAAAAATCTGACTCCCTATTAACCCTCCAAATGAATGTAGTGCTACAATGAAAAACACACTTTCGAAGACCATAGGAGTTGTGCGTGCATCAAATATGGGTTTTCCAGTTCTCTGCTCTTCAAACACAAAAGTTGGAGAGCCAACGTATCAAATGCAACACATGTTTATCGTGGCAACAATTATGTTCAGTACAAAAGAACCCTTCGAATATTTACACATGCTATATTCATTAACAATGAGCTATATTCCAATATATCCATTATCAAAAATACAAGGCTGCACAATCATAAGCATGCCATAATCAAACTACTCTGAGGTATAAGGGCATCTTCGGTTCAAGCTTCACTAGTCCGAGCAAATTCAACTTGTCATGTTTATTCGAATTTGAGAATAGGCTAAAGGATTTCTGCATGCGCCCTTAGAACAAACAATTTCACAATGCAGACAAATACTTCACTGTTACACAACGCTGACCATCTTAGGATTTTACATCTGATACCACCTCCGAGTTTCTAACGTCGGATTTCTCGTTAGAATAGCTGTCAAAATAAAGATTAAACTCAATCAGTAGCTATACATTTCCATATTTTCAAAATCTAGCTTTTCTGCCGATATTCGAGGAATGTTTAGTCGGGAAAAACAAAAGATTTTATTGGCCTAAAAACATAGAATTCAATAAGGACTTCACGGAGACAAAGCATGAAGTTGGATGCATCAACAGGAAACTTGTGTTGAAAAAGAACTCAGAATTCTTTCCGTATTGTGAAAGGGTTGGCATTGGATGCAATTAATAAACATTGTCAAATGATTCAGGACGAAAGATGTAGAGGCTGCTTACGTTGATAGAATGGTTACCCAAACAAGCTCTACACAGTCCACCCAAAGTAGCCTTTGTTCGACTGGCACCACACCATATGTAATGAGGTGTGCGAAAGGCCAAAGCTTCCAACCAGCCTGAGAAAGAAACATCACGATGTCAATGCAAGCATACACTTAAAGATATAATGAATTAATGAAATTCTTACGTTTTGCATGAATTAATTTTTCACATGATGAATTATGAATTTAAAACACCTAATAAAAATTATAAAAAATTAGTATTGATTTATAAAGGTAACAATATGTTTGATCTCTTATTAGTGCTTTATTAGGATTATTAACCTAAACAATGATCTTATCATATATACTTATTTAAAATATTTTTTATAATGCATGTAAAATGAAAATATGAAAATTTTCAAAAAATACTCATTAACCTAGTTGTTTTTTCTACTATAATATATATTTAAAAATTTACCTGTAAGCAATTATTACCTAAATTTTAAGAAAAAGCAAATTTAATTTTGGTATCGTTATAATCATTAATTAGACATGGTTTTCATAATCTAAAACATAGATGATATATTTTATTTCCAAAAGTACTCTAAAAAAATTAAGTAAATATTTAAACTTCATAAAGTTTATGTGAGTATCATAAAAATACTCTTATGCTTTTATTTTCTTTTTTCGGTTCCTTTTCTAGCATAATGAGATCAAAAGCTAAAATAAATTATAAATATGCAAAACCTTACTATAAATAAATAAAAATGTAACAGAAATGTTCAAGTAGGAGAAGAGAAGATGGTCGTTACAACTTACAAATAGAGGAATTGAAGTATGAAGACATTACAATTGCATTATAAATTATTAAAAATTTACATATTTTTGTAATAAATTTTCTTTTATATTATACTAAAATAATGCACGTGCAAGTTGCAAGGCATATAGTTTAGGGGTAAGAGTAATTAAAAGGAAGTTCTGTACGATGTGAATTGCTCATATTTATGAGGATGAAAATTAAAATTATGTTAAATAGCATACATTTAAATGACTGCCAAAAGCCATGTGGTTCAGTCGTTTTGTTGCTTTTTAGGCCAAAAGATCATAAGCCCATGACCCTACATGAGCAATTATACGTCATTTTAGGAAAATCAATTTTTTATTTCTCAAAGGATAGTTTTAGAAATCATCAAAGGTTCTTCTCTTAATATAGTGGATAAAATATAATATGTCGTAAGCTTCAGATGATGAACAAAATATGATGATAATTACTATTCTATAGAATGGAAGCCCATTATTCAAGGTATCATTTACTGTTTTCAATGTAAGGTAAGTTTATGAACAACACTAATTGTTTCCTTGAATTGCCCTAATTAAAATATGCGTTATCTGTTGGAAAAACTTTTATGTGATTATCGAACCTGTACAAATCAGAGTTTATTTTTGTTCAACTTTTTCATATACCTTGCAAGAACAACATTATTACAACCATACACGAAACCAAAAAACATATTCATATAAAGCATTCAACTTATTCTTGCTAAAGGGGTTATTAAAAGTAATCATTGTATAACTGCAAACGGTTGGGTTCACAACTTATATCATACTCTGTTTACTTGATAAATTCTATAAGTACTCATCACATTGCATAGAATCAAAGTTCTATTATTTATTACAAAACACTATTCACCCTCCTTTAGTGTGTCATTTCAATCTTAACATTATCATCTACTAAGTGTAAGGAAGACCCCCAAACATAGATTATTTAGACAGGGAATGTCACAGATTATGATCAAGAACCATCACAATTATGGGTGCCCACTTTATTAGGCCTGCAAGATGAATCTTGCCTCCCTTAATTACTATTAATTGACACATCCTCAATTAAACATTATTAGTTTAACCATGGATCTTACCGGGCCATAGATTTCTTGAAAAGGAATTGGTTTAAACAGTTTCCCAAGATTCTAAAGTTAATCAATTAATTTCTTGAAATTTTGTTTACAGTTTACTAAAATTGGTTTATTAAAATGGACTTTTGACAAGAAATATTTAGATGTATTAACCTAAAGTTGATAGTATGTAACTATGCATAATTAAAACCTAAAAAATAGCATGGTTTTCTTACCTAAAAAAATAAAGATATCTTTGGAGTGAGGAGAGGCAGTCAAGGGAAGTTATAGGATTAAAAAAACATTTTTGTGGATTTTTCAAAAGTGATAGATATGACAGCATAATCATCTCCCTTGAATTTAGGAATCCTAAAATTTTAGCAATCTACACACAAAATTACGGTACTTTCTAGCAAATCAAGTCCCCCCAAAAAAACCTCAAGGCTTGTTCTCTTAGCAAAATCAAAACCGAGTCTAAATATTCAAAAACTAACTTAGCAAAACTGTAACAAACACTTGGCTTTTTTCCGAATCCCAGCTTGATAAAGTGCATTAGTCATTAGTACCTAATTGTGCTGCATTTTGGTCCCTCATTTGATTTTCTTCAGAGGAAGTATATAGGCTGAATCAATAACATTCATCAAAAGTAAACAGCCTAATAAATAGGATCGGCCCAAAAAAGAAAACCAAAGGAAAATTTACAAGATATAAGTCTCCTATCAAGTCACAACAATAACATAATTTCTTGGCCTTATGTAAGAAAGTTCTTCGTGGGTGCTCTTCACTTATGGAAAACTAGTTGCTGCTGGTAGTCCAAAACAACAATCTAAGTACCTCGGTGAAAATTTTTCATTTGTCCTTGCTCAAAATTTACTTTTTTTTGGACTTTTTTCCAATTTTTTGTTACAATTTCTGTTTTTCCTGTTTTACAAAGGTTTTCTTAAAATAACCTGAGGGTTATTCATTAAAAAGTGAACTGTCAATCACAGGTCACTAAAAATGGTGCTGAAAGATTTCAATATCGACCTAGCTTCTATTGTTGCATTGAATATCATAAACTACTTCTGTCTGAGCTAGATTTGAAAGAAAGTTTGGCAAGCTGAGGTTTTGTCTTGTCAAATTGATCACAATAAGAAGTTAACTTGATATCTTAAAAAGGCCAAGTATGAATTGTGTACCGTTCAGCTTTATTCATTTAAAGTTTTACATCATATCACAGCTGGGACTAGATGAAGGGAGGCTTGCTAGGAAAATGACTTATAAATGATTAATTGATAAAAGTGAAGGGTTGTTCTGCTGTTTGATGTAATATCAAGAAATAACAGTTTCTTACCGTCAGCAATGGCCAAAATGTCTTAGTCAGTTCCCTATAGATGTTGACAGGAGCTTCTAAACGCAAGAAACCCAATACCACAAAATAAATGCTGTTCCATAGTGCACACCAAAGAGTCTGATCAAAGGCAACTTTAGCTGGAACTACCCACCAGGCATCAAAAGGGAAAATAGCCTACATAACAATATTTATATGTTATGAATTTTTTTTTGTGAAAAACAAGTGCAATACATACACCAACTTCAATGGTCTCAGCTTTGAGCTTACCTCACAGACATTATAATAATAATGAGAAAGGGATCCATGTAGAGTGAAACCAACGAGACCAGATCTAAATATTCTAGTACGATCAATTTCAAGAAGTGGTTTCCCTTCATAACACTGCACATTAGTGCAACACAAACTGTTAAACGTATAGAACTATCAGATGATCAAGAGATTGAAGCTTCATGAGCTAATTTCCAAAATTCATAGCAGAAAGAGATAAAAAAGTTCTATAATGGTACCTGTGCAATCCAATCTCCGAGGGAATAAACTATGCCACTTATCATCATTTTGGAAAGAACAGGGTTTGTTTTTAGAGCTTCCTCATATGCAGTCCAATTATGTTGGGGTGCATATCTTAAAATCTCAAAGAGTGTCCATCCCTGAGAAAAAATAGAGGAAAAATGGAAATGTGAGTAAAATATACTTTCCATACAGATATTTTACATTTGTACTGCAACTACAACAATGTAAGAAGATGGAAGAACAAACTAAGAGGGATTATAAAAGCATCACATGTTTTCAAAACAAAAAATTTTAGATTTTTTTTTCAGTTGTGAAGTAAACAAATAGAGCACAAGGACCACATCTAGACCTAGCAGTTCTTGACACGAGATGACTTGACTACACAAAAAGATTTATAGAATTTTGTTGACTTATTTGAAATATTTGTGACATTTATGGTTAATGAACGTAATTTTATTTTGACATGGTTATTGCTTGAACCAATTATTACAGTCAGCCTTTAAAATAGATTAGCTATCATATAAAGATGAAGAAATATGCAGTATGTTTCATACATATTTGAATGTTGGGACTTTTCTACTTCTATATGCCTCTAACTTGTACATTGTCAGCCTTTAAAATAGATTAGCTATCATATAAAGATGAAGAAATATGCAGTATGTTTCATACATATTTGAATGTTGGGACTTTTCTACCTCTATATGCCTCTAACTTGTATTTGGTAGCAAAGAAGCCCCCATTCTCAATCTTATTCTTATGATATTGCACTTGTGGCAACTATTTTGTTTCCAAAATCAATAGCATTATTTGAAACTGTGGAATTTCTAACCTGCTTTTGTTGTCCATTTCTGTGAAAACGTTTTACCATTCTGGACTATAGAAAATGAGGCAACTGACTAGGAAACTAACTTGAATGCCAAGAAGTAGATTGAAGGGAGATAGAGTGTACTAAAACCTGAAGGAAGCAACTACCTATTCAAACCTTTCATAATCACGACAGCTTAGTTCAAAAAAGAATTGATCAAATTGAATAATTTTGAAGTACGCATGGCACTTACAAACATATGCATAGATCATGTCATCAAATCGGATGGATGTATACACATCTACTCCTAACATAAAGGTAGCCAATCCAACACGTCTGGTAGTTGATTATGTATGGTTGCTTAAATTAAAGGCTTGCACTATTTATTATAACGAAGAAAAAGGGGCAAGCAATGGAAAACAGAAGAAAGCGAGAAAAGGAGTAGTAGAAAGACGGACATGCCAATAATCGTGATCGATAGTGAGCAGTTTGGTGATGGCAAAGGACCCAGCAGCGAGTGCAACGGTAGCGTTGATGGTCCTGTCAACTAGCCTATCCAAATCATCCTGTGGTCGACCACCTCCTACACCGGCCAAGGAGGACTTCGAGTTTGTAGAATCAGCGCGATGCAGGAGGGGAATGATGTCTGATTCATCGATTGTGGAAGATACGGACCAATCTCTTCTCCTCCCCTTCCTCCTTCCCTCAATATTGCTACCGGCGGCATGAACCACTAGAGCCGTTCTGCTGTTCTTCTTCTCCTGCTCCCCCTCCTTTCTCATATCACTATTGGGAAGAGAAGAGGAGGCACATCTGATTGGAGGGGAGACGGCAGTCGGGAATCTGTACCCAATGGAGGAATAGGGGACGACTGCGACGGGGGCGACAGCCATCGCGAGGCGTTCCAAGGCCTGCCGCTTCCCGCTTCGCGCTTCCCGAGCACCACCTGTAATAAAAACCCACCACCCCACCAGACAAGAAGTGGAGGTTGTGGCGGAGAGAGGAACACGCAGACGACGAAGCGGAGAATCAGATGTTGTGGCGCTGGTCATTCGTAATCATCTTCTACGGTGTTTTCGTGTTTCTCACGTCACATCGTTTTAAAAAGAACTTTTTCTCTTCCCAATAATCTAATTATTTAATTATTTTCTATCACCTTGGTATTTAATTATTATATATTATAAAAAAAATTAACGTATCACTAAGAAATTTTTAAATTATTTTTTTAAAATTATCTAATAATTTTTCATAATTAAATATGAATTAAAATTTTAACTTAATCCTAATAATAGTCATTAGTTTTATTTGATAAAGTTCAAGTTCCTCTTTTCAATTTAAATAAAAAATAAAGGTTGTGATGGAGAAAGAGATATAAACAAGAAAGAGAAAAATCAAATGTTGTGTCATTGGTCATTCGTAATTATCTTCTTTGGTGTTTTCGTAATTTCCACGTCACATCATTTAAAGAGAGTTTTTTTCTCTTCAACAACCATCCATCACGACTCATCGACACTTAATTAATTAATTTATTTCACACATTATAAAAAATCTTTTTAACGTGTCGCTAAGAAAATTTTAAATTATTTTTGTCAAAATTATCTAATAATATTTCACAATCAAATATGTATTAAATTTCTAGCTTAATCTCAATATTAAAAAAAATTCAACTTAATCTAAGTAATAGTCATTATGTTTCATTTGATAAGTTTCAAGTTACTCTTGTTCAATTTAAATAAAAAATTTACATAGACAACTAGTTAATATCTTGGGTTTTGTTACACTCCTAAAATTCATATCTACCAACAAATTTCAGAATACTTGTTTTCTTTAGATTTCTCTCAAACTATTCCCAATTACAATGAAAAATCTTCAACACTTGTTACATAAATATGAAGCAAAAAAAATGTAATAAATTTCTCTATATTAATGATAAATGAAAGTAATAATTAATGTGCTACTACAAAAGAAAAAAATAACATAACAATATGAAATAAAACATTAAAGTATGAAATTAAATATAGAATTTGAATTCTAATAAAACATGTAATGTTTTTGTAAGAGAATCTTCTAATATTTTAATTTTCTGATACTTAAACAAAGGAGCACAAATTTAGGATGTATTTGATAAGACTGTTTTGTAGAGTAGATCTTTCAAAAGTACACGATAACTATAAATTAAAAGAACAACTTTTTTTGAGAAAAGAAAAAATCAAAGTAACATTTAATTTATTACTAAATCTATATAAATTTATTTATAATAAGTTATTGGCATTTCTTAGATTCTCGATTCTCGAATGCCACCTGTAACAAAATCTCACCACCCCACTAGACAATTAGAGGTTGCGAGAGAGAGACACAGACGAGGAAGAGAAGAATCAAATGTTGTGGCGTTGGTCATTCGTAATTATCTTCTTTGGTGTTTTCGCAGTTCCCACGTCACATCATTTAAAGAGAGTTTTTTTCTCTCCAACAACCATCCATCACCACCCATCAACACTTAATTAATTCATTTCACACATTATAAAAAATCTTTTTAACATGTCACTAAGAAAATTTCAAATTATTTTTGTCAAAATTATCTAATAATTCTTCACAATCAAATATGTATTAAATTTCTAGCTTAATCTCAATATTAAAAAAATTTACACTTTCCAAGTGATCACCCATCTTGATATTACTCTCACTAAACACACTTAACTTTGAAATTTCTACAAAAATAAGTATTTGATAGTAGATGTAAATATATTTAGAAATTAGGATTTAAGGTTAATGTTAATGTTTAGGTTTTTTTTTTTTTTACAAAAATGTTGACCTAATATTATTTATCAGGTGGCTAGGTGCTTGCAAATCTTGATCATATCATATACAAGATAGGAGCAATCTCGGATCATTGGAGGAACTAAATCCAAAAACACCAAATAGAGACAAATAGTCGACCAAGAAAAACTACCAAAATTGAAAAAATAGACTAAATAGAAAAAAGACCTAAGTTACCAAAGAGTTGAAAAAAGTGTTAGTGTGCCCTTCTACACCAAATCTTGTAAATCGAAGAATTTCTGATTGGATCGAAATAGCTTCAATATTGCCATGAAAAAATCAATTGGACTGAAAAAATCATCTCCTCCTACTCAACGCCCTAGTATGATGTTTAGAATGAAATTATGCATAATATTAGTGATTAATGAATAGTTAATTACATAGTATTTAGCTTATTATATGAGAATTAAACTATTATGTTACATTTATATAATTATAAGTATTAAATAAAGAATATGCATAATTTAAAGGAATTAATGTTAATTAAGAATCATTTATGAATGATTAGAAATTACTTCTTTTACATATTAAGTGTTAAATATTATATAAGTATTTATTTTATTAAACTGTAAAATTGAATGAGTTTGTTGAGTTAAGTTGTAACTCAACAATGTCGGTTTGTTAGGTCAATAGTTAAGTTAATGGAGTAAGTCTATTGAGTTACATTAACTCCATAGATTAGTTATTTTCTAATGTTCAATTGTGAGCAATTGCAAAAAATGCATAAGGAAACTACATTGCATGAACCATGCTATGATCTTAATCATGGAATGAAGAAGTAATTACCATTGTTGATACGAATGAAGAAAATTCAATCAATCATTTTGGCAGAAAGTAGTTATTACGAGAAAGAAATATAAAATGAAAGGAGAAAGAATGAAGAAAATAAGGAGGAGGGGAGGGGAGAGAGAGCACCATGATAGAAAGCATGAAATGTTCCTTGAGCTCCCACCACCACCACCATCACCACCATCATCATCATCATCACCATCACCAACCACCATTCATTGGAGATTTGTAAGGATACTTTTCAAATATCAGGTTAATTTTGATCAAAACATAGTGACTGACAACCACTATGGAAGAGTAATCACGTCATAAAAAGGAAAGACTTTTTCACTAAGTATCGAATCATTTCTCAAAAGATAGTAAAACTTTTAGCCTTAATTTTAGGTTGATGTTGCTATGTTGAAGAGAAGATCAACTTACAAAAGTCTAGATTCGCAATCTAATAGGAAGAGGAGCACTTGACAGTAAGTGATTAAGTTTTTAAAGGTGTAATCGCATCACATGTAGTGACAGAAGTTTCTTTTATTGTCAATAGAGAATTTTACCTGTCATGAAACGTCCATCTTGAGGAACAAAACAAAACAAAAACAAATATATGTTTACATTTACATCATTTTGTTTATCAATATCTATGTTTGTATCATGTGTGTTTATATTGTCTGTTTAAATGTTTTGTGTTTATCTTATTTCAATTAATATAGAATCGTATAATTAAATATTGAAAACAATTAGTATAAATATTTGAAATCATGATTGATTTATTCACTGTTTGGAGTATTTGAATGCTAAAATTGATCAATGCTAAATCTATTATAAAATAGCAATTAAAGAGCATAAGAGATGTTGTTTACATATTATGGAATCGCCCAATAAATGACTATATTCTTCTACAACCAACAATATTAATAGGAAGTTACAAAAGAGCTCGTTGAGTTAACATTTATAAAAATTTTTCTAAAAAACTTATTTCTCATATTAACTTCTAAATTTCTTTCCTGTATATTATCAACTTGAATACATTTAAATGCATAGAATTAATTCAATATTCTAATCCAATTTAAAAAACATATTTTTATCATGTGTAAAATCATTCAAGAATAAATACTTAAATTTAAGACATAAATAAATACATAAAATGTACAATTATATATCATAGAATAACTAAAAAAATAGTGAAATTATATAGATCAAATCTAAAGAATTAAAAAATGACCATTTAAGTGGCCATTTTTCTTTAAAAAGGGAAAAAATATACTTAAACCAACAAGACAAGTTTTTCTAGCGTCATGGAGAGATGGTGCTCGGGCTCACCCTAGTTGGGGCTTCCTTCTCCAAGGGTTTGGTAGAAGACGTCAATTGGAGCTCCTCCACACTAGGGATCGGAGTTTCTCCACCCTACATGGATGGTGGGTCGATAGCCATGGTAGGCGAACCAATGGTTGTCATGTTGGCCACCGACTCTAGAGGGAAGTCGTCTACAGACTTGCAATAGTATGTACCTGAGTACCACTAGAAATCTTGGCCTAAGAAGCTCCAACGACGTCACCAGAGTTGAAGAAGATGATCGAAATAGCCACCAAGAGTGTAGGTACGAGCTAGGACTCCAATGAAAGTGTAACCATACTTCCGACCAAGTTGTCGGAAAGTTTGCCGGAAAGCTTGTCAGAAATCCCCTAGAGAGAGAGAGAGTGGGATGAGAGAGAAAGTTTAGGAGGGGAATTATTTTTTTTTGGGGGGGGGGGTTTAGGGTTTTTTTTTTTTTAATTAAAATCTATCCTTTAAATTCATTAGGGGATAGTCTTGAAAGGAAAAAAGAAAAACCAAATTGGAATTTGGCCTTACAACCAAGTGTTACATCTATAATTGATGAAGAGGGAAAATAAGTCATACCGGCCAAATTCGGTATTACCTAAATTTTTTGAATCGGTTTTATCCAGAAAATCTTCAATAAAACCATAAAAATAGAAATTGTGCAAACCATGGGATGTTCGGTGTGACCGCTGAGGCAGTCTGGTGATACCGACTTGAGGAAATCGACGCAATTGAAAAATTCTGGTGGGACCGAGAAGCTTGTTAATTTGGGAAAATAAAGTATAACCGAAACTCAAATTCGGTTCAACCGACATAAACTGGTGAGATTGAAAGAATGTTCGGTGTTATTTGGAAAGGCTTTGTTAGAATTTGGTTTAATCGGAGTTGTTGATGATTAGACTGAAAATTCCTATCGACTTGGCCGAATTTGCTGACATTTCTATCAGAAATCTGCATGTGTACTGTGGCTTGAGTCGATATAGATTCTGATGTAATAGTTGAGTCTGATGAGTTGTGCTAGAGTAGAATGATGTGACTTAACACTACATAAATGTCAGTCTCAACTTGAACTCTAAGCTTCTTAAATAAATCTATATCACCTTTTCTGAGAAAGGAGAGACTGGTACAAGGGTTTGGTTTTACCGACTTGAAAGAGTGACTATTACTACCTAATTTTTTCGGTTGAACCAGAATTCCAAGAGGAAGAATTATAATGTTGCTAGAAAGATGATACAGATATTCGTTGAATAGTGGAAATAACGAAGCACTTATCCCAATAAGAGAAAACATATTATTTTCCATTAGTTGCTTTAAATATCTATATAAAATGTATTATCCGTCCAATTAAAGTTGATATATTCGGGTGTTTATTGAGAAAAATGATTTCACATTGATGTTTCCAAATACTCCATAATGATATCGTTGCTAAATATTTTTGAAAAATCATTTGAGAGGAACTTTTTTGGGCTCTATGTTTGGTTGTTTGTGAAGTTAAACTAGAAAACCTATATTGTTCAATTAGATCTTGTCTATTGTATATATTAATAAATTCTTTTAAGGTAACAAATAACTTTTCACATAAATTAGATATTAAGTCCAATTTGTATTTTTAACTGTAAATGCACAATGTATATTGTATTTGTGTGCAAGTACAAGTCAATCTCACAGAGATTGAGTAAGAATTGTGTATTATTTTAATTTTTATACTAGAGTTTATATGTGTTAAATTAAACACTTTGTTGAGTTATTGTTAACTCAACGAACTTAGTTTGTAGAGTTACAGCTAACTCAATGGATTAACTTCGTAAACTTAAGTTAACTCCATGAGTCTACTTTTTAAGTTAAATGCTGCTATTCACAGAGGAATTCGACCATCCATTGGATGGTTCCATAGAATGTAATTAATATCAATTAAGCTTTTTAATGTTAGTTAATATGAGATTTGTCATTAATCAACACTAACATTCAGATATTTCGAATAGTAACCATTAAGATCTTTAGTTTTCTATATGAATCAATTTCAGTAATCTATAAAACTATTTTCTATTTTTTGAATCAAACAAACATAAAACATTCACAATACTGACAATGATAACATTAATCACGATACAAAACAAACAATACAACACATTAGTACTAAATGTAAATACAAATAATTAATTTTTTTGATATTTTTATTTTAATATGTTCCTGAAGATGAGCAAAAAGTGAAATGCAAAAATCTCTATCGACGGTAAGAACTTCCGTCACTACATGCGACATGATTACACCATTGAAAACTTAATCACTTACAATCTTGCCTCCTCTCCCAATAGAATCGTGAACCAAGACTTGTAAGTTGATCTCCTATTCAACCTGAAATCAAGGCTAGAAGCTTTACGATCTCTTAAAATATAAATCAGTATTTGGTGAAAATAGTTTCCCTTCCTACGACACAATCACTCCTTACAATGGTTGTCAGTCACCGTGTTTGACTCGGAATCGACCTGACATCTGGAAAGTATCCTTATAGACCTCCGATGATTGATGATTTTAGTGGTGTTGTGGAGTTTTAGAAAACTTCCGACGCTTACTACAATTAGCATGGTCCTCCACCTTCACACCCACATTTCTTTGTTTTTTTCCTCTTCTTTTATATTTTATTCAGTAGTAACTACTTCTGCCTATATGATCGGTTGGATTTCCTTCATTCGTATCAATGATGGTAATTTCTTCTTTATTCCACGAGTTAATTCCTACGTGATACGTGCAATTGTGATTTTCCTTCGTATTTCTTGTTTCTGCAATTACTATAGTGGCATGTTAGAAAATAAGTAGTACATGGAGTTAGTGTAACTCAACAAACTTACTTCGTTGACTTAACTATAAAACACAAGCAGTAAAGGAATAACTTATAAGCTTATAACACTAACACAACGCGTTATGTTAGTGTATATTCAAGTAACTTAATACGTATAGTTATGCTAACTTAATGAGTTAAATATGTGCAACTCACATGATATAATAAAACATTTAAATTTACACGTGCGTAATTCTACAAATAAAAATGATATTTCAGATACTTACAATTATAAGTATCTGAAACTTACATGTCTTTCGAATAGTTTGCACTTAACTTACTAAAAATCCACTTAAGTCATATATTAAGGTTACAACACGTGTTCTACGTGAAATAATAAAGTATTTTTTTTTAAACATTTAAAACATAATTATCCGATACATAAAATGTAACTCTTTGAAATAACAGACATTTTGGATACTTAAGAATTACAAAGCTTGTAACTCATCGACAATGCAGAAATACACTTAATTAACACTAATTCCTTGAAATTATGTAGATTCTTTCATTAAAGCAAGAGTAAAACCATCAGGATCCTTATCATGCTCTATCTAGAAGACCGCCTACATAACCTCTATTTAAGGTTTAGGGTTTTTTTTTTTCTTTTTCAAAACCATTATTTTATTCCCATTAACAATTTGAATGTACAACAGGTGGGGCATGGCCCTGATACAACCACAAACTCCAAAAGAAAGAAACAACCGCATAACGAGAAGAAATAAAAGAACCAATACAACCAAAAGTAATACAAAACTATCAAGGCGTCCTCCAACATACTGGATCAGGAAGCAGGTGTTGTAGTAGGTAGCACACCCTAGAAGTAGCAAGAACTCGCTATTAGGGAGAGAGGCGTACACCTATATCTACTAAGGACATTTACGCCATGAAGTAGGTTTCCGCACGGTAAAGAAAAATGATCATCAACCCTAGAGCTGAAGATACACTGAAGTTGCGAACTAGTGAGGAGTGCTCTCCACTTGTCTAATAGTGGAAAACACCAAGGATGACTGATGGCACGTCTCAAATTGCCAAAAGAACAAGGTGGAAACACTTAGGATGTGGCACTCACCTCACCAAGAAGAGAGAAGGGAGAGAAATGTGAGAAATAATACAAACCTGTGAATACCATCCATGGCAGAACAAGGTGGAACTAGTAAATAGCTCTCCACTCACACATCTCTAGAGAAGCCTCTCACCTCACTAGTAGTCTCTACTCAGATGGAAAGTAGAGAAAGGGGAAAGAAAAACCATACGTGTTAGCTGTCATCTTGGTGCCTTGACATAAGGCGAGAACAAGGTGGATCACTCAACCAACTCTCTATAACAGAACTCTCACCTCATGTAGCTAAAGAAGAAGAAGAAGAAGGAAAGGAGGGAAAAGTTCAGAGAACAAACCTGAGTGCCTACGACATGCAAAATCTCCACTCAACCCACCTCGTCTCTAGTAAAGGGGTTGGTGGGTAGCCCCTAGCAATTAAGTAGGAGCTTTTGACGACATGTTTGGTGTGAAAAGTTAAATCAGAAAATTGGTCTATTCAGTGGTGCTAGAAAACTTGATTGTTTCTATGCTTATATTAATAAATTCTTTTAGAAGTAAACAAACAATCTTTCACACAAATTAGATATTAAGTCCAATTTGTATTTTAACTACAAGTGCACAATGTATATTGTATTTGTGTGCAAGTACAGGTTGATCTCATAAAAATTGAGTAAGAATTGTGTACTATTTCTCTTTAAATTGTAATTTATATGTGTTCAGTTAAGTACTCTGTTGAGTTACAGTTAACTCAACAGACTAATCTCGTGGACTTAAGTTAACTCCACGAGCCTATCTTTCCTATTAAATACTTGTTAGGGCAAGTAGTACAGGTGTGGAGTATGCCACAAGAAATTCAGGTTCAATTGGAAGCTTGTTAACAGTAAGTATCCGGCAGTTTTATATTTTCAGTAGGTTGCAAACCTAAGTATCTGAAAATAAAGGTTCAGTCGGAGGCTTTGAGTTAACTATCCAAAAGTCAAAAGATTTCGGAGAGTTACTAATTGTAACTATCCGAAATGACTTAAAAGACACTTAAGTGGACGTTCAGACAATTATGAAGCTAAGTATTCGAAAGTCAAACACTTAAGTAGATCTTTGGATAGTTAAGAAGCCAAGTATCCGGAAAGTAGTGACTTAAGTGGATCTTCGGATAGTTAGGCAGTAACTATCCAAAATTGATAAGTTTTCGGAAGGTTATCGTCAGAACCTTCTAAAATGCCTAAAGAGACACTTAAGTGAGTTTTCAGATAGTTAAGATGTAACTATCCGAAAGACATGCAGTTTTCGGAGAGTTAACAACAAAACCTTCCGAAAGGACAGAGAGAGAGAAGTAAGTGACTTTTTAGATAGTTAAGTCAGTAACTATCCGAAATACCGAATCTCTCTAGACAGTTAGCATGCTACAGTACCGCCTGTTCAGAAAGAAGTTTCTCTTCGGATAGTTAAGTCTATAACTATCCGAAATGTTGTAGATTTTGGAAAGATAAGAAGATAAGACTCTAAAATTAAGAGTCTCTTCTCCGAAGCATTGTTTCTCTACTGTAATGGTTTGTATGTAATTAAAGGTTTATAAACCCTAAGTTGGGTAGTATATAAACATTTATGATGTTGTAAAACATTGCGGTTGATTGTGTTGAAGCTCATAAGGAACCATCAACTCTTTGTGGACGTAGGCTGTTGCTAAACCACATAAATCATGTTTCTTCTCTGTATTATTTCTTCTCTTACTCTTCACTCCTAGCATCAGTGAGTTTAGAGTTGAGTGTTTCAGTATCGTGTTATAGAAGGTTAACTGAACGATCCCTTAAGATAACAACAACTGATATCAGAGCGAAAAGTTCTTTAGTTTAACAGAATGGTAGATGATAGAAAGCTTAGGATCGAGAAGTTTGATGGAAAAGATTTCAGATACTGGAGGTCTTAGATCGAAGACTATTTGTATCAGAAGGATCTTCATCAACCATTGTTCGAAAGAAAACTAGAGAAGATCGATCAGGAAGAGTGGGAGTTATTGGATAGAAAAGCTTTAGGTCTCGTCAGGTTGTCATTGGCAAGAAACGTTCATTCAAACGTCACCAAGGAGAAAACAACAACTGACTTGATGAAAGCTTTGTCTAATATGTATGAGAAGCCTTCAGCCGCTAACAAGGTATTTCTCATGCGTAGATTATTTAATCTGAAAATGCATGAATGTGGAAATGTAATTGACCACATTAATGAGCTAAATACTATTCTGAATCAACTGTACTCAGTAGATATAGTATTTGATGATGAAGTCAGGGCCTTGATTTTATTATCCTCATTACCAGAAAGTTGGTCTCTTGTCGTGACTAGTGTAAGTAGTTCACTAGGTCATGAGAAGCTCAAGATGAGTGACATCCGGGATTTAATTTTGAGTGAGGACATTCGTAGGAAAAGTGAATTGTTAGCTTCAACTTTTGCCCTTAGTGTTGAAACTAGAGGGAGAAGTAAATCAAAACAATTTAAATCCAAAGGAAGGTCAAAGTCTAGAGGTACTAGTAAAATGAGAGCAGATATCAAATGCTGGAACTGCAATCAATGGGGGCACTTCAAGTCACAGTGTAAGGCTCCCAAGAAAGACAGCAGAGGGAAGGAATCAGAAGGAGCAGTTGCAAATGTTGTCTTCTACGATTCAGATGATGCCCTAGTATGCTGTGTTGACAGTTCAATTGACTCATGGGTACTAGACTCAGGAGCTTCTTTCCACACTACCTACAGGAAGGATTTGTTGCATAGTTATCGTGCAACTCCTGTGAAAAAGGTGTACCTAGCTAACAACACAAGTGGATGTGTTGAAAATTGGAGAGGTACACATTAAAACAAAGTAAGGGATATGGAAATTGCAAGAAGTCAAATATATTCCAGATCTTGCAAAACCTTCAGACATAAAGTGTTCCTGGATGAATATAGTTTGTAATTTATGCTTCTCTATAAGATTTTTGACGAAATTTTGGGTTGATTTATTTACCAACCCTCGGCAATTCCAAAATAATATATCCATATTATCAATGCAAGGCCTCTTCAGTCTTACAAGGATGTAAGACTAACACTCTACGAGGATTCTGAGTCGTGGATGAGTTGTAATTTTTTCTTTCTTAGCCGAGTACTTTGTCTTTTGGATAGCCGATTCGTGTTGATTTTCTACCTTGGAGGTTCTGCTCCCGCCCAAACACAATTAACTCCAAAGTTCTTATAGGAGTCAATGTTTGGTAGTAGGTGTAAATGCATCTGAGTTTAGGGTTAGGGTTTTTTTTTTTTTTTCTCAGGGTCCTCCTTGGACACTCAAACAGCTTGGTGAACACCAGGAGTATCCTTAGAGGTGATAAAAGGAGAACCTTCATGGACACTCAAACAGCCTAGTGAACACTAAGAGTATCCTTGGAGGTGATAGAAGGTGAACCTTCATAGACACTCAGGAGTATCCATGAAGGTGATAACATGTGAGTCTCTTTGGACACTCAAATAGCTTGGTATACACCAGGAGTATCTCAAGAGACGAAAGCTTGGATGAGGCCTAGCTAGGCCCGAACATGTGAGCGAATACTACTACCCGAAGGTGATGCACATGGACTTCCCAAGAGGTCACCCATCCTAGTGCTAACCCCACCCAAACACAGTAAACTTTGGAGTTCTTACAGGAGCCACTACTTGGTAATAGGTGTAATGCACCTGGGTTAGGGTTTAGGGATTAGGGATTAAGGTTTAGGTTTTTTTTTTTTTTTTTTCAAAGGACCTCCTTAGACACTCAAACAGCCTGATGAACACCAGGAGTATCTTTAGAGGTAATAGAAGGTGAACCTTCATAGACACTCAAACAGCCTGGTATACACTAGGAGTATCCATGAAGGTGATAACATGTGAGTCTCAATGAACACTCAAACGGCCTCGTATACACCAAGAGTATATCCAAGGAGACGAAAGCTTGTAGGGGGCCGTGCTAGGCCCACTTTGGTAAGTGGTGGACACAACTATAGCTTGCCAATGCTTGAGTAGAGCCAACACAACTGTAGCTTGCCAATGCTTGAGCAGAGCCAACACAACTGCTTATAGGCACTGCACGAGAACTTTCCAAGTGGTCACCCATCCTAGTTTTGCTCCCGCCCAAACACAATTAACTCCAAAGTTCTTATAGGAGTCATTGCTTGGTAGTAGGTGTAAATGCACCTAGGGTTTAGGGTTAGGGTTTAGAGTTTAGGGTTTTTTTTTTTTTTTTTTCAAGGTCCTCCTTAGACACTCAAACAGCCTAATGAACACCAGGAGTATCCTTAGAGGTGATAGAAGGTGAACCTTCATGAACACTCAAACAGCTTGGTATACACCAGGAGTATCCATGGAGGTGATAACATGTGAGTCTCAATAGACACTCAAATAGCGTGGTATACACCAGAAGTATCTAAAGAGACGAAAGCTTGTAGGGGGCCTTGCGAGGCCCACTTTGGTAAGTGATGCACACAGCTACAGCTTGCCAATGCTTAAGCAGAGTCAACACTACTGCCCATAGGCACTGCACGAGAACTTCCCAAGTGGTCACCCATCCTGGTTCTGCTCTCGCCCAAACACACTTAACTCCAGAGTTCTTATAGGAGTCAGTGCCTAGTAGTAGGTGTAAATGCACCTAGGGTTTAGGGTTTAGGGTTTTTTTTTTTTTTTTTTTTAAATGTCTATCCTTTGCATTCATTAGGGGATAGTCATGCTAAAAAAGGAGTGTGCCTATAAAAGGCATTACAAGACTCAAATTTAATTTGAGTGAAAACAGATATAAATAATGTCAGAAAAAACCTTTTTTCGGTTTAACCGAAAAAATTTTCGGTCATCGAAAACAGTTTAACCTTAATTATTTAACTGTGCGAGGAGTGATGAAGATGTCGGTGAGACCGAGTTCTGAGATCGGTCCCACCGGAGACTTTCCGGTTTAATCGTGTGCAGGGCGGTCCGACCGAGAAGCAGCAAGAGAACGGTTTGACCGAAAATTTAAAAAATCGGTGAGACCGTGTCTGATTTCAGGTGTGACTGGTGCAGCACCGGTTTAGCCGTTGAAAGAACGGTCAAACCTGTACATCCAATCGAGAAAGAGGTT